>OW971928.1:12112611-16912611 GCA_943193695.1 Acrobasis suavella
AGAAGTGAAAAAAAAAATAGACGAGTGCTATAGTTCCCTAATAATGGTAACACCATTTTATTGTCTGAATTTATAAAACCGAGAAACAAAACTATAAAAGTAGTTTCGATACCTTCCGTATTCTTATTGTAGGTAGATAGAGCCAAGGGTCGCAAGAACTATAGATGGAAAATAGAAGTCGAAAATAGCGACTGCTAGGTACAGTGTGCCAGTAAATTTTTTTAATGTAACAAATCTTAATTTGGCTTTCCTGCCATTGAATTCTAACATTTTAACTTCTTTTTAGCTACCAGGCCAGCATACAGAGCAATATATTTAAGATGCCTGTATTTTTAGTTCCATGCAAAATATTTCAGAACCACACCCCCCACTACCACTATGCTACCACTAAATCTGTCTATATATACATACATCGTCCACTCCCCTCACTGACGGCTTGCGATTATCCAATATTATTCGAGATAGATATTAAATTCCTGATATTACTCACCAGCAGATGTTCAAAGAGAGATATTTCCAAAAAATATATATGTGAAAAAAAAAGCGTTTTTCTGGTAGAATTTCTCACACCTGTATTTTTGTTATGTATTGGCCGATAACAGTAATTACCGAATGATCTATATGGATTAAAAAGTACCTAGATATCTAGATTTATTTGTTTTCACAAAACACATAATTAGGTACCTACTTATTAAAATTAGTAATTAGAACATGAGTTTCATCGAACCGAATATTCGGCATAATTAAATCAGCCGAGGAAACAAATACTGGTTGAAACGTGTTTTGCGCCGGACCCTGCCGCCCACAACCCCTACGATACCCGAAATGTCATTGCATCATTCAGTACGAGTGACTTGTCACCACGTGCGTTTGTTTTTGTTATTATTTTATTGAAAAAGTCAGTTTTATTGAGATTTTTAATTCATTTAATCGTCGTGGCTTTATAAATTTATTAGTAGAGAAAGTACAAACATTTTAATTTTGTTAAAAATCTGATAAGTTTAAGACTGTTTGTTTACGATTGTTAAATAATTGTAGCTATAAATACTGATTTCTAAACTAAACAACTTTCTTTTTTTCCCACGAGTAATACTTTTAAAGAAAAAGTTCATTGAAACTGAATCCTTATCAGCCCATTTAGGCAGCCTTTATTACGTATTTATGGCCATATTCTTTGTATGCTGTGACTCAAACTTAAACATCTATTACAAATAAAAAAAATACTAAGACAAATCATTAAGTTACACTTTTAATTGGTTACCATATAAAATAATATCAACCGTAATTACCACTTTGCACAGTAACTTTGATGTGTGGAAAGAAAAAGAGAAGGCTTTTACCCAGCAATGGGAAATAAACGAATGCAAAAAAACTTTGCCGTACATTCGGTGATTTAGCCGAATTTTCGGTAAACCTGCCAAATATCGAATATAAAACGAATATCCGGCCCATCCCTAATTAAAATGCAATATAAAACAACATAATTATTCAACAAGACCTCAAACATTATTTTCCAACAAGATCTCAGTTTGTTTATATTACATATTATTAAGATCCTATCTTTAAAATAAAACCGGAAAAAGGATTCTTGCAAATTCCATCCCTAAAGGGGTGAAATAGGAGTTGCCAGTTTGTATGAAATTTCGTATTTTTTTAAGTGAGACACATAAAATTTTTGATTTATTTTAAGTAGTTAGTAGAAAATAATAATGAATTTATTAGATTTTAAAAAATTACATCCCTATAGGGGTGAAATAGCGGTTGCAAGTTTGTATGAATCTTCGTCATTTTTGAAGTGAGACACATCACATTTTTTAATTAGTGGTTAGTAAAAAATAATAATCCATTGGATTTTAAAAAATTGCATCCACGGTGGTGCATTAGGGGTTGTAAATTTGTATTATTTTGAAACTTCGTCATTTCTTAAGTGGGAAAAACAAAAATTAGATAAATAGTTCCATCGCTCTCTTTTGCTCTACCAAATGTCGGGAATGAAAACGGGAACGGGAACGGTAATGGTAAATGGAACGGGAATGGCAACCGCTAAGCCTTTAAATCCCTACACTATTATAAAGATTGTTATATTGAATAAGTATTTAAATATTTTAAATGTTTACCATAATAATGCATATGTTATAACAAAATTAATAACGTAAAAAACCAAGTAAAAATACTTTTGAAAAAAATTTCGACTTCTACGCGGATGATGTCGCGGGTTAAAGCTAGTTTGATATATAACACAGTAAGGTTTGCAAAACTTTTTTTGTTTCCTTTTGTCCACCGAAAATTAACCTTGTTTTAAAAAATATTTACTTTGCACATCTGTTTGCGTCGTACGATAACACCTTCCTACCAAATTTCATTTGATTTGGTCCCGTAGATTCGGATCAAATGGCTGTGACAGACGGACGGACAGACAAACAGACGCAAGAGTGATCCTGTAAGGGTTCCACATTTTCATTTTCTGTACGGAACACAAAAAAATGATTTGGCAAAAATATTAATAGGCGATGGGCTGGCAACCTGCTATTAATTATGATCCACCTTTTTGACTTTAATTATTGCGGGATCGCGACCATTCGCCCTGTCTACCATACAAAGGATAAAGCTGACGTGAAGGTGTATTCGACAAACAGTAGAAACCTGAGTCGATTGAAAGGACAATTTATTTTAAGTACAACTGTCACAAACCTTTTTCCCTTAGATTTGACGACTTGCACTGGACCCTGCACTACGCCATAAAGTTAAATAATTGTTAGTAAAACAGGCATTAAACGGATTAAACAGTCTTCCCCGAATCTACAAGTAGCAAAATAAAAGTAAAGACGCTACGCAATATGGAACAGCAACATCCGGTTTTTTTTTACTGTTTTTTTTTTATTTCTACAAAAATTTGCAAAAATATAAACACTCGTTGATTTAAATATGTGAGAAAATCATTTGGTATGATTTTGGTTTCTTAATTTTTATGAAATAATAAAGAAAGCATGTACTCGTATTAAGGCACTAAATTAATATTAGTCCCTATTAAGATGTTTGTCACTCCGATTATGCAATTTTTACTTGCTTTTAAAGCTAACGTCAAATATGTGCTTTAGCATACAATTAAGTGCAGTAAATTTATTTAAATACTCAACGAGCTATTTTAAATACTTATATGAAAAATCCAGGAATGATATGGGCCCACGTCTTTACTTTTTAATCAATTTAGTTAAGGCATAATAAAAACTTACCCCATTCTGTCGCCAGTGAAATCGCCACATGAAAAAAAAAATGTTTCGTTTATGACATAATAAATAAAAGTGCAAATAAAGAGGCATCATGGTCAAAGCAAATCTAAAACTAGTGGACTGTGAGCTTTAGACCTCGCGAGTCACCTCTGATCCGTTGAAGTTTAACACATAACAAAAGTTGTTCAGACAAAAAAAAATTGTGTCTTAATAGGGGTAACAAAAGGATTGAAATTGATATTTGTAAAGTATTTTACTCATATATTTCCGCCATTTCGAAAAACTGATTCGACAAAAAGAAATCTAAATAAATATTTTCCGACCTTCTCCCAAAATTTCAAGAGAATCCGTTGAGAGCCGGATAGCCAGACAAAAGCATTTTACTGAGACGTTTCGCTCGGTTGGTGAATACCATTTAAAAAAAAACTATCTAGTAATTTTTTTTTAATCATATGATATAAAACCGCCATTCTTATTAAGAATGATCCATTTAAATTTCCGAAGACATTTATTTCATTTTTAATATTATCTAATCAACTCAAGTTTGGAAATCAAGAAGCTTCTACGAATATAAAGATAAATAAATTGAATTGGCATTCAAGATTCTAGGTAACAGTTAAGTTGAACGCGGTCGTCGTTAACAAGTAATGAAAACTTGATTCTACTTTTACGACAATTACTTGAATAATGATCAATTAAAGGGCTAACGACAGATTTGTGACTTCTTGGGGTCACTTCAGTACAGTTAGGCTTAGGGAATCAAATCGTTGTTAATGCGAAGTTATAAAGAGATTAAGAGACGATTTTTGTTAAAATGACTTTAGGTAAAATGTGTAATAAACATAAAACTCACCGATCTTTCATTGACAAGATGGCGAGCCACACCTGCGAGCAATTTCACCAGGTTTTCATCGCCCCGCTTACAAGCCCAGTGCATTGCGGTCTGAAAAATAAATAGGGTAGTTTCATACTTAGATAATAGGTACTACTTAAAAAAATTTTGGTCACACAAAATCAAGCTCACGTATGTTTTTTTCCATATGTATACATATGTATAATCTAAAACCAGAATCTTTTTCACAAAAAACATATTTTTTTTTATTGAGCTAGCACCAAAGTACGTTCGAGACTTGTGTTATGGGCTTCTGACTCAACCATACTATATTTTATAAAAAAATACATATACATATAGATAAACATCCAAGACTCAGGACAATTTGAAAAAGGCCATTTTCCAACTTGCCCTGACCGGGGATCGAATACAGGACCTCTGGGTGGCGGACTAGCATGGTGACCACTACGCTACGGAGCTCGTCAATATGTATTTCTAATCTCAAAAACGAGGAGGTCAGAAGTTCGGCGAAAGTACGCATTACTAGTGCTTTCGTAAGTTAAGCGACAACGGGTGTGGTCTTGGGCTCATTCGTGCTTCGCAAAGGCACTTTAAGCCGTTAGTCATTATTATCATCATTGTATGACAGACATCAAGCTGTATCAGATGCCTCGATGCAGCTTTATAAACCATTCACCGTTTTGGTCTCTTACACACACTAAAACAAAAACCTTAAAAACCTAAATGTTAAAGACTTATTCCCGCACAAGGTTGTGAATCTCCTGAAACAAATCACATTACTTATAAAAGAAAAAAATACACAATAAATTATCCAATTATCCTATCCACGTGGCCAATAAAGTATTTAAACATTCATATACCAAGTAAATTTTCGTGGAGTCAACCACACATAACCGAACTACCGACAGAGAGAAGGATCAATCAAATGCGCGGATCCAATGGTGATTGTTGTTTGCTCAAACAATTCTGAGTGCTGTGTTGCTAAAAAGCGATCTGCCAAACTTTGATCGAATGACGAACGAGACGCTGAATTTATCGATCTATCTAAATCTAGGCTTCAATAATTTTAACGAATTGGTCAATTGAAGCATAGAGTTAGGCTTTTATTAAAACAAAAAATACGTTTACAAATTGTGAAAACTGGTTTTGATACCTAAGTAGAAGACTTTAGGCAAGGGGAATAAAGTGGCACTCTTGGTTTTAAAACGTTAACGTTAAATTTTCTAATATCCCCATACATTTTCTTTTGTTAGTGCCCTGTATAACGCCACCCTAACCCTGTAGAGCCATTCCACCAGTAGCTAGACCGAAGCGGCAAAATTAAAGAGCTGACCAAGCTGTTTTGAAGGTAGAAATTAAATTAATTGAGTACATTAACACTGAATTGCATTTGAAAAACAGCATTCAATTAAAAGGAACAATAGTTAGGATTTAAAGTAGGTAAAGGTCTTATCTTTAATTACTGAAACTTAATTCAAGTTTTGTTTATTATAGTATTTGAAAAGTGTTGGCCACTAACTCAGTGAAACGAGAGAAGTTATGCTTAATAAATAATATAAAATTGTTGTAATTTAAGTAATTACCAAACAGTCAGTAAACATGGTAAGTACCAAACCTTGACCTATTTATTGAATTCTTTCATCTCGGTATAAACATCAATGTTAATTTTAGAGTCCTGGCAAATTTCGCAAAACATGAATGTTTTCGAAGAAATGTTTTGGTAAAAACTTAAACACAGCAACCTATCAAAACAGGGCGAGCATAATGAAATGTGCAATTTAGACGCATCCGGAATGATTAGGTCCAAATATTCCGTCCTAAAACGGGATAGAATCACGAAACTGTTTAGTAGGTCGACGAACAAATTACTTGATTGGCAGCTTTTTATTTTTATATATGTAAAACACTTTGATGGACAATATAATGTTCAAATTATAGCTCTTTATAATCGGAACGCATTAGCTTGATTTGCATTCAGATTAAAGATTATATTTTGTTGATGGTAGGTGTTATTAGCATAGTTATATGAATTAACTTGCTATCATCAATGGTCATTTTAATTTTTAAAACGTTAAGCAAAGGATAATTTTAAAGAACCGCTGTTTAGATAGGAGATTAAGTTAATACAAGTAATACTTATTGTGTTCGGCAGAGGCAAGGTCCAGACTTGTTTCTCTGCTATTAGAGGGCCGTCATTTAAAATTGAGCCACTAACCACATTATGTAACATTAACATTAAATATCTCATTAATTTTTACGCGACCTCCTGAACATTCTTCTTAAGGATATTTAGATATTAATTATCCAAAACTACAGTTTATCTAGTATACTTTATTGTGTAGTTTGTATAGAAAATATACTCTATGAAATTATTTAAGGTACAAATATCCCGTATATGGACCATGTTAACTTTTTTAGTGTTGATCAAGTAGAGCAATTCTTAATTTTACATTTCTTTTTTGTGCCAATATCGAATTCCGAAAATGAATTTTCAAGATAAATGTCAATAAGTTAGATGTAAAATGTAATAAGATAGATGTAAATAAGTTTTAAAAGTTGCAAAATGTAGATCTAATAGTTTTCAAACGCATCCAACTTAATTTAAACAATCGGCTCGGCTGTAAGATAGTGAGAACCGCTTTATCAAACAGCGGCCGGATCTTTTCCGCTCCAAGCGCAAGATCAAAAGCAATTGTTCCCTGAAATTCATTACGACATCCAAGGTGATAAGGTGCGGAGTCAGGAAACTAATACTTGTTGGGGGTTTATACACGATGTAGGCGTGATCACCGCTGATTCAGTCGGGTGGTTACTAGCAGGCGGCATCGGCTGCGAACGTCGAGAAATATTGGCCCACAGGGAGGCTCTGTTAATTTGCCGAGCGCTTTGGGTACGATTTTCCACGTACGTATACTTGTGTGGATAGTGCGTGGTTTACATCGATTGGTGGGCTTTCCCAACAGCCATTCCGTTCAATTTTATTGCCGTTGTTCAATGGGTAATGAAATTCGATTGTATACTTTTAGCCGGTTTAGGGTGGCATTATGTGATGTCATTCGACGTTGGATAATTTCAGAATGTCTTCCTTACATGAGCAATATACATTTTACAATAGTATTAAAATATTATATCGGGCGATACTGTACTGTTAACTTACTCGGTACATATAGATACTCGAGAGGGTGACAAAAAAAAGTATACATAGATATTTTTAAATAATGTACTTACCCAGAATAAAAAATACTTACATACTGCTTTCACGTAGCCATTGATGTGTTGACAAGAAGCAGAAAGCAGGATCCAGCAAGTTCAAAATATGCAACAAAAATATTTACGTATACTTAAATGCATTAATCCTAGTTACACTACACTTCAACATGTAGCGCGTTTAAATACCCTAGAATTGTTCGATTTTTCTAATACGTCATTGTAGCTTTAAACTTAGCACACGTGGACACAACCGGCCATTAATATACGCTAGTTTTGGATATCCTGTACAAAAATGTCCCTCGAAACAAAAAAAGGCTCATTAAAGCGTTTCCGGGTCAACCGGCGGCCAAATTTACTAATTTATTATGGGTTTAGCTAATAAATTCAAGGCGGGATTATTGTGCACAGAGTAGCTTTATAATTTGCCCGAAATAAATCTTCTTGGGCCAGTCTTTATCGCTTACAAGAATTTCATGCATCCCAAAGACGCCTATTATTTCCTACGTATATCATTCTTCCAGTGTTACCGATTAAGATATTTTTAATTATCTTGATAAGCTGTCCTTTAGTAATATTATTTTTAACAGGATATATGTAGTAGACAAAATTATTTTCACTCTGTATTTAAAACATAAGGGTTAGGATTAGGGAGTTTGAGAATTGTAATATTAATGTTATTTTCACTTTATGCATAAGACATCTGAGATCAAAACAAGCCAAACTAAAATAGTTTTGAAATCATGCACCACTTTTAGAGGCCATAAAATTATTTGACTTCCGTCCACTTTAAAGTGTAAATTGTTATAGTCCATTTTATTTTAGCCGTTTCAAAAGCGTATTCATGTTTTGTGACCAACCGCTTACACTCGCTCATACCATGTTTTCTTGCAGACACACAGTAGCGAGCAATTGGTCGTGAAAATTAAATAGTAAATTGTGCTACAAGAGGATAAGGTAATATTTTGAAGGCGAGAGCGCCCGAGATAAAAATGTTACCTTACCCGAGTAGCATACTTTGCTTTTTCGCTCCAAGCTAGTTTTTCTCATAGATGAAGATCTATCTATAAGAAAAACTAGCAAATACAAAACAGAATATATAATAACATTATGTCAAAACAAATAACCTAAAACTGCTGTAATTTCTTGAATCAAAGAGAGAAATCGCATTTTTTTAATTATACTTATTTCTTTTTCCGAAGCGAAGAACATAATAGTAGATTGTGCTACAAGGGGATAAGTTACTCGTAATATTTTGAAGGCGAGGTTGCTACTTTGAATCCAGAGCAAAACGAAGGATGCCACAGTTGAACACGAGCGTAGCGAGTGATTCTACTCTATCTTCTAAAAATAATAATAATTTTTTTGTTCAATTTGTTTGATTGCAGGTAGCTTATTAAATGATGTGTCGGTATTAAAAATTCTAAATTTCACATATTTATACAATGTATGAATATTTCTAGGCTTAGAAGTAATATTTGGAATAATTTTGTAACAGCAAATGTATCGAAATTTCGTTCATCTGTCAGAAACAAGAAATTAACGAACGCGCGACCAAGTGCGAGTCGGACTCGCCCATGAAGGATTCCGTAGTAGCAAGTTACATAATATACAGTTCTTGTAGATCGTTGTAACTTTGATCGATGTTTTAATAAACGTCAATATCATTTTTGAAGACCTATCCATAGATACCCAACACTAGGTGGAGTGACGAAAAAAAAATTATTGAGTTTCATTTTTAATTATGGAAAAAATAGAAAAAATCGTTTTTTTTTTTTCTATTTTTGTGTGAAAATCTTAATGTGGTTCACAGAATACATCTCCTTACCAAGTTTCAACAGTATCTATCTCTTATAGTTTCAGAAAAAAGTGACTGTGACATACGGACGGACAGACAGACATGACGAATCCATTAGGGCTCCATTTTTTGCCATTTGGCTACGGAACCCTAAAAATCGACGATGCACGAAACGAGCTAGTTCAATTTTCCATTAGTTCACAAACTTCTTAAAAAATCTGTTGCACAGGTTGTTACACTACAGTGTGACTGAAAACCTATTGTTTAGACGAACGGAATAACTATTCAATTTGCAGCTTACGCCTGTCCCTCTTGCTAGCAGTATCAATATCCGTCAGCTTTTCAAATAGATTGCGTTCGCGTATATTTCAATTATATTGATCAAGTTATAGAGTAGGTAGTTAAAAACAATCAAAGTAAGAATAGTTTATTAATTGCTGATGAAGTCTGGGGGGTTACTCCATAAAATAAAACGTTAGTCGTACGAAAGTGATGTCTTATTTCTATATCAAACTAAATAAAAGTTTATCATCATACTCATACATTAATGCTCAATGTTGCTTGATACTGAAACGCGAACACACAGTAACGTCCGTCTTGCGTACTTCTTTTGGAGTAACCCCCCTGATTCTTGACTTTTTATTGCGTCATGAGCAGAGATCGAAATCACGGGTGCTATTGCTATCAAAAGTATGGAAATGATTTTATAATCTATAAATAAAACAATTATAATTATGTGACTTGAGGATATATTTTAATCGAAAATAATATACTTATCCTGAAATCACATAATTATTATTGTTTTATTTACTTAGTACTTACCCAATTAGATTCTCGGGAAATCCCGGAACTTCTAGTCATATCCATACTTTTGATAGTAATAGCACCCGTGATTCCGATCTCTGGTCATGAGTATTTAATTATTTGTTATCAACGTACTTATTTCTTTCATTTTTCGCATCATTTAAAATGAAATACTCGTACCCACCTACAATGTGCATGCGTCGATTGAGTCAATATAAATAACCAATAAAATACTTACATACATTGATATTTTGTTAAGAAATCTAGAAAACACTGCACAGTTTCTACCACAATTTAGGATGACCATGTTTTTTTATCTCAATTGAAAGCTGCAGTTTAGATGTAAACCTACGATAATTCATTGGTAATTTTAGACAACTGTTAGACATTTGAATCAGATTTGAGTGAATCAGAAAATCTAGAGCAATGTGTCATAGAACAGTAAATAGATAATACTAATTGTATGTCGACGTCCACGGCTTTGTTGCAATTTAGGGTAAACGAAGTTGGTTGTTTGAATGCTATAGCCAAAGAGCAGCTTGTAGATTGTCCTTGCTAGCAATATCCGCTAGCAACTCATATTGATTGCGTTTGCATGTATGTCAATTAGGATCAACAGAACCATGCGTCTTCAGCCGGGCTAATTATCGTCTTGTCACGGCGTATATCAGTATATGTAATTATGTCTTAGTCTATAGCTTGACAGCGCGGTGATGAACGCGCTAATGTGTGCAAATTGCCACTGTCTCGGACCTGTAAGTTCTTTAAGGTCTGCGTAATAGCTAAAGGTGTTGAGGTAATGAAAAATTGTTAAGGTGCTCCCACACAGCAGATAGATAATGTTAGAGAATGTTACATAACATTTGTTGTCTAACATTTTGTAACAAGAGTTATAAATTGTTAGTGATGTTATAGAACTTCATACAACAGAATGTTATACAACTAATTACAACATGATGAAACAAATGATAACTTTTGTTGTATAACATCATCCGAGCCTCAGAGGGACGTTAGCGGAAGGGCGCGCGCGCTTCGTTTGTAGTGTGCCTACTCTGTCACGTACACAGCTATAGTCGGTTCATTCACTGTTCATGTTTATTGAGTCACTATCACTACCAGCTTTCTCGAAAGACAGATCCAAACTGATTGTTACAGAATGTTATATTATGTTATACAACGAGTTCAACCAGTGTGGGAGCGTTTATAACATATAACATTGTATAACATGTTGCAGTAAAATGTTACACATTGTCATAGAATGTTATGGTATTACACAATGTTTTATAACGTTATATAACTGCTGTGTGGGAGCACCTTTAGATTGTTGCAAGCTCGTTTTTCATTGTTGCCCATTTGCCTTTTATTATGTGTATTTAAAATTACTTCAGAAAATCATCTTAATCTTTAAATATTTTTATAATTACATAATTCACAGTGAATAAGTATATCTACAGAAAACAAATACAGCCATGCACTGATAGAAGTAAGTACCTAAGTTTATTTTTGTTTCAAGTAAGAACAACAAAAAAAGACAGCGTATAAGAAACTTAGCATGGATCTGATATTTTTTTTCTAAACTGGTCTCTGTGATATTTAACTTGCTTAATAAACTTCGATTTAAGTAAGATGCACAACAAACACGATATCCCCAACGCATTTTTGTGGCCATGCGGTTAACCCAGAAACATTTCGTAACACGTAAAGGTACGAATAGAAATAATAAATAACAAAATACTTACACCCTGCAGTCCCCCGCCGCGATTGGAGTACCGGAAAGCATAATGGTTATATTAATATTAAAATAATGTCCCTGATAAAGAAGCAGTGATAGAAAGCTGATTTATAATATAAAAATATTGCTTTCAAAATTATTTGTTCACATTTTTAATTTTACGGTAAAGAAGTTCCCATTGTTAAAGTTAATTTAATTTTTAAATTTGCTTTTTCGTTCATCACTTACCAAACATTTCCCTTACACAATTAGGACTTGCTTTGGAAATGAAAGTTTTTGCTTACCGTGAATGAGTCCTGAAACAAAGAGAAACAATCATAAAATAAAGTCTTTAACATTAATTGTATTAGTATATTTTAATTGTTACATTATCGAAAATGCTTATAAATAAGAGGAGTCTGGCGTAAGCAGCGAAATGCAGCTCGGTGATTCCTGTTTCGTACCGCATATTTATGAACAGCGATTTAAAAATCGAAGCTGATGCGAAATTCCGAATAGATACGTGTATTATAAGAAAATTCCCGATAAACTACATGTAAGTATTCTTTAATACCCAGTAGTTGCTTACGTGATAAAACGAGCTATTATTATGCATTTAAGCGTCATCTTCAAGGTGTTTTTACTTAAGTGGCAAAATGAAACTGAATTAAATTTCCTTTTGGCATTAACTAAAAGTTAATAAATAAGTAGCAAACACAAATTGTTATTAAATTTTTTATGTTTTGTTTCTGAAAATTTTACACTAATTTTGTTCTCAAAATAGGGTTTTAAATTTGGGGCAAACTTGAGCAGCAAACCTAGCTGCACAGTAGGCAATAATTTAAAATAATCAAAGAGCAAAAACAAGATTTAACTTCTGAAAGAATGTTGGTATTTAAAATTATATGGAAATAAGTATTACAAGTGAACACTGTTTCTATTTGACGACTCAATAAAAACAAAGTCTTAAAACAAAGTTCTTTAGTAATAGCTGCACCGGTCAATTGGACTCAAAAAATGCTGTAAAATTGTTTTTGATCGGCCATTTTGGAAATTTTTGGGAGAGGCCTATGTCCAGCAGTGAACATTATGCGAAATGATGATGATATATATGCTATAAAATAGTTAAAAAAGTGGACACTGTTACAACTGGCTAAACTTTTATCTAATTAATCTTAGAAAATAACGTTCTAAACTTATTAGACGCTAAAATAAACAATATTGTAATGGCACAATACATCGTATAACAACTTTTCCTATGAGACCAATGGTTGAAACTCAAAGAAAAAATTGTAATTTTTAGCAAGAAAACACGTTTCTATGAAAATGACGATTTTTTATCGAGTTTCAAGCATTGGTCCCATAGGAAAAGTTGTTCATATTGACGGTCTGAGTTGCTCCTACAAGGATCGGACAGGGTTTTTGTTACATATTGTATACCTTGATCTGCTTTGGCTATATATATATATATGTCACTTTAGCACTTAATGTATAGAGGTGGACGATCTATTAAAATTTACCCATATGATCAAAGTAAAATTTGTATTTCACTATGATTTTAAGATCAATAAATTACATTTATTTTTAAATACAGATGGATATATCGTTTTAAATTACATATGACTCTATCATCTAAAGCAGCGTCATTTCGTCAATTACGGAGATCCCACGAACCGCGCGAAACTAAAAACACCATTAACTTTCGGATCACTTCCCATAATGTTCGGCCGCTCGTGATCACCGAATTACCTACTAAACTGTAAAAAACGTAGATAAAAGTGCGCCCTGCATCTTCCCAGGGTTCGGAGACGCATCGACGGCATTTTAATATACCCATAATCGTCGATCGACGTCGGATCATAATATATGAAATGTGTAATACCACTAATAGGTGTTGGGCTTCCTCAGCGGTCGCTTGGCCAATTTTGCTTTTCGTAATAACTTTAATATCCCATCAGGGCAGTGCTGGCCGTGCGTGTACAAAGATGGGGTAATGGCGCCGGATAGCTGCACGGTAATGCCGCTTTATTTAATAAAACTGTTTGGTTATGGTTCTTAAGGAAGCGCGATGAACATTAGACATTGGCAATTTTTAATAAGTAGGTGAGCGATTTTATCGAGGCCTTACATTATTACCTACCTTACATTACAATAATTACTCGTATGATTTGTATGATACCAACTACAATATAATAACTTTTTTGTGAATGCACTAGATGGTTGTGACCTTATCGTTCCAAAAATATCTAAGGCGGTGATGGTTAAGATTAGGTCGATGGTAATATTAGGATAGACTGACATTGAGCTAGGTGGTTCTATAATAATAGCAAATCCAACTTAATCAAATATGAGTAAGTGGGTGACAAATTTTTAAACTGACAACTCAGTTACATACGCGCAATACGAACTTCGCAAGTTTAATAGAGGCTTGGTAAATCGTCACTAGCAGAGGGATTTTATTTTTACTTATGACACCTTAAATAAATAGTAATAAGTCTCATATCCGTCATAGTTTAAAAGGGTGTTTGCAATTCACATCCCCGCGCCAGACATAGGTTCATTCATTATATTCGATCTATTAGGGGGTTTGCGTACAACAAGAATGCATTATTTAGTTACTTACAAACTTATGAACAAGTGCAGTTATCATTTGTATGATTAACATTTTTACGTATATCTGCAATTAGAATCATATATGGCAAAACCATAACATAACGTAACGTAAACCTCCCTCATGCATTACATGATTTATTAATATTCGTATTTGTCCGCTAATATCATAAGTAGATAAGCATTACGCATCCTTGTTGAACACACTTTTGACTTTCAATGTATAATTTTTGTGTCACTTAACATTTTTTTCGCATGGGCCCCACACTGATGACAGACTTTCAAGCTACTCGAAGCGCTGAATACATAGAAGACGTAAGGCGCAGAGTCGGACTTTTGGGCACAGACAGGTCGCGACTTTTTAAAACTTATAGAAAAGACTAGGCACGTACGTGACAGATACAGACAAATCCGTACCTATGGCAAAACTGGCGACGCGCGAGACCCCCAACCCGCCCGCAACCCCGTTTGATCGCTCGCTCGCGTCCGTGCCCAGTCCGTTCTGTATGTTTGACCATAGGACGCAGACGAGTTAGCGTCGTGTCTGTGCCTTGTCGTCGGTGCCCTGTCTTTCCTGTGTGTTCTGCGTCGCGACGTTTCTAAACATTTTGTATGAAAAAGACGCGGAGGAGACATATGCCTGCGTCCCGTCAAAGTCTTACGACTTTTAAGTGTGTCTGGCGCTTTAAGGTACCTTACAAAGCTTGACTACTGACGAGTATATTAACGATTACCTAACGTTACCCAAAGGAAAATGTAGGGGCACTGGAAAGATTGAATCGAAAAGGTGCTATGGAAAAGTAGACAACTTGTAAAAGACTGATTTGATTAGTCGGGACCATATCAAATAGTTTTGCAAAGCAGATAGTTGGAGCGATGTAAAAAGTTATAAACAAAGTATTGAAATGGAATACTTCGATAAAAAGAACTAACTTAAGATAAAAAATATGATGAAACCACTCGACAATAGCGCGAGAGAGACCAGTTTTCATATTTACATTACAGAAGTATTACAATTTTGAAGACACATCACAGATAAAAGTGATCAATACAACTAAACGTAGTCAGTTTAAAAGCCAAATAATGTGGCATTTCCACAACACAATCAATCAGAACAGCAGTAAAGCAATCACTCCAAGAGAAATGTTGTTTGATACGTCCGTATGGATATGAGGTGAATGAGAATACTAAAATTAGCAGCAATTTATTATCGAAAGCATTGCAAGGAGACGGGAACGCTCGTAGACAGTTATTAAGAGCTAAAACCCAGCGGCGAACACGATACCACCTATCGTCGTCCCTTTCTGCATCAGTTAAGCTGAAACTAGCTCATAAATCAAAGAGACAAATATGATCCCATTTCTCTTTTTCCAGCATTATAACCGTGTGGGGGGCGTATTGCTCTTGTCAACGAAAAATTTTACTAATTATGTTTTATCGCGGAGTATTATAAAGTAGGTGTATTCAAATCATCTTTAAATACTTGAATTTTTCGGGGTCCAGTGCTAGATTAAAATTCCCAATTGAAATAAATTATTTGAAAGGAAACGGTCATTAAAAATTTGGTCTTGACCAAGCAGTAGATAACCCTTCAAACTATTTTATTTATAACTATTATTTACAGTTTAAAGTGAGAACGTGAAGCTTTTCTACGCACATTAGCCAATTTTGCAAATGAGCGTAGAGTCTATCTACTCAATACGAGTAAATATCTATAAGAATTGCATTTTAAGAAAAAATCTTCTAGTACTTTTTTCTTCTGGCATCGCTTAGTATTTGGAAAGATCTACGGAATGATAACTAACAACTGCTAAGATACAATTTATTTTGTAACAGTGCATAAAAAGCTCACAAAGTTCATTCATATTTCGTACATGATAACTTACAGCAATCATAAAATTATTCATGATGAACTGATAAAAATCAGAATAACTGGCCGCCTATACTACGCTAGACAAATGACCAATTCGAAACGACCAATATTTCACGTGAAAATAAAAAAGAATTCTCAGCGAGTGAGTATGTAAATACTGTGTGCGTCGGATTAGCAAAACTAACACGATGATTTGAAAGAAAACAAATAGAAATGCGAGGGAACGATACGAAAATTGAACGAAGCGTTGATGAAATAAGAGAATTTAGGAGTAGAACGTTAGGAATGAGACATCGACGCAAGAGTGCAGAGGCGGCGGAGCAGCTGACACCTGTCATCACGCAATTTATTACCCGCTCCGAAATAACAGAGTCAGTGAACGTTTGAACAAAACGAGGAGACACAACGCTCTATTAACGCGACGTCCTGCGGGTGTGCCATGTACCGGCTACAGGCTACTGCACACACGCAATCAAATCGACGAAAAACTTTGCGCCTTGCGCGCTCCGCTGTCCACTGTCCCACATCCATTTCTATGATTATTTTGTTTTGATTATACCTACGTACGCGTGTTTTAATACAATCTTGCAGTCTTATACAGCTGCGCAAAGAAAAACTTAACATATTGTGAGTTATTTTGTTCTTACTGAATGTTATTAAGTACTTTGTTACAAGGAATGAAATGATGATTATTACATTAGTACATAACCTCGCTTACAATATTTGAAATTTATTCTGCATTCATGAATATGACACAAAAAAATAAATCAAAGTGGTTTTCCCTTCGATTGGTTCAAAATTCTTATTATTAATTTCACTTTGCCGAACCTTATTGGCCTAAACTTGTAATGCATAATTACTGTCTAACCTAATTGATATTTTTGCACTATAATAGTTAAGCTTAAAAATTGTTAGCCTCAATTTTAGAATCTCTATTATATTAAAATCGGTTGTCTTACATTTCCTTATACATAACAATAACTATGTATGGGTCAATTATTATTCACTATAGTGATTACTTGTAACAATCATAATTTGAAATTTATATTGAACCGGAGCCAGTTAAACCATCTAAAAATATTTGCATGTTTATACATACGCTTAAAATTAGGTTTCAGTGACAGAAACGAATCGCTGTAAAACAGACTTCATACGTGGAGTCTGGTCTAGAGGTACAGCAGACAAGACTACGGTCTTGTCTGCTTTATAGTGTAATTCTGACACGCGTAGGCACGGAGGAGCGAGGCAGCCTGCTTTGCCGGCCAGACAGCAAGCCGAAGCTGCGATAGCGAGTAAAAGCCATCTAAGACGATTGATACGTGTGTGACCGTCGGAGACCCGCAGAGCCAGGGCCGTGACAGAAGTAATGCCCGCTGCAATGTTACTTGGATTAGCATCCAAGGAGCATGCAGTCATACTCCTTGCTTGCTAGTATGCATGCTAGCTTGTTGCATGGTTACTTGCATGCTGCTAATTAGATTGCATTCTGCACGCTTGCTTGCTTGATTGCATATTGAATGCTGCATGCTGATGATGCTGAATGCTGCATGTTTGCTTGCATGCTGCATGTTAGCTTGCATTCAGCATGTTAGTTTGCATTCTGCATGCTTACTTGATTGCATGCTGCATGCTTGCTTGCATGCTGTATGCTTGCATGCATGCTGCATGCTTGCTTGCATGCTGCATGCCTGCTTGCATGCTTGCTGCACTATATGCTTGTGAAGTTATTTTGTTGCACAAAATGATTAGGCAGAAATGTAAATTATTAATTGTTAATAAAAGAAATTATTAATAGGGGTGACGACAGGGTTAGAAAGTATAATTGTTATTAGTCTGTCTTTTAGCCTCATATTTTTCAGTTTGCCAAAAAAGTAAAAATACAAAAAAGTACGAAGCATCAAAGTTATGGAGTGGGGGCTTGCAACGTCGTCTCTATGTAAAAACCGAACGTAGCCCTGACGTCATGCGAAATTTCAATGCGCTGCGGCGTTGAATTCTTTTGTTTCTCGGAGAGAAGAAAAAAATACGTGTACAATATTTTTTAATAATCTAACCGTGGGCGAAAAATATTATTCCATTCGTCATGCCTATTATTGGACATAATAACTTATTTTTAAGTAAATATACGGTGATAAAACTTAGGGAAATTAAAAATAATTTACTATGGCCGTAGTCAATTAGAACTAAAACATTGTACGAAAAACATTTAAGCAAAAAGTTTGTGCACCGACCTAAATATAAATATAATACGAAAAAGTTATTACGTAAGTACTTATTCCTTAGTATTTTTGACTTAACGGTGCATAGGTAGTAGTTTATAAAATTATTAACGATCTCATGTGTTATTAAACTTTTATCTCTTAAAAGACATACGAAGCTCCTTAACCAACCTACAGGTTCGGAAATTAGCTTAAAAATGCCACTTATTTGTAAAATAAAAGGCATTTTTACAAAAAGGGGAATACGCTAGCCGATCGAATTTATTGGGATTCGGCAACTGCGTCCGCGCAGATAAGGAACGCAATCGAGATTTTTAGAGGTTATAAATAAAGCCGGCGCACGCGGAAGAAGATTTATATGACTTAATGAAGAACAGCTAAGGTAGGTACTTTAATGTTTTCGCTCTTGAATTTTGGGTTAAGGATGAAGAGTGTGTTGATAAGAGGCTAGGTAGTTAAGATGTTTTATTTTAAAGATAAGGCTTCAAAAGTTGTACCATAAAAATCCAAAATAATAATATGTGAACCTTTCTAATCCACGCATGCTTTCCGTAGACAAATTTGATTTACTCAATTCTTACACAGTTTGAAATCATTAAAAGTAGAACAAATGATAAGACCGCGATAGAATTAACAAGGAAAGTTCAACCAACAGATAAAGATCAGTTTCTTCCAAAAACAAAGGAACGATATGATATAAATCAAAAGTATTTCTTTTTACTATCGTTAATTACAGAAGGGCGTATATAAATAAAGAAGTGTTGTGCATTGAGGCTAAGGGCGCAGCGCTGACGTCGGGCTGCGAGGCGGTCGCCGCGGCGCGCCATGTCGCGACAAGCAAATGCACTTATCTTACCGGGATGTGAGAAACACACAACCGCTGTCGACGCCGACGGTTAGCTGCGCAACACAATGCATCCGACTAAACTCGAGTCAATGCTCCAGAGGTTACGACTGAACAGGATTTGGGGACCCAACAAATAAAAAACTCATTCAGAATGGGCCCAACCGAGGAAACAATACCAAGTAACACTTATTCATGTTTATTTTATTCCATTGTATTCTTTTAGCACCGAAGTTCGACTACGGCTTTTGACATGAACCTCTCAAGATGTCTAGCACGTCACCTCACTTAACCTTTGCTATGGACGTGAGGTCTGACAGACCGTGCGTGTGGTGGTGTGCATTCAACGAATTTTCACCTCGTCACTTATCCACCGCATTCAAAGGCTAATATTTATACCAATAAATGTATTTTATAAATCAAAATATCATAAATATTTTAAAATCTTCGCATAAGCAAACCAGTTTGCTTGCAAACTCTTTCGTCAGCTACAAAAGTTTATTTATCAATACGTTTTAGTACAGTTGCTATTTAATGTTTACAAAAAGTGGACAGAAACATCGAAACGGTAATCGCGTCCAGTTAAACCTTAATTAAAGAACGGTTAATGATGAGCTCGTAATTAGCCAAGCCGATATATCATTTCAACCAGTGGAGCCGTCGTAAAGCCGTCATCGGGATACGGTAAAGTAAACAGAAGTCTTTGAAACATTATCGATACAAATAAATTGTCCGTCCAAGAATGAATATCAATAAATTGAAAATGTAACTCGTAAAAACATATCATCGATTATTGTAAACAGCTGGCGGGCATTTATGCAAAGCGGCCTGTTCATTGGACCAATTCAGTGGCGGTAGCGAAGGTTCTTTAATTGAAACTTAACATACACACGACCCCGTGTGGCAATCGCAAACACTCGGCTCGTGAAATGGGTTTTCAAATAACCGGCAAGTGCATGTCGGGCCACGCGCAGTGTAGGGTTCCGTAGTTACTAATGCTGACGTCAAGTTCACGCGAGTAAAACGTCTAAAACTAAATTTCTATTCAAAATTCAAATTTGTATGAAAATTTATTTTTCCGAGAACATTTTATAAGTTGGTCACCTATAACTTTTTAATTTGTTAACCCTTCTTAGCTCTGATAGTTTTCCCTCTAACTTCGTTATATTACTTTTGCCGTGAATGTTTTCATGTGTCCAAATACAAACGTAAAGCAGACAGAAACACTTGACTCTAATAAAAAATTTCACGATAAATCCAAATATTTTAGAAATGGATCCCTAGATCGAGCATGTGTGTGAATCACAATATTTTTAAAAGATCTATTCAATACCACAAACAATGGGTTAGTCAAGAAAAAAAAATGATTTCTACTTTACACGTAACGGGATGGGAGAGAAGATATGTACCGCGATTTCGAGTCCATAGTTAGGACTGCTGTTGGTGACTCCAAACCCTTCCCCGTTACAGTCGGGGTCACCAAGGCTCGGTTCTCAGTCCATACCTGTTCAGTGTGATATTAGACGAAGTGTCTGACAGCATCAGAGACACACACGAGCAACCTCCGTGGCTGCTTGTGTATGCTGACGATATCGCACTGGCGGATGCGGACAGAGGGAGACTGGTGCGACGCGCAAATGTGTGGAGGGAGTCGCTTGAAAACGGTGGTCTGAAGCTAAATGTGGCGAAGACTGAATATATGGCTTGCAATGCTACAGATCCCCCACCTGTACGCATAGGCGAAGACTTGGTCAAGCGTACGGACCAGTTTAAATACTTGGGATCTGTACTTCACGCGTCCGGAGACATCGATGCCGACGTCAAGGCCCGTATATCTGCCGCATGGGCAAAGTGGCGAGAGGTGACTGGTGTCATTTGTGACCCCAAAATGCCGGTTAGGTTGAAGGGACAGGTCTACAAATCCATCATTAGACCTGTCTTTTTATATGGGAGTGAAGCGTGGCCTTTGCTTGAGCGGCACAAGCAGGAGTTGCGTGTCACGGAGATGCAAATGCTGCGTTGGATATGCGGAGTGTCACGGAGAGATCGTGTTAGAAACACCCGCATCCGCGGCAGTCTTCATGTCCGTGACATAGCGGACAAACTGCAGGAAAGTCGCCTACGCTGGTACGGTCACGTCCTACGAAAGCCGGCAAGCTACGTGGGAAACAAATGTATAGCCATGCCGCCTCCGCCGGGGCCCGGCAGGCGGGGTAGACCGAAGAAGTGCTGGCTTGACGTCGTCAAAGATGATTTGCGTGCTAATCGTCTTACAACCAAGGATGCTCAAGACCGTGCAAAGTGGAGAAGAAAAAGTCGGAAAGCGGACCCCGGGCTTCTCAGCATTGCAGCTGAGGACGCAACTGGGAAAACGCTGAGATGAGAGAGAGAGGGATGGGAGCTAGCGTAAAAAAAAAACGTTTAAGATTTTTCTAACACTTTTTCGGCATGATTAATAAATATCTTATAGTCTCTGAGAACCGCGGATGGAGAGACAGACTGAAAGACATGGCGAAACTATAAGGGTTCCTTGCTTACTATGGAACCCTAAAAAGCTCACACTTAGTGATAGTACTGGTATGTGAAAAATTAAAATACTAGCTGGGCGACCGATCTAATTGGACATGACATTAGAGCTGAAATACGTTAAGGACCTGGTTTTACGTATTTCGGCGAACCTTCTTTGTTCAACACGTCAAATTATTATATTAACCGAACGTCCGCCTAACACTGGCTCAAAACTTAGCAATTTACATAAATTTGAAACTTTCCCTTGACAAAGGCCTTATTAAAATCTTGAAGAGAACTTTAATTTGCGATGACGGCAACATCATTAATCTTATTACGGCTCACACTACCGCCCCCGCGCTGAGAAGAAACAGGAAAAAAGTCGGAAGTAAATATTTTGACGATGATGTCTAAATATAAATATTGCTGGAGAAAAATGGGCATTGTTATTTACAGAGGAAATTCGAAGAGTGTTTCTTAATTAGGCAGTCGTAATGGAAGCCGTTTAGGTTCGCTGTCCTCGGCTGATTTTATTTGGCGAATTGATTGTGCTACTTAACCCGTATGCGGCGGCGCACGTAAATCTTTCTAACGGATGATCCGCAAATAAAACCGCGAGCGAACATTCCTGATAGCCGATATCTTTGCTTTTCGTTAAACAAATAGAGGCCTTGTTAGTTCGGTATGCAGATTCTAATTAAAAACTATATGCGGCGGCTGTCGTATATTACGCAGATGGGGCCCTGGGGCGGTTAGTCACTCGGCGTCGACTCCCAGTCGTTTAGTGTTTATAACTTCACCGCAAAGGAAGTATTGCTGTTCGCGCCATCGTTTACAAGAGAATATCTGTAACGAGGATTCAGTTAGTAGTAAATCTATTGTGATTGGGAATTGGGATTTTATGACTGGATTATAAAAATCTGAACTAAAAACAATCAAAATATGTCTTAATCTCTAAGTTTAATTTTTTTTTTGCGGATTGTTTCAAATGAGTCGGTGCAAGACAATTAATGTCTTTTGTCTCCAAACTAAATTCTTCTTCTTTTCTTCTGCCTTATCCCTATCCCACTTTTAGGTATGTCGGCACAAAATGTTTTCAAGCAGGATTGTCATGATTTAATAAAATTTCAATATCTTCAATCTTTCCTTCAATATTTACCCCAGTTCATTGAGAAGTAACAAAAACCCAAGTCTAACAAGCCTGCTACTAAACCATCCGAACCACTTCATAATCAGAAGTCAATTAAATAACAAATTACAAATAAAAGCAAACATCCAAAGATAATTACAAACAATATCGAATTGAATGTTTGATCAATTCATAATTAGAAACAATTGTACGTACAAAAGCTATCTGTAAGCGAGTTGAGATGGAGGTAGCCGTTGCCGGGCTCGGGCCTCGTTTATAAGGCCCTGCCCACCTCGTCCGCACTAAAAATTCGATCTTATCTCCAATATTTTAATAGGTTCCCGTGGCGGCAAGTCGGCCAGTAATTGTATAAAGTATCTCTGGAGGAATAAATTCAATATACGGCGCGGGGCCGGCTGGGCCTTCTCCTCGCAACGTGATAAAGCTTAAATCAACACACGAAGTAATTACACTGGAGCCACACTTCATCGCAGATGCCTATGGTGATTAAACGCGTCGTCAAATAAGGGCCGACGTGCAGTTGGCCCACAGCCCGGCTCTTTAGGCGCAATTGCTTTATGGCTATGACACTTTCAGTTTATCATTTTTAAGGCATCTGTTTACATTACTGCTTGCTGGTAGACTTTGAAGTTGCCCATCACCAGCCAATCCCTCATACTTAGTTTACGCGTTATTCTGATGTTATAATATTTGATGGCAAACCAGTCAAATATCTACTAGAAAATTAAATTCCATTTGAGATTATTTCCTGCAATTTTGAAATTGCTTTAGCTGTGCGTCCCGCGGCGCTACGCCACGGCAAGCCACTCAACTCAACTTAACCCTCACTCAGTTCCATCCGATGCCCGTTAACAGTCGCTTAGACTCAGGTCTAGGTCTCAGCTCAGGCTGACGACACCCGCCACTTTGGCCAATGCCAATCTGGCCAAATTCGAAACAGAATCAGTGCGGGTATATTTCAATAACTGTCACCCCGATTAACACGTCCCAGAGGGATTAAGCGATTCTAGCCTAGTTAACGTTAGTTGTGTTTACGAGATAATAGCTTTTTAGTATGTTTCAGAATAGTTTCACGTCGAAATGGGTTACCACGCACAGAATTAATGTAGTTGGATTTAGTCAAAATCAATAGCCAACTTTAAAAGTGTGTCAATTAATATGAATTTTGGTTGTATTGGAGGTAAATGCTGGGATCTAATTTTATAAAGGGTTGGTCAATGGACATTTAAAAAAATACTTTATACAATTTTGTTGACCACTTGTTACCATACTTATAGGATTTTATTTTCGGCCGAAGTCACTTCATTTCTTGTCTTTAATTTACGCTGAGTAGTTATGTCTAATTTATTTACTCGTATTTTAAAATACCAGTCTGGAAGATAAAGAAATATATGAAGTACTTAAGTAAATATAATATTTAATGCCCAAAATTTTAAGCTAGTAAAAGCATTCTTCTAAATACGAAGTAGGCAAGAGGCCGCCCCTTTTAATTTTGATTAATTAAAAGTTTTGCATGGAAAAGAGTAATCTTAAAGCAAGGGTTGTACCTTGTACTCAGTGAAGTTCTTTTGTATTTTGTCTTATAAAGAGAAGTTTTTCAGTGAAACAACGGCAGATTTGCAACAAAATATAAAAGTTTCACAATAACGTACACGCCTCCGGCAAGGAGATCGTCAAAGTAAAATTCCTCTAAACTTGCCCATCTATTCACTGGAAATATTACAAAGAACGTAATAAGGATTAATGAAAGGACAGTATCTTCTACCAAAAGGGTTTAACATTTTAATCGGTCCTTCCGGGACCGAATTTTGACTCTCCGGTCTCCGCAATCAAATAATGTTATATTACTTTTCCGGTCTTCACAATGAAATAATGTTATAGATATAACCTTTCGCTAATTGCTAAAGTAATTTTATATACCTTGTTAGTAAAATGTTTATAAACAACAAATTTATATTATAATTTTTACTTTCTTAATTATTCTTAATACTAAATATAATTGAATAAGTACGCTAATATTATTACGATGCAAGGTTATTAACTTTTAGTAATTTTACATTGATATTATAACACTAAGTCAATATTTATATTTAAACAATTTATATCAAATGAGGACTCCACTTATGCGTGGTATTCGTCCTAACCCGCCACCGGGAACGTGCGCATTGTAACATACGGCCAAACCCCCAAAACGTCTTGGTAATTTTTTGATTTTGTGGTTGATTAATGCAGAAACAATGTAAAATAAACCAAAATTAATCATACACACACGTATAGTAGATATATAGTTACACTATTCTGAAAAATGGGCGTCACATACTCAGCAAGCCATATGGTTCAAACCGCCACCGTTGCGCGTTGTACGGCCTAACCCCCAAAACGTCTTTGTAATTCAGGTTAATGCAGAAACAGTGTATATAGAATACATTGTACCGTAATGAGTTGTTGGAGCGTTCGGTACCGCCGAGGGCGGGTACAGGATCGCACCTACTACACACGACCTCTCCCAATTAGTACTAAAATAATGAACATGTTTTATATTTCCACGGGAGTGCGGCATGTACTTACGCCAGTTATCCCGGTTTGCCCCGGGAGGTCATGCCGTAGGGATGGGAACGCGTTCTACTAACTCGATATTTTATATGTGGTGACTTACGTTTTTTTGTAGATATCGATGTGTCGAAAAGTCAAGATAGGAGAGTACGTATTGTTAATTAAATATGTATAATTAGATAAATTTGATTTTCGTAAATTATTAACTTTATGTCAAACATTTTTTTACATATTTATTTGTTTTATAGCCTATGTGGTGTCCCACTATTGGGCAAAGGCCACCCCTTCCTGCTTTCACGATTCGTGATCCAAGGCAGCTTGCTGACATCTACGCATAAGTTATCAATATCGTCTCTCCACCTTTTCCTAGGCCTTCCCCTATGTTAGCAACCTCTTGTACTGTCTGTCACCGTATAGTGGTTACAAGCTATTGTTCTTAATTGACAGACAGTGAAAGATGTAATTGTACAAATATATATTACTTCTTAGTTTAAAACTTACCTTCCCATGTAAGTTAAGAGTTTGCTCTTGTCGGTGGAGTTAAATAGAAATGTTTCTAAAACTTACTAAAGATAATATAAAGAATAATATTAATTAGTGAATCATCTTCAAAGTATGTGATATCAGTAACTCTTACTTTGAGTATAACCCGAAAATAATTCGAACAAATGTAGAAACAACTAACAACAATAGTAGCTGAAAAGAAAAGAAGTAGCAACTTCTGAAATAATCAGTTATTGTGATATTGAGTACTGAAGTAAAAGCAAATGGTGGCTCAGCAATCGATCAATAAATCAGTCAGGCACATCCCTAGCCAAACATGAACGGACGTATTTTGAAGTGAGTGTAAAGGGCCGTTTTAATTTCGCATGGAAAGTCCGCTTTGTATGCTCTCGACAGTAGTTCACCTTCCATACAACCTCAAGTGGCCATTGTTGCATTGTTTACTAATAATTCCCGTAATGACGGGTGCAGTACAATTGATCTATTAAGATACTTGAAGTTTTTGCGAACGTATTGAACGAATGGTTTGGTTTGGTTGTAAGCTAACAATTAGTTCCAAGTTATTAATATCCTTCTCCTGCTTTGACCTTTATGTAAGTTTATTTATTGATTCCCGTCGATATGCAGGTGGTACGAAATCGATTTCCATAGTAATCAGTCTATAATAAAGTTTTATGTTATAAATACTACACGAGACAGTGAATGATATTTCGCTACATTTGGAAGGCACTGACGACGACTGTAATAATTTTGTCAAGAATTAATACTCGTAATGTCAGTGGCTCTTTCATTAGGAATATATGCTTTTCTACAAAGCGATACGAGTACGTTTATCGGTAAGTCGACCTAATACGTCAGTCGCAAAGTATTAGATGTGGCCAAAAAAATTCGTTTTCACCCCCTATTACCCTAAAAAAATAGGTTTAGAGATTTTGGACATTTATTTATTTTTCAGAATAATCAACTTTACCGAAGTTTTTGAGCAATTACTTTTTTTTTCAGATTACTTGGGCGTTTCGGACCGCGAGTGTTTCGGACCGCGGTCCGAATTGGCCAAGTACTGTTTCTGAAGGGAATCACTCGCACCCAAGAACTATTTTGTGATAGGTCGATTCGGACCACGGTGGGAAACAAAAAAATTCTCTTGTGGATTGAATAAGGACAGAGAACATTATGTAGTTTTATTACACATTCTTCATAGTACAACAAGGCACAAAATAACACGTAAAAAATAATGTATAAGTTACAATTACGTCTTAAGCTCACTACGTAAATTTTTTGGCAATCACTGTAAATAGTATTGAATTTTTTACTAAGTGATGTTGATTAGTTAAGGCGGCCATACCCGGCCGCTCTGTCGTCAATGCGAGCACAGTTTAAAAAGCTTGTTGTTTCATCCAGGGAAATGCTAGAAAGAGAGAGGCAAAGCAAAAAGAGAGAGATAACGCATGAGGGCTCGGTTTGCATTTTATTGAATATAATTAGTATTATTTCTAACTATCCATTGAGCGAATATTAACTATTTATAGAGTGCGGAAATTTCATAAAACTTGTTCCAGGTGTTACGTGTGTCTCAATAAGCCTTACAAGTGTGTGAAATAAATGTTTTTTATTTAAAAAATTCATTAAGTTTGCGAGGTTCATATCGAATCATTTTTTTATCTTTACAATTTATGAGTACTTTATGAACGGTCAAAGTTCAGGTAAAATTTGTGCAGAAAAGCAGATATTTGGAGGCTTATACTAAATTTGTTTTAATAAAATTTTAATTTTTTATTTCGATAGACACTTGGAAATAGCGCACAAGATACCTGTTAGTTCAAAAGTTTTCATGAAAGATCACTTACTACGCCATAATTACGTACGAGCGTTTGTATGAAAATTAAGACGGGTAGGCCGCTCTTAAGTAACAATTTGTGCATAATAAATAGGTGCACGCAAAAATGTGCCGATATTTGGGTAGTGGTCCAAATCGACCCGTTCTAAAAGTTACATTGGGCCATTCACACGTGATGAACTTTCACTTAAATACCCATTTGATTTTAAAGATATAATAAAAGGGATAAAAAAAGTAATAATAAACCACCGGAATAAAAGAAACGTTTTATCTTAAGTTAATCAAAATTAAAACACGATACGATGGGAATTTGCCACGAAAACTAACGACAGTCGAAAACCAGTTAATTTAAAACTCACGCTTAACCGCTTCCTGTCTCTTTAGTCTACAAATAACGCGGCTGCTCTCAAAGATTTAACTAAGCCTGAATAAATAATCAATTCAGCCAGCCGCTGATCGATTGCCACAATACCCGCCGAATGATATACTCCACAAGCCGCGGCGATAAATATTCTGAGACAAATGTTTAGAACGTCTCCGAGGAGTTGCGGTGACACTAAATTTAAAAGCTTCAATTGTACAGGAATAACCAAAACACGGTTAAGATCTTTCGAAAACAAATCGTGGATCGGCCGCTTGACGACAAACGTGATAGACTGCGCAAGTGAGCGGCTCTAATATAAACAAATTAATAGGGTGGCTCCAACTCTGCGTTATTTAAGCGACGACTCACGACTTGCGTCATTAATGCATTTATGAGAAAAATATTACTCATTACACATAGTAAATTAGCAGCAATGCATGTTTTCGTCTTAAGAGTCCCCTTGCCCTACACAGAATCAGACTTTCCCATACAAACGTAGTGTACGTTTTATTTTAAAACGACATGTCAGATATGGGCGAATTTATGTAATTTCAAAGAATTCTATATATTTAGGCGTATAACTAGTTTTCACAGTTAAAATATGAACTTAAAAGAGAATTAAGTGTATCATATCCATCAGTATAGAAAACTTCTACACCCTTATATATTCTTTCCAATATATTAGGTTGGGGAAAAAGTCTTTTCGCATATAGTATGTATGAACTTGTAATAAAACCACTTTGGCTATACTATTTGTACCAGGCTGGTTTTGGTGTCATTTAAAAGTTTAAATTTTAAAGAAGATAATTCCAAATTCAAATTAGGAAAATGCGTGATTTTCGTTTGTTTTTCTTACCGTCAAGATGAGTGAATCTAATGAAGAAATTAGATACTTACATTTTAAAATTTTACTACCAAAAAGGTAAAAAAGAAACGCAAGTCGCGAAAAAAATTTGCGATGTTTATGGACCTAGTGCAGTGTCTGTGAGAGTAGCACAAATTTGGTTTAAGCGTTTTCAATCCGGAAATTTTGATGTCAAAGATGCACGTTGCTCTGGTCGCCCTAATACGGATAAAAAGGATGCTATTTTTGAAAAAGTGGAGCAAGATAAGATGAGTGAATCTAATGAAGAAATTAGATACTTACATTTTAAAATTTTACTACCAAAAAGGTAAAAAAGAAACGCAAGTCGCGAAAAAAATTTGCGATGTTTATGGACCTAGTGCAGTGTCTGTGAGAGTAGCACAAATTTGGTTTAAGCGTTTTCAATCCGGAAATTTTGATGTCAAAGATGCACGTTGCTCTGGTCGCCCTAATACGGATAAAAAGGATGCTATTTTTGAAAAAGTGGAGCAAGATCGGCATATCAGTAGTTACGACGTAGCTGAAGAACTGGGAATTGACAAAAAAATAGTTTTGGCGCATTTGAAAAAAAATGGGTACGCAAAAAAGCTCGATATTTGGGTACCTCACGAGCTCTCTGAAAGAAACCTAATGAACCGTGTATTCATTTGTGATTCTTTATTACGACGTAATGAGACCGAACCATTTTTGAAGAAATTGATAACTGGTGATGAAAAGTGGATCACGTACGATAAGAACGTGCGAAAAAGGTCATGGTCAAAGGCCGGTCAGGCTTCACAGACTGTGGCGAAACCCGGGTTAACTCGCAACAAGGTGATGCTGTGTGTGTGGTGGGATTGGAAGGGCATTATTCATTATGAGCTGTTACCACCAGGCAGGACCATCGATTTAGAACTCTACTGCGAACAACTGATAACATTAAAGCAAGAAGTTGAGAGAAAGCGGCCGGAATTAATCAACAGAAGGGGTGTGGTTTTTCATCATGATAACACTAGACCTCACACATCTTTAACCACTCAGCAAAAATTAAGAGAGTTTGGCTGGGAGGCGTTAATGCATCCGCCGTATAGTCCTAACCTGGCACCTTCAGATTTCCACCTGTTTCGGTCTCTTCAGAATTCTTTAGGCAGTGTCAGGTTAACATCACGAGAGGACTGCCAAAACTACTTGACGCAGTTTTTTGATCAGAAGCCCCAAAATTTTTATAGCAATGGGATCATGTCCCTACCTATAGGATGGCAAAAAGTTATCGAACAAAATGGTACCTACATAAGTATGTAGGTACCATTTTGTTAATAATTTATTTTAATATAGTTTATTTACATTTAACTAAATTTAGTTAAATGTAAATAAACTATATTAAAAAATGTTTTGAATTTTCATATAAAATGCGACAAGACTTTTTCCCCAACCTATTATAATTATACCGTAGAAAACCAATTACAACCCTAGATAATTGCTATTTCTTTAAAATTACTATTTTTTACCGATATCTGTCATGTCATTTCAAAATAAAACGTAGATTATGTTTATATGGAAAAGTCTAGGGTAAGAGAATTCTTAATACGCTCACTTCCTGTATATGTATTATTTTTAAAACAGGATACATATTTCGTATCCTAAACACTAGTATAATAACACGACCATAAATTACGTAGAAACTAAAGCATTATGATAATAAAAACATGCTATTACACATTACAGTGTTTAAAAGTTGGAATCCGTGCGAGTCCATTATCTACAGTCTACACCCATTAACATGTTACATGTGTTAATCACATCCTCTTAGGGCCGCGTTATCAAAACGGGAGCAATTTTAAGAATGACTGCGCCTATAAATAAAGGAGTCTTTACATTAATTATGAGCTTAATTATGTAGAATCCCTTTGATTTACAAGCCGCTCATTGCCGCCGCAAACGAATTGTAGTGGCTTAGCGGCGTACCGCGGGCTTTGCCTACCCGCTACCGACGCTCGGTTCAAATTATTTTTGTCGCGATAGCTGCGCGACTATGGATCGAGATGAAAGCGATTCGAGACAACTTGACGCCCGAACACTTTCCGAGGATTACCCGATTAGAAATGTTTCGCTACGCAACACGAGTTTGTAGGTAGCGATTGGTACTTACATTTAGAAGCAAATCGGATGTACTCGTTTGGTATTTAGTTGAATTTGAATATTTCTAGGAGCGATATATTTGGTGATACAACATCGATCATCTTTTTCACGCCCGTGTTGTGGACTATCAATCCGTCGAGCAGGTTAACGATAACTGACGTAGAAGTATCGTTATGCATTAAAAAAGAAATTTCGAACAATCCGTAATTAAAAATGCCAGATTTAGTAGGAATCCCCTGTCGTTCTTTATGGTTCTATATTATATTGACTAAAATTGTTTGCTTTTCTTGTGTGTAAGTGGCTAGTTGCCGAAAGGCATCTGACATAGTTTGACGACTGCCCTGCAATGAATACACCCGGGATTAATGGCTTTACGTGTCTTCCGAAGAAGTTCGAAAAAAATATACCTACTATTTGTGGTCTGGTCATCACCCATCCAAGCGCAGGCCACGCCCGGCATTGCTTATAAAGAGGTGGAAGTACCCATTGCTTGCGCAGGCGCTAGAATTGCGTACTCCCAGCGACCCAACCAGCTCTTTACCATTAAAAAACCTTTATATTTGCAATAAGTATCTTTTTATATTAAATCATTTGATATTTTTAATGTTATACTCATATCAGATTGTTTGCTTACAAATAGTTGAGTGCCGCTTAGCGCAAATGCAGAATAAACCGCAACAACTGACTGCGGCATTTCCTTTGATATCTTTAACATGTATTTTAGTTAAATTTAAAAAATTATACATATTTAGAGTGCGTCCAAATAAGAGAAACACGAAATAATAAGGTATTGTTTATAATACAAACAGTAAAAATCATAGATCAACCACAACAATAAAAGTCCAAATTGAAACAAAACCCTAAGGTTATGGAGGGTTGCGCGGCAGAGGCGAGCGTGTACGCCAGGGGCGTCCATTGCGGCGACACGGCTGCACCCCACTGTACGCACGGCTCTGAAAGCCCCGGGCGGCGCCCCGCATGTCCGCATTGCAAGTTACATATTTTTTGGGGATACGCCGGTCGAGGCCCTATACGAAAGTGAACATAAACAGTCCTTAAATAGAATCATAATTTTGAATCCCGAAAAGTCAATTTATCTCATACACATAAGAACTGACACGCACGAATATATTCATGAAAATGTATTAAAGTATTTTATGCGTTTAAAAATAATTGAAGTAAATAAAAAATTCCACAGACTTGGCCACAGACTCCAAGATGGATAACAACCATCGACATACCAACAACCGTAGATATTTAGTAAGGGACTCCAAGAAAATCACACATGTCATACGTTTTTAAAAGTCTAGTTGCAATTCGTATCCCTGTGATTGGGTTACATTCATAATGGATGTAAGTATACCACTAATTCATATACTTCCCAAAATTATGAGGTTAATATTGTTCTGGAATCGAAATAACCATACCTACTTACTTCTTTATCTATACAAATTTTAAAATTAAGGCATTTAAATATTATCTATCAATTTATTTATTTGTTTATAAACATAACAACAGCCTGACAATATCTGCATCCTAGATTGTTTAATTACATCACGATAAATAAACATTTTTTTTTCAATAATTCGATACGTTCGTACATAAGTAAAAGATAATAGATAAAATTAATGATTTTATCTAAACAAGTCACAAAATATAATATTGTCAAATAAAGATAGTTACTGGCAGTATTTTAATAAAAAATTAAAATATAACATGCCGAGATTAATCACAAAATTATATAAGTATGGAGTTAAATGTATGGAGCTAAAATTTATAAATTAATTCATAAATTGAATCATGTAAAATATCAACGTCAGTTTACAAATTGTGGATTATAAATTATAACATGCCAAGATTAATCACAATACCTTAAATTATGTAAGTTATTGATGGAGTTCTAATTTAGAAATTAATTCATAAATTAAATCATGTAAAATATCAACGTCAGTTTACAAATTGTGGATTACACACCAATAGCACCCATCCTTCAGTCAATAAAAGGTACTTACATCCACAGCGGCCGGATGATTTATCATCAATGCTCACAAAGATCCAGTGCATTCAGGCGGGACAATCGCATAATTGTCCCGTACCGTGGACAATTGCCCGCCTAACCCGGCCTCTATTTCTGCCTAGTGTTTAGAAACAATAGCTCTGCACTGCAATTAGTTTATCCGATAGATGGTGGTCGAACGAGTCGTAAATCTTCGCTGTACCGCCAGTGGGCGCCGTAGTTGCCGCACCGTATGTAGATTCAGCTCGGTTAATTAATGTGCCATGCTAAAGTGCGAGGCTCCCTCGTCCCTACTCGGTTTCTGTAAATTGCGCACCCATCTCCCTCGTACAATAGCTCCAATTTTGGCAAATTAAAATTCGACGCCTAAAGAGATTTTTGGTTGGCGAATAAATGTTCCTCTTTGTAGGGTTTATCTATTTTGCTTTTAATTAAGAGGCCTTCTTTGTTGTCTGTTTCTATGGGAATGTTCTTGCCACAGGATGAGAACGAACCCGGATCATTATTTAACTAGCGAGTAATATCAATACAAAAAATGTTCACAATAATATTAAACATTCATAGTGTCATTTTCATTTTTACTATAAAGTCATTACTTTAGAGAAGTTTCTTAGGATTCAAGTGTTTATAAACACTTACACCACAAGAAAATATCTAAAACTTAATTTAAATTAAGTTTTTGCCGAACATCTATAAGTTCCAGAACTTTAACTTTGTAGCTGATATAAATATAAGGTGGCTTCCAAATTATCCCTCTAATATACCTATAATATTAAAAAAGCCGGGAATAGTAAAGGACTTTAAATAAAATAGTATGACATTTGATCGATTATCTGAAGATTTTGAGGGCGTTACCTACCATTCGTGTCTGTATAGTATACGCGTATAGTATCAAGCCGTGTATCCACGACGGGATCGGTCTGTTATTGCAAAACACGAAAGCATTCTGATTGAAATTCAGCATGGAAGGGATAATGAAGGAGAGTGCCCCGGATCCTACACTCCTAGCATTGCGGAGTTCACATGACAAACTAGATAACTCAATAAGCCTTAGTGCCAGTGCTCTTCAGCATATGATTATTGGCAACTTTGACTTTTTCAAGAAGATATAACAAAGTCACACTATGATGAATGTATGAACCCGCTGCATGATACTTTATGGCCTTATTAAGATATTTTGTCACCTTAGGCTCTTAGGCGCTTATATTATTCAGATTCGTACGTCTTTCTTTTCATCGTTAGTGTTAACTTTCTGACCAAGATCAACACTTGAGACAGATTTCTCAAACCTTAAACTCATACCGTCTTATTATAAAACCCAGACTAACTTTGTTACATTATCCGCCCAAAATGAAGTTGACATTGACCGGTGAGATAGTGTGTGATACTAGATGTCAACTTGAGTTGGTCGGATAATGGTTTAAACCTAGTAACAAAAGTTAGTCTGGGTTTTATAATAAGACGGATATAATATAATGATCGAAGAACGGAGAATCTAAATATAAAATTATACTAAAAGGCGCAAACCGATCTAAGTACAATTTCGGAAACAAATATGTTAATGCCTTAAGGAAAACGTGAAGTCTCATTTATTTCTGCGACATAGTCACAGCACAGGTCTTAAATATGACACTCATAGTAATAAATAAGTAATAAATATTAATTAAATATAATCGAAGAAAAGATGTTAGCTTCAATCCTATTTAAGTACCTACCCATATATTGTTGTAGCAGCTACAAATTAAAGCACAAGACATATCTAAAGTAGGCTTAGGGAATGCTTACAAATCATTAGTAGCAGATAAGTATGAAACTATCAATAACAAAACATGCAAACGAAAACAGTGAGACAACGACTAATCAATGTTTATAAAAGCAATGAGAATAAATTAACATTTCATAGGCGAACAAAGGACTTACAAAATATAAGCTGGTAATAACAAACAATAGAATACAAGAGTTTCAATTGGGCACTGCCAACACCTATGGCGCCAGTACCAAATTACCAAAACACCAAACTCTGAACCTGTCTCCTTTCAAATTTGATTGCGCCCGATACGCCCATGAACTCTATAATGAAACGTCCATATAAAAACAAAACTATGGGCATATATGATTAGTTCGATACACGAGGAAGGTAGAACCACAAAACAAACAATAAAATAATATCGCTGCGTCACCGAACTAGAAATCACTTATTGTGGGAGTGACTTGCAGGCCGTGGCTTATGTGCGCAGAGCCAGTGTTCCATACGGGACCCCCCGTTTTAACGGTTACGTACTCGTACATACAATATCATCACCAAGCCCGCTCTAAAGGTCAGCCACGAACAATTCTCTCGCACCACGTAAGTCATCGCTAGTTGAGAAATTGAATTCAACCACGCGATCTAAAGAGACGCGTTGAGCACTTTTTGTTCGAATGAAATATGGTTATTAGATCAAAACGTGAAAATATTTAGCTAAGCTTTCTAAATAGCTCGCGAAGAGTTTTATATAGTAGAATACATTTAGATAACGTAAGATACACACAAATAAAATGTGAAATAACTTTTGTTATCAATGTTTAGAAGCTATTTAACGGTTTGTTAAATGTAACCATTTTCCTGACAAATGCTTTTTCATTAAGTATGGTATGACTGGAATCCGATAACAGCTATCTCGAAACATTTGCTATCCGTCTATAAGATAACAACGATGCATATCTCTGTGTGACACGTATAAAAACGCACAATAGCCAACCTGTTCGACGTGCATAAACAATAGCACGTTCCGACGGTCGACGGGTCAAATGAGGCGCGCCGTCAAATCTCGGGTTGCACTCGGTTGGCGCCGGCCATCGCCGACACATTCGAGAACTTAGCACACCCACTGAAACTCGACAAAAAACAACAATGCACCGAAAGCTGGACGTGCTTCACTTCACAGTGTAACAAGCGAGCGTAACAAACGACTCGCTCGGGAATCGATTTCGTGTAAGTCCTGGACGCGTGAAATACAAGTCTGGACATAATATTTGCCGGACCGAGGTGCGACCTAAAATTCAGCTGACTAACAGCGACCGCGGAAAATAATCGCTAATAAAATTCACACTGACTGTGTTACTGTTTTACTGAGAAAGTATTCGAGCCATTAGATTGCACCTGCCACGTCATAAAGTTCCAGAAGCACTATTACAATTAATTACTGGTACTAATCGAAGATAAGAGAAATCTATTCCGAGAAAAGCAGCAAATAGTCAACAAGAGCTTGTGGCAATGCAATAACTTTTAGCAGAAGTTAAAATCCACGGCAGAGACAATTTCTAGAATTAGTTTAATTGATCAATTAAATGACACTAGTCAAGCCGTATGCTGTAAATTTAAAAGCAAATAAATCATTTGGGAAATCACTGTCTTAATTAGACTAAGAGATGTCAACGGAGACGATGCCTTGCACAGGAATAAATCAGGACTTATTGCTTTCCGCAACGACACTCCCACAGTCAACTCGGCGTTAATAGCGCGTGCAACCGAATGTTTGGCTCCCTAATATTTTTTGTACTGAAACTGAATCCCCTGTCTACAAACAGGCGCCACAAATACGCAAAAACTAACATAATCGCACGCAGCTTGACTCACCAATTAGGGAGAGCTATAATGAAAAAATCCCGATACGTATAAAATAAAAATAAACTATAACAACATACAAACACTTGATTTACAATAAACAAATAAATTCCAGTTAAAACCACCCGATATAAATGCAATTAACAATACGATTATTCGACCATATCAATATAACTGTGGTATGGCAACTCGCATCAAATGATTTGGATTTAATTACCTCGATCACTGGCCCCGCCCCACTCGACTCCAATCCTGCAGCCGTAAATCAACAATAATAACACTGAGCTTCGTCTTTTTATTGACTAAACAAATCTTTATCAACGCAATTACATGATCGTTAAGGAATACATAATTAAATATCGTCGGATTGGTTTTAGATACAACACCAAACTAAACAACAAACTTTTTGTGAGTGTACGATCTGATTATAATGAAAACTGCGACTGCTCTTTCGGATATCAGCCGTGACTCACAAGGGTCTAAGAAAAAAAAATCTGGAGTCGTATTATCTAAGTGTGTAACACGAGAACGCTTTGTTTCTCCAGCTAAAGCGGTCCTGAGAATTCGATGAAAAAGCAAAGTGTTTTGTATTTAGGCGCCATCGAACTAAATCTGTGAAATAACAATATTATCTGATTCATATGTATATAAATATATTTCCTAGTTTACACAAGATTAATAACGTGAAAACGGGTGCGTCATATTCTGTCAAAAGAACTTAGATCGCAGTCTCATTTGTATCAAAGTAATCATCGAGAGCTTAGAGATGAATAAATTTTAAAACGTGGCTCTTTTAGATAGGAAGCGACGTTGACACATTTAAATATCATTTCAAAGAGATACAAGAAAGGCATGCAATAAAAATATCGTTCTGAACCCACACAGTGAGAAGTTTCCACAAATCTATAATTCTATCAGCAGGGCAGGCAAATACGAAAATAAGCATCAAAGTGTTTTTTAGTATAAAGACGACAAATGTGAACCAGCAAGGCGCAGTAGCTAACACATGTTACATATTGTCTGACAATATTTACAGTTGCTTTATTAGCTCAGGAGGAGCTCCGGCTCCGGCCTCCAAGAAAATGAGTGTAACCGACGTTCCAAACTCGAAAGCACGTGTTATGAACTTATGAGCAATACACATTCTGACTAATTGGGAACAAATACTAAACACTGCTTGATGAATGAAAAGTAATACAAAGCTACGAATTTATTAGTTTTACTCAGCAACACGATCGTATTGTCGACAGACGGGACAAATCCTAAATAATTCTCATTAAGTTTAGTAACAACTATACACATGGCCACGAAAGGATGCCAATAAAATTTAAATCCAATTGCGTCGACCCTTGATTTACAACGAATCAATAAAATGGAAGGCTATCATTATCTTTTTTACTGCGGTTTCAATAAAAGTAATGTAGTCGATAATCGAGCGACGGCTCAGGACTCAAACGGTATACAACCTAGTGCCGACGGTACTAAGCCCTATTTTAATTATGTACCTGCTAATAAATTAATTGATTTTATGAACTACCGCAAAGGAAACTATGATGCTTTGGAATTTATCTATTAATTTTGGACCTACAATGGAAGTAGGTACTTATACATATGATTGGTTACAATTACGGTGATGAAACCTATGTACGCATAGGTTTCAAAAGTGGACGTCTCCCACTGCGGTAAACAATTAATTTAATTAGTTCAACTTACCAATCAAGAGTGCTTTAAAAATAGTATAGAAATAAATAGGTTTAGAATTGGCGATGTTTCGTTTTTATGACGCATATATATTAAGTGCGCGAGTTGGCCTACACAATAGTAGAAAAAAAGAAGTCTGAGAGATGGCTCGTAAAATAAAACAAGGGACGTAGAGATGTGTCAAGATAGGATGCGGCGGGGGGTGCAGGCCCGGCGCCGTCCGAACTTCCCGAGACCAATTAGGGGCACACCTTTTGGACATGTGCGCTCGTTTGACGCTAACTAACGCCTAAAAACTCGACGATACGAGACAACTACATCCGTTATCGTTTATCACGTTTTTTGTAGAAAATGTCCGGTCTTCGCGTCATGATTTGCTTTGCTGATTTGTTTGTTAGTATTAATTGTTTAACTGGATATGGCTGGTATATGTAACTCTTGAGATTGCGAAAGATCGAGTACAATGGAAGAGACTTACTTGCTGTGCCGATCCCACCGAAAGTGGGATAAGAGAAGGAAGGAGAAAACATTTGTTATCTTATTACAAAAAAGCAATACGTTTAAATATGTATAGGTTGCTAATAGCGAAATTAAGTTAGTGTGGCTCGAACATAAAAAAGGAAATTATCTTAAAATAATGTTCGGGATGATTCATTTATCTTTATCTTTCCACAGTTACTACAGATGTAGTTTACGAGAATGTGGTAACGTTGTCTTCAATCTATATATTTTTCCCTGCTCAGTAGTCATAATAATCTTACCGGCAGGCTAAGGAGGTACTGCCCCAATGGGACAGCCGCTTATCCCGACGAACCTACCCCGTATGGTTAACATCATTACTGTTCATTTTGTACTAAACAAACTACTTTTACCCTAGGTCATACAGCTCTCTGTGCAGGGTATGCATGAAAGCTGAAGAAACTGCGAGCCATCTCCTCCTGGAGTGATGATGACGCACACATATAAGGATATTGCTAGAACATCCGAGAACCACGGCGGAGGCGTGCAGGGCGCCAGCAGGCGTTCTAAGCTTCCTGCAAGAGCTGGGCTGGTTCGAGAATTGAGGCCAGCATCAGCTCCCCTCGCAAAACTGGTCCGGCCAATACGGGCCAAATTGCGGAAAAACGTCTTCGAGGGAAGTAAGAAGTAAGTAATATAGTTTTAATATGCACCATGTACACATATAAATTATATTATTTGAACACGATAAGGGAATTGGCGACAAATTGCCGCTTTTACAGACCTTAATTAAGCTCAGTTTGCCGACCGTAATGGGGAAGACACAGGCAACGTGTGTCGGCTAGATTACAACTCGAAGTTCCTGCGGCGATGCTCGCAACAATTCAACAACTCCACGAGAACCCCACATTTTTCCAAGATAAAAAATATTAAATGTTACTCCAGATTATAAACTATCTGTAAGCCAAATTCTATTCAGATTCATTCAGCCTCGTTTTATTTTCCATTTCTAGTAGAAACTATTAATAGCTGAAGGGTTATGAAAAAAAATATATTATACAATCTTTTATTGTAAGGCCATAAGGAGTACTCATCAATGCAAACGTAATAAGCAAAAACTTGATGGTATTGCGACGTTTTATTACTGAGTTTCATCTCCGTGATCAGACCTTAGACATTATCTACCATAAAGTGCTTGTCAAGAAAATTCAAACGAGTCCTGCTTACTCAATGAGGTTATGTTGTTTTATAATTGTGTTCTGTAGAATATCTCCCGGCTCCATCACCAGAACAGCTCATTGACTTCATAATATTGTATTGTCATCCGACTTAAGTAAGTACTTACAGTAAAGATAACTGGTAGAAAATTGAGTCGTAAGACTTGACCTAGGCAACGTAACATACAAAGTTACATACAAGATAAATTGCAAGTTAAATAAAAGCTTGTAAAAAGCAATATTTTTTTTTGCCTATAAATATTATAATATTAGCCTCGTGTAGTCCAACAAAAAGTAATTATAAGTAAGTACTTACTACAATGGAAAACTTGGCAAACGTAATTGAACGTAACGTATACAATAGTAATAATACGATATACCTATAATAGCAAAAACCAGTCATCCAATATTCAACTGTAGTTCTACTGAATTGATATGTGCATAATGCATATACATAGAGTGAAATAGTGGAAAACAAAGTGTATAGCTGTAGAGTGAATATTTTTTTATTTATTCACTATAAGGTTTATATGAACATATATCTTACAGTTTAGCAAAATATCATAAATCATGGTGGATGATATAGAAACCTCAGCAATAATGACTTTCTTGTTAGTGAACATAGCATAATCATTGGCTTTTAGACCACTAAAATGTGCCACTGTTGGTGGTCCAATAAATATTTCTATAAGACCATAACAATCGAGGTCAGATCACCATTAACGATGTATTGAGAACCCATCTTTGTTTAGCTTTTAATTACTTGCTTGTAAATGAACTCTTAATGAACCTATTAGCATAGTGTAAACATAGACTACTTCGTGCGATGACATTTTTTATTCGTTAAATAGTCAAAACATACAATTTAATGAAGTAAAGCGGATATGTTGAAACAACAAGACTAGACATTGTAAATTTATAACGACTACGATTTTTCTTAGATTTTAGATTTTTTTACGTAGGGATTTTCAGTAAAGTATTTTGGATTAGTTTAAACCACAATATGAATTTATCAAGGCCTTCGTTCGTCTCTTTCATGGATGGCGGAGACAGATATAAATAATAAGTAAAAATCTCATAGAAATGTGGGCGTTTGTGACATCACCGTCCTTTAAAAAACGCACAAAGCCTTGACGTCTTGTAAACTTTAAACTCGCTGTATCTTTGGCATTTTTCGTCAGTTAGTGAAAAATATAAAGTGTAGGTACTTAACTCACAAGCCAAAAATATTTTTTCAGGTCTCATGCCTCCTTCTTTCCTCGCCTTTTCCCTATTTGGGGTCTGCTCTGTATGTCAACTCTCTCCATAATTTTCCGTTCTTCGCCATCTCTGTACTAACCCCTCGTTCCCACGTCTTTCTCGGCCTTCCCCTTCCTCTATCAGGTCACATGCTTATTGTTTGAAAATTGATGATAGACTGTAAACATCGTGAAAGTTTCTTACCTTTGTTTTCGCAAGCTTGGTGTTTTCCTTGCACATCTTGGCGAGAGTGTGGTACTCCCCACGTGCCGCGCATAAAATCCATTGCTTCTGTTTGGAGTCAAGAGGCTCGTTCTCACTCTTACTCTGCAATAAATAATATAACTAAACCAACCGAGAGAAATTGTGGCCACAATTTAAAGAGTGCGCCAAAATCACCTACGTAATTAAAGCTACTGCAAATTTGACTAAATACCTAATTGCAATCTCGAAAGGTACAGTTCTCGAGGCGTAAAGATAAGCTTTGCATTAGTGTGAGTAAGCGCCAAAAGTGTAGTCAGTCAAAAAATTACTTACATGAAAATAAAATCAATATTTATTAGAAAAAAATGCACCATTATGATTATTTGAAAAAACCATGATATTATGTTTATATTATTGTTTTTATTAATGTTAGTTTATTTCACTAATAATTTAAACAACACTGGAACGTCAAGCTGGTAGCGGTACCAGAGGTGAAGGTGAAAAGAGCGAGGGCCGTGCCGCGCCTCAGGCCTATATCTCACCTCACCTACACTATCTGTGTGCACTTACACAACAAAGCTAAGCTTACGTCTCGAGAGCTGTACGTGTGTTTTATATTCGACCTATTCCCTTCATTAAAACTAATTGGCCCGAGCAGACTTCGTGCGTTTCTAATCCGTAATACGGAATTAATACTAAAAACAATAATACGTCCTGCACACATTAATAAATAGTGCTAATATTTAAAATTAATACTTAAAAATTAGCGCACAAGTTGGATTAATGAGTCGTGTTGTGTTTAGCGGCTAGCCCCAAAAAAAGAGATGTAAGTAATCAATTTTGTTTTATGATGCCATAAAGAAAAATTTTGTAATGTGTAACGTTTTGTTTTTGGAATATTTTGAATACTTACCTCACAATTTTATGCTTATGAATATTTTGAATGACACTTGGCAGCACGGACAAGGGACGCTTACAAAAAAGTAAATACGAAAAGACTTACCGACACTCGGTCCTCCTCGTCTACACCCTGTGAACAAATATTTGTATTGTTATTAAGTGAAATAAAAAAAAACTGTTTAACTCACAACCCTGGACTGAACATTCGGCCTCGCACCCATTTCCGCCTGTTTCATTCTTTAAATTGCCGTTTAGCGAGTCGCGTCTTTTTATTATGGACGAGTGACATTACTTTGTCTACATTACTGTACTATCGCTTATTTCTATACGAGGTCCCGCAGGAGTACGGATTACTTCTTGAGACCTACATAAATAGAGGTTAAAGTATAAAAATAGTTTTTTTTAAATGAAAATGCGAGAACCAGGCTAGTCTGATAGACAAAATTTTCAATTACAATATAACATAAATTATGATAAAATTTAGAATAATCATCACATTAGATGCATAGTTTATAAAAACAGTCTGTAATCCGCTAGTTTCGAACAAGACAAATCAAATTAAGCTATTTCTAGGCACTTATGAAATTTTTATGTAGATTTTCTTTATTAATAAATCTGAAATAACGTTAAAAATTAGTAATATCAATGTCAAGTGATATTATTTTGTAACTTATAGTCTCTTATCAAACAAAATAATTTATTTTTGATTTAGAATACTACCCTATCCTGATAGTTTCAATATAAACGCAATATATTATAGCACAAAAATTTGAGTATCGTAATAAGTATATCTATGAAATTGCTTTTTTTATTATTGTCCTATACTGCCAGAACGGCAGTTTCATATATAAAAGACGATAGGCAAAGAATAGAAAAGTTGAATGAGAACGATTAGGATATACGAACTACAAAATAACTAGAATTGCCGGGCGCATGAGTGTGAGCCTGAACATTATACACGGCATTGTGTAAAAAAGAAACCCTTTTTTATCTCATTCGCATATTAATTTTCGTGGTGTTAAAATGTGTGTCCGAGTGACTCGTGCCTCCGTGATAGATTAAATTGATAGCAAGACCAGATATTTCCTTCCCATAATATATTGCCGCTCTTCCTATTAGTATTGTAATAATTTTGTAGATTTATTAGGTATACCGTTAAGTGAAGATTGAATTTGAATTGGCGAACCAAATTTGCGATATTTCGACATGAAATACTATGTGATGATGATGGAGGAGATAACTACACGTAAAGTAACTCATTGCTTTGTTACATATTACGTGGTAGTACGTTGAAGATCATCCCCTAATCCAACTTAATTAATTCTAGAGTATTTTCCTGTTTTGTATTGAGTTAAATATATTTTTTTTTACTTATCTAGTATCGAATACTAATAGTATATGCAATATTATAAATACTTATTTAAAATACGAATAAAAAATCACTACCGATTTGTAAAGTTTAAATTTACACTATCATATGGCATTTTTAATTTCACATTTTCAACTCAACGGGCACCCTGCCGCCAGTCGACACCGTGCGATTTGATAACCAATTTCATTCATTCATTCACACACAACACTATACCAGTTACGTATTAAATTGTTAGGTACGTTGAATGAAAAAAGCGAACTACTCGATGTCTTGAAACAAAAGATTAGCTTTATAAATAAAGACGATATTTACATACATAATAAATATCTTAACGACACATATAAATTAATCGGAACCTAATATTTCAAAATTAATAAATGAGTACTTATATTGTGAAAATAATATTTTGAATTAATGGTCAATAAATTCGAATTCTCCCGTCTTCGGGCTTGCGCCGCGATCGTAGGCTCTGAATGAATAACGTAAGGATCTAGTATTCGTAGGTTTAATTAAAACTCTATAGCAATTAAAATACAGTTGCTTTTTGTTTGGGGTAATGGGCGACTTGCTGTTTTCGTCTGTCGAGAATTGGGCGTGCGCTGCCCAGCATGGCCACTTTACCACCTGTCGTTAGATATTTATGTCTACACTATTGACTTCACTGTTAGGGACTTCGATATTGACAAGATAACATCCTTAATGTGATGTGTTTGATTTAATAATAAGATTAAGTTTGTACAGTGCGTTTTTAAAATGCGTTGAGACAATTAAATATCGAATTGCTTTCATTAATCGGCAATAATCGTTTTGAATCTGAATAATGTTTATTGTATTAAGTTAGACCTCGTTATTTCATTTTAGTTACGAATAAAAATAATGATTGAAAATTGGAGGCATAGTGTCGTAAGTATGACAAATCTTTTGGAGCGAAGTTCTTTTTCGAACTGTACGGACTTGGCGGATGGAGGTTAGGCGAAAAAAGTGTTAGAGGCCGTCGGAAATAGACAAAAAAGAGGCTTAATTTGGAAAGCGTGATGTTCTGCATTTTTGGTATGTTGTATTTTAATGGGTCTTTTAGGGTAGTGTGAATTCGGAACGTCGGAAAACTTGTGGAAACTGAGAAGATCGAGAAAAACTCTAAATTTGCTCTCAAGGGCCAAAACTATGCATTTTCTACACTTATAAATTACCTACAATTTAAGCTCTATCGTAGCTCTATCGAAACCATAGGAGCCAACGTATGGCTCTTCGAAGATGACCTAATTTCCCCAAACATTGAAATTTTCAAGTTTTACGAACTTATTTCGCGAAATTTTGGAAATAATCACTTTTCCTACGAAGAAAAGTCACTGAAAATACTTTGTAGGTTTAATTAGCTTTTTGGAGCCAAAAACGAAGTCTGTACGACTAGCAGTTCTCTCACATTTTGCGAAGCGTGATCTAAGTTCTGCATTTTTGGTATGTTGTATGGGTCTGTTAGGGTAGTGTGCATTCTTTGCTGGTCATGTTCAAAGTGCCATAGCTTGGCTCAGCATTGGTCAATACAGCTGTGATTGAGGTATTGAGGAGAGGCAAATTGTAAGTAATTTATTACAGTTTAAAAGTGTACTAAACATCGTTCACAAAAAATGCATATAGTTTTGGCCCTGGAGAGGAAATATTGAAAAAAGTCCGAAAATTTCGACAGGTTCGTTTCCACAGGTTTTTCGAAGTTGCAAATTTGAATTCAGACTACCCTATCAGATCCATACGACAACCCAGAAACGCAAAACTATACATCACGTTTTGCAAATTTAGCTTCTTACCCCCAAATTCATAAAAAGTAACAATTGTTTGCTAAACCTATTTTAGTAAAAACATGTTTTGTCCCTTTCCCTCTTTTGATTTTTTGACATTGAAAGAACGAGACAAAACATATTTTAACTAAAAGAGCTTTAGAAAACGTTTGATCATTTTTATGAATTAGAGGGTAAGTCTTTTGTCTATATCTTACACCCATCTTACCACATTTCCGTTTTTTTTTTTTTGAGGTTGTGAGTGAACTGCTAGTCGTACAGACTTCGTTTTGGGCTTGACTTTGCCTTGACTTCGTATCCAATAAAAGATATTTTAATCTACTACAAAGTATTTTCTTCGTAGGATAAGTGGTTTTTCCAATATTTCGCAAAATAAGTTCGTAAAACTTGAAAATTTCAATGTTTAGGGATCATCTTCGAAGAGCCATAGCTTGACTCCTAAGCTGTCAATAGAGTTACGATTGAGCTCAAATTGTAGGTAATTTAAAGTGTTGAAAATATGTATATATAATAGTGAGGCAAGTTTGCACCTTGTCACGTAGAATTCTAAAACTAAATATGATCTAAGCATAATTCATATAATATGGCTGGTTGTGCTAAATGTTTCACATTACCTTTGGAAATAATCCTTAAAGATCCACACTCTGCGATGATATCAGGCGAGCAGTGTCGTTAGCATGGTCAAATTGATTGGAAGCTCCCACATCTTCTCATTGCTTTCTTGTTTTAGACGCAATGACCGCAATTTGAATTGTAAGTACATATATTCTTTCCAATTTACATTGAACATTAAAATTACATCATACTTGAGCGATTGGTTTTTTTATTTTTACTTTACTAGGCTCTTCCTGATTCCCACCTAGCCGAACTTTTTGACATTTGACTTTGATTTTTATTGTAGTATCAGTTGTGCCTATATAATGAATTCTTTATAACATAAAGTAGATATGTTAATAAACGCGGCCGTTGAGACTTTGCGATTCCGCTAACTAAAGTTCCCGGTTTTATGATCCAAGCACACACGCTCTGCCATCTCGAAGTTAAAAATGTTTATTCATCTTATGAATGGAAATGGACGACAGCCAATATGGAGCTGGTGTCGACGAGAAGAGACCGAAAGATTTCATCCGCAGACATTGATATGCGATCTTGTTTGAAATATTTTTCTATTTATACTTTTTATGTTTTGGATAAAGGCAGTATTTGCGCCTCAATAAACTTAAGACACTCTTGAGCCAATTTTGATGCGGTTTTCCGTTGCATCATTCATACAAAGCATTTCCCCCGGAAGGTTTACGTATACAATAAATGCCTGTGCAAGACGGGGTGGGACGCTAGTCTTAGAAATTGAATAACCAAAGGAGATAATGCGTTTGAACTTATCGTCTTTAGCAAAAAAGTTATCTTGTAGCGGTGCGTATGTGTGACTCACTGCGAACTCGATTGAAAGATAAAATGAAGTAATTTTTACGGTGGTTTCTAGTTATAATATATACACTATAATAGATAAACTACCAATTATCAAAGACATGTGCACTTATACATGACTTTCATTAGCGATGTAATACAGCTATGAATATTTAATTAAAACGAACAGGCTGTTTGGTTTTTTAAGGATAGGAGAGAATATGCTAAAGATAGAAGTATGTAGTTGGAAACAGTAGAGGCTTTTGCCCAACTATGGGATGTAACCTAACGTACTAAACAAAATAAAATGTTATATTGCGGCACGGGAACTGTGACAATCATTCTTGATAACCTGTATCGCTTTGTTAATGTACTTACCTCAAGAGTTATACGAATGTCTTGGCAGCTTGGCACAATCGAATAGCCTTTGAGTCATTCCCAGTCATAATTTAGGGACTATCAAAACTTGGAATTATGGTCGTACAGTGTAAAAAATGGTATTGTTTTTAATACAAGTGAACGCATGCGCCGGGCGCCGGACGGCGGTCGCCAAGCCTCGCGTCGTCACCGCAGGACGCCCGGGCGCCTTGCGAGTACCACATGCCTCACAACTTATAAATATAGGAACAAATAGCATTAAAATATTGTTGGTGCACGACATTAAACTATTCACACATACTTTTGAGACATACAAATCATCTGACACGATAAGGTATTTGGTATTTTTAACTAATAAACTTTTTGGGAATGTTTATAGGTGAGTATGTAAGTACTTACTTTACAAATGCAAATAGAGCAAGCAGAATTGTTGGAATATGTTTAATCTTTCCAGTCATGACAAAAGCTTACGTACGGTACGTAAGCGAAAGCGTTTAAGAAGGAAGCTAAATGGCCAATATTTGTGTTACCGTGTACAAAATTTTATTGGGAAGATTTTCTGTAGTGCTGATGATTTCATTTATCATGGCAAAATGTTATGATCAATTCGGGTTCAGTTACAACCTGAGAAATCGCAATAGTCGTGGACAGAAATTCAAAGTTCTAGGAACGAATGTTTTGCTCTTTATCTACAAGTTTTAAAAAATATATATATTTTAATGGCTTCTCTAAATACAGCCCGTTATGTCTATAAAATTTAGAAAAATATTTGCAAATTGTATCAAACGCAAGATTTATATCACTATATAAATCTTGCGTTTAGAAATTTATAGATAATAATGGAATTTCACACATCATATTATTTAAATAATAAATACTTTAAAATTATAAGAGTTGTTTTGATGTGTCAACAGCCAAATATTATGTTTATACTGGATGAAATCAACATTTAAAAGATTAACTCTGGCAATGCGTGGAACGTCGATGGCGAGGCGTGAACGAATCAAAGAATTTAGTCGGACGAAATCCATGAGGAAGGGGATCAAAAGCGAATCGAAATAGTTATAAAATGAAAATGTAATAAAGTGATCCGTAATGAAATGTTTACAGCGCTTTGGATCTTTTAAAAATAAAAAACACAATAAGTACTATACAAATTATAGTACTTATTGTGTTTTTTATTTTTAACTTTATTCCTAAACATCATAATTTTATTAGCTATGACCGGAAATCGGCAATGGGTATACATAAAGTTGGCGACGTCAAAGACAGAACTTACTAAAGTTTCAAAATGGTATCGTTTGAAAGAACATTTCAAAAGAAATGTCTTGGTACACCTAGAAAATACATCAGAGATGACATTGGAAATATTTAAGTAAAATGTCTCTTGGCACTAAAAGCCAGTCTTTTAACTGAAATATCCGAGCCTGATATAGTTTGAAATACCATTGATTGAACAGTCAAGCATATTAAATATGTGACCTATAAATTTTATAGTAACTAGGCGAATAAATCATTGTTAGAGACGAAAAGAGGCCGCTTAAAAATATGCTTTAAAGTTAGTTCTCCACAAAAAAATGTTTTCTATGTATTTTTTGTGAAAAACCACACTAAATGGACGGTCAGTAACTGCTTTTAACTCTGTTTAGGTACCATATACTCTTATATTATTTTTATCTATTAATAGCCTGTATAAAAGAAATGTAATGACGCATTGGTTTATTGGTAGTTAGAAATTCTACGGCTGAATCCTGAGTATAACTTACTAATAAAGCAAAGCGTCAATACATTTATTTTATATTCTTAATGAAGCTTTCGCGTGCTCTTATTATCTATTTACGCCACAAAACACAACAGGAATGATTGACAAAAACAGTTGATTGTTTCTTGCGAGGCGTATAATAGCGTCTCACTTTTATCTCAATAGCTGACAGCTAATTCATCTGCACCTATTTCCATAAGTTCGACAAGCCTCGTTAAGTGTGGCATCCGCGCCGTTGATGGCTGCAAGTGATTCTCAGGCGAATAGCAGTGAGAGAACAATGAAATCGGTCATATTTTCCTGCCAAACTGCAACGGAGCGTGGTCCCTTATCTACCGCATCGCGCATAACAACTACCATGTGTTATTCAAAACAATCATGATGTATACTTAATATGAAGCTTATTTTCGCTACCTCCTTGAAGGATTTATTGCTCTAGTTAAATAATTAAACAATACGAGTTCGTGTGCTATAAACTCATCGCATCATTTGCATTTTAACTCCATCAAAATTAATACTCGAGAAAAGGATAGAGCTATTCGTGTACAAGCTCATCAAATCCGTCAACAAGCCAACTTTTAATGACACCAGTAAGTACCAACACCTAAATTTAAACGTAAGATGGGAAGACGCACGCAGCAGTAAAAATGTTTATTGAGTGCTTAGCCACTTAAAACGAATTGAAATTCGCGTTTAGCACGTGCTAAGGGCGGTCTTAAACAGCGTGAGATTAAAAGTAGCTTTATGTCCACCGTTTACAAAATTATAAAGTATCATTAAAAAAGAAAATGATTGGAGACGTAGTGGATGTCGCATGAAATAATTGGGAAGGTGATTACATAAAACAGTCTCCAAAAGCATAATAACAAAAAAAACCTGTTTACTTCTTTTTAAACACATCCACGTAAAAAAAATCAAAAATATGGAAAACAAATATTGCAGGCCTAAGTACCCCCATATGTCCAGTGAAGTGTCATCCACAAATGAAGTGTGCAGTGTTAATGTATTTTGTAGGATGGTCTCCCAACCGAGTCCGATGATGAAGAGGAACCTAAGGAAATATCATACAGACTTTCCCTAAGTCAGTTGAAAACTTGTGCTATGGAATACGAACTCAACGATCACTACTCTTCGTCATCACTATCTTGATTTCTCGTGGGATCAAACTCGTGGCCCTATGGTCCAGAACCAAGAGCGTTACTATTGTAGCATAGAGGCCGTGAGGTGTAAAATTTGATATTACACATCTTCCAGACGGCACAATATAAAGATGGCACAATGGTTAAATAGTTAAACAATTCATAAAATACTTTAGCGAAGACAATTAGTAAGCAACTCGTAGACAATCAACGTGGCTGGCAAAGCACGAATAAGATTTTTTTTTTTACTTTAATGGCGCACGTGCGGTGTCACACGACGGCAGTCGTCAGCCACAATTGACCGCAAGTCACGAGCCTGTCCCATGCTATACTCTGTGAATAATGATCATACCGAATTCATGATACCGACACTTTTGGAGCTGATTGTTTATAATACTGTTATTTTTACCTATTTCTAATGTGACTAAGTTTCAAAATAGGTAAAGTGTAAAGTAATTCATTTAGTAATTACAAATCTATTTTAAAATTACAACAAGTAATTTTAAAATAGATTTGCTTTAAAAGAAAAAATCTTAGGGAGGTACCCATTCTGAACTTAATAGCCAAATAGTTTACAGTTTTCATTCCTTAATGATGATGTATTAAAAGTTAAGCTTTCAGAGACTCTTCACTTATTTCAAAGAAATACTGTTGGACACTGGATATCATATCTAACCTGACTTTGTCCCAAATCTCCAACGATATTTTTTACAAGTTTTGTTTACTTAGACTTATTTTAATAGGCAAAACCACGCGAAATCGTTTTATCAACATCTTGCGTTCAAGCACAAAATATTCCGACTGTACCGTCTAATTTCAATCTCCAGTTTGGGGGCTGAAATTATAGCAACCAAGATTGTGAGCTTTCATAATCGGCTCTCAAAGGAAACGGATAAAAAACTTAACGTTTAAGCTCACCCAACTTAAAGTATCAGTATCTTTTATAGCGTGCATTTCATAAAGTTTCTGTAGATTTTTTTGAGAGCGGAAGTGGAGAATAGCTATACGTCTCGTCTGTCTATTCTCGTTTGATTTATGTGACACTTTTGGACATATGCTCGTGAAAATCTGGTATCATTGATATTAAAACACTGGAGTTTTAATTTTTATCCAACGGCTTAAGGAGGGTAACGTTTAAGAGTGTAATGTAATGTTAATAGATACCTAGATTATTTAACAAAAGAAATAATATAGGAGTGCAAATTATTTATGTACTTTTTTACGTTTAAGGACGATTTAGCGTTGACCCCAAAATACCATTATAACCAATTCCTAACATGTACTTAATTGCTTATGAACATTTGATGGAGAAAAGAAACACTCCTTTACGATATTTTAGCAATCCTCGTCTATACTTGAACTAAACTCATTATGGCAAATTAAAGACACATTCAATGCCTCTACCGTTCCAGGTCTTAGGTACCTACTTAGTTATTAACATTTTTATCAACCTTGATCGTGCATTATTCTGAGTGTTACAAGAATTTTATCGTGGGTTGTCAATGCCTCCAATTAATAACATAAATAAGGACAGTCGGACACACATAGAAGAAATTTTAGAGAAAGAATTTTTGCCCAAGCTGAAGTAACTAGAGACATTCTCTTCGCTCGCGCGTCACTCTCTTTCGGTCAATACGCCGAGAAGTTAATGTGCTAACCCTCAGAAGTTCTTGTTTTAAACCCTGCTCGAAATTTTGTAGAATTATCTGACTCACGTAACGTTCTTTTTAGTCAGTAAAAATTTTCTTTTAGCAAAAAAAATCACAAGGATACGCCGGAAGCGGTACTTTTTGCACTTATTTTTGGGGCAATGGAATAGAACAAAGGTAACTTTAGGCTGTTTGAAAAAAGTCTCGTAAGTAACACACACGAGACACACACAGATCCTAAAAGTATAATGTAAAAAAGTTTATATACGGCTAAAACAAAATTTTCTTTTAAAATAAGCACAAAGTTACCTTTGTACTATTCACCATAATACGTGACGTTACAAAGTTAATGTGCCTCGTATAATACTGCAACGAGCAATTGTAAAGTCCATTAGTAGAGGCGTACGCCGTGCGACTCTGCCTAATATTGTCATTAGGAGTTTTGTTGTTCGTGTTGTAAGCCCCTCGTGTAGGGGTTGCCCCGTTCGGATGACTCCAAATTATTATTATATAAATTTTTGCGCGAACATCCCTCTACTCTTGTTTCCCAAATGTGCCCGCTGGGGGTAGTGTCGGCTGCAATATTAAAACAACAATAGATTGTCATGTGATTTAAATACAGCTCTAATTGATAAGTACGTTTTTTTTAATAAATATAATTGTTCATACAATGTTAAATTTATACAATACGCAATACTAACAAGCTCATAATTATAAGTTTGTCTCTTACTTACGAGTAAGTTTGGTATCAATGTCTGTGTCGCAGGCGGTTTAGCCGTTGTATGCGGTGTTATCATCACGACTATAAGTAAGGATTGATCTAAAATATGATGATATTCAGACTAATATGGTGTAAGTATGAGACATAACTACAGATTGTACAGCATAGGAACATTGTACAGGAACATTCAGGCCATGCTTAAACTTTAGGAAACCTTAGGCAACTTTAGGCCCTAAACTTTAGGCCTTGGAATTCATCCAAATTTTGATTTCACTTCTCATGCTCGCAAAGTTGTTTTTTATGTCGAGAGAAGGGTGCATAAAATGGGTTCTTATGCTCTTGCGCATAAAGTAATTTCTTCTTTTAAGACTAAGACAATTAGGCCTTGCAGCCACATTTATCATTTAAGTAAAATATTTTTATAGATTTAGGTTATATCATAATTTAATTACGACATATGTATTTCTATCTAAATACAAATTTACGATTAACAAGGCGTGCATTTGCGTAAAAAAATATAACGCAAATATAATAACTTGGCATTACGGCTCAGACCACAGTCGAACGTCACATAGTTGAAAATTATAAAAAAATATTAAGCAAAGTTGTGTGCCGGGAAGGGAATTATTAGTCAAACTAGAAACTAGCAATTTCGAATCGAAGTGAAAAACAAAGTGAAATGCAGTGTATCCAGTATAAAACCCAGTTTACCCTCGACTATCCACCCTCGCCGTACCGGCTCGGGTGGCTATATGCACGTCTCGGGTACAATGGCTCGTTTTATGCTCTGTACAATCTACTATTTTATGATGTTATATTATACTAAAATAATGCTTAATTAAAATAATATCATTATGCTTAGTACGAGTACTCGTAGCGCAGGTAGGTACGATACTTAAAAAAATATGAGTAAGACAATTTTAACTACGTTTTAAAATCTAAGCCTAATAAATAAGTACCTCTCTAACCGCGTTAAACCTATCTACATTAGCGATTTCCCTCAAGCGGTCGATAAGTTAGATACGATATCCCGGCGCGATCTCGAAAAACGTCGATAATAATATGAGATTAGACGTCCATCCATACCGCCAAAGGGCCGGATAAGTTTTACAATTCAATTAACCTACCAGGTGCTGCCCAGGAAACTGCCCACTAATTTAATATTCAAAAGAGTTTATTAGAAAGATAACAAATTCATAGTTGTGTTTTAGTAATTTACAGTTGGCCTTTTCACCGATGTATAGGTTGTATAATAGTTTATAAGTGGTCTAATAATGAACAATAAGGGTTGATTAAGGACGGCGACATTAAAAAATGACTGACAAGTTATAGTTACACGCCAACAACTCAGTTGGCGGGAAGTCCAACAGCCCAGTTGGAGTGTTTCGTAGTTACTTTAATTCAAAATCTACCAAAAACATAAATGTGAAAATGGGAGCCTAGTTCAAAATCCGACAAAAGAATTGAGATCTAAATGGCCGCCAAGTTCTTTAGACAATATTGAATCTTAACATTTGACCTGGCTAGTTTTTTGATCAGCAATTCTGATTTTTAGAAGAATAGGATCTTACAATGAAATAACAATAACGTATAACTTAAAGATGATAAGTTGATTGGTATAATATAAGTATGCTTGCTAAAACTATCCAAGTATGTTAAGATTATTATAAGTAAAATTCAATATGCTCTAAAGAACTTGGCGGCTATTTAGATCTCAATTCTTTTGTCGGATTTTGAACTTGGCTCCCAGTTTCACATTTATTTTTTTGGTTGAATACTTTTTGCACAGCACTATCAAAAAGAAGAAATGCTTGCTCGTATAATTTTGTTGGACATTTTACCTAATAAAATCGATTACTTAAAAAATAATCAAATTTACGAATTTCACTGTTTTTTGAACTTTTCCTTTGTATACGCGTCATATGGAAGTAGGTTATCTTTTTTAATGATGGATAAGTGGTCAATCACATTTTTCGGGTTTTTTAAACGTTACTATATCAATAACTGTTTGAGCTACATTATTGAAATTTTGTATTCGATCTGAGCTAAACGACTTTAATGTATGTGCTAAAATGTATTTAGCTTAAATATGTTTCGAGTTGTGAAGGGGTCAAAAGTAGCTCGAAATGATTCGTGTAAATATACACACGGCTGCTGCGTCGCCGGTTCCTTATTTTTTTGAACTTAGCTCTGACACGCAGCCGCGTGTCTAGATCATTTTTCGAATTGATTCTATTGTGAGACTCATGTAGTTTAGTGTTAGAAATGCCCATACTTATGAGCAATATTTTGAATAGTTAAAGTGACTGGTCATTATTAGTGCGGTTGTAATATTTGTTTTGCGAACTGCCGTCCGCCCGTCGATTTTAAACAAAGAAACCAAGTCATTTAAAACAAATCAGTAATAGTTTATTAATCAATACCAGTCCACGTAACATAGTTTCGTCTTCTGTCAAGTCTCCATTATCGTGTCGCAGTGACTCAAATTATTTCGTTAATGATTCAACAACAGGTGCCCTGCGCACGCGGTACCCAAACCTCCGTAATTATTCAGTTAATTATCTAAGTAAATACTATACAAGACACACTAACGAGTTAAGTATACAATTAAAACGAAATTATTCCTCGTTGATAGACGAAAGAAAGCGTTTGTCGGATGAACGAGACCGTATATTATTATAACTTCTGAGAGATATGTATCTCCTCAACGTATTTTGTCTTTGTCTCTGTTGTCATGTGTCAATTCAGTTGCATCGATATTATACAATTACTTTGACTTACTTTGGTAAAAATTCCACAGTCCCCACGGCAATTGTATTTTATTAGTAGATTTAGGTTCTAAGGTAAGTACAGCTTTCGAGACGTTGCTCACTCACACAAGTACAAAGCTCAGCTTTGTACTGGCCTGAGGCACAGCACAGCCCGCGCATGGCTTAAACCGGTTTGTAGTTGTTTTTTAAACTCGGCCTGAGGCCAGAGTTGGGCGTAGTTAACTACTATTGTGTAGTTTGATTACAAATTACAATTACATGTAGTTAACTACAAGTACAACAATTGAAACTACTATAGTTATAATTTGTAATTGTAATTAATTAGTTATAACTACAAATTACAATAAGAATTTATTTCCGCGGGTGTGTGTTTAAGGTTTTGTATTTCGAAATTGTAAGAGTAAAAAGTTGTTAGCAAGAAACGAAAATATATAAGTAAGTAAATCTTTATAAAATATGTAGTTTCAAAAAGTAGTTTGTAATTGTGATTACAGCTACTTTTTGTCGTTTATAGTTTAACTATTATTTCAATTACTTTTTGTAGTTATGTAGTTGCAATTACTAACTACAAAATGTAATTGTAGTTAGTAATTAGTAGTTTAATTACACTTTGCTAAACTCTGGCTAACTCTTTTATTCGCACAAACTTTATGGCTAACTCTTTTACCCTACAAGCTTCACGGCTCTGGAATGCTTTACCCCAACTGCATAAATAACTTTGTAATCCCATACAAATGTATATGATAACAAAGTTACATTTGCAGTGAATAAATCAGTGTACGTATATTGTAAAATGGTCAACGGAATGAAAAGCATCATAGACGATGTCTTGGGTCTGATCACGGAGACGGAAGATGGTCAACGGAACTCGGGAAAGTTTGGACTCGTTTGATTTGTCGTGACGAGCACTTCATCGTAGACATGTCTTGAGTCTGATCATGGAGACGTAAGGTGGTCAACGGAATTCAGTAATAAAACAAAACATAACCCAAGAGTTTAGACTCGTTTCAATTGTCGTGGCGACCACTTCATCGTAGACGATGTCTTGGGTCTGATCACGGAGACTGAAAGTGGTCAACGGAACTCGGTAATAAAACAAGAGAAATAATAAGTCAAGCGACATAATATTTTTTTGGCGACGTGATAAAGCTTCTTAATTTATAACTAAGCAACAGGAAAATGAGATAGCCTCTAATAAACTAATTCGTCTTTTGTACGACGCCAACTAAATATTCTAAAGTAACCGTTAAATAAAGATCAGCAATTATTTTAAGTTGTCCTTCTGATTTATATATTGCCACCAAATTTACTAACTCAGCCCCGGATTTAACAGCTCATCACTATTTTACGTTTTACACCTTTAATACAAGCTCCTCAAAAAATACAATTCAAGCCTACATAGCCATCATCATCAATACAAATCAATACATATAATAAAACAGTAGGAACCGCGTGTCTGTACATTTAATAAAATTAACAAAAAATGGGTGTGGGCGATAAAAAAAAGAGTAACAGAACACAAAAAAGATTTTTTGTATTTTTTTGTCTGTCTGTCTGTCTGTCTGTATGTACTCGCAAATCTTTAAAACTACTGAACAGATTTTTACGCGGTTTTCACTAAAAGATTAAGCCCATCCCTGAGCAACATATAGGCTTTGTTTCATCGAAATTTGATGTCAGATAAAAAAGTAATCGTCATTTAAAGTTTAAAGATAAGTTTTCTATGGGCGATTTTATAGTTACATATTACATCCGAAGTTCTGATCTTGCTTTGATGCTGTGTGGGTTGGTTAGTTAATATTTTGGATAATATTGTTGATTTATTTATAATTGACACTTGGCTATGAAAATACGGACTTCTGATCTTGCTTTGTGGATTGGTTAGTTGATTGGTTAGTTTATATTTCGGATAATAATTATTTATTTATTCTATTTTGTTACTAAATATTTATTCAATTTTTTTTTTTATTATTTGTTGTTATAGCGGCAACAGAAATACATCATCTGTGAAAATTTCAACTGTCTAGCTATCACGGTTTATGAGATACAGCCTGGTGAGTGACAGATAGACAAATCTATAATGTGTGTAAAATAAATAGAAAAGCACCAAACAGCTGCTAAGTGCATTGTTTGATAGTGTTAAATACTCAATCGTGCTAAATTCATAAACGCTGTGCTTTAATGAATACTTAGTTCTGGCGCGTTACTTTTACCCACGATATAAACGAACGGCGCGGCGTCTGTATGTTTATGAAGCTATAGCCTATCGGTCCTTTTTAGAGCTATGCTTATACGAGTAAAGCAGGTCTCAGGCAAGTCATTTTAAAAAGCCTATGAGTATGAGCCTAAGGAGCGTTAAGGCCTTTTTTGCGACTGTAAGGTTTTTGAAAATAATTGGCTTATGCTATAACGATGCTGCGAGATAGTTTCATGCTGACTGCTACTATCTTTCTCATTTTTTCATCATCTGACAACTCATCCCGTTCGTCTCATTTCTCAATTTTTGGCACATTACTATTTAATTATCTTGATTCATTGTACTACCACTCTTCCTTGAGATACAATCACGAGTATCGCTATTAATAAAAGTACCTTTTTTATTTTTAATTATAATTTTTTGAAATTTAATATTAAATCATAATTAATAACTAGTGAATTAAGAATAGCGCCTCATTAAGTGTACTTATTGTTTCCTCTGCTGAGCATTGTAATTTTACTGCCTTCACAATCATCTTCCTACATCTTATGAAGCTCACCTTACTAGCTGGGATAGCTTAACAATATTAAGACTGGAGCCATTTTTGAGGTAAAGCTCGAAAGGGGTAGAGGGTTCGGTAAAATCACGAAATATCACAAGGTGGGAACTGGGAGGGAGGGATATAGTGAGATATCACGTGTATTTAGTTGGTTGCTGAGCGGGCGATTTGTTTTTTCAGTATGCCAATACTAGCGTGTACCAACTTGTACCATAGCCTCGAGGGTTACGAGCTATAGCCTTCATACCCATTTCATAGAGTTTCTGTTGTTTAAAATTACCGTTGTTAGTAGCTTAGGCCTTTCAAAGACGTTTTAAACCTTTCACCAAGAGTCGTGAATAGCCCTAACCTAAAGGACTAAATATCTTTATAGGCTTTTAGACTGTCAAGCTCTTTATTAAGAGACTAGCCTTAGAAAAAGGCTCATAGACTATGGGTTAGGCGAAAAGCCTATATCTTTATAGGCTTTTAGCCTACCAGACCCCTCAATTAAGAATCTAGCCTTATAAAAAGACTTAAAGCCGGTATTCTTCGGGAACTCTAAGCGTGCTCATGCTGTGATGGCCAATAAACGAGTGTTAATAACTGGTTTTAATATTATTTTCATATTAAAAGCTAATTTCTACCTACAAAATATAAACTGTAAAGTTTTCTTTTTCACCTAATGCCTGTCAACATAATGAGTTATAGTGCAAATGTCATAAATGGGGATTTTAAGTCTATTTTACTATTTTTTAAATTAAATAACACCACAAGTTTTAGTCTTACTTTAAAGTGCTCTCCTGGAATGTTGACGAAACTGTAAGTGGACAATGGCATCGATATGTACTTACCTAATTACACAATTTATAAAGACTCTATGTTATACCTACTACCTGTCTACCGTTGCCATAAAATCAATTTTCATTTAAGTAATGTGTCCATTTCAGTATGTGATTGACATTGAGATTGTTTATTTATTACTGGCCAAGTGCGTGTCGGGCCACGCGCAGTGTGTGACGTGAACTCAAAGTCAGCATTCGCAGTATTTGCGAATGCTGACTTTGAGTTCACGTCTCACGGTTAAACGACTAAAAACGCCTATATTTTCTTTTAGTATTAAAAAGCGAAGAAGACCCTAATTATTCAATAAAATTTTGTGGTGAAAAAATATCACTCGTGGATGTAAAACTTAACTTAAAACCCAATAATTCGAGAAATGTGCAAATTTAAAACAAAAAGTAACACTAGGTTATTAATTCCTTACTACATAAAGAAGTTAAATAAAATAACATTATTTTTTTTTGCAATATGCGCCTTTCTTGCTTTCAATACTAATTACACTAAATAAACCCCTATTAAGGACCATTTTTTATGTTTTTTCTGGTTATTGATATTTAGAAGTTTTTGAAAGTACTAAAAATTCCGTGGCATCTCTTTCTTATTTTTTTTTTTTCAATTAAGTACTAAATATTTTCTGCTAATTAATTCGAACAGAAATTTTGAACTTTAGATAAAATTTTGGGAAAGTTCTGTAATACCTAGGCACATATTATTTTTTAGCCAATAGCTGTCATTAAAAAAATTAATTATCATTTAAAAAAAAATTCTAATAATTAAAGTGAGAAGAAAATATAAAATAAAAACCAACTTTAGGTAAAAATTTCAATAAAAAAAAATCTAACACCTACATAAACTACAAAAAATCGCGGACCCTGCCGGGCCACCCTGTATGTGTGTTTTTTAGATCAAATAAATCTATGTTAATGTCTAAAAAACCGGCCAAGTGTGAGTAAATTCGCGAACAAAGGGTTCAGTACCAATATCTAAAAAATAACGTTTATTGTATAGGAGCCCCTCTTAAATATTTATTTTATTTTAATTAAGTTATTTATTTTTAATGTAAATATTCTGTAAATATTTCAACCGTCTACCTGTTGCCGTTAATATCAAGCAAAACACGGCAAAATAATCACGTTTGTTGTATGGGAGCCCCCCTTATACATTTATTTTATTCTGTTTTTATATGTTGTTATAGCGGCAACAGAAATACACCATCTGTGAAAATTTCAACTGTCTAACTATCACGGTTAATGAGATACAACCTGGTGATAGAAAGACAGACAGCGGAGTCTTAGTAATAGGGTCCCGTTTTTACCCAAAGAGTATGGAACCCTAAAACAAATTTTATTGATAATGATTTTTTTTTATTTCCCCTAGTACATTTTATTAGTTGGTTGACTATAAAATCTTTAATTTGTAAACCCTATACTTATATATACTATTTCTGTGTTACAACCGTTTAGCTGATAAAGGGACACGGGAGGCTAACACTGTTTCCTAAATAAGTATTCTACAAACAGATCCCTAAATTAAAAAATGGTTTTACAAACTTATAATATTTTCGAAACACCTACACAACGACAGCCTACACCATAGGTTAGTCTAGAAAAAAGAATTGATTCCCATTTTAGAGGTATGAGAGCTAACGATCTTTTTTTCTAGATTTTATTTCGCTGCTCTGCAACAACTCAAATCAGATACTTTTTTTAGATGTGTATAGAATATATACTTATCTTGTCATACTGTCTTGGAGTCAAATAGCGATTATAATATCAGTCTTTCTGCAATAATATATATAAAATCACATTGAAAATGGATATGATCATGACAAGTGACATTATTTTGTGACATTTTATTTTCTTATCAGTACTAAATAATTTATTTTTGACCAAGGAAAGTATCCAATAGGGTAAATGCATGATTTTTTTTATGTCTTAAATTTATCATTTATATCTTTATAACATAGAAAAACATATAAATAGGCTTAAAAATTGTCAAGTTATTATTCAAAGTGAAATATAAAACATTGAATAAATTTGAACCGTTCAAACGCCACCATTTTGCGCGCGCTTATTATGACGTCATTGGTTATGTCCTGTAGTGCGATTTTTTAAACGCGGAGTATCTAAACGTACGGATTTTTGTATGGAAAACCATTCGTTTAGGTGACTCCGCGTTTGAAAAATGGCACTTCTGTTTGTTTACTGTAGTAGCGTTTCGGTTACTTAATACTTATTTTCAGTTTTAATTGCTAAACAAATCATGGAAGAAGTTAACTTACAAGTATTGTATGGTACCGAAATGTAAAAACACTACCATTAGTACACCAGATAAAGTGTTTTTTCGTATTCCGTGCGATCCAAAATTACGAAAACGATGGTGTCTCTGTTATCGGTTGTATTTTGTTGTGAATATCATTTTAACATAAGTATTCTATATTTATGGACAGCTTTGTATGAATTAGCTATTAAGCAGTAGAAGATTCGGTCTAAAACTAACCTGTTTACAAAACTTCATTAAAAATTTCTTTAAAGAGCTTCCTTATTCCTATTGCGGTTTTACGAATTTTTTTCCGCTCCTGCGGTCTGGTCTGGTAAAAGCCAATCTAGGGAATAGAATAGGCGAGAATCTGAATCTTGTCAATAACTACATTGAAATTGCAGCTTTCACTCCTTTGATCTCTGCGCTCGTAAAATCGAGATTTGATGCAAAATATGCTGACATCATAAATGCATCTATTTTCGGTAGATTATCCGATTGTGCTTTGACAAAACCAGTTTCTGTCATCGTCTTAGATTGACTACAAATATATATTCTAGTATAAAAATATAGGAAGCCGGGCCTCTGGCCCGCTCCTCAAACCTTGTCCGGGTGAAATAGGAAATGCCGTCCGAGGCAACCTATGTCTGTCACGTCAAAAAAAAAAAAAAAAAAAATATATATTCACAAAGTAACCACACAGAAATACAGTTTCAAACAATTTTTCTCACAAACACTATTAACACAGTATGAATATCGATGTTAATAAATGCAAGATGTAACCATTGATGTCACATTTCGTTTCGACCAATGGTGACGCGTTGTGTAAGTTTGAATTTCCCTCCCTTATTTTTCACTTTTTATATAATATTATAAGCTGAGCTTCATATTTTTTGCCTGATGGCAACACCGTCCCTTTAAATATCGTGGCTCGACCGTGAGCGGCCCATTTTGCTGCTCGACCGCCATGCGGATAACACCTTGGTGAAATCTATCTTGTATTTTACTTGTTTTGCAAGTCAGTAATATTTCGGTTTAATTATTAGTAAATTGTTTAAAATGGCTGTTTAGTTTATTTAATTAGTGTCAAATTACATTTATGGATTATAACCTCAAATGTTCTTTAGTATTTGTGTTTTTTTTAAATAAAATCCCTTAGGATAGCTAAAATCAGAATTGGGATTGAAACACATTTGCCCACTTATTTTCGCGTTTTAATTTTATTACTGGCTTGCAAAATTATTTGTGTGTCTTCATATTTTCCGTGTGTGTTATTAAAATTGTGCGTACGAGATCGCGTATCCGCAAACATAACTATAAAAGGCGTACATTGTGTAAATCACGGAATAGGAGTGTTAGTCCACTACGTGATAAGCGTGATCGGCTTTATCTTAAATCGCGGAGTGTCACGTACTTCGAGTGGTCACCGTTTTCGTGATCGTGCTATTCGAAGTGTTTGTAGTTTCTGGTAGTCTAGAACGCCATACGAATGACTCGCGTGGCCGTAATCGAACACGTGAACGTAATGGGGCATGTCGTAGTTCTCGTGATGGAGAAGAACGCCTTTTACGCAGTGTTTCACGAATTGGGTTGCGACGTCACCGTTGTGCTCATAAGTCGAGGTCAGGTTAGACCGAGTCCTTGAAAAGTGGAAGCCCTAGAAATAATTCTCCACCAGAAAACTTAAGTCTCCCCATTGTCCTTACTTATAGATAGAAATAGAAGCTACTGTTCCTGTTATTTGTTATTTGGTACGTGATATACCCGTTGAACAGAGAAGCATCGCGTGAACTCGATCGCGTTGATTATTGAGGAACATTCAGACCATGACAGTTTATTGAAGCCAAAAGAGATCATTAGGGAAACCGATAGTACGTGTACAGATTTAGCTCGTTGCCAGAGGGAGTGATGAATTGCTGTGCATTGTTTGTGTTGTTGTGACCGTACTAGAGTTGGGCCGTAGGCCGCGTGGCGGTAGGCGGTCAGCTCTGGTGGAGGTCGGGTTTCTTGAGGAAACCGTAGGGTCTGGAGGACCTGGCGATCACTGGGTGGTGATGCGCGTTTTTGTATGCTCAGTGACCTGCAATTCTGATCGTTGGTGATTTTGAGCTGATTTGATTAGTTTTGTTTTTAATACGGTTTAATGATCCCTTCTGACTCAATAAGCACTGTACTTTTTAGACATCGTGAAAATGAAGTCATTTTGTTATTTTCATTGATTAATCAAATGTAAAGTTTAAAAGTCCGTTCCAAATAACAAAAGATCCTGATGGGGTCGATAGTTTTAGGTATTCAGAAGATGCCCAAAGGCCATATACCAGTCGAAGTTAATATAGAGGTGCATCATAAGAATGACGAGTAGTGTTTTGAAGAAATCTCGAATGAGTGCCCCAACGGCCGTACTAAGGGCGATCGTACCAAAGTCCGTGGGTGCGCGGTGTGCGTGTATGAGGCAATAGTTGTTTCTTTTTGGTCGGCTGTGAGAGCAGTGGTGTTGGTGGAGTTCATTCGAGATAGCTACACTATCAGTAGTAAAGAGGAAAGGAAAGAGACATGGAGTTAGATTGGTACAAGGCCTAGGGCACAAATTTTTGTTTTGTTTCAATTATGTTAATCTACTCCGGTACCAGGCTCTAACTTTTAATATCGACGATCGTGTGTTTTTCATAAAGTTTTCTCTCATTTGACAAGGAAACTGGACTCCGGCATGTGCGGGCCATACAAAGTGGTCAAGGTGCTGCCAAGTGGATGTCATGAGCTTCGCTTGCTGAGCGGTGGCTACGGCAAGGCGACGCTGGCTGCGGCACAATACATGGTGCCGTGGCGAGGCGAGTGGCAGCCGCTGTGCCGGAAGGCGTGTACTCTGTACGCGTTTCGGGTGCTGTCCCGGTGTGCGCAAACTCTGCGCGTGTCGGGTGCTGTCCCGGTGTGCGCAAACTCTGCGCGTGTCGGGTGCTGTCCCGGTGTGCGCAAACTCTGCGCGTGTCGGGTGCTGTCCCGGTGTGCGCAAACTCTGCGCGTGTCGGGTGCTGTCCCGGTGTGCGCAAACTCTGCGCGTTTCGGGTGCTGTCCCGGTGTGCGCAAACTCTGCGCGTGTCGGGTGCTGTCCCGGTGTGCGCAAACTCTGCGCGTTTTGGGTGCTGTCCCGGCGGGTGCTGTCCCGGTGTGCGCAAACTCTGCGCGTGTCGGGTGCTGTCCTGGTGTGCGCAAACTCTGCGCGTGTCGGGTGCTGTCCCGGTGTGCGCTAACTCTGCGCGTGTCGGGTGCTGTCCCGGTGTGCGCAAACTCTGCGCGTGTCGGGTGCTGTCCCGGTGTGCGCAAACTCTGCGCGTTTCGGGTGCTGTCCCGGTGTGCGCAGACTCTGCGCGTTTCGGGTGCTGTCCCGGCGGGTGCTGTCCCGGTTAACGTGTTCTATGAACGCGTTTCAGGCGCAGTCCTAGCAGCCACTGTGCTGGTTCACATTTTCAACGTGGGGGGAACTAACTTGTACAAGTTCAAGTATGAGTATGAGTGAGACATTTGATGTGGAGACGTATGCATACTTTTGAAAGCGAAGTGTTTTAGTTTTGTCACGAAAGCGTTATTATGTATGAGGGCCTTGTATGTGCGATGTATGACAGATTAGGCAATGGTGTACATCGTCACAGCCAATTAACAATTTGTTTCTCACGCAGATTCTGACGATGACAACTCTGACGACGCTGGTGAATCTTTGGTGCCCCTGCTCGTCTCGCCAACCCTTTGAGTGAAGACGATGAGCAAACTCCTGCCGTACCTGCCTGTGCTTCTGCAGAGGATTCCTCCAGTGCAGCCGAGGACGGTGCACGGTCAGGAGAGGCCGTATAAGCTGAGCTTCATATTTTTTGCCTGATGGCAACACCGTCCCTTTAAATATCGTGGCTCGACCGTGAGCGGCCCATTTTGCTGCTCGACCGCCATGCGGATAACACCTTGGTGAAATCTATCTTGTATTTTACTTGTTTTGCAAGTCAGTAATATTTCGGTTTAATTATTAGTAAATTGTTTAAAATGGCTGTTTAGTTTATTTAATTAGTGTCAAATTACATTTATGGATTATAACCTCAAATGTTCTTTAGTATTTGTGTTTTTTTTAAATAAAATCCCTTAGGATAGCTAAAAATATTTTCTGGGTTTAAATAATAACTAAATAAAAAGAATACCTTTTAAGTATAATGTTAAGACAATAAAGAATCTAGAAAAAAAAATTTAAGACAAATTTAAATTTTATGCGTATTCTTCATTGCTAATGTATATACTCGTGCCAAATTACAGCTTTCTAGTACCTACTAATAGTCTCTGAGTAAAACCGCGGACAGAAAGACAGACAGACACGGCGAAACTATAAAAGTTCCTTATTTATTATGGCACCCTAAAAATCTGACAATTGATATTAAAACACTGAATATAAAGATGTAAAACATACTTGTCTGAAAAAACTTTACTAACTAGTTCCTTAATTTTTTTTTTATATTATTTTTTGTTTCATGTACATATGGTTTTTAAACTGTTAGGAAAATGCAAGAAATATGTGAAGCAGTCATTGAGTTATGAAGCAGTGGTGGCCAAGCTTTTTAGGCACTGTCTCTGCGTCTAAGAGGTACACTTTTAAGTTCGATGTCCTTTTGGTGGCGTGACTTTACTACCTTAGACTTTACTCTCATCCACACTCATTTTCTCCTAGTAACCACTACTTGCTTCCAGTTAAGGAAAGCTTTACTTGCTTCCGGTTAAGGAAAACTTTGTAAGAAACCTGCACAGTTTACTAGTGTGTAATAGTGTTATAGTTAAATTACAGTAATTGAGCTGTGTCAGATAATTTAGGCAGCTCGAAAAATCTGACACCAGTTTTAGCTACTCGTATTTAACACACTCAATAAGAGAAGGAATTTATTGCCATAGATTTGCTTTTGCATTTGAATAGGCTTCTTCTATGTAAGTCAGCTACTAAAAGTGATTAAAAAATTTCAATATAAATAACCAAGGTCAGAATGATTCATATATACTGACTGATGTTCTACTAGAAAAGTTAAATAAACTTAAATAACTTACCTGCATATTAAAATTGCCACCAAGTTTATTTGATTTCAACACATCACTTTCCGAAGCCATCCTGTTGAACATCTGCTTGCGTTCCTTCACTGAGATTTTCTGTTCGTTATCAACCAGCATGCTTTCACTTCGGGATGTAGTCAGTGGTGGTGAAGTCGGCTCCTCCATTAATGTGTCTTGATTAGGAATTGAGGTGCGTTGCCCTTGCCCAGGAATACTAGATCGTTTCTCCCCTGATGCCTTATCCGCTGACCTTCTGCGAGGAAAGACTTTTGGTGGAACTTCATCTATAGGACTGTCACTGATACTTGAAGAGTGAATTTCTGTTATATTTTCTGTCATGTCACTAACAACATCTTCTGGAATATTTCTGCCCATATTATCTTGAATTAAATTATTCAATATGCTAAAGTCTTGGTTGAGCTGTACTGGAGGTGGGGGACGGTACGGAACCGGCTCAGGTTGTAGTTCACTCTCCACAATGCTATCTGGAGAAGCAACTGGCAGGGGATCAGGCACTTTACTCTCATTCGAGTCTTCTTTGCCACTTGGCAAGTATTTCTTTTTGAGGATCAACCATTTTTCATTGTCCTGGTTTTTAATAATTGCAAGAGTATTCACATGCTTCTTAAATGTGCTCCGGGCTTCATCTGCAACAATTTAAGTAAATTTGAAAAATCCAAAGTGCACACCCCATATTACTCATTCTTAATTTTTTTTTTTTTATGTATTATGCTTGACCAATATTTTCTAAGAGTATTAAATGTGTTATAAAGGGGTGGTTCTTCATATCTCTGTACTCATATTACTGTATTAGTGCAGTATGAATAAAATAGACATAGTTTTAGTTAAGAAAAATGCTTGACCCTGACATGTTAATGCTTATGAGGTTACATACATGTATACTGATGTCTTTTTTTATGGGTTAGACGCAGCCTAGGGCTGGGCCTGAAGGCCACATAATAATGGTGTCAGGAAATCAAAATAATGGTGGGCTGCTAGCTCTATTAACATGAATTCTCCATTTATTAATGGGTAAAGTACTTTCTGGATAAAACTATTTGAACAAAATGTATTGATTTATTCGGAAGCAAATATCTAGCTGCTCTAACCTAAAATATTTTTGAAGTACAATCAAGCATACACCGATGCAGTCAGGAATCCATATGCTGTTCTAAAGTTATTCATAAAAATGTTACAATTTAGCTGTAATTGTGTTCACCGGTAGTCACTATGAAGTCCCCTGCAGTTCCTTGAATATACCACAGCATATTCTGATTAGATGCTGTGAGTGAACTCAATCTTACAACTGTTAGGTATTGTAAACAACTACTTTAGTTTTCAATTAACAACATTACATACAGTTACCAAATCACAAATATCTTTCTAAGACCTAAATAAAATATTTTAAATCTTCAAGGCTTCCATTCAGAAGCTTAGATTAAATACTATTGACTTGTAGTGTGAAGTAGGTTTCCTAATCTAGTTGGTATAAAGTGAATGACTCATTTATTGTAGAAAATTTGGACAAATAATACCTAATTTTCACATTGACAGTATACTGCCTAAGCAAATTTGCGATTATAGAATTACATGGTGTACTTGCGGTTTACCTCTCATGTCTGGATTCTTCAGAAACACTTTGAAATGCTTGACCAATTCATGGTTGGTAACTCTGCCGTTGTGAGCCAACATAAACTTGAGTATTTCATCAAAACTTAACTCTGCCGGAGCTGACATTATGACCGGTCTTCTTAATTATCTGAGAACATGGATCAGATGAATACTATGAAGAATGCATAAAACAATATCAGGATTTATCTCATACACAACACAACCACAACACAAACTTCACACCACAACATTATCGTTCCAAACTTCCAACATTGCAAAATCGTCAAATTATCAGTTTGACAGACGACGATGACATTTGCTGTCATTTGAAGTCGGTAGGTAGTTCAGTTCGTACTATAATTATTTTTAATATTATTATTTCACGGCTATGCATACTAGTCCTTTAGAGCCCATCTTTATTTATTCACTTCTTTACCTAACCCTAACCGATCCATAATATTGTTAATAGCTGTTATAAAGTAACAATATTGTTTATTGAACAATACTATCGTTAGGTGCTATCGATAGTTTGTGAATTCTATCGAACAGTTGCGTTGAATTGATCCGTAGTCACAGAATCGATAGTATCAGTTTATCATCCAAATAGTCGATAGAATATGGATAGTATCGGTTTTATTTAAAATACCGATAGTATATTGAGATCTCGTTCAAACCAATTTTCGGTGGAAGTTTGCATGGTAATGTACTTACAACGTAAGTACATTATAATACTTACATCATATATTTTTTTTATAAGTTTTATCATTCTCTTATTTTAAAAGTTACAAGGCGGGACACACATTTTACCACTTTGGAAGTGTCTCTCGTGCAAACTATTCAGTTTAGAAAAAAATTATATTTGACACCTCAATATCATTTTTGAAGACATATCCATAGATAACCAACACGGATTTGATGAAAAAATTTTTTGAGTTTTCGTTTTATGTGTGGGGAACCCCCAAAATTTTTTGCTTTTTTTTTCTATTTTTGTGTGAAAATCCTAATGCGGTTCACAGAATACATTTACTTACCAAGTCTCAACAGTATAGTTGTAATAGTTTCGGAAAAAAGTGGCCGTGACGTACTGACGGACAGACAGACATGATGAATCCATAAGGGTTCCGTTTTTTGCCCTTTGGCTACGGAACCCTAAAAAGACAAAAGATAAAAAAAACGACGGGTTGCACTCCGGGAGTGCCGGCAGTAGTGAAAACTTGAATATTAACAGCTGGCGCAGGCATACATTTTCGCCGCGCTGTACAAAGAGAGGGGATACTTCCTCTTCATTTGCGAAAGCGCTAGTAATGCGCACTCTCGCCGGACCGAGCTCCAGAGTTTAGTAGGTAAGTACTTACTTACATCATTTTTTCAACGTGAATGTTATGGAACACTCGGTGAGAACGAAGTTCTTTTCGTGATAAAGATGGAAAAATATTACACTTTTTTATTAATATCGGGACGTGACGACCCCATCGCCAACTGGATTCCCAGTGCAGTCCGTCAATGCAGGGTAGGTTGTGGCGAGCTGATGGTGAGTGGCGACACCACGTACCCTATCTCCAGGGGGACCATACACACATGCGTTTACACACACACATACACACAGTCACACACCCCCCGCCACTGTCTTGCCTTTGCTGGCCGGCTAGAGTGGAGTCGCAAGAGCAGAACATACGCTCCAGGGTGGAAGTGTATTATTGCACGTAATTTCGTAATAACGGGGAAACCCGCTCTTGGGGGTAAGCCCCGTGATGGTGAAACCGGAGCCGCACCTCTTGACACCCTCAGCTGCTCACATTGTGTTGCGCCCTGGCCGCATCTTTGTGGCTAGTTAGAGTGCCCACAAGCAGTGTAACCAACGAGCAGCAAGTCACCATCTACCTACCAGGCTAAAATTGTTATGAGAGACTTTTAGGTAGATGTCCGTATCTCACTCTATAACCCAGTTATCCGGTTCACTAACATCCCATCCACATAGCCCAAACCAAGTCAATCCCTCCCTGGCAATAGTTCGGCAGCTGTGGAGGACTGTCTCAATAGTACATTAAGGGATAGACCTCCATAGATGCAGCCATCTCACTTTTTAGATAAAAAAGGTACTAAAAGGCCTCTTCATGTTGGCTTTGGCCCCATGAACGCCTCAAAGGACCGGGTCCCCATGGACCCGTGGCTGAAAAGCGGACCAACATAATAATAATAATAGGTTGAACTGACTACGTTTCGGTGACCTCTTTGGGGAAACCGAAAGTTTTGCCTGTGCAATTGCAGACGAAGTCATGATGACGAACACTATCGGAGATATATCCTGAGGGACGGTACGGTTGACGTCTGTCGAGCATGTCGACGTCCCGGAGAGTCTATCAGGCATATAATTTCTGGTTGTTCTCATCTGGCTAACGGTGAGTAATTGCACAGACATAACCTCGGACATGGACACGGCACGCATTGTCAGGAGGTTTCTCTCTCTGCGGTCCTAACCGCCGGTAGCTTGGGCCTTAAAGCCCCGCTGCCAGTGGGCAGCTAGATTAGGTTTTTTTATAAAGTGTGTATATTTTGTAGATTTTTTTATATTTTACTCTTTATAGATATTGTATAAAAAAAATCTTATCTAAGAATATTTAAAATAAATAAAGAGATAATTTAAAAAAAACACATAAAATAAAAAACTAAAATAGGCTCCAAAGTCAAAGTCAAAATCATTTATTTATCTTTGGATATTTGTATTAGTTACTTGATAATTGTCCGTTTTTTCGGTTTCATAATAGGTATTTGTTGACGATCATTTACTTACAACCTCAGCTTACTGCCGCTTCATAAGCGCAAGTTCAGAAGAAGCGGCATCCAATTGTAGGTACTGCAGCATTTTCTCCAAAAACGTCAATCTACAGTCATAATGATATTAAAATTTGATATGCGGACTAAGAATACATTGATTAGTCCATAGACCTAGAAGGGGCCACCAGTCCGTAGCGGAATTTATGTCATAATTATTAATTATTATGGATAGTGTCTTTGAAATTAATGTCAATTTATATACTTATTTAGTACATACATTGTAAGAGTTAATATAGTTCTTTATAACCAGATTTTTTTTTAATTTTATTTTATTTTTTCAAGTATGTACCGATTGTACCTACTCGAAAATATGACATCTTTGAGTGTACAAATACATACCTTTAAAAGGAAAATACATACCTTTTGGCCTGCGCCAAGCGCAAGCCAGACGTTTTTGTCTTTAAGGTAATGATTGCTTCCGTAATAAGCCTTTTTACAAAGTACTTTCTTTACATAAGCTTTAAATTTTCTATCTGGCATATCAAGAACCTATTCCGGCAATTTTTATTTAAGTATACAGTTTTCCTTAAACGACATACTGAGAGTTTTTAGCGTTTAATACGGGGTAACTGATCATTTATATTACGTGAATTTCTATCAGTAAAATCATCCGTTTTATTAATTATGGCATATTTTTTCTTACATACATTATACACTTTCAAATATATGAAGTATCTATTAGTTTTCTTAAAAAAAATTCTTAGGGAGGCTCTTGATCCTAAACCGTAAATAAAACAAATTGGCATGGAATTGGAAAGTAAGTTTCCTTGCGGTGGTTTAAGCTATGTTTGATGGAAATCGGTTCAGCGGTTCAAAATTGCTCGGAACGAAGGCTTGTTTTTTAAATTAGTATTTTTTGAGCTTGTCCATTACAAACGAACAAACACAATGAAATCTTATATGTATATATAGAGACAAATCAAAGTAGTTACATAAAATGTAGGTACCAAAAATTCAAGTGTGAAGAGACGTGGGGTATGGGTTAGTAGGTATTTGTGAGTCGTTTAAAACGTACTGATGGGAAGGGAAGACAATTTTTTATATTCAATTAATTTTTGACTTTAAGGTGCATTACTAAGAGGCATGATATGCTTTGGTTAGTCGCGGACTGTCTTGTAGGTATGATAAGTAATAAATCTTCGTAGGTATGATAACTAATAAAAATCTTATATATGTATCTATAGAGACAAATCAAAGTAAGCAGCTTAAGCTTGCATGTTATGGGATACTAATCCAACGATATTATATTTTATAATAAATACATAAATAGATAAACACCAAAGACACAGGTTCATTTTTTTCTCTTTATAGTATTATCTAGATACTCACTCGTAGCTAGATACTTGTAAAACGTAGAAAGAAAAAACCGCCAAGTACGAGTCGGACTCGCGTATAAAGAGTTCCGTTAACTAAACACAAGGATTCCATTTTTCAATGAATGCAAAACTTGATAGTTAATGTGAAATATATCGACATGACATGTTCCGTATACCTACCGTTATAACAGGGGTCGCACCTTCGAAACTTCTAATCTAGTACGGAGCTACTAGTTGCGCGCTTCCCGTACCTAACAAGAATTAGACATTTAACTTTTAATTGGTCGCTTGTATCTTCACAAACTTTGCTCCGTAAGTGTTTTACTATGTTATACGCTTTTAATAATTACCCAAGTTGGTTGGTTGTAGCAAATGCCAAGATGGTGGACTTAGAAATAGATGCGCACCTACCTACCCAATGTTAAATATAGGGTTGTTGAGAAAGGCGAGAGTTCGTCATACGGAACGACTTCAAATTAAGAAACTTTCCTTCGATTTCTCATATATATTAATAACCGGCACAGTGCGAGGTGGTCCCGCACACGAAAGGTTCCGCGTATCATTATTCATAAAAAATCACGTTTGTTGTATGGGAGCTCCACTTAATTTTTTATTGTATTCTGTTTTTAGTATTTGTTGTTATAGCGGCAACAGAAATACATCATCTGTGAAAAATTCAACTGCCTAGCTATCACGGTTCATGACATACAGCCCGGTGACAGACAGACAGACGGACGGACAGACGGGAGTTTTATCTTACTAACAGGGTCCCGTTTTTACCCTTTGGGTACGGAACCCTAAAAAACAGCTCACAAAAAATGTGATTTTAAATGAAAAAGTAATTTTTTTAAATAAAAAGCCTGCACTTGAAAAAAAATCTTAATTTAAAGTCGATATTTTTATAATTTTTGCTTATTTGTTAAACACATGCTTTTATATATAGGACGTAGATACACAGCAATGGGACTACGAGAAACAGTTCTCCCTCGTGGTCCCATCAATGAAACAAAATCCTGGGATCACGAGAAAACAGCGATATTTTTTTACCTTACATACTGAGTAAATATATAAGTATATGTAATATACTTATTTTCAGTTTTCGATTGAGATCATAAACAAGCTCTAAAAAATTTTATATTTACAAATTATTTAATCGTTCCCGATACATTCTTGAAAAAAAAACCAGCCAAAAGCTGAACTCGCGTAGACTGGGTTCCATACAATGCCAAAGATTTTCCGTAAGTATACGTATTATATTGTTAAATAGTATGTTTACTTTATTTTCAATTGATAGAATTATTATATTATTTTTGTATCTATAGCAATGAGCAATGAGCTATATTTGTATGTTTTTTTTTTCAAAATTTTAGGCTCAGCAATTTCGGATATCATAGAGTCAATTTTCGTCGTGGGGATGGTCAATTTTCGTCTTTTTTCGTGAATAAAATCTAAGAATATATAACGAGCCCTTTTATTTGATATATGACACAGTAAGATTTGCAAAACAGTTTTTTTAAATTTCCTAATGAGTTCCTCGAAAATGACCTTTTTTTTTAAATATTTTGTTACTTTGCATATCTGTTTAAGTCATATGAATTTCACCTGATTTGGTCCAGATTAGGAGCAAATCGGCTGTGACAGACAGACGGACAGACTGACGCGCAACTGGTCCTATTTGTGGGCTATGTTTTTTCTTTCTTTTTTTTATGGAACCCAAAAAACCAAATAAAGGTCATAAATATGTGCTGCGAAGCTAGTGAACCTCAAAAAGACAGGGTGCTTTAGTAATATTGTTTGAGTGTTTTCCAGACAAGTTTAAATACCAAAATCCTGATAAATTACCAACGTTTACATTGCTCAATACATATCATCATTTTCAGCCCACATCAATCCGCTGTTGGGCATGGGTCTTGCTTATTTTGGGCTATTTTCTACGGTCCTGTGTCATTCTCATCCACTGCTTACCCGTCAACCTTTCAATATCGTTTGACCAACGGGCCGATGGTTTCCCTACTGGTTTGTTCCCCTGTCTCGACCACCACTCGGTTACTGCTTTGGTCCATTCGCTGTCTTTTCTTCTAGCCAAGTGTCCCGCCCATTATCACTTAACGACGTGATCCTTCGACCTACTTCTTCGACCTTAGTTCTGCGGTGAATCTCTACATTTGGAACACGTTCCTGCAGCGTGATGCTGAGTAGAGCAACCTTCATTATGTGCATAATAAACATAATAATGGTTAAATAAAAATATTTGATTATGTCAAAATGTTTAATAATGCATTTTATTCTTTGATTTTCATTTGTTACCGGTTTTGCTATTTTTGAGCTTAAATTTTGCATAGTTAGCTGCATCTTAGCGCGTCCCACTTTCAGTACCGCTTCGAATCCTGGTCTGTGTATTACGCTTTTTCTTCTCTTAATATAATATGCATGCTAATGGTCAACTAAGGATGCCGAATACCTTGCAAAGTTGATAAGATGTAGCCGTAACAGTCAAGACGTCAACTCTCATAGGGAATGCATTTGTGCGAAAAAGATTTACAACTATCTATATCAGTCCTTTGTCACTCCCCGTTTAGGTATCGAAAATATACCTACATTATTAATATGCGCGCGGCGACCACTCCGGAGTGGTAAATCCAGTTATATGAATCGTTTGTCCAGAGTAATAAGAATGAAATTGGCTTGCAATTGTGGATGTCTAAGTATCTAAACGAAGAGGTGCTAAATTAAACCATAGTGTTTACCACATTGAGTAGATTTTCTTTGAATTTCTTTTCTGAGTGAGACTTCTGTACGTAAGCACTATTAGTTATTCTTTGCCTATATGCAATATCTATAGTGTAATTAATGACAAGAACATATACATATAGTTACAACTAAATCGTAAGTAGGTAGGTAACCTACGTCTTGCGCAATATTTTTTACTTACCTACTAAAACTTTTGTTCAAGATTTTAGTGATTGAATTTAGGTACGTGTTGGTTACTGTAAAAAGGTAAGTTGAATTATAGTTAAGTTTTTTATTGAGCCCACATTTTGGCATATTCCTCTTTCGTTGATTTAGATTGATAGTTCTTTTTATTTGTTTCGTCAAATATTACTAAGAAGAGGTTGAGTAACATCTTCTTTGTATACAGGTAGCTATAGTTCCATTGCCAGTATGATAATTCCTAACAATAGAATGCAATTTATTCTGAAAATTTAGTTCCCCAAAACCATGGCAACCTAACGACTTTATCGACTGTGAATAGTGCTGAATTACCGCGAACGTATTAAGAATCGTTCTTTCTAACAATTGTATTATAGCTACGTCTGTTAGACTCTCGTATTAATTAGTACAAAGGCAATCGAAGCATTTGGACGTTCAGTCATGTGAACGGCTATGTCCCGGAAGGAGTAAAACCTCTCAATAGTCCCTTTGTGTTATACGTATTATACTAAAAAATAAGTCATAAAAAAAGCTATGTAAATGTATCAAAAATTCAGTTTATGTCATGAAGATAGAGGGTAAGGGTTTATATTGAATATTCTACGACAATAGAAGATAATATTTTGAATGTAACACTTATGTGACATTTAGCCAGTAAGAAAATTCTAACTAAGAAGGTTTAAACACTTTGGATTTGTAATATATGATATTGATGCCGGGATACTCCAGCAGACGTGGGAGACCGAAGAAATGCAAAGGTTTTGCAAACAGAAATGCTCAAGACCGTACGCAATGTTCGCAAAGAAAGCTGGATACCCACAGGCTTTACAGCAATACAAGTGAGGAAACAACCAGGAATGCGCCGAAATGAGAGAGATCTGTAGAGTTATTTAAAAACGGAATAACCAACCTTAGTTCTTAGTTGTGCTGCTTTGGAGTCTGCAGATTAAGCTTTCTACCTTTTCTTTTTTATGGATAAGTAAATCCTGTTTCCTATCCCACGGCTTGTCGTAAGAGGCGGCTAATAAATGGCCTAGGTACTCGTACAGGTAATAGGAAAACGGGAGCAGGGTCCTCAGCAAGAAGATTTTTATCTACTGCGATCACCCAGCGTGGTGATATGGGTAAATCTTGGAAGAGGCTTTAGTCCTTTAGTGGACTAATAATAGCAGTAAATTTTTTGTCTTATATTTGTTATAAAGTGTAATTAGTAAAGTATTTATGGGCACCATTGTCTGGAATATTTCGTAACAAGTAGTTTTATGAAATCGTAGCAAGGCTACGATCTGCTACACACGGCTACGACTTACTACGTCCACTCTATAAAAATGTCAAATGCAGTAAAATCTTATTTATAATTTATTATTTCTGTAAAACTATGTAACCAAGTACGTATGTACTTTAAGTTTTTTAGTTTTAATTATTAGTAGTATAAAACATAGTAGGTACATATTTACTCGTAAGTATGCTTCGTAGCTCGTAGTAGGTACCTATTATTTCGCGGTTTCATCAAAACTGAAACTTGTTTTACATACTTTTAAAACTAACGTAAATCGAGTTTTCTTGATATGGGCGGAGTTTGTAACTTTCTGAATGTTAGCGAATAGACGATTCATTGTGTTTGCTTCTGCAAGAGTCATCGATGACGATTGCTGATGCAGCTGGTAAGCGGAGTTCTGCAGAATACGGCCATGTTGCGGCCACGGTCAGACGGCGCGAAATCGCGGCCGCCCATGGGAGGCGTGCGGCGGCGGCTCGAGCGAAAGGGATGGCGAGACGGGGCGTCGCGGCGCCGGAGCGAGAGGCCCGCGAGGCGGCGCGACGCAGAGGGCGTACGAACTCGCGGAGCGCCACGCACTCCTGTTCCGGTCGCGTCGACGGGCGGCCGGGAACCCGCGGCTCGTCATACTGACTCCGCACGCCGAAAACGCACACTTTTCTTCTAGTACGTTTTTGAATGTGCGCCGGTAACAGCGGCACGTGATACGCTCGCAGTCGCTGCTGTTTTTTTCTCTTTCGCTCGAGTTTGTGACAGCTGAGTTCTGCGTGCGATCGCGACCATTTCCCGCCACTTTCATCCAATCTGGAAAAGCAAAAAGTCTCAAGTTTTTGGCGCGAAATGTTCGGCTCGCCGCTGCTCTTCGAAACGCTGGATTTAAGTGGTAGACACAAATGACTGCACTTGTGACAAGATTGTTGAGCTGTGTTGTCGATTCGCGGTAAATATATAACTGTAGGAAAAGTTTGCAATAATTATGGATGACTGGGAGCGACACGTCACTCCTCTCCTCCAGGACATGGGTTGTTCCAGCGAGGATGCCCAAGATGACTTCTTTAATCAACAAGACGTAAGTTTTAGTTGAGCTCTACATAAATGATAAGAAAGGTCTAAAACGAAACTCTTCGCAAAATAAATTTATTATAAATTACTTACTTTTACTTTACAAAACATATCTCATTAAGTAAGTAAATCATATTTTAAGCTGCAGTATATAAGTACAATTAACAACATTGAGTACCTACTAAAATCGATCACATAACTATACACAAGCTTTATCACTTGTATACATAATTTAGGTCTAGAGCAACTCTATGTTCGTAAAAGCTGTCATACCTAGTTATTTTTGCAATAGATAGAGTAAGTACACTTAAAACTAATACCATAGGTACATCTACTATACAATAAGTATTAAAATAAAAGCCAGTGGAGGTACATACACCTACATACTAGCAATAAACACTCTACTCAAAGTATTTTATAATACTTAAGGTTTACTTATTCCCAATTATGTCACAATCAATAATTTACGAAACATGACATTAAAAAAGTAATCTCCTAAATCTCACCGAATTACAGTTTAATAACACAATTAACACAACTTTCTAGGTGTTATAAAACTTTAATTTGCTAGTTTGATAATATATGAATAACTTAGATATACAAATCACACAAATGATTTAGCGCCAAAGTTTTAAACTCATTTCGTGGAATGCTTAGAGATAATAATTAAGTTATGTATTTAAATCACTTGACTACGATACGAGATATGGATTATACATTAAAAATGTTATCGATTATTTATTTCCGATAACTATACAAAAATTAATGACCATATTATTGTAATAAAAAAATATTAACCTAATATAGACTTAGCAACACTTCTTTTAATTTAAGAGCTCGCTCTTATCGGAGTTAAGTGGAGATGCCTCCATTTCTCTCTTCTTTCTGCCATCCTTTTAATATCCTGGACCTTACTCCTAGTTTTTCTTTAATTGGTTGGAAAAACTTCATCCCCGATCTTCTTTTTCCTCTATTTTTTCAGCAGTACTGACGTCCTATCGATCTGGCTGTTCATTAAGTATAACGCAAGTCCTATCGATCTGGCTGCTCATAAAGTATATCGCAAGTCCTATCAATCTGGCTGCTCATAAAGTATTAAAATAGTTGCCAGAGTAATGAAACCTATATTATAATTTTATTAAACTAAAAACCGACTTTACTACCAAACTACACAACCGACTTCAATAAAATAGTACGAGTCTACCTGACAAGTATGCCCTTACAAACAAAAGTTAATTTTCCAAATCGGTCCAGGCTTTTCGAGTAAAAGTGAAAATACTTAAAAAAAAGATTCCGATGAATTGATTTCCTCCTTTTTTGAAGTTGGTTAAAATCAGCTCTATTTGAGACTTTAAGAAAGCAAGTTTAGGCCCCTGTTCCAAAAAGGCCCTGTTTTCAAACTAGCGAGTACCTATCATATGCGTAAACTGAAATTACATATTAACACTACTTAATCGCAAATAAAGAAAGGTGTAGCACCTCTCAGGCTCTTGAGCTTGATATACTTTTTATAAAACTAAAAACCTATTTTAGCACACACTACAGAACCAACTTTGAACCTTCCAAACATAATAATATAATTTTCAAATTGGTCCACGAGTCTTCGAGTAATCAGTGGACAAAAATAAAAAAGGATAAAAGATCCCGGCGAATTGATAACTTTTTCCTTTTTTTAAAGTCGGTTAAAATCACGGACTGACTTAAAGTATTTACGGGGTTACTTCTTTACCATTATCTACCCAAATTCATTGTACCTACATCGTTTTTCTAGATGTCAATTTGTTTGTAAATCCCTAATAAGACGGTTACGGTATCCATAGGTACGTTAAAATTGTTATTTGTTCAAGACTGAACGCTTTATTCTCTTTTGGAATCAGGGAAGTGTTTCTCTTTTTCATATTAGAGCAAAAAAAACCCATAGCAGTGATGGTCTGAAAATGCTGTGTTTTGACGGAGAATGTGTATTGGTTAGCGAAACAAAACACAGCTTTGATCATCTTGTGTACAGAGCCAGGGCTTTATAGGCTTGGAATGTAAGAAAAGCGAGCCATAGCTTATATCGTGGCGAGATAAGTATAGGTAAATAATTGGCCGAGTGCGTGTCCTGACCACGCTAATAGAAAAATGGAACCAAAACTATGAAAAACATAAGTAATATCTTTAATGGTAAAAAATAAGACTATATGTGTACATAGGTATAGTTTTTTTTACCATTATACTCACCAAATAGATATCTTGGACGAAACTTGCTACAAAAATGTGCCACTGAAACAAAATTCCTTTTTAACTGATATCTCTGGCTGACATACTCCTTGTGTCTAAATTTAATGTTTTAACTTCGTTTTCCTGCTGGACTATTATTTATTATGCTTGACTGACAGTTCTTAAATTATGCAATACTTGACGCTAAAAATATGCTCATGCATTGCGGATACCTGCATAAGCATATAATATGATGCCTACTTTTGTTGTAGCTGTCTTTTTTATACTAACGGATAGAGTACGATTGAATGAAAATGGTATCCGTAGACTGCCGACGCTTGCAACACCAAGTGTGCTTCATGCAAATTGCCAGTCATAAAGAAAAATATTTATGTCCTTTTAAAAAACAACACGAGAAAGTGTATTATTTTTCAGTCCATTATTAAGTACAATTCTTATGAAATATAAAGCTTCTTCTCCACGGAAATAATAACTTGTCATGATGTAGTCTATTGGGGAGGCGATAGTTCATTTCATCCCAATACGAAGTGTTTTCAAGTCGTAAAATGTCTAATTACTGAATAAATTTATATCAGATTTTTTTTAAATCTTTTCTTTAATTATTTACATTACACCTCCCAGCAGCATCCGTTCACGAGTTGACTCACGGCTCAGCCATTGTTAAACTCAACCACATCAGAGGGAAGCCAACAACCCGACTAGCGACGCAACCAGGTGGGGATGGCTGAATTTAGGGGAGTGCAACCGGGGCTACAACCCCGGGGCCTCCAGAAAAGAGGAGCCCCACAATAGAGACTTAAAAAAAATCTTACCTTTACCTACAGTACTTTGTACAAACATGATATGTTGTTCTTAAATATTAACAGAAATCATTAATCTATATTTGACTCCAATCAGGCAATCAGTAAAATATTAATTTTGGCGGCCCCGACGCCTCCACTAGATTGGATATATATATTTAAGTGAAGATGAAAAGCCCGATCTCGCAGGCCTTGTCAATATATATGTTGGTCACCTTTTGATCGTAGAATTCGTAGAACATTAAGGAATTTTTCGGGGTCCAGTGCTGCCCCCATTTGAGATAAATAATTTGAATGGAAGCAAACATATCATTTACAATTTTGTCTTGATCAAACCCTAGTTAATCCTTCAAACTTTTTTATAACTTAACCCTGTAAATTGTACTGATCCTAGCCGAATTAGGCGTAGCCGCATTTCGGGTTTTAGGCGTAACATATACGAGTACACATAAACACTATATAGGTAAATAGGTAACGATTTATGCGAGCGCGCACACTATAGTCGAGTATAGACCAAAGTGGTCATTGTTTTTCTATCTTTTTATTTTATTTTATTATCCTTTTAATATTAAAAATAACTTAAATTTATATTATATTATATTGTCAGGCTGCTTAGCTGCTAGTGGGGAGAGGCTGGTGTACTGAGATACAGGCTCTGCTTAGTTAAGACACACCAGTCTCTCACAATCTTGTTTTAAAACTTGCCATCTACCACGACTATGGTTTTAGTATGTGTTGTTAGATATAAGATTGTGGAGAAAATAAAGAAATTTTGAATTGAGTACCCAGAACACGGCAGCGTTGCCTCGCTGAATGCTAGGCTAATTCTTTGGGCAAGGATTTCAGGGAAGCTGCCAGCTCTGATGTCTCCTATTGCCTGGACCAGAGTATAGGCAGGTCCTTTACCTATAAATATCTTGGCCCCGGGGCCCGTTGGCCTAATGTCTCAGTCAACCTTAGGCCGCGAGGGGAAAGTAAAGATGTATGATGTTAAAATAGTATGTCACACTGGTGTCAGATTTTTCAGGCTGCCTAAAGGCATCTGACTTAGCTTAACGACTACCATAAATTGATGAAAGCCGGGAGCAACAGCTTAGACATGCCTTCCGAAGCAGAAAAAAAATATTTAAGACATTGGCACAAAATTCAGATTGGTATTATCGCTTAAAAGAATCTTTCTTCTACAAAACACTAATGTTAACAGTGTAATTAAACTATCAAAAGCTATATTCATTACGGGCTCAGCAAACAACTTTTACTATAACCGTCCAAGTGCGTGTCTGACTCGTGCATGACGGGTTCCATACATTATCTATAAAAATATCACGTATGTTGTATGAGAGCCCCACTTAAATATTTATTTTATTCTGTTTTTAGTATCTGTTACAGCGGCAACCGAAATACATCATCTATGAAAATTTAATCTGTCTAGCTAGCACGGTTCATGAGATACAGCCTGGTGACAGACAGACAGATAGACAGTAGGACAGCGGAGTCTTAGTGATAGGGTCCCGTTTTTACCCTTTGGGTTCAGCACCCTAATAATTTAATAAAAAATACACAAATACAAATACTTATTGTCAATTTTAGGAAAACGCGACGTCGACCACCGCCTCCCTAGAAAAGTTCGAGTTGATTTTTCTCAAAGGAACCTCTATGTGCCATTCGACGTCCAACTAATAAACTTTGTCTGATGTAAGTAAGTTTCAATTACAAAATTTACTTTTAAACCATATTTTGATAAATTGTATAAGCATTGATATGTGCGAATCTACGTAGTAGTACATATATTAATTGCATATCAATAGTACTTACGAGTGTACATGTCGATAGCATTTACATTGATTTCAACTGATGAAGAGATTTATCAAATGTATAAGTTAATACAATTTTCACTATATGGCCCAAACCTTGCGAGAAAAGCATCGGGCGTACGCCTATGCAATGGGTTGACGATATAATCAAAGTCGCGAGTCACGCCTGGATGAGAGTAGCACAGGACCGAGATGAATGGAGTCGACGAAGAGAGGCCTATGTTCTAGGTGAATCTAAACTTCTTAATTATTTTTTACAGTAGTATTTATAAATATTAATACCCAAAAATCGTCAGTTTTAAGGAATAACTCACAGCAAAACCAACAAGTCCCTACATTCTAGGTAAGTACATTGATAAAAGCGACCGGATACTTTCCCGGGTTCTCGCGTGAATTGTGTCTTTTGACCAAATAGTAAAAGTTGTTCGCATTGGTAGTGGTAGTAATTATTGATGAATATCTATCAATACTTAGATACTTACGGTCTTTGTTATGTTACTGTCTTTGACGTTGTTGTTATGTAAAGTACAAATATGGCAAGGACTTGTGCAATATAAGACAGAATAAAGTGCAATAAAAAAGACAGTGCAACTTTCTCCAAGCTATATTTTTAGCTTACAGTTAGTTCAGTAACGTTATCTTGTTTTTTTCATAATCCATGTTTAGAGTCGGTTCTAAATGTAAGTAAATTCCTTGCAAGGCCTTACCTTCAAGTTTCTGTATATCCCTTGTTCCGTCATAATAATTAGAGACGTTGAAGCAGTGGTAAAATAACGCATGACCAGACAAAATAAACTATGATCACCTTTGTGTTGAGTTCAGAGGCTTTTTAAGTTTGTCCTGCAGTGAGAAACACAACTCATCATAGAAATATTGTCTTTTAAATTGCTTGACACACTAAATTTTTTACCTGACTACAGCCAAGCCAAGAGGAAGGGTAAGATTTAAGTAGTGTATGTATGTAATATGTATGTGTATTTAACCATAGATATGTCAATCGATTAGTCATTATTGACATAGGCACAGAATAAGTACTAGTACTCACTAACAGAAGTCTTACTTAGAAAAGAAATTCAAAGAATATCTACTCAATCTGGTAAGCGCTATGGTTTACCAGCCAAGCTGTTTAGGTTTTAAGCTGTGAGTCTGTCAGTCACAAGTTTGATCCTAACTAGGTGCGACTTTATACCACTAAGTTTGTATTCGTTTACAAAAATATACAACATATGTATATGTTTAAATGAAACTCTGAACTGATTTGTATCTGGGAAATCAACGACCGATGCAACACATACTACTTCTATATCACTATTAATAAAATGTCACGGAGACAGCAACGAAGATTTGCACATGTTGTTTATTGAGTTAGAGATGCCTTCGACCGCATACCCAGAGCACTAATTTGGTAGGCTTTAGGATCTCAGAGGGTACCTGAAAGCTATATAAAGATCATGGCAGACATGTACAACGGGGCAAAACGAATGTACAATGTCCAGCTGGAATTAGCGAAAAGTTTGATGTAAGGATAAGGGTTCACCAAAGCGCAGCCCTAAGTCCATTACTTTTCAACCTTGTAATTGAGTTCTTAACAGCTGAAAATTGCAACCTAAGCCTTGGGACATCCTTTTCACGAAAGATATTCTGACCCGATTAAATTCCAACACACCCTGGACACGTGGACAATAGCGCAGAAAGATCTGGCCTAAGAATAAACAGACAAAAGATGGAACACAATGTATTGTCCCTTCTTTGATGACAATAACCAACCTACTCTGCATATCCAAGGCACTGCCTTAAAAATTGACCTCCTTTAAATACCTTGGGAGTATTTTGTCCAGTGACCGCACTAAAGATGCCAAAGTAAGGCACAGAACAAACACCGGTTGGCAGAAATGAAGAGAGCTGACAGAAGTGTTGTGCGATGCCAGAATGCTAATATACACCAAAAGCAAGGTTTAAAACCTTGCTGTGAGATCCGCAATATTGACCTCTTAGTAAACAACAATATGGCTAAATTCAAGTGGCAGAAATGCGAATTCAGAAATGTTGAGATGGTCGGTGGGGGTCACACTTCGCGTCAAAGTTCCCAACCGATTTGTCCAAGGAGGTCTTAAAGTAAGACCACTGCCCGACAAACTAAAAGAGGCCCGCTTTTGATGGTAGGTCTGGCTACGTAATGAGGGGGCCAAACGGTCACATGACCAGGAAAGTAATGGACTTCAAGTCGTACCCAATATGCGTCATTTAACATGGATGTCTGTGATAAACAAGGACCAGGAGAACGCCAACTAGAACCACTGATGACCCAAAACAAATCTCTTTGGCGAAGAAGGATTAGGAGTGCCGATTCCAACTTGAAATGGGATAAGGCTGGAATAAGAAGAAAAGGATATGTTAAAATGATAACCATCATTCTAGCATGTTGCAGGTTGCATTACTTGACAGCCTTTAACAATCAGTAAAAGAGAAAAAGATTAGATTGAGAGAATTAAAGACCTATTAGCTGATGATTAATTTTTCCCCCTAATATTAATTTATTATTTCATGCTATTCGTCCAGACCATATAACCGTTTTGGGACTACGCATACACAGCCTTGCCAAGTTCTTCAGCGCCATTGTCGCAGTACACATTTAGTGTAAAATCTGAGGCTCGCCATGTGGCAAGCTGCCCAGCGTCTGGTCACGCAGTTAAGTAAAGCTTTATTATCTAAGAGTGCCTACAATTTTTTTTTATAGTACACCATACATAATTTATAAAATGACGGTTTTTTATTGTCCTCATTGTTATTGTCATAATCATGCAGTCTTTCCCAATCTATATGGGTGACTATTTTGAGAGAGTCCCTCGAAAATTTTCCCAGCTGTGGTAGCAGTGACGGCAGTGGGAACTGCGGGCAATAGGCCTCTCTCCATTTGTCACGATCTTGCGTTAGTCTCTTAACTATGAATATTTTTCTACTTGATATGACTCTAGCTAAAATGTTCAGTATACATGATAGTTACGTCTATACACCCGTAGAGTATACCTATTTAAATATTATTGTGTCTGGGTGTACTTAATAATAGTTGGCGTGGAGGCTTTCGGACCTTGGGGCCCTTCGGTGCTAGGGGTCTCCTTAGAGATCTGTCCAAGACTGATCTCCGCCGCTGGTGACAACGCATCAGTATTACGATTCATCGGGGAAATGAAGCCAGCGTAGTACGATTTTTTTGATTAAATTTGTAGCAGTTATTTCACTTTTTCTTTTTATTTGTAAATATGTTATTTAACCTTTATTAATAAACCTTTGTTTCCTTTTAATAATTATTATAGTATTAGTTTATTTTGTCATATCACAATGATACCCGACATCCACAAAACACATTCATACCTGTATAAAGCCGAGAAGTCGTTAGTAAAATAAATTCTGAAAATGTTAATAGTCACGTCGGAAACAGTAAAACTATAATGCCCTAATACGGTATGTATAATAACGGCGTCACTATCCATTTCATTTTAAGTAGATGAAACAAAAGATAAGTTTTGGCCTCCACGTACGTAATTATCACATGTACGAGTAACTTATCATTTGGAGCCGAGTAATAACAGGCCGTCGTGACACTTCTGTACTGTAGTCAACCCTAGTTTTAAGGAAATCTTGATTAGGAAAAAGTGGGCCAGTGCTGATTGGTTTGTTTTATAACAAACGAAATAAATTGATTTCGATGCTGATGTTTTTGTTTTGGCCGCGTTGCATAAGTACTTAGTGAAATATTACTATTTTTTTTCCATTTAAACGTATTCTTTGAGCTAAAAGGTCGCTTCACTGATATGCTTGCCTTTACAGTAAATTATATTATAGTTAGGTACTATTATTATCTAACTAATTAAAACCAGCAATTCTTGTATCTTGTTTATACTTACTTAAAAAATGTAAACAAGATCTCGGAACTCCAACTATTTTTATGAGTTTGTGTATGTAGTACCAGTAAAGAGTTTCAAAATTCAAACGTTTATTCAGTAATTAGACCTTTACACGTCAATAAGTATAATTTACATGACGTGTAGTTTATATTGAAATTTAATTTATTTTAAAGAAAAGCTACCGATACCAGCGCTACGTAACGACCACTGCTGAGAAGAAACGCCGAAAGAAACTCATTTTCACAGTATTGGTCGCCAGGGCTTTGTCATATTATTATTATGTCTTTTTTAAAATAATAAATACTTCTGATATAATACAATGTTGATACATTAAAACATGCAATGCTTGCGAACGAGTTAACAAACTAGATTTCATTTATAGAGAACCTCGTTTACATCGTGTTTTCATCGAGTAAAGCTCGGTCACCCAAAATCTTACTATTAAGCAGGTATTTAGATGTTGATTAAATGTTAATAAGTTACTTAAAAGTCTGTATTGTATATCTGATGCTTCTCATACAAAAATATTTTTACCCCTTATTACCTACAACGATTAAAAAAAAAACTAAAATGGTAAGTATTTCTTAAGACAATGTCTGTAATTGTTTTAGTTTCCGTACCCACAATGTAAAATCGGAAACCTATTACTAAGACTCCGCTGTCCGTCCGTCCGGCCGTCTGTCTGTCTCAATCTGTCAATAGGCTGTATCTCATGAACCATGATAGCTATACAGTTGAAATTTTCACAGATGATGTATTTCTATTGTCGCTATACCAATAAATATTAAAAACATAATAAAATAAATATTTAAAGGGGGCACCTATGCAAAAAACGTGATTTTTATAGAATGGTACGGAAGCCTTCGTCGGGGGTCATTTTCGGTTGGGGGTTTTTAATTTGCCTTGCGAATAAACTTGTGTTTTAAACAGTTTCTCGGCCAAGGTTATTTTGGTCTTATGAGCTCATAATGTTGATACTGTTTAGTCGAAAATAGGTTTCGAAAGATCGAAAGATATAGCATTTATTAACTATTTTAAAAAAATAACTTCAAAGTATGATCGACCTGAAATATGCCCAAGTATTTACAAAGAGATATTTTTGTTACATTTTTATGCCAATATTTAGAGTCACAGTTAACTGTCGTGTTCGCATAGTTGCCTCATGTATGACAACAGCAGCAGCAATGTAGTCGTGCCATAAAGAAGAATACACCCGTCATTATCTAGTTTATCTAGTTGTAAACATATGTTGGTGTTAGTAGAAAACGATACATAAAAATGTTGAGAAAACACTACTAAACACATACCTAGATATGTATTTATTGCAATCAAGGATGAATTCTTTAAATATTACTCAAAAAACGTCCATTGACGAAATAGCCAATGACATCCGGATTAATGTTAGTAAGTATATTACATTCTATAAAATAAATCAACTTAATAATCACGGAACGTTGAGAAAGTGATAATGGTTGATGTTAACTTTTAATGTGGAGGACTGACGTTAGTGTAAATTAGAAACCGAGGCCTAGCCTAAAATCTCTTAGTGTTCACTATTAAATAAATAAAATAAATAAATATATAGGGACAAATAACACTGATTGAGCTAGCCCCAAAGTAAGTTCGAGATTTGTATTATGGGATACTATATATATATATATATATAAATATATTTATATATATAAACATCCAAGAAAAAAAAAACAGAAAAAAACTTAACTTTGTGGCTACTCTTGGAAGAGTATGATGTTATAATACCCGTATAATTCACCTTATTAGATAAGAACATAAGACCTGGAGTGCTATTTTTCACTTAGGGACTCACCGAAACACAAAACGTGTAGTTTTCCAACTCACCGCTCGCGTCAAATACTATTAAGTCATATTTTTTGAAACTGTCGTTTCAGCGAAAAGCAAATATTATTTTACACAGAAAACTTCCAAAACTTGGTCAATAGTTTTCTTAAAATGTTAAAAAGCAACGTGTTTTGGAACTCATTCTCTATGAAAGGTTTTTTTGACATATTAACGAAGCTACATTTTTTTGTAGAAAAAAAATACGAGTCGCTAAGACCACTCGTTGCAAATGGTTCACTGCAAATTATTTTAAAAATACGCCCTTTGGAAACGCTTGCGCAAACAATTTACGAGTATAATGTGACAAGTGATTTTAAAAATGCATCCCCTTATTCTGAGTCAACCTTTAAAAGAATATATAGTTAGTGTACTGACAACGGCTGAACTATCCCCCCCTATCTTTGAAACTTTAATTATAAATACATGTATAATGTTTATGTATGATTCATCTTGACTGTTCGGCGATAACGATGCCACAGATAGACAAACAGACCAGTAAAACTCATACCACCCCTCTTTTTGACTCGTCGACTTAAGATAATTGTGGAATAATAAAAGGCCGTTTAAATTAAACACGCCCTGTCCTTACAACATCATAAGTTGGCAGCGCACTATAACTGCTCCAAGATCTTTGATAATGTAAAACCAGATGTTTCAGCGAAATTATGCATTCTACTGCACTTCACTTGATTAATACTTTTAGACCACTTTAGACGCCTAATTCAGTCTGCGTATGCTAGCATAGACTACGAGCGTTCAATAACACTGAACAGGGATACCTAATGACTAAATTGTGTTGTTATGTACTACTTCTACAAGAGGCAGGTTCTTGTCGGAGCATTGTATTAGAAGACCAAGCATTGTACCCATAAAATTACGATTTAAGAAGTTAGTCTCGGGATTTCTCGAGACCTTAGTTACTAATAAATTATATCCTAATAAAATATATAAAAAAATTAAAATATTTCCTGAAACATGACAAGAAACTAACAGGAACAAGTAAGGATGACTTTTGTGTACTAATCCCAATTAAAGTACCATAAGTGAAAAATAAAAACTAAGTAAATGAACTCACTAATTCAGGTTTCTAGGCCATCGTCTCTTTAGAACTGTCAAGTTTTAGATAATTTTTTTATTGACTTTTAAGACCTTTTTATTAACTTTACCTACGCACTCAAAGAAGGATTGGCATGCATATGTCATAGCTGATGCAGGCGTTGCCTGCATGATAAAATTTTTGTCCTCACATTTTTCAAGATATGCCAAATTTTATTAAAGATCATAATTTTAGATATAGTGATAAAATAACAGACAAGCTCCGTGCGTAATGGTCACCATGCCAGTCCGCCACCCAGAGGGATCAAACCCGGACCGAGTTTGATCCCCGGTCAGGGCAAGTTGGAAAATGGCCTTTTTCAAATGGTCCTGGGTCGTGGATGTTTATTTATTATAAAATATAGTATCCCATAACACAAGTCTCGAACTTACTTTGGGGTCAACTCTATCAGTGTTATTTGTCTATTTATAATTATTTAATTATTTCTGTTTTACAATGAAGCTTGTGATATACTTAACAATCAATGGCTTGTCGCGTCATTAGATTGACCAGAACTCTGACTGTACGTCGGATTTTACATGTACCTATTTAAGAGAGTTGCTTTTAGGTAGTATATTTACGTAGGCGTATTTAGGTATCACCGATGTGGTAGATAGGATTAATGAATTTGGAAATTGCGAAAAATATCTACATACCTACTTATAGTCACTAAGTACATTCGAAATTTCCAAATTCTAACTACTTTCCAAATTCTAGCTAATATTGTTAACATCTGTCAGTTTCTACATTGATATGATATATCTTCAAAATGCATATCATTAATCAACATCATCATACCAGCCACTGATATTCCACTCATGGACATAATACACATCGTTGTTTTAAAAACCCTAAGTCTTAAAATAACGAAAAGCAGTTTTAGGTATTTGTCGATTTTTTTCTTGTTGTGCTATTATTATTTTGTTGTCTTGGCGCGGCATCAGAATATTTTTTCCCACAGAACGCATCACATCCAGGCAAAATACTGTTAGCGTTTTATCTTTGAATTGCAAGATTAATTCTGTGAGCCAAAAAGCTGTCAGCTTTTGGATCAATTGTACAAGTAATCTCAATCCGTCTTATTATAAAACCCAGACTAAGTTTGTAACTAGGTAACCATTATCCGACCAAATCAAGTTGACATCTAATAATATCACACTATCTCACATGTCAATGTCAACTTCATTTTGGGCGGATAATGGTTTAAATCTAGTAACAAAGTTAGTTCTGTTTTTATAATAAGACGGAATGAGTCTGTAACAACTCTTGGTTTCTGGTCCCTAGTTCCGTTTCCGTTCACGAAAAATCGCGATTAGGAGCTAGCAATATAAAGCATGAATTTATGTTTGCAATGATTCATTTCCTCGTTGCTAAAAGCTAAAACCGTGTTAGACCACATAGAACACTACATTAACAGCAACTACAGAAGGAGTATAAAAACACCTATGTAGTTTAAGACACTTTCAACCATTATTAACAAACTTATTAAAACCTTCTGTTACAATGTATCGCTGGCAGAAGCACGATCATGTTTAGGTATTTTAAAATAATGATATAGTTAAAAAAAACTTTAACCCTCAAAAATATATTAGTATAATTGTTTCCATTATTTTTTAATTTATGGTTTATTTCAAAAACTCAAAATGTTTAGATTTTTGTAGCATAACTTATGGCTCTATTAGTATTCTCGGGTCACACATTACGATCACTATACGATATATGATATCACTTTACGATATCACGATATATGCATTCCCTATCCTATTTTCTTTGAATTAATTTCAGGATCATTAATTTCAAATGTAAGAGATTTCTTGACTAGTTTGCGGTAACTATGAGTTGACAAAGAAAATAGGTAGTTTAAGAAAAGGTGTTAGGAAGATACTTACTTCTTGACGGGGGTCTGACCATACAAATTAAGAGGACACATATCCTCCGGTAGGGCAGATTCAACCATGGGAAACAGGAAGGCTGCGTATTTGCGTGTACCTACGCTTTTTCACATCAAATAATAAATCAATGACACTTAAAAAAAAATCAAATTTAAAATAAGTACCAAAAAAATGCCACAACATATTCAAAAATTTTTTTTCACAAAAATTAAAAAGGAATGTTAATGACGAGCGTGTTTTTAGTTATTCCAACACATCATAAATAATATTCGAAATATTTGTCTTGTGAAATGACTAATGCTAGATCAGTGGATTTTGGCCTCTCCTTTACAAAAACACCTTTCAACAATATTGGCTAGCATGATGGAATGTTTGGATCACTTCATATTTCTAAATTAAATTGTTTGTCAATCTCGCATTTTCTCGCATTATATATCCACGAGTTTAGTCTTTTAGCCTACAAATCAAAATACATTGCTGTGTCTGACTGTACATTTTCCAACATTGCGACACGTCCTACAACGATCGATGTCTTTAAAAGTAAATGTGTGCACACAACTTATTTTCTTTATGGTTAATTCTCAAAGGCGTACGACATACTAAGCGGTACTCAACGACCCACTACTCAATATTTATGTTACGATTATCGCGAAATAAAAAGATACAATTCCTACACTATTTCAGTGCAACGATGTTTTTGCTATATCCCGCTTCTGTGTAATTGATTACTTGGCTGTTGATATCTCCAGATGTTTTATTAGTTCCTTATATCCAAATAAAGAAGAGGACTGAAATAAAGTGTTTTAAGTTTGTTTTGCATGTGCTGGATTTGCATTTTGTAATTGCAACAATTTGTAACATATTTAAAGTTTTAGATATTTGTATTTTGTATATAGCTGGAAATAACTGGATTGCAAAAATGATAATGTATTTTTTTTGAAAGCTAATTGACAACGGTACTTTGTAAGAAGGTACTAGAAGTAATAGTAATACATATATAATAAATTGTGAAATATACAGCTACATATAGCTTTTTGCAATTTTTGTCGACTAAACGTTTACTTACGCACAAAGAACGCAGACCGGTAAGAACAAAGTCTATCTAGCATAAATTTTCCGGTGACTCCAGCATGGCTATAAAAAGCTTTCATTGTCCACTGTGGGCAGTGAAGCGTGTGTTCAAAACACTTGTTTTTGCTGTCGCTAAGTAGGCTCCCACATTACGGCAGACGTCGATAATAGCCTCAGTTTCGTGAGAAAGTCCACTGCTCAGGTGCGCTACTTCCTTAGACACGCGTTCGCCATTTGCCAACCGTCTTCAACCCGCATTTTGCCCAAGAACCGGTAATTTTAATGAAATTCTATACTTTAGTCAATGTGTGCTCCCTATGAGCTTACGAGATAGTTAACCATGATATTAATTTGTTATTTTTTTTTATTAATATAATATAAATGTTATATTACTGGCTGGAAAATTATAGAATAACCTAACAACATATAGGAGTTTTAAATGCTTATTACATTTTTTGTACATAGATAGAATGAATTAAGAGTATTCTTAATAAAAATATGAATCAGCATTATTCATCAACCTCGAGGTTGACTGTTCAATTCGATCTTTGACGACCTCCATGGCGTAGCAGTCACCATGCTAGTCCGCCACCCAGAGGTTCCGGGTTCGATCCCCAGTCAGGGCTAGCTGGAAAATGGCCTTTTTCAAATTGTCCTGGATCTTGGATGTTTAGCTATATATGAATTGTTAAAAAATATTGTATTGTTGAGTTAGTATCCCATAACACAAGTCTAGAACTTACTTTGGGGCTAGCTCAATCAGTGAAATTTGTCCCTATATATTATTTGATTTATTTAATCAATAAAACCTTATAACCCACACATAAAAACTTCCGCTACCATAACGTATTTTATAATATGTAATATTATAAGAGAAATTTCCTTACATAAAGCAGATACTTACACTTTTTAAAAAAACTACAAGTATAAATTTACAGCTGTTTGCTAAACCTGTCTTAGTTAAAATATCTTTTGTCCCTTTCCCACTTTTCAATATTTGACATAGTAAGAACGAGACAAAACACATTTTAACCAAAAGAGGTTTAGCAAACGTTTGTTAACTTTTATGAATATGGGGGTTAGAATATATATATGACAGACAGTGTCAAATCGGCCAATTTTCTAAAAAGTATTTGAAATATACATAATTACACTTTATTTTATTTTTACACTTTATTTTATTTTAGCAAGCATATTATATGACAAAATTTACTTTATAAATATGTTGCCTAATTTAAATATGTAGTGGCGAATAACTTACCTGTGCGGGACACAAATAAGTAAAACAATAGGGAGTAAACCTTTTAGTGCAGCTGTGCCTCACTCCACTGGATAGCTCAAAGGCCGAATAAATTTCATACATCAAATGCATATTAAATTTTAAATGTATAAAACATTAAAGTAAAGTTTATATTGTTGAAAAGTAATTTTGTAAAGCTTTTAAACACACTATTTACAATTCAATAAATTAAGATTAATTATTAGTAGGGAGTATTGTCAACAAAATAACTTGATTGTTGAACACATTACACTGATTGAGCTAGCCCCAACGTAAGTCCGAGATTTGTGTTATGGGATACTAATTCAACGATACTATATTTTATAATAAATACATATATAGATAAACATCCAAGACCGAGGACAATTTAAAAAAGGTCATTTTCCAACTTGCCCTGACCGGGAATCGAACCCGGAACCTCTGGGTGGCGGACTAGCATGATGACCACTACACCACGGAGGTCATCAGATTGATAAGACAGGTAGGTAGTAATGTATGTACTATGTATATTTAAAAAGGTGTTATTTATAGGTAATAGAGGTTTTAACATTGATGCTGCAAATAAGCAGTTTTCTATTAAAATGATGAATGAAATATATTACTATATAATGTACTGCCCAAACCCCGTACAAGTGAGATAAGTCAGGAATCAAAGACTTGAAAAACTTTACGCGTTTATAAGACCATAGAAAGAAAAATCTGGAAATATGCTGTATCTTATTTATGATTTTTATAGCGCGAATATATACAGTTTCAGCAGCTTAAAAATATGTCCATCTATTTGTACGTATAAGAGCAACATAAACCTATATTAAAATGTTGGAAACCTGAAATGTACAAACCTAAAATGTAAAAACTTTTTCCGTCTTATTATAAAACGCAAATTAACTTTAGTACTTGGTTAAAATCATTATCCACCCAAAATAAGAAGTCCCTACGCAATGTGTCCTCTTCTGTTTTTACTGTCAACTTCATTTGGGTGAATAAAGATTTAAACCAAGTCCTAAAGTTATTTCGAGTTTTATAATAAGAAGGTTTAGGTTTTACAGTGAAACAAAATTTCAGAAAGTTAATGTTATTGTAAACAAAGCCGCGGGTAAAATAAGTTAGTATCTGTCTACCTAACATAAGTAAAACATTCGAACGAAGATTTGAAGTTCATAGTTTCAACATCTATTTATTATACGACATGTAAATTGCATTAACCTCTATGTTTTTGTTCTGCCTTGTCATATGTTTTTCTCATTACTTATTCATCCAAAGTGACAGTACGTACTACATGATATCACTTATTACAAAACAAGAAGTTGAACAAACGAGTACAAATTGTGACTATGTTTTTACGATGAGAACCTGTCAAAAACAAAACTGGTGGACGCAAAACGGTCATTAAGCGTTTACGTTTCCACTATCTTACTATCAAGCCAGTGTTATTATAACATTTAATATAATAACATAAATGATAATAAGGCAGCCGTTGTATAATTACAATATTCACAGTATAAATAATTCAATGGCGCATCGGCGCACGCGACGGTTTCCGGACTTGAACCAATTAATATCGGAATTTGTAGATTGATGGACTCAATGACAGCCGTTTGGATGTAAGAACAAAGTGTGACTGGAAAAAATAACGTACATAAATACTTATCACATATTTCTATCTTACGGTGTAGACGAGCCCAGTTACGTAAGAACAAAAAGTCGATCATGTCGCAAGATAAATCTATTTAAAAATTAGGAGTACTCAGTTAGAAGTTTCTGCCCAAAGGAAACTTTTTAAAATTATGATTTGTCTCTTCCATCAACTAGCAGGCCGGCAATGCATGGCTATATAGATTTTATATGCATGACTTTCGTAGGAAAATTCTCTAGATGTTACTAAAATTTATCAAAATCGCCCAGAACTTACAGAGTTTATCGAGTACAGGCAGACAAACACAAAAACAAGAAGATGTACTAAAGCGCTTTTAATTATTATGGACTTCTCTAATCATTGTAGGCGTCATGCTGCCCTAAATAATTTAATCCACCGGGCTCTTGCTAGCATCCACAAACCAGCCGTTCTAGAACCTAGCGGCCTGGTTATTGATGACGGCGAGAGACCGGATGGGATGACCCTTTGTGCCTTGGAGATTGGGACGGCCCCTTGTGTGGGACGCTACTTGTGTCGACACTCTGGCGCCGTCTCATCTCCCGGTCACAAGGTCTAAAGCTGGGACAGCCGCAGCTGCTGCAGAAAACCTCAAACGGCGCAAATATAGTAGCCTTGGCAATAATTACTTATTTGAGCCGTTTGGGGTTGAAACTTTGGGGCCGTGGGGACCATCGGCACATAAATTATATAACACTGTCGCCCGAAAATTGACTGAAATTACGCGTGACCAGAGGGCTGGCCTTTATCTGGCTCAAAAGATAAACATTGCCATACAACGTAGCAATGCTGCCAGCCTTCTGGGCACGTTACCACGGGGCAACGATTTGCCAGGGCTTTTTTATTTATAAGTAAGTAATTTAAGTAATTAGTTTAGTTTTAGTTTATTTTTTTTGTAGACGTTGATTTTAGGAATTTCGGTTCGTAGAAGAATAAAAAAGTTAGACACTGTGATCAGAGAGGTTCTCAGATTGTACGCGCCAACAAACTTCCTATCTGTACACGGTGCAGCGGTGGCAGTATAAACGAAGCCTAATTCTCTAATTCTCTTGTCGATGTTTATAAAAAATATTCTCAGATTTTATTTGCCTTTACGCCAGCTCGGAAGAAAAAATATAAGTATTTATTTTAACAATAGAGAATAATTCATGAAAATTAATTCATCTTGACCTTTAAGCACCTACAAAATTTTACATGAATTAGACGTAAAATATAAATTTCTTGTCATCATCGCTAACATGTCTACTTACGAGAGAAAGGCATTTTAACAATAACCGCCAAAGAAAAATAAAAAATATGTACCTAGGGTGCAATGAAATATCAACTATAATAATAATAATTTGTATTACGATTAGAACATAACAGTGGTAAAGAAGGTGACTGGAATTCCAACTACATAATTAGGCAGTAGTTATAATAAATGTTAAAAAAGAATGTTATGCAATTTTTTGTGTTTTTATTTAGTTTAACGTTATTTTTATTTAAATAGAAAAAAAAGCGGTCAAGTTCGAGTCGGACTCGCCCATGAAGGGTTCCGTAGCAGCAAGTAACATAATAGTAAGTAGTTCGTTGTAACTTTGATAGATTTTTTAATAAACTTATAAAATAAAACTACTTACTAGATCTCCTTCAAACTAATTTTCGATGGAAGTTTGCATGATAGTGTACATCATATATTTTTTTCAGTTTTATCATTTTCTTATTTTAGAAATTACAGGGGGGGGGGGACATTAATTTTCCACTTTGGAAATGTCTCTCGCGCAAACTATCCATTTTATAAAAAAACATATATTAGAAACCTCAATATTATTTTTGAAGACCTATCTATAACCACACATATGGGTTTGATGAAAAACATATTTCAGCTTCAGTTCTAAGTATGGAGAACCCCCAAAATTTGTGGTGAATTAATTATACGCGCCTCTGTTATGAACTGCTGCAATTTTGTGCTTAAAATGCTTTCAAGTAATCTTAGCTTAGGTTCCACAATAAATATATACCAATAAATACCTATTAAAAACAGAATAAAATAAATATTTAAGTGGGGATCCCATACAACAAACTTAATTTCATTAAAGATTATGGTACACACACATGGCCGGTTATTTTTCCTTTATTTCATTTGGACGACTTGTAATTAGTATGTTTTTCTTTGAAAGTATCCTAGACGAAGACATAGATATACTTTTTAGGGTTTCGTAGAAGAACAAGAAACCCTTAAAGTTTAGCCATGTCTGTCTGTCCGTCTGACTATCTGTTCGTCCGCGGCTTTACTCAGAGACTATAAGTAAGAGTAATTTTTTTTTCCCGAATAACTCATCGTGTTTGTTATCGGTGAATAGGTTTTTCTAAAATATTGCAGCTTGTGAACATCATTTTTCGATTTAGGGATCCGTTTATGAAATATTTGGTTTTATATTGCAAATTATTTGTAAGACTCATGTGTCCCCCCCCCTCTATCTATTGAACGGTTATGTATGGACATGTAGAAAAATTCACAGCTGTAGTATATTGTAAAAAAGTTAAAAGGAAACTTTCAGTGCTAAGTAGGGTTTTCAAATTAAAAAGTTAAAAGCGACCAACTTGAACATGTACTCGGAAAAGGAAAAGTTCATATAAATTTAATAGAAAATTAGTTTTTAGACGTTTTTAGTGGCGTGAATTCAAAGTGGGCATTCGCAATTACGGAAACCTACACTGCGCATGGCCCAACACCCACTTGGCCGGTTATTACTTTTAAAATTATGTAATCCTCTTGTGAATACTTATTAAAAAGTTGCGAATACTTTCACTGATTTCCAATGTATTTCAACTTTATAAAAAGTAGTGCTTCTGTTTTTAATTTCGTTTTCAGTTTTCATGAACGCAATAAAAAATTTACCTTTTGTAAGTATATGTTACCGGTAATAAATTGCCTAGGCATTGTATACAATGCCTGAATGCAACAAATTGCCGGTAACATTATATACAAGGATAATTTTGTCAGAAATGTTAAGCAAATATTTAAAAATCTCTACACACATACGAAGATGTGTAACTATATAAAGAAAGAATGCCAAGTGCGTTAACTAAATTTGTAATAAGAACTCCTTCTGCTTCTTTGTCTTTTCTCTTGTAAAAATATTAGGTATTCGTATATACGTGGGGCGCACTATAAGTTTCCGGAATGAATATGAAAAAAGACTATTAAAGGTACAAAATTAATTTATTGTTTTTTAAAATAATCTCCCTTGGCGTCTATGCACTTTTTCATTCAATGAAACCAGTTTTGAAAACTTTTGTGCCACTCCTCTGTGGTGACCTCTGAAACGTGTTTTTCATACTCCTCGACAGCCTCTTCTGGTGATGAAAATCGTTGACCGCGAAATTGGTTCTTAATTTTTGGGAACAGAAAAAAGTCACAAGGTGCCAGGTCGGGACTGTATGCAGGATGACTCATGAGTTCTACATTTTTCGCTTTCAAAAAGTTGTTTGTCTGTCTGGCCGTGTGAGAACTAGCATTGTCGTGGTGCAGGATGATACGGCGTTTACGGTTATTTTTACGGAGTTTGTCAATAACTTCCGGCAAACAAATGGTCGTGTACCAGTCACTATTCACTGTACGACGATTCTCTAAAGCAACAGTAGCCACGTGTCCAGTTTTATTAAAAAAAGAAGCAATCATCCGCTTAGATGCACTTTTCACGCGCGCCACTTTGGTTGGTTTCGGCTCATCTTGAAAGACCCATACGCTCGATTGCTGCTTTGTTTTGGGATCGTAGCAATAAATCCATGTTTCGTCACCTGTTACTATGTCCCACACCAAATTTGACGCACCTTCGTTGAATCTGGTAAGCATGGCACTGCACCAAGTGACGCGGTCCGTTTTTTGAGCCTCGGTCAAGTTGTGTGGGATCCACCGCGAGCACAGCTTTTTCACACCCAAATGTTTGTGTTGGATTAATTGTATTTGACTCATGCCTATTTCTAAGGATGCGCGAATTTCATGGTAGGTCACATGCCTGTCTGTTTCAATCATACGGCGCACAGCATCGATGTTTTTGTTGGTCACAGCGGTGGACGGCCGACCATCGCGAGATTCGTCACTGAGATTGATACGACCACGCTTGAATTCTGCAAACCAGCTATAAACAGTTGTCTTGCATGGTGCTTCAATGCCAAAAGCTGTTTCAAGCCGAGCGATGCTCTGTTGAGCTGTCAAATTACACTTAAAATCGTAGAAAATCAGACTACGAAAATTTTCCCGAGTTAAATCCATGTTGATGCAGACACACAATTTTTTAAATGGCGCCACAAGGTAAAAACAAAAGACAGTCAGATGAAACAAACTGCATTCTACAGCCAACGAGTTCTATTTTCAAATGTTGCAATAAATTTTTTAATATTGTTTATGTAAGTGGCCAGTTCCGGAAACTTATAGTGCGCCCTATGTAACAAGACTCATTTCAAATAAGTGAAATCTGCATTTTAACATATTTAAGTTTTTATTCCATTGTGTCGGTATCAATCAGTAATCTGTAAAGTTAAAGGCCTATTAAACTATTTGGTAAGTTATTAAGAGGTTCACATCCCCTCTCAAAAAACATAAAAAAATTTACAAAAGTAGAGCAAACATACGAAATATTTTTTCGCATCCATATCGCCAACTTTGATATTAATTAAACAACGATTCGTATACAATCAACTCGCCGTTTCCGCCCGGATATTTGTTTTCTAATCAATATCTACAATGAAGTTATAATGAAGAGGTTGGTGTGAACGCGAACAAAATATGAATTTATAAGCGGAATATCCGCGATAGTCAAACCGAGATAACGTCCAATTAAAGCAATTCCATCAAAACATTTTGTGTCAGGTCATTCCACCTGCCGCGTAATAATTTATTCATAAGAAGCGGACGGGCCGTCAGTGTATATTTATCGTTGTCTCGTCGGCGTCGGGTTCGTGTCGTGCCGTGTCGGTCGCGTCACGTCGCGTCGTCGCGTCGGCGTGTCATCGTAGCGTCATTGTCGCTGCATCGCTGGTCAGGGTTGCGTGTGTAAGGCACGCAAGCTCCTTAATAGGCCATTTTTAAGTGTATTTATGTCGTCTCACGTACTGTTTACGTAAATTGTTAGCATCGCTACACTCATTAAAATACAAGCAGATAACATATAAGTAGAAGATACATAGATATAGATAATAACAAGTAATGATTATATCTCTTGTTTCCGAGAAAAATAACTTGAACCCTAATATGGAATAACCTCTTTGACGCCATTAAGTAGGTTCTTATACCACAATAGAAAGTTACTTATTAAAAAAATAATAAATAATAATAATTTACTGTACCGACCAGTTGATCATCACCCGCAGATCGTGAAAGCTGATTGAGGGAAAGGGCGAGAATTTGAATGATGCTGCTAGCCACCCATTAATTTTTTAATCATTTGCGCATAGTTACATTCTTTCGGCCACGCTAAACGTGGCCTTACGGTCTTACGGCCTTTAGGTACTGCATACCCAGTGACAGTGCATGCCTTTATAACATTATGTTTATAAAGTATGTATGAGTGACAGTGATGGTTATAGGTATAGGTACATGAATGCAGTTCTTATTACAGTCATATAAACATACACATGTTTAGAACATAAAAGTGCAGGTATTGTTGGTTTTTCCTAATGTTTATCGCTTCTCATGTAAACAATTTGTTACTTTGTTGTACTAATATACTTGATATTTTTATGCATATTTCACAGAATAAAGGAAAATATACATATCATTTCAGTCCCGGTTCACGATAAAGCTTCATTATAATTTAAGAGCAGTAGGTACTCTTTGTTGGTGAAGTTTTTCCCTTTGACATTTTGATACAACCCCGATATTACAATTTTCTTGACTTGCTTCTTAAAACTGTGCCTGGGTTTTCCTCTTACCTTTCTTGTATTAAAATTTGCATTAATCAAGTACCTACGCTAACGATTTTTTTTTTCTTTTTCTTTAGTGACAAATTACACTGATTGAGCTAGCCCCAAAGTAAGTTCAAGACTTGTGTTATGGGATACTAATTCAACGATATTATATTTTATAACAAATGCATATATAGATAAACACCCAAAACCCAGGACAATTTAAAAAAGGCCATTTCCCAACTTGCCCTGACCGGGGATCGAACCCGAGACCTCTGGGTGGCGGACTAGCATGGTGACCACTACGTCACGGAAGTCGTCTCATATTGTGAGAGTAGCAGACCTAACTGATCGTAAACCTATTTATTATTGACTGGGTTAATTATTCTCTTACTTTTTCAGTTCCTATTACTAACTGAAATGAACTTGCCCTTTGAATAGCTTCAGTACCTACATATTGTTAAGCTATTGTACATACCTTAATACAATACATATATTTTTCTTATTATAAGTCTCTTTCCCTTTCACCGCGAGACTTTAAATCAGTGGTCGTACCCCCAGCGCGAGAGGTAGGTAGTTAATCTAAAATGAATACCTACAACCGAAAAGGGATGTGGACACTTCAGTTATGTGCAATACGAGCATTTTTTTTGTCGGAAATATCCGACTCTCGTGGAATGGGCACGACAATGTTTTTCGAATAAATCCGACGTTCGCGGTAAAAGGGTTAAGTCAGCGTATTCACAGTTGCATCCTCAGCTGTTATTATGTGAAGTCTGGGTCCCACTTATACACTGTCTAATCAGGGTTGGATCTCACATGCCAGCACGGAACAGTACTTCTCTATGCAATCCTTTGTTGTCGCTCAGAACAATCATTTGCCAGAGTAAGAGAGCGACGGAATGCTATAGCATGGCTGGTGCTATAAAGAAAGCTGAAAAGAGTTGCAGCACGATAGCAGCAGCAGCATAGAAAAGTGCTGTTCTGTGCGGACAAGTGAGATCCAATCCTAATATACTACTCGTGGGCAGTGGTAGTTAGAAAGCTTGGGCAATTAGTGTTGTTTTTGACACATTTATTGCAATGACCACACTCGCCATAACAATCACGTTGAACTTACAGTAAAACGCTTGTTTTGATAATTTTTATTTCTTTTTTATTTTTATTTCTTTTTAATCCAATACATTATTAAAATACCTAATGAACTAAAAGGTTTAAAATGTTCTTTTTTATATGCAAAATAATATGAAGAGCACTTAATTAAAACTAAAATATTTATTACTTTTAATATTAAATCACTTAAGTAGTTATTTTGTATTTAAAAAAAAAATGTTGTGTACATAACTGAATATCTTAGAGTTAAAATAAAGTTGATTGTTGTTTTTAGGCATCGTGAATATATACATATGTAATAAAACTCAAAATCCATAATTTTTAACACAAAAGTTTAAAATATATATACGCTACTGAAAGTGAATTATTTCAGTTTAAAAACGTCTAACGAAAAAGTCCTTAAACAAACACTCAGAAATGTCTCTCTACACCATAGGATTTTTGGATTGCAAGAAAGGATAAAATGTTATTCACGGCATGGCACGAGCCTATACCAAAAATCTTATAGAAAAATGTTATACTTACTTGACAGTGAAAACAGATTTTAACACACTGGACACCCAGCGTCCAAAATAGACGAATTAACGAATAAGCAACTTTATTACATAATATAAATGATGATACATTTATGATAAACTGATTTATGCATCACAGATTTTATCAAGAGATTATCTTACGACATATATACTGGAATTAATTATCTCTAGGATCGCACTGATAAAGGCGAAGGAAATTAAAATTATAGTATGTTTTAAAGACTCTAAATTTAACTTCGTCTCCAAAGTCTGTAATTCTCTATGTACTGAATATTTAAACAGTTCAATATACAATGTCCTTTTTAATTAAGTACATATATTTTAAGAGGTGATTCAGTCCATCATTTTGAACAACTTTTCCCAATAAATATATATCGAAATACGAATATTTTTTTTGCATTTTTCATAGTAACGATATCACGTGACTACTTCGATCTGTATGAGAACCTAAATATTTTTTTTCGTATTTCGATATATATTTATTGGGCAAAGTTGTTCAAAATGATGGACTGAATAACCCATTAAAATATTTGTACCTAATTAAAAAGGACATTGTATAATTGAGCTGATTCAAAAGGTGGATAGGTGAATGAAACTCCTTTCAATTCCAATATTTTTTTTTGCATTGTACTGAATACAATGTATAAAAATGATTCAGAAATGCTTAATAAACTAGTTAAACTATCTAATTAGTGCTTACCTTACTATTTATTACTTAAATTCTTTTTACGTACTTAGAAATTCTTAAAAATTTGCTGTATTAGGACCATATGGAGTGAATCGGAGAGATGTCATGTTAGCGTGTTCGCACAGTAGAGCCCTTGATTGTGCTGATTAGATGCCCAAGGTTTCGCTTTCCGTCTTTTTAACCGACTACGACAAAGCCAAGAGGAAGGGTTGTGATTTTAACAGTATGTATTTATGTATGTGTGGATATCTATGTGTGTTCCGACGTAGCATCCGAACCGCTTATCCAATTTTGACAAATGAGATGTCAATCGATTCATCGTTATCAGAGATAAGAGATGGGTTACGATTCTATGATCGTTATTGTCCGGGTGACATAGGCTACAATTTGTATGCAATAAATGTATTATAACGAATGTTACATACAAAGAAGTGCATGACGAAAAAATTTTTTTTGTTTCTATACTGATTTGGGTATTAATTAGCACATTTCAAAAATATATAAATTGTTACCCGTAAATGTCTCCTGTAGTCTGATATTAGTTTTTCAATCGTGTAGCTAGTTATCTTTACGTCTTTACTTGAAAGAGCATTAGTATGCTTAAATTAATGTAAAAATTGGGCTCAATGACGACAAGGACTATATAGTCCTTGTCGTCATTAAGCCCAATTTTTCGGGTCTACCCCTTCTTCTATGGTCGTTGGAGGCGGAATAGCCAGAATTTATTATCTATCCCAGGTTTTTCTCTTGTGTCAATGCTAACTGCTATTATAAGAAATAATATAATCTCCTCATATAAGGGTCAAGAAGGTCAATTTATTAGCAGTGTCGATGATGAAGCGATAACGCAGTACGATAACGTGCTAACGAGAATAAAGTCGGGTACCGTCGCGTGCGAAAGTTTTAGTAAGTACCTACCTAATTTTGGAATTTTGCTACACTCATATTCATAAAAATTAACAAAGGTTTGCTAAACCTTTTGTAGTTAAAATATGTTGTGTCTTGTTCTTTTATTATCAAATATTGAAAAGAGGGCAAGGAACAAAACATTTTTTTAACTTAAATAGGTTTAGAAAACTGTTGTTAATTTTTATGAATATGAGGGCTAGGTCTCTGGCAATTTTTTCGCCCAACGCATCAGTATTGCGATCCAACGGGGAAATGCGGCCAGCAGTCAATGATGTACTATACCGCATGGCGTGAGCATGTTCTATTTTTTTGATTAAATTTGTAGCAGATATTTCACTTTTTTTATTTGTAAATATGTAAATTATTATATCTGACTTATTTTCATATACAAATGATTTTATTATTATGATTACCGGGTAGGTTAGGTATTGGAGACAAAGATCTTTATCAAAATTAAAATACTTTTGAATGGTCAATGTCTCTTTGAAAGTTCGATTTTAAAATGTTACGTTATACAGATCCAGTTAATATGTATTTGTTATAAAATACAGTATGGTTGAGTTGTTCCAAAAGTTCCATAACACAAATTTTAAACTTAATTTAGGGCTAGCTCAATCTGTGTGATTTATATTATATAAATTAAATTTATATTATTAGATACATTATCAAGTCTTAAGTCTTTTTTAAATGTCAAGCTAATTACGATCAAATATGTTATTTCAAATTTGGGTTATTGGACTATGCCTTTTATTTTAAATGGCCCTATAAAATATAGCTTTAATAAAAGAACAATAAAAAGTAAATAAATAAATAATAATCATAAAGTGTTAAGTTTTTAAAAAGAGTAACAAAAAGCTGGCGAATTTATTTCATAAGCTAAAATAACGGATTTTTTAACCGACTTCCAAAAAAAGAGGTGGTTATTAATTCGTCATTCGTCGCGATCTTTAATGTTTTATTTTTTTCATGTTTGTTCACCGATTATTCGAATACGCCTGGACCGATTTGAAAAATTCTTTTTTTGTTTGAAAGGGTATACTTTCCAGGTGGTGTCATGTCAATTTTATCAAAATCAGTTGTGTAGTTTGGGGGAGAAGTCGGTTTTTAGTTTTGAAAAATTATTCGCTTACAAAAATCACATTTCAATGACGTGATAGTAAAAAATCCGGCAAAGTGCGAGTCGGACTCACGCATGAAGGGTTCTGTACTATTATTTATAAAAAATTACGTTTGTTGTATGGGAGCCCCATTTTTATATTTGTTTTATTCTGTTTTTAGTATTTGTTGGTAGAGCGGCAACAGAAATATATCATTCTGAAAACTTCAACTGTCTAGCTATCACGGTTGATAAGATACAGCCTGATTTAAAACTCAAATGTTTATTCAGTAATTAGACCTTAACAGGCTCTTTTACACGTCATTAAGGTTAATTTAAATAATGAGTAGTATATATTTAAACTTAATTTATTTAAAAAAAGCTGCCGATACCAACGCTTCGTAACGACCGCCGTTTATAGGAAACGCCTGGTGACAGACTAACAGACGGACAGACAGACTAACATTGAAGTCTAGTAATACAGTCCCGCTTTAAACTTTAGGAACAACGTGTTAATACGTGCTTACTTTAATAGAAAAAATAAATTGAATCCTTGATCCGCGCGACTGTAGCCCACTTACGGCCGATTGTAAACAGCTTTTAAAAACTCCGTTGTCCCTTCTTTATCTTTGCAGCAGGTAGATACTAATTACACCTTATTATTTAATACAATGTTATTACCTAGTACACGCCAGTACGCCATATAAACGGGCGGGAGCCTGATAAACATTGTAAATGTACTCAAATGAAAATTAACCTGTTTAACGTTTTGTTTCGTACGGAATATTTCGACACAAAGAGCGTTTAACTTTTTATTACTCTGAATGTACCTACTCAGTGTGGTATCATTATTCATGGATTTTAATTATATGAGGATGCAACTGACGTCTGCCATAATTATAATTTCGTTGGCTATTATTATCTTATTCCAAAAATCTGATATTGTAATGCTGTACTTATTAGCTTCATTGAAATTTCTGCAGCGATGATATTTTTTATTCTTTAATTGTTGGGTAGATAAAACTGAATGAAATGCTTGATTGCAATCGTTAAAATATGTTTCATTGCGGATTAGCACCCTTTTTTTTTACTTTTATGAAGTAGGTAATCTGCATAACAATAATTTAAAACCACCATTAAAAGTGCTAATGACGTCTGTCATTCTTTTATCAATTTTAAAGCAGATGGATGGATCCTTTTAATGTGGTGTTTACGTAGTAAGTACCTAGACTTAAATAATTTTCCTTTTTTAAAACATGTAGGTATAGCAACGTATTCGAAAACACCAACCGGCTTATTATAAAACCCAGACTAACTTTGTTACTGGGTTTAAACCATTATCTGACTAAATCAAGTTGACATCTAGTAATATCACACTATGTCACCTGTCAATGTCAACTTTATTTTCGGCGGATAATGGTTTAAACCTAGTAACAAAGCTAGTCTGGGTTTTATAATAAGACGGCAAGTATTTCTTTACTTTTCGGAGAATTTTCCAAATCAAAAAATTACATCTAATAAATGCCATAAAATACGGCTGCGATAACATAATTTACTTCGACAAAATTGCAGGTAAGTACGTATCTATACAAGGTCTAACAAAATATACTGAAACTATTTTAAGGCTGTATAAGGTCCATGATACTGAACAACTTTGCCCAAGGAACATATATCGAAACATAAAAAAATATTTTTTGACTTCCCATACAAGTTGACCGTTCAGCTGATCCGAGTTTGTATGGAAAGTCCAAAATTATTTTTCATATTTCGATATATGTTCCTTGGGGAAAGTTGATCAGTATCATGGACTGAATTAATTCACCCTTAAAATAGTTTCAGTATATTTTGTTAGACGTTATATATTAGTGCCTTTATAAGTACATTTGACGTAATTCTTCTTGAAAAAAATACCGGAGGATAACCTTGTAATTCAGCTTGACACCATCAGCTTATTTAAGCTGGCTAGCTTTCCCCATAAAATAACCTCGATGATAAATACCTACCTATTTTACTATAGGACTGTTAACAAAAAACCTTTCTATGACTATAATACGTGCTATAATAAATCTTTTTACCTTGCTAAGCGTACGATATGATTCGATTTCCGACTAATGTACTATAATAATTTCCGAATAATGTAAGTAAAACCTACTCATAAAAATAGCTAATTTTTAATATTATTGTTGCAGTTTGGACCTACATCCGTATTCCTAACAGCAATAAGTAGTATATGCTCCAGAAATAAATCAAATTTTCGTTGTACAATTTAACATTGCCTTTTAGATTAGCAAGAAATCGTTTTACATTCGTCGTTAAATAAATAGAATGGAAAGATAAATAAACTTTTATGTTTAGTTTGCGAATAATATAAAATAGTCGGTAATAATTGGTATTATAAAATGTTATCGGATGTACAGAAGCTGCTCGTAATAGCGGGTGCTCCATTATACCCCGCCTCGGGCTCTCAGGAGCGGTCAAACCGTCAGAGACAATCTGGCTTTTTTTATTTGGAAATATTTTCCTAACTAATTAAAAGCGTCGAAATAAGAAGATAAAAACTTGCCCTCGTTATCGATGCCATCGAACCGCTTTTGTTTGCGGCCACCAAGGATGCGCTGGTCCGGTCTTAGTTCCACCAGTAATTAACTAAATCCAACCGAATCGAGCCGTACGTCGACACGTCCGAGCATAGACCACTAATCTGGTAGAGGCGCCATGTTTTGTCAATCAACGGTGTTAATAGCCTCGTCAATTTATAGAACAGACAAGCGTGAACTGATATGTTCATCCATTTGTCAGTATCGGATGACTTTAAGCCATTGATGTATAATCATGAGGATAAGTTATTAAAAGCTATAAATACAAAATTTTATTTTGAATAGATTTATAATAAATAGTAATAGTAAAAATTTATACGGGCAGATATCGACACCGAAATATTTTAAGAACAATTTTTAAACTAATTTACATGACTTCCTTTCTTGCAGATTTATTCCAATCCCTATTAGTATAACCAACTTGTCAGCTGTGCATATGAACCATTTTAAACCTAAAAGTGAACCATTAGAAACCGCAGAGTAAATTAATTAAGGAACGCTTAAATACATGTATAAGAGCCTAGATAGGTATATTTTAAATGGCCCTACCATAAACTAATACAGTTGCAGCCATAAACATGCTTTAATGTCTAATAACTTTGATAATTCACACGCAACGCGTAAAAAATATGGACTGGAAACAACTTGAGTTAAATAATGGCACCCAATAGTAGAAAAAAGCCAAGCACATTTGATATAGGTAAGAGTGGAAACAACAATTTACGTGTTCTTATTAAAACGTTTTAGCTGACCTTTCCAAGTGTAGCTATAAAAAGAATTAACGTTATGCATAATGTCTATTTCTAAACAATAAGTAGTCTGTGTCCTACAAGAGATTTACTTTCCGCAAACGTTAGATATTTTTTACTAGGGAATTGTGCTTATGTTTTCTGTATTATTTTATTTTCTGTATAAGTAAAGTAGGTAAGAACTTGAGGAATTTTTGATGACATTAATTAGTCTTTACAATCGGCTAGTGGCCCGCGGCGCCGAGTGCGGATTCTGATCGGTTTGAATTCGGGAATTGTTTCCATTTCGATCCTTGTTTCGAATTTCGCCGCAGGGCATGAAGTAGCCTCTATAGACCCTTGTTTTAGATAATGATTGGAATGAAAAAGATGCCAATTTTTGGAAAAGTAATATATGAAGTTACTGAAAAATGTTTTAAAAACTTAACATACTATCAGCATATTTGTAATGACTCTAGTTCTAGTAAATGACAACTTTATGCAAAATGTCACCGGTTCTAATAGCCCGGTTGCGCGATTCATTCGATTAAGTCGAATGAAAATGAGATTGTTAAAAAGTCATTATCCATTAAGCAAACATTTCATAAAATTACGATATGTCTGACCTTTTTGTGCACGGCTTTTTAATTACAGTAGCACCTGCATTGTTTCAAATAAGCACTTAGAAATGTCACTTTCAGGGGTATGATGTCAAAATGTGGCGAATTTATATCAATGATACTCGAATTTACCTAAGGGACCATCCATAAATAACGTCATACGAATGTCATGACTTTTTAACTCTGCCTCATCCTTGTCACAGTTGGTCACAACTTTGAGACCCCCAACCCCAGTGTGATTTTACAGATTCTCATTTTTTTATTTATTAAAAAAAGATACAAACAAGCGGATTAATTAATTTTTTTTAATTAAATTAACTGATAAGGCTAAAAATATTTTAATGTTTATTTATAAGAGTTAGTTAAAATGTAAAGTTCAGATACCTATAGATTTTGTTTTGTGACGTCACTAACCTTATGACCCCTTCCACCCCTTGTCACACAATGTGACACTTTACAAATGGCGGACCTAATATGCTGTGGTGGTTTTAAAATAAAGTTACCAATACCAGATTTTCTATGTAAAAACATACTTAGTAACATGATTACCCCAAAAAGCGTAATGTTTTCAGGTAAAAAAACAGAATGTGCATCTGTGGAAAATTTTTAGTTTCATAAAGTTTTCGATTTTGCAGTAAGGAACTTTGTTAACACCGGGTCTACCACGCCACCCATCCGATTATTTATATTGCACTTAATTTTATTTTATTTTTAAACATAGTTATTTATTAGTAATAAGTATTTTTTTCATGTCAAAAGTAGAACTTGGGTAATTTTAGCAGAGTTTTTTGCTATAACACTCAAACACCGAAAGCTCATACTTAACATGTTAACATTGTATTGTGGTCCGTATGAGATGGATGGGGCTTCATTGTGCTGTCAATTTTGCTAACAATAGTATTCAATGATATTGTACTTTAAGATATTGCATACTATCTACAAAGTTAAATATAGTTGAATATTATATATATATATATATATATATATATATATATACATACATATATATATATATATATATATATATATATATATATATATATATATATATAACACTGTTTGAGTTAGTCCCGAAGTAAGTTTAAGCTTGTATTGAGGATACTAATTACTAACACAATTAAAAAGTTACTCAAAAAGGGTTTACCACTTGTGTTATGGGTACTAACTCATCAAATACATTTATAGATAAACATCCAAGACCCAGGAAAATTTGAAACTGGCTATTTTTCAACTGGCCCTGACCGGGGATCGAACCCGGAACCTCTGAGTGGCGGATAGCATGGTGACCACTACGCCACGGACGTCGTCAATGTATGCAGGCTGATATTTCTCTGGAAAATGGAATTGGTTCTTTTAGTTAGTAAAATGTTTTTTTTATAAGTGGTGTAGAGACTCTAAGTAAGATTGCTGTGATGTGTTTACTCTTACGAATGGTATAGAGTGTTAATTCAAAGAACATTATAAATTATCGCGCTTACTTTATTGCTCGGCGGAAAATTTTCGAGCATGTTACATCTACTGATTTCTTTATCAATGATAACATCAACGCTGCGTTTAGAGTATGCAATCTTACCCCACATATTCATTAGGCCATATATTCTTACAATATAAAATGTATGTTATACATATGTTAACGAAGTATACATAATGTATGAATTTGAAGATCGCTTGCCTCTTAAATGCAATAAACTATTGTAGTTGCAAGCATGTAGTACTTTGTGTAAGCATTATTTATTTTGTATAATGTATGTAAATCTAATAAAAGTTTATTGTCGCAATACTAAGTCGCAACGCAACCATTGTTACTTTTTATCATCGTAACTTTTTACTATTAGGATATCGAAATATGCGGGAGCCTGAAAAGGTTTTTAATTCCAGAAAACGCAAAGCACACCTGTGTGTAGTATTACGCGACCCCTTTATAACTTAAAATCTCTTTAGTATAAACACACTAAATAGATTGAGACCCCAGATAAAATAGTACCCCAAATTTCAATAACAAAGCTCTACCTGTTATATTAATCATCATCATTTCAGCCGCGTAACGTCCACTGCAGGACATAGGCCTCTCTCAAGGATTTCCAGAATGACTGATCTAGAGCGGCCTGCATCCTACGCCTTCCAGAAACCCTAGTGAAGTCGTCAGAAGTGTGGGTGGGTGTCCTACGCTTCGCTTGCCAGTACGTGGTCGCAATAATACCTTATACTTATAATAACGTCCAAACATCATTATTTTTAAAAATTTAATTTGACTTGGCTTGTTTTCTTATAGTCAGATTTCTTATATTTGGCTAATCAACTTATCATCTTTATGCACAAAATGTCTATAGACAAGTTGTTTTTTTTTTATATTTCAAGGTTTTATTTTTCTAAATATAAAAAATCAGTTCGTAACCAAAGAGCAAAAAATTGTAAATAATAATATTGTCACGAGAGTAGGTTGGGTATAGGAAAGGAAACAACAATCTTATGGAATGGTGCCTTTATTTACAACACAAGCGGTACTCACAATTGACAGCGTCAGTCCTAGAGATGTAAAGAACTCGAGTCTTTGAGTCTTAATTCGATAGACTTGGCTCAATTTTACAAGACTCGGTGTACTAACAAAACTCAGAGCCTTGAGTCGAGCCGAACTCCAGTCCTTTCTCGAAAACTCGAGCGCAAAATAGAACTCATATTTCAAAAAGAGCTCGAGTCTTAAAAAGAAAGTCACGTATCAATAAGAACTCGAGTCTTAAAAAGAGCTCGAGTGTATCGAGTCTTGAGCGTATCAAGGTTGATTTATTTAAATATTTTTATTTATAATTTTATGCTATTCCCTGCGACTTTCTAAATTATAGCTTATGTGTTAATCTGACATATAACCTATATTACTGTAAAGTTTTAACCAAATCCGTCCAGTAGTATTTTTGTGAAAGAGTAACAAACATTCTCATATATCCATCCATACTCACAAACTTTCGCATTTATAATATTAGTAGGATTTTCAAAAGCTAAGAATACTACTTTACAAAAATAACTAAATTACTATTATATCTCACAAAAGTTACATATTTTATTCCCTGTTTATTTATAAAGGAACTCCAAATGGAAAAGAACTTGAGCGCGACTCGTCGCGTAAAACGACTCGAGCGCGAATCAAGACCTGAGCACCATGTTGCGCTCGAGTCTTTATGTAGACTTAAGTGCTCTAGTCTAGGGGTCTTGTTGTAACGAGCCGAGCTGTGCAATTTGTCAGCCGAGTCTAAAATTTAGGACTCAAAAGACTCGAGTTCTTTACATCTCTAGTCATTCGTCTTTTCACTCCAACTGTCACTTCACTGCCAGGCGCGCGGAAACGTCACTGCACTGACACGCGTTCGGAAACGTCACTACACTGTAACACGCGCGGAAACGTCACTGAACTGTCACACGCGCGGACGTCACTGCACTGAACACTTCACTTTACCCACTATTTCACTTTACTCACTACTATTCTTTTCTTCTTCTTTTCTCTTTTCTTCCTTCTTCGGATTTCACTTTCCAACTAAAACTGCCTTAGGCGACGCCTTGTTCCGTTTATATACCCCCCGAATTCGAACAAAATCGCATCAATGTTCCATACTCAAATTACTAATTTTCTATCGCCTTCCTTCTCACTCATTTTCTGTCCCGTATTTTCTTTTCCATTTAGTCTAGTATTATCTAGAAACTTCTTTCAAAACTTCAAAAACACTAAGTGGCTGTGATTTGAACCAGCGGTCTCTGGATTCACAGTCCATTGTTATCGTGTTCTGACGCTATTGACAAAATTTTCCTTCAGTTGAATTCTTTTTGTTCGAATTCGTGACGTTGACAGTGTCATTCATCTCCTTACGCGACAATATTATCAACTTTACATGTGGAGCAATGTGAAACATATTCACAACAATCATCATAATATTCATACTCATCCAGATATTAGATTTTTTAAGGTTTATAAACCGTAAGAAATCTGACAGCTGAAATACGCGGCATGAATTCAGTTTTTCTTGTGATCTTGCTCAGGTCATTTGAAAAACCTAGTAAATATCCTATGCGCGCTGCTAGTATAAAGTCAACATTTGATTAAAGATAGTTGGTTATAGTTTTAGTACCTAAGTCGTAAATATTATATTTTTACTTTATATCTTATTGTTACTTTAACCCTACGTCTAGGACTCCGTGAGAACTCGTTTTTAATAGCTTCAGGTGCTGTACTACCTGCATGACAGATGAGACATGAATTTTGATGGGAATGGAATTGCTAATCGGAAAGCGCATGCGTAACATTTACAAAAACACTGACAAGAAACATAATTACCTATATGATAAAACCCTTCAGGCGAGTATGCGACTAATATGCCTTAATAAGTTAGCTACTTGTCAGCAGTTTTAGTTCAGAAACACTAGGAATTTATTCTTATTTCTTTTAAATCATTATTAGCCACAGGAAGTCCACTGCTGGACATAGGCCTCCCCAAGGATTTCCAAAACGATTGATCGGAAGCTTTGAAATAATACGAGTTAAGTTTTAACCTTACAGCTCACTTGCTTACAGCTGGCAGCAGATTTTCACCATCAAATAATTTTCTCTTTTATTTATACCTACGAATTGCATAGTATAGCTTGGATATTGAGCTTGAAGCTCAGTATAAAACGTTCGGTCTTCTTATATAATAGAAATAACTACCTACATTTTTACGTAGTATTTAAGGGTTCGATCTAAATTACACTTTGCATCATTTACTTAATCAACGTGAATAAGTGTCTGCTACGATCTAGTTTGTAACTAGATACGATCCTATGACCCCAAAAATTAGTCAAGACAATCCAAGCACCAAACACTGTCTCCAAAAACTAGTTTTACCTTGGGCTGTTTTTACAAAAATCCTTTTTTATCACTATCTCGATTTTATCGTGATATATATCTAGATAATTAAGTAGTGTGACAAAAAATCGAAGCCCAATATGTTTTCGGGCCGTCGACTCTCATACAGCTAGATGGTAATGAATGAACTGAGATAAGAGAAGGGACAAAGGACAGGTTTCTGAATGAATCCGAGTCTGTGGGTGTGTGACTCTTGCTTGTTTTGTACGCACGTGTGGATCTTTTTTAATGATATTGGCTTTTAAGTATTGACTTAATATTTTATCTGAACTACCTCTATGTTTCTTTTCTTTCGAGAGTTAGTGGTCAGTACTGGTGTCGCATTTTTTAAGCAACGGACATAAAGACTGATAATAACTAGTGATAACAACTTTACATCCCTTCCACTATCAGACGCTAATGCAGCCATCCAGTTTTAACCCAACGACAAGCTTCTTCAAGCAAACTCCAAATATTCTGTATCGTTTTCTATTTATGTTTTTCCTTTACTTAACACACAAAATATACTTAACAAAATTCGTCTTAGTATCTCCTTACTTGAATTGTTTCTGCCTACAAATAAGGAAAACTAAAATAACTTAAGGCAAAAGCTGGCAATTACTTCGCCCACCGAATAAGCCAGCCTTTTGGGCACTCTTCTCTTCTGCACGACGTTTTTTATTTATAAGTTTTTTTATTTATATAGTTTAATTTAGATTTAAATTAGTTTTATTATTTCTGTAATAATTATTACAATTTTATTTTCTATTATAAAATATACCTATTAAAAACCTCTGAAATAATAAAATAAAAATAGTATGTATAAGTATACACTAAAATGAATATCCGTTATAGGTATCTATTGTAAATAATAAACGCGATACCTTTTTGTCGATACAACATATCCATTGTAGATTTTTCATTCTCAAATCCAGGACATATATACTTAATGTATAGAGGTAGATACTCGTATAAATTATTTAAAGTTGAAAGTACAATTTATTCTGGCAAAAGATATTCACTTTTTTAAATACTATTGTCCATTTTTTTGACCATTTCTGCCTATATACTTTACTTCAGCGACCGCAGTAATCATATAACAATCAATACTATTAACTGGCGCACAAAAAGCAGAATAAAATCTGTTGGCTTGCGATAAATTGTAATTAGCTGGTAATTACTAGAATCCAATGGAATGGATGCCTATAGCATATCGTTTAACATTGTAAAGGCTAATTAGTACTGCTACGTCCAATCTACATCATGAACGCAGTCTCGAGAAACTGGGTTTCATAAAATCGAACGATTTTAGTTAAAGCCGGGTTTTGTTAAATATCTTAAACACCTATCTAGTAGTGTTTCTCAAATATTTCTTTTTGAGCAGACTTTACAATTATTTCTACCTGTAATTTTTCAAAATGATTACTTACTCTTTCTACATCTGCGATGCATTCACAAAAAGCGGGTTTCATTAAATAGACCGATTTTAGTTTAACTGGGTATTTGTAGTGTTTTAATAGTATTTAAGTAATAAACTGTGCGGGCAAAAAAATGCATAAGAGACATATGATTGTATTTTTTATGTTTTTATCATCAGTGTACAATAACAAGGTCGCGGGAAAACGCTGTAGAAATCCTTGGGAGAGGCCTATGTCCAGCTGTGGACGTTTTGCGGCTGAAATGATGATGATGATGATCATCATCAGTGTCATTATTTTTTTCAAATATTATAACCACCTATTTTATTAACACCAGCTAAGTATATTATTAGTAATATATTAATAGAAGTAAATATGCATGTAAATGACTTTCAAATTTTTTGATGTGGTGTAATACGGAATTTAATTATAATATCAAGCTTCACGCCTTTGGACTTTAAATACAAGTTGCCATTTATTTATATCATCACCACGCACGCTGTGATGAAACAGAAATAATTAAGTATTTACATTAATTTGTGCCATCACACCCGTCACCGACTCTGGAGTTTAGCTTCGCGTGCAAGACATGATATTTATTATGCATCACCACATGCAATTTGGGTGACTGACACAAAACATAATTTTGTGTCAATCACCCAAAACTATAAAATACGTATGCTAAAAAACTGTAAGTAATAAGTTTATTGGAACATAAGTACATATGTTTAAAAAATAGCTATAAACGCACACTCACACAAACCCAACAGAACACTATATATATAAATATATATATATATAATTCCTATAATTCCTAATTATTACGGCAAAAAGATATATATATATAATAATAATTAGGAAAGTTTCAGGCTATTTTGAATACCTAGTTAAAAGTTAATAATCTTTCGAAAGTTTAGACCGATACTGAATTTCAAGTTTACGTGTGTAAATACAAAGAGTTGCAGAATTATGCTCAACGCAATAATATGATGTTTGTGTCAAAAAACGATTCTGATGAGTAAAAGTATTAAAGGAATGACGCTTTTATTATTATTATTTTTGTATCTCTGTAGTAAAAAAACTGCACCGAAGAAAGGTTTTAACTGCCTGTTAAACTCTGATAAGGGATGTGAAGACGTCCTACCTTTCCCCTCCGGCCGCTTTGGCGACTACGTTTCGCAAGCAGTTGTATTAGTTATCTTGTTACGCTACTAAAAAACTGAAACCTGCCCAAAAAGAAATTCTATTCCTGTTTTACATCCAGTTGTCAACGAAAAACAAAGGCAGTTGTAAAAAAAGAAGTAATAATCGTGCTACACAACCAAAGAGCTACATAAACATTTTTATTCTTTCTTATATATAGAGATGAAGGTAGAGCGTACTACTAAACAACAATTATTTTGGTAGAATATATTTCCTAATCTTATCTAGTGAGTCCTTTGATTTATATATTCTTTAATATTTTTAACTGCTTTATAATATTCTGATGATTCTATTCTTAGACAGATTTTTATGTGGGTGGCAGAAGTTCGCAGAAGAAAAAGACGAGTGGAAAAATAAGATGAAGCCTTTGCCCAGCAGTGGGACACAATACCTACAGGCTAGAAAAATAATAATAATAATATTTTGTTGTGGTCTCTAAAAATAAAACTCAAACAATTTTCTCAAATCGCTACAATTCAGTATCGCCATCTGTTAAAATATCAACTGTCAAGTAATCTCCAATTATAATTCAAGAAATAGACGCACTTGGTCGGACCGGCAATGTCTCAAGTAAGCCTCCTTAATATTATAATGTTATTCTAAACATAGAATATATTAGCGAAAGAGCAAGTTGTCGCCCGCCTGTAAGTTCTGAGGGATCCGGGGTGAGCTGTGTTCAACAGACTGCTTAAAACTTCCTTTGCCATGTGACGTTTTCTGAATACCTAATTGATTTATTTACACAAGGAACCGCGAAGCTGTTATGGTGAATCAGTCTTTTTATTAAACGAGAATCTTTTCGTCATAGTCATTTTACGGAGAAATTATTTTATGTGTTTGTTTAAAAACTTTATGAGCCAAAAGCTACAATAGGTGAACTTAATGCTAAAGCATTATCTTAATTAGATAATAAATGTTGAAGTCTGGCCAAAATGCAAGACTTAATCTGCTCGCTGCTATTTTTATACATTTTAGTTATAACTTTAAATTACTTTTAATATTTAGTGGATCTTAAATTTTAGTCACTTTATCACAGGTAAGATAATTAAATATTGGTTTAATTATGTATGTATCATAAATATATATATAATGACTTATGCTTAGTCACAGAATTATTATGAGTAATACATACGAAACGGAATCTCTTAAGGTCCCAACCAATATGCGTCCCCGTGTCCCGTACTCGCACCTCTCCCGCGTTTGCGCCGTGTGGAGGGTGTTGAGCGGGCTCGACAAGGCAAGAACGGGGGAGAGGTGCGAGGACGGGGAACGGGGATGCATATTGCGCGGGATCTTATCAGATTCTGTCCTGTATATAATATTTATATTAATTCAGTAGCTTAGTCTCAGGTACCAATAATTAAGCAAACCAAAACAATACAAAGAGGTTTCTCTCCCGACGAAATGCATAACAAAGTCAGTAATCTGCATACGTGAAGTTTAGCACAGCCTATGTAAACGAGAGCAACCAGAGATTACTGAATACGTTGTTTGTCTTCGACACGAGCTACAACAGGCTTAATAACCACCCCCTGCCTACACTGTGAGATCAAAAGGCACCGCTTTGGCTCTATTGAGATAGTTTGATCGAGTATTTCGGAATATATTGGATTTGGTTTTCCATACCGGGTGTAATGTAAGAACAGCGACTTGTACTTGAAGAGGCGTAAATAACTTTTTTTCTGAATCTATTGATCAAAACTATTACCCTCCTTTGTTTTAACTTACCACTTTTGTTTTGCTGCCAGACATGTGTTTCACAGGTGGCCCCTAGCCGCCAATAGTGTTCTTCCAGAGTCGTGTAGACTACCTAGGCAATTCAGTATAGGTTTATGTAAAATCTTATAAATTTATGTATATAATATAAATTCTAAATAATTACTCCGCAAGTAGTAGCTTGTTATTCTTTTTTTATTGTATTAATTATTCATAATGCAGAGCATTACGAAAAATGCCATTATTTATCACTTAGTTCATTACATATACACTATCTATCTATATATCTTGGTCCATGATAATTTTCATTAAAAGAAATTATAATACGATATAAAATGATACCTACGTTTAGTAATATTAAATAGCTGGTTTATACAAATCATTATAACCCAATTCTATGTATCGATCAAAATATTTATACCCTCTACCTACTTTCGAAACGGATTCGAATGAGTTGACACAGTTTCACTTCGTCAATATTTCAAAATTGGGTAAACTATTTTAGTTACTTTCGCTGCATTGTTGTATCTGCAAACTGCTCAATACAAAATATGAATTAATAACGGGCCAAGTGCGAGTTGACCTCGCGTGGAGAGAATTAACGTATTATATTGAGTTTACCAATTTATTTTCAAATGATAGAATTCTTTATAAGTTTTCCAGTAATCCACAAGCAATGAACACTTTTATTTTTTTGAATTTCAGGCTCAGTAGTTTCCGAGATCATGGGGGGGGGGGGGAATGGTAAATTTTCGTCTTCTTTGATTAATAAAATCGAAACTATTTATTTTACAATAATAAGAAAAATGAATTTTAGATCCTCATAACGGGGCCTTTCATTTGATGTATGACAGTAAGGTTAACAAAACTTTTGTTTATTTCCTTTTTTGCCCCCGAAAATAAACTTTATTAAAAAAAAATATTTATTTTCTTTGAACATCTGTGTTTGGGTGATAGGATTACACCATTCTACCACATTTCACCGAATTTGGTCGAGTAGATTCGGAGCAAATTGGCTGTGACAGACGGACGGACAGACAGACGCACAAGGGATAATATAAGGTCTCCGATTTTTCATTTTTTGTACGGAATCCTAAAATACCTATTAATTTACTTTGCACATCTTTGTTTAGGTCATAGGATTACACCATTCTACCAAACACCTGACTTGATCCTGTAGATTCAGACTAAATTGGATGTGCGGCACGAGTGATCTAAAGGTTCGGCTTTTTTAATTTTTTTACGGATCCCTAAAAGCGTAAGTATAGCGAATCTTGTCTCAGTATAGTTTGATATGTAAACGTAACGTTTACAGTTTAGACCATAAACAAATAGGTAACAAATTACAGCAAACAACAAAGGCAGCAGCGTACTCTGTGAAAAGACTATTTGTCCAGCAGTGCATTGATTTCAGCATCAAAGAAGTATACAAATAAATATATAAACTTTTTGACCACACCTTGAACTTTTATTAACATCAAACATAACTAAAATAACTCATAAAATTACAAAAGTAATAAAAGTAAAAAGGTTTATTTTGGTAACAAGATTGGTTACTTTGGAGTTACGGAGTGTTTAGCGTTAACGAGCAGCTCTCGACCTTTGGCCAGTTAACTGATTATAATTAAGAAGTTCTAAGTGCACGGCGGCCGTAAAAATGTACTTAACCAGCGAAATTTTCATGGTTAGTCTAAAAAGTTACAACAATGTGTGTTATGTACGGGATTGCAGTTAACAATTGCGGGAAGTACTACTATTTTCCATATATTTCTCCTAAAAGAGAAATTCCTAGTTTTTAAGCCTAGATTTGACCTAGATATGGAGACTTTACATACATATTTATCAATCGGAGACGGTGATGTGTCTTTTAATACTATTTTTAGGTGGAGATAGGAGACAAGCATACAATTTTTTTTTTGTAAGTTTTTTAAAACTATCAACCGGATTTTAAATGATAATGCCATACATTACGAACATATTCAAAATCGTGTGGAAATTTTACATTACAATTACAACACTTGTATTGAAAAGTGACTTTTTTAATTTAAAAAAGGAGTTTCTGTAAGTAATTCCAAATAGTTTTTTTTTTGTACAAAAAGTCTTTTAACATAACTTGTGGATGTAACTTTAGATTATTCTACGTAAATTTTTTTTAGTATCCAAATTATAAAAAACCGGCAGAAATTTTATTTTGTCTTTTATAAATGGATGAGTAGATAGATAGGTACCGAACTAAATATATATATTATGTAAATAGGTACTCATTTGACGGTCACTAGTAAGAATACCAATCAATTTCATTATCACTTGCACAAACAACGCTATCTAACGTATAATTAATATAAAAAATAATGAACCTAAATTATTCACCGAAAGACAAATAGTCATACCCTATCCTGCTATATTAATTTATCAAGTCTATCGATTATATCTCTAGAGCGGACCCATTAATTATTTATCAAGTTAACGCTCATTATCCAAAAACAAAACACCATTTTTTCATTGTTAGTAAAAAGCTGAGGTCATTAATCAAAAAAACTACAACTTAGCGATAGCTAACTAAGTATGTTCTTTCACAGATTTTACAATAAAGATACTTGGAGTTTAATTAATAAGATCCTAAGTGTAGCATTAAGTATGCTTGGTAAGTGACTTTATAGAGGAAAATAATAGCCAGATACCGCATCTTTATTTGATTCTTTCTTCTAACACGGACTTCATATAAAGATATGAAAATATCTTTTCTCTCGTTCTTTCAATTTCTAATATTGAAAAGAGAGATAAGATTTTCTTAACTAAACATTTTTTAGCAAGCCTTTGATACTTTTTACCCGACTACGGCAAAGCTAAGAGAAAGGGTAATGATTTTAGCAATCTATGTGTGTTCCACAGTAGTATCCAAAGAGCAAAAAAAATTGGTAGTATCTGAACCAAAAAAAAAATGAATTTTTTTTTTGGATCCTAACCGCTAGTCCTATTTTGACACATGAGATGTCAATGGATCCGTCATTATTATCGGGGTGACAAGGGCTATAATTTGTATGCAATAAGTGTATAATTATAGTTTATGACAAATGTTACATACAAAAAAGAGTGTGTAAAAAAATTTTTTTTTATTTAGAGATCGAGTTGTGTATCAAATGACTCCCGTAGTAGGGTAAAAGTGTTTTAAACGTAATATCTTGTTATAAATAAGGTTAGTGTCGTGCGTAAGAAATCTAAAGAAAGAATCAAATGAAGCTGTGAGAGATCCCACAGGATATCCATAGCCATATAAAGAGGAACTCTCAAGTGAAACGGATAGTAAGGATGCACTTCGGGGTGGAATTACTGGCTAAAGTTTTTTAGTTGGTGATTTCATTTATATCGTAAACTTTGTATGTTTTCAAAACAGATAATAATAATAAATAATTAATATATATGGACAAAAAACACACATACACACACACTAGTCCCAAAATAAGTCCGAGACTTGTGTTATGGTATACTAACTTAACGATACTATATTTTATAACAAATACATATATAGATAAATATCCAAGACCCAGGACAATTTGAACTAGTAGGACACTCAAAAATCCACAACTGTTGTCAAGATTCAACGGAGCAACATTAATAAACAACGTAAACGTGGGCAAAAACTAAAAACTCTTAAGGACTCTCAAGTGTATTAGAAGCGTTTCACTGAAAAAGGCCGGATACGCGAGGAAGTGTGTTATCCACTTGTGTACCTTACACGTGTTTACAAGCGTTCCGTTTCTTATCGCAGTAGAAATGCGATTTTTTTAAATTAACGCTAACTGTAAGACGCACGCGAGTTTAGGAAATGTCGGAAGGAATATATTACGACTACAACGCTTGGAACTACCTTACGTCTATGGTAAACGCTTTTGAAAATAATGTTTTATGGTACAAAATATGTTAATATATATAGCATTATTATTAAAGATCTAATAAAATATACTAAAACTATACGATAACAACCATTTCCGTGGAGTACAAACCGAACTATGATTTTTTTTTAAATACATATGTGGAAAAAAATTGGCTCATTAGAAAGATTTATTATCAAGTATGGTATTAACAAGTATGGTAAATGTATTTTCTATTTTCTCTGATAAGCAAAGAATGAGGAAGATACAGCGCATTTGAATTTTGCGTGATAACACGATCAGCGGCCTTAGTACGATGTATTGTGTATGATGTTTTATTTGAGAGGTCTTTACGTATCTTCCCTCTGTAACGACAAGATAAAATTATGAATGGACACGTAGTAAAATGAGTCGTCACACGCAGGCAGGTTTTAAACAGTGTGTCTAATGTCTGCTAAGAAAATTAAAACACGCGTTTTGTAAAACAATCACCATAGATAAAAGAATGATATAAGTATGTAATAATTACCAGAAAAAATATTGCAACTAAAGAGTATTTAAAATTATTAAAATGAAATGTTATAAAAATGAATGTGCAACGGAACGTTTCAACTCATGTCGTACAACCAACATAAAGGAAAATACCACCGCTGAATACGTATGCATTCACTGCCGCTGGAGTGGTTGTAGGATTCATCAGAAGATGGCGCTATAGTTTCGTAATTAAATATATTTTTAAGTTTGTAAACTTTAATAATACATTGTTTAAAGATGTCTGCCTACATTTAAATATGTAAATATACATTTAATATTAGTTCAATGGAATAACTGTTTAAAATACGATAAAAAATGGTTTATTTGAGTCTTATGTGGGTCTAGCAAATCGGCGACAAATATACATGATTTCACGTTGCTAACCGTCGATATGTCTATGTCTACTTTGACCTGTCAAAACCATGCTTGCACGGGAATTAGGCATGAGATAAAATACATTTTATGAATGAAAGTTATTTTGTCGCTTAATTTTGTCTATGTTTGTTGCGGTAAATTGCGCGAAATGCGACAAATTTGAAGGATAAAATTTGTCGCAGGTATGATTTTCAACAGAAAGTGACGTAAATCACACCGAAACTTCGATGCGCTGTATCTTTGTGAATTATTGCTACTTAGCTAAATAAAAAAGTATGACTCCGTTATTTTTGAATAATCTAGTTGATGGACTACATGAAATAACATATTTTTTACTCGGTCTACATCCTGAGATCCACATTGATGAGAGAATATAAATAAAAGCAAAAAAAAAAATTACTCCAATGTAATTATGTTCCTGGAAAAAACATGTACACTATTACGTCCGTATGCCTAATGGGGCAGATAGAGCATTTTGGGTCTTGCTTGCGGCTAGAAGACAGAGGGAAGCAGACCGAATTCTGAAGGAAAGATTTTCAATGAGGTCAGAATATTATTTAAAAGTTTCAGAATTTTATTTATTATAATATATAAGTATATGAAGGCTGACCTACCAATGACACTAAAATGCAAACTTGTGCATCTTGCCCTTCCTAACTTACGGTGCTCAGGCTTGGGTATTTTTGAAATCACTTGTCACATTACGAATCCGTTCTGATTCATGCTGCTTTTTTATTCATCGTGAAATTCTTAGAAAACCATAGACATATTTTCAATGTTTTCTGCGTAAAACAAAATTGTCTATAGCTGACACGATCGTTTCAAAAATACGGCCAAATGGTTTATTACGCGAGCGGTGACGCGGTGAGTTGGAAAACTACACGTTTCGTGTTTCGGTAAGTCCTTAATTGAAAAATAGCACTCCTGGTCATTCACCGAGGATCAGAAGTCCAAACTCAAAGTTTGCCAAAGAGCCATGAAATGAAGTGTACTAGGAGTGAAAAGACTAGACTGAGTCCCAAATGTCACACTCCGTTCTAAGACTGGCACCGTCGATGTGGGCCACAAAATTGCCAAGTTGAAGTCGGATTGGGCAGGTCATGTTAGCAGAATGTCTCCTAAAAAATGGGCTTACAGGATAACTCTGTGGATACCCGAAAACGGTCGGCGTCGCGAGGGTAGGCCTAGAAAGCGTTGGCGCGATGCGATGACTTGGACGCTTTCCAGCGTCATTGGTCAGAAGCTGCTCTGGATAGAGAAAAATGGAAGAGATCTTTCCCCAGCAGTAAACAGTATAGGTTAATTTAAAAAAATATGTATATATACCTAGAGTAAACTGAGAGTGTAATTGAGTGCAGACAAAGCTTAAATACTTTTTTAAGAAAAAAAAACACACATTTTATCTTTGTTTAGAGTGTGTTTACTTAAAAATTTATTCAAATAGTATTTTTTGTACACATGATGATTTCGTAATGTAAGAGTCTTTAGTAAACAAACCTACACGTAATGGTTGTTGATAAGCCTGTGTGAATATTTTGAAAAACAAGCAAGTTGATTTCCGTCGCAATTGAATATTTTAATACTAATATTTTACTATATTTTTTTTTAAATAAGAGTTAATTTAAAATATTTCAACAAAAATATTATACCTACCACTACCACCTAACTTACCCTATAAGATGTAGGCAAAATTATGAGTATCAAGAGTAAAAAGAAATTATTAAGTCTGTCAATGAATGCTATAGTGCTACCCTAATACTTGTATTATTTTTCTCGAAACAAAGATTGAAATCTAATTAATTACTAATCCTTAGGTAATTGTTTTGACAAACTCTTCATATTATTAATCGTCTAGCCTGTTCTAAAATACGTTTACATTCACAATAATGGCCAAGTGCGTGTCGGGCCTCGTGAAGTGTAGGGTTCCGTAGTTACGAATGCCAACTTTGAGTTCATGCCACTGAAAACGTCTTTAAACTAATTTTCTATTAAATTTGTACGAAATTTTCCTTTTCCACATACATTTTATAAACCGATCGCCTATAGCTTTTAAATTTGTAAACGCTACTTAGCTCAGATATTTTTCCTTTGAAGTTTGTTATATATACCATAGCTGTGAATTTTTTCACGTGTCCATATATAACCGTTTAACAGATAGAGGGGGGGGGGGGGGGACGACGACACTTGGCTCTAACAAAAATGTTCACTTTTAAATTAACCAAATATTTCTATATTATATGTAATATTTATATACATATATACATACAGTGACTTTTAGTAGTTAGAACTGATGTACATTATGAAATGCAATAAATAAATAAATTGAAAAATCATGTAAATATTACAAAAACGGATCCCTAAATCGAAAAACGGTGTTCACAAGCTTATAATATTTTTGAAAGACCTTTTCAACGATACCCCACATGATTGGTTAGTGGAGAAAAATAAAATGGCTTTTCACTTTACTTATATAAATAAATAAAAAAATATATAAGGACAAATAACACTGATTGAGCTGGCCCCAAAGTAAGTTCGAGACTTATGTTATGGGATACTAACTCAACGATAAACATGCAAGACCCAGGATAATTTGAAAAAGGCCATTTTCCAACTTATCCTGACCGGGGATCGACCTCCGAATGGCGGACTAGCATGGTGACAACTATGCCACGGAGATCGTCAAATCTAAAAAAAATATTTTCAATATTTTATTTCGCCACTTTTACCGCATTATTTTCTTATAGTTAACTTTTTTTTCAAAATAAATATTATTTACCCACAAAATTGGGTTACGTACTTTCAATTAAATATATAACCCAAAAGTTGACTGGCAGACCGTTTGTTTTTGTACAATTAGTATTGGATGAACAGTCAAGGTGAAATAAAAAAAAAATAGTAATATTTCTTACTAATTTATTTTGATTTTATATTGTGATACACAATAGGCTCAACTGCATTGAAACGAGAAGTCTAAATGCGTACTCTGTCCATAGAAACTTAGATATAATATTTGCTGGCTAAATACATGACACTAAAGATTAAACTAAGCGAAGATTCAGTTTCATAGCACTTAAAAATGGAGTTTAAGACACCTACGAGTACATCTCGCAGAGAGAGCCCGGGGCGCCTAGGAAATGCATTACATGTCGCACTATGGGAAAATCTGCATGTGCCGCTGATTGTTCCCGTGTACCTCACATACACACGTCGTATATTATACTTGATCGATTTTGGTTAGAGGGGTCTGCAATGCAATGTTTGGAGTGGGGATTATTGTAGGTAGCTGTTTATGCGTATATTGTTAATTTATTAAACGTAATTTTGATTGTATTCGTCCTTGTAGCATCCGATTTGTGCTTAATATTTGTAAGGATCAGTCAACATAGGCCTGTAAAAAAAAATTTGGTAGGTATACATACTCATTCTTATTAAAAATAAATACTTAAATGAATGATTGGGTTTATATATTTAATTATAGTGAGTAAAAATATCTTAACAAAGTGTTAATTAATAAAAGAACATAGCTAACATATCCCAATTAAATTATTTTTAATAATAGTATTGCAAATGGTCAAAAATGAACTTACCTATGTTTAAGTTAGGTTACACGCAAATAGACGCAAATGTGTCTAGGTGTATTTTAACTAAAGAAAATAAAGAATAGAACTTTTAGTCAGTGATAATAACTCCATATTCGTTTCAATGTATGCTTTTTTCGTTCCATCTCTAGAGATTTTCACTGATTAAACTTTTGTACACTAATTTTATTAAATAAACTTTATAGAAATGATAAAAGACTAACGCTTCTGAATTCCCATCAAAATAGCCGTAGTCCATCTGCACTGAGCATCAAAAACGTAAGATAACCGTGCGTACGAACCTCCCGCGCCTATTCGCCCGAATTCAATTAACAGTACATGGCACAAGGGTAATAAATTCTCTAAACAATCAGAATTCGAGGCTTGGTAATATGTCGGCTGGTTGCAAGCGCATTGCGGCTATGCCTGGTTTAATCAACGGGTAAACATGCCTTGCTCAACCGGCTCATGGGCCCCCAAACATATGTATAGCAGGGGGCAGGAGGGCAAAATCAAATAGGATTTTTTTTTCACGAATTTTCATAGAATTTCTGCGCGGAAGGCTCTTTGTGGACTTTTTCTTTTTTATGGCGGTTTAATTAATGCGAATTAATGCGTGAGGTTTTTTTTCCTTTATGTGACGCTTTTTGGGTAGGGTCGTAAATGTTTGTTTGCGGATATTGCTATACGTATGTAGGTATAGACAAAGACATAATAATATTTATTGTCAAGATTTATACTTATGTTTCGGAATATATGACTCCAAAATTTGATATTTTGTTATTGGTGACGACAATAACTATAAACTTAATCATTTAACAATTAATAGCGATTAGGGTACAAATGTATGCTAGAAATTATGTTAGTTTTTTTTTTATTTGTACATTGTGATTACAACAGGTCGAATATTTGAATGTAAGGTACCTATAGGTATATAATAAGTTAAAGTTTTATGCTAATTTATGTCTCGTATTTAAATATTCTGCCAATTCACTGTCCTGATTCCCACTGATTTTCTCGATTAAACTCGACGGCAGGTTATAAATAATTAACCGAGATTTAGGCCCCAATAACTTCATTGTTATTTGCTATCGCGGACGTGTACGCTAAGATCTAGGTAGATACACAGACTGGATTAACATCAGCTCATTAGGTCGCAGAGCCTAGCTAATTAGGCATATAAATTAGCTGGGTATTAGTCGGAGGGTAACGCGACCACTGCTGAGCCATTGAGCTCAACCATGTGCGTGCTTTGACATATGTTAAGCATCGCTGTCTGCAGACTTAAGATGGATGGGTGTGCCTTTAAGTTTTTGTATAAGTGGCCAAATCTAGTGTCAGATATTTCTGTCTTATAGGTAGACATTAAATTAGCTTGATGACAATCATCTATTGACAACAGCCGGGCCTAAAGTGCCCTCCAAAGTATCTTACAGCGGCTCTATAAAATGTACAATAATAACAGACTATGGGATTAATATGGAGGCCTTCACACCCGGACCTTTTGATAAGAATTCAGTTTCTATGCAAACTTCATTTGGGTCGAAGAGCGAAAAGGTCAAAGATCCCCGTCTGATTTGTCAACTGTACATGTTCTTCGGTTTTTTAAAAAGAAGTCATAGTAATAAGTATTTTTAATTTCTTTATTGTTACTTGGCTCTTACAAGAAAAATCCATTAGTGTTGGTTACGAAAATTCTTGAAAATATAAATATTCATGTCTCTACATAAGGATGTAAAAACGAAGTTTTAACAAAACAAATTCATCATAATACATAATTGAATGTTAAGTTAGTAGAAACATATACCTGAAAAACATTATTATAATTTTAAAGATGTATGTTTTTGCTCATGAAATAAATATTCATTGGGGCAAAAGATTCTTTGGTGAAATAAGTATCTATCTCATACAAAGGTATAAGAAATATTTATTTAGCTATCTACCTAGATTTCTCTAGAATATTTTTTGTTGTTGACAAAGTATTTTTTAACACTTTTGTAGTGCTTACATTAAATTCTTACAACAATTTATTTATTACGTTTTTCTGTTTATAGTAAAGAATTTCTTTTGGATTATGATGCGGCTTTACCAATGCATAGCCTGATTTCCCGTAGAAGGTTTATGGCTATAATTTATTTGCCCGTACGACGCCGGGGCGGGTCAACTAGTTAATGATATAGGCATGTACATAAGCAATAAAACGAAACCTTAACACGACCAGGCAACTTCACAAAAACGAAACGGCTAAATGTAGCATCTTACATCGCGACAAGCCCCATATATTACCCTCTGAGCCCTTTATCTATCCGTACATAGCGTCAAATTGTATTGTATCAAGGATTATTCGAGTAAGCAGATTTAACCCGTCTCCTAATTTATAAGGTTGCCGGAGAGCGCCTTTCCTTGTTTTTCTGGCCTAACTAATCCGTTTTTAAAGTGCTTTCTATGGAAATGCGCTGGGCGTCGGCGGCTCGCTCAAACACTATTGTGTGCGGGTCGTGCCTTCTTGTTCAACGGCGAAAACTCCCTAATTAACCTTTTCTAAGACACAGTGACGAACGTATCGGGCCGCCGACTCCGTTATCTGATCTGTCGTAAAAATTAATTACATACACATGTTCATAAATATCTAAACTGCTAGCATTTACAACGACGCTCGGTTCACGCGAACGCACTGGCACGTACGAGTAATTAGCTGCCGCAAAAACCGAACATGTCAACCAATAGTTTATTTAGTGTCGCTTTTTGTGACACTTCCGTCTGCGAGAGACGCCTGGCCAACCACCTATATTCCAAAAATGCAAAATTGGCTCAAATTGCTTGTTATTAACGATGACAGATGTCTTGGCGCCAGCCCTCGTTTGCATTTCAAACTAATCTATACCCTAACAAAACAGTTTATGGTGTTATTTACATTGCTGTTCAATTAAATCTCCAAGTTGCAGTGATCGGACGTGTTGATACTAAAGCTATGGATATGCAATTAGTGACACAAAAGGTTTTTTTTACTGTGGGTAGAAAAATGAGACATCGCTCGTCTTGTCGTGAATTGGTTGTTTACGGTCTTACTTACTTTACCAGTGTTTACAATTCGGTAACGGCTGTGCCTTAAAAGCTCGTATTTATTTTTTACGACGGCTGCTTTCAGTGAAACCTACTTAAATTAAGTGTGATTATGTACAGTTTCATGTTTATGCTGTGTAAAATTAGCTAAACGTATTCTATATAGTAGTGGAACATAATAAGTGTTGTAGAGTCGTCGTTAGGTCACGCATGGCTGAGCTGTAGCATAGAGGATAAAATAAATTGTTTTAAATGCACTTTTATATATCTTTCATGGTGGGAACATAAAATTTTGTTATAAAATCAAATATGTATATTGAAACTCACATTTAGAATAACTATACCTAGAAAAACTCTACCGAAATATTTTTTTTCTCCGACAAAAACAATAATACGAAGATACAACGCATTAAATTCCACATAACATCAGATTTAACATGGCCGTGGTGTCACAAACCCCCTTTCCGGGACTTGGATACAGGGACAAGAATATCGATATTTTGTATTGACATATCGACACACAGTATCGATATGTCAATATAAAATATCGATATTTCGATACGAAATACTGGTATTCTATAGATATTTTGTATGAAATACTGGTATTTTAACGACATTTGTATCTATATATCGATAAAAAAATATCAATAAAATACTGGTATCGGGTGTCGATATATAAATACCAAATATCGGTATTTCTGTCCCTGCTTGGATAATCTTTAAATTTTTACTTAGGTATTTGATTATCTGAAAACTATGGGTCCATTATTTTTGTGTGAGTTAACCTAACATAATCTGACGGACTAAATATTAAATATAACTTTTATGACCTATTTATGATTTCTAGTTCTAATTTAAAAAAAAAAAAACATTGATTTAATTTGCATAATAATCTGAGCATTGTAATGCTGTTAAAAATAATTATTTAAAAAAATACTGTTAAATAAATTATGTGCACATAAATATATTTTTAATTCACAAACAAACTTTTTATACAATCCCGCACTTTTAAAATCTGTTCAAACTCTATATAAAAAGCGGTATTCATAACTATTTATCTGAAAAAAATATCTACAAAAAAAGTAAATTAAATACCTATTACTATATATAGAAGATGTAACGAATAAGTTTTTATTTCGCTGACCTCTGTGGCGTAGTGGTCACCATGCTATTCCGTCACCCAGAGGTCCCGGGTTCGATCCCCGGTCAGGGCAAGTTGAAGAATGGCCTTTTTCAAATTGTCCTGGATCTTGGATGTTTATCTATATATGTATTTGTTATAAAATATAGTATCGTTGAATTAGTATCCCGTAACACAAGTCTCGAACTTACTTTGGGGCTAACTCAATCAGTGCCATACCTAGTTCCTATATATTTACACATTTATTAATATATTAAAAAAAATTGTTTTCATTTTATTTAAATACCATACAAATTAATAATTATTATTTGGTTACCTACTTAGTGACAGACAAATTTGAAATTAAACAAAACCTAAAAATTATCATGAAACATTCATACTGGATAAAATATCTAATATACATACACCCAAAAAACTAAATTGCCTACTCATACTAAACTATGTCTAAATCTTTAATTTAAATATATAATTATTATACCTAATATTTTAAAATCATAATTTAAATTGCTAACCGGAAATAAAAATCAATAGATATAACAATACTTACTTACTTACATTTAACATAAAAGTCGCAAAAGTTGATACACATAACGATATACTTATTAATAAAATATTTAACGTCAATAAATATATATCTATGAGTAAGATAGGTACAATCACGCACAAGCTAAAACCACAATTGGCGCGTTTTCTCGATGGCGCCATCTATTCGATTCGGTTCACATTTTGTTTCTGAAGGCTTTACTCGAGTGCGGGTGTGTTTCTTAACAAACGTTCTTGGTAGTTATTATTGTTGTTGACATAAATAGACCGGTAATTTGTTTATAAATGCAACTCACATGTCGTGAAATGTTTTTAGGATGGTTGGTAGTTTATGTAAATGTAGTCTAATTTATCTATATCTACTACAAGTACGTTTAAGATCGTTATCTGCCTAAAAATTTATAGAGAAATTGCTGAAAAATATATTAGCATAACACAAACAAAATTATATTAGAATGGCAATTAATGTAAGAAACAGATATGTTTAATATAAATATGTTCAAGTAAGTCCTTACGTTCAAGATTATTTATGTTTAAGTGAGTCCTTACGTTCAAGAAGATTTATGTGCATATTAATATAAGATTTTATTCGATTTAACTTTTTCGATAAAAGTTCAGTGCTCAAAAAAAAACCACTACTTATAAAATTTTATTTTCTTTGAAGTTTACGTGTGTTTAAACTTTTCTAAATAATATTTAACTAACAGGGTTTAAATACACTGAGGTACCAATCTACATCAATCAATCTAGTACAAAAAAATCAAGTCTTAACTCTGCTTGGCAATGTTCGTAAATCTGACGAGGTGAAACAACTTGTCTTCGGCGACCATTTTTTGCCACCACGGATCGGTGCTCGGTACAGGGCTGGACTCGGCGGAAAGCCATAAACATGATCCGACCAGGGCGAGTCTGCCGCTTTTTTCCTGCGCCCCACCCGGCGAGGGGCGGAATCGTTTCTATGGGCGGAGCTCAAAGAAAGTGGGGATGATTTCCACCAATAGAAATGAGTAATTTCATGGCACCATTGGAAAAGGACAGAAAATTGTCGACGCTATTGGAGTGGACGGCTAATCTCCGCCTACGAGGCGGGGCTAAATTGGCGCTTCCTACGGCGGAGGGGCGTCAGAGCCGGTCCGCGCGCTAGTCGCTGTCGAGACTCGATCGCGTGAACTTGGTACAGCCCTGTAGGAACCAGGTTCGGCATGAGAAGCGCGCGCGCAACCCGCTGACGCCCGTGATGGCCGCGCGCCGCCCCGCCGCCGCGCAAATCATCTGTGATACCTTAACTTAATTTAGGTAGTATTAGGAAACTATACGTCCGTGTAGACTTTGAGAGACAGTGTTAAGTGTGAAGCCGCCCATATGATCGTCCCGATGGCAGCGTATGCGCAGTTTGGCTATTCGTACCCGCCCGCCTCGCAGGTAAGTGCTCATAAATTTCGTCTTTTTTGTGATTACCTATATGTATAAAGGTACCTACCTACCTCAAAGATCAGTATATTTTATTGCATTAATCAGTGAAATAAGCATCTACTTATCTTAGTAGGTTATGCATGAGTCAGCACTCCCTGGGTATTTTATTACCTAGTTATGTAAGAAGCAAGTAAATTGTAGCTATGAAAATTGAGTGAAAACAATAGAAAACATAGATATGTTTTTAAATGTGTGGATCATGATAATTTAAAATTAATGATAAGAAAACGATACTATGTACGGATTGTTTATCACTATTTACAAAATATGAAAACAAAGATATTTAGGTACCTAGTTACTTAAAAATTCAAATGATACATTTTAGGTCCATAACAATACTAACTCAATTGATTCTATTTTGTAATGTTCAGAAAGAATGTTTTTAAATTTAGGCCTATTTAAAGAAAATATAAAATCAAACAATGCTATGATAATACCTACATATCTAGAACTTAGTTGGGTAGATACCGAATGTAATAAGACAGCTTTATACCTTGTTATATTTATGTTACTTTATAAGAATTAATTTCCAACATACGTGCGATATTTATAACTGGTAACTTATAGATATAGGTACGAATGTATTGTTTCACTGTTCTTACATCTTAGCTAATAGAATATAAATAACTATAAGTATTTATCTATTAAGTATATATAAATACTTATATGTTATATTAATACCTACAAACAAAGTTGGGTGTGTTTTTATTTTGAAAATAATATCAGGATTTTTTGATGTAGGTAGGCCTAATAGATAAAAGAGTACCTACCCATTTTTATACACTAAACATAAACATAATAGGTACTTAGATAGGTGTAAGTCAAAAGGAACTCATTATTTTACTACATTTAATACCTCCCCTAGGTACCTAAATGTAATTATAAGCAAAACTCATATAATTAATACAATTATAATTAGAAAGGTGTATTATACAATATACATAATAAGTATGTGATAAAAAAATATATTCCTTAACACATGTTATCAATTAAGATATTTTCATGAGCATTGTGATGATATTTAAATCAATATTGTATGTAGAAATATAAACCTACTTGTTATTTAATGTTTAACTTTAAACATACTTAATTTTACCATGTTCTGTTAGTTATTGTTGTTATAGTATAAATATAGATAGATATTTATAGTAAAAGGTATTTGGCAATAATCAAGCCAATAACTTAATCATGATTAATAAAATTATTCTATAATACCATGAAACTACCTTTACCATTGTACCTACCAACTCAGTACTCATTTATAGGTACGCTTTTTATTGTAAATACCATAATAATTGTCATTTTACTACAGCGATCTTATTCCATAGTGAGATCTCTTCTAGACCACCAAGTAACTGTATCTTTTAAACATTCCATTCAATAAAGTTAAACAAATTTGAAGATAACTTAAAGGTATAATTGAAATATGTACTTACATACATGTTTTAAATTTAATGATCCTTCTTTTGACTATTTCAATATATTTAATTATTGTATTGGTTTATATACTTACTTGCGTACTATTTTCTGTACATCACTAAATTGTAAGAATATGTATGTATCTTATATTGTAATAATATAATAAACATTTTACTTTAGGTTTATTATCACTTCATAAAATTAATCATTGACAAAATATTGCCTTGATTATTATCACTTAATTTATACTTATTGGGAAGTAGCGAAAGTAGGTCCGTATATATTATTTTTTACTCTCATTTTTTAAAATTATCTTCACAATTATATTGAGACATCATCATCAGTATAAAACTAAACGTTTATAATTCTCATAACATAATGTTTAAAACAATCATAAATATGTTTGTAAACATATTATTAAATGTTTTCTATTTTTACACGTAGATGATAAAAAATACTGCTCTACCTTATAATAAAATATTTATTAATCACATGCATAATTATTTATTATTTTTAACTAAGTATTAAAGACAAGGTAGGTGTTCACTTATATCAATTAGTTCAAATACGGAAAATATAACTTAAAAGGCTAAGACATAGAAATGATATTTAATATAATTATATGCATATTTATATAGATAGGTATACATTCGAATTGAGAAGTGCCTGCTTTTTTGAAACTGCTTCAACATCTGTTGAAAATTCTTATTGGAAACATTCAACGACATTCTGTTTACAATAAAATTTACCTGCGTAAGTGAATCCTAATAAGAAGATTTTAATAAAATACAATAGTATTCTGTGCTCTAGTTTTTTCAATAAACAGGTAATTGTAATAAAACTTTTTTGAACATAATGTATGTCAAATTTAAGTCACATTAAAATGCTCCTAAATGTGTAATACATAAAGTACATTAACATTGAAAAGTGCTTAACAAATCGCATAAAACGTGAAAGATACTTGATCGTAAATATACTACATTCCGATATCCAAGTAGAGAATTTATCAAGCTTAGGCGGGCACTTAATTGTGTACTAAATGGCTTACTAACCTGCCCAGCGCCTAAATAGGCACTTACCAGTTAATGTTTGTGCTAAACAATTAATAACGAGAATAGTGATACTTGGAAAATTGCCAGCGATTGTATAATAAAATAACGGCATGTCACTATATTCGCGACTTAGATGTTTCTTAAAATTTCCCTTAGGTGGCATATTCATACTCCTTATTAATAAAAAATATTATTTCTTTACCTCAATTATTTGATCTTTTTGCATTTTTTTATTATGTTCTTATAGTATATATACTTTTAGCATGTCACTATACAAAACAGTTATATGTTTGATCAAACATTGCTTCATAAATATTATATAATGTAATTGTGTTTAGAAAAATTGCATATCTGTAATATCTATTACACAACACATAAAAAACATGAAAAATAACAATTAAGTACTTGGGAAGTGACTCAACAGACAAAGAAGTCTTACTTACTTATGTTAATTTACAGATAAAATAGATGCCAAAATGTACGTTATTTACGTTTGTTAGTTATTGTGGCTGCGAAAGCTGAGAAAAATGCATACAAAAAACGCTCTTGAAACGACCACACAGGGCTCGAGGCGTCGTTGAATAAAAAGGAGAGTTTCTTTGAGATGCCAAGGAGATGGCGGTTGACATCTTGGTGTACAATCGGCGAGTAAAGTATCTAGTGTATCTACATTTGCTTATTTGAAGAGCATTTATAATTTGCACGCTTTTGGTACAAATTTTCGTATACAAAAAGTTCCTACTTACACTAAATAAAGAAATATTTTTTTTGAGTTGACATATTATAATATACCTACACGTAAAAATATTCTGTTGCTATTGTTTATGTTATTAATGCAAAAATCGATTTTGGAAGCTTTGGTTTACATTGAGTATTATTTTTATGTGAAATGGCCGCTTTTACCTCTAGATATGATACGGAATGAACTTAAATATTTGTGAATATTTTCTAATGTGTTATCTACTTAATGTGAAAAGATCAGACGACTTAAGCTTCACTGTCTATCTCTATTCGATGAATATTGAACGTTTAAAATATATTGATAAAAATAAAAAGCTTTTCCGCTTTTGTTTTCAAATGTACACAACTCCTTGAGAATTACGTGCGCTAAATGCAAAGTATAAGGTGGATAGCCATAATAATAATACGGCTATTTAATATAATTAATTTTCACATTTCGGAGTCAACAGTATTTTTATTAATAGTGGTATATATATATATATATATATATATATATATATATATATATATTTATTTATTTGAAAATAATACTTTCAAAGCCTCAAGTTTATTAAGAATATATTTTTTGATTAGGTATGCTCAATTTTATAATGGGTAATATGACCAGATTGACTTTTCACTTTTCACCAGGTTTATATATTTTATCAATTTGCCTACATAACAGAGCGTTATAGAATGACTCAATTTAGGGGCATAGTAAGTCTATCATAATGAACATTAAGTAAAGTATAAACATGTTTACTTTGCTGATGATTAGTCATTTTAATCAATCAACTGATTACGAATTTGTATCTACCGACATTATTTTTATGATGACTTATATTGTAAGTAAAAGCTTATTAGTTTTAATTGGTTCAGATTATTATTATTATATATTTTTTTAAACTTAAAGCAAGGAAAATATTTTATGTTACTGTCGTTTATGTTTCAAAGAAACTTATTACCCCTTTAAAAATTACATAAAATCCTTTAAGTGATAAAAACCGCCCAGTCTAAGTACTCCATATCCACCTGCAGCATATCAGATTGCAGCGACAATCAGCTGTGTGAAGTGATGCTTAGATGCTATCACAAATCCTCATCGACCCATCTCGGTTCGACAAGACCCGAAGCACTAAAAAAACGCTGGCGCCTCTGTATCTATGAGATCAGATAACAGCCAGGTAAACTTGACCCTTTTATTGCGCAAAAACACAAAAACTTTTGTGTGATTTCAATCTTTGTTTGTAAACTGGTAGGTACCTACTTACCTGGTTATGGCATAGAAATTTGGGTTTGACTGAGTTTGTATGTATGAGTATTCTGAAACTATTTTAACTAGTCCAGTGCTGCCCCCATTTGAAATGAATCATTTAATAGGAAATGGAGATATCATTTAAAATTTTGTCTTGACCAGGCACTAGATAACCCTTCAAACTATTTTATGAACTACTGTTTACAGTTCAAAGTGAGAACGTGAAGCTTCAGGCGACCTCGGAAAATTCAGGTATCCCCTTAAGTCAACAATTCATGATCATACTTAAATAATTTTCCATATGTCATGTATGAGGTAGTAAGTATTTTTTTCTTGTCGATTGGTTATTGTGGGCTGCCTATAATTTGAAAACAAACGTTAAACTATTGATAGAGACGATGTATGGGACAAGGAACCTATTGTATGGAAAGAAAATTGCTTGCCATATGTACTATATAAGTTGACCGGTCAATTCATCAGAGTTACAGAGTAAGTACATAGGTACATACATATTTTCATATATTTTCACGCCTGTTTCCCATGCAGACAGAGACCTTATATAGTGATCCTTGCAAACTTAAAAGATCCTATGGAAAGTGTTTAGGGTTCCATACCTGAAGGGTGTCAAAGGAACACTATTACTAAGCTACCGCTGTCCGCCTTTCAGTTTATTACCCTACTTTATGAACCGCAGTAGGAGACCGTTGAAATTAACACATATCTGTACTTCCATTACCACTAAAACAATACATAGTATACAGTTTCTTACGAAGTATACTGAAAATGAGGGTGAATTCACTTTCCCAAAAGAACGTATTGAAATATAAAATATTTTATGCTTTTCATACACACTCGGATCAGCTGATCGGTCGACTTTTATTAGAGGCCAAAAATATTTTTGATACCAATATCCTTTAGGGAAATTTGTTCAGTATCATAAATTGAATCTTCCTTTAAAATAGTTGTAATATATATTTGTGGGTGTTAAGTATATAACGTCTAAAATATATATATATTTAATCATTGTAAATTTTTACAAATTTAAATATAATAAAAATTACAAATAAAAAAGAGATTCCAACGCATCACCGCAAGGCAGAGTACCCATAAGGCTGGCAGCATTGCCTCTCTGCACTGCAATAGAAATTCTTTGTGCAAAGAAACTGCCCGCCTTTAGGTCGCCCGTAACATCGCGGAGACGCGTTGAAATCTCAGAAATATATATTATCCTACATTTTATCTTTTATATATACCTATTTATAAATGATAAAATGTAGGGTGGTTATTATGAAATAAGTGCCTATTTATTTTTAGATTTATTAGCACAAAATAAGGAACTTTTTGATTGTGAATTTAACTCGCACTTGGCTGGTTGTTTTTTTCTATTTTACAACATGATTCTTGTACGAATGTAGATGTTAACTTAAATAATCTATACATGTCTTTCAAAATTATAATACTTATTAATTTGTGTAGCTTTTAAATTAAAAAATTAGGTATTCGTTGTTAAATTATTCCAGAAAATAAGAAATACACTAATACTACTTACATGCAAAATAGTCACTATCGAAATTTTCGCATTTAATATTTCTTTGAAAAATATGTTTATTTTCATTATGGAAAGAGCATGAAAATATGTGAAGAATTGTAAAAATATGACTCACAGATTTCGTCACTCGTCGTTTTTAGTAAATCCTTATTTTATTTAAAAAATTGATTGAATTTTATTTGCAAGAACTTTGTGGTTAATATTGTAATACTGTCTTGTATTGTTGAAAAACTACTATGTTTTGGCACGGTTTGAAATTCTATTAGGTATACAAATATAAGTTATAAATAATTGGCCAAGTGCGTGTCGGAACACGCGCGGTATAGGGTTCCGTAGTGACGAATACCAACTTTGAGTTCATAAAACTAAAAACGTCTAAAAACTAATTTTCTATTGTATTTGTATGAAATTTTCCTTTTCCGAGTACATTTTATAAGTTGATCGCCTATAACTTTTTAATTTGTAAACCCTGCTTAGCTCTGATAGTTTTCCTTTAAATTTCGTTATATTTACCCTAGCTGCGAATTTTTTTAGGTGTCCATATATAACCGTTTAGCAGATAGAGGGGGGACGGGGGACACTTGACTCCAACAAAAATTTTCATTTTAAAACCAAATATTTTAGAAACGGATCCCTAAATCTAAAAACGGTGTTCACAAGCTCATAATATTTTAAAAAGACCTTTCTACAAAACCCCACATGATTGGTTAGTCTAGAAAATAAAATTGACTTTAGACTTTAATTGTGTGGGTGTTACGCTAAAAAAATTTTTTTTTTTTCTATATTTTATTGTACCACTTTTTCCGCATAATTAATATACAAACCTATACTAAATTACAGCGTTCTAGTACTTATATTCGCTGAGTAAAACCGAGGACGGACAGACAGACATATATGACGAAACTATAAGGGTTCCTTGTTTACTACGGAACCCTAAAAGGCTGGAAAAGACTTTAGATTAACCATATACTTGATCCATAGACACAGTAACTTTAGACTAGCGGAAAAAAGTAGTAGTCTCGTACAATACGCAAACTCACATTTGCCTATTGTATGAGAATGCAACACATCACATGAATATAAAATAGAAATCACCTAGATATCTGATAAAAAATAATAATTCAAGTTCGATTTACATTATGGATATGAAATATGAACATTGTTTTTGTCTTTAAATTTGTTTTTATGTAAAATAAGTTTGATATTATGATAAAATAGTAATAGTAAACAAATTTAATTTACCGTTACGCTCAAGCACGAGTATGATGTACTTACCTATCTACATGTAATTTACGAAAGTTTAGCTAAGATTTTTTTAGATAGTATGTACCTAATTATCTTTCTAGTCGAGCTGAAAACCTAGATGCTATCTCTTAGCCAATTTGTCTTTCAACTCTTCCCCTGTTCATTGATGCATTATTATAATATAAGCGTTATTGGTCATAACGCTGCATGGGTGATTGACCATACCATATAATCTGGAATGGTGTTCATTAATCCACTCACGTCATTTGTCCCACACCCGTCCGAGCAACACAATGCACCCTGAACTGCAATTCCGCAACAATTTTACGACTAATTGACTCTAAGCAATCGAGCATTGGAGTGGGCGAGACCGTTTTAATACGTTTCTGATACGGGACTGAGAAGTTAAACAAACAATTTATACCCACATACCACTGTAACCAAGCAAATCACATTTTTCATTTTTTACCCGACTGCGGCGATTCGCAGGGGTAATGTGTTGCGCGTGAGTGCGCAGGCATAAATGTCAAAGAACGATGAGCGATAACATTTGAAAGAAAGAGTTTTTTCTGGTGTTATGAAGTATGTCATATGGTCACGGTTTTTTTGGCGTTACCTTTTTTACACAAAACGTACATAGGTACAAGATTGTATTTTCATACAATTTTGAAGAGTGTAGCTAAAATCTAGGATTTTACTAGGTACTGTAAGACTATTAGCCTGATAAATGTACCTACAGGTAGACCTAAAAAGTCAGTCATTCTGGTTGTAATATTGTATACCTACTACCTACATTTAAATATTTTTGCGTTTCTTTCTTAAATGTATGCAACGCATCAAAAATAATGTTATAAACTAGGACTAGGGTAACCACGATTTTTACTGTATGCTTATATTTGATTATCATTAGGTAGGTAAATTAATTAATAGGTGGCTTAGTAGATCCAGTTAGGTAAGTACGATCTAATTTCTTTATACTATATTGTTACATAAGACACGACAAACAGTAAGATAATTCATCCCCTAAAGGGTTGAAATGAAGGTTGAAAGAAAAAAATGATGTAGATAAGTACTCGTATGTGTGCTCATGGTTCGAGACAAAAGATTACTTTTATTTTGAAAATTCATGTTTTAAGGGCGTAAAATAGGGCATTAAACTTAGCTCAAAACGGCTAAATAGCGGGAAAATGTGATGTTCTCATGGGATTGACAAAATGTACTTTACCTATATTCCATTTGGTTAGGTATTTAAATAAATGTAAACAATCTTGATGTGTCTTTTATTGAAAAATACACTTTAGATTCAGATTCAGATTCTTTATTTGCAAGTCACAAGTTAAAAAGATGTCACATAAATATAAATAAAGTACAAGTGACGCCCTGCAAGGGCACAGCAAACATGGGGGCAACTAGATGCCATTACTTAAATAAATAAATTTATTCTTCAATATTTTATTAACGTAAGGAAATCAAAGATTATACCGATTAATTTTGTACGGTACGATAATTATGTCAAATAAACTGGTCGCCGACATAACCAGTTAACTGTTTTGTGCAACCTACACTGTACCAAAAAACTGCATAATTTCTTACCAAGTGTCTGGAATAAATATCACTGTTTTATAACGCATCAATAATGATGACGCGTATCTAAGATAGATCATAAAAGTTTGCCTTTTATACCCTTTTATATACACTCATCAGAATAAAAATTAAATAGAAATTAGTTATGTCAACAAGCACTAATTGTAGTTACTATATGAAAACGCTAATCCTGCTTGACAGCAAATTGATTGTATTGATAAGAACGTATTATTTATAGATATTTTCATTATGTTTTTTAAATTGCTTCTACCTATACTTAATCTACAATGCAGAATTGTTTTGTGTTCCTGTGTTTAATTATCTAATAGAATATAGTTATCTGACTGAAAATTTAATATCCACAATTTCTAACAACTAAGCAAAGATCTTTCACCCTATCACATGTATACAAAGCACTGACACATACAATGCGGAAAAATCATTATCGTTAATTCGACCGGATCCCGCACGAACGAACGTTGCGCCTAAAGTGGAGCCATTTATCTGGAAATCCGGCGGGAGGTCACGGGAAAAGTCCACAATAAAAGCCGGGTCCGGTAGCACAGTTTAATTGAGTCCTCCGACCTCATAATCCGCGCTTCGCCCCGCCCGCTAAATGTTATTTATACCCGAACTCCAAACAGCCGCCGGCATCGCTCCTATACTCCGCCGCTTATAAATTTAAGCCTAGCACCCCATTGTACCATGCGGGCGTTTCAGCGGCGCGTCATTACTTTTACTGTTTTTCTTCGCACTCTGCCACCTGTTAATTAATTTGCAGCGATTATTGCCGTTGCCTTTACGCTTGTTATTAAACTTGTCGATAATTTAAGATGGAACATGAGTCTCAAATTGCTCGTCGCGGCCGATTGCTCTTTCGCGTTTGCTTAGATTGTGTTGGCTGTGAACGATTAGTCGACGTGATTTGTTAGCCATGTATGGCACGCACGACTACTCGCGACTTCATATACGTGTGAGTGTTGCTTTTTTATTTGTTTCTGTCATATTGTCTATACTTATACTTTAGCGTGAGACAGGCGCTCTTGTCTTAGACGGCTGCGCCGCTTGATAACATTTTATACATTTTCATAATCGTTATCGCCGAGTTATCGCGACGTCATCGGGGGACTAATTAATGCAATATCAGGTGTCACTTTTTGCTCGTTGAATTTTAACTTATATTTAACATTAACATAGTTTTAAACGTTGACAGTTAATATTGCAAAATTAATGCTCGACGGCTACCAATCCGACAGTCGCTATGTGACCCGAGCGTTTGCATTTCAAGAGCCATAATGAAGTACCAGCTCGTATTGGGAATTCGGTCATCGAAATTATCGATGCAATCCGCTTGACAATAGTTGAATCGAAGTACGTTAAATAACCATTAACTGTTGCTGCGAGCGCTATTGATATTTATCGTCGGCCCAGTGGGCCCAGCCGTCGCCGCGCATCTCTAATGCGGCGGTGCGATGCGCTGTGCTATTTCGTCGTGTGTCATGTTTTGATCGCCACGCACCACGCGAACTCGTTTTTCGTGACCACCGGCGTCACGCACACACCTCATTTCAATTTTACTACGAGAATCGAGGTATTCTATCGCATTATGGCCGTATTGTTAGCAACGTTTAATATATCCAAAGTAAGCACGCGTTCTACATTCCGACGTCTACTCTGACTTTCTGACTAACCTAATGTGTAAAATGTTTGACATTTGTATACACTGTAGCACATTATATGGCTCCATTCTTGGTGCTTCGAGCTCTGATACCTACTCTAGTACCTACATAATAACATTATGTCAACGCTATGTAAATGTTCACCCGAGGACACATTATTGTGATGTAGAAAGGCGTTTGTGATTTTAGTAAAGAGACATTTCTAGATAATGCCAGTTTTAAAGTCCAGCGCGGATCTTGTTCTACGTTTTATAGGCTGAAATGGCCTGTGAATGTAGGCACTTAAGACTTACATTGCAAGTAAGTGTATAGGCACAGCGGGGGCGAGAATTTTTGTCTTACTAAAACACATCTCACATTGTTTGGCCATTTATAAAGTTACAAATACTTTTTGGTATTGTAAATATTGGGTAGATTAAAAAAAGAATGCGATATGTGGTCATAAAATGCGTTTGGACGTATATTGTTCCGTACAAGGGTATTTTATTTGGGTGTCATCGGGTGCTGGGTGTGTCGGGCTTGATTTACGTAATTCCCATGTCGCCACGCCGCCGCCGAGCGTCTATTGTACCGACTCTAATCCGTGCCACTTCTGCGCCTGGGCTGCCACTCATGTGCATTCCCCTTAGGGGGCTTACACATATACGACATTACCCAGTTAACATAACGATAATCTTGAAACTTCGATGCTGAGACTAGAAGTCTTTATCTATACTATAGCAATTATAGCAAGAATTCTTGAAAAAAAAAATTACTTACTAATGTTTAGAGGCTTGTTTATGCAAAGTAGCTAACTAACTATAGCTGATTTGGTTTTTTTTAATATTTCTAGAACCTATTTAATCCATTACTTTTCACAAACTTTTCAAAAACTTTTAACAATCATCTATTTAAGTAGAGTTATTTATGTACTTACATCCAAATGTTGATATTAATATGGATCTTCCCGGGATTTCTAATGGACAATCCCATGTTGCCAACAATATTACAAATAAATAATAATAAAAACCTCAGAGATAGATAAGACAAATAAAACAAAGATAATTTACATACAAATTTTATTAGTATTTACATTAATATTTTTATTAGTTTTAACATATTAGCAACGTCGCGCGTGTAATGGTTTAAATTGTGTAGCAGTAAATAACTTTCTATTTAAGAAATCACGGGATTTTCTGCTCTTTAAAATTAATTCCGGGATTTAAGGCATATCCTTTTTATTCTTTCGCTGTATGAAATCAGTGTAAGTACATAAATAACTCTACCTAATTCCGACTTCTGATTATCACAATTTAATCTGATTCCGCGATGTGCTCTATGCATGGCCAGCCTACAAGTCGCCGGGTTGCCTTCTCGTCTCGGCGTTGTGGATTTCGTCGCGACAATTTTTCCGACGCGGCGGAACGCCTCATAATATTTCCAAAGAATGGCGCTGTAGATTTATGTTTATGATACTCATAATAGTGGCGTCAATTGAAATGAAGACGATCCTTTGTTGGTTTTAGAATGGCATGGGATAGGGTATACTACATTTTCTGTGTCCTGGGACATAGGCAACTAAAATGTGAAGTAAGAAAATACAATCAGCTCAAAGTATACAATGGTCATATCTTAAAATTTTAGAGTAAGATTAGTTCCAATATAAATAATAATAATTTAATTGTTATTTGACAAACTGATTCTTTTTATACTTAATTAATTTTACTTTGATAAATATTTAAAAATATATTTATGCAACACTGTTCTGAAAGTATAGACAGTTTTAATAAATTTGTGTAGCACAATATATGTGTTTTGTTGTTGACATTATGGTTACCCTATAATCCCATTCACTAGTTTAACATTTAAAAGACATTGTATATGTAGCAACAAAAAACTTGCTACCGCGCTTACCCACTTGAATTATCTACGGGCATTTCAGCTTCTTTCCAATTTATGTGGACTGTGTGATAACGCTAAAAGGTACAAATTAATTAAACAGCTAGTGGTGGATGTCGGCTGCCTTAACGTCTTCATACACTACTTAGTTTACGAGTGCTGCTTTAGTAAGATAAAGAAAGTGAAATGTCTTTTTAATTATCTTATTTATAGCATAAAGATTCTACATCTCAAATATAGGTACATAAATCGATGCTGTTCCCTAATCTGATTTCTGTTTGTGTATGTATATTAGTCTTTTATTAAATCATTACATCAAAATGCGTTGAAACACATGCATCTTACTAATTTTTTTTTACTTGGTTCTATCACCTCCTTTTTCGAGCTTATTCGCAAATATTGATTTTTCCAGTAGATACATTTTACCCTTTCTCGTGCACTTTAATTCATTTTTTCTATTCTATTTACAAAAGATTGAAATAAAAAATTGTTTCGATATTTTTTTTCCATTTCTAAACGTTAAATTTCATAAAATTCTGACTCCTAAAACCTGAAGCTACGAAATCATACTTTTAAATCAATTTTTCTGTAAAAAATTGTTTTATTTCGAGCACTCTTGTCAATCACAGCACGCATGTCTCCACACGCAATCCTATTTTGCCCCTGTTGTTCTTTTCACTTGCTTATTCACTTGCTTATTTTTTTTTATATATAATTTTTAAACATTGGAATTCGTGCGCTTTTTTTACTAATAGCAATTATTATTGATTGGAAGATAAAAGACAAGAGCAATTTTGTCATTATTATAAAATAACTCTTTGATATGTTTAGCCCCAACAGATAAAGTCGAAAAATTTCGCCTATGCCTTTCACACTTTTGGAACCTCGAGAATACCAACGTAACCAATTAAGCTGAAAGTTTGTATATGCATTTTATTTTCATTAATTTCAATTGATTTTAATTAAATATACGTAATACTTAATTAAAATAATTATTTTATCCACTAATATAATGAGGTGAAGACGAAACATTTTCTATATCACTTTCACACCGTTGGAGCCTCGAGCTCTGCAACGAGTAACCTGATTACAAGGCCGACTCCTGTTCAATCTGGCCGAGAAGCGGCGTCTAGACCCCAATCATTATAATGATCATATCGATTGGCATGTTTAAAACGACCAAATTTGAGAGACCCCATATGCCTGCGGCCGCCCGCTATTCCCAACTAATCAACAAACTTCAAGATAGTCACTTATAATTTCTCAAAATTCATATAATAAGATCTGATAACAACCTAATTATTATAATGTTCTCTTTAACATATCCGAAGTTGAAAATTGGAGGCAGTCTCTGAGCCGGGATATTTGTGCTAATGCCATGGAAATTGTGAGATCATCTTTTACCCTTAACAGTGGTTTAAAAATAAACACATTACTTCACTTTACCGTTCGGTGGTCAAGTCAATTTACATTGGTCGAGTGACAGGCGAGTCGACTAGTGAACGTTAATCAGGCCGTTAATGATAATGAACCGTTGTTGTTGGTTCGTCACTTGAATAATTATTTAAAAGCATTTACGGTTTTCTGTCGCAAATTAACCTTTCAACAGAAACTTTAATCAAAAAAGTAAGTATTCTTATCTATCGTAGTAAACATCGCAAATTAAGCATTTCAAAGTTAACAAGTGAGGTTTCATGGAATTATGAATAAACAGAATACACATTGTTCTTTTTCTTTCTCCGACCTTTTGGGTTCATTAGGACGCGAAATGCTTTTTTAAGCTTTGTTAAATAGGTAAGCATCGAGCAAATTCATGGAACTTACCACGTAAAAAGCACATGTGTATACACATACAGGGGTAGATACTCATATTAAGGTTTCCAAACTAACGCGTTTAAAAACTTCTGACACCAAACGGACGGGCTGGAGCCCTATTAATAAACCGGACGAATGGTAACATGTATCAGAGAAATCGTTCGCTTATTGACTCTGTGTTTTAAAAATAGACCCCCTGGACATGACTTTTAGTTTGAGACTTAGATATTTAATTTGTGCGAATTTTTTTAGGCTAACTTTCATTTTATGAGTAATACATAAGTAGTACAATGTACATATATTAAAAACATAAACGGCGACTATAACAATAATCATAACTTTACAATTAAAGGCTTTTCCGTCTTCTTTCTAAGAATGAATGTCATTCATGTCTATGTCTATGTCTTCTTTCATTTTTGAACATTGATCACAAACCATATTTAATGTATTCTCCGTTTCACTACTAAGTGTTAGTATTCACTTATTTATTTATATGTGGTAATGCATCCGCTCCTACTGCACAAAATGTGCCTCGAAGCTGTCAATAGAGAAATTCGAAAAGCTTAAAAGGAGGCCTCAGCTCTACATTGGAACAGTACGGCCGAGTATACTGATCTTTTCAGATCCTAATTTCAGATACATAGCCAGTTTTGTATAGATCAATTGAATTTATTATTACTGCAACAATACCGGCAATTTATATAAAATAAGCTTCTGTTTTCATACGGCTTAGGTTGAAAATAAAGAATAGAAAAACGCTCGATCAATGTAAAGTTTGTACATATCATTTAAACCATTTGTTGGTCAAGTTTTACGGTCGGTATGAAGCCCCCTTTATATTCAAATGAAGTCGCCGTTTTCAATTAGAATATTATGAAGTATCCTATTCCATAAACATAATTATACTAACTTTTATATTTTTATGGATTGTGAGAATTTGTTTAACTAGAGTCCAAGATAATGATCAGTTCACGGCTTTAATTTTTGAAAATATGCGATATTTTTAAAAAAGTTACATTTAAGATTACTTTATTTGAAGCAGAAGCACAATGATGTCAAGCAGGTGTACACCTGGCCTTATCACAGAAGTCTAAAGATCTGCGAAATTGATTGTTTTATTGACACCAAGTTTGCACTTTTGCTCCAGCATGTTTATCATCCGCAGCCTTAACAAAACATGATGGATCATTTTTGGCGCCAAATTCAAATGTTTGGCATGCTCTGCAGCCTGAACGGCTCGATGGATTATAGTGAGAGGTGACGTTAGATTCGTATTTACTGTAAGAGTGACACAGTTTTTATATTATTTTTTTATTCTATAATTTGATGGTGGAAGAAGGCAGCTAAAACTCAGCTCTCTTGGGCTGTTACGTCTGCAAGATAAAAAGGAGAACTTTGAAATAGTTTTATAGTTTTTTTGCTAAATAAACCCATTAGTTGCTTCGTGTTGATACTGTGTGAATGTGTGATAAATTGTATAAAAAGGCTTTTATTTCTGTATAACATTTATGATAACTTCTTACACATCAGTGAATATCCCATAAATTGAATTCCTTGTACTACTTTTTAGTGCCTAAGCTCATACATTTTTATTAATGCACAACTATTCTTGTTATAAACTAATAACTCATTCATAATTCAGTTATTTGTCTATTCTGCATAGAGTTTAAACACGTCTTGCATTTATGACTTTATTGTTGTTACGGATTTCCGTTATATAAATAAAAAGAGTGTTTCCGTGTAGCTATCAGTCAGCTTATCATCGAGTACACTCACTCACTGTCTTACTTTAATAAAAGAAAACTATCATAACTGGCACTATTTGCTATAGCACCAATAAAAACCTCTTTGTGATGCACAATTAAAATAAAAAAAAGAAAATCAAATGAACGATTTTAATCGAGATTATAATCGTATTTTAATTAAGTCGGGAGAAAATAATAAGTTTCAATTACGTGTAACTAGCTATTTACAATAGCAGTTTGTTTAATAAATAGGTTGTGAAGACTGTACAGATTATTGCTTTTGTTGTAATGTTTGTCTTGACTGGTTCACAGAGTTTCAGTTGGTACTACAGTACATCGTTATACGTAAAGCAACAGTATTAGCTTAGATCAAACATTTTGGTTAGCTATAAATGTCCCATTGCTCACTACCCTCAATTTTCAATATATTTTTTATAATGTACGGTAGGTTTCGGAAGTGGAGACCCAATTTCTCATACTAATTGTATGAGAAATTGAGACTCCATTTTTGAGGCTTACCGTACATCAGTTCTAACTTCTAAAAGTCACTGTCTTATAATAGGTACACATGAACCTTGTCGGGTATCGCAAAACAAAGAGTGGAACGGTAAGGTTAATTCATAGATATAAACCTAGTAAGATATTTATATGTATTTAAATATAACTGGGTAGATATGAGGAATATTATGGTAATTATTTTTTGCTAATGATTTTGTTTTGGTTTAATGTCAATAATAAACATAGGTAATGTCAGGTTTTTATACCCTCAATGCTTTCAATCATCTCTGTGGTTCTCTTACCACTCTTCAAAATGTCTCAACTCATCTGGGTAGTTACTCTCTCTCTCTCTTGGCATCCGCTAGATGTTTGCAAAATAAATTGTCAATAGTAAGTCAATACGGCGCAAGTTCTTATTTTTCAACCCCCGACAAGAAAGAGGGGTGTAATTATGTTTGACACTACTTTCTGTCTATTTGTCTGTGTCTGAACTGATGGACCGATTTCGATGCGGTTCTTTTAGGGATCCAAACAAAAACTGAAAAAACGGAACCCTTATAGGATCACTGGTGCGTCTGTCTAACAGGTGTTATTTGGTAGGAATGTGTTATCTTATAACCCGAACACAGATTCTGATGTGCAAAGTAATTTTTTTTAATACATATAGGTACTTTTTGGGGGACAAACTAGGAAATAAAAAATGTTTTGCAAGCCTCACTGTGTCATATTTCAAATGAAAGGGTTGCTTAAATATATTTCTTTTATTATTGTACAGTAAAAAGGTTTGATTTAATTTAAGAAAGAAGACGAAAAATGACCTTTTCCCCTGATCTCCGAAATTACGGAGCCTAAAATTTTGAAATAAATAAAAATACAGTTCATTGCTTGTAGATTACAGGAAAGCCTATAAGAATTATATGAGTTGAAAATAAAGTGCTAAACTCAATATAATACGAGTATGTTCACTTACGGAAAATCTTTGGCATTGTACGGAACCCGCTCCACGCAAGTACAACTCGCACTTAGCCTATTATTTAACGTGATAGCAAGTTCCGTTGCAGTGCTTCTTAGTTATATTTAAAGAAAATCAGATCTTCGTACTTGGTCCTAAGCAAGGTTGCAGGGAGGCGCTGGATGCAGGCCGCTTCCGATCGGTCGTTTTGGAAATCCTTGGGGGAGGCCTATGTCCAGCAGTGGACTTCCTGTGGCTGATATGATGATGGTGATGGTGAGTTCAGCAGTTCAAAGTTATTGGGGTTAACTCTTGAAAGTCAGGGCTTTCTCTAGCAAATAATGGATGGCGCTACGGATATTAAATCGTATCGGTAGTTCTACTACTTATCACCAGATTGCGTTTCTGACAGTCGGTTTATTTTTGCCTAATAAATAAACTTGTATTACATCAATATGCAATTAATTACAAAACAATTGAATAGAATACAACTATTCAAAGTAGTTAAGTACATACTGGAAAAACGACGATATTTTTTACCTGACTACGGCAAAGTTAAGCGGAAGGGTAAAGATTTTAGCAATCTATTATAATTATGTTTAAAGAAAATTTATGTATGTATATATAATTATGTATGTATGTATATAAGTATACAATAAATGTATATGACTAACTTGACGTACAAAAAAATCGAATAAAAATAAAATACAAGAAAAACCTTTTAGATTAGTAATGTAAAGGAAGAAACAGAAATCACAACTTTCAACCGCCACTTTGAAAAACCTCATTTTGGTCCATAATTCAGGTGACATATCATCAGTTATTAACAACTGCTGAACTTGGCTCTCACCTCCTCACAAACTAACCTCCTCACAATCTGGATTTAAAACCGTTAATTCTGTATCTGGCGGAATTTCAGCGATTTACCTATCGTGTCAAAATATTTTATATGCCAGTAGATTTCAATCAAGGTAATCCCTTCTTCTGGTATTTTTTTTTTATAGCTGAAAATACTGAAACATTGATATATGTTTAAGTAAATGTTCTAGTGTAAAAGAAACTTTAATTATTGGTTATAATTATAATTGAGTATTTTTTTAGCATTCAAGGTGTAGTAAGGTTTATTTTGTTTAGTTTTAGCTTAAATTAGTATTGGTATTAAATTGTTCAATGGTTTTAAAATTATTTTATGGTTACTTGAACCAAATCATACTTACTTTAAGTAACTAAGTATGATGATTTGATAAATTGTTTGATGTCTCTTCAATTTAATACTGTTAATAAGACTCTAGTACATTGCTCTTAATAATTTTCATTTGTTACAATTAGTATCAAAAGGAATCTTATATTAGTGATAGCTCACGTTTAATTTGTGTTGCTAGAATTCTGTTAGAAACTTTCAAAGATAATTCGAATACGAATAGGACACTCTAAAAACACCGCCCAACTTTGCAACCCCAGCTAAGGTATGACAGCGTGGCCAGTCACTATTGTCCAAGGGTCATCAATTATTGACGGCCTACTGAAAGCGTCCCTCACTAACATATATATGTGTATATAACATAGATTTGCTAGACGCATACGAAATGAGCCCACGCCCCTTTTCAGTTTATGTCCATTACATCCATAAATGATTAGATTTGACGAATTGTCGATCGAAGAAATAGTGTGCAATTTTGTCGGAATAATTTCCAACTGGACACTATAGATTTTCCCGTGATTGCGTAGCTAACGAATGAGGTGAGCAATTTTAGCTCTGGTTACTAAAAGGGTTGGGAAAGTATTTATTTCAGGGTAAATCGCTATCAGATTTGCTAGACGCATACGAAATGAGCCCACGCCTCTTTACAGTTTATGTCCGTTTCTTCCATAAATGATTAGATTTGACGAATTGTCGATCGAAGAAATAGTGTGCAATTTTGTCGGAATAATTTCACACACGTTAGACTTTTCCGTAATTGTATGGTTAACGAATGAGTTGAGCAATTTTAGCTTTGGTTCCTAAAGGGGTTGAGAAAGTATTTATGACAAGGTAGATCGCTATCAGATCAACATGTGTGTGTAGATATGTACGACATAAAAGTATTTTGTATGAAACATAGAACGACGGTTTTCTCATGTGTGAATTATGATGGTTCTGAAAAAAGTACCAAAGAATAGGTGCATTTTGGACATAATGGAAAACAGACGGGAACGGGGTCAGATGAAGGTCCTCTGACACGACGATTTAATAAAAATATCATTAAGGGGCTACCTGAATTTTCCAAGGTCCAGTGCTGCCCCCATTTTAAATAAATCATTTGAAAAGAAACGGAGACATCATTTTAAATTTTGTCTTGACCAGGCACTAGACAACTATTCAAAATATTTTATGAATTACTGTTAATTTAAACTGTTAGTTTAAAGTGGGAACGTGAAGCTTTTCTACGCACATGCGCCAAAAGTGGCCGTTTTTCGCAATTGTGCGTAGAAAAGCTTCAAGTTCTTAATTTCATCTGTGTTATAAAATAGTTTGAAGGGTTATCTAGTGCCTGGTCAAGACAAAATTTTAAATGATGTCTCCGTTTCCTATCAAATGATTTATTTTAAATGGGGGCAGCACTAGACCCCGGAAAAATCAGGTATCCCCTTAGGCCTTAGAAGGAAGATAGAAGGGAAAAGAGGACCAGAAAGACCAAGGCATATATGATATGTCATACTCCACCGACTAGAGCATTGCTCTTAAATGATGATGAAAAATATATAATGTTTGATAAACCAAAAGAATTTAATGTAAAAACAAAACAAGATTGAGTTTTTGAGAAAAAAACGCAATCAATACACAGTCTTTCTTAAAAACACTTCAGTTTTTTTAAGTGTCTTTTAATTAAAAAAACCCGTAAGTACGAATTTATTTAACAAACTACATTGAACTTATGACATTTGTTTTAAGTACTTACTTATATCGCACTTGTCATGAAGCGTCAAATTTATTACCTGTACCAGCCAGGAGTGACATAATAATGGCCAATTTATTTTAATATACAATACAAAAATGATTTTTATTTATTGTTAATTACTCACCTTTTTGTGTAAGTATAATTAATACTTTTCTAGATAATAATAGTATAGGTTCATAAATATAATTTATTGAACCAAGGCAAGAAATGTTTTCGCATATTTTACATGGCAATATTGTTTTTAAGCTCATTGTTAAACAAGGAATAACTTATACTGTAAAAAAATTCATTATAAAATTATATTATAACACAGAGTGTGCTCTGTGTTATAATATAATTTTATCTCTATCTCATCTTAGCGCATTCTCGGTTGCACCCTCAGTGGCATTGCGTTGGAGCCCTTCAGTGTTCTTGCGGAGTCATGTAGCATTGGTTATGGTGCGACGGGGATGTCACTTAGGCCAACTGCTCACAGTTGTTGGTAAAATAACTCTATAAGAACACTGTCGGCTAGGGGGTGGCAAAAGGGCCACCGCCGCGGCATCTAACCGGCATACTGCATGTCCTCTACATATTTCGGGGTAACCAAATTGGTCGCTTTCGTCACTTGGTCGATAGTCTAATCTTACAGATTGTCCGAAAACCACATGACAATAAATTAATTCATAATGTCTAAGCAATGTGATGAAAGAGGAAATTATAATTTATTAAAAGTCAAGTAGTTATAGTCACTTAGTTCATATAATAAAACAGAATTATATCGGCCCGTAGCTATTAGTGCGATCACGTTCATTCCATGATATTATGGACCTCGCTTCTATACTCTTTTGCTGCAAAAATCTAGTTCTGTCACCACCTAGGTCACAGAACTAGACATGGTTTGATGTTACGTAGACAGATCAATTAAAACGGACTTAATCCAACCAAACTGACAATCAGCAAACACACTCAACGACATCTTAGCACCCCTACTCGACAACTGATATCCACCCACATAAAACATAATCCCGCTCCCCTCTCTTTGCCCAACACTCTTCATTTGACAGATTGGAATAAATTACTAAAGCTTTTTTATTTAATTTTAGGGTAATACTTATTTTCCGATGTTTATTTCTTCCAAGTGTATTTTTATTATGTTGACAGTCTCGTCGCCCTTGTTTGCGCTAGTGTATTATTGCCTTACAATAGTCGATTTGATGAGCCCTTCGTATATGGCTTAGGAAGCCGTATTATTACAACGATTCTATGTTTGTGCAGTAACACGTCTGTAAATAAGTTGTCAATGGCCACCAAAGGCGAACTTCTTATAAATGTTCTTTTGAGGATGCGCCAAATTGCGGACGGTCTTTGACCTTAGGTATAATACTTAACGCTTATTGTGACATGACTCCTGTCTTTTTATTGGCTTCAGATGGCTGACTTACAAGTTGCGTTTTAGACGAGTTTCTGCATAGGCTATCTATATGCGCTTGCGATCTTTCGATACTAACTGTCTGTCTGATCTCATTTGTTTTTATTTTAACTGTGCGAACATTTTAGACTTATGCACCAATATTAAAAAAAAACAAGGCCCACGTACTGCTCTTGAACAGGCATAGGTATACTTCTGTACTTCTTATCTTTTGTGAATACTCATTTTCATTTTCTACGTTTTACCAGTGAAAAGTCTTTTTTTAACTTTATAAGGTCTTATATAGTACATTTTTGGAATCCATGTTTCATACATTCATGGAACATGATAATAACTTTGTATAAAATAATAGTATACGTGAATACATATAATGATTGTACAAATATGAGCAAAATGCATTAGTATTGCAATAATTGTGTACATTAGGCTAATGGCTCTTTGGCATATAGTTCCGACAAAGGTTCCGCTTATCCTATGACTCCATGATAGATAATGTATCTCAATTACTTGATTGTGTCATCGACAAGGGTAGGTACACCCTGAGTTTTTGTGGGATAAAACAGTTTAGATACTTACTTAAGCATTTTTTAAAGTACTAACAGTATTTATTTTCATTATTCATGTTTTTTCATTTTTTTTATACCTAGCATTTTAGTAAGAGACCAAAAGTTGCGTTGTGTTGTTTTTCGTGTGTGTAAGTGGCAAACACTGGTGTCAGATTTTTCAGGCTGCCTTAAGGCATCTGACATAGCTTGACGATTGCCATACAATGATGACAGCCGGGACCAACGGCTAAAACGTGCCTTTAATTTTGTATGCCACTTGTGGTCACCCATCCAAGTGCAGACCGCGCCCGGTGTCACTTTCCTTGTGGAAGCACTAGTAATGCGCACTACCGCTGGGCCACCGAGCTCCTCAAAAGTTATAAAACCGTATTAGGCACTTTATGCACTTTAAAAAGTCTCATAAGCCCTTATCAAGCAAGATCTTACTTATTCATATTTACATATAAAAGAATACAAAATCTCTGCACCTTACCAGAACTATAAAATCCTATCATGCTATTGTCATATACGAGTATATACTTGTCACATAGCCGTTGTATATAAAGATAGCTAGCGGACAAGCATAGATACAGCATTTTGTTTGAACGCCCGACCCCGAGTAAATATAGTGTACGATAAAAACCGTTTTAGTAATGGCGCTCGTACTTAAACTCATATCAAAATATCAAATAATAAGCTGAAATTATATCGCGCTTAAAGAAGGTGCAAAATACCTAATGCCGATTAAAGACATAAAAATGCTAGTATATACACACCAACATTCTTGCAATTTTTTTTATTTCTATATATCAATAAGTAATAAAGCAAAATTCAATTTAATAATGTAAAGAGGATAAAATGAACAAGTTAAGAGGCCCTTGTCGACTTTCCGCTCTGTTTAAAGAAAACAAGTCCAGCCACTCAAATGACTCTTCGACTTTTGAGTGGGGTTGTGTGTGCACAGTAACTTATGCTATTATTTCTAAGTCAACCTTCCCCGTGTTTGACCAAATCTGTTGACGTGCCTTTACCAGGGCCTTTAATCTTTTGCCGACCAATCTACGTGTGTATTTATTAAATAAATATCTCGTATTTGTAATATGGAGTGTATTGCTTCAATGCATCGCTTCAAAATTTTTCTTCAAGCAGGCACTTTATGAGTAGGTAATAGATAAATTACTAATAGAATTACTACTCACGGAGAAACTAACATAAGGATGTACTTCCCAAATTAATCACCTCTCTTTTGAAATATTATTCATAATCACTAAAGAGATTTCCAATCGTAACATTATTGATATAAGACACGTGATCATTAATTTAAAAATTAAGTATTTATATAAAATCAGCACACAATAATAAGAGTCTAAACAAGACATTAACTATTAAATAATAAATGACCACACAGTCGTTTGTTTTACTAACCGTTAACTTCAACTGGCTCCATCTCTCAAGTTCACTCATCATTGATCATTAGTTTATACTAATTATTTCCGCGAAGTAATTTGACCCCATCGACGATGGGCGCATCACAAAGATGCTTAAATTAAATGAGTGCCCCGACACCGATATTATCTTACGCTGCCCTAGAATGGGACTAATTTGCATTTCGTTCAAAAATAAACAAGTGAAGAAAGCTTTCCACTTGTGTTTTCGTGTGCGATACTCTCAAATTGAGCGTGTAACAATCTTTTAACAGTAAATTAGGCATAATGGCGGGGACATAAAAGCCATTGCGGTTGCACTTTGGGTCCGGCGCAGTCGGAATATTTCTTAATTTGAGGAGCTGATTTTACTTTTGACATTAAATTAAAAATAATTACAATGTAAGCATAAGCAGGCAGGTGACACCAAATGCAGCTGCGGTCTTATCTAGCTTCCGTATATGTAAAGGTTTATCGATGGTTGCCGTGACAGGTACGTGTTTGTTAGGTTGGATGAGTTCTGACGTGGTCATTTGTGTGTTGCAGTTGCTCGTGGGCAACAGCGGGGCGGGCACGGGCGGAGCGGCGACCTCTCCGGACGGCGGGTCGAGCTCAGCCCCTCCGCTGTCCCCGGGAGGGTCAGCGGTGGCCGGAGGTGCCTTATCTCCTGGTGCGGGCAGCCACGCAAGCACCCCAGCTGCTTCCTGCTGCGACACCCCCCGACCCATCATCACGGACCCCGTCTCCGGCCAGACAGTCTGCTCGTGCCAGTACGACGGCGCAAGACTGGCTCTTTCATCATATCCAAGACTGTCCAGTGCAGCTGTCGGGGTTTATGGAACACCCTACCCCTCAACAGACCAGAATCCGTACCCCAGCATCGGCGTAGACAGCTCCGCATTCTACTCACCTTTGGTATGTTTCTTTTAATTTTATGCTAACTTATTTCAATTAGGTTGCAAACTTCATGCAGAGATATTTGCAACCTTACTAAGAGATGCTGGGAAAACTCGAATTTTTTCGTATTTGGTACTATCATGAACTGCCATTGAAAATACATAAGCGAGAAGGAGAATGAACTGTTAGAGTATTTATTTTTTCTTATAGCAGCTTGCAAATTGGTACCAATAGGTCGTTTGCCGTATACGAGGCAAGGTTTATCGCTCTCGGATACATGTTTGGCTTTTCTGGCGTAGCGTGGCTGCGTCGCGAACCGGTCCGGGCGCGCTCGGCCAGAAAACCACCGACACCTCGCCGGCCCGAGCCGCCGCCCTGTCACGAAACATTAATATTTAAACTCAAAAAATAAACTCAAAAGCCAACCGCTATTATTATACCTACCAATTACGATTTACTCTCCACCCGCGTCTTTACCTCGGAGTGACACCAAAATTCCATGTCTCTCGATGGTGTTTCAAATCATGACGGCTCTATATTATCATAAATATGAAAAGTATCCAATTTGCGGTCGGTGAGGCGGTGGAAGCACTTCGGTTAACACCTTGTCTGAGCATAGGGGACAAATAGGCGGTCGCAGTGTGCGCCATTCGTAATCCCTATAAGGGACTAGAGCCGCGAAAGAATCGATTGTCCGGTCTCCGCTGCAAACGAGGGCACTATAAATATAACTTTTTATAGAAATCGCCATTGCGAAATCTGTCTTCGAGGACAAAGCCGGTTCATTTTCCGGATATTTTACTATGTTATTGGGACTTTAACATTTTCTGCCGAGCACATGTGAAATCCTCTAAGCCCAGAAAATCCCATTGAATGTGCGATGATCCTTTTTTTGTCAAGTATTTAAGCGGGATTTCCCCCTTTAATCTTGCAGTCGCAAACGGTAAGTGTTTTTAACGGGCCTGAGTTTTCCTGCCACTCGCGCTCGCCTTGCTTATTATTTTTTATTCTTTGTTTTAGTGCCTTTGGTCGCGGTTTACATATTATTATGATTGCGCGTTGCGTTCCGTCTTAATTTATAGATTGCAGTAGAGATAAGTAAGCCGCGAATCGTTCCGGACGTTTTTATGAAAATATGAGTTCAGTAAACTCGTCGTAAGTAATTATAATATCATGTGGCAATGGCAACTCGCACCGGTAATTGTGGATGCATCCTAAAGCGGCGACAGTTAGATCTCTATCTGTCATTGTATTTAACGAGCCCGCCCGTACCTACTGTGACCTGTGCATGTTTAATAACAGGTGTTTAAATGTATGTATGGTGTCATTGTGTGCCCTGTGCTCATACCTAACTCACGACAAGCCAGGCCGGTTTCGTGCAAGCGACAATTTAGCGAACAATGACGATGCTCCGCCACGAATACACTCGTGCTGTTTCTGTGTATATCGGAACACATGTTGTAAACGGATCTTTCTGAAGATAGTAATAGGGTTTATTTTAGGAGTGTGCCTGGTTAAGGTTGAAGGAGAAAATATTCAACTGCCATTTTTGTAGACTGGCGACGCCGGTGGCGCCGTCCTGTTGAGTTGCGACTTACTAACAATGCACGCAGCGCCATCTTTTATCTATTGTGCGCTTTTGATAATCAATAAAAAAAGGGTTGGATTGTGCGGCCGGCCTGTAACACCACGCTCATATTTTAACGACGGCATTAGCGCTGGCATTTCAACCGTTAACAGGTTTCTTTGATTATCACTTCATAAGAATTGCTACTTTAGGACAAGTATCCAGCATACTTACTACTAATTACGAGCAAGTTACGAGTATAATTAATATAAACAGTATCCTAATATAAACATGGTCCTGTAATGTGCCTATAAACGAAAACAAAATATTGTTTTTAGACTCTTTTTAGAGTTCCGTACCTAAAGGATAAAAGCGGGACCCTTTTACTAAGACTTCACTGTCCGTCTGTCTGTCCGTCGGTTTGGCTGTATCTCATAAACCGTGAAAGCTAGACAGTTGAAATTTTCATAGATGATGTATTTCTTTTGGAGCTATAACAAAAAATATTAAAATCCAAAAAAAAAAATATTTAAGTGGGGCTCTCATACAACAAATATGATTTTTTAAAGATGATTGTTCGGAATCATACTTACGCGAGTCTTACTCGCACATGGATGGTTTTATTTTTTAATTTTAATTTCGAATCTTGCAAACTCATCACCAAAGATGGCAAACAAGGTAATTCATGTAAGACATAGGTACTTAATACATACTTACATATTGCAACGGTGTTGTTTATCTTCATTGCTCATTTTTACAACATTGCCAAGTAACGACTGAACTGTACTCGTATGCACATACATTTTTTTTAGATAACATAATGATATTATTATACAAATAGTGGTAGAATGCAGTAGTCATTGTTTTTTTAGACATGATAATAAAAATAATAGAGATGGTGGCATGTGGCTATTGCAGTAGCTATTGAGATTAGATAAAAAAGTCATTATTGAACCAAACTATATATGTATACCAGTGACTTGCACAACTAATTTTCACAGGGTAGGCATTCATGTTACCTAAATTACGAGAACAGCTCCATATCGAACAAAATACATTTCTAGTATCCGAAATTATATTAGGGTGGACCGGGTAAATAAATTCTATGTGTCTGTACGAAATGCACGCTACTGATGTATACAGGGTGACTATTTACCAGGGACAGGAATATCGATATTTTTTTATCGGTATATCGATACCCTATATCGGTATTTTATCGATATTTTTATCGAAACATATATTCGATATATCGATACTAAGTACTGGTACTATATCGATATTTTGTTGAAAATACTGGTATTATATCTATGCTTTGTATAAAATACTGGTAATTTATCGAAATTTATATCGATATATTGATATATCGATAGTAAAAATATTAGTATTCCTGTCCCTACTATTTACCTACCAGCCAAATTTCTCGAGCATGTCCTGTCCACGACACTGAACTACTTGCTTTCCATAAAAAAAAATAACTAAAAATAGTCTTCCCATACAAATCAGCGTTGATTTGTATGGGAAGCCCATTTAGTAGGTCAAGTAGGTCAAACAGATTTTGTGTGAAAGGGCGAATTTCTTTTATCGATTTTTTATAGAAAGTAGTTTAGTATCAAGTACCGAACTTGCTCAGAAAATTTGGTTGGAGGTTTGAACGCCTGTATAAGAACAATTAATCATAAACTTCAGTATCAGATACGCAGGCGGTTTATTCACCAAAGTATTTTTTTAAGCCACCGTGAGATAAACATTGACAAGAACTTTTCAAGTTCACCTATGGATCTAAAGATTCATTATAAAATTACATTTATGGAAAGCGTTTACAAGCGTAAACATTTGTTCAAAACAGCTCTTAAAGCAGATAAAGAAAAAAAATGGACTAACACATCTTTTTTTGTATTGTTGATGAAGCAACAATAAAAAAGTCTAACATCTGACTTTAAATTAACTCATGCACTCAAAATTAAGTAAGTATATACAGTAATCCTTACAATAACACTTGAATGTGTTCTTTTAATATCAAAACATTTTCAAAATTTTGTAAAACAAAAGTACATATGGTACTAAATGAACGCCTCCCATGTACTGTGGCTGTGTTATAATTATAACACATTAACTTAACCTGTAAATATTTAAAACTTATTTTTTATTTTACCTTTACAACTTATGAATTGATTATGAACGGACGAAGGTCAGGTAAAATTTGAGCAAAAAAGCAGGTTTTTGGAGCCTTATACTGAATTTGTTTTACCGAATAGGTAGCGCACAAGATACTAGTTTGTACAAAAGTTTTACAAAAAGATGAGTTATAACGTCATAATAACGTACGAGCGTTTCTACGAAAAGAAAGACGGGTTGGTCGCTCTTAAATCTCAATAGTTAATCCTCATAACATAAACAATCTTGTGCCCACCGCAAATAAAATCGATACACGATCCTCGGCTCACAGATAACAACCGCTTCGCAAAACTTAACTCAGCAACCATAGAACATGCAACACAAAGAAAGGCTTACTCGTCAAGTAGGTATAGCATGACAAACGGGTTAATCTCCATTTAACAAACTGCTGCAATTTGTGAACGCCGGTTATAAAATCTGTCGTCGATAGGACGCCAACATGTGCATCGTAAGACTCTTGAGCATCTCAAATGTTTATTGCGAACGGAAATCTTGTGAACTCGGCCCTATGCTGCATTAAGCCGAATGATGGACATATGACGGCGACGCACCAAATTAATGTCTCACATCCACACTTATGATACTTATGGATTTTGAGGGTTCTGTGCGAAGGCAACTGCTTTATTTATTTAACTCTTTATTGCACACAAATATACAAATATCTTTAACTTATATATATGTGAATTTTTGTAGTAACCTAGCAAGACCCAGGCAGCATTAGTATCCATGAAACTTGTTTATCTTTAGCAGATCAGAATTCTTCGTATTTCACAATGTTTTAACCATAAATTAAAATCTACCTAAAAATGTGAATCAAAAGTATAAGTATGATAATTCTTTCAATATTGTCAAATAAGAAGAAGGGCTAGAATTTACCAATACCTTCTTGCATGTCTCAACCAAGATTGTATGTCACAAAAATCTAATCCAAGCCGAGGTTTAATAAGAAGCTGGCACGTCTAACCTTCTTTGTCTCACATACCGACGACGTTGCTCTACGTATCCCGCCTTCACTATTCTACGAAGAGTGAAGATTTGGTGGAGTATATGAGAATCAAGACCAAGTTCACCTTAAGAGTCGTAAAGTTGGAATCGCGTCACAACGTGAATTTTAATTCATATGTGGTGCGAGTTCCAACCGCACAGTTGGAGACCTTCTCTCGAGAGGTGTTGTCTTCCGGCGTTATCGCGGGAGGCTTCCCGATACCGCGACATCGTGCAGTGCGTCACAGACATTACGTACAAAATAGTATTATGTTTAAGTTTTATATTATATGTATGTTAGTCTGTAAGGTATATATAAATATGGGCCAATAATATACTCGTATGTTTTGTTGCCTGAAATAAACGAATTATTATTTTTATAAAGGTTAGTAATGCTCTTATCAGAAATTATATTTTAATAATGGGTAGCTAAATCAATTAATCAATAAATAAGGTCTTTATTAAAATTATGTTTTTACTTAGATTGTTCTTTTGAGATTGAAATAGAAAACAAAAAATTCTAAACGAAAAAAAAAGTAAAAACTTACTGTTGACGGCAGTACAAAAAAGTAAATCGTCAAAGAGTAATTAAGTATTTTATAAATTCAGTAAATCTCGCGTTTAAACGTCAATTTTAAATGAAACAAGAAAAAAGTAAATGCAATCGCGCACGAAACTTTAGTCATTCCATTATCACGACCAAATTAAAAGGAGGATAAGCGAGGGAAGAAACAAACGGTTGCGACTATAAAAACGTAACAAAACGTCGATTTAAATACATCACTAATCTTAAGTCAAAGAGAATAAGTTTTAGAGATGCCAGATTCAATTACAGGGGCGTTGAAAGAGGATAGAGCGATGCGCAAGAGCCGGTGGGGAGCGAGACGGGAAAAATAAATAAAAGTGGAGAGAAATCGGGCGAATTGAGAATAGCCATTAAGGTGTTAATGAGGGCCTTATTAAGCCGTCTACTCCCCGTGGGTGGTCGCGCAAGAGAGCCCGGCTTGTTCATTAATCACAGATTAAGTTCCGACCTAATTATCAAATCTGTATCGATACAACAATAGCCCGCGGTTTCTGATACCTTATCTCTAGACTCTTTGCTTGGATCAGAAGTGAGGACAGGGCAATAAATTGTGATTCTGTTATGTAATTTGTTCGCGTTGACGATCCGATTAAATCCCACCAGAAGAAGAGGTGAATTCGGTTCTTAGTGCCCAATTAGTGCCAAAGTTTGTACATGCAGGTTCATAAAAGGATTATATAAAAGATGAAAGAATATAACAAAATTCACATGGATTTTGATACCTTCGATCCTTGGTTTTCATATTACGCATATTACCTTTCTACTCGTAACTATTTATGATTAACTTTTTATCATATACAAATAGTATTTAACTAAATAAACTATTAATTTTGCTTTTAAATAATTTTATTCACAGTTATAAGCTGAATAGTCCCTGAATTTTTTCACCTTTTTAATTTTAGTTCCCCTTTGTTGTGGTCTTGGGCTTTATAGTCAGAGTCGTTTTAATGTTGAAACCTACCTTGCCGAAGTCAACCGATGTAAGTGCCGAACTTACGTAGCGCATCTTCGGCAAGGCCTTAGCTGAAGTTTCGGTATGGTATTTTTATACAGGTATATATAATCTATTTTAAACAATATTAAATAAACAAAAAAACACCAAAAACTATTTACACTTTTAGTAACCAAAGTTGCATTTAATATAAATGCAGATTGTACAATCCGGACAGACCATAACCCCTCCATTGATATTAAAGATGATGACATATAGCATAAAATCTTAATGAAAGTTCTTACCAGCGCTAGTATTCATTAAATTGTTTCTGAGATGTAAATAATAAAATAGATGCCTCGACATGCGTTTTGCATTTACTACTCCTCTAAAGACATCAAACACAGGGAGTCAATATAATCTTTATCACTGAATGAATATAATATCCGTCAGCAGACTATTTTGCAATTTCATTAAATCCGGAAACTAGCTGATTTAATCGAGTTGGCAGTATAGCAATAAACACGTAATACTCGTATCTATGAAAATGTGCTATCATATTTTGGGGTTCAATCAAAATAATAAAAGATATAATAGTGTAAAGTAGTATCCATGATAGTGTTAACTGGTAAGTTGACTAGTTCTATTTTATTTTCATCGGAAACAGTTAGGTAAGGCTAATTTTGCCGCATCTCTTCATCGAGCAAATTTTCCTTATTAAAGTTGTACCCTTCAAATTATTTTATTAATATAATATGGAAGTGTTAATCTACAAAATATCTTTTCATTTTAACAGCAAATTCAAAACCTTTGTTTTTTAGGGTTCCTTATCGGATCACTCAGACGCACGGTGTGTCTGTCCGTCCATCTGTCATAGCCAGTTTGCTCCGAATCTACTGGACCAAATCAATTAAAATTTGGTAGGATGGTGTAGTCCTATGACCCAAACACAGATGAGGAAAAAAAAATATTTTTTGAAATAAGGGACATTTTCGGAGTACAAAGTAGAAAATAAAATAAAGTTTAGCAAACCCTACTGCATCGTATATCATATGATAAGGCTTGTTATGGGGATATCAAATTAAATAGTTTTGATTTTATTCATGAAAGAAGACGAAAATTGACCATTCCCTTCCCCCTGATCACCGAAACTAATGAGCCAATAATTTTGAAAATAAAATACATAATATAGTTCATTGCTTGTAGATTACAGGAAAACCCATAAGAATTCTATTAATTGAAAATAAAGTGTTAAACTCAAAATAATACGTTGGCTTATGGAAAACAATTCACTAAAACACCACTAGATAGGGCTAGTAGTAGTTACTGTGATATGAAAGGATCAAATTTGATATTTTGTATTAATTTAAAAACTTTGGCATTGTACGGAACCATCTCCACACGCGTTCAACTGGCACTTGGCGTGTTTTTTATTTAAAAAATTATTTTGCTAACGATGGTTATTTCATTTGAAATGAATATTATTCCAATATATTTTAGCTACGTTGACATTATTGGGACATCATCATAATATCAGCCACAGGAAATCAACTGCTGGATCTAAGTAAAGCAGTGCCCTGTATAGGCCTCCATGAAGCATAACCAAAACTTTAAATAAATTAATATAAATAAATATATAAGGACAAATTACACTGATTGAGCCCCATGGCAAGTTCGAGACTTGTGTTATGAGATACAAACTCAACGATCATCAGCCACAGGATGTCCACTGCTGGACATATGCCTCCCCCAAGGATTTCCACCGACCGATCGGAAGCGGCCTGCATCCAGCGCCTCCCTGCAACCTTGCTCAGGTCATCTGACCATCTAGCAGGTGGGTGTCCTACGCTGCGCTTGCCGGTACATGGCCGCCATTCAAGAACCTTTCTACCCCATCGGCCATCGGTTCTTCGCGCTATGTGCCCCGCCCACAACCACTTCAATGAGCTAATCCGCTTGGCTATGTCGGTGACCTTCGTTCTCCTACGAATCTCCTCATTTGTGATTCGATCGCGTAGAGAAACACCAAGCATAGTCCTCTCCATAGCCCGTTGAGCGACCTTGAGCCTTCTTATGAGACCTATAGTAAGGGACCACGTTTCAGAGCCATTAGTCATCACTGGTAACACACATTGATTAAACACTTTCGTTATCTCAACGATACTATATTTTATAACAAATACATATATAGATAAACACCCAAAACCCAGGACAATTTGAAAAAGATCATTTTCCAACTTGCCCTGACCGGGGATTGAACCCGAAACCTCTAGCATGGTGACCGCCACGGTGGTCGTCACATTGACATATATAATGTTTTTTTTTTTATTTATAACGGGCAATGTCCTCCGTTGGTCTATTTCATTTCATTTATTTAGTTCATAACAAATATTTTTTTGTGTTGAAATATCTACGCTTAGCCTAATAATTATTAATAGGTACTATTATTAATAATAAAACAACAATATTTTATAAAAATATTATATAACGTGAAACGTAAAGGGGGTATCAACCCGAAAGGTAAGCTGCTTTAATAGGAAGTCTGCTCAACGAGGGGGTTCCATAATTTTTGTTAAAGATTCTTTCCGCAGCAAACAACGTAAGGATATTGTCAGACTTTCTGTTGTGGGCTGTTGTGAGGTGACCTGTGCCGAGCTAGATCATCATATAATTATTTGTGTATACAGTCCCCCTAATAGTGATTTTAACAGTTTCCTAAAAGCAACGGACTAGGTACTTAAGTCCTGTTTAACTAGTAAAAAGAATATTATTGTTTGTGGAGATTTTAATGTTGATATCTTAGTAGATAATCCAAAAAGTACGCAATTCGTAAATCTTTTTAAGTGTTACGATTTAGTAAACGTATTCTTTGAGCCAACCCGAATCACTGCTACATCTGCCACATGTCTAGACAATTTTTTTAGTAATATTCAATATTCTGACAAATCTGTTATTAATAAATTGCCTTCTGATCATTCGGGTGTATACGTAGCTTATGTTAATGAGTCCAAAGGCAAGTTCAGCCACTTGAACAAAGATAAGACCTTCTGTAGGCCAATTACTTCAAAAAATATAAGAAAACTTAAAAATAATTTAGATAACAAACTGTTATCAGTCGTATACACAGGGAAAAATCCGGACGACCATTACAATAAACTTTTTAATTGTATTTCATCGGAATATTCTAAAACATTGAAACAAAAAAAAGTTGCTGTGCATAGTAAATCACAATTTAGTGAGTGGGCTACTACCGGCAACTACATAAGTAGGAACAAGCTTTATGACTTATATGCCCAAAAACAATTTAATTTTAATCCTTCCTTTGTAGAATATGTTATAAATTATTCTAAAATATTTAAAAAAGTTTGTAGACAAGCCAAGACCAATCGTATTAGTAAAAAAATAAATAATGCACCTAACAAAATAAAAGAAACTTGGAATGTTATTAAAAAAGAAACTGGTAAAAATAGAGCAAAAGAAAATATCTGTCAAATCAAAGCTAGCGGTAAGATTATTACTAAACCTGAAGAAATTGTTAATATTTTTGATAATTTTTTTACTAACATACCTTTGGAACTTACTTCCAATGTGGATTCTAGTCCCCAGCGTGCTGAAGCCTTGCTTAAGAATAATGTTAGGCCTTGTGATTCTAAATTCAAATTTAAGCATGTTGGCCCTAGTGATATAGTAGAAGCATTTAAACAGTTAAATTTAAAAAAATCGGAAGATCATTGGGGCATGTCGGTTGCTGTAGTAAGCCATATTATAAATGTCATAGCTGGTGATTTAGCTTTTATATTTAACGAATGTATTGATGAAGGCATATTTCCTAACCTAATGAAATGTAGTAAACTAATCCCTTTATTCAAAAAAAGGAGAAAAAGCAGACCCTGGCAACTACAAACCTATATCTATCTTGCCAGTTTTGAGTAAGGTGTTCGAAAAGATAATGCTCAATCAAATGCTACTTCACTTCAAGACCTACAACCTTTTCCGTAGCCAACAGTTCGGCTTTACTGGCGGAAAATCAACCGATGCGGGAGTGGCACTCATCACTCATATTTACGACGCATGGGAGAGCAAAAATGATGGGATTGGATCCTTTTGCGATCTCTCTAAAGCATTTGATTGCGTAGATCATCCGACACTTTTGCTTAAATTTAAAGGGCAATTCGTGCTATCTACGGCTTATGATCTAGAGACTCACTCAGAGAATTATTCAAGGAAATAGGTATACTAACCTTACCATCACAGTATATATTTGAAAACATACTGTATGTAAGGAAAAATATTTCCTCATACAATAAAGTAAGCGATTTTACCGTTAGAAACTTACGCAATAAGAGTGACTTAGTTGCCCCGTATTATAGGCTCAAAACAGTTAGTCAAACGTTTATGGGGAACGGTATACTTTTTTATAATAAACTGCCACAATCGGTCCTTGATATGCCTGACAAAAAGTTTAAAGCTTATGTAAAGAAGGTACTCTGTGAGAAGGCTTATTATAGGACCGATGACTATCTTAAAAACAACAAAGTCTGGCTTGAGCTTGGCGCGGGTCCCTCTTAAAGGTTTGTATACTCAGAAATGGTCATAATCTGGCACATTAAGTACATACTGAATTTACAACTTGATTTGACATTGTTTCAAAATTTCGACATTAAAAAAATTAATTTAAATTATAACAACAAACAATGTATACTCTGTCCACATATCAACCATAAATATTAATTTCATTGTCAATTTCATTGTGACGTTCTTGGAGAAAATGCTGCAGTGCAGTTTGTTACCGCTTCTTCTGCACTAGCGCTTTGGAGGCGGCAGTAAACTTAGCTCTAAGTAACTTTTTGAAGTCAACAATTAATTATTATGCAATAAAACAAAGTAACAATTATTAAGAGATATTATAAATATCCTATGATAATAAAAAAGGGAGTAAAGTAATAAAGTAAAGTATTAATGATAAAGTGTTTTTATTTACTCATCACAAGAAAATACTTGTGAGGAGTCTGGTGTCTGCACTAGTAAACATACTGATTAGTATGTTTACTCCCTTTCGGGTGATACACGTTATATAAACCAAAGAAGAAAATAATTTAAGAGTAACTATATCGGGAGATTTATTTATTTCTCTACCTATAAATTACCTTAGAGTGACCTTGTTACACAAATAATGAGACACTTTTATTTTCGTTTTAATTATAATATATATATATATATATATATATATATATATATATATATATATATTTATACTACTACCTACCTAGTTCCTTCTTAAGATATGAGTTTATAGAAGTAGTTTTCTTTACTGACTATCGTTATATTACCTTTATATGTAGGCATACTGTCCAAAGTACAATTTACCGCGATTGACAATATCGATTTTTCTGCTTAGTTTCATTAAATTTAGTTCACGATTACCAATTCAAGTGTGCACACGTCACTTTGCTCTTTTATTAATAAACAAAGTTCTGTTCGATATTATCAAGTTTTATTTATCAAGATCATCAAGATATCAAGAGGAGTCTCTGCTCCTACACATACCTAGGTGGTTTTATACTAAGAAATATGATAATTTAAAAATTGGACATCCCATACTAAATCGATCATTTTTTTCTATCACATTTCGATCTTTGCTCTTTGGGGAAATTTGTTTTTATTTATTTAATCTTTATAGTTCGTCAAATACAAAGTATACTTACAGAACAATATGCGAACTTATTGCTAAAAGCGTTGTCTACCAGTCAACTTGTGGGTAATACAGATAATCATGATCAACATAAGTACGTCTGAGATATATGAGATATATGGCTAGGATGAGTACATATGTACACTTTATATACAAAGAGTGCTTACATAAAATTTACTTTTAATCGTTAATAATTAAATTAGGTGTCTAGTGCATATAAGACAACAAGCCTAAAGTGCTCTGCACTACCAGTGTGTGCGTATACTAAGCGAATGAATACACTAAGTATATTTCAGTTAAAGTCTAAAAATATTTCCCTCTCTGGAAGATCGTATGATATGTCAGGCAGAAAACACATAGCGCGGTAAGTGCGGCGAGCTCAAACACCACTCCATTCATTGATTAACGGATTATCAGCTACCATTTTAATAACATTCGCACTATGACCGCATGTGCACGATAAACCGATACATGTCGACATGTGTCATTTTGCCTCGGCTTATTTGTCCAAATGCTGGCCGCCATTGCTCCGCGATAGCGCTAGCGAAACGTGGGTGGGCTTATCTCTATAGGTACATCAGCGATTTATGTCAAATGCGTTATACTCTGATTACCTATGTGACAACCGATAAAATGTTGTAAAGCGCCGCCTCGACGTGATTGACATCGCCGTGTTTACACAGCGATATCCTGACGGTCTTCTGTATCGGCTTTATCTACCGCGCGGCGCTTTCCAACCAAGATGGTTGAATTAACGCCCAAACTAAAATACGCACCTTTCCCCTCTAATGATCACATTTTAACACCCAGCTTTACCCAGCAATACAATGTGATATCACGCTAACTCTTTCTTCACGATCAACATCAAGTTTATTTATTTATCTTAGAACGATTTTCGCACGTCGTTCGCTCGTTTTCTTTCGCCATCAAATCACAATAACTTTGGGAGAATTCATAAAAACGTCACAGCCTAGAAAACATCAAAACGGGCCGGCTACTTGCACGAGATTTACAGTTTAAAAACAAAGATCCAACTGTTCTAACGACGTATAAATCACAAAGTTTTCCACTTCCGCACTAAGTGGAAGGGCCGTCAACTGTGTCATCTGTCGCTGGCCATTTAGCATTCATAATCATTTACAAACAATAGGTCGGCTGGCCGCAACCCTAATCTCACCTCGGACGCGTTAATTGCTCCACAAATATACTCATCTTGGCAGTAAGCGTTCACTTGCCGACTTTAATGAGTGAGCAAACAGCGCGGCGCGGTGGCGGCCTGGCGGGCTGGCGGCTGACCGCGGCCGCAGCGCCCGCCCATAAATCTTTGGCTTTTCCCGATTTCCCCGGACTCTGGACTCCCGCCGCGCCGCGGCCCTCGTCCACTCGCACTCTTATAAATTACCTACACGCTTTCACTATAAATCAAATAATGGCCAGCCTAAATGTATTTACTATTGTTTGAATACACCTATAACTATCGCGATTGGCGATGCATATTTCATTGGAGGTCATACGGCAGACGTTAGTCAGCAATCTGCCGACGATACCGGAAATTTGTTAGGTCCCTTTGTTTTGGTCCGGAACTGAGGATATTATGGACTTTCCGTACGGAGGCAGCGCGATTAATCTTGAGCGAAAAGTTTTCGCGGTCGCTTGACCGAAGGAAGTCGGTTAATGGGAGATAATTGAAAGGAGGCGACGGGGTGAAAGGGTCGCGTCCGCTTTTGAATACAAACAATTATATTGGACGTGTCGTTTACGAAGCGATCTGTGACCATTTAACAACATAAAGGTGCTTATTTCGACCGTTATCTTGGCCGGAAGTGGAATAAAAAAACGTGATCCGAGCATAATTTCTGACCGCGCCGCCCGGCGAGCCACCTCTGAGCATTAGTTGAATAAAAAATAAGGTGTCGATTGAACTTGAGATAGCCACATTATTATTTAATTTAAGTTTCAAGTTTGTTTTAGAGTTCCGTGGATAAAGCTTTTAAACGACGTGTTTAATTTCACACTCTATGAATGCAGTTAACAGTTCTTGTTTTATTTTTTTAAATATAAATATTTTTTCTAACAAGAAGTGGAAAGAGATAGAAAATACTTTTTCTTAATATGCAGAGGATAAGTTAGAATAAATCTTTACCAGTTTAACTTAATAATAAGGTGTCAGAATGAATAAGATAACCCAACAAAGTACTCGTATTTTTGACATCTCTACATCCGTGTCACAAAAAAATAATACTATTACTTTGAAATGGTAAATTTTAACGGCATTTATAATATTATGACACCGTGTGCTGAAGCATATTTGCGAGACCACCGCGGCGCTGAGGGTCCTAATTCAGAACACAATAAATGATACGTCAGTGGCAACAAAGCCAATGAAGATATTTGCGAAATGGCTTCACTAGCGAGCTACATTGTACATTCAGCGGAAAATAATCGCGCAAAGCTTTACAGTTGGTGAGTTTGGAGTGAGTTTTTTGCCAGTTATTGTTACAATTGGGACAGATGTCACGGACAGGGCTCCGTGCACAAAGGCACCCCGGGGGCGTATTGTCCTCTCCCGAACTCTGACGTCCACCATTAACACTGACACCTCCAACATTTATTTTTGTATCAAAATAATACGTATAATTTATTTATATAGCTTTATTCATAGTTATTGCTCTAAATGGTTTTTAATGTCCTTATTTTACAAGTAATTTATACGAGGTATACAGCTGCATTTTACCCTCGATGCTCGAATGATAGCTATTAGCGGTCCATCAGATAAATATGTTATGCGATAAACGAAGAGCCGGAAACTTGTGGGTTGCTTAACTTTTAATTTGTACCTTGTCACTCGCATTGAATGCATCAAACAAGACTTTTTCATACGTCATGCATGGTATCATTTGCTGATATGTATGCGTAATTTTTACTCCCATGAATTGCAATGTATATGAAGTTGAAGGTAGAATTGAGAAGAGAGAACCTACTTCATATTTTTATAATAAAATATAATAATTAGTACGAGTATGTTATCCATATGAATTAAATGCTTTTCATTGCCCCAACTTAATATGAAAATAGTTAATTCGGTAGTTATTATTTTTAATACAACTATTTTATTCTTGCCATATATGAGAAAGTTTGAACAATAAACAAGCCCTGTGCATACCAACGTCAATATAAAAATAATTTAATAAACAGACACATAACTTGGCATTATTATCTTAAAATAGGGGTAATGTTATTGAAAGAAAGAGGGGAGGCCTTTGCCCAGCAGTAGGTCATAAATTGTTAATAAAAAAGGGTTATGTAATGACCCGTTTTATCATCGTTGAGCATACAATTTTAAAGACAATTTCTTTACCAATATTGAGTGTTATCCTTTTTTCCGTATTTTTTGCAACAAGTAAATGCTTTGGCCAACCTGTGTCACTCCCCATTTAAGTATCGAAAATATACCTACATTGTTACTATACGTGCGGCGACCACTTCGAAGGGGAAAATTCAGTCACATAAATAGTTTGTCGACAGTAATAAGAATGAAATTGGCTTGCAATAGATATCTAGGTATCGAAACGAAGAGGTGAGGAGTTCTGACGCGAGCTAAATTAAACCATAGCGCTAACCACATTAAGTAGATATTTCTTTGAATTTGAGTACAAATACTTATTCTGTGTCTTTAGTACTTCTTACGACAACCACGATAGAGGAAAGGGGTGACACAAACGAACAAACAAATTGTATTATACTTTTTCGTCACCATTCGGAAAATGTTCGGCCCAATCCCGCCCTAGGTCTATGATTTTCCCATTGCTCGTATAGGTATGAGTAATTAAGTGGTAGGTGCTTTATTATTCGTGGTTTAGGGTAGGATTAAGTACGAGGCCGGCCCGCGCCCGCACTCCAAATCAATCACGGAGGCCAATAATTGATCGCCCCTCCCTAATTACCCCCCTTCCGCTCCCCCCTCACACTCACGGCTCATTAAAGGCCGTCTGTTGTTTGTTTTCCTAATTAAACTGGAGCTTTATCGGTCTGAGTCGTCTAATTGATACCGGTGCGTTTACGATTCACTCGGAGATGTGCTGTTCGCAAAACGACCTACGGCGACAGAACTTGCAAATAATTCGTTCTGAAAATGACCTGTATTCAAAAAACAATAAAATTTAGAGATAATAATTAAGACTTACTTATTACTTTGTTTTTGTAACCCTCCTTTTTTACTTTATTTGTCTATTTAATGGAAGCCCACTTTAAAAGCAGTGTGTATTCTGGGATAAAAGGAATAAACTAACAGTGTATCTGACAAGTGAGTGGCGAAAATCTGAATCATAGCAATAGGGGCCGGCTAGCAACCCGCATCACGATTCTGATTTTCTTTTGCCGTCTTCACACCTGCCAATACGCTAAAGGTGGCATTTGAATCTTACTAAGACTATGGGGACAGTTGTAATTTTTACCATTGAACTAATAAGTATAGTTTTTATTTTATATAATTTCATTGAAATTTCCAGTTTTATCATGGTTAAGGTGACTTTTGGTCTTACGGCTCTGATTCTGTCTACCCTGTTAGAGACGAAAATGCAATAATGAAAAGGTTATTTTCATAAATTCATTTCTACAGACATAGACTTAAAACAGTGTAAAGATCGGAGTAGAGTGGGCCAACAGGACATTTTCCAAATAAGGTAGTATAATCACAAATATACTATTTTAAGTTTGCAGGTTATATTTCAACAGAACCAAGCCATTTTGAATTGAATCTTTTGAAACATGGGTGTAAAAAATATATTGAACAGAACATTTGATAAATGAGGCATTTTCCGATCGTCCTCTTTTAAAGTTACAAGTCATTTTCGTGATCCAAGAACCGTTGATTACGAATGAGGCATTTTACGAACGTTTACGGTTGCAAGTCATTTTGCGACCAAATTCGTATCGTGAACCGTCTAATTGATATTGTTGCGTTTACGATCGCTGAGTTACGACTCACTCCCAACGTAAACCTGACCGCACATTGTCTGTCGAGCTCCAATTGACTTGTTTAATCCTACTTTATTGTTTATTTATTTATGGGTCGAGACAAGACGTCGCTTATGTCAATTTGGTTTAACCTAATTGCCTTAAAAGTAGTTAGCCTATGTGTTATCTGTTGTCTGTATATTTCAAACAATACAATACACAAAATAGGTCCCATTGTGATTCAGTAGATAAGAAACATATATAAGTAGGTACCAAAGTGAAATCCGACTATTTTAGTTGAGCTATTAATCTATTATATACCTACAATATATTATAATATGCATGAACGTGTTAACTTTATTGCTTTGTTTGCCGTTTCACTAATGACCATTGATTAAAATGGCTACAACCGTGGCATTCAATCATACTAACTGATTAAGAACTTAGTTATTATGACTTTGCAGTAATTATTGTACAATCAGCTTCACGCTGAACGTTAAATATTTTTATTGGAAATTTAATCACAACACCCAATTTAATTTCCAATCATGATTGACCACTCAATTTCCAATAATAAGTTATTGCAAGATTGTTTTTCGATTATGGACATAATATCGCGCATAATAAAATAGCATTAACTCGATACCCAATGAAATATACTCAACTTATATTCGTCGATGTGGAAAATAACCAATTCCGTTTAAATCACAATCTAGCAATTCTTTGATACCCGTGAAATTGCCGTAACGAAATAAATGTTAAATAAAACGTAAAATAAAATTATTGTGCCTCCACAAACAAATAATTGGAATGGGAACATACCTACGTTGGCAGCGCTGCGCGGCGGGCGCCCGCACCATTTTATGGCTTATTTGGGGGAAAGCTTTATTGAACTTAACCACGTTGTCTTCAGCGTCGACGATATCGACCCCTAACCCCGTAGGCTCAGGGTTGTAAATCGTGTAACTGCAACCGGTTGCGTCACCGCCGTGCGGCATGAAATGACTTTTTCGCTTGTGTTCGCTTTTTATCCACTTAGAGTCATTCTTTTTTCCACTCGCTACAATTCACTTTCAGATTTTGCTAGTCGGTGCTTGCCTTTATTATTTTATTGTTTGAATATTATTTTATTTGAAGAAAAAGTGGCTATCTGCTCACTTAATTTTCATATAGCATGACTTTTACGGTCGCTCTTGTCTGGGGCTTTCCAGTTTTCACTTGTTTCGGAACAGCCGTGTAACAGTTAAGAATTCCATATTTTACGCATAAAATGTCGTATTTTTATGGGTAACTATTATTACCAGTGTATAAGTAAAAATTGAAGCTTGTCAATTTATTTTGAGTTTGACTTACTTGCCTTAAATTGCTTTCGTATGTAACTCTTCGTGAGAGACTTAAACCAAATTAACTTGTAGACAAACTCCAAATCTCCTTCACTGAATTTACTGTACCTGTATTTTTTTTTTTTGCTTAAACCTCTAAAACATTTTCTACCTTTATATTCAAAACAAATTATTGTTGAATGGTGTCAGGGGGTTACTCTAAAAGCGGTTCGCAAGACGGACGTTACTGCGTATCCGCGTTTCAGTGTCAACATTGAGCACTAAAGTATGAAGATAAAGTCTTAATTGGTTTGACATAGTAAAGGATGTCACTATCATACGAACGTATTCTTTTATGGAGTACCCCCCTCCCCCCTGTTTTCAACAATTCAGGAATTTGTCCTTGTCTATGAGAAATGCCATTTTATCCACCCTATTTCTGACTTCTGGATAATACTCAATAATTACTTTCAATTCTACTTTATTTCAATTAGATTTAGTCATGTAAATATCAGTTTTAATCTTACAATATTTAGGCAGTTTAGATCCAACCAGAAACCATGGCAAACATAGAGGGAAAGCGTTCCAAATCACACCAGCAATTCGGCTAAATGAGCCACTTGCCTCCTCTGTCGCTGCGCACTAAATCGCGGTTTATGGGCCAGAAAATGGTATCACCAACACGACGCATCATAGTGAAGAGCAGAGCAGTCCAATTTGGCAACATCTCGGCCGCGCCGGCGCCTCCACGCTCTACGAACCGTCAAATAACTTATCACCAGATAATGCAATGAAAACCATCCTTATTTATGAACCACTATCACCCAAACGTGAACTTGTTTTTGCTCTAGGGTTCTAGTTTGCGTTTTATTTATGGAGCCACCGACTCGTGTGAATAACGTTAATAGTGGGGTCGGCCCCTTTGCTACTGTTTATATTTATTTGGGGTTGGTGTAATGAGTCTATCTGTGCGCTGACTCGCGAACTCTGTGGAGAATTGATTAAAATGTTGTTAGGATTCAGTCTTACGGAAAGAAGGGAGGTAGGAGTTTGCAAATTAGATTTATCACACGGTTAACTTGAAACTGATTTGCTGCCTATTTGGGTTAGTTTATAAATGGAATAAGACTATCATCTGCATATAAACTTGATATTATTCGATCATTTTGATAAGTTTCATCAAAAAAATATAATATTTCAAATCTTTTTCTTTTTACCACGTGTAGGTTTTGGTTAGAAACACAAAAAAATACTTACTTACATTTTTAATATTAATACTTACTTCTTTACATACATATAAGAAGTTTAATTCAAATACATACAGATTTAAGACGCGGACGTAACATGATATCTGTGCAAAATTTCTGTCAGTGCTACTAAAATTATATAAATCTGTGATCCCATTTGATATTCGCAATTCACATATTCACTCTTACCATCAAAATCCGATCTATCATGTAAAATTTTTGTCCACTCCGACACAATAATAGCCCGGATCAAGGTAGCGTTTGAAATCATCGGGTTTTGATTTTCCACCATTCTATGGTAAGTTTTGTCAAGTTTATTTAGAAACCATACCATTAACTTGACCAAAAGCCACTCGAGGAAACATGAGTCCCCAAAACAAACGTAATCTCAGAAAAACTGGAAAAGGCGATGTAACAATCATTAATGACTCGCCACGTGTCTTGGCCTAATGCGGGGGGCGCAGAGGCCATCACTCATAGTTACCACCGAGGGAACGTCACTGCCAGGAAGGAGGATTTTTATCTCGCGCCACAAAAGAGTTGCGGCTGGGAATTTGTCACTCTTTTTGCGACAATGTTTATATGCACTGATAGATATTAATGATGCAGTTATCATTTGCAGTATTTCTGTGGAAAACGTACCAATAAAGGATGTTTTGGAATAGGCCAGCCATCATTTCTTTTACCTCTAATCTCGTTACATACATGTTTGCTGCATTTATTAACAATTTGTTGATATTGCAGTGAGTTTTGTGTATCTTTTAAGCACTTTTAATTTGGGCGCCAATAATCCTACATGTAAGAATGATAGTTTAGAACCTCCTTCGCAAAGAGCAGACTGAATTGAAATCGTAGTAGACAAACCTAAGGTCCCTCTCGCACTAAACGGCCACGACCACGATTAGTGGCCGTAACGACCTTAACTAAGTTGGCCGTTGCGGTCAAGAGCGCGACGTTCATATGGCTGGTCGTTGCGGTCACTAGTCGTCGCCGTGAGCGAATAGTGCGTGAGATGCCTTATCCTCTGTCTACTTCTTAATTTTAAAGGATCTAACAAAATAAAATGAAAATAATTTAAGGCTGAATCAGTCCAAGATACTAAACAACTTCCCCTAAGAAACAAATATTAACCAAATATGAAAAATAGTTCTGGCCTCCCATAAAATTGACCGACCAGCCGATCTACGTTTCTATAGAAAGCAAAATATATTGGAACGAAGTTCCTTACCGCGCGTTGCGAAAGGGAGCTAGACGGAAAAAATAAAGACCAAAAGTTGTAACGACACTTTTTGTTCAGTCAAATTTATGAAGATAATAAAAAACTTGATTTTAGAACCCAGAAAAGAGTTTGAATGTAATTTAGACCTATTTATATTTATATTTTACTGCGTTCCATCCGGGTGTCCCTTGACACTTCTCAAGTTCTATTGTTTTTTCGTATTTTTAAATGTGTTCCTTGGGGAAAGTGTTTCAGTATTACGGACTGAACCTATTCTTGAAATTTTTGCAGATTGTTTTGTTAGACCTTGAATATAGGTGTTTGTTGTATACTTATTGTGAGACAGTGTAGATATTTGATTGATGTTTACTCGCCTTTCACCCTGTGCCCTGGAAGTTTGAGATTTTTAATACGCGGAGGTTCTCTACCTGTACCTAAATTTTCCAAGGATATTGATTAACTTCCCTTGTTATTACCAAACCTGAATTTACGTAGGTAATAAAAATAAATGCAATAACGTGAGAACTTGCCCATATCTGATTTTGAATGTTCATTAGGCACATTAACTAGCAAAATAAACCCATGTTAATTAGGTTTTTGATTAGATACATTAGATAAGATTTTAATCTATCGCTTTACTTGTATAGGTATATCGACTTGCAAATCGTACAATGTTTTTATATAAAAATATAATATATAGGTAAATGAATATTTTATGGCTCTTAAGGCGTATTATCTAAACGTATAATATATATTAAGTACCTAAAACATTTGATGTTTTGAAGTATGAATTACAAACGCAGACATTCAAATTTGTAACATTTGATTTAGACTAATTAATTAAAAATAAGTTCATGCGTAAAAAGGAGTCAAAGTAAAGGCAAACAGGTATATATAGCTTGTTGTATCAACTATTTACAAGATTAAATTTACAATGTGATGTAAGTACTTTACAAAGATTTTTGACGAACATGAAAGCTAAGTATAATAAATATTATTTTATCATAATACATAACCAACTTACATCATGTTCAAGATCTGAATACGTAATTATATTGAAACCCTTGAATCGTTAATTAATCGACTTTTAATTTAATGACTGAATGAGACGCTTTCAAAGAACAGGTGTCCGTCTGCGACCTGGTTGCTCCATCACGTACTTGGCTGTTTCATATGCTGGTCTAGATACTTCAATTACTTCATAAAGTCAAGCAAAAGCTAATTTCTTTATGCGAAATTAGCGTCGATAACGTGTACTTACGTGCACAAGCTTGTACTTACGTGCATAGGTACTTCACATTGATCGAGTTCATGTTAAGAGCGTGGCCGAGCTGCAGTTTTTCCATAGAAATGTATTCACCGATTTTCTTCCTGAATATTGCCCCTAGAGCAATGGTGTATTTTTTATTGCCTTAAGTTCTACTGTAGGCAAGCTTCTATTATTATTCTTTCGTTTACTTTTTTTTTAAAGAAGTAAGATTTTTCAAAAAACCTAAAAATATGCCCCGTTTTTTACGATATTCAGACGACTAAAAGACGATTTTGAAAAGTTTCTTAAATAAAAGTAAATAATAGGAGCACAGGTTTACTTTTTCTTAAAATTTTGATACCCAAAATAATTAAATCGCTTTTTTCGTTCGATCAAGTTTTTCGTAGGTAAATTGGACTAAGCTGAGAGAGGTTCAGATTATAATTCAGATTATTTTAATACGAAGGCTAGGGAAGTGACAATGGTCAACATTTTTATCTATATTAGATGTTATTGAAAAGTTAGTTTATCTTATTTGGATATTCTATGGATGTGGAAGAAAAGGTGCTTGTAGGTATGACTAGTGGCTTTGTGAGCTGTAGACCTCGCGAGTCACCCGACCCGCGGACGTTAATAGGATAAAAAAATACGTGAGTGTCGAGAAACACACGGTTGGAACGAAATCTATCAAATCAATAAAAAATAGAAAAATGTAAATGTAAACCTTTCTCGAATCCACTTGAACAAACAAAAAAGAATCATCAGAATCGGTTCAACCACACGCAAAGTCATCTAATTGTATTTTGATAGGTTTTCCTGTAATCTACTGTTTGTAAATTCAGCAATGGACAATATATTGCCTTTTTTTTAATTTTAGGCTCTGTAGTTTTGGAGATCAGGGGGAATGGTCGATTTTTGTCTTTTATCATGAATAAAATCAAAAATATTTAATTTACAATAAAAACAAAAATATATTTAAGATCCTCATAACGAGCCCTTTCATTTGATACATGACACATTAAGGACCGCAAACCTTTTTTTTTATTTCCTAATTTGTCCCTCGAATATCACCCATTATTTAATAAAATATTTATTTACTTTGCACATCTGTGTTTGGGTCATAGGATTACACCATCCTACCAAATTTTACCCGATTTGGTTCAGTAGATTCGGAACAAATTGGCCCTGACAGACGGACGCCCAGACGGACAGACAGACGCACGAGTGAATCTTTAAGTGTTTGTTTTTCATTTTTTGTACGGAACAATATAAAAGGGTTAAAACGAGGTAAAGATGTTAATACACATAATAATATGTGTAATATTTTGTCCAACTCTAAAAAAGTAAGAAACACTTTATACTAATTCTTGACATTTGACACGGCCGACCAATGTGAAACATAGATATCAAATTGTTACATTCAGTAAGCAATTTTAAATACATACATTTTACTTCGTTAACATTTACTTGACATCATTTCGTTAAAAACAGAAAAACCGTTTACGCCTTAAAACTTATTTTGTGAAAATTATAATGGAACTACTTATTGATCTCACGATTTTACTTTCGAGGGTTAGTCATAATATTTTGTTTCTGATTTTGTCTATTTGACTAGCTTATCAGGTCTTACTGACGATCCCGATGAAGTGGCCTCCGGCTCCAAAACCAATGAAAAATCACCGTGTAGATGCATTCAAAGAGCCAACTGTTAGAAGTTTCGTCGTCAAGCTACGGCAGCTGCCATAAGACAGATTGAAAAATCTGATATCAAGTGCTGGCTACTTACACACACGAAAAAAGAATTTTAGTTATCACTGTGTTTAAGATTTATATTTAGACCATACTTTTAGCCTTCACCTCACATTTCATACTTAACTTTTGCAAGTGACTGTACAGTGGGCCACATAAAAAATTAAACCGACAATAGTATCATTTAGTAGTACCAATAGTATGGTCGTAGTATATTTTTCTACATGCATTTGGGTTTTGTACATACAAAATATTGGTTTATGTGTAAAGTTTTTAATTTATTAATGTTTACATTCTATTCTTAGCTTTGACAATTAGTCGTTGATGTTAAATATTGGTTCTGACTAGGAATGAGTGATTATCGAAGTTGTTAATAGTATGTTGCCAAACCTGTTTGAAGGGAAGGTTAGATCTTAGCTCAGATAGCTCCTACAAAACAAATTGTTACTCAAGTGTGCTCACATCATTTTGAGACTGATAAAAAAAAATGTAATACAGAATGTCACAGACAATATAATTCCTGGGAAGTATTTTTGAAAATGTGTTTTTCCTTATATCTACTAGATGTTTTTCCAATATTTGAACTATACATAGCTTTTAAGGGTTTTTTCACCTTTGATGACTCTCTCTCGCTTTTCTGTGACCAACCGGCCTACTTGACGTCATATGTCTTTGGGTAGGTAATGGTAGGTAGGTTGATTATTGTTAATATGACGTTAAATAGATATTTGTACAAAAAGTTTTACGTTAACCATCTTTCGGTATAAACTTATTGCACAAAATGTTATTATGTGTGCTTACTCCTTAAGTTTTTCTTTGGCATCAAAAGAAAGAAGCCAGAAACCAGATTATCAACTTTGTGAGCTATTAAGACGTGATTCTGTATATTAAAAAGCAATAAAATTGATAAAAGATTGAGTATACAATAAACTTACGTCGTTAAAGAAAAACCCAACCCTCACAAGAGGGAACAAATAAGTCCTCCTCCGTCGTCTCTCCGATCCCGGGGCACCATATGTATCATAATACTTCTCGTATTATCAAACTGCCTGGATTGGGGTTCACACTTTTAATTTAGTCTGTCTTAATGTATGCAGGGCTGCCATGCTTTTATTAAAGAAAATATAAATAAAAAATAACATATATAGATTTAAATTAGAATTCTAGACTTTTATTTCAGCCATTTGTAAATTTGAAACCTGTCTTAAACAAATTTAAGGAAATATTATGAGGAATGTCTCGAATGGAATAAGCCCTTGAAAAATCTTTCTCCTATAATTGGAGAAAGATTTTCAGGGGCAGTGAAATATGTATACATTGGGCCAATGTATATATTCCAATTACACAAAAGAAAAAAACATCACATAGGTACATTAAAATGTGTACAAACTCAAATTTCAATACAAACAATACTGATATTGTAATGTCACTTCATAAAACGGATAAGTAAAAAAGGGTAAAACATTAAACATTTCATTTTTCACTGTATACAAATCCCTCTCTCAATTCGCATGAACCAGCCCTATATCGTCCCTCTATCACTCACAGAGGGTGCAAATGCCTTAATAGTTTATCCCGACATTATGCAAATAGGATAGTGATATGTTCGTACACTTGGGACTTTTATTGTTACCCTGTTCAGAGTTAACTTTAATTAAATTCAGAATGGCGTTCGGCATTTGTTAGCGATTGCATTACAAAAAGATTCTGATTACACGGAAGGTTAGGGAAGTACCAATTTAATAATGACGATAGAATCGGATTTTAGCACTTCTTTTTGGTAGTTTTGCAAATGCTTTGGATTATCTCATACTCATATTACGATGATGCAGTGTTAGTGGAGTACCGTGGTCATTTCAATGTTCATAGACAGTTAAATAATAAAGTTATCGTGCCTAATGGCTTATTACTTTACTAGAAATAAATGGGAGTCGGTCATCGAGTATTGATGCATTCTTAACTTGCCAATGATAAAAAATAATATTGCATATACTCATAATTACTCTACTTGATATTATCCTAAATGAAGATTACATTAACGTACTAACCTACATTTTCTGAAAATTTATATCGAAGCAGTAATTTTAATATATTAATTATAAGTTCACAAAACAAGATGTAGGTTTTCTTTGAATGTATCCATCAAATGTTTACTTATTGTTTGTTGTGGTGTTCCAGAGCAACCCTTACGCGCTGAAGGAGGGTGGTGGCGAGATGTCTGCGTGGACGTCCGCCGGCCTTCAACCCTCGGGCGGCTACTACCCGTACGACCCCACACTGGCTGCCTACGGGTAAGTCCCCAGGGTCTCTCAGGCCCAAAGGTCCGTGCCACTTTAGATAAAGCCGCGAGGATTAACATAATACAACCCTATCAAGACTTATCTCTCTAATAGTCTGCTATGCGAAGGCTCGTGTTTGTATTTGGCTCACTTTGACTTTAATAAATTTTGTTATGTTGTGCAAATGTATCCCCTTTTGGTGTAGTGACTGGCTGAGCCACGTTTCGCACAGTGATAAATCGCAATACTATTTTATTGGACGCGTTTCAAACGAAAGCACTTTTGCATTTATAGTTTATCACGAATTAAATTTAATTAAGTCTGTTTATACGAAAGTCCCTTGCGTATTAAAGAATTATCTCGAAATTTACATGTGTTAAAAAAATCTTTTAATATGCTAATATGATGAAATAGGTGTTCGGTTTGCATCCATTATACATACCTACTACGAATTTAATCCAAATCGCTTAAGGTCAAATTTTAAAATATTCCACGCGATGAGAAATCGATATGTCTAGCGGTTATTAGACCGTTTATCTTAGTGATGTGTGAAAAGATTTCACACGGTTATCGCTTTGTCGATACAAAAAAGGTAGGTATTAAAATAATTTTACTTATAATTAATTATCTTGGGTACTTAAATTACATTAGACTTAACATATTTAACATACTCGTATTGATTAGATTTACAAGTTATTGAGTGCGTTAATTTCTCTATATTAATGAGAGATACAAATCTCAAAACAGAATAAATAAATGCTTGCCAACTTGGAAGTAAGTAGGTACCAATTTTCTTGACACCTAATTTATTGATCAAAATATATTTAATTTTTCGCACATCACTAGTTAATCTCCGATTTCCGATGCCGACGTCTAAAATCACTTGTTATTATAAGGTTGTTAACAAAATTCGTATATACAGTGTGTTTGACATGAACTAGCGATAATTTAAGGACATGCTGTCGTCATCAATACGAACAACTTTTACTAAGGAGAAAATTACGAAATCGCAAAAAAAAAAAAATGTTGCTCCATACATTTGTATGCGATAAGTATGTAATTACTATGGAGCAGCGATTTTTTTTTCGCGATATTCTAATTTTTCCCTTAGTAAAAGTTGTTCGTATAGATGACAACAGCATGTCCTTAAATTATTGCTAGTTCATGACCGAACACACTGTATAACGTGTAACGAAATATACTGACCTTATTTTAAGTTCTCTACATGATATTGAACAACTTTCAGATACATTCTAATATCGAAATATATTTTGTTTTTATTTTCATACAAACTCTGATCAATCGACTATTCCCTCGGTCAACTTGTTTGAGGAGCCAATTTTTTTTTTATATTTCCCTTATTGTTTACTGGGGAAAGTTGTTCAATAGCTTCGCCAGAATTCGCTCTTAGAATAATTTCAGTATAATAGTGACTTTTAGGGCTTACATGTTCCGCCGTTTTATTATTGACATATGATATGCGTCGGCTATAACCAGTGGTCGGATAATCGGATGCATATTTGCCTAAATTTAATTTTTGGCTAGGAAATTATGGAAGCGGCTTCTTAAAACATGTTTTTAAAATTCAAAAAACTTCTCACTAATCGATCAAGTGCATTCCATATTAGCCAACACACGAACGTAAGTAATACACCTACCCGATTTGATTCTATAATTAAAACAAAATTTGTCGATTCCGGAATGCCGGGATTTTTCAGATACAAAAGTGCACTCCATAACTGCCAACATCTCAACTTTAGGTAAATATGCATCCGATTATCCGACCACTGGCTATAACATAACATATTGCGGAGCGATTAAAGTATAATATGACAGTTTCAGATGCTCACCTGTTATTTTAAATTTAAAGATACCTAGTTTGGTTCACCTTTAATAGATAAACTATTTGCGTTCACTACATTTTCGTTAGAGGATTTTTAAATGAGTTTGTAGTCGTATTTTATCTAATACGAGTAAGTAAGTACTTACAGTGCGATATTATTACGTTTTGCATTTCTTGCGGTAACATATCTATTTTATCTTCAATCTGGACTATGATTAATTCTAAAGGTAACTTTTGAACTATAACATATTTATGGAATACGTAACTATGAAATTAGGTTAAAGTAAAATAAATCAGTCTTATTTAAACATTAAACCTACCTACAAATTAAATGGAACTAGTTATAAATATAAAAGTTTTTAGCTTCCCATATATGTATAGGTGCATTTATATATTATATTTATCATTAGCATATATATCTGTTACATGTTGGTATATTCCTTAAGAAAAAATGACAGTATCATGTTGACAATTAAAATAAATTCAGTATATCATTATCATCCCAAGCCGTTACTCTCCCGCCCACTGCTAATCTGAGCATAGGACAAGTCAGTATACAAGATGGAAGGGACATACGCATAATAAATCGAACCACAGGTTATACTAGATCAATTTAGTGTAATGAAATCAAAATAACAGTCAAAGAACAAAAAAAACATTTTGCCATTCCCATACAAATTGCCCGGGCGGCAGCAAAATTTAGTATTTTTTTGTTTCTTGACTTATATTTTAATTTCATTTTACTTCAGTGATCTAGTATAGCCCGTGGTTCGATTTATTACGGGTATGTCCCTTCCACATTGTATACCTACATATGTATACATCATTACAAATATAAATTAACTAGCTGTAACCCGCGACTTCGTCCGCGTAGAAGTCGAAAATGATTCCAATAGGATTTTTAATTCTTTATTTTTACGTTAATAATTTTGTTATTACATATGAATTGTTATGTTGTAAATTTAAAATGTTTGAATACTTATTCAATATAACAATCTTTATAATATTATAGGGATTTAAAGGCCCAGCGGACCTGACGAACTTTGTTCCGCTTGTTCCCGTTCCCGTTCCCGTTCCCGTCATTTGCTAGAGCAAAAGAGAACAAATGCTCTATTTGTCTCAATTTTTGTGTCTCGCATTCAAAAAATGACAAAGTTTCATAATCATATCATAATAATATAAATTCGCAACCCCTAATGCACCCTATTATTTTTTATTGACCACTTATTCAAAAATGTCATGTGTCTCGCTTCAAAAATGACGAAGATTCATATAAACTTGCAACCCCTATTTCATCCCTATAGGGATTTAATTGTCAAAATCTAATAAAAACATTATTATTTCAAAATCTAAAAAAATTTACTAACTATTAAAATAAATTAAAAATTTCATGTGTCTCACTTTAAAAATTACGAAGTTCCATACAAACTGGCAACCCCTATTTCTCCCCCTTAGGGATGAAATTTCCAAAAATCCTTTCTTAGCAGACGTCTCCTAGGCACAATCTACCTTCCTGCCAAATTTTATCTTCATTGGCTAAGTAGTTTTCGAGATATCGTGATGAGTGAGTGAGTGATTTTCGCTTTTATATATATATATAAATGGTTGTTCGTAGAGTTGGCATCCCAGGCCCATAATATTTGGTGCCCAATGAGAATAAAAAGAAGAAATATTTCAATTCTAAATACGTATTTGATCTGCTCATTTCATCCCACAAAATAAATACACCTACAAATAACGCAGTGAGAGCATGCGATATCGGCATCAAAAAAAGACATAAAGTGAGATAAAAATGAGTTCATCATTAAACATGCTTTCCAAATAGGTGTAAATGTGCGTTGACACCTGTGCGGTTACGAAAAAAAGGCCACGTGTCTCGAGGCATGCGTGTCTTCAAGTAGTTATAATGAAGTTTTGATAATCCATTTGATACAAACATTCAGCTGCTCAGTAAAAGCACGTAGCCCTATGCGCGCTGGTGCGTGTCGCCCGCTAGGGACAAACGACCGGGTAACCACTCCTGGTCGTCCTCCATCTCATTTTCACTCATACACACCCGCGAGACTGACAGAGACGAATGACAATACATCCATTTCGCGCTAGTGCCTGATTAATTCACAGTTTTTCTCTGAAACGCGATCGGTCGACGCGTTGTGTTGACGTTTTCGGCAAACTTATCAACCCGTCAGACGTGTCAGCACAAGCCACCCCGGTTTTCATCTCAAGACTTACCTATAAGGCAAATAGAGACGTATGATGCACCTTCTAAGGTAATGTCTCACATTCTTGTGAATAGCCGTTTACGTTCAATTAACATAGATATACCGCCTTCGAACTGAAATGTCATAGTAATGAACATTAAAAAAAGATAAGAATCAAACTTGATATTAAGATAAAATCATTAAGGAAAATAGAGGCCATTCATAATTTTTAAAAGTAGATAATTAGGATCTTAAAGTGGGTCGTAACCGTAACACATCAAGTCGCCAGTAGTATAAAGACACATCTATAATCCCAAAGAAGCCGTCGTAAGAGTGTCATAACAATGTATTATGCGGACGCACCGATTAAATATACGTTTTCACGGCGTACTTGAAATTTATCCGTCCATGAATCACGTTGGAACTGGCTGAAAATAAAAACAAATCATGATACATCAAAGCGGAGTTACGCTGACAATTCGGTCGCGCTCGACTAATATATTGCAGGCGGTGCGTTGTAATCTAAAAATAATTAGAAACGACATTAGTTTTTATGCGTAAAAAAGACGTAGCGATACGGCGGCGTGCCGGGACAAGCACGGAAATACTCCGTGATATATGTCGCCCTCGATCCTCATACACTATTGTTCATGCTCTATTCAGAACATAGGGTGATTTTATTCAACCGCAGAACTTCACTAACGATAATCACCAGAATAACCGCCATACGTGGAATACGCCCACTTTTTCAACATAAAATTGTACAATACTAAATATTAATTCAGTTGTAAATGTAAAGCATCGGCCGCCACGAAATGTTGAGCTTTCGTTTTGGGAAGAAAAGTTCACGAGAGCGCCATAAAAAGTCACTGGGGGCAGCGGCAATAAGTTAGCCGAGCCAAATAAAATGCCTCACAAAGAAACAAGTACGGTGAAAAGTGAACATGAACAACAAAAGTTGGCTGCGACTGTAGGCCCACTTCAGTTAAGTACTGTTGGCGTTATTATTTGGAACAGCCTGTAATCTGCCACGCCCGCCGAGCGCCGAAATGAAAAATTACTCAGCTATTTTTAACACAAGTCTCGGGCAGAGAAAACGTACAAAAATTAGAGGAAGGAGACGAGGGAGCACTTGAACTGCACCATTGAGATCAAAATAAGCAGGAAATTACTGCGCCCCGAGCGAGCGACGGTCTTAGGGAATTATTTTGTGTGCCAGCGATTCGGGTTGTTACCTTTTAAATAAACCAAATAAGGAGCACTTGTTAGCGAAATGTGCCGTTCAAACGACATTTACGGTGGCGACGAACATTTATAGTGCCTTATTTTTGAAACGCTTAATTATGAACGAGAAACGATTGCAACATATGAGAGATCAAATATTGTGTCGCTGTGTATAGTTATCACGAAAATCTTGTTGATTGAATATTTATTTAATTAGATTGGTACAAAAACTAGGGTAGCTAGCGTTTTAACAGTTGGTTATTAATGAGAGTTGTTTATCTATCGAATGCATGGAGCATATCGCATCGATCTAACATTGCGTAATCATGTGTGAAGTGTAACAGCGTCTTCTCTATCAGTGATAAATCTATCTGTGTAATAATTGATTCGGAGCCGACTGCGTTTGCTATTACACACTAATTGTGTCACTTTGATTACATCAGACATGTCATGTAGTACGTTCTAAAAGTGTTAAGTATTTATAGCAAATATGAATTTTCTGTATTATATTTACAAATAGGATTTATTTATCTAAATTAAACAAATAACCAATTAACCCCATGAATTATTAGGAACATCACAATATATCTAATAAAACGGATAAATCATATTTTTTAATTAAAAATATGAATATAAGTAATTGGAAAAATAATAAGGTAGGTAGATATATATGATTCAAGAATGAGAAACTTTCATCCAATCAAAACATTACTACGTTTATGATTTGTGTACACAGTGTATGTACTCGTATTATACTTAAACTATATTTAAAGAAAGATAAAATAATTGACACCGAAAAGAAAAATCAGGCAGGTTTATTCCAAAATGGCGGACAGAAAACACAGTAAACGCTGTAAAAGTACACCTCTGAGTATACGACAAAGGATAAAGTGACAACGGAATAAACGTTACTCGAGTCGCGTCTCTATTGCGAATCCTAATTCTAATACGACCCCGGGCGGCAGGGGAAAAGGGGGTACATTACTTATGTACTCCTACGTACCTACCTATACGAGGGAGAGCACGTATAGGCCGCAATTCCCCTAAGCGCGCAGATTGTAAACCTCCGATACCGCGAATTGAATACCCAACGCGCTCTCAAATATTAGTAGGCTTTATACTCGCCGCCAGATTCCAAGAGCTCGCTACGCTGGTTTACGGCTGAGCTAAACCTAAGCTATTTCAATCGTACCTACGCTATTTAATGCCAACCGCATGCAATAAAATAAATTTACAGCTGTTTATCAGAACAGGTAATGACTGTTTTATGGCTGTTTCACATCGACTAACAAAAACACAAACTTTTGTTCACAACTTTTTAATTAAAATGCGAAATCACAAAGAACATAATAAATTTATCCAAACCGGTCTTCATGCTCAACATGCTTGATAATTGTTTATAACGTCAAATTAGCAATCTAATTATACACGCTGTTATAATTAAAATATCTATCATAATCTTAACTTAGGTGAGAAATAGTGAGATTATAATATACACAGACAATAAAAACTTGAGATTTCAATTGGATTACGCAAGCCAGGAAATGTCACAGTAAATTAATCCACCCATTTGTTGGGCGCACGGCCGCTTATTTCTATACTCGACTATTGGTATTATGTTTTCGTCCTCAAATTAACAAAGATACAAAGCATTTCCGCCATGAAAGTATTAACATACTCCAAACCAAGTGCATGTGTTCACACAGGCGGGCGGGCGCTTCGAGTAAGTGGACTGTCTAAATTAATTAGAAAGCTTAAAGCGAGAGGAACCCTCGCAGCGGCTTCAGCGCTGAAAGCAGGGACGCGAACTTAATTCGATAAAACGTTTCAGCGTCGAAGCGCTAAGTTTTTCTTAAACCGCACCCCTGTCGTCACTAACCGCCGTAGATTTCTGAAAAGCTTATTCATGTTCAAACTAATTCGGTATGGTTTCAGAGGCTTTGTGAAGATGCGTCTTTGATACACGTATTAATATATTTCGATGAGGGTCTATTTCAGATTTTAAAAGTTTTCAGTTTGATTGAGTTGTTTATTAATTGATGCTGGCTGAATAGGATTGCTTTTAAAAATAAATGAGAAGATTTTTCGAGCTGGCAGTTTAAATTAATTTACGGCCTTGGCAGAGCGCACTTAGGGTACGTCAGTGGCCGGCTGTTGTTCAGTCACTAACAATACCGGTGTCCGGTACGCAAGATGGCGTCCCGATCGATTGGTGTCGACTGTCGAGCACGCCCACGTTGCCCACGCCTGCGCTGCACCGCCCTGCAGTTGCAGCGATGCAACGGACCGCCTTCTGCCGACCCAACTGTCTTCTTGAAGGACACTGGCCGATGGACGACGTGGAAGTCACATTAAAAATTAAGCGCTTGTGAACAAGGGGACGAAGTTTTATTACTTTACGTAAACAATTAAGAGTGTCAAGTTCTGTCCAGGAAAGTTTCATTTTTCTTCCGTTTATATTAAAGAGAAAAAGTTATAAATAATATTACAATAACATCATTGTACTGGTGGTATTTTACTTGCGTAGGAAATTATTTCTGGGGTCATATTTTAGTTATACTTACATAATTTGAAAAGCAATTGCAAATATTTTTGCCGTTTTTATTTAGACAAAAAATGTAATACTTATTAACAACTATAAGTTTTATAAAAGAGATTACAGAAAAAAATACAAACAACAATTTTTAATTATATATTAAGCTCAACATAGAGTTGATAAAATATATACAGAATGTTCTTAATTAATAAACCTACAACTGCTGTCACTTTTGCAAATCACATTCACATCGTGAACAAGGAATTTGAGAAAAAAGCTTCGGAGTATATTCCGATAAGAATCCCTAAAGCTCAGACTCAAAGACAAAATTTGCGCGAGCGTACTCCGGATCGAGTATATTTGGGACCATTTTTTAACTATTTTCACGCGCGAAACCTATTTATTGGACCCCTCAGACCGCGCCTTTGTCATGTCGGTGAGAAAATCGAAGTCAGGTACGAATGCTGCAGGGGGACGAACGTTTCGCCACAATTACGTTCAGAATGCGGATGCAAATGGGACCATAGCCCTAAAAAGTGTATCGAATGTCGCTCCGGTGCCGCGGTAGCTTTATTTTTGCTGCCGTTACGAGAAATCTATTGCCTCAAATAAAACGCCTATCTGTTACGAATTTAAAAGCCACTTTATGGCTGTCTGTGAGCGGTGCGACGCGCGGCTCGTAACTAGCTATGTCGCGTTTTCTAATATTTACCCGTAATATACGCAATTTATACATCTGCAGTCATAATGTTATTACCGTTTTATACGTGCTGAGATTACATTTGATATGGATATTATTTCGCTTATTAACAATTTTAAATTATTTGATTCTATAAAACGTTTATTTCCGTTGATATATGACTGATTCATAGCTGATTTATCACTTAATGAAACGTGGCCTAGCTCAAGATATTCTTATCATATCTTCGCATAAGCGAATGTCTTATGTTTAAGGCCAGAAGCGGATAATATTTCCCATTAGGTATATGTAAGTATAAACGTGTTTGTCGACAGATATGGCGCTGGGTACGATTTAGCAGCCCGACGGAAGAATGCGACGCGAGAATCGACGGCGACACTAAAGGCGTGGTTAAATGAGCATAAGAAGAACCCATACCCGACCAAAGGGGAGAAAATAATGCTCGCAATAATCACTAAGATGACGCTGACCCAGGTGTCGACGTGGTTCGCGAACGCGCGCCGGCGGCTCAAGAAGGAAAACAAGATGACGTGGGAGCCCAAGAATAAAACCGATGACGATGACGACACAATGCTCTCCGATGAGGAGAAAGACAAAGACGAGCAAGACGAAAAAATAAAAAGTCACAAAGGTGAGCCGAGCTCCATTCTTTCAGCGCCGTTTAAACCTATTCTGTGAGCCGTCCCCCAACCCAAAACAAAGTTTGTTGAGGGAGTCCAGGCCTAACCATAATACTGACTGTCACTGAATGGTTTTAAACGAGGCTACGCAACATTGGATAGTCAATATCTTACATTACCCACTCGAGTAATGTGTTGACTGTCAAATGTTGTTTTATCTGTGTCGCTTCAAGTTTCTGAGCCGAAAACATTGTCTTTAACTCCATGTCTGTGTGTGTTGCAATGCGAATATAATATGTAGTCTATTAAATGTAAGAGTCCATTTAAAAGTTGTGCTGTAGCGAATTCTGATGATATTGTTACGCTAATTTTTCTAGTGTAAGCAGTTCATGTTTTCATGTTGAAATGGAGCTGGTGAACGTTTAAAATTGCTTTAATTTTGTCGGTGTATAAATCGTCGAGTGAATTGGCATAACGCGGCCGAGGGCTGCAGGGTGAGCGGGATGCGGGGGAGGCGGGAGGAGGGGGAGTGGGTCTCAGGCGTGTAACTGTGCGTAACCGCTCCTCGCTCCCGGATTTCCTATTCGTAGTAGTGGGCGGCGCCTTGCCCAAATTTCATATAACGCTTTTTCCGTTCGCCGGTACATCGGGGCGCCGCGCGGAGGTCGCGTTCGGCTTGTCAGACGATCTGCCCTACTTCATGTTCTTGCCAAAGGATTTGTCGAGTTCGTGGATCGTTTCTTTTATGAGGATATTCCGTCGGAACGTAAGTAAGTACGGTTTTGGGGATTTATAATGTGTTCCAATTGAATGTGGAACGTTTTTCTACGGTCTTTGTCGTTTCTCTTACCGTGCTTTTTCAGGAGAGTGTTGTGACAATGTGGATTGTTTCCACAACGTAAGTGCAATAATAAAATGCAGACGGAGCGTGCGAGCTGCAATAACACGAGAGGCTGTTAGTTTCGCTTGTCAACAACATAAATTATAAGTAGGCATTGTAACAATAAAGATGGTTTGGAGTGGAGTGTTTTCATTGCAAACTTCACGGCGCTAATGGAAGTGTTGGAGGGCGTCACGGCTAGCGCGCGGCATACGTCGCCTAATGAAGCCGGGCATTGTTGGGAGTGCTGCGACACGAGTATACTTAATTCGCGGTTTGAATGCCGTCGCGGTCGCCGCACGCCGCCGCAGTAGCGGGGTCATAAAATGCCGATATTACGAAGTGTCGAGATGCGCTAGGGAGCCGAGATGTGTTTGCCTATTGTAACGGAGATGTTGGATCACTAGATTTACAAGTGTTCTGCATTATTATCACAGTTGCTTTAATTTCGTTCAGGTTCATAAAGGAACAAAATAACGCAGATCATTATAATAAGGCACAATGGAGAAAAAATTGTTAATAATATATTAAGGTCAACTCCTATATGCTACCTACAAATCTTGAAAGCACTACTCTATTAGGAACTGGGACTTGAAATTAGGCTCTGTAGTAGACGAATGAAAAAGAATTCAACGAGTTCGTTTCGTAACGTTTTCAGTAAACCTTGAAAAAGGAAGTAATAACGAAGTTGATTATTTCCAATACCAATCAAGTATTTCTTGAACCTTTTACTTCATCATTTTTGAATAAACATGTGGTAAAATTTATCATACATTAATAAATAAACAGAAAAAACATTTGAGAAACGCTTATTGAGACCAAAGAATAGGTACCTACTTTAGTTAATCATCTGTACAAAAGTTTGTAAATACATCATGCATTAGTTATGATGAATGCTACGACTAACATGTCAGTGAAGTGACGTGATCATCAAGTACTTTCCTGTGAAAAAACGTCAGAATCCATTAAAGAAAAACAAAATGATTCATTTATGAAATTTTTATCGACGGTTGTTGGGGAATATTTATTCATTAGCTGACGCCCTCATAAAGAAACTCCCCACATAAGATGCATATATCAGTCGCTAAGCATTATTTTTTTTACTTATTTCATACCTGAGTTCATACCTACATATTTGCATACGAATCACGCTTGATTCTCATTCCATGGTACCTAGTACCTAGGCAACTACTACTTTCTCTTTATTTGGTCCTGACAAAATTATTTGACAGAAAAATTATTGAAATATTTTAATTCGGTATTCGCCTCGATTTTTTTTCTTATTTATATCACAAAGTAACATGATACGAAACGTAAAACATAAATAATAATTTTATTCCGCTTAAAAATAAGCAAGTTATAACCTTTCAAATCCGGTGGAAAGAGAACCTGTTAAATAACAGAAAAAGGATGCACATACACCTGCGTGACGTCACTGTCATTAGGTGTCATGCTTACGAAAGAGATAGAAAGATGTCCCCACTACGCTCACTCTTAAATTTAAAATGATAATTGCTGCCTCATTTAATAACCAATTTACTTTCTATTTACGGAAAACGGCTTCTAGTTAGTGTTATTTGTTATTCGTATAAAATATTGTCCAAAAACAAACTAAGTTAAATAGCCTATTTCCGTCTAAGTATAAAGTTATTTTCTGAGGAGTTTGGTTTTTAAATTATAAATACTATTACTTCTTAAAAGTTTTAAAGTTACTTACATGACCAGAAAAATCTAAAGTTAATAAAATAAAAAGAAATTATAATTTAGTTACCTTATAACAAAAATTACGTTGCTTTTAATTTTCCAATGTTTTTTTTTTTTTTCAATTCAAAAGACGTCATAGATAAGTTATAAAAATTTTAACTTCTTGACCACTTCTAGTAATCATAGACCAATAACATCACACCAACCCTACATTTGTGTCAAAAAAATCGCAAGACGGTTCCCCACGCATCGGCCAGGATTACCGGCACGCGCCCGCGCGACTTCCGCGCTGGGGCGTTGATCTGATTGTTATGACTCTGTTTAATTCAATAGACGGCTTACGTCTAAGGTCTAAAGTGTGCGCTTTGTTTCGCCACTGAAATCTTGTTTAATTGAATTTTCAAGTGAGCAATGACTTTTGAAAATAACATATGACTTTTAAAAATGCAAATACGTATTTAATTTGAGTTTTGCAAGATTGTAACTGCTATCTACGTTAGAGACGGTGTCTATTTTTCCATGATACTTTGGATATAAGTATTTCAAATTAGTTCAGTAGACTTTGAATCATATTATAAAAAAAATTGATAAGTGATACTACATACCAATTTTTTTGGTTTTTTACAAAAAATGAAAAAACGAAGTCCTTGTAGGATCACTCATACGTCTGTCTGTCGGTTCGTCTGTCACAGGCAATTTTCTCCGAATCTTCTGGACCAAATCAGATGAAATTTGGTAGGATGGTGTAATCGTAGGACCTAATAAAAATATTTATTTAAAATAAGGGTCATTTTCGAGGGACAAATTAGAAAATAAAAAAAAAGTTTTGCAAAACTTACTGTGTCATATATTGTAAATAAAAGGGCTTGTTATAAGGATTTCAAATATATTTCTGTTATTATTGTAAAATAAATAGATTTTATTGATAAAAGAAAAGGAAAATTTACCATTCCCTGATGTCCAAAATTATTGAGCATAAAATTTTGAAAAAAAAAACAAAATTTTGTTTCATTGGTTGTAGATTACAGGAAAAATAATACAAAAATTCTATCAATTATTATAAAAATTCTATTAATACAAAAATTCTATAAAGTGGTAAACTCTAAAATAAAACGTTTAAACGTACGAAAAATCTTCAGCATTGTACGAAACCCTCTCTACGCGAGTTCAAATCGCACTCGGCTGGTTTTTTATTTTTCAAAAGTTTTGAAATAATTTTATCTCCAGCTTCATTATGATTTACCTGGCTAAATATATTTTTTAAAATTGAGTTAATACACACATAAAAAATTTATATCTCGAAAAACGTTCATCAAACATAATTCACATCTATTTAAAAATAAGTAATTATAAAAAAATATCTAGCTTTTACCTGTAGTACTCCTCAAAACGAATCAAACGAGCCCAAACTCGATAGGGTCGATTCGTTTCATTACAGAGTTCCTGTGGCCACCTTCCAACTAGATCATCAGATCAGCTGCATGTAATAATAATATTGCATTGTCACGCGATATACGTATTGATGCAAATCGGAGCTCAATCTGAAACCGGGAAATGCGTTAAATTTAACTTGCAAGATTTGATTACAGACAGACAGACCGACAGACAACGGGACAGGTGAAACTAAATAAAAGCTTGTAATTAATTCAGTCCTGCATCTGAAAAAGGGATTTAATATACATTCCTTTTTTTTATTAGTATCGCAATCGTTAATCCATCAAAACCATTTAAAAAATGGAAATTATAAAACTTATTCCTCAATAATACTTCAAGTAAATGAATAGAAAGCATCAATTAATCATAATATTTGACGTATGCGTGTTGTACAAGAAACGAAAATAATAAAGTAACGTAAGTAAAACTACGATTTACGTATTTCATTAAGTCACATTGAGTTGGAACTGAAAAAATTGTAACAAGAGTCCGCCGCCGTCGACAAGTTGTTGCTAAGACACGCACAGTAAAAACTCTTCCGAGCAAACCGACTGCAAACAAATAAAGCGTAACATTCACTCGACATGCATAACCGTTCTAAAATGTCAATGTTCGCGACATGTTATATATCATTTGGAGTCACGGCAAACAACGCCGATATAAAAGCTTTCACACGCGATCCCTAGGACGTCGTCAGCAAACAAACATACAGAACTATCCCGGGCTAAGCCACTCATGAATAAAAGGTTCATTTTGTGACCCCCGCCAATAAATGTTAATTTTTGTAGCGAGCGTACGCATCCCAAAATATTAATCCGGCTGGCGTTAATGGCAAACGAGTTTAGCTAACACAAACAAGTGAACGTCGGGGCGGACGCCGTCCGAAGTAGTAATAAATTGCAGGGCCCTATATTGCAGTCGAGTGCTGGATATTGGGGGATTTTCACAGGCAGCGAGACTCGTTTTTATTATGTCTTCGCCCCGATGACTAAAGGGAAAAACCACTCGACGTGTGAAGCGTCGCGTCCCCCGATTTTCTCGCTCCCAGAGCTCGCGTCGCTTCCAGCTAGTTTGCATATCCATGGACATCGCGCGCCCAATAAATATTAATGGCGGATTGGTAAACTAACCGCTTTGAATATGTCCATTTATGTGGTGATTCGTGGTTTGAAAAATAACAGTTGATTGTTATTTATGACTGAGGGAAATATGAAAATTTTAAACTTTCGGAAATAACTAGTGAAACAGAATGTCAAATTATACTACTAATAACGTCTTGATGATGAAATTTGGGGAAATTTTAAGCATTTGACAATTTTGGTTATTGTATAGTTGTAGTGTAAGTAAATAACTGGCCAAGTGTGAGTCAGACTGTTCGGCCGTACCAATATCTATAAAAAAATCACGTTTGTTTTATGAGAGCCCCACTTCAATATTCAAATTATTTTGTTTTTAGTACTTGTTGTAACTTGTGTCATGTGTAAAAATTTCAACTGACTAGTTATCACGGTTCTCGAAATACAACCTGGTGACAGACAGACTGACGGACGGATAGACAGACGGATGGATAGCGGAGTCTTGGTAATGGGTCCCGTTAAGGTTCCGTACCCTTTGGGTAGGTACGGAACCCTAAAAAGCACTTGATTATCAAAAAACGTATTGGAATACAGACCTTTAAGGTGAAGTTGACATTATTAAAATCAAGCAAAATATTCTTGGCTACAAGTACTAAATACTTGCTAAAAACGGATACAATTACAGTCTATAGAAGAGATATTAAAGAAATCTCCGGTCAAATATGAGATTTTAATTCAATAAACAGCTCCCTTAACAATTTGCGAAGAAATTAACCGGAGAATACATTAAACATATTGCTGAAATAAAACATTACGAAATCATCCAATTCTCGCTTATCTCCCGTCGTTGTGGGTCTTTATTAGATTAATACAATGAAAATTAAAACAATTTGCCGGATAAATATCTTCGCGCCGAGTATCAGTGGCGTCCCTATTTATCCCTAGTGAAGGGCAACGCGGATAACCCCTCTTAAAAGCTAGGAGCAGTCAGCATTAAATGGAATAAAGAGAATGAAGTCGAGCGGTCGCGGCCCCTCCCGCACCTCGCTTCGCCACCCCTGCCTCCGCCGCCCGCGCGGGCCTCTGAATTTCATTAGTCGCCCCAGCCCGCCCCGCGCCCTCGGAAAGCCACTTTACAACGGAAAATGGCATTATGATAATACTTAGAGCCTTATAAAATTTTGCTGAATAAACATTTTTGTGTAATTGTACAATAACATAAATTTTTTTGAAGCGAGAACTGTGTTAGGATTAATTTCATTGCAGCTTTAAAACAAGCGAACTCGAGCCCGACCTACCATTAGATCTTATCGAAGCCGCCGGGGATTATACCGCGCTCTTACGATCATAAGGTGCGATAACGGTGAACGGATTTTCGAAAAACAATCGCTTTCCCGTTTTGTGGACTCAATAAAAGGAACCCGTATAGCGGTCAAAATAGGAGGAAGGACGAAAAGCGAGGTTGACCATTAATTGTGTCGCGGGCACATTCCGCGGAGCGAGTGCTGCAGGGCGCGCCGCACGCCGCCAAATGTGAAATAAATGCTCAGCTTTAATACCAAAGGGATCGGGCAGCCCGCGGCGGGGGAGGCGCGCCCTAAAGTGGTATTTTCACTTCGCTAATCGGATAACCACTTAACGAATGGGTCACTGCACGCCAAACGTATTTTCACACGACTTTTCTGAAGGGAGCCAGTGATTCCGCTTCTTACGAGCTAAAACTTACGTCCCGCTTGTAACGGTCACGTCGACGATTCAATACACCGACACTATCGATTTTTTAAGCTCCCTTTATTGTTGTCGCATTAGCCGTTGCGATTAATCTGATTGCAATGACGTGTGCCCATGCGTTTATTGCTGATCGGACGTAAAATATGATCGATGAATACGATTATCTTTACAGATGACGAGCGGAAAGGCGATGAGTTGCTTCAGGGCATGCATCATCAGCTACTAGGGTATGGGATAAAGGAAGAGGCGAAGCGAGGTACTTCAGACTGCGGAGTACCGATTCCAGCGTCTAAGCCGAAGATATGGTCCTTGGCAGATACGGCAGCGTGCAAGACTCCACCACCGGCGGCTCAGCCTTGGCCCCAGCATGCGTACGGCCCGGACCGGTCGGCAGCCGGAGATGGAAGTTCGAATGGATTCGCCCTACCGGCAACGGCGGCTGCCAGCCCCGCTAGTGGTGCATACGGCCGATACGGCGGCTTCCCTGGTGGTCAGTACGGGGGACAGCATCCCTGCGTGCACCCGGCTGCTTTTCCCGACGTGCAGACTGACACGCCACCGCAGACGCCGCCCAATATGAAAGTGCCGAGCGTCGCCAACCCACTGGGCAGCGGCGGAGGCTCCGGCTACTGCTTTCCCCGACACCAGCAGTCGCCACAACGTGACCCCTATCATAATCCCCACCACGCCGCTAACAATCATCAACCAAACCAGCCGCATCACAACGAAGGGTCGGCCGCCTTTAAGCCCTTCTATAAAAGGTAAATATTTTTAGTGTTCACAACATCTTTAACGAGTTAGCTAGTCGATGAAAGAAAAGAAGGCACTCTATCCCCAACCCTACGTGAAAAGAGTGAATTTCCTATTCCAGCTCGCAACAACTTCCCAACGGTTTCGTGTCGGCCGTTTGAAAGCAGACCGCGCACCACTGACGGTGAGTCTCTGATTGATTCAAATTGCGAGAGTCGTACGGCACGCATGTAAATGAGAGCTTCGTAAATGGATGATCGTAGTAGAGATATCGAGGAAGCCATAAACAGAGTTGCGGTTTAGTAGCCGACTCGCGCCGGGGTGTCATGTCGGTAATTGAAAACAATGGAGTAGAGTAGCGCGGAAGGGCGTCGCGTCGAGGGCGAGATTGCAATCTTGCGTCATTTGTCAGTGTCAGCGAAGAGCGCTCGTACGCCCACGCGAGTTCTTCGGTGACCTGCCCAAAATTAGCTCTTTGGTTCGGTGCATCAACTTGTTACGTTAATGTAGTGGAAAAAACACTGACAATATATTGCTAGATTATTAAGTTCCATATTTGAAAAATGTAGTAATTTTTATACGAGTATACGGTCCCTTTGTTACAAATAGATTAACATAGTTTAACCCATAAGAAAATTTATAGTATCCATTCGGTAGATATAAGTGTGTGATGATGACGACTTATTGAGAAAATGGTTTCAAGTTTCCTACATTTGACTAAATGACTCAAAAGAAGTTGTTAGCAAGGTTGTGGGTCAAATCGTAAAAACAGATATTTGGAACGACTAAGAAATTCCCTGTTTAGTAGGACCTGATTTATTAGAAGTGCCTACACATACATATACGTGCATAATATAAACAATGAGCAAAAATTTTATATGAATCTTACAAATTCTTTAATTAGATTTTTTTTATTCCCTGACATGCGTGAATTCAATAATAAAACATACGTTTAAATTATCTTGAATAGCATCAACCAACATCCTTTTAAAATAATTCCTAACTATATATATGCTATTAGTAAAAACAAAATTCTGTGGTGTGAATCAAGTCGAAAAGCTCTCGGCAGCGGACTAGTAAAACCGCATATTTCTGGTAGCCGCCGAAGGGTTTCTGTGAAAGTGTTCGGCATCCTCGTCTCATTACAATAAATCGCCAGCGCCGACGCCGCCGCACAGAACGGAATCGCCAAGAATTCTGTTTTAGCCAAACGCTCACAAATTCACTTCTATAAACGTTTTGTATTATTTTCGTTTTCACGCTTTTTTGTCTCTCGAATTCCTTGACGCGAAAATAACTCCTTATCGCGGCATTCTTATAAAGTAGCCCCAAAAAGAACGCGCCGAGTTCATCAGTTTTTGTCTTCGACTTAAATAACATACCTGCATCCGTATCGTTTTAACTTATTATTTGCTAAATGATATCGCTACCAGATCACGAGTTTATCCCATTAAATACTTAATTCGGGACAGGTCGGGTGCTGATTTATTCTGGCCGCTTCTTGGTCGGCAGGAAGTGCATAATTGTTGTTGAATGCGATAGTATGCGGACGCGCCTAGCTCTAATCCAACTGACGGCGCCCAATTTGAATAACACAAAGGTGGGATTGTTCCAAGACAGACACTAATGCAAGACGCACAAGGGGTATTGTAGGACACGCACGCGGCGCGTTGGGTGCCGAGCGGAGGCCGCGCGATAACGCCGCGCCGCAGCGTGCGTGGGCACGGAATCTCAATGGGTCCTCTTCATTCACAACACTACCTCTGCATTAAAGCCGCTTTACTTTTTTTCGACGCCCTAATCTTCCCTCTTATCTGTTGATCCTCGCCCGGTCCTCTGTTTCATTCAGTCGCAGGTCGCCCGGCCAACCAGTTTGACTTCTTTTTTCATTGACGCCGTACAAAATTTTGATGACCGCGGCCGAGGTCGAATTTTTATTTCTTTCACATTTAGGTTTTCCGGTCCGGGCGATTCGTTAATAAATTCTCAGATAATGAGACTGAACGTTTCGTCACCTCATCTCGATTGGTTTGGCTTTTTTCATTTTGGTCTGATGTGTGAACGCGGCGGCGGGCGCGCTCGCGATGCAGCGATAGAATCGGGACACCTATCCGAGTGGACATCCTTTTTTATTTAAATGCCACTACTCTTTTAAGGACTACTTTTATTGTTTTCTAAATAAAATTTATTTAATAGTGCAGATGTTATTATTGGCTGCTTTAAAAGAGCTTGCTATATCTTGAGCGCAGTGTCTGTACGACATGTCAGCTTCCAACTATTTCATCAACTACCTACTTACCTACATAATATTACTTGCAAATTGGATTTTTCAAGCGATTCACTATGAATTTCCTTTAAACCCTACGGTCTTTAAAACAAGAAAAAAATTAATAAGCTCAATATAATGTCATATATATAATTAATGTTTTGTCGCTTGTTGCAGGTAAAGTACGTGAAACCTGGGTCGCTGCTTGGCGCATTACAGAGACAATCAAATTCTCAGTGGCACAGTGTTTCAACGCAAACCCTAGGGCATAGAACTATGGCTACATGACTACAACTCTTACACTGTACAATTATAATTTGGGACATACCTTTATCTGTATATCGCATAGGGTAATTTCTAAACTACTAAATTAATGCACAGAATTACTATAATGTATAAAGAATTCGTTAAGTAAGTATACTTAATTTTGTCCCGGTGTTAATCGACGGTTGTCAAAACTGAGTGATTGTATCAGTCGTCGTGTGAAATAAACTTTGCTCAGTATTTTTATAAGCTTAAGAATATTACGAAAATATTATCCAAATTATTTATAGATACACGAGACGCGCAATTATGTGTAAAATTTAAATAAAATAATTGGTTTTAGTAAATTATTGTACATTGTATCCCCAAATGGGTATTTGTAAGATAAGTGATCTTATTAATTATTGTTTTCAGTTCTTCCGTTTTGATTTACCTTTCTTTTGAGCAGTAAGTTACGTGTTAGTTCAGGTGCCACAATTCATTAGTTTTAATTATAAGTGCATTGTAAATTCGGTGCATAAGTACACTTTGGAGGCAGGACTTAAGTTTTAAGACCCTAGTGTGAAACTACAAAAACTTCCGCTCATTTCAGAAATGATAGGTCTATCGATGTATATCTTTTGTTTACAAAACTAGAAAGCTCGTGATCGATCAAACTCACACTGGGGCTCTACCACGTAGCGTCCGTTTGATTTTGTTAAACCTTTAGGAGTAGGTATAATCGATAGGCAATCGTCGGTTTGGTTATTGTTGTTGTAATTGTAAATAAAATGTTTTGTAGATTTTCTATCTTTAGTTTCTTGACAAGTGTACAAAGTATTTAATATGGTTTCTCTAACTTCGATGTTGTTCAATAACACATCGAATGTAATTTTATAAATATTGTTTTAAAGTATTATTAGAATACAGTGTAAATAAATATAAACTTAATATTTTATTTTTAAATCGGTCGCAGTCTTTCGACAGGATCCGGGGTTTTATATAGATTTTATTCGTTTGATGTTGGATTTAGTCATGTGGGTTAAAATTAGGATATAAAATGATAAAGGATACTTAAATACAATGGACATGTTTTGGAAGGTTTCGATGATAGGATTAATCTGAGGCCATATTTGTAAGAAACTAGACGTCTGGGAATAATGGAGGAAATATTTTTAAATACGATTAAGGAGTCGTGAAGACCGATGAGACATAATAGTTATTTTGGAAATAATTTAACAATACTTTGAATTCAGTATCAAGAATAAATAATATATTGTTATTTGTCCATTACTATTAAAAGGAAGCTAGAACAATTTTATATTTTTGGTACTGATCATAAAGTGATTTTAACTATTACGATGGGTTGGGCTGACAATATGTACTTGACTTAAAGACATCGAACCTTTTGTAATAATAAACCGGTCCTCGTTAGTTGGGAATGGCCAATCTCGCCAGCAATATTATTTTCTTGTAGATTTTATTAGCCTGTACGTGCGTAGGTCACAAATTAATTTAATACAATAGTTGGAGGCTTCATACGAAACACACAACGCAATCAAACGAAAATTTCAATGTGACCAAATCGAATACATTCGCTTAATATTAAATGTTCTATATAGATATTTATAGAATATATACCTATTATTATTATGAGTAAAATTATGTAACGATTGTAATTAAATCTTTATTTCAACAAGACATTTTAATTTTTTCCTGCCCTGTAATCTTTATAAATGTATTTGGTAGATACATACGAGTATTTATGTGCAGTATCTTAAATAATTAGTAACTCTTAAGTCATCATCATCATCATCAGGCCTTTTTGTCTCCACTGCAGGAACACGACCCTCTCTGTACTACCAGAGCCATACTTAGCCAGAGCAGCCAGAGGACTTGGCCTACACTCTCCTCGCTGGCCAGACGGGTTGGAGAGGTCTCCTTTATGTTTATAAGCTTAGTTTAGCTTGTATTCCCTAAGTCGCCTTTTACGACATCTACGGGAGGACTTGGAGTGGCCCTATTTTACTCTGCCGAAAACCACACCGCCTCTTCATGAAATTCTTCTCGGCATTGAAATCTTAAGTATGTCTCAAGATTTATTGATTAATTTACTTACTTCACGAAGACGGTTTTAAAATGACATACATTCTCAGGATGCATGTATTTCCTTATAAAGTATAAGGAAATACATGCATTCTGCTCTACAAAAAATATCAATGTAGTTAATTTCGATGTAGGTATATATAAGCTTTCCCATAGAATAATACAGGTAGGTACCAAAAAAAAACCTGCCAGTCGATGTGATAAAAAAAAATGTAACCATTCAGAACAGCAACTCTGAATCAGCAAACGTCGCTAGTGTAAATGGAGAAGGTTCATTAATTTCCCATCATTTGTCTGATTTAGTACCTACAATATTTTATTTTTTCTCCAATAAATGTATTGATGCTATTTCGCCAAGTTTTATAATCATCATCGTATCAGCCCAACGAAGTCCACTGCTGGACATAGGCATTCCCCAAGGTTTTCCAAATCCAAATATCCCAGTATTCAAGTTTTATAAATTAAGATCATTGAGAAATAACTAACATCTGCTGCATATAAAAAGGAAAAAAAAATAAAGTAAAACCATAAAGGCAACAATATTAAAAATTGAAATTGACATAAAATTTTATTCACTACTAAGGTCGCATACATTGAAGTCGTCTTTTTTGTGAGCAATTCATTTACTTATTTATATTAAATTGGGATCAAACATGTTGTTATCGAAGAAGTAATAAATATAGCCAGAAACTGATAAGCACGAATGGTAGCACCCAAATTAAGAGCAACAAAGGCACGTTGAATAAATTAATGGAAACTCATCAAAGATGTAAAAAGAAAATCAGGTTAACCAAAGGACGGTTCAATGTTGGAGAATGTTTAAACAAAACGTGAAAAAGTCGATAATGACTCGGTAAAAGTACGAAGGGTCCTCTCCCTTGCCCCTTAAACAATGCTTAAAGGGTAATAAAAGAACGGCTTTTTTTCTCGTAGTACCGAAATTATGGGGTCCGCTGTTTGCCCAGTTTACTCAATTACTTTAATTAAAGGGGTCTTAATTAAAAGCCGGAATTGATGATAACGCCACTAAGGCTTTGGAGATTAGTGGTTTTGTATGAAATGTATGGTAATATTGCAAACTGAGAAAAAAGTAATCAATTAAGAAGACAGGCGAACTATCAATTATATTGAATCCTATGACCCTTGACTCTGCTTATCTGTATAATAAATCAAATATGTTTTACTCAAATAGTCTTCTTTTTCTTCTTCACCTTATCCCACTTTACGTGGGGTCGGGACAGCATGTGAGTCTTTTCCATTTACCTCTATCCTTTGTCATTGCATCTGTAACAAAATTCCTAGCCATATCTTTCTTAACGCACTTCATTCATCTTTTCCTTGGCCTTCCTCTGTTCCGGAGCCCAGTTTACCTTTAGATTAAGTACTCTTGTAGTAACGTGGCTCTCCTCCCTCCACATCACATGTCCTTATCATCCCAGTCTTTTCCTTTACAACTTTAACGATAATGGGGCCACCTTTGTACTTCCTCTCACATATTCATTTTTAAATATGTCCTTTCTTGTCACTCCACTCATCCATTTTAACATTCTCATCTCCGCTGCATATAGTTGCGTTTTTCATTCGTTACCTACATTGGTAAACCAACACTCCGAACCATATAAAAAATGCTTTACTCAACCTACGTAAAATATAGTTCACATGTTTTAAAATAATTTACAGACAGTGTAATAAATATAAATAATTTTAATACTGAATGAAATAATTTACTTAATCATCTTCTATGCCCGATAGCAGACTTACTGCTTCGGCAAAAAAAAAACGATGAAAAAGTAAGTATAAGAAAAGGTTACCAAACTGAAGTATTGCACCTTGCCGGTTGTATAATATCCTAATCTGTGCTGTTTCAGACGAATAAAAGATGTGGTGGTTCTATTCTAAGTCGGAAAAGTATACAAAGTAACACGCCTAGACTGTCACGTCACCTATATTTAACATCATAACCTTAATCAAACATAAATAATTTTTTTCTACTCCTGTACTGTTATCTGTCTTTTTAATGGTCCCGAACACTAATATAAGAACATAAATTATATGATTTCAGAAAAGTCTACAGTCTATTCCTAATATAATAGCACATGTGTCGTTATTTCGCCAAAACGATACTCCTAGCCCATAACTTTTTTTCTTTAGATCTACCATACTGCCAACATAATAAAATCGTTATTTCAACATATGGTGCCATTTTTCAAACGTGGAGTCACTGAACAAACGGTTTTTTGTATGAAAAACATTCGTTTAAGTGACTCCATGTTTCAAAAATGGCAGTTTTAGACACTAGCAAGACGTCAATAATAAAATTAAGTTTTTCATAGATACATAATATCTACCAAACGTATGGTAGTATTTCGTACTTTTCTTTGTTTATTTTTGTATTTATTTTAGTAAATGTAGTCGTAGAAAAAGTATTGTATGCAACGTTGTATAAGTAGTCAAAAAATGCTCGATGCTCGCTAAGGCTCGCATCGTAACCTGCGCCACTCGCATTTTTTAACCCTCTTTATACAACTGTTGCATAAAATACTATTATATCACGTCTGTATTCCTAATGGGGCAGAAAGATAATTTTGGGTCTTGCGGCACTAAGCAGGCAGGCAACTTCTAGCAAGTTGGTGAGCGAGAAGATTGAAAAAGTGAAGAAGTGATGGGTTGATAGTAAAACTGATTCACATTTTCGCCCCTCTAACTTTAACGATCTGCGCGGGAAAAGAAGCAGCCTGCAATGAAAAAAGAAACATAATCAGACAATTTAAACAATTCGAATTTACGATGACGACACGGACAGTAAAACCAATATTCCATATCCGTGATAGCGGTCATAAAACGCACTCATTTAGCGACAAGCAAAACAAACGATTGCTTAACTTAATCAAATCCGTTACTATAGCAATCCCGTGTGCAATAAAACCAACGGGCATCATAAAAAGGCAGTAAACATTGACAACACAAATAGCACTAATCATGGAAGGACCAATCAAACCTCAGGCCGTAAGATGGCTAATAAGGAGATACTATAGGTAATCAAATGTAAGTATTTTGAAAAATTGAGAAGCTGAACAAATTGTCAGGTAGGTACAAAAGTTGTACAAAAAAGATAGTAAGAAAAGGGAAAGAAGTCATCATCATCCGAGCGTATTCCCGGTTGCATCCTTAGCAGCAACGCTTCAGAGCCCTTCTACCTAACCAAGGAGATTTGACCAGGTTACTGGTTTTTACACAGAGCGACTGCCGTCTGACCTCCACAACCCAAAGGGTAAACCAGGAACCAATCCTTGGGTAGTTTGATGATCAAACGCTAGGTTGCGTTCGGGAACAACAGTTTTACGTGCTTTCCGAAACACGGAATCATCTTTCTTTTCGGATAATCAGGTGATTCAAGCCTGCAATATCCTATCCAGACTGGAAACAACTTTTCACAAACTATGCTTCCCAGTGGGAATCGAACCCATGACCTCCTGGTCACAAGGATAACTCCTTGACCACTGGACTACGGAGGCAGTCGTAAGAAAAGGGAAAGAAGTATGCCGATTTTATCACCTTATATATACAAAAAAATTGAAAACTTTCTCAATCGTAATCTGCTAGTGGCTAATCTAGTAAAAAAGACGGTGGAGAACTAAGCACTGAAAATAGGCAATAAAAATTATGTTATTTTTTTTATTAGCCATCTTTGTCCCACTGCTAGGCAAAGGCCTCCCCTTCTTTCCTTTTAGCCCACCTCGTCCTTGTTCTTCCTCGTTTATGTCATAACTAAAAACTTAGTTTCATCAACAGATAGATTCATCTGGTGAACCAAGTTTGTAGTTATGTAAATCCATTTTCGGGATAATGTGAAAAAAAAACAATTTCACCTGATCAAAGTAAGTCTAATGTCTTCAAGAGCTAAGATGGCGATCAGACATACCAACGGACGACGATAGATATCTATCTATCGTCGTCCGTTGGTATGTCTATCTAGACAGATATGGTTTTCTTGCTGAAAAAACCTTGTTAAGCTCATTTAGAAGATAAACCTTAAAGAACTTATTATTCATGTAATTTTTTTATTATTTTTTTCATTTGTTGACAGACTTATAGTCCTGTATTTATGGCACCTTTAGAGCAGAGCAGATTGACGCAATAAAGATGTTTGCTGGATTCACGGCTTTAATATACATAATTAGTGAGGATATTTACAAGCTTAAAAATATCCCAAAATCATTAAAGAACATTTGGCAACTTTAAGGTAAGTAAAAAGGCGCCAGGAATTTGTCAGGAAGAAAGGAAAATTGATTATTTGTATAAAGTAGAATAAGTTCTAATAAAAACATATAGTTGATAAAAATCATAGTAATTGAGCAAAACGATTTGATATTCACAAGTACTTTTTAGTCTTCAAGCAGGACTTCAATTTCATAATATGTGTGTGCTTATACGAGTCCCTTGTAAAAGATATCTAAAAATACCAAATAGGGATATAAGAAACATAAGTAAGTACTTACGTATACTTTTGGAAGTATTAAGTAACTGGGTCAGTTCCTTGATTTCTTCCGTTACTATGAGACAAATTGGGAAAAAAGTTAATAATATTTATCACAGCCCATTAAATTTGGAACCATTGACCCCATCGTCAATAATTGCCCAGAACTAACAGTTTCGCTTCAAAATCCAGGTAAGTCTGGCTAGAAACTTGCTTTGCCGCAGCTCGACGCGTTTCTCGTGCAGCTCGATAGATGGCACTCCCGGTGTTACTCCGAGTGCTTGATACTTCAATACACTCCTCTATCGATTAGCGTTCTAGACAGGACATAAGTTTTATGACTTCAGATAACTTCACGTAATCAGTTCATATTTTTATCCAAAGCTCCGTTATAACGTTACAGCGCACTCTAATTCTTGTTTCTCAAAGTATTGGCAAATGAGGCTCTATCTATCTACCTTTAAAAGTAAATGCGAATGAAACCCTTGATCTCCCACGTCGTTTGAATATTACATAATAAACGGTTAGCCGTAAATATTTTAGTGTCTCCGGTTAAGTGGGGAGCGTCCGGTCGGAGGCTGCGGTTCGGGACCGCAGCCCGGCTGTAATTCAAATAAATATTTAGATTCCCAACGTTACCGCTTTATGTTATTCTATTGTTTGCCAGTCCTTATAGCGAATGCTATCTTTTTTTTAAATTTTATTACTTGTAAAATTTATTAGGTGTACAATGGAATTGGTGGGCAATCGAAAATAAAAACAAATGCACGGTCGCATATGTGATTTAGTGGCATTTGAGAGTTCATTATGAGCAGTATTCGCTTTAAATGTTTAAACTGCATGTTTAATGTAACATGCTTGATTTTATCGTTCATTTGGGCGGTGTAATAGGTTTTCATTAATGGTAGTTTGTTAGTTTGAAAAACAAATTAATGGTAACCTATAATACCTCTTATTTATGCAGAGTATGGTCTAACGTATACCTATAAGTATCTAATAAGAAGAAACTCGGATTTATACCTACTGTTTTATTAATTTTATTTTATTAAGCTAATTTTCTATGACCAATTGAACATGGCTTAGACGTTCAGACGACACGCACATGCCTTCTGTTCTATCACACATCAATACAATTCAAATTGCATTTACCGAAATCCAGTCAGGGCGACGTCCGTGGACTAGTGGTCCATCACCATGCTAGTCCAGAGTTCCTGGGATCGATCCCCGGCCAGGGAAAGTTTGAAAAAGGCCTTTTTCAAATGGTCCTGGGTCTTGGATGTTTATGTATTTGTTATAAAAAATAGTGTCGTTGAGTTAGTATCCCATAACACATGTCTCGAACTTACTTTAGGGCTAGCTCAATCAGTGTTATTTATCCCTATATATTTATTTTATTATTTTAATCAACTTCGTTCAATCATAAATTCATAGGTACAGTTACTTTTTCTCTCAATTTTAATACTTAAGATAGTCTTTTTCCAAAATCTGTAAAAATGTAAAACGTATTTAGTAGAAAACATAAACATACTTAATAAAAAAGAAAAAAAATATTAAAACCTGTTATTTAGTAAATTTTATTTATTGACCGAGCAAGCGAGGGCCATTTAATTCAAGACGGGACGAAAAAACATTGTTTGTATGTATCTGTGTTTATCCCTAGGTATGTGTATCCTATACCTCTCAAACCGTTCAACTAGTTTTGTAAATAAGAATGAGTGTTCGTTGGGAATCAAAATCGGTTCGGATGGTTTTGAGATATACGCATTTTGTTGAAAATAAATATTGCTCTATAACTTTCGAACCATTAATCAGATTTGGAATGGAATTAAGTTGGCAGAGGTATATTCGGTTTTAATTAATATCACCGAACAACAAAAACTTTAAACTAAAGGAAGCTCTAAATTAGGTACTTTCAAACTCAATTACAAATATCCTTTGCAAATATAATATCCTTTGCAATTAGATCGGTGATACAAAAGTTTTTCTCTAAATCAAGTTAAGTATGTTTAACTTTTTTTAAGGAAATTAATTCATACATAATATATTTTTAACATACATTTAAATTGGGTCAGTTTATTTTGGAATAATAATCGCAAAGTTCGCGGCGAACCACTGGTAACAATAATTGCAATTAGATAAATACACAAACAATAGTAGTACATCTACATAGTACTTATCAGTAATATGTTCAGAATAATGACAGCAGAAAAACTCAATCTCAACATTGTTATTTCATGATTACTTATAGTACCTGACCATATACTTAACAAAGACATTATATATTAAATATTTAATCACAATGACGATATCATAAACGACTTATAAAAAGTAGAGCACAAACTTGATTGACAAACGAGTAAAACAACATTTTAATATCTGTTATTAATATTCAAAGCATCTCCCGCTTTCTTAATAATCTTCATTCGAATCTTTAACATCCATTGTAACCTATAATTCATCAGAAGGCTCCGAGCATTCAGTAGCCGCAGAACTGAGATCGTAAAATATAACCGTAGGCTAACTTAAACCACTTTAAGTACAGCAGGAAACGTTTATAATTATCTTTAAAGAAGGCTGTTCTCTTGCGCTGTTCTAGACTTTTTATACAACGTTAAAAATGAATCGACGAGGGCATAGAGGGTCATTGTACCATCTTAATGGACAATTGATATGTAATTACTACTTGGTCTTACCTATCCTCAACTAGTAAAAATAAAAACATTTTCACAAAGTTTAGATTAGTAGGTATATTTATTTAGGTATAAAGATACGCACTTTAGCATCGGTCTACTTTTAAGCGCAGCTATTTGTTTTATAGTTTACTCATTTATAAAATGCAAATATATAGGAACTTACATATCATCAGCCATTTTTTGTCATCGTGTGCCTTTCTTTATCTGTAAAAGCGACACTATTGTATTAGTAGGAAGGAACCTTTTTGTTTACATTCTAAAGTTCTGCGCTCACAGAACAGTAGAAGTATCATTTATTCGTGATACGAGATGGCGCTAATCGATAGAGAGGAACGTAGGCAGGATGTCATGCTGCTAGGAATGAAACGGTAAAATAGTTTTGATATCTATTATATTTAAATGACCTTTCAATTAATTTTGAAAACAATGTAAGTAATGATTTTATTTCTATCCCAAGAAAAGGTGTTTGTTAAATGATACTAACATGGGAATCTCTACTAAACGCAGAAATTAAGAAAGGTTCAGACATGGTTCAGGACAGGACTCTGCTTTCCTAGTATGACACACACTACACACTAGGCCAGTTTATCTATAACTACAAATTTTATAAAAAGTTCTATACTCATGTTCCTTGTGTGTTTGTTTGCAATGCATAACTCAAAAACTCCAATGAACTGATTTTAAAAATTATTTCACCAATAGATAGCTTATCAGCGAGTAACATAAGCAATATATTATCTTTCTCAATGCCGTGGAATACAAGTAGATTTTGAAATTTAAAAATATAAAATTATTAGAACTATTTTAGATAATACCTAATTTTTAGTAAAATAAAATACTGGCTTAAAGTCCCGACGGGCGACGGCAGACGAATTGCTTCAGATAAATTATAATAATGTTTCAGTTATCTCCGATGTCGTTTGGAATGTGTAGATCACATCGGAGGGCGATCGATGGGCGATACGGCGGCCGACACATCTGGTAGCTGCCAGCGGCGTGAACCACCGTCCAGGCCTATTTATCGAAGTCACTGAGATATATCGAAACCAACTTGACTTTATTTGAGGACATCTAACATTAACATGAAATAGTGAAATATTACTGCGCGGGCTGATGCAACTCGTGTTTTTTAGACACATACAAGTAGGTAGTTAAAGAGCTAGTCCCAGAAGACATACCAAGGAAGTCCTTACAAAATCAACAAACCGATGTAAAACACGTTTTGGTCATTGGTGTCGCTGAAGTGGTGTTCTGTCATCGATCATCCTTTTTTTATGGAATTCTGTCAATGTAATTATTGAAATCACTTTTTGGGGTTACCATAGAGGTGAGATTAGTTCAAAAGTGGGCAAGTATAATCATTGTAGAAAGTAAAGTTCTATAGGTACTAAATCCAAAAAACGTTGATATCCACTAGATACGTACTGAAGCAGTTTGTCGTATCCTCCATCAGAGCTCTAATTGCTATTTGCAATTGTTTGACTATTGTTCTTTTTTTTCGCTAAAGATGACAAGATAAGAGCTTACTGCCACTCCATCCAATTTAAATATTTGTTGTTCACAAATTGCCAATCATGCAAGTTGTAGATCGCAGATATTCGGGTTCATCGGTCGAATGATTGAAAAAAGACGGGCCGCGTCGTAAAACATAAAAATCTGTTTAGAATCGCGATAAATAAAACAGGGCTGGCGTCCATACATACAGGGGAATATTACGCAATAGTTTGATTTATTGTTTTGGGCAAGGTGCACGAATTTCTAACGGGCCCTCAGGAAGCGTGATAGAATTTCGCCTCGGCAATTTCCTCGTATGAAAAACTACTTCAGCGTCTGTCGGTGATAAATGCGAGGGTATGAATAAATTTGCCTGTCCATAAAGAAATCTGGTGTGATTAGGTTCGACACCTTAGGCCATCAGGTGTTTACGTGAAAAATTACACACTTAAAATCTTTTCTACAGTTAGTTGAAGTCGGAAGGGATCATCACTGTTCTTATAAATAATTATAATCAGTCTGAGAACCAAACACTTATTTTTAAACTTAGCTTCCACAGGCATTTGTTCACATCGGCATCATTAACATACCCTACATATATATGTTTAGGTATATTCACTATATTTTGATAAATAAATAACTAACAAGTTTTAGACATTAAGAGAAAATCTCCAGTAACAGAGTTTAAAAATTTTATAGGTTACAAATGAGATGTAAAAATAAAGATAATTATGTATTATAATTGATAAATCACATTATTTGGCCTTGCATATATCCCGTTAGTTAAAAAGTCGAGAGTGTACAAGGTACGCTGGAAAAAAGTTTATTCACAGTATCATTTTATTTACGAGAATTAAAGCAAGCCTATCATCACAGGTTCCTAAAGAAGCAGGATCAAAGATTTCCCTCATTAATATTGCGATTGGATCCGCGCATACTTCCATGCAGAATAATCCTGGAATCAATATTACATTCCTACACGCCTCGGTTTGGAGCCTCCAATGAGTTCCCAACTTTCACTGAGATTCGAAAGATTTTGCGGTTCCCAATTATGCCAAGCAGAATGTTTTTTATATTGGATTTCGGTATTTTTGAACTAAAGAAAAGTTTGAATTGTTTTATGTTAATTATATAGTTAGTGGTTGATGTCGGAAATAACGAAAGACCGATAAACCCAACCAGTGCTTGAGATGATATGAAATATAAGAGCAATGATATCGTAATAGTTGATATTATGTACTTTAATAAAAATAAGGTACACCATTTATCGACACAAAGGTATTTTTTCCTTCGCCTCCGGGATACAGCTGACAGTTATTGGTACCTAAATAGGCAAAAATAGTAAATATACCAAAACTAAAAAGTTTTCATACCTTACATGATATACTCAGTAACGTCAGTGACAGAGAAATTTTTTTACTTTTCTAATAATAAACAGGAATTTTTGATAAGATCTTTTTTATAAAACAAATCGATAATGATAACGTGAATAATTTTTAAAAGCAGGAGCCAAATCCTAAAATATTAATATTTAAATAAAGATAATAACCACACAACTTTTAAAGGATTATAAAATCAGTCTGATTTAGTTCGCGCATTAACAAAAGCAGACACAATATAGAACGACATAAATATGAGTTCGCTGCGTGAACCCATCGCTTCACTTATGCCTCGAAAAAAGACAGAGAGTACAGAAATTAAAACTTTTTTTATTAATGTAGCTTCAAATAGGTTTTAGTGTAAGTAAGTTATATTATAAAAATTAAATCTATTACGTCATTATCGTTTATAAACTATTTCTGGAACAATGATTATGTATAATTTGCCTGGAATACTAATAGTACGAAGAAAAATTAAAAATTAATGTTGTATATTAAATCGGTCAGTATCATTAATTTATTAGGCTAACGATACATGGTAAAATGAAATTGTACATACGTGCTACACTTGACATTGCTATTGAAGAATAGAGTAAATTTCCCTATGTATGAAATCAAATTAGCAATGTCCACAGATTGTCCTAGAATGCCGAGTGAAGTAAATTACATGTTTCATTATTTGCGAGAGCAAATCCAGTTTAATAATATTATTAAAATATTACCAATTAATAAATAGATAATCTACACATATTTTGTTTGTAACATTTATATGTGAAACTTTAATTCTGTGTTTGCAATATGACGTGGTTTATTGCCATCATCGAACAACAAGTAGCATGAGTTGCGATGTTACTGACGGACAATATCACAGCAAGACCGAGGAGCGCGACTTTATTTTAACGATTGAATGACTCTCTCCTCTGCACCGTTAGTCTCAAAGTCATCGTTACGACAACTTTAAATATTTAGTGTAGCATCAATTCTGTACTTTCGGTATCTTGTGCTCGTATGCAAAAGAACTTGTAGTTTATTGCCATCATCGAACACGAAGCAGGGTGAGTTACGGTATCAGAAAGGCCGTTGAGCATAACTTCTTATCAATGACTGAGTGACTTTCTTTCTAGCAAATCCCGACACAGTTTTTATGGGAAGCGACAAATCTGTAGTTTTAGTATTTTGTGTTCATGTGCAAAAGAACCCATGTTTTATTGCCATCATCGAATACGAAGCAGCGTGAGTTTAGTGTTACTGACTGTCAATATCACAGCAAGGCCTTTCTTTTGAATTACTGAATGGTTTTTCACTCCTAACATACCTTTATGTCTCAAAGTCACTAATGCCTTTAATATGCGACTAGCATAGAATCAAATCAGGCAAATTATCAGCAGATTTTTTTTTTTCATTATTATGACATGACAATATTTTCTAAAATAAAAATTATTTAAAAATATCTGTATTGAGAGTAAGTTGGTGAGATGGCATCAACTAGTAAACTAATGTTCTAAACATAACAGACCCGCTGTACTATTTATTGCAATCTGCTGTCAGTCACTCATCAGGTCGTTATATGGAAAGTCAACAAAAGACTTATTTATTGTTTATAAATACTTATTTATTTCTTAAAATATGTACTTAGTTGATATAGTATGTTATTGATGATATAGAAATATTACCCAAACTCTCGTTGTTCTTGGGTTTATCTTACTAAGAATAGAAGACTTGTATTGGTAAATCAAACACTAATTTAATGCCAGTTTTTAAAAGTAAAAAGGGTTATTTTTTAACAATATACACATTTCCCATGAAAATAAGTATAGGTGGAAGGGGTTCCGTTACGAGAGACCTACTAAAATGTTTTCCAGTTAAGTATGTTACACTTTGTGCCTATTACTACTATTTTAGAAACGTGGCTTGGGTTAGGTTAGGAGTTCCAAAAATAGTCAACTTAAAGGTAACTTTGATTCGCTGAACTTTTATTTTATTTTTATTTAATACTTTATTTACCAATAATAAATGGTACAAAAGGCGGACTTAATGCTAATAGCATTCTCTACCAGTCAACCTTCGGGATAAATAGAAATTTTGCGTAGTAGGCGTAAAAGTAATGTATACTCAAACAGTATGCACCAAACATACAAAATATTAAATACATATAAAATAAACATATATTATACAATATACATAAATACATAATATATATACATAACCATACAAACAATAAATACATTAAATAAATATGTCTAATTACTATAGAAAACCAGTATAAAAATTTCTGCTGCATTCAAGGAGAAAGTAAACGCATATGGACTTTTTTCTTAAAAAGATATCTGTTTGAAATAGTTTTAAGGTCCTCAGGCAGGGCATTCCAGAATCGTATAACTTGAAGAGTGAAAGACGTAGACATGAAATTGGAGCGAAACAAAGGAATTTCTAATCGAAGTGTATGACTAGAGCGAAGCTCTCGACTGTGGGACACAGACTGATATTGAAATTTACTCTTCAAGTATTCGGGAGCAAAAGGATTCTTTAGAATAGAAAATAGTGTGCAGAGCATTCTCTGCTGTCTACGCTGACGAACATTTATTTACACGAACATTTATATCTGTAGGGTATGGGATGTATGGGATGGGATATATGGGATGGAGTAGGTTGTATGGGATGGATAGATAAATATACCTAGACTAATATTTATCATAATTCAGAATTTTTTACAGAATTGCGGACACAAAAGTTGCTCCAAAAGTGCTCGACTTCCTTGAAGTGTTAGTAAGTAATTTTTTATGAGTCTCAAAAACAAGTACATTCATACGCAATACGAGTCGCCCACACTGTCAATTTCGCGGTATAAAATTCCTCCGTGGACATGACAAAGGCAGCTGTCAGCGTATGTCTGAGGGGTCACATCGTCCCCTGAGGCTAAGCTCTCGGAGAGCTGTGGAGACACGCACGCTAGACCCGGTTAATCCGCACCTCTTCACATAAACCTATCTAATTGATAATAAAAGGAATTCGGGACTTGGGTTGCGTCACCGCAAATGCTCCCTTTGCCGCTCTACTTTTTACTCATGTACTGTACAGTTCAATGGACCTAAGAAATTTTGAGAAAAAAGGCTTTGCATTTATATTTCCTTTTTCTTCGTTGGGTCGGCCGAATAGCCGCCGACCTGTTGGTCGCCCCAGGTATAGATGGGCCGACGAGGTACAGAAAGACCTGTGAAACCTCGGAGTTGACGATTGGCAGCAACGCTCACAAGACCGCAAGAAATGGCGCTCTCTAGTGTCGGAAGCCAAGATTCACTTCAGGTTGCTGCGCCACAGAAGTAAGTTTCTTCGTTGGCCTCGACTAAAAAGAAAAATAACGGCTTCTGAAACAGTTAATGTCGACAAAGTTTTTTAAGGCAGGTTCGTCAAGTCACAGTCGCATAATTTTCTCAAAAAATCTTTTATGTAAGTGGGCCTAATATGACACAAAGTGAGCGCAAAGATTTTAGCTAGTTTTTGAAGTCAAAGATATGTTCAAAGGTGACGACGTTCTGGAGAGACAGAATGTGATCCTTGGCTTCATTAGATCTTTCCGACTAAATTTATAGGATAGGAGCAAATCAACATGGCCAATGCGAACACAACTAGACAATCTAATTGATTTTTATGACCGCTTCCAATTCAATGCGACTTTATCGGGTTTATCGGTGGTAAATATGGGTTAGAAGAGTCTGTTTTTGTTAATTACTGGATCTTTGGCGTGATGGCGTTTATACTGTTTTCTTATTAAATTAATTCCCAATGTGACTCAATTATGCCTGAAACATGAGTGATAAATAATAAAAGCTTTTTTTTGCCTATCCTATACTTGCTTCATTAAACCTATTATTTATTTAAATTTAAAAACGGCTAATTTAGCTTTGCTCATAGCTTCAATAGGGACACGATACTACGAGTTAATGTAAGACAACAGTAGGTATAGTAGTTGGGTTTTAAACAAGTTTCCACCGCAGACTTGCGACTATTCGATTCTAACTCAAATGTTTAGTTTAATTCGACAGCGATTTTTATTAATATACGAGTGCTCTAGGGAAAGTTTAGAGAAAACATCTATGAATAAGAAAGTAATTTTCAGATAGCGTCTACTAGGAATAGGCTCCTAGTAGATGCTATCTGAAACTTACTTAAACTGAAACTGTGTTCTTGTTGGGGCAAGAACACAGTCTCAGTTTAAAAAGTCTAGTCTTTGTTTTTTCTTTTGTTCTTTAGTAATATGGCTGATGGTGTTTATCTTTATTTAGATTTACCTACTGAAAGTGTCTGATCTCAGTTTCTTGTACACGGAATTAATCCACGAAAAGTTAACAGCTAGGTCAAATCACATCGCATTATTCATGTATACACACAAAAGCCCTCCATGCGATGTTCAACAGCGGGGTGACACTGGAAGAATTTCTATTTTTATTCTATTTTCAAAGTCATCTTAATAATATTTTTTTAGTGAAATGTCTTATTTTCAAGAATTTGTTGGGACTTCTTGAACGTGTATAACATAATGTTATTATAATTTATGTCATACTAAGCAGGTGAAGATATATGAGCGACTCATTCATTTTATGAAACATGTTTGCTAAGTCGATTTTGTTATTTTTTTGTCGTTGCGCCGGGGCATCGATCTCGCAGCACGCGGCCGCGTTGCGCCGCTGTTCTTTATTATATGGAATGATTTCCGGACGCTGGACGCCGGACGGCTGAGAGCGCGTGAGTACGCTTTTCTCCTAAGGCCTACGTGTTCACGGTGAGAAATAATTTTAATTTACATACTTATTAGTAGTTTGCTCTGAACTGTAAACTCGTGGAGTCTTGTACTACATTTCATCTCGTATTTCTCTGCTTGCTCATTCAAATATCTTACATTGAGGTGACTGTAGCGAAGGTACTACTAGGATAGGTAGGAAGGAAGAACTGTAAATATTTTAGCCAAACTTTTCTCCATCATACCTCCATTAACGTAATTTATCCTTAACATGACCTAAGTGAACCTTAGTTTAAGAAACTTCTAGGCACTGTCTGGCAATCAGTGCATCATGCGCACCTCCGTACTAACCCAGCACCCATACAATAAGACTATGCATGTGCCACAAGTCTCAAGCTCAACCAAAAGAGCAACGTCACGAGGCGTTCCCAACAAGAACATAAACAAATATAATAACAAAGAACACTTGTCACCCAGAGTAAGCGTTTTTGTTGATCTTGCATTTTTATAACGAGACTTTTGTACAGTCGAGGTAGGAAGGAAGCCGCTGCGGGGGTCGGCCCTCCCGGGGCCGCGTACACACAAAACATTTCGTGATCATAAAGACAAAAGGAAAATTCAAATCTGTAAAACTCATGGGACTGGCCCGATGCGCATTTCTTAATAGGAGATAATATTTGAATAGAGGCTTTACTCCGTTTAATTGAATACTACTACTTATCTTATTTAAAAGATTAGTGCTCTTGCCGTTGGTGTATACGCCAATATTGACAATTTTCAGTCTAATGTATACGATATGTTCCCTGCCTTTTCTATAAGTCAGTCTTCATACCTAAATTACTGATAATGAAGACACAATTTTATTTTAATAAAATATAGTTATATTTATTAAGGCCAAATATTAGATAAGTCATGTCCTTTCCTTTCTCCTTTCTCCGAACTGCAAGTCATATAAATGTGATTTAATACAACAATCAAGTTTACTTGTTTCTATTGATGTTTGTAAATAATCGTAAAGGAAGAATAGTCTTCTTTTATAATTTATAAGATAGAATACCCAGGTCAAAAAAGCTTTTTTCTTTATCTGACCTTAGGAAGTGCCAAACGACATCAGCCCAGAACATGGATTCGAATTCAATTTCCAAACCCACCCAGAAATTGAAACAAATGTAGTTTCTCATTCTGAAACAAAGGCATTTACATATTATTATTCATCGGAACAAATGTACTTTGAATGGTTTTCGGATTTGTTGACTTAATACAAAGTGCTTCAGCTAAAGTTGGCTGTGCATATAGCATGGATATATATCCTGGTATAATCGCAGTTTGACACAGTGGTCACCACTTTTCGCTATTTCAAGGACATAAAAAGCATTTTCGGGTATTAGTTCTTATCGTGATTCGCGGAAATAGTTCTTATGGCTTTGGGTTAAGGAAAAGTGTTTACCACTGAAACAAATTCTGGTTAGACCTGTCTTCTTCGACTATGGCCGTCCTGTCGTCGGATAATGGATGGCTCGATGAGCGTTTGCGAGTTATTTCTCTTATTACGCCGGGAAACGTCTGCGCTATTGTTATTCAGGCTCCAGATGCACTATTTAGATTTTATTGGGAGTTTATTTACTTGTCTTATAGTAATGAAACTAAGCACGCTATTTTTTAATCTTTCTTTCTTTCTTTCAATTATTTTGATCATGATTAGAAAACTACGTCCAACGACAAGCATCATTGTTTGCTTAAAAAGACTCAAGGTAGAGAAGAAAATAAATTGGTACCTTTATCAATACATTTTGCATGATGCCAGCATCAACACCGCCCACTGTGTTACAATCAGGTTATAGAAAAGTACCAAGTCAATAAAGATTTAAACTATCAGAATATTTTTTAAGTGTAGGTTAAGTCCGTGAACCATTTAAGTTACTAAAGGTAAAGAAAAAATTAAATTAACTGATCCTACAGTATTTTCCTAAAGTTTTAAATGCAATTCCATCTCGTGCAGCTTTTTAGTATTCCAAAGTTCCTACAAGGAACTCTTATACTTTCGGTATGTCCGTTTTGGTTTGTTATCGTTTGGATACAATTCACTAGTCGTCCGTCACTAACAGGTGCGAAAGAGTGAAGTCTTTTTATCTACCGGTTAAAAACTCAAATATGAAAACGGGGCCAGATATACATGTGTTGTTTATATTAAAGTGAAGAAACATCATCCTTAGAAGTAATAACATTAAAGGACTGTAATTTTTCACAAAGCAACCTCCGAATTTGATGCCAACAAAAAATCGATCACCGGCAATCTTGTATCAAATTATGAGCTTTGACATCGAAGAAACATCTTTATTAGCCGACACCTCTGAATAAAATGGTGTCATTATCGGGATATCATACTAATGTAGAATGTAAAATTTATCAAAACGCAGTATTTGGATGAAAACATACAAGTTGACAACACGTGTAGCCGCTATCTGGCGGCGAGATCGGGCGCCCTGCGGAGCGGCCCAGCGCGGGCTGCATTACTCACTGTGACCTAATGGGCGTGGATAAATCATATGTAAAAAAAGGAACAAAACAAACGGGCAATGTTGAATAAACAAAATTCATGGAAATAGGGACAAATCTGACAATGCCGAAGCCGGTGGTCCGCGCGGTCGCATAATGTCGTACCCTGCGATGGGTCACGCATTTTGCTCTGGTTCGCCAATCCACTTTCGTATTTTGGGTACTTTAAAAACACAAGTGTCACTGCCACTTTTGCAAATATTTTTTTTTTGTTGTAATGGCTTAGGTAGTAAAGTTAAACTTTTGATTATAATCTACTGATATATTTTGTAATTTTTATTAATTGATTCAATAATCTACTAAATTAAATAAAATATTAAATAAAATAGTTAATCTACACTAAGGAAACTATTTACAAATTTTATCATGCCGAGTAATTTATTTAAGCCAATACTGTGATATTTTTGTTATTGTTCCAGAATTTAGTAATTTATGTTTTAATATTTGCTACGTACTTCTGCATCTTTTTTAAAGAAATTTGCAAAATATGAACCTCTTTTTGCCACCATTTATTTAACGATATATTTCGTAATTATTTCGTCGTTCAACCACGCTCTCTATTTTTTTTTATTGCTTACGTCAAAACAATAAAAAAAAAATAGAGCGTAGGTAATGAAGAAGACATCGCTAAACGAAACTATTTAATATCAATAAGAAAGTAGATATGAGTTACGAATTATCACATTGCATTTCACATTTTCACATATTACACATGCAACAATGTGGAATGAGACTAAGATGACTGAAATCGAAATAGAATTGTAACTAATGCTTCTAAACTGGACTGGGTGAATTTGGGTGGTTAGTGCGGTTCCTACGAAATTTAGGCTGGGATTCAAGCTGTTACAATTGCACGCTCCCTTGAATTTCATGTAAAACACTGAGCTGTGTAAGCTCCTATTGTTACATTTTTGCACAGAACATGATGCAATAATTCAATATTCTGCTCGTAACGAAGAAACAAAATTGCAGATAAAAAAAGATTATTTCTTTTCGCAGAATGTCTCTTACAGGCTTTGAATAGAAACATACCATTTTTAACTCCTTTTGAGAAAACAGACGAGGCCTGTTTGAAAATAAACAAATATGCAATCAGATATATTTAAGTTCAATAAAACCCTTACAAATGTTTGATCAACAATATTTAAAAATATATCTTAATTTTTTGGTACGCAAGTTGTCTAATATTTATAAATAATTAGGCTTCATACACACACTTTATTGAGGGTATAATTTAGTGTCTACTTAAATCTTTCATTAAAAATACATGCAGTACAAAATCTCTACTTTTTAAAATGAATTTATTTCCTTCCGAAAATTGACTTAATCAAAACAAGTATTTAAGAATGAAAGAAACCTTTACTAAATAACCACTAACGATACCATCCCAGCCCTCCAGCAGTAAAAGAACAATATCATCGCGCGACCGTAATTTGCAAACATATCTATTAAACTTTATCTGACCAACCCCTCAATATTAGTAGAATTGCGCCTATGCAAACCGTAGATAACGCGTCACCACAAAATGAATACGAAAATCATAATGCGATTAACAAAGTGCAACAAATTAAATTCTCCCACGCCAAATGTCTCTCTAAAGAAAGATATCGGGGCCCCAACAAGGATATACATCCAGGGCTTTTGATATGAAAATATAAATAAGCCGTGGCACGCGCTGTGGACCTCGGGAGGCGACCTATGCCAGTCCCACGGATTTATTCCCTATGGCTTCATTAAGTGCAGAGAGGTAAAAACCTATGATATCGAAAATCTTACTCGAGAAAGGTTTGCTTGAACGACATTTCAAAGTGACCTGGCACTGGAAGGGTTTGATACAGAGCACATAGGTATATGTTCTAAAGATTCCACAGCAAAGATGGAAAATGACAGGTGGCACGTTTTGCACTATCTAGCTCAAGCTGTGTATTTTTTTTGTGTGACACAATGATAGCGTCCATAAATCAGCGCTTGAATATTTTTTTGAAAGATATACTTACAGTGGTGGAACAAGGTGGTGGGAGAGAAAATCGCAAGAGGATTATATTGTGAATTTAAAACCAATGGCGTCACGGCCAGACGCAGAAGGAACCCAACCAAAATTCGAGTTATTTATTTATCATAACCCGAAACTTTTCAATACACTCGTCCAAATTTATTAATGCTGCCTTCACATGGAATTATAAATTATAATTTATCCAAAGATTAATGAACATAAGTGTGTTATAATCATTACTGGCCACTTTGGAAATATGCTTTGAATCCGTGGAATGCATGTACGTATTAAGTTTTATTGGTCGCTTTGTGATGACATGAAGATGTAGTTATAGTTCGTTTTGTATTGGTAATAATTTTTGATGTGTCGATTTTATGAGCTGTTTTGACATTTTTAAATGTAAATGATTTTGGAATGGTCCAAACGATTTTGTCTTTATGGACTGTTATGTTATAATTACTTATAATATTGTTGTTTATCTCTAAATTTAATTGATTGACAAGTTTTTGATTGATGATATTATCTTCAACTGTTTAAAATAAACCAACCGCGAAAAGGCCGTTTGCTCATAAGCTGCGTTTCCCCGTTTTTATATTTTATTCTCTAGAAACACGAAATACACATGCGTGCATACTATCCTGTCTTTATTTGACACGGGATAAACAGAGCCAAGGGCTCCAAGCCTAACTGTCCCGCTAAGCAAGCGCTGGATAAATATGGATTCTCAAATTCCTGGTGAACTTATTGAGGATTATTACTTGCAAAGACTTTTATCTGTTTTGTGATCTATGGTGTAATATTCTTTTTTTCCTAAACGAGAGATAAAATCGACTTCTGGCCACAATAAGTCAAAAAAATATAAAGCAGGTTCAACTCATCTAAAAAATTATATAAATGTAGTTCAAATATTATAGAAAATCAACATCATAATCACAAATTTTGTCCTTATATATTATATTTATCTACTTTGGTAAATAAAACAGAAAGCATTGTCACCTACCGACACAAAACAAATTAGTAAATCTGATAAATCTTGCCACTTAGTAGAAGAAGTAAGACTAGTCAATCAGTTTTTTCGAACGCTGTATCTTGTTGCCTATTGATTTACATAAAACATTAAAAATATGTAGAACGAATGAAGTACAATTTATTCACGGATACATAAATCCCAATTTATGACTTCGTTAGATGAACCACATGTTTATTATGACAGTGAAAGGGTAGGACTATTCACTTGAGCACTGTTATTAACAACCATTCCTTAAGGCCATAAAAATTAAAAAAGTTGATTATTAAGGTTGCGGAATCGCAAATACATGTCGATGTTCAAATTTTTTACCCAAAATAAGTTACGTTGCTTTTTTTTAGCCAATATATTATGTCGCTAAACGTATTTCTACTCGTTTCAGTAAATATTGAACACGCAGGAATATCTTTGAAAAAAGGTTATTTCAGATAACTTTACATTTAGTACAGTTTTTTTGGTTCATTTATTGACCTATTGAACAATTTTGTATATCGCCATCGCTATATAAAGAGGACCGCAGCAGCTAACGTAATGCGCATAGGCACCTTTGTACTAGGTACCATCCAAGGCGAAATATTATATAATTTAGTTTTAGTTTTAATACTTTCCAATTATTAATTTAGTTTCATAGTTTAGTCTAACATATTATATGTAGTTTAGTTCAATATATATATTTTTTTCATCTACTGTATAATAATTTAATGTTTCTGTCATGAATAAATTGTTTTACTATAGTACTGAAGAAGTTCTGTTAAAAAACATATCTAGATTGGTTTATAATCTTTTGACTTCTTGATACACCTGACACTTATAGTAATTACCAGTCTTGAGGCTGCGAACCTGGGCTTCCTTCAAACTATCCTTATTTCCAACCAACACAAAAGCAGGCCTGTATCAGTTCCCGTTTAGGCATCGGAAATATACCTACAATATTACTATGCGCGTAGGGACCACTTCGACGGGGAAAATTCAGTTTCATGAATCGATTGGTCAGTGTAATAAGGCTTGCAATGAATGTTAGGTATCTAAACAAAGAGGTGAGGAGTTCTGACGCGAGGTGAGGAGTTCTAAATTAATCCATAGCGCTAACAACATTAAGTAGATAATTCTTTGAATTTTTTTTCTGAGTAAGACTTCTTCTGTACCTAAGTACCAGTTATTATTCTGTGACGAAAGTAAGCTACTTGGAACTGAATAAGACATCAACCTGTACTTAAAATAAACCGATGGTGGAAATGCTTTGTAGTTGTTAATAAATTTTTATTGAATTTAACTGTCATTGTGGTGATTTTTTGTTCAAGCTTTTTTATTTGGAGTGTCAAATTTTGAATCTTCTGTTTTTGGTAGTATTTTGAATAAAATTAATATAGAACCTTGAAATGTAAATAATGATTTTAACACGTAGTCGTCAAGGTTCATTTAAAGCTTTTATAATACAAGTTCCTATGATTAATATATATAAATCAAAGGAACTATATAGGGATAAATTACATCTTTATACATTTAAAAAAATGTTTCTATACATACTTTATAAGTAATTTAATAACAGAGTTTTGAAAATATTTGATGATTTGTATTATAGTTCATTTTCGATTTCACCATAGCTTGCTCTAATATATTGTTATTCCGATTTCTTAACTGAGAGTATCAATGAGTTTCGATAAAAACGAAAAAAAAGTCTATATTACAAAATGATTTATCTACTTCCGTGGATTTCAGATACCCTTTACAGATAGTTTTGTTAAGAATTATTTCATTACACCTCATATAAAGAAAATAGGTAAGTACTCATATATCGAAGCGATAAGAAAAAAAAAAGAAGCTGTCAATGCTTAGTTGGATTTACATTTACAATTATTAAACTAAACGTCGTATCGTTTGTCGATTCATTAGTGAATCGTCAATGGATTAAAGGCGAAGGCAAATCGTCATTAATTTTGGTAATGAGAGTTGAACAACATGGGGCTTTCATGTCTGATCTAGTAAACATGACGCGAGCGACTCGTGCCATGGTCAATGATGTATCGACTTGTGTTTCATTAGGTATTGTTACATGGATGCCGATGGCTGGAAGAGACTGTGTTAAGTTGATTTGAAACTTGTTCAAAATGATACTCCTTCACAAGTAAATTGAAGAATTTACTTTGCTTTATTTTGGTAACGATAATAAAATAAGTAAACAAATCCATTATAAGTTAATATATCACCATCGAAAGAAATACTAAAACACTGGTTTCTTTGGTTACAAATATCTTAATAACAAATATGAAACTAGGTATACGTTAATCCTCCTCGGTATATTCGAATTCACACTTTCTCTATTTTATACCACTATACTTGTATTCTTGGATGGACTAGCCCATTATTCATTAAGTTCTGTTTCAAATAATTTGTTGTTGAAATTATGAATTTGTTGTTGATATTATTAATGTTCATATTTATTGAAGTCTCAACAAAATAAAAAAATATATTCGAAATGGCCTCATTTGGCTTTGATACAGGTCTTTAATCTGTCCGGCCACAAATCTATGGATTTTTATTTGTAAATACATTGTCATTTGTATCAGAATTTATTTTTTGTGATTTCTTACTGTATTAGTTAATAAGTCTTTTCATTTATCTCCTTTCCAAGTATATATATATATATATATATATATACTTGGAAAGGAGATTATCTAATTCAATATATTTCAGTCCAAAAAATCAGAAGCAGTATTAGCTAAAATCTTTTTTCGTCAAAACGGATAACTAAAAATACCTAATGCATTTTGTATGTCTACAAACACATTGATTCGCGGTACTGACCACACTTTGCGGTTATGTTACCATTATATCTCGGCATTCGTTATCAAATTAGTTACTCATTTCTTGTTAAATTAGTTTTGGTAGCCAAAATATGTACATAGTTTTAGGGTAAATATTTTATCTTTTTGCCAATTTAAAGATGATATTTATTAAGGTTACTTATTAGTATTGGTATGGTTAGTAATAGCAAAAGATAAAGTTTTTGATCACGCTTTTAAATGTACATGAATATTTAGGATAGAATATTTAAAATGAATTTTAAAGTAAATGTGAGTAAATATGGCTGCGTAGGATTTTAGTCATTAAAAAAACGTGACGTAAAAAAAAATATAAAGGTGAGTAGATGTACAAATGAATGATCGATTTATTAATTTAAGTAAATAATAAAATCGAATATCATAATCAAGTAAAGTTTATGTACCAAAGTATATGTAGTTATTTTGTAAGAATTAACCACAAGCTTAAAGAAAATAATACAGCTAAAAAAAAACATTGTAAAAATGAAATAAGAAAGTCCAAAAAATATTCCTTATTATCTATTAATAGCAAAATTAAATTCATAAATATAATACAAGTTGATACAAAAGTCAGTACTACACAAAAAGCATTAGAAAGCCTACCTAATAGACTTTTTAAAAAGAAATTTCATGATTGGGTAGTTAAAAGATGATTTAATAATAAATGAATATTTAAAACCAAATCTTATTTAATTATAATAAAATGTATACTGTAAATTTCTTTAATATAACTGGCATTGTACTATATTATCTCGGCATTTATTTAATAACTATTTTATCATATTGTATACAAGTAAAGGCGTCTGGCAGCAAGGTGGGTCCATGATATCAAACGGATTGCTGGAAATAATTGGATAGCTAAGGCTAGGGATAGGATCCAATGGTGCAGACAAAAGGAGGCTTATGCCCAGCAGTGTCGTTGAGAGCTGACGGTGACGATGATGGTAGAAATAATCATGTTGATACATGATTATTTCTACCATCATCGTCACCGTCAGCTCTCATCATCATCCTTGGAAAAAGCTACTTTCCAACGTTTACCCTCGTCCCCTCCATAACTTTTGAACCGTTGAACCAATTTTTACCAAACAGCTAAGAACCACCCGCAAGGAAACTTGCTTTCATGCAAAAAACCGCATCAAAATCGGCTCTTACGTTTGATCGCTTCCATGCCACAGACAGATATATAGACAGACAGATAGCCAGACATTGGCGACAAACTTATAACACCCCTCTTTTTCGTCGGGGGTTAAAAACATATAATATTTTTGCATGCTGGAAACGGCTTAGTGTGCGATCCTCCTTTAATGTACAACACCTATTCTTTATAAAAAATAAAAAAAAACAATTTTGATATATTGCGAGCGTGCTTAGCCGCATCCAGCAAAGCCTACATCAGTGAAAGGGATCGTGTGGGTGTCCTTGACTGGCAGTCATCGATCACTGCGTTCACCTCATACTTTCAAAGCTTACACAAAAGCTCACAAGATATTAATTACAATTCAACACCAACTAATTTTCTCAATAAAACATGGTTATGTTTATTTTTATGATCAATTTAACCTTTGTTTTTTGACGAAGAGAAGGTTTATTATCAAACTAGCTAATGCCCGCGACTTCGTTCGCGTGGACTTTATGACTCCGGCGTATTAATATAAATAACAACTAATGAGAGAGAAAGATAGAGAGAGATAAGAAAGTACTTGTAACAGTGTTAGGAGTTAAAAGTCAATATTATTTTAATTCTTTCCTTCGGGAGCCAATATGAAAAGAGCTGAAGTGTTACTAACCCTGGAGAAAGCCACATTAAGTTGGCCATGCGAAAAAGCAGTCCTTAGATCGACATCAGCAGCTTTAAGCCTCTAAAACTGTGACTTATTTTCATAGGAAAGCAAGTAAACACTGTGTATTTGTAAAACTGTGTATTTTCAAAAGGAAAATTGTTATACGCGGAATAAATACAGTTTCACTGGCACCACTCACAGTAAACTTTAAGTGTCTCAGCAGACTATGCCGAAGTTTAGCGGCTAAAGTTCAGTGTCTAAAGTTCGGTGGGGATGACACACTAAATAAGCTGAAGTTCAGCCGCTGAAGTTCGGTGGAAACGCCGGACTGTAGTGATGTGCCGATATGAGAATTTAATCTTCCGTCTTTGGCGCGTCTGCGGCGAACGGACACGGGAGCGGAAGAGGGAACGGAAGTGGAAAAGGGAACGGAAGCGGAAGCGGGAGCGGGAGCGGGAGCGGAAGTGGCAGCGGCGGCGGAAGCGGCGGCGGCAGTGGCGGCGGCGGCGGCAGCGGCGGTGACGGTGGCGGCGAGAGCGGGAGCGGCGGCGGCAGTGGCGGCGGCGGCGGCAGTGGCGGCGGCAGTGGCGGCGGCGGCAGTGGTGGCGGCAGTGGCGGCGGCGGCGGCAGCGGCGGTGAAGGCGGCGGCGGGAGCGGCGGCAGCGGCGGCGGCGGGAGCGGCGGCAGCGGCGGCGGCGGGAGCGGCGGCAGCAGCAGCGGCGGCGTCGGCGGCGGCAGCGGCGGCGGGAGCGGGAGTGGGAGCGGGAGCGGGAGCAGGAGTGGGAGTGAGAGCGGAACGGGTACGGGAACGGGTACGTGGAAGAGGGAACGGGAGCGGGAGCAGAAACGGCAGCGGCGGCGGCAGCGGCGGTGGCGGCAGAAGCGGCGGCGGCAATGGCAGCGGCGGTGGCAGCGGCGGCGGCGAGAGCGGGAGCAGCGGCGGCGGCGGCGGCGGGAGCGGCGGCGGCGGCGGCGGCAGCGGCGGCAGCGCCGGGAGCGGCGGCGGGAGCGGAAGAGGGAGTACGGGTACAGGTACGGGTACGGGTACGGGTACGGGTACGGGTACGGGTACGGGTACGGGTACGGGTACGGGTACGGGTACGGGTACGGGTACGGGTACGGGTACGGGTACGGGTACGGGTACGGGTACGGGTACGGGTACGTGTACGGATACGGGTACGGGTACGGGTACGGGTACGGGTACGGGTACGGTTACGGGTACGGGTACGGGTACGGGTACGGGTACGGGTACGGGTACGGGTACGGGTACGGGTACGGGTACAGGTACGGGTACGGGTACGGGTACGGGTACGGGTACGGGTACGGGTACGGGTACGGGTACGGGTACGGGTACGGGTACGGGTACGGGTACGGGTACGGGTACGGGTACGGGTACGGGTACGGATACGGGTACGGGTACGGGTACGGGTACGGATACGGGTACGGGTACGGGTCCGATTCAGGCAAAAGCATCGGAAGTTCGGCATTATGTGTTGCTAGTAATGCAAATAACATTGCAGGCATGTATTGGCTGAAATTCAGCCGCTGAACTTCGGCATACAGTGCTGAGACACTAAGTTGGGTTCCGTTACACAGTTTCGGCGGAGTCAAATTGCGCATTCGCATTATTGGCCCTCCGACATTAAGACTTATTTTGTGAGCCGAAAGTCCATTTGCTGCAAGTGAATTAAGAAACTCAACTGGATAATTGGTGGTGTCGTCAACAACTCTATCCAAGAAATTAACAATAATTTGCGTCATAAGTTCTATAATAATTGATATTTAATTTTTTGGTGTCAATATGGCGCGTTCAGTCGTCAGCAGAAACGGCAGCGGCGGCGGCAGCGGCGGTGGCGGCAGAAGCGGCGGCGGCAATGGCGGCGGCGGTGGCAGCGGCGGCGGCGAGAGCGGGAGCAGCGGCGGCAGTGGCGGCGGCGGGAGCGGAAGAGGGAGTACGGGTACGGATACAGGTACGGGTACGGGTACGGGTACGGGTACGGGTACGGGTACGGGTACGGATACGGGTACGGGTACGGGTCCGATTCAGGCAAAAGCATCGGAAGTTCGGCATTATGTGTTGCTAGTAATGCAAATAACATTGCAGGCATGCATTGGCTGAAATTCAGCCGCTGAACTTCGGCATACAGTGCTGAGACACTAAGTTGGGTTCCGTTACACAGTTTCGGCGGAGTCAAATTGCGCATTCGCATTATTGGCCCTCCGACATTAAGACTTATTTTGTGAGCCGAAAGTCCATTTGCTGCAAGTGAATTAAGAAACTCAACTGGATAATTGGTGGTGTCGTCAACAACTCTATCCAAGAATTTTTCTGGTGTGTTATGCTCTGAAGGTCCGCAAATTCTGAACTTATAAGTTCTTCTTCGGACGAAACAACTTTTTTTTTGAAAAAATTTCAATGTACAGACACATTTTTTTACTCTTTTATTATAGTATACATTTAGTATGTTTTTGTTCAGCGGCAACAAAAAACATCATCTTTAAAAATTTCAACTGTCTAGCTATAATGGTTCATGAGATACAGCCTGGTGACAGACAGACAGACAGACTAACAGTCGGACGGTTTAAGGAATAGGGTCCCGTTTCTACCCATTTGGGTAAGGAACCCTAAAAATCGAATAAAATAAGTATTTATGGGGGGCTCCCATACTACAAACGTGATTTTTCATAGATTATGGTACGGAACCCTTCGCGCGCGTCCGACTCGCGCTTGGCCAGTTGTATTATAACTCAACAAAAAGTTCTCATCAGACTTAACAACTTTTGCTAAGGCGGCATTTTAATATTTTTTATAGTTTAGCTGGACCATTATAGTTCTGCATCATGTGTTCCATTTTCCAAAATCAATTATAGCCTATATGTTGCCCAGGCTTCACAGCTATATAACAAAAAAAGTTTCATTCGAATCCGTCCAGTATTTCCGGAGATTAGCGTGTACAAACAGACAAACAGACAAACAGACAAACAGACAAACAGACAAACAGACAAACAGACAAACAGACAAACAGACAAACAGACAAACAGACAAACAGACAGACATTTTTTTTTATTTTCTTACTCTATTACTATATCTCCATCGCCACAAATATTTTTTTTTGAAAAATTTTCAATGTACAGACACATTTTTTTTACTCTTTTATTATAGTATAGATTTTAGAAATTTTTATTTGAAAAATTTGGTTAGTAAATGGTAATTTAGCTACTTTACGTTTACTTTAGAAAACGTTTAAATAATTATCTACAGATATGAGTTACATAGAAAAAAAAATTACAATAATTAGTTGAGAGTTAGAGAGGTAAATAATCTCTAACCTCATTATTCATAAAAATACAAACGTTTGCTAAACCTATTTAATTTAATTTATGTTTTGTCTTGTTCCTTCATTGTTAAATATTAAAAAGAGGGAAAGAGACAAAACATCAATTAACTAAAATAGATTTAGCAAATGGTTGTTAATTTTTATGAATGAGGGTAACTCTCTCTCTGTAGGCTAGGTGGGTTGATAACATCAAACAACAGAGCAGGATGGCGCAGACAAAAGGAGGCTTATGCCCAGCAGTGGGTACCTGAGAGCTGTTGATGATGATGATGAACTCGCTGAAGAAAAAAAGCTTTAGGTAGGTACTTAAATGGGTTAACGAAATAATTTATATCAGCATTTCCCGTAAGCAAACTATGGTTGGACAGGCACACAGGGTTAATTTTTAAACAACATTTTAGGAAGAATTCCAGTCTATGAAACTAAACTATTTTCTATAAAAATATATTGAAAATCGATAAAATGAATTTGTCCTCCCATAACAAATCCATTTGGCTGAGGGCTGACTTAAATGGAAAGTCGTTTTTTTTTTCGATAATTGTTTTTATGGAAAGTATTTAAGTATTTCAGTATTATGGACTGAACTTGCTTCAAAAATGATGCTGGTATTTTAAAAGTCACCCTATATATTTCAATTTTAAAATGGACTACGACTAGAGTTTTACTTTCGAAACTAAATAAATAAAAAGGGGCAAATCACACAGATTGAGCTAGCCCCAAAGTAAGTTTAAGATTGTTATGGGATATTAATCCAACAATATAATATTTTATAAATACATATATAAATAAACACCCAAGACCCAGGACAATTGAAATTGATAATGGACTAAATACAATTTGATTTCCCAATTTTATTAAAATTTAAGAACTTTATGATTATCTTTGTTTGGTATTTTGTCAATCTCAATAAATTTTCTCTAGCCTTTTCCAGTACCATACAACGTTTCCTTCTTTGCATCCGTATGTAAGTAGATCACTATAACTTATTGATTGAGACATTTAACTAGTTTTTAGATTTTATTAGATATAAAAAATCTTAGTAGGTAAGTACCAACTCCACAAAAATAAAAGTAGACATTAATTTCCGCATCTGACACCTTTTACAGCCGACACTCTGAGTGTTATAAGTACCTACTTACACAAAAACACGTTTGCAGGACTGCGATTCCCATGTTTTGTTAGGTCGCTCACAAAAAATCGCCACAATAATTCCCGTCCCTATCTTTGTAAATATAACGCGTATATTTGCGTATAACCTTGAAGTCATTGCAAAAGTAACACCTGTTTTGTTCAGGTACGTTTTGCATGTTTATTTAGTCCGCTCAAAGATTATTTTTGTCACATTCAGTGTTATAAGATGTTTATATTTTATATTTAACAGTGAATAGGGCAGCCATTCTTACGGTTGGGTGTTCAATAGTGTGGTCGCATGAAAAGCGCCTGTGGGAGAGCGTGAAGCAATGTTATTTGATCGTTTGTTTTAAAACTTTGCGGTAGGCGTTAATCGATTTCAATTCGAATACTTTTTAAATTATTTCGGTTCAATTACACGTAGATACGTATAAGAAATTTTATTAGATAAAATTTTGGAATAAAATCTAGTAAAATTAGGTAAACGTCGCGTTTTTTCCTCAATGACTTATTGATATTGCGTTTTGAATGGGTAAATGTATAATGTAGTGTTAGCTCTATATTTATCTCAAATAAAGAATACACATCAATACTAATTTTAAATTTTTTTATGATCAATATAGGGTGTACTTACTGTACAGCGTAAAGAAATCTTTCTGCACTTACAAAATCAGGGAAAAGAAACTTTCACACTTGAACGCCTACATTTATAATATTTTCCATAGGAAACACAACTTAATTTCATGATGCACTGTTAAAGAAAATCAACTACGTGTAAGGAATTATTATAAATTTGAGTTTTAGTAAAATGACTTGGCTATTGGCTAAGACTACATAGGTTACTTTGTACTTTATCAACCATTACGTAGGTATAATAAATATTAACTAGCAAAAAACGAAAACAAAACATATACTTATTTTATTTTATAACTTTTCGAACCTAATTAATTCCGTTCACACATTGTTGATACTTTTTTTTATTTTTACTCATCTAATTTAGATTTATTTGGAGGTTGCAAAATGGATGGCCTAAACGAAAAAGGCTCCGAGTTATTTAGATGCTGTTATAGATAGGCAGAAATCGCTAAAACAAAAGCACGATGGCTGAACAAATAAAAGTGTCCCACGGCACCGGACAATAGATCAACCTGATGGGCATTCGTTTAAAATTGCTCGATTTTTGTCAGAAACGGATGGCCACCTACAATAGCCGTACAAAAAAAATGATAACTTATTTTAGCAACTGTACGGTAAGACTTTTGGCCAAAAGGTACGGCCTTGTGCTCGAGCATAATGGGAAACTGTGTTTGTAATGATGTATTCTCATGCAGAGAAATCAAGACACCTACCGCGTGGCAGCACCGCTATATTTCACCTCGACCTTATTGTGCACGGACATCTTCACTGACAATATTTTAAACCCTCATTTCACGGAATTTGGCCATATTACGGGCAACACTCGGACATGTAAGCAAACATCTTAATGTTTACTAATGAAACATTCGAGTACATTGATTGATGAGTTTCGCTAGCACGGGTTTTGTGTACGGTATTATTCTATTCAGGCGTGGCCCCGCGGGGTGCTGCGCGTCCGCGTTGGTGGCATGGCCTTTGTTGCCATTTTTTTGAGTCATTCAAATTTCATGCGCATTTTAGCGCATTAGGAGATAGGTGAATGATTAAGAGGTCTGCGGGGTCACCCCTCCGAGGTCGTCCCCGGGGAGGAGGGCGAGAGTACGTGGCTGCAGTGCTTGCCGCCTTGCAATTAACTCCCGTGTCGAGACATTATCCCAACATTACCAGCGGTTCGGCTGAGGGTTGGCGCTAAGAACCTTAATCGAAACTAATACTTGGATAGGCGACGTACGAGCACTAATAAAGATGGGTTTAATTTGACAGACAACGGGAGTACTAACACAGAAACATATTGCGTAAGTTCAATAATAAAAATATTGTATTCGTATGGTTTAATAAGTCAATTACAAATTAGGTACTTATTGTATACACCTTATGACATTTTAAGGGTTCCGTAGTAAACAAGAAACCCTTATAGTTTCGTAATGTATGTCTGCCTGTCTGTCTATCTGTCTGCGGTTTTACTCAGAGACCATAAGTACTACAAAGCTGTAATTTGGCAAAGATATATATTTTAATAATGCCAATAAAGTGGTAAAATAAAATCAAGAGTTTTTTTTTTTCATTTAGGGATCCGTTTCGAAAATATTTGGTTTTATTGTACAATTTTTTGTTAGAGTCAAGTGTGCTCTCCTCTATCTAGTAAACGATTGTAGGTATATGGACACGTGAAAAAAATCATGGCCTTAGTATACCTATATATAACGAAGTCTTAAGAAAATCTATCAAAGCTAAGAAAGTTTACAAATTCCAGAGACATAGGCGACCAACTTATAAAATGTACTTGGAAAACTAAAATGCCATACAAATTCAAAAAAACCTAGTTTTTTCTAAAGACGTTTATAGTCCCGACAACTCAAAGTCGGTATTTGCAACCATGATAGGACTCTATTTTTGCCGGACGGTGGAAAAAAAGAATCAAACGACGCGTTGCTGTCCGTATCGCCAATTTTCGCTCATTCTTACGCCTGCACAGAAAGAAAAAAAGGTGGGGGGCATTCTAAGTTCTTTTCACTTATATCAGCATGGAAGAGTCACTAATAGATTCTGTCTTTCAAAAAATCGTAGAAAATCGAAAATCTTTCTTTCTCCATAGCAATGAAACTGTCAAAAGCGACACTGAAAAGGGCAACCACAACACTCAGATCCAATATCACGTTATTAAAGAACAAAACTTCGTGCGTCAACGATTATCAATATAAGTTAATCTAGCACAAAGGGTGGCCCAATGCAGTCGCATTGTGTTCTAGGGCCGACCCCCGCTGCAGCGCTGCTTATTTAATGCAACGACGCACACGTAAACATCAAAATAACTTTTGTGTGACACTTCTCCCCCTCCCTCTAATTTTACTAAGTAGCCGTATCTTACAAATGTATTGGGGATGCAGCTAAATGTGTTTTAGCGCTGATTTGTTTGATACAATTTAATGTGGACCATTATAGCCCGGGATTTGAATGGGACAACTTTAATTTTAAATTTATTTATATTGCTTGTGTTAAGTCTGACTCATTACTTTATTGAAAAACGGTGCTAGCAGAAAGTTTGCCTTTCCTATAGAAAGAGTACCAGAAAAATACTATACGTATCGCTCATACAAGGTCATTCATTGAAAAGCTCACATATAAAAGAAAATTCTTATTTTACTAAAATATTATCGTAAGTGAATAAATATCGTAAGTAAAAAAAAATATATTTGAATTATTTTAAAGAAGGCTAGAAAAAAAACAGAGGTGCCGAATCACATGCAAATACTGAAAATTGCTATACTCACGCCATATACTTAGGTAAGCATCTACCTAGGTACGTAGAGGAGTAGATATTAATTTGTTAAAACAAAATGACAATCAAACAAAACGATTTTGGTGTTTTAATGTACTTGAATTATTGTTAATAAAATATTGAGTATTGTTACATATTATGTTTACTGCAGTAACACGATAACACAAAGCCGCATAGAACAATACAGAACATGCATGACGAGCACGACAATATCTTATGAGAGCATGTGACCTCGAGGCACCCCAGCTTCGCTGCCACTCTTCTGTCACAGATTACGCAAAACTTGACAGCCTCCCAATTCGTTACCAAATGTGTTAATCGTACTGCAACACTTTTACGGTCCACGGCACCAAATGAGATTAGCTCGATGACAATGCCGACATCTGTAGCTGAATGAAACTCGTCATATTTTGACAGGTATCGTCATACGGCCCGTTCTACCCTCGTCTACCCACATACATGTGTTCCAAACGTCCCACGCGAATCGCGACTTGATTTTTTTTTTCTAACAAAAGTACTGATTTCACGCGGCGCGAACATTCATCCGATTGTCGTGAATTCTGTTATCTTGTATTAGCAGAAGTGAGAGGTGATATTGAAAAAATAATACGTTTGGGATTCCATGGCACCCCATGTGCGCAGCTTCCTTTCACTGCTACACTATAAATGAAACGGATGATAAATTTATTTAATGTATACAAATGTTTGGACATTTTTATTTGGCTGTCGCTTAAGCGTAGGTAACATAATTTAGTTCGCCATATGTTACATCGGCATAAGTAGGAAGTGGAAAAAATGTTTTATGACCTGTGAGTGAAACTATGACAACTCGGCCCTTTCGTTCGGTAAACGGTTTTTTTGGATCCGCAAAAGGTTATTGAGAAATGTTTTGGATAAATAAAAGAGTCATAAGTTATTCGAAATATTAAATGAAATGTATTATCGAGAGTGTAATGTATCGTTGGTGTAATAATATTGGAGGCAGGCGAGAGCTTTTTGTTCCTTGTTATTTTTTATCATGACGTTGTTTCTCTGTTAACACGACGTGCATTCTGAAGTCGTTAATTTTGCAGCCTGTGCTCAATGTATTCATCGCTTAATAGCAATAATGTTCTTGATATTGGGACAAGTACTTACTATTTATACATAGGTGCTGAGTAAGTTCTACGATAAGGTTTATAGATTCGATACTAAAGTATAATGATTTCCAGCACAGAAGTTTAATAATAAAACCTTTATTATGTATATGTATGGTATGTGTTAGGGAAGAATTAACCTATAAAAATATTAAATTGAATATTTTAATATAAGTAGGAACATATTAATTCTTTTTATTTTATTTTAAAATAAGCTTGGAATAATGATAAAATTGAAAAGTAAAACTGAACCTAAATTATACCAAGCTCGTCACGTAATTTATATTCTAGGTACTCGTATTGGAATTTGGCGCAATATTTAACAAAAAATATGACTCACGTGAAAAACCTACACAATTTTGCAAAATAATTACCTGAATTGCGATCGTCATCCTGGCGTCAAACTGCCTGTTCCATTCCACTGAAAAGCAATAACACGTAAAAAATGCTCAAAATATTTAGTGTCATCATTTACTTACCAAGACCATATTATTAAATATTGTTAAAAATAAACAACTTTCTCCTAATGTTCAAACCACATCTATAGATATAATGTTCACTGAGGACTCGGTTCCACTGTTTAACCTTATTTACAAGTTATTTATCCACTTACACCACGTATAAATTGTCATTAGCCGCGCAGGGATGGCTATAAAAATTTGCCGCCTCATTAACGACGGTTTTGATCCGGGTTGCCACCTAATTGATCTCTGGCCAGCCACCCGGGGTAATTATTCACAGGGGGTATATAAAGTAATTATTTTCGGGTAGCCCTTTTTCCTTGTCGCCAAGGTCCCCCCTTGCCCCCCCTTGCGCCCCCGCTAATCACCGCGCCCCGGTGCCGATGACGGGTCGCAAGTGTGTCTTGGCTCGTTGACAGGATTTTAATATATTTTGTTGTATGTAAATTGATGCTGATGTCGCCGGATGCGACTGATAATTCGGCACGTCATTTTTAACATCACAGCTATGGTTTTTATGTGACCTCCCTACACGCAGTTTTTACGAGTAGAAATCAAAAACATTTGTAACGGGATGTTTTTTTTCGGGAAATTTATATATGTCGTTTTAATCCACAGAATTATTAAACACCGATAGAATCGAAAACACGCTAAAAGGTAAAATTATTAAAGAAACATAAATTAAAAGGACTTCTCATTAAAATTAGGCCTAGTACAAAGATATTTCAGCTGGAAAAACTAGTCTTATGTCGCTTATCATACTTTAACTTCAATCATAAAAATTATTTTTACAACCCTTTTATTCCCTAACTTATCTATACAGTGTAAAAACACACGTGCACTACTAAACCTTAAACATAAAATGATAAACGCCTAAACTTATATGAATTTCGGAAGTAATAACTCCACTATTCCCCGTTTATATTATCCATAAAACCAACACTAGGAAAAAAAAACAATTACAGATCATAAATTACCATTACCTTGGACATAAAAAAAATCTTTACAGAAAGAAATAATAATAATTTATAATTGTTAAGGGTGAGATCTCAGTGATGTTCGTCTTCATAAGATGCGACATTTCATCCCTGTCTAGGTAGGAACTTGAGTTTTAAATTTCATAGGTGTGACATTACTTTCATAGTCGAATGACATGCACATAGAATTTTAACCATATAAATAATTTATTGTAGCAAACTTTATTTATAATATTAAATAACAAGGAAAAGTTTGGCGCTAGAAGAAAACCGTTGAGCAAAATCTTAAGCAGAAAAACACAAAGTAAACGTACGTGTCAAATCTTATACTTTAAACGAGCAATTCTTGTATAAAAGTTAACTATATAAAAATATATATATAATCAAGATCTCGGAAATGGCTCCAATGATTTCAATGAAACTCGGTATTTCGCCCAGCTAATTAAGAATAATACGAATAATTGTTATGAATTCAAACCAAGTGGCGTTATTTTTGTCAGTAGTGTTACTTTGCAAGAACGTCGTGCATTACAACACTTCTAGAATTTCATTTATATTCTACGTAAAAATAGGTATACGCGTAAAGTAAATACAGTTTTTAATAATAGACTTAATATTCTATCGATTGCGGATTTGTAATGTGACATTCTAAAACTCAAAAATCGAGCGCCTGGTAGACAAGTGCTAAGCCCACCGCCCGCGCAATCCCCCCAAAGGGCTCCCCTTGTTATGCATAAAATTTTGTCTTATTACTTCCAACTTTGCCATTATATCTGACGAGAAGTTATCAAGTTATTTTGTTATTAAAATTTTTGGTCGCTCGTCTAGTTCGAATGTAAATGGGACGCTTAAATTATAAAGCGCAAACTTATTTGATTGAACAAACCTTAGGATTTGAGGATTAATGTTGGGAATTCAGAGGTAGGTGATTCGCGTTTTGTTGGCGCTGTAAGCGAAATGAAGGCGACAAAGAGGATTCGGGATATAGCTTTTGTATTTATGTAGACCAGTGCTGCGCAACTTTTGGTCACGGTTTGTTCAGAGAACATTCTCCAAACAAATTGCTTTAATAAAAGCTGAAATAGTAAAGGATACAATGTGAGCCGATTCTTTACATAATGGTCTGATAGCAAAGAAAATTAATTCAATTTTTAAACTTATTTTGTCCCGCACAGTAAAATTGATTGAGGGAATAGGCGTTAACTTTTAACGTAGGCGATGGGTTAGCAATACGTTTCTACATCCGATTCACGCGTTTTCAGTTTCTTAGGCCCATTACTTCAGTAAGCGTGGCTTTTGGGTCTTGCGACGCTGACTTTTGGCTACCATTTAAGCAACAATTAGCATTTCGAATAATTTTTCAAAACTAAAAACTGACGTCAGCACTAAACTACACAACCAATTTTGATAAAATTTCTATTTTCTATGAACCAGAATTTTCAAAATTGGTCCATATGCGTCTTCGAGGACCTAATCGGTGAACATACACAAAAAAAAGATTCCGAAAAATTGATAACCTCTTCCTTTTTTGAAGTTGGTTACAAAGAAAGCTTTCAGTTCCAAATATAATACGATGACCGTCTAGCTTCATGTTTGTCAGTTAGAATATAGTTAGTTATAATATACTTCTCTTTTACGACATAAGTGTGTGTCACATTAAAAAGAAAGACTTGTATTACTTACAGAAATATATGTTACATTTGACTTATGAATTATAACAAGCATTGAAAGCCGGAAACAAGACGAATTTGCGTCTCCTGAGATTCGAAGAAGCGTCATCACTTCCGCAAGGGTGTCTTCCTACTTAATTGTAACGATCACATGCAGGCTACGATGTTTTACAAGATTTATTAACATTGTAAAGAAAAATAATAAAGTTTGTAGCAGGTATACAAAAAGAAACCTCACTTTTAATTTAATATGAATATAAAAACAACATAATAGTGAGATCGAAGTATAAAAAATTCAAGAAAAAACTACGAGCTTGCTTTAATTTGGTTTGAATCTTGCTTAGTAGTATGTATGATCATTATAATCTGCTGTAACTTTTCTGAAGGGCAAAAACATTAACTTCGGAATAAACGAAGTAAAGTACTAAATCAGCCGACTTGAAATTAGATTGAATAGACCATGACACGTATTTTTAAAATCACTTGTCACATTACGAATGGTTTACGAGAGCGTTTCCAAACGGGCGCATTTTTGAAATGATCGCATGTGAAGGATTTGCAACGAGTGGTCTCGACCACTCGTAATTTTGACATTTGTGGCGTAGATTTGTCAAAGACACCTTTCATGGAGAATCCGTTCCGATTCATGCTGCCTTTTTATTCATGGTTTAATTCTTAGAAAAATTATATATATACGCAGAAAACATCCAGAATATATATACATATTCTGGATGTTTTCTGCGTAAAACAATATTGTTTTTAGCCGACACGACGGTTCCAAAAATACGGCCAAATGGTTTTTTTTACGCGAGCGGTGAGTTAGAAAACTACACGTTTAATATTATATTTCGGTGAGTCCTTTAATGAAAAATAGCACTCCATGTCTCATTCCAACAAGACCCAAAAAACTTTTCGTGCCCCGTGTGTCCCAAACATACGTAAAGCATGTCATATCTGAAGGAGTTATTATTTAAAGTAATTATTTAATTAACACGGTGTCTCCACTAACCCTCTTAAGCGAGTTCAGAACTACTAGGAGTTAAGAACAGGCTAATGTTAACATATACGAGACCGTCATTGTCCGGGACGGGACCCCCGCGGTGGCCACTGTGTGTACCCAACTTACTCGTATACGCAAGCAAACTACGCCGAACATTGTTACTTCTACCCCTCGCTTTTAACATCATTAGCTGCATAAGATTTCGCTGTTATATTTGTTTTCATAACTCACCGCTGCAACACATATTCCTAACCAAAATCGCTGTGGGATAATCTTTCAAAAAATTGCGTATGTCCAACTGTAAACGGCGTTCAACGCTTGCGAAACAGCTATAATATCTAAAGATTTAAACTCAAACAAATGGACAAAGAGTCTCGTTAATTCGTTCCTATTCGCTCATTAACAACAACCAAAACTCTGGAAAAGCCTAAAGAAATTCTTTTATATGAGAGACGGCGCGCACGTCAAAGCGTACTAAAGCAAAGCCCCTTTAAATTCATAACTTTTAATTAAGTGGAATGCTAACACAATTACAGGGTTTATAGACGTATCAAATTTTCTGAAACGGACCGTTCGACGTCGTAAAATGTGAGAATGATTACAAATTTTAAAACAAAGCATTGTAACGTTGAATTTAGTGCTATGAACAGATGGCGAGGTTCTTAAGGGAAGCTTTTGGGGCTCGTTGGGAGGAATGGCGTGGAGTATAGACTGGTAGAGTCGACTCGGTGTTAATTTGTCGCTACAAAGTGTTCAGATGTTCCTCGCCTCGCCTCCGTTATGTACACGTGTTGCTGACATTATTGTGCTTACAATTTTAGAGTAATCGGGGATGTTATTTTACATCTCACGATTTGTTTTTAATAATTATATAATGGATTGAGAGGTATTTATTTACTACCAACTTGTACATGCTCACAATCAAGCTGAATGTGGAATTTAATCTTGTGGTCTTGTTACCTTTTAAGACACAAAATTAGGATTAATATGCATGTTTATTTTTTAAGTAGCAATATTGTGATAATATAGATGTGCATATATTAAAAACTAGCAGTAAGTAAACAATGGTAATTAATTGTACAAGTAATCCTAAAAGTTGTAACCTGAACTTTTTGCTTTTAACTTATATTATTGAACGAGTGTGCGAAACTAGCGTCGATAACTCAAGTAGTTTTGATCAGAGTTTCATGAAAGCAGCCAATATACAAAATCGAACATGAGCCTAATTGTCAAAAATTGTGGTTTTTTGTTTTAAACTTTAACTATTAGTTTATTCCGATATACTTATAAGTATTTGTAGATAGGGACATATTTTAGATATGTATGCGAATTAATGATTTTATTTTATATAGGTATCTATCTACTTCAATATTCTAATAAAACATGCCCTCGAAAGTTCAATGTTAGAACGGCAACATAAACGTATCGTATGTGTTTTGCATGCCCTAAATAAACATTCACAATGGCCGTCCTAAGCACACTTGACCGGACGAAAAATTGAGCATCAAAGTAGAATTAATGGTACACCGAATGTGCCCGAGGCCATCTTCTAACAAGGCCTACTCGAACTCGGCCCCAGGACTATGTTAGTTCAAGTGACTCTCATTTTACGAATGTTTTTACTAGCCGCCCAAGGCTATGTGTAGTCAAGGAACGAAATGAAATTTTATTCAAAATTAAATAAAACTATTTATTGACAGATTTTCAGTTTGGTAGTTTATTTGAATATAAAGTACATGTAGTAGGACTCTAAAATAGAGTGCAAAAGCATTCAATTAAATTAAATTTCACAAAATAATTGCACTTGTCAAATCATATCCCATTTGAACGTGATTTTATTTATGCGTCATTAATGCAAAAGATATAAGAATGATATCAAGAGCGTAATTTGACTCCAAGAAACTATGACGTCAAATCCCACAGAAAATGTTTGTTTTGAAATTTAGAAACAATTCATTATAAAAAAAGAGCCCTTTTTTATACCCAGTGTCACTCCCACAGTAAATATGAACCTAATGACACCTCTCAAACTAAAATCTATCGAGCCGTTCAGGCTGCAGAGCGTGAAAAACAATTATACATACATACTTTCGAAAAATATAACCCTTTTTCTGGCGTAGTCGGGTAAAAGTTTGACTTGTTAGAAACTAGCGGATTTCTTCCTCTTTTTCATTGCGTAGCTACTTTACATATGTGACAACGGTGGCAAAATGGTCCATCAAGCTGATTTTATACATTGACAATATTGAACAAAAGCTAAGCGTCTCAGTTTCAAGATTGATTAAAATTATCAACCGACTTACGTGAAAATTTGTGACAAGCTTTGAAAATTATACAAAATGTTTTTGTCAATTCAGCTTTTTGAAATTTTTCAAAATGGCGAATGGGGTTGAAAACTATATAATAGCAATTCCGAAAAAATTTAATAAGACGCATTTGTTTTTGTCTGCACACCTTTTAATCTGACAAACTTCAACGGGTCGGGGGTGACTCGCGAGGTCTACAGCTCACAGAGCCACAAATATGTATTTAAAAAAAATCGAAATTGTCTTGGGCTAATTCCATTCTCGCATTTTTTTCAATACTCAAAGGAATTAAACGGTACAGCCAAACGACTTACACATTTTGGTGTGTCAAATAAAAGAAGGAAAAGTTTTAATTCGTAACGTTTTTATTCTTTTGTAACTGCCATTTGCAAAGAGACGCAATCGAGTTTTCCCGACGGATAAAAGAGTACTTGTAAAGACACATTTGAAGAATAATGCTTGAGCTTTCTCTTTTTTTTTTACTTATGTTTATAAAGCAGTAAAACTGTAAAATAAAGTCCCTGAAGGCACACTTTATTAAAAAAAAAAACATGTTATTGTAAGCATTACTTTTCTAATTACTAATGATTAACTTTTTTGTAAAACCGAAATTATTTTAATTGTTCGGAATCTTATGGTAATTTTGAGATAAAAGATTATGTCTTTTTTGTATTTTACTTTATTTTTAACGGGGTAAAGAAACGCAAAGTATCTTCATAGAATGCGAAATATAACGATTTATATAGTTATTTTCAGATTGAATTATATTTAGATTATCTACTTAATCTTAAAACATTTACTCTGCGTATTGTGTCTGCGCTATAATAGAAAATACAGTACCTATCTGTGGAAGATATTCGAATATTACCTACACCTACTAATGCAAGTAAATGAAAATGTTATATAAATATAATATTTATCAGTTAACATTACTAAAATAGGCAGAATATCAGAAGTTAATTTACTAATAACACAGAGAAAATACCGCTTATTATAACAAATATAAAATAATAAATAATATTGATAATTACTATCGATGAAGTGAAAACATACATATGTCATTGAATCTATCATTATAGTTACAAGCATAACACATTTTTGGAAATTCGTTATATACACAAAAAATATAATCGTAAAGAAAAACGTTACATATTCATTAATTTCTATACTAAGTAGTTTAACCTAGTTTTATTTTAAGAATTACAAGTACACATAGTAATTGCGAATCGATAACTCACCCTACAACACTAGGCACCGCTATGTAAAGGCCTGCCCTCGAGCACCTACTCTATTGACTTTCTTCCGCCACTTTCTTATCGAGTTATGATAAATGACATGCACAACAACAAAAAATAAACCCTACAATCACGGCATAAAGTCTAAAATTGTTCCTTCGTGACCCGTGAGCATAATTCGTTTCGCCACATAGACGATACTTCTTAAATAATAAAGGTTCTTTGTAAAAGTTTCCCTTCTTGAGTTTCAAAGCATTTTGGTATCCTGTAATTAATATTCATGGGGTTTCGTAGCGAGGGCTAAGTAATTAATAAACTTATATGATACTTTTGTTTACAGTGTCATTCCTGAAACGGTGGGGTGCGTTCGAAAGCCTGTTTGTCCCGTTGTTTAACGTTCTACCCTTCGCTATGTACTGTAAGTTATTTAATCTCGGCTTATAATTTTCTTCAAGTACTTTTGAACGGTCGTAGAACGTAACTTTAAACTCATGGTTTTTCGATTTCGTTCCGTGAATTTCGAATGAAACACATCTTATAAAAAAGAAGTACATTAATCCCGATTTTCATAGTAGTATTAGTGGCTTATTGTGAGAGGAATTTCAATTTTAATAAATGTAGGATACCTATGTACTTATTTAGTGCCTATAGAAAGACAACTTTTGACTCTGATCTGGATGAATAGAGTTCATCGTAACCTGATGGATGAGCAATATGTTTCCAGTTTGCAATTGAAAAAGAAGCCATTTTTAGGGATATCTACCGAGTAAGGTAGGTACCTCTAAACAACAAAAGGATCAGCAAGGACTTTAAACTTATGTTAGTAAATTATTGACTTACAGCTATGTGAATCATAAGAATCCTCTTTATCTCAGGAATAATAAATGTTAGAAATCTATTTAAAGATTGCAAACTTATAAACTATATAAACTACCTACATATAAATATCTATGTCAAATAGATTGATAAAAATATTCCAACTTTTTGAAAATGATATTCATATCAACAAGACAAGTATCGTTTAATTTAATTTGAAGGCTCAAGTAATTTGACAAAACTTCTGTAATAAAATTATCGAGCATTGACCGGGGTCGATAAGACCCTTGGGTAAGCGAGACCGGACACGAGACTTCGTGTATACAACCTAAAGGAGATAATTCGTAAATCTCAAGGTGCCGAGGTGTCTTCAAACGGCGGCCGGTTGCACCAACTAATAAGCTAATTCGGGATTTAAATATAAATAAGCGAAGAGTAAACTAAAGAAACAGTTTTGTAAAAACACGGAGACAGGAAGGAAATTGATGCCTGAATTTTCATTAAAATAAGTTTTATTAAACAATTGAACTTATTTTAATGAAAATTATGCAATAATAAACATTAGATACAATATTGATCTATGTCTTTAACCTTAACATAAAAAAAAACAATTCAGCATTTCCTTGCTCAATTTTACTTTCAAAACTTTCATCAAAGTGCTAACTTAATTTTCTTTGGTTAAGATCCTGACTTAATTAATATTTGAAAAAGCGGGTCTACTCACGTACCAAGTTAGCTACGAGTATTGTACGTGAGTCGGCCCGCAAGTCAAATATTAAGTGATTGTGTTAGTGTCTCAGTTAGTTTTATTTAAAAAAAGACCCTGCCTTCCAATTCCTCATCGTGCGTATACAAATAACATTTAACTATGAACCACTTCAAGGCATAGTCTATTTCAAATTCAAATGTTTATTCAGTTTTCACTTATACACTTCAATAAGTATAATTTACATTACGTATAGTTTATAATGAAAGTTAATTTATTTTAAAGAAAAGCTACCGATACAAGCGCTTCGCAACGCCGAAAGAAACTCATTTTCACAATATTGGTCGCCTACTCGAGAGAAAGGCATTGTCATATTAATGTCTTTTTTAAATAATATAATTATACTTATGATAAAATACAAAGTTAATAACATGTAATGCTTGCGAATGAGTTAACAAGCATAAATCACGTAATAAGAAATACTAAGTACAAAATAAAAAAAAGCGAAGCCGAGTTGACCAGTCCCTCCCGTCCGCATCCGTTCACGAGTTGACGCACGGATCAGCCATCGTTAAACTTAACCATATTGGAGGAAATTCAATGAAACGACCAGTGACGCCACCACCAAATTGGAAATTTTAGTGAGCATGAAAAAACCGATCTTGCAGATCTTGTCTTTCAATATATTTTTTCAGTTAAATGGCAGCGTTGATTTATGTAGTAGGTATATAAAATAAATTTCATTGTGACCTCTCAAATACAAATTAAAGAACACGGAGTCGCATATCCGTCCAGCAAAGCACTTGATATTCCCATAAACTAGCTTAATGATGTCAATGATTCCGTTACCATTTAATTATCGATTTATTACCTCGCCATAAAACTGCAGTCATAGGTAATAAAAACCGTTGCATGGCGATGTTAATCCGTCACGTAGTGAAACTGATAGCAGAGGGCAAAAATGTAGCTGTATCAATTATTGGCATTGCTTATTCATCAGTGAAACGCAATCCCCACGAAGCACTTAAGCACTTAGCGCAAACATATCGATTGTAGCGACGCGAGCGCCCCAGGGACCCAAGCAACAATGTAAAAACGCGTCGCAGTCTAACACGCGTCTCAGTTATTTGTTCTCGTATGAGGCGCGGGCGGAGGCGTCGAACATTACCGAACGCGAGTTTAACTAGGGTTAAAAGCGAGGGACAACCCCGGCCTCATAATATTATAACGTGTAAGGAGTAAAAGAGTCAGCGTTATCTCCAACAGGCCCGATTTCTGACCACTTTAATGGGAAAAGCATGTTAGAATTAAACTAAACAAAGACGACGCATCAATTAGGGGCACACTTTTTTCTTATTTTTTAAAAAAGGGCTCAGCTTTTTTAAGTTTGTACGTTGACCACGTCGATCTCGGGTTTTTACCGACTTATTTGATTAGATCAATGTTGCTTCTTGTATGAATTCTAATTAAAATGATATAATGATAAGTTAGTGCGAACGTAATGCCTTTTGTAATAAAATAGGAACTGATATTTATAATGTAACATGTGATGAAATAAGTGTATATTATTTTAAATTAAAGACGAAGTCAGTTCTTTTAGATACCTATAGTATTACGAGTATGATAAAAAAATTAATTTGTAGTTGAATTACCATTCAATTACGGGCTTAAACTTTTAACTTAAGACAATAATTGCACTTAATTTTACGCAGATACAATACGGTACGTTATCTCTATACCAGTAAACAAGACTTTGATCGTACTAAAAAATAAAGTGCTATAAAACTGGGACGATAACTTCGTAATTAAGACTGAGTAAATATATAGGACGTATTGACGGATCATAAAGTCGAGGATTCAAAACAACAAACTGCAAGGTACACTTTACGACGGCGTCCGAACCGCTTTTATTGTTGTTGTAAAATTCACGATCCATTATTAATTATTACAGACATCATTAATCTACTAATCTATTTAAGGACGCAAGATAAGAATCTCATTTAAAGTATTGAATGAAGAGTGTCCGTAGTGGTCTCAAGATAGGCTTAAATTGCCTTGAACAGACAGGTAGAATGTCATTGCGTTTTATCATTTAAAATTGGTCTCTAGCCTGTTATTATGAAGAGATATAGTCAAACGGTGTGGTACTGTAGTTAGGACGCTTATTGGGAAGTGCGACTGTACCTGATTTATTACAGGTTGGTGTTTAAACGACAAATGCATCGAAACAGATAGGAGCTACATGTCCGACATCGGAGGACCGATGTTGACCACTATACTCGGCGCACACACCGCGTTCACAACTAGAGACATGACATGGGATATATTTGAAATTATAAAATGATTGCTGAAACAATCGCTTTCGTTTAATGGAATTTAACGGTCGTTTGTTTTAATATCACGAAAAAAACACATGTTACTCAGAAATTACTATACTCCGTTCTTTGTATGTCATAAAATAATATTTAATTTAGCGAAATGTCGAGTATAGACATAAATCTATGAAAAAATATTGGTGCAAAAAGATAAATATAATAGTAACAAAATCACCACTAAACATACCTACTCGCTTCTTCTTCATCTTAGCGGGTTCTCAGTTGCATCCTCTGTTGTCCTGCTACGGAGACTGGGGAGCGCTTCACCGCTTTTTATTCTCCAAATATAAAATAAATGTCAATGTTCTCCGAAAGTATGCCAAAGGACCTGGCAAAGTGGAAAAGAAATAGCCGAAATATTTGATGATTTGACTATAACTTTACGACCGGCCGCCTGCCTGGCGATGACCCTCTTTTGCAATGTATTTGTGTGAAAAGTTTTACAACTGGCCGCAGCCCCACTTGCACTTATTCCTTTAGTCTCCTCTTACGACATCCACAAGAAAAGATGAAGTGGTCCCTACTCGCTTATAAATTCAAAATCATGATAAAAATCATCATTTTAAGACTTGCGGATAAGGATCCTACCTCGTATGCACCCGACGCACCCAAAGACCGGATGGGAGTTTCTCCAGAACATAATCTTTACAACAAAACTGTGATCGAATCACTAACGAAGTATCACGAACAGCGATAGATTTAAGTAGCTTAGATATGAAAATCCTGGACGGCCTCGTCTATCAATTTCTGGCCATGAATGGATTGGATTTTGTTAATCCCAGTATGGTGTTTGTATCGTATGCTGTATATATATACAAAAAGATGAATTTACTTTACAACTTTGTAACGGGATAACGAGATTTGGAAATAGGAGAATCGTTATTTTTTTTATTGCTGAAAGTCTTGCAAAATACTCATATAAGTAAGTAGAGATAGATATTATTTTTAGAACACTACCACACATACACACAAAAAGATATAACGGTTTATTTTGACATATTTTTAAATGTAGTAGATATTATAAAACGAAGTATACCTATACATTGAGATTTCTTTAAAATTTTATGTTAGTACCTACATTACACTTTATTTATATCTTACCTACCTCTAGTATCTTCCACAAAAATTTCTTCAGCTTTACAGACCTTAAACTATTAGTATGCTGCAAATATAGAAAATCTCCGTTTCCGGTACAACGCAGTAACTTTAACGGGTTAAATTTTAATAGTAAAAACAATCGGCGTGCTAGCGGGCTTTTAATAAAACTGCGGCAAACACCTCGCGGTACGAACTCTTGCAAATTGCCATAAGCTTCGGGCGGCGCGTTTACAACCACCGCCTGTGCAGTTTCAAGAGAGTTCACTTTTAAGGGATAGCTCTTTGCTAAATAATATTCTTCCTTCTGTAAATTGACGCGTAATAGAAGTGACGACAGGGTCAGAAAAGTATGATTATAATCCGTCTTTTAGATTATCCGAAAATAATTGGACGCATATTTTTCAGTTTACCAAAAAAGTTTGTGATTTATTTCTTCTTAATACAATTTAAATTAAATTAAAACTATGAATAGTAAAATTTAAATTAAAACTAAATAAGTACTTAAACAACCTAACACTAAAAAAATAAATAAAAACTATTACAAATTATGTGGTCCCACTAAAATATCATCCCTCGGCAGCGTGGCCAAAAGGTTGGCAGCATTGCCACGTTGTACGGATATGCTGATTCTTTGATGCCAGGTAGTTATCAGCCTTTTGGTCACGGGATTTTTTAATTACCTCAAACAAACGGTATAAATTTATATATATTATGTGCTGAAGGACCCCACGAACCAAAAGTTTCTATCCCAAAAGGCTCAAATATGTAATTTTCTCCAATATCTACATACTTGCGCTTTTTGAGGCTCTCTGCTGTAGCTGCTGCTGCGTCAGCCTTTGACTTGGTGACTTGAAGATGGGACGGTGCGAGGGTATCCACACAAGTAGCATCCTACTCTCCAAGGCACCAAGGTCATCGCGTCCGGCCGCTTGCCATAATCTCTAGCCTGACCATTGGCTTCTAAGGCCGCGAGGATATTGATGGTGGCGAGAGAACGGTGGATAATATAAAAAAAAGTAAAAATTCACAACAAACAGATACGGAGCATCAAAGTTTCGGAATGGGGGCTTGTGACATCACCGCTATTTAAAATCATACGTAGCTGTGACGTTATGCAATTTCAATGCGCTGTATCATTGTAATTTTTTGTTTCTCAAATAAAGAAAAAATACATGTACATAAATTTTTAATAATCTAACCGATGGGCTGAAAGTATTTTTTTCTTTTGTCATGCCTATTCTAAATATGCGATAAACAGGTTACTTACATAGAGAGTCAGCTAGTGCCCGGCATTTTTCGACCTCATCCGAAGGTCTTCCTCAAGCAAATGTGATTTAAGGCACGCGTACGATGCTGTACCTAGCCGCATTGATCATGCGTGAGACTCGTCCTCTTCTCAATAATAATTTAGCGCATTCCCGGTAACATCCTTAGGCCGAGCGAAGATTAGGTATATTCAAGACAGTCTTAAGCCATACTAGCTCTACAAAACCTATGGAGATGCGTCCTGTCTAACAGACAGAGTTTGCTCATGTCGACAAGAAATTCACTACGAAAAGTGTGTTAAACTACTAGCGGCACCAACGATTTAAATGTCTAGCTAGAATTTTCCACTAAGTAGGTTTGTTATGGTATATATTTTCCAAAAACGTAATATACTTACAATGCATATACCTAAGCTATCTGTTAATAGTCTATCCAAATGTAAAACATAAAAATCACATTTAAAACACTTTCAAGTACAGATGTGCACTCAGACAAGATATCAAAATCTTAAACCAACTGAATATTTGCAAATGTCAATCAGTACTTATCTCCCCTGGTACATTTCTCCGGGTACACCACTTGGGTATCCTGACACACGCCGCTTTCCCCAGGGACCGTGACGATACAAACATGTTGACTCAATTCTGGTTCGCTTCAGAGAAATTAAATGACAAATTAATTATGTCATTTGTTTGTTTTATATTAGCTGCATTGCTTTATATTAGACGTTATTGACATAATTATATACAAGTGCAATTCGATATAGTTGTAGTACACATAGCTAAAGGTTTCAAGACACAAAAGACAACCGTTTGCGTCCCGGTATGCCTTTGTCGGGAAGCTTTTATATATGATTAGAAATAGCTGAATGAGTTTCTGTTTTAAAATGTTTACACTTACTTTTCTATAGTTTTAGTATTATACCGCCATTAAGTTGATACTAACGTTACTTAGAAGGTTTACCATAAAAAAGACATTTAAAGTTAAGTATCGTCACTTGCTTTGCTTTTAATGGTGCGAGTGAAACTGGCAACAAACTTTTGGCGTAACTTTAAATAATTCTAGCTCAGACAGGGAGAACCATTTATGCATCTTGTTCTTATCTTATTTAGTGTGTTAGTAACTTACAGTGTAATAGGTGACCGTAAGTTATAATGTAAACTAAAAAATATTTATCCTCATCATCATATTCCCTCGCTGTTTTCGACCATGGTGACTGTCTTTGATTAAAACAAATTTAAACATCAAATAAAAACATGATTCACAATGTCACGTATTTATCCCTGATGGGGTAGACAGAGCATATAAGGACTTGCGGCTCTAAGCAGACAGAGCCCTTAGGGGAGCTCTACCCAAAGGCCTGTGTTAGCGTGATTGTGGACGATAAGGTGAAAAAAGGAATGAATGTGAATTGAAACCATATCGGTAGGCGATGCGATTAGCAACTCATTACTATTTTGTTTCACATTTTCCACATAAAAAAGACATGGACCTCAGTGGTGTAGTGGTCACCATACTCGTACGCCACCCAGAGGTTCCGGGTTCGATTCCCGGTCAGGGCAAATTGGAGAATGACCTTTTTAAAAATTTCCTAGGTATTGGATGTTTATATGTATTTATTATAAAATATAGTATCGTTGAGTTAGTATCCCAGTCCTTGAGTCAAGTCTCGAACTTACTTTGGTTTGACTAGCTCAATCAGTGTAATTTGTCCCTATATTTTTATTTATTTTATTTATTTATGGATCTTACGGCTTTAGGTTCTGTATATTCATTAGACATCTGTTTACAGATACACTATCATGTATTTATCCCTATTGTGTGACTGACCTAAGATCGCCCTTTATGGTAGAGATACCTAGATAGAGAGAAAAATAATCGTCACAATGCAGTGGAAAAAAATATCTCACGATATGAATCACACCCGAATCGATACATCGTACATAAAAAATATTTCGAGTAATTACGTCCCCTACTTTTGATAAACACTGCTAACAAGCTGCCATTGAGTCAGACACTCGAAAATATCCAATTAGACTTGGCCTTAAGCGCTCTACGGCCGATGAGAGCCTGAACAAAACTATGCGCTGCGGTGGCGGGAAATAGTAGAGCAAGCAATGCAGACTCCCTCCCCCCTCCACCCCACCCCCCTCCGCTCCAGGTATATGAGTAATCTCATTGGTACAATACTGTGCAAGTTTGCACCAACCGTTCTGTGAATCTCAACGAGGTTACGAAGGATTTCGTTTGGGAACAAGTATTTGTCGGTTGTCAATCGTGGTTTACGGTGTGAGGGAAGTTAGGAGGAATTCCTAGTATTAATTAACTGCGACTTAGCCAATCTGTGGCTATACAAACAAATTTGAATGTCTGATGTAACCTTTGCAAAATTCTGCCGTTTCTTGGTGATGAGTGTTTATAAATACAAACATCTTTCAAGTAGGATATTTGTTATAATTAAGTTGTTTGTATTATTTAAGAATTTCAGACATAGTATCGGTAACAAGCAGTCTATATATTCTATATTATTATATAAGGGCAATGCTATGTATATTGCCTCTTTGTTTTCTTTCACAGACTCATATGTGTAAGTGGCCAACACATGTGTCAGATTTTTCCAAAGTTGCCTAAAACTGAGACCTAAACTTGAGAACTGCCATATAATTATGAAAGCTGGGAACAACGGCTTAACGTGCCTTTCGAAGCACGTAGGACCACGGGAATATTTTTATGCCATTAAAAGTCACCCATCTAAGTGCCGACCACACCCAGTGCCACTTAACTTGCGAAAGCACAAGTTATGTGTACTCTCAACGAGCTTCTCGCCTCTTCATTGATTAAATTCTAGACAAGAAGAAATCAATAGCATATTCATATAATCAGGGTCAAGTTTTCATTTCTACTTATATTTAATTTTAGAGTTGATTTTTTAAAGCTGAAAATTACTAGGTATAATGTCAAAATTAGACACAAACAAAAATAGCTAATAAGTTATTTTTTTCTTAAAAGCTTTTATTGTAATGATTATGTACTTATCAAGATAAATTTAATAAGCAAAAATTCGATGGGGTTGCTTCGTTTTCTTACAAAGTTCCTATGACCAACTTCCGGCTCCATCATCACATTAGCTTCATGTTATAATAATATTGTATGCAAAATTGCAGCTTAATAGGGGAAAGAAAAACTAGTTTAAAACTGAGTTGCAAGATTTGACTTAAATAAACATACAAGATACATATATACATTGCAAGTATATATACTTTTTGGTTTTTCGTTTTTGTAATCAATCAACAAACATTAATTTTATTGCAAGTTCAATAATAATAGCAATAATCCTGTAAAAATGTCATAATTCGCAAATAGCAACGTAGTATTTGCGGATTATGTATGATCCTAGACACTGCATAATCTGTACAAGATAGAAACGTAATTTGTATGTAGGTTATATTTCTTTACGTAATGATTGGAGATACTTTATAATCAGCTTTTGGAAAGCTACAATACAATATGGAACAAAAACCCTGTCCGATCCATGTAGGAGCAACTCAGACCGTCAATATGAACAACTTTTCCTATGGGACCAAAGCTTGAAACTTGAAAAAATGGTCATTTTCATACAAATTGCCGGGCCGGCCGAACACTTTTGTATGAATATGTCGATATTTTTTCGAGTTTTAAGCATTGGTTCCATACGAAAAGTGGTTCATATTGACGGCCTGAATTGTTCCTACAAGGATCGGACAGGCTTTTTATTACATATTGTATATACTTTCACATTATTATTTCCAACGCAATTTACTTAATTATACATAATTATAAACATTTTTTTTTTCAACAATAGTTAAACTGTCCTAGGATGACTGAACAAGTATGCATAATATGACCAAAATAAACGATAAGTACTCTACCTCGGGTCACATCAACTAATAAAACGAATGATTTGCATATGTATATTTCCGGAATTACTTAGGCCAGTTAAGGAATCTTTAATGTACCATGGACGGACATAATAGTCGACGTACTATGAGGCAGAGTTTAAGATGTAAAAAAGTCGTGAAGCTTAAAAAAATAATTCGAACTTGTCCCAGTAGTCTCAAATACCATTATTTAACAGGTTTATATGCTAAGTAAATTAAAAAAAAGACTCAAGAGTTTCCCCCTTTATAACTTTTAATGTTCTTTTCGGCAGAGTATTCTAAAATAAATAAATATATACGGACAAATACTAAATTGAGCTTGCCCCAAAGTAAGTTCGAGACTTGTGTTATGGGATAGTAACTCAACAATACTATAATTTATAAAAAAATACATATATAGATAAACCCAAGAACTAGGTCAATCCGAAAAAGATCATTTTTCATCTTGACCCGACCGGGGATCGAACGCGGGACCTCCGGTTTCACAGTGTGGCATGATCACCACTAGGCCATAGAGGTGAATATAAATTTATTTTTTATTTATATTTTAATACATAAAAAATGGTACAATAAATAAATTGTAATAAAGATAAGATATTCTCACTAAATGAAGTTCTAACAAAATGTGTTGCCACTATGTATGTTTGCACACTCCGCGAGTTAGTATGGTCTAACTTTTGCCGGATGGAGGGAAACTTTGCGTTATTAGTCGAGCTTTTACTGTAACTTCTGCCTTTCAAATGAAAACTGGGATAAAATGACAATTTTTCTATAATATCAGTATATCTGACATCGTTTCTCCCATACTGGTCTAGTAACAAAACATACGTTTTCTATCTATAACATCGAACTACTCGTATGCGCGGGAGTGTAATGTGTCTGTTTTGTTGAAGTTCGGTATATATCATTTAAGTCAAATGCCGATTTAAGATGCCTCAAGGCACCTGGCATGCCGCAATGACTGTCATCTTATTATTATAATACAGTATGCTTTCTTAACCACGGAGGTGTTGATAGGAGAGTTGTTCACAATAAACAAACGTGGTATTTCTATAGTATAATTTAAATACTGTGTAATGTACCTATTTCTTTAATCGGGTTGTTTATCTCTTATCTTATATTCAAGTATTTAAATATGTCTATTAAGAGTTGATTACTATGAGGCCCCATGGAGGTTTTGGCCCATATGGTATGTGAGCCCGCTGCGTAAGGTAAAAACAACTCACATTTAACTACATTTTTCACACTTGATGTTGGCACTATATATGGTCATAATGCAGCGAGACGTCAATGCAATTTATATTTTAAGAAAATTCTTACTGAAATAGCGTTAACTTAGTCGTTAGTATTCTTTCTGTTCCATTGGGAAATAAAATGATATAGTATGTGTGTATAAAATAAATAACAATCAAATTCAATACTTATTCTTAACTTTAATTCTATAATGCTCGCTAGTGAGCAATAAAATAAACAAAGCTGCGAACATCTTTTAAAAGTTAAAATACGAAATTGCGCTAGATGAAATAACATAGCCTCGCTTAATACCATCCATTTAAAAAAATGCGCAGTCGCCATCACCCCTCAGCAACCACAGCGGCAAATAAAAGCTAATTCTCACACGAGCGTAAACCAATCGAGACATAGTAATTTACGAGTTATATTCCAAAATATGTCTTTTCGATCGCCTCCAAAAGCCCGTCACAGATGGCTTCACAATAACAACACCCTCCAGATGGGTGCCACTTACTTTATAAAGTTTGAATAAGATTTTAAAAAGGCAGACTTATACAGATTTAATGCGGGATCTCGTTTTGGAAAATTCGGGGGGAAATGGCGGCCACCCCTTTATTTGTAATATAGCTTTATTTTGGTGACTCGTTTTGCTGACGTTATTTAGATGTCATTAGATGTTGATTTCTTACTTTAATTAAATGAAAACATTTTACAGTCTGAATGATATTTCTTGTTATGCCTATTAAGATTAGTAATTATCATCTATTTAAAAAAAATATCATATATTTTTAGGAGTTTAGCAGCTAACGTCATGATACTGAAATAAATGATGTTCAATCCAAAAATAAAATATATCTATTAATTGATACGCATGAGGTAATCTACGTATTTTACCCGTCTGAGGGTAAGATTAATAAATGTTAATCCTAAGGTGGTTTGCTTCGCACGTTTTGTTAAAACAAGTAAGTTCACTCATAGAAAAAGTATTGCTTAAACATAAAAGTTAATTCAGAATCAAGACTCGAAAACCCCATTCAATGATATTGCCAAAATACATAGACGTTACTCGTATTGAAGATACGAGGGAATAGATCACCAAACTCTCTGAATGTATATAATAGACCATTTACACCAAGAAACTCATAGTTTACAATTCTTTTGGCATTGCCGTAGTCTGGTAAAAATAGATAAACAACTCAGAATGAAGATATTATTATTATATTATCTATTACAATAGAACCGTTACATTCTATAAATAAATAGAAAGTCTACCCCTGATTTGTTCAATTAAGTAGGTATAGCTACAACGTGAAATACGGCTGTATCTCAGAACGTTGACTAACCCTGCATTCAAGCAATTTATGAATTATGTCACTCTTTATTAACGCGGTGATAAATTAATTTAACTTTCGTAATATAATATTAGTGGGCTGCTATAAAAAGTGTCTGTCACCATAATTTTGAACACAGATTGTAGCCGAGTTTAAAGCAAGGGTTGACGAACCCTTTTACTCCTGATTCGTCACACACACGCCGACAAATGGAAATTTAATTTTTCAAAATTGGATTTTTATTGCTCTTTGGAATGGAATGAAAAGTAGATATCATTGTTTGTTAGTGTGTTTATTGGGTAAGTTATATGTTATTGAGGCGTTAAGAATCCCCTTATCCTAGACTTTTCCATACAAACGTAGTCTACGTTTTATTTTGAAACGACATGTCAGATTTCGGTGAAAATTTGTAATTTTAAAGAAATTGCAATCAGCTAGGGTTATAATAGGTTTCCTACGCTAAAATTATGAACTGGAAAAAAAGGGGTGTAGAAGTTTTTCATACTGATGGTCAAATTTGATATGATACACCATATTCTCTTTTAAGTTCATATTTTAACTGTGATAACTAGTTATATAACTAAATATATGCAATTTTTTTGAAATGACGTAATTTCGCCCATATCTGACATGTGGTCTCAAAATAAAACGTGGACTACGTTTGTATAGGAAAAAAGATTCTGTCTAGGGTAAGGGGACTCTTAAGTGATATCAAAACCGATCTAGACACGCGGCAGCGTGTCAGAGCTAAGTAAAAAAAAAGGAACTGGCAACGCATCAGCCGTGTGTATATTTACATTAAACATTTAGTCCCCTTAATCGATTTCTTTGATCTACGAGAAAAGCAACTAGTAAAATTCATGTCATAAATAAGGATCTACTCCTTTTTCATCTTTTTAACCCGCGACATGTCTGTCTGTGGCATTATAGCTCTTGTACGGATGAATTGATTTCAATGTGGGTTTTTTACGTGAAAAACGTGAAAGCAAGTTCTTTGCGGTGGTTCCTAACTGTTTGATAATAATCAGTTCAGCCATTCAAAAGTTATTGAGGGCTAATGCTTGAAAGTCGGAGATTTTTAATTTATCTGGCAAATAATAGTTACGAATATCAATTCCACCTAATATCGGTTGGAATATGTAGTTCCGTTACTCATAACTAGATGGTGTTGGGTCTTTTTTTAATTTGCCTGGCAAATAAAATTGTTGTCAGAATATTTGCGGCCACCGTTGAAAGTATGCCATGTATTTCATATATTAAATAAAATTTAATTATATAGGGACAAATTACACTGATTGAGCTAGCCCCAAAGAAGTTCGAGACTTGTGTTATGGGATACTAACTCAACAATACTATATTATATAACAAATACATATATAGATAAACATCCAAGACCCAGGACAATTTGAAAAAGGCCATTTTCCAAATTGCCCTGACCGGGGATCGAACCCGGAACCTTTGGGTGGCCGACTAGCATGGTGCCCACTACGCCACAGAGGTCGTCAATTGTCATTTCGTAAGATCCACACTCCACGTTTGATGACGAAGCAAGAAGACGGGTGTAAAATTTGAAAAATGGGTATAAATATATATTAGCAATAACTTGCTAGCCGTATCGCCTTATACGGTTCAGACTTTCGTCCATTCGATCTGCGCGGTGAGAATAGCAGGTGGTGGTATATTCTAAGTTTTTAGAGTTCCGTAGCCAAATGGCAAAAAACGGAACCCTTATGGATTCGTCATGTCGGTCTGTCTGTCCGTCCGTATGTCACAGCCACTTTTTTCCGAAACTATAAGAACTATACTGTTGAAACTTGGTAAGTAGATGTATTCTGTGAACCGCATTAGGATTTACACACAAAAATAGAAAAATAAAACAGTAAATTTTGGGGGTTCCCCATACCTAGAACTGAAACTCAAATTTTTTTTTCATCAAACCCATACTTTTGTTTTGTCTATGGATATTTCTTCAAAAATGATATTGAGGTTTCTAATATATTTTTTAAAACTAAATAGTTTGCCCGAGAGACACTTCCAAAGTGGTAAAATGTGTGTGTCCCCCTTTAACTTCTAAAATAAGGTAAGATAAGATAAAATTTCTTTATTGCACCAACTAAGTATGACAATAATCAAAAGTACATTTAAAATCTAGTATAGGTACAAAGGCGGGCTTATCACTAAAGCGATTTCTTCCAGCCAACCTTTGGGTAAAGAAAACTATAAAAGATGTGGGGGAGTTGGCGCAGTTAGAGTATTACAGTGTAGAAGAATATAAGTATACCAATAAATAATAGGAGTACATACCATAACAAATAAATGAACAATAAAGTAATAGAAATACATAAACCATAAAATTTGTACGAACATTTAAAAAAAAGTAAATGAAAGTAGCCAGTAAAAAGAAAAGAAGTAAAGAGATATTAATTAGAGCTAGAGGAAAGGTAATGAGACGATACCAAATCTTTGAATTTTTTCAATGATTCCACTTTACGAATATCCAGTGGCAAAGCATTTCAAAGTTTTACTGCCTGAACTGAGAAAGAATTAGAATAGAAATGAGTACTATGAACAGGAATTGAGAGTTTAAAGGAGACTGTGCTACGCACACTTCGATTTGTGTTCTCACGAAAGAAGCTAAAGCGTTCTTAAGGGTATAGCGGAGTAGATAAAATAAGTGAATGATAAAGTTAAAAAAAATATGTTGTACATTACCACGCGCACTTCTACCGTAAATTGGTTTGAACGAGATCTAGTAAGTATTTTTTTTAATACGTTTATTAAAACATCGATCAAAGTTACAAAAAACTACAAGAACTATTACTTATATTAAACTATAACTATATTAAATTACTTGCTGCCTTCATGGGCGAGCCGACTCGCACTTGGCTGTTTTTTTATTTTCTCCCAGACCATCACAGAAAAATTGCTTGAAAGATCTGTTTATACACGAGAAGATATTATTGGGGTGCATTCAAGAAGGTCTAGTCTGGTCTGTATTAATAGAAATAGATTACAAAATGACCCGGTTACCTAGATAGGTAACTGGGTCATTTCATATGGTATATCGCAAACAAAAATGGAAACGCGGGTATAAACTGAGGCGATATTAATAATAAATAAAATAAATATTTGCGGAAAAATTACATAGATTAAGATAGCCCCATAGTAAGTTCGTAACTTGTGTTATGGGATACTATCTCAACGATACTATATTTTATAACAAATACATATATAAATAAACATCCAAGACCTAGGTCAATCTGGAATAGATCTTTTTCCATCTTAAGGGGCTACCCGAATTTTTCGGGGTCCAGTGCTGCCATTTGAAATAAATCATTTGAAAAGAAACAGATATCATTTAAAATTTGGTCTTGATCAGACCCTGGATAACCCTTTGAACTATTTTATGAACTACTGTTTACATTTTAAAGTGAGAACGTGAAGCTTTTCCACGCACATACGCCAAAAGTGGCCGTTTTTCGCAATTGTGCGTAGAAAAGCTTCACGTTTTCACTTTAAACTGTAAACAGAAGTTTATAAAATAGTTTGGTTATCCAGGGTCTTATCAAGACCAAATTTTAAATGATATCTCCGTTTCTTTTCAAATGATTTATCTCAAATGGGGGCAGCACTGGACCCCGAAAAATTCAGGTAGCTCCTTAACCTGAACAGGATTGAACCTGGAACCACCAGTGTGACTGCCGAGCTTGAAGACCACTAGGCTTCAGAGGTCGTAATAGTTTAAAATTATGTTATGATTGTGCCGGTCGCCTACGCGCCAGAACGGCATTGTCACAATAAACAAAATATGTTTGTCAACTTACCAATACTTCTAAATCGTACAATGTCTACACATTATAAAATACTCGTAGCTTGCTTGCGAACTAGCGAACAAACAAAGTTTTGAGAAATACTAAGTTTTCAAAAAGAGAAACGGAGCTGACCAGTCCCTCCTGGCAGCACTAGTACACGAGTTGATACGGAACATGTCTAAACTAATATTAGAAAGAGGAAAGATTTGAATATTTGTTTGTTTGTTTGCATTGAATAGGTTCCGAAACTACGGGACCGATTTAAGAAAATCTTTCACCTTTGGAAAGCTACACTATCCCCGAGTAACATAAGTTATATTTTACTTTCAAAAAATTAGGAATCCTTACTTCAACTCCAATAATGTAACCCAACGTGTAAAAAAATAACTTGAAAAATTCTATACATAACAAAAGATATTCTATATAGAACAAAATAATGTAAAAAATGACAGCAAATGTCACAATAAGTGTTATTTCTTTTTTATTATTTTAAAAATTTAATTAAAATGCCACAGCTAGATATTTAATACACTAGTAAAAAATGTTTTCCTGGTTATAACAGCTATACTAAATGCTATATATACACTATATATATATAAATACCAAATTATATGCATTTCAGTAAATCCAGTTCAGTGTTCGTTGAAGACGTTTTTCGGAAAGCCATCCAACAACCATAACAATGACTCAATAATGCAGCAGACAGCCTATCATTTCGTCATTTCGATCGATTGATAACGATTCTATAAATCAATACTCTTTCAGCGGAATATCCAACAACTACAGCAAACATGAATAAGCGTGAGAACACACTACCTGGTCTTCTTCCGGTTCGTTTTATTAAATCGATGAATTTCATAAGAGGATACCCTATTACATTTAACTGATTTACGCAATCTTTTAAAAAATCTGTAACATTACTTAACTTTATTTGCTGGTATTTTTTATTAAATACTAATTTTTATAAAATTTGTGAGTGATATTTGTTAGTGTGTAGTTTGTTGTATAATGTTACATTAAAATATCGGGCCTGACTTTTCAAAAGTATGTTTTCTAAGATCATTAAAATTTCATGACTAGATGCGAGATAAAAATAATGATTGTCAGAGATTGACGAGTGCTATTTGCCAAGTGTTTTGTTTTGGCGTAGGCAAATTAATTATATTCCGGCAACCTGACGTCCATGCTGGTTTCTGCCACCATGTGTATCCACCAACTGGTGTATGTTGCACAGACAGTAAGTGGTGTTAATAGCAGGGTGTGCCTGCAACCCCGACCAGCAATTTGCTCCAGAATGTTATTAGCCAACCATTTTATAATTTGCATACGTGTTTAATAACATAATTGCCAGTGCGGGACGCTTTATTAGTGATGCTAGACAGAAATTGGTGTTATAACAGTATTCGTATTGAGAATTGTTAGTCGGAAGTCTACTAAAATCTAAACTAAACTTACAAATTTTATTCTTAGTACGCGATGAATTACTGATCTCTATTTCAATCTAATTCTAATTCTCGTTGCTTATAATATTACTAGTGTAACTTTTATTGTAGTGTATTAGAGACAATTTCCTTAAATAATCGAACTAAGAAAATAATTGCTAAAAATATAGAGCGGAATACTGCCGCTTGAGTTAGAGCCCTTGTAATGTCGGCTTAAACTTTTATAAGACTTAGCCTGTCAATGTGAGCACCTTTGTCGACGTCACGATACTAGAATTCCTAATATCATCTTTCTCATACAAAAGTGTTCGGTGTAGCAACACCTAACAGTGTCGTCAGCCGCATCGCATATCGGTGCGCTTGACCCAAAAACGATTTAGTGCAAAAATCGCCGCCGTACGATGCGCTCATAACATTTTCATTTACATCAACATTTATTAACATTTCGTGTAACATTTGCGATCTTTGAAATATAGTGTTTATTAACAAATTAATCTATCTTTACGTTTAACAACTCACCCTAGTTCAGGCCCCCCAACAAAAGAGTATAATACTTAAGATACCTCGAAGATAAGGAAAAGTAATAAACATATAAATAAATTTTTAGCAAACGTGCCTATTTTAAGAAATGTAGCTTTAAGATGTTTTTAGTATGTTTAAAATTTCAAGTACTTATAATGTTCTGATTTTACAAAGTGTAAATATTTTATTAAATGTAGCACCCTACCAGGGTCTCATGTGCACTATGAAATAGATATAAGTTTCAATTTTTGTCATGAAAATATGAAATAAATGAACATGAATTTGAATAAAACCGGCCAAGTGCGAGTCAGACTCGCGTAAAAAGGGTTCCATACCATTATCTATAAAAAATTAAGTTTTTTGTATAGGAGCCCCCTTCAATATTTTTTTTAATATTCTTTGTTATAGCGGTAACAGAAATACATCATTCGCGAAAATTTCAACTGTATAGATATTGCGGTTCTTGAGATACAGCCTGGTGACAATTACAGATGGACAGACAGACAGACAGCAAATTGGTAGTAATAGGGTCCCGCTTTTACCCTTTGAGTACTGACCCTAAGATAAAATTAAATCTTTAATTTTCCTCCACTAAAACAAGGGGAAGTAAAGACAAGACAGTTTTGCAGACGTCTACAGGCGGGAGTTAATCGCGACTAAACGGATATTGCACGAACTTTACTACTTTGGTTTGAACTGTGACAATTTATACAAAAATACATAACAGTAGGTAATTATAAATATTTATTTTAACATTGTAATACGTATAAGTACAAAGCAATGCACAATTTTGTAAGGTATCTTCTTAATTGGGCTGTCGGAAGTAATAAAATAATTGAAATTAGCCTGTGCAATTGCCACAGATCTAAAGTTGAGAAGTTCAAAAGTTCAAATTTTTAAATTTTGATAAAATATTGGGAACGTTCCGTAATACCTAGGCATATCGTTCTTTTTTTTTAGCCAGTAGCTTAGCTTTCATTATGACAATTAATTATCAGAAATAAAAAAGAACAAAAAGTTAAAGACAGAAAAAAATTTAAATAAAAACCAACTTAAGGTAAAAATTTCAATAAAAATCTGAAAAAATTCTAGCGTCTAAACTATAATTTTTGTAGTTTAGACGCTAGAATTTTTTCAGAATTTTGATTCGGGTACCCCTTAGGTTAAGGCAGCAAAATTTTTCCTTTGGACGTTTATCGACGGGCCACCCTGTAATTGGGGACCTGTTACATTGCATAACATTTTTGATCCTATTTTTATAATCCATAACAGGTTGGACATAACTTAATTTGTATAACATTAATAATATTTAATTTAAAATTGTACACCATTTTCTAACATCATGATCAAAATCCATAATTTTATATATACCTATAAAAACAATAATTTTTAAAATCATTAATCACAGTTCTTTTATTTCACGATAAGTCTTGGCAGTCTGTAGCTGAGTTGGCAGAGCTAGGCCTTTCAAAAGTAACCTCTTGGCTTGAAGATAATATCCTCTCTTTAAATACTACCAAAACAAATTACATTTGTTTTGGCAAAACATTTGCTAGTCTGCCAAAATATGAATTCCAGCTAACTATACATACTTACCCCTGTAATCGGCCTGATTTGGAATCTAAAAATAGATGCCTATGTGAAAAGTTGGAACGAGTTCAGAATGTCAAATACCTAGGCGTGATTTTTGATCCCCACCTAAAATGGACTTGCCACATGGATAACCTGTCCTCAAGAATTAGAAAACTTATTTATGTTTTCAAAAATCTGCGGACAGTTGCAAATATAAAACTTTTAATTCAAACCTATAAAGCTTTATGTGAATGTATCATAGCGTATTGCATCTGTTGCTGGGGTAACGCGGCAAAAACACATATAATTCATGTCGAACGAGCGCAAAGAGCAGTGCTGAAGGTTTTACTACAATTACCTTACAGACATCCTACTACTAATGTTTACGAAAGAGCTGAAGTACTAAGTGTAAGGAAACTGTTTATTTACAATGCGCTCAAGAAATACCATTCCAAAGTTGTCCCAACCTTACCGGTGTTAAACAAAAGAGTGGATCAGTGTCCTATTCCGTGGACTAGTTGTAAAATTTCAGATAACCACTTTGATGCTGTTACTCCCAGACTCTACAATATATTGCTGTCACGATACCCAAAAAAACACATTAAACAACAGACCATGAAACTCTTCAAAAATACCGTACTAGAATGGCTAAAACCTATGGATTATGATATCGTAGAACATATGTTAAATACCCTCATTATAAAATAAATTAAACTTTAAGATTAAATAAAAATAAGTATATAAATATATAAGTACATTAATAAGTATATCAATACTCCGCGATTAAAAATGTTGTACTTTAAGCATAATTACCGAACGCACATGTACTCTTACTCAAACACAGACACTCTCAGACATGCACACACACAAACACACGCACACACCCTCACACACGCACACTTACACACCCTTGCACGCAGACGCATATATACTACTAGCACGTTTGTTCTCTTTAGTGTAGTCTACTTATTATTATTTTTTATGTAACTAAGTTAAATACGAACATGTGACATACTAGCTTGTTATGGGAGAAGACGCTGGTTTTCGAAACACAGTGAAAACTATCTCGGAAACCAGAGCTTCATATATACTGTGTCAAATAATTGTGTCAATAAAGTGTTTATTATTATTATTATTATGTTGGTACGCTTTTCAGCCACGGGTCCATGGGGACCCGGTCCTTTGAGGCGTTCATGGGGCCAAAGCCAACATGAAGAGGCCTTTTAGTACCTTTTTATCTAAAATGTGAGATGGCTGCATCTATGGAGGTCTATCCCTTAATGTACCATTGAGATGCACCAACGGACAGTCCTCCACAGCTGCTGAACTATTGCCAGGGAGGGATTTACTTGGTTTGGGCTTTATGGATGGGATGTTAGTGGACCGGATAATTGGGTTATGGAGTGAGATACGGACATCTACCTAAAAATCTCTCACAACATTTTAGCCTGGTAGATGGTGACTCGCTGCTCGTTGGCTACACTGCCTGTGGGCACCCTAATTAGCCACAAAGATGCGGCCAGGGCGCAACACAATGTGAGCAGCTGAGGGTGTCGAGAGGTGCGGCTCCGGTTTCACCATCACGGGGCTTACCCCCGAGAGCGGGTTTCCCCGTTATTACGCCATTACGTGCAATACACTTCCACCCTGGAGCGTATGTTCTGCTCTTGCGACTCCACTCTGGCCGGCCAGCTAAGGCAAGACAGAGGCGGGGGGTGTGTAACTGTGTGTATGTGTGTGTGTAAGCACATTAATATTGTACATAATTACTGGGTAATAATTATTGTAACTAATTTAATTTGCTGCCTATAGTTTTAATGAGTTTTCTGCAGAGTCATGTAGACCACCCAGGTCATGTAGTATATGTTATGGAGCGGCCGGAATAGCCCTTTAGGCCACCCTCTAGCTGCCAACAGTGTTCATGCAGAGTCATGAAGACCACCCAGGTAATGTAGTTATAGGTTGTGGTGCTAGTCACCAAAAATGTTCATCCGGAGTCATGTAGACCACCTAGGTCATGTTGCATAGGTTATGGTGAGGCGGGGGTGGCCCTTTGTCCACCCTCTAGCCGCCAACAGTGTTCATGCACGACTGTGCATGAATACTGTTGGCGGCTACAGGGTGGACCTAGAATGTAGACCACCCGGGTCATGTAATGTAGGTTATAATTTTTATGAGTACCTATTAACATTATGGTTGTTAATTTTATATTTTAATCGTTTTTACATCGTTTAATTATTTTACAAACTGAGATTATGCATATTAAAAATAGTATTTTTAAATACATGTATTTTATAATAATGGATTTTAATGATTACGTTATTTTAAGACTAGGCGTTTTCAATACAGGCATATTCATTTTTAGATTTTAATATAGACCCCTATATATTGCTTGATAACCTTTAAAACTCAGCGTTATTCTTATTTGTTTAACAAAATAAAATTCAAATAAGGCGAAAACTTGAAGCAGAGTCTTACATTTTTATGCGATCTTTGACTGTTTAGTAATGGTCGCCGAACATAATTAGTGGTCGCTGTAACGTACTGTATCTGGTATTTTAATTGCTTTCTTAATTTGTTTGGAGGCTTCTGCAGATGTTGTTGTGTCTACGTATAGAAATACTTATGTTTCTGTTTGTTAGGTCGTCTTAATAAGAAAGAACATGGTGTTCAATTCACGTTTTTAAATAACAAATAAGTCTTTTTATTTGGCTATATCGTTAAGTTTTTTATTTAACTTAAAATACGACAATATTTAGGAAAAACAAAAAAATATGTTTTGTGATAGTATTGAGTATTGTGTAAGTGTAATTTAAATACATTCATTAATTTAAATACATTCATGAATGTATTTAAAAATGACACTTTACTTCACTAGAAACCGTATTTTATGTGACAGTTGAAGGAGAAGAATAAAAAAAATCGAGTGGCGCCGGTTACACTGCGAGCTTTAGCGATGATCGTAAGAAGACGCTATCCAGCATTTTTTAAACAACGTTAAATAATACAATAATTTTTCTACCAGTATATTTACAAATAAAAGTACTAAAATAAACAAAGAAAAATATAAAAATGTTTAATATATGTATGTTTGGTAGATACTAGGTAAATATGTTAGAAAACCGTCTTTACTATGTTGGTAGTTTGGTAGACATCCAGAAAAAAGATTTAGATCTATGGCTAGGCGTAGATATTTTTTTGTATATAACAGTACAGGAGTAGAAAAACTCATTAGTCATAACACATACCCAAAATCGTACATCTCTAATGTGGTAAACAGAAAATGGAGACTAACCACCCTAAAGACTAATAAAAGCAGCCGTAAGATCCCAAAGGCCACTTTAGCGTAATGGTGGGCGTAAAGATGGAAAAATGGAATCGAAACAGTGATGGATTGCTAGCCTTATCGCCTTTCCGAGTTTGCGTAGTCAGGAAGTCCAGTGCGACACGTATGCCTCCCCAATGGATTTCGAAATTTGTGCGAGTTGTTGTCAAATATCCTTTGACCACAAGAGCAACACTGCGAGATACAACTAAATACGTTCATGTAACTAAGAAAACGTAGGCAAGTAGAAGCACTCCGTTCCACGGCAATGTGTCATGTTATGATATGACCAGCCTATACATACTTATATGTAGTTAAGGTCACTCTTGTCACAAGCGGTAATACGCAATAGCCGCGGCACGTGACCCCGGGATATGTTGCGACGTGTTCCTCCTACCCCCTCAAGCTACCCTCCCAGAAGTATCACTGCGATTACATACAACACAGTCTTTGGAAAAACTAGAGGTGCACACAAAAACATATAAGTAGTCGTATGTTACTTTTTCTAATAAGCTGTATCCATAAGTTTTAAAATTACGGAAAATAACAATGCGATAATATCTATAAAAAATGCGTATTTTAAAACATTTCAGCAAGGTTAGTATGTAAAGGATTTGGTAAATCGACTACAAATATAAGTTATTGGCACTGTAAGACTTCTAATCACCTCATCTTGAAATCACATATTTACACCTCAAGCTCCTAAGTAACTGCTCAACACTCACCACCAAGTCTAAATTAAAATTCGAATAGCAATAGCCAGGGTATGAAAAATTCAGAAAATAGAGTCTGTGAGACTTCGAAACCTACCTATCTTGGACCATCTTTAAATATGCAAATATTTGTACCTCAAGCAACTAAACAAGCAATCAACACTTAATCACTTCCAAGTACAAATAAAATTTTGAATAGCAAAACGTAGAAGAGCAAAAAATCCATAATTTTTAGTCGAGTCTGTGAGTCTTCTAAGCTAACCTATTTTGGATCATCTTTAAATATGCACTTATTTGCACTAAAAGCAACTCAACAAGCAATCAATACTTAATCACTTCCAAGTACAAATTAAAATTCGAACAGAAAACCCTTGGCGAACAAAAAATCCAGGATATTTTTAGTCGCGACTGTGAGACTTCGCTTACCTATCTTATACTATCTTTAAATATGCGCTTATTTGCACTTCTAGCATCTAAACAAGCAATCAACACTTAATCACTTCCAAGTACAAATTAAAATTCGAATAGCAAAACCTAGGAGTTCGAAAAATCAAGAATGTTTTTCAATCAGCTCTGTGAGATTCCTAAGCATATCTGAGTCCATCTTTATTCTGGGCGCGTCCGGACGGGGCGTCTTGCGCCCCGATGGCCTTTGTCATTATCATCACTTTTTGCAGCTATAACTGGCCACAGCTTGGATATGTCGCTTGCTATATCTACGCGCCTTCGTATTGTACACACACATGTTCAATTCTTTTTACTGCTTGGGCGGCGTCTCTAGGTGCTGGAACTTCATTATCTAAAGTTGGTGTTGATTTCTATTATAAACCCTGTGCACAATGTTCTGAATTTAAATGGTAAGATTTATTAACGCAACAACTCTCATAGTACCTATATAATATTTCTACCTATGAGTTTACTATCTTATTTGTTAGAAGTCTATTGAACATAGACTTTTTTGTTCATTTGATCTTTGACACTGTTTACTTTCTCCTTCTTTGCGTGTCGATTTCCACTTAAATCTGAATATTCTTCTAGGCCCAGTACTGAGCTACTGTACTGCATTAGGACTGGCGTTGTACAGGTCCTCCAAAGTGCAGTTTACTGTGTAAGTAATCAACTAATACGAGATTGACTTTGGACGTATGCAATTTTATCAATTCCATTATACGTTCCTACGTTGCAATATGTATAAAAATATCTATTTGTTCTTGTAGAACCACTTAAACTGCAGTGACTCGCATTAGTTGCTATGCACATGCAACGATAGTCACACGTGAAAATGTCATATAATTTTATGTTTCCTCCACCGTAATCACACAATTTTTTATAGCAAACAGTAACTGTAAATTATGCTTCTGATTTATTGACAATAATATATTTATACTAGATCTATTGACTGCATTGGAAACATTTGATCTAAAATTATTGTGGATATATGAAGTATGTGAAAATTGTTAAATCTTACATTTGGCGGTAACAGCAATTCGCGGATTGTAATAATCGGCGCCAGTATTTATAGTAAACGTGAGAATTGCAACCATATTCTGATCTTTTTTTACTTGAAGGTGACAATTGTTATCTTTAATTTCCAATTTATTGTCTGCCATACTTATTTATATGTCAGCTTGTAAGTACTTAATCTTTTAAGAAAAAATATGCATACCTATATTCATTCCAATAAAAGTTTTCATTCTTTTTTAATTTATAATAAATTGAAAATGAAAACTTATTAATATATATTTTTAATTTTTTGGAAGAATTGATAGTATTGCAGATAGTCTGGAAAATTTACAGGTACCTTATTAGTTGTAGGCTGTGTTGCTAATTTATATATTTTTCAACTGAATATCGTTTAGCAAAATTTTGCAAAAAAAAAAGTGAAGAATATGCGTTGCCATACTGAATGCGCAAGGTATGTCTATGATTTAAGAGACTAATTCAAACAATATGCTTCCTCCAAATGAATTAATTTCAAAGATGGTAACTGTTCCTAGTTCAATTACACTATGTATATCACGAACAAACGAATCGGTCAGAGCTACCAATTAAAACAAACAAGAGCCATATATCACTGTCGACCGCCGATACGGGATATATGCACAACCTCTTGAATCCCCAAAGTGTCGCACGTTTGTATCCAACTGAAAGGAGTAAAATGAAAAGTAGACACGGGTCCAATAAATAATTGAAGGTTTTGATAGAGCATCGGGAATTCTAGGTCGAGGCTCGGCATCTCGGGAGCCATCGCTTATGCCACCCTCTTTCACCTACTGAATTATTCCGCAATAACACACTTGTTATAGACGTTTCTCCCGGAGTGATACTTTTATGATTTACTCCAACTTTTATTGGCACTTAAAGGAAATATACGATTTATTTCCCGTTCAATATAAGGTGCGGAGTATATCATTTTTTGAGTCGGTACAAAATCTCCCAGGGTTGGACTTGGGCGTCGCATTTTATATTTGGGGCGTTCGGTAACATCTCGCGTTATGCTTGTCGGGTCGCCTGCTGTAATATATGGAGCTACATTTGTTGAAGTGATGCCATTATTCAGTCTATTTCATGGTAGTTCGTTTCTGCCAATGGAGATTTGTAATGATGTTTGTTACTTATGGATTTATGAGAGTGTGGGGAAGTAAGAGCTTTTTAAATGTTTTGTACCATTTTTCTTGGTGAAATGAATAAGTAAAGGTATATTCTCAAAACACTCGGTGTTTGACTTATTAATTTTATAGTTTGGCTTAAATTTGTAAGATAACATAAGTATATCTATCAAATTTTGTCATGTTAATAAAAGTATAGCAAGTTAAAAATAAGTAAATTACTAGCAATCACATTCCCATAGGGATATGTAAATAAGTAACTCCCCATGATTTTATTTAAAAATGTATGATATTCATCCGTATGAGTAACTTTTAAACTGATATTTTTTCAGCAAAAATCATTTTTAATTCTACCTCATTCAATCAAATTTATTTTTGATTTCACGATATATTTTAGTAAGAAATAATTTGCAAAACTGTGCGTGCCGAGGTTTCATGTGTTTCTGTGCTATCGGCTGATCGGAAGTTACGAGGCACCCATTAAACTCCTGTACAGTGGTTTATTGACATCACTTCCTAGCAATAAAATCGACTTGTCTCCGAAATGCATAATTTGTACCACAGTCACGCGCGCTGCGCTACTAAACGGTGTCCCGACGAACACATTTCACACTGAACTCGTACTCGATCGTAGATAAAGCTTTGTTTTATGCGTTTGAATTATCATCGTCAACTTGTTTATGGTGCACGGAATATTAATATTTCTTTATAAGAACACGCACAATAACCGGGATTTAAGAGTCACGCCAATTCATTTATACTCGATCGACATTAGAATGTAGAATATTTTCTAGCAAATCAATAGCTTTATAAGGTATTAAGAGTATATCTACACTCGTAAAACCTTATAAAGCTATTGATCAGTTTGCTAAAACAAGCATATTATATTTCAACATTAACGAGCATTATAATTCAATAGCCACGTCATGTGTGAATAGGGTTAGATTCTAAAACAATCCACCAAAATGGTGTACATTTTTTTCGTAAAGCGGTATCCTTTGTCACATGGGGCTTCTAGCGAATCCATTAATTAGTGAGATATACGACACAGCCGTAGCCTTAGCCTCAATTATACCCATCCCTTTGACGCTTGATTAATTCCGACACAAAACTGACCTATTACAGCTTATCGATACAGATCTAATCGATTCAAAGCGCCGCGTTTCCCATATGCCGGTTCTGTAAAAGGTTCAAATTCTCCAAATTGTTTATGGAGTGTAACAGTAAGTGGGGAGTGGAAGACTGCCACGTAATGGACCAGCTTCCGGTGCGTCTATCAAAAAATTTATTTGAAGATTCCTAGCGTTCCGCGCAAGGCTAGCCTGTGTGTTCGGTATTTAATTTATCTATAAGTCGGGAAATGCCGGAGAGGCCCGTGACCGTTATTGCTAAGGGCTGCGCGGACTTCCGCTATGTCAATGATTTATAGATGCTTACGGCATCCTTGGCGTCCGTCTGTTGTCCGAGCCATTGTCCCGGTGGCAAATATGGACGTCGGATCATTCCTGAGTTATGTGCGGGGTTGAAGCTATAATTTTTGATACGCTTCTTCACGCAAGGGTCGTAATCTGTTCGGTTGAAAGCGACGTTGATTTGTTGATTTTTGTTGTTCGGATGTGCGATTTTTTAAGTCCTTTGTGCGTAAGCCGTATTTATAGCTTTGGATAATGGTGTGATATAATATTTAGAACGCAGTTTGAGTTCTGATCTAATACCAATTGTATAGGATGTTGTGTCATAAATTAACATTTAATCAGTATATGTAAGTACTTACGTGTTAATAGAGCTAATAACGATCTCGAATTTCATAAATTTCGTGGGATCCCTTAATTCGTAATATATGTTTTGATGAAATGAATATTATGTTATTTGTATATATTCCTTAATCCGCGGGTTTAGTATAATTTAACTAGTCCGGAATGATACTGCATTTATTTTTTATGAAGTAGTGATACCGTAATAAAACTTATACATACGTACTTATTGAAATATCAGCAAAAATAATATGTTCGAAATGGCCACCTTTGGCTTTGACACAGGCCTTCTGTCTGGCTACGAATATTTGGTATCATGCACTGTTTTCATGAGAAATTTTGTCACTGCTTGCTCCAGATATTTTTAAGGGACTCAATGTCGACATGTCGTTTAAGCAGGCTATGTCCTCTAAAACCAACCACGAGGGCCAGTCTCCAGCTCTTTTAAAGTACAAAACGTTGGCTTCGAGCTAGGCTTGGAGAGTTCCTGCCTTGTGACCAGATGCAACGTCTTGCTGGAAAACGTACGGTACATTTTTAAAAAGTTTATTGCTTAGAGGTTACATTTTGTATGAAGTCTTCACTCCTTTTTCACAAAAATTAAGCTTTGAGACTCCTTGATGAGACGCTCCCTACCAAACCATCACTGATGCAGGATGATGACCACGTTGTACGTTTCCGACCACTTGCGCAGCTTTTTTAAAAATGTGAGCGTATACTTTTATCATATTGCTTGTTGTAGTGCTCTTCAATCGTGTTTTTTTTTTCATCAGTAAAGGATATTTCTGTGCCTTTCACTCAAGGAAACAGTGTATAATTCCATAGATAAGTGGCTAGAGAGATTAAGGCCTGTATCAAAGCCAAAGGTGGCCATTTTGAACATAATTTTTATTTTTATTTTTAGCTGTGACTGCCATTAATATGTACTTATAAGTTTAATTAAGATTACACTACTTCATAAAAAATGCATTGTAATTTGTAACAGAAATAATGGCTGGAACCAGCGTACCTATATACCTAGATATAAATAAATTACATACTATCATTATGATCTAAACTAATAAATGACAAAAGATTACCGCTAATAAAAGTTAAATCAACTTTTTCCGTCAAGATTTTTAAAGCAAAGCTTAATTTATGTCTTTATCGTATATTAGACAACACACGTCTACATGTTACCCTACTTTTTGTACTACTTTGAACTACATAAGTTTCAAAATAAAGGGCATTGTACAACACAGGAAACAATAGTAAAAACCCACGTCTAATCGAACAAGAATTTATTACGATTACTTAACTTCCTTAAAGGATTCAACTGAGTTTTTATACTGGAATGGACGTACAATAAAAGAAAAAGACCACTTCCGTCGTATATTTTACTTAGTATACGTATCTATCTCGTCCAAAACATTGGAACCTCAACCATTTTAAACTTTATCGCAAAAGTTTTAAGGCAGTAGATACTAATTTTTTACAACATTCCTATTAAACTTTGTTATTAAATAATAGTCTAGGAGAAAAAGAAAAAATTATAGCATACTATACCTATCAGCTGCTTTTATTATCGCGGATCTTGCAAAACCCGATCAAGGGAATGAAGGAAAACCTTAATCCTTCATCATTAGGTACAACGTACACGTGACCTTTAGGAATTTTGGCATTAGGCTTACTACTGTTTTAGGAAAATATAATTCATATAATTAATTATAAACGTATTATAACAAGGAATTCGACGCTTATACATATTCCCAAATAAAAATTCCTATGTGTAAAACTTTTCTCACGCTACCCGCGGCGGCTGTCATCAAAATCATCATTCTGTCAGCAATCAGCAGTCAACAGGCACTTGATTATTAAGCATAGTATTCACGTTACAAAGTCAACGTTTACTAAGTTAAAAGGCCGTTAATAAATAACAATAATCGAAAAATTATAATTATTTGATAATAAGAAGGATTTTTTTGATTGTATATTGGAAATATATTTAATTATAATTGAAATGTATAAAAGACACATAATTGTTTTTTTTTTTGTGTCTTTTTAGATTAGAGGCTTGTGATTATGACAACATTTTTAATACTTAAATAATTACTTTAATAAATACTTAAATAATTATACTCTAAGTTCTGCCAGTGGATGATAATAATAAAAAAATAAATTCCACTTGCCACGTAAAATTAATAAAATTTTTAGCAATTTAACCTTTTGATTTTTATGGAAATGGTCTTTATAATTTAAATTTATTTATATAATTAAACATCAAAACTAAAAATATCTACATAAAACCTCAATACCTTGGATACTAAAAATAAGTTAAGTACTTACTTACAAAATTAATAAACACGTTTAAAAATAAAAATATCTTCTAAATCTTTCTCTTATGAAAGAGTAGCCAGGACATAGACGACATTGCCACGTTCGATGGCAATACTTAACCTTTGTAAGAAGATACGAGAACACGATTTTTTTTTCTATAATATTGTTTATTGTTACACCAACTATACAATATACAGAGAACCGGATTTCTTAATTAAACTTATAAGTAATGTAATGAGTTACTACACGTACTAATCTACACCAAGCTTAAAAAATCAACATGAAAATAATTATATTCATTTCGTGAACGCTTGCATGAGCGAAGGCTTTGTTTTAGCCGACGGGTGTTCAAATAAATAATTGATGGTATACCACCATTTGTAATGAATCCATTATTTTACAATGCCGTACTTCTTTCGGGTTTTTCCCCTTAATTCTAGTTGTTTGTTCCACGTCTGTATAAATGAAAATTTGTTGAATATTTTCTTGATACTCATATTTCCAAAGCTGGGAAATAATGTTGAAATATGTTCGGTTTTTTGTCAGTGTTAAATGGGTTAAATTCTAAATTTTTTTATAAATGTATCACAATTAATGTATACTTAAGCCGCCAGATATAATTTGTTTTTCTGTCGATCTTTAAGCTTAAATAATAATAAAAATATCTTTTGCAAATTTTCCTTATTAGGATGGAAAAGGTAGCAAGTAGAAGACGTCACTAATGTTTTCTACAAATTTTTGAAACTACTCTTCGGAAGCCGGCGTTTTCCTGTACCCTTGCTAACCACATTTTTTTATAATTTATACATAAATATTTCAAATTCATACACTGGTTTTAATATTAACGATTTGGTAGCAATCATTTTTCATACAAATTTTACCAATAGGTACTAAGGCACCGGTGTTTAAAAGAATATACTATTTTTTTTACCTCAAAATGTCAAGTTTTATCGAGGAAATTTTATCGTCAACAATAAAATGCTCCGTGTTTTCTTTAACAGTAGTAAAATTGTGTACTGTTTAAAAATGCAGGTACCTTTCAACAGACATAATTATACTTTTGTCAACGAGCGGGTAACTATTTATAGGTTTCAATATTCTATTTGTATAGAACTTAATTATGTCATACGTTGCGAGGCAATTTTTTTTTTAAGACAAACAGCGTGTTTACGGTTTCTCTTTTCCAATAATAAAATATTTTAGTATCTATTAAACGTGTTGTTCATAAACCTAGATCCCAGTTTTAAAACTCTAACAATTGTACAAAAGCTTTTCGTGACTGGTTACGATGTGAATAAGAGGTTTCCTTTCAAACATGACTAAAGTTATATTGTTTTTAAAGAATTTATTATTTTCAAAATTACTTGAAATCTTCGCGTGTGAAACGGAAACCAGACAAGAACAAAAATATGAGACAATTTTACTTTTAAGATATGATCGGCCTAGTTAGGTAATAAATGGGCAAATCCTGGCTTTATAGGGAGAGGCCTTTATTCCAGCAGTGGACGGATGTAGGTTGGTAACCATAAAGTTCAATCCATTATTTTGGCTAAACAAAAAATTCTTTGCCAGCACACAATACTAGTATTGCTGTTTAACTCGTTGGGAAAAAAACGCAGATCTTGAGTACTGGATGCGATTTTGAAACTTTTCTAAATCACATTCCATTCCAATAATCGGATGAGTGAACGAAGCGACTGTAGTCTATTTAATCAATCCAGAGTTTTTTTTTTTTGAGTTCTATTATTTTCTTGAATAATAACTTTGAAGAGCGAGGAAAATGACAAAAAAAAATTTTCGAAACGTGTCTCTCAAGTTCACATGCTGATGAAGGTTTGAGGAGAACCATGACTAATAGATATTTAAAATATGTACTTACATCATTTAATGAGCATACAAATATACAACGGAATTGACATTGGAGAGTGCAGTAATCTAAAAAACTTATCTAAGAAACTTATAATTGGGTTGTTTGTCAAAAGTTTTAAATTTAATTAATTGTTAAGCAGCATTATATCGCACGAGACACAATCTCTGCTGCAATAAAAGGTAGACACGAAACCTCAGCATTTCAAGTGCCAATTAAACCTCGAACATCCTGTAAGGAGATTATCGTATCGGAACAGCCATCGGACGTGCATTCACGCCGAATAAATTAAAAATAATACTTGAAATGAATTAATAGCGTGGTAAATATTTTTGGTAAAGGAATAGAAGAAGAAATGATTTTTGAAGTGATTTTTTTAACGAAAAACCAAGCCTACCACCCTTGATCCGTGGGTATGCTGAATTGGGTATTTTGAGCCCATACGCTAAATATGATTAAGCAAGTAGGTTAACATAAAGAATATTTGGATTTCAACTTCTATGGCGAGTTCATATACTTCGAATTAAACTTCATAATTACTTGTATTTAAAGGGACAGGTACAAAAGTAGATGACTTCTGTGAGCAATTACTGACTTCCTTTTATTTTATTTTCTTTCGATAAGGTTGCAGTCCTGGCTCATTAAGTAAATATTACCGGAACTAGGAGAAAACGCTTCTGTTACCATACATTACATTGTAATAAAAGCAACTAAGCAATTAAAAGTGATTGCTGCGATTACATTATCTTTATAAGACAGTATAAATTAATTATGTGTACAAATTAATATTTAAGAGGGCCAGATTTGACATTTCCTTTTAAATAATCAACTTTTTGAAAGTATTTTGTCAGTGATTATTATATTTATCAATATTTATATCTTAAATTAAAACACTTTTCAAGAAAAATACCATCTCAGAATCATTTTATTCGTTTTTTGTGTATTTCTTATTTTAGGTATTTAGGTCACATACTCAAAACTCTCCTATTTGTCCACTATTTTTCAAAAGCCGACAACTCGACAATCCATTTCATTCTAAGATTTCCTCTGGACTTCTATCCATCTGAATAATTGTGTAAGGTACCTGAATTTAAATTTCCAAATTAGGTATTAAAAACATACAAATAAGTAATTCATAATAAGTACCTACATAACTGACAAAGAAAATGCTTAAAAATTCATATAATACATTTAATTACAGCAACTAAATCACTCACATACTTTCGGAGGAAAACTTAAGAAAATGTCGTTATACATATTCATTTCTCGAAATTAAAAATAACTGCGTTGAAAATATTTTTACGTGAAATGATTAGTGCACTCACTAATTCAGAAAAGGAATGCTTATCGCGTGTAGTTTTTCAACTGATTTGAATTCTTGCTGGGATCGTGTAGGAAGAAAAAAACATTTGTATGGAAATTAGAACTGCACTACGGTACATTGAAAGTTACGTTGTAAGCAGACCACACAATGAGCTAGAGAGTCGTGCTGGGGTGTGCTTGTCGGATTGCAATTTGTGGCGAAATAGAAGAAACATATGGTCGATAAGGCGCTTTAGCTGATTTTGATATATAGATGAAGATATAGTATTTCCATCATGACGAATTATGCTCCGAAGGGACACCGCCAGTTACCAATGAAACCTGAAACCTGTATCGATGCAACCTGGAACCTTAAGGGATACTAAGAACGTCATGCTTTTTTACGCACGTTTGCGAAAAACTGCCACTTTTGGCTAATGAACGTAGAAAAGCTTCTCGTTCTCGTTTTAAACAACAAACAGTAGTTCATAAAATAGTTTAAAGGTTATCTAGTACTCGTACTTAATCAAGACAAAATTTTTAATGATATCTCCGTTTCCTTCCATATAATTTATTTCTAATGGGGGCAGCACTGGACCCCGAAAAATCCAATTATCCCCTTAAACGAAATATTACTAATGTTGGGGATTGAAAGATTTAGTCTATTGTAGGCAATAGGTACGTATCATTGACTTTCAAATCCTGTCGCATTATAACAAAGAGGAAGGCAGAAAGACAATAGGTAAAGCCGTGGACGATGACACAAGGTAAGGGAGCTGGAAATTACTTGCACATTTCTCGTTAAAATGGTTAAAATGTAAGATCAGTTTGAATGCGTTTGATTTAAAATAACTTTGTGAGTATCCATAATTTTTGCACAATTCCATCAACTTAACCATATACAGAATTTTACTGTGATGTTGCCTATATACCCTTTCGAATGGTTCATTTTGATATTATTGCGGGAAGAATGATTAGTTTCACACTTTTTTCTTCAACTAAGTAAGTAGGCTAACAGATGTACGAGTTACCCTGATAAAAACCTAAAATCGTTATTGTGTGCGTCTCTTTCCATATGACACAAAAACAGCCTGGGATCCTGAGTGTCGAAATAAAGAATATGAATATATTAATGTGTTCTTTTTTGAGTTAGTTTTTCCCATGCAATGATTTTTCCCCGAGACTACAATATGAGGTTCTTTAAAACGCCCTTTTTAAAAAAGGGCGTGTTTTCCTCAAGATACGATAAACACGCAGGGATAAGCAGATTTATTGTTATGGGATACTAACTACACGATACTATATTTTATAACAAATACATATTAAGATAAACACCCAAGACAATTTGAAAAAGGCCATTTTCTAACTTGCCCCGACCGGGGATCGAACCCGGATCATCTGGGTGGCGGACTAGCATGGTGACCATTTCGCCACGGAGGTCGTCAAATGTGTGGGGGGACGAAAATTTTTATTGATTTTCAATAACCTATTAGTTTAGTATCATGGACTCTTGCTCCAAAAATTTGCTAGGTGCGTATAAATTCAACCCATATAATGAAGTAGTTTTCCATTGCATTCTTGATTATTTAGGTGATCCAGTCAACAATAATACCAATTTATTTCCTAGCATTTATTCTCATTAATTTGCGCATATTGTACAAACCGAACAAGCTGTGTGTGTTCCATTTTGATGTCGCAGGCCCGCAGAAGACAATGATCGAACAAATAGGGTTTTGTCACGCAATGCTAATCAGAAATCGGCGATGTCCACGGCCCAACTTATTTATGTCTTGTCGATACTCCAACGCTTTTTACTGCGAGCCCTGCCTGTTATAATTCATACTATGCTAATTAAATTGGATATTTATTAGTGTTTGATGTTATTATTTTGACTCATAAGACTTACGAGTGAAGACACTTGGGTAAATATGGAAGAGATCGCTTTAAGCGATAAGACCGCCCATTGTACTCATTTAATTTAAAATTATTTCTTTGTGTTATATTTTTTCTTTTGGTGTACAATAAAGAGTTATCTATCTATCTAAATAATAGTACGCTGTTATGAAATTGCTAAATGAACTTCTGTGGAGGTTATTTTAAAAGAAGCAAATAACATGGCATTATTTTATACCATTTTTTGCACATAGGCAAAACATAATCTGATTTTAATAATCAGATGTTTGTAGCTCAAAGTATAACATTAAAATATTAATGAAATAGCGCGGTACTAATAAATGTTCGGCCTTAGCTTTGTTTCGCTTACTGACGCTTTGAGAAAAATTGAGAACCTCTAACGATCTTTTTATTTTGCTGTCAACTCAGTACATTACCTAAAATAAAATGTGTACATAAAATACTTGATCGTTATGAATTTTCAATAAGATTTTATTGGTGATTGATTATATTAGCATAAGTACATAACGGATGCAAACTTACTAACAGGTAATTAATGTGATTAGACTTACCGAAACCTTCAATTAAAAATTATTATTATGTAAATGATATCATTATTAAAATTGGTCCTGTTAAATACGTTTCGGAAAATGTATAGACCATAGTAGAATTTTAAATAAAACAATATTTGTTCCAGCCTAGGTAGAGTTTAGAAATGTTCCATTGTGAAGAAAATAATCAAAATCATTACCTTTCTAAATTAAAAAGAGTTGAATGAATCAGATATCACCTACATCTCAATTAGCCAGGTTTCAGTGGTCAAACTTCATACTTACGAGCGTTGTAGAGCTATACTTACAGAAAGTACTCTAGCATCGCAGTAATCTCCTGAGCTCGCTTTATGCATGATTGCTCGGTCCTCCCACCGCTATCATTGGTTCGCCGAGGCCCGCCCTCACTCCTGCGCATACTCTATTTCAAAACAACTCCATTCAATAAACAAGTCTTGAAGTCCATTGTCTCCGAGCCATTATGCCGTCACGTCGACACGACGAATCCCGTCAAAGATCTGTTAGAAAAAATACATCGAGCTACTCATTAGTTTCGATTCTCGAATAAGCAACGCGATCTGACAGCGTCTATTCTATAGTAACTCTTAATCATATTTTGATGTTTGGAAATAACACTCGATTCGTTAATGTGCTCGTTAAAGCATTCACAATGTAGGCAGCATCGAGGTACGCAAGTGTGACTGTCCGCAGGGCGGCAGTGTAGATCGGGAGCGTGAAATGTGGCGCCGGCGTGTTGAGCTGCGACTACAGAGGCTGCTCGGGAACAAACTTCGCACCGCCGCCGACGCCCGCGCCGATAGCAAAAAGTCGAAGATGGAGCGAGGCGACAACCACACAGACTCGCCTCCACGCTGCCGCGGATAAAATCGACATAGAATTAAAGAAAAATACAAAAATCACTCATTGTTCTCATAAAATGAATGTGCTGGGAGTTGAATGTGAGGCTTTTTGTGAAAATATTCCCATACTTTTAAATGGGGCCTCGTGTGGCGCCTCCTAACGATTGGTCCTTTTTGCGTCGGCCGGCGCTCACTGACTCTAGGCTTTTGGTGTGTCCGCACATGTCTCGGCTTTGGGCTTTTTGTTTCACCGTTTCCGATGTAAATTAAACAGTTTTGGCGGCATTGTCTTAAAACGGCGAATATTCGACAAAGAAAATTTTCATTCTGCTTCTCGTTTTTCATCTAATTTATTATCTTATACACGTTTACTAACATGTTGCGCTTAATTTCTATAATTAGGTACGTGTACCAAAATGTAAAAACGTCAACACCTTTTTCGCGACCTTTGTCTCCTACGACTTTGTTTTTCTAAACTTGTTCATAAACGTAGTTAACCTACTTAAATATGATTATTTCTTTTGTTGCATTGCTTGTTTCTTTTCTTGCATTGCAAAGTAGGTATGGACAATGATTTAGTACAATGTATGCCAAATTTTAAAATTTTAAGCTGGTAGAAAACTAGACTGCTCTATCGTAATAGGCTATTGTTTATGGCTATGTGAAGCCAGGGCGGGTACTAGTCTACAATAAATTAGCATGAAGCTGGCTGATTGGAAGGCCGGTGAATGACAGTGAGGAACGCTCGAGATTACCGTCAGTCACCGGTGACGGTGAGCGACTATTTTGCTAGCCCACTAAATCTTCTCCTAATTGGTGGTTGAACCCATCGTTATTCTTAACGGTCACTTATAATTCTAACGCGATATTCCCTAAATGTAAGTACATCCCATATACATTTTCAGATCATGAAACTGTAGTACATCTTACTATAGTTTCGAAAAAAATAGATTAGCAATTATGTACATCTGTGCTAAACAGTCTCAATTTAAAACACTAACTTATGAATAAAATTTTATTATATGAAGGCCCTCTTTTGGTAGTTATCTTCTGCATAAAATATGTTAAATACGTGTACAACGTCAGTTCATATAGGATTACTAAATAAAAAGAGATTTAACGATGTCAAAAATAAATGACAATAAGCTAAGGCAAACAAACATGACTCTGGCACCGAGGGTACATTGCGTCTAAAAGCTTTACCAAATATTAGACATCTCCGTAATCAATGTCCACGTCAAAAAGTCTCTCGCCTGACTATTTATTTAATGCATAAACGTTCATTTGTTTATGTGTGCCTGTGCTCAGTGTTTTCAGTGTGTAGAAATATTTTATACCATTCCTCCTCTAAAAAGTTTATTTTATTCACTGAAAATATTGAATAAAAGGCACTTTTACTCACTATTTTGGTTGTTTATTTTATTCACTGAAAACAGTGAATAGAATTCACTTTTACTCACTATTTTGGTAATTTATTTTATTCGCTAAAGACAGTGAATAAAAAGCACTTTTAATCACTATTTTGGTGTGTAAGTTTAGAAAAATTACTCTTGATTTGAGTAACTGCTCCAACTTGCATTTTATTGATTTAACCTTCCTTTTTTTCTTTAAATGTCTATTTTTGTTTAAATATTTCTTTTTCTCGTAGTCATGGTATAAAGTATAGTACGCAACTCTTGAATAAAACGGACGTAATCGAGGGCCATGAATCACATGCGTCGCTCAGGATTCTAACACTTGAATCACTTGCTTCGCTCGTGATTCAATCATCATGAATCACTCCCTATGGTCGAGATTCAATCGTTAGAATCCTTCACTGGCTCGTGATTCATCTATGACCCTCGAATTAAATCCGTCTTTTATTTACTAATATAATATACTATTTTCTAAAGGTGGAATTAAGTAGATTTAAGTCTCGATCTGGTTTGAAAATAAAAAAAACCAATTGTACCTTTTTTCAGCTATCAGAAAAATTAAAAGCATTTCGGGGCCCGGTTCTTTCTAAACGTTAACACTACCTTAAAAAGACAATTTTTCCTCCAAAAATAGTGTCATCACACTCATAATTTTAGCTAGAAAAAGACCAATGCTAGAAAAAGAAAGGTATCCCCAAACACCCAAAACCGCAAGTGGCATCTAGCGTTTTCCAGCAACCTTATCAGCTTCGGGTGTGCCCTCCCACGTCTTCAACTTTAATGAGATAATTCACTGGCCTATATGTAACTCCTAAAAATAGCAAAATTGGTGTAAATCCTCGAATTTGGAAACCCTGAATGGCGGTTTGGAAAGTGGAATAAATAATAAAAGGCGTGCGAGTCGTGACACGTAGCCTACACTAATGGAGGCGCATCGCTAAGTTTGTATTGTATAGTGTAATCAAGATTGTTCGTTAGTGTGCTTCTGCCTTTTACTGCTCATACTTACATATCTCACTAGTTGAAATCCTTACAGCATTAACACTTTATTAATCAAAACTATCTTATTTTTAGTATGTACTCAATTTAAACAAAGTTTAAACTTTTATTTTTGTCTTTAAACTTCCTATTCATATTTTTTTACATATCATCATTGCCTTCTTAATCATATTGTGAGTATGCTTTCAAATTAAGGAGTGCACACTTTTTAATGAAATTGACAGAAAAACAATGCTCTTTGTCTCAATATCTTTGTAATGGACCAGAAAGAAAATTGACATCTTTAATTTTAATGGTAAAAAATCCTCAAGGGATTTTAATCTGCTTTAACTAATAAGTAATTTTTGAACTACATTTCAGTTCATTTAATCAAAGATACATCAGCTACGAAATAATCGAATTCTATTTCAAAATAAACAAATAAACCAAATAAAAAAAATTATCGTAATAACAATAATACAAAACCTACTCTGAATTGTACCCGGCTCAAAAGTACCAATTACGCTTGCTGAGTTTCTTCTTTAAATGGCTATGGCATGTTGGAAATGGCCTTTTTCAAATTTCCCTGGGACTTAGATGTTTATATGTGTATTTGTTATAAAATATAGTATCGTTGAGTTAGTACCCCATAACACAGATCTCGAAATTACTTCAGGGCTAGCCAATCAGTGTTATTTGTCCCTATATATTTATTTATTTATCCTTTGAGCCAGGAGCATTGGTCATTTTAAATGGTCATACTCTCGATCCCGCAAAGCGGCGCCTAACCTCATTAATTAATTCCTTAACTTTGGGACACCAAGGACCAGCTGTCTCGACAGCGAATGGAACAAATTCATACTAAGAGGACAGAACACCGTATTCAAGACATTTCTGAGCAGCCGCCGCCTGCACAGCCGATCTAGGCACACGTATACTTCAACTGAAATTGGACTCCGCGTAGGTTCTGACACATGTCGCATTCCACATCAAACACCTCCTTGCCGTGGAATTAACGTGATCCCATCAGGTCGCTTACCATCCGTTCGTGAGGGTCCTGGTGGTTCCAGCTAGCATGGAATATTTACTGATATTAGTGCTCTGCGTATGATGTCGTTGATGGCGACAACAAACATAAACTAAGCCATGGAACCCATCAGCCTCCAACATTTTCTCACATTCACAAGGATGTGGCTCACATACTGCACAACACAACCTTAGCGCCAAAGCCACTCTCATGGAATCACTATCAAAGAGTGTTCACATGTGAGAAAATAGCACAGCAGGTAGCCAAGCTCCTGATTCTGGCAGCCCTGACGCTTTAATTTTCGCTAAAATTTCTCCATCTGCTTGACTCTCCAATGCCCCCAATTTAACTTGCACTCTCGTTTCGTCCAAAAGTATTTATACCTAAAGCTTGTCAGGAACTTTCGAATCTATAAATTCCGCAGACTATGCTCTCAAGGCCTCACTCACGTGGGGCAATATCAATTCGTCTCCAATTTAGAGACTAAATTGATAAACCCATGTGATGACGCCAAAAAGGCCGGCAATAAAACCCCCGACATGCGACAAACACCTAGACTTCCAAGATGTACGGGTAAAGAGGCCTGAACCCACTGCTAATCATTGAGTTTGACATTCAGTTTAACTTCTAGAATAGACATCAATGCATCATCATGAAACTGACTGACTTCTTGCAGAAACAATCAGGTTGGACTCGTTTTTATTAAATATTTTGTTCGAGATACAGCTAGAGAATGCCGAAGCAGCAATAAAGCAACATGAAAGGAGAGGCTGCTCAAACGGTCGTGTGAGGCTACAAAAGACGTAACTTTTTTTTTAAATTGAGGTAGGAACCGCCTCCACAAAAATGGTGCAACCACAAATTTAAAATTATCTTCGTTGATTAACTTTAATCGTGGTATCATGGCCTCAAAACACAAGTCAGATGTAAGAGCCTTTTCATCTCTTAAGAAGAAGTCACATTTACTTGCGCCAATCTGCAACCCCATTTACTTAAAACTGAAACTCAAAAAATTATACTAGCTTGCTGAACTCTAAAGATAAATGCATTATTTAAAAAAGTCATTCAGATATTGTCACAAAATATTAAAAAAAAATGTTGGTTTAGATATAATTGTGCCTAAAGAAAGGTCTTTCCATAATTAATTCAAACATAAAAGCTACTCGTACAAACTTCTTTTGCTTTGGAAGTGCTTTAAAATGACCACTGCTGTTTAGTCATGACGAAAGCAAGCAGCACTTTAGTGTCGGACCCAATTGACTGTATGAAGTAACCAGTTGGTCCGTCACTGATCAGAAAATATCCTGTGTCTTGGATCATAGTTAGCTATTTATTGTTAAGTATCGTTAATGTTCCATAATTAATCTTCGTTTCTGTCCATGAGCTTTTTCTTCTTCCAGTTCTATCTTCAACGAAGGTCGGCAATCATCATTGCGATCTGTACTTTTGAGACGACTGCTCTATTTGGTTTAAAAACAAACAGTCCCATTCGACTAACGATTTTGTATGGGTGGAAGAAAATTTTGTATCCATTTTTAATAACTTTTTTTATAGAAAGTAGTAAGTATCATGGACTGAACTTCCCCAAAGAAATTAGCTAGTGAGTAAAAAGTCATCCTGTTATTATAAAAAGTTTAGAAGAAAAAATATAGACGTGGCATCTCGTAAACTCGTTACGTGATGGAAAGTTAAATAAAACAATATCCGTAATTGTTTGAGTAGGAAGTGGATTCTGTCGTTAGATTTCTTTTTTAAGCCACACAAGAGAACAGTAGGAGCGTAGTTATCTGAAATTGATGGGGGTAATCTCAAAACGATACTTTGTCGTGTGTCACTAGATGAATTGACTTTTGTTGGAGCCAGATAACGAGAAAGTCGTGCGTTTAAGTCTCATTCATACCGTTTTGTTTAATAGTTTAGATAGGTACTTTAAGTAGTGAAAAATATATTTACACTTGATACGAAAATCAAGTGACTGTTTTAGTTGATCTTGTGTGAAAGAGAAACAAAAATACTTAGATATCATAAAATTATTTATAAATTACTTATTTTCCAGTATTAAAAAATATTAAAAATATTTCACTCATCTTGACGGTAAGAAAAACAAATGAAAATCACGCATTTTCCTAATTTAAATTTGAAATTATCTCCTTTAAAATTTAAACTTTTAAATGATACCAAAACCAGCCAGGTACAAATAGTATAGCCAAAGTGGTTTTATTACAAGTTCATACATACTATATGCGAAAAGACTTTTTCCCCAACCTAATATATATATAAGTCCGTACATTTTCATTTTTTCAAAATTTTATTAACTTATTTCTAAAAATACAGGTTTTTTCAAAAATACTTCTACAACTTTATTTTTATTATTAAATGGAACCAAATTATTGAAAAAAACCTAGTTTTTAAGCCATGACTCAAATAAATACCAAAAGTAGTATTTGATAAAGTTTTAAGGGTAAATTACAATTGTCGTCCGTACAATAATTTAACAAGACACTTATAGAGGAAAAATATTTACTATACGACATTTCTTTTTCCAAAACCAATAATAATTATACCTACATACATATAATATACCTCCTTCCACTTGGCTATGCCGTAGTCGGATAAAACTAAATACAATACTCCCGTGTCTGGGAAGCACAACAGCAATCTATCTTAAAACTACCTATTGTCGCTGCGTAGCACAAGGATTAAATAAAATACTGTTTAATTATTGGCAGGCTACGTGTATTCAAGTCGTAAGATACTTTTTTGGTTCAATATTTTCGATTTATGAATCTTAAAACGTTTATTAATTTGCGTTTTTACGTTCCGTTTCAAGTTGGAAACTAAATAATTTCTGTTCGAGTTCTTAACTACCCTATTTTCCTGTGACATTATGTTTTCTTGTCATTTGCCTCGCGTGACACACAAAAGTAAGTCAGCCAAAGTTTGACTTGTTGCCCTAATTTCATTGTTGTTCTTTATTTTTGTTTTTATGTGAATAGCGTTTTTGATTTATTCTGGATTTAGAATTTTCAATGATATTAAGTTCTTTTTGCTAACTTGCACGGTCGTTGGTTCGTGTAGTTGACAAAGATATTATTAATAGAGGCGACAAAAAATACGCCTTCTAGGATCATTGGTGTAAGCGGCTCTTTTGCTTCATTAAGACACAATATTGAACAAAACACAACTTATTTTTAATTTGCATATACTATTAATTTGAAAAGTTGTAAGAAAAATATAGTACCCCGCTTTTACAATACAAATAAATAAATATACTATATAGGGACAAATAACATAGATTGAGCTTGCCCCAAAGTAAGTTCGAGACTTGTGTTAGGGGATACTAACTCAACTATTCTATATTTTATAACAAATACATAGACAAACATCCAACATCTAAGACAATTTGACAATATGTATCAATTTAGATTAGATTACTAGTTTTAATCTTTATAATTGTGTTTAATATACTTAATAATACATAGAACTACTTTATTTATTTAATTTCTGATTGCATAGATGTACTTTTACAAAAATAATGATGGCGATAAATTTATCTTAGGATTTAGTATCAATCACGCCTTTGAAACGCATTAACAAGCAATATCTTTTACAAGCGTCTAAACGCAGCCCTTGAAAATAATGAAGTGTGTAATCTTAGAAATCAGTGGATCCCTCCCACATAAACATTCATCCATTATAATGTCCGAAAGTGGCTGTTAAATTTCTTACTGTTGCCATTTTATTAGGCTGCCAACTCCCGAGTTTAATATGCGGCCAAAAAATCTTGACAAAAAACAGGCGCCACCTAAGAGATCCAACGAAGTACAGCAGTCCCATTCTTATAATATAGTGTGTATTATTTTTTACTTGTGCCTTTTGGACTTTCGGGTTGTGTGTTAAAATACACACCTAAGTATCATTAGCTATAAACACAGTTCTTTGTGCCTACCTTCGGAAGAAATAAGGGCTATAAAGTCGGAAGATTGAGGTACTGCCCTGGTATTGGTTTAATATGGAGACGGCTTTTTGAACTTCACTTTAGAATTATCTAATGGCCGAGTTAACTTTCGATTCTATTTTATAGTATTTCGTTCATAGCCAAAGTATTTTTTTTTTATTAGCTTGCTATATAATCCGGTGTAAGTTTTTAGCTACTTGCCCAATTTCTAGTGCAATTTCTGTCCGTGATTCTGAAATACGTCCCATATAAAAATAACAAAAAACGAAAGTCGTAGCATTATTTTGCATGCCAGGATAATGTTTTTTTTTAATGATTTTTAATAACTTATTCAAAATCTAAAAAGAAAAATAAATAAATATATGTGTCATGATTCGGTGTTAGGGGTGAAAATAAGCAATGTCAATAATGGATATTATAGCACTAGCTTTCTTCGCTAGCATATTAGCAATACGTGTCGCATTCGATTCGAAGCAAGAATTATTTCACTTACTCAATGTACTTACTTACAAAAGCCGCTTCCACGCTATCTTTGCTTACGAATCCTTTGAGCGACAAAGGAGTTGCGCCTACGCAGCCGGCAAAGCCAGTGACCCTCCCCCCCTCTACTCTCGACTTCGCTCTGGCGCCTTATTATGTTACCTTTGTTTTCAAATTTAATTGGCCCCTCACAGATAACGTATCTTGATAATAAACGACGACCAATAAACCGGAGGTTGAGAACAGTTGACTGTTCCATAAGATAAGATTGTCGTTTGACGTTTAATAGTAGCTGAGTAGGTATATTTGGATGGTAATAACATGTAGTTCCGTTCCAAGAGCGATATGGTAACAGTGGGAGAAAAAAATAGCCACACTGGACTCCTGATTGACGTTAACTCTCTTTTAGAACGCAGTTGCTGCTGATGCATTAGTGCTTTTGGTTGTCTCTTACGACATTCGCAGTAAAAAAAAACTACACAGCGATGCTATAGGCGTCACGTAGCAATTCACGAGTAATAAGTTTATTTCAAGGCCAAAAAAAAAACGACTGTCAAGAACACCATCTAGTGACGAGTAGTGGAACTAATACCAATACGACTTGATATACGTAGCCTTGACTCTCAAGCGACAACCCGCAATAACTTTTAAACGGCTGAACCGATATTCATCAACAATAACTGAGAACCGCTAGCTTTCACGTAAAAAACTGCATCTAAATTGGTCCACCCGTTCAAGCACTACGATGCCACAAAAATACAGAAAGATAGAAAATCAGACAGACCGACAGACATTAACGTACAACACCCCCTTTTTTTCGGGGGTTAAAAACTCAAATAGTCAAATAGATCCTTTCTCTAGTCTAGAACTATACATACCTATACGGAATCAATACTCGTATACTTAAAAGAGGAGTGTTATAAATAATTTGTTGTCGCTAATATTTGTCAGTCAATCTTTCTGTGGAATCATAGCGCTCCAAAGAATGGACCTATTACGATGCGATTTTTTGAAAGTAAAAGCAAGTTCCCTTGCTGTGATCATAGCTATGTTTGATGAAAATTGGCTCAGCCGTTTAAAAGATATTGGGTAGCAAATGGTAGGTGAGGCTACGAATATTAATTATAATATGTAGTTCCGCTACTCATCACTAGATGGTGTTCCAGACAGTCATCTTTCCAAGAAGCATTTTCTTGACATCCAACTTTAAATATCTGTGGGACAGATGCCACTTTCTCTTCAAATTTTGATTTATTAAGTACCTTTCTATACTTACTATTAATCTGCATACTTGTATGACACTATATATCTACTGTATTTTTTCCTATAAATATATTTTATCTAATTTACATCATATTTTTATTTTTATTTCATATTTTCAAATATAGATATTTTCTGGACATTTACACTACGCATAGTTCAGTCGACCTTGTTTGTAAAGTTCAGTGAACGATTGTTTGTATATTTGTGATTCCACGAAAGACCAGTGCTGCTGTTTGCCTTAATTGGAGATCAGCAGCTTATGCTGAGTGGATATTACTTTCAGTGATAAAATGTTTTTTACCTAGTGTTAGTTAATGATTTAGTATTTTCGCAATATTAAAGATTTACTTGTAAGTTGTTAAGTGTACCTTATCACTTAATAAAGATTTTTCTATTCTATTCTATTCTATTCATCATCATCATCATCAGGTCTTTTTGTCTCCACCGCAGGAGCACGACCCTCTCTGTACTACCAGAGCCATACTTGGCCAGAGCAGCCAGAGGTCTTGGCCTACACTCACCACCCTGGCCAGACGGGTTGGAGAGGTCTCATTGATGTTCATAAGCTTTGTTTAGCTTGTATTCCCTAAGTCGCCTTCTACGACATCCACGGGAGGACTTGGAGTGGCCCTATTCTACTCTGCCGGAAACCACACGGCCAATCTTTCTAGACAGTCGGGGGTATTTTTAATTTGCCTAGCATATATAAACTTGTACTGTGAATGTTTTTGCTAATATTTTATATAAAACAAAAAATACCAATAAAATGAATTAAAAACAATAGGATAAATGAAGCAGCAATAAGAATTACAAATAATAATAATATGAAAGTGGGAACGTGGTGGGGACATCTCTGTATCTCTTTGGTACGCGGGAGACCTAATGGCAATGACGTCAAGAGCACTTTACGTGTATCCTTTTTCTGTTACTTGACAGTTTTCTTTTCCATCAGTTTTAAAAATGTTAGTAATAATCAGTTTTAACTTTTTTTTGGGCAGATTAAAAAAAAAATCATTTGTTTTCAGTTTTGGATCATGATACTTATTGACATAAATAATAAAAATATTTTATTAAAAATACCGTTCTCACTAGATGCCATTCATTGAGCGACGTCAGATGACTCAAGAATCCCCTTACTCTAGACTTCTCCATACAAACATAGTTAACTTTTGTTTTGAAATGACATGTGTGATTTTGGCAGTATTATGTCATTTAAAAGAAATTGTATATATTTAGGCATATAACTAGTTATCAACAGAAAGAAAATATGAGAGTGTAGAAGTTTTTTATACTGGTGGTAAAATATGATATGATAGACTATATTCTCTTTTCAGTTCATATTTTCACTGTGAAAACTATTTATATGCCTTAATGTATGCAATTTCTTTGAAATTACATAATTTCGTCAATATTTGACATGCCGTTTCAAAATAAAAGCTAGATTTCGTTTGTATGGGAAAGTCTGATTTTGTCTAGGGTAAGGAGACTCACAAGGCAGCTCGAAAAAAATGATACTGCTGTTTGAAAGGGTCTTGCGATGCTTGAAACTGCGTGGTTTTATGGTACAAATCCTTTTATTTAGCACCAAACAAGTTAAGTGCCGCAACAGACGCGGCGCAAGTTGCGTCGCGTAACAGCTAGAGATGGGCAGTGGATGGTACTCAATCTACCCATTTGAGTATTTACTCACTAGATTTAATAAATAGAGTAAATAGAGCGTGCTCAAGTATTGACATCGCATTTCATGTCTGTTTACTTATTTTTACGTAAAATTACGTCTATGCACACCTCCCACCAAAAAATGATAATTAGTCAAAGAAGTCTACTTTCAGTGTATGATTAGTATGGTATTTTCATATAATTTAGCGTCGCATATAACGTTTACCTACATTTTAAGTATATTATGGCGTACGCACACACTTTCCGACAAGAATTGCAAGTGTATACTAGATTTAAGTTTCAAAATTGTCATGAAAACATGAAATAATGAATATGAATATAAATATGAGTCGCAATTTATATAAATCAATCTTCTCACCAAATGGATAAATAAGGATTTTATCGGGTATTTACTCAATCTACTGAGTAAATACTCAAATTGGTTGATTGAGTATTTATGCATCGCCCATCACTAGCTGTTACGCGGCGCAACTTGCGCCGCGTCTGTTACGGCCCTAAAGCAGGAAAATCGTGGAGGCGTGAGATGGTGGATTACACAGCAGCTGGACGCTAAGTAGAGAGAGTGAATGACAGTTACAATTCAAAATATAAAAATGTTTCATAGTTTTAAATTTATAAATTATTGCTATCTCCAACACTGTTAGCTAATAACACACTCGAGAAGAAGAAGATTGCTTAAAATGTCAAGGGTGTTCTGCATTTGAGTAACAGACGTCACGACCAGACAGTTTTCCAATTTTAATTTGGCCTCGATACCAAAACGATGCAGTCACAATGGCCCAATTTTACATTTTAAATAACTTATATCGGATATTCGACGAGGCCAAAATAAATTTTTGATATGTTTATAATAGTTCCGATTATTCCGCAATATAGCGATTTCCATTAACTTATTTGTTAACCTTTACTCATTTTAGGGCTCTTACAGACGAGCGACAGAATGCCTGCGACACCTGTCGGCGTTGTCAAAAATTCCCGCGCGACCGTCGGCGATAATCGCGCGGCAGTTTTTGACCAATTGACATGTGTCACGCGCTAAGACATGTGTTAGGTATAATCGTTGTGCGTACGTAACACCGGTGTAGCAAGAAGTTTTGGTGCCCAAGCGGTTTAGAAACTGAAGTACCATTTTTGGAACGCAGCGTTACCTAAACAAATGGTTTTTCCAAACAAATAACCATTATTTTAGTAAATACGCGTTTTTAAAATGGCATCACTGTCTCTGCGTCTGTGAGGCTTGAGGTAAATCCTTGCTGGCTGCAACGTGTAACTCTGACTTTATACTCATAAACGGTCATTTTCAGCTACCATTACTTGCTTCCGGTAAAGGAATCATCGTTAAGAAAACTGCACACTAAAGACCACTATTAGTGTGTGAAGGTAATGCAATGGCAATATTTCAGCCAAAATTTGTCATAAATGATGGACTGAATCAACCCTTGAACTACGAGTACAACCGCATTGATTGTACTAAAACAGTTTGCCAATTTGGAACGACCCAGCTGTTTGACACCGACAAAGGTCGCATGTGTTGACCTACCGCCTGTTCATTGTGTTTAAATTAGTTATTCCAATACTTTAATATTCATAAACTTGTCATTCGATTTTGTAAATGTGTTTTTGGAACTTAATTAAATTCGTCGCGCACATTGTTCCAGCTATGCTTATTAAGGGTTATTCGCTAACATGTAAATCTGGACACACCTATGTCCTAACTAATAAATATTCCTTCCATGCTAGTTTAGGACATAAGAAATGATCTAGAATGTAATTATCAGCTTTTTGCTGCGCAGATTGTAAAAGCCGAGTAAGGAAATGGGGCTAGTATTTGAATCATGTCAATAAGCGATACAACCATCATTATTCTGATTTCCTTATAACAGTTGCTCACAAAATAAAAGCCTTTGGGTTGTAAGCCCTCTAAACTTTGATAAGGATAAAGTGATAGTGTATCTTTTATATCTGTGAGTGTGTAAGTATTGTACTACGCATTTGACTTATTTCATTTCAGCATTTTTTATTAAAGATACAATTACTTCGGTCTTTATTGAAAATACAAAACAAAAGGGAAAAATTATTTGCAACATAAATACAATAGAAAGTGATGATTTTGACTTTCATAGTTTTTATACCTATTCTCGTGTTTTGCGTTAGGTATTTTTGCTTATCAAAAATCAAAGCTAATGATCTTTTCTTGATAAAAATCAGTGAGCAGTTGACAGTAAAAAAAGTAATGAATTTTGTGGTTAGTTGACTTGCGTGAAAAATTCATTGCTTTTCGTTGGATCTTGCACTTTTATCACAATTTAATGTGTTTTTTTGTTGGAACCAAAATTAATATTATTTCGTATTGCTGTAAATCGCAATACGTAGACAGTATTTTTGTAAACGCAGTAGAAGAAAACAATAGTTTATATCGTAACAACTGGAAATAATAAATGTGTCCATTATTTTTGTGTCCTGGATGTGAATAACCCTCGTTTTGTACTGCAGTGTCACTGTTGTTTGACAAATATCCGTAATGTTATTTTGGGCCAAACCTGCTGTAATTGAACACGATTGCTTAACACTGTAAACATTACTTGGACTAAATAGGTACTTATCTGTAAATTGGTTTTATGTATTTAATATGTGTGTATGTAGGATATGTATATAATTATATAGTTCGTATAAGTATTGCTATAATTTATGTATGTATATTTATATATGTATTAATGTGCGTAGCGATGTAAGTATGATCTTATAGTAGTATAGTAAGTATACTTGCTTCTACCATTTAATTACGTAAATATGCTCTCAATCTATCGCAATTTGACTGGAAGAGATCCCTACACGGGATAAGTCCGCCTTTGTATATTTCGTATGTTGTCTTTTTAATGTATTTTTTGTACAATAAAGTTATTACAAACAAACAAACAAACATTAATGTATGTAAATCGTATAAACAAACAAACCGTATTTATAAACCACAAAAAAAACGATAAATTGTCTATTATTATCACGCTTGTTACCCACAGGGGTAAGCAGAGAGACTATGGACCTCAACTGTACTTATAAGCCAAATCGGTCAAAGGGTTGTACAGAAATTGAGTCCGCGAGTACACAGGTTCGGGGCGAACTCAGTACTAGTTATCTGACTTTATATCTAAGCATACAATGTAGTAGTTAGCCCGCACTGTTAACTCGCGAATCCCATACAACGGCAATGCCTTGACCGATTTGGCTCATGATCGAACTTAAAAATTTTGTTAGCTACCTACTTCTTCATGCACTTTGATAAAGATCCAAACTACGTAACGTACGTACGTTCGACTGTACGTACAGTAACGTTAAAGAGAAAAAAAAATTATAGAACGATCATCAATAAAGATTTTCAAAAGAATTTACTACGAGCCGTCACCAAAATCACAAATCCTTGTTTGTTTATCTTTTAAATATTTCAAAATAACTACTTTCGTTTATTTTACATACAATAGGGTCTAATCAAAACATTAACAAATGACGATCTCGCACTATGTTAAGAATAGACTTCGACATGTTTGTTTGCTTCGCTTTGGCAATCTTGATCTTTCGCTTACTTTAAATCTCCAGTCTTTGTTGTCATTCTTAACAAACTAGCAAAGCACCTTCAAATGATCCATAATGTGTCTCGCGATTAAAATCAGTAAAAAACGGGATAGACGGGCAGAAAGTGATAAAACGTCGAACCAAAAAAGTAACAAAAACCAATGTTAAGGCAATTTATTACCGCTTTTAGCAAAAGGTTTGTTGTTTACAAGACGTCTTTTATTTAAAGCTTAATTTACGATTTCTCATTCAACAACATAAAGATAAGCGGATTTAGAAGGCTAATAGTTGGGACCGAAATAAAAAGGTCCACAAAAAAAAAACGGAAATTGTATGTTTAATATCTACTATCAATTGAAGTAGGAAATTTATTGGAAGTTTAAAACTATAAACATTTTGGATTTTTATTTTTAATTTGTCTCACATTCTGATTAAGAATTCAAGTATTCTATTTCTATTTTTAGAGACTTTACGAGCCTATAGCCACTGTCAAACATCATACATACTCGTATTATAAAACTGAACTTTCGTGTCACAAAAGACATTCTAATTTATGTTTGTTCATCTGTCTGTATGTATGTACAGTACCTATACGCTAATCTTCAAAACCAGTGGACGTATATTTACGCGCATTTTCGCATTTTCTATCTGCGACGACCTTCGTGGCGTAGTGGTCACCACCCAGAGGTTCCGGGTTCGATCCCCGGTCAGGGCAAGTTGGAAAATGGCCTTTTTCAAATTGTCCTGGGTCTTGGATGTTTATCTATAGTATCGTTAAGTTAGTATCCCATAACACAAGTCTCAAAATTACTTTAGGGCTAGTATTATTTGTCCCTATATATTTATATTTATCTTATAAATACCCAAGTACCTAAATAGTAGAACAAAATAAGTACGGCACAAATAAGAAGAACAAAAACGGCCGACTACAAAGCATTTTTATACAAATACTCGACACGTAAATTGAACCAAAATATCGGTCGTCAGCGCATCATTTGTACCTGTTCCGATAACCGCCATTTTGGTTCATCCAACGTGCCGGGAATTTGTACAAAAATGCTTTGATGTCCGACATTTTTGTTCAAATTATTTGTCAAAGATTCAAAGATTCAAATGCTTATTCAGTAATTAGACCTTTGCAGGCACTTTTACACTTCAATAAGTATAATTTACGTTACCTACGTGTAAAGTACTCGTATATTAAAATTTAATTTATTTTCAAAGAAAAGCTTACGATACCAGCGCTTCGTAACGACCACTGCTGAGAAGAAACGCCGAAAGAAACTCATTTTGTGTCACACTGTACGTGTTTTAACGTCAAAGTAATGATCTGACAACTCATTTAACTCCAAACTAAATAAGCACAACGCACACTTGTATTAATTGGTCTATCACAAAATATACTTAAATGATATATGCTTGTTTTAAGCTGAACATACGAATCCGACCCAAAGAGGTCAGCAGCCTCATTGCAATGCTAATTACACTAAATTACGCATGTTTTACGGTTGACTTCGGTCAGTGCTGCATACCTTAAATTGTCTTTTAATTTATTATTTGATGTTAGATATTCACAACTTCAGGGCCATGAGCCAGGCCTGTGTCACTCTCCGCTTAGGTATCGAAAATTTACATACATTATTACTATGTAGGTATATTTTCGACCACTTTGAAGGGGAAAATTCAGTTACATAAATCGTTTGTCCAGAGTAATAAGAATGAAATTGGCTTGCAATGGACGTCTAGTTATCTAAACGAAGAGGTGAGGAGTTTTGATGCAAGCTAAATTAAATAGCGTTTACCAAATTAAATAGATATTTCTTTGTGTTTATTTTTTAAGTAAGAATTTCTGTACGTGAGTATTAGTACTTATTCTGTGCTTGAGCCCAGTATGGTGGTTAGTACACCATCATGTCTTTATCCCTAACGGAGAAGGTATACAGAGCCTAGGGCCGTGAGACCCCAAGACATGAAGAAATGGAAAAAAAATGGAGCTTCTACCCTTCTTTTTAGGTCCAAACGGTAAAAACTGTAAGACTCCGCTGTCCGTCCGTCCGTCCGTCTGTCTGTCTATCACCAGGCCGTACCTCATAAACTGTGATAGCTAGATGGTTGAAATTATTACAGATATTTATGTTGCCGTTTTAACAACATCAAAAAAAAAATATTTAAAAATTATATCCTAAACAACAAACGCGACGTTTTTTTTCGTTTTTGCTCGATATTAATAACGGCAACAGGTAGACTCTTGAAATATTCATAGAATATTTAGTTGTTTATTCACATTAAAATAAATAATTAAAATAAAATAAATATTTAAGGGGGGCCTTCCATTCAACAAACGTGATTTTTTTAGATAATAATACGGAACCCTTCATGCGCGAGTCCGACTCGTACTTAGCCGACCTGAAATAACCTCATCGGTCTACAAATATAAAATATAAATATATAGGGACAAATAACACTGATTGAGCTAGCCCCAAAGCAAGTTCGAGACTTGTGTTATGGGATACTAACTCAACGATACTATATTTTATAGTAAATACATATATAGATAAACATACATAGACAATTTGAAAAAGGCCATTTTCCATCTTGCCCTGACTGGGGATCGATCTGGGTGGCGGACTAGCATGGTGACTACTACGCCACCGTGGTCTTATCTTTTTAATTCGCTTCATCTCTTCTCATCGCCTTTTCTCTATTCGATACTTACATATTCTTTCTTTGTCTTTATCGGTCTTCCCTTCTAACCTCCTTCTCTACATCCATCTACTTTCAAGTTGACCAACAATTTTAGCCAGTTGTTTGCATCAATCATTACCAGGTCTGGTGGTAGCATTTTTCTCAACTGCTGGCGTGAATTCACAGCCAATTTACACTGGCAGCGTCTGGCATCGCACTTCACTGTCAGACAATATTCATCTTATTTCTATCTTCGAAATGCGAAGAACACATTGAGAAAGACTTTGTGGACGCGCGGCCTCGTTGGCAGCCGCGAGCGAGACTTAGTTTTTCTTAAGACATAAGTTGCTTTCAGAAGGACTTACGTGTACATATCACCACATGCAGCTTAACCCGTCAGCTTCCAGACGGTCGAATCCGACCGAGAGAACAATAGATACAATGGGTTTGCAAAATTGCGGTTGTTGACAGGTTTAATCGAGTAGATCATTTTCTGCAACTAAGATCTTTAACAAAATTTAACTCGTTTGTCTGGGCGCTTATGCTCCTCCTATAGTACCTATCATCATATTCATAAAAAAATTCAACGGCTTGCTAAATTTATTTTCGTTAAAACATGTTCTGTCTCTTTTCCTCTTTTCAATATATGACATTGGAAGAATGAGACAAAACACATTTTAGCTAAAATAGGTTTTTAATTTTTAAGAATATGAGGGCTATTCATTCCGTATTTTATCCATCTTTGTGTCTCTCAATAAGGAGCCAAATATTTTACACGAGCAATCAATATTCAGTTAAATTTTATTCCACCGAACACAGAAGCTTATTAAATATACCTTGTTTTAACTACGGGTCGCCACCGTGACCCAAAACTAACAAAATGCTCATTTTAATTGCCAACTACGAAATTATGAATATTTGCATTGATATTAATCCACAGCTAGCCGTTTAAATTTTACTGTATAATTTTAGGGCGCATTGAGGTGAAATCGGTGTTAGTAATGAATTTTTATGTGTTAACTAAGTATTTTGAATTCTAGATTAATTTATTTACTAATAATATAATTTGTCTATTTCATAAAGAGTTAAAGCAGAACAAGTTGTCAATTATATAACATACATTCTAAAATAGTTTAAAACAAAGTCATCAATTAAAACCCGCCCCTTAACATTTCTGGAGTAAAAGTGCCTAGTAAGCTAGCGGCATTGCCACGCTGTATTGCAATAGCCATGATTTGTATTTTGATTATAAAAGTATCTTTCAACATACTGGGTAAGGCTTCAATCGATGGTTGACTTAGAACAGTCACAAGAAGCGTTAGATGTCGAAAAGATTGTGATTGATTGTTTAGCGACAAACTTCACTCATGCTGGGATGAAAGAACTCTGGGATAGAAGAAAACTTAAAATGTAAAGTAAATAATTTACTTAACATTTCTTTTTTCGCGCAAATAGTGAAAATCAATCGAAAGAATGGGTGAATATTCAAATCATATGAAAGGCGATATTGATAAAAATAGTCTGTCTTTCCGTCTTCGGTTTTGTTCAGAGACAATACCAGAACGCTGCATTTTGGTATAGGTATGTTTGTATATTAATCATGCCAAAAAAGTGGTAAAATAAAACATTAAAATTTTTTTTTTTAGTATACCTCCTAAACAACTAACTTAGGAATCATTTTTTTTTCTCGACTAGCCAATCGTGTGGGGTATCGTTGAAAAGGTCTTTCATAAAAAATAGTTAGCTTGTAAACATCATTTTTCGATGTAGGGATCCGTTTCTGAAGTATAAATTATAAATAGTCAATTTTTGTTAGTCATTTGACTATAACAAAAATTTGCAAAACCTCTATCTCAAACGGTTATATATGAGTAACCAAATACTTCATGTAAATAATTCACAGTTGTAGTAAATATTAAGAAGTTTAAGGGAAAACTATCAGAGCTAACTACTTGTAAAATGTACTCAGAAAAGGAAAAGTTCATACAAATTCAGTAGAAAAATAGTTTTTAGACGATTTTAGTGGCGTGAACTCGAAGTGGGCAATCGCAACTACGGAACACTATACTGCGCCTGGCCCGACACGCACTTGGCTGGTTTTTATTAAATATATAAAAGTTTCACCGAAAACATACAGACCTGCGCAATTAAAACCAATCTTATTTTTTGACATTACTACTCTAGTGATGGAATTAAATTAGATGTCCCATAACAAATGGGATTTTACTGGTAGCGATTCGTAACTAATACTCCTTTGCAAGATAAGAATATTAATAAATAGGTTCAACAGTGCATTACCACCTTACTACAGAACAACGATTTCTAGACCAAATGTGCCACAAAATAGGTAGCTAGTTCGATTTTATGGCGATACCGCTGCAAGATTCCTGTTCGACTGTGGAAAGATATCAAGCCTTATCTACTACATAGAAACTTAATTTGAATTCTTAGACATAGACCTTAGAGTCAGGAATACGAACTATTTTACCTCTGTCTGTTTTTAACCGACTTCCAAACAATAAGGGTGACGACAGGGTTAGAAAAGTTTGTAATTAGTCCGTCTTTTAGATTATCCAAAAATAATGGATGCATATTTTCCAGTTTGCCGAAAACTAAAAATTCACAAAGATACGAAGCATTAAAGTTCCAGAGTGGGGGCTTGCGACGTCACCTCTACATAAAAATCGTACGTAGCCGTAACGTCATGCGAAATTTCAGTGCGCTGTATCTTTGTCATTTTTTGTTTCATAGAAAAGAAAAAATGCGTTTACAATATTTTTTAATAATCTAACCGATGGGCTTTAAATATTTTTCAACACATGAGCTTGAAAAGTGCAAATTACCACAGTGATTTTAGTTATGTAATGCCATTCATTACGCACACATTCTAAATCGTGCGGTAAATACTACTTACCGCACAAGTGCGGTAAAGTAATTTTTAATTGTGGAAAACTATTTTTACCCGACTACGGCAAAGCCAAGAGAAAGGGTAATGATTTTAGCATACTATGAATGTAAGTATGTATGTATGTGGATATGACGATATGTGTTCCAGTGTAGCATCCAAACCACTTATCTAATTTTACAAATGATATTTTAATCGATTTGTCATAATTGTACGGGCTACATTTTGTATGCAAAAAAAATGATTTTGTTTCGCTATTAAGTGGGGTATCAAATTAAAGTTCTTTTGATATACATTAACAAATTCCAAAAATATATACATTGTAGCCGTATATGGCTCCCGTAGTCAGGTATGAATTTTTTTAAACATATATCTTGTTATTCTCTGCCTACTCCTGCGGGAAACAGGCGTTATAATGCGTATGTATGTATGTATTTATACATCGTTTAGTGCTCGATACAACGTGACTCCTGTCTTTTCTTTTACTTGGTCTATATATGCCGTTAGTATATACGAAATAGTAGTTTGTGCTACAAGGGACAAAAGTAATTTTTAAAGGCGAGCTACTTTGCGTCCAGAGTGAAACGAAGGATTTCACATTGAATCACGAGCGTAGCGAGTGATTCTACGGTGGAATCCTGAGTGAAGCGAGGGATTCATGTATATCGCCCGAGATAATAATATTACCGTGCCCGAGTAGCACACTCTACTTTTTATCTACATTTATGAGAAAATGTAGCAAATACAAAACAAAATATAAAGAAAAGTGGAACACCTACAATCATAATCAGAGTTAAACCTACAGATACGAACCTTTATTTGGTGGTTGGAATTATAGATAATTTTTCAAAGAGCACCATTTTCTAATAAAATATTCACTCATAATTTTATTTGCGAGGTCCTTTATATCTCTTCATTTTTATAAGTTAAATTGATATTCACTATCGGCTTAAATTTACAAAAAAGTATTCAAATTTAAATAATTAGGTATATGTCATTACAATATAACCTAAAACTTATTGTATGTTATACTTGTGTTATTTCCGAAGCGAAGAACATAAAAATCTTTCCCTACGTTCATCCCCGTGACGACAATATGTATGCCATAAAAATGACGATTTAAAAAATTATTGTTTTAAAACTAAATTTTTCTTTTTTGCTGGAATGCTAACATTATTTATGATATTACATAAATTACACTCATGTTTAGTTTTCAAGTGGTTTTTAATCCCTAGAGATTTTCTTTTTCACTTTTCAGTCTTTAGAGAATCAGCAGTCATTTTAGCTCAATTTTTTAGGATGAAAACATCGTTTTTCGAGTAGAAGAGATAAGACATACTTTTTTGGTTTTCATAGACTTCGTCTACATTTTATCTTCCCTTCAAGTAAGTTTTTAAAAGAAAAGCGACATATCATATGACGTATATCACATGATCGTACTCGTATGACGTGAATAGTTACCAAAAAATTACATAGATATCCAATGAATCAATTAGTCTTCTTTTATTGTATTTATTAGAAGAAGACTTATTGATTCGTTGGTTTTTATTTCCCACTAACTGATCTTTGCCGCCAGCGTATGCTGCCAGCCTGTCACTATATGTTTTGTTCGGTGGTTGCCTAATGAAATTAAATTCCAACTGAATATTGACGTGAGACAGCAACAAATAGGTACGTAATTCTATTTACATATTTCGTCCTTTGTTAAGTTACACAATTTTTTTTTAATACAAAATTAAGAACTTTATTAATTTTCTTTTCTTTTCGGAAATGGCTAGACTTTAGCTTATTTTTAAACTTTCCCTTATTAACACTATTTTATAGTAGTGTTAGACCAGCGTGACAGTCTTGAATAACTTTCTATAGGTATCTACATTACAGGTAAATGGTACTTTCCTTACCAATAACGTTACCCGCTTTTATTTAATACAAAACCATATCGATGACAGCAAAACAAAGTTGGCAACAGCGAGACGGACCGTTTAATCAGTCTGCACAGACATGAGGTACAGTCAATAACGATAATAGCTATACAGCTTATAAACAACTGTTTTACAATTTGGACCTTATTGCGTTGACTTAAGATCGTAGTTGATCATCTACTTTTGATATTGACTGTACTTCCCACTAAATGACCATCCCTCCTCTGTACCGCATCCACAAACAGTGAGTCGGTGAGTGTAGCAAACAACGTAGAGCGAGGTGGCGACTAGAGGCGGCTTCATATAATTTTAGGAATTTTAGCTTTTATACAATTCGTGTTTACGTACAATAAAATTAAGCATTTGAGCAATTAATTAATCTAGGTTCTATAAAAATATAAAAAAAGCATTTCTGTATTTCTTAATATATTTTCTGCACAAGATGTTCTTATCAAGGATTGCGTATGCTGCTTTAAATATTATTTAGCCATTCTGTACAATCAGTGTGTAGGGACACAAAATGTTGATTAAGCGTTCTAACGACGCAACAGTCACAGTTGTTCGTCGCTCGCTTATAATCGAAAATACCCGCGTGTCCATATATAGCTCCTCATGTTTAGTTTGTCTGTTCATCCGTATATCAAAAACCTGTGACTATTTGTGTAAACTGTATGTGTGCACTGAGAACTGAGAATAAAGAAAATACCTAGTGTTGTTGACTTTACCTTTCTGAACCTAAATATTTAGGTATCTCAACACTCACCAAAACAGTCACTTAGCTAAGAAGCATACAGTAGATTAAGTAAATAACTTTGGAGTCAGATTATTGAGTGACAGACCCCAACAGTACCTACAAATGTAAAGTAAATAATTAAAACCACTTATTTCACAGGCTCTCTCATAAATCCGTGTGTCGTTTATATTTTTTTTATATCTTTTTAATTGCCTTCAGAAAAACAATGTGTCTACTCTAACACTACACTGAAGTCTACGACCCGCCTCCCGTGTAGTTCCCGCGCCCTCGCCCGTCGGGGCCAGCGGAAGTACTTCACCGACCGGATTCATTTCTGGTTTTCGCTACTCTTTTGTCTTAAACTGTTTTTGCAACTTGTCTTCTCCCTCTCGGAGAAAATGTTTACCTACTTATTTCTCCAATTCAATCCCCGTCCCTAAGCCAAGTTCGCCGACAGCGGCGAAATTAAAAAGGTAGACTGTCATATTGCCGCAAGTCGAAGTCTGCTTAGTATTTCTGTCGCAAACACACCCGGTATTAGATTTTCGTATTACAGTTTGCGGTTCTGGATTCAAAAGTCACAAGCGTGTTTAAAAATACCTGCTTACTTAGTTTCTTGTTGTTGGTGTGTATAGTGGCTATACACTGGTGTCACATTTTTAAGCTGCCTAAAGGCACCTTACATAGCTTGACATCTGCCGTACAATGATGAACAACGGCTTAACGTGCGTACCAAAGAACGGAGCTCAAGATTTTTTTGCCACTTGTGGAAACACATCCAAGTGCGGACCACGGATAATCGCTAGCAACGCGTACTCTCACCCGGCCACCGAGCTTCTCAAGCACATATTTTTTGACATCTTACCCATATTAAATTAAATCTATCTATTAAAAAAGTAAAAACAAAGTGACATTAAATATTTATACAAAAAAAATATTGTGGCGATGGAGACATAGTAATGGAGTAAGAATAAAAAAAAAGTCTGTCTGTTTGTCTGTTGCACACGCTAATCTCCGGAAATACTGGACGGATTCGAATTAAAGTTTTTTTTAGTATATAGCTCTGAAGCCTGGGCAACATATAAGCTGTCATTTATTTTGAAAAATGGAACTACACGGTGCAGATGCAGGGTACATGGTGCAGAACTATAATGGTCCAGCTAAACTATAAGAAATATAAAAAAGGCCGCCTTAGCAGAAATTGTTAAGCCTGATGAGCATTTTTTGAGTTTCGTACCATAATCTATGTAAAATCAGTTTTTAGTATGGGAACCTACCTTAAATATTTAGCTTATTCTGTATTTAGTATGTTTTGCTTAGCGGCAACAGAAATACATCATCTTTAAAAAATTTAACTATCTAGCTATAATGGTTCATGAGATACAGCCTGATGACAGACAGACTGACAGACAGTGGAGTCTTAGTAATAGGGTACCCTTTGGCTACGGAACCCTAGAAATCGAATATTTAGAACTCCTGATGCAGAACCAAGTTGAATTTATTTGCATAAATATCTGTTTACCAAAAATCGATGATCATCTGATGTGGAAATCAAAGATATCAGGTTAAAGTTGTTTAGCATATCTATTATAATAACATAAGCTGGGAGTAACTCCACGTGGTGAAGTATCAGTTTAGGCCTAATTATTGATGTCGACTTGTCTAAACTGGCTTAATCTCTCATTTGCTGTGTAATCGTTTGGGATGAATGCACAATGGCCAACAAAAAGGCAGTGGAAGCTGTAGATAGAACGTTGCGAAACATTCGTCGAGATGACAGGCCAATGGGCAATGTTACATTTTTGGTGTCGGGAGATATTCGTCAAATCCTTCCAGTTATAAGTCGGGGCACTAGGGCAGATGAGATTAACTCCTAGGCAGTAGAAGCTGTTAATAAGACGTTGCGCTACATTCGTCGAGATGACAGGCCAATCGGCAATGTCACATTTTTGTTGTCGGGAGATTTTCGTCAAACGCTTCCAGTTACGAATATAAGTCGGGGCACTAGGGTAGATGAAAATTACTCCTAGGCAGTAGAAGCTATTAATAAGACGTTGCGAGACATTCATCGAGATGACAGGCCAATCAGCAATATCACATTTTTGTTGTCGGGAGATTTCCGTTACACCCTTTCAGGTATAAGTCAGGACTTTATAGGGCAGATGAGATTAACTCCTCATTAAAACAGTTTTATCTGTAGCCTCAAACACAAAAGCTCAGATTGACAATTAATACGAGAGCCCAGCTTGGCGGTACTTCATATTCCCAAGAGTTTTCAAGAATATTATTAAAAGCTGAGGAAGGTCTCTTTCTTGAAGAAAATGCTCAGGTGAGTCTTCCCATAATACTTGGCAAAGTTGTTTCCTCTTCCGAAGAACTTATAAGTTTAGTATATGCGGATCTTCAGAGTAAAACATCAAAGGAAAATTCTGGGTTATGTGACCGCGTCATATTGACACCAAAAAATGAACAATGCGCAGCGATTAATGAAAAACTTATGACGCAAATTATTGGTGATGATGTGGTTTATACTTTCTTGGGTAGTGTAATTAATCAGGACGACGCCACCAATTATTCGGTTGAGTTTCTAAACTCACTTGCAGTAAATGGACTCTCGGCTCACAAAATAAGTCTTAATGTCGGAGTGCCGATAATACTGAGGCGAAATTTGACTCCGCCGAAACCGATTTAAAAAGTCAATGATTGGCAGCAAAATATAATTTAAGCTGAGATTCTCACTGTGAGTGGTGCCAGTGAAACTGTATTTATTCCGCTTATACCACTTATCCCCAACAATTTTTCTTTTGTGTTGTGTCCACTTGCTTTGCTATGACAATAAATAAGTCGCAGTTTCAGATGCTTGAAGCCACTGGTGTCGACCTAAGGACTGATTTTTTGCATGGCCAACTTTATGTGGCTTTCTACAGGGTTAGTAAAGCTTCAGGTCATTTCATATTGGCTCCCAAAGGAAAGACTCCCAACATAATTTATGAAGAACATTTTTAACAATATATACAATATAAAAAAAAATATCTTTAACTACAAGTACTTTCTTATGTATCTTCATTAGTTTGTATTTCATAGAATAGGAACGAAGTCGCGGACATCAGCTAGTTTTGTTATAAACATCTTTCGTTCGATATTGAGGATTCTCTTTCAAAATTTTTGACAACTACGTCCAGCACGGCTGCATTAAGATAGTGAAAGATGATAAAAGGAAGACTTGTTTCAGCAACGAGCTTGTAATTTTGAGTTATTCCGGTCTGATCCCCAAAATCTGATATCCTAGTGGATCCGTTTTATTTTAATTATTTTTTATTCCGATCTGATACCCCGTCCAGGGTATCAGAAATAACAATTATTTTTTTATTCCGGTCTGATACCCAAACATATTTTTGATACAGTCAGCACCAAAATGTTTGTTGATCTACTGGAAAATGTTTTTTGATCTGGTATATACATTTTCGGCTAACTTAAGGTTATATAACTTATAAGCTGCATTAGTATATTTTAGCTAAAAAAAGGGGGGCGTGATATACCATAGAAAATCGTTATAAGTTTTTTTTAAGTATTTTATTTTTCATTAATTATTAATCATTTTATTTCATGTTATCTAAATCAAAGGTGCAAAAATATAAATATCTCTAAATGATAATAACTATTAAAATATAATTATTTTAATCGACAACCGTTTTCTCTTAACTGTAGTTACCCATGAAAAAAGGTAGGGATTGGACCGGACAAAAGTAATAACATAATTGACAGTGGATAAGTTTGGTGGATCAGACCGGAATAACTTTTAATTTGTCACAATTTTTGTACATCCGCCATTTTAATTCAACTTAACAATGGCGCAGCTCTGTCTGTATAAAAACAAATGCATATGACCTATGAAATGCATATTATCATTTGAAGGAGAAAAACCAAAACGCCCCAGGTTCCGAATGGACCGGGGATACTCTTAGATGAGAAGGCATGATATCAAATAGGTATCAGATTTTAAATAAATGTATACGGACAAATAACACTGATTGAGCTAGCCCCAAAGTAAGTTCGAGACTTGTGTTGTGGGATACTAACTCAACGATACTATATTTTATAACAAATATATATATATATATAAACATTCAAGACCCAGGTCAAATTGAAAATTTAAATGCCTCGTATTGTAAATTAATATACAGCATTTCCTCAACTATTTGTAGGTACACCTTCAAAGTATTGTGAGAACTAAACAGAGCAAATATGAAGAATTCCAATTTTTTTGATTTTAAAAATTTGTAAGTTCGCATTATGGCCTACTGATCGTTTATCGATTCGTTTAGCTTTAATTAAAGTTAATTACATTTTTTACATCTCCCTTATTATTTTACCCATTAAATTGTATTTTCCTCGTTATAGGACGAAATTTTACGAAATCTTAAAATTTCACTTATTGTAATAAAATTACAACTTTTTGGAAAGTTGTAGGTATCTCGGTAAGTGTAAGTATCAAATTTTAGTAATTTTAATATACTTTAAAAACGTATAGTTTTTTTTTAACGCATAATTTAGAACTTATATTGTGAATGCCAAAAAAGTGCGAAAATTTCGCGGATTACGAGGGCTGCAAAGTTAGCACAGGTCTTTCGAAGCTGCAAACATGGATATACGCTACTAGCAGTAGTCCTTACAACAAAAAATCAGAACATGGCGTTAGTTTGTATTCTTGTGTTAAATATGTCTGGCCTATACGGTCCATGTGGCCGTGTGGCATTCGCCCTAGAATGGGATCACTCCGTCTTCTTTCTATGGATGTCGTAAGAGGCGACTAAAGAACAAAGCACAAACATCTTTTACTACAACTGCATTCCCAAGGAGGGCTGACGTCTTGTGGAGGCCGGTTGTAAAACTTTTCGCACAAATTCAACCCCAAAGAGGGTGGAAGTCAGGCATTTGGCCAGTCGTAAAACCAAAGCCAAAACTTAAACCGGTCCGGCTTTTAATTACTCTTTTTTTAATTTGGAATCTTAGGCGCCATTAACATAAATAAATTATTGTATTTGGAGAAGAAAAAGCGGGAAAGACCCGGACCCCAGGCTCCAAAGCAGCAACCACATCATGATGCAATCGGAAACGCGCTGAATGAAGTTATAAATGTCCTTCAAATATTAACAACCGAAGAAGCGAATTATGAAACAATATAAACGACACCATTATCATAGAGTAGTAGGTATAACTATATCTCTTTTAAGTCTCACAATACCTATTTTTTTAATAATGGTCCTATGGAGGCCTCAAAATAGCAGGTTCACGTTGTCGGCGTCGATAATGACATCCGGAGCGCGCGCGGCTGCAATCCCGCAATTTAGATCAAAAGCGCGAGTCAAGTTCGGCGTATTCACACGGGGGCATATCGGCCTCTATCTATACTATGCTACCCAAGTATTTACCGGCAATAATCCCGCCTGCAACCCCCTCCCGCGCCCCGCTCAAACAACCTACACCCACGGACTCTCCATCTACTCATTTCGTATGCAATTTTATTCATTATTTGTAATCTACTTCAATCGAATAGGGTCTCAGTATAAATCACTTTTAGGATTTGCTCGGTAGGACGTATGTAGATTGACGCTTTTAGTGTGATATTTAAATGCGATGTGTCTTTGAGCGGTTAGGCACGACTAATAAAGATCTTCCACGAAGTGTATGCAAGAGGCGCGACCTAAGAAACTCATTTGACTAAAGCAAATATCAGTCGCTTTCATTTTATTTTCTTACGCAGCCTTTTAAAACGCCGCGCATTGGATTGTTTTGATGTGTGTGACGCCGGAGGTGCCTCGTGTGTACATATCCATTCGCACATTGGCGACGTGCTGAAACTTTTTATTAAAGACAGTGACTCATTGAAATAATATGAGTCTAACCAGTTAAAGTATGATTTAATATTTGTTACTATTTAATCTTTAGATAGACTGCAAGCAACATCAAATAACTTGAGATCTCATCCTTCAGAAAGCACCTGAATTCTTCATAAACCAGTGGCTTATGCATCATTAGTAGACAGCAGTCGTAAATTTATGTTAGATTTCTGTCAATTTATATTATCTTTGTGTTTGATCAGAGTATACAATCCTGAATTTGATACATTTTTGGTATCATGAATATATGATAAAGATTATTCTTTATTGTACGAGCGAGCGAAGCATAGATCTTACGCAGTAAAAAAAATTAGTCTAACTTAGTCTATGGAGCGAAGCGTCTCAGTTTCGAGATTGGCCAAAAATGCTTTTGTCCGACTGTCCGACTGTTCTTGCCAACAGTTTGCATTTCTCACCCATTCTTGTGAAATGTTGTGAGCAGATTCGAAAATTATATAAGTATTTTGTCGACTCATTATTTAAATTTTTGTAAATGGCGTATATAGGATTTGAGAACTTAAAAAGTATCATATTTCAGCCATGTCCAAAAATTTTTACAAATGCCATAAGACTTTCTTGTTACTCTTATAAAGATGCATTTTTTTTGTTTGAACAACGTTTTTATTTAAACTTAGAAGTTGGGGGTGACTTACGAGGTCTACAGCTCACAGAGCCACTATTTACATAACAAGCATTTAGTTTTACCTCGTTAATAGGTATGTTCAATAACACACCGTATTTTTCTTATCTCGTCACGCTCTTACTTATAACAATAACAAAGACTATATCGAACGGCAATGCTGGAACATATCAAAATAAATGAAAATTCCGTATCGAAACCTTAAATCTCAACAATACAGCAGTAAATGGCGTTTACAGATCATTTAGTATGAAACGCGCAAAATTAGGGCTTATTCTCTTTGGTACCAACCATACACACTGCTTTTTGATTTTAAGTAACATATCATATATTGTCTAGGCTTTGCAAGATTATATCTAAATATCGAACAGTACAGTAAACCATAACAGTTAACTTACGAATTTTCACATTTCTGACTCAATCACGTAGTAACCGTAAAGATAAACACCGTGCGTATAGCCCTCGCCATGGCCTGTTTAGTGTGTTTTCTTTTGTCTAGAATCTGAAAAAGTCGTACCACGATTACAACGAATGGCTGTAAGAAGCATCTATGGTACCTTTCTTGCAGAAAACGGAAATAGATAACAGAGAACAAGCAGCAACATTGTGCAATCAATTTTCAAACAATTTTCAAACAAAACCTCTTTATCTTGGGTACAGCAATGGAATAACAAAGGCTGTAAAGAAAACGCACCAACGACAACACACCAAAATTATCTAAGCGTAAAATTTGAAACAATTGTGTTTCGATGGAGCGTGGCGGATAACGCGGCCGCGGGGAGTGCCGCTCGGTAACCCAGACTCGACAGCATTGCTTCGATATGACATGAAAAATTCAACGTAATCTCTTCTCGTCCAAAATCACGCTTAAAGTGGCCTTTGAGACTTGCAGCTCTAGGTTACGTCTGGTTAAGGCCGCAAAACCGTTAATGCTCCCTCTCTGCCATTAGAGATAAAGATGAAATGTATAAACTCTTATAGTAAAACAGTAGGTATTCATATTTCCAAGAAATCTGCATCTTTTCTACATCTTATATTAAATCAACAGCTAGAGTAAAAGTCTCCCTAATGGAGGATTTGCTCATAGTCGCCATGCTAGACTGATGGGTTAGTGATCGCAGTAGATGGTGGTTATAGTCTTTGCTAAGGGGACGCTACTGTCTGTTCTAAATTCTAGTCAATTTTGAGGTATACTATAGCATCTTGCATTAGCTACCGAAACCAACTGAGTGATTTTAGTATGGACAGACTTCCAACATAAAAACCGTGAAGATAAACCAACCAAAACCGACCAAGTACGTGTCGGGCCAAGCACATTGTGTATATTTCTGTATAGGTAGTTGTCGACTTTGCGTTCACGAGACTAAAACATCGTAAAAACATATTTTCTATTGAATTTGTAAGAAACATTACCTTTCCGAGTACAGTTTATAAGTCGGTCGTCTATAACTCTTTAAGTTTTAAACTCAACTTAACTCTGCAGTCCCATTTTTGAAACGCCGAGTCACCTAAACGAATGGTAGTTTCATACAATAAATCGTTCGTTTAATGACTTCGCGTTTGAAAAAAAAACTATCAAAGGGTGCCTCTGATAGTTTTCATTTAAACTTCGTTATATATACTACTGCCGTCAAACATTTTACGTGTCCAACCGTTTAGTAGATAGAGCCTGGAACACTTGACTACAAACATAGATACTATTTTTGTTGTTAATCGTATAACTAAATCAAAAAGTGGTATTTATAAGGTCACAACATTTTTAAAAGATCTATTCAACACTAGCGAATTTATAAACGGCGGGTAAGTCGAAAAAAAATTGACTGCCACTTTACATCAGTCGCAGCTACCAAGAAAAAAAATCTGATTTTATTTTACCACTTTGTCAGCGTGATACATATACACACCCATACCAAATTACAGCTTTCTAGTACTCATACTCTGAGTAGAACCGCAGACAGACAGACATGGCAAAACTATAAGGGTTCCTTGTTTATTACGGAAACCTAAAAACCTACCACAGCCTTCTTGATGGACCTGTCAGCAATGCAAACTTAGCAGCTTTGATCTACTCGTATTATAAAAAAATATATAAACTGTAAGTGAAATATGTATCAGACAGATTTTTAAGATATGTGACATAGATTTTCTTTTGTATGTATGCTGTTTTGACGAAACTAAACATAGAATGAGTACCAACTGCTTCTATTTCCGCGCAGATCCGATTTCCGAGATGAGTAAGAATGTAAATCATGCATGACATAACTATTTGTGAAAATATAGCCCTTTGGTTTATAAGGCTCTACTCCACACATCATTAAAATATCTATTTTATCGAAAACAATAGCTTTTCAAATCTTATATAGATGTAAATGATCAGTCGCGTAACTCGCGTTACGTCCACCGCGGAACATAGGCATCTACCACGGATTAAGAAGCCGAAACGACCTACATCCAACGTTCGGCAGCGTCTTAGTTCGTTGTTTTACCACCAAGTAGGGTTGACCTACACTTGCACTCGCTGGTACGAGGCCCTATTTGAAAACCTTTATGGCTGAGCCTCCATTGAATCTAAGTGAGGATATTTTGTGTTTAAACAACCAAGAGGATTCAACATTCAACACATTTATGTCTTACTCTTTCGAAGTAAGTATAGGTAAACAAATGTCAATGATTTTAGGCTGCTTCGAAAATCTGACTCTAGTATAGAAAAATATGAAAGAAAGACTTCAAAAATTTCAACCAGAAAAAATTTTACTACTTCTATATTAGTCATATATGTAAATGATTATGTAAGAGAAAGTGGGTCCTGTAACTAAAAACCTAAGGGACAATAGATTGCGCTGGATGGGCATGTATGAGAAGAGACGAAAAACACATTTCAAGACGGGTTTTGAATTTGCAGGTTAGGAGACATTGAAATAGGGGGAGCCCAAGAAACGGTGAAGGGAATGCGTAAGAGAGGATTTTGGTAAGAGGACAATGAGACAAAGGACAGAATAAGATCGAAAAAGTTGACATGCTGTGTCGACCTTCACAATAATGGGATAAGGGCTTGGCAGAAGAAGTACACGTAGATTCTTTCCTGCAATTAATCACATAGTTTTTAATAATATTTATAGATTTAACAAATATTAGATAGTGGTAAGACATTAAAATGTAAAAATGAATTTGAAAACTCATTCCTTTTCTAAGCGAGTCGGAATGGTTTTTATAAGATTGTGGACAAGTAAGTGTAACCACATTTACAAAACTCATTAAAATCATATTAATACTAAAATTAGATTTTTTTTACGCTACACTTTTACCTCCTCCCTGAAAAATACCTCTGAAATCAAACAATATGTATTGTGTGATTACAGATTATTGTCCCTTTGTTGATATTATCTTTTCAGAAAAAGAAACTGCGCTTGCGCCACCGACCCTACCCATGATCCCCACATTCGCAGCTATGTTAGGGACCTTACTTATTTAGTTCCCACAATCGTTACTTGTCAATCTAGAGTAGAAACACAGTAGACATTTCTACGTAGATAAATAAAACAATCGGTAGAGCTAAAATTATGAAATATGCACGTATTTTTTTACTTCTTTACCGCAGTAAACAAATATGGAAAATTTATAAAATATCTTAATCAGCATGTAATACTTTAAAGTTTCAATTACAAAGAAAGAGAAGTCCAATATGGACTGGTAACGTCAAAGTCCGTATCATCTAAATATTTGCCACAGAACATAGCGTTCTTGCAAGTGAGATAGACATATTTTCGTAAAATCGTTATATCTCATTCGTTTTTCAACCAATTTTTATTCTGTTTTCACTGTTAATGCTTTACTTTTGAATATTTATGGGTAAACTGGTTAGATAACACATTTTTTTTTCATGCATATTTCCTATTGTGTTTATGTAAACCAGAATAGACTTTCTACTATCTACTGCAAACTATTTTATTAAAGAATATGTAGAGATTCAATCTTTTTCCAATGTTTAATTTGTTTAATCAATAATCTCATTACACTAAAAGTCAATGAGGTAAGAAAAAGAGGAACAAGATGTTGATTTTTCGCATATTTTTCCAATGTAGAATCATGTAGAGATTATAATCCTTAAAAGTTAACATCATTTTAAAGTAATATTTGTTACGAGTATTTATAATTGGGTATGACGGATTTATATTTGTAATAGACAATATTTTTTTTTAATTTTGTATCAGTAATTCAATCACAACATATAAGTATTTATTTTTTTAAATAAAATTTATCATCTTGATTTACCTAATTAATAATTTTGCTACAAAACCTATGGCAAATTGATTAAAAAAAAATGCAAAAGTGTATAATAAATTGTTGATCCAATTAGAATAACATTGTAAAATCTAATAAGATATTAGTACCGATAAGTATTGTATAAATGATTAATTTTAAATTAAAATATTACTTAGATTAAAATCAATAATCACAAACAAAAAACAATTGACAAGTTGTCTAAAGGAGGCGACAACCTCCATCATTACTAAATGAGTACTTAAAAAGTGATTTGAGCGTAGGTGAGGTAATGAGATAAGTGATTAAGGTCAAAGTATTGTAATGGCCGTCGCTAATCGCGTGCGCGAGCGTGCGGCCACGACAGCAGCGGAGAAGCGATTGCGAGCGACGCATCCGCCGCGCGCCGACGGACCCAATTGGTCGGCGCGCCGCGGCCCGCCCAGGGGAGGGGGCCACGCACACACACACAACTCACCTAAGATAATTTATTTTATGTTATACCGTTTGAATATTTTATATCTGTGTGAGTTTTTTCGGTCGGTATGCGTTCAGTGTGAAATATTCGCGCGATAAGAAAGAGGGGAACAGATCGATCGGGACGGTGCGCTTTTTATTTCGATACTTGCCGGTTATTGTCATTGCTTAATTGTAGTCTTCTACTTTGCAAGCATCGCGTGCTCTTACCCACTTTGAGCCGATAGTCAGATTTCTTGGTAAACTTATTTGCTTAATAAGCAGAATGTTGATATCAGAACAATGATTCAAAAGTAAATTCGTTGTCTTTTGTAAAACTCTATTTTCCTTCATACTTACTTATTTTAAATTAGATACGACATTAAACAAACAGCTTAACATTTGCATACCTAATTGATTTCATTCATAAAACGTATGAATGAATAATGCACGTTGTTATGTTTCTTTCACATAGATAAATATGTACTACTAACTTACATGCATTAAGTACTTACTCCTGCAGAAACATTTGCTATTACAGTGTTTTATATTTTTGTATAATAAGTTTTTTATAGTAAGTACTTTTTAGGAACTTTATTCAATCTATAAAGAGTCTAAGTAAAACATTTTGTATAGACATGACAGGTAAAATATATCTATCGCAACTTCAGAAGTTCCTACATATTGCTATAACTTCCCGTACACATTTGTCCGCAATACAGACACAGTGGAGATGAATACATTCAAAGAGCGTTTAATACTGTCACCGCTAACATGTTTCCACCGCTAAAGCGACCCCAGTAATATAAGCTATCGAGTACACTACAGGCCGCAACTGCTGACTTCACAGACTCCTATAGACAGTTGTATACATCCATTCTGTTGCAGAAAAATAAAAATTACAAATGTCGTGGTTACCTTTAATCAAATGCAAAGCTATCATTAAGTCGACGCTTCGGTAAACTCGTCGTGCGCAGCGTCACTGTTAATTATCACAATATATATGTATAAAATAAAATAAAAGAGACCGCTTCGTACCAATACTAACATAAAAAATACGAGAAAAGAAAGAGAAGCTTTAAAAAAGAAAGGAGTGCATCCCCACCTCCGGGTGCCCCCACCGCGCCGGGCCGCCCCTGCGGCGGCGCCACCCACCGCACCGCAAAAATCGAGAGCGTCGACGTCGGCGCGGGGTCAAACGGCGACGCGAGCGTGAAAAGAAGGAGTGTGCGAGGACCACGCACACTAGTACGTGCGTGCGGGGGAAAGAGACGGGTGTGGGAGAGCGAGATAGCGGCGCCAATTACTATCACCTGGCGGGCTGCTACCGCATTACCCACTGCCGCCGCGCGCGCGACCACGCGCCCGCTGCAACTCGCGGCTCTCTTGTGATACCGAGTCTGCACTTCAATCGATACCGCTACCGTCGCGAGTGCACCCCGGGCTACCCCGAGCGATGCTCAGCGATCACCCCGCGATACTAACTGTACACTAGTGACTAACAACAGACAACATGCAACTGTGAAGTGAGTGCGGACTGTGAAGGACTATTTACAAGTTTGTCGTCAAGTTTCACTGTGAAAAATGACGTCCCAATTCGCCTTCAGAGGATCTCCCCCAAATCAGGTATGTGTGAGTAACTGATTAACAAAGTAAGTTTGAAACTCGTAACTTTTTACTCCATTTTATTCAAAGAAACTTGCTTCGCGATGTTGTGTATCTTTACGTATAATATTAATTTTGTAAATATTATTACACTCACGTGGTTACACTTTGCTATGAAATATTAATATAATTCCTCTAACGTCAGTAGATACAAATTATTCATCCTGCTATATGTAATTATTTAAAGTAATTACAAACTTTTTAAAATTATTAGTAGTGTCATCTTTTGTATAGGTTTAAAAAACACCTTCGATTATATTTTGTTATAAAAAACATAAAACCTACTTTAAATATTGTTTAAAGTTATGTATTAAAACAGTGAGCTTGACTGTGGCTGTGACATTAGCCAAAATAATTACCCCGTTTGGTAGAGACATCTCTAACAACCAAGCTGATTCCGTTTCTCACATGTTTCTTCAACTAAATATCTGAAATACGTAGTGAATGTACTTACTTATAATTTAAATTAATTTCATTCCCAATCTATCCTATTTATTACTAATTTATTAATTGAAATACCGCGCGTCAAATCAAATAAAAGGTTTCCAAAAATTATCACATTTTATAAACTAATATATTTAATTTAACATCTTGAAACAAATTTTTATGTTTGGTTTAAATTATGACTTGTACCGTAGGCCACAGAACTAACAGCAATAACACATAATCCATAATAAAACAACTATTTTTTTTAATTTATTTATAACAAAGTTTACGACTGATAATCGAGAAGTTTCATCGATGGCCACTGTAAATTTTAATTGGACTGAAACGGAATACAATTTGGGTTGAAAATGGAATCGGATAATCGTGCGTGAGTAATGTAGAGATGGCGCTGTAGCGATTTAATTGTTAACGCTACAATGGATTAACCTTATTGTTTACATCACTAGTATTTTATTTAAATCATTATTTCTTATCATGTAAATTAAGTCATAAAATAAAACTTAATTAGAGAAAAGCACAAAGCAAATGATTTGATAAACGACTGTATCAAAGAAAATTAACTTTAATAATAACAATGTTAATTTAGCCTTCAATATAAACTTTTTTAACTAAAACCTCATTTATTTGATGTAGTCACGAATATATCTCACATATATACAACTAGCTTTTGCCTGCGACTTCGTCCGAGTAGAATTCGAAAATGGTTCTAATAGGATATATAATTATTATTTTTTTACGTTATTAATTTTAATATAACATTTAAATTATAAGGTTGAAATGTATATACTACTTATAAAATATAACAGTCTTTATTGGATATAATCACGAATGTATATCGTATATATGTAATTAGAACAAAATATAGCGTTAACTACTTCAAATAAGTATTTTCGTACAACGAAACAAATTTGAATTTTGTTTGCAAATGTGTAGGTATAGGTAATGTTATGGGATTGTGGATCTTTTTAAGTGAGACGTAAAAGTGCATATGCTGACACGAGATGTGAAGGTTTCATCACTTCCAGCGCAACAAAAGCTTTTTAAAGCGCTAATTAAGTAGGTACTATGTTATGACAACTTTATTTACTATTGGCATATAATAAAATGTAGGTATATGTATACTAATTAAAATATGAAAGTATAGGTACAATCGTCCAATCTTTAAATTTTATTTTTTCAAACATTATCTTCATTTTTTATGAATTAAAAAAAAAACTTCACTTACTCGTCAAACAAACTATTCGAACCTAATTAATAATAGGAAACTATAGGTACATTTTAAAAAAGTTATTTCTTTTTTTGTATTATTAAATTTAAATAATTTTAAAGGATAGGACAGGATAACAAACAAAGAGAAGGCAGAAAAAAAATGAATAAAGCTATATTAATATCCTAAATAGGCGAGGAAATATGTCAGGCCACTTAGTACGGCACGACATATTCATGAAGACGATAATTGAAGGAATAAAGGGAAGAGGAACACCCAGACCCAGTTTTATTAAGCAAATAAAGGAGAAAGTAGGTGTGGTGTCGTACCAAAGAATGACTGAGGACAGGCAGGAATGGAAGAAACTCCACTGACAAGAGCGATGCTCTTAAATTCAAATGAATTAATATGACCTTACATATATGTACCTACATCATGAGTATTAGTACCTACTTCTTTAAACTGTAACTCAACTATTTACTTTTCTGTTATGATCAATTATAATTAGCTAAATACCAATATACTTATATACCTATATACCTATTTGCGTGTGGTACCTAAAATATGTAGAGCAAAACTTTATAGATACCTATAAATGTAAAACTATAGCCTACGTGCACGTGTAGTTAGCAAGAACGCTGGCTGCATTCCCCCGAAGAATAGCACTACTTATTTTTTACTACATTTATCTTTTACCTTCAACCAATAGTGTATTTTTTACTCGTACCTATCTACATTATTTTCCTTTCTTATTTTGTTATCTTGTTTGTTTTTAATTATTGGCGCAATATTTTTAGTTATTTTTTAACTTATACTATTTAATCATAAAGTTCATACTAATATTTAGGCGTTTTAACCTGGTGAATAACGCTGGTATTAAATATGATATGTTTTTAATTTGAACTAGCTTTAATTCAAAAATACAACTAACATCAATTATTATTTTATTTGAACTTACAATTACTCGTATAATATTCATGATAATTTACTATAAAAAATAATTAGGTTTATTATTATTTTTTAATTGTGTTAGGAATAACAGCGCATTTTATAATTATATACATACAAGTGTATAAAGAATTAAACATAACTCATAGTTAGCACAACACACAGTCACCTAACCATTCACTAAACACAGTCGTCATGATTTCATATTCCAAATATATTCATATATCTATCAAAATTAAGTATTTTTGAGCTTTTTCTGAACTCCGTTTGAGGCCATCTTTACTCGTACTTCATTGCAGAGCGTAACGTAACTTGGTTATAATTTAACTTACTCTACTGCAGTTTCAAAATTCATAATCCAGCAGGAGTATTTGAATGTATTATTGTTGCTTAAGCATGTTAAGCACCCTGGGGCGTGGTTAACAGTAGGATCGGTTACGACCAATATCTCAAGTTCTTAATTGGGTAGATGACTGTGTAAAAAATAAATTATTCGGTTACGTTCACAAAAACAAAAAATAAAAGGTCACAAAATAGAGTCACTTTTTATTGATCTTGGCCATTCCTAACATGTTTTTATTTAAAAATACAGAAAATTGATATAATGCCTATCTCAAGTTCCTAATGGGGTAGATGAATGGGTCTAAATAAGTCATTCGGTACACACAGTTCATAAAATAAAACGTCACAAAATAGAGTCCTTTTTATTGATCATGCCCATTTCCAACATGATTTTTTATTTATAAATGCAAAAAAATTGATATTAAATGCGCTTTAAGACTACAAAAAAACTTGACGTCACACTTTTGTCTTTTATACAAATCCCATAAACAATGTTTGTTTTGACTTTTAGAAAAAAGGGTCTATTTTGAGTTGTTGTCATCTAGAGGATATAGATAGTGTTGTCTTTAGGCAGCCTTAAAACCTTACACCAGTGATGGCCACTCACACGAAAAACAATAAAATAGGTAGATGTATATGCATTATGACAAATTATCTTATCATTGATAACGTGCAGGTATCTACACCTTCCTATTTACGTAAAATGTCTTCACGAATGTCATATATAAATAAAATATCAATATGTTTTATTTTGAAAAAAAGCAATTGTGTCCTTATCTAAAAAAGGCCGAAAAATAAGTACGTACCTATTTTAAACCGAAAAACGTGATGCTGTAGGCATTAGAATTTTTCTAAAACAAAGTTAGTTTTTTACCTAATTAATTGCTTATTTATTAAAACTATACGAGTAAGTACCTACTTACTGTGATAATCACCAGTAAGTACGTATAACTGGTGTTGTCATAGTCAATACACATTAATGGTAACTTCCATATTCATGTCATCATTTGCAACATGTCAAAATTTTAGTCCAAGAGTCCGTTGCACTATTGGTTTTAACTATTTTTCGACTAATTAATTAGTTTGGATATCTACTTTCCAGTCACTCATACTATAATTCATATGATTATTTTTCAAAACAACGTCAAATAAAGACCACGATGATATAAAATCAATCTTTTTCATGCTAGAATTTATATTATATCGAATAGCGTATTTTTTATTTTAAAGTATCTATTCATAAGGAATTTCGCTATTTCCGTCTGTCTGGCCGTCCGCGGCTTAATTAGAGTAAGCTGTTAGAACTAGAAAGCTGTAATTTTGCAGAGGCATACATATGAATCAAGCCGGCAAAATGTAAAAAAATGCCTGTACCTAAAGTTGGGATGATATTTTTTTTCTTGTGCATCCTATCATTATCATAAGGTTTTTTTTAGTCTTCACTGCAAGGGCACGACCCTCTCCACACTACCAGAGCCATACTTGGCCAGACCAGCTACAGGACTTGGCCTACTCTCTCCACGCTGGCCACTGGCCAGACGGGTTGAACTGATGAACCTCACTGATGTTTATAGTTTATAAGTTTTGTTTAGCTTGTAATTCCTAAGTCGCTTTATACAAAATCTATGGGAAGACTTGCATCCTATTATTTAGGGTATTATAGCTTATTTCTTGATAAATCTAAAAACTAAAACTCACAGTTAGTTCATACATAGTAAATATTCCAACCAACCTGACTCTACAGTGCCCAGCCTGTAATCAAATTGAACACACTACTAAATACTTTAAAGTAAGTAACTACTTAACATAATATATTAATATATTAAATAATATATTAAATGCATGCATAATCGTAATTTCAATGTACACGAACCTGACTCTATTCATTTAACTCTTGATGAAAATAAATACTTCATAATTCCAGCTGCAAAAATTCTGAACCTGCGTAAAACCTCTAGGACCTCCCCTTTTTTATACAAGATCTTAAAGCTGCTACAGCTCGAATAGATAAATATTACCAAAAAAAAAACTTAAATATTATTTTATAAAGACTGTAAAATTACATTACGTAAAGGAGATTTGAAACTAAGTTAAATGAAAAAATAAAAACATACTAAAAGTAAACTGTTTTAGTATGTTTTTATTTATCACCTAAATAGATGTTTGAAACAGATGAACTTTTTTCATTACAATTTTGTTTTTTCTTAATTTTAGTTGGTCATATGTAAAAAAATGACTTATGTTGTAATAAAAATTGCCAGCCCTCTAAGAGCTAAAAATACATTTAGTTGGATGGCTGTCATAGTAGCAAGTTAGTTTCTTATAAGCCATTTATAATTTCCAAGCATGTTCTACAGGTGTCCACGGGAGGCCTAGGAAATGTCAAATGTTTTTCGAAGGCAGTACCTACAGATAGAGTATACAACTATTAGTTTTTCGCACCTCAATTCCTTAGAGCACCGTTAATTCACAGTTCTTTGCATCTCCATTTTCTGTATTTCCTTACATCTGTCTGTGATGTTCGTTCGTTCATTCGTAATAAAGAAGTGGTTTTAAGTCGGGTCTCCACTTTAAATGCAGACATTTGTTCACACCAGTTGGTTTCAGTGCGTGAATCTAAAGAAGCAAAAGAGAAGATTTAGAGAATAATAAGAGAAAAGATATAGATAACAATAGATGGAAGAGAAAAGAGACCAAAAAATAGTGAATGTAACGTAAATAGGGATATTTAATTAGAAAATGATTAGCCTAACTATTATTACCGACAGAAAAATGGACTTGCCTAACGAACTGGAAATTTTATGGAATAAAAATATACAATATAAAGAGAAAAATAAGAAGATGATAGACAGGCTATTGAATTAATAGTATAGGGAGATGTGTCAAAAGCCGCGTGAGGTTTTAAAAAATAATAATGAAGAAATAAAGAAAAATAAAAGCACTCGTAGCTCCATTCAAAAGAAGTTAAGAAATAATAGGTTAGTAATAAAATCAAAAATTAAAATAAGCATGCAAAATGCACATTACGTGGATTAACATAACTCTCTCTCTTCTTTAGCCTGTATGTGAACATTGTTGGGTATAAGCCTCTTTATGGTGTTTCTATTTGACCCAGTCTTATGCAGTTTGCATCCAGGTCTTGCCCAATATTTTATAGATGTCATTGGTCCAGCGCATAGGTGGTCTCCCAACATTTCTCAGGCCAGGTCTCACTTCTGCAATTTTACGCACCCAAGTACTATCTTCTCTTCTGCTCATGTGTCCAGCCCATCTCCATTTCAACCTGGTTACTATTACTGCGATATTAGTGACTCCAGTGCGTTTCCGTATGATGCTATTTCGGATTAAATCTATGAGCTGTATTCCCAACATTGCTCGCCTAATTGCTCTGTGTTCTTCCTGATTAACATTTATGATACTTTCCTGAAAAATATGATTTTCAATTATAAATAAATATATAAATATATAGGGACAAATTACACTGATTAAGCTAGCCCCAAAGTTAGTTCGAGACTTGTGTTATGGGATACTAACTCAACGATATAATATTTTATAACAAATACATATATATATATATATATATAAACATCCAAGACCCAGGACAATTTGAAAAAGGCCATTTTCCAACTTGCCCTGACCGGGGATCGAACCCGGAACCTCTGGGTGGCGGACTAGCATGGTGACCACTACGCCACCGAGGTCGTCAATTAAGTTATATTTAACCACCACCAACCTAAATTCGTCACCAACAAAATGGACCTAAGTATACATGAAGCAGTGACATTGACTCGAGCTTGATGGATGAGACAGAAAAGCGAACTGGCCATAGCTAGAGTAAAAACATCAAAAAAATCATTGCCCAAAAATCGTACCGCTCGAGTTGATTACAGAACCGTTATTTGCCAAAACCTAAAAGCTCGTTTCTTGAACAGAAACTATAATTCGTTTTTTTTTTAATTCTTTTTATAAAAGCTTTATTTTGAGCCGAAGTACTTATTAAGACAAATAAAATAAGCCTAATCTCGATAGAGTAATGTCATTTTATTAAGTCGGATGACAATATCATTTGATTTACAAAAGTGTGAAAAATTTCAACTCAATCGGTTGTGGATAACTGATCTAAAATTGAGTTGCAAGATTGGACCCAAAACAAACATACATACAAAATACATTGCATTGCAAATAAAAGCTTGTAAAAATACCTAGATACTTACATAATGTTTTCTTACACTTAACTTAAATATAGTTTTTAGCTTACTGAATAATAAACAACTTAAATAAGCCTTTATTATTTGTTAGCTGAAACCTCTATTGCATAAAATCTAACATTATCTGTGAAGTGCATGTCGGCTAATAAATTAGTTTCGGCAACACTCTTCCTTTATCAGATATCACTTTATTAGACTAGGCTTGTGTTAATATTGGGATATATTTATCTGCCAATTCAGTTAGTAAGCCATAATTAAAATGGTGAAAAGTAGTTAATAAAGATAATACTGTGGAATATATCAGTCAACGGACGTATGCGTGCTGAACGATCTACTCCTGCTATCGGCAAGATAAGGCCTACATTTAGGGGAGGGGAAAGTCCCTCGATAAGGGGGATTATACGCATTACTTCTTAATTTCGGAGTCTTTTCACTTTCGTTAATACCGTCTACAAAAGCACTCATTTTACCAATCTTTATACCATATTAAAACCGCCATAAAATTCGTTTAAATACTTAGTTAATAGGAATGCGAAGTTTTTTAATGCCGACCGGGTCCCATTGCCTTCATGGTACGTTTTTATTTAAATAGCAATTAAGTACAAGAATGGGCTGTAAACGTTTATATTGCGTTGTATCGTACGCTTTTAGAGCCCAGGCCAGCAAGAGCCAGTGGCATCATTTTTCCTTCTCAAATAAAAATGTTTAACCACATGCTTTATTTAGCCCGAATGACTTCTTGCAACTGAAACTTCTTTTGACAAATTACTTAGCTTCGACGATCTTTGAAACTCTACCTCTGCTTGAAGACGGCATTCCTTGAGTACGATGTTTAACGACAAAAACGAAATTAAAAGTAATTTTCGTCAGCGAATACCTAAGTATGCTGAAAACAATCTTTACCTCAGAATTTTTACGACGAATTTAATCTGCATGTGTTCTCAGCAAACACTATTTGTATGCTAAATCATAGTACATTCGTTTGAAATATCTCCGTGCCTAAGTGAAATCGACCCTCTTTCTTATGCTTCCTACTCGCTCACTGAATTATTATGATCTTATAAAATTCATGTACGAATTTCGAGCAAGCGTGAGGGTCCAAATTGAATGCGTTAGGAAGCCATTCTATATTATGAAACACCGCTATGCCGCCGAGCCGTTATACATAATGTAGCGAAGGGTTGGTCGACTTTGTAAGTAAACAGTGGTTTAACTAGACCGTCTCACACCCTTACAACTGGCAAAGATTGTACAAAACAACAAATAGCTGAGCTAACAAAAACATCGTGTGATTTGTGATAATTATTGCAGTAATAAAAATAAACTTGTTTTCACCTTTAAAACGAGTGTCTTTGACAGTAGACACATAAATATTATCTGTCTGAGTACATTACTTCCATTTCACAAACAAGATGGAACAAAAGGCTACAAAGTTGTTTTTATTTAGGTCATGATTCGCGCGGGGCGTACGAGTGTCAGCTTTCAGATTAATATTTTGTCGCACCTTAATGTGGCTGGAGGTGTGGGGATTGCTTGCTCCGGCCTCGTTAACAAACCGTGTCTAATTCCTTATTTTTAATTTAACTGTTGGTATGAAAGCTGAGAGTAATGAACATTTTGTTTTGGCAACCATGCTACCATGTTTCGGTCAATTGGCCAAATATTGTTCACTGACACTAATAATTAATAAAAGAAGAAAATATAATTAGTAAGTGGAGTAATTTGAAAATCATCATTACGGTTAATCTTCTATGTCATTCTTCTATGTTTAAATTGTTTACACAAAGCTTGTACAGACTAACTTACTCTCCTGTACTCGCACAGGCTTAGTTTCCTGACTTCTTAAGCTAGCTTGCAAGATTGATCTCCAGCCTAAAAAGTTGATTCAGTCTACTTACATTTCTGGCTTAGAGGGTTTTCACATTACCATTGCAGTAGACGCTCTTCTAATAGCATTACTATATTAATTTATAAACGTGATTCTGTTGATTTAAAAACACGGAAATATTGTAATCACTGTATTGGTACTTACATATTACAAGTTGCTACGTAATTATTCCAGGTTTCATAAGTGCAGGACTACGGAATAAAAGGAACATGCGTGCACAGTCCCCAGACACGTAATCCGAAAAGAAAAACCTTCTCCATTCATTTAACTTCGTAATGAGCCATGAACAATCCTTTTGCACTTTCAACTGTTCATTGTGACCCTTTCTTCGGTCTCGTAATTTAGTGTTTATGCTTTTTAGGATTCCATAGCCCGTACAAAGAAAGCCAAAGAAAAAAGAATAAGACCCCAAAAATAGAGGAATTCTTCCAATTTGTCTCGCCGGACCAAATGTACCATTGGGTAGTACCGTTGATGATACAAATGACACTGATTTATCCTGGTAGTACCATTGATTGTAATGGTTCCGATGAATCCCATTAGTACCATCCGGACTAACTGTACCATTGCACGGTACCATTGATGGTACAAATGACACTGATTTATCCCACTAGTACCATTGATTGTACAAATGGTTCCCATTAGTACCAACCGGACTACCTGTACCATTGCGCAGTACCATTGGTGATACAAATGACACTGATTTATTCCACTTGTACCAGCAAAAAAATACAAGTGTAAAAATACAAATGTTGAGCAAGTGACACCCGGCGTCACTTGCACAACATTTTATTCTGAACAATTTATAACAATTTTCTCTGTCTCTCAGTGGGCTGTAATTGATACACTCCTATTTTTAAATTATGAGAAAATATACCTTTTAAGAATATAAAACTTGGCGCCATGCACACATCACATCATAGTAAAAATATGATTTCAGTGGTCGTTGAAAAAAAATTTGAAAAAAGAATTATATCAAACACCCAATTGTATCTTTGCAACTGTTATTATTTCTGTAAGTATACATGAAATTTCAACATATAGTATATTTTTTTCATAACATCAAATAATAAAAATAAAATGTATTTAAAAACCTGATTTAAAGTTCTCAATACGGAACTCTCATTATATAAGTCAGATGATCACTCGTCCAATTTTTTTCCAATAAAAAATTATAAAGTTGTGTTATCAAGCAAATGTTCCTTTTGGTAACCTATTGTTCTTGATAATGGTCCAAACGTAACGAACTGTACCATTGCTGTGTTATTTAATATGACACTGAAACTCAAACCTCTGTTAACCAGTCCGTACAGCTGTCGTTTTATTTATTTAATATTACATTTTGTATTGTTTTTGAATTATTAAACGGTACGTTCTTAGGTAAGACTAGACTAAAACTATAAGGTTTTATGCTGAATGGAGTAGATAGCTCTATCTACTCCATTCAGGGGCCGTAATCACAAAGGCCAAAAAGTAAAATGCATGTCGAAATATAAAAAAATGAATTTATACCTAATACAAATACTCTTAGTACTTATTGTTATGGAAATACTTAGAAATACAGAGGATTTTTAATAAAAACAAAGAAGAAACTATTTTGACCATGACGGACTTAATGCGGTTCAATTTTGATCTGAGCCGATGTTAGTAAGTCATTATGTCCGGGAAAGTCTAAAAGCAGATTGACCAACTTTTTTTTTTATATTTATAAAATTAATGATGATATAGGTTCATATCATTGCTAGGGGTAAGTCTTATTTTAATGAGGTAAATTGAAAAACAACGTCTTTGAAAAGTTCAGCCAGAGAAACCATTGATCACCGTAACCGTAACCGACACTTATCGACGCGTTAAAACCGCTCGAAGTTAACCTCTCTCAGACCACTCCACTCACCCTAATCAGATAGGTGAATGAAACGCTCGCTTCCCAGAAACTTTAATTAATTTCTCCGAAATGGAGCTACACTCGGTTAGTATATTTGAACACTCGTTACGAACGAACGCCGACGAATTTCTGATAGTGATGTTCATACGAGCCGGCGCAACCGGATCGGCGGGCGTGTGTGCGTGCGATTGCAAAGACCTTTGATCAACTCTCTGCAGCTGTTTAATTATAATACTTCTCACTACGCAATAGAGCACTGTTCCCTTTATCTCGCAAATTTTTTTTTTCTTACTCAAACGGCATTGCTTTGGTGATTTACTCTGAGATTGTAAGGAAATATTGCAGAGCTTATTGATGTTAAGGATGCCAGTTTGAATAACAATAATGGATCATTACATTAGAAACACTTAAATAGTAAACAATACAGATTTTAATCAAACTTTTATAAGAAATGTCCGCTTATAAGATTGGAAACGTACTTACATACGTTCCAGAGTTACAAGTGTAGGAGTGAGATAATTATCTCGAAATACAGAAAAAGGGCATAACACAGTCATCACGACTGTAAACACGGAGGCGCGTCGTTTCAGGCGTCGCAACCACGAATCTGTCACGAGCTGTCCTAATCAGAGGGAATTGCCATAGAGTGGAAGTTTATTGCATCGTGAACTTAAAATACACATGTATGACGATTACAGTGTCTCGCCTACACTGCGTCGGATGAGGTGTTCACATATCATTAGTTCACACATCGTCGCGGGAATCGAGCAAGGCGGTACAGCGCAGTGTGACACACGGCAGCTATGAATAGTAAGCAAACATTTTCAATTTCGTAACAATAAGATATGTTGAAAATTTTAAAGATAGCAATTTTATTTACTTTACAAATACAAACAATTCACTTTTATACGAATTCAATTTACGCAATATAAAGGACCATGTTTTTTCAACATATAATGCTCGTTATTAAATATTATAAAAAAGCAAATTCAATAATTTTGTTACAATGCTTGTAAAATCTTCACTTATCTAAAAAAAAAACAACATCAAAAAAAATGTTTTCATGCAAAAGTAAAGTTTTCGGCCCATGTAATAAGTAATATTTTTTTTTATAAAGCTTATGACTTGGTATGACCTTCACTGCTCCAAATAATATTTACTTATACTCGTACAGAACACTAAAGCAAGTAGTAACAAATAATTTATTACCACATTTGGTTAACTTTGGGGCAATAAAATCGTTGCAAAGTAATTACAAAAGCCCACATTTTTATTTGCTTATACAAAGGCGTTAAAGAATAATATATATTCAGCAGTAAAGGTTAGTTTTATTAGATTTTGCACAAAATGTTTCAACCCATATATTTGATTGCCAAGTAATTATTTTGGTCTCGGTTAATAACTGCGTAAAACCGAAAAACAATTAAATGAAACTTTTATTGCCGTCATTATCTATGTTACAGTTAAAATCAAAATTCTAACTACGAAGCTTTAAAGTAAAATCAGAGTCATAAAAATAATTTAGAATCTTTTTAACTGCTTTTAAGTTAATTTTTTTTTTCTTACTTAGAAATAAAGCGGAAATTATTAAGTCTATTTCTTTTATTCCCTTAGTTTGTTTTAAAAAATCGACATCATGACTGAACGGAGAATAATCATTATCTTTTGTCCCTAAATTTAGTTCATTAATGTTTTAGAGCGACCTGTGGTTCTCATCATTAGGACCTTAAGAATTGAATACGTTTTACATTGCTCATCTAATTACATATTTTTGATTAATGTTCTTTATAGTTGTTTCGTTAAAATTATAAGATTTTCTTAACCGTTTTTGATAAAATTCTGATTTCACTTCTTATCTTTACCTTTTTTTACAGAAAGATACAAACTTAAAGATGCCGGACGTAAAACACGGTCTTGTAAAGTCAGAGTTTGACAGATAGAAAAAGCCGCATAAACCTTATTTATTTTTTAACATCAGGTTTGCCGAACTAGCAAACTGTATGCAGCAAGTGTCACTTGAAATATCCTGTACTTTCTCTAGTGGCAGTCGCGAGCTAATGAATGCCATTTGCCAAAATATCTTTGTTTAACTTCGTTCAAGAAATGTTAACACTGTATTTTTACACTTTGTCATTTTTGTTCGTTGTTACAAATTACGAAGACAAACTAATTAGCTACATGGCTCGCAGAAATTATTTTATACTCACAAAAATAGGAATGTGAAAATAAGTTAAGGTTACCGAAGTACTATATTTAACCATTTATTAAATTTATTAACTATGTAACTTTGTTTAGTACCTATTGAAAATATGTCTATGCGGTTAAAATTATTTCTAATCCGATCCTATAAGAATAAAATTGTATACCGGACGACCATTTGATAAAGATTTTTGATTAAGTAATATATGAATATACTGACTTTCATTTTATAAAATATATACAATATATAGATACCTCCAATCTAAAATTACAATATTTCGAAATTTTTGAGGAAAACCCACTTATGGGCGTAATTTTAGTCGATGAACGCTGAGCATAGTGTCTTTAGAGTTTTAGACACTTATTTTTCGAAGGGGCAAAGACGCGATTAGTGTGTCTGTATAAACTACTCACCCATATAAATTGTCACCTGATTTTGGAGTGTCGCTACCAATTGCATAAAATTAAGCCGAGTTCTGCAATCCGTCCGCACCGAGTTATTTTGGTAAAACAGTCGTCGATTAGTGAGTAACGACAGGGAAACGGCAATAAAGGCCCCGGCCCGGCGAGAGCCGCGCGGGATGTTTTGAATCGCCACCGCTTTAATAGCATCTGTATTAACCGATAATTCAAATTTCCAACCGCACAGTTCTAAAACCAACATGGCACAACACTAGATAGCCGTTTTATGAACGTGTAGGGATGGTCAGGGAAGATTTGTGGAGTGTTTACTGTTTATTACAATCGATATGGTCAATGTTAGCTGTACATTGGAATGAAAACTTTATTTTTAAATATTCGTGCTTTTTGGTGATGATTTTTCCCACATAAAGTCAAATCTATTCAACTTCTATATTTATTATATACTTTTCGAGATACTAAAATCGAACTGACAAAAGACAATCGCCATGACAATTTCATGCTACTCTTTTGTTACTGCGATCGAGGGCAATCTTCCAACGGTTCAAAAATCCTTTGATCTCAAAAAATGCCGCACATACAACTACTCCTAGACGGGTAAAGGCAAGGCAAGGCAATTAAAAATTTGTTTTAAGGGGTCCACAAGTTTTTAAAGTACAATCAGCTACAGTTATTGTTTTTATTTCTATATATTAAAAGGATTATAATAAATAAAGTATGGGTACTAAGTAAAATACAATAAATTGAATTGAAATTATAGTTTTATTAAATTCAGATAGATCATTTTTTTAATCTACCTAACAACCTTATAATTTACAATTGAATGTCATGAAAGTTCTAAAAAGGAAAAATGGTGTTTATTATAATTTTTTTGTGTCCTCGTTTCACATTTACACTCTTTACTTATTTTGTCATATATTATAAAGAGACTGATTATGTTTGAGACTGTTTCCCTAAAAGTGCTTACTTATAATATAAATATTTTATTACAGTTGATCAATCTTTATTGCACTTTAAACAACAATTAATTATAAGTGTATTGCAATTCTCCTCAATTTAGCTACTTAGACTATTACTTAATTAAAATCTGAATTATCTACATGACGGCTAAAAATAAATTAATGTTGACTTCAATCTGCTGACCACTGTAATTACATAATTTTAGTGGTCCCGATGGAAGCTCTCGAATGGTATAAATAATTGACTTGGACCCGCTGGGACCAAAATTTTGGACCGCTAGGAGTTTCTTTGATTGAGCATAAAGAGGTAGGTATAAAATGGTATAACTGAAAAAGCCGTTACAGCTTTTAATGGATTATATGTAAACAAAAGAAAGTGAAGTTGGGAATCAAACTTTATTCAAAACATGTCATTCAAGTAAGTCTTCAATCTCACTCCTGCAACCCAGTTGCAATGTTTGAAAATTCTAAATACTAACATAATTCTAACCTTTTCATTTTTATATCTCACATGACCTAGACACGTAGTTTGGGGTCAAATGAACCATATTATAATTATTTATACAATTAATTACATTCCTTGTCAAAGTACACTTATTTGTACTTTGAAAGGGAATGTTACAATAAAGATAAACAGGTAACTTATATACTACGTGGTAGGGACATACCCTTAATAAATCAAACCACGGCTAAACTAGATCACTATAGTATAATGAAATTACAATTCCCATACAAATGGCCCGGGCAGCAGCACACTTTTGTATGGAAATGCCGTAAAACTTTTTAGTGATTTGGCTGTTATTTTAATTTCATTATATTTATGCATTATATTACGGGTATCTATCCCTTCTACGTTGTTTATTTAGTCAATATAACCGACACTAATCTTTCATTTAACTTAAAAGATGTTGCGTTTAAATTTTCAACCAGTTGTCCTCAACCATTGGAGCTGGAATTTTGCGCGCTAGTGTAAGTCGGACGACAATACAATATTATGGAGTCAATGAGCTGTTCTGATGATGGAGGTGAAAGATTTTGGACAGAACTCAGTAATTAAACAACATAACCTCATTGAGTTTCTTTCGGCGTAATCTTCCCAGCAGTGGTCGTTCCGAAACGCTAGTAATTTTTAGCTTAAGCACTAAAATAATATTTTAAAAAAATGACCTTCAATAAGAGATAAATTTATCCTATATTGAATTAAAAAATTTAGACTTTGACTTTGAGTAGGACTCGTTTGATTTGTCTTGCCAAGTCTAGGGGCCGATCACGGACACGAAAGGTGGTCGATGGTACTTAGTTATAAAATGACGCAACTCCATCGAAAAGGCTTTGGCCTTACAATAAAAGCTTCTACAATTTTCTGAATTGTTTGGATATTATTTGAAAAAGATCAAGAAGAGCGGTATTACGAATTCTTTATTAGATCGTACTTTCTTATATTTTAATATTTGTCACTCATACATCAATAGAGTAATTTATTTTCTGTTTTTATAATTAATTAATGAATTTCTATGTACCTACATAATACAGTCCATCATTAACAGGAGTTATATATATACCTAATAGTCCTCAAAGGTACTTCCCAACCAATAGTTATTATCGAAAGAGGCAGAATATCTTTTCGGAGGCTTATGAAATATTCCTTCCTGATCATTTACCAGGAGTTACGAGTGACCGTTTCTTGTCGTCACCTCTGTGACTTGAATTCAAACCTGAGGAATTCGTCGGCGATGACTATAAATGCTTAAAACAATGGACTTAACGAATAAATCGTTCATTTTGAATACGAATGATTAATACCATTTGTGCATTGTTGGGGCCTAACTTTGGGGCGCATTTCGAATCGCGTTTGATTTTTTATTATATTTGTTTACTTCTCTAGGTTTTTAATGAATGGTATGAGAGACAACTAAATGATTGACCTCATTTTTATAAAAACTTAATTCTTACTTTGGTCATTTGACAAACGTTCAACAAATGAGACCTACCAAATGTTGGTGACTTATTATAAAGAATAGAAAAAAAGATAGCAACTTAAATGTTCAGTAGGTAATTTAGTTACAAAAAGTTATATTTATCTAACACGAATTCTTGAAAAGAATTTTGTTGGTCATAAGTAGGTATAATTAGGAAAAGCACAGTGAAATTACATTTAAAAAAAATTATTAAAAAACTTGTTGATAATTTAGTATTCTTTTTTTTAATTGTTGACTGAAGCTTGATTGCTCAATTTTTGTGATAAAAGTGGCAAATATAACAATTTATATATAATAAAACCTTGTGATAATGCAAACTTACTGAAGTATAAATAACATCATGGCCAGCTATTGTCGAGCACAATCAGTATATGTACATAGATACTCAATAAAAGTGATATTCAGTATTCAGTACTTCGGCCGGGTCACTGTCAGTCAAAAATATGAGCACGTACGTACTTATAAATACTTACAATTGTTGTAATATGTATAGTTTTAATCGTTTTTAGTAATCTGACTCAAGTAATGCCACCATATTGTCTAACAAAATAAATTTAAACTACTTACATATAAGGATATATTTAGTTGGAACTGTATAATAAGAATAATTAATAATATAAATAAATGTATCTCGCCATAATACTTTCACATACAAAATTGCTTTACAAGTGTATTTGCTAGGCAAATCAAAAAAACCCCAGACTTTCAACAAGAACGCACTCTATGAGTAGTGATTTTCATCACGCATAGCAAAGAATCACATCGAAATCAATTCATCCGTTCAAGTGCTATTATGACATAGACAGACAGACAGACATTAGCGTCAAACAACACCCCTCATTTTTGTCGGAGGTTAAAAAATCAATTTAGGCTGTGTCATGTGCTTAACATAAAGTATATTTTCAGCTGACACTTAAAATGTAACATTAAAATTTCAGCTGCAAAATGTAATTTCTTACAATCTAAATGCAATGTTTCCCTTCACTATGCACTTTATGGCATGCCAACACAGCCACAAAGCAGTTACGATTGCATCAATCTAATTCCAGACTTGATGTAAGAATGCTCCACGTCTCATAGGGGCATTAGGCATAATAACCAGGGTAATATTAGACACGAACCAAAACAACATGTTTCCAAATCTACCAACTTGCGACAACTTCATTAGTGGATTAAAGCGATTTATCGATCGTACTTTAATCGATTATTCGAATAAAAAGAACAATCGCAGCACATTTGTGGGTTCGATGGAGTGTAGCGAACGGGTCTCCGATTCCTCTCGAAGCAGTTGCAATTTTATGAATGAGTTGCTTGAATGAAGAAACGATTCGGTTTGAGTGAGTTTATACGGTGACTGAGTATGTAAAAATGTGTGCTTCCGTTGCTAAATCAATAAAAGAATGAGTTTGAATCAAATTTAGTGTTGCCGAAATGCTGGAACAGTCTGAATTTATGAATATTAAATGGCCTTAATATTTTATTTCTACATACCTACCTACAGTTAGTTTCAATTTTAAAGAAAATGTTTACTTTTTGGTAATTTATCAAGTTTTTAAACTTTTTGACCTTGACGAGGTATCGTATTGGCTCGTTGATGTCTTTGATTCTTAAATTTAAAAAAAAAGTTGTATACTTAGAATCTGATGTTTAAGTTTTACGAAAATATCATAGTTAAATGTAAAAGAAGTATGCACCTACCTAATAGGCCATATTTAAAATATTATAATGTTGAATATATCACCGATAAAAAAAGTATCGACGCTAATCTCAGTAAAATGTTTTATTATCGCAAGTATCGGTCATGTAAATGTCGGTCATGTATATCAAAAAGTCAAAAGTCCTCGTAAATTCGTTTCGCATTATGTTCGTATGCCATTAAATATTTTTACACGAGCCATTGCGGTTCGTCGCACGAAAGTCCTTTTACAACCCATTGTTTTTTTAGCGAATTTCATCTCGTGCTGGATATCTAGATTATGAAAGTTTATTATCTTTTGCTTTATAGCAAAGTTCACACAATCGTTAAGCGAACATTTGCTGCATATGCGGAGAATGGCTCTACGCTTAAAGATAATTAGATTCATAGTCTGATAAGAAAAAAAGGAAACATTCAGTATTTACCCACATTGCTGCAATATCGCTTATTACCATCCAATAAAAGATCTTTAAATCGGTCGCGGTTTCACTAACGTTTTAATCTATAGGTTGTCTTGACTTCAATTGGACTGATGATTTTAATCTCATATAATTAACACAAAGACGAAAAGTATGATAAGCAATTTATTTATATTTGATTTATTTTACTTTATTTTGTATTTGATTAAGAATTAAATAAAAACATCGACGTTAATTAGTACGATATTTATTGCAAATAAATCAATTAACTTTATTAGACTTATTAATAAAATCAGCTCAATAAAATCTACCTACTCTGCATATTATAAAATGTATTAGAAATAATCTATTAATTACAGCTGGAAGACTAGAACTAAACATAGAGGATATTCCACAGAACCAGTGCGTTATCTAATTTAGTTAGCAATAAAAAGCTAGCAGTGGGATAATCGAGGACAGGTAGGTCCACAACCCGTTTGCTGCTTAAATAAAGAATTATTTTAGAGAAAAACAAGATGAGTGAGACGGTGAGACCCCGTGCATCGAGATCCGACAAATTTCGTCATCCTTATCGCATCGACCTGCGCACCCGCACCCGCGATCCCTCACCTCGCATTTATTACATGCTAGGTATAAACACTCACATGCATATATTATCATAGAACTCCATTATTACGTATTATCTGTACATTAGTTCGTTTTATGCAGTGCTAGCACCTAGCCCAACTCCTTTTCAATATCTATTCTTCCCTAATTCACCCTAATTAGGAAGGTGTGAGTGTGAATTTCAATAGCGTGATGCATTTGAGGGTGGGCCAATTTCGACTCTTATCTACACAGATATCTTGACACAGGATGTGGCCGAAATAGACACCTAACGCAGCCGCGATCCGCCATATAATTGTCCAATTAAACAATTTTATGTAAATAACTCAAAATGATACCGAAATTTGAATTATATTTGAGAAAAGGTGTTTTTTCGAGGTCAGCGACCGCGCGTATCGGGATTAGTTCTGGAGAAAGCCACATGTCGGACATATTCATGCTATACCGAGCACACTTAATCGCTATATCTTAGATCATTGAAAACTGCCTGCAAAAAATAGAAGCATGGGCGTTTATTAATTATAGTTTTCCTATTCACGCGAACAGTTGCACGTCTGCAATTAAGAACGGATCACACGATACCAACTGCTCATCTGATAATGGCAAATAATAATTCCTTGACAACCTAAGAAGGATTTCAAATGAAACAATTCACATATCAAACGCTATAAAACTTAACACGGTTTCTGTTCGCAAAATCGTATTAATTTTGTTTTTGCTTTGTTTATGTTAATTTATGATGGCAGAGCCAAAAATTTTATGTAAATTACGTTGGAGTTTTATGTTATTGTTTGTTGGATTAGGTGTTTGTGGTTTCAAGTGTATTTGAGAGGCTTCGCTGCTGGATGTAGCTAAGCTAGAGCTAAGCAGTTAATCCGAGCAGGCTATCGATGTTAGTCCGGTACTCTTCAGATTAGGTAAGATCAACGTGCACGGTAAAACTTAACCCGTCCACTTTTTGCTAGGAAATGTCCTGTCCATCCTTCGAACACTGTACGACCGAGAGCATCAATAACCTTCCTACAGGAAATAAATTAGCAAGCCAACTTAAAAAAAAAACAATCTTATGACTAAGTACACTCTTAAGCTCACAAGCTAACTCAATTATTGTTTGTTATTATTTTTTTTTAAATCACGTTCCGATCTTGTTAATACCTCTACAACGAATACAAACAAATCAGATTGTAGAATCAATGAAACCGCAACATTAAAAATGCAAGTAAGCATAACGTAAATCTAGATAATGGTATTAAAATAAAATTAAACCATTATTATATTATGTTGCACTAATCCTCTTGCAGCTAAAGTCAGTGCCTTCTCGCACGAAAGTATCTTAGTGACTGTAGAACAAATGATTTTATGCGTGATACCAATCTGTAGCAATTAACCTGATGTTAAGAAGAGGAAAAAATGTGCCAGATTGGAATAATTCGCACACGCTTTTCTCAAGACAAGGAATGTTTGAGCGTAGCGTGACGCACGGCTGCCTTATCAGCATACAACTATCAAATTGTGATACTTTTTCTCGGCTGATTATGTGCGAAAAAGGATTATAACGTGGTCTTAGCGCTCAAACAATTCTATCGGATCTCGGATTTCATGAGTAACTGCACCCATGCTGTGCGCATAATCATTCAGGCAGAGTACACGATGTCGACAACGGGCTGCAATAGCCTCGGCGCGTACTGTAAACATGGGGCCTAATACGTTGGTCGTGCTAAACCCATTGTCCAATTCTGCAAGATTACCGTAACACTGTTCCAAGCTCTGCGGTACTACTCCCAGAACACAGATTAAACATTAGCAAATACCGCATTCAACGGAGCATACGATGTCTTATCGTAAATTTAATACTTTAATGATGTCTCCGAGGGTCCGACTTTGATAAAAAACAGTACCTGGGCGTCGGCTGGCTGCACCAGCTACATGTCATCGATATTTTTTGCCGAACTGATGTCTTTAACGAAATTCGTGTCATTTGGACCGATTCCTCTAAGATTAACTTTTTTACATATTTAACAAATAGATCGGACCCTTATACGCTCGAATATTCAGTTACATGGTTTAACACTTAAAAGGGCTTAACGACTCTAACACATCCTGCGGGTTACGATAAAAAATACAACAAAAAGAGAATACTTCTCGTGTTTGTTTTTTAAAAGATGTCTGCTGAAGATAAGGCGCAGCGGCACTTTAATCCTGCACCGTCCGATATTTGAAAAGGATATGATGACAACTTTTTTGTCCCCTTTATCTAATAAGCACATATAACCGATACTTAAAGATGTACGTTTACTGATACATAGAACTTTGGCTATGTCGACAAGGTGGCGTGGCGTGGCACTTTACAGAAACTAGCTATTTCATTATGTCGCATAAGAGAATTAATAGTTATCAAAATCTAAATCAAATACGAATCATCTATCTTCCAAAAAAGACCTCCCCGTAAGACTCTATATCTGCTGACCACGCATTAGTATTAAAGTCGAGAAAAGAAATTATATTGATTCGTAATCAGTGTCAATCACAACAAAACTAACGCTTAAAATCTCCACACTAGAACAACAACTTGCGGTATGTTCAATGACACATAGGTCATGGTATCATCAAAACACTTCCCATTTTATTATTTTGTAACCGCTATAAAATGTCCCTACATTTATAAATTCAAATACTTTGTAGGGTTAAGTGCGAAAATGGCGCCTGTGTCGCTCATTCAGTCATTCCACGTGTTCATTAAAACCGCTTAGAAGTGTCTCTGCTGCAAAACCACACAAGCACCATCATAACCATAACTTACAGTTTCAACACTTAATTTTATAAGCATTTGTTTGTATCAGATCTTTATTCACATTCGTGTTGAAAAGTTGTGGAAATTATTTATGATAGTTACGACAGCTTTGTTTTAAATGTACACTTTTTTAAAATTAGTTATTATCCATTGAATTAGCAGTATAACTAGTAGACTTGAATCCATAATAATCCATAATCTAACGATCCATCTGTCTAATCAATAATTTAGCTAGATTTGGTACATAGACTAGGGCTGCTTTAGATTAATTTATTCGTGTAACTATAAGTCTTTTCTACAGACTTGATGATTGATGGATAAGGGTTCTCGATTTTCACCTTGTTCCTTATTAGACTTACTTAATGTCTAATAAGGACTTCATGGCCTTCCCTTCCAGGTATCTGAAGCGCTTTATACAAAACTTTGTATTTACATAATATCATTTATTTTTCTTTGAATAAACTTGTAAGCCCTTTAATCTTTTAGAAGATGTGTACTTTACGTAATCCATAATTATATTATACTAGACATTTTTTCCTAAAATTCATGTTAAACTAACAAATATTTTGTTTAATTTTTGGACAAAAAGTAATAAGATTACAAATATTTTGTTTTATTTTTGGACAAAAAAGTAATAAGATACATACTCTCTATAAAGCTAAATAATATAATGTCTCTTACAATGTTTTACATAGGAATCTGATACTCCTTTGTTTCACACAGTCAAAGGGTAGATATACGATACCAAACAAACACCACAAGCATAATGAAATTTTGAAGAACACACCATGGTCGACCGGAAGGGGCACGCTGAACTACAAAATTATGTCGCTTCATCCTGATACTCGTATCGCCTGAACAGATTGAATCCCTTTAAGCACTGGCGTCGATTTCACTGAGAGCAACCTTATTTAAATCAATATCATCTTTACTGTCATTAACATTAGGTCGAATGACGTATACACACCGTGAACGCTGGCACCCGCTTATGTACATTGTTCGCAAGCAAGGATTAAATAACTATGCAGGGTATGTAATGTAGGTAATACAGGGATTCGACGTTTAACGGCTTCGGGATTACCTCAATAATACCCTTAACACAACAAATGTTTTTAGCCCGCGCAAGCGGATGTGTGCGTACCGAATTGTCGGATATTAACACACGCACACCAGTGCGGTCGGTGTACATGGAGAATGGCGTGTTTGGGCACATGAAGCCATACTATGGTGGGTCACAGCGGCTTATACCACAGTCAACCGCATACTAGGCTTACGAAGCGCCAACACCACCTCTTTACATAATTAAAGGTTAAACACACCAAGGTATCTCCTAGTTTCCAAACGTAAAGAATGATTAAAACGCGAAATGCAATTCACCTCAAAATTAAATAACTTATACGTCACATCGACTTCCTACCAAAAGATTAATGACATCTATCTATCTCGAGCATTCTCATTCTGTAATTTTTTTCCGGAAATATCCTATGATAACACGGAAAGGACACAATGGGGGAATTAATTATGATTTTCTTTCAAAATGTGACACATGGTTGTATCATAAGCGGTCGGGTGGCATTTCTCGGTTTCTAATCCCATACACAGGACACAATGACTATCGGACGGTTGGGGACCATTTTTCATTCGAATGACAAATATTTAGAAAGTTATTTATCCGCGTATGTTCAATTAAAAAAGGACGTACGTGCCGAGTCCGACTCTGCTTTGTAATGGAATAACAGCGGATGTTTATTCGGCGGCGAGTCGTCGATTCAGGTAGTCCCGCGAATAAATCCAATAAAGCCAAAAGCTATTGTCATTAAATTCAGTTCCTTCAATCGCATTAGTCTTCGGATGCATGACTTTTTCACAGTTCACACAGCTAAAAAGAGTTTCTGGAGCGTTTCGAATTTGCGTGCTGACGACGTCGCAGGCACGCCCAGCACACCCCTTTCACACATTAAACGCTCATTTATTATCCATCAGTTTGATTTTATGCTAATACACTATTCATTTGTCATTTGTTATCAGTAACCACGTGAGCGTAAGAATATTTATTTGCTAAGCGAAGGTCCGCTGTGCGTCGGAGGCCTCCTTTTGATTGTTTGTATGTTGCAAAGCGAATGTGAAAACGCGCCATAAAGGCATTTCAAAATTTACAACTTACAGAGCACCATATCGACAGCCTCAAACAGTCCGCCGCCGGCGCAAGCGGGAATGAGCAGCGGAGGCGGGGCGAGCGGAGCTGGACGTGCGAGTTCGCCGGCGGCCGCGCCGCGGTGCTGCGACACCGGCCGGCCGATATTCCAGGACCCGATCACCGGGCAGACTGTCTGCTCGTGTCAGTACGAGTTTCTGAACTACCAGCGGCTGGCGTCCGGGGTGCCATTGTCGATGTACAGCGCGCCGTACTCCGATGCCGCCGCCGCCACCGCTGCCGGCATGGCTGCCTATTTCCCAGCTCTCGCCGCTGATCAACCCCCCTTCTACACAAATGCTGTTAGTATATTTTTGTATTTTCTCACAAGGTTAATCTTATAGTTACATCAAACTAATATCACTCTTATATATTAATGTGCATGGTAATCATTATTTTTCTATTTTCCTCGTTTTGTTATCCATAATCGATGTAATGCTTAAGAAATACTTAATCAGAGTATCATGACACTAAGTTAACACTACTGCAATTAATTTTATCTAAAGACCACTTTTTAAACTATAAACATAAAATAATGTACCTACGACGTGAAAAACATTTAAAATATATTGTATAGAAATATGCTTTGTAGAGATTTTCACTTGTGATGTAATTTTAAAAATTATTCGATACGAGTCAAGCGTATGTTGTAGATACTTGTTTCTGTACAAATAAACAGTTAGGTGCTAAAGCTAACACTAATTTCAATCTAATTATACAAATTATTTGAAACGACGAACTAGTTGCTGTTGTAGGTAACTTACAATTAAAACGAATTGTTGAAAGTTAGATTTGTGTATTACAGATTAAATTAAAATTAATTATAAACTCGATGACTAATAAAAAAACTAAGAAAAATATTCATTACTATATTACTGTACGTTCTTCTATACATACAGTTTAATTGATTTATATCAAAATATCGAGCCAAGTGATTTCAAAGGATGACGAATGGCACTCAACTACCAAACAATTATATCATCCTGAAGTATTGTTTCATTTAACTGACGAATAAACTACCGGTTAATCGTATTGAAATACGAATAAAATTAATTAGCTCTACAAAGGCTTAAGTCCACACCACTCAGAGCAAGATATCATCTAAATCAAAGGGATTATACTCGTCTACAGAGCTCTTTTTTATCATTCACTTTTTTTATACAAAAGGTATTACCTTAAAATAATTAGTATCTGATGTCAAAATAGTACCTTAGAGGCAGTCACGGCCTCTTGTTAACGATTCACAATGACTTTACCAGTAAAAAATACACATAAATTAGAATCATAATCCGATGATGTATATTCTTTTGTCCATCAACTCAAAAAAGTTGTTTCTACTTTGGCCCGATTTAATAACTTAATAAGTTTAACAATTCCATTCTTAGAGATTAAAATTTATCTTCTGGAACCCATATTGATTGCGCAGCAGGATTATATTTTTATTCTATTATTGCTCATGTCCGGACACAAAGATTTTGTTATTAGTTGACACATTATGTTTTCCGATAGGAATTTTATGGTCATTTAAGCATTCACTAAAATTTTGACGCTAAAAAAGTAAACACAAAGCCCGGCGCAGAAATTCTTGTAGATTGGCATCGGTAGGAGATAAAAGGAATCAATTTAAATGATATATTTCATTGCATTTAAGAGCCGTCAAAATACAATGTAACTAAAACACTGGCTGCATTATAGCGATCCCCATCGTAAGCCATGTGTGTGGGTAGTGACTTTGAATGATAATGATCATAAGAACATAAAAGTAGCCACGGTGCGTAATATATGACGTGTAGTAAAACTTTTGGAGGAAGGTGTTAAAAGGTGGGGCCCTGAACGTGTCTCGGCAGATGATTCAATCATTCATAGAGATATGATCATATATCATCGGCGAAAGTGTGAACTCACCGCCCGCAGTCTCGTCTTCAATGGGATCCTGACTCGTTTTTCACGTCTTTTATTTTGTCTACAATTCATAATTCTGTTTTGACTCTTAAGGGTAGCGTTCACAACATTCTTTGTTTGGTGTTAAATTTACTTGTCAGATTAGGTTTGTCCGTTTTCAGAGTGATGCGTCAGTGGAAAAAAAATATTTCATTTAACGGCTTAGTATTATTTCTTCATTCGCACATGTGGCCCATTGCAGGAAGCGGACGCTATTATATTGAAAAAATTATAATTTATAGTCTCAACGAAGTCTAAAATAAATCATCGTCTTCAATGTTTAACAGTTCATTAATAGATTTGTGGTTAATGCCTGTCGTAACTCAAGATAATAATAACATCAGTAGGTAAGATTTCGACTCACTTCCAATACGTATTTTAATTAAAAAATTATTATAGATTGGGTTTCAACAGTTCAGCTAGAGTTAATTAATACCAATATTAACCTACGTGCAAAAACTGGCCAATAATTCAGTAATAAAAAGCGTGGCTAATCGTAAAAGCCACATTTCAGTCATTATTAATATTAACTTATAAACATTTAAGTTGATTGCTACCACGGCTGGCACTGAATGTACTTAATGTGTTTCGCAGTCTACCTAATGCAATCTTTTTTAATGAATTATACCTTAAATTATTTTAATCAAAACTAACTACCTGAGTCCGTGCCCACTACCTCACTTGACGGATTAAAGTCCGTTCCACAAAATATTCGTAGTTCAGCATGTAAATGTAAAAGGATTATAGGTTGGTTCCATTAAACTTATGATGTTGATACCAATAAAGATTATGTGCCTTTTTTTGGTCGTTGGAATATTTCAATACCTGTCATCGTGTTAGGAGATTGTTAGATGAAATATTTAAGCGTGTATTAAGAATGTATCACTTCAATTTGAATAATACTAGTTACCAGGTTTCTATAGATACACTTATAAGTACTAAAATTTAAAGTGTACCTATACTAGACATCTGATTAACTAACTGGGTACTATCTTAAAATTTGCAACACCTAATGAAAAACGGTTCATACCGTATTACTAAACTGAATAATACAATTTAATTCTGTGCTATTCCAGCCAATAAGTTTCAAGCTGCATTTTATAGGCAAATATCGTTAACGGCATTAATAAATCGAAGTGCATATTTGCGTTACGGCTTAGTAAGATTATTGGAGGTAACAGAAAACTGGAATTATAGCTATCAGAAAGGTCGAAGCAACAAAGAGCGACAGCGCGCCTGGATTACGCTGTCGTACTTGAGTAAAATTTATTATCGGATTTTCGATTCGGCCACCAATGAAGTTGTTGGACAACAAAATCTTTTGATAGATTTATCCTGGTTGACCGCATTAAGACTCGCTCCCGAGTTATTTTTAATGCATCGCTATAAATTTTTGGACCTTCTGTCCGTTAGTTTGGCGGACTTTTTATACCATTTTTTGCCATATTATAAATCCAACAAAACTTGACCGGCAACATAGAATTTAAAATGACTGGCCTACCTACCGGTATGTTATTAATCATAATAGTGAACATACAAATCGTAGCAATAAATTTACTTGTTTATCTTGACGACATAAAAGAAAGCAAAGTTCAACAATCCTAAGAGACAAAAAAAGATACATTTGTCGACCGAAAGATGATTGATGCGTGTGGCTGGTATCTTCGCCCATTAAATAATAATAGTTAGAACGAAACTCTAAAGCGATCGATCAAGAAATCAATCCGACGAAGATCAGTCTCGTAATGGATTGGGTTAAAGCTACCGGAAACGTGGAAGGCGCACTCGAAGATATTTATTTTATAATGGCCCTGTTTAACGAGATTATGATGGACTTAAATGATATTATTAAAGTAAGATAAATAAAAATCACGATGAACTAAATTGTGGCCCCGACATGCTAGCTTCAGATATGATTAATTGTTGCAGTGTGATCCTCATTAAGGTTATCATTCCATGTATGTGTCTGATTTTATCTTTTTCACTGTGGAGTGAGATAAGCGCTTCGGTCGAATACTTTTGAGTTTTGCATTCTTTTTGGCTTTTTTTGTTTCTTTCATGTATTTAATTTTTATTTTACCGTTTTCTTTTTATGTAAGTAAATATGTCTGAAAGATGCGTCCTGACATTGGTAATATTAAATCAGTTGGTTTCATTGGGTGTTATTTATCACAGGCTGCGGGGATCGAGCTGAAAGAGAACCTGGCGGCGAGTGCAGCCAGCTGGCCTTATCCTACTGTTTATCACCCCTACGATGCGGCCTTCGCGGGATACCCTTTTAACGGGTAAGGCATAATTTTTATAACACTTGATTTATGCTCAGAATCCAAGAAACAGCTCACTCCACGGGATTTGCCTCCGGTTTTTCGTATCGCTTTATAATTTTTTGTTTGCAAATTTGTCGGCTATAACTCAAATCGGTTCCCATTGCGAAACTATTTTATATAATTTTATTCAATTTGTAATTATCTATTTATTTTAATCTTAGGAGTGTTATAGTATAGGTAGTATTTATAAATCAAAAAGTTGCTGATAAGAAAAATGCAAGACGTTTCTATACTAACTAAGCTCCACAAATTAAGACACTTAAAGAGATATTGATGATTATCAAGCCATATAAAAGTCTAATATTAAAACCTAATTTTGAACTCGGTCTAAATAGCTCAAACAGTCAAAACAAAACGAAAATCTCAGATCAAACTACGACAGTAGTCTAGTAAAGGGTTCGCAACAAAATCACGATCGAAATGGTCCAGTCTATCTAAAATTCACACGCATTGACAGCATCGGGGGATTCGGAGCCGGCATAATTAATTTTTGAGCAAGTCGCTTCGAGCGGCGACAGTATACCGCTTCGGCGACAGATAAGTCCCCACGGCTGCCGGACCGACAGGCGACGCGCAAAGCTCTCAAAGATGGGCTTTTACTGTCCACTGTCCATTGCTGCGACAATACGCCCAAATTCGTGGATTTTCTATCCTAAGGTTTAACCAATTATTGAAATATCCAAGCCGACGAATGACGTATTCCGAAACTACTATGATTTCTATTCATTCATAACAGATTTCAGTAATAATTATATTTAAATACTTCATTTGAATTTAAACCTTAGTTCAGTTCAAAACTGAACTGAAATGTAGTTTAACCAATTTGAAATACGAGTATCCAAGCTGAGAAATTACGTATTCCAAAGCTACTATGATTTTTAATTATTCATTCATCTGATAGGTTTCAGTAATATTTGAACACTTCATTTTAACTTATTGCTGAACAAAGCTTTGATTTCTGAACTATCGTACTGAGATGTAAATCGGTTATTGAAAGATCCAATCTGGAAAGTAACGTATTCGAAAGTATCAATGGATTTTCTACGTCTGCAAATAAGTATATAACATTCGTTATACAGGCTGGAAGGGAAATACCTGTAATAAATCGAACCACGGGCTATACTAGATCACTATAGTATAATGAAATTAAAATAACTGTCAGGAAACAAACAAAACATTTTAGCATTTCCATACTAAAGTGTGCTGCCGCCAGAGCAATTTGTACGAAAAGCCATTTTTTTGTATTTTCACTTTTATTTAATTTCATTGTACTATAGTGATCTAGAATAGCCTGTGGTTTGATTTATTACGGATATGTCCCTTTCACATTGTATATGTAGATATAATTTATTAGGCCATGAACGTTAAAATCACTAAAGTAAATAAGTACACTTTTTTTACATATTTTCTACTGCTGCAGTACTTGTATGTTTTAAAATTTATCAACATAGGTAAGATCATTCCTTCGGTGTGCCAAAAATAAAAACAAAAAAAAAACTGAAAATAAATGTAGGTACTTAAGTACTCTAAAAACATTAAACTAAAAACAAATGTCCTTAGATTAGGCCAAGGTTAAGATTAAAAAGATGCTTATTTCTAATTTGGTTCTTCAATGAGAGTCTTACTCAGAACATTCATACTAAGTACATAAGGACGTCGAATTACTCTTTCAGTGATCATAGATATTTTTTTTTACAAAATATTAAGTGATCATCTGTTCTGTAATTAATAATTGAAAAAAGATTTAAAATTTAATTTCAATATTTTTGTTATGTTTATTACGTGAGAATACTTAATATATTCATAAAGATTGAAATGCGCATTACTACAACAGATTAATATCTATTTCTAGTTAATATTATCAAAACTGATTTCGTGTTTACGGCTACATATGAGTATTATCTCTGCAGGCATATCGATACATAGCCTTATCGTTATCGGCTATGTAAAATGGATTCGGTGCAGACAAGGCGATAGCGGCAAAATGTAAAGGACACAAAACATGAGTTTATTAGATAATTATCTAATCACTGATCGATAATTTAACATTTATAATTATAAGTGTAAATTATCGATCAGTGGCGTTTGACGGTGTGTGGAACATGGATAGGTATTATTATCACATGGTCGACAAAAATATGGATTATCGCAACATACAGAACTCATTAAAATAACATTGCGTAATGTAATCACGTGTGTACAGTTGACTCCATTATTTTTTGCAAGCGGTTCTTTCCGTAACTATAAACATATTTTATTTTACTTATAAAGACTTTTGTTATACGCCTGCCAGTTAATAATATTGCATATATCAACCTCCTTTTTTGACATTCGAACATTTAGAATTAAAACGACATATTTTTGAAAAAAAAAACATTATTACAGATCTTGAACAGTATACTCTTAGTCAAAAAAAAACGGTTGTCTGAAAGACGATTTACTGACGATAGTTGAACGTGAAAACGTCATAAAAAAATACTGATGAATGAAATGCCGAACGCGGAGGCCGATTATGCCTCTTTGTCGCTCATTGCGCGCTCTCGCTTGCACTTCAAGCCTTAAATGGAACGCTTCAGAGCGAGGTAACGCCGCATGAGTCATGTTTTTTCGCGCGTGCAGCCGGCTCCTTCGAATCATAAGACTTTGTCACGTCAATAATTAAGGTATTTGTTTAATAATATTTTTTTTTAAATAAACGAATAATTATATACTTAAGAACATATATCACACGGACTGAGCTAGAGCCCTGAAGTAAGAATTTTACAAACTTGTGTTTTGAGATATCTACCTACTAACTCAACGATACTATATCTCTTGATGTATAAATAGTCTGTTCCGTAAACTCTTTTTACTCGAAAAGAGAAAAAATGTACATGCCGCTTGTCTTCCCGCGCAGATGAAGGGAAAGCGAATCATATTAATTTGATGCGATGAATAGTGATCTATTTTGATTTCTTTGTCCACCTTTTCAAACACTATCACGCTAAAAGTAGCCTTTGGGTCGCACGACTCAAGCCTGTATGGAAAAAAGATGCGATAGCGTAACAGTGTTACAACAGTTTTGTCATTAACAATGTCGTCAATTTTACTTAAAGATCCTTTGATATTATTTCACAAATAAATCCTTTTATTGTAACATCCCTCTTTTTTTTTGTTGTGGGAATCATTTTTCATTGTTCGTTTGGCACCGCGACTGGCTCTATTGATTAGTCCAATTGTATTTTTCCTTATTTTCAGTACATCACTGTTACCATTAATTAGAAGGCCCAAATATAATGCGATTCAAATAAGAATAAATTCAAGCCGCCATTTTTGACGTCATTATGTTAAACATGTTTCAAACGAATGTCACTTTAGCATGTGACCTAGCATTTTAATTAATGTGAAAAAAATGTTAGGTAAAGATTCTATTTACCTAGCATGATAAATCTCAGAGTTGCCGAAAAAAAAACAATACCGTACTTACCCGTTACTAGGTGAAAAAAAAGTAACATACACGTAAAAATAGCCCTTTTTTATACATATAGGTGCTATTATATCTAAGAAAGTATAAGTAAAATGGTTATTATCCTCGATGAAAATGTAGCAATGAATCTTATTACATGTCCACCTGCATCACTTGCATGCAACCCACAATAACACTGTTAAGATAACATGATTTCATTTAGCTCTCTTTTACGCTATAATGGCGACTTCTTATACCTAAGGCAAAATGCGTGCAGAAGTGGCGCCCTCATTAAATATAAATTGTTTTAACGTGGATATGGCGATAATTAACATTTTGCTTCCCACTGGGCCTTAGAAAGACCTTTAATTTTTTTAATCAATAACCTAAGATTAACGTATGATTGGTATTTCTTCTAGCTTTAAAACGCGTTTCTACTAAAAGTGGCCACTTTTGGCAAAAATACGTTTTAAGCTAGACATTTTGTTTCGTTAATCGTGACTAAATACGCGTATTAAAACAACTAGCTTGAGATAAATATTATAAGAAAAACATTCTTAAACTCGTACGAGAAAATAAGTTTAGCATCCTAATTCATTGTGGAAGTGTGAAAATCTCGTGGGGCCTAATTACAAAACGTACTAAACACCACTACAATAGTATATTAAGCAATTAGTGAATAAAAGACGGATTTAATTCGAGGGCCATAGATGAATCACGAGCAAGTGAAGGATTCTGACGATTGAATCACGAGCGAAGCGAGTGATTCAAGTGTTAGAACCCTGAGCGACGCGTGTGATTCATAGCCCTCGATTAAATCCGTTTTATTCAAGAGTTGCATACTATACTTTTATACCATGACTACGAGAAAAAGAACGATTTGTGCAAAGATGGACATTTAATGAAGAAAAAGGAAGGTTAAATTAATTAAAATGCGTATGGAATTTGTAACAATTACTAAACTAGAAAGTAATAGATTTAAACTGAAAATAGTGATTAAACGTGGTTATATTTATTCACTGTTTTTAGTGAATAAAATAAATTACCGAAATAGTGAGTAAAAGTGCTTTTTATTCACTGCGAATAAATAAAATAAAAAAAATAGTGAATAAAATAAACTTTTTAGAGTGGGCATGGTATAAAAGATATTGTTTAAAGAAATACATTGAGAACCATTTTTTACTGCAGTAAAACCTTGAACACTTCATACCAGACAAGACAACCAAGTTAATACATTAAAATAACAGTATCTAATGAAAAAAATATGTTTGTATAAAAAAGCTTATTCATGTCAATGAAACACATAATTAACTTACAGGTGCATCATATGATTACCTACACGATTTTTTATGTGGGTAAATATCATGCTATTTCTATTGAGACGTAATTAAGTACGCGTCACACTGCAAGCTAGGCTAACAATAGTACGTTTAGCTAATACAATACTTGTAGTAAGCATTAGATAAATATTAAAAAGGTAATAAAATATAGCGAGTTTAATTTTAATGTTTAGTTTAATGGTAAAAACCGCGTGTTCACATTAAATAAAAATTTTCTTAAACCTAACAACAACTATTAATTAGTAAGTATAAAAATATTTATTTAATCTTCATTGTTCTAAATACAATTTGTATAGCACAACGGGCAGACTTTATGCTTAAAGCATTATCTAACAGCAAACAAATTTTGTTATAAAATCACACAAAAGTATGCTTAATTTTCGTAGAGAGAAAAAAAACAATAATCTACGTTACTACATTTTTTACGTAAAATATGACTGGGCTTATTTCCTTTGCACTACAAAATCACGGCGGCAATGGGATTGCCGGACTCGTTAATATTGTCAAGGACTAGCTGACGCTCGACCTTGAAAACTAATCATCCGGCTATGCCTTACTTTCTCTGCAGTACTAGCTTACCATCTGGTGTGTTACGCACTCTAATTTATTCTAATGCTATGTAGGTAGTACAACTGGATAAAACAGTGTCTTGGAGATTTATTCATTTCATAGTAGCTTATACATGTGCCTACAAAAGACAAAAGAAAGAAAAAAAAATTTGACACAGAACGGAGATATTTGTTACCCGTCATTTTCAAACAACGAATTTTTAGCATATTTTAGTATTTAAGTATTGCTCCTAAGTTAGGTATGTTTATAAATAATCTAAACAAGCAATTACTTACGATTAGATAGGAATATAAGAAAAACATTTATTCCCTTATGATATAAATCACCGCGCTACTGTACCAGCATTACGTAAGTGAAATAAAATTAGTGCTTGATCTGACGCGTTTTTCTCTCTTACCTATTGTTCGATGGAAAAGGTAATTAAATAAGGAAATGCACTGCGCTGGAAAAAACGTGTTAGTAACTCCATCGAATCGCAAACGACTGATACATTAGCGCTTTTACGCTTGTGGGAAAATGTCTTGATTTATATGAATTTAATTGCACCGTCGCAGCGGTGGTGCTAACTTCGCTAAATGAATATAGATTGAGCGGAAAGTTTAGTTTTTAATTATGCTGATAAGTATTTCAGTTTTACACTTTTGCATTCAGAATTCTGGGTTTCATTATGGAATAATTCCTATTAGATAAATAACTAGTTTTTAAAACACTTACCTATTAGATATGAGATAGGTAGGTACCTTTTTATTTACCTTACCTCTTAGTTTAGTGACATAATTCATATGTTTACATCTAGTGTTAAATAACCCTAACATAGTTTTCCAATAACACCTAATATGTAAGCGAAATTTTGTTTCAGATAAGTACATAAATAATTTTAAGTGTCAATAATAAATTGGGTATCAAAATTAGGAAAAAATCAACAAGCGTTAAGACAATTATCATGTTATAAAACGGTTCTTATACATAATAGGCGGGTTGAGCCCGGGCAGGTGTAGAATCTGATAAGTATCGGGTTATAATCACTCACGTCAGGGTTGCCAGATAATGCTTCGAAATAACCGGACATGCTGGAGAAATTACACTTTGTAATGGTCATTTCATACGTCATTCTTACATGTATATTTACTGCGTTGCTAATCATTCATAAAATATGGTAATTAATCAATCGTATTAACATAAGTGTAGCAAATAACAATAAGCTTAATTTTACAAATATTGAACTAGAGTAGGCATAATATAAGTACATTATAGATGATATTAAACCAATACAATCGTAGTAAGTAATATTGAAACGGTATGATTAACATTAAACCGCTCAATGTTATTATCACGGACTCAGATTTTGGACTCAAAAATTGGGTAAATCCATTAACAGTCAACCCTGTTCAACTGCTCATGTCGACAGTCCGTAATATTTAGTAAATAAACATGAAAATAAACCGTAATTAAGTGCAATTAACTATGTTACAGTGTAGGGAAATTATGCGGTTTAAACACGGGAAGTCATCGTTCAACGGCGAAGGCTTTGTTTAGAAGACAGGGGTAGGTGAGAATTGTAAAGCATGGGGTGCAATCTGGGAAATATTTCATATTCTCGTGACTTATTGTTAGAGGAACTTATATTTTTTTCTTTACATTTTCAGCTGTTCTTTTTTTATATTTTTATTTATCAAATTTTATTGTTCCAAACTACAATGGCGGACTTAATGCCAAGCCCATTCTTCCAGTCAACCATACGGACAAACAGAGAAAATCATGCGGCATAAAAGCAATATACTATACTTACTAACATTATAAAATACACTATAATGTAGGTTACATCATTGTATAGGTACATATTATGTATAAATATCAGAATATATATTTACTTATACAAAACACACATATACACATACATATAAATAGGTTAAATTTTTCAATTAGGAGAATTTGGTAGAAATTTCTCTGATGTCAATGGGTAAGGCATTCTAGAGCTGTGAGACTTGAAGAGAAAAAGAGACATATTATGTTGTGGATATACATAGGTAGTTTATTTAACCCAAATAAGGATTTTGCTGCAAGTTTGACATATATATCGGTTTAAATCGGATCTGATCGGACTTGGTTAAAATGTCACTTGACTGGAATATTCCTTAGTATGGTTCGAGTGAAATTTTTGAATGGGCTTTTAAAATTTATAGTTAGTTTAGTCCAGCCATACCATTTAGTTGAAAATCTTGGATTTCGACATTTGTACCAACACTGCGGTTTATAACTGGTACATACTGCTAATTAGCTTTTTTTTACGCCTAAATAATATATTTTCGTACTTCAAGAAACCAATTTGAATATTTTGTCACAATATACTGCTTTGTTTAATTTTTATGAATTATTATAAAAATCAGATACACATTCTATATCAAAACAATCGGCCAGACCCAAAACATATTTAAAAAAACACGCTATTTGACACTTGTCTTTCAACTTGTGTTTGTCACTATCAGTGTAATTCAGTAAAAACAATAGCAAAAGAAATTATAATTTTATTTAATTGATCAAACTTTCCTTAAAACAGCGAATGCATTGAGTATAATGTACCATACCGAAATCTAAGTTATCTTCATACACAACTTGTCATACGCAAAACTGGCAAAATTACATTACCAGTTAAAAACTCAAGTCTATTTCTCTCCGCGATAAAGTTGGGAATCTCTCCAACAATTAGCTTGAGGGAAGCTTCTCGGGAATGAAGAGTGACAACGTTCCCATTTTGGAATTACGGGAACAAACAAACCCTCTTTGCTGACCCCTTGGTCACTTAGACCGGGCGTAATGATTAATTCATCTTGCGCCTGTCGACTAAGTGGTCACTCTTACCTATAAACCTCTGTCACTCTATTGTCAGGTGATGTTCTGTGATTCTGAAGACTTGTTAATATTTGAGATGCCGATATTAGTCAGGATTTGTAAAGTAAGGCTAAAAAATGCTTTGTCTAGCTAAAAATTATATTGCAATAAATTACTTTTACTGAAACTATTTCAAAAGCAGATTCATTGAGATTTATGGTTATAGAACAGTTTGATTATTTGTGAACATTAAATTATTTTAAGTAATAACAACATAAAAACTACTATTGAGTAACCATTATCAATGTCAGTATGTATTTGCTTATTACTCATAGATCAGAGAAGTGAAATCATAAACATAACGCTTTTTTTTCGTTTCTAAATACATTCTTTAAACCTTTACAACCTTCTACCGAGTGCCGACCTTACCTGGGCTGTCTGGAAGTCGTTAAATAGACTTGGACTGCTGTTGGGAGATGTCAACCAGGTTAGGTGGCATTTCTCCGTAAGCGAAAATGCGAGTGCGGTGCTATCCCATCAATGACCCACTTATTGTCCTAGCGAAAATCCCCACCTGCACATTGCAAGACCGGGGAGTCGCGGTAGCCAAACACGGGTCAAATTAAACTTAAAGCTCTTCGACTCCAGAAGAAGAACCTAGGCTATAAACTCCCTTTTTTGTGCTAACTGTTAAAACGTAAAAGAAAAAAATAGTTATAACCACCTAATGTTATCAATGAATCATGCGGACATAAAGAAAAAAATGCCATCAAATATTTGAGACACGAGAAATTATTAGCATTAAACTTAATTAAATTACAAATGGTTGAAGGTGCCGCGGCGCGTCCCCGCGCACCTTAGACGGCAACCCGTTACCCGCCGGTCGTCAACCGCCCCGCCGTGACTAGTATAGCAAGACACTTCCGCCCCGATATAATTACAAACGGAAAATTCAACTTTACCTTAGTGTTGCCAGGTTAAGTGATTTCTAACCATTTAGGGTACAGGTAGAAATGGCCAAGTTTTAAAATAGATACTTTAGCAAAGACATACAATAACCATTTACGACGTACACAGTAAGTCTTGTGGACCTATTTTTGAATCGCGAAGTCACTAAAGAAGAAAAAATATTCGTTTAGTGACTCAGCGTTTTAAAAATGGCACTCCTAGGGTGGTCCTTTCTTACTCTGCCGGAAACCACACGGCTAATTTCTGCATAATATTCACAGAGAATTGATTTAGAATGCATGTATTTAAAAGTTCACGACTTAAAGCTAACAAAAATATGTGAGATTTGGGTTGGTACATCTGGCAACACAATAAAGTAGGCGAATTTCGTCGAAGCGTCAACAATTCGAATCACGTAAAAATCTATTTGGCTGCCCCGATATTGCACACACAAAGCAGCGATTACTCATTCCCGAAGTTTATTTACGACAGGAAGAAATTGCGATTGTATTCTCTTAATGGTTATAACTTCCCCATAAGAGGCGCCGGTTCGTGTTTGAGCGAAAATTATGTGATGACCACCTCGGCATTGTGATTGCAAATCATTGTTATTGTTAAAATATTGTTGTCTGCAAAGAAAATCTCGTCAAGGAAATAACATATACAGTTCGTTTGTTCAAATGGCTTGCAGATTGTCGGCGCACAAAGGCGGCACCGGTGCTTTGAAAGATGCCAGCAGTCTGCAAACTATTTGAGCGGATAGTTTACAACTTTTCACGTAAATAAGTTAAAGGGGAGCCGATAGTTGGGACAAGAGTGCCTTGAATATCTTCAGAAATGGAAGGACCACATTTTACCAATAATTATAGTAATTGAAGCCTCTTTCGGCTAAAGTACAAAGTATAGAGTACAAAGAATTATTTTTCTTTCAATTCATATTTAGTATTTTTGGGCACCTAACCTACCCATCTCTTGAGACAAAAAAATACTCATTTTGTTATGAATGCTACTACGCACGTTAAATTTATACGTGTACCACCCTTCTTAGATGATAAAAGAACAACATAAATATCAGAACGCTAGCAGATTCTCTACTCACATATTTTTTTAAACTTTTTTGAAGATGTTACGGAAACAAGCGTCTTAGGCATTCGTGATTAGACACTAAATACGAAATGCTGTCCACAAAATCCCTGGAATTTTTCTCACTCGCCAAGAGCTTAGGGGGACATCAGCGTTGGGGTGGCCGCAGTAAGGGTGAGCTTAGCGTTGACAATTTGTCAATCACATCCCAAGGGAAATGGCTAAAACTCCACTTTTTCCACTGATCATTGTGATTTATACGTAAGTGAAATGTCTAACACGAATCTTGGATTAGAGAAAATAGAAATAAATTGCCTGTCTGCAGAAAACTACCAAACAAAAATAAAAAATAAAGTCCTATCATGTATCTTAAAATGTGTGTCAAAGTAGATAAATGTGAACGCCAATAACATTGAAACGAACAGTAAAAAAGAATGTTTTAGCCAGTGACACAATATGGTAGCGATATCAAATTTCCAGTTAACTAAAACTCAACAAATGATACTTACATAGTAATATATTTTAAGATAAACAAATAGTCATGCATCAAGCCGTTAAACGGGAATAACTACTTTTTGTGCCACCTAGTTTATCAATTGACACTGGTGTCCATTGATGTATAAGTATGACGGCATGCTGGTATCGGCGGCAATCAGATACTGCAGAAAGTTTGTGACTGTTTACGTCATAGAAGCCAGTTTTATGACGAGTGCTAAAGATTTCTTGTATTTCGCAAGATACCTTACTGATTCTCATTAGGTTATTGTATATCTAAGTTAAAGGGGTTTCACGTCGAAGCCATCATATATTAAAATTATTATTTTGGCATATTTCCTCCATTTTTTGACGTCTCATCTTCATCGTTGCTGAAAATAGTCAATCTCTACAACCGGCGGCATCTCAGGAGGGTATACGTACGTAGTTTTCATAGCAAAGAGTACCTCAAATGCCTTCATTGAAGCATTAACAAATTGATACTTCAAGATTGAAGGGCTATGCGTCACCTGCGGAACTTTGTGGTACGTGCGATGATAATAAGAGCCCGTCGACACGTAGCCTCACGTTTTGTGTGGCCGGCCATATTCCGGACATGATGTCACCGGCACACTTGCACACGCCGCTGTACCGACAGCGTACCGCGCCCCGCGCCTACTACGGCCCAAGCTGAACCAGCACACAGTTAATCGAGGAGACGTGTACATACGACGATTTACAGCATAAAGTGGCAGTCCTCCCGTGTATTACCAATCTATGGAACAATAAAGAGAACGCGCGAAGGCATATAAATGAGCGGTGTCGTATGCAGCCGACGCCGCTTGCGCCATTAGTAGGCTACAGTGGGTCCGGAGTAATTGACCGGCCGGCTAATTTCATTCTAGACGCATTGGCCGCTTCCTCTTTCCTTTTTCCTATCGGTCAGCGGTGGCCACGAGGCATTCGTAGTGTAACACTCTTGTCTGAGTTTGTTCGTTTAAACATTGTGACATTTGTTACTTGGAAACTTTCTTTATTAATTATCTTTGTAAAAGTTTTATATAAGTACAGTTATATAAGTAGGATTGGGATTAAAGAAGTTAATATATGAATATCTAATCGATTTAGCTTAGAGTTTTAGTAAAAAAATATATAATTAGCTACGTAAAAGTTAAACATAGTGAGTACCTACCTGGATTATTTACATTCTTAGTGTGATTCAAAAAGTCTTCGTATTTTTAAGCAGACTTGATATGTTGTAAGCGATGTTCCAATACATAGTTCAATTCTAAACCTATATTTTGTACAACAGGAGATTAATATAATAATAAATTGTGGCGAGTAAACGAGACTGTATATATTAGCAGTAACAAATTGTTGTATAGTTCACAGCTTTGGTCGATCGCTGAACAGTCACAGAATACAGTCACAGAACTATAATAAGTACTAACGTAGAACAGCGTGGTTCCTAAATCGCACTAGTGTATGTAAATTGAAAGTAATTTAATTTCATAGTTTAAACTTTTAATTCTTAACCTCAAACCTTAGAACCTACTGATGTAAGTTCATAACCGAGATCATTACTGAAGCAGTTTGTGGCGAGTAAAGGACAGTTTCTGTTTGCTGTGGTTGCAAGTTGTTGTACAACACACAGCTTGTGTCTGGTCACGGCACTGTAACAGCAGCTGTATGTTGTTAGCTTGACATCGACCAGTATGCCGTAGCAGTAGGTATAGTATCCGAACCTCTATGTGTATTATCCAGATTATATTTTGACTTTCAGATCACGCCTCACGGTTTATCATTATGAATCAAAAATAAATGTTCCCACACGCAAAGTATTATTGAATTACCTATTCAACAGCCCACGCCATGGGTTAGTCTAGTAAAAAAAGATATTCCCACTTTACCCACATGTATGGGAGCAATAATTAATTGGAGAAAATTAATGTACATACATACCCATTCCAATTTACAGCTTTCTAGTCTAATAGTCTATGAGTAAAACCACGGACAAACAAACTGACTGACATAGTGAAACTAAAAGGGTTCCGTGTTTACTAAGGAACCCTAAAAATGTAGTTGCAATTAAGTATTATACATACAATGCCAAATTACAGCTACCTAGTCTAATGAGTAAAACCGCGGACAAACAAACAGAGACGTGGCTACACTATAAGGCCGTGTATACTACGGAACCCATAAAATGTAGTTGCGATTAAGTCAATTCCCACTTTCAGAATTTTTTGAATATCAACATCATTTCAATTTTGCCGCAAAATGTTTTACTTTGGAATACTACCTTACCATAGAATTATACTTACTGTCGATACGTCATCTGTTTATTTAACATTAATTCAATTACGCTTAATACTGAATGACAATCCAATACAATATGTACTTTGAACCTTCGTCAATGCATCAAAAGCATGTTATCTGACCGCAATAACGACATGCAAAACATCGGAAAATTCTGTCATAGCATTAAATACTTTCAGGTCGTTTCCTCTGAAAGTTATGCTAGTTGACAGTTGGGGCTTTATTGCCGTTTAAACGAACAGTGTTTAACAAATAGCTGTGCTGGATGCTAGGTTAAACTCTGGACACGTGTACCGTTAATGGATTCTTTATTTATCATATCATTCGGCAGTGTCAAATATGATTTATCGTGTTGCTACTGTGTAGCAATTATACAAATTGTAAATGAGTCACTATTACTGCAAAGATGGTTCTTTGCATGTCTGTTATTACTTATAAGCAGAGGTCAGAATTAGGTAGAGTTATTTATGTACTTACACTGATTTCAAACTGCGAAAGAATAAAGTGGATATGCCTCAAATTCCGGGATTTATTTTAAAGAGCAAAAAAATCCCGTGATTTCTTAAATAAAAAGTTATTAACTTCTACACAATTAAAACCACTGCATGCGCGACGTTGCCAATAGGTTAAACTAATAAAAATACTAATGTAAATACTAATAAAAATTGTATGTAATTGTCTTTGTTTTATTTATCTTATCTATCTCAATGGCAACATGGGATTGTCCATTAGAAATCCCGGGAAGATCCATATTAATATCAACATTTCGATGCAAGTACATAAATAACTCTACCTTATCCGACCTCTGCTTATAAGTTATTTACTTCCTTCTGGGATATCACGTAGAGCTATGAACAATAGATAATAATATAATATTTATTTACTTACAATAAATATTTTTAAGGCACAAGTTCGATAAAAAAAATTACAAAACGTTTAACAGAAAAAGACTGCCGAACTATTTAAATAAAATATTTCATGGTCAGTATTTTTCAACATCTTTTCTTCAGACTTCATATCTAAGAATGTTATAACTCTTCTTTAATTTTTTTCTTTTCTAAAAGAAGCCTCTCTAATTTTATTTGTCATTCAGGTTCGTATTACAGATTTACTCAGTTCAGTAAATTTCTTTCATATTTCCTATCTTTATACTAACTTCGAAGGTTTTTAAAACAAATTGAACAACTTCAATTAATAACAACAGTACTATAAGGTAATACATCAGATAAAAACATTGAAAATAGAAATAAATGATGACCTATGGTCTGAGCAATTATTTTATCAATAAAAATCGAATATTTCATTAAAATGTCGACCACTGCTGTTGCACAATTCACTTTTGTAGCGTTTCGAAATTATAGCTGATTCTAATTCAATAGTTAACATTGAGCTAACATCCACATAGAAACGACGTTTGCCACTTAAATCATGCGTTCTACGTTCATCTGGCTTGGAAGGATATAGTCCAAAAATTTTTATATAATGGTTATTTAAAATTAATTAAAAATATAGTCGTAAATATTTAAAGAGCCATCTTATACAAATAATGGTTAGCTAATTTGCTAAATTATCACTATATTTTTTTAAATTAATGAGGACGTTACTGGACCATACTGTCCACCTTATAATAATAGATTGTGCTACAAGGGTTCAAGGTAATATTTTTAAAGCGAGGGAGCTACTATGAATCCAAAGCGAACTAAAGGATTCCACAGTTGAATCCTGAGTGAAGCGAGGGATTCATGTGTATCGCCTGAAGTAAAAATATTACCGTACCCAAGTAGTACACTTTACCTTTCAACCTTTCATTTCCACCTATGAGAAAAATTTGCAAATACAAAACAGGATATAAAGAAAAGTAGATCACCTACTTCACCTAATCAGAGTTCAACCGGTAGTTCTAACCTTTATTTGGTGACGTTTTCAATTAATAAATGCTCAGAAATAATTTTACGAGAAGCATCTACTACTCATATAATTTTTTCTCATCGAATTCTTACTTTTCTTGTACGTTACATTTATGTTTTTTCTGTGGTACGCCATATCTTTTTATATTTATAATGCAAACTTCATATTCACTATCGGCTTAAACTTACGAAAAATTATTCAAATTGATACAAATAATTACTTGTCACTACAAAACAACCTAAAACTTCCATGATTACTGTAAACCTGTAGAAACTCCTAGTAGGTAGGTAGCCACGGACTAGCTGGGGCAGTTGGAGCTCCTACATGAAGAGGTAGGTAAGGTACGTAGTGGAGAGCTTGAGAGAAACAGCACAGACAGAGTTATTATTGTTTATTATAACGTAACAATACTGATATAAATTAATAATACAGATACAGATGTAATCAGCTCGAGAGGTGGTAGTGGAATCAAGAGGAATGATGATAAAGGAATCTTAATTTAAAAACTGAATTTGTAAATGAAATTAGTTTTAAGAAAGGTGGACAGTGTGACATGGTGAAAAGAGGTAAACGGGAACATGAAGGATGAGGTTTATTGTAACATCGTTACAAACCTTAGCGCTTTTTAAAAAGGTATTTCTTTAGCTCCAAATGTTAAAATAAAAAACATAGGTTTTCGAAAAGATAAGATGAAAAGTTTATTTGTTTACCCCAAAGTCTATTTTTTTTCCTTCAAATATCTATTACTCACACTATTCTAGCACAGATTTTTTTTATAGCACGTAGTAATTTAAGCACGAACTTTATCATGAATGACCTAAATCGATCATAAGTATATTTAACTTTAGTGACAATGTTCTATTTTCAAGATTTGGCTTTGTCTATATCTTGCACCAAAGTCACATCCTGCCATTTATCTCAAGGTGCATCGTTGTTATTAATATGTCAGTAGTAGTTCTGACCCCAGATAGCGTGTGAACCGTGGCCGCAACACTCAATTTTCACTAGTTTATATGTTCCACATACGACGTCTTGTGAGGTCTTCATATCTGTGGCGCCAACCCATCACTCTGGTAACATATTATTTGCTTGACGTCGAGATAGTGCGAGTCATATAGAAACTGATTGCCTTTGGGAGGTCGTCGACAAATTATTGTAAGTTAATTTTGATGTTATACAAGTTTTTTTTTAGTATTACGTACCGTGAGTATACATATACCTTAAAAAAATATAGTGAAACTATTTCAAAGGTAGATTCAGCCCATCATCATCATATAAGCCACAGGAAATCAACTGCTGGAAGGCCTCCCCTAATAATTTCCAAAACGACCAATCGGAAGCGGCCTGCATCCAAATTCAACCCATGATCTTAAGCAATTGTCCCTAAGCAACATATATCTATATACGAAAAAATATACCTATGGCTTCCCATAGAAACTCGGAACGACGCAAGTGAGGGCGATCAATGCCGTCAATGGTTTTTTTCGGCTGATATATGTTATGATGTATCATAATTAGCGGAGAAACCACTGCTATTAAAACTTCGAAAAGTTTTATCTATGACTTTTAAAACTAACGAATCTTATAACGAAATTACATACTTTAAATGAACCTCTATAGGTTTATTTATATCTATGTATCTTCACCTGCCCCCTAAAGCCTTGTTTTTTTTTCTTAATAGGTTTTTAGGTGACATTTCAAATTAGGTATAATTTGTCGAAACTTTAGTTGTTCCGCTTGACTCAGGAGCCCTAAAAGTCTCAATTATTTTTTATCGTTCTTAATTGCATCGAGTGTCGTACAAGGATTGGAATAAACATACTGATCACGCCGACTTGTTTGTCGAGACAAAGAACCTACTGTTTGTTTGATTTATTGGTTTTAATTAAACTTGGAGATAAGTTAACATGGATCTTTACTTCATTTTACGTGCCGTTTCGATCTACTGTTTTCCAATACAATTGTTTGTTTTACGAGTTTTTTTTTTTCATTGGAACAATGAGTAAATATTTAAAAAAACGGCATAGTCAGAGGTTTGTTTTGTGTGTATTTATTTTAGCCTAATCTCACTTATATCTTACTTCAATAAAAAAAAACCTCTCGTTTTTTAACTTCTACTGAAGCAGTTGGTTTACAGTATGTATGAGTAATTATGCTTCCTGTTTTCCAATATCCGTATAAATCAAACAAGTTATCCTATTAATGGATTTAAACAAAAAAAATAATCGCAGTTTCGCTTGCGCTCAAAATCAAAATTTTTTTGTGACTGTGAGAAAATGTAATATGGCACCTCCAAGATAATTAGAATGAAATAGAAAACTTAGCCTATTCCTATATCCTCTACCATGGAATCATCAAATCAATTCGTTGTGCTTTGTTCCGTAGTAAAGAATACCAAAACACACTTTGGGTAGATGTCTGGGTCAAAAATATGTTATTCGGTACAGTTCAAAAATAAAACGCCACAAAATAGTGTCACTTTTCATTGATCGTATCCATTTTCAACATGATTGTAGTTTTATTAATGCAGACAAACTGATACTAAAAGCGCTATTTGACTCCAAAAAAGCATGACGTCACTCTATTTTATTTCATACAGTTCCCATAAAAATAGTTTTGTTTTGACGTTAAGACAAGTGACTGATGTAATTGTTGTCATCTTGCGGATTCTAAATAACATTATTCAAAATATTATTGTACATAAAGCCTCATATGCTACCTCACACTAAATATGACTTTTGGGACATGTGGTCCGCAATCCTGTCTACTGATAAGGACAAACACGTGATTAAAAATATATATTCTAAAATAACGCAGGTATGCTGAAAAATATGATTAAATAACAAGACAATATTGTTAACTTACCAAAAGACTAAACTAGATCACCTTTCTTATAATAAGATATATACATTCTATCTTTGTCCGTACATCATTTTCCAGTTTGATTCGAATGTAATGCAAATTTTAAACTTGTTGCTGTTTTTGCGAAGCCTCATTTCGAAGGTCGACTTTCAGAAAATATGTGAACAATAATACTATCTAGCAATTACCTATCAAAAATTCAGTTCGTTGTTCAATTTTATCTTTAAATCCTTTAATATATATGCATTAGATAATAAAATAATTAATATATGTTAATAATATTAGGCGCCCAATTAATTAAATTATTTTAGACTATATTATTATAACTTTACATTTGATTTGTTAGCGAAAAGTTACCAGAAATATGTCAAATTGTTATTCATGTAAGAATTAAATGTTTTATTTACTTCTTAAAATTAATTATAATTATATAATTCTTAAAATTAATAGAGAATTAGGTAAAATTCTAAATTTATTTAAATATTCTTCAGGTGTTGTTTTGCGAGCCACAAAAAATTAAAGTTGGAAAGTATGAAAGACAAAAGAAGAAACAAAAGCAGAGTTAGAAAATATAAAAATAACATTGGCTTATAATTTAAAAACTAAAAACTGACTTCACGCTGAAACTACACAACCAATTTCAATAAAAATTCTATGGCACCACCTGACAAATAAGTAAGCGTTTTGAAACAAAAAAATAATTTTCCAAATCGATCCAGTCGTCATCGAATAATCAATGAACATACGTAAATAATGAGTCGGAATCGAGCACGAAGGGTTCCGTACATTATTAAAAAATTACGATTTATGTATGGGAGTCCCCTTATATATTTTTATTTTATTGAGTATTAATTTTTAAAGTGAATATACTACTTTATATTCTGTGAATATTTCAAGGGTCTACCTGTTTCCGTTATGAATATCAAGCAAAAAACGGCAAAACAATCACGTTTGGGAGCCCCCCTTAAATATTGATTTCATTCTGTTTTAAGAACTTGTTAAAACAGCAACAAAAATACATCATATGTGAAAATTTCAACAGTCTAGATATCCCGGTTCATGAGATACAGCCTTAAAATGGATTAAGTAAAGATACTGAGACACCTGAAATAAATTATTAAGTAAAGACATTTTATTGCTTACTGCTTCCAGTTGGTATAAAAAAAGTTTTTTTTTAAATTCATTTGAATTTTCAATTTCTATAAGTTCTTACTAGTACACTATATACCTACTGATTTTTCGAAAACTGACTGTATAAAGAATTGAATAAGATTATTCTTCGAGCAAAAATGCTCGTCATCAATATTAGAAGATTTCGCACTTTAAACCTCTAACTTTATCTCGAGAGAAAATATTTCGCTCACTGTTATAAAGGAACCGAGACATTTTATAGTGATGCGTATCAGAAACCATACCCGTGTCAAGAAAGAACGTAAAGATCAGCTTGAACCAGACGAAGGCATTTTCGACTACACTACGCTAACATATATGAATAATGATAGTTATAATGCGATAAATAAATATATGATAAACTTAATGTTACATTTTTCGTTTTTTCTTTACGTAGGTGGAAATGCAAATAATACAATACTTAGGAAACTAAGTTCAGACACACATGTGCCATATTTCGTCTTTGAACCGTAGTGAAAACATCTAGATTTTTTTCTTTAATTGATATCAGTTGGCGAGCATTGGAAGAAAATTAAAAACGAGGTTTTCTTCATTTCTATTGAATAAATTATAAATGTGAAAACTTATTTAAGTAACAAAAGCGAAAAAATAATTATTTTCATTTTAATAACTGGCAACACAATATTAGCTGTCAAAAATATAAAATAGTCAACGGTTATCGGACGTTCTTGACATTTCTCCCCGTGATGCGAAATATCCTTCAACTCCGAAATATCTTCACAAATGTTGCAATCCATGATATTAAACACAAACATAATATATGCATGCTCTTTGACAAAATAAAATAAAGCATGGCTGAAAATATTATACATATTTTCAGCCATGGTAAGGTAAGGTACATATATATATATATATATATATATATATATATATATATATATATATATATATATATATATACAACTATACCTATAAAATATTTAACACTACTACTTAGTAAAATGTGCTTCTAGTCTACAGAAGACTTTTTGCAATGTTAAAGAACAAAGGCTCAATAGATAAGCTCAATTTATCGGCCGTGTATAACTTTCAAAGAGATTTTATTGGAGATTATTTGCTTCCATTAATTCATTAATTACACTTTCGTGATGTTATTTTCTCAAAGGTACGATTCTGAACTCAACAGCATGCAACCGTAGATTAATATAAAAGGAAGAAAAAGAGACAGCTCTTCTTATCGAATAGATTATTACTAACACTGGTATCAGACTTTTCGGGCCGCCGAAAGGCATCTGACGTAGCACAACATTTAGCGACAAAAGTAATTTACACACTAGAGAACTACTGTGCATGTTTATTCACCATGATTTTCCTTCGCCGAAAACAAGTGGTGCTAGTTAAAATCAGAGATACGTACGTGTCTCGCAGTCCTACGAGGATCCATTTTCGGTACTCGCTGCCCGGCCGTGGAATGCGCTTCCTGCAGACTTAGAAGATATTATGACGGTTAAGACATGTAAAGCTAATATTATTGTAGTTTAAGTATTTTATTTATTACAAATAGTTATTGTATCTATACATGTTCCTTCAAACTATTTTATGAACTACTGTCTACAATTCATAGTGAGAACGGAAAGCTTTTCTACGCACATTAGCAAAAAGGGGCCGTTTTTTCGCAAATTTGCGTAGAAAAGCTCTACGTTCTCACTTTAAACAGTAGTTAATAAAATAGTTTGAAGGGTTAACTAGAGTCTGACGAAAAGACAAAATTTTAAATCATACGAACTTTCAAATGATTCATGAACATTCAGGTAGCCCCTTAAACCCTTTGAACACCACATCAAAAAATAAAAACAATTCTGCCGTTTAGTCTTTGAACGTACTCACAGATTTAGGATAAGTCTAACGACACCTCTTAAATCCATCAAGCCGTTTAGACTGCAGAGAGTTCTAAAGAAATTTACATACATAGAAACATATATACTTGAAAAAAATAAAAAACTGCGACTGACACCGTTATCGCACTGCAAGAGAGGTCAAGTGACGGAACAGAAAAATAATTTGCCACTGATAAAACTGGACAATTAAAAGCTTGTTTTTCACTTGATACGAGAACAAAGACCAGTTCACGGATTTAGTACGACTTACATTAATACCCGAAACACTGATATCTTGTTGATACATAGTAACAAATTACATCATCCCACAAAAAGTGTACTCATTTTTTAAAAACAAATTTAAAGGAATCGTATTGTTAATTAAAACGAAATATAATAACCGGATAAGTGAAAATTTCAACTGCCTGGTTATCACGGTTCATGCGATAGAGCCTAGTAACAGACAGACGGACGGACGGACGGACAGACATTGGAGTCTTAGTAATAGGGTTCCGTTTTTACCCTTTGGGTACGGAGCCCTAAAAATGATGGCCTTATTCCTTTAGTGAGAATAAAACTCATACAGAAAGGATACCCAGTTTATTTTTTAGTACTCTAGTTTTACCTAAGCTTTGAAAATGATATTGATTTCGTAAAAAAATTCTCAGTGACGACTTTTTGCTTGTGGCCTGATTCCCACACATTTATTTTTGAGTTGTAGGGAAAGACAAGGTAATTTATTCTTAAAATTAATTAAGTATTTATTTGCAACACGCTTTGTTGTGTTTAACATGATAAAACGATGAAGCATAAATACTTTTTAGAGCACAGTCGAGTCAAGAGTCGATAGATCGCATGAAAAAATTATCATTCTATTAAGTTTTTCGTGTTATCATTTTATTCAATTTAGCATTATCTCTAAGTGAATTGAGTTTATTGCATCGAGGGTGGTCCCAGGGTGATAACGGCTGCAAATGTCAGAACCGAGCAACAAATGTACAGTTTAATCAAGAAATTGATTTGTGATGTTACGACTAACTAGGCAATTTAATTGGAAATAGAAGAATTTATTCGCAGTATTTTCTCCACAGCGAAAATATTTGTTAATTTTTACAGTATTCTATTTTTCAATTTATTATTTTTTTATTCGTTTTGTTACAAGAACGCCACATTTTTGTGTTGTATTTGGAAAACTTAGTTATAAATACCGGCGTGTGATGAGTTTTTCCTTCAATGCAGCTGATTTGATTATCAGGACATACACGGTGATTGGGATAAGTCCGCCAATATGCACATTATATGCTCTAGTTATGTTTCTGTTGTAACTATTTATGAACCTCTACAATAAATATTAAATATACAACAACAAGAACGACATCAATAATACAAATGGTACTGAGAGCCAAGCGGTGCCACAACATACTTTTTGTCTTTGATTGGTTTGGCTACTTGCAGTAAATGTCGAAATATTAATCTGAGACTCATATTATATATAAAAAAAAATGAGAATATAAGTTTTACTGTTTGGCTTCTTGTACCAGTAAATCGGCTCTGTTTTCAAACTAGCGAGTATGCGTAAGCTAAAAGTAGCACTGCTTATTCTCACACAAATCTTTTTAAAGAAAATAAATACTGTGTTGCACCTCTCACTTCTTGTTCTACGAATCTGTGTAGCTATTTCAATAACCAAAGTTGGCCTTAGTATATCAAAATTTGCTAGGCCTAATATATTATTGCATCTCATTTTCAATTTTTTGTAGAAAAACTATAATTTTCTTTAAAAAAAAATATGAACATCACTTTGTGAATTAATTCATTAGGCATTCACGAAGTAAATGAAACAAAAACTTATGTAAAGTAACCGAAGCCCACGTTGGCTGACCAAATCCGTAAATACCCTTCATATGGGGTGCATGTAACCGCGGTAATTCGAAACTAAAAATTAGCTAACCCCAAAAAAGATGGCGACGGTCACCTGCCTTGCGCCGCCCAGTGTAGATAACACGCCCTTACACCTTAATTACGATTGGTTGCAACCCCAAAAATTAATTAAGTAGGATATTTAAAACTGTTACTCAATTACATAACAATATCTGTTTTTCGGCACAAAAAGTTCATAAAGATACCTATTACTTACATAAAATTAAATAGGAAATCTAAACACTAAAACCTCGGGAAACATCGGTGTATATCGATCAATTCTTTTTAATAATAGTTTATATTGCAAACGGAGCGTTACCACAAAATAAATACTAGTACTCTCGCACAGAAGTCTCACTCAGAAAAGAAATTCAAACAAAGATCTACTTAATGTCGTTTAGCGCTAACCACATTAAGTAGATCTTTATTTGAATGGTTTAATTTAGCTCGCATCAAAACTCCTCACCTCTTCGTTTAGACACTAGACATCCATTGCAAGCCAATTTCATTCTTATTACTCTGGACAAACGATTCATGTAACTGAATTTTCCTCTTCGAAGTGGTCTCCGCGCGCATAGTAATAATGAAAGTATATATTCGATACCTAAACGGGGAGTGAAACACGTCAGTCTGAAATTGTCAAATCAGACTTAAACTGTCTCTATTTATATTCATTTGCACTAATACAATAATATAAGTACAGAGATATGAAGAACAACCCTTTTATAAACACATTTAACACTCGTAGAAAATATTTGTCAAGCATAACATATAAAATAACCGTCCAAGTGCAAGTCGGACTCGCACACGAAGGGTTCCGGACCATTATCTACAAAAATCACGTTCGTTGTATGGGAGTTTTAGTATTTGTTATTATAGCGTTATCAGAAATACATTATCAGTGATAATTTCAATTTTCTAGCTATCACGGTTTATGCGATACAGTCTGGTGACAGAAAGAGTCTTAGTAAAAGGATTCCGTTTTTACCCTTTGGTTACGGAAACTTAAAAAAGATTTAAAAAATTGTTCGTGTTTGTCCGGATGTCTGAAAAAACGTATGTGCCACGATTACACTCAAAACTTTTTTAATAGCTACATCACCATAATCAGCAAAATTACCATATAATTCAGTGTCGTTTGAATAGGTTTTTTTTTAATGAGTGATATGTAGCCTTCATTTTTTGATTCTCCGAACTACCTACCGAATACCTACTAAGTCTGTATCAAAGTTATTTACCTATATAAAAACAAAGTACACATATCTTTGAGAATCCTTAAACGCCCTTTCAGTTGATAACACCCTTAAAATGCTATAAAATGGAGCACAAACACATTAATTTGCTAAAAAATATTTGAGTATATATTTTACTAGCCTTAGCCATTGACACGATAGAAAAGATCATAAAATATGTTCACAGAATAGTTACGAGTCACTTAAGTTTACTAATTTGTGATTTAGGAATATTTTTAATACGATGAGACGAAACCAAGAAGGAATAGCTTACAAAGTGTTCTCTATTACATATTGAATCATTGAAGCTAGATGTTATATGTATGACAAATGAAGACACAGCTTTACATCTTTGTCATTTTCGGGATGTATATAGTCAAAAATTGCAAGATACCGATTTTTGAGTTCCTGGACTTCTAAGTCCTACTTAGTAACAATACACTGTGTGATAGCAAAAATGTATTTCTTTTTATCACATCTTGCGATACCTAAATATGTTCGTAATTGTATGCCAGCTACGTCAACATCGAAATTGCTGCATCATTCAAAAAACAAACACAGTCAACATTTACGGGGCTACGTGAACCAGTTGTGAATTATTTACATCGATATAACCTCCCTCGTTTTGGGGGTTTTTATGCACGGAGCTCACCAATTAGTTAACATATAGCATGTTTGGGTGGTAGCTATCGGTAACCCCGACGCGTGTGGTTGGCCATAATAGTCGCTCGCTGGCTCGTAATGCGTTTTTAGCGTGTCACACCCCGGTCCTATCTCGCCAATTTACCAACTGTACCTTTAAAATCGTCCACCCGAGATTGGTCGTTGCGTGCGACCATTTCTATATTACTACGAATAATTAGCTTCATCTGATATCATTTTACGAACAGTAATTTACTTGTAGCATGAAAGGCGATGTTTGTTGGAAACGTTCTTTTGTACAATGTTTTGGTGATTTTATATGGAAAAAATCTTGTGATTAATGTTCTTGTGTTGTTACTTGAAATGTTTATTACAGTAAAATACTTTGATAACTAGTAGCTTTAGCTACGCGTTACTTTATGTATGTGTTAAGTTAAGGTTCATTACATTCAATTGTTGTTGTATGAGTAGAACGCTATGTTGAGTATAAATAGGAAGATATTTTCTTGTTTTGCTATAATTATGAGTGTGAAAAGTAACCTATTATAATTTTTAATAACTTATAAATTTCAAATGACAGTCTAGGACCTTCTTCTTCTTTATCTAATCAAACCAAAAGTATTAGTTGAAGTCTTTCTACTTCATATTTATCTAAGTATTACATGCAAGTCAGCTCTCCTCCAATTTCTTTTACAAGCCATTGACTTAAAAAACATCATGAAATATTTTTTTATCGTAGTAATTATAATTCAATGATCTATCGATATCGGCTTGATTTGCAATGGGGATGTTAGCTGTTAAAGTGGCGCTTTATACGTTGGTTCTGAATTAAATATCAAAACAATGGAGATTTACTGAAAAAGTGTTATTTTCGCGTTATAAGTCATACGCACAAAAATATTGGCTTTCAAAAATTGCCGATAGATCCGGCAATAAAGAAAAAGTGGATAGCAGCTCTGAGAATAGTTAAATTTGCACCGACAAGATTTTCTAGGTAATGTCAGACCATTACAATGAAAATTAATACAATACTAGTAATAAAATACTTTAGAAATCACATAGTAAGTCTACTAGATAGATATCTACTACAAGATAGAAAATAGATTTACGTACCTACATAGGTAAGTACTTACTTATTTCCAGTATAAAGTCAACATAATGAAAACACAATAGGTTATTAAGCATGTACTATTATGATGAATGGTTGTTTTCAGGTCTACCTCCTGTCAAAAGATACTTGAAAAAGAATACTATACCTAGCTAATTAAAGCTAGCACAGAAAGATGTGCCGGACGGAACAGAATTTGACTAAATAATTTCACTGAAACATCGCAAGATCAATGCATATTTGGTACCTACTTGGAATCAGACAACAATCCTTTATATAAGTGCAATAAAAGAATATCCTCTAAGTAATGTAATACTTTATGTAATTCACACTTTAAAATGTACCAGGTTTTACCAGGTGGAACAAAATTGGTAATAACTACAAGAATTTATATATTTTTCATTTGTTTACTTTGAGTACTACTGTCAAAAACTTCTGGAGTAGAACAAACGTACACAACGCCATCTACGATTAAGACTAACTTTGAGCTGCCCTCCCCATTGCAATATGCAAATGAAATGTGTTTTGTTTTCACAAGTAACAAGCAGGATTTTATTTCATGAAGCAATTTTAGTCTCTAGCCATAAATTTTTATACGAAATTGCGGGCAGAAATGTCAAATGTTATTCACACCTGCGCAGCATTTGGTCGCCGAAAATATTTTTTGTCCAGCTGATAGTTCGGCGATAAGCGCGAAATTATAGCTCATGTTTTCACGCGAAATTTACAATCAAATTTGACAGAAAGAAGGCTTTAGAACATACGCTTGATAGATTGTAATATCCTGCTTGGTGTGTCGCTTGAAATTCAAAAAGTTTGTTGAGGCGGAACGTTTAACAGGTATGGAAACGCCATTACAAGCAGTTGGCATTAGGATCTCAAAAATGCAAATCGAAATATTTGCATTTTAGCACCATCTGTAGGTTGATTAGTAAAAAAGTCCTACGGCCTTAAGTCCGCCGATTACAATTTCGTGTAATAAAGTTAAATAAATAAATAAAATAAAATGCGTAAATACAAAATGCTTTCAAAGGACACTGCATTTTACTTTTTACGATGAGTTAAATGTAAAACGCGATTAAAATGACACTGGTAACTGGATACGATACACGGCAATCCTTAAAGTATTTTACACAAAAACTGTCAGTATGCATTAACGGCCCTTGAAATTCATAGTCCGCAGCATATCCTATAATTCGATGAGGCGTAAGAAGTAGGTACATCTATTACCTTACAAAATATCAGTGTAATTTTATATGCCGCGATGTCACTCGAATAGGGTTGTTCTACTTCATTCTGAAGTTGTTGTATCATACATTACTTTACCGCCAATAGGTAGGTACACTAGTAAGTATTGTCTTTTTTTCATTACGTTATTATTACTTATATAAATTCTGTACTTCTTTTGAATCCTAGATACTTGAGTTGTTTATTTCACATTAAATCTTTTATCTAAATAATTTTACATTCTATACGTTGTTTTTGCTTAAGTTCCCCAAAACAATTAAAAAATATATTACAAAATATTTTGGTACTTAAAGTAGAATTAAAAATTCTATTTGTATCTTAGTGGAATAACCCATGCATAGAAAACTGTGGGGAAACATTATATCTTGTCCTCTACTTGTGTTGATGCGTCTTGTTCAGTCAAACAAAAATGGAGATAAGGTTACTTTCCTATACGAATCCAAATCGCTTTGGGTGTCTTTGGTGTGTAGATAAGATAGTGTTCCTTTTTGGGGTTCCGTAGCCAAATGGCAAAAAAGGGAACCCTTATGGATTCGCCATGGTCTGTCCGTCCGTATGTCACATTTTGGGGATTCCCCATACTTAGAACTGAAACTCAATTTGTTTTATCAAACCCATACGTGTCGGGTATCCATGGATAGGTCTTCAAAAATGACATTGAGGTTTTTAATATTATTTTTTTCTAAACTGAATAGTTTACGCGAGAGACACTTCCAAAGTGGTAAAATGTTTGTCCCCCCTGTAACTTCTAAAATAAGTGAATGATAAGATAAAACATAAAAAAATATATATGATGTACATTACCATGCAAATTTCCACCGAAAATTGGTTTGAATGAGATCTAGTACCTAAGTAGTTTTTTTTTTAATACGTTTATTAAAACATCGATCAAAGTTACAACAAACCACAAGAACTTTTATATTATGTTACTTGCTGCTACGGAACCCTTCATGGGCGAGTCAGATTTATTTGAAATATCATTGATGAATGTCTTGGTTTTAAAAACCGAGGTTAAAGAAACTTATTGAATGACTTTCAAATGGTATAAAGGGGGGATGATATATATTTTGCTTTGTCACATTTTTAAAATGACATACGTAGATTATTCTTTTTACTTGGTACAAAGTTACATTGGTAAAGCTCGTAAGCTCAGAGTTGAGCGATGTGTGCGTTGAAACGAAAAACGAATCAGATTGCACCTGGATAATAGCACTATACTAGTACCTTGAACTTCTCCGTGCTTTGGAAGGCAAATTAGGCAAGTACATGTCATTGGTCATGGTTGTCATTGCTAGCCAACAGAAGTTATGTAATCGACGAGACCTTAAGGCAGCTAGAAACAGCCTGGCGGCAGAGAGAGAACGGGAGGCGACGACCAACCTGGCCATCCGCCGCCGGCGCACAGGGCGCAGAAGGCGGGCCTATGGCCTGCAACTGCTGCCCTCATAACGAGGGCCAGTCGGGCGATGGAAACGGGATTCCATCGCTCGACAAATATGGTCCTCCGGGTTTAAAGGCGCGTCTGTGTCAACACACGCCTTTACTCTAGCGGGTAGAACTGAAGGCCGACAGGCCACCCCGCAGGCCACTCCGACCCCTCTCGCTAATTGAGAGGGTACCGTGAGTGAGCCAAGCCGAGGCCGCTGAAAAGCGGCCGCCGTGCCAGGTCTGTGAAGCGAGAGTAGCACACGGACTTGGCAATAGCGGTACCGGCGTTGACACCGCGGAGTTTTTAGTGGTAACACCACATAACCTTACCGGTCTCCCGTGACTGGTAAGGTATCCGAAAGGATTCTCTCCGCGTCAAAAAAAAAAAAAAAGCTAGATACAGCCTGGAATACTTGTTTATTAGCTCATTTTAGAGATCCGTTACATACAAATACAGAACTAACGGGTTTTCAATTTCATGGCGATTATATTATGTGAATTTCCAAATTTCACGCTCAGCCGTGGAATAAATATTATATTCCGAACATTGTTGTCCGAAGGCTGGAATAAATCGCGAAACAATAGTATTTGATTACAATTATTGTAACTGTAACACACGTTTAACATTGAGATAATTTGTATAACCGTAATACCGTACTTTAAATAGTAGATTGTGCTACTCGGGTACGGTAATATTTTTATCTCGGGCGATATACATGAATCCCTCGCTACACTCAGGATTCCACCGTAGAATCACTCGCTCCGCTCATGATTCTACGGTGGAATCCTGATAAATCCTGGATATAAATATTACCGTACGCGAGTAGCACACTCTACTTTTCATCTCCATCTATGAGAAAAACTAGAACATACAAAACAGAATATAAAGAACAGTATAACACCAACAATACCTAACAGACTTCAACAGACAATTTAATACTAAACTTTGTTTGGTGTCGTTTTCATACAATAAATACTAGGAAATATTTTTTCGAAGACCACCAACTTAAGATAAAATGTTCACTCATAACTTTGTTTGCGTGGTCCTTCATATCTTTTTATTTTTATACGTAAAATTGACAACTATACACTATTGGCTTAAACTCACGAAAAAGTATTCACATTTACATAAATAATTACATCTCAATACAAATAACCTAAAACTTCTGTAATTACTTGAATCAAAGGGAAATATTGCGCTTTTTAATTATACTTATTTCTTTTTAGCAAAGAACATAAAAATTTTAACATTCATCCATGTTGAAGACGATATGTATTCCAAATTTAAAAAATCACGAAGTCTGTGCCAATTATTTTTTATTTTAAAACAATATTCTTCTTTTTTTTTGCTGGACTGCCAACATTATTTTTGATTCTACATAGATTAAACTCGTGTTCTGTTTTCAAATTGGTTTTAATCCCTAGAGATCTTCTTTTTCACGTTTTAGTCCCGAGAGAATAACCAGTAGCTTTAGCTCCAAATGTTTTGGGATTAAAACAACGTTTATTGAGTAGATGAGATGAAAAATATATTTAATACACAATATCTAAGTACTAACATGCGTAACGTAAAACCAAATAAAATAAAAATGTGTTGCAAGATTAATGGTTGGTGACTATTTTCCATAATATGTCATTATAGCGGTAATATCTGTAGTATTAATAAATCAATCATAAATTCCAATACTTGTAAACAATGGGTTTCATTTAGTCTTATTAAATATTGAACATTTTTATCACAAGTAGGCATGATATATCTGACTGGAATTAAATACAAATGATATTAACATTTTCTTTTCACTTAGTAGCTAACACTAAATCAATAAAACAAAAACCAGGACGGCGACCTCCGTGGTGTAGTGGTCGCCATAGTAAGCCTTCTCCCAGAGGTTCCAGGTTCGATCCCCGGTCAGGGCAAGATGGAACATGGCCTTTTTGCAAATTATCCTGAGTCTTGGATGTTTAGCTATATATGTATTTGTTAAAAAATATTGTATCGTTGAGTTAGTATTCTATAACACAAGTCTCGAACTTATTTTGGGGCTAGCTCAATCAATGTTATTTTTTCCTATATATTTATTTATTGTTTAATAACAATTAATTGTTTATAATTTTGTTAACAGTAGTTTATGATACAAGTGTGGTAAATGGTTCATAACAATCGGGGCTGGTTGACACACAAGCGGGCGAAGCCCACGGGTGTCATGGAGCCGAGACTTGTTATGAACAATGCAACGTTTTTCAACACATTGGTGAGGTACAAAAAAATAAACAAACTCGCAATAGAAAATTATAAATTTGGCGCGCGAACTTTTATTTTTTCAGACATTCGCGCATGCGCGCTCCTGAAGTGATACAAGAGACACAAATCAACCGCCAACTAAATAAACAAATCTAATTAAAAAAAAACAAGTTTTTTTTAAAAGATGGATTTATTTTACTATTGTTCCAAGTATTTGCTTAAATTTTTCCATAAAATATATTAATTTGACTAAAAAAGGGTTCGTTATGATTAGACTGGCTGTATGCAAAGAGATTTTATTTACGTTTTAAAAATAATATTTTAAAATTATATAATCTTATTCGCAAAACATTAAAAAAACACTTTACCCCACTTGTGCTTTAATTATATTTACTACACGATTTCGAATATGTGCGTAATGAATGGCATTACTCAATTAAAATCAGTGTGGAAAATAGGAACTTTCTTGAGTCTGAGTCTGACTGAGTCTTTCCGAACTAATATGTTGAAACATATTTCGTATGTTTTACTTAAAATTGCTATTGGGCCTTGCGGCTCTGCCTGCCTAGAGTCACAAGACCCAAATGCTCTGTTTACCTCTTAAGGGATTACTAAAGACTTGAAAGTGTACCCATATGTTACTGTGGAGAACGTCGGAAGTGCAGTGTATGTTAAGATTACTTAGGTGCCTGTTAACATCCACCAAGTTTCTGATTGGACGTTATTTAACTTTTTTCACCAGTGACTGTTATAATGGACCACGACTACCTGGTTAATGTTCATAATGAGCGAAATTATGATGCCTAATTGATATAGAATAATCGGCCAAGTGCGAGTCGGACTCGCATACGAAGGGCTCCGTACCATTATCTATAAAAAAAATATGTATGTTATATGGGAACCCCGCTTACAAATTATTTTATTCAGTTCTTAGTATTTGTTGTTATAACGGCAGCTGAAATACATCATCTGTGAAACTTTCAACTGCCTAGCTATCACGGTTCATGAGACACAACCTGGTGACAGACGGATGGATGGACGGACGGACGGACAGCGGAGTCTTAGTAAGAGGGTCCCGTTTTTACCCTTTGGGTACGGAACCCTAAATATAATGGTAGGAAACAGAATGCCTTATAAGTCACAAATTGTTTCAAGAAAAGATACAAATTATTTAGTAATCGAAATCACTAAAACAACTAATCATCCAAAAATATCACTAAAAATCTTAGGTAATCAATAACTTACACTTAGTGATTAATGATCTTGCACCATGGGCTATAGAAATAAAAAAAATCGGTACAACAGATTAAAGAAAGAATAACATATGACTTTATCGATTTTCTAACATACGATCATAAGATTCTCCGAATCTCTTCTGTTTATGTTAAGATTCGCTGGTGTACGAGTAAGTGCGATTCAAGTATAAATTAAAAAAAAAACAATTTTAGAGTTACACCATAGACATAGGTATATTGTCGACATAAACCGGTGCGTGTATATCTTAACATTGACTAATGTCGGACATTAACAACTTATATACTAGTATGTAAATATTTAAGTTGTGAATTTTCATCAATATTCAACAAATACTTAAAAACTTTGTTAGAAAAAGTGGAAAGTTACCTGACCTACCTGTGTGTTATCAAATTCCTCTTTTCTTTTGGTTTTAATAATAAACAAAAGATTGTCTCAAAAATACTTCGAGGTAGGTTTCAACTAAATTTACAATTTACCAAACGTCACGTGACCAAGTACTTTGAGCAAGCTAGTTCCGCTGGTCCATTTGGAATCTATCGGGTAGACTCTGTCAAAGTTGAGAGCGATCTTTTAACCGACTTCCAAAAAGGAAGAGGTTATCAATTCGTCACGATCTTTTTTTATGTCATCATCATCCGAGCGTATTCCCGGTTGCATCCTCAGCAGCAATGCTTCAAAGCCCGGGGTCCGCTACCTAACTAAGGAGTTTTGACGAGGTTACTGGTTTTTACACAGAGTGACTGCCGTCTGACCTCCACAACCCAAAGGGTAAACCAGGAACCAATCCTTAGATAGTTTGATGATCAAACGCTAGGTGGCGTTCGGGACCCACAGTTTTACGTGCCTTCCGAAACACGGACACTTCTTTTTTTATGAATGTTCACCAATTATTCAAAGAGGCCTAGACTAATTTTGGAAAATTCTTTGTTTGTTTCAAAGGGTTACTTCTCAGGTAGTCCCATAGAAATTTTATCAAAATCTGTTGTGTAGTTTGGGGGTGAAGTCGGTTTTTAGATTTAAAAATTATAGCAAAAATATTACTTATCAAAAAAATAATTCTTGACAAAAATAAGTACCTACCATATTTATCTGTTTCTATGTATCAACAACAAATTTAATGTAATGAGTTGTTGAAAGACCACAGCCCCGTTTAGCTTTCGCGCCTCACCCTTACGACTACTACATAATTTTATATTTTATATATGTATGTACTTATTTTGAGATGTAAAAGAAACGTCCACATTTTTTTATCTAAGATATTGTGTCTCAGTGATAGACAAAGGCCTCGCCACGGAAAATTATAAATTTCAAATTAACTAAAGGTTAACGAATAAGTGAGTAGGCCTCGCCATATTGCGGAACTAAATTTAACGTGGGATTATCTATAACGAAGATAAATAATTGGCCAAATGCGAGTCGGGCCACGCGCAGTGTAGGGTTCCGTAGTTACGAATGCCAACTTTAAGTTCATGCCACTAAAAACGTCTAAAAACTAATTTTCTATTGAATTTGTACGAAATTTTCCTTTTCCGAGTACATTTTATAAGTTGACCGCCTATAACTTTTTAATTTGTACACCCTACTGAGCTGTGATAGTTTTCCTTTAAATTTCGTTATATATACTATACCTGTAAATTTTTTCACGTGTCCATATAAAACCGTTTAGCAGATAAAGGGGGGACATTTGACTAACAAAAATGTTCACTTTAAAACCAAACATTTCAAACACGGATCCCTAAATCGAAAAACGGTGTTCACAAACTCATAATATTTTTAAAAGACCTATTCAACAATACCTTACATGATTGGTTAGTCGAGAAAAAATAAATGACTTTTTACTTGTATGGGAGCTACCCTAAGAAAATTTTGTTTTCAGTATTTTATTTTACCGATTTTTCCGCATAATTAATATTCATATCCATACCGAATCACAGCTTTCTAGTACTTATAGTCGCTGAGTAAAACCGCGGACGGACAGACAGACAGACAGACAGACATGGCGAAACTATAAGGGTTCCTTGTTTACTACGGAACCCTAAAAAACGTCCGATGGCGCCTTCATTTAGATATTAAGCCCACTAACTTAGATATTAAGCTTTCACATTATCAATACTTAAAAAAAAAAGCTTTTATTATTTGTTTTTTGTGTTTATTTTTGCTTTTGCCTTACAAAGTTTAACTCTGTAATATTAACGTAAATTTTTCAAAAACTTTCCAGAATGATGTTTCTTTTCGGACGGTACGGACTTGGCGAAAAAAAGAGACCCTCACTTTTTTTCAAAGAAAGTCATATAGAGTCATAATGATCCAGTATGTTATTTTTCTTTAGACTCAAGATGAATAGCATTTTTATTACTAGTGGTGTCACTGAAAATGCCTGTGAGATGAGATGTATAGAAACTATGAATAATCAAGTCAAACAAATATCAATTATCCGCAATCATTATTTTTTTTGGTATATACTACGTGGAAGGGACATACCCGTAATAAACCAAACCACGGGTTATACTAAATCACTACAGTATAATGAAATTATAATAATAGTAAAAAACTATAAAAAGATTTAGCACTTCCATACAAAAGTGTGCGGCCGCCAGGGCAATTGGTATGGGAATGTATATTTTTATTTGGTCTTTTACCTGTTATTTTAATTTCATTATACTATAGTGGTCTAATATAGCCCGTGGTTCGATTTATTACGGGTATGTCCCTTCCACATATAGGGACAAATCACACAGGAAATTTCACAACTTTGACTTTCTCGTCGATAGCTCTAAATGGCTATACACGATACTAACCAATAACATTTTTTATTTTGTTATATAATTTTTTTATTATTTTCTTTATATATAAATAAAGTACAAAATATAAATACACTAAAAAACCTAACCTAGCTACTCGCTGGCGACGGTTAGGGCCAGAGAGAGGAGAAACTTCCTGACAATGCGTGCCGTGTCCAGGAGTACTGCCTTCTGTATCTGACCCTTGATCCAGCTATCTAACGAGAGAGTCTTAAGGTGATGGTCAAGACTCTTCGCTATAAGACCGTTTGCCGATACGATTATCGGGACAATGATCGTCGAACCCACATCCCACATAGCAGTCATCTTGTGGGTCAAGTAAGAATTTAAGTGTAAGATTTTTCCGTCACGAATTAATAAAATTTACTACGAAAGTTACTTCTTTCCAACCAAGTATTCCACGACACTCACGTTCTTACGAAACACTTTTTAGAGTTCCGTAGTAAACAAGGAACCCTTATAGTTTCGCCATGTCTGTCTGTCTGTCTGTCTTTCTGTCTGTCCGCGGTTTTACTCAGCGACTATAAGTACTAGAAAGCTGTGATTTGGCATGGATATGTATATTAATTATGCAAAAAAGTGGTAAAATAAAATACTGAAAAAATGTTTTTAGGGTGGCTCCCATATACGTAAACTAACAAGTCATTTTTTTTCTCGATTAACCAAGCATGTGGGGTATCGTTGAATAAGTCTTTCCAAAATATTTATATGAGCTTGTTAACACCGTTTTTCAATTCAGCGATCCGTTTTTGAAATATTTGGTTTTGAAGTGAACATTTTTGATAGAGTCAAGTGTCCTCCCCCTATCTATCTGCTAAACGGTTATATATGGACACGTGAAAAAATTCACAGCTATAGTATATATAACGAACTTTAAAGGAAAACTATCAGAGCTAAGTAGGGTTTACAAATTAAAAAGTAATAGGCGATCAACTTATAAAATGTACTCGGAAAAGGAAAATTTCGTAAAAATTCAATAGAAAATTAGTTTTTAGACGTTTTCAGTGGCATGAACCCAAAGCTGGCATTCGTTACTACGGAACCCTACACTGCGCGTGGTCCGACATGCACTTATTATTTTATTTACATTTTCAGAGTAACCAAAAATTTGTAAATATATTTCATACTGTATTGGCCATAATGCGGAAAATCCATTTGATATAATCAAATCGATGAGGATAATGTTAATTCGATCAGATTAGGATCATCCGGCTGCATTATCGCAAACCAGACCGTAACCTGAACACCAATTAACTGTATACAGTTATATTACCTATGTCAACTACCTATGGCTTGGAGTTGGGATGGGAACGAAGTTTTAGTTATGTGGAGACCACATAACTAAAACCTAAAACTTCGTTCAGAGTTCCATTGCGAGAATGTTCGGTATTTAAAAAAAATATAAACGAGATATTTTGCAATAGTATTTTTAAAACATTGCAAGTTGAAGGATTCTTAGAAACTATAAAATAAAAAAAATAAACACTTTCAATTCAATTCAATTCAAATATATCTTTATTATCATAGGATATTTATAATATCTCTTAATAATCGTCACTTTGTTTTATTGTACAATTAATTATTGTTGACGTCAAAAAGTTACTTAGAGCTAAGTTTACTGCCGCCTCCAAAGCGCTAGTGCAGAAGAAGCGGTAACAAACTGCACTGCAGCATTTTCTCCAAGAACGTCAACTCACAATGAAATTAATATTTATAGTTGATATGTGGACAGAGTATACATTGTTTGTTGTCATAATTTGAATTAATTTTTTTAATGTCGAAATTTTGAAATAATGTCAAATCAAGTTGTAAATTCAGTATGTACTTAATGTACCAGATTATGACCATTTCTGAGTATACAAACCTTTAAGAGGGACCCGCGCCAAGCTCAAGCCAGACTTTGTTGTCTTTAAGATAGTCATCGGTCCTATAATAAGCCTTCTCACACAGTACCTTCTTTACATAAGCTTTAAACTTTTTGTCAGGCATATCAAGGACCGATTGTGGCAGTTTATTATAAAAAAGTATACCGTTCCCCATAAACGTTCTACTAACTGTTTTGAGCCTATAATACGGGGCAACTAAGTCACTCTTATTGCGTAAGTTTCTGACGGTAAAATCGCTTACTTTATTGTATGAGGAAATATTTTTCCTTACATACAGTATGTTTTCAAATATATACTGTGATGGTAAGGTTAGTATACCTATTTCCTTGAATAATTCTCTGAGTGAGTCTCTAGATCCTAAGCCGTAGATAGCTCGAATTGCCCTTTTTTGTAAAATAAAAATTGTCTGAATATCGGCTGCACTCCCCCATAGCAGTATGCCGTATGACATTAAACTATGAAAGTAACTAAAGTACACAAGTCTAGCAGTTGCTACATCTGTCAATTGTCTAATTCTCCTAACAGCATAAGCCGCAGAGCTAAGTTTATTTGAAAGTTTTGATATATGAGCGCCCCACTGAAGTTTCGAGTCGATCGTAATTCCTAAGAAGTTAGTAGTTAGAAGTTACTTAAAAGAACTTTATAATTTGACAAAAAAAAAAATTGGTACCTGCGTACACTTGATTATCTTTTGAGGTAGATATCAATGTATTTTATCAATTACTACGAGTATTTAAGTACTTACCATACATACTTACCACAAAAAAGGCGTTACGAACGCGACACAGGATAACATAGGTGGTAGCTACTCGAATATACTACCATATATCCTGTAAATGGATTACTTGATTGGAACGAATAACTTTATTTTGAGTAAAAGAATAAAACCCGTTGAAAAAAAGCGCTTCTACAAAGTCAATTGCACGCCTCATAAGCGGAGCGTTGAGGTAGTGCTCTTCTGTCAATGACAGGGTCAAGCATTTTTCTGGACTTTAACTGTCTCTTAAATTCTTATTGCACTAATAAAATAATATAAATACAGAGATTTGAAGAACAACCCTTTTATAAACACATTTAATACTTGTAGAAAATATATATCAAGCATAACATATAAAATAACCGTCCAAGTGCAAGTCGGACTCGCACACGAAGGGTTCCGTACCATTATCTACAAAAAATCACGTTGGTTGTATGGGAGTTTTAGTATTTGTTATTATAGCGTTATCAGTTATTATAAATTACTATCCAATTTCGTGCCGTTTAATTATTTTTTAATTTATTATTAATAATATACTCAATTTACCTTTTGTAAACAACAAAAACATGCCATTGACGTCCGATATATTATTAAATTTTATTACGGCTCTGGATATAAGTCCTTTGAGTCTATTTTTTAGTCAGCGCACGTATGTCACGCGTTTGTTCTGTGTATTAACAGATTGCCCGCTAGCGTGAAATTTTTTTACGAGCGTTATGAGGCGTGCACTTTTCGTTTTGCCAAACTTATATAATTATTTTTATTTCTTTCTTTTAATTTTGTTATGATACGAATATATTTATTTGCACTTTCACTCAGTCATGACCTGACCAGCCAATGACTGGCCTGAACGAACATACCAATCCACTACCAACCAATTAGAGATCCCATCTTCAGACGAAATTTCAAGAAGCTTTGTCTGTGGTTCTTTCTTGTCACCTTCATTTCATTACTTGATCCGCCCCGTACCGCCCGCTTTTATTGCCCAAACTCAAGTGTTTACGCAACGGGCACCGAGACACCACCCCTTCAGCTCAGCATTAGACGATAAATAATTATTCATTAGATGCAATCACAACCTGCGAATTTCGAATAAAACGGCCGAATTAACCGTTGCAGCATCGGCTCACTTTAATAACAACGACAACGGGTACCAGCAATATTTTTGTGTTTATCTCATTTTTATGAGTTTAAGTAGGAAGCATGAGGTGGCGCGAGAGATAGGGATTTAATTGAAGGCGAGGTGGCGGCGATGGGTTGGGGAGGGTAGCCGCAACCCCGGCAGACCGCGGGGGAAGCGAAATAATAAAAAAATGAAGCCGCGCTATCCCCGCGGGCTCGGATACTGTGAAAGTGGCACGCTGTGGATAAATGAAGGTTTTTTGTTTGTGGAATACGCCTAAGCCTGGCGTCGCTCCACTTTCGTATTGTCGTTTCAATTCTATGGATGTTAGTTCATTCATAGAGCCGAGACGCGCGCGTCATTAAATTTATGTCGCGTTTAAGCGGCGTTTTATCCACAAATTATCATATAGGACGCGCATTCGTTTCGTCGGCGAGCATAGAACATCATACCGTATTCCTGACACGTTGCTCTTTGAATGAAACAAAATAAAATGAGTTTCGCTTCATATTTATTTACGAGGTCTCATTCGATCGAGGGCGAGAAGAATTAAGTCAACAACGAACCCAACAATGGAGAGTCCGCTCGTTTCTCCGACGACTGCATTACGCGAATTGTAACCATAACCGTTGCATTCAAGACACAATATCGAGCGCCGGTGCCAACGACAAGGGGTGCTGGCCGTCACTTCTGCGATTTCAGTGACAGTTTTATTAATTTCCCATACTACTCATCCCTATTTTTCACCCTCAGTTTCCGACTGTTGCAACGGCGGCATATGGAGCCGGCACAATTCTTGTTTAGCAAGCAAAAAGTTATAAAATTTGGAATGGCCTAGTTAGCGATGTAATAAAGTAAAAAGAGATTAGGTTCTTGTACCACATAACTAACCAGTTAAAGAAGTTATTGTGATCGACAATAGTTCCTTGCAGATAGATTTCCTTTTTTCATGACATGACCACCATCACGCTAACACTATACCTACTCTTATTTATATCTACTCTATTACAGCCAGGGATAAAGACGTAAAAGTGTATCTGTAGATATAGTACACGTGCAGTAATAAAAAGAAGATAGAACAAACGTTACGGACTGAACTTGTTAATATCAAATTGTTAGGTACTGTTAGTTTTAAAGAAACAGCAAATACAAACTTCAAAATGTATTTAGTAACTAAACCAAACACTTCCTTTGACAATTTGATTAAAAAGCTTTGATCAAATCGCAACACAAACAATCAGGGCAATATTACCAACTAAAACAAACTAAGCTTAGCAAACGTGATACGGGCGCCGAATCCCAATAAAGATAGGACAATTCAAATAAGAGCGCGTGGTCGGCCAGCGAACGCGTACGGCGTCTGAGATAAGCTGCAGCTTAACGCTGGCGCACCAGCCGATGGTTTATCTCGATTTCAATTATTATGCTGCCGCTTTCATTGGCTCGCAGGCACGCGGGGGCGCCGCGGATTGGGGCGGTCTCGATCCCCGTTATCTCCAATCTCGCCCAAATCACACTCGACCATTTACGCTTGATTGTGCTTTTTAAATTTAAGAGATCTAGGGATGCTACTTGTAATATCTAAACGATAATTTTTGCTGGCAGGTATGGAATGGACCTCAACGGAGCTAGAAGAAAAAATGCCACGCGGGAAACAACAAGCACTCTCAAAGCGTGGCTCAATGAACACAAGAAAAATCCGTACCCCACGAAAGGAGAGAAGATTATGCTTGCAATAATCACTAAGATGACGCTGACGCAGGTGTCGACGTGGTTCGCGAACGCGCGCCGGAGGCTCAAGAAAGAGAACAAAATGACGTGGGAGCCGAGAAACAGGGTCGATGATGATGACAATAATAATGACGATGATGATCATAAAAGCAACGACGGGAAGGATGCTTTAGGTGTGTATTCCACATGTAGTCTGTTAGTTCTAGTCTACTTTTACCGCTTTGCGTCTAGTCCGGTTGCTCGAATATATTTTATTAACCACACAATATTTGTTATAGATGGAAAGGACTCCGGCACAGGATCGAGTGAAGATGGTGACCGACCACAACAAAGGCTAGACTTGCTTGGACAGAGAACAGAATCTGAATGGTCAGAATCCCGCGCCGATAGCGGTCCCGAGTCCCCAGAGCCTTATGAGAGGCCAATTCATCCGGCTTACCAGCATTTACCGTCGCGTGCCCCGCCAGGTAGTACGCCGGCTTCAGCTAAACCAAGAATATGGTCTCTCGCGGACATGGCGAGCAAAGAAGGTGAATCGCCGGCGCCACCTTCATCCGCTTCAGCGTTTTATCAGTCAGCAGCAGCGGCGGCGGCGGCGCGACTCGCCCATCCTTACGGGCGGCCGGAGTTGTACCGAGGCCTTTATCCGCCGACGCACCCCGCGGACGTTGCTCTGCTAGAGTATTCCCGATCGCTAGCGCTGGCTGCACCTGCTCCTGCGCCTCCGGCTCCTTCGCCTTCCTCGTCATCGACCTCCTCGTTAGCCGAGCCCCCGCCTCCCCGCGCCTGACCCCCTGCCCCTCGGCCGCCGCTGGCGCATCGACAATAACCGCGATCTCGCCCCACGAGTGCCACGAGGGCCTTCTCACCTGTAAATAGCTATAGACTAAATATAAATATGTATACATACGTATATATACGTGATAATAATTATGCACCGGTAGAGAAGCTTAGATTTGTGATAGTGGACACAGGCGAGCCGCGCCGTGAGGTTGACAACTCGCAAACGACGTCGGGGCGAACTCGCGCCGACCGACCGACAATACTAGGTGCTATACAAGTTGGACCTTGCGAAATGTTGCTGTAGTTATACGGAGGTGGTTTAACGAAGTGATTTAAATCAAAAATAGGTATTAATATGTGTTACGTTTCTAATAGGTAACCAACACTGTTCTAGACTTATTATTTGTATGTAGAGTGTAAATTATTATTTGGAAAATATTCTCCTTATATTTAGTGCCTAATTACGTCCAGTGTTTCTATTGTTTAATAGTTTCTTGAATATCTAACATTCGAATTTTAATATTTATTGATACGAGGTCAGTAGTTATATCAAGCTTTTATTGTAAGTTTTTAATCTACAAATTATTCAATACCGCTGTTGAGGATTTTGAAAAATCTGTATAAATAATTTCTAGTCAGAAGACTATGATTGTCTATGTTAAACATTATAATAAATTACAATAAATATGTTTCATTTCTCATAAGGACCATGTACATTGTAGTTATTTAGTAACGTGTGGCAGGGTTGGCACACGAATAGTTTGATGATTCTTACTTTCATGACGGTAGAGGAAAAAACACAACCATAGAAATATCATCCCTATCATGGTAGCTATATTAACGTGTCATAACGCAAGGACTAACCTTTTAACATTTCCTTTTTGTTAATGAATTTCTTACACATTACATCCCAGCACATAAAGCTTTTTGGGACCAATAATGTATAACTAGTAACTCTTATTTGTAGACAAAATTAAAATTTATTCACATTCGATAGAATTCTCCTTCTGTCCATGACAATTAATTTATAAAGTTACTTTAAATTTTAAAGTAAAAATGAGACTGGCTTCTGTAGGTTCATTATTTAATTAAAAACTTGCAACATTTTTTCCTTTAGAAAAAACATAAATTGAAACAAACAAAGCGCTGCCAGTTTATGCTTTTTTCATAACAACAGCCACTGATCTCTTTCGGACGCTTTGATAAACATTTTAGAGATAGTAATCGCTTGTCCATTATAACTATAAGTATAGTTTATCAAAGGCATCTTCTTCTACTGCCTTATCCCACTATAATGTGGGTCGACTTTATCAAAAACATGATATTGATTACATAAATACATATCTAAAAGAGAGTTTAGTGCCAGCCCTGCCAAATCAAATAGTATTCAGTTTGAAATGTTTGCCTAAGACTTATCTCTTCGAAGAATCACGAAATTACTAAGTCTCAAATGGCCTTGTATATTTTTAAAGTAAAATAAATGTAAATTAAATATTCTCAATTTGTTTTCAATACCTGTAAAATATTTTTTTTAAATATTGTAGAGACTGAAAGTCCAAAATCGAGTCTATAGTTTTGTACATACGTCACTGTTGTAAGTATATATTGTAATAATAACGTGAATATTTAAGAGAGGTAAATGCAATAAATTTTCTGTATTAGCAGTCCTTTTGATGTAAATAAATATCTGATGAGAGACGAGTAACCTTCGAAGTAGTTATTTGAACAACGAAAATTTCAGAGACGAATGAAAACTAAATAGTGATGTTTATGTTCTCACGAAAGATTCAACGTCTTATTAGTGAAGTAATAGCGGAGATTATATTTTGAGCTATTGTGCAAGAGTGTAAATCATCGGTTAATTTTCAAGTGACCTACTGTCATTCACACTTTATCATTGTAACAATACTTCATGTCATGCACGATAAACTTATCGTTTATGTTTCAACAAGTGAGTTTATTTAAATAGAAACACATATTTATTTTCTTTTGATAGCTTCAAACGTATAAGCCGTTCCCCAGGAAGGTGTGTGAATAGATGCAATAAAATTTAATACAGAAATATTATTTATGATTTTTCTTTAACCTGAATTCCCTATTTGATATTGAAGATGAAAGTTTAATTATAAATATCTATAAAATTATTTATTTGCTCCACACAAAGTTGTTATTTCAAGTTGGTTAGAATGTGCAGTTTGCGAAACTGCTACGAAGACGAAGCCAAATGATACGTGCGTTAAGAAATACAGAAAGAGGTTCTATGATTTAACTTACATTGCAACAGGCTGATGAACCTACGTACTTACATGTACTTACACCAAACAATTTTAAGGGAAAGTGCAGTCCTTATGGGTGACGGTAAATATATCGGCCGTGATACATCAGTTTTATCAATTGTTTATCTTTATCATAGTTCTTGAAATAAATTTTAGCATTTTAAACTTATCCTCAAAATACTTTTTATTAATAAAATTTTACATTCAAAACTTACATACACTAATTCGATTTACCTTGTAGATATATCACATTAACCAACAAAAAGCGTTTCTTGCTTTTTATTACATGCTGTGAAGAGTGAGGAGTGATAGTGACCGCAACTATGGTATAGTGGTTAAAAGTTATCATGGTACTAAGTAAGAGGAGTTATGTAAGAGTAAACATAACTCATCTAACTTAGCACCGCGACTACAATTCTTAAAAATATTTTTTTTATTTGCAATGACGTCTTGAGAAACATAAGTTTCAAGTACCTAACTTCTTCTTCCTCTTATTCAATAACTAGGCTTTATAACCTGTGGATAAGAGCCTAGTTCCATTTCTCTCTATCGAAAGTATCGTGCCATTGACTCCAATTTTGTCTCTTCAATAAATGCCACTTTAATTTTAGTGTCTCCCCTTTCTCTCTATCTTTATCTATACTTATAAATCATTTTTTATAAAATGGAAAAAAGGAAAAAAAAAGAATCATTTTATTAATTATAAGCAGCATTAATGAGTTTTAAACTATCGCGCATTGAATACATTATTTATGCAAGTTATTAATAAATAAACGGGGCTTAGCACGAACCTACTATTCGAAACGTTAAACGTTACAAAAAAGGTTCGTGCTAAGCCCCATTTATATATACATTAATAATATGCAGCATTGTCTAGTCGCTGCTAGCATCCGGTCAATATATCGCCAGCGCGTCAGATTATGTATAACTCGCCTTATATTTATCTCGACTCGATATTTCGCAAGCGATTGAACCTCCTCCAATGTTCCGTACTGTGTGGCCTGTGGAGTCATTTCATGATCAAGCATTGAAATAAGTAAATACTAATAAATCTTCAACCATGATCGAAGTTCTACTTGAGTAGCAATGCTATAATGTGCCTATATTATATCTCGCACGAGTCTTATGACAACATGCGCTTTGCAATTTGATCACCCGATACGCAAAGCTAACGTATGCAATTACAGTCATGCTAAATAAATAACCAGCGACAGTAACTATGTAGTTGTAAATCTTGTCGAATATAACCATGGGTTATTCGCTAACTAGACACAAGATGTCCAGATGTAAAAAGCTTATAGAAAGTGTAACTTTTTGATCTAAAGGAAAAGATGGTGGGAATGTTGAGCAACAAAGAAAAAAGAAGAACATAGTTTTACTTACATGTAGGAGAAATGCCATGCTCGGGTGAATGTGTGGGGCGACGAAAATGGATAAGATCAGGAGTTTATTAGACAGAGTCCAACAATATACTGAAAAGTTTGAAGACTGCATTCAGTCCATGATATTTAATAACTTTCCTCAAGGAACATAATATGGACTTATAAGAAATAATTTATGGCCATTTATACAAACTTACTGACCGACGGATTCTAGTTACTATGGAAAGCAAAAAAATGTTTACATTTTTCGATATACGTTTCCTTGGGAAGTTGTTCCGTGAAATGGACTGAATCTATCTTTAAATATAAATAAATAATAAATAAATATATAGGGACAATTACACTGATTGAACTAGCCCCAAAGTAAGTTCGAGACTTGTGTTATGGGATACTAACTCAACGGTACTATATTTTATAACAACTACATATAAATATAAACACCAAAGACCCAGGACAATTTTAAAAAGGCTATTTTCCAACTTACCGTGATCGGGGATCGAACCCGGAGCCTCTGGGTGGTGGACTAGCATGGTGACCACTACGCCACGGAGGCCGCAATAAATTTACTATATTTTATTCGACGTTATATATAATAAAAGAGAGTATAAAGGTAGCACCGATTGTAAAAAAAACCACCGTTTAACATAGCACAGTCATGTCATGAGGGATGCCGAACATCTGGCTAATAAAATGGTTAACTTGAAGGATTGGATAGCTACAGAGATAAAGGACGACCTAGAAAGACGTGGGGGAAATGTGTGAAGCGGGACATGAAGTAAGAAAACGATGAAGGGAGTTGACATACGACTCCAAATAGAGAAGAGGTGAGGAGGTGATGATGACGATTAAAATAAAGTTTTGTCCGTTCAAAAAGTTGGTAAAAGATCAACATTATATTAGCCCAGGGGCTAAGATAATATTTTTACTATTTCTTAAATTTTTTTTAATAAAATATTTCTTTATATCTCTAAAAATATATAAAAATCTATATTTATTTTTAAAAATACGAGACTAATAAAAACTTTCCTATACCTGATTACCTTAAAATTTAATTCATACTTCGAAATGTTTACATCCTTTTGACGAGTTTGAGAATAAACCAAATATATTATTACCTAGTCTTACAAGCTGTTGATTATATCTCGCATCTTTCCTTCTAATTAGACATCAAAGTACTTAGAATGCACAAATTCCCTCGCACATAATTGGGTCGAAAACAAAATGCAATAAATCATGAACCCGCCTTTGAAGTCCACGTGTCGGTGGTGACGTCAACATGCCCTGATACGTCGTACATTCATTATTTGCTCACGTATAGATGAAAGACCACAACATAAATAAACAAATCGTGTGAAGCACGGCCTATGACAACGTTGAAAGGACGTGCGACTGTGACGGATAATATTGGAATTCATGAGAACTACTCAATTGCTTTCATCCATCCTGTGATAAACCGCCGCGTTTTATGAGTTCAAGAGTAATGACTGATTTATCACTTCTTCTGCTTTAGATTTTAATCCGTTGAAAAATTGACGGAAACAAATATTGTTGTGTGAGAGACTGCGTAAAAAGTCTGGCTCACCTAGCCTTGTGTGTTCACAATCGCCACTCATTTAGGTACCCAGTTCTTTAAAAAAAATCGAGCCAACGCTTGTCCTTTATATGTATGGTCTGACATCTAATACTTTACTTCAGCCGTCTCCAGTTCTAACCACCATTTTAGGTCAAACTTGACGCATTGAGTATTTAATATTTATGTCAGTTACTATATCGTCCCTCGCCCAAGGCCAATCAACATTTTTAACCAATGAGTCAGATCCGACTGTTTATCTTCACAATTCAATTACAAACTCTCACGCACCAATCACGTGTCATTGTCAACTCAAAACCCCTTCTTTGTTACATCTTTACCAATCTATAACGCCATCACTCAGCCCGCATTATAAACTTATCGAAGCGATTCGTATTGAAAGCAAATTCTAACGTCGCATCGCTAAGTGACTTGGATATTTCATTCAAAATCATGAGAACGATACGTGTTCATCGACAACACCAAACAGAAAAAGTCTCAAAAAGCCGTTCAGACCAACGTGTTGTGTAAATAGTCCAACATGTTTCTATAACAAAGAAATCTTAATAGCCGATGACGGGCAAAAGTCAACGTAACAATCTACGAGCTGATTGCTCATAATTTCATGCCACACTCGGCCCTGCTTGTAATAAAGTCGACTTCCTCGTGAACACACAAGATTTTCGAAGGCCCTCGAAAATTTGTAAGTTATGTTTTTGTTTATAGTATTAGCATAAAACATGGTTATCTATTGCATACCTGGTTACTAAAGCGTTGTTCGAATGTTCCGATACCGTCTCATCGTGGCCGAGGCACGGCAGCGTAATAAGGACCCTAGGTGCGTTGATTTACAGACGTTTTTAATGTCATGTTTGTGGGGAATCCTTGAGTCAAGAATGCCGATTTCTTAGCGGCGACTGCTATGCCATCTAAAATATTGGACATCTCCATCTTGGTTGGTGTTTTGCTCTTTCTTTGGCCGCGAACAATGAGTCGGGACCGTCAAGGGAATGTATGCATACTTCGAAATAAGTTAAACTGTTCTCTCACGTGGTTATAATTTCCTAAGCAAATGTTTGTAATCCCAGCAAAATGCTTGTATGAATTAAACTTACCAACGCTGTTTCTAAATAAATAAAGTGACTTTACAATACAATGTTTTATGCTATTAAAAGTACATATTATATAAATACCCTTTCAAGAGTTATTACTTCGTTAATATAATAAAATAATCAAATCTAACAGGCTTATCAAGAAACAAAGGAATATTAATATCCTTTCAATGTTCACCATTGTAGGTACCTTTAACAATATTGTTCAATTTCTGCAAACTTTTAATATTATTTTATTTTGAAATGTCAATACAATAGATAGATAAATTAGGAACAAGTTGTCATATTAACATTCAAAATAAACTTGCCCTTTGCTGGGTTCTGTATTAAGGACATGGTTGCCAACAAACGAAATAAAAACAATATTTTAGCCACCAAATATTTTTGTAGAGGAAAGTTTGAAATAGTTCTAAAAATCCTTATGTTTTCTAGGGATGTTTTCGTTTCTTTTGTCGTGTGCTTGAATTTTTTTAAACGCTGTATGTGGTAATCTAACGAGAGTCGACGCCGAAGCTCGTTCCTATCCCACCCTATGGAGCTCTTTGTACTCTCAGCTCATTCGGAAGAGGACAGTCAGTCAAACCTCGTTTGGCAGATATTGGTTCTCTTCAACTCGCGTTTAGTGTCGCTGTGTTTGCTGACTGGTCAGCGTTGAGACATTAGGCGAAATAGTTATTTTTTCTTGTAATTTCAATGTACCTATACATACTTATAAGGTTTAACCCCTCACCAGTTTCGAAAATAAACAAAATATTAGACATTAAAACGACAACGACGTCGACTAGTGACGGAACCCGTATCTCCTAATAACTTTAAAAGATGACGTTCAAAGGATTCAAATTTTTGAATATTCTCAAAAATATTAAATATCTCAAGTTGCTCTAAATCAAAAAACATTTATTAATTATAATAAAACTAAAACCTAAATTAAAAACTTTCCCTCTGTTTCATGTGGCCAAGAACACTGGCTGCGTTCCCGCGCTGAATAGAGAATAGTTGCTCTTGCAAAAAGGATCCTATATAGTATTAAATCGAACGGTTAAAATTGCTTAATATACAACAGACAAGAAATTCCATATTTCACCGCACATTGATTTGGATATGTGTCTTGCCTACCGTATTATAATTTAAAAAAATAAGTGTTCTTATAGAAGTAAAGAATATCAACCCTAGGGAAGATCTGTGCTCCCACCCAATTCTACGGGGCATCTGAATGATGCCTTGTATTATTTTTTGTGGGCATACCATGTCATCGGAACGATTGTGCTCGTTCACTATGATTTATCGATGTCCATATTACAAATACGACACAGATTATGCGATTGTTTATTTCTTCTTTAAGCCATATTAGTATTCCGCCAACAATCCTGTCCTGAGGTTTTGTCATACCAAATATATGTTATATTATTGGAATTTCAAAACAATCGAACGTTTTTATGTTTGATTTATCTATAATCTCCGTAATTTTGGACCTTCTCTCAGTGCAGTCTGTTTGCTCGTGAATTAATATGATCATCGACAATCGACAAATCAATTTGTAAACTTTTACTAATGAAAATGTTACATTTATTTTGGATATTCTATTGTTTTTTATCTTTCCTTAGCCTATTGTAGTGTTAGTGGTACATCATATTTACTGATAAGTTATATTATTGTCGATTGTATTACCTATAAAACATTATGATTATTGTAAATGTTAAATCAAAGTTAAATAATATAATATTTCAATCGAAAGAAATATAAACATCACCGCAGAGCGTTACAGTCCTGAAAATCTATTTAAAGCCAAACAACGACTTATACGTGACTAGATGCTAAATTAATAAATGCTGTTCCCGACACACAAAAAGTTTGTGGTTTTATTCAAACGTATCATACACGAAATTGCCTACAACAGAGAAAAGACACATTCAAAAGAATACCAGGCGAGTTTAAAAGAGCTTATTATATTCAGACCTAGCACAGAGTCTATACTCTACCAAATGACATTACGCTTTAGGATCGATCAATCGACCGATTTTTTTGCATAGGATTTATTTTGAGTTTTGCCATTTGATTCCAGGCCAATATTAAAAGATCATAAAATACATAAAAGTAATTAACTGAAACCAAAAATATAAGATATTATATCTACAAAAATTACATTTTAATACTGGTTTCACAAGCAAAGAAGCTTAAAAGAAAGGTTTACATTACATGTATGGTACTATCTCGAAACGCATAGTTCATAACTCAGAAAGTCATTCAATCTTGGGATTGACTACTGTCTTGTAGTTGTCATAGGCTAATATAATGACTAATCCAGTACGTGGTAGTCATTGAGAGCATTAAAGACAATCGATCAATAGGAGGTGCTGGGAAGCACCACAAGTGGCCGTGATAAATCTATTTCATCACGCACGGGATTAATTGCTACTTTTCTAGTAGAATATACGAGTAGCTCACTCTGCAAGCAGACGTTGCTAATATGGTCACAGAATAAGTACTAGTACTCATGTACAGAAGTCTTACTCAAAAAAGAGATTCAAACAAATATCTACTTAATGTCGTAAGCGCCAGAGATCTAGATTATGGTTTAATTTAGCTGGCATCAGAACTGCTCACCTCTTCTTTAGATACCTAGACATCCATTGCAACCCAATTTCATTCCTATTGCTCTGGACAAACGATTCATCTAACTGAATTTTCCCCTTCGGAGTGGTCGCCGCGCGCATAGTTATAATGTAGCCCTCATTCATAAAAATTAACAACCGTTTGCTAAACCTATTTTAGTTAAAACATGGTTTGTCCCTTTCCCTCTTTTAATTATTTGTAATAAAAAGAACGAAATAAAACATATTTTAACTAAAATAGGTTTAGCAGACGTTTATATTTTTTTATGAATAAGGGGGTTAGTATATATTTTCGATACCTTAAGGGGGAGTGAAGGTCTGGTTTGGTGAAGGCGGAATAGAATACGATCTGTCGCCCCTTTCCACTCCTACGGCTTTCACATGAGGCAACTAAGGGATGTAGGGTAAACTTCCAGTCGTTGGACGCTAACAGTCATGGGACAGGACACAATTAAACCTTATTTATTAAGATTGCTTTCAAAACAGGAACACTGCAGCTACAGAGTATAAAAAGCTATCAGCTTATATCAGCTTGTTGACTGTTAGCGTACATAACTGGAAGTTTACCTTATTGGGTAGCAGAAAAATAGCATGCTTTGTAGAAAAAATTAAAAAAGGTCTAAGACATTTAATGATGAAAACAATCACAATTTCATTAATTCCCTCTTTGATTTTTTTTTACAAGTAAAACTTAAAATTACTGGCGCTTTATTTAAAGGAGTACAGTCAACTGCAACTTTGTTACCCCTATAACAAGAAGTAAAATTTAATAATATTTCCAAAATTACACTGTACATTTTCATTGCAATTATAAAAGTGACATCTCTCATAAAACCTAAAGTAATTTACACTGGTACTCTCAAAGTCTAATAAAATTGTCCCTTTCCTCTTCCACTGCAAACATAGTTATTCATTTTAACTAACGATGCCTGACTTCCTATAATTGAAATAAAAACATTATTTAATTACCTTACCTAATTATACGTATGTGAAGTATTAGCTCGGTACACTCGGCAAAATTATAGTTGTTTTCTTAATAAGCTGCCGCAGGCAGTTAACAGTTTTATGTCTTTCTTTATAGTCTACTTGAATTAACTAAGCACTGTAACACATTATTAAAATTTTTAGTTCGTTAGTTATATTACATTTTATGCGTCACGAATTTCACGCGTAATGTATGTAAATGTATGTGTGCCGCGATAAACACATATGCAACAGAAATATTATAATCTAATAATTATGCTAAGTCTCTAAACGGGTCTGTATGCAAACAGGGCATGAAGTTTCAATTTTCATTTAGCGCGCAGTTCGCGTTATTTGAAAGTGACCCTTAATCCGTAGGTCCTCTGTGCAGATAACTCTTAATTTGCATATTAACGAGAAACTTTGCATCGGCAACGAAAAATTCCGCAGGCCAGTGCGAACGGGCAGGTGGCCGTCGACTAATACCCGAATATTTTTCAAATCCTCCGGCTTTCAATTCCGCGCCGGTTTCGGATATTGCTCCACGGTGTATTGATGCCCTCTCAGTACTCTGAGCGCAATTTGAAGGCATTTTCAGAGGAATTGATATAGTTTGGAATTTTCACTACGGAATTTGCATCTATCTAAACACAGAATATTATGTATCCGAATTCACTAATTACAATTTTATCACTAAACAATATTATGAATTATCAGCGGCAATTTATAGATCATGTAACGTGCGTCCCTTTTCCTGTACGTAGCAAACGTACCTATGTAAAATCAGTGAGTGCTCGACTGTACGTACTGTCGCTGGTGTTTAACGCGTGAGACAGTGACGCGCCGCTCCGCCCCGTGTGGATAGTAATTACGTGAGCAAACAGGGACCAAATGAGGACTATACGATATTAGAAACGGCTCATTACGTCTTTAAACCGAGATGACAGCTCTATAAATAAGCAGCGGTGTATAAAATTGTTTATTTTTAACAGAAAAGTGAAGACAAAACATCTGTTGCGTATCCGTGGTTTCGACTAAATCGTTTACGGCGACACCCAGTAAACGGTCCTAATGCGATCGTCGATGACAAATATAATCTTTGCTCTAAGGCGAGTTGACTTGACACTGTTGTTATTCCGAGAAGCGGAAAGATTTATTTTTACTCAAAGAGCTAAATATTCAGGTGAAAGATATCTGTGAGGCGTTGTTTGCCCGTTAAATCTGTCGCCGGCGCGTCTCTGTAATCTGGTCGGTGATACCGAAAAATCTGCCGGATCTCGCAGCTTTGATATTCCTCTCAAAGAAGGAAAAACATTTATTAATAACCAAGACTGTTATTGGCTATTAACAAAGTAGTTAAATTTTGTATACGTTAGCGTATTTATAATACGAAAATTGCTTCAGAAAAAATACTTAAGTGTAGAATAAAGCGAATGCATAATTTGTGCAATGTGTTTTCATACAAGACCAATTGTTATTAAGATATAAATTGTCAACATTATACTTTTTCACCTAACAAAAGCAACAAATTTTCAACTATAGCCAATGAATTTGATTAAAAATAACAAACTTTTATACATACGAGTATAATACTATAAATATATATAAATATAATTCGCTTACTCCTACAAAAAATCTAATAAATTTAGAATCAGTTTCCAAATTTTAATACAATAGGTCTCATTCGTCGGCGCGTAAGACTATAATAATATATAATAAGTAATTCATTTTTTGTAAAAATCAAAATATGATGTAAGTTTTAGTCGTAGCTAAATTAAAACAAGGCCCCCTATTGTCTGTAGCTGTATTTTATTAACGTTAACAGCAGCTGAACAACAATTAATACGACGCTCGCTCACTTAGTTGTACACATAAAGAAATCTCTATTTTATTATAACAATCTTGCTTACATTACTTCCTTATTATCACGTTTTAGACATTATATTTAATATACAGCGCTAATTATGGTTGAGTCTTTATTATAGTGAGAGAAGGCCCCGTTCAGAAATATTTTTGGTGAGGTTAATCGCCATTGTTGGTTTGTCTTTTTATTTTAGGGATCGCGCGTAAACTTTATAAGGGATACTCACCACATGTTTAAAAGTATGTGCCTACAACACTTATAGAACTATCTAGCTCCATCTAAGTGACTCATTGTGAGTGAATCATTCACACAAAAAGCTATTATTAAGAGAATTCCATATAAAAAAATATATCGTGACTAATATACCTAAAGGATATAGGATACTGTCGAGCCACGCTCAAAGTAGATTAAGAAGTTTTTTTTTTTTTTTAATAATTTAACTTCATAACTTTCATAACTTAACCGTAATAGATTTCCTTTAATGTAGCGTATTTTATTTATACATATACTGCTATCAAAATTATTTAAAGATTACTATAAAGCAAACAGTTTAGCTTTTCGAGGGGGGAGGCGCTTAACTCGAACAAGAAATAGTTCAATATTTTGTAAACGGGTCACTGAATTAAAAAGTTTCTTTGCAAAGGAACATTTCTCAAATGTTTTTAAAATACTATTCAATGATACTTAACCAATTCATTTTTTATGCAATTTACATAAAAAACAATGCTATTATCACTTGCTTTTGATCACTAGTTTACATCTTACGGATTACGAACTCTCTAAGTAAATATAAGAATATAGTATACTACGTACGTAGTACATACTAGCATATAATAGTAGGAATGAAGCCTGGTGACTACAAAAATAAACAGTTTCTTTCGGCAGATATACGAATACGTTTCGAAAGCAATATTTTAAAACTTATGAATATAAAAATAATTAAAACGTCTTGTCTTCTCAAGATGTACCTATATTCATTTACATAAGTTATACCTACTAAAATAATGTCTCAATAAACTAAGAAATCGAAAAGGGCATTCGATGAAATGTACACGGAACCTCGCACTGTACGTAATATTCTTTATTGCCACTTATAAGCTAATTAAATTTGCATAATTTATGACTCCGAATAAATGTACTAAGACATGTTATTTTTTTCGCTGAACTAAATGAGGTGTGTACGTTGTATTCTTGATTGTTATTTGCAAGACACAAAACGTACATTATTTTTAGCCATGTAGTGCTAGCGGGATATTGAATTAATTTATAAATATTCAAATTTTGAATACTATAAAATTATTAACACAAAAAGAGGGGTGTTATAAGTTTGACGCTAACGTCTGTCTGTCTGTCTGTGACAATCTAGCGCTGGAACTGATGGACCGATCTCGACGCGGTATTTGAAGTGAAAACTTCTTTAGCGGCGTTGTACACTTTATTTGTAATGGGTAAAAAATGTAAAACTCGCGTCAGGACACGTGACCTGATCGAAAATTTGTAAGAAGGATGGAGAGTAGACAGCCGGCGCGGCGTAGGAGAAGAAGTATCCCTCTCTATTTCTACGGTGCGGCGAAAATGTATGCCTGCGCCTACTGTAAATATTCAAGATTCCACTTTTGCCGGCACTCCCGGAGTGCAACCCGTCGTTTGTATTACGTGAAAGATATTTTCCTTGCGCTGGTTCTTAGCTATGTTTGGTAAAAATGCCGACCCTGCCGTTTAAAGAATATCAGCTCTTAATCACAACCTAAACCATGGCTTATAACTTGATGACGATATCTAGGTTTCCGTAAAACTCCGTGATAAAAAGGCAAGCACTAAACTGAAACATATTAATACAACTCAAATTGCATTTACCAAAGTTCAGTCGGGCCGAGCACCGGGCGGGCGCAAGGCGGAGGCAGGGCGGAAGCAACTCGGAGGCAAAGCGAGCGCGTGGCGTAGTCAAGGCGCGCGCGTGTGGACTTAATGCAATTTGAGTTATATTGATGTATTATAGGTCATAAATTATATGTAACAACGAGCGTGTGGTAGGCATGGGCATAGCGTGCGTGTGTCGTTCGAACACGCCTTAAAAGATAGGTAAGGGTAACAGAGAACGAGGACCATCGTTCTTGTTACAGATACCACAGAATAAGTGCTAGTTCTCTCGTACAGAAGTTTTACTCAGAAAATAAATTCAAAGAAAGATCTACTTAATGTGGTTAGCGCTATGGTTTAATTTAGCTCGCATTAGAACTCCTCACCTCTTCGTATAGATACCTAGACATCCATTGCAAGCCAATTTCATTCTTATTACTCTGGTAAACGATTCATGTAACTAAGTTTTCCCCTTCGAAGTGGTCGCCGCGCGCATAGTAATAAAATAATGTCGGTATATTTTCGATACCTAAACGGGGACTGACACAGGCCTGCAAATACGTCTTAAAATAACATGCATAGCGACCACTGCCGTCTGCCCAGCACAAAAAAAAAACTATAACTTAAAAAGTAAAAAGTGAAACAATTTTTTCTTTGTGTTCTAGATTCCTGTAAGGAGCGAGCGACTATGAATATAAGTTAAAAAACGTGGGTTATCAAAAACCCTATTTCAAGTATAGAGTTGATAAGACATATTTTTTGTCTAAAATGACAAGCGCAATTTTTTAATGCCATTTCATCCACATACCAAGTCGTCAATATAGTATTTTTATGCCAAAAATAGCTGAGATAAAAGAGTTTGAATCTTTAAATTAATAAAAGTAACTCTATTTTACGGTACCAAGTTTTTGTTAGCAAATATTTAGATAAAAATACTAAGATTATAACTATCTACTTCTTCAATTATACTTTTTGTAATTCATAATAGTACTATCTTTATCGATATCTTACTGCTACAACTCTATAGACGTCAGTAAAAGTTTTAGTTTTTATTTATCAAGTATGGCAAAGATGTGAACTCGTTACATCCTAACTCTTGTACTTTACGCTCTTTTAGAATGGAGAGATTTTCTCCCAATAAAATTAAGATTATGGTAAAATCTTAATTTTATAGGGAGAAATAGTCCAGCTAGCTTTAGTCAAGCAGTGGACTACTGATACAGACTAAAGTAGAGACGATACGATAAGACATACAAATGTACGAAAAATGTAACGCTGAATCACTTATTAATCGACTTTAAAAAAGGAGGAGATCTAGTCTTCGAAATCTTTTGTTTGTTTTTTATGTAAGTTCACCGATTACTCGAAGACGCCTGGACCAACTTGGAAAATTCTTTAGCTTTGAGTTGAAGTAGGCTTTGGTTTTGAAAAATAACACTAAACGGTAAGCACATTAATTTCTTTTTTTTACATCAATACTTGTACATTAAGTGTAGTTAAATTTAATGATATTAACACAGATAATCTTGTTTTTAACTAACTTCCAAAAAAGGAGGAGGTAATCAATTCGTCGCGATCTTTTTTTATGTAGGTTCATCGATTATTTATTCATCATGCATTAAACTAAAAGGTAATTTCAAAATTTAGTCCATCTCGTCTTTAGCTCAGTTGATAGAGTGTATTGCTGAGAATAATGTTCCCGGTTCAAGCCCCAGCATACGCGGGTGATTGTTTTTAAATTTTTGTTGTTATATTTATTATTAATATTATTAATAAAAAGGTGTAAGATTTTTCCGTCACGAATTAATAATTTACTTCAAAAGTAACTTCGTTCCAGCCGAGTGTTTCACGATATCTACGCTCTTTTTTATATCAAATAGTTTTTCTTTGTTAATAAGTTCCTTTTTTTACTAAGTAGATTAAGTACATCTTCGTTCGTCTTTTATTCTGCCCATCTTACTTCCATGCGTCTTACTTAACGTTTTCGGTATTTCTTAGCCTAAGTTCACTTTTCCTAGTTCAGATATATTTTCGTATTTTAATATTTTCTTAATATAAATTATAGTAGCATCTAAATATTTGAAAGGTGCTGAATATCAAATCAACAGTTTCACTGTACAATACTAGTAGATATTTATAATCTATGTATATAAAATACCAATATATATATATATTTTTTTTACCAAACATTACCTAAACGGGCGCTTGGCAAACATGGTTAAATGTTGGTACTGTTATGCTTGTTTTTCAATTACAAGCAATATATTACAAGTCACTCATTATGACTGCGGTAAACGCAAATGCCCACTACGCACTAAAAACTTAATGTACTGTTTAACTGGTATATTTTATGAAAACATATGCGAATAACGGATCGGAACGCAAGTTTTAAACTTTGATTAATAAATATAATTTTGAAGAGAAGAGACACACGAGTGACAGCGTGTCTTTGCACAAACAAAAAAAAATCATTAAAAAACGGCTAAAAACCACTAACTCGCCAATAAAATAAGGCTTGGCTTGTTCGAGATTTTATTTCATTTTTAACATGAAACAAAACAATAAAGGTCTTATCTTGCCTTTAGTTGACATCGTAAAGCCACAAGGAAGTACGATTTTGACTATAATTTTATGATTGTGCTGTTATAAATAAATAAATAAATAAATAGATAAGGATAAATTACACAGATTGACCTAGCCCCAAAGTAAGTTTTAAACTTCTGTTAAGGGATACTAATTCTATACTATATTTTACGATAAATAAAATAAATGTAGATAAACACTCAAGACCTAGATTAATTTGAAAGAGACAATTTTAACTTGTATGTTAATTTTAACTTACGTGCCTAACCAATTACGAATGAGGAACAAATGATCTTTGCACGAAAGTCGTTTATTTATAAGAATTATTATTATTTATCTGGATACAAAACCTCAGTGCCAATCCTAGTTTACCATGTGGTTTCATGAAGGGTGAAAATAGGTGGACATGCACATATCCCTATAAAGTTATTAAATCTGAGGTTACGGACCTAACCAGTCCTGCCCTGCGAAGCCTTTACCATGTTTTCTGTCGCTGTTCTACGGCTTCCAGTGCTCGCTCTTATGGATATTACAAAGAAGTCCATAATTAACAAAAACTACTTAGCTGATGTTATGTGGTGTAAACTTTAGGTAAGTATAATATGGAACAGTATGCTTTAGGTCAAATTTTTGGCAGTTCCATAGCCAAATTTAAAAAAAAAATGTTTACATGCTTCAATACCTCCAATACCGTGTGAAAGCCGGCGCGGGCCGCTAGTTTAGTTAGAAATCTGAAGATGAACATCAGTTGTTCGCTTTTCTTTTTCCCTTATCGAATAACATTATTCATTAGGAAAGATTTATAATTTTATAAGCATGGCTCAAAAAATTAGGATAGAACTTATACCTATGTAGGTAGGTGTTAAAATAACGTTGAAACAAATCGAAACTCCGATTCTGACCTAATTACAAGCTCCGTAACATTTGCAAGCTAACAGTCGTCTCTCACGGAAACCACACAGTAAACGTTGTACTTATGTTTAATTACGATCAAATTCCAGCAGTCTTGCCGCTCGCTTATAACTACACCGGCGTAATATATTCCTACTCTAAACAATAAGAGCTTTATTAATATGCGTATTAAAACATATCTCGGAATGAAACGGGGGTCATTCACACCGCGCCGGACAAAATACGGTGTGCGACCGTGACCATTCTTTTTCCATTTCTTAAATTACAAAAGTCGCGACTTCCGAACGGTTCCTTAAATACTTTTTAATGTTTATTCAACTTTCGCGTAGTTAGGAAACCTTTTCACCGGTATATAATACTAACGACGTTAAAAAATGTCTCCGTAAGTAGGTAGTTAAGAAGCTGTACCATTTATTTACAAGAGTGAATCCGTCGTAGAAAAACTAGCGTTCAAAATTATTAATGGTTTGTTTGAATGGCGCGTCACAGAGTCATTGTTAGCGGAGCTCCGGATGCGTTGGACCACGGTGACACTAATTATTCCCACTCTCGAATGATAGATTGCCCTGGACAAATCACTTCTACCAACCAATAAAAAACCGTGTGATTAGTTTTTTAAGGCGATTGTCAAACGTGGGCCGTGTACCGTTTGTCTAAAAGGCGATATGTTTAAGTTTATTTCGATATTATCTGAGAATTCTGTCGGATTTGGATAATACCATTCATAATTGTGTAAAGGTACTCCCGGTCGTACTGGCATTTTGTCGTAATGATGGTGGTACAGATAAAAATGTGTCTTCTGAAATTCGTTGCATAAAAGATTTTCCATGTTTTGTAGCAAGTTAGACCACGAAGAAAAGATGAGTCTCAGTGACAATGTGTTTCTCAAGTAGGTAGTTAAACCATTTTATCTATATACAAGTTTATTCGCTTGGCAAATTAAAGAAACCCCCGACCGAAAATGTCAAGAACGCCATCTAGCGATGAATAGCGGAAATACGGATACGATTTGATATTGTATCGGTAGTTCCGCTCATCTATATTTTTTAGGAAAAGCCTTTACTTATAAGCTGTAACCTCCAATAACTTTTAAGCGGCTGAACCGATTGTCAACAAACATAGCTAAGAACCAATGCAAGGGAACTTGCTTTCACGTAAAAAAACCGCATCGAAATCAGTCCATCCGTTCAAACGCTACGATGCCACAGACAGACCGACAGACATTAGGGTCAAACTTATAACATCTCTCTTTATTTTCGGGGTTTAAAAATCAGCGAAAGCGAAAGAGAATAAACCTTCCACTTCGTAAGGCTTTTCGTTCCAGCTGGATATTAGCTGCGTTTTCGTCGGCTGCGTCTGTAAGCCTGGAAAATGGTGGCAGGTGGCCCCTAATAACGGCTTGCTAACTACTCACTAATTAAGCTGCATGGCGCTTGTTCTAACATTGTTTAGATGCTGAATAAACTAAGCTTTCAGATTTTGCACCACTGCGGTGCAGGTACGTCGTTATTTGTTATGATTAACCAATTTATTCCCGCGAAAGAAAAATTACAAATGGTAATATCTGATTTTCGAAAGGATTTTTTTAAAATACCTCTGCGTCTTTAATACGGAAGAGAACAGTATTCTGTTCTCTTCAGAGGTATTTCTCTGCGTCTTTAATCGGTTAAAATTTTAAGATTACCAAAAACAGCCTATGTTTTTTTTTTTCTATACAACGAACAATACTCGCATATGGCAGCAAATAGTATCTAATATATTTTAACCAAGGAACGTGATAGTCAGTACGAAATACGTAAGTTATTAAATAACCACTATTCATATTTTAACTAGGTTAAGACTTACTTATAAGTTTAGGCAGTCGTAATACTCGACATGTAAACAGGCAATTCACTTGAGGATCTTATGCCAAAGCCCTAATAAGATTTCAGAATAACCCAATTTGTAATGTTGACCTAAGTAGCCGTTTACAATTAGAATTATGAATCCTGTCACATGCTAACCATAATATTTTCTTTGTCATAGTCTTATAATAGTTGCTCTGTGGGCTGTAGACCTCGCAAGTCACCCCCGACCCGCTGAAGTTAATCGGTTAAAAGTCATGTACACCGAAAAAGTTGCGTCTTTGTAAGGGTTAGAAATTTTTTTTGTGACATTTTTGAAAATTGTAGATATGTTTGAATATGATATTTTTAAGTTTTCAGCCGCATTAATTCCGCCATTATGAAAACTTGCAAAAAATCGTCAAAAAATCAACATACCTAATTGTCGAACCTGCTCACAAATTTTCACGAGAATCGGTTGAGAAATGCGACCTGTAGGCGAGTACAGCCGGACAGACGGACGAAAGCATTTTCGGCCAATCTGTTTGCTACTCTGTTTTGCTAGTAGCATGAATGGGCCGGCTCGTCCGGGGAAGTACCACACTCTCACAGAAAATTGACATCTAAGTTGTAGCGTCACCGCTTCTATGCTTCGTTCGGTGAGTGAGAGAGCCGGAGGCCCCCCTCCCCTCCCCCTTTCCCCTTCTCCCTATATCTTCCTGAAAGGCCGGTAACGCATCTGTTACACCCCTGGTGTTGCAGTTGTCCATGGGCAGCGATGTTCACTTACCATCAGGTGACCAGCTTGTTCGTTTGCCGCCCTATTAAAAAAAACTAGCGCTTTCGCACGTTAAGCGATACAGGGCTTGGCCTGCACTTGGATGAGACCACAAGTTGCATTAAAATTTCTCGAGCTCCTCCGTGGGAAAGCACGTTAAAACACAGGTTTTCATCTTTGTATGGCAGTCGTTAAGCTATGACAGATGCCTTAAGGCAGCTATATAAATCTGACACCAGTGTTCGTCGCTTACACACACCAAAAAGAAAACAACATGCTTTTGTTTTCTTTTTGGATACACTCCGTTGCTTTTCATATTTCCAATACAATATGTAAGGCGACATTTAAGATAAGCTGTTATATTCATTACACAACGCTTTAGGTAATATTATGGCCTTACAAATAAATAATATTGACCTCTGTGTAAATCAAGAGTCGTTAATTTAAGTTAATATCGACTATGTAAAAATAGCCGCTTCTTTACGAGCCAGCAAACCTTTCTGCTGCTGACTGTAGCAGCTGCACATGTAATGTCCTATTTCTGGTAAAACAAAAGTCAATACGTTTGACATTTTTTTTTACTGACGCTTAGAAAACTCACGATTAATTACATTTGTTTTTTTTTTAATGATACAGAGTGGTAAAGTTTACTAGTTAGTACAACTTTTGCCTGTTTTATATAAATAAAACAAACGTTGGTACTGGAGCGTGCGTCATATTTTTATTAGTGAGTTTGAAGCTAAATATATAGAAAGGTACCTAAGTCAATTTTTTTTTTTTGAAACCTTATTTTCTTAATACTTTCTTCTATTTATACTTCCCAACTAAACTTATTTGATACAAATAATCGTGTATTAAAAACCTTTATAGACAAAAATGAAATAAAAAAGCTAAGTAGAATAACATTGCATCAACGTTCATACACGTTATTTTTAAAAAATCAACCAGTCCAAATATTGTACCACTAATGAGTAAATTTAATACAGTACTGTAATAGTGACAGTGACTCTACTCGTACACACAGCACAGAGACAAAACTGAGCGCTCATTTATATCTAACAGCAGTTAAGAAAACGGCACTTAGCCATTGTCTCAAGCCCAACATCCGAATAAGTAGATCCCATGAACGATACCTTAAAGTTGACCTATCAACCTCGAACAAAGTGAGTAGATAATATAACAAATCGCTCGGAACGATACAACGATACCAACCGAGCCGATAGCGCAGCCGCAGCCAGTGTAACATTATCTTACGTGAGTTATGACCACTGCCCTACCGTAAGCATAATGACATTTTAGTATTACAACATTTTATCTACACGGGAAAAGTCTCTAGATAACTTAAACGCCAACTGGTATATTGTTTCAGAGAGTTGACAGTCGACGTCGTTTGTTACCGTCACTGCGTATCTTTTCACCGCGCCGCGACGTCTGACGCAACCTAAAAATATACGTATCTTCTGTACCGATTTAAATAACTGATTTATCAAGTCCCCAATCTACGATCAGTGTATTTATTTGATATAGCTACTGGCATTGTCCGTCTTTAAGCTCCGCATTACCATTTTTACCAAAAACGCTTGATGGGACATTAATAATAGTTTTTGATCAATGTGATGTAACTCCCACGCGGTTTTAAGCGAATACACGTTTTTAATAGTAGAGGAAAGATATATCTCCGTTTTATGCGAAGATAGATACGGAGATAATTTGTTATAAAATGATTTGCAGCGTGTCCGTCTGCTAGCTTTGTCAATTTGTTTTACCCAGAAATATTTACATTGCATTTTTTAAATTTATTTATGAATAAATGTGTTTTTTTATTATTTAAGTATGTAATATTTTTCAACTAACATAATATACACGATTTATATGCAGACTGTTTAACCGTCAGCAAAAATTTTGGAGTTGGGCAAGTTCAAATAGAAAGTGCAGTGCTGAAGAAGAATGTAAATTAAATAAGCAATAATGTAATGTAATGTAATGGAGGAAAATAAAAACATTTTATTATATTATTATTATTATTATAATGTAGATACCAGAAAGAGTAAGAGAACAAAGAATGATTTTTAAAACCATTAGAAGTGGGAAGATGATTTGACGTCTTGCAAGACGTGACAATCTCTTCAGAATAATACTGAAAGGAAACATAAAAGAGAGACGAGAAAAAGGAAGAGGATTATGAAGTAAATAAAAGTTAGGAGGAAGGTCGTGAGTGATTGAAATATATATGTTGACCAATTGATTGATTCTTTAATAGAGCACATCCATTCCCCAACCGTTGGTTAAAACTCTTCCTTTTTTTTTTTGTCAAAATTGAATTAAATTGCCTATTGTTAAGTAATTAACCTGTGAAAAGATTAGTAACGTATATCTGCTCTATATTTTATATGGTAGGGCTGTCTCTATGAACCAAATAAATTGCATCGTACTTATTCAGTTTAGTAAGTACATTCAACAAATTATGTTATGACAATGTTCCGCTGGTACACAGTTTCTTATTTAACACAATTTTCATAACAACAGAAGTGATAAAACCGTATTTCATAATAGAAATGCAATGAAATAAACAAAAATGTAAGGGATGTTTTCGTGTAGTCCGGCCATAAGTTTTGTTACATATGAAAATGTTTTTATCTTATTATAAAGTTGTTTAATTTTTAAAAACTAATATGTACATATTTATCGAAGTCTCAGAAAAAAATAATTCTATTCGAAATGGCCAGCTTTGGCTCTAAAACAGGCCTTTAACCTGTCTGGCCACGAATCTGTGAAATTAAGCCTCTGCTTGCTCCAGTGATTTCTCAAAAGACTCAATGTCAGCATGTCATTTAGAACAGGCCATGTCCTCTAAAACTAACCATAATTTGTAGTCTAAGGGGTTTATATCTGGGCTAGACGAAGGCCAGTCTTCAAATCTTATAAAGCCCGGAACGTTGGTTTCGTGGTAGGTTTGGGTAGAACGTGCCTTGTGACTAGGTGTAGAGTCTTGTTGGAAAGTCCACGGAACATTTTTAAAGTGTATTGCTTTTAGGTTTTACAATATGTATTCCAAGACAGTCTCTTAATACACTTTGGTTGAAGTCTTTACTCCTTTTGGCAAAAATGAAGCTTTGTGATTCCTTGATGAAGACACTCCCCACCAAACCATCACTGGCGCAGGATGATGACCACGTTATATCTCTTCGACCACTTGCGTAGCTTCTTCAGAACTGTAAGCGTATTCTTTGCCATTTTGCTTGTTGTAGTGCTCTTCAATCGTGAAAAATTTTTCATAAGTATAGAGGATATTTATGTGCCTTTCACCCATGAAAACTTAAATTATAATCTTTTTTCATATATATTAATTAAAGTGACAAGATCGCATAAAATTATTATTTTGCTGAGACTTTAATAAATATGTACTAAGTGATTATTGTATTCGCTACTTCATAAAAAAATAAATGCATCGACATTTGTAACAGAACTTAGTGCCTTACTAGGTAGTTTAAGTGAATAAAGTGGCGTATAAAGTGACAAGTACTCTTACACGGCATATTCAGCAGTGTAGCCTATGATCTAACCGCAGATAAACACCCATACAAATCTGGCATCACTTCGTACATAAAAATCCTTTAGCCATTCAGATTGCAGCGGATAGCCACAGAAATTTAAAGACCACCATGTACACCGAAAAACAAACCTATTTTCTCTCTTATCTCTAGTAAGGCTCTCTGTCAAGTATAGATATTTTAGTAGTATAAATTAACGTACCTACTGGCCAAAACAAGGAATTAGATTAAATACAACACACTAAACGAATTATTAAATACAAAGTGTAAGTGAACGTACAGTCGGTACAAATAGGTACTAAACTCGGCAATATAAAAAACTTTTCCTATATGGGACCGATATTTGGTAGTTTTTTGTTGTGTACATAAAACTTTTATTATTTCTTGAGTGAAACTTCGTCATAATATTGTTTCTTAAAGAAAAATGAAACAAATTGACCTAACATACATAGATGTGCATTTCAAGTCGGGTAAAGAAAATAGATATTTGACAACCCTGTCGTCCCTTCCTCGCCTCCCCCTGATAACTACACCGCGTCTCGTTTAAACATGTGAATGTGAAATTAAATAAAGTTCGTCCTAAGTCGAGATTATCTGGGCGAGTTAACCGCTGTAATGGAGGGCGGGTCGACCCATTGTTTTAATTATAGATAGTGCTTCGGTCACTTATTTTACTACCTATTTATAATAAAATGTACCAAAACTATTACTTTCATAAAAGGTTACGGTATTAATCTAACCTAAAAGCAGCTACAGTGCCTTGTATCTAAATAACATTCTTTAAGGAATATTAATTACATCGAATTTAAACTCTATTTGTTGATAGATCAACCTGCAGGCGTAAATTTTTTTGATTATCTCAATCAATGGCCGTTCCGAAGTTCTATGTAATTAATGAAACAGTTACGTCCTTGGAGAAAATGCTGCGGTGCAGTTTATTGCCGCTTCTTCTGCACTAGCGTCTAGGAGCGGTACCTACTAAACTTAGCTTTAAGTAAGTAGGAATTGACGTCAAAACTTGTGTAAAAACAAAACAAAATTACTTATATGACAAGATATTATAAATATCTTACACTGTTTGAAATTGAAGTATAAATCGAAAATAATGCGTATAATGTAGACAAATCAAACTTAATAATAACTAAATGTAGTATAGGTATAAAATACTAAAACTAAATAATTAAAATAAACTTAAATACTAAAAATAAAAAAAACATTAAAACAAACTATTATAAATAAAAAAGGCAACATTGCCACGTCGGATGGCAATGCTTAGTCTTATTATAATAGACTATTATTATATTGTGTCGGTTTAGTGTCCAGCAAAAAGACATGACTATTTTTATTTCTTCTTAAGATATATAAATAATGTGTACAACATTACCATTTTTTCTGTTATCATACCAGACATTGCCTCATATCTAACATATACACAAAATATGCATTCACAATATACTATAAGGGCCGTAACAGACGCGGCGCAAGCTAGTGATGAGCGATGCATAAATACTCAATTTAAGTATTTACTCAGTAGATTGAGTAAATACCCGATAAATATCCTTATTTATCCATTTAGTGAGTAGATTAATTTATATGAATTGCGACTCATATTTATATTCATATTCATTATTTCATGTTTTCATGAAAATTTTGAAACTTAAATCTAGTATACACTTGCAATTCTTGTCGGAAAGTGTGTGCGTACGCCATAATATGCTTAAAATGTAGGTAAACGTTATATGCGATGTTAAATTAAATGAAAATACGATACTAATCATACACTGAAAGTAGACTTCTTTGACTAATTATAATTTTTTGGTGGGAGGTGTGTATAGACGTAATTTTACGTAAAAATAAGTAAACAGACGTCAAATGCGATGTCAATACTTGAGCACGCTCTATTTACTCTATTTATTAAATCTAGTGAGTAAATACTCAAATGGGTAGATTGAGTACTATCCACTACCCATCTCTAGCTGTTACGCGACGCAACTTGCGCCCCGTTTGTGCGGCACTAAATGAAAACGCAAAATTTCGGTCTCACCTAGATTTTGAATACTCATATTAATAACTATAATACTTTAAGAACGCAATTAAAACGTGGCGATGACGAAAATATATAATTTAAAAGCAGTAAATGAATCCATGAAACGTTAGCGGTTTACGAGCCTACTCGGGACATAATTACATTTTATCTAGTTTTTACAGTTCTTAATTATAATTTTCATTTTAGGGTACAGAGACAAATGACTAGAACAGGACTTTTGTCTTGTTATATTGTATCCTTCTGGTCTGTATTAGTAAAAGGCGATGCGACCATCGCCTGGTCTTACGTCGCGATTCAACGGTACATACTTTTTAAAATCCTTATAATGAAAGCTAGGCTAACTTTAAACATGATTTGACTAAAATTTAAAATTATATTATAATCTATTTTATTAGTTACCTAATTCAAAACACGTTAACAATGTACCTATTTCTTATACAGTAACTAAAATCAGGTAATTGCATAAAGTTAACAAAGAGCTTTTAAACTTATTTAATTTAAAATTTAGCTGTCGAAAAGCAAAATTTTTTTGCATAGTTGTACGGAATCTAAATCCTCATCTTCCTTGGGCCTTCTTATTTTCTTCTCCCAGTACGAGTAGCTTTCATAAATTGATACCTCAAGTCGGAACCCAATGTTGCGTATGAAATGCTCTTGCTTGACCAGTTGTTTGTCTAAAGAGCGGAGAAGAGTAAAACCTACAGTGTCTAGCTTCTATATGACCATCTTTATTGGTCTATATTCTTTTTTCACAATCATGAGAATATTTTAAATAATTACTTTGAATAATTTCGCTTCGTATATTAACAGTTAGGTACTGACGTATTGTGCTTATTATAATCAGAAAGCATGGCAAAATTCAATTATAAAAAGTAATTCAATAAAAGAAAACCTTAGGAAAACGCAAAAAAAAAATTAACAATAGAATAAAAATACAGTACGAGCAGTAGATAAAGTAACGCTCATTATGGTCTGAAACTCAAAATGGATGCTTCTGCTATTGGAACTTCATCTTGAGTCTTTAGCTCCTCTGTAATAAATAACACGTGAATGCAGATATTCTATAGTTATCATTTTTTTGCCTCTTGCCTATCTAAGCAACTGATCGGATTTTAAACAATTTAGAAACAAAGTCTTGTTTCTGTTTGGATATTAAGTGAATTCAATTTAAATCAAATCATTTATTGCATTTCATAATGTACATCAGTTCTTACTACTAAAAGTCACTGTCTTATATAATAGGTACACTATGAACCCTGTCGGGAATCGCAAAACTAAAAGTGGAACAGCAAGCGACAATGAACTTAATCAAAAGTGTATTTAGTCTATTCACTTTTGAATAAGTTGGATCCAATCCTACAGGTCTATCTACCTGCATTTGCGGCCATATTATGATAGGCCTCCTTTCCAAAAGTACCGATTGGACCCAACTTAATTAAACGTGAATAGACCAAATATCCAAAATATCCGAACGGAAAGAAGACTGTTCTAGATTGTTTAAAATCCATTTATTTCAAATGTCGTTTCGTTATCAGCCCACTGTAAGCTCAAAACTAAAGTGACGATTAACTAGTTGGTAGTATAACATTTAAATCGCTCTTAATGCCTTTTACAAAATGGTGGAAATGAGATCGCAGCTGCTCTAATGAAGAAACAGTGTTCCGTTTCAATAAATGTTTCTACTTGTAGGTATTCTTTTATATTGATCCTTTTTCTATCTACTTCACTTTATATTCTTACTTTCTTTTAGTGGACCAATACTGCTTTAGACAAGAAAGTGATAGATAGCATGAATTTCTAGTTTCCTAAGGAATAAGTTAATTTTTTGCTTCTTTTTTTATTCTTTACATAAGTCCAATGTCGGATAAAAGCCCCTCCCAATAAAGGGAGGATTTGCCTATAATCACCCACACAGGGCAGGTGGGTTGGTGATCGCAGTAGTTGACGTACAGTCTTTGCACAGAAGTTGCAGAAGCCCGTTCTCTTTACCTTAAACTACCTTAATCGCCATCACCAAAGTCACAGACGTCACCGCCGCTAAATTAAAATGTGACTGGGCTGGTCACGTCAGCCGTATGCCGACCGAACTATGGGCCAGAACTCTAACTTTGTGGACCCCATCGAACAGACGTCGGCGTCCTGGAAAATCTAGGCGCAGATAGCGTGACGACCTAGATGCCTACTGAAAGGACTGGCAGGCAAAAGAACAAGATAGAGAGAAATGGAGAACTGAGAGGGAAACCTTTACCCAACAATGGAATTTAGCGAGCTCACAATAATAATAATAAAAATTACCGCAGGGCAACTTGTGGCGAGCTGTTGGTGAGTAACGACACCATGGACTGGACCCGAGTGCTCCAGAGAGCCGGTCAGGGCCCTCCTCCCCGACGTGTCTTCATCGGTGGGGGTGGAGACCCAAGAGGGCTCGCAGGGCTCTCAGCTCTGCATTGCCCTAATTGGCTGTGCAGAGAGGAGTCGTTAGAGCTGTTGCTCCAGGGGTGGAAGTGTTAAAGGGCATAACGCCGCGAGTAACTTCGGAGAAAGCGCAACACACCTCTCGACAGCCCTGAGTCGCCTGCACCGGTGTTGCTCCTTTGCCGGCAACTATCGTCGGCGCGTTTGAGGGGCCCATCTAGTGGGCAGCAAACCACCCAACAAGCAAAGTAATCCCATAAAAAATATTATAAGAGTAGTTTTACTAATAACGGTCTTATAAAGGTATTGTTCTAGACGTTTTTACTTATAATAGCATTCGACAAGCTTTAGTATACTCAAGAGCATTAGTTTTTATATCTCAATCTTAAACTTTGCTACAAGAATTCCGTATCTGACTTATAAGTTTGAAACATAATTGATCCTATAGTAGCATTTCGTAAGCGAACATGATATTATAACACACTACTCTGTGAACATTATAAGTTTGCGTGTATTGTCTTGTTCAAGACTCAACTCAACTCAACAACTCAAGTGTATGTTACTAAATCAATTACTTTAAAAGTTAACTTGTCATTAACATCAGTCATTTCGTTCAGATTAATATATATATATATATATATATATATATATATATATATATATATATATATATATATATATATACTAGCTGACCCGGCAAACGTTGTTTTGCCAAAATTGAGGATTGTATGTATTTTTGTATGTTGTATCATAAAAAAAAAGATATTAAAAATTTTGTCTAAAAAATAAAATAAAAAGTTTATTTACTACCCCTAACATTTAGGGGGATGAAAAATAGATGTTGGTCGATTCTCATAGATACCGGATAAGCACAAAAAATTTCATCAAAATCGGTCAAGCCGTTTCGGAGGAGTATGGCAACGAAAACTGTGACACGAGAATTTTATATATTAGATATACTAGTATTAAATCGCGTTGAAAATGGATATGTTCAAAGACGAATGACAATCTTTTGTGACGTTTTATTTCCTAAACAGTATCAAATAATTTATTTTTGACCCAGGAGAATACCCAATTTCATGGATAATCCTAATTTATTTTTAAATGGCGGCGAGATATCGGGATTGAGACTGCTTTAAGTACAAATTTACCTGTATTTATCTTAAAATTTACTTGAAGATGAGGTATTTTTTAAAAATATCAATTCTTTATGAGGATTATTAAAATATTAATTTTTTTTACATTTAATATACTACATGCTCGTTTTCAAAGGGCACTGTTAAAATTATCAAAATTCGGTACGTATTTACAATAAATATGAAATCCCCAATGAGTTCAAACATAATAAATATGACAAGCTCCATGATAAATATTATACGTAATTCAAAGAAATTGCTACTTACGTTCTACAACATTCACCAAATAGATAGTTATTTTTAAAGTGATTTCAGCATTTTTTTAGACGACAAGCAATTGCACCGACTAGCCGAAATTACAAAAGTTACTCTTAATCCGTCGGCTTCCAGACGGTCGGATCCGACCGAGAGAACAATAGATAACAATGGGTTTGCAAAATTGCGGTTGTTGACGGGTTAAGTAATTCCATTACTAGTGCATTATAAGCAACATTGCTCTAGTAAAATACATAGGTCAGGTAATAATAAGAAGTGTTAAAGCTTATAAATGTGTTGTCTCAGAACATTATAGAAACAATAGCGCTTTCCTAAGTATTTTATAAGACTTTGTAACATTCTGAAGTTAATTATAGGATAGTTATATGTATGGAACGTTCCTTTAAATAAGCCCAAATTCAGCTTTACAGTATGCTACAGGTAGCTTACAAGTAAAAAGAAAAGTAGTCTTGAAGATAGTTATAGGTACTGATTTGCTTGTTGGGCACCACCTGCCTACAATAGTCAGTAATCATGATTATGGCAGGTGACGTTCCTATTGCAATATCTCAGGATCAGTCCATCCCAATCTCATTCCATGACCCATAAACCTTTCCCTTTTTCTTGCAATAGATCTTTCTCCAGCGGAAACCTATATTCAAGGGTACACCTTTCATATGTATATTCAGGAATGAGTTTTGGCGGAAGCGCCATATAACATCAACTTCTCCAAAGGGCCTCTACGTGTTGGATCTGTATCCCCACGCAAGCCTCTCAAAGGACCGGGGTGAAAATACCCGTGAAACTAAAGGAGATATATAATAATAATACCTTAATCGCCTCTTACGACAACCGCGGGATAGGGATTTGGGAAAGGCTATTTTCCAACTTGCCTTAGATTGGGAATCGAACCCAGAACCTCTAGCGTGGGGAACTGGCGTGTTAACCACTACGCCACGGGGTCGCTAAACAAGCTACTCCCCTAAACATGCAATAAAATTATTGTAGTTAACAAAATGAAAATAACTTATGAATAAGTTAATACAGCAAATATGAATAAGTTAATACAATAATTGAGAAATTGCACTTGAATATTATTATAATATTTTAAACCGGCGAAGCTACCTATCAGAAATTAATAAGCAAACGGCTCAGAACTCGTGTCATGCTTGATAGCTGAACATCTGCATAGTATACATTCATCAAAATACATAGGGCGCACCATAAGTTTGCGGAACTGACCACTTACATAAACAATATTTAAAATTTTATTGCTACATTTGAAAATAGAACTCTTTGGCTGTAGAATGCAGTTTGTTTCATCTGACTGTCTTTTGTTTTTACCTTGTGGCGCCATTTAAAAAATTGTGTGTCTGCATCAACATGGATTTAACTCGGGAAAATTTTCGTAGTATCTCAACAGAGCATCGCTCGGCTTGAAACAGCTTTTGGCAATGAAGCACCATGCAAGACAACTGTTTATAGCTGGTTTGCAGAATTCAAGCGTGGTCGTATCAATCTCAGTGACGAATCTCGCGATGGTCGGCCGTCCACCGCTGTGACCAACAAAAACATCGATGCTGTGCGCCGTATGATTGAAACAGACAGGCATGTGACCTACCATGAAATTCGCACATCCTTAGAAATAGGCATGAGTCAAATACAATTAATCCTACACAAACGTTTGGGTGTGAGAAAGCTGTGCTCGCGGTGGATCCCACACAACTTGACCGAGGCTCAAAAAACGGACCGCGTCACTTGGTGCAGTGCCATGCTTACCAGATTCAACGAAGGTGCGTCAAATTTGGTGTGGGACATAGTAACAGGTGACGAAACATGGATTTATTGCTACGATCCCAAAACAAAGCAGCAATCGAGCGTATGGGTCTTTCAAGATGAGCCGAAACCAACCAAAGTGGCGCGCGTGAAAAGTGCATCTAAGCGGATGATTGCTTCTTTTTTTAATAAAACTGGACACGTGGCTACTGTTGCTTTAGAGAATCGTCGTACAGTGAATAGTGACTGGTACACGACCATTTGTTTGCCGGAAGTTATTGACGAACTCCGTAAAAATAACCGTAAACGCCGTATTATCCTGCACCACGACAATGCTAGTTCTCACACGGCCAGACAGACAAACGACTTGTTGAAGGCGAAAAATGTAGAACTCATGAGTCATCCTGCATACAGTCCCGACCTGGCACCTTGTGACTTTTATCTGTTCCCAAAAATTAAGAACCAATTACGCGGTCAACGATTTTCATCACCAGAAGAGGCTGTCGAGGAGTATGAAAAACACGTTTCAGAGGTCACCACAGAGGAGTGGCACAAAAGTTTTCAAAACTGGTTTCATCGAATGAAAAAGGGCATAGACGCCAAGGGAGATTATTTTGAAAAACAATAAATTAATTTTGTACCTTTAATAGTATTTTTTCATATTCATTCCGGAAACTTATAGTGCGCCCCACGTAATTGTAATTATTTTGATTGTTTTGTTATACTCATAATTTTATTATAAGTATCGTTTTAACTAAGTAGTTCGGCTCTCTACCTGTGTAGGTAAGAAAAAACAATTAATTGCAATCTAAAAACAATACCAGCATCAAAGTAATAAACAAAGAGCGAGGAAACGAAACGAATAAACCGCTTTCCATTTTATTTTATTTGTACAAAAGTTTGGAATCAAACTCATTGACTGGCCTCCGAGTCAAAGCGCGAGTTTTAGAAGATTTTTTTCTTTTAATGGACGCTGTAGGGTTGCACTCCACAGCGGTCGATATTTTGTATGGATTTTTTTAATGCGACTGCAGAAACAATGATGTTCTTCCAGTAGATGTGAGTTTTCTCGTAAGATTAATTTATATATAATACATAAGTATTAGTTTAACACTAATGACACCGAATTTAATTTCTTTAGGTCAGCGTCAACCACATTAAAATTGCATTTTAGATTCGAGTCATTTTCCACATTTCTTTATTACAATTTAGACATTTGACGACCTCCGTAGCGTAGTGGTCACCATGCTGGTCCACCACCTAGAGGTCCCGGGTTCGATCCCCGGTCAGGGCAAGTTGGAAAATAGCCTTTTTCAAATTGTCCTGGGTCTTGGATGTTTATCTATATATGTATTAGTGATAAAATATAGTATCGTTGAGTTAGTATCCCATAACACAAGTCTCGAACTTACTTTGGGGCTAGCTCAATCAGTGTTGTTTATCCCTTTATATTTATTTATTTAAAACACCAGATATTTTTAACCATTTACATAGCTTAAATTAACGACACGACAAAAAATTAATAATAATTTATTTTTGTAAAAAAAAAATACATGAGTTCCTTGGAAAGCCACGGACATACATTCAGATAAAACTTTGTAAACATTGTTATACGTAGGTGTTTGATGTTGTGAATTATATTAGTGCTTTCTTTATAAAATAAAAAATAAGTTTTTTCCTTACCGGCAACCCTGGCATCCCAGGCAGGCCGTGTTCGAGTAGGTAGCTATCGTAAGCCGCGTTGAGATCGGCACCGATAATTGAGAAAACGTTACGACTTTTGAATCTTAACACCGATTTAAAACTGCGACGGATAAATTAAAAGAATCTTTAGGACGATTGTTTCTCTTTGGCCAGGACCCCTATTTCCGAAACCGGTGAGGTGTGCGAAAACTGGTGACGCTAATGACTCATTTCGTTTTATTACTTCAATGTTTTTTCTTCAAGTGCTCTCCAATTTAAGCAATAAACTTAATTCAAAAATAAAAATATATTGATTTAAAAGAAAAACTAAACTAAGCTACTTTCGTGCAATAAAATATTGTGCTTAGCTATGATCACATAGACACCTATGTCTATGTATCATAGCTAAGCCCAATATTTTATTATATAGATTATACATAAACAGACTACTGTTTAGATGTAACTATTGCAAAAAAGAAAGTATTTTAATATTTTAATTTTTACATGTAAATATTTTTACATAATAAATATTAGACTTTTTAAATACGTGTTTTGTAAAAGTACCTAGCGTACGAGTACGTTTTACTGTAATGAATCGTTGACTTTAAGAATAAAACTCCAGATCCGAGATAACCGTGTCCTGAGCGCACTTTATGTCCGTGCGACTGTGAGTAGGTGGCGCTATGTCTGCGCTTAAAGACGTTTAATTAAAAGGAAATGTGTTGAACTGCTTTAACGCAGTTGTGCACGTGCTATGTATGGAGGCAATGCGCGGTTTTTAGATGTGAAGCTGATATCTTAAGATCAATGCAACCTTTTACGTATTTTTTCATTTATTTGTAGATCTTACACACATTGAATATATTTGATGTAAACATAGCAACAGTACGATTGGTTTTAAAATTGGGAATTTACTACGAGCATCTTTATAGTTTAATACACAAACAATGGCAAAGAGATATTTGTAACCTAACTGCCATTCATTATTCATAGATGGGCCATAGTTTGAATAGCTCCATAGTCACAACGATCATTTTTTGAAAAACCCACCTGGCTCGGTTTTCGACGCATCTCCCAATAACAGTCTGGAGCCTATTTAGACTTTCAGACTGGGGGAGGGCATAGAATACGCAATGGTCAGTTAAGATTCAGACCAAGATGCTATTGTAAATTTTTGAGTTGTCAAAAACTTTTATACTTCTTCAAAAGTAACCAGACGCAGCCCCCATTCCGTATCGGTAGCGTGGGAGGGGTGGGTATATTCGATTTTGCCGTCCCTCTGACTTCGCCGCCCGGGACAGGCGCCTCAGCTTGCCACCCCTAGATCCGGAGCTATCTAGGGAAGACCGTCCGCTGAGAGTTTCTCAGCAGGTGTAAGATTTGATGATAACGGGAGTATTTATTTTTTCACTATGTACTAAGTAATTAGGGTTTTTCTAATGATTGGCTACCTGAGAAACTTTTTCCGACGTGGAGACCCGGACCGTACAGTGCTTGTTGTGAGAAGCTGTTTAGAAGTGTTTAGCTTATCCACCGATTTAGCCACATTACGTCTCGTAGTTTGAATATATATTACAACGGAGTTGGCTTTAAGTACCAGATACGTGTACCCGATTGTGTACATAAATCTAGTAAAAATATACACTATCTAAGACTCAGAGATCATCCTTAGCTAGTTGTCTGTTATTTACACCTATAGCGCTAGAACAATATATTCTTAAGTGTGTTTAATTGTTTGATGACATTTCGGCTGATCCGCAGGCGACTATAAATCACACGAAGTCAAACACGGGACTCGAACCCCACACGTCAAACGTGACGCTCGCCATCACCCGTGTCATATGGAGGGAAAATTTAGATGTATTTAAAGAACTGATTTTTACCTAAAAGCAATTTGTGTTTTTATCAACATATTAGACAGACAACTTCGATGCTGGTCTGCGAGAAAAGAAGAAAAAATGTACTTACCAGCTGTATTTACCATGTAGCGTAGTAGCTCAAAGCCGATCGTGGAAACAAGCGGAAATCTGTAGGAATGGCTATAGCAACTCGTCATTGTTTTGATTCTCTTTTCTACATATTTCACCACTATGATGGTAAAAGCGGTCTTAAATTTGGTTTGCTGCTTATAGCACTGGAATATACACCATGGTTTAGGCCAGGATCCCGTAGACTCGACTAGACACAGACCCACATTTATTTGAAATGTTCCATCTTGTTTGCAAATTTTATTAACAATGCAACACTTGCACGGAACGGGAAGCAACTAAGAGTATGTCAGCTTTTCGTTACAGACAGATTTTAAGTGCGAATTTCGTATTTTTACTGCTTTAAGCTAAGCTATATTCAAAATAGCTCAATAACGAATTCATGACCATCATATATTTGGACCATCATATGATTTACACACACCAAGAAAAAGGATAAAAACAAGATTAAATTCAAGACACCAACCTACTGGCTATCTACAAGTCCACTTTCCATGCCTGAGAATCGCCGCTTTGTATCTACTAACCGAGGTAAACAGCCCAAGCCCAGTCCAGTAATAGTACCCATTGTTTGCTTACGTGTCATATATTGGCTTCGTCGGATTTATACTCACGCACTGCAGCGTATTGCGTTACTCGGAGCTATTAGAACACCCCCTATATTGGATAAAAAGAGATTTGGTAATCAAACCCTCGTAAAAACGGCTTTATTGCATTTAACACGGATGCTTCGATGGCTTACCAATGTTAGGCCATAATTCGGTTTTAAGATTTTGGTCACACTAGGGACTAGTACGTACTAAAACATAAAATATGCCGATCACTGTAAGCGATTTCAATCGGTTCTTTTGAAAATTCTTGGGGAAGAAAAGTGTCCTGCAGTGTATCTCCAGCTGAAATAATGATGATAATAACCTTTACCTTACTCTTGCCAGTGTAGAATGCCGGGTGTTTATGTCCGGCCGACATCTAGGAATGCTCTTACCAGATAGGTACCTTAGAGTTTATCATACAAACATGCTCTAGCTTTTATTTTAAAATGACAAGTCAGATTTCGACAAAATATTTCGATAATTTACTAACTTTCTTTAATTTTCATATACATATTTATTGTGATAAACATCCGTCAAAGTACTAGGAAAATGCAAATTCTTTAAAAGAACCTACAATATTTTGCCGAAATCTGACACGTTGTTGACACAAAACAGAAGATTACTCTTTTTAGTCCGTATGTTAACTTCCTCTATAAATTCCGGATCACTGCTCTCTCATACCCAGTCACAACAAGCAATCATTCCATATCTTTCTCATCATTCAGGTTTAATGATAATTATATATTAGGTACAAAACCATTCCATGTATTTTAGCACGATTAATAAGAGTTTGGTTGCGTTTTTCATTACGTGGCCAGGTCAGCGAGGGCTTTTTAATTTGTTCACCACTATATACATATATATGAGTTGAATTAAATAACGTGAAAACATCTCGAATGTCGACAAGATTCTGGGACACCGAAGAGGAGGGCCGATGTCATCTGCCTCCTACACAATTAAAATCTGAAATAATGCCACTAAAGCAGCCAAGCAGGGTTTTATTTTAAAAAGTGCTATTACCATTAAAAAGGTTCATATTGGTCGAGTCTATAACTTACTTTCTAAGAAACATCAAATGAGACAATGAACAGATAATACTAGCAAATCAAATGGAATATTAAACGTACGAAATAATGTTTAACATTTAGGTATAGCGCTAAATGGACCTTCGATAACATTGATCAGTTTGAGGTAAGTATACAAATAATAAAAACATTAAATAACTTGAAAATAATAACAGTTAAAATCTTCTTAGGGGCTAGTTAGTGCAAATAAAACCATATCATTGTCAAGATAAGTTTAAATATAGTAATTTTTTTTTAAGATGCTATTTTGATATATTTAAAAACACAATCGTTGAGAATTGTCAAACAGTAGGCATGAAAAAAAAGACATTGCTTCTTCTAATGGTCTCACAAGTGATATTTATTATTCAAGCACTCGCCCACTCTACTCGTCGACTACTCGGTCAATATGAGCTCGGTGTTAAATTTAGTTTCGGGGATGATTATGTCGCCACCAGACTAGGGACATTACGTTCACAATTTTTGTGAATTATTATCCGTATTATACCCTCCGCTTTTATAATGCTGGTGCCGATTTTCGACTTCTTAATTTTAGCACAATTAGGATTTTTGGTAATAGCTTCGTGTTTAGTGTGGATTTAACGAAATTGTTTCAGTTAGCTATGTAATGAAATGAGTATATTACTAATGTTAGGTATATGTTTTATATTTTAATACTGTCTTAAGGGTAGGTACTCGGCTTCAAATAGTTGGTTACTTGCCTTTTTTTCAATGATTTAGTGTGGGACGCTGGTGTTAGATTTTTCACTATTTAAAATACAGTGCTGTTCTAGGTTAGATGTACGTCCGTATACTGTATAATAATTCAGTGTAAATACTTGGAGTTTTGTCTACCATAGACGGCAAAAATCAAATTAAATTTTTTAAGTCATTTTTTTCCATCTTGTATCATTTAAAATATGCTTGAAAACCCAGCGGTTTTTTATCAGAATACCAATGAATTGAATATCAAGGTTTTAACAAGCTTTTATAGCTTGTTAAAACCTTGATATTCAATTCATTTAATAAACATTATTAAAACACGATTTAATTAACATTATTGCAAAACTACATTTTGATAGCTTCTATTATTTGAAAAAAATATCCTTTAACCCTTGTTCAGTTGACCATATCTAGTTCAGTATCAATAACAGGCATACATAGTTCGACTTCAAAGCGCCGCGGGCAGCCGGCGTGAAGTTTCTTGATACTTGTTAAGAAAAACAAGCAATGCGACTCATGTTATACAGATATGCCAAATGATGTTCGTCGGGGTATAAAATGGGGTCGGCGGTTTTGAAAAATAATCTGAATACTAAAATGTGCACGTAGAAAGCCTTCGCGTGTGATGTGGACATTTGATATGTCTGTCGCTTTTAGACCTACACATTAATATTTTGCTGTAATGTCTTCATTATCAAAGTCAGAAGTAGATTGTCCATGTAAAAAGTTCTATAAGATATCAATGTAGAGATTTGAGCCCCGTGGTAACCATCTCCTTTCTCGTAAAAAGCACCTAAGAGAGATATTTCCATGTACCTAAATTACAGCATTGACTAGTGCAGAGTGCTAAGACTTCATAACATATACAGCTATATGGTTGGTACATGATTCCCCAACGTGGCGACAGTGGGCAGTCACGTTTCTATACTGGACTGACGTAAGCTGTAAAACATATACACATACATTTTCTCACACCTGTTTTCCATAGAGGTAGGATTATAAAGATACTATGAACGAAACCTCTTTCGTCAACACTCGTTATTCTTTTCATGACTTTTTAACGGAGAAAGAAGGTATATAGAGAATAGGCTAAAATACGAGTATAACGAAATAAAGAACGCTATGCTTTGTCTAACGATACCACGTCTCTTGACAGTAAATCAGACATCAAAGAAGCTTCTAAATAAATGAAGTGAAAACTGCCAGTAAAAAAAAATATTAAAATAAAAAATCGCCTGCAATCTGCAAGTAATTGTCCCTTGATTGATATACTCGTATGCACAAAATATGCACTCATTTCCCGCCGCTGATTGCGGCGTATGTAGATGAAGTTAAATTAAAACGACGATGGGTTCTGCTGATTTCAATATTAAACATTTAATGTTTAATCATTAATCAATACATTCAGGTTACTTTGCGGATGTCAAAGTTTCTTATATGTGATTTGAATTAGGTACTTGGTGCGATTTCGCCACCTGTTAGTTCATGCAAACTATCGCCGGCCGGCGCCCACCCACCACTGTTAGTCCCAGCATACCTGCCACCAACAGTCCGTGTGCACCCGCCACCAACAGCTGATGCATGCTCCCTCTCATTCTGCTGCATCCGCTGCGGCTGCAGCAACAACGAACAAGTTGTTGATCGTTTGACGCTAGACCGCCGAACGATCAACAGCTTGTTTGGTGCCTAAGGATGCCTGGTGGAGGAGAAACACGTGTCGTGTATGCGGTGTTCGATGTTGCAGCAGCTGCAGCGGCAGCATGGGAGGGAGCATGTATCAGCTGTTGTAGGCGGGTGCACGCGGACTGTTGGTGGCAGTAATGCTGGGACTAACAGTAGTGGGTAGGCGCCGGTCGGCAATAGTTTGCACGAACTAATTGGCGGAATCTCACAAAGTTGGTCATTGAAATCACATAGTATATATTCAGTTATCATTGTGGTTGGTCGAAAACAGCACTTAAAAAGTGGAAAAATGGCAGCTAATTTTATCTCCAGAAGCAAAATAAGATGTTAAAAAGGATCATACGGCTAATCATAATCATCATCGTCAGCTTTTATGAACCCATCGTTAGGCATAAGCCTCCTGTCCGAACCATCTTTTTCTATCCCTGGGCACCATAAACCAGCTGTTTCCTGCAACTTGCTTGACATCGTTAACCCACCTTGCCGCCGGACGTCCTATACTACTTCATTTTCCATTTCTGAAGTAGATAACACTCAGTGCCGGCCTTACTCCACCTACCATCGTTCCTTTAAGCCAGGTGTCCGTCCAGTTCCATTCAGAGCAACGGTTTTTTATATGTTTTGAAATTAATTGGGTATGATTATTTAAGTTCATCACTTGTTGATAAATCTCACTAGAAAACTCGAAATAAATATAAGTCTTAGAGTACATACATTTTCTATATAGATACGTGTACGATCTATCGTATTTTTCAAAAGGACCCCAAAAGCTTGTGTTTTCGGCGGCCTCTGAATCGTTAGTTGCTCATTATTGCCCGACAATGGGCCACAGTTAGGCATTAGAAAGGCGCACTAATGACATCCCGGGCAGACACGCCATTTTTACCGAACAACTCTTTGCCGAGTCTTTATCCATTCAATTTACCTCTTTAGAGCCGATTTTTATAATGAGTTCGATGGTTCGTGTGGATTTAATGCTTTTGTGCCGAAGCATGTTTCTAGAGGCGTTTTTTGTGAAGAGTTCTTGATAAACTGTTCTATTTTTTAGAATTTCAACTCATCTACTTCAACTAAAGTAAAACTTTGTTGGTTTATTTAATTAACGTAACAATCATGAAAAATAAATGACGAACATTTTCTTCCCTACGTCATGTGCATGATTCCAAATTCAATTTGAAAAAAAAAAACTATCTTTAACGCTTAAAGCTATATTTTATAAATGAACTTATATTTAAAAAAAAGTTTTACTTTCCGATTTTGTACAAAATATACTTTTGAGAATTCAAATTTTGACATAGTATCAAAGATAGATGACGATTACTACAAACTCTACTTCTTGATATCTTTTGTTTCTTTGTTTTAATTTTATTCAACTATAACCTAAGGCATTGCTTAGGTAGATGTGTCATCTGACAATTCTACGGGAACCATACATTTTTCTCGAATAAAAATTATCCTATGTGTTAATAATTCCATTCAATAATATCAACATGCCAAATATCTTTTCAACGCGTTTTGGATGTTTGTAAGAAACATTCAAATACATATCTATATAATCTTTATTTTTTTATATATTTATAATAATAGTAAGGTAACCGTATAATAATAATAGGATAACCTTTTCATTTGAAAATCCGTGAACACAAAAATCTTAGTAAAAGCTCTACCTAAGTATATTATAATATACTGCTAGGTACAACAATCACAACAAAATATCCCAATAACGAACTTAGTATAATGCAACGCCATCTAGCTGCATATAGCTGCAACAGCGGCACCAGTGGGACGTGCTAAATGCAACGGCCCACAAACCCGACCGAGTCAATATTGACTAAATCCCATCATTTCGACCGCCAGACACACAATAGATTTATAAGATAAACACAGAGTAAAATGTCTGCAAATACGATTGACAACATTTTAATATATGGCCGACTGTTTGTTTTGTCTACACTATACCATGCCTACATGCATTAATACTGTAGCGTAAAATCGTCGTTTTTGTATACGTAGATTAAATATGGATAAAAGGACAAAGAGAGGCGAACATAGTGTGTTTTTTTTACCCGTTGACTTAGTAAGCCTGTGGGATTTTGGCAGCGCGGCTTTCCATGCTCCGTTAAGTATTTTTAATGGGTGGGAATTCAAATAAAGGCTTCTTCATAATCCATATAATGCGCCTATACCTACATTTTTGGTGGTTTTTAATTTTCATGCAAAATTTTATCTTAATAATTTATCTCAAACTTCACATTTCAGACTTCGTTTCTTTTTATATTTTACAATGTGTTGTTTTCTACAGCTTTTCTCAAAAGAACATTACCTATAGCGAAAACCATTACATCTTTCTGATATAAAATGTTCAGCTGGCGGATGTTTCTAAAAGGAATTTTGAATATTTATCCAGATCCTAATATAAAAAGTAGTTCATACTGATGAACTGAGGAAACCTTGAGGAGTATAACCTTATCACTACATTACTGACGTTGCGTTCACTTCTACAAAAAAAAATTACAAATGGCCGTCACGTGGATTACCCTTCTTGCGAATGCAGTTGTTGCACGACATTTTCGTGATTACTCTTTTAGTCGCCTCTTACGACGTCCAGAGAAAAAATTGAGCGGTCGCATTCTAGGCTGGAAGCCACAACGGCTGAAAATGAAGTTCACTAAGTTCAATGACGACTTCTGTGGCCTAGTGGTCATCATGCTACGATTTCCTGGGTACGATCCCGGTTAAGATGAAAAATAATCCTGTGCAGTTTGACCTGGGTATGGATGTTTACCCCTAAAAACCCTGTCCGAGCCTTGTTGGAGCATCTCAGACCGTCAATATGAACAACTTTACCTATGGAACCAATGCTTGAAACTCGACCAAATATCGTCATTTTCATACAAATTGCCGGGTCGGCGAAACACTTTCGTATGAAAATGACGAATTTTTTTTCCAGTTTCAAGCATTGGTCTTATAGGAAAAGTTGTTCATATTGACGGTCTGAATTGCTCCTACAAGGATCAGACAGGGTTTTTGTTAAATATTGTATATTATAAAATATAGTATCGTTGAGTTAGTATCCCACAACACAAGTCTCGAACTTACTTTGGAACTAACTGTTAAATTGAATTAGTAAATTCTATGCGCAATGATACCGAAAGCATTGGCATATCATAGGTCTTATGCCATAAGGTATTAAATCAACTAAATAGAACTCCTAACTTGTTATACATTAATAGGCCACAAGAAAATGTGACAGAAGCAATTACAACACGGATTTTGCATTCCATTCAAGCTGTCACATCAGAAATGTAATAAAGAAATATTCAAGAGGTTTACCAGTTTATTGTCAGGGTACACCTGAGCAAACGGGCCTACCCGAGCCGTCAAAGAGGATTTTAACAGTTGGTATTTACAGATTACCCTATACACAAACAGTGAGGGCAGGTAATTTTGTATGGGACATTAATGCGGGCAAACCTGCCGGATGTATAGTTGTTTTATGAGTTGTGACAGAAAGGATTTTGTTGTGTAGGTTTGTTCCGTTTGGCTTATCTAAATACGAACTGTATGTATTTATTTAATTAATACTTTCATTTTTGATAAATTCATTTAAAAAAAACACGACAGACAGTAACTTACCAATAATAAATACCGAAATATACTTAGTAAAAAATATATGTAAAATATAGACAAATATTGTCGATGATTCTAAATAACTTTTTTCAAGGAATATACTACTAGGTATACCTAACTAAAATCTTATTTTAATATGTAAAGAACCCTTTTTTCGAGAGACAGTGCTCATTAGCCATTGTGGACTGACCTCATCCTTATATTCAGTACGTATACTTTGTTAGTCCTAACAAGTTACTCTTGGGGCCGCTTTCCTAGTACAAACAGGAGCTTACTCCCTAGTCTATTTTTTGTTAGTCGCAGCCTACAAAGGGTTGAAATTTGCAATACCGTCACGCCTCGGCGAATACAAGTTTCACAATTCTCACATTTTCTTTCCAGATTCATAACGAAAGTTGACGAGTGACAAGTTGACGACACTATTGTGCAGAATTATCGCTGTCAACTTCAGTTCGTCTCCTTACAATTAGCTTATTATAGCTAAGTCAGAATATAAAGCTACTTACTAATAAAAAAATTACATCTGCTGGGCGTAATATTTCGATATGAAACTTATGAAAACATCTCGTCCTTATGAAATACTTAATATAACATTAAGTTAAGCATGCCTTTCAAGTACACTTACTAGCCTTTTTGTATTAAATATACCGTACTTAAGTAATTAGTTATATAATTTTGGAAAAGGTTAATCAAATGACGCAGATGAAATAAACAAAAAAGGAAAATAAAATTGAAATTTCACGACCACAACCGTCTAACAGCATTATGACCATTAAACTTTTGATTAATAGCTATACAACAAAAGATCTGACGATAATTCATGTCTGTATGTTTGTACACAAACGTTCGCTGCACAGCAGCAAAAGGGGTAATATTTAACTCAAAATCAATGCCGAACGCCATTGTATGCACACCGCGTCTCAAAGGGGGATGTTTATGTCTTCTACTTATACTAATATCACCACCCTGCAGCGCAGTTCACACTGGTTTAGTTGAATAGGCGAGAGGCTGGTAGGTAGTCCGGAAGGCTCTTTATTACCTACATAAAAATTTATATACAGATAAAAAGATTAGTAAATGATCTAGATGCACTTTCACACTTTTAATTCCGCTATTTTCTAAGTCAAATCAGATTCTTTTTTCTAAACGTCAAAACAAACATTTTCTATAGGATTTATATAAAATACAGGCAGATGACGTCATAGTTTATTGAAATCAAAAAGCGCTCTATTTATCAGTTTTTCTGCAATAATAAATTCAAAATCACATTTAAATGGAAATGTTAATAGACAAGTGACATTATTTTGCGCCGTTTTATTTTCTTAACAGTACAAAATAATTTATTTTTGACCCAGGAAAATGCCCAATTATGAGTGACATAAGTTAAAAGGTAAAACTAAAGCTGAATACGGAAATCAGAAATAATTTGTAAAACTACAAAAAAATTGTAAGCGGTAAATTACCTTTTTTTTGATAGTCAATTAACAAAAGTAATTATCACAATAATGTAATTTTATATCCGAAGGGTATCGACAGAGCTGTTATCACAATCAGTATAATTAACTAAAGATCGAAATTAGTAAAGGTGAAAAAATACCACGTGAGCGGGACTTAATTAGTTTGAGTACTTTAGTACTGCATATTGAATGCCTAAAAATCCTACAAAATAATATAATTAACTTTATAGGCGACCAAGTAACCTTATCACACTCGACCAATGTGACTTGGGTTCAAGGGTGGTTCCTTCAAAGTTTGTGTGTTAATACAAACACTTGGAGTAGGATTCGTACAACGTGATACCCAATGTACTGAAACGGTATTATTACATAGCGCCAACCGGAATTTGTAGGGTGAAGCCCTTATTTTGACTGGTTCATTATTAAACTGCTTATTGAATTCGATGTAATTGGAACCGACGTGAATTTGTCGGGTTATATGAATAGGATGGACTTGAAGTGTATTTCATATTTGCTTATGAGATTTGAATGTTTAATTTTTAAAGGCTGCGATCTGTTCAAATTCATCAAAACGTGCCTTTATTGTGTAAAATTTCGTCACATTATATTTACGACGAAGTTTATAAAGTTTACTTTATGTTATTTTTTAAGATGTTATCCTAGACACCTAACACCTTTTCACATATCGATGATACATTGTTGTATTATATTCATGAAAGACAATATTGCCATTACCATAGCTTGCCATCTGGCGCTTTAGAAAAAAAATGCCTCAGTAGCTGGCATAATAAGACTTTTCATTATTGTTGCTTTCGATATTCGTTTTGATATATAAGTAGTAATTGATTACTAGTTTGAAAAGTATGGAGCCAATAAATAAATTTGATGTAGTTTTACGACCAATGCCTGACATCAACCCTCCTTGGGATGCGTATGTGCTGATAATTTTACAATAGAGTGCAGCCAGGCTCTCCTCGGGAATACATTTGTTGCGCAAGACATTCAGTAAACTTTTAGGAAGTCGCAATTTTTCTACTGCACTTTAAGTATAAGACAATGACATGAAAACGTAATTTTTATTATAATACCATAAATATTGACTCTTTTCGATATGTAAACAAACAATTCAGTAAAATTGGTAAAACGTAACCTCCTTTGATGTTTGAAGCCGACTCGAACCGAAAAACTATACGAGCCTATAACAACGGATACGAGGGTTCGTCTACAAACAAAATCTTTCGTTTCATGTAAATATGGAGTGGAACAAACTACGTGCCGAATTCGTGAGAGGCTGCCTGTTACATGTGTCAGGGGGAGGGGGTCGCTGGGCGGACACATGTCGTGCGGGTCCTCCTCTTTCTTATTAAAAGGGTTGCCAGACTTACGAAAAACGCCTGGGAGAAAGAAAATTGTGGTAAGAAAACATTGTTGTCAGTAAGCTGTGTCTTTGTGGAACCGACTTGATGCCGTGACGCTTGTAGTGTTATTCGAAATGCTTTGAAATGATCATCTTTTTTAACGGTAAGAAAAACAAATGTTGGTTAGTACACATATAGGTTACTTTTAAGCCCTTAAACCGAGACGGACTTACTTACTTATGGTCAATAAGTAAGGATTAAAATCAGCAAGCTAAAAAACGAAAATTTCCGAAATGTTGCTAGCAAACTGCTGCTCTCCACAGACACTATTGGACACACAAATAGGCAAAGTATAATAAAAAGGGATGTATGTATACATATCAGTCAATCGTCGTTTCAGTTATTTTACCACATTACCGCGAGTCGTGACCATTATTTGAAATCATCGACACGACAATAAAGTACACACACATCAACGAAGTATTTTGCTATAAACTTCTCTACTTCACACATAGCACCAATAACAAAGCAGTTGATAGTTATGTGGTACCTAGTTAATATTGGAATTTATGTACATTCCTTCCATGCTGGTCTGGGAGTAATGTAAAAACGCAGAATGTTCCAGCTTAGTATATATCATGTTCGGTGATAAACAAAACAAACAAAACAAAAATTGTCCCATTTGTTCCATTGGGGATGTCTTAATTGGAGACGAATGGGATATACCCCCGATGAGAATACGCATTAGGTACTAGCGCTTGCGCATGTTATGCCATCCCGGGCGTGAGCTGCACTTGGGTGGTTTAGACCACAAGCAGCATACAAATTGTCTCGAGCTCCTCCGAGCTTCAGTTGTCATCCTACAATGGTAGTCGTCAAGCTATGTCAGATGCCTTCACTTCAGGTATCTTGAAAAATCTGACACCAGTGTTGGGCACTTACGAGTACATACATAAAAAACAAACAAAACCTAGCATGAAATTTTGAAGGGCAAGGCAACCCTGGCAGATCCACCACAGCCTCCCTTGCTCAGTATGCACATTATACATGAGCAGACACGTAGGACGATCATCTTTATATTACTGACACTTCGGTAACGGCACAAAACACTTACTAGTAAACTTACTGTATTTTTGTTATGTTTGATTACTTGATATTAATGTAATTATCCGAAATTTATCAATTATAAATTGTCTTGCATAAACTGGCGAATGTTCATTTTAAAATCATCATAAATTGCGGGGTACACAGAACCTACGACCTACGGCCTTAAAAGCAAAAGGAGGCCGCGAAGGTGTAAAAGAAAAACAAAATAGTGGCGGACGACCAAAATACAATACCCGGCATGTAAGTTGAATGAAAATGGCGGCCGTCGGCGCATGTTTAATTGAAAATAAAAGTGTTAAAAGAGATTTTTTGGTCTTTCTTCAAAGCCAAAATCATTTCTATCTGAAGTTTGGATAGAAATGTAATTAGAAATATGATTCTAAATGGACAAACAACGAACAAAAACGACCGCCATTTTTGTTTAACTTACGTGCCGGGTAATGTTATTTGTTTCCCTAGCCGCAGCTAGCCAAATCACCTAATGAAATGACCTGCGCAAGAAGGGAAGCAGCTATTACATTTTATTACATTTTTATACCAGACTTAAAGACAGAGAATACATAAAGAGACTACAGAAAATCAAAAAGTGAAAGTAATTCGCTTACAACATTAACTAATTTGATAAAGAAAGATAATGATTACAAGTGAAAAGAAACGAACTTACTGAACGTGAAGCTTCGCTGTAATAGTCAGCTTCACATAGCAGATTGTAATGCACAATAAAAAAAAAATATTCAAGCACGCAAGAACAAGCGGTGTACAATTACCAACACATTATTGTACATGATAGAAATACTATACTGGCGTGTTTTACGCAGCTACAAGAAAAGATCGAAAGCATAGTGTTAGCGAAGAACGGTTTGAAATATGAACCTTCAAACTTGTCATGTTTAGAACATTTTCAAACAGTTTTATTTAGTTTGCCTTGTATGGGTCTTGTTTGTGGGTTAAATCACGTAAGTACTTCATTTAAATTTTAACCCCTTTCTATTCACCGATTGATCTGTTTTGATAGGCGTTTATTACACTATCCGATTTGTAGGAACTCGAATCAGGAACCGAAATATGTAGACAGTGTTTATTCTACCCCAAATTGCATCCTGAATCGTATAGATGACGTCAATGGCAATGTCAAAAAGATATTGAAGTCAACTCAACGGCCATTCGTGCGTTATGTTAACTGTCATACTTGACATCAAATCACCATATGTCCGTCTTTTTTTATAATAATAAGATGTGAAGTGTAATTAACATAGCTTCTGTTGCAATTAATTTTAATAAATGACTTTAAATTCCATTAATTACAATCAGTATCATTTTGTAAAAATATATATTTTTAAGTGAACAAAACGCACCAAGTCGTCCTTAATCTTAACGCTGCAATTACACTATTCTCAATAGGATACGATTTAGGATTAGAGCGATTGAAACCTCTTTTTTCTCTAAATAGGAACCCAACATAGAAGTCACAAACACGCATTTCAGTTTTACGTGTCTATTTTTGAAAACAGTCCGTTTTGTTAGTTAATTTGAAAAAAAAAACGCAACTGTAAATAGAAAATTATTTGAATCTCTATAAATTATATTAGAAATTAAATAATATTAGAAATTTAAAAACCAAACGTCTATCTTACTTATCATCAATACCATTTCAATCGCAGGTATTCGAGTGTTTAAAAAAGGCCTTCCCTCATACAATATAACTTTTAAGTCATCAACAGAAAAAGATGAAATGGTCCTACTCTTTGGTTAGATACCACACGTGTAAATACATATGTAGGAAGGTAAATCCAGTGTAGTGTGACTAACGCAAATGATGCTGGTGAAACATATTCCGAACGTTGTATGCCCACATTAACAACCATTACTATGTTAATCGCAGAAAAAACTGTGAATGAGCAATTTGAAGTCAGTCAAAATGCTCTAACGACACGATTAATTATAATAAACACGTTTGTTTTAGATAGAACCAGGAAGTAGCTGAGTGAAAAGAGGATTGATTATATAGACGCATGATTTTCAGGACAAATAATGTTCAGTATAAAGTGTACTTAACAATAGCGTGACTTTTAGCAAGTTTCATCCAAGATACTGGATGCTGTACAGTGTGCAATGTGTAAAACTCAGACTATGGACATATACAGATCTGTGTTGTAGAAGTACCATTTAGGAGATACTTGTGACTCTAGGATGGGGTCTATCTACTCTGTGATTTAAACCGTTTCGTTCGATAATGTTACTTCCGTTAGGTAATTTGACTTTCGTGAATGACGCGGTTTTCAGGCAATGTTCAGAATATTGAAAACAGATGGTGCTAGTCTCGTACGCCTATGATGATTTAATTTATAGTTAAGGACAATATGGGATATTATCCGGTATCCTAGACTGCTAAGTCATTATGGGGAATGAAAGCGGGCTGAGGTGCAAAGAAAAGGAGTCTCCAACGGAAGTTCGAAGAAACTTAAAACTGCTCACACTATCATATTTTAATCCATAGGGCAGGCGACGCACTTAAGATTTTACTGCTCTTAGCAGAAAGAACCAAGGACTGCAAGGCCCAAAAACACTTTTCAAGAAGGAATCAAAATATAAGGTGGGTGTACCATGGAAGGCCACTCTACCAAATAAACAGTTATTATTCGTTTATTTATTGGTAAATAAAACTAACAGATATTTAAGTAATACTTTGTTTTATTACTTAACATATAAATCACTTTTTTGAATTGCAGATTTAATCAATATTGATTGAACTTAAGTTTCATTGAACTCTTCCGAATGGCCTGGCTAGGAACTAGGCTCCTTAGAAGGCCATCATAAAAAATCAGTCATTTAACACTAAAATTTACTGAACAACGATTAAATCTACAACAAAAAGAAGTGGTTTATATGTTAAGTAATAAAACAAAGTATTACTTAAATATTTTTTAGTTTCATTTATCCAGTAAATAAACGAATAATAACTGTGTATTTGTTAGAGTGGCCTTCCATGGTACACTCACCTTATTTTAACGTCGTCAATTCCCGATATCGAAGAAGCGAGAGACCGTACTGCCAAAATAGAAGCGCGAGAGATTTGCCGCTGCGTCTGTGATTTCTAGCTCGATGAGTGTTTGTGTAAATAGAAGGAATTTGTCATCACATGGCAATAACTACGAAATTTTAATAATTGGCCTTCGAAGGAGCATGGCCTTCCATGGTCCACCCACCTTAGTAATGGTTTGCTATCCGCATCGTTTATTAATATGATTCGTACTTGGTCCAAATTGAATCTAATCGTTCCATATACTTAGCAACAACGTGGAGTCCTTTATCTATTTTATTATTATGTAAAATAAAATAGATAAAGGACTGACTAAAGGAATGTCTGGGCTCCTGTCAAATAAATAGTAGAAGTTTTTCTGCTAATTAAAACACACGCAAAGCCAGTCGTGGGAAGGAACTAGGGTCAAACGTGGTGATGCAACATGCTTTGACACGGTTGTATGGCTGCAAAAACAGCAAGCACAGGGTACATGATACTAGCGATATAAATTTTATTAGTCTAGCTTATTTTTAAAGGAAATACAACAACTTACGGTAACCTATCACAAACTCTAATTGCTTTTCTTCGATTTTCATTTGTTCAAAAACGATACAACGTAGTTTTAAATGCCAAATGGATTCTTTACCATATTTTCTGCTTATATAATCGTCTTTTCGTCTTCTATAAAATCTGTCGACCGAAAATCAACACTTGTAATTTTTAGGGAAAAAGAGTTTTCGGTCAAATGTAAATATAGAAAATAAAAAAAATAAAAAACGTTTTTGGTATTTTGAAATTCGTAAATAAAGAATTATAGTTTGTGATAGGTAACCACAACTTACACATATAAATTGTTTTTAAAAATATTTTTCTAAATAACGACAGTGTGACAAAAATTGCACTATTGTCCTCCTGTTGGAATCCTGGATCATTTTTAACATCTGCCCTGGACGAGATGCAGCTGGTAAATTTTAAGAATTTTTCTTTTATCTTATGCTAATCTGGGAGAAAAGGTCTCACGTCACTACAGGCTTAAAAAATATGAAAAGAATATTTCTTTTTATTTGTAGAATTCTTTCGTTTATTTTATTTAAACATAATACTCTAAAAACAAGTTTAAGATCATGTTTCTCACAATTTACTTAACACCTTTTAATTTTAACAATTTGTAAACGCCGATACCGGAAACATTCGGGGCCAATCACCTTGTCCGAATCCTTGTGCTCACTTCCGTTTAACATGAATCAATAGTTGACGTGAGAAAAATGCAAAACCAGACACACTTTTGCATATTAGCACTGAAACCATCAAAATATCGAATATGATGATAATCAACTGGTAATATTTGATTTTGATTAGATTTTTGACAAATATTTTTTAAGACACAAATGTGTCCCTACAAATGTTCTTAACAGGTACAATTTTTCCTCTGCGCCTGAGTGCCTTACTTTATTATCTTCATTAATTGTTCTTACCAGGTAAAACGTTTCCTCTGTGCCTATTTGCCTAATTTTAATATCTTCATTAATTATTTATGTATTTAGGTGCAACCATATTCTATCGGTCTCAGCTCTTATTTACTCACTGGATTCTTTCTTTACCTTCCAATTTCTATCGTGTATGGTCATTGTTACCTACTAATTAATAAGTTCGTGCTGGAATCTGAATTTCATCACTATCACAATGAGAAAAAAAAATTGCTGAGCCAGTTTTGCTAATTGTGATTTGATTAGTAGATACCAAACTGTGTTATTAGCACAACAAACTACAAATATCAGTACTCAGAGCTACTAGTAGAAAAACAAATTTTATCTACTAGTAGCTCTGAGTTCAGCAGTCATTCGATTTTGGTAGCAAAAATTTTTGCTACCAGCAACCATTCTTTTTTCTCTTCAATTTTCTTCTGCTTGCAATAGAGCTACATCCGCTATCAATAATAAAACTACCTAGAATACTATGTATGCAAGCTACTTTACATTACATCTACATCACACATACCATTTAAAATAGGATCAAATGTGTTAGATGTCTTATATTAAAAACAAACATTCGTTTGGAAAAATCAAGAACAACTAATAATATTGTAAAGCATTTTCATTTTATGTAATAATCTTAATACAATTAATTAAAATTTTAAATTTTCAAAGACAAAAAGAATATCTCTATAATCATATCAGTAACTACTGGAAGTCTCCTAACAGTCTCTGGGCTGGTTTTGGAAGGTGCGTCGAGAGAAAAAAAAAGTTAAGTGTTGTTACTACTGTTACTTATTTAATTTAATTTTGACAACCTCCGTGGCGTATTGGTCACCATGCTACCCATACGGGTTCGATCCCCGGTCAGGGCAAGTTGGAAAATGGCCTTTTTAAAATTGTTCTGGGTCTTGGATGTTTATCTATATTATGTTTTTGTTATAAAATATAGTACCGTTGAGTTAGTATCCCATAACACAAGTCTCGAACTTACTTTGGCTCTAGCTCAATCAGTGTAATTTGTCCCTATATATTTATTTATTTATAACAATATATGTAAATGGCGGATTTAAGGACTTAAGCTTTTTCTACCAGTCAACCAACAGGTGATGCTGAGAAAGCAATCTTTTGGGGGTACGTACCTATGTGAATGACCTTCTGTTGATGGACATTTTGTCGTGTCCGAACTGCCCTACCTCATGTACCATTAAGGGACCTTAATGAAGCTATGATGGAAAAATCACCGTGGGAATTTTAAAACATTAATGAAATTAAATGAAAATTTAAAACATACAGTTTATTAGAAAGAAGAAGCAACTACCACCTAAATATTAAAGCCCTCTAAGAGCTTTGCACTGCCAATTTGCGGCCCATTGAGCCCAAATTGAGCGAGGCTTTAATCCCTCTTTCCCTTTTTCATTTTTACGAGTGTTGCTTTGCCGCCAAGCTACTAATTAACTGAGTCCCCCTCCATTATGCCTAGCCTAATATATTAGGGCTAACAAGTACCGATTAAGAAAGTTGACTTACAATTTGATGGATTAAGTATACCTACTTACTTTACACTTTGGATTTTTTATCACTGCGTACGAGTAACCTTTTGATGTAGAGTGCCAAACTCTGCCTCTTAAACTCTACGAAGGTTCATTTAAATTGAAAAAACATTATTAACCACTTTTACTACGACCCAGATGATACGATTTTAAAATAACCGGCCAAATGCGAGTCAGTCTCGTGCATGAAGGGTTCCGTACTATTGTCTATAAAGTCACGTTTGTTGTATAGGATATCCACTTAAGGGGCTACCTGAATTTTTCGTTGAGAACGTGAAGCTTCTCTACGCACATACTCCAAAAGTGGCAGTTTTCCGCAATTGTGCGTAGAAAAGCTTCACGTTCTCACTTTGAACTGTAAACAGTTAAGTAGTTCATAAAATAGTTCAAAGGGTTATTTTTTTATTATTTAAATTATTACTATTTAATTTATTACTACAGCCTGGTCAAGACAAAATTTTGAATTATATCTCGGTTTCCTTTTAAATGATTTAATTCAAATGGGGGCAGCACTTGACCCCAAAAAATTTAGGTAGCCCCTTAAATATTTATTTTATTCTGTTTTTAGTATTTGTTGTTATGGCGGCAACAGAAATACACAATCTGTGAAAATTTCAACTGTCTAGCTATCACGGTTCTAGATACATCCTGGTAACAGATAGACAGACGGACAACAGAGTGTTAGTAATAGGTTCCCGTTTCCACCCTTTGGGTACGGAACCCTAAAAAGATGATCACATACTATTTTTGCGGGTTGCTAAAATCTTTTGCATGAAATGTCGAAAATTTTATCTAGATCCCAGCATGTATAAGGACTATAAAAAATTATTTATATTGACTCTCTCTCTCTCATCTTAGCGCATTCCCAGCTGCATCTTCAGCTGTAATGCGAAGCTAGGGGTCCACTTCGTATTTTTATTGACTGTCGTAAGATAAATTCGTATATACATACGTACTATCACGTCCTAATCCCTTACAAGTATACAGAGCCTCGGGCTGCAAGACCCAAAGGACCCTTAGCGGTTCTCATTAATGAAATGTTTAATTTATAGAGATGCACTTCGGGCGGGTCGATAGTGCAATTTAAAGTGCGTTGAAAATGTGCGTACGATTGTCACTACAACGCGTGTGACGAATGGCAGAGCCGTGTCGCTGACATATTTTCAAGGGGAACTTTTAATATTTTGTATAGTCTGTTTCTAATTGCCTTTACAACACTTTACTCCTGTTAAAAGCCTATGAGCAGCTCACTTTTTAATTTCGAAAGGGTGAATCTAAAGGGTGATGGAGCGAAAAATATATGCGGCGGCACATTTTGCCTCCCTAGTCCCTGCTTTCCCTCTTGCAAATTCTCAACTTATTTTTGGAAGTTGTCACGAAGATGTTTTCTTGTTTATGTCAGGCGCATGTGGCGCAGTCTCTTTTAATGAAAAATTATGTAGGCACTTTTTTATACTTAATTTTAATTACTGAATAATTAGTAAGTTAGATAGCTTTGGGGTTTACGATTGAGTAGATTTAAATAATTAAGTACTTATACTTAAGTCTAAGAATAAGTAGCCTGAAATATCTGACACTAGTGCTGGCAACTTACACACACGAAAAACACACAAACTTAAGTAAAACATATAAAAGAAACGGGAAAGATAAAAACGGAAAGCAGGTTTCACATCTGATATATTTTCCTTACATTGTCTTCTTCACAAACTGAACTCCAAAATCGAGTTCCCATGCCCCTGGCAAACAATTTGAACAAGCAATCAACAGCTCCAGCGCCTAATGGAAAATGATAATGCTGCGATCGCGCATATGCCGCTATGTACATACGCCTTTAATGTCGCATGATTAAACATGAACTGAGGTCTTTATCAAGTTTTGGCAGCGTTTGCTCGCAGTATGGTGTTTGTGGATCGCGTGCATGTGCTCCGAGATAGAGCTGTCAATATGTCATGGCGACAACCCTGAGTGATCGCTCTGCAAACAGTTTTTAGGTCGGCGTAAAAATTACTTGATTACGTGTTGGGCGGTTTGTAGAGATACATTTTTGATCCCAGACTCAGCACGATTTGTTACGCTGATACAAACTTACACTTTCATATGGTATGGTGGTGTGGTGCTCTGATGTGGTGCTTAAATATGATAAGACCAATGATTATAGACTATGTGGATAGGACCTGCAGGTTTGCATTACCTATATTTAATAAATAAATCTAGGTACCCATCCCAGGTCGCAAAGAGAAAAATTATTTGAATGATTTTTTGCCTTAAAATTTATTTGTTTCATAGTGGTGGTTTTAGCTAGTGCTTGGAATTCCACAAGAGTGGTCACTAACACACCAAAAACAAACAAACTAGCTGTAAACTTCCAGTTATCTTAAGTTACCCTTGCTTTCATAAAAGCAGTGATAATATGATAAACCGTACTAGCATGTTAGAAACTACACTAACTCGCATAATCAACAACCACCATCAAATCTGTCATGATAATTGTCTGGGGTTGTCCATTACTAACAAGTTACCCTAGACACATGTAGGTGAAGTTAAGTGCAGAGCCGTGTCGTGGAGCGCGCCCGACAGTCTGACGGATGGCGGGGACGCCGCATCTTGCGCGGCCCGGACGATCGCGGAGGATGAAGGCTATACATGTGATGAATGGATATGGTATCTATTCGTATTGCGAAGACGACGAACTTAGAATGGGGAAGTGATGACAATTTTTAAAACACCTGAAACATTTTCTAGTGATATATATTTTTTATAAAATTCCTATTTATCGTAAATAATTATCAGATTTTTCGGTCCTATCAGTTAATTATAAAAAATGAAAATATTTTTTGTCGCAATTTCGTTCACTACGTATCTTAAAATGCCGCCATTTCTTTTGACGTATAAAAAATGACGTATGACATTTGACGAGTTACCTAAACTGGCATATGACAGTGGCAGTGAAGTTGTCAAATGTCATGACATTATTTTTTATATGTCGGACGAGACGGGCAAAAGAAAGATGAGTTGTGAACGAAAGTGCGACTAAAAATGTTCTCAGTTTTTATATATAACTGATAGGACCGAAAAATTATATATTTATTTACGATTAATATCCAAGTAGGAGAGTTATTTCTAACAAAAAAAATGCTTCAGGCGTTTTTTAATTTTTCATGCTCTCCCCATTTAAATTCTGTGACTTATTATTATAGGGATATTCAACTGATTTATTTGCTTACTAGCTGCGCCCCACGGTATATAACCTGCGGAAAAAGTAGCCTATGTGTTATCCAGGGTGTCAGCTTCCTGCATACCAAATTTTGTCAAGATTGGTCTAGCTGTTTGCGCGTGAAGAAGGAACAAACATACACACACACACACAATTTCGCCTTTATAATATTAGTGCGATAAAGAAATTAGGTAATACTCGAATCGCATATGTAGGTATATACTTATACGTTCTCATTTCCCGTTCGCTACGCTATTATGAAGGCTTCGAAAGCAAAGTGCAAAATGTCGCCTAGTCGTAAAACGTCTCTTTCTCGTAATATCGCTTTCGCAGAATGCCTATTTCGCAGAATGTCTCTTTCGCAAAATGTCGCGATAGCGACTTAGAATAAAATTTCTATATTTGGGTCATTGTCAAATTCCGCGCAGGTAATCGTAACTAAAAATGTTGAACTTATAAAAAAATAAAAATACTTTAACATGACTTTTTTTTATAGCAATGTTTGTTTAAACAATTAAATTTTGCTTTGTTACAATCGGCCGCGATGTTTAACTAATGATATTTTAATTATTCTAGATTTTGTGGGTTAGGGTGTAAAAAAAATACAACTCTGTTATCACAACATTTTAACTTTTATTATCAAATTAAATGATTCAGTCCCAAATATTTTGGCATTAATGTTGATTACAGTCTTTTATCTTTTAATAACAATTAGAATCTTAACATTATTTTTAAGTTTACCAATTATTAATTTAAATTCCAAACAATTCTGTGACTGATTGAATTTTAACAGACATTAAATTCCACCTAATTACTTTTAATGCTTATATATTCACCGCTAACTATAAAATATGACCGTATAAATATCTAACGTATAAAGATATTCTAAGATAACCACATTATTTTAAGTAGCTTTTCAATAAAATCCTCAATAAGTCATTAAATCTTTGGGACAGAATGGTAACAGAGTTGTAACACAGTAACAAAGTTGTCCTTCTTTTGTATTTTACTTGACTAAATTGCACTCGCTTGAGCTTGAGATCTCAATAACATAAACTTCAAATATTAATAATAATTTTATAAGACTACCAGTCTTTTTATCATTCAATAATTATCTTGATGAAAAAAAACAGTATTAGGGATAAATTGATCTTGATCTGACGGGATTGGGCTGTTTAAACGAGAAGGTGATGACTCTGGGGTGTGCATAACAAGCAACGCAGAGCTCTGGCCTTATCTTTTCGTCTAGCGTTTGCAGATCGCCATTTCTTTTGCTTCATGTTTATGTATTGTTAAACCCCCAACTAAGCGTTTGTTTGCATGGTATCTCTCCAAATCTTTTCTTTTACATTCTGCTTTCTTTTCGGGAATATTTTTACGCCGAAGTCGGTATTATCACTGATTCTCAGCAGGCGTGAGACGTATCTTGAAATCGCAAAGAAACACACTGTATCCTGTAACAATGTACTTAAGTTAATTGGAATATTCACGTTTTATTTATATTTACCAAGCCTAAAATAGCTAAGCAAGCCGAATATCAATAAAAATATATTTAGAAACATAAAATTTAAGCCCAAAATTAAATAATATAGCCATATACAATTCTGTTACTTTCTAAACACAACTCTGTTACTACGCGCTGGTAACAGAGTTGCGCAGTAACATAGTGGTAAATTTTACATTTCTTGTGTCATAATCAATAAAGTAAAGCATGAAGTACGCTTTTTCTTTCATATTAAGAATATTTACCTCTATGACAACATATTAAACATAAAACAATAAAAAATACGTGATTTACTTACGTAAATAGGTAGGTAACAGAGTGGATGCTCAATAAAAATACGCAGTCTGTTGAAAGCCTCGCGGTCGACTGGCGCTTCTTGTACCGCTCCCCCCGCTCTAGCGATCGGTCACGATTGATGCAGACATCGCACCCAACCTAATACCTAGTCTAAGCAGCGTCATTTCTATTGCATGTTGTAATTTATTCAGTAACATGGTATTTCAGATAGTTAAGCGACAACCGCGGGACAAAGTTTTGAAAAAATGTGTAATTTTAAATTTTGATACTTATCGTATTTCAGGCATATATCATAAATGTTAACAATATTTTGTTTATAGTAATAATTTATTTAAGGTAGGTTGATATAGCAAAAAATGAAACTATTGGGACTTTATTATAACAGAGTGTTGCCAGGGACATATGGAGTTTGTAAGGAAAACCACTCTGTTACCAGAAATGACAACTATGTTACCTCAAGAATAAACAAAAAAATCAAAACTAAACCTTTGTTTTAGTTAACAATGTTTATAAAAGTGATGTATTTTGTATTTCATGAAAAATGTTGTAAAAGGTTGTGTTATTTATTACTAATAAAAAATTAACTTAGTTGAGGGACCAGTTTACCTGCGCGAAATTTGACAATGACCCATTTAATAGAATTAAAAATATATTTTATTCGCAATACTTGATACCTAAAATTAATTTCAGTGACAAAATTTATTTATTCAAATAAATAAATTTTAATATTAAATTTATTTTCGAACCTTCAACTGTATATCTTCATACGAATCTATTATTTAGCATGAGTGGGTACTTTAATAATCTTTTCAATCGCGCGGCATATTTGTGCGGTATGGACATTTTCCAAAATAGGTCCTTGTTCCATAAATTCATCTCCAGCCCTTCTTACATCTCCGGCTCCCTAATATCCTGTCCGCTTATTCCCGGGCTCCCAAAGTAGCACAACGTGACACGACCTGATGAGACGGTGACGACACAGCGCACTCTTGGGTATTCTGGACTTTAGTAAGCTGCCTTTAAATAGGACCAGCCGATTGGATCTCAAGTGTGCCAAGTTATCCTATAACTATTTACCTTAGTTGGTTTCAGCTAATATTGGATAAGTAGTGCGGAAGGCAAATAGGAAAACCACCGCGTACTATATTCCCTCACAAAGGAGTTTTACTCGAGTTGCTTCTCTACGCGCACATCATCTCTCATTAAAAGCCGACCGAACGAATAGGCGAGAATCGGAATTTCAATTTCTACCCCATTAGGCTAGAAGGTTATAAGTACATATTTTGTTCATACCATTGATAAGCACGTTACAGCCGCACGGAATTTGAGAAGCGTGTGCTAGCGCAAACGTCTTGCGCTTTGGTTTGTACACTAACTAAAGTCTGTTCGCGGAGAGTCGATAAATTAAGGGCTTCTTAACTCATTAAAAATTGCGGCAACAATTTTTTTTTAAATCTTTTTTATATATAAAGAAAACAACGCGCAAACACCCAAACTCATTCGAAGCGCATCCAGAACGGAATGGCAATGGCCGTGACGCAGCTCGCCAGTTCGTGACGCGGTTGACATCAACAGCGTGCCTTGTACGACGCGATACAGTTTGCGATAATTAAGCGACAGTGGCTAGTCGGAGACAAAATATAATATATATCAACCGTCGGCAAACAGACTCTAGGTACCGGTAATGCCTCGTGTACATAAAGTACCTATTATAGGTTCTTTACGGATAAATGATTTTTTCTACTCCTGTACTTCTTTCTGTTCTTTAAATAGTCTCGTGACTATAAACACGAATTATAACATTGATAATTTATGATTTCTAGAAAGTCTATAGTCTATTCCACATAACAGCACATATCTCGTAATTTCGCCAAAAAGATACGCCCAAAGATATATGAAGAACAAAGATTCCGCGATGAAGTCTCCAAAACATACACTGTTTTGAATTGTAACGGAATGCATTTTGCCTTCCGCTACGTTTCTAGACACTGCTAAATAAAAAAGCGAGCGAAATCACGAGCGTAACGAGTGATTCTACGGTGGAATCCTAAGTGAAGCGAGGGATTCATCATATCGCCCGAGATAATAGTAGATTGTGTTACAAGGGGATAAGGTAATACTTTGAAGGTGAGGGCGCTACTTTGAACAGTATGTAACTTAGTATGTGCTACTCGGGTACGGTGATATTTTTATCTCGGGTCATATACATGAATCCCTGACTTCACTCAGGATTCCACCGTAGAATCACTCGCTACACTCGCTACGCTCGTGATTTCATCTCCTCTCTCCACTCTACTTTTCATCTCCATCTATGAGAAAAAATAGCAAATACAAAACAGAATATAAAGATAAGTAGAACACCTACAATACCTGATCAAACTTCAACGACAATTCAATACTAACCTTTGTTTGGTGTCGTTTTCATACAATAAATACTAAGAAATAAGTTTTCGCAGACCACCAACTTAGGATAAAATGTTCACTTATAACTTTGTTTGCGTGGTCCTTCATATCTTTTTATTTTTATAAGTAAACTTGAAACCTATTCACTATCGGCTTAAACTTCCGAAAAAGTATTCACATTTACATAAGTAATTGCATGTCAATGCAAATAACCTAAAACTTCTGTAATTACAAGTAATTACTGAAGTTTTAGGCAAATTTCCAAAAAATTATTTGCTCTTTTTTAATTACACTTATTTCTGTTTCCGAAGCGAAGAACATAAAAATGGTTACCTACGTTCATCCATGTTGACCACGATATGTGTTCCAAATTTAAAAAATTACGACGTATGCCATTACTTCTTTTTATACAAATTTTATCTTTTTTGATTGCTTGACTGCCAACATTATTTTGGATTCTTCATAGATATTTTCTTTTTCACGTTTTAGTCCCGAGAGAATAAGCAGTAACTTTAGCTCCAAATGTTTTGGGATTAAACATCGTTTTTCGAGTAGATGAGATGAAAAAATATTATCGTACCCGATTAGCACACTCTACTTTTCATCGTCATCTATGAGAAAAACAGATACTAACATTTATTTAGTATCGATGTCATTCAATAAATACTTAAAGATAAAGCACGAAATTCTAATAAAATATTCACTCACCTATATCCTTATGTGCGTGGTTCTTCATATCATTATTCTTGTGTTTTATTTTTTCACATTACATTTTACATTTACATTTATCCATGTTGACGATGATATGTATTCCAAATTTAAAAAAAATATAACTTCCGTACAAATAATGTTCTTTTAAAACTAAATTCTTGTACATTTTTTTTTGCTGGACTGCCAACTTTATTTTTGATTTTACGTGGATTACACTCGTGTTCAGTTCTCAAATTGTTTTTAATCCTTAGAGATTTTCTTTTTTACTTTTTAGTCCCGAGAGAATAAGCAGTAACTTTAGCTCCAAATGTTTTGGGATGTAAACATCGTTTTTCGAGTAGTTAAGATGAAAAATACTTTAAAAATATCAATGGTATAAGAAATGCAGGATTGCCGTCTTGAAAGATTATTGCCAATGCCAGTGGTTGTACAACCAAAGATGCCGATACATTGCGAATCGAAGAAGAAAAAGCAGGAAAACCGACGTCGAGCTAAAAAGCAGCTATGTATGCAACTGGGAAAAATGAAAATACAAGGCAAGAGCAATAGATAGATAAGAGATAAATCTCACTTTCTGTACTTAACTAGTAATTTCTACAATTAAACAAGAGATTTTATCAACATAATTTATTTATAGTAACAGAAATAATATTACATTAGACTCCACATAGTAACAGTTTATAAAAAATAAAATTATATCGTGCGATGTCTGTATATGCCATTGTATAATCTGTAGTACTAAGCGACATAAAAGCAACGGAAATCCCTAGTGTCAATTATATAGATTTTTTCCACTACTCATTTTTAACGGAAAGTTCAGTCCATGCTAGTAGTTATATAAATAAATATATATGTCAAGTTACTTACCTAAAAAATAATCACCTTTTTTATCATGCATCTGATAATTAAAGCAGAAAAAATGAGCACTTGGAAAAACTTTCTACATATATTTTTTTTTTTTTACATTTGAACTTAGTTATTGTATTAGTTTTAGTGTTATCAGTTATTAATAATATTTGCTATGCCCTATATTTATGGAATTATTTCAGTTTTACCTAAGTATCTTGACTCGAATCTTTAAACGTGAGTATACTTTCTATGCTACTCGTAAGTAAATAGAAAATGAGTTTTTGTTAAATTTTTAGAAGCGTTATACCAATTTATTCATAAATTTATTTTTTGAACAGTATACTTTCCAGTTTTAAGCTTTCTCACGTATATCTTTTTTTAATACGTATTTATAAGAAATAATTAATTTTCAAGGAACGCATTTCAAAACGTGTTCCTTGGGGAAGCTGTTTAATATCACGGGACTGATCGTATCACACAAGAAACATTTTGCCTTTTAGTAGTACTAGTGTGTTCTGAAAAAATGTGTGATGATTCGAAGTATCGTTTCCGTTTTAATTTATCTGTTTTAAATAAGTACGAATTTTTTGTTTATGATAATATGTTAGGCCACTTTGTTCTGAAAATATCACCTGACGATTATATGCCCTTAAAAAACAATTAATAAAATTCAACAAGCTTTACGACCAAAAACTGAACGCATTTTTTAATAATTTTTTGCTTAAATATCCTGTTGCCCAGTCTAGCCAAAATATCGTCTACGTAGCGCTTTCGACGCTAAGTTATAAAAATATTAAATTCTTACCCCCACTTTCATGAAAATTTACTAATGTTTGCTAAACCTATTTTGGTTAAATATGTTTTGTCCCTTTCCATCTTTTCATTATCAACATTGCAAGAACGAGACAAAACATAATTAAATAAAAGTGGGTGGTAAGAATGCATAATGAGTACATATAATGCCGTAAGTCAAAAGCAAACCGCTATATATGGAATTTGTTATATTTTTTCATAAAAAGTATACGCAGTAAAACGTCTGCTAAATATTAGAAACAAAAATACTTATATCACGTAACAACCATTTTTATGAACAACTTGTTGGTGTTATATGTTATTTTAAATAGGAGTATTTAAAATCTTTTTTCTACTCCGGTACTGTAATCTGTCTTTTAAATAGTCACGAACACCATTATAAGAACATTGATAATATATGATTTCAGGAAGGTCTATTCCCCACAATAGCACGTGTCGTTATTTCGCCAAAAAGATACTCCTAGCCATAGACTACTAGACACTAGAACTTTTTTCTTTAGATCTACCATACTGCCAACATAAAAAAAAAACTTTACCATAGATATATTTACCAAACATATGTCAAACATTTTATATTTTTCTTTGTATATTTTTGTATAATAAAATATAGTCGCAGAAAAAGTATTGTATGCAACGTTGCATAAGTAAGGCAAAAAATGCTCGCCAAGGCTTGCATCGTAACCTGCGCCACTCACATTTTTTTGCCTTCCTTATACAACAGTGGCATTAAATACTATAATTATTTTAAATCGAAATAATTTAACAACTGCGTTAACTTGAATCCTTATTATGAACTTGTATGTAATTATATACGTAGCTAGACGAGCACCCACGCTATAAATCCTCTATAACAGTTAAGAAAAGAGTTAGCTTATTGCCAACATTAAAACAACCAGTGTCATAGTAACCATATCATTCGCGTATATCACGCGTGTTATAATGTTGAACTAAATTTCATTATGCAACTCTAACCCTTCCTTAATCATCAAACATTTTCACTACTCAATTCACTGTATTTCAATGAATTTAAAAAAAGAACATTCTCATGCACGCACGTTTCACTTATTTGAAAAACCTTTTATTAACCTGTCATATAATAAACCCATAATTTAAAAAAAAACTGTTGGTTATTTAAATTCACGTCGTTCTTACAACACTGAACAACACGCTATGGTCTCAGAACCTTTGATAGAGGATTCATATCGTCGGTGTAGATAAAGACTTGTATGCAACTGTACATAATTAGGTGTTAAAACAGTCGTGTTTTAATACCTCATATTATACAACAGTTGCTTAAATTACCATTAAAAACAAATAACTTTTACTTAAACATACATTTAAGATATTTCAACACAACTTATATACTAGTTTTCCTCAAAATATGCGATAGAAAAAATAATAGTTAATATAAATCACCAATACTCAGCAGTGAATAAAAGGGCTGAAATGATGATTTTTGCATTTTTTTATTAATTCAGTAATTTCTACCTGTTTCCATCTTTCTTACTCATCGTTGGTGGAAAATCAGCCTATGTTTTACAATTTTAAATACATTGCCCTCACATGTTCCTAACAATAAAAATATTCAATAAACAACTGATATCTAAAGATATTCACATAAAAATAACAAACAAACCCTTGTTTCCTTACGAACTATTTACGTATGCAAAATGTTAACCTAAATGGGCAGTAAAATGTTTATATGATTTTGCAAATTAAATATACAACTTGGAAGGGACATACCCATAATAAATCGAACCACGTAAATACATAAGTACATCTATTGTTTTAGTCTATGAGCTAACAAATCCAGTAATATGGATTATTGTTTAAAATAAACAGAAAAAAATAAATTTTTAAAGGTTATAATGACATATAAGTCCAGTGCACTGAATCAAAGTTCACGAGTTACGTTTAAATAACATATTGCGAACAAAAACATACACTCGTGGACTATTGGAGTCCGTTCCTGAAGTGGAAGAAATTCAAAATAGCTTGTTTAAATATACAACACATTGCTATTACGTCAAAGAAGAGATGTTATAATCAAAATATAAACCGAACTATATTATTATGTTCAGTAAGAAAAGAAGTCACCACTATGGCACAATTTTTTCGCTTTGACGAAAATCCAAAAACATGGTTTTAGATGTGTGTGGTGTAAGTCTGCCCATTAGTTTATGCGAAATAATCAAAACCATTACCAACCTATGATACAAAAACTAAGCAAAAACAAACTTGTGGAAGAATCATATTGGGGTTTGGGGTCACTTTAACTTACAATAAGTATATTATTTTTTACACTTTTACTTTTCTTTAGGTACTTACTTGTCATTATTATCAATTTGAATATAACAGTGTGAGAAAAACACTATACAACACGGTTAATTGAGATAAAAATCTAGTTACATCTCTAAGTCCGGAAAATCTATCGGCCATTCAGAAAATTGTACATTCTCACATTAGTTTGTCGTACTTTGTTTCCCCCTACATTATATCACTTAAGAATATACCACTTTATTTTGTATTTTTATATCCGCACCAAAAACTATTAAGACCACGCCTTTAGTATAAATGTAGTTTGTCAAAATAAAAACTAGGTATATTCCAATTCGCTATTTTCCAACAATTTAAATGTTTTTTTTTTCTAAATGTCAAAGCAAACATTTTCTATGGAATTTGTATGAAATACAGACTAATGACGTCATAGTTTCTTGAAATCAAATAGCACTCTTAATATGAGTTTTTCTATAATAATAAATCTAAAATCACCTTTTTATATTATTTTGTGACGTTTTATTTTCTTAACAGTACCAATATCTTTTGTTGTTTACCAATAAAAGTACCCAATTATCTAATGCGAACGTGTCACCTAACGCTAGAAAAGTTTGTGTGAAATTGTTGATGAGGCCGCCGCACAATCCGCATTTGCGCAGCGAAATTAGCTTGCAGAGTAATTTGAAAAAAAAAAAACTATTTCACAAACCTTTTTTTTAGGAATAGCCTCTAGGAGAAGCTTTCTCTTCCGTCATTTTTAAGCAAGGTCAAGCTTATTTGAGGAAGTGAAGTCACGATGAAGAGTTCGAGTAAAGTTGGCAATTTCCGTTTTGAGTACTGTACTGTCTGTCATCTCCCTACAACAATATATGTCAAATTACTACAACGAACATACATAACAAAAGTAATTTAAACAGGTGACATGGACAGATGTCATAGTTTTTTTGTTTTTTGTTCAGGCGTAGGAAAATGTTAACTTCGATTGCTGTGTATAGTCACTTCTGGTGTAAAGTTTAAAATTTTATAAAAAAATCCTGATACCACTCAGAATCTCCTTATTCAAATTACCTTCTTAAAATTGTGTGTATTTTCGATTAAAACTATCTACAAAACTTTTATATTATTTTTAAAGCCAATACATTTTAGGTGCCATATCTATGATAAAGCTTTTCTAGATCTTTGGTCAAAACATACAGTGGTACCCTTTCGACGTACGTGTCTCAATAGTTCTTGGTCCAAGTTTAATATGTCTAAACTAAAATACCTACAATTAGAGAACACTATGATATCACTTTAGATGACATGTCTTTTTTCGTAATTATGTATATAATGTTACCTATGCATAATTTGTATTAAAATACACATATGCCGGCATAAAGTCACTATCATAAAGTAACACTATACGGCAGGTATATCGTCACTTTATGAATGGATAAAATATAGCTTGCGTTATTGCAACAATGCGTATTTAAAAAAGCTAGCTCATATTTCCATCGTTTCATTTATAAAGCTGTAGTGTGAAAGATTGTTTGCATCTTAAAAGGATACATGAATTTTTCGGGGACCAGTGCATTTGAAATAAATCATTTGAAACAAAACAGAGATATCATTCAAAATTTTGTCTTGACCAAGCCCTAGATAACCCTTTAAACAATTTTTTCTACTCCTGTACTGTTATCTATCTTTTAAATGGTCCCGAACACTAATATAAGAACATAGATTATATGATTTCAGAAAAGTCTATAGTCTATTCCTAATATAATATGTGTCGTTATTTCGCCAAAACGATACTCCTAGCCATAGACCTATAACTTTTTTTCTTTAGATCTACCATAGTTCCAACATAACAAAATCGTTATTTTAACATATGGTGTCATTTTTCAAACGTGGAGTCACTGAACAAACGGTTTTTTGTATGAAAAACATTCGTTTAAGTGACTCCATGATTAAAAAATGGCACTTTTGGTCACTAGGAAGACGTCAATAAAAAAAAATTAAGTCTTCCATAGATACCTAGTCTCACCAAACATATGGTAGTATGTCGTAGTTTGTTTTTGTATTTATTTTAGTAAATGTAGTCGTAGAAAAAGTATTGTACGCAACTTGTACGTATAAGTATGTCAAAAAATGCTCGATGGCGTCTCCTTACTATGCTCGCCAAGGCTCGCATCGTAACTTGCGCCACTCGCATTTTTTGAACCTTCTTATACAACTGTTGCATAAAATACTATTATGTACTACTGTTTACAGTTTAAAGTGAGAACGTAAATCTTTTCTACGCACTTAAGCGAAAAGCGGCTACTTTTGGCTAACGTGCGTAGAAAAGCTTCACGTCTGAAGGGTTATCTAGGTCTTGCTCAAGACAAAATTTTTAATGATATCTCCGTTTCCTTTCAACTGATTTATTTCAAATGGAGGCAGCACTGGACCTCTAAAAATTCATGTACCCCTTAATCCTTCAAGCACATAAATCGCAGACACAATTGAATTCAATTGTTCTTTGACCCGATCGGGCCAATCGGTGCTTGAAAAGTATTTATTATTTTATTACGTCGCAGCGTAATGAAAGAATCTGCATTTCTTAAATTATTTTTCGTACTTTCTTTGAATTTTGCTACTATTATATGTCATGTATATCTTTTAATCTGTTTTTTTTTTGTTAAGGTGGATAACTACATTATGTGTACTACATCTATTTCTATCAATTTTGATTTACCGAGCTCCAAATTTAAGGAATGCAGATTTTAGGTCACATTCAAATAAAATCTACACTCGTTGAAACAACGCAAAGAACGCTGATTATTTAAAACAGTGATTTAAAACTTCATAACGCAAGCGATTTCACCAGCCGCTAACATAGCACAAAATGATTAATTTTGGTCCCATCCTAAAGACCTATCCACAGCCATCTTCCACTGCTTGTATCTCATATCGCGCTCGTCCTCTGTTATTCTCGGCACGTATGTAGTTCCTGAGGCCATTGGGATGGGCGTGATCTGCGGGTTTTCCTCGACACCCCAATACGCGGCCAACGCTGCCCCCAGAGCAGTACTTTCGGCGAAACCCGCACGGATCACATTGATTCCTATCAAATCTGCTTGCATCTGCATCACTAATGCGTTGGATGTCATGCCTCCGTCAACCTGCAATTTACATTGTTTTTTTTTTTTCGTTTTTATGTAATGACTATACAAATTAATGAATTAAATTATTTGGTTAGTGTAATTAATAATTTAAATAAAATTCGTAAGTACCTTCCCAATTTGCATTTCTTTCATGACAATTACTTATTAAAATTTTGTTGAATATTTTACTTAATTCATACAATCAAAGAACATTACCTACCAAGATAGATACCAGAACATTTCAATATTCATAAGTCAATTGTGAATTTGCAGATAAGTTCTTATTTTTAATAGATAAATAGTAATAATAAGTTAGTTTTTAATCATTATTGTTCAAACTTTAATTGTAATTATACCTATCGGCTTATCATCAGACTGCGGACTCACTTGATGGGGTTCGTTTCGTCTTATAATATATGTAGGCAGTAAGGTTATGATAAGATGTATTTATCAAACCAATTTTATGATAATACTGCACAGTCACTGGATTTATAATAATAATGCGTGCATAATTTTAGTACAATCACAGGTACCAGACACGTCTTTAAAATTTGCAAATCATTTTTATCACAGCAAATGATTTGCAGATTTTCAAACGAAACCGGCGCAAGTCAGTTAAATATATAAATATCTTAAAACATACCAATTTTGCGAGATATTTAAAACATAACATGTTTCGTAATCGGTAGGTAGGGTAGGTTCCTACTTCCTTACTTAAAATAATTGATCATATTGTGAAGAGCTCCATCTAACGTGGAAATTGAAAACTAAATTACATGTTACAACTACATTAAAGTAAATTATTGGTTCCAAATGAGATTCACTAGATGGCAGCACTTGCAAGCACAAGTAGGTAGAAGTTAGTTTGTGTTCGATAAAACAGATGGCGCTAGACAAACAAAACTGAAGACATTTAAATGCATACTTACCTACCTACGTACTAATTAAGTCTTCATCTCTTACAATGTAGATAGAGCCTAGAGCCATAAGACCCAAAAGTCACATTCAGCGCTCAGTTCAGCGTGATGGTTTACCCGACTGCGCCAGAAGGAGGGTTATGTTAGAGAGTATGTCTCTATGTATGTACAATTGTTTGGAACGCCCTGCAGCCTGAAAGGCTTGATGGATTTAACAATTGTATTAATTCTAAAATATTTTTTTAAATGCTTAATGACTCCTGTAAGCTGTTTGTTTTTCATAATATAATATGAATGTCAATGGTCACCCGAGTTAGTTTTAGGACCAGCCAACTGGCTAACGTCAAGCCAAGGTTAAAATAAAATGGTTGGTACAAACCTTTAGTAATTGCAACGGAATGCCGCAGTCTTCGTTCATGGCATCGAGAATGTCCCTCACTTGGTAACACACCGCCTCTAAAGCCGCTTTCACTATGTGGTTCGAGCTGGTGTCTTCGGTGATACCACAGATGACCCTGGACAAAATGGTAACGTTGTTGGAAGAAAAGAAAAACTTTTATAGAAAAAAAAACATACACTGTGATAGTTTATGTTTCTCCCAAAAGGGACTATTATTTTTTTTAATTTTCCTCTATGGCCGCAAGTAGTCAAAGATACGATTTAGCTGAAATTCAATATTCTTGAGCATTTTGGGTTGCGGAATTCGAATCTAAGCTTTTTGGGAATGGCGTCTGAATATTAGAATTTTAACTTAATCGTTAATAACGTCCTACTGGAAAATCGAAGGATTTGAAATTTTATATGCTGGGAATTCACTGCGGAACTCGAAACTAAAATCATATTTTAGATCCAAGATGGCCGCCCACATATATTTTGATGTTTCCTTTACCGAAACATAGTTGTTTACCAATATCTCAACTAGACACACTAACAGCGTCTCGGCCAGCGCCTGGGAATCTTTGGCGTTCTCTATCAGCCCAGATTGTCTCTCAACCAACCCAGAGCAATTAACATTCCATAGACTATAGACTGACCCTCTAGCGTCCTGTCTCCAGTAGGGCGCGTACAGTCCGCTAAAGGCCGGGACGAACACGACGCTGCCGTCCTCGGTAGCGGTCTCGGCCATCGCCTGGGAATCTTTGGCGTTCTCTATCAGCCCGAGGTTGTCTCTCAACCAACCCAAAGCAGCGCCGGCAATAGCGACCAAGAAGTTTAAAAATGAAACCATTAAAAACGCAAACTCCAAATTACTTTATTGCATTTGTTACATTTTAAGATACATGACATTTATTAATAATATACAATAAGATACATGACATTTATTAATAATATACAGATAGCAATGTTATTAATAATATACCATGATTTTTCTTACACATTTTATATGATGAAACCAATCAGGCTGAATGACACACGTAGAAAAAACATACTGATGTAAATTGTTTTATTTATTATAAATACATATAATATCATTCTAATGTCTCGAGACATACATACATAACATATATTGTATCTGATATCTATGCAATAAATGCCATAATCAGTATATTAGACACGGGTTATTAACAGATTATATTATATCAAAGTAAAATAGCTGTAACCCTTATCTAAGTAGTAGGTACAGTTACTGTTAGCCAATAAAGATAAATATCCTATGTTCGAGAAACCCTCACTAAATTATTGTGAATTCAGTTTCTTGAGAATTTTATATTCGTACTTATACTGCTCAGATGTTACTGAGCCATTAACATTTTTTACTATTACGTCTTTGTCCCTTATGACTCTTATGAGACATTCATTACATTCCAAGTTTTTTTTCCTTCCTCGGAATAAATAAAAGCAGATGTATAACAGAAATGCGCGCTCAACTATGTATAATGATGTAACGAAAAGCTTGCACCAAACTATGAAATGGCTTAATTTCGACTTAAAAAAAAAGTGAGTACTTCGGATTGTATAAAGTACACTCCTAGAACTTTGCTCCCTTCCCTCGCTCATTTAATCGTCGCGATAACATTGATCATGCATGAAACCGATCCCTGAGTACTGTTCCCTTGAGTACCACTTGCGTCAATTAATCAATGGTAATAATGTCCCATATATACGCTCTATAGTATGTAGAAATCAATTGTATTAAAGCTTGACCGGCTTCGGACGCCCTTCAAAGTGTCTGTAGGTAGGTGTACGTTTGGTGAGTAGATTGGGATATTTATTAATAATTGAGTGCAAGTCCTCTAATTATGTGTAGGAATGTATGAAAATGTTATCTTATGTATAAATAAATGGATACATCTCATAGGATAAATAATTTTTCAGGTAAATAAATTCGGGTAAATACTCGACATACTAATCTGAGGGAATTGTTATTCAAAATTAATAGGGGATTGAAGAACACACACATCGAACGAATATCTTTTCTTTCGGGACCAACCATGAAATCAGTAGTTTTGGCTCTTGGATGAGCAGTCAAAGATGTCCAATCTCTAAATATGTAAGGTGCTCATATATTAACATCGCATTTGATGTCTGTTTGCTTATAATGTAAACTTAGGCCTTTCAATTCGTATGTTCCCATACGACGGATAGATTAGGAGTTAATACTCGGCATGCTAATTTGTGGGAAATTTTAAAACAATTTGATGGGAATCAAATAACTCGCCATTACTAATAGTTTTGGCTCTTGAAGTAGCAGGAAAGAAATACATTCATGGGTGGTGCGGCTAGTAACTTACGCTAAATGTGGCCTTTGGCTCTTACGGCCTAAGGAATCTATCTTCTCCATTGGGGATAAGGAAGTGATTATAGGCCTTAAAAGTTAAACAAAAGACTGACATAGGTTATAAAGAAGGTAAATAAATAAAATACTCACAGATCCTTCCAATGCATAACAGGGAGGGCTGTTTTTGCCCAACTGATATCCCACAGTGGTCAATAGGCCCCGACTAGAGTTCACACGAATATCACCAGTATTGTAAAGAACAAAGCAGCCGGTTCCGTACGTCGCTTTAGCCTGTCCTTTCTGAAGGCACATTTGTCCAACTAACGCCGCCTGCTGGTCTCCAAGGCATCCGGATACGGGAATGGTCTTTAAAGGTCCGCCCGATATGTAGCCGTAAATCTGAAATTTTAGATTTTGGAATGTCATTGTAAGAGCTTTAAAATTGAAAATAGAAAAATAATTCGAAAGGGTCCAAGCGTATGAAGTTTCAATAATAAATCTATAAGTCATTATTGATTTTAAGGTCAAACTAGTCGCGGGCTCGAATTCACAGGTGAGCGCGGCCTAAAAGCATGCTGTCTCACCTAACATTGTGTTTGGGCGAAGCAGTAAGGTAAAATGCACGATAATTCATAGACAACCGAGCGCGTAAAAAATACGTAAAGTTATTTGGGGAAAGGGGTTTTATGCAAAAACTATTGCAATGACGAATAAAGTTTATTAAAATCTTCGATAGTTAAGCCGTGTCGGTGCCGACTTTGTTTTGGAGATTTTAGACTTATTGTATTACTTATCTAAGCCGAAAGTTGCGTAAAAATAAGTATCGACTAGTTGACAGACAACCTTAACAGCATTAAATTCTCGGATAATTATCTAAATTAAAACATGTGATTAAAGGCGTGACTACGATGCGATGAGAAGATTCATCAGGGTGTTTCGAAGACACGGTAGCACAATTAGCAGTGCACCCACGGCGTAAAAAACGTGAGGTACGTGGGTTCACACCTAAATCGTAGCGAAATTTTCATCGCATGTTTGTAAGCTAAAAGAGCTTGGATCGATTTATGTTTTAGGGTATGTACAGTTCGTTTGCCCAAATTTGTAGACTGTCGGCGTGGCACATAGGTCCGTCTTTGAAGGTCTAGAAATATACAAATCATTTGGGTGAATGAACTGTGATTCATTCCGAATCGTGTTCGGCAGCAATAACTCTATTTCTAATTTCTACATCGTGAAAAAAATGAATTAAATAAGTAAAAGGAAATTTGAGAAGATTGTTGTAAATAACCCATAACAATCTCAGAAGAAATATCCAAGATATTCTTCAAACCCTCTGTAAGTAAGATCTTATGTAAAACCATAAACTACTGTCATGTATTAATAAATAGTTGTTAATTGAGATAACAATGGATACTAATAATAATATATTATACACTAAGATAAATCAAGACAAAACATCATAAAGGCTAATCTTTTACGTATTTTATTACCTCCGAGCTGGATTTTATTTCAGGCAAAACTGATTTTGGCACTTCGAAGAATCTTAGCAGTAACGGGTCCCAAGTAAGGGTCTCAATATTCATCAACATGGTTCGAGAGGCATTAGTGACGTCAGTGATGTGGACGCCTCCCTCAGGGCCTCCTACAACAACATACTAGAATTTAATCAGAAAGTACATAATACAATATCAAAATGCAACGAAATTAAATAAAAGTAAAAGCACACTGTAAATGTTTTTTGGTTTTTTATTTTTAACCCGTCAGCTTCCAGACGGTCGGATCCGACCGAGAGAACAATAGATAACAATGGGTTTGCAAAATCGCGGTGGTTGACGGGTTTAATTAATGATAGGAGAAACACAAACATCTCGTTCTACAACTGCATTCCCATCCGAGGAGTGTTGACGTCAAATTGCTTTAACTGCTATGGCTATTTCTTCTAATTTTCGCATGGTCTTTGGTATCCTTGGGTACAGATATGGCACTTCATAGAAGCAGAGTATCATTTACGCCTACTACTACTACAAACGAAGCTTACAGAACGGAAACTCCTAGGGACTTTCTGTTCTGTATGTATATTTATTCTGTACCTTTGGTGACCACTGACAAGCATTATCCGAGAAAAAAAGCTGGAAAGCGCACTCCAGCTCGGAAGCAGCCTAACTGAGGGTGCAACCGGAAACACGCTAAGTTGAAGAAGATAAGAAAGCTACCTGTAAGATTCCAAATGATCCAAGTGTCAACAGTTCCAAAGCAACAGGTGCCCTTCTTCATCGCAACTTTAACTGCTTCTACATTGTCACAGAGCCACCTTAATTTAACTGCACTGAAGTATGGAGAGAGGGGGAGACCGCAGAGGGGCTATAAGGCAATTTTGTAATTACAAATATAAAAAAATAAAGTATACAAAATTAATGTATGAGTACCATTGATGGATACATCCTATTAAAAAAAGGTTGTTGGGTTTAAGGATGTTTGTTCTTTTACATTAAAATGGCTTAACATCTCGGAATGAAAGTTGGCATGTAAATAGCTGGAAAGCGCTGGATGCAGGCTGTTTCAATCAGTCGTTTTGGAAATCCATTGGGGAGGCCTAAATCTAGCAGTGGACTTCCTGTGGCTAATATGAGGATGATGATGATCTAAATAGCTTATTACATGGACTACCACAAAGGATACTTTTTTCCAGTAAATTGTGAAGTATGCGGCACAGGCTTCAGTCAGTTTAAAATATTGCTATTAAATTATTTCACTAGGTAACATTAGAGATAGGTAACAGATGTTAGTGCTATGCCCTGTTGTCTGTGTAGCCAACACTGGTGTCAGTTTTGTGAATTATACATCAAAGGTCAAATATGCATTAGGTCAAACACGAAAAATGACAAAACCTTATAAGTTTTTGCAAAATATCAACTCATTTTGTCAATTTGTGCCCAAACATCTATACTTATTAGTATTATGGACAAAATTTGCTTTTAAAAAGTACACACTGGGAAGAACTAAGTGTGTGTAATATTAAGTAGATATAAAATAGTTTAATATTATAAAATTATATTAGTGAGGCCACACATTGGTACACAACTCTATAAAGAAGCCAATTTGATTCACAATAAAGAAGATAACTCTTGGGTTTCAATAACTCTCTGTTTATCCAACATAAACAAGTGCAGTATGAAGCTTGAGGTTAATATTGAAACTACTCATTAGTCTATTTGTTTAGGTATTTAAATAAATGTAAACAATCTTGACATGTCTTTTTATTGAAATATACACTTTATAAATCAATACCATTGCAATTTACAAATTATTCATTTTATAAATTTTAAATTACATATACTTTTTGTAATTTGCAAAAGTATTGATTTTTAAAGTGTATATTTCAATAATAATGTCAAGTTTACATTCTTTTAAATACCTAAACATATGGACTATAGAATAAGGAATCACTAGTTCTTCAAGTACATTAATACAAATGAACCAAGTTTAATAATAAGACTGTATGTATTTGTTTTAGTTTTAAGTCATAGAGATAATGTATTTCGCTTTGCTACAATATTTTTTTTCTAAGATTAATACCTTCAAATATCAACCCATGCTGATGTAGATTTAAGTTCTTCATACATTTACCTTCAAATAATTCTTATTCTTAGTCTTGTTTGGCACTGTATCAAGTAACTTGTCCACTGTGGAGGAGGTTCTCATGTCCAGCCATACTATAGCGTTGTACAGGGGCTTGCCTGTACTCTGGTCCCATACTATAGTTGTTTCTCGTTGGTTTGTTACACCTACAGCTATAATGTCCTATAAAAAAAAGAATGTATCATGTCACTATGTAGTTTTAGTATATAGACAACATTCAGCAACCTTTAATAAGCATCAAGTGCACATGTATACATAACACAATATGCAACTTACTGAAAATTTTAAAACACAGATATTAGGTATGAATTATGTTCATAGTTCATCTTAAAATTGTGTTGACAACATAAATAGCTATTAGTTTGATGTAATTTTGTGATTTCTACTGAAAAAAATATCTTTTTAGGCTAGTTTGTTACATAATAGGCTTATTTTGCAGCTTAACTACATAATGGTAAAATTTAACTAATACGCATAATTATAGAAAAAAAAAATTAAGTGATATCCACTAACCTTGACTTTCCCACCAAGTTCTATCAACTTTTCGACGGCTTTTTCTATACAAGTCGTAACAACCTCTAGAATAGCATAAGGATCTTGCTCAACCCAACCTTCTTGTGGGAACCGCTGCTCTAACTCTTTTTGGTGAAAAGCTACCACTTCAGTAGAATTGGCCTTAAAAATAATAAATCGTGCACTCGAAGTACCTTCATCTATAGCCCCAACAAGCGGCCCAAATTTCCCAAATTCCGTCATTATATGGACTAGAAATTTTATTTTAAAACACAAATTAAGGCTTATCTAAGAGCACTTTGACCCGTAAGATTGAAACGTTTATCACGCACTATAATGTTGACCTAGCAAATAACTTTGAAAAGAAAATTATTTATGTTTTATTTTGTTGCAGAGAAGAGAGAGAGACATCACATTTTTCGTTATGGTTATTTTCCAACGCTGGCTGACGTCTAGTCTGACATTGACGTTTTGTATTGACATGACCTAAAGATTAAAGCATATACACATGCTTGTTACTCGCACAAAAGCATGCCAAAAGTGCGATTTCTAAAACGCGGAGTCATCTAAACGTATGGTTTTTGTATGGGAAAAACATTCGTTTAGGTGACTCCGCGTTTCAGAAATCGCACTTCAGTTACTACGGGTAATAAGTATAACGAGCTACCAGCATGTGTATCTAGCTTCTGCCTGTAGTTTGCATGCCAGTAGCTCGACTTCTTGTTTTGGCTTTTGTACTTTTTGTTGGACTTTCGGAATATTTAAAAAATTGGCTCGTTGGGGCGATGAAGAAACTTTATTATTCGTCACTTTATACAAGTTCCTTTATTAATATTATGGCGAGTTTCATTGTAAATTTGTAACACTATTTAATTCATTGTTCATTTTGTAGCACGTTACTGGCACTAAGAAGTTAGATTCTAGAAACTGGTATGCCAACCACAGGCATGTGTATCGATGCTTCACAAAATGCTGGTAACTGGCATGCTGGTTTACCAGATTTCAGGCATGTGTATTACGGCCTTAAGAACCTAAAGAAATTTTGGTTTGCTCTTTGAGATGACCAATGGATGACAGCAACCTCTGCAGAAACTCCAGCAGCTGCCACCGGCAGAAGACCGCCCCGCCACGAATTTAGGCATTTGCGCGCTGGAGTGCGTGCGTGTGTACTTCTAACATGTCTGATCCCACGAATTCACGCGATTTCCTCAATGGAATATTAACAGCCTAATTGCCAGCTCAGAGTATTTTAGTTCATATTTTTTTTAGTAGTGAGTTCAGGTTAGAGATGTACGGTGGATAAATACTCAATTGAGTATTTACTCAGTAGATAGAGAAAATACCGGATAAATATCCGTATCTATCCATTTGGTGAGTAGATTGATTTATATGAGTAGTGACTTTTCAATTCTTGTCGGAAAGTGTGTGCATACGCTTTGTAATGTGCCTCAAATGTAGGTAATCATCAAATGTGACTTTAAAGTATATGAAATCATAAATTAAAAAGGTTCTTAGACTTCTTATCATTTTTTTTTTGCTCAGAGGTATGCAAAGACGTAATTATATGTTAAAATAGGTAAACAGACATCAAATGCGCTGTCAATATATCACCACGCTCATATCATACATATATGAACAGATGGTTTTTTTGATTGCTCATTCAAGAACCAGAACTACCGATTTCAGGGCAGGTCCCCAACAAAAGTTATTTGTATTGACGAGTTATTGAATCCCCCATCAAGTGTTATAACATTTCCCGGGAGCCGGGAAGCCGGGTATTTATTTGAATCTACCCGTTGTATGGTAAGTATTATAACATACAAATTGATGGGTCTAAGTTTACTTTATTTTCGCTGGCAAATATTTGTAGACCTTATCATATGTTAAAATAAGCAAACAGACATCAATTGCGATGTCAACATATTAGCACTCTCATACATACAGGGACAGATTTTTTGACTGCTCATTCAAGAGCCAAAACTACTAATTTCGGGGTTGGTCCCTTAACAAAAAATATTTGACGAGCTCTTTGATCCCTCATCAACTGGCTATAATATTTCTCACAAATAGTATGCCGGATATGAATCTACCCGTTGTATCGGAACATACAAATTAACAGGTTTAAGTTAATATTTTTTGGCTGGCCAATTTTTAAAGATTCAAAGATTCAAATGTTTATTCAGTAATTAGACCTTTACAGGCACTTTTACACGTCAATAAGTATAATTTATGTTACGTGTAAAGTATATTAAAATATAATTTATTTTTAAAGAAAGCTACCGATACCAGCGCTTCGTAACGACCACTGCTGAGAAGAAACGCCGAAAGAAACTCATTTTCACAGTATTGGTCGCCTACTCGCCAGAAGGGCTTTGTCATATTATTATAATTATATTTTAATTAATAAATACTTATAATATAATACAATGTTGACACATTATAACATGTAATGCTTGCAAACCAGTAAAAAAACATAAATTGCGTAATACAAAATATTAAGTAGTCAAAAAAGCGAAGCCGAGCTGACCAGTCCCTCCCGGCAGCACCCGTTCACGAGTTGACGCACGGATCAGCCATCGTTAAACTCAACCATATTAGAGGGAATCCAACGACCCGACCAGCGACGCCACCACCGGATTGGACATTTTAGTGAGCATGAAAAACCCGAACTCGCAGACCTTGTCAAGAGAAAATATTAATTATATGTTGGTCACTTATTGATCGCAGAGCATTTACATGTTTTTACAGTAGGCTTATTATGGTAACAGAAAATGCAGCTATTTATGTTTCATGTGTGGAGTGTAATGGAAAATGTTTAGGAAGTATCCACGCGTTTTTATCTCTTAAATAATCATTGATAGTATAGTACGCATTATTCAATAAAACTTTTTTAACATGTGTTTTAAATTTTGCCATTGGTAGGTTAACGATCGCTTCGGGAAGTTTATTAAATAATGTTATACCTAGACCTAAGAGTGACTTTCTAGTTTTAGCAAGTCGAAATTTAGGCGTATGAAGCTGATTTTTGTTGCGAGTATTATAACTGTGAACATCACTATTTTTCTTGAAATTATTTAACCTAGATTTAACAAATAGAAAATTGTCGTAAATAAATTGAGATGTCACAGTAAGAATATTTATAGATTTAAATAACTCTCTTAAGGAATCGCGTGATTTTAGTCCGTAGATCGACCGAATTGCTCTCTTTTGTAGCACAGAGATAGCATGTATGTTAGCCGCTTTACCCCATAAGAGCAAGCCATATGACATTATGCTGTGAAAATAACTAAAGTATACTAGCCTAGCAGTTTCAACGTTAGTACACCGTCTGACCCAGCTCACAGCATATGCTGCCGAACTAAGTTTCTTGGCAGTGGCCTCAATATGTTTATCCCATTTTAAGTTCCAGTCTACAGTTATGCCTAAAAATTTGGTGTTGGGTACCCATTCTAGAACTTGACCATTAAGACTCAAAGGTATGTGAGTATTAGGTTTATTGAATAGTGAAAAATTAACGCACTTAGTCTTTTGTGTGTTTAAGGCCAGATTATTAGTCGTAAAGCTAATAATAAATAAATAAATTATAATTATATGTTAAGATAAGCAAACAGACATCAAATGCGATGTCAATATATGATCACCCTCATATATACCTATATAGACAGTAGGCATTTTTGACTGCCCGTCCATGAGCCAAACCTACTGATTTCAGGATTTGTTCCGGAACAAAAGGTATTTGTATTGACGAGTTATTTGATCCCCCATAAACTTTTCATACTATTTCTTACAAATTAGCATGCCGAGTATTTACTCCCAATTTATGCGTTGTATGGGAATAAACGAATTGACTGGTCTAATTTAACATTTTTGCTGGCAAATGTTTGTTACCTAATTATATGTTAAAATAAGCAAGCAGACATCAAATGCAATGTTAATATATGAGTCCCCTCAAACATTAGAGAGTAGACATCTTTGATTGCTAATCGAAAAGCCAAAACTATGATTTCGAGGTTGGTTCCAGAAAAAAGATATTTGTATTTACTTGTTCTTCGATTCCCTATTAATTTTCAATAACATTTCCCTCAAATAAGCATGTCGAGTATTTACCCGAATGTATTTTGCTGGAAAATTATTTATTCTTTTGAGAAATATCCATTTATTTATACACTAGCTTTAACCCGCGACTTCGTCCGCGTAGAAGTCGAAAATGGTTTTAATAGGATTATTAATTGGTTTTTTACGTTATTAATGTTGTGATAACATATGAATTATTATGTAAAATGTTTGAATACTTATAAAATATAGCATTTTTTATTATGACGTAGGGATTTAAAGTCCTAGCAGACCCGGCTAACCTTCCTCTCTCGCTCGTCGTTTGCTAGACCGAGAGAGAGCGACGGAACGCTTCAAAATGGTTAAAGTAATCTTGTTTCTTCATACAAATTTCGGACTCCCATTTCACCCCCTTAGAGGTTGAATTAAGAAAAATCCTGAAATATTTACTTACTTATTTACCGTCAGGAATGCTCCTGCGAAGTTCGACTAAAATATTCTAACTAATCTTGCCACTTCATACAAACTTTGGACCCCCGTTTGACCCCCTTTGGGGGTGGATTTTGAAAAATCCTTTCTTAGTGTACTCCCAGACCATGGTTCTTATATGGGTCTCCCTCTCCCTGTTCCCTGTTCCCTCATTTGCTTCAAAACGCGGAACGCTTCAAAATGGTCAAACTAATCTTGTTTGTCTATACAAACTTTGGACTCCTTCACCCCCTTAGGGGGTGAATTTTGAAAAATCCTTTCGTAGTGCACCCTTAGACCTTATAAGGAACCTATGTGCCAAACTTGGAGTCTTTAGACCCAGCAGTTTTTGCTGTGCGTTGATATGTCAGTCAGTCAGTCAGTTTCTTCTTATATATATATATATATATATATGTATATATATATAATAAATATCCAAATCTACTAACCAAACGGGTAGATATGAGTATTTACTCAGTACATATCAAGTAAATATCCAAATTTAAGTTAGACTAAATAGTTTAGGCAGCGGGTGGAGGCACCCACACTGCCTAAAGTTTATCCAGCAGGGTAATTGTTAGGGTATGAATGAAATTATCTAGGATATTTTTGTCAAAGATTGCATAACCTGTAAAAACGCGATCACCCATCCAAGTTTCAACCACACACCTAAGGTAGCTTTACCTTTTGAAGCGTAGTCACCAAGTGCCCTACACTAGAAACAGGCGAGACAGACTCGGACCCCGTTTTATTTACTCGGCCGAGTACCTACGCCGCGCTTTCCCGCACTGTCTCGCTCGTTCACTATGTAGATCTGTGGCCCCATTTTTCAAACGCGGAGTCACTAAACGAATGGTTTTTTGTATGGGAAAACCATTCGTTTAGGTGACTCTGCGTTTCAGAAATGGTAATGGTATTTAGTGTATCAAATATTCATCTTGTGTTATTTAGAAATGGTATCGATATAATATCTACAATTTAAGTATAAAAGCAGTTTTTCTGGACATGGTTACTATTTGTGTTCAATTTTGTTACTATTTATTTCATTAAAATTAATTATGAAAATAGTAATTTTTCATTAAATATTAACATTATTGCAGTTCAAGGACAATAAAGTTATGTATGAACCAAAATAATTTTCATAAACAAGATTAATTTAAAAATTTTATAGGTTGAAGGTCAATTATATATTATATACAATTTACCTTAAAAATCTTATATTAGATGCTAAAAGTATCAAGGCAGTTTTCAAACCTTAACATTTTTAGTGAAATATGTAGAAAGTTTTTTATGTTATCTAGAAAATAACAATTTTAGAAAAGAAAAAGTCTATTTAATATTTGGGGACAGTAACAAAATTAAGTGCGATTGGTCACCAATGAAAAAGTAAGAACTCTATTAAATATACTGGTACTTTCGTTTTGAAAAGTAAAAGTGAGTTTGTTTGTTTGTTTATATCGCCTTAATTACTAAACTAAATGTCATGAAATGCATACAGATGTCAGGGATACGAAGAAGGTCATAAGATAGGATGAAATATTTTATCCCGAAAATTTGCATGTTTTTTTACAGGAAATTTAATTTTACGCGGGTGCAACCGCGGGCAAAAGCTTGTATATGTATATTTTAAATAAAATAAGTATCTAAGGAAGATGTTTTTTATTTCTTGAATTTTTGAGAATACCTACCTAATCTTAAATGATAAATAAAACTTCTTGACTTTAAGTAATACAAAGAATTGTCAAAAGATGCTCTTTAGAATATTTTTTCCAGAGCAAATAGTTACAACAAACGTTATAATATATAAAAAATATAGACTTTATACTTTTACTTATAAATAATTTTAAGATTAAATATGTATTTCAATCTTTGGATTACTGCTACTGACAATCTTTTAATTAACAGTATGTTCAATCAGCACCAGTGCATTGAAAAAATTACAACAACCTACTCGTGGCTTTTATCCATATCTTTTGCATTTGAACAATTATTAAAACCACAAAAAATAACTTTTTCGGTGCTTGTGATTTTACATTTAACACAACATATGACTTTCATGTATTTGGGTCAGACACTTCAAATAATATTTGCGTAATTTTCTAGTGTACCGTATCTGAGCGCACAACGTAGTACGGCGCGAGCGTTGTCCTATGACGTCACACGCAACGAGCGCCGGCCGATCGAAATTCATGCCATGTGGCTATGTTTTCAAAACCATAATCGAAATAATTTTTTCACACAATTTTTTTGATTTTCTGTAAAGAAAACGAAAAGCTAAAAATTACATAAAATGAGTGAACATTTATTTCGTATGGAGCCACAATAAGTTGACGATTATGAAGATAAATTTCACATTGAACACAAATAAAAATTAATGTGAACGTTTCCTAACAGCTCAATTTTGTTACTAATCAAGTCAATATATTCGTTACCGTTCAAAAATAACAAATTTGACAGTTACATAATTGAGAGGTTAGGCGATTACCGAAGCGTTAATTATATTCCTCAATTAAGCTCATAACCCACAAAATTATTGATTAAATACCGTAGCGTAAGGAGTTTTGATTACAAAAAATTAACATATACATTAGATATAATACTTACCAGTTAAACGAGGCACAAACTTGACCACAAACTGATAGCAAAATCTAACCCACGCGCTTGCTTTGATATTACATTGACTTCTGACAAGATATTTTTAATAAAGTTATTTTGGCTATGAAACGACAATATTGCCTTCTTTAAGATTACACTCCCGTCAAAATATAGTTTTTAAATTGGGAAATATCACGATAACAAAATTGACACGCAAAAATTAGATTTTTCTGGGACAGTTTTAAAAATTGATTTTGAAAAATAAATAATTGAAAAAATGGTTATTTCATGGGACAATTATTTAATTTGTAATATTTAAAATACAACTGTTAAACCAAATAAATAGATGACTAAATATACATTGATTAAAAATGAGTTTTCAAATTGTACGACTGGGGTGGGACATCGAAAATGCCATACATTGAAATTATTCCATTTTAAGAAAAAAAATATTTTATTATTTTGTGACATTCTAATGGTACATATTATCATTAATTCTATCAATTTAACTATGCAATTCGCCAATAGAAACGTTTTGGTAAATAATTGCATCGGATTATTTGTCCTAAATTAATTTTTAATGTCGAGGACACCTATTTTCTGTCAAGTACAATTTGTTTGAGAACTGCTCAGTATCTGCTCCGTAGCACAGAATAGAGACGTCTGTACCGTGTCCGTAGTCTGTGGTAATTTCTTTGGGTGTGCACACTGTGCATAGAATAATATGAATGAACCCATCAAAAATTTTAGTTAAGCTGCAAAATAAGCATATTATGTAAAAAAATAGCCTAAAAAGATATTTCTTTCAGTAGAAATCACAAACTTACTAATAGCTATTTATGTTGTCAATACAATTTTATGATGAACTATGAACATGACTCACAATAGCTCTGTTTTTTTAATGAATTTTATTGTTCTGATCCATTTTAGAAATTTTCAGTAAGTGCATATTGTGTGATATAATAAATGTGCATCAATGCTTATATTATTGTCCATATATTTATAACAAGTGATATAACATGATACATTCTTATTTTTACAGGACATTATGACATCTTGCGTGCCATCTAGAGGAACTATGATGAATCTTTAGACTGTTTAGTTCAAGTTTAGTGTGCTTAGTTATTTTTCAGAAGTGTTTGTTTAGTTACGGAAAATTAGAATAGATGGCGTAATGGTCACAGCTCCGTTATATTTTTTGGTACAATGTCTTACCACAGATGGTGCTAGTAGTCTTTTTTCTATTGAAACTGCACATCACAATTTCCCGTGAAGTTCCGTGTTGCTCTAAGCAATTTCCATACAATAGAGTTGTAAAGTCGCTCACATAGAGTACTGTATTTTGTTTGAGAGAGAGAGAGAGAGAAAACTCATACCTTTTATACGATGTCACTAGTTTGATCTTTGGTTTTGTAGATACACCCTTACAACGTATCGTACCTAAAAGTAGATACGAAGTAGATAGTTTGATACCTATTTATCATCAGCATCACCATCTGAGCGAATTCCCGTTTGCATCCTTACCGGTATCCTTCAGAACCCGAGATCCGGTAACCTAACCTAGGTGATTTGATAGGGTTTCTGGTTTTTACACAGAGCAACTGCCGTTTGATCTCCGCAAGTCAAAGAACAGACTAGAACCAATCATTGGATAGGTTTGAGCAAATGCTAGATGGCGTTCGGGACCACGGAAACACGGAATCATTTTTCTTACAGTATAATCAGGTGATTCAAACCTGCAATACCCTTTTACCAAACGGGAAACAACTTTTCACAAAGTATGATTCCCAGTGGGATTCGAACCCACGATCTCCTATTTCATTTATGGAATGATATTTTAAAATCTGCCTACCCTACAGTGACTCTCCCTCGTTTTTAGGGTCCCGTACCCAAAGGGTAAAAACGGGACCCTATGTCTTAAACTCCGCTGTCGGACAATCAAACAATATTTTTTTTTATCAGGGAAGGAGGAAGGGGCTTATGCTTAGCAGTGGGTTGTTGAGAACTGACGATGATGATAAAGTTTGTTTTAGGGTTTTGGTAATCTTTTTCTTCAAAGAAGGAATTAATGAACCGCCGGACCACCTTTACCATTGGGTAGAACCTACCACTGATGTACAAATGACACTGATTTATCCTACTAGTACCATTAAAAAAATAAAAAATAAAGGGACAAATAACACTGATGGAGTTAGGCCCAAGGTAAGTTCGATACTTGTTTTGTGGGATACTAACTCAATAATACTATATTTTATAACAAATACATATATAGATAAACATCCAAGACCAGGACAATTTGAAAAAGGTCATTTATCAACTTGACCTGTCCGGGGATCGAACCCGGGCCCTCTGGGTGACGGACTAGCATGGTGACCACTACGCCATGGAGGTCGCCATATCATTGATTTTACAAATCGTACTGAGGTATCCCATTAGAACCCTCCGGACCACCTGTACCATTGCACAGCACCATTGATGGTACAAATGACACAGGTAGGTATATATTTATTTACAAACTAATACTTTACAAATCCGTGCTTTGCTAAATATGAATAAAATATGTAATGTTATGGAAATAAGTGTCAACAAAGAAGTTAAGTGCACTATTATAAATACAATCTACACTAGTTGTAAGCAATAGTATAAAATATCGATAGTCTATCTACACTATCGTGACCTCGAAAAACAGTCACAATATTGATAGGACTAACGGTATTATCGACACTATCGATAGTATTGCTGGTCAATAGTTTGCAATACTATTAATAAAAGGTAAAACGAAAAATCGATAGTCAAACTATCGATAGTTATGCAACGCTAATCTGCACTTCCGAGTGTCTAGGTATGAGTCATATCTGAGACATGAGATTTCCCGAGGAATCTGTTATTATTGTGATAGGTATTTCTGTACTAGTTCAAAAGTAGTAAGCAATTCGCTTTTTACTTTATTTTCTTAGTTACAATTAACTGTGAAACTTGATACAGATCTTGATACATTTTGAATTTTGAGCTTTGACGAACAACCATAGATACGTTTGTACACTCGCGGTCGTGTGTAAGAGAAACGTACTCGCAAGACTACATATTCAATTCCATAAAGGCGTTCAAAATTGAGGCGTTTTACCCCCTTGCGCCCTGCTGCCAGTGCCCATGGGTGAATCCGTGACTCTTACTTAACTTGACTTGGATAGGTACCTCCAGGATGTGATGACGACGCGATGCCAGAAGATACTCACAATATATGTATAAGCTTGTAGGTATACGACAATAATAACAATATTGAAAACAAACTTTAGTCTTGATAAAAAATGTGGGCTTTAGAGGTAGGTACAAACACAACTACTTTTTAACACTACTTTTTACTAATTAGACAAAAAAGCACCTAGGTAACATAATAAAAGGTAGATACTTATAATAAAACCGTTTAAAAATGTACGTAAACTTGTTTCTGGTGTATATTGGTTTAATTTAAACACAATATTAAAATTTAATTACTCAGTCCTCTTTTTCTTTTTAAGAAGTAGGTACTTACCTACCCACGGAGATGTATTCTTATTTTTAGTTTTTGAGCTTTTCATCGAGATAATTGCTTGTTGTTTTATTGAAAGATCGTCGTTGATTGAGGAGTCGTCTGAAAAATCATGGTGAATTTCTTTAGAATAACTGCGGAAGTTTACAGAAATAATTTGCCAAGTGCGCGTGGGGCACGCCAAATCTTTTGCATTATAATAACCAGAGATCGGAATCACGGGTGCTATTGCTATCAAAAGTATTGATATGACTATTTAATCTATAAATAAAACAAACATTATTATGCGATTTCAGAATATATATTTTAATCGAAAAAAATATACTTATCCTGAAATCACATAATTATGATTGTTTTATTTACTTAGTACCCAATTAAATTCTTGAGAAAACCCGAAACTTTTAGTCATGTCCATACTTTTGATAGCAATAGCACCCGTGATTCCGATCTCTCATAATAATCTAAAATCACGTTGAAAATGGATATAATTAATGATAAACAAATATCTGTTTGGTTGAATAAGATTTATATTATTTTAGAGGTTGTCTTAGTAAACCTAACCGTTAGAAGACGTACGTAACGTAGACTACTTGGTAGGTTTACTGGGAAAGCTCATATATTATATTTGTACAGTAATAATAACAACATTAAAATTTGTTCTTGATCCAAATAGACAGATTCTTTTCTTTCTTAAACCCCGACATAAAGAGTGTTATAAGTTAGATGCCCATGTCTGTCTGTGGCATCGCAGCTCGCGAATGGATGGACCGATTTTCATGCGGCTCTTTTATGTGAAAGCAAGTTTCCTTGCGGTGGTTCTTAGCTATGTTCGAAAAATATCGGTTCAGCCGTTCAAAAGTTATAGTTTGGTAGTAAAAGCTTGAAAGTCAGGCGTTCTTACCCGACAACGCCAAAACCATGTTATGTGGTTCGCCGCTATGTATGTAAGTATGTATGCAACGTGGAAGAGACTACCCCGTAATAAATCAAACGATTCAAAGATTCAAATAGTTATTCAGTAATAAGACCTTTACAAGCACTTTTAAACGCTAATAGGTGTAAATCACGGGCTTATACTAAATCACTATAGTATAATGAGTCGATTTTCCCAACAAGTGGGCCTTAAAATGAACAAATATGGACAAAACGAAAATAATGTTGAATGCCCATGTCGCGCCACTACCTGTTTGTGTTGGGAGCTCCACCCTCAAAGTTGTAGACCAGTATATCTACCGGGGTCAATTGATTCAGGCAGGAAGTTCCAGCTTCAAGGAAGAGGTCTTTCGACGAATCCGGCTCGGCTGGGCAGCGTTCGGGAAGCTACGCAGTGTATTCTCTTCCAAAATACCTCAGTGCCTCAAGACGAAAGTGCTTAATCAATATCTGTGTTACCAGTGATGACTTATGGCTCTGAAATGTGGCAATGCTCGGTGTTTCCCACCCACAAGGTGGTAAGACGATCTGATTAAGGTCGCTGGAAAGCGCTGGATGCAGCCCGCTCTTGATCGGTCATTTTAGAAATCTTTGGGCGAGGCCTATGTCCAGCAGTGGACGTTATGCGGCTGAAATGATGATGATGATGATAGTATAATGAAATAACAGTAAAAAGAAAAACGTTATTTCCATACAAAATTGTCCAGCCGCCCGGGCAATTTGCATGGGAATATAGTTTTTTATTTTATTTTCATTTTATTATACTATAGTGATCTAGTATATATAGCTCGTGGTTCAATTTATTACGGATATGTCCCGTCCACGTTGTATATGTTTGTATGTTCATCCGTTGTGCGCTGGTTAAATATGTGATGTCACTATAAATTAAATATGGCGCCCTCTATAGACCAAAAAGTAAGTAAATAAAAAATAAAACAAATCGAATCATACTGCGTTGGGTATTAAATGAAAGGGCTCAATTAGCACAATTTAAAAATATATATTACATTACTAGTTACTCCCTGCTGTGCTCGCTTTCTAAGTTCCAAGTTTTTTTCCAAGTGACGTCATATTTGTAGGTATAGAGATAGATTGCCTACTAGGTAGGTGACGTCGGTAACTTTTTGCTTATCATTACGTTACATATAGGTATTTCTGATACGCGTTTGTATGAAGTCTTAAACAATACAGGTATATAAATGCTACGAGCGACTATGAATGAAAATATCACGTGACAAAGTATTCATAAAAGTGACTTAGGCAAAGTACGAGTAGGTTGGTATACTCGTAGTATATGTAAGTACCTACCTATATCCCGTATGAAAGTGTTTATCTTGTATGCATTATGTCTACAGAGGTAAACAAATCAATTCTTTCTTTTTACCCGACTACGGCAAAGCAAAAGGAGGGTTATGATTTTGACAGGCTATGTATGTATGTATGTATGTATGTATGTTCATCTGTTCCCTCGTAACTTCCAAACTACTTATCAGAATTCGACAAATGACATATCCGTCCGCTGGTTATAGGCTATATGGGGTTTCACAAAATCTAATGTGGCGCCCTCTAGCGGACAAAACATACAGAGTAAAAGAATAAAGTTAAGATAAATATGCCGTGTTTGGTATCATTTGAAAGCGCTTTACTTGTACATTTTGAATATATATATATATTACTAGCATACGTATGTCAACCACCTAGATTTTAGTTCATCAATTTAACTTTTGTTAATATTATGCGCCACAAATACACTTTAACACCAAAATAGTACAAATAATAAAAAGTAAAAAAACTAAAACCCAACTACGACAAAAACGACGCTGAAAAAGTATTAAACAAGATTTTCAGAATACTGAACTGAACAAAGTTGCTAATGTAGTTGCAAGTAAATGGACACAGTAGACTCTACCAAGATGCCTTCTTTGTAAATTGACAATAATGTCATACAATACTATTCTGAAGTATGCAATATTCACTATGTAGAGATAATTTTTTTAATTTGTTGTCAAAGTGCTACGGTAGGTAGGTATATGTAACGTGTGACTACGCCTTTCCAAACATGAAAATTTATCTCTACATAGTGAATATTGCATACTTCAGAATAGTATTGTATGACATTATTGTCAATTTACAACGAAGGCATCTTGGTAGAGTCTACTGTGTCCATTTACTTGCAACTACATTAGCAACTTTGTTCAGTTCAGTATTCTGAAAATCTTGTTTTATACTTTTTCAGCGTCGTTTTTGTCGTATTTGGGTTTTAGTTTTTTTACTTTTTATTATTAATTTCCGGCCTGGTGTCCTGCAAGGTAACAAAATATATTCGTGATGAAAAATGCAAGAGCAATTACTTTAAGATACTAATAAATTATTTATCATTCATATTTTGTTACAATGACAACATGCTTTTTCAATTCTATATCCTCTTATACCGTTCTGCATATCATACAAAGGGTTGTATGTTTGAATATATGAATAATAATGTGGAGATGTACAAGTTTTATGGATCGTCAATAGGGATGGCATTTCAGCCCACCAGTCAGTCTCGATCCATGAGCCGACGCTGGCACGTTGACATCTGTTCTGCGCGTGCGACGAAAAATGTTTATATCACTCATCGTTGTTTTACTTTTATTTGTAACCGGTTATGTATTGAGAAGTATAGTTAAACCGAAGAATTACCCACCAGGTACGTTCTCTTAAGCAACATTTTTATTTATCATTTTCAACAAAACACTAGGTTCAAAGTTCGTGTGTGCACGTGATTTTAGATTTTTTACTTACATTCAGTTAGTTACAAAAAGTGTCTATTTTAACACGTGCATAGCTAACTGGATACAGTATTGTCATCTAAAGATAGATTGTATCAGTGAAGAGAGCTGTAGCTAATCTCCAATCGATTTGTCAATTAACTACTGAGTTATTGTTGTTTTAACAAGTTTGTTCACTGCCTTTGATACTACATTTGTCTTGAAATCAATTGTGAGCTAAAGAATTCCAGTTTTCAACGTCCTTGTGATAGATGTACAGGAAAATGTATGTTTATGTAATACTTACCTAACCTTATTTTCTTGTAACTACTTAGTAGGTTATTGAAGGCATAATTTTATTATACCTGAATGTAAGCAAAAAATATTCAACTATATTTTTAACCTATATTTAAGTTGCCAAGAATTATATACTTGTGTTAGTGATAAAATGCCTAATTTACTTAGGTAACTGCAGTCTTAGTACCTACAAATTAAAAATATGTCAATGATAAAATTACTCCCATGTATAAAATTTTTAGTAATGGTAAAATACGATTAATTTTGATTGATTTTGTGGGAAAGTTACCTAATTTGAGATTTATTACGCACTGGCGAATTTTATGGCATGCATTTAAGAACTCTGGAATATTGCACGTGGTTAGATAGGTACGAAGATATTGAATAGAATGTTATGACCTTGCATTCCCCCTCTGCTGGGCAAAATTCTCCCTATCTCCTTCCAATTTTCCTAATTTGGCTACAGAATAAATTCCTATAAATGGCCGTAAAAATCCGGACAGCTCAAGAAAGCGTTGGCATGGAAAATTTAAAACAAAAATCGTCGTAGTTTGCACCAGATGACTAATGAAATATCTAAATAATTTAAAAACTGCAAGAGTCATATCTATTGTGAATACCTATCCAAATGTTTTGAGTCATAAACTAGTTTTTATAGCACAATGTGCAGATAGGCGATTAGATCCAGGAAACAATGCTGATAATCTTATCTTAAGGAAGTTGGAAGAGTTATACAAATTAGGAAATGATAGAGGCACATATTTTAAATAAATCTGACTAAAACATTAATAAAAATTAAACATATGGACTTTTTTTTCCGTGAAATTATTTTGAGAGTCTCTAAAATTTTACTTTGCAGGTTTAAATAAATTGCCTTAGCCGATATGGGTTGGCAGGCAAAGATTCATAGCAAGTCAGTTTTTTTTATTGATTTTTCGTGTACTTATTCTAATTAAAAACATATAATATAAGAAAAAAAAATTGCTTTCAAAGCTACCTATCACGATCAAATTTTTTAACAGACTTAAAAGAAGAAGGAGGTTATAAACTCAAATGTATGTCGGTAACTATATGTTTTAATTTTTTTATGTTTGTTCCTCGGTTACTCGAAGATGCCTGGAACAATTCGAAAAATATTTTTGTTGATTGAAAGGACATACTTGTCAGTTAATATTTTTATCAAAATCGGTTGCGTAGTTTGATGGTGAAGTCGGTTTTTATAAACAAAGTGATTCTTTGCAGTAATTGATGCACTGGAATTAGATATCTTCTTATGAACATACAAAAAGTATAGGTTCTCATATATGTAAATGTTGATATGTGCCAGATTGAGTGTCCTCTTTAACAAGCTCTAATTATTTTCAATCAAATGTCTGGTTCGTGACTAATATCTCAATGGGTAATTATTTCATTGAACATTTACTTACTTCCCATTAAAATAAAAAATAAAAAACTATATACGAGTACTTACCTAATGGTGGCTGAAAAGCATATCGAATAGTACTCAATAAAGAGTTACAAAACGGCGAAATAATCCTTTAAGAGCAAGCATAGTTCGTTTATTTATCCATGAACCAATTTCGTATTTCTCAATTCCATAAAGAAGATTTGTAGGGAGGGTTCTTCTGTGCCCAAAGGGTACCAACGGGACCCTATTACTGAGACTCCGCTGTCTGTGCATCTGTCCGTCCGTCGGTCACAGGCAGTATTGGGAAATGTACAATAAGTATTGTATTCTTAGAATAATTTACTGAAACTAAAACATTATAAAACATAGCTATCTCATTATTGTACGGTTTTATATAATAATTCTCGTGTCACAGTGTCTTTGTCTCACACGTCACAGTGTCTTTTTTATGAAATACAATAATTATATAATATTTTCTAGCTTGGCAACACCATAATTTCGCACCAACTGATGTCCCAACACTGCAAGTCTATATCTCTTGAATAGTCATGTATGGTATTGCTGTGGCCGATATAACAAAAAATACTAAAAATAAGATATTATGGAGTCAATGAGCTATTCTGATGATAGAGCCGGGAGATATTCTACAAAACTCAGATTTAAACAACATATTCCCATTGAGTAGGACTCGTTTGATTTGTCGTGACGTTTCAACATACTCGTTTGATTTGTCGTATCGAGAACTTTATAGTAGACGATGCCTAGGGTCTGATCACTGAGACGGAAAGTGGTCAATGGAACTCCGTAATAAAACCACGCCACGCCATCGAGTTATACTTTGTCCTCACAATAAAAGCTTGTACAAAAAATTATGTTTTTTTTTCAAAACCTTTTTCATAATGGCACTATCTACATACTTGAAAATTACGTCACCTCATGCCATGATGTATTGTGTTGTATTGCATTGTATTGTATTGACGGGTCAATGCAAAACGTTGAAAAATCAATCCGGGTTAGTTCTCTAATATTAGATATCTATAATATTATTGCTCCATAGTTTTGAATGCCTTATACCTCTTTGTACCTATTAGATTGGATGACTTTTTAGATAAAGCAGAGTCGAAATTCAGGAGAAGCTTGCTCTAGGCCGATTACTTCTATTGATACCCGAGTTTAATACCTCGGAGTATTCTCCTGAAGGTGAATATTGAATAGATAAGCTTCGAAATTCATCAGATCTGCATACGTTCTACGAGGGCTCACTTTAGATTAAACATATTGTGTTAAATAGTTGTTTCTCTTAAATTCTCAATATAGGCACAGAATTATTTTACGAGACTTGAAATTCAAAGCCAATGTTTAGAGTTCGGAAGTCCCTACTAGACCGAACTCTTATAGTTTCGGTAAGCCCGTCCGCGATTTAGCTCATAGATTGTTAAATAAATGCGCTGTATCTTCATTATTATTATCTCTTTATTGATTTAATAATATATCTAAAAGTTAAATATTAAATAAAATACAAAATATAAATACATCACAAAACCTAACCTAGCAACCCGCTGGCAGCGGGAAAGGCCCATGCTACCGGCGGTTAGGGCCGCAGAGAAAGAAACCTCCTGACAATGCGTGCCATGTCCAGGAGTACTGCCTTCTGTATCTGACCCTTGACCCAGCCATCTAGCGAGAGAGTCTTAAGGTGTTGGTCAAGACTCTTCGCTATTAGACCATTCGCCGATACGACTATCGGGACAATGATCGTCGAATCCACATCCCACATGGCAGTCACCTTGTGGGCCAAGTAAAGGTACTTTCTAAGCTTGTCCTTGTCTCGGCCTTCACGAGGTTCTCGTCATGCGAGACGGTGATGACGACGAGCACTGCCTGACGCATCAATCGATCTGTCAGAACGATATCAAGCTTATTGGCAACAATAGTCCTATCCGTGATGGCAGATCGATCCCAATAGAGCGTGACACGGCCATTTTTGAGAACCACCATCAGTGAGTACTTATAGTACGGTACGGGCCCTGTTAAGGCCCGATAGAACCGCCCGTGGAGCTCCTTGCTCTTTCATACGTTCATGCGATCCTTGATACTTAGCACCGTTGGTTTGCGCCAGTTCTCATTTGCCAAGGAGACCGGCGTGAGGCCCTTGTATACTGCCACAACATGACGATGCAACTCACACTCATTGTTAAGGAAATAGTCCCTAAATCTGCACACCACGCGGTTGTGGAGAGTCTTGGCATTTAAGAAGCCATGAACGCTTCCGCGGGATGTACAATCTCATAACAGATGAGCGTGGGTGTAGCATACGATATGTTGTGAGCAGTAGGCGGACCCTTCTATCCAGAGCATCCAGCTCAGTCTGAGTCCATGTTAGTATGCCAAAAGAGTATATGAGTAGGGGCATCACCCAGGCGTTGAAGGCACACGTCTTATTTCCTCCTGACAAAAGAAATTTAAGTTCTTTTGTCAGTCGGCTAAAGAAGCGCTCCTTCATCGCCTGTTTTATGTCCCTATCCATAATACTCAATGACTGTGATATACCAAGGTATTTGTAGGTTTCCGACTCCGAGAGGGTCTTGACATTTATTGTCTCAGGAAGCTGTAAATTTATAGAATTCATAATAATTATTATTATTATCATCAAAGAAAAAAAAAATGTTTACAATATATTTTAATAATATTCTGTGTACATATTATTTTCTAAAAATTATGTAATATTTAGGTGGCTGTAACCGGTAGCCAGCATAATTTTCCTTTAAAAATCAGTACCTACATATATTGTCACGCTTTTTTTAGATTTTTCAAGCTAATAGTTTAGCTTTCCGCTATACCCTCCACTGTGAAGTATACTCAAAAACAAATATCAATCCCAAAAGTACGGCCAGTTCAGTTTTTTTTTCACCTTTTTATTTTACCACTTTTCAGCTAACATCTTGCATACGCATAACGCAATGCGAAATCGCAGCTTGCAAGTAAAGTTTCTGAGCTAAACAGCAATCGGACAAATGGACATAGGGTACCGAAACTATATGAATTTCTTCTAGGGATTAGAACTTTTAAAATAAACCTCCTGTTTTACAAGCTTTTATTTAACTTTCAATCTATTTTGTATGTAACTATGTTCGTATATATACTATATATATTCGTACTATGTTCGTTTAAGTCAAATCTTGCGACTCAATTTTCTACCAGTTAAATTCAACCGATTGAACTGAAATTTTACATACTTATATAAATGAAAATACGATATTATGGATTCAATAAGCTGATCTGACGATGGAGCCAGGATATATTCGACAGAACTAAGTTATAAAACAACATAACCTCATTGAGTAGATTCGTTTGATTTGTCTTGACAGGCACAATGGTAGACAATATGAAGGGTCTGATCTCGGAAACGGAAGATAGTCGATGGAACTAAGTAATAAAACGACGCAATATCATCGAATTTGGGCCTATTACGTTTGTCTTCTATTGTATTATGTTTGTCTTTGATGAGCCTTACTTTAAAAGCGTATACGAAAAAAATATTTTCGTCTCATAAACTAATTTTCTATTAGTTCGTTGCAGAATTATTTAGCATTTGCTGTTGTCTGCAGTTTTTCCTGCAGGTTACCTATGACTCTTTTGAATTGGAAAATAGTAAGATTAATTCCAGTGCAAAATGTAGATTATGACACTGCCAGTATTTGAAGTACCTTGCCAAAAATCACTATATTGTTAGGAGTGAGGAGTGATGAACAAACTCACTTTTATAAACTCGTTACAGTGATGTAGGTAACAATTGAAAACAAATTTACAAAAAGTTAAATTTTGCAGTAATTATTATGTAAAATATGTTCAAAAAGTCAAAGATGCTTACAAAAATTTCAAAAAACTTATTTGTCATGCTAACGCGAATTGTTTCTTTTGCGTATTCTTACCTGTCTCTTTGATGTTACGGTTTTTCACTTTACATTTGCAACCAGTGTGCAATCAATTCAAAGTTAAATTACTACAGATAGTTCAAATTCTTCATTTTAAAATGCACTTTAAAAACAAGACAATAAGTCGCTTGTGCCACTTTCGGTTACAAAACGTAGTGTAGTGCAATGTCAACTCTATCTAAATTGCGTTAAAGATGCTTTTTACTTCTTCGGTCGACGATTAAAACTTTAAATGGAAGCGAAAGAGTCATTTTACATTCATATTGAGCGATTCCCTGTAAGACTTGTTTGATTCTTGTTACAGGTCCAAAGTGGTATCCATTCGTTGGAAGCAGCTATGAGGTACAAAATATGTCGAGGAAGTATGGAACTCAAGGGAAGGGGTTATCGAAGCTGGCTAAGGAATATTCCACTAAAGTTTTGGGTTTAAGACTGGGTAGAGAGTTGGTGGTAGTAGTTTTTGGCGAAAAGAACGTGCGTCATGTTTTTACACAGAAGGAGTTCGAGGGGAGGCCTAATAGCTTCTTCTTGAGATTGCGCTGTTTAGGAAAGCGGTTAGGTGAGTTAAAATACCTACATACAAAAAACTACTTACTTACACAAAATAAATACAAAAAATGCTTACATCTGATGATGCAGAACCGTAGACCTGCTGTACAATTGTAAGAGACCGAGACCAACAGCTTAATCACGACTGTCTGGTTGAAGTCGTCTACTATATTATTTTGATGATATAAATTGTAAATATACATTCCTATTATATATTGATATATTATATTAATGTCTAGATACTATTGTTAGATGGCTTGAAAATCTGATACCAGTGTTAGTTACTAATACACACAAAATAAAAATACTGCCTAAAATACCTTACGTAGCTTTTAATGTTCCCAGTCAATATCATTTTACATTAAGCTTATTCTAAGAAGGTATCTTGTTTTCCAATTGAAAATGTCTGTTCAAGTTTATGAATAAACTTCAGCTTTTGAACAATATAATAACGCCGTGAGCTCCATAATAATATTCACAGCAATACAATCAATTCAATTAGAATTAAATTCGTGTTTGTATTTTAATTACCAGGAAACGAAAATATGAACATCTATTGTAATCTTCCCAAGATATTGTGGTTTGTAGATGTGTCACTTATGTCCAAAAAATATGTCGATAAACAAGTGCTTTTACTATGGTTGGGCATGTGCGCATTGTACCAACATCTTGTTTTTTTCAAATAAGACATTTTAACAAATTAATTCGAGAATCCCTGAATAGAAATAGAAAGTATTCTTTGGGAAACTAAAAGAAAATTATAGAATAATAGAAATTTAATTCCTTGTATTAAAATGGCTAGGTCTATTGTAAATGAAATTCCCAGTACTTTGGCCCTAGGTTAGACTAAGTACTCAAAAAATGAAGAGTTGGGCGCGTTTTATTCGACATATAAATAGATTTGCCATTTCATTTTCATTGCATGGAATACGGTATTTTAACGGTAGTCTTTGGCGTTTCCCAGGAATTACATTTACTGACGGACCACTTTGGAAAGAGCACAGACAGTTCACTCTGAAGCATTTGAAGAATGTTGGCTTTGGCAGAACGTTGATGGAGAAAGAGATCCAGAATGAAATGTTTACAATACTGGAGTATATAGAGAAAAACCGAAAGTCTATCAATATGAAGGAGATGTGGCCCCTGGCAGTCATGAATGTTCTATGGAAATATGTAGCTGGTAATTATTTTTTTATTTACTTCTGTGTAACGTGTCATGTTACGTTAAATCTTGGTAGCTCCATAAATGGAAGGTAGAATTGGGTGTCTTTGGTGACAATGCAATAATATCGTACCAGGAGCTGGTGTAATGACGTAGGTAGCTATAGAAACTCACTAATAAAACGACGGATGACGACGAAATGAGTTTATTTGATTCGTAATAAACACGTCTCACGATAAAAGCTATATACTACAAAATTATCAATCTCAAAAAAAAGTTTGTGTTTCTAAGAACTCTATCTGTTATTTTAATAAACCCTAGAACATAATAATTGTCAGATGATTTTTGGGGTATGACACATCTGGCAAACTATTGATAGGCAAAATCATAGTGCCACCCAAATACCACTTTTAGCTTGATGGTGTATGGTGGGGTATGTAGGTGGGAGAATTAAAATAGTGATGGGTTGCTAGCCTCGTCGCTTATTTTCACGATTGGCTCATATGAGCTGCGCTAATGTCTCTGTCTATTGCGTTGGGAAACTCATGAATAACCTGCTTTCGCATGCTTGTCTAGGAAAAAAGAAAATAAAACCAACGTGTCTAGAAGACTATTTTGATTTATTTTTCCATCTCTTATCAACTCTTAAAATGCCCTTTGGGACTTGCTGCCCCAGGCTCTGATTGCATAAAGCTGCAAGACGCACAATGCTCTGACTGCCCCATTAGGGTCAAAGACCTGATAATAATATTTTTAACTGATAAGACAATCCACCACAATAGACAAACGTTTTTCATTGACATAGCTATTCCGAACACTCATAACCTGAGAACTTCCTATACTGAAAAATCTAATTCCTTGGAGAAAAATTACAAAATACTCTTATTTTTAGTAGTATACAAGTATGTTCTTAATATACAAGTATATTCTTATTATACTTGGTCATAGAACTGAATGGTACAATGGCATGTAGAGACTGTAAAAATTGTCCTTATATTAATCTCATCCACCGGTGTTATACCTAAATCCTCGCACACAAGCCTCAACCTATTGCAAATAGGGTGTATTTGTCACTTTTATATTAATCTCACTTTTATATTAATGCGGAAAGCAATAGTTTTGAAAACTTTTCGTATAGTACGTAAATATCTCTCCACTGAATCGAAGCCTCTATTTTAAATCTCTATTCTTCTTTTCTACTTCCTAAATTGATTACGTTTGGCCACAAGCCCGCGTACGCAATAAACCTCCTCAAAATACCCTATTTTGAAAGGACATGTATACAACATAAATAATAATAATTTCTACAACTAGATGCGGAAAACTATATAACTTATATATTGCCAAATTACAAAATTTTACAATTACGAAATTGACAGGCATCGCCTGAGAAATGACATAACAACCATAATAGTAATTATCGAAGTAGTGCGCAGGCCAAGTTCCAGCAACAGGCCGCGCGCATGCCGTGCACTATTTACACGAACCGTTTCGACCCACTTTTGACCCCCTGTAGCTCAGTGCCTATTGCAAGTACAGAGATAAAATTGTATCTACGCAATCATATACTAGTACTAAAGCAGTATGCCAAATTTCATGGATATAGCTTCAGTAAATCCTGAAATATGACCCTGTGAAAATAGCTAATTTGGGCACTGACTGACTGACTGACTGACTCACTGACTGACTCACTGACCGGTAATCAAAACCTCTAGGCCACTTCCAATTGTCCTAGCGTTATGAAATTTTGCACGCAGTTCGTGTTTTATATGTAGATTAACAAAAAATTAAGAAACTTAAGAAATCGGTCAAGCGTGAGTTGGCTCAATCGAATATCGAATTTTTAATTAAAATATTTATGAACCAGTGATACAATGAGAATACGATGAGAAGGGGGGAGGAGGAGGGGGGAGGAGAGGGGGGAGGAGAGGGGGAGGAGAGGGGGAAGGAGGAGAAGGGGAGGGGAGGGGGAAGGAGGAGAAGGGGAGGTGTATAAAAAAATTTCATGTATACATAATGCATACTGTATAGCTTATTATTAAATACTACTTAACTAAAAAATAAGGCTTCTATTGTTATAAATTACTTTCGATAGATGGCGCTAGCGGTATAATTGAATCGCGATATAGAAAAAAATAGGTACGATTTCTTGTAAAAAAGTATTGAAATCCCACCAAAAACATACCTGTTAAAAAGGGGGCCAAGTTCCTATCGGCTAATTGTTCGGCTAAACAGAGTTGAAATCCAATCCAATGCCAAGTTTAGATGCACTTTAAATCGATCATAATCATCTTCGTCAACAGCCTGATCCACTGGTAAACATTTGCCATTCCCAAGATTTGAACTTGGCAGGTTTTATTAAATAGGTTAATTTAATTGTATGATTAAATTTATTATATAAATAATAAATTTAATCATACAATTAATCAAGTGTTACGTACAGCACGAAAACCTGCCAAGTTCAAGTCTTGGGAATGGCAAATGTTTACCAGTGGATCAGGCTGTTGATAAAGATGACTATGATCGATTTTAAAGTGCATCTGAACTTGACATTGGATTGGATTTCAACTCTTTTTAGCCGAACAATTAGCCGATAGGAACTTGGCCCCCTTTTTAACAGGTATGTTTTTGGTGGGATAACTCTTACAAGGCCTCCTACATGTTGGAAATTTGTCCGGCATGCGTCCCGTGAAGGAAAAACGATGAGAAAACATAATAATATTTTTCATAGATGCAGCCATCTCACTCATAGATGCAGCCATCTCACTTTTTAGAGAAAAAGGTACTAAAAGGCCTCTTCATGTTGGCTTTTGCCACATTAACGCCTCAAAGGACTGGGTACCCATGAACCCATGGCTGAAAAGCGTACCAACATAATAATTAATTTTTTTTCCTGCCGAACCTATTCAAGGGTACACCTTTCATAGGTATATCCATGAATGGGTTATTACGAAAGCACCAAATAACTTCGATTTTTCCAAAGGGCCTCTACGTGTTGGATCTGTATCCCCACGCAACCCTCTCAAACGACCGGGGTGAAAAGACCCGAATCCGCTAGATGACAACAAGTCAAATCAGACACTTGTTTCTAAACGTCAATACAAACATTGTATAAGTGCTTTGTATGAAATACAAAAGAGTGACTTCATGCAATTTTCTGCATCAATAAACGTTGAAAATGGATATTATCAGTGAAAAGTGACACTATTTTATTTTATACGTATATTATATTATTTTATAACCGAATAATTTATTTTGACTCATTTATCTACGCAACTCTCAAAGGAGATACAAAATAATAATATAATTCAGAAGGCAGTATTTACTCCTGGCTGTTCACGGCACGCATTATCAGGAGGTTCCTGCGAGCATCTAGGTTACGTTTTAATAATATGTTTATATAATGTTATATTTATTACATTTTACTTTTATATACAGATTCTATAAAAATCGAAAGTTTTAATATTAATTTTATAACATAAGTATGCAACGTGGAAGAGACATACGAGTACCAGTAATAAATAGAACCACGGGCCATATTAGATCATTATAGTATAATGTGTATAATAAAAAATAAAAAAACAATCGAAAAAAACGTCATTCCCATACAAATTGCCCTGGCAGCTGAAATCTCGATTTCTTTGTGTTTTGGCTGTTATTTTAATTTTATTATACTATACTGATCTAGTACTTATAGCCCGTGGTTCGATTTATTACGGGTATGTCTTTTCCACGTTGTAAAATACTTAATTAGATATACACTGAAGTAAACGTTTACTAAGTATTCAGAACAAGAGTCCTAAGCTGAAGTCACTCACCGCACGACAATGTGTGCAATGTAATCCCGATGATGCGGCGTTTGTGGTAAGGCACTTGCGTTGCATCTGACATCCATTCGACATTTCACTACCCAAACGTATCGGAAATTTGGAACGCTTAATTTATTGTATTGCTTTCGTGCCCATAAAATATATTTTTAAATAATTACTTGTTTTAGATAGAAAACGTTCTTGCTTGCTATGTGTATTCAATTTATCAATTTGCTTTTTAATGAGAAGCACTCAGGAAATTGAAGTTTATTTTATTTTATTTAAATGAGATACACATAACAAATTGTTACCAAAGTAATACATTATATACATTTATGTTTAAACATAATAGCAGGGCAACAATTCAAAACATGTGCATACTGTAAGTTTAAGTATTAAAACAAAATTTAATACCACTAAAAAGAAATATGCACATTAAATATCAAATTATTTTTCATTATCATATATCTTTGTAACAGTAATTATTTAAAAAAATATTTTTAAAACAACCTTTTATCTACAGTACTTCTCAAGATGAATCAAACGAGCCCAAATTCCATGGGGTTTGCGTCGTTTCATTACAGAGTTCCTATTGTCACCTACCAACTCCATCATCAGATCAGCTGCATGCCATCATAATATGGCATTGTCACGCGATGTATGTACGTATGGGTGCAAAATTTCAGCTCAATCGGAAACCGGGAAGTGGATCAAATTTAACTTGCAAGATTTGATAACAGACAGACAGACCGACAGACAACGGGACAGGTGAAATTTAATAATAGCTTATAAATTATGATTGTTTTGAACAAAGAAGCCTTATAAACAGATTTTTTTATTCTGCTCTTATGTTTCGCAAAAAAATATAATTTTATGAAGTAAATTAAAGCTTTATTAGAATTGAGATGTTAGGAAAGCGAAGTTTTTAATAAAACTAGAATTTTTATTTAACTAACATAAATAAAAACAGCCTTTTTCTTCTTTGTTAAATGTCTCATTAACCTTTATCTGTTTTTAATACTTGCCTTTGAAAAATATACGTAGAATCTTTGTTATGTCAAAATGATTCGGACAATATGTTCATAACTACCTTTTCTTTTTGTTTGTCCCAAAATTTGTAGGAAAAGAAAACTTCATTTCAATTATCCGTCTTAGTACATAGCAAGGGCGGATCCAGGGGGTCATAGGGGTCATGACCCCTCTCTGGGCTGGGTCCAGGACCTAGGTGGACCACTAATTAAAATTGTTAAACATAATGTTTTTAAATATTTTTTGTCACAACAATATAGATTTTATGTATTTAATATTATATTTTGTATAATGGCAAACGCATTATTCGGTAACGAACGCATATATTTGAATTATTCCGCGCCACCGCCACACATTTGTCATTCCATATATGTATTTTTAAGTAAAGTAAGTACTTACATATATTAATAAACTACTTTTTACTTGTATTTATGATTATAAAAATTAAATTATAACTTCTTGTGACTTGATCACGACTCTGTGACCCCCCTGGCACCAAAGCTGGATCCGCCCTTGGTACATAGATGCAAGGTATATAGGTGTTTGAATTTTTACAGGTGAAAAAATAAATGAAGACCGACTAAGAGGTCTAATAGAAATTCTCAACTTGAGGTCCAAGGCGTTCTCGATGGCTGGAGGATGGCTGAACCAGATGCCTTGGAGCAGATTCCTGATTCCTGAAACAAGTGGCTACGCACTCATAGCAAAAATAAATCAACAGATTTCGGATATTATTGAGGTACAGTATCTACAGAATTCTATGACTACGGGCCTCGAATATGATCACTCCATCTTTTCCTGTTGATGTCGTAAGAGGCGACTAGAGGATTTACAACGGCATTTCCAAGGAGGGTTGACGTCAGGCGGCGGCCTGTTATTAAACTTTTCACTCAAATGAAATTCAAAGTAAATAAATAATAAATATACAGGGACAAATAACACTGATTGAACTAGCCCTGTCAGATCCTTGTAGGAGCAACTCAGACAGTCAATATGAAAAACTTTTCCTATGGGACTAATGCTTGAAACTCGAAGAAAAAATCGACATTTATATACAAATTGCCGGGCCGGCCGAACACTTTTGTATTGGATAAGATCTATAGTCCATTTGGTTAGGTATTTCAATTAATGTAAACAATTTTGACATGTCTATTTATTAAAATTTTACACTTTATAAATCAATACCTTTGAAATACACAAATTATTTACTTTATAAATTATGAATTACATAATTAATTTGTCATGTGCAAAGGTATTGATTTATAAAGTGTATATTTCAATAAAAAGACATGTCAAGATTGTTTACATTTATTTAAATACCTAACCATATGGACTATAGTTCGATTAGAACCAAGTTGTCTATGTTCAGGATAAAAATATAATTTATACCTAATACTACCTATCTACAAACATAGAGATATGTATTTTTGTTAGAACGTTCAATCCAATATTGGCTCCATTTTTTATGTCCAGGAAGCGATAAAGAAACACAAATGTAATGCAGTGGAAGGAACCGACTTCATTTACTCATTCTTGAGAGAGATCGATGAAAACAAGGATACATACACAGGTTTGTTATTTTTCATTTTTGCGCGCACATTTACTTATTTTAGTTTACTATGATTTTTTTACTCCAGTACTGTTATCTATCTTTTAAATAGTCACGAACACTATTATAAGAACATTCATAATATGTGATTCCAGAAAAGTCTATAGTCTATTCCCTATTACAGCACATGTGTGATGTGTCTTTATTTGCCCAAAAAGATACTCCTATCCATAGACCTACAATTTGTTTTTCTTTAGATCTACCATACTGCCATAATAATAAAAACGTTTTTTAAATATAATTATGGGTTATTATTTATTCTATGCATAGTCACTAGGAAAACGTAAAAAAATATATATACGTATATCTACAAAAGTTATGTCAAACATTTATATAATTTTTCTTTGTTTATATTTGTATTTTGTTTAGTAAATATAGTCGTAGAAAAAGTATTGTATGCAACGTTATATAAGTACGTCAAAAAATATTCGATGGCGTCTTCTTACGATTCTTGCCAAGGCTCGCAACACATTTTTGACCCTCCTTATACAACTGTTGCATAAAGTACTATTATGCGGGATGGGATAGTACAAAACCACCCAGTTTCGTAATTTAATTTAGGAACACCGTGACACCGATGGAAAAGCGAAGTTTAGTCTGAAACTGAGTGTCTCCAAGACAAGTATTATCTCGAATAATTCCAACTAGGGACGATGTTTAAATCCATTAACGGTTTGTGTGGAAGTCAAAGATTCCATACTAGTTATTGTACTGCGAAATTGAAGTCTACACTTTCTATTAAGTGTATAGATATCACTGCAGCTGGTTAATCTGGTTATCTCAAAGAAAATGTAGCGCTGTTATGTAGTAACAAATGTTAGGGATTGTAATTACATGGCCTGTACTTGAATTCGTGATTATTAGCTTTCGGACTGTAAATATTGTAATATTTAAAGTCCGAAAGCTAAATTAAGCGGTAGATCACCTTAATACAATTCAATCTGTTTGAAGTCCTTATCTCAAACAAAGAAAATTTAATAAATATAAAACCTCCGTTATTATACTTTAGTCTCCTATCAAGCTGAACGTAGTATTTGGGTCATTTAGGCTCCATCTAGTTCTTAAAGGAGAGACATAGTGATGTGTGTATGCATGTTTGTAGTGACTCTTCAAATTGTTGATGTCACTATAGTCACAGTATTTCATCAAATCGCTACGTTAGTTTCTTTGCTCACAAACAGTGTTCCATTTTTTTATCTGCGTGTAAGAAAATATATTCTAATACGTTAAAATATAGTTTTTATTTATTGCAGTATCTACCTAGTAGTGTATTAACTGTAGTAACAATATGAATCATTACACAGTACAAAACAAACTCGCTTACTTCCGTTTGTCCCTTTGTATGTATGTTCGCTTTAATCTTGCAATCGCCGCAACGAATGTTGATGCGGTTTAAGACATCAATAGTTATTCAAGAGGAAGGTTTATATGTACAGTGCGTGTCGAGAATAGCTTATATAATATATTTTTTTTTACAGAGGAACAGCTGAAAACAATCTGCCTCGATCTTCTAATAGCGGGGTCACAAACGACCAGCAATGTGCTCGAGTTTTCTATACTAGCTGCGCTAAGAAACCCAGCTGTTCAAGAAAGAGTCTACGAAGAGATAAACAAACTTTTGGGAGATGGCGTTCCAAGCTGGGGTGACAGTAACAGGTAAGTAACCTATTATTAAAGTCAAAGTAAAAGAAGTAAACAAGGTAAACGTTTAAAAAACTAATACCCGACTGCGGGAGTCATTTACAGGTAAAAATTTATATATTTTTGAAATATACTAATTAAGGCGGCCCTTCCCGGCCGCTCTGTTTACAACGCGAGCATAGTTTGAAAAGCTTTGTGTTTCATCCAGGGCAATGCTAGAAAAAGAGGCAAACCAAAAGGAGAGAGATAGGGCCTAAGGGCATCTTTTAAATTAAATTTGTATTATTATTAACTATCCATTGAACGAATATTAACTATTCATAGGGTGCGGAAATTTCATAAAAGTAGTTCCAGGTGATACGCGTTTATCAGTAAGCCTTACAAGTACAATGTTTTCTATTCAAAATTTTCATTACATTTGCGAGGTTTGTATCGAAATATTTTCTTTACTTTTACAATTTGTGCAAAAAAGCCGATTTAAGGAGGCTTATACTGACTTTGTTTTTCTAAATTTCAATTTTTTATTACGATAGAAACCTAGAAATAGCGCCCAAGATACCTGTGAGTTCAAAAGTTTTCAAGAAAGATCAGATACAACGCCATAATCACGTACGAGCGTTTGTATGGAAAGTAAGACGAGAAGGCCGCTCTTAAGGCTTTTCATTTGTTACCCAACTCGATATCGAATCAAAACATTTTTTTGAGATGCATTTGTTTGATGTAACATTCGTTAAAATACATTTATTGCATACAAATTGTAGCCTCTATGTCACCCGGATAATAATAACGAATTGATTGACGTCTCATTTGTCAAAATTGGATATAAGCGGTTCGGATGCTACGGTTGAAAACATATAAATATCCACATACATACTAAGGTACATACACCCTTACTACATACATACTTACAAAGATACTGACATACACAGAGAAAAAGAAATAGCTGAATCAGTTTTGCTATTTGCGATTTGATAAGTAGATACCAAAATTTTGTTTTTATTAGCAGAGCCACATGTAACTATACATACATGTCCCAAACTACAACTATTAATAAAAACACATTTTAACTACTAGTAGCCCGAGTTCAGCAGTCACTCGATTTTGGTAACGTGTAGCAAAAATGTTTGCTATTAGTAACCATTCTCTTTTCTCATGTATGGAAAATAATGACCCTTCCTTTTGGCTTTGCCGTAGTTGGATAAAAAATAATAAAAAAACATGAAGTGGCACCAGTTTTATATCTGTATACTCTTATGTATGTATGGTGAGACGCGCGTTGCGGGGTTTGAGGAAATCTTTTCTCGCTCTCTCGCAGAAAAGGTACCTTATTTATTATTTATTTAAACAAAGGTACGCTTACAGTGTTACATAATAGTATTAGATCCAGAAATGAGAAAAAAAAGGAAGAAAAATAATTTATTTGGTGAAATAGACAAAATAGGACGATTCCGCTTATAGAATGAAGTGACTTGATCCGACACTGATCTTTCGTGTGGGCACACACTGTTAGAGTTTTAGTACCTACAACACAAATATGCATTTTTCACTATGTATACGAATTTGCTATACCGTAAATAGAATATACTATAAATATCAAATTGTAGATATTTCACTAAGATTTGTCGAGAAGGCACAAAGAGCCACACAGTACTTTCCATCTGGCTGATGTTAAGTACCTCTAGCACGAATATTTGCTTCAAGTATTCGTATCGTGTTCGTCTATGTTGTGTATGGAAAAATGATCTGCGAAAATATAATGTACATAAAAGAAAACTAAATTTTGCATACAAACCGTAGACAAAGGCAATCCGAATACTTCGTCCCAAATATTCGTGCTAAGGGGACTGTACTGCGCAAAGTATCTATACTTATTTACTTACAGTACATAAAAACTTACAGGGGCTTATAAGTACTATATCAAATAATTACTAATTTAGGCATTGAAATATTTTTAATTAAGTACTTCTTTTGTTATAAATGCAAATACGATACGCAATATATCTTGCTATACGCGAAAAGCATCAGTTTATTTACGGTGTTATTACGAAAATACGCAAAACATTTATTCATTCATCAGGATTATATATAAGTTTTATATAACCAATCTGAATGTCGACCGCAGGCACGCCACATGCAACATTTATTAATCCGATACACAAACGCCGAATGTCCTTTGTGAGTTTATATGATAAATAATTCATAAATTGTACATGCAAAATAACACATGCAGTTGGTTTATGTTCGCTCATTGTCATTAGCAATAGGGAAGAGAGGAAAATTTAAAAACGCCTAAAACTTTTTCTTGTTTTTGGAATAACATTCCTATTTATCGTAAGTACATATCAGATTTTTCAGTCCGGTAATTAAGTATTAAAAAAAACACAATTTCGTACGCTATTTCAATTAACGCCATCATTTCTTTTGCCTTTTCTAAACTGAAGTTTAAAAGGAATTGTAAAAAATAGCTATCAACTGTCATATGCCAGTAGCAGATAAGTTGTCAACTGTCATTTGACATGGAAGATAAATGAGACACAATATTGTTGGGGGCTTTCAGTATTTGGATTCTCTTTGGGGGCTTTTATCAACGCAATAGAACACAAAACAATGATTTTTAGAATTTTTGTCTGTTTGTCTGTGAGTTGGTGCACGCAAATCTCAGAAACGGCTGCACCGATTCGATTGCAGTTTTCTTTTATGTATTTTGATAAGCCTAACTTAACATTTAGTGTTTGTTTCATCTAAACCCGTTCATAAATAAAAAAGTTATATCATTTAAAAGAATCAGGTCATCAATTTTTGTTTGAAATATTGCTATAAAATAACTGTTCCGTTACAATGGCTACAACTTATGTTATAAAATGATGATTGAAAATTAATATAAAGTTAATAAAACCTGCCAAGTGCGAGTCGGACTCGCATACGAGGTGTTCCGTATCATTATGTATAAAAAATCACTTTTGTTGTATGGGAGCCCTCTTAAATATTTATTTGATTTAGTTTTTGGTATTTGGTGTTATAGCAGCAACAAAAATATATCATCAGTGAAACTTTTGACCGTCTATCTATTACGCTATATGAGCCTGGTGACAGACAGAAGGACAGAAGGATAGTTAAGTCTTAGTATAAGGACCCCATTTTTACCCTTTGGGTACGGAACACAAAAAATTTACAATTTCGGTAAATTTTGAGCATTCTTAAAAAAAATGTTTTTTTGGTAACCGATAGATGTCGCAGTTCAAAAATTCAAAAACTTAAATTTAAAAATTTAAAATTTACGTGCTTCATTGTGTCTCTGCAGACAGAGCCGAAAGCCGCAAGACCTAACGACGCCCTACCGCCATTCTTAGCGTGATTGTGGGCGGGATAATGAAATTTTCCTTTTTTCCTAGCTGCTGAACACATTTCCGCCCATTCATTTGATCGGCTTTTACGATCTGCGTGAAAAGTATTAGATATTAATTTTTCCTGTTCTCCTCAACCATCATGGAGACAAAAGCCCGGTGAGTGCCGCGCTGCTTGGTACTCCTTGACTACGAGACAGATTAGGTTAGGTTAAGTTCCCACCCTGATGGACTGCCCAGCCTGGGCGGAAGACCGCGCTGTGCACGGTAGTGGGGGACGGATGACCTTCTGCTGCCGACTGTGGTCCGTCACATGAACGTCGTGGAGAGCAGTGCAGGCCTTTGCGGAGAGCGTCATGCTCTGCAAAGAGAGACCGAGAGTGGCGGAGAGAGACCGGGAGGCAACAACTGACCTTTGGACCGCTCGGAGGCGGGCTTTTGACATGCAACTGATGTCTCCATAACGTGGGCCAATCGGGCGATGGAAACTGGATTTTGCTCAACAAATACGGTCCTTCGAGTTGAAAGCGCGTTTTTGCCAACACGCACCTTTACCCTAACGGGTACAATTTTTCTTGATTCGTTTCCTCACGTTAAAAAAGGTAAGGTTAGGTTCCACCCAACTTCCCGTGGGTGGACGAAACGGTATATCTTTTCAACATAAAAAAAAGTTACGTAAGGTTGGGTTAGGTTAGGGGCTTTTGGAGCACCCATGCCAACATCATTTAGGACTGACCTCTTTCCATGAGCATCTGCTTTCCATGGTGATAAGCGTAATACACTGACGACAACCCAGTTGCCGGCCAGGCTCAGTTGGCACTCTTCGCCGACGACACGGCGCTTTTTGCAGTTAGTTTGAACTCAAAGTACGCCTCCAGACAGTCCTACGCGCCTTGCTTGACAGGCTTTCAAACGGAGGTTCTTAGTGAACTTCAACAAGAAACAGACATTGCTTTTTAAAAACATCCGCTTCCTGCCACCCTTAAAGCTCTTTGGGGAAGATGTGCCGAGGTACTCGCACGTCAAATATTTGGGAGTACCTGAAGTTCGGCAGATGCCTCAGCTTGAAAGCCCACATCGATAGGGTGGTGGCTATAACAAAAGTGACCCGGTGGAAGCTCTACCCAGTACTTTTCTCTCGCTTCCCACTATGGACGCGGCTCGGAATGAAGTCGCACTTAAGAAAACCTATGTTTTAGGAGCTGATGGGGCTCCGCGTTACTTGAGGAACGCCGTCATCCATTGGGACTTAAAGTAGGAACGCTTATTTCTCTACTTTTATCTCCCGCCTAGCGATGGACATGTATGACAAGACTTATCGTTACACCGTCACATGAGGAGGGCGGGGGAGATGATACCAAAGTAGTACCTATAGGCGCTGGTAGCACTCCGCTAAAGACAGCTAAAACACAGCTGCGGGGGCTCGTCGCGTCGATTTTGCCGCCCTTCTGATTTCGCCGCCCGTAATTAGTGCAGTTCCTTTTAGTACTTAAACTAAATCGCTCTCTGTACATGGAAGATAAATGAGAAAAAATATTGTTGGGGGCTTTTATCAACTTCAATCAATCGATTTTTCTCTGTTTGTCTGATTGTATGTGCGTTTGTGCACGCTAATCTCAGAAACGGCTGAACCGATTCCGTTGCAAAGATTAAAAGATTCAAATGTTTATTCAGTAATAAGATCTTTACAGGCACTTTTACACGTCAATAAGTATTATTTATGTTACGTGTAAAGTTTAAAATTTAATTTAAAGAAAAGCTACCGATACCTGCGCTTCGTAACGACAGCTGAGAAGAAACGCTGAAAGAAACTCATTTTCACAGTACTGGTCGCCTACTCGCCAGAAGGGCTTCGTCATATTATTATTATTGTCTTTTAATTAATAAATACTTATAATATAATACAACGTTGACACATTATAACATGTAATGCTTGCGAACAAGTAAACAAACATAAATTGCGTAATTAAAAATTAAAAATATTAAGTAGTCAAAAAAGCGAAGCCGAGCTGACCAGTCCCTCCCAGCAGCACCCGTTCACGAGTTGACGCACGGATCAACCATCGTTAAACTCAACCATATTAGTGGGAACGACCCGACCAGCCACGCCACCACCGGATTAGACATTTTAGTGAGCATGAAAAACCCGAACTCGCAGACCTTGTCAAGAGAAAATATTAGTTATATGTTGGTCACCTATTGATCGCAGAGCATTCACATGTTTTTACAGTACGCTTATAACGGTAACAGAAAATGCCGCTATTTTATGTTTTATGTGTGGAGCGTAATGGAAAATGTTTAGGAAGTATCCACGCGTTTTTATCTCTTAAATAATCATTGATAGTATAGTACGCATTATTCAATAAAACTTTTTTAACATGTATTTTAAATTTTGCCATTGGTAGGTTAACGATCGCTTCGGGAAGTTTATTGAATAGACCTAAGAGTGACTTTCTAGTTTTAGCAAGCCGAAATTTAGGCGTATGAAGCTGATTTTTGTTGCGAGTATTATAACTGTGAACATCACTATTTATCTTGAAATTAATTAACCTAGATTTAACAAACACAAGATTGTCGTGAGTAAATTGAGATGTCACAATAAGAATATTTATAGATTTAAATAACTCTCTTAAGGAATCGCGTGATTTTAGTCCGTAGATCGACCAAATTGGTCTCTTTTGTAGCACAGAGATAGCATGTATGTTAGCCGCTTTACCCCATAAGAGCAAGCCATATGGCATTATGCTGTGAAAATAACTAAAGTATACTAGCCTAGCAGTTTCAACGTTAGTACACCGTCTGACCCTCCGCACAGCATATGCTGCCGAACTAAGTTTCTTGGCAGTGGCCTCAATATGTTTATCCCATTTTAAGTTCCAGTCTACAGTTATGCCTAAAAATTTGGTTTAGAGTACCCATTCTAGAACTTGGCCATTAAGACTCAAAGGTATGTGAGTATTGGGTTTATTCAATAGTGAAAAATTATCGCACTTAGTCTTTTTTGTGTTTAAGGCCAGATTATTAGTCGTAAACCAACTAAGTACTTGTGACATAGTATTGCTTACATCGTCATAGTTTGTGCATTTTCTGTCAACCTTAAAAAATAAAGATGTGTCATCAGCAAACAATACTACTTCACACAACTTTTCTGCAAGACAGGGGAGGTCATTAATATAAATCAAAAACAAAAATGGACCAATTATTGAACCCTGAGGCACACCCATGCTCACTGGTGCACTATTTGAGGATACTCTGTGGATTTCAACTATTTAAGTTCTATTATCAAGATAAAATGAAATGACAGAAAGTGCAGTATCAGTAACGCCATAAAATATTAGTTTATTTTTAAATATTATGTGATCAACACAGTCGAATGCTTTCGACAGATCGCAAAAGATGCCCATAACGTCTTGTCGATTCTCCAGGCTTCGTAAATAATTTGAACTAAGGTCGCTGCTGCATCAGTGGTAGAGCGCCCTTTTGTAAATTCAAATGGAATACATACTAGCTGGTCTAATATAATTTTTTCAAATATTTTTCTTAAAGCCGGTAATATTGAAATTGGTCTATAATTGTTCGGATCATCTTTGGATCCCTGTTTGAGCAGTGGTATAACTTTACTCGCTTTCATTAAGTCAGGGAAAACACCTTCTGAAATACATTTATTAAATATTAAAGTTAAGTGAGGAGCAATCAGGTCGATGATATTGCTCAAAACGGAAACCGAAATACCCCATAGGTCCTCAGTTTTTTTAGTATTAAGAGACTTGTAAGCTGAGATAATGTCATATAGAGTTATGCTAGTAAAGGTAAAAGTTGTTTTGGGCGTAGATGAATTACTTTTCAATAGTTCATCGGTGGCGTTCGGACATGAAAGCAATGACTGGGTGATATAAAGATATATTTCCAAAGGGAAATTTTAGCAAAAAAAGTATTGAATTCATTGGCTACTTCGATATTCGTGTCAGCGGTTTTATCTACAATTTTTAATGAGAATGTTGAGTCCCCAGTATTGGTTTTTCCTGTCTATAAAAATCATGTTTGTTGTATGGGAGCCCTACTTAAATACTATTTTATTCTGTTTTAGTATGTGATGTTATGTATAGCGGCAATAGAAATATATCATCTTTAAAAATTAACTGTCTAGCTATCACAGTTTATGAGATACAGCCTGGTGACAGACAGACGGACAGTAATAGAAAAACATCATCTGTAAAAATTTAACAGTCTAGCTATCACAGTTTATAATAATAATAATAACTTTTACTGGATCAGTACAATGCGCAAACCTGCGGGCTAACATATTCGCCCGGACCGACAATGCCCTGTGCTCCCTTTCAATATCCATGTCATCTGAGAGTGTCTCGGTTACCCAGTGACTCAAATATTTAAAGTGAGAAACTCTCTTAAGAGGGGTTCCATTGAGTGTGGCTGGAGGAATGGAATCATAGGTTTTATTACCAGATTTGAAAACCATCAGCTCACTTTTGGTTGTATTGTATTTGAGCCCATGCGCTACCGCATAACACTCACAGATGGACACTAGTTTCCTTAAAGCATTGATAGATGGAGCCAGCAGCAGCACGTCATCTGCATAGCTGATATTTTTGACAGAGACACCGTCAATTGAGCAGCCGACTCCAGCACTGTTAAGCAGTTCTATCAGTCTATCCATATACATGTTAAAAAGTGTGGGGGAGGTAAGCCCACCCTGTCTAACTCCACATCTCAAGCTATACCTGTTAGATAGTGACCCTGCCCATTTAACATAGTTTATTTGGTGTCCATACCAGTATCTAAAAAGCGATATTATCTCATTTGGAACTCTTGACTCTGACTCCACTTATGCCACAATTTCTCATAATTAACAAATCGAATGCCTTCGATAAGTCTAAGAAGCAAGCGTAAATGAGCGTACCTCTACTAGTGTAATATTGGACAGTGTGTTTAAGATTCGTGATGGTTGACTCAGTGGATAGTTCAGATTTGAAACCAAATTGAGCATCTTGAGATGTTATATTCTGTTTTAAGTAAACTTCAAGCACTCTATCCAGCACTTTAGCTAGTATTGTAGCCAGCGATATCGGCCTGTAATTATTTAAACAAGAAGCATCTACCGTTTTATTTTTAAGTATAGGGACCACAATCGTTCTCGTCATCTCCTCAGGTATATATGAATGCCATAAGCAGAAAGCAAACAACATGGCGAGAACTCTAGGTAGATGAGAACCTGCGAGGAGCAGATGTTCAATGTTCAAAGAATCATGGCCGGGAGATTTACCTCGGTTCATATTATTTACTGCTCGTGCGATTTCCTTCGCCGTTACTCGTAAAATCTGCTCTCCGTATTGTTAACTACTAGATCTGTCAGTTCCTGTACTATTATTTATCGGCGTGCCAACTATAAAATGATCTTTAAAAAGGTTGGCGATACGTGAATTTCAGTACATAATTCATTATATTTTCTAATTTGTACTGAGTCTCTCTCCCCCCAAATAACTTTATGTCTTACATTATTAGTTTGAATAAATTTAAGTCTTAAATTGTGAATGTTACAAGTGATTTTTAAAGGGTAATGATCAGACCATAAGACGTTATACTTAACTTTTACATCTATAACCGAGCTCTGAGCTGCTTCTGTAGTAACCACATGATCCACGTGTCGTGCCATGTGCCTCACTAACGAACCTGAAAGTATTTGAGTTTAACCCTAATATTGTAACGTCCATGCAAGTTTATGAGATACAGCCTGGCGGACAGGAGAGTCTTAGTAATAGGGTCCGTTTTTACCCTTTGGGTACGAAATCCTAAATATTTAGAAATTCGAGGTTTCGGAGAGTTCTTAAAAATTAAGCGGCCACCATGCCAGGTCTGTGAAGCGGGAGTAGCACATGGGCCTGGCAAAAGCGGTAAAAGCGTTGACACCGTAAGTTTTACAGCGGCTAGGTATTGCCGCTGTAAAAGTTCAAAAATTTTAAATTTAAATGCGGTTCTGGCATATTAACATTTCATAATGAGCATCAGTTCTAACTATTAAAAGTCACCGTCTTATAATAGGTGCACTATGAACCCTATCGGGTATCGCAACCAAAAAGTGGAATGGAAAGCGAGTTTTAGAGCCTCTGCAGATAAAGCCTAGGGTCGCAAGACGCCGCTCAACAGCCATTCTCATAAACTAAAGTCCACGCTGACGAAGTCGCGGGCAACAGCTAGTAGTGAATAAAATCTTTTTATTTTTTCTAATTATTGGACTAAACTGAAAATCTGCTATTTATTTACGAAAAATAGGAATGTTATTCATAAAAAAAAAGTTTCAGGCGTTTTTAAAATAATCATCCTTTCTCCATTATAATGAAGCACCTGAACTTTTTTGCAACGTAGTTTTTTACCTACACACACTGGTAGTGCGGTTAACTTAAAAATAAATTACAAAATACTCTGTCTGTCCTTATGGGAAGAAATGTATATTATGTATGTTAATTTAGCTTATAGTCTGAACTTTCTCCTAACATTTGTTACCTCCCTCAAGTCCACCCTCAGTGGAACCACCGTAAAAATCGTAACCTGGCAAGACCTATTTAACGATACCCCACACGATGGGTTAGACAACAAAGAAAATAACTTCCACTTTAGTTATATGAGAGCTGCACTTAATTTATTTTTTAACTTTCTTGGCCTGATACCTATTCGAAATTACAGCTTACTTGTAGTACATAATATTCTTTGAGTAAAATTTTAGAGAAACTATAAGGGTTCCTTGTTTATTACGGGTCCCTAAAATGATCTACGAGTCAACAAGTCGACCTGTATTACGATAAAAATTGAAGCCGTTAAAATCTGTCTATTTTATCTGAAAAGTTTCACCACATTTTAATCCAAATCTCAGACTGGCTACATTGGCGGAGTTCTGAACATTTCAACAAGTCAAAAGAGCGCTCTCGTCCCATTATGCAAGAGAGCATAAAAGCGGAAATTTTCTCAAAGAGGTGAACATTTTCTTTACATCAAAAAGATTGGCAAAGAAATAAAATAATAGAGTAACAAACGGCTCGAATACACGGGGGATTTGAAACGTCCGGAAATGTATTTCCCCACGCGCTGTCCACATTACCATTATTGTGATTGGTTGAAAGACTTAATATTACTCATGAATAAATGCGACAGTCAGATGTCAATAATTTTGATTCATCTAGACACGCGGTAGCGAGTCAGAGCCAATTTCAAAGAAAGGAAGTGGTGAAGCAGCAGTAGTGTGTATAATTAATTACACAAACCGTTTCGAGCTACTTTTGACCCCTTCACAACTCGAAATCTAGTATTTGTTTCGTGGATAAGCCAGAGTAAGTACGCGACTGTGCGAAGACAAAAGAGTCTTGACCGTTTGTATTTACTTTCGTACTTCAATCTTCTTTTGAGCGTCGAAGGGTATTAGTGCATTCAGCGCTCTTTAAGTAACCTTGTATATTTTGAGCGGAATATTGCGTGTTTCTAGGAATAATCTCAATACTTCCCATTGTTCGTCGTTTTCAAAGACACTGTTTGCTAGAAGTCTGCAGTTTTCATTGTTTGTTTAAGATGAAGCTGTTATTCCGGGAATACAATCAATTGTGCATTAATGTTGTCGTTACTTACTCGTTTGAAATGGACTTGATATTTAATCACAGGCAAAATTAATAGTTGTTTCTTATTAGTGTTGGTTTTACAAAATATATTTTTTCTTCTCGAGTCGAAAGGCTATAATAAATTTCACCAGTTTCTGGTCACGGCAACTCCTCGGTCATTTGCTTCATTAAGGTCCTGCAATGTGCAGAAAAATATACTGACACTATTTAAAGGGACTGTTTAAAAACATCTAACTTGAATAGTCTTAGAGGTCTAAAGTTTTTTTTACTTCCTATATGTTCAGATTAGTCAGAATAGTTTCCGTATATTTTCTTGAACGTTACTAAGTATTATATACTGGTATTGCACGAATAGAATAATAAAAGAAACGTCCTTAAATAGGTAACATTATTTATTTGCTTTTTCCAGACTCACTTATACATCGGCGTTTTTGCTTGAAGTCCAAAGATACTTCACTATTGTCCCTCTGGCGGGTCCACGGCGGGTATTGGAAGACACCCAAATAGATGGCTATTCAATACCTAAGGATACAACCGTGCTGATATCAGTCAGCGATGTGCACTTCGATCCGGAAATATGGGACAATCCACACGAGTTTAAGCCGGAGAGATTTATCGACAAGACGGGCGCCCTGAAAAATTCAGAGCACATGTACCATTTCGGCACAGGTTAGTAAGAGACGAAGGTAGTAAATTTATCTGAAGTAATGCCTACTTTATGATTTCATATACTTACGAGTATATTATACGGTTTGTATTCAGTAGGTACATTGAAAAATAATTTAAATACACAAACCCAGTGTCTTAAAATTATTAATTAAAATAGACATTGTCTTTCGAAAAGATATTCATAAACTATCATTTTGTAAGTATCTTCTCTATTCAAAGTAAAACGCATGTTTGGGGTGCATGAACGGAGCCTCCCCGAGTGACGTACTGAGCCCCCCCTGTACGTCCGGAGTACCCTGGGCAAACTGTGTGGACAGTCAGTCGGTAACGCTGATTGGCTGATCCTTTCGCCATACAATGGTCCAAATAAATAAATGGCTCTTTCAGCATAGAGCATAAACAACAAAAAAGGTAGGTAGGCTTTTCAGCGCCACACAATCAAAATCCAGCCCTTATTACCATCTCCATAAACATCGAAGAGTTCTCGATAGACAAAGCTGAACGGCTCTCGAACCTTTGTCAAAAAATACATTGCCGCATCCTGTGTGTTCAGGAAACTCACAGAGGCACAGCAGCACCTCGCCCTCAAATATCGGAGATGAAGCTCATTGGAGAAATCCCGCACCCAAAACATGGCAGTGCGTTGTTTCTAACACCAGACCTATCTGTGATCACTGCGTCCTCTATTGTGGCGGTTCTTGAAGGACGATGGTGGTCCGTTTTCCTACTTACCTACCTACTGTTTGGTAGCTTGCTCAGAGTATCGAAGTAACGGTATAGTACAGATTAAAGAAACGAGATGGAAGGTCAAAGAAATGAAACAACGGTTGACTATTGACCATATGAGCCAGGCCACCGTCTAAAACCGAACGAATCGACCACAAACGCCGCTATTCACGAGCGCGATAGCTCATACAAGGATCTTTCATCGGAATCTTCTGTGCTTGCTGTAGATCCTCGGAGCTTATATATAGCACGGCTCACTTTAATGCACTCCTTTAATGCACGCTGTTTTCTGTTGTGCACTGCGCTTGCGCGCCCATCTCTTTGGTGTTTTATTTGGTGACGTTCGGGTTCAAACGTATAGTGCTATCTCGCTTAAATTTTTATTTCGGACTCATTCGAACACTATAAAGAGTACACTGTTGAGTGAGTTACAATCTCTATTGAAACGGAAATCATCAGCATAGATATCGGTGCCTGCTCAATAACATCAATATATCGCCCACCCGGAAAAATATTTGATATTATCTCGACTGTAAAGTATGCAAAGCATAAATCAAAAATGGTTATATATAAGGTAAAATGTGTGGCTACAAAAAGACCGACGCCAGCGGCGAATCAGTAGAGCAATGGGCCGAAGTCAATGACATGAAGCTTATCCATAACCATAAGCTTCCGGCTTCCTTCTACAGCAGACGATGGAAGTGCGCGTACAATCCTGATCTTTTGTATGTTAGTTCCAATATCTCATGTAATGGTATGAAGTCTGTTTGCTAGCCTATACCAAAAACCCAACATCGACCAATTATATGTACCATTCGAGCGGAGTAAAACTAACCACGGTGCCCTTTCAGCGTCGGTTTAATTTCAAAAACGCAAACTGGAAACAATATGTGAATGAACGACTTCGAGACCTCTATCCCAGTCCAGATAATTATGACGTGTTTGTCAAAGTTATAAGGAAAGGCGCTCGAACTCGCGACTATTTGGCAAGCCATCTTGCGTTGATCAGAAGTGGCATAAAATATCTGAAACTTATCCGTGCTTCTGGCCACCGTAAACAACTACTCAGATTTCTACCTACAACTTTATAGACGCGACAATATTATATTATAAGCTGATGATATGTTAGCAAACCTGACGAGATGCAATTGCAAAATCCCAAATTATACACATATTCGTATTAATTAACTGCTATGAGAGTTAATTTACAAGTGCACCTGCATTCGTTCGTGCATAAAATAATTTCTATTAGTAATTCATGCTCGGCAAATATGGTGTATTCAATCGCGTGAATGAAGTTCGTGGAGCAAAACGTAATTATGTATTTCGAGTATTAGCATTTCATTTTATAAAAAAAAATTGTATTCATTTTATTTCAACAAATAATCATAATTTTAAATAAAAGATAATTAACAGAGTACGGACAGCAAAGTCATCAGTGAAAAGACTTTATATACCATTCACTTCGATAACTAAGTCGCCTGCCGAGCATGGTGGCTATGTCAAGGGCTAATCTCTCTTTATTGAGTTGATGAAGTTAGTCCCCGACAACATTGTTTCGTGAACAAGAAAATATTAATCTTGAATAGTAAAATAAACCTTATTACAAAAAATATCGCTATTGAACTCGTTTTAAACTTCATAGAAATTATGAGAATTATTCAGATTTATTACATCTAAAACTAAATTTCGCTGACCGTCCAAAGGATTTCATGAAATGTGATAGTTGGATGATGATACGGTGTGAGCATCGATTAAATTTTAATCGAGTTTTAATCCTTCGATTCTCGTCCTGGCCGATATTACTGATCAAAGCTCTTTATTTCATGATTTTCTCCTAGTCTTTTATTACTGACTTTTACTAACCTATATCTGCGTCCCCCCAGCTTTTTATCTTCTTTCAAGTTTGAGCTAGCCCCTAAGAGATGATACCGGTGAACTACATAGGAAAGAAATCGCGATAAATTGAGAGCCTACTCCTTTTTGCAAGTCGGTTAATAAATATCTGTCAGAGATGTAATATAGTAAATGTATTCAATTTGATGTTATCTAATTACCCATTACGAACAAGTACCTACTAACACTAGCTATGTTTAGTAATAGGTATGTGGGACTAAAATACATAGGTAGTTGTTTTTTGGCTCGTTGGATGGATTTGGATAATCTAGTTGACGAACTAAATAAAATAAAATGATATTATTATTTGTTCACCCAGTCCACATCCCTATTACCGTTATCATCCCTATTATCGCTTGTTGATATAATCTTTAAGTATCGTACCGTCCCGATCTCGAGCCTTTATCAAGTGTGGATATGTACCTACCCTTCGAACTGGTTTAATGGTGCGCTTGCTATTTGCACGTTATAATTATAATGAGCCTTTCTCTGTTCAGGTGGGTAACTATTGACGGACTCGGTTGCTATCATATATGGGACAGCATTTTGTTCTGTTGTGGATGTTGGATACTGAGTGCCGCGTGTAGCCATGTTTTAGTACAATCTTTGTTTTCTGTTACGTTTTAGTGAGGTGGTGTAGTGTATATATGTGGTCCATTTGTTTGGGTATTTGGGGAAGTGTGGGCGGTCTTGGCATGTCTTTTTATTGGGGTATACGCTTTGTGGATCGATGCCTTTGTAGGTTACAAATTATTTATTTTATAAAATACATATCACACTTTTTGTGACTTGCAGGGTTATTGTTTTGTGGGGTGTGTGTTTCGGTGGGGAGACGTGTCGGGATTGTTTGCATTCTTTGGGGTGCCTAGGCGAATGGACTATGGGTACTTACTAAGACGTAGTCAGTGGTGAGGTTGGTTAGCCGGGATGCAGGTCTCGATTACAGTAAATGACAATGTAGATAATGTATATATAACCTTGTATGATGGTGCCTACGATCGTCACGATCGATCAATGGTCATAGGGGTTTCTTTTTGCCTACAGCCGCATTTCATCATAACGCTGAATGGTAAATCTTATGTCTATTTTAAGTCAATTAATTAATTGATCGTCATCGAGACCTTTATTTATTGCGAAGTTCTGCCTCTGTGATTGACTGTACTTATTTTTGTAAATTAACACCTTTAGTCTGTTACCACGGCCCATAATGATGGTTTTCTTTTATGTACGGTTTTATTTTGATGACACTTTTGAATGGCGGGTAGATAGTATAATGTTTGTTATAATTTATCACTACAATCATACTCGTAAAGAATCTGCGCTTTATAGATTGATAGTGTAAGGCGATGCTGCTGATTAATTAAAAGTTTGGTTTTCTTTTTTTTCTCTGTAAAGGGGGAGGGGCGGGTTCTTTATGAGTATGTGGACTTTAATTTAATTTACTACTTTTATCACGGACAACTATTAATATTGGATGCGTTTGAGTACGGTATGTGCAATTTTTTACAGCCTGTTTCCTTTAACTAAGATAAATAAAGTATACCGTAACTAAGCAATTTAAATATATGCCTAGGTAGTGTCTTTAATATTGTAAAATAAAAACCACAAGATACTTATATTAGTACATCATTAGGAAGTATATTTTGTTCCTTGTTTACCTTATTGGTAACATTTAGCTCATGGGGACACCTAAACGAAAGAGGTTAAAATAGATATAGATACTTTATACTATATTGAAGCGTGTTCTTACTATCTAAGTACCTACATGGTATCTGCTTTTTGTTTAGAATTTTGTTTCCGTAATTAGTTGTCGATCACCTCATTCAACTTTGTAAAACTTAAATATAAATGAGGTTAATGTCGTTGGTGTATCTTTTAGTAATATTTAAGATTTATGAATTCTATTACGTTATTTGTAAAGTTACACTGTTTGTTAACCCAATATAAAATAAATAAAAAAAAAAGAAAAAAAGTTTCTTGGATACTCACTGACTTTTTGATATTAGTGTTTTCATTCACCTTAATACATATTTAAGTTACCGGAAACGTGTCAAATCCACGAATTGTGTACAATTCCTAAAGAGCAATCGTAAATTAATTACTAGGAGTTGGATATAATTCTTGAATTTAACACATTTCCGGTAGGTAACACGATAACAAAGTGTTATAAATTTATCATATAATTAAAACATTTCCCAATGATGGAATACTATCCATGAAGATTAAAAATGTACAGTTCAGCAGAGTGTCTAATAATATACAGATACTCTGTTAGGTGAAAGAAAAAGCTGTATGCATTCTCTCTCTAAATACTAATACGCCGTAAATGTTACATCGCGTGTTTCAGGAATCTTAGTTTAAAAAATAGTAGATTATTAGTGCATAAATCAAGGACTATGAAAGAAGTAAAGCTCTGATTATAAAAATTTGCCACGTACTTCAGTCGTCTGCTCACTGCTGATCGTCGTTATGTGCTCGACCTCGATTTAACTTCTTTACGATCTTTCTCCATTTATTGCTATCTATTGCCCACAGATATATCTATTGCCTCTTCCAGTGCCTTACAGATCTTTTCGAGGTGTTCTTATATTTGGTCAGACTCTGATAATGAGTAGCCCTAGATCTATGCTTCCTACTTTTTATCAAAAGCTTCTCCAGGTTATCGGATGGTTTTCTACACAGGTATTTCTCATAATAAGCTCAATGAGTCAAAAACGAGGATACTAAATGTGGTTCGAGCTTTGAGTCTGAGACTATTTTAAATCTTTTCGCCCGCCTATGTTTTGTAACCAGTTACAAAAGAAGAAAATTTTCTCTTTTATCGTTACATACTAGTAACAAACTAAAATCTTTTCAACCATGTTTGTAAGTTTGTTACCGCCCGAAAAGCATTTACTTTTACACGTGTAGTGTGCGAAAAATACACGTTTTTACATTTAAAATTCTCACTACCAGTTACCGTTCTGAGATTTTTGTTTTATGGAGAAAAGAAGTTAATCGATTAGTACCGTTGATTGCAGCTCCAGTTTGCGTTTGATCCTGGAAAATCCAGGTGTCTATTTCAGAGATAGTTTGATAGCAGGGGAATTTTAATAGAGTTCCTAAAGAGATCGAGTTTTGATCCAGTCTTTTTGGTTGTAACTTTGCCGTAGTACTATGGGTTTCAGATACATTTTTAATTCCACAATGCCGCTGCTGCTTTAAAAAGTAGATCTAGGTGTATATTCTTGGTAATTTTTATGTAGGACAGGGAGATATTTTAATTATCAGTTTTCACCATGAATAAATTAAGTATACTCTAACATACATACTAGGGTGCTTCTTATTGCTATGAAGATTTTTATTTTTTATTAGTCCACGGGGCACCACATTATTTGATATGCTTTAAGAAACGAATGCATAATTTTCAATTTTTTTAAGTAACATTTAAGGGTTCCAATACTCAAATTTTAGTTAAAAGCTCAAAATCACTGCAGAGCTTGGATTTATTTTTTCGTGACACAGGGCACTTAAATATGAAATAATTGATATTATTCCTTCGACACGATTCCCCTGAAATAAAATCTTGTAAGTTATATATTTTAAAAATTTTAAAAATTTTAAAATTCATCTGTCTCGGTTGGAGGAGAGAGTCTGAAGGCAGTCGACAAATATGTCTACCTTGGACATGTTCTATCTATAAAGAAACTGGGTAATAAGAAACAGAGAAAAACGACGATGAAAAAGAAGAAGAAAAAGACGAAAAGGAAAAGGTCCAAAAACAAAGAGATAGACAGGAGAATACAACTTGGGTTGGCGGCATTTAATAGGTTAGACGATGTACTTAAGTCAACCCATACTCCACAGAGCCTGAAAACCCGCTTATTCAATCAGTGTGTCCTGCCCACCATGACCTATGGTGCCGAGACTTGGACGCTCACTAAAAAGACTGTACACAAATTGAGGGTCGCACAGAGAGCCATGGAGCGTGCAATGCTTGGCATCAGATTGCAGGACCGCATTCCTAACATCGTGATTCGACAACGTACCAAAGTACGGGATATCGGAAAAACGGTTATGATCCTTAAATGGAACTGGGCAGGACACCTGGCACGCCGGAGTGATGGCCGGTGGAGTAAGGCACTAACAGAATGGTGGCTTAGGACGGGTAAAAGAAGCGTCGGACGTCCTGTAATGAGATGGGTTGACGATATAGTTAAGGTCGCGGGTCGCACCTAGATGAGAGCAGCACAGGAACGAGAGTGGTGGCGTCGACGAAGGGAGGCCTATGCTCAGCAGTGGGCGGAAGAAGGGCTGACATGATGATGATGATGATGGTTACATATACACATATGAAATTTTTTCCTTGTTTCCAGGGAGGAGACGTTGTCCTGGAGATTCGCTGGCAAAGTCTTTCATCTTCATTGTGTTTGTGGGCATCCTTCAGAGATACAGAATTGACTGTAGCAACGGAATCCTGCCGTCCGACGAACCTAATGTTGGTCTTATTGCCTCGGCTAAACCGTTTACTGTAGATTTTGTACCACGAAAACAATCGAATAGATGTTAGTAAATAATTCTGATATTTATCCTTTTAGTCAAAAAAGACATTTTGGTCTTCAAAGTAGCGTCGGACAAGACAATATCATCAAAGTCCTATGAAATTATTCTACTAATACAGATAAAACAATAATAAATAAAAAATACTTAACTAGAAGATTTAAAAATACGAAGTTTTTAGAACATGGGCCAATGAAATCTCAACCAAGCTATTATTAGTTTTCTACTAACATTCGTCTATTAATTTCTTTTGTTGCTAAGAATATGATTACTAACAGTAAGGATTGAAATCTGCAATAAATTGGTGTATGATAATTCTGTTTCCCTTTTTCGCTCCATACCCGACCTGCCCCAAAGAGAATTGAACATTACGAAATATTAGCTAACAAAATCTATAAAAAATCACGTTTGTTTTATGGGAGTCCCACTTAAATATTTATTTCATTTTGTTTTTAGTATTTGTTTTTATAGCGGCAACAGAAATACATTATCTGATAAAATTCCAACTGTCTAGTTCATGAGATACAGCCTGGTGACAGGCAACGGACGGACGGACGGAAGGAGGAGTCTTAGTATAGGGTCCCATTTTTACTCTTGGGTACGGAAGCCTAAAAAGAAGCTATAAGTTCCATCGACTAGCATCATTTTAAAATTTAAATCCGGTATTCTGCTAGTCGGCGGTAAATGGCAACGCATCTTGGTTGCCCATGCCAACTAGTTGACACCGATGCGATATGTCAGTGCAGTGTTATAAAAAGACTTAAGTTTAGATGTTAAATCAATATGATTTTCTACAAATTTTTTCGAGTGTCATTCTGAATTTCGACAATTAATTATTTCGACGAAGTTCCAATATCTCTTTGAATTGGAATTCATTTGCAGGAGCATTGCACATTTTTTTTGGCAGACGAAATGTATTGAAGGAAATAAATCCCAGATAAACTCGAGTAAGTATTGCAAATTATCAAGTACTTGTTTGAATAGACGTTTCTCTACTATACAGTGAGCAATAAATAAATACCGTATAAGAAGGTACGGTTCATTTAATATGGGAAAAGGGTATGTCTCAGGTATTGTGACTTTACACGTTGTTGCCGTTCATGCTCACTAGTACCATTAAAATTTATCCTGTAATAATTTGATTCTGAAAAGTCGAGGGTAAATTTACAAAATACCCCGTTTTTTAATCAAATGAACTCTTTCCTTAGTTTCCCCTAAGAAACAAAGTTACTATCCGGTTTATAATAAATTGGCTTCCAGTTGCTTCTTGTGATCTTAGTAATTTCGTTTTATAAATACTTTTTTTTTTTTTTCTGTTTGCTATATATCCTAAATAACCTATTGCTATTCAGTGGGAAAATGAGGTTTCTTAGGTAATGTTCATAATAATAATTTAAAGTCTATCAAATGCTTGACGATTAGGAAAATGTTAATGAAATCGAAACTGATTTAAATCGCATGGAGTAAGAAATCGCTGTCACATATATAACAGGGGAATTAATTGCGGACACCACTGAAACATTCAAAAGTAAAGAAAATTAAATTGCACTTGACTTTGAATTTTCCCTCTGTCGAAATATTTAGCTGTCGAAATTCAGAATTACCCTCTTCCACGAGTACCTACGGTTAAGGTCAAGAGATAGCTTTTCTTGAAGTTCTAGCCACAAGATTGATTACCAGGTAAACTTGGACGCGGAAAACGCGACATTTACCTTCACAGTACAAGAGTTAGCAGTTAAAAGATGCATCGGAAAACTCGACTGACCTTTCTCCCAAGTTCAAGACCAAGTGTTCAGCTCTTCTTGCTGAGTCATTATTTGAAATAATTATTTGGAAGAAACCAAAGTAATAATTTTAAAAACTAAATCCCGACTACGGGAAGATTATTGATGACATTACGTTTATTCAGCTGTTAGTAATGTATAAAATGTGCTATTAAAGTCCTTTAATTTGAAAACAAACCCGGTACGATTCGATTTTTTTTAAGTTACTTATTTATTGGCCTAAATAAAATAAACAAAGAAATAAAATTATAAGTATAGGTATTCGAATACAACAATACTTAATTATCAAGGGAGTAATGAAGAATTAGGCATGCCTCAAATTCAGCCTAATCATTAATCAATCGAGAGTAAGTGGGTTTTGCTACTAGTAGGTGACCTGAATGCATGGGTGTACCCACGTTCTGGGCCGGTTCTGAATATAAAAATTAACAAATGTTTTAAATATTTAACAATGTTTTAAATATAGATACATCTCATGTATGTATGTTGGTTCTCAGCTCCATCTAATATCTACTGTAAAAGTATAAAAACGTGTATCGACCCGAAAGGGAGTAAACATACTAATCAATGTGAAGAACTTTTACTATGGGGCCATCCCTGAAATCGTAAATAAATCTTTACCTCCATATAAAATAAGTTGATACCCCCTTTCCGTTACACTATGCAGATAAAATTTTAAAAATATGGGTAAATACATACACCCCTTTGCAGAATTATTAAGACACACAGAAAAGATAAATATGCAACATAAAGGTTATTGAAAAAAAAAAGAAATATTTAATAAAAAGAATAAAGTTAAGTACCTGCTATCGTGCCATAAGTATTTATTTATTTCAGTTAAATTGGTATATTGCTTAATTATCTTTTCTGGATCTTAATAATACTGCAAAGGGGCTGAATGTTTTTCCCGTATTTTTCAAAATGTTTGTCTAAGCATAGAGCTGCATAGTGTATTATTATTTATGATCACGTTACACGGTACTTATCTACGTAATATTCAAATATTCACTTTGATGTTCGGAATAAAAATCACAATAGCGTGATATTATTTAACTGGTAGGTCGACTATTAATTAAGGTTAAAACAAATACTCTTTATATTTCCCGCTCAGATATTGTAAAAGTATTGTAAAAGGTCTTTTAGAACCTTCAGATCTAGTCTTTCAGGTTCAAAAAATTACTGGCAGTACCTACTTAGTAATTTTACTGGCACATCTCTGCGAGTTCATTGCATATCAGTACACAGACATACATTTTCGCCGCGCCGTAGAAAGAGAGGGGGATACTTCCTCTCCTACGCCGCGCCGCGCCGGCTGTCTACTCTCCGTCCGTCTTACGAATTTTCGATCAAGGTCACGTGCCCTGACGCCCTGACGCGAGTTTAACATTTTTAACCCGTTACAAAAACTCTGTACAACGCCGCTTTTCACTTCAAAAAAACTACTGGGGACCCCTGCGTCACTCTGTAGATTGTATCGATATCCATAAAAAATAAGCTTCAAGCTCTAGTGCCTATCGTAGTCAGTTCAGTTAGCACTGTTGTGCATTTGACGTTTTGTTATTTGAATATTTTTGTTATATGAACTAAATGAATGAAATGGTATTTTTCGATCGTTCCTTTTATTAGTATGGAAATCCCGTCTCTGATAAACTTAGTAATTGTATGCTCATTGGCAGTAACGCATGAGTATTGTGGATTTTATTTTTGTGTCAAAAAAAAATAATCAGATGATGTCGCAGAAAACATAAAAAAATTACAATGTAATTAAAAAATTCAACGAGAACAATAACAGCGTAAAACGGATTCTCCATGGCAAAATGTGAAGGCTTCTTTGACATTTGTACCAAATCCATCACGTACGTGCGATTCGAAAATGAAAAGTCAGTAACGCTCGCGTAAATCATTCGTTGTATGACTGAGCCGTCAAGCGGAACCTACACCTCGTATTGTAAAGAGTGTTGCTTCAAAGCTGTGTAAACACTTATAAAAATAAGCGTAGGTACATAAAACGCGGTTTCGATGAACTTCGAAGCCCCGTCTAAAGTTCTGATTCAACCAAAATGAGTTGGAAGTTCGGCATATAATATAAAATACAACCGATACGTTATGAAAAATATTTAACACCATCTCCCCACGGCTTCTTCCGCCCTCTGTTGAGCATAAGCCTCCCTTCATCGACGCCACTCATCTCAGTCCTATGCTTTAAATCCTAAAATAAAAATATTTTAATGTTTAATACGTTTCCGTGGCGAAAGTATGTCACAATGCAGACTGAGTGAGTCAAAAAGTTTCTGTATCTCTGTTACCTTTTATGACCCCATTGAAAGTGAATGAGATACTTTCTCCAGTAATTTCGCGAAGCTCCCGCGTGATGCGCCGCCGACTGCAGGCTAAGTTCATGTCAATATTACCCTGACTCCAGTTCCGCGTTGAGTTGCAGAAATTATTAAGTGCATTAGAGGTTGGTGTTTGACGTGAGTGTACTTGAATGCTACACTTGTAAGCATGGCTTAGGTTGGAAAAGCTGAGGGTAAATTCTCACAGTAGCTGCAGTATTTGTAAAAGTGATCGGGACTATTCAGTAACTTGGGTCTTAATTAAAGGTCAATATAAGCGAAATATAATACTATGGAAGAATAATCAAGAGTAAAGAATACCTCATAAAAAGTACATTCAAGTAGGCAGTACTTAAAAACTAAGTATATCTCATCCATTGCTGTAACATCACATCCATTGCTGGACCAATTAGCCGATGTTGTGTGACTGCGTCTTAGTGGATATTGGCCGTCAGTTGATGATGCGTCATGCGTCAGTTTAATAAGGTTTCATGTTCATATTGGGACTCGACCGATATATTTACACTCGGTATAAGATACCAATAAAGCGTCGAAAACGTTTTAAACTTTTGAATTGCTTGAGATGTAAAAAGAACAATACTTATAAGAGCTCTTTTCGTGCCGCACCTTATGTCACTGGAAGCCGATCAGCTATCCGGTGGCAGACAAATCCCTTGCTACTTCCAGGTAAAACTAAATAATTAATCGACGAGTCGTGGCAACTGACCTGTAAGTAATAGATGCGGCGAAATATAAACTAGCCCTGTTTATATGAAATATTAATTCTCCTATAACGTGTAAGGGCTAAAGTCATTTAAGGGCTGACGTGACACCTGTCGGCAACCGTCGTTCGACACAGGTCGGCGACGGTCGCCGATGGTCGCGTGACACGTCAATGACACGCGGCTGTACTGTCTCTTTAGCGCTCCGACAGTATGCTCGCGACACCTGTCGGGACACGGTGACAGTCGCCGACAGCCGCGTGACAGTCTCCGACCAGGGTCGAAAGCTGTAGCTCGTCTGCCTCTATCTGAGCCCTAAAGCATAGAGTGTCGCAAGCTCATAAATATCCAATCCACGCAAAATCAAATACTGCTTAAAATGTACAGACCAGTTGATTCTGTTTTCATGTACCTTCACCTTTTCATGTATGTTATGGTGCCTTTATAAAATGTTTACAAGCATTAGTAGACATTTTAAAAACATTAGTAAACATTTTGTCAGCAAACATTTGATCATTGAAAAATGTTTTCATGTTTAGGTAATGCGAGTAAATATTTTTGAATAAAATTGTTAGCTATTATATTGTAACAAAATAAAACATTTATTATTATCTTCGTTTGTAAACATTTATACAGGGACACCGGAGTATGCGGAGAGTCCGGGAAAATTATGTTATGAAATGTTTGGAATTATGTTAATAATAATCTTAATTTTATTACCAAAAAAATTTACAGCATTTTATAATATAATATTGCAGCGAAGGTAACAGAGGTGGATATATGAGTACTGAACAAAAGGCGCCCATTTCATACACCCATCCGGACGTCTTTCACCGAACTAGACATACCTATTCTGTATTTTTTTCCATGAGTGTAGGAACACTCATAACATCCAAAACTATCCTTACATTTGTTAGTAAACTGACAGCAGCGTGGGAGCATCATCAGCTAAGACTTACATAATTTTCTATTTATTATTAATAACTCAATACAATATTTTTTTTTAAAACTAAAAACCGACTTCACCTACTACTCAACCGATTTTGATAAAATTTCTATGGGACCAACTGATAAGTAAACCCTTGCAAACAAAAGAATAAATATATATTTAGAATCGGTCCAGGTGTTTTCAAAAAATCGGTGAACACATATATCTAAAAAAGATTGCGACGAATTGATAACTTCCTCCCTTTTTTGGAAGTCGGTTTAAAACTGCAGTGGAAATAAAATACCATGACGAAATATATAAAAAAATAAGTGATGCTAAATAAATGCATTTATCATCACATCAATTAACAATAAGGTTGCAAGGTAAAAATCGTCAATATTTATTTATTGGAGGATTGTAAAATTATTTGATTCAGCTGAATTGAATAATAAATTGCTTTTCCAACAAATGAATGACTTTTAGTCTACTGACGTGTGTACTGTTTTCTTTCACGAAATTCAACTGTTTTTAATCAAAATCAAATGAAGTGCTTTGAAGTTTGTATCCTTTGTTGTGCTTGGATATCAATTGTTACCAAAATATGCCGAAGACTGTATTCCTGACTGACGTCAACCTTCCTGGATTATTTTTCTTTCTTCCACATTAAATGATTGAATGTTTCTTTTCTAGGCCAGAAACCACAAAGCTGTGATCCGTTGTGGAATATTTTGTCAAAAACAATTTGGTGTTAATCACAGATGAAAACCAACTCAGAATAAAGATGGAGCTTATGGAAAATGTCAATCCGACCCATTCAAGAATGAAACGATACAGCAAGTCCAGACTAGAGACATATGTCTTGGTCGACGCTAATGTATCGTTAAGTTATATAATTTATAGTGCAGTTCCGTCCAACCGTGCTCTTTCATTAAATATTTAACTTTTCACCCGTTTACCTGTACATCACTAGTTTTTATCACCTAACCTTTCCGTGCGGAGTATATTTAGCAGGGACCACTTTACGTCTCTGTCCGTACAAGCTAGGTGACACTTTAATTACATACTTCTTGTAGTCCAGCAAATAAATGTATCTAAATATTTAAATGTTTGTAGTCTCCAAAAAAATCAATTTTGTATTCTACTACCATTTAGATTCTCTTTTGCTTGAAAAATCTAATAATTTTCAGAAATGAGGCCTTCGCTTTGCCAAGTTTCAAATGATGATCTTTTCAAGGTATGCTGTTATGAGATTTTCATGTAGTATGACCATTTTTAGAGTTCCGTACCCAAAGGGTTAAAACGGGACTTTATTACTAAGACTCTGCTGTCCGTCCGTCCGTCCGTCTGTTTGTTTCTCTATCACCGGAATGTATCTCATGAACAAAGATAGCTAGATAGTTGAAATTTTTACAAATGATGTGTTTCTGTTGCCGCTATGACATCAAAAAACCGGCTAAGTACGAGTTGAACTCGCGTGGAGGGGGTTCCGTACAATGCAATTTTTTTGAAATTAATATAAAATATCACATTTGAAATCGTCATATTAAGACGCGAATAACTTATAAAAGCGCTATTTAGTGGTGTTTTAGTGAACTGTTTTCCGTAAGTGAACGTATTATATTGAGTTTACCATTTTATTTTCAATTTAAAGAATTCTTGTAATCTACAAGCAATAAACTAAACACATAGACAAACTACTACAAGCAAAGAATATTTCACCAGTAAAAAAAAATATAGGTCTATTTTTTTATTTATTTTTTAAGTTAGGTCAGGGGGAATGATAAATTTTCGTCTTCTTTCATAAATAAAATAAAAATTATTTATTTCACAATAATTAAAAAAATATATTGGAGATCCTCATAACGTCCCCCCTTTCATTTGATTAATAAACAGTAAGGTGTGCAAAACTTTTTTTTAATTTCCTAATTTGTAAAAAAATATTTATTTACTTCTGCACGTCTGTGTCTATGGGTCATAGGATTACACCATCCTACCAAATTTCACCTGATTTGGTAGATTCGGAGCAAATAGGCTGTGACAGACGATGGTGACAAACATGATGGTTTCAATTGTCAACCTCTGGCTGTGACAGACGGACGGACAAATAGACGCACGAGTGATCCTATAAGGGTTCCGTTTTTTATTTTTGTAAGGAACCCTGAAAAAAAAACCAGAATAAAAATAAATATTTGAGGGGGCTCCCATACAACAAACGCAAGGTTTTTTGCCGTTTTTTGATCGATATTAATAACGGCAACTGGTAGGTTGAAATATTCACTGATTATTAAATTTTATACGCACTTTAAAAATGACAAAGCCCTTCTGGCGAGTAGGCGACCAATACTGTGAAAATGAGTTTCTTTCGGCGTTTCTTCTCAGCAGTGGTCGTTACGAAGCGCTGGTATCGGTAGCTTTTTTAAAAAATAAATTAAATTTTAATATACTTTACACGTAACATAAATTATACTTATTGACGTGTAAAAGTGCCTGTAAAGGTCTAATTACTGAATAAACATTTGAATCTTTAAATCTTTGAATATTTGAATAAATAATTAAAATATTAAAAATAATAATTAAATAAAATGGAATAAATATTTAGCGGGGGCTTCCATACAACAAATATGGTTTTTTCCAGATAATGGTACGGAACCCTTCGTTAGCGAGCCCAACGCGCACTCCGCCGGTTATTTATATCATCTTTCTCAAAAATCTCTGTTTTTGCAAGTTTCAAAGTTACATTTATCAACAATAGAAGTTAAATTATTTACGAGAAATGGTTTTAGCATGGAAGCAAAATAATAACGGGTTCGTATTCTACCCGAATCTGACTCGTACATAATTGTATGGCCAATTTTCATCGGGGGTTATTTCGGTACAAGAAAATAGAGCGAGTTAACTAAACGTGAGAACATTAAGGGGCTACCTGAATTTTCCGGGGTCCAGTGCTGCCCCCATTTAAAATAAATCATTTGAAACAAAACGGAGACATCATTTAAAATTTTGTCTTGATCAGATCCTAGATAACCCTTCAAACTATTTATGAACTACATACTGTTTGAAGTGAGAACATGAAGCTTTTCTACGCACATACGCCAAAAGTGGCCGTTTTTCGCAATTGTGCGTAGAAAAGCTTCACGTTCTCACTTTAAACTATAAACAGAAATAGTTCATAAAATAGTTTGAAGGGTTATCTAGGGTCTGATCAAAACAAAATTTTAAATGAAATCTCCGATTCCTTTAAATAGATTTATTTCAAATGGGGGCAGCACTGAACCCCGGAAAATTCAGGTAGCGGTAGTAAGGAGGTTAAGAAGGAAGCTTTGCGGAAAAAAGAGAGATTTGCAAATCACATCATTGACAAGAGCGCAGTTCTTAAATATCAGAAGAAAGAAGAATAAAACAATTCACTATCGCTATGTGTAAAAGTTTACTGTTATATAGTTTAAAGGCGTAACGGTTTTATTTTTGAGCTGTAAATATTGTAAAAGTATACAAGTGTGTATTTTTTGAATAAAGTTGTTTTTTGTGTGTCGCGCACACTGTTGACGATTTCTGAAGTGAAAATAAAGTAAAACCAATAATGTCAAATCAAACCAACAATGTATGTGTTATTATTTTATGCGGTTTTCACAGCATGTAGAATATTTGATTCATAGGTTTATAAATGCCCGAACCGGTGCCAAGTATTGGGCCTATTGCAAAATAACAAGAGAAAAAAAAATCGTCTTTAAGTATTAACGTGAATAAAAGTGATAACAAATCGTTGTTCTCTTTCTGTCGTAATTTTGTGTGAAAAAGGATCTTTACGAATAATAATGAAGGTAACAAATATATAAAAGCTAATATCTTCTTTTATTGTTTTGCATATTCTCATTCTGTATTTTGTAATATTATATAAATTGTCTAGAATTATTATATTAAGGAAACAACTGAAAAATTACTTACAAGTACTTATATGTATAACATAACAGAATTACTAGACATTGTTAGTCAAAAATCATAATACTAAATTAATGCTAATCTTAATCTGCTCACCACTGCACTTTTTATAAATTTCGCGGACTGTGTATTTAGTTTAAAATATTACGTGCGGACCTGCTAGTACTCAAATTTTGGACTTCTGAGAATCGGCCAACAAAAGCACGGTGCCTTATATTCACATTGCTAGGCAGATTGGATGCAGACAATGCCCTGTACACTGCACGCCATATTATCATCTTTGCATTTCATTACTGCACCTGAAAATGAACAATGCTTTTGTGATAGCGTTGTAGGAAAACATTGCTTACGCTAACTTATAAAGGTGTAGAGTATGTTACTTCTAGCTTTTAAAGCTCTTATATACGAGCGACAGATAGCCAGCGACAGTTCGCGATACTAGTTACCGACGCCAATGATCGGCGACAGTTCGCGATCGTTGGCGACCGTCAGCGTCGGGTGGCAGTACGCGACTCTGCCGGGCAAGCATGCATGGTGTTTTAACTTAAGAGGTCTTTACATATCTTCCCCCTGTAAAAATATACATGACATGATAAATTCATGAATGGACACGAAGTAAAATGAATCGTCACACGCAGACAGGTTTTAAACGTACGCCGCGGATTACGTATGCATTTACCGCTGCCGAAGTTTGTAAACTGAATTCCCATAATGGTTGACGTCGAGCGAAGGTATTTCGTAAATTTTTTTGACAAATGCTTTCCCAGAGAGGGTCAGCTATTGTAAAGCTATAGTCAGATCCTTCAGCAATTTCTTCTTGATTCGAGTGGTCTTCAGCATCCTTGGATGACCATTAAAATGCACATTGTTCAGGGTAATGGTTTCAAAGCAGCACAGATGAGGATACAACTAGAAATGTGCTAAGATGAATGAGAAGGGTACAAAAAATCAGCATTGTCATACAATGTGGCAATGCTGCCGGCCTTTTGGCCACGCTGCCGAGGGTAAGCTGCCGCTAATATTTTGGTGGTAGTACATAATTTGTAATAAGTTTCAATTTAGTTTTAATTTAAATTTTATTAAGTATAGTTTAAATTTAATTTAAATATTATTTTCTACATTAATGTTTTAAAAAGAAAGGTATTAACATAGACCAAGTTTTTTTTTTACTGCGTAAGGTTATTAATATAAATAAAACATTTGAACGCAAATACTCTTTGATATAAACTGCTAGCACATTAACGAAGCCATGGACAAAAGTTTGTCTAACATTATTTTGTAGCATTTGGTATAACAGAATTTCTATCATCTGGTAAATTAGAATATATGTAAAATTTAACTTGTGCGTGTTTGTATATTTTAGCAGGTAATACCGCGCACTGGAACTAACTGCACAATGCCATCAAAGCAAACAATTTGATGTACGAGTAGGTATGATGGCTTGTTGTGTATGAGTGTTTGGCAACTATGACTGTCAAGGACATCAAATGCTTAGGCCAGGGATAATATTATAAAGCAGATAAAAGAGGCTTATGCCCAGTAGTGGGCCGTTGTAATCTGAAGATCATGTATTTGGAGATTATTGACCAATTGACCGGCCTATTGAGTTATTTGTTATGAAATGCATCACTAAATACCAAATACTCCCTTTTTTCTTGTCTACTTCGCCTGGTTTTCAGTATGGTGTCCCCTTATTTCGCAGACAGAGAGAAATTTCATAGAAATTTCATCGCTTCGCAGAAAATGTTTCATGATATTTAGTCCCTGTATTTTTATTTTAAGTATTATTGTTTTATTGACTATTTACATAGCTGCAACATATTTCACAGAAAAATAATTCAATTAGGTATTATTTTTTAACGATCTTATCAAACTGTAGAATTATTTTTAATGAAAATTGTTTGTTCTGTGTCTTTTCAGGTTAGGTATTAAATTTATTATTACTAGTAGTTTGCTCAAAACTGTTGACTCGCGAATTCCATATCTCTACAACCCCATGACGAGCACATTTAAAAATTTTTTCTATTGGCTAATTCTACACGTCTGCCAAATTTCATTAAGCTCAGATCAAAATCCTCGAACTGATCTACATTATACTATACATACATAAATTTAGTAGCAAAAAACGACCACTTTGGCGTATATGCGTAGAAAATCTTCACGTTGTCACCTTAAACTATAAACAGTAGTTCATAAAATAGTTTGAAGGGTTATCTAGTGCCTGGTCAAGACCAAATTTTAAACGATATCTTCGTTCCCTTTCATATGATTTATTTTAAATGGGGGCAGCTCTGGATCCCGGAAAATTCAGGGAGCCCCTAATGATTTTCCCATATCAGAAACAGTTTTGCTCACGCGTAGCAGGACAGGAGAAAGCAATGGCAAACACTCTTTCTCTCTCATTATTTTTGGAAATAATCGTTACCGTGTGCTTTTTTTCATACAATGATATCGAAAAGAACTTTGCTCTTGAACGTAGAAGCGGGGCTAGTTGGCACGTTTACCTTCTTTTTTTTAAGCTATTGCATAGCTTTTATCGCGGGCCTCTGGCGCGGCAACCGAATCAAGGAATTTCGTAAAGAAAATAATACCTAACACTCGTCTAACGTCGTTTCAGTTCGGAAGACTTCGGCACGGTGTTTGTGTGCGTGCGACTAGACCTATGCGTGTAGAAAGTTGGACATTATTCGAATAAAAATTTATCTAGATTATTATTCGAATAAAATTTTATTCGTGGAAAATTATTCACGAATACTTCATTCGCAAATAAGTTTTTGGCGAATGATTTTGTCACGAATAAAATACAATGATTTTAATCGTTATTCTAAATAACGATTTTTTTTAAAACTTACCCTTCTCTTTTTAACCGATTGCATCGAGAAGAGTTACATTTTTGGAGTGTACGAGTGTTCTCTTTTTAACCGATTGCATCGAAAAAATTGGTTGCCATTTAAATTTTTTTGTTACTGGATCGATTGCCTTCAAAATTGATATCTGAACGTCTCCGTGGTCCCTCATATTGAATCTATTCTCAAAATGTAAAAAATCTGGCCGCCATTTTTAACTTTTTTGTTACTGCGCCGATATCCTTCAAAATCGATATCTGGTGGTCTTTTGTAATGAATCTATGCTCGAATTTGAAAAAGGTAGCCGCCATTTTGAAATTTTTAGTATAGTAAAGTAATACCACTGTTTAAACAGGGATCCAAAGATGATCCGAACAATTATAAACCAATTTCAATATTACCGGCTCTAAGTAAAATATTTGAAAAAATTATATTAGACCAGCTAGTATCGTATTTTAATATTAATAAATTACTTCACTGTCGCCAATATGGATTTACAAAAGGGCGCTCTACCACTGATGCAGCAGCGACCTTAGTTCAAATGATTTACGAAGCCTGGAGAATCGACAAGACGTTATAGGTATCTTTTGCGATCTGTCAAAAGCATTCGACTGTGTCGATCACATAATATTAAAAATAAACTAAAATTTTATGGCGTTACTGATACTGCACTCTCTGTTATTTCATCTTATCTTTATAATAGAACTCAAAGAGTTGAAATCAACAGAGTATCCTCAAATAGTGCACCAGTGAGCATGGGTGTGCCTCAGGGTTCAATAATTGGTCCATTTTTGTTTTTGATTTATATTAATGACCTCCCCTGTCTTGCAGAAAAGGAGCGGATTTTAAAACAAGGTGATAGCAATTGTTATTCCTGGGTGTAAAAATTTACAAGAACTACATACTTACGATGAGCATAATAAGGACTCCTAGTAAACGATCAAGATGGAACAAATGTATAGCTACAGGTGAAAGTCACTCCCAACCGGTTATCAAATATTGAAGAAATAGAGACATATTTTGATAAACCTTTACATAGGAAAGAGGATGATTTTACATATCAACTAAAGGAATTCAAAACTACTAGGAATCTTGAAAGATTCCATTAAAACCCAGAATGAGAATGCCAGCATAATAAATGATAATGTATCATCTATTAAAATAACTTTACAAGATTTGAAGACCTCAACCAAACAATTGATATTGAAAAAAAAAAACAACTTAAGGGACAAGTTGCGACTCTTACTGATTGTGTAACTACAAACGAACAAAAAATAGCTTCTCTTTAAAATGAAGTTCTGCAATTAAAAGCCAACACACCAGAGTCACAATCTTTCTACGAGGACTTATTTGCTGAGTTTCAGGACCGCACAGAACAAAGCAGAAATATTGTCGTAGTGGAAATTCCTGAACAGTATATCGAAAACCAACGGGAAAGACAGAAAGTCGATAACGCTGAAGTGAAAAAAGTTTTAAAAAAGATATATCCAGACTGTCCTAAGGCAGACAAAATATTAAGACTTGGCAAATAGTCGCCCAGTTAAGGTTTGTTTCTCCAACCTAGATGCCCCCAAGATGCTTTTGCGTAATAAATTCAACCATAAAATAGATGGCATCCGGATTTATCCTGACCAGTCACCACAGCAACAAAAACACTAGTCGAGCCACTATACAGCAGAGTTAATAAATCGCCAGGAACATGGAGAGAGTAACCTTGCAATAAAGTATGTTAAAGGGACACCAAAAATTATCAAGAAGGAAGTACAAAAAATCTCTATAGCAGGATCAATGAAGCCGATAACATGGCGACATTAAACACCTACGAACTCACAAGTACCTATAAGGATATTACAACTATAAGGATATATGATAAACTGACCCTCTGTATCAACGAATGTCTAAGTAAAGGGATATTTTCGGATTCCTTAAAAATAGCTAAAGTAACATATACAAAACCGGTAGCAAATTGGATCCTGGAAATTACCAACCGATATCTGTACTACCTATACTGTCGAAAATTTTTGAAAAAATTCTGCATAATCGTTTAAGTGAATTTTTGAACAGTATTAATTTCCTATACAAAAAACAATACGGCTTTAGACCAAAGTCAAGTACTCTTACAGCTGTCACTGACTTAGTAAATGAAATCAGGCTTGATATTGATAAAAGGAAGCTTACTCTAGGAATATTTATCGATCTAAAAAAGGCCTTTGATACTGTCAGTCATGAGATTCTTTTATCAAAATTATATAAACTTGGTCTAAGAGATCCTGCTCATGGAATATTTAAATCGTACCTCAATATCAGACATCAAATTGTGAGACTTGAAGATCAGGAAAGTAGTCCAAAATTAATCACTTATGGTGTGCCTCAAGGTTCGATACTTGGGCCATTATTGTTTCTAATTTATTTAAATGACGTAAATAAAATTGGCCTAAAAGGTGAAATTTTTCTAAATGCAGATGACACTGCTCTGTTTTCAATACAATAAAAACAATCATTGAACAGGCTCAACACGATTTAAATCTATTGCATTCTTGGCTACAATCAAACTTATTAACAATAAACACATCGAAAACAAATTATATAATATTTGCCGCCAAAAACAAACAAATTGGTGATTACAATAACCTAACCATAAATGGCGAAGTTATAAAAAAGGTACATTGCGAAAAGTATTTGGGGTTAACTCTGGACAAACAACTTGCTTGGAAAAAAAATATTCGAAGTTGATAAAAATATACACAAAATATGTACACGCAAATATTACTAGATAAAATAAATTATTAAACAATAATACAGAAAAAAAATATTCGAAGTTGATAAAATATTAAATTAAAACAAATTAAAAAAAAATAGTTTCTAAATAAATTCTAAAATAAAATGAATACAGATTATTGGTACAATTGAATATAAATTGTCAAATAAAAAGATAAAAAATATAAAAGTAATAAAAAATATGGTGTAGGTACCCAAAGTCATATACACATGCATACCAGCAAAATAAAAGTAGCAACTTATTATTATACAATTATATTATAAATAAATATAATATTCATAAAAAATTATAATATGCAGAAATCAATTAATTTATAATAAACTCCAAGTAGCTATAATAAAATTGAATAAAATAAAACAAAATGCACTCCTGAGATGGGCGTACCGAGGGAGGGGCAGAGGGGGGCAGCTGGCTGAACTTTTTGCCATTTTCAATACAATAAACAACATTACAAGTTTATTTGCCAGACAAATAAAAAAAAACAGACTTTTAAGCGTTCGCGACTAATATACCTTTTGAACGACTGTACCGGTTTTTATCAAACATAGCTAAGAACCACGGCAAGGGCTCCCAGTAAAGGCAGGATTTGTCAATAATTAAAACGGTTTGGTATGGTGATCACAGCAGAGGATACTGTGTAGCTTCCAATTCTCTGTTTACCTAATAAAAAACATTAATAAATTTATTTGTACAGTAAAAATATACCTACAGTCCTCGTCGGAAGCTTTACACCTTCCTTAAATACTGTAATTATTTGCTTATTCCTGGAGGATTCATTATATTAATCTTGTTTTATGCGTGGGCAAGTAAATATACAAAATATGGTAGTAAATTAGAAGTATCAGTTTAATAAGTGGACGTGGGCAGAAAGACGAACGCTATTCGAGTAGATTGGAGTTGTTATTTCTAAGTATACCTAACAGTACACCTACTGATAGTACTTATCATAAGTATTATTAAGATTCGATTTAAGAGGGAAGTATATTACGCACTCGGTCATTACAAAAAAGCACATAGGTACTAATGTTTCTCCGCATACAAAAAAATATAAATATTTATAGTAAAAATAATGTATAAGTATTAGACGTTGGGGCTTAATTTTTTCCATATCTTGATCTTATTTTCCCTTTTTATGTTTATTTGGTTTGGTTAATTATAGTTTATTTCTACTATATTTATATGTAATACTGATTCTAATTAAGCGCCTCATAAGCGGAGCTTTGAGGTAGTGCTCTACTCTCAACATGACAGAATGAAGCATTTTTCTGGACTATTATATTCATATTGCAGTAATACAAAATTTTTTTAGGTTAGCTGCCAAACAAGTAAAGTAGGAGTCATTTTTTTTTCTTGAGTTACCCATTGTTTGGAACATAGACATAAAATTTTTTTTCATCTCATCTACTCAAAAAACGATGTTTTCATCCCAAAACATTTGGAGCTAAAGTTACTGGTAATTCTCTCGGGACTAAAACGTGAAAAGGAAAATCTCTAGGGATTATAAACAATTTGAAAACAGAACACGAGTTTAATCTATGTAGAATCAAAAATAATGTTGGCAGTCCAGCAAAAGAAAGAAGATTTTTTTTTAAATAAAAAATAATAGGCCCAGACTTTGTGATTTTTTAAATTTGGAATACATATCGTCTTTAACATGGATGAATGTAGTAGGGTATAGTATTTTATGCAACAGTTGTATAAGAAGGTTCATAAAATGTGAGTGGCGCAGGTCACGATGCAAGCCTTGGCGATCATCGTAAGGAGACGCCATCGAGCATTTTTTGACATATTTATACAACGTTGCATACAATACTTTTTCTACGACTACATTTACTAAAATAAATACAATAATAAACAAAGAAAAGTATGGAATACTACCATATGTTTGCTAGATACAAGGTATCTATGGAAGACTATTTTTTTTATTGACGTCTTCCTAGTGACCAAAAGTTCCATTTTTGAAACATGGAGTCTGTTTTTTAAACGAATGTTTTTTCGTACAAAAAACCGTTTGTTCAGTGACTCCACGTTTGAAAAATGGCACCATATGTTAAAATAACGATTTTATTATGTTATCAGTATAGTAGATCTAAAGAAAAAAGTTATAGGTCTATGGCTAGGAGTATCGTCGTATATTAGGAATAGACTATAGACTTTTCTGAAATCATATAATCTATGTTCTTATATTAGTGTTCGGGACTATTTAAAAGACAGATAACAGTACAGGAGTAGAAAATAGTATTTTATGCAACAGTTGTATAAGAAAGTTCATAAAATGCGAGTGGCGCAGGTTACGATGCGAGCCTTGGCGAGCATTTTTTGACGTACTTATACAACTTTGCATACAATACTTTTTCTACGACTGCATTAACTATAATAAATACAAAAATAAATAAGAAAAGTATGAAATACTACCATATGTTTGGTAGATACTATTAGGTATCTATGGAAGATTTTTTTTAATTGACGTGTTCCTAGTGACCAGATGTGATATTTTTGAAACATGGAGTCACCTAAACTAATGTTTTTTCATACAAAAAAAAACGTTTTTTCAGTAACTCCACGTGTGAAAAGTGGCACCGTATGTTAAGATAACGTTTTAATTATGTCTGGAGTATGGTAGATCTAAAGAAAAAAAAGTTCTAAGTCTATGGCTAGGAGTATCGTTTTGGCGAAATAACGACACATGCGCTATTTATATTAGGAATAGACTATTGACTTTTCTGAAATCATATAATCTATGTTCTTATATTAGTGTTCGGTACCATTTAAAAGTCAGATAACTGCAGTACAGGAGTAGAAAACTTTTTTTGTATTTTTTGCTTCGGAAAAAGAAATAAGTATAATTAAAAAGCGCAGTTTTTCCCTTTGATTCAAGTAATTACAGAAGTTTTAGGTTTTTATTGAAATGTAATCATTTAAGTAAATGTGAATACTTTTTCGTGACTTTAAGCCAATAGTAAATAGTTATCAAGTTTACGTATAAAAATAAAAAGATATGAAGGACCACGCAAACAAAGTTATGAGTGAATATTTTATCTTAAGTTGGTGGTCTTCGAAAAAACATTTATTAGTATTTATGTCTATTTATTTCTTTTGTTCTAGTTATTTTTGTATGTGCTAGTTTTTCTCATAGATGGAGATGAAAAGTAGAGTGTGCTACTCGGGTACGGTAATATCTTTTATCTCGGGCGATATACATGAATCCCTCGCTACACTCAGGTTTCAAAGTAGCGCCCTCGCCTTCAAAATATGACCTTAGCCCCTTGTAGCACAATCTACTATGTACTGTTTGAAATATAGATAAATAGGTCTTTCAAAAATTATGAGCTTATGAACATCATTTTTCAATTTAGGGATCCGTTTCTGAAATATTTGGTTTTAATAAAAGAAACCATAACAACACCGCAACAGAAATTGGATGCTTGGCTGCAAAATCCCTCCACGGAAGGCATCGCCTCGACTTGATGAACCCAACAGTAGACAAATTAGCGTCTAACGCCTGGCTCAAGGGAAAACTATTTCCTGAAACGGATGGGTTTATGTTAGCCATACAGGATCAGGTGATTGACACCAAAAATTATAGGAAATATATTATCAAAGACTCCAATGCACAAAACGATTCTTGCCGTCATTGCCATAGTAGTCCTGAAACAATACAGCATATAACGGGAGCCTGTAGAGCTATAACACAAACAGACTATAAGCACCGTCATGATCAGGTTGCATCCATTCTTCATCAGTAGCTTGCTATTAAATTCAAACTTATCAATAAAAAGACCGCATATTATAAGTATTCACCTCAAACTGTTTTAGATTCCCCCGAATGTAGGCTGTATTGTTACAGGACTATCATAACCGATAAGACGATCCACCACAATAGACGTGATTTAATGTTGCATAATAAGAACAATAAAACCGTGTATCTGATTGATGTTGCAATCCCGAACACGCACAACCTTAGCTCCACCTTCACTGATAAAATAACGAAATACACAGACCTCGCAATAGAAATAAAAACACAATGGCGCGTAGTCACAGTCAAAACTATCCCTATCATCATTTCATCCACAGGCGTTATTCCGAAATCCTTGCATGATGGCTTAAAAACCTTACAAATACATCCACTTACCTTCATATTGATGCAAAAAGCTGTAATTCTGAATACATGTTGCATTGTTCGTAAATTCTTATCTTTAAACTCATAAATACTACTTACTTTTACATTGGTTACGCTTGGCCACAAGCCCGCGCAATCAATTATACTCCTTAAAGCTTACAGCCTTGAGAGAAAAAATTCATGAAAATATATAATAATAATAATAATAATTCATTTATTATTATTAATATTATTATTATATTGCAAATTTTTGTTAGAGTCTAGTGTCCTCCCCTTCTATATATTAAACGGTTATATATGAACACGTGAAAAAGCTCACAGCAGTAGTATATATAACGAAGTTTAAAGGAAAATTATCAGAGCTAAGTACAGTTTACAAATTAAAAAGGTATAAGCGTCCAACTTATAAAATGTACTCGGAAAAAGAAATGTTCATACAAATTCAACAGAAAATTATTGGTTAGACGTTTTTAGTGGCGTGAACTCAAAGTGGGCATTAGCAACTACGGAACCCTACACTGCGCGTGGCCCGACACTCACTTGGCTGGTAATTATTGTTTTTAATTAGCTTCACGTCACGCGATTTTTTCCTGTTAAAAATTACCCTAGAATTACTATCATATTTATAATAATGCAGTGTCGTTTAATAATAATTTATAATTTTAATACTTTTTTTGAATGAGCGTTGTGAGGCGTTCACTTTTAGATTTTCCAAACTTATTTTTTTAATCAACTTTTTAGAGCAGTTGGATTAAAAACTAAAACTGTAGAGGTCGAAGAAATAAAACAGTAAACTTAATTATAGGCATTAAGCCAATAACGTCCAAACAACTCGGATTTTACTATGCTCTGAACAGTTAGGTAACTATATTATAAGTTTTAATTGATTGCTTGCAGTCTGCTGCAGGTTATAAAATGAACGAAAATTACAATTAAGTTATACTCATAGTTAGTGTGTGTTTCAAAGGTAAAGGGTACCACGCGTGTCTGGTGCCGTGTGGTTTCCGACTTAAAATGAGACCACTTCATCATTTAATTTGGGTGTTGTAAAAATAACAATTAATTCTTCAACTGCATTCCTATGGAGGAGTAACGTCAGACGACATCAGTTTAGCGGCCGGTCGCTATAGCTTCGTTTTTGCCTTTATTTTTTCATTTCACGAGGTCTTAGGCACCTTTTGTATGATGAGGAGAAGGCCGGAAAGCGCACCTTGGGCTCCAAAGCAGGAAAGGGAGGTTTTGAAAAAGTATTAGGAATAGGATTATGTCCAAGTACGAGGTAGGACACTAGTATTACAAGCAATAGTATAAAATATCGATAGTCTATCGATACTATCGTGGCCTTGAAAAACAGTAACAATATCGATAGAACTATCGATAGTATCAATAGTTTCAATACTATCCATAGTGTCGATATTTTTTAATTAGTACCATCGATAGTATCGATAGTAAAGGTACTATTTGTATTAAAATAATCGATAGTATTGTGACGATTATCGATATTATAATACTATCGATATGAATTTAGCTGTCGACAGAGTTTAGTACAAAAAGTAATTACAGTATCTATACTATCGATAGTATCAATTGAAAATTATCGCTACTATCGGTGGTATCTATATTCAATAGTATCAATACTATCGATAGTCTTATCGATATTGTGACTGTTTTTAAATTTGTTATGCTATGTGGGTAACGCAGATCAAAACTGTAAAATAAGAAAAAAATAGTAGATTTTGCTACAAGGGGCTAAGGTAATATTTTGAAGGCGAGGGCGCTAATTTGAATCCAGAGTGAAACGAAGGATTCCATAGTTGAATCACGAGCGGAGCGAGTGAATCTACGGTGGAATCCTGAGTGTAGTGAGGGATTCATGTATATCGCCCGAGATAAAAATATTACCGTACCCGAGTAGCACACTCTACGAGTACTTTTCATCTCCATCTATGAGAAATAGTAGCACATACAAAACAGAATGTAAAGAACAGTAGAACACCTACAGACTTCAACCGACAATTTTAATACTAACCTTTGTTTGGTGTCTAGTATAAGAAAGAAATAAATATATGAGAAATGTTTTTTCGAAGACCACCAACATAAGACAAAATGTTCACTTATAACTTTGTTGTGTGGTCCTTCATATCTTTTTATTTTTATAAGTAAACTTGATAACTATTCACTATTGGCTTAAACTCACGAAAAAGTATTCACATTTACATAAATAATTACATTTCAATACAAATAACCTAAAATTTCTGTAATTATTTGAAGCAAAGGGAAAAATTGCGCTTTTTAATTATACTTATTTCTTTTTCCGAAGCAAAGAACATAAAAATTTTAACCTACATTCATCCATGTTGAAGACGATATGTATTCCAAATTTAAAAAATCCCCGAAGTCTGTGCCAATTATTTTTTATTTTAAAACAAAATTGTTCTTTTTTTGCTGGACTGCCAACATTATTTTTGATTCTACAGAGATTAAACTTGTGTTCTGTTTTCAAATTGGTTTTAATCCCTAGAGTATATAACCAGTAACTTTAACTCCAAATGTTTTGGAATGAAAACATAGTTTTTTGAGTAGATAAGATGAAAAAACATTTTTAAACTAATTACAGACAGCAGTAGGTTATCAATTCGAATATGATTTCTTTTTGTTTTATGTATGTTTCCCGATTACTCGAAGATGCCTCGACCAATACAAAAAATTCTTTTCTTGCTTAAGGGCATACTTGTCAGGTGGTCTCATAAAAGTTTCATCAAAATCGATTATAGAGTTTGGTGTTGAATTCGGTTTTTTATTAAAAAAACGACGGGTTGCACTCCGGGAGTACCGGCAGAAGTGAAAACTTGAATATTAACGTTGTGCATTTCCATGGATGCGCGTGGCACGCTGTAACATAAACACACAACATTCGCGCTTGCCCTGCGCCGCCTAAACGAAACAGCAGGCGCAGGCATACATTTTCGCCGCGCCGTAGAAAGAGAAAGGGATACTTCCTCTCCTACGCCGCGCCGCGCCGTTCTACTCTCCATCCGTCTTCCGAATTTTCGATCAGGTCACGTGTCCTGACGCCCTGACGCCCTGACGCGAGTTTAACATTTTTTACCCATACCAAAAACAGTGTGCAACGCCGCTAAAGAAGTTTTCACTTTAAAAAAATAAATTCCTTTTCTTAACATTTTAATTTTAGAAAATGATTTTAAAAATAAATTGCACCATAAAAATTCCTGTAAATTTTACTGGTCATAGTGTTCATTTTAATGAATGCGGACGGCTAATCTGAAATGCGATCGTGTTTCTCTTTGTGTGATTAAAATGGTTCTAAATTATTTTCCGCTACACTCAATAATTTATAACATTCGAGGTACTTATATAAAACAAAAATTCATTAAAATGCTATTATGCGGCTATTGGATCACATTTCAATGCAAATGCGTTTTTAGATTTGATTTTTGTAGTGCTGAATAATTAAATCTCGCGATTATCCGTCTTATTATAAATCGCGGATTAGTTGGTTAAAACCATTATCCACCCAAAACAAGAAGACGTCTTGCAACACTACTTGAATATTCTAAATCTTTGTCTTGCAATATGGCTGCCAATCTATTTGCTGACATTCAGATGTTGATTAGATATACCTATGTATCTATTATACAATAAATAACCACAGATCTGTAGGCAATGAAAATAAAATCAGCTTCTCAGTATAGTGTATTCCCAGCCTATATTACTTTCTTTTTTGTCAATGTTAACTTACAAAGGTAATGCGGACTGACAAAAGTCGGTATTGAGCAAACATATTAAAAACGTTTTGTAATTTATTACGGTATAAGTTTGCAAGACAAAGGGTAGCAAAATTATAGGTGTCCGAATTCATTCAAATCCCAACATCTCGAAAGTTTTTGACCCAAAGGCATTTTTATTCTAGCACCTTAACAAGCAATTTAGGTCATTGAAGATATAGCACACACGATCGAGTTTGCGGATAATAACTAACTTAGCTATCATCAAAAAGTAAAACGCTCTTCTCTAATACATTGGAAGATGGCCTCTTTAATCGATACCTATGACCTAGTCTTCAATACCATCATCATCATATCATAAAAATAATAAAACAGAAAAAATATAGTATCTGTACAGTGTACATTTAATATAATCATTATCAAAAAATGAGTGTAGGCGATAAGAAGACAGTAACTGAACATAAAAATTGTTTTTTTGCATGTCTACATGTATGTTCACGCTAATCTTTGAAACTTCTGAACAAATATTCACGCAGTTTTCAAAAATAGATTAAGCTTAGCTCAGAGCAACATACAGAGTTAGTTTCCTTAAAATTTGCTTACAGGAAAAAAGTTGTCGTCATGTTTTCAATTTCTCGCGTACTAAGTCGTGGGCACCAGCTAGTCACTAATAAAAGCAATATTAATAGCAAATCCTGAACAAGTATTTTTTCTATGCTAGTGTTTAAATACTTAGAATGTACAAGCTGCATCTTACCGCGCAGATAGTAGTAGACGGATCGAGAGAATGGGCAAAAATGCGAATCGTGATAGTAGGCGATGCGGCTTGGATCCTATCTCTATTTGGATTCCATTTTTTTCTTCCTACGCCATCTTCCCGCCCACCAACACGCTAAAAGAGGCTTTTGAGTTTAGCGGCCCTGGGCTCTGTCTGCTTAGAACCATCATTACATCTATGTATGTAAATCCTGATATTGTGCCAGTTAATTACGTTCAATGGATGTATTTGGCATAATATATTATGCAAAATTGGTATACGTAACAAATATTGATATGACAGAATACTAATTATCGCGATTTGCATGGTGTTTACTAAGCTGCCTTGGCAATAGCGGCGTAGACATACAGGTATCTACATAATTATAAGAGCCGTAGGGAATATTATTAGATGTGTAATCGTTGAAAAAGAGATTATTACAATAATTATTATTCAACAAATATTAATAATCATCATAATCATATCAGCTGCAGGAAGCCTACTGCTGGATATAGGCCTACCCCAAGGTTTACCAAAACAATAGATTTGGAAGCAGCCTGCATCTAGCGTTTTCTAGTCGACCTACGCTGCGCTTGCCGGTACGTGGCTGCCATTCGAGAACCCTTCTGCCCCATCGGCCGTCTGTCTTTATACTATGTGCCCCGCCCACTTCCATCTCAATGAGCTAATCCGCTGGGCTATGTAAGCAAAATAAATTATCTGATATTAATCAGAATACAGTAAAAGCCCAATGATAATGAGATGGACTTACCTTTTTCGGCACCATTTTCCATGGTCCTGTACATTTTTTCTCAACACTTACATCAAATCCACTGCAAGACATATGCTTAGGGATTTCCAAAATCCTCCGCCCCTGCTACTTCAGTGTTTTGTTCCACTAGGCTAATTTATTAAATTTTGTTCTTCAAAAATCTCTTTACTTCTGATTATGTAGGAAAAAAAAAACCTAGCGTAGCCCTTGAGCGAGCTTAACCCTAGAAAGATAACCAAATTTTACCGTACGTGAAAAATAACCATACGCCTCAGAGGCGCACAAACTTTCTATGCATTTACGATTTTTATATATTTTACGGCTTAAATTTCTATTAATTATTTAAATATTTAAAAAGTATATTTTATGTGTATAAATAAAATGCATTATTTTTATAATCTATATATATAAAAGCGAAAATCACTCACTCACTCATCACGAAATCTCGAAAACTACTTAGCCAATGAAAATGAAATTTGGCAGATAAGAAGATTGTGATTAGGAGACATCCGCTAAGAAAGGATTTTTGGAAATTCCATCTCTAAGGGGGTGAAATAAGGGTTGCCAGTTTGTATGAAACTTCGTAATTTTTTAAATGAGACATATTTTTATTTATTTAAGTAATTAGTAGAAAATAATAATGCATTCATTAGATTTTGAAAATAACATTCTTATAGGGGTGAAATAGGGGTTGCAAGTTTGTATGAATTTTCAAATTTTTTTGAAGTTAGACACATGACGTGTTTGGTCGGAGCGGGAGTGGGAGCGGGAGAGGGAGCGGGAGCGGGAGCGGGAGTAGGAGCGGGAGTGAGAGTGGGAGCGGGAGCGGGAACGGAAGCGGCAGCGGCAGCGGGAGCTCGACAAGGTTCGTCGGGTCCGCTCGCTAGCCCTTTAAATCCCTACACTTTTATAAAGATTGTTATATTGAAGAAGTATTCAAACATTTAAATTTTTGACATAATAATTCATATGTCATAACAAAATTAATAACGTAAAAAAATACAAATAAAAATCATATTAAAAAAAAATTCTAGACTTCTGCGCGGATGAAGTCGCGGGTTACAGCTAGTTATGTATATTTTTAATATTTTTAAACTAAAATTACAAAGCTCACAACAAAAATCAACAGTCTTCTCTTTGAAGGATCAAGTCTAGGAAATTATCACAAAAATTTACAGATTTTTTTAAACAATTAAGTATCTAATAATATAATCAGTTTTGAAAATGTAATAAAAAATTATTAACAAAATTTAAGACATTTGTGGCAAGCGTTAACTTTGTGTTCGCCACAGACTGCACTTTTGCACTTCGCGTAAGATATGTTGGACTGGACAACCCTTTTTTTTATACGTGCAGAAGTTGCAGTAACTCCTGCTTTTAGATGGAGGTTCTTCTTCTTTACCTGGTAGGAGTCTGTGGGTTAGGTTTTGGAAGTAAATTTTCAACATTGCTTTGTACATGTCTCGACAAAGTCCATGCTTTCAGCCTTTCCGTCATCCATGCATTAGTCAGCTAAAAATTAAGTTGTTTCATATATTTTTTACAACTCAATCAATGGCTTATTCTTCCTTGACAACATATTAGGACAGTATATAGTATATGAATTAATAAATGCTATGTTTAATATGCCATAGAAAACTGTGATTGGCCATCTTTTGGTTTTCCTGGAACATTTCTATGTCCAATATTCGACATATTTCTTCGTCTTCTAAAGGCTGGCTAGTAGTTATATTGTTAACTTTATATTTCGCCTAAAACAAAACAATAATACGCTTTATACATCAAAATATAAGGAACAAAACGAATCGTCAAAACTTACACAAAAGATAACCATACGCCTCGCGAGCGCACATCAAACTCATAACTAATAAACCACGGTACTTACCACTATGAAACCGCCGTTATCTTTCTAGGGTTAAGCCTTTTACGAGACACGGAGTAAGGGATGTTTTTTTTTACTTGCTTGTGAATGTCACTTGATCTTTTAGTTTGAGATCTGTACAGAACGCTTTTGGGTTTTATCATAGGCCAAGTGAAGCACTTTACCAAAACCAAATATAAGTAAAAAGTATTTATCCCTAAAGGCAGCATCAACGTCACTGAGGCCTATATCACAGGTATGGCACATCATAGAAGCGGAGTTTTATGCATGGCTAATACAAACGAAACTGTATATACGTACACACGTCAATGTGTGTGTGTTACTCTACAAAGCGAGCACATGGGATGGGACAGGTGCGGGGATGGAGAACGGGGACGCATATTGCTCCCCTACTACCTATTGGGACCCTATATAGGAGTTTACGTAAGAATACAATTTATCGACAAGTGAGATTTCTCTTCAATGCCCTAAATGCCCTACGTAATTTTGCCGATGCCCCTAGGGGCAGATGAAAATACCTGGAATGAATAAAACTACACATACCGATATGTAGTTTTGCTCTTAAGGGGGATACTTGAATTTTCCGGGGTCCAGTGCTGCCCCCATTTGAATTAAATCATTTAAAATGAAACGGAGATTTCATTTAAAATTTTGTCTTGATCAGTCCCTAGATAACCCTTCAAACTATTTTATGAACTACTGTTTACTGTTTAAAGTAAGAACATGAAGCTTTTCTACGCACATACGCCAAAAGTGGCCGTTTTTCGCAATTGTGCGTAGAAAAGCTTTACGTTCTCACTTTAAACTGAAAACAATAGTTCATAAAATAGTTTAAAGGGTTATCTAGGGTCTGATCAAGACAAAATTTTAAATGAAATCTCCGTTTCATTTCAATAGATTTATTTCAAATGGGGGCAGCACTGGACCCCGGAAAATTCAGGTAGCCTCTAAATGGTTTCACGATTGCGACTATGTAATCCATACGTATAACCCATAGAGGTCTCTGATGTAATCAGCGATTTGATTTTTGTAAAATATAAATAGTTTATATTGATTAGTCATAGATTCGCCAATTTACTTCTATTATTGTGAAAGCTAATTTATGGCATGAGTTTGACGCAGCGAGCCATCAAATCAGAATTATTTGATTTTATAGCAATAACATGGCTTTTATTTTATTTTAATCCATATTTCACTGTTAGAAGTTGAAGGGAGTAGAAGTAAAACCCCCTTCATGTTGTGAACGAAATCGAGAGTTACTACTTAGTACGGATATTTGTTACTGTATATTTACTATCATTGTAGAAAGGTGAGTTCAGTTTGTGTTTGAGCTGTGGCGTCACAATACAGTTTCATAAGAGGCACTATGATACGGAGGCCTGTCATTCGAGAAGGCCAGCTCCCGGCTTAGGAATTCACGAACAAAATTAACCTTTTGTCATTTTACAAGGTGTTGATTTTAAGCTCCTTAACAGATAGATTCTCCTGGGTCTGCTGGAAGAGGTTTCTTATAAAAAAAGCAGTACCTATGTACTCAATGTTCTTACTTCGTTTGTTCCTATATGTTTGTATTTTATGTAGGTACATGAATTATGTAAATAAATACACTAACAATCGTTATCGCTAATTGGATAGACAGAGCCTAGAATGACGCTTAAAAACAAAACCGGCCAAGTGCGAATCGGACTCACACATAAAGTGTTCCGTACATTATCTATAAAAAATCACGTTTGTTGTATCGGAGCCCCACTTAAGTATTCAATTCCGTTTTAAGTATTTGTTGTTATAGAACAAAAATACATCATCTGTGAAAATTTCAACTGTCTAGCTATCACGGTTCATGAGATACAGCCTGATGACAGACAGACAGATAGACGGACAACGGAGCCTTAGTATTCCCTTTGGGTACAGAACAGCGACAGCAAATTTTAGCCTTTCCTGAAAAGCAGCTGGTACATAAATGGTGCATTTTTCTTTTCTCCCTGTCTAGCATGGTATGAAAACGTGATAGACATTTATAAATATTTAATCTATAAATGGTTAAATTTGTATGAAGCAGAGTTAAGGACACTTATCATCATCATCATATCAGTCGCGTAACGTCCATTGCTGAACATAGGCCTCTCCCAAGGATTTCCAAAATGACCGATCAAGGGCGGCTTGCATCCAGCGCTTTCCAGCGACCTTGGTCAGATCGTCCACTCGAATGGCACTTATAAATAAGTAACAATTTAAGTACATGCATATGAAGTATTACTTATAAATAAATAAATACTTCATATGTAAGTACTTAAATAGACAGTGTTTAATTTTCGTTGCCTGTAAGAGATTGCCGCGATAAGGCCGCCTCTTGTACCTCGTTATATAAATAAATTAATATAAATGTATGTATATGATCAAATCACACAGATTGAGCTAGACCCAAAGTGAGTTCGAGACTTGTGTTAGGGGAAACTAACTCAACGATACTAATATGTAACTTAAACCCTGTCCAATCCTTGTAGGAGCAACTCAGATCGTCAATATAAACAACTTTTCCTATGAGACCAAAGCTTGAAATTTGAAAAAAAAATCGTCATTTTCATACAAAAGTATTCGGCCGGCCAAGCAATTTGTATGAAAAGATTTTTTTTCGAGTTTCAAGCATTGGTCCCATAGGAAAAGTTGTTTATATTGACAGTCTAAGTTGCTCCTACGAGGATCGGACAAGGCTTTTGTTACATATTGTATTTTATGACAAATACATATAAAGATAAACATTCAAAACCCAGGTCAATCTGAAAAAATCGATTTCCATCTTGACCAGACCAGGGATCGAACCCCGGATCTCCAGTGTGGCAGCCTGCCACGATGACCACTAGGCCACAGAGGTCGTCAATATCGATAAAACAAATATGTGGTTTTTATTATAAAAGTATTCCGCAATTGTTAATGTCTTTTGGTGCAATAAAGTTTTTTATGTATTGTATTGTGTTATAGTTACAGATCATAAAAAAACTTAATTTCAGTACTTAAGCATAACAAACGAAGATGCCGCCGAGTCACAAGGGACAAACGTTTGTGGACTTGTCCTCCAGTATGTCCTTAATTTCGGAAAAAGGGGTAAATATTATCATTTTTTCGTATCTGCAAGTACCTGGTGTTTGCTTTATCAAGCTATCGAAAGTGTGCTTGAACAAGACATAGTACTTTTAAAAAGCCAATACCCGACTACGGCAGCTATGTACTGCTAACAATGTGTATAGTTTTAAAATGTGCTCATCAAGACCTTTCATTTGATATCCCACACAATATCAAAGCAAAAAGATAAAAAGAAATTGACGGACATTTTTGTATTTAACATTCGTTGGCATTAGTTTTAGCCAGGTCACCCGGATAATGATGAAGCGATTGATATATCATGTGATTCGGATGCTTCGGTGGAACACACATACATACCCACATACATAGACTACTAAAATCATTACCCTTCCTCTTGGCTTGGATACTTACCATGCTAGTGTAATATTTTCATATGACATTATAGAATAGTAGGTTTTACATTCCAGTGAACCATTATTTCCCATCTTATGTTAATACCTACTTTTTAAAAAGGTACACCAGTGTGTGACTTGCACACAGGAAAATATATACAATGTGGAAGGGACATACCCGCAATAAATCGAACCACGGGCTATACGAGATAAATGTTGTACAATGAAATTAAAATAATAGGCCAAGCAAAAAAAAAATCGCTTTTTCCATATACATGTGTGCAGCCACCCGGCCAATTTGTATGGGAAGATGGGATTTTATTTTTATTTTTTTCTTTATACTATTGTGATCTAGTATAGCCCGTGGTTAGATTTATTACGGGTGTGTCCCTTCCACATTGTATAATACTTGAGTTAACTATGTTTACAAAAGCAATACCTATTGGTAACAAAATTACAGGATTCAACGAAATAAATAACAATCCAAGCAAGATTAACCTTATGAACGGGGTATAGTTTGAATATGATATTATCCGCTCTCCTTCCAGAATATAGAGCCACACCTTGCCCATACCAAGTAGTTCAGGCAACAATATTTCATGTAAACGTGTATAGTGTTACGCCGCTCCCTCCGAATATTTATTGTGCCAAAATTCGGCGCCAATTGCTGATTGTAAAATGAATCTCATATTACAAGCTCTTATTTAGTTTCACCTGTCCCGTTGTCTGTCGGTCTGTCTATCTGTAATCAAATCTTGTAGGTAAAATTTGACCCACTTCCCGCTTTCCATTTGAGCTGTAGTTTTCGCGTGTATATTGCGTGACAATGTAATATTATGATAACACGGAGCTGATCTGATGGTGGAGCCAGAAGGTGGCCATAGGAACTCTGTAATAAAACACTGCAACCCCAACGAGTATGGGCTCGTTTGATTCGTCTTGAGGAGCACTTTAAACTTTTAAGTTCATCAATTTAGGTTAAAGCTTGTTTTGAAAAATATATTTTAAGTAATTACTTTTTTCTCATATGTCGTCGATTTTTGAACAAGCGACTGGAGTCCTCCTTCTCTTCTTAAAGAATTCGGCGTTTGTGTGCATGTTTTATTTGACGATAACTCGATTAGTGTTGATTGGAGTTTTATGAAATTTGGTAGGCGTGTAGAAGTAGTCAATAAGTCCTAACATAAGCCAAATGGGTCAAGGGGTTGACGTGATATGGGGTCCGTGAGTTCACAGTTTGGGGCTTTTAAACTAAATTGTGGACTGATGGAATGGAACGTAATCAGCCGCAAAATACGCGGTGTATTTATAGGTATATTAACCTTATCAGTTATCACATACTAATACAGTTTTGGTTTTTAACTCTTTTAAACTGTTTTAGGACATTTTATTAAGTAGGTACGTGAATTTTTCGGGTTCCAGTCTATTTAAAATAAATTATTTGAAAATAAACGGAGATACCTTTTTTTTTAATCACACAGATTGAGCTAGCCCCAAAGTAAGCTTAAGCTTGTGTTATGAGATACTAACCCAACGATACTATATTTTATAATAAATACATATATAAGACCCAGGACAATTAGAAAAAGGCTAATTTCTAACTAGCCCTGGCTAGGGATCTAACCCTGAACCTCCAGATTGGCGGTCTAGCGTGTTGATCATTACGCCACGGAGGTCATTTCTTCTTTATCCTTTTAAATGTTGGCCTAATCATGCCCTAGATAACCCTTCAAACTCTTTTATGAACTACTGTTTAAAGTGAGAACGTGAAGCTTTCCTTCGCATATTTCAAAAGTGGCCGTTTTACGCAAATGTGCGGAGAAAGCAATAGTTCATAAAATAGTTTAAAGGGTTATCCAGAGCATGCATGCATACAGAAGCGCTGGTATCGGTAGCTTTTTTTTAAAATAAATTATATTTTAATATACTTTACACGTAACATAAATTATACTTATTCACGTGTAAAAGTGCCTGTAAAGGTCTAATTATTGAATAAACATTTGAATCTTTGAATCTTTGCATGATTATGCTTAAATTTAAAATGATATCTCCGTTTCCTTTCAAATAATTTATTTTAAATGGAAGTAGCACTGGACCCCGAAAAATTCATGTATTTCTTTAACACACGTTTTACTACCAGAATAATTCTTATTGACAATGGTTTTGGACTATGTCAAAGAAGCTTTAGGGTAATCAAATAGATTTTAGTAGAATGTGATACATAACTGTGTTTTGTTTCAGGATATTGGACAAGATCATTTTAAATGGGATAGTATAAAAAAATTTATATATTTTTCGTTCACATTCTCTTCATGTAGTGCAACTTTCGATATGTTTGCAAAGATTAAGCAAAATGGTATGTATGCATGTAATTCATTTTTTTTAATAGGTCGGTGTCTATATCAACCAATGTACGCCTAATAAGAAAAGCTCTGAATGTCACATGAATAAAACCCCATTCTGTATTTATAGGCGCCAAAATATTTTTTTTTAAACATTGAAACTTCTAATGACGGTTATTTTGAGCAATTTCATTATAGGAAGCTTATTCATGTCTAAATATATACAGAATATTTTTTAATCCGATGCGCAAATGTTAAAAGCAGGTTTAGTCAATTCTTAACAAATAAAAATCTGTCATTATATAGTGAGTATTTTAATGCAATTGACAGACCAATCAGTGCTCCTAAATGAGTAGCGTTATACAGCCAGATACAAATAGTGTCCAATTTGTATTTTACTCACCCAAAAAGATTTTATTACAAGTTTCTACATACTATATGCAAAAAGACTTTCTCCCCGATGTTTCGCCTAATTTTCTTTCCGAATGTAATTCTGTCTGCAAACTGCAGTGAATTTTGTACTCTGGATAATAAGACTTTTCTTCATCACCATCATTTCAGCCGCATAACGTCCACTGCAGGAGATAGGCCTCTCCCAAGGATTTCCAAAATGACCGATCTAGAGCGGCCTGCATCCAGCGCTTTCCAGCGACCTTGTTCAGGTCGTCAGACCACCTTGTGAGTGGGTGTCCTACGCTTCGCTTGCCAGTACGTGGTCGCCATTCGAGAACCTTTTTGCCCCATCGGCCATCGGTTCGTCGCGCTATTTGTCCAGCCCACTACCACTTCAACGATCTAATTCGCTGGGCTATGTCAGTGGGTTTTGTTCTCTTCCGAATTTTTACATTTCTGATTCGATCACATAGGAAAACACCGAGCATAGCCCTCTCCATAGCGCGTTGAGTGACCTTGAACCTTCTTATGAGACCCATAGTAAGGGACCACGTCTCAGAGCCTTATAACCAGTCATTTATATTTTCTCACTTTTTTCAGTAAGAATAGTAGATTTCATACTAATAGAGCTAACAGTCGGTATGCCATATATGTTTATGGATTTCTTTATCAAACAATACACGAGAAAACTTGATTTTAATATGTCACTTAATCCTCTACTCAAAGGAATTACCTATGGGACGTTGATCCAAACTGCAATGTACACATTGTTAGTAAGTACCTAAAAATCTACTTGTTTTAAATAATTTTCTTTTAATACTGCTTAACAAAACAAAAAGGAACCAAAGCGAAGAAGAGATGCAATCGTCAAGACCAGTATAAAAAGTTGAGAATTCTGTCTTATCGAGTGAGTTCTTGACAAATACTTGTGCCAGATTTTTCGAGTTGCATAGCATCTGACGTATCTCAATCATTGTGTCAAATTGTAATAATTTGTCCGTACACAGTTACCTTATACACCCAGTAACTACGCGTATTTAAACATGACCGTGACCAGAGTTAGGAAAAATGTAATTAAACTACAAAGTACTAACTACAATTACATTTTGTAGTTAGTAATAACAACTACATAATAACAAAAAGTAAATAAAAAAGTAGTTGAACTATAAACTACAAAAAGTAGTTGCAATCACAATTACAAACTACTTTTTGAAACTGCATATTTTTTTATAAAGATTTACTTACTTATAAATTTTCGTTTCTTACTTAAAACTTTTTACACTTACAATTTCGAAATACAACACCTTTAACACACGCCCGCGGTTATAAATTCGTATTGTAATTTGTAGTTATAACTACTTAATTATTACAAATTACAACTACAGTAGTTTCAATTGTTGTAGTTAAATTTAATGTAATTTCAAGTACATGTAATTGTAATTTGTAATCAAACTACACAATAGTAGCTAACTACGCCCAACTATGACCGTGACTCTTCTAGAAGATGTCGTTAGAAGCGACTAAAGACGTAATCGCAAAAGGCCGGTTGACGTCAGACATTCTTTAAACCACTGAATATTGTTTTAAATGGTTTTGGCCTTTTTTTCCACATATCACGGCTTTCGCGGCATCTTTGTTTGATCAATAACATACAAATTATCTTTATAAGTACAGCCAACCATGCAAGTGGGAACGTGCTAAGGCGAGAAGAAAATAAAAACACAGATACTAATAAATGGATAAGAGGTGGTCGTCCTTCACGTAGAACAATATCCCACCAAAAACATAAATGTGAAAATGGGAGCTATGTTCAAAATCCGACAAAAGAATTGAGATCTAAATGGCCGCCAAGTTCTTTGAAGAATATTGAAATTTATTTACAGGAATCTTAAAATTTGACTTGGCTAGTTTTAACAAGCCTACTTATATTTGGCTGATCAACTTATCATCTTTACGTTATACGTTATTGTTTTTACATTGTAAGGTTCTTCTTAATATCATAATTACTGGTAAAAAAAACTAGCCAGGTCAAATGCTAAGATTCTTATAAATAAATTTCAAAATTCTGTAAAGAACTTGGCGGCCATTTAGATTTAAATTTTTTGGTCAGATTTTGTACTTAGCTCCCATTTTCACATTTATGTTTTTGGTGGGATATCATTGCTTTTTGCACAGCAGTATCAGAAAGAAGAAATGATTACTAATTGAAAAATAATAAAAAATGCGAAACTATTTTATGAATTTTTCCTTTGCATACTCGTACGCGTAATAGTCTACCTAGATGCCAAATATCAACTTTCCAGATCATATAGAAGGTTACCTTTTTGATGATGGATAAGTGGTCAATTACATTTTTTCAGGTTTTTAAACGATATCATATCCATAACTTTTTGAGCTACATTATTGAAATAGGATTCAAAAAGAGCTAGATGGTTTTAATGTATGTGCTAAATTTCATGTATTTAGGTTAAATAGGTTTCGAGTTGTGAAGGGTCAAATAGTTCGAAATGGTTCATGTAAATATACACACGGGTGCTGCGTTGCCAGTTCCTTTTTTTTTTTAACTTGGCTCTAGATCTTCAAAAATAAAACTTGCTTATTTAACTTACACAATTATATTATGGAAAAGATACAGAGGAATACCTGAAAAGAAATGAATGGACTGTGCTAAGGTCCAGAACTTTATTCAGTAGTTCACCTCGTTTTAATGAAATTATTAAAAATTATAATGATAAAATATTTTATAAGCAACTGCCTCATTCTGTGAAATAATTCAGCTTAGGATGTAATTGGGATTGCAACCCCAAATATTAAAGAGTGATCTCTTCTCATTAATATTATTCTGGTATATCCTTTTCCTAAAGCAGCGACCAAGCTCAACAATAGGAAATATAAGTTGGTTTGATTTTTCAGTACGCTAGTGATCTAGCCGACACTTTCTGGTTCCTAATAGCGAGTTTTTCAACGCCGCCGCCATGGACAGTATGTCCGCCGTCGACAGTATGTTTGAACTACCTGGACCTCGCAGTGAAATGTCGAAGCAATAATTCAATTCCTATGGATCATACTTCGGCGCATTTCAATTATTTGTAAGTATTTAATACTATTTGTAACAGACTGAAGCAACTCTTTAAATTTTGTGACGTCCTTTAACTATTTAAGCTTGTTTTTCCATGCTGGGCAAGGGAACAATGAGAATGATGTAGAAATACAATAGGGGAGAATGTGAATTAGGCTGGTTTCAGAGTGACACCGGCGAGACGCGCCGTTGACTAGCCCGTTTCAACAGAGCGCTTGAACGGCGGACCGCTGTGAAACGAGTTTTGGGCTTATACATGGCAGCTACACTGTAAAGATGTACATTATAATAATAATAATAATAAATTGTTTATTTCAATTATTAGATTTTAGTTTACAATTTCTGGATTTTGAAACCTCCTTTTAAGCAAAGAATGCCTGTATTAGGAGATTTCGCTCTTCCATATCGGTTCTCTCATTATAGTACAATACATCTCATTACATCTTTCCATAGTAATCGTCAGGAGACCACACGTGGCAACTATAATGTATATTTTTACATCCTGACGATTTCTATGTAAAGATGTAATGAGATGTAGCGTGCTATAATATACATCTTTATATTATAGCTGCCATGTGTGAAGCCCTTTATCGCGCGTGTTTGCATTGAATATTCGGCAGCGCCAGCCGGCGGTGCCCGGCGCGGTCGTACTGCGTGACACAATAAATCGCGAACTGTGTGACCCAATGAATCGCGGTTACTATCTAGTGTAGTTGAAAGTGCGCGCGTCTGGACGGCGTTGGTTAAACGCGTGTCTCTGAACCAGCCTTATGTGTTGGGTTAAGTGTGGGTCTTACGCCCCTAGTCTGTCTACCCCTTTAGGAATAAAGACGTGATAGTGTATCGTATCATATACATATTTATTTTATCGTACATATGACGGAGACTTTCGTTTTTTTTTTCTCTTTATTATCATAGGCTATTTAAAACATTTCTTAATAATCCTGAATAATCGGCACTTTGTTTTGTTGCACAATATTTGAAGTCAAAGAATTGCTTTGAGCTTACCTTACTGCCGCCTCCAAAGCGCTAGTGCAGAAGAAGAGGTAACAAACTGCAATGCAGCATTTTCTTCGAGGATGTCAACTCAATGACATTAATGTTTAAAGTTGATATGTGGACAAAGAAAACATTGTTTGTTATGTCATAATTTAATTTATAATTTATCGAATGTCAGGTCAGGATCAAAACGAATGTCACGTCACGGGTCCGGCAGGTATATCGGAAACGCGATGTGACAAAACTTTAGTTTGACAAGATATAAGTTTAAAAAAGTAAAACCCGCCTACGAGATTTATTAAATGAAAAGTACGTACTCGTATATCCAGTAAATGCAAGCTTAGCAGCTAGAAATAGTAAATAATAGATTAAATATATATAGCGGTATGATTTGTTTTACTTAAATATTTTATTATTCAGTTCATAACGAATGTCGCCGTATTCAATTAATTGTGACGTGATCTGTCACGTCACACTTAATTGAATATGGCGACATTTCCTTCAACCTTAGGTATAATAATATATAAATAAATTCATAGCGGCGAAACACATGACCCCCTTTTGGCTTGCCGTAATCGGGAAGAAATAAAATAATTGCAATATATGTGTTTTTTTTTTGGGAATTCAAATTTAAATTATAGATTTGGCGATGGCAGAGAAGAATGTATCCTCTCCTCTCCCACCACCAGTGTCCTCTGTGATAGACTTTATGCCATCTACTGCGATCACAAACTCGCCTGCCTAGTGTGGTGATTATGGGCAAATGATCCCTTCATATATTGAGAGAGGCCTTAAGAAGTGGACTGATATAGGCTCTTACATTAAATCAATTACTAACAAGAGTTACGAGTACACAGAGACAAGGGCCTAAGGTGGAACTATTTCATTGTCATTATAATTATAGTAATGATTGTTGACATCTGGTAAAATTCTGGTAAAATAACACCATCTTATTTTATTTATAATGGATGTCAACTAGTTTAGGGTGCATAATTACTTATACCAAAGTAAGTCTTTGTTTTGTTATAAGACGGTAAGTACTCGTAACGATCTAACTTGGCCTGTTCCTTTTTTCATACTATAAAGAAAAGGATTTAAGTATTTCACATTTTAAAGCAGCCTGTACGTTTGTACACTACTTTTGCTGCGTTGTCGCGTCTCCTCGGGAATCGATGTTCTTGCTTGAAATTGAAAATACAGAAGAAAAGTAAAGGACACCGGGAGCTTACAAGAAACCTAAGCAGTACTGCAGGTCTAGGTCTTTCTTAAGGAACATAAAAGTGTGTCATTAACTGAGAATCTCTTAGTTTCCGATAATTAATTTAAGAAGATTTTTTTTTATTAAACAACCGTTCTGATTAGGATTTGTACGAGTATGGCAAGCCCTAAATTATTACTTCTTAAAGCTTAAATTTTAATAACCCTATTAAGTATGTGTCATTAAAATTTTGTTTTCAGGAAATCTTTCACAGGAAAAGATCAAAATGCGATAACTACCAGAATTTTTGCTTGTGCGGTAGTTTGGATAGTTAATTTTCTCTTTACTTCTGTAACAGATGAAACATTATTGAAGGTATGTTTGGCTCAGTTTCTGCAAGCTTAGCCGAAAAGTAGATTCTTATATGTACTTACCTATTTATTACTAGTTCTTATTTGCTATTCTTTGCACGTAACAGCATGCATAAACGCAAAAACACACATTTCATAATAACATTGAAAAGAATATAAGGATTACAATAAAAAAATTAAAGAGGTACTATAATAAAGATTACATCAATTAAAGGTTACACCTAAGTAGGTAGGTATTTACATTATTAATAGTGCGTTTTAAATACCCTAAGACTACTTAGTCTTAGGGCATTAAAAGCGCATTTAAAGCGACTAAGTAGTCTTAGGGTATTTAAAGCGCACTATGAATAATATAAATACATAAATAACATAACTCAAATTCTTTGTAACTATAATAACGTACTACGTATAATAAAGATTACATCAATTAAAGGTTACACCTAAGTAGGTAGGTATTTACATTAGTCTTAGGGTATTTAAAGCGCACTACTTATGTTATTAATAGTGCGCTTTAAATACCCTAAGACTAAGTAGTCTTAGGGTATGTAAAGCGCACTATTAATAATATAAATACATAAATAACATAACTAATTTTTTTTGTTGCAGATTACAACAATATCATTTATATGGAGAATAGCATCGACGGCGTTTATATTAGTAATGCTATTAATATTTCCTAAAAATTTTTACCCTACTCGTATATTTGGAGAAATAATGAGTTTAGATACACCATCTTCGTTTGTAAGTAATATAGGTATTTTTATTTATTTATTTAAGTTTATTGCACATAATCTTATGACGCATTGATTACAATAGGCCAAACTTAATGCTAATGCATTATCTACCAGTTTGCCTCTGGGACATGGTGAGAGATTGGAGTAAGGGTGCAAGTATTGCAAGCCAACTTGTAATATTTTCAATACATTGAAATAAATACTGATACATATATAAATAAGTAATATATAATATACGTATGATATACATAACTTACTACATAAAATACATACAAATACTTAAATATTACAGTAGAGAGTTAATTCCGATTCCAAATAAAATTTCTTCTTCTGCGTTTTGAAAGTATCACGATTCTGAGATCTCGCAATGATATCAGGAAGGGCATTCCAGAGTACAGCCGTAACGGTAAAAGAATTAGAAAAGAAACCATTACGGTAAGAAGGAATGTCAAGGTATAATCCTTCTGATTCTTTGTTTAACTGTAAAAGGTTAAATATGTAATTCTTGGATGGGATTCGATGGTATAGTATAGTTATTTACAAAAAAATCGTGCAGTATGACTACATTTTAAGAATAGGCCTCTTGCAGTCCATGCTAACCACTTCGGTCCTATGCTGTCCTATTCCTAACAGTGGGACACATAAAGCTCCCATGATGATGATGATGATGATGATGATTATATCTTTGATGATCGGTTAATCATAGATGTAGCCAATAAGCCAAAATACATATATGTGTTTTGGCTTATAATTCGGAAACCAACAATCTAGTTCACTCACTTAAAACATTCATAATATTATCAGTATTTTCCATATAGAATAACTATGCACGTGCTGTCCTATTGGTTTAACATAAGTCAAACACCAGCTCTTAATCCACTTAATAATTCCTGCAACTGAACTCAGAGAGCTGGAATTCAAGGTAATGTTGACACGAACTTGGCCCAGTGCATCGCGGACAACGTTCAGCGAATATAATTGTTGAAATTTGACTTATACAACTTCCAACAATTATAATAGGTTGGGGAAAAAGTCTTTTCGCATTTTATATGAAAATTCAAAACATTTTTAATATAGTTTATTTATATTTAACTAAAGTATGTAGGTACCATTTTGTTCGATAACTTTTTGCCATCTTATAGATAGGGTCATGATCCCATTGCTATAGAAATTTTGGGGCTTCTGATCAAAAAACTGCGTCAAGTAGTTTTGGCAGTCCTCTCGTGATGTTAACCTGACACTGTCTAAAGAATTCTGAAGAGACCGAAACAGGTGGAAATCTGAAGGTGCCAGGTCAGGACTATACGGCGGATGCATTTATACCTTCCAGCCAAACTCTCTTAATTTTTGCTGAGTGGTTAAAGATGTGTGAGGTCTAGCGTTATCACGATGAAAAACCACACCCCTTCTGTTGATTAATTCCGGCCGCTTTCTCTCAACTTCTTGCTTTAATCTTATCAGTTGTTCGCAATAGAGTTCTGAATCGATGGTCCTGCCTGGTGGGAACAGCTTATAATGAATAATACCCTTGCTCATAATGAATAATGCCCTTCCAATCCCACCACACACACAGCATCACCTTGTTGCGAGTTAAACCGGGTTTTGCCACAGTCTGTGAAGCCTGATCGGCCTTTGACCATGACCTTTTTCGCACGTTCTTGTCGTACGTGATCTACTTTTCATCACCAGTTATCAATTTCTTCAAAAATGGTTCGGTCTCATTACGTCGTAATAAAGAATCACAAATGAGTACACGGTACGCAAATATCGAACTTTTTTGTGTACCCATTTTTTTTCAAATGCGCCAAAACTGTTTTGTGGTCAATACCCAGTTCTTCAGCTACGTCGTAACTACTGATATGCCGATCTTGCTCCACTTTTCCAAAAATAGCATCCATTTTATCCGTAACAGGGCGACCAGAGCGACGTGCATCTTTGACATCAAAATTTCCGGATTGAAAACGCTTAAACCAAATTTGTGCTACTCTCACAGACACTACACACACTAGGTCCATAAACATCGCAAATATTTTTCGTGGCTTGTGTTGCATTTTTACCTTTTTGGTAGTAAAATTTTAAAATGTATCGAATTTCTTCATCTATTCACTCATCTTGACGCTAAGAAAAACAAATAAAAATCATGCATTTTCCTAATTTGAATTTGGAATTATCTTCTTTAAAATTTAAACTTTTAAATGATACCAAAACCAGCCAGGTACAAATAGTATAGACAAAGTGGTTTTATTACAAGTTCATATATACTATATGCGAAAAGACTTTTTCCCCAACCTAATATTAATTTAATATAACAGGTTCATTTACGTTGAAGGGATAATTAGAGTACTTCCCTAATAAATTCAGTTTTTGCAGCGCTCTATCTCTTCGTCTGGATGTTGTAAGTGGTGATTAAGTGACTAAGCACATACATCTGGTGCTGAAATTCGCAAGGAGAGTTGACGTCGGGTGGCAGCCATTTGTGAAACTTGCACGAATGCTTTACCAAAGAGTTCTGACATAAGGCAGGCGGTTGGTCGCAAAACTGTAGCCAATACTATTTCTGCTCGATAGTGCATGGTCTTCCGCATTCTCGAGTGACCATTGACATGCATGGATTGGATATTTAGAAGAAAAAATCAGGAAACCGCATCCCGGACTCCGAAGCAACACAGCTGAGGATGCAATGCGCTGAGATGAAGATAATTCTTGTAGATATCGTTAGAGGCGGCTAAAGGACTAACATTAATAACTGGTGCTACAACTGTTCTCCCATTGAGAGATGACGTCAGGCGGCTGCCTGTTAAATTATAAGCATGCAGCGTGTCATACAAATCTGTGACCCTTCTTGAAACATGGTTTGGTCACGATGAAAAGTCACAACTGAGCTTATTAGATTTGCATATAGGGCCCTAGGCTTTGTTGTGGGGCAGTCCAGTTTAAAGATCCGGATGCCATCTTGGCCCTATATGTATTGTTCTTTCCTTCGTTCGTAGTAACTTTTTTGGAGAAAAATTCCAAAGTGTCGGATTCATACAAAAAAAATAGAAATTAATGGTTGAACGTGACCAGCGAAAATTTGCTCGAGCGCTTAAAAAATATATGGTTACTATCCCTATTTCTATCCTTCTTTATTTGAATGTGAGGCACAAGTGTGCCTTACTTGTCCACAATTACTTGCTGCTGAATAGCAAGGTATAAAATGACCCATTTGCTTTATAGCATGTACGCGCGTTTGGTAGCTGTAAGTGTACTTGAATCAATAAAGAATTATGTTATGGATACCCAAAAAGGGTTGACGGCAGACAGGCCGCCGGTCGTAATAAGCCAGCCGATCCAGATTCAATGGTTCCTGCTTTTTCTTCTCCACTTCGCAAGATCTTCGGCATCCGTTGGTGACTATTACATATGTCATTGTAGAAGATAATTTAATTATTATCAAACAAAAAACCGACTTCATTTTCTTTCAAGTTTCTTTTATATCTCTAAAGTTCTTCATCATATCGTCACCAAATAATATGGGACCAATACAAGCTTTCAAATGAAAAAAGAATCATAAAAGTCGGTCCACGGATGACGAAGAAATCGCCTAAATAAAAAATAATAATAGTTGAATTGATAACCTCCTTCTTTTTTGAAGTTGTTTAAAAAGCTGGAAAGCGCACACTGGGCTCCAAAGCAACACTGCATTGGATGCAGCCAGGAACGCACTAGCTAGAAGTATGTCTGTTGAACATAAAGTAGTCTAACTTTCCTTTTCTCTCTTCAGAATACCGCTTTAAAATCGAGTAAGCTCAGATACCTGTAATTGTTCCAGGTAACCTCAGTGGAATTAGTGTCATACGGCTTCGGGATTGGCTTCATCGGCGTTTATGATTTTCAAATGATGTCCCCGTACACGATGGTCGACAACGCTGTTGTTATCTTTACCATTTTGTTCACGGCAATGGGACTCATCCGGTCCTTCATCGTCCGAGCTCTATACAATGTATTGACTAACTGCGTTTCGCTTGAGAAATCGGTAGACAGCATTTTTATTAAAGGTTACAAACGAAAGCAGATGAAATTACTACGGGGCTGCGTCCTCATTAGGCGAATAGTGAGTGCGAGTGACTGACCAATCATCTTCCCGCATTTTATTGCAAATTCTTCGTACTACGCGGAGTTACAGTTCGTGACGTTTCGATTGTTAACTTGGTTCACATGGAAGTGGAGGAAAGTGAATACGCTAGTTGCGCCCGAGAGCACCTGTGTGTACTTTTTAACTCATTCTTGATCCCCTTGCCAATTTGGGAACTCTTCATTTTTGAGCGCAAATAAAAAAAGAATGACACAAGCTAATGTTAATGTTACTAAAACTGTGGGCATTAGAATAATTTTATAATATACTTATAATTGTTGTGTTTTGAGCCCTTAAATATTACTGACTGGATGAGCTTCGAGGTGATATCCTTTTTTTATTTTTATGATAGTATAATACACGGTATTCTGATAATCTGATAGTATAATGATTACAAAAATAGAAGTCCAAAAAATATTTACGTATATATTAAGTAATTTTTATTCAATGTATTTGCAGAATATGGTCAGGAAAATGTAGGTGTGCCAATTTGGGTACAGTGGCTACAAGTGTACTACAAATTCATACTTACTTCATAGTTTAATTATGACTAGAAATTCAATTTATAGCAATAGTAGTAAACACACTGTACTTGGAAAAACCATTCAGACTATAGTGATAATGGTTTCGAATTTATTCAGCCATTATTCCACCGGAACTCTACATTCTTTCTGCCGAAGACGATGGATTTGACGAAGATCTAGGCTGATAGCAACCAGCTTACCCAATGACGTTATTAATAACATTGCAATATATTCACAATTTTAGTTTTGGTAGTCTTTTGAACTAAAACGTTAGGAGTGACGATAAACTTTTGTCTGCTAAATAGGCATGAAAATAAATCTAAGCGCACGGTAGTGCGCAGGCCAAGTTCCAGCAATAGGCCGCGCACATGCCGTGCACTATTTACACGAACCGTTTCGACCCACTTTTGACCCCCCTGTACCTCAGTGCCTATTGCAAGTACAGAGATAAAATTGTATCTACGCAATCATATACTAGTACTAAAGTAGTATGCCAAATTTCATAGATATAGCTTCAGTAGATCCCGAAATATGACCCTGTGAAAATAGCTAATTTTGGCACTGACTGACTGACTGACTGACTCACTGACCGGTAATCAAAACCTCTAGGCCACTTCCAATTGTCCTAGCGTTATGAAATTTTGCACGCAGGTCGTGTTTTATATGTAGATTAACAAAAAATTAAGAAATTTAAGAAATCGGTCAAGCGTGAGTTGGCTCACTCGAATATCGAATTTTTAATAAAAATATTTATGAACCAGCGATACAATGAGAATACGATGAGGAGGGGGGAGAAGGAGAGGGGGGATGAGAGGGGGGAGGGGTATAAAAATAGGCATGTATACATAATGCATACTGTATAGCTTATTATTAAATACTGCTTACCTAAAAAAATCAGGCTTCTATTGTTATAAATTACTCTCGATAGATGGCGCTAGCGGTATTATTGAATCGCGATATAGAAAAAAATTGATACGATTTCTTGAAAAAAAGTATTGAAATCCCACCAAAAACATACCCGTTAAAAAGGGGGCCAAGTTCCTATCGGCCTATTGTTCTAAAAAGAGTTGAAATCCAATCCAATGCCAAGTTTAGATGCACTTTAAAATCGATCATAATCATCTTCATCAACAGCCTGATCCACTGGTAAACATTTGCCATTCCCAGGACTTGAGCTTGGTAGGTTTTATTAAATAGGTTAATTTAATTATATAAATAATAAATTTAATCATACAATTAATCAAGTGTTATGTACAGCACGAAAACCTGCCAAGTTCAAGTCTTGGGAATGGCAAATGTTTACCAGTGGATCAGGCTGTTGATGAAGATGATTATGATCGATTTTAAAGTGCATCTAAACTTGGCATTGGATTTCAACTCTTTTTAGCCAAACAATAAGCCGATAGGAACTTGGCCCCCTTTTTAACTGGTATGTTTTTGGTGAGATAATAGTATTAGTGCAAGCAGAAGAACAGAGAAGTTCTGTGTGGAACAGTACGAGTAAATTATTTTCATAGTCACCAACATTTGAATATTCAAGTTTCGCGAAAGTATCCTTACTACAAAGTTATTCTACTTCTTACGGAAGTGATGACCCTGCAAAAAAGCAAGGTTTATCGACTATTGAAATTTGGATTTTGATAAGCTAGTACTCATCAATCCAACCAATTTATTCGAGGTAATCATACAAAAAACTGTCCTTTACCGAATCAGGAGGTAATGAAAATATAAAAAGCGATAGAAGTATGTACTGGCCGTATTGGTTGAGAGAAAGAATTACACCAGTTGTCACTTTGTTGGATCGAAATTCCTCGCAAAAAATGTTGTTGGCTGGTATTCACTTAGGTACAAGAATGACATAATCCTGCCAAAGGTATAGCCCTTGCAAGTAATAACTAAATAGCCAGGTATTTACTATTCAGGATTAACAAGCCAGATTACCTTACATCATATCCCCCTGAAGCCTAAACTCGCCCTATATCAACTAATATTGTAAGTTTTCAAACAAATGTCGAGGACCACGTAAGTCCCTGAAAAGTTTTCAAAATGATATTTACGAATAATACATTTCGTATGCTGTAACAAAAGCCGTTGGGGATGCAAAAAAATGCAAGAAAATTTACACTCATATGTGGCCGTTGTGCCAATTTGGGTACAACCCTGTAATTAATTTCGTGATAAAAAAATCTATTTTTCATTTTTGACTAGATATATCTCTTATTGTGGTTACAATAAAATGTTAAATAAGAGAATTTATTTTTCTTACGCGGTGTTATTTGGCCGAAAGGGTTAAGGTCACATACCAAAAAAGGAAATAACCGATCAAGTGCGTATTGGGCCACGCGCATCCATAGTTACAAATGCCGACTTTGAGTTCGCGCCACTAAAAACGATTGAATTTTTATGAAGTTTTCCTTTTCCACTTATAACTTTTTAATTTGTAAGTCCTTAGCTCTGATATACTACCGTCGTGATTTTTTTCACTTGGCAATATACAACCGTTTAGTAGATAGAGGGGAACACTTGACTCTTAACAATAATTTTCACTATTAGACCAAATACTTCAGAAACGGATCCCTAAATCGAAAAATTGTGTTAAAAAGCTCATAATATTTTAAAAAGTCCTATTTATCGATACCCAAACGATGGGTTAGTCGGGAAAACCTTTTTTTAATTCACTTGAAAAAACTGACTCCCACTTTACATGTAACCTAAAAATTTTTTAAAGATTTTATTTTAACTCTTTTTCGGCATGTATGAATGTCCTTATTCTCTGACTAGGGCCGCGGACAGACAGTCAGACAGACATGGCGAAACTAAAAAGAAATTTTCAAGGTTCTGCTCACTAACACGATTTTTAAATTTCGTATAAATAAATACTTATAAATAATGTTGGCCTAATTATAATGCAACTACAAAGAGAAACATAAAACAAAGCTGTGTCAAAAAAAAAAAAATTGTAAAAAGTGTCTAAAATGGCGGATTCACTCTCTTTTTGAGTAATGATGGACACAGTTAGCAAAGATAACAAATTTCTCTCCATCTCCGAAGTTTATGAGTCGCAAATCTGAAATAATTACTTATAATTTAAAGCTAATATCTACTTAAACGGTGCATGAATAATTAAATAAAGTTTTAAGAACATTACGTTCGAGCTTGGAGTTCCCTTTTACGTGCGCTGGGGTTGGGCCGGCCCCTTTTTGTTAGCTTCATTTCAATTTGGGCTACGGAAATCTGATATTGGAATAATATGGAACGATAAGAAATAAAACGGTACCCAAGGTACCCCGAGCCCGACAGTAACCTGCACTTGACCGGTTTTTTTACTACTTAGTGTCGAACTACCACACGCAGTGCATGATGCGGCGCGTTACGTAGGTATATTGCGTTTCAAAGAATTTTTAATACACCGTTCACACAATCACACCACGCGCAAGAGGCGCGAATAGAAATTCTATAAAGACGTAAGATATGTCGCGCATCATAGGTACGCTGCTTGTGGCCCGACACTTAGTTTTTGCTCGCATTTCGTTGCTAATTTGCAGTTCACCACTCACTCGACGTTGAGTTTGCAGTCGACTCACTGCGGCATAACCCACCAGCTAGCTCACTGTTCGACTAATAAGTACCTAGGTAAGCAGACAAATGGGTTTAATTGTAAAAGTATATCAGACTAATTTTACCTGCTTTCGTATTGTTCAAAATTATAGTTCTTTTGCGTTCCATAGATCTACGAAAAATACTCTCTAGTCCATGTTCGTTTAAAACGTTTTGCATGTTTAAATCCGTACAAGGCGTATAGTTAAAAGTCAATTTTATCAATTAGTATGAAAAGTATTGCAACTTATTAGAAATATTATATCTCATACACTTTACAAATTAATATCTTTACACATTACAAATTAAGTATGCAATTTATAATTTATAAATTGATTAATTTGTTTTTGCAAGGGTATTGAATTATAAAGTGTATATTTTAATAAAAAGACAAGTCAAGATTGTTTACCTTTATTTAATTACCTAAACAAATGGAGTATGACGATTCACATCTTTATGACATATTTTAATTTACCTGTACATTTTACTATTTACATATGATGTGACTTTTTGACTACCGTGGCCTTTGTTATGTATATGGGATTTAAAAGAAGTTGACTTATTCAATGACATAACTTGCGATAAAAAGTCCTACACCTAAAAGTTAATTAACTTATGTTACATACAGGTGATACAGGGTCTTTAGATTAGGCGAAAATAAACATCTTTCTTGGTGCTAGCTAATGCCAAATTACTTTTATAGTTTTATTTGTAGAAGTAGTAAATAAGTAACAAATGTGTTTTCTTAAATTAAATTTTAATATTTTTAACTTTAAGGCATATAAAGTTAACTACCACTACCTGATATTTGCGATACTACCTCTGGGGTCAGAATTTTTGAAAGTGCACCGGTTGTATATAATATTCATTTTTGGAAACCTCATGATATCCACAATAGCATATTTGGTGAGTTTATTAATTTGTTTAATTATTTGCATGAAAAGGGACACACTGTAGTACAGGTAAAACAAGACTAAATATGACCGTTTGGCGGCAAAATTATTACGTCAATGAAACATTCTTTTACATAAGAAATGAGGATCCAAACAGTCCTACAAAAATTTAGGGGTCCTACCCCCTGCTTGGGGATATGCTACGCTAAATGTTGATCCAGTAATACGTATGAGCATGGTCTCAATTGATTCAGCGCAAAAAAAAAGAATACATCAAAAATGACACCTGCATTTTTAAAATTTACCCTCTGCCCATACTCACTGGGACCCTCAAATTTTCCTCCTTCTAGCGAAGAAGAAATCCTTATTTCTAGTGAAGTAAGTAACAAAGTTTCATTGATGTAATAATTTTGCTCAAAAATACTCGTATGCAGTGCCTGTAGTAACTGGTTTATTAGAAATAGATTGTTGTCCTAACCAGAAAGTAATTTATTATGCAACGAGTACTTATTTGGAGCCTGAACCTAGCAAAGGCTCTAAAAAACACGAGCAATATAAATTACTTTTTTTACTCCTGTACTGTTATCTGTCTTTTAAATGGTCCCGAACACTAATATAAGAACATAGATTACACGATTTCAGAAAAATCTATAGTCTATTCCTAATATAATAGCACATGTGTCGTTATTTCGCCAAAACGATACTCCTAGCCATAGATCTACCATACTGCCAACATAATGAAATCGTTATTTTAACATATGGTGCCATTTTCCAACGTCGAGTCACTGAACAAACGGTTTTTTGTATGAAAAACATTCGTTTAAGTGACTCCATGTTTTAAAAATGGTACTTTTGGTCACTAGAAAGACGTCAATAAAAAAAAATTAAGTCTTCCATAGATACCTGGTATCTACCAAACATATGGTAGTATTTCGTACTTTTCTTTGTTTATTTTTGTATTTATTTTAGTAAATGTAGTCGTAGAAAAAGTATTGTATGCAACGTTGTATAAGTAGTCAAAAAATGCTCGATGGCGTCTCCTTACGATGCTTGCCAAGGCACGCATCGTAACCTGCGCCACTTGCATTTTTTAACCCTCATACAACTGTTGCATAAAATACTATAATATGACGTACATAATTTGCTTTCAATTATTGCAAGAAACTTGACTAATTGTCATATGTCCCCTGGATTGGGAGGGCCGCTCTGCCCCGACTATGCTGCAAGAAAAATAGGTGAAAAGTAAAACTGAAGAGAGTTTAGAATAGTTTAATTCTTTTGCATATTCGAAAAACTATATGTTTTTTCATTTCAAAATTCCAATATTTAGAGCTAAGTTTACTTCTGATTCTCTCGGGACTGCAAAGTGAGAAAGAAAATCTTAAGGAATGCAAATAATTTTAAAACTGAACAAAAATGTAATCTATACTAATATAAATCAAAATAACATTGGAAATCCATTCCAAATAAAGAAAATAATTTAGTTTTGAAATAATAAATAATAGGCACAGGCTTCGAAATTTTTAGGGTTCTGTACCCAAAGGGTAAAAACGGAACCCTATTACTAAGACTCCGCTGTCCGTCCGTCCGTCTGTCTGTCTGTCTGTCACCAGGCTGTATCTTATGAACCGTGATAGCTAGACAGTTGAAATTTTCACAGAAGATATATTGCCGTTGTCGCTATAACAAGAAATACTAGAGTTCCGTAACCAAACGGTAAAAACGGGATCCTATTACTAAGACTCCGCTGTCCGTCTGTCCATCCGCCCGTCTGTTTGTCTGTTTGTCTATCCTGATATATACCTGATCTCTTGGATTCCACGTCAGAAAGTGATCATCGATGTTTCTGTAAACACATGTTTATACAAATAAATTGAACTTGGTCCTGCATCAGATGTTCCAGATCTTCGATTTTTATACCTCAACAAAAATGCCCACCAGGCAGAACAACTTTTGCTAAGGCGTCATTTTTGCATTTCTTGTAGTTTAGTTGCCGGTTCTACATCAGGTGTTTCATTTTCCAAAATCAATTATACCTTTTATGCTGCTCAGGCTTAACAGCTATATAGCAAAAAACGTTTTAGTCGAATTCGTTCAGTATTTTCGGAGATTAGCGCGTACGGTAGGCCTCAGAAGTGGAGTTCCAATTTCTCATACTAATTGTATGAGAAATTGAGACTCCATTTTTGAGGCTTGCCGTACAAACAGACACAGACAAATAGACACATAAACAAACGTATTTTTTTAATTTTTACTCTATTTCTATATAACTCCATCGATCCTCCACGAAGGTCGTTAAGCCTGTTATATCTTTTACAGGCCATGATGACGCTGAGTATAACGAAACTGCTGCACCGTGAGTTTCGCTCACTCAAGAATATTTACATAGTGGGAATATTATGCCTCCTCGGTTTCAGTATTTCGGTGCCCATTTGTGCTGTAAGTACTTAATTATTGTTTTTTGTACATATAAGGTTTTGCTGCTGCTGAAAAGGACACGTGACATGATATTATTATTTGTGGAAAACTGATTTCAAATTCATTCTGAAAACTGCAAACATTCACGTATAGAAATCTGCGAAGTTCGATCAATTTAGCTATGTATGATTTACTATCATCTAGTCTAGTAGAAATACATTTCTATGCTGAATTCAAAACTTTGGAGTACTTCTTTAAAAGATTCATTACGTAGTAGGTACATGTATAATTTCTTGTTAAGGTCACTGAACATTGTTAAATTAATTATTATAATGAAGGTGAAATTCAGAACAGTATTGAGCAAGTGATTATCACGTTACTGCTGATGATTAGTTAATTAATTACGAGTAAACCGCAAAACACACTCGCGGCACGTGTAACCTCGCCCGTGAATATTAAAAATACTGTTGTTGTTCGTTTTTCGTGTGTGTAAGTGGCCTAAAAATATTTTAAAATGCATGTTTGCATAACTGAATGATAGCACGGTATTATTATATAGCATCATTTCAGGGATTTGCCAAGATTTATAAAAGTTAATACCATTCATAAAACCCGGGTATTATGAAATTACAAGTTGCTTTTGGCAAAGTGTTTAATTATAATTTATACTTCTTTATTGCCTAAACATTATGATTATTGTCATGCGGTTTTCGGGAAATCTAATGCGCGGCTAGGTTATGCAGTGGCCAAACTATTTCGGCCCAGGCCGAACTGCTTTCAATTTATTATTCAAGTACCTATTTATCTGTTACTCATTTTGTACAATCACTGCTGCCTAAAAATTAAATTTCCTAAAATGATCATATTTCGATTTTTTTCTTACAATGCATGGAAACCTTAGTGAGTAAGTATGACTCTTATTCGTAGGGTTTTATTTTAATTCATTTTTGTCTTTTTTAGAATGAAAATTTACACAGAAATATGAATAAACAACAGCACTTGCTGAATATATTAGTTGTAAATAATTGGCCAAGTGCGTCAGGCCACGCGCAGTGTAGGATTCCGTAGTTACGAATACCAAATTTGAGTTCTTTATTTTTTTTTTAAAGTTCATGCCACTGAAAATGTTTAAAAACTAATTTTCTTTTGAATTTGTACGATTTTTTTCTTTTCCGAGTACATTTTATAAGATCGTCTATACCTTTTTAATTTATAAACCCTACTTAGCTCTGATAGTTCTCCTTTAAACTTCGTTATATATACTATAGCTAAGAATTTTTTCACGTGCCCATATATAACCGTTTAGCAGATAGAGGGTGGGACACTTTGTTCACTTTAACACGTTGAACGCCGTGACGGGCACCATGTAATAAAGAACGTTCAAAAATTGACAGGGTTTCTTTTTTCAATATTGTTAAGAATAACCTAAAAATAATGGGCAACTTATAGAACAGAGACGTTATGCATTATTTTCTGAGATTTTAAATGGCAGGCACCAGTGTCCGTCGCGGCCTGCTGGAACGTCCAACCGTTTTTCTTGCGCTGGCGCCGCGCGGGTCCTACTGTTGGCTCTCCCCGCACTGCGCCGCGCCGCCCTTACCCGCGAGCCCCAGCGAGCGAGACGCGCTACACTTGTTCATCTGCCTGTGCACTTCCGTATGAAAAGGTCGTGGTGTTATTAAAAATTAGGGTTCCTTTGGAGTTACAGTCGTAAAGCACCATGGATAATATAGAAGATATTTTCGAAGATTTTGAAGTGACCCACGAAGATTTAGAACAAATAGAAAACATTGAAGTAAACTTATAGAATTCAAGTTTCCACATATCTTCTGAAGACGAGAACGAGTTTTTTTTTAGTATCGTCATAACATTAGTTGTGTATTTTTTTTCCCTTTTATAAAATATTTTATTTTAATACCTCACGTGATTGTATTTGAATATTATTACATGGCGCCAAAAACCGCCATTTTTAAATAGTAATAATTAAAAAAATTGCATTGTTTTTTGGCGCCATAAATTACTGTCACTCTGACTCACTGAATTAAGACAAATCTAATGACAGCTTTAAAGCTTAAAGTCATCAAGCTGTTTCGGCTGTAGAGCGTACAACAGTAAAAAGTATGTATTTACTTATCTAAATACACATTAATTCGAAAAACATAATCCTTCGTGTGTCGCAGTAGGATAAAAAGGTAGCGTTTTACTTTTACAAAGCATTTACTTAAACAAAGTAAGTCGAAATATGTGGTAAACCATAGAATTATTCACGAAAAGGAAGCTTCTTACGTTAATTATTACCTACGGAACCCGGATTACTTATTTGATACGTGCTTGACAGATAACTATTATAATTCTTATGACTTTCTAGTGCAATATAAGGGCAAAAAAAAAATGTTTTCCTAACTGTTACCTCACTAATGTATGTATGTGTAAAGCAACACTTAATGTATGTGTTCAAAACTGTTTTTGGACACATCTTGTTAAAAAACCCATAAATTCTAGGTCCTTTCATTTTTTTTTGTGCCAAGCGACCAGATTGTGCTATGGGGCCGCGCGGATTACTTCCCCTTATATAAAGTATCAAAACGCTGTCTGCCGGCCGTCTAAAGGCATTTAAAGTCACCGATGGTATGCGGACACACAGTGTTCGCCGCGGCGCCCTGGACCCGATATGATGCGGTCACATGGTGTCTGCCGCGGCCCACTGGGCTAAACATGGTTTTAAGTCTGGCGTTCTACGTGAACCAAATACTTCAAAAACAGATCCCTAAATCGATAAACGGTGTCCACAAGCTCATAATATTTTTAAAATACCTATTTAACGATATCCCACATGATTGTTTAGTCAAGAAATAAAAGTTGACTTTCACTTTACATGTAAGGGAGCTACTCTAAAAAAATTTTTTTCAGTAATTTATTTTACCACTTTCTCCGCATAATTATACATACCCATGCCAATTAACAGCTTTCTAGTACTTATAGTCGCCAAATAAAACCGCGGACGGACAGACAGACAGGCATGGCGAAACTATAAGGGTTCCTTCTTTACTACGGAACCCTAAAAAACTAACACATGGCTCAGACATTTTCGTAATTTTTTATCATGTTAAATTGTAATACGTTTTGTATGGAAGCTTCTAGCAGGTAGGATCTCGGTTTTAAAGTGATCTTCAAGTCACTTAAATCATTTGAATATTGGGAAAAACACGAAATACCCATGAATTGACTTATAAATATCTGTTGACTCATGGGTAGTTTAATTACTCAGTTATTAAATCGCAACTCTTTTACGTGACTAACATATTACTTTTAAGACCTAGTTTTCACCCGCAAGAAGCTTCCATACAGAATGCTAATGTAAAAAATACATTTATTAAAATTAATCTTGATAAAAAACAAAACTATATAATTTTTGAGCTAATATCTATGTTTTAACTTATTTTACAATGAATTTATTAGTCAGTCCTAATTTTTATTTATATTTCTGTGTAAATTTACATTCTTAAAAAAACATGATTTGGTTAAAATAAAATCGGAATAATGCGAGTCTAACCCGCTCACTAAGACTTCTGAACAACCATACATTTGATGGTATGAAAAAATTCTAAAAGAGGTAATTTTAAGAAATCACATTTATAGGCAGTAGTGATTATGGGCGTGATCTGCCCTGGTCTACTTGGAAGTCGCTCAATATACTGCGAACTCAAGTAGGTCGTTGTGGGGAGCTTTTATCCAGGTGGGAAATAATTCATAGCTCACTGAACGTGTGCGAGTGTTGTTGTTCCTCACAAACTATGACGCATCTACTTTCCTGTCCCGGGTGCCCTACCACCTGCACCCTGGATGATTTACTTAAGGCTAACGATAAAGCCGTCGAAGTTGCCCACTACTGGGCTAATCAAATATAAAGGTAAGAAGAAACCCGTCGACACGCTAAGAAGAAGAGTGATTAAAGATAATTTATCAAAACTAAAAACCGACCACCCCAATACTACACAACCGATTTGGATAAAATTTCTATAGGACCACCTGACAAGTACCTTTACTTTTAATTATACCGTTTAAATAAAAAAAAAACAAATTGAATAATCGGTGAACATACTAAGAAAAATAACGAATTAATAACCTCCCCGTTTTTCTGAAAGTCGTTTAAAAAATGAGTAACAGACAAATAGGTATTTTGGGAAGTGTGCATTTTGTGAATTGTTAACAATTTAGGACACATTTAATGAAAGGATAAAACTGAATGCAGCGAAAAATGAGCAAATCATATTAGAAACCACAAAATATAAAAAAAATTACTTTCGCTTGTCTGGGTACTAAGTCTCAAATGTCCATTATACTAGTTGATCAACCTAAGTTCCACATCAGCTGATGAATAGCATCTGCAAGTTTAATGGACTTCAAGAACTTGTTCTACTCGAGTCTTTCAATTACTCTGATTCTGAGTGCTTTCAGTGTAACATGATCCAAACACTATAGCGGTAAAAGTTTGGCTGTTTAATTAGATTCAATCTCCCTATATTCGTGTATTTAATTATTATTTTTCCTTGGTAGTCTGGAATAAAAGAGAAAACAAAGGTACTTAGAATTATACCTGCTATTAAGCCGATCAAAGGAATGGGCCAAAATGCGAATCATGCGGCTAGCAACCCATCACTATTTTGAGTCATTTCTCCATTTTCTCGCTAACATCACGCTGAAAGTGGCCTTTGAGTCTCGCGGCTCAGGGATTTATCTACATAGAGCCGCAAGACCCAATACCTTAATAAAAATGACACTCCTTTTTTGGGGTACTTGTGTAAATAGTTGGATAAGGCCGCATTATAAGCTTGTAGGTAACTAGGTAATTATGAATTAAATCAGGTATTTGTTTAGTAATATAAAAAAGTTAACGACCCACATCTTGACTTAAGGTTTAGAAGGTCATTAATACTATATCTTGAATGCTAAAATGATTTGTTTAATCTAGACACGCGGCAGCGAGTCAGAGCAAAGATCAAAAAAAAAAGGAACTAGCGACCAGCATCAGTGTGTATATTTACACGAACCATTTCGAGCTACCTTTGACCCCTTCACAACTCGAAACCTATTTAACCTAAATACATGAAATTTAGCACATTAATTAAAGTCGTCTTGCTCATCCCGAATCCAATCGAAAATTTCAACAATGTAGCCTAAACAGTTATTGAAATAACAACGTTTTAAAAACCCGAAAAATGTGATTGATCACTATCCATCATCAAAAAGGTAATATACTTCCTTATGACATGGAAAGTTTATATTTGGCATTTAGGTGTATTGCTACGCGTAAATAAAGGAAAAATTCAAAAAACAGTGAATTTAGTAGATTTTATTATTTTTCAAAGACGGTAACCTACTTCCATATGACCTGGAAAGTTGATGTTTTGCATCTAATTAGACTATTATGCGTATACAAACAATAAAATAAAAAAAAAATTGTGAATTTCGTAGAAATAATTATTTTTAAAAAAGGTAACCTTTTTCCGTATGTCCTGGAAAGTTGATATTTGGCATCTAGGTAGAATATTACGCGTATACAAAGGAAAATTTAAAAAACTCAAAGACAAGACAAAGTTTTAAATGATGTCTCCGTTTCCTATCAAATGATTTTTCAAATGGGGACTCCTGGAAATTCTGGTGAAATTTTTCATCACATCATTTAATTTGGATGACAATCCGAGCATTGTAATGCAGTCTAAAATCAACAACTAAATCATTTTATTTTAAGCATTGTTTCAAAGTCTGTTAAAAAGAAAAAAATCCGTATTTTTAACTGTGTCAAACATGGGCTGGACCACGAGATCTAAAATTCATTTCCTCAAGTCGTTTGAAATAAATCATTCAGGCGACCTACTACAAAAAATTCATCGTCTCAGCTTTCGAAGGGATATCGAATATTCTACTTACTTTGCCTTGTCAGAGTTGTCAAGTATATCCAACCCGTTTACTTTTTTAAGCAATTTACAAAACTCAGTTCAATCTTACTGCAGTATCACACGAGTATGGCAATTGAGATATCCCTTTTTTAAACTAGCGAAGTAAGGAAGGTTCTTTAAGTCTAATTGAACGTAGTTTGGCTTACAATAAACAATAAATATACATATACGGACGAATCACACAGATTGAGCTAGCCCCAAAGTAAGCTTAAGCTTGTGTTATGAGATACTAACCCAATGATACTATAGATCTATTTTATGATAAATACATATACAGATTAACGCCCAAGTCCCAGGACAATTTGAAAAAGGCCATCTTCCAACTTGCCCTGGCTGGGGATTGAACCCTCTAGATTGGTGGTCTAGCGTGTTGACCATTACGTCACGGAGGTTGTCATATCTATGTATTTTAAACTATGTGATTACTTCATGAAATATAATTGGGTTCTAATAATTTCTAATATCTAAAATCGAATGCCTAACGGCCAGAACAATCATCTCTTATTTACATTAAAACTGTTTATTTAATAAACAATGTGTATTTTTTATACTTGATCAAACGAAATGTGCTGATATAAGATGATATATTATCGATAAAAAAAAGGAAAAAAATCGTTATTAACATTTTTTTTTTTGGAAAGGTCGTGTCGATTTTTAATATTTTCTCTTTATGTTAACAGCGTATTTTCTTCAAAGTGGTCTCATTTGAAAGCTACAAAGTTTAAGAAGCTAAGAAAGTAAAAAATATCTAACAATACCTAACAAGAAATTAGTTAAAAAATAATTTATGAAAAAATTAAAGTGCCTGGATTTTTTAAATGACTAACATAACGATATTTTTTTTTCATTTTTGTATCGATAATAACTCGTCTAATATCTGCACACTTCGTTTGATCAAGTATAAAAAATACACATTGTATATATAGAAAGCAATCACAAACCACAATTTCTGACAAAAAATAATAAATGTAGGAATGTACTCGTACGTTACGATTAAAGAAAAAATAGTTTTTTTACGATACTAAGTAGTTTCCAAAACATTAAGTTAGTAATAGTATTTTATGCAACAGTTGTATAAGAAGGTTCATAAAATGCGAGATACTTTTTCTACGACTACCTACATTTACTAAAATAAATCCAAAAATAAACAAAGAAAAGTATGAAATACTACCATATGTTTGCTAGATACTAGGTATCTATGGACGACTTAACTTTTTTTATTGACGTTTCCTAGTGACCAAAAGTGCCATTTTTGAAACATGGAGTCACTTAAACGAATGTTTTTTCATACAAAAAACCGTTTGATCAGTGACTCCACGTTTGAAAAATGGCACCATATGTTGAAATAACAATTTTATTATGTTGGCAGTATGGCAGATCTAAAGAAAAAGAAAAAGTTATAGGTCTATGGCTAGGAGTATCGTTTAGGCGAAATAACGACACTGGTCATGTGCTATTATATTAGGGATAGACTATAGACTTTTCTGAAATCATATAATCTATGTTCTTATATTTAAAAGACAGATAGCAGTGTTCGGGATCATTTAAAAGACAGATAACAGTACAGGAGTAGAAAAAGTATTTTATGCAACTATTGTATACAATATGTAACAAAAACCCTGTCTGATCCTTGTAGGACCAACTCAGACCGTCAATATGAACAACTTTTCCTATGGGAAAAAAGATTCAAACTCGAAAAAAAATTGACATTTTACATACAAATTGCCGGGCCAGCCGAACACTTTTGTATGAAAATGTCGATGTTTTTTCTTCGAGTTTCGAGCATTGGTCCCATAGGAAAAGTTGTTCATATTGACAGTCTGAGTTGGTCCTACTAGGATCAGATAGGGGATTTTGTTACATATTGTATATGATAAATATTGGTTATAATGTGGTAATAAGACGAAAATCATAAAAGACGCCTCAAGCGTTTTTTGACGTACTTATACAATGTTGCAAACAATGCTTTTTCCACTACTAGTTCTGGTGTATTAAGTAAACTACAAAATTATCGTTTCATTTTAGAAGTGCTGCTCTAACAGACGAATCTCAACGCTATTCCTATGACTAAATAATCTATATTTCCTTGATCAAATAACGCAGTCCGGAAAGAGACAAAGATAAATATGAAAATATCTATATGATTTGACACATATGTTAAAAGGATTCTAGGTCTATAATTTTACATATGTTTGGCAGCTATCACAAATGATATAGAATAGTCCTACAGCAGTTATGGGTCTATGGTAAACTTAGTATTTAATTGATGTTAACTTCCCAGTGAGCAATGACTTATTAAAAATACGTTTTTCTTACTTGGGTAGTGAATAATGTATCTTGGAAAGTTTTATTTTTAATTTAAACCATATGAATTAAAGTTAAAGTTGGTAGTAAAGTTAGTGTCGATCGAGCGGAACCTTAACCTAAGCGTGACCTACATTTAGTAATCTCTAGCAGATAGGCGTATCGTTTTGGTGACATTACGACACAAGTGCTGTTGTGGGGAATATAGTATAGACTTTCCTGAAGTCATATTATCAATGTTATTATATTCGTGTTTGTGACCATGTACAAGACTGATAAAAGTACAGGAGTAGACAAACATATTGTTATCTTATACTGTATATCTCAGACCAAGGATCAAGTATATTGAATAAGTTAACGACCAATAAAAATAAGCCTACAGAAGGAACTAAAGGAGAATGTCCGAAGAACGAAATACAGCCAAGTCTAAACTTGACCAGTGTTCTTGTGACCTAAATTAAATTATTTACGTGTTTTTTTTCAGACTAGTTTGGACCAAAACCAAGGAATGAAAGGAATAGTGTACGGTCTGAAACTAACCTCTTTATATCTTGGAGGGTGCAAAGTGGCCGTGGTCATGTGGCTGTATGGTGTGGAGAGATTTTCAACAGATATACAATTTTGGCTCGGCTTCAAACCGACTTCCTTTTGGGTTTTGTGTTGGTCGGTTTTGCCCATAGTTTTATTTGTAAGTTGTTTGTTTTTTTTTTCCGTTACTCGACTTCTACTATTGGTGTCTGTTTTCACAAACATTGCGTTTTTTGTAAAGATGACATGCAGATAAATTTTTTATTACAAATAAGGCAATGTCCATGATGTCGCGAGTGCAGACCATACGCGATGCCGTTTTTAACCGCATCTAATTTTCACCGCTGGCTCTATTGCCAGCGTTGCAAGTGCCAACCAACACAATAACGTCTATTTTTACGTCTGGCAACATTGCCGGAAAGTGAAACCTCTATAGTGAATAAATGTAAGCTCATTTTTTCGTTCATTCATTTGTGCATTCACTTTTCTCGTTTGTTCATCCATGCATTCGCTCTTTTCGTTCGTTCATTTGTGCATTCACTCTTGTCGGACACGTGGCTTACCAACAATCAGTAGATTTCTTGTCGTCGCCGCGTGCGGATTGAAGCGATCGTGTTCGGGAGGATGTCGCGTCCGGTTCTGCGAAACGGGAAGCCACGTGGGCTGGTTTCCCTAAAGCTGAGTATTCTTGGGTAATCAATTGTTCTCTGCTGTTTATATTCTGTGTGCTCTCTTTATTTCTTTTCTAAACACCCTCTGTATTTAGTATTCTGCTTATTCTATAATCTGAGTACTCTTGGTTTATCAATTGTTCTAAATATTTTCCGCGTTCTATATTCTACATATTTCAAATCGTTCTAAATACCCTAATTTTCTGACTGTATTGCCACATATATAAGTATTCTTTACGTATTAATTCTCCTAATTTTTCTAATTGTGGTAATTATCTCAACGGTTTAGATCATTTGTACTTTGCTCTACTCTATATTTCGTATGCTAGCAGTATGACGCACTTATTATTTCGCGTATCTGAGTAACTTTAATTCCTAATAATCTCATCATCATCCGAGCGTATTCCTGGTTGCATCCTCAGCAGTACCTAACGCTTCAGAGCCCGGGGTCCGCTACTATCAAGGAGATTTGACGAGGTTACTAGTTTTTACACAGAGCGACTGCCGTCTGACCTCCACAACCCAAAGGGCAAACCAGGAACCAATCCTTGGATAATTTGATGATCACACGCTAGGTGGCGTTCGGGACCCACAGTTTTACGTGCCTTCCGAAACACGGAATCATCTTTTCGGATAATCAGGTGATTCAAGCCTGCAATATCCTATCCAGACTGGAAACAACTTTTCACAAACTATGCTTACCATTGGGAATCGAACCCATGACCTCCGGGTCACAAGGCGAACGCCTTGACCACTGGACCACGAAGGCAGTCAAGTTAATTCCTAATAATCTATTCTGCTCTATATCATGATCGACGACCATTTCTCCACATCTTTAGTTTTATTGTTTACAAATATAAAGATACTAAGAAGTAGAATTATTATAAAGAATCTACAGAGCTATTACAAAAAAAAAATCAAAACCTTCAGAGATACAATTTTGAAAAAAATCCTTCTATCCAAGAAGCTTTTATGATCCGAATATTTTATAGAATGAAATGTTTGAAATAATAGAATCGGAATTTAATAAAAAATTCCCACTTAAAAAAGGAAAGAAACTTAATCGAAAAAAGTTTACCAAATGTTAACCAAATTACTTAGCTTCTCTATTTAATAAATGTGTAGACGTCATCATGTCAGGGAAAGATCCCGATCCTTCCCCGACATGATAAAGTTAAGTAAAGTTATCCCTTCAATTAAGTCTGGTGACAAAAATAATCCAACAAATTACCGTCCATTTTCTGTTTTGCCAGCACTAAGCAAAAAGGTCTGTTCCATGGTGAACAGTATGGATTTGATTATGTAGACCACGAAACTCTTCTATCCAAACTTGAGCACTAAAAGGGTTCTCTTGAACTTATTAAATCTTATTAAAGTAGCCGAATTTAAAAAAAATGTGTAAATCAAGTAAAATCTGATGGATCAACCGTAGTGATGGGTGTGCCCCAGGGTTTTATCTTAGGTCCTTTGTTATTCCTAGTATATTATATCAATAATTTACCATATTATGCAAAAGACTGTAAGTCTGTTCTTTTTGCTGATGATGCTTTGTTTGTTTTCAGCGTGGATAGAAAAACTGACACCTTGATGAGATTAATAATACATTGTTGCAAGTGTTGGTATGGTTTACGACAAATAATTTAATATAAATGCAAAAACTAAATGTGTAAAGTTTTGCTTACCGAATGTTACAAAAGTTCCAAAAAGGTTATTTATTAATGAGGAAGCAATAGATATGGTAGATAACACAACGTTTATGGGAATAACGCTTGATTCTGGATTACAATGGGGAAGTATTAAAATAATTGTCCAAGTGCGTGTCGGGCCACGCGCAGTGTAGGGTTCCGTAGTTACGAATGCCAACTTTGAGTTTATGCCACTAAAAAAGTCTAAAAACTAATTTTCTATTGAATTTATATGAAATTTTCCTTTGGCGAGTATATTTTATAAGTTGATCGCCTATAACTTTTTAATTTGTAAACCCTACTTAGCTCTGATAGTTTTCCTTCAAATTTCGTAATATTAACTATAGCTGTGAACTTGACTCTAACAAAAATTTGCACTTTAAAACCAAATAATTCAGAAACGGATCCTTAAATCGAAAAACGGTGTTCACAAGCTAATAATATTTTTAAAAGACCTATTCAACCATACCCCACATGATTGGTTAGTCGACAAAATAAAATTGACTTTTGACTTTACTTGTATGGGAGCTACAATAAAAAAAAATTTTTTTTCAGTATTTTATTTTACCACTTTTTCCGCATAATTAAAATACATACCTATACCAAATTACAGCTTTCTAGTACTTATAGTCGCTGAGTAAAACCTCGGACGGACAGACAGACAGACAGACATGGCGAAACTATAAGGGTTCCTTGTTTACTACGGAACCCTAAAAATGCTGGAAAATTTAGCTCTGCAGCCTACGCGGTTATGACAATTAGGCAGATAACTGACGTTGACACAGCGCGTTTGGTATATTTTAGTTACTTAAATAGTGTTATGTCCTCCGGAATATTGCTATGTGGTAACGCTGCGGACACAAATACCTCATTCGTTTTTACAAAAAAATTGATTAGATGCTAGAGAGTCTCTAATGTCTGAGTCCCTTCGCAATTCATCTATGCGAACATAATGTACGTGAGTCAGAATATACATTCATATAGGAAAAATTGTGATATAAATAGTATTAACACTAAAAAATAAAAAATAATTAAGAAAAGCTTTTCAGGTAGAGAAAACAAAAAATCTTTTGTGGGTCTCGGCTCTATAATAAAATTCTAGATAGTGAATTGTAGCGTTACCATTATGTCAATTTAAGACTGCCGTTAAAAATCATTTAAAATACGCATATTATCATGTAAATAGTCATTTAAATGATAAGTTTCCAAAAATTTACTAATAAATAGTTGATTGCAAAATTTTATTGTATTAAATGTGTCATATAATGTGTACTTAGCTTAAGTGTAAATCTCGAATGTAATTGTAACATTGCCGATTAGGTTGAGAAGGGACCAATACTGAACTTGGTTTCTTTCGGTGTAATCTTCACAGTTCAAAATTACTAGCGTTTCGGTCATTCCGAAACGCTAGTAATTTTGAACTTTTGCCCTAAAATAGTATTTAATAAAGAGACATTCATTAAGAGATAAATTTATCCTACATTGAATAAAAAATGTTAGCTTTGACTTCGCATGGCGAGTACATGGTATGGAAAAGTCCTTTAATGACTAACTGAGAATGACACACGGACTTTTTTGCGTGTATTGAATGGATCAACTTGAGCTTACAGCTATGATAGTTGCTTGTTAGTTTCCCGAGATGCTCAGTGGCAGCGGTGATGTCATAGGTCGTTTTAACTGCAGGTGGTGCAGGGCAGCCCTGTAGAATGGGCCTGGTAAGGCAAGCAAGGTTGCTTGTCGTAGGACATAAGACTCCAGGCCAAAACCCAGAAGTGGAGTGGGTAAGATTCGGTCATCTTTAGTCTATCTCCCTATTTTTTTTTTGTCACAGCTCATCTCATCCACCCACAATTTACTCTAACCATTGCAGTTACATATACTAAATATATATTTATGATTCATCCCACAAAGGCATGCGCTCGCGACACATGAAATCGTACACAATATCTGCAAGATTGAGATTTTTATGCTCACTAAAATGTCAAATCTGCAGGCGGGGTCGCACGTAGTATCAGTGGATACTCTCTCATGGTTGAGTTCAACGATGGCTGATCCGTGCGTCAACTCGTGAACAGTGCTCCCTAATCAGCTGGGCTCGCTTTTTGACTACTTATTATTTCTTATTACTTTATGTATGTTTGTTCGCTAGTTCGCAAGCGGGGCATATTATAATGTGACAAACATTATATTATTTTTATGTATTATTGATATATTTTATAATAAATCCATATTATTTTCTTTTCCGAAGCGAAAACCATAAAAATGTTTGCTTTCATTTATCCATGCTGACGACGATACGTATTTCATAATTCAAAAATTACGACGCCAACGCCGGTTGTTTATTGGTTTAAAAATAAATTCTTCTTTTTTTGCTGACTGACAATATTATTTTTGATAATATAGGTATTTTGTTTTTCTCTCTATACAAGCTTTTAGTCCCAAACTCCTGCTTTTTTATCAAAATAATGAAAAAATTAACTGGAACTGATTGGCAGTGTAGAACGTGTAGAAAATATGAATATGTAAATGTTCCGCCTTTTAGTTTCTATAATGAATGATCAGATGTGTATATTTTCAGGGATTCGTCGCAGATCGTGTTTATAATTTAACTAAAATGAGCAAAGCTTATGAGGAAATAATGATATCAGCCGTCGTTTGGATAACTTTCTGTGTAATAACGGTCATCATATTCCAAGTCAGAACAATATCAAAATACATGATGTCAAATGTGAGTAAGATACAGTCTTAAGCTGGACTCACGCTGAATGAATTTAGTTTCGAATTTCATTAATATTTCCTATTTTTATATTCTATCAGATTAAAGTATATTTTTTTTATTCGACTTCAATTTACACTATTACTTGTTTTTTTATATTCTATCAGATTAAAATATAAGTATTGTTTTATTTAACTACAATTATTTAATTAATGAAAATTAAAAAACAAAATGAATACAAGCTTTTAATAAATGGTTATATAAAGTTTAAAATAGTTTTATTGTAATAAGACTGATAAGAAATAAACTATTTTATATGATTAAATCCCATCTTTGTTTAAAAAAAGCGTGTAACATTTTGACGGCAAGAGTAGCAAAGAAGGTGTAACACACTTTTATTAAAAAATGTTATTAAATATACCTATAAAATGGTATATTTCATATCAGAATAAAATTATTTTTAACTTTTCATTCCTTTTATTAACAAGTATTAATAGTTTGTTTAAAAACAAAATATTTTTTTAATTCTTAGTTTTATGATTGGGGTTTATTACGGCATAGTTCGTAGCACGTAGCAGCTTTTTTCCGTAGCCCGTTGTAATTCGAAGTAACACACACCTATGTTACATTTTGATCACTTAAGTGTTATGTCATTTATATTTAAACAACTTACGTCTATAACACTAGTTTACAGCAAAAAATACCCAAGCGAGAAAGTGATGTGTACCTTTAAAATAAATCATCCTTAGTATGATACTGGAGTAGAAAAAATATTTCACGTCACATTTTGAAAATATAATTAAAAAAGTTTTAAAAAATGACTCAATGTCTTCTCATTTATACTGATCGGGGTTAGTTTCTCTTAAGATAGACCAGCAGTAATCGGCCAACATATTTTTGTACCAAAAACCTTGGTACTTTTCTTCAAATGGATTTAAATCTTAATGGAAACGTTTGTTATGCTCGTTACTTACGCTTCCCAGGTTTTTAAGAAAAAATGCAAGTGTGAGTGCAAAAATGGATTTTAAGCGACATATGCTATCTCTGCTTCATCATTACCTAAGATTTTTTTACAACCGCTTTAAAAGAAAACTTAGCGTCTTTTTCGACAACGGTTAAGTGACTCTAAAAAATGTTATTTATAATAACGAAATATATAGTTCGTAAGCACACTTCTGCAATAATCACACACTAAACCAGGTACCCCCTTTTTATCAAGATTTGATACACGAATTTGAAAGTATTGGAAGTAGAATCGTTTTACCGCATCTGTAATATTTCTCATCATTTTTATTATGATAAATTTACCACCAACATAACAAAAACTGGGCTTTATTTACATTGTCTTTTAATATGTCCTATATTAAAAGGAAAATCACTTTCAACAATTACTTTAATATTATAGTAACGACTAGACACGACGTATATATTCGTATAAAATAACTTGAGGGTATATTTAAAAAACGTGACGTGATAAAAATATATGGCGTGTGTTATAATGATATGAGGGTAGACACAGATCAAATTTATTATAAAATGTGTATGGGTATTGAAAAAATAATAATTAGTAAACTAGTGTTACTACATAAATTAATTAGTAGGACTTGTAAGTTATAGTATAATCATGTTCAACTTAGTTACCTATGTAATTACTAGTTAAGGCAAGGTTTTTTCCGAAATCGAGGGGAATAAGGTGAGGAGCGGTTTGCGAGATGCCCCGTAGGCTTATTACCTATTAAAAGTGACAGGGGATCAGGCGGGAAGCAACAAATAAACACAGAATTATGCGGAACGTACACTTTATCGGTTTTCTTCGTAAGTGTAATTCGTAAAAAAATAATTATAGAACTTTATAATTTAGCACATTGTCTCTAGTGCTTCACGAGCTGTATCAGGTTTGCATATGAATATTATCTAGGACCGAAGTATTCATCAAGATTAAATATCGATGATGTTATGTCGTTAGAAAAAAAATCACACTTGATTTTGCTACCGCAGAAAATTATTTTTTATTTTTTCTGGACTTTGGTATGATAGTAGCAATGACAAGAAATATTCGAGTCATCTTGTAGAGTTCAGAACTAGACATTTAATATTTGTTAACATTGTTTTCAGCATTTCATCAATGCCTTCAGAACTTCTAGGAATTACGGGCCACCCGAAAATGAAGACAGGGAAAAGAGAAGAAACTACAGCGAGACATTAAGGTTACGAAAGTGCAGACACAGCTGTAAAGTATTAGATGTAAGTAAAAGAGAGAAAACTGTGTGGTATCATATTATTTTTGTATATATTTTGTCAAGATTGGCAATGCATATGTGACTGGCATCTACAATATGTAACAAAAATCCTGTCCGTTCTTGTAGGAGCAACTCAGACCGTCAATATGAACAACTTTTCCTATTGGACCAATGCTTGAAACTCGAAGGAAAAATCGTCATTTTCATAAAAATTGTTGCGCTGGCCAAACATTTTGTATGAAAATGCCAATTTTTTTATCAGAAGTAAAGCAAGAATTTAAAAAAGTCTTTCTATTTGTTTGTCTGTTTGTCTCCGGAAAAACTAGACGGATTCGATTGAAACTTTTTTTTGTTATATATGTACCTGTTATGCCTGGGCAACATATAGGGTATAAACAATTGATTTAAGAAAATGGAACACCTAATGCAGAACCATAATAGTCCAGATAAACTTTAAGAAATTTAAAAATGACTCCTTAGCAAAAGCTGTTTTTGTTGAGGTTTAAATAGTTAATAGATTCAGGTGTTACTTTGCGGAAGTCAAAGTTACATACTACATGATTTGAATTACTTTGTGCAATTCCGCCATCAGTTAGTTCATGCAAACTATTGCCGGCCGGCGCCCACCCACTACTGTTAGTCCCAGCATACCTGCCACCAACAGCCCGTGTGCACCCGCCACCAACAGCTGATGCATGCTCCCTCCGATACTGCTGCATCCGCTGCGGCTGCAGCAATATCGGACACCGCATACGCGACACGTGTTTCGCCTCTCCACGAGGCATCTTCAGGCACCAAACAAGTTGTTGATCGTTCGGCAGTCAAGCGTCGAATGATAAAACTACACCGTATTGCCATCCGTTTATACTGTTTGAGAAGAGGGTAGGGGAGCGGAGTTGCCCGAACTTTCTATAGTAAAAATATTTAATAAAGGGGAATTATTTACCTCAAGCTGTTTATTTATTAATTGAATATTAGATTTTTTAAATTTATTTATTTCTAGTTGCTCCCAAATACTCAATTTTAACCCTTTTCCTTCGGTGTGTAATATTTTATACGTATTATTTGATGATAAATTATGACTTTTTTCAAGAAGGTGTTCTGCAAAATTTGACCTTTCTGGGTGTTTGTTCTTATACGCATTTATGTGTTTATTATATCGAGTTTTAAAATTACGGCCGGTTTGTCCAATATAAACTTGTTTACAATCATCGCAAGTTAATTTGTATATACCAGATTTTTTGTCTGACTCAATTTTATCTTTTACGTTACAAAGAGATCTTAACGAATTTTTTGTTTTTAAGGCTACGAATACCTTATTATTTCTGAATATTTTAGACACTTTATCTGTAATTTTACCTAAATATGTTAAACTTGCTGTATATTTCGATTTTATATTTTGTGAAACTGCATATAAAAGTGGTTTAAACATATTCTGTCTATTTTACAGGAAACATTCGACTGTAATCACATGCCCCTAATGTACAGAACTAGCCCAACATTATCCGAAGAAGACTCAGAGGAATCCGAAGAGCTTATGAGAATATACGAAGCTTCCATGTCGAGGAAAGATTTTAGGACGTCCACAGCCGTCGATACGATACAATTCCATTCGTAGAAGTTTATACGGTGTTATATTATGAGTATCATGTTTATAAGATGTCAAAGAATATATTTTTTGTGGAAACATTTTTTTTTTACTGTGTCTACCATCATCTTTTATTTACAATCAGTTTTCCCAAATACTCGGCATTTAAAAAACTTTTGTTTCTGTTTTACAACTGAATCTTGGGCAAAGATAGACGATCTAAGAAGAGCCGGCCTGAGGGTAGAGCGAGTGGAGACTTGGTCGAATGTTTGCACCGTCGTCGGTCGTCAGGTCGGTGGCTCGAGGTGATGGGTAAGCGCTTTCGTAAAACCCTTCACTTGGTTATGTTACCACTCCCAGATAGCCACTCGCGGCATAAAAATTACAAGCTCCTCCTGCTTCTTTTCGTGTCAATAGGAATAATATATATATAGCGACTTGTGATACAAAAGGGGTATTAAAATCGTATACTACGAGTACATTGTGAGAGGAGCTTCCTTCGAATCACAAAAGGGCCCGCATACTGGCCGGGTAGTACTAATTGGATGGGAAAAGTAATTACGACGCAAACTAGTTGGGTCAAGCAAGAGAGAACAGACTATCGTTTCACCCAGTTTTTGAAAGTACTACTAAGTTAAAGGAGAAGTTTCACGAATGTATGGAGCCCCGGCTTGTACACGAATAATTAAGAAGCTACATTATTAAATAAAAGTGTTTTAAGTAACATTTTTGTCCATTTTGGCTTAGATAATTGGTGAAAAAGCATTAAATGCACTTAGGAGGGCCGGCGCACATATGACGAAGTGCAGCGCAGAGTATTTTTCACTGTCAAACTATTATCGACATTGTCCTCTTTGAAATAGTGTCCAAAATCAATTAACACAATACTTACGCACATATGACGAATTTCGACCTGGCTATAAGTATTGTGTTAATTGATTTTGGATATTATTTTGAAAAGGACAATGGCGATAATAGTTTGTCAGTGAAATATGCTCTGCGCTGCGCTTCGCCATATGTGCGCCGGCCCTAAGACAGGCATCCCAACACCCCTAATAACCTTTTCGCTGACAGTAATATTGAAATTTAAAACTAACCTTAAAAATAAAGATAATTCCTCTATGGGTTATAGTTCTATGATTCCCACCGAGGACCATTACTTGTATATTCTAAATATTTGCCGAGGACGCCATGTTGGCATTTGACTGCATTTGACGTTTCATTTCAAAGAGCGTGCGTGACAAAGAGCAAAAAATATAAAATTTATACCTACATATCTTTGGTGCGTGAGTTCGTTCAGAAATCATAAACTGGAATAAGTATTCGACAACATAAAAATAAAAAACAGGTAAATAAAAAGCTATCATTTTATACAAAAATTAAGTGTATTTTCTTGCATAAAAACCAAATCATGGCTTTTTAACATTATTTTTTTGTCAACCTTTCATTTGGGATTGACGGTTAACCGAACATTTCGAAGTACTTCGAACTACTACTTCGGAATGGATGTATTGTTGCATGTTAAAATTAAATATTGCTTTTATAATTAAGTTACAATAAAAAAGATATTAAAAAGATTTTGTAAAATGTGCAGGCCGGATTTGAAACGTCTCCTTTTATAATTTGTTTAAAAAAATTCAATGCTGAAAACTTCATTATAAAACATGTAACGGATAGGTTATGAACACTAAAATGGGTCAAAAACCCAATAGTTATCAATAATCATCTGCTTTAATAAACAAATTTTACAATGGTGCCAACTTAAAATCGCTAAAATATAATTATGTATTAAAACAAAAACCGACCTTATTTTCGTTGAGTTGTTTTTTAGGTACATAATATCTTCAAAGTTCTTATCTTCACCAAAATTAATATGAGACCAACTAGATAGAAAATGCTTTCAAGTACAAAGACAATCAGCCAATTTTTATACCCTTTCTGTAACACCTACCTTGTAAAGTTTTCTATGTATATGAAGTATATCTATTATAAAAAAGATTTTTTATAATCCAATAACATGATTTCGAGTCACCAATATCGTTGCTGGATTTTTTAAACTCTTCATGTGACGAAGCTACGACAACTCATGACGATAGCTCCCGGGTTTTATGCCTTATGAAGCACGGAGGTGAACTGAACAAACCGCAAACACTGCAAAAAAGCTCTTGGCGACGAAAACAACTAATATTATAAATGCAGAAATTTGTTTGTATGTAAGTACAAACGTTTGGTCCGCTATTGCGCCAAAACGGCTAAAGGGCAGTCCCTTACACTTAATACATCACTTCATTCGATTCGATAGTGTCTCAATCGAATGTTATTATAAGATTTAAAACGTAAAGTAAAAACAGCTGACACGCGACCTACTTAATACGTGGCCGCGTGCATCCGAATTGTGTGAGCTTGGTTTGTACAATTGTGATGAAGTGACGTAAATAGCTTATTGCTTGGATTAACACAAAGAAAACTTGATTTTACATGGAAAAATTATGTTATGTAAATTATGTTCACTGATTATCAATTAGCCTTTACAAATGTTATGTTTTTCTAAAGTCTGTTCCTATATTATTATTAGTATTTTTAGTACAATAAAGGGATAACAAATAAACCTTTTGACTGTACCGGGGAAATCACCGTGTAGTCAAAGCTGTAAAATAATGAAGGGAACGGACGAAAACCTGAGCAATTATATTAACAGGCGGTACGACTAGCAACCCGTTACTAAAATTTAGTATTTAATCTTTTACTGACACACCGACAGTCACGCTAAACGGCCTCATAGCTCAGCCTCGGTATATCTTGTCAATAAAATGATGATGTACCTATTTGCATTTATTAAATTTATAGAGAGGTATTGCTGGATCATAAAATTCAATGCTTCGGTGCTGCAGAACTTCCTGGAAGAACCAAGGGATAAAATTAACTATTAAGTAAAATTAAGTAAAAGTTAGATATTATGTAATATTAGTATGGTAATGTTAATATCAGTATAATTGTAAGGTTGACGTTTGTGGAGAAAATATTGCAGTACAGTTTGTTACCTCTTCTTCTGTACTTGCGCTTTGGAGGCGGCAGTAAACTTAGTTGTAAGTAAATGATCTGATGTCAACAACAAACTATTAAGAAATCGAAAGAAAAAAGAAATGACAATTATCAAGTGATATAAATATCCAAAGATAAATAAATGATTTTTGACTTTTGACTTTGACTTTGACTTGAGAACCAGTTATTTGACGAGCAAGTATCAGAATTTTTTACTATAGGCGCAGTACAAACTAGGATTGGTAACCAGAAGCGGTACAAAAATATCTCAAATACGTGTAAATCCGGTTACAATTAAATATTGTTGTACCAACGAATTGTTTTGTTCAGATGATGTAGCCAGGATGTAGAGACTCATAGACTAATGAAATTTGAGCAAAAATGTATTATACTTTTGAATATGCGCAACGTCCATAATTAATAATAACGAAGTGAAGTTAGAGCGTAATTTTGCAGTTGATTTAATTCACACTGGTCAGTGTTCAACATAAACCTTACATTATTTCCCTGAGTTCATAAATTAATTACCTTTGTTAACGGATGCAATTGATATTTGTTGAATTTGGCTTTGCTCTTCCGAGTAATTTTGATTTTTTGTGTTGCCTTTAAAGGTATCTGACGTAGCTCAATAACCATCATCTCTATTTCTGTCAGTGAATTCTTCAACCACATCAACCATGAAAATGAGTCAAATTGTACAAACTTAAAGGTATAAATCAGGCCTGGTGGAGATTAAACCAGGGCCTTTCGGTTATATAATTAAGTTACGCTCTTAAACGACTAGATTTCTAAGTATCATTATAGTAAGTTTAGTCCATACTTTATTTATGGCAAATACGTAAATAGATGTGTCCAGCTGTTGGACTTCCAAAGGCTCGACTTTCAACTGATCGAAATATATCTTGGCGTATGAAATAATAAACGCAAACTAACTAAACTAATAAAAATATCCTGTGAGGTCTTATTTTCTTAACAGCCACTAGAAAGGATTTACCACGTTGGTGTAATGAAATATATATTAACAATACTGGGATAACAGATTCGCAGTAAGTTGTTATAAATAGTTGTTTTGCTTTGTCTGCCTTACTAGGGAAAAGATGTGATAGTGATAGTTTGTACTACGAATAATACGTGATAAGAATAGTATTCTCCATTCAAACTAATATAAGTAAGGAGAACGAGTTGCGCTTTTCCCATTCAATATACATCTTACATATATTATATAAAAGAAGAATCTGAATGAATGACTGACTGACTGACATATCAACGCAGAGCCCAAACCGCTGGGTCTCGAGACTCCAAATTTTGCACATAGGTTTCTTATGCGGTCTAGGGGTGCACTGTAGTTTTCAAAAATCACTCCCTAAGGGAATGAAACGGGGATCCAAAAATTGTATGCAGAAACAATATTAGTTAGAACATTTTAAAGTGTTCCGTCGCTTTCTCGAGGATTCATATGTTATAACAACTTTATAACGAAAAAAGCCAATTAAAAATCCTATTACCACTATTTTCAACTTCTACGCAGACGACGTCGTGGGTTAAAGCTAGTTATACATACATGGGTACTACGAAAATCATTTGGATGACCCATCAGCCAAACTGTCCTTCGCGTAACGCAAAACATATTTTAATATTTCGATTTTTATGTTTATTAGAGAATAGTATAATTACTGCAGAGGGAAGTATGGCATTGCCAGACGAGTAATTTTCACGGCCGAGCATTAGCGAGGCCTTGACAATAATAACGAGACCGGTAATACCATTCTCGCCGACGCATGTGTATTGTGTAGTGCTTTTCTTTATAATTGTGAGGAAATCGACGGCAATTAATGTTAAAAAAATTGTAGTCATATTCATAATGCTTGAACAGTGCAGGTTTTATAATTTTTAGCAATTAGCTTTATGACAAGTAAATGTCTTTGCCAAATGTAACAACAGAACTGTTATCTGAAACGTCAATGTAATTTCTTGTATTCCTGTTTTGAGCAGCGGCTAGGAATTAATTTTCATACTACTTTCCTGGTCTAGGCCGGTAAAGTAATGCATGAGCCAAGAATTCCAAACTTCGTGTTTTATATAAGGGCGCACTATAAGTTTCCGGAATGAATATGAAAAAATACTATTAAAGGTACAAAATTAATTTATTGTTTTTCAAAATAATCTCCCTTGGCGTCTATGCACTTTTTCATTCGATGAAACCAGTTTTGAAAACTTTTGTGCCACTCCTCTGTGGTGACCTCTGAAACGTGATTTTCATACTCCTCGACAGCCTCTTCTGGTGATGAAAATCGTTGACCGCGTAATTGGTTCTTAATTTTTGGGAACAGAAAAAAGTCACAAGGTGCCAGGTCGGGACTGTATGCAGGATGACTCATGAGTTCTACATTTTTCGCCTTCAAAAAGTCGTTTGTCTGTCTGGCCGTGTGAGAACTAGCATTGTCGTGGTGCAGGATGATACGGCGTTTACGGTTATTTTTACGGAGTTCGTCAATAACTTCCGGCAAACAAATGGTCGTGTACCAGTCACTATTCACTGTACGACGATTCTCTAAAGCAACAGTAGCCACGTGTCCAGTTTTATTTAAAAAAAGAAGCAATCATCCGCTTAGATGCACTTTTCACGCGCGCCACTTTGATTGGTTTCGGCTCATCTTGAAAGACCCATACGCTCGATTGCTGCTTTGTTTTGGGATCGTAGCAATAAATCCATGTTTCGTCACCTGTTACTATGTCCCACACCAAATTTGACGCACCTTCGTTGAATCTGGTAAGCATGGCTCTGCACCAAGTGACGCGGTCCGTTTTTTGAGCCTCGGTCAAGTTGTGTGGGATCCACCGCGAGCACAGCTTTCTCACACCCGAGTGTTTGTGTAGGATTAATTGTATTTGACTCATGCCTATTTCTAAGGATGCGCGAATTTCATGGTAGGTCACATGCCTGTCTGTTTCAATCATACGGCGCACAGCATCGATGTTTTTGTTGGTCACAGCGGTGGACGGCCGACCATCGCGAGATTCGTCTCTGAGATTGATACGACCACGCTTGAATTCTGCAAACCAGCTATAAACAGTTGTCTTGCATGGTGCTTCATTGCCAAAAGCTGTTTCAAGCCGAGCGATGCTCTGTTGAGCTGTCAAATTACACTTAAAATCGTAGAAAATCATACTACGAAAATTTTCCCGAGTTAAATCCATGTTGATGCAGACACACAATTTTTTAAATGGCGCCACAAGGTAAAAACAAAAGACAGTCAGATGAAACAAACTGCATTCTACAGCCAAAGAGTTCTATTTTCAAATGTTGCAATAAATTTTTAAATATTGTTTATGTAAGTGGCCAGTTCCGGAAACTTATAGTGCGCCCTATGTACTACAATAATGCCCACATTTCCGAACATGTTTGAGAAAAAGTAATTTAGTACTTTACCACCGGTATGGCACTTTATAGAAGCGGCGTATCATTTATGCGGCATTGTGTCTCTTACTACTACAAACCAAACTATTCGTCCGTGCATACGTCGATGTCGATGTGTGTTCGCCTTTCAACACACCCGACTAGGTGAGAACGGGCGCCAGGTGCGGGGAAAGGGGAACGGGGATGCATATTGCGAGTTCTTTCTGTACCGTAATACTTATATTCTTTCGATGACCTACTTATCTTGAACTGAATTCACCCTTAAAACTATTTATTTTGTATACTTATAGTTTAAAATTTTATTATGATGAGGTCATAATTCATTATTTGACTCGATTTTTTTTCTTTTTCATGTCAAAAAATAACATGATACGAAACCGAAAGCATAAATAATGATTGTACTCTGCTTAAAAATAAGCAAGTTATAAGCCTTTCAAATCCGGTGGAAGGGGAAACTGTCAAATAACAGAAAAAGGATGCACATACACCCGCGTGACGTCACAGTCATTAGGAGTCACCCTTACGAAAGAGATAGCGAGATGTCCCCACTATGCTCCCACTCTTATATTAAAAATGATAATTGCTGCCTCATTTAATAACCAATTTACTTTCTATTTTCGGAAAACGGCTTCCTGTTAGTGTTATTTGTTATACGTATAAAATATTGTCCAAAAACAAACCAAGCCAAATAGCCAATTCCGTATTTGCAATGTAGTTAAGTACAAATAGAAACTCTTATCACAATTTCTAATCAGGAAATTTAAGTCATGCCCAAAGGTATTGACTCTTCGAAAATAGCTTTTATTTACCACTGGTCAGCATTGCGAGGTATTTACTTACGTTATTTTTAGTAATAGGCGTTACTGGCAGCATCCAAGTGACAAGCTCTGAGCGTGTTAATTTTACATGAGGTAAAACTTATAACATTAATATATTATAACATTACCTACCAGCATGGAAAGATGTAAATACCATAGACCTAAAAAAATTACTGCGTTAAATACCAGACGAGAAGCAGCTGACCAAATTATTTAAAATTATTAAATAAAGTGCTTGCGTCACTTTCAAATCGTCAGTTTAGGCTTAATTAACATCCTCTCTGAAAATCTGACGCGCTCGAATTTTTTTCCTATTTTCTACCCTTTCGCATGGCCACCTCCACCAGGCACCATCAGAGACACGTGAGAGCATTTAGGTTATCAATATCTGACGCGGTCGGATATTTCCATTTATCGATACCCTGTTGACGCTTCCCCTACCAGTGAACGGGTACTCATTACATTGCCTTTTTTCTTATTACTATGAACTAAGAAAAAAAGGCTACTTTTTACTATGCACTTATTACTATACACGGCGCTCGAGTAAATCAAAATTTAGCCTCATCGGCTTCCCAGCTAGAAGGAATCATACCGATTAATATGTCTAGGATAATGTTTATTAGTTACTTTTCATGTAGTTGGTATTTTAATATAAAATTTAACTCTGCAACAGAAGTTGACGGTACATTTTAAGGAGCTGTTTAAAGAGGTTCCCTACGTCATTCAGAAATACTATTTATAGAATTATGTTTCCCAGATGACGTTCAACCGCTAACCGCAGTTTAATAAACAAAATATTTTCATAGGTAACCATACAAGTTTATGGTTTAATGTAGCTACCGCTTTCGCTGCAGTGACCTGTCGCTCCTGCAATCTGTCGAGCTTCTCTTTGTTGCACTTAGAACTCACATTGAAGGAGAGTCAATGGGCTAGTTTAATTCCTACAAACTTACTTCCTGGTTAATCATGGATTTGTGTGCTTGTTTTAATTTATTAATAAAGTCTTTCTTTCTTCTTTAAAATAAACTAAACAAAGAACTTAACTCAGTAAATTTATTTTGAGGATTTTTTTTTCAATATATCTTAAGTCTTTTATCATAAATTCTTCATAAATTCATATATGAACTAGCAAGATAGTAAAAGCTTTCAAATAAAAATTAAAAAAAAAAACAATTTGTGAAGATATCGCGTATCACACATACGAAAACAATACACAGTCGAATTAATAACGTTCTACTTTTTTAAGTCGGTTAAAATATCAATAATTGACAATGGATATACCTAAACTTGTCTCATATATTTGTCCCTATATATATTTATATATCTATATTCTATATATTTAAACAAAATGAATAAGTGTTAAAAAGATTAAGTACTTAATTTTATTTGTTTCCCCAAAGTTGAATCTTTTTAGGGTTCCATACCCAAAGGGTAAAAACGGGACCCTATTATTACTGAGACTCCGCTGTCCGTCTATCTATTGTCACCAGGTTGTATCTCATATACCGTGATATCTAGACAGTTGAATTTTTCCCAGATAATACTGTTGCCACAATAAAATATGTGTGGCTCCCATACAACAAACGCTATTTTTTGATAGATAATGGTACGGAACCCTGAGTGCGAGAGTCTGACTCGCACTTGGCCGGTTATTTTAAATTACTTTGTTTTTGTTTTTAGAGTAATGGATCGTTTAACAAAATAACAGTTGAAAATACAAATACTAGTGGTTCTGTGAGAACAGTAGACGGATGATTCTCACTAGTACCATTGCATTTTTGTTCCATGGAACAAGTGCAAGTCATTTGTCCCACTAGTTCCATCAAATATAATAACGGAACAAATGCAACTAAAAAGTCTAACCAGTTACCATTATATAAAAATAAACGTTTATGAATGCATTAAAGTTTGCATAAATTACTAGGTAACCTATTGATTATAAGTTTTCTTTCCAGATAAGTAAATAAGTATATTTACCAGCAACCGCAATTCGCAATCAAAGATATTCGACAGCAGTCACGACATTCGGCGACAGTCTGCGACTGTAGGCGATGGTAGTCGGCAACTATCAGCGAAAGTCGGTGGCATTCGGTAGCAGTCGACGACATTTGTCTACATTAGGCGACGACAGTCAACGACAGGCGACGACTTTCGAGTTGGCATATCTTTCCATTCAGCGACTTTTACGTGACATTAAGCGACTGTGAGTTTTGTCAAACTGACGGCGACCGTCTCGAGAAATTCAGACAGTCGACAACGGTCAGCGAATGGAAAGATATACCTACTCGTTAATGTGTCGAATTTTAGATAATGACATCATCAGTACCTACTTAAATTTATTTTTCAGTGACTGCTAAACATACCTATTTACTCATCTGGAAAAAAAACTTATAATCAATATGTTACATAGTAATTTATTCAAACTTTTATGCACACATAAACGTTTATTTTAATGTTTCTTATTTTATTTTTTGATAATGGAACTAGTAAGACTTTTTATTTGCATTTGTATGTGCAATGGAACTACTGGGACAAATAAGTTGCACTTGTTCCATGGAACAAAAACGCAATGGTACTTGTGAGAATCATCCACTCGCAAGCTTCAATTCAATTCAATTCAAATATATCTTTATTATCATAGGATATTTATAATATCTCTTAATAATCGTCACTTTGTTTTATTGCACAAGTAATTGTTGACGTCAAAAAGTTACTTAGAGCTAAGTTTACTGCCGCCTCCAAAGCGCTAGTGCAGAAGAAGCGGTAACAAACTGCACTGCAGCATTTTCTCCAAGAACGTCAACTCACAATGAAATTAATATTTATAGTTGATATGTGGACAGAGTATACATTGTTTGTTGTCATAATTTAAATTAATTTTTTTAATGTCGAAATTTTGAAATAATGTCAAATCAAGTTGTAAATTCAGTATGTTCTTAATGTACCAGATTATGACCATTTCTGAGTATACAAACCTTTAAGAGGGACCCGCGCCAAGCTCAAGCCAGACTTTGTTGTCTTTAAGATAGTCATCGGTCCTATAATAAGCCTTCTCACAGAGAGCTCTTCTCCATCCCCCCTTTCATCCTTTTTCCCCAGTCCACTCTTTTTGAAGTTTTTTTGGAACATCTTGTGTAGTATGAAGTCTTCGTGCCCTTCTCAAATTTAATTGAAATCCGTTAACAAATAACCTATTTTTCCTCAATCAAAAAGCAATGGAATAAAGGATTTAAATGAATCAATAAAATTGTGTGCCTATTTTAGACAAAATCGGTTGAAAATATGATTTGTAGGCGAGAACAGATCGAAAAATGGACAAACGCATTTTTTGTCCAATCTCGAAACTGAGACGTTTCGCTTGCTTTGCTTAACTCGGCCAATCAAGAAGATTAGTAAAAATTAAACTAAAAATAATAATAATGCTATCGCTCAAATCTCATCAATTGCGCTCCGTGTGCATAAGCTTCCACAATAGCCGCAGAAATTTCGATTAAAATTTGATCGTACAGATTGAATGCCCGAACAAATTACGCTTCAGTGCACATCGTAGACCAAAACTGACATCTATGCTGCGAAATGCACGAATATTTATTAATTTTTCCTTTCAATTTAAAAAACATATTTTATGTTTACACCGTTCCGCTTATCTTTTCATTCTTCCTTCGAGTTATGCAGCATTCCTCATATTGTTTCTGTAATGAGAAGGTGAAACTGGAAATATTGGGACGTTAATAAAACATGAGCGGTGGCGAAAAGCCGGTGCGTCCTGGCGTCAAGATAGAGCGTTTAGTGTTTGTCGCTCAATAAGGTTCTGGTGAGGATCTGAGCATCGTCATTGCCAGCGGAAGGAGGCGGCTGGGCCCCCGGTCGATAGGTGGTTGGGCGCAAGCGCGGGCCCCAACTGCCATAAGAGGGATTGAAGTGTACGCCAGTTCGCCGGCAGCCTGAGTCGCGGCCGCCGCCGGCAGAAGCGTCCGCGGGACGCACGCCGACTCGAAAGCCATGCATACGAGCCGGCCCCGCGGCGTGCATAGCATCGCGTTAGTGTTGGCTCTCGCGATCGCATGGTTGCCGCATGCTGACCACGCCGCGTGAGTATCATCATAATAATTATCATCATCATCACCATCATCATCACCATGCTCATCATCACCATGATCATTATCATCGATTTTTCTTCACGCGAAGCCACACCTGTCGGGAAGCCATAGCGTGTTTGTAAATCTCTCAAGCCTGAAGTTGACATTGCTCGACGCGCCTGATTTGTTTATAACACGTCCTCGATATTAATCCCTTTTGAGTAATTGGCTAATACAGAAAAAAAAAAATTAGGTTGGGCTTCAATAAAAGACTAGTCGGAGAAGACTATATATAATAAAGATCGATGATTGCTTAAATTTTATAACTTAAGTATTTAAGATTGGCATGAAAATAATAAATATAAAATGAATGCGTTTAAACTCTTTAAAATAAAATCAAAGAAAAGGAGAATAAGCCGTGCTGTCTCAGAAATCGACCCAATTGAGCTCGGTATTTCGGCGTCGTCGCGTGAAAATATTATCACCTCTGCGGCAATCGACCAATTTTTTTTTTATCATGTGATAGGATGAATCTTATAGATCCATGTTTCACTTAAAATAAAACAAATAAGATTCTATTGACGGTGTTTTGCGTATATTCAACTATTTAGTTAAAGACATAGCTGCGATAGAAAGAGAGAGGTTGACCATTTTTGGTCGTGAAATGTACGAAAGATGTGCCTACAGAGGGCAACAGACCATTCAATTAGGACACAAACGCTAAATCGTACATATATGTCGTGTCATTTCATTGCGCATGATAGTCATTATTCAATGATTTTATGCAGAATAAACAATTTTATTTAGCTGATTTATAATAATGTGTCTACGTGAAGAATTGTGATATATCATAGGCCTACAATCGAGTGTAAACGTATAAAAAACAAAAGAATAACAAATTCTTTACAAAATCACTTCGATGCTGATATTATATTTTCACTACGCAAATGGACAATAGAAAAAAAAAGGTTTTTGTGGTTAAATTTCAAATCGTCACAGAATTCTAAATAGAATTCTTAATCAAAAGTTATTGTTATCTTTGGTTGGCGACAAATCAAGCTAGTGTTCACTTTTAAATATCCAATCGTCTTCATTAGCGGACAATGCAGCTTAATGATCTGCTTCAAGGGATGAAAATTTAAAAGGTCCTAAATGTTTAATTTATTCGAAGTGTCGGCAGACTCCGTAATAACCTCATCTTTCATGTATATGACTGTTAATTACTAAACTTACCTTAAGATCGAATCTAATTCCTCATTAATATTTACAAGCTCATTCGTTCTGAACTTAGCTAATTAAATTGTTACAAAATTGATATGATAACATAATTGAACTAACAACAAACTTCATTTTCTCACCAAAACACAAAACGTGTAGTTTTCCAACTCACCGTTTGCGTAAAATACCATTTAGTCATATTTTTGAAACCGCCATGTCAGCAAGAATTAATATTGCTTTGCGAAGAGAAAATTTTTCTTTGTTTTTTTTTAAGAATTTTGAAAAGTATAACAGCGTAATTTGGAACGAATTCTCCATGAAAGGTTTCTTTGACATAACTACGCTGTAAAAAATTACGAGTGGCCCAGATCATTTGTTGCAAATTCTTCGCATATGTGACAAGTGATTTCAAAATGCGTCTCCTGGTCTTTGACCTTACCACAAAAGTAGAAACTCGATGATAGACGGCGGCAAACAGCAAAAAAGAAAAATGTTACTATATCTATGACTAGCGGACATGCATACCAAAGAACTTGTATAATAAATCTTTGCCAAAGAATAATAAATCCATGGATGCCAAAGATAGATGCATTGGGTTATAATTCTGTCATGATTCTTAAAAATAGTCACATTATCCTGCTAATATTGAATAATGGAAACGTTTAATTATATAAAAAAGAGGCGCCATCTCATAAAAAAAATAAACTAATGACATTGACATGGTGACATTGACACATGAAGTGTATGACATAGAATTATGAGTTTGTGGCGGGATGTCAAGGGGTTCAGTTGGAGTTTGCTTTAAATTATTTTGTAAATTGATTCTAGTGGACTTTATAATATAAAATCGGTGTAGTTTAGTGTTATAAATGCTCATGCTCATGGACAATATATAAAATGGTTAAAGTGGACACTCATAATGCGGCTGTAGTGAAATTTATTTGCGGACTGTGGTGGGCGCCTTTAGACGCCGTCCGCCACTCATTCGGCTATGAAAACCAGTGGACTCGTATAGATTTGTTGCCAGAAGTTCCCTTGAAGCAATCAAAGGACCTACACCAACCTTTGATTGTATAGTTAGGGTTAGGGGTTAGGAATAAAGAAGTGATAAAATAACGATAGGCTCTAAAGGACTAGTATCCAGAGCCGTAAAATAATAATAATAAAAAAAAAACATAGAATTATAACCCATAGAGGCTGAGTATGACCATAGCCGTATTTAGAGAAAAGTATGTATCTGCCGTAATGGTGGAGGCGATGATAGACACTTTTGGTGGGAGCTGGTCGCATTCTTATCGCAGCGCTTAAGGTAGACACGCGAGGAGTCAAGAGACTAAAAGAGACATGACTATGAATTCATCACAATTCTATGAGATGCATACATACTGGCCGTCAAACTGACGGACCGCGATAGTTGACACTTGACATTGAGAGATAACTCAAACAGCCAAACTCTAGCGGGACTGGGCTTGTCATGTCTGCAGGATGCATTCGGATTTCAGATGATTATTTATGCTCAACTATCCGAAATCCGAATCTAGTGAGCAGGGGCTCACGGGCGAAATAAAAGCCTTCGCCTTAGAATAATAACAACAACAAGATCGTCAGATTATAATTTTAGATACACCATCAAGTCTACATATTTCTTACGAAGTCAACATCACCATGGGTCGCAAGTTCCCATGGCCGTAGATATTAATATTATAGAAAGTTTTCTACTAACTGAAAAAAAAAAAATTTGCATTGTAACGATTTAGTTTAAAAAATATGTTACCTACTTTCATATTTAGCAAAAATAATCATAAAATGGATAGGGATCCATTTTGTGATTATTTATGCTCAACTATCCGAAATCCGAATCCACGGAGCTGTGGCTCACTGGCGAAGAAAAAACCTCCACCTTAGAACAATAACAATAACAAGATCGTCAGATTATAATGGGCAAGGGAAGAAAATTTTAAAAACGCCCGATTCTTTGTCTAGTTTTAGGAATAACATTCGTATTTATCGTAAATAAATATCAGATTTTCGGTCCAGTCAATAAAGAATAAAAAACAAAAATATTTTTAATCACAATTTCGTACACCTTTTATCTTAATGCCACCATTTCTTTTGCCTTTTCTCATCTAACTTTAAAAAAAATAATTTCATATCTTTTTAACAATTTATCTGCCACTGTCATACGACAGTTGATAGCTTAACTGTCATGTAACTGTCACAGTTGTCAAAATGGTGGCCTTATTTTACCGCAATGGCAGTTAAGTTGTCAACTGTTATATGACATTAACTTTTATTACACGTCAGACGAGACGGGCAAAAGAAATGGTGGCGTTAAGCTAATTGGTGAAAAAATTGCGAATATTTTTTTTTTATTTATTTATGATTTATTGACTTAACCGAAAAATCTGATACTTATTTACCATAAATAGAAATGTTATTCCTAACAATAGAAAAAGTTTCAGGCGTTTTTAAAATTTTCATCCCTTCCCCATTTCAGGGTAAGACAAAAACTCGTGGCAGAACATTTTATTCATACTTAATAATCATATTAATTTAATAAATAATCAGCCAAGTGCGAATAAGACTAGCGCACTAAGGGTTCCGTATCATTATCTATTCAAAATCACGAATATGTTTTGGAGCCCCCTTAAATATTTATTTTATTTTAATGTAATTACTTATTTTTAAAGTGAATAAATCATTAAATATTCTGTGAATATTTCAAGTGTTTACCGGTTGCCGTTATAAATATCGAGCGAAAAATGACAAATAAATCACGTTTTTTGTATACCCCCTTAAATATTTATTTTATTCTGTTTTTCGTATTTTTTGTCATAGCGACAACAAAAATACATCATCTGTGGAAATTTTGACTGTGTAGCTATTACTATTCATGAAATACAGCCTAGTGACAGACAGACGGACGGGCGGACAGCGGAGTTTTAGTAATAGGGTCCCATTTTTATACTTAGGTACGGAACTCTAAAAAGCACTTTTGATTCGGTGAATTAAGTGTAGCTGTTAGTTCCACTGATAAAACAAGCCCGGTAGTTGTGATAACATTAACTTATCCTAAGCTTTTCCTTATTTTGATTATTTTATAATACGCTTGGTGTTTGCAAACAACACCTTACGTATTTACTATACATAGGTAATTATTTCCTTTATAAACAACACCGATTTTCGTGTCAGGTACCGATAAGTAAACAAACAATAAATGAAAAAACTGAAGCCATATCTAAATAGTGTCTTTAATATCTTTAATATTCTATATTCAAATTAAAACGTCTCTATATAGTCCATTTGTTTAGGTAGTTAAAAGAATGTAACCAATCTTGACATGTCTTTTTACTGAAATATACACTTTATAAATCAATACCTTTACAAATTTCGAATAAATTATGTTATTTATAATTGATATAAAACAGTGCCGTCGATAAGGGCTTTATTTTTTACAAGCCAAGACAAAATCAGCCCCGCTATATCTAAATAAAAAACGTTCAAATTTTATCGTGTGGCATCTACAATCAAACAGAATCTAACTCAACAAAAAATTGAGGTTAGGCAAAGTACCATTATTATATTTAAAATAGTTAAAAAATAAATTTTACCTTTAATATAAAATAAGGTTTTAATATAACGTGAAAAGCTGCAAATTATATTGACGCTGAATGAAGTGATAATCACTTAACTTTAAATAAATTGCACTCAAAATAATGACATTAACTGACCATTCGTAAATTCAGAATGCGTTAAGTTGACACCGATGCCTTCAATCAAATGATTTTATTTAATTATCGTGATGAACATTTTTCCTTCTCTCGTTTTCGAATGTCTGTTTCGTGGTTAATTCAACATGCATCATAATATTTCAATATAGGTGAAAGTTTAAAATATGAAAGTAGGTAACATATTATTTAAACAAAATCGCTGCAATGCAAATATCTTCTTTTTTTCAGTTAGCAGTCATCTTTCTATAATTTTACTAAGTGCGGTAATTGGAACTTACGACCCATGGATATGTTGACTTCGTAAGATATTTTTAGACTTGATGGTGTATCCGTGCCAGCATTCTTATTTTTCACGATAGAGCCCACAAACTTATTGGTTTTTCATAAAATGTCTTCTTAATTTTTTGTAATATACTTATCCTACATCGAAACACATGACAATAAAGCCACCAAACTAGTAGTATGAGTTAATCGCCGTTTTTAAATCAATAATTAATAATAGTGATAAGTAATGCTCATTTTGCTGACAAAAAATATGGAATTCTGAACTCAATGTATCAATATGTAAAGATTAAAATATAAAACATTATATTATACAATAACTTGACTCCAAGAAGCTAGTGGCAATTCCTCTTTGAATGGTCATACTTAATCATGAACCACATTGCGTATGACCACATGTATAATTATATTTAAAAATTCGAAAATCTAAAAGTGTATTAAAATTTAAATAGGTACCTTGATATAAGCTAATAGATTGTACTAAGTATTGATCTCAGAATAGGACAGTAATAGAGAAATAATAAGATAAAACAAACTTCACTTTCTGGAACAAGGTCAGGTTTATTATATACTTAAGACTGAAAGAAAGCAGGTTACATTTTCTGAGATACGAATATGGCTTCGCTCATTTTATTCATCAGTTTTCAAATTAAATTATAAATTAGTTAATTTAAGAAATACATAGGCAACACGTAATTATTGTACCTCGTTTTCATACCTATTAAAAATCAAAGTTATCAGCCGACAAATGTATTTGATACTTACACATTGTCTAAATGAAACTATCTAAATCTCTCATTTTAATGTTATCCCTGTTAATTTAAGCCCGGCAACAGCGCAGCGTGGTAGCAAGGGATGGAGATGTTTTTATAATAAATACTAAAAGTGGCTCTAAAAGCCGTACACAGAAATTTCAAAAGAATCAATTGAAAAAGAGTACGACAGCACCACTGTCGGAAATACGGACATACGAGTATGAAAACATTCTTGCCGAAGTTAAAATGGAGATGCTTAACTCGTGCTTCGCGCTCGCTCTTTCAATAAGTACCTAGAGATGAAAAAATTAAACATGAAAAATTTCACACAAAATGAACTTGAACCTGCGATCTAGACCTATGAAAGTAATTGATTGGCACGACATATTGATTAAAGTGCACTGAATATCATCCAGCGAATAAAATATAAATTTTACGTGTATTTACAACCACAGAGTGTGGTTTTATGAAAGCTAAATTGATGAGCAAACCATTGTATATTTAAAATATATTTTTACAGCACACTTATGTTTGAACGAACAAACTTCCCGGCATATATATTTGAACAGATCGGCGTTTCTATGTATGTTTGTTTCACAATACTTTAAATTTCTTTCCTCTTTGTAAAATTTCGTAAACAAGATCTGAGGTAAAATTATTTTTAGTTTTGGAAGTTTCCTCCCGGATTAAGATTGGCTAACAGCATAAGCCGCAGTGCTAAGCTTATTTGAAAGTTAAGATATATGAGCGCCCCATTGAAGTTTCGAGTGGATCGTAATTCCTAGGAAGGTAGTACTTTCAACAAGATCGAGTTTTTCGCCATCTATCAGTATGTCAACGCAGGCTTGCCTCACATTGGGAGAGAAAATCGAATGCATAACTCATTTAACATGAGGAAATTGGTAGTAAACCAATCAGCAATGGAAAACAAGGCGCTGTTCACCGCGCATGCATCTGTGCTATGACGGTCAATTTTGAATATTAGCGAGGTGTTATCAGCAAACAGCGCTATGCCTGCCTGTTTCTCAACCATGTAAGGCAAGTCATATACATAAACTAAGAAAAAGAAAGGTCCTAGAATGGTATTTTGTGGTACGCCGATTTTAACATTACCTAGATCAGTCTGAAGCCTATCTGTTAAATAAGAATTTTTTTAGAGTATACGAGCTAGTTAAATTGAAAATAGGGGTCATTCTCCATTGGGCAGTAAGACCGTTTTAAACGTACGACGTGTGTTTATAATTCCACAAGAACTACTACATGTTACGTTTAAATATGAGAACTAACGATCTTAAACTTAAATCCTCAATTGATCAGCTTAACACACGGTTTGTATCACTGTGCATTCGTACCCCAAATCTCCAATATTTAGATATATTGAAACATCGGAGGCCCGCTGCCGCCGGACCACCTGTACCATTGGGTAGTAACACTGATGGTAAAAAGCTGTCAATGTGGTCACGCCGATCAGACCATGCAACATCTTCTCTCGTGTACATCGTGCCCGACCAGAGCTGTGCAAAGTACGACCTGTACTCGGCGTCGGAGAGAGGCATAAGAGTGGCAACCTACAAGAGGGACAAAATATAGTGTAATTTGACCCAATCGACACGAACAGAAGAAGAATATCTAGATAAGTAGTAACTACATATAACTTTTCATATCATCTACTCAAAAAACGATGTTTTCATCCCAAAACATTTGGAGCTAAAGTTACTGGTTATTCTCTCGGGATTAAAATATGTAAAAGGAAATCTCTAGGGATTAAAACTAATTTGGAAACTGAATATGAGTAATCTATGTAGAATCAAAAATAATGTTGGCAGTCCAGCAAAAAGAAAAGAAGAATTTCGTTTAAAAAAAATAATTGGCACAGACGTCGTGATTTTTTAAATTTGGAATACATATCATCGTCAATATGGATGAACTTAGTTAAACATTTTTATGTTCTTCGCTTCGGAAAAATAATTAAGTACAATTAAAAAAGCTCAATTATTCTCTTTTTGATTCAAGAAATTACAGAAGTTTTAGGTTATTTGTTTTAGGTTACTAGTGACATGTAATTATTTGTGTAAATGTAAATACTTTTTCGTAGGTTGAAGCCGATAGTGAATAGCTATCAAGTTTACTTATAAAAAGATATGAAGGACCTCGCAAACAAAGTTATGAGTGAACATTTTATCGTAAGCTGGTGGTCTGCGAAAAAATATTTCTTAGCATTTATTGTATGAAAACGACACCAAACAAAGGTTAGTATTGAATTGTCGGTTGAAGTCTGATTAGGTATTGTAGGTGTTCTACTTTTTCTCATATTCTGTTTTATATTTGTTAGTTTTTCTCATAGATGGAGATGAAAAGTAGAGTGTGCTACACGGGTACGGTAATATTTTTATATCGGGCAATATACATGTATCCTTCACTTCACTCAGGATTCCACCGTAAAATCACTCGCTACGCTCTTGATTCAACTGTGGAACCATATTACGTTAGCAATTCGTGTAAAACAAAATATTTTTTGCAAATTGGCTTACCGTGTTCGGTAACCTTCAATTCCTGTCCGGCTTTATGACAGACAAATCGACGAGTTTTCGAATTGCTGCCCAATTCGAAAACTCGTCGATTTGTCTGTTTATTTTATTTTCCATTTGACTGCGGGTAAATACTGGAAATGTTTAACAGTTAAATCTACTATCGAAAATGTTTTACTGTAATTTTGAAAAATATAGATAATTATATGATATCGATATTCGCGTTTCTTTCGCTGAGATACCGATGACGCGACAGTTCTTTCAAACAATGTAATACTTTAATAAAAATTAGTGAATTGAAGGAGGAAATATATACGAACAATACTGTTATGCTTTCTTTTGAAACGAAGTTCCTTTCCCGGTTCGGACTAGGCGAATAAAAGCGTAAGATTTTTCCATCACTTTTTCCCGCCACGATTTTGTTTTCTAACTTCGAAGTTTCACAACACTCAGGTATTTTTTTTTTGTTATGTATTTAAACTTGCTTAAGCGAAGAAGTTCTTTTAATCTCTCTGATATAATTTTTATTTCTTGATACGCCGTACTCCTAAAATATATAACCTTTCATATTAGATGTATAAGGACTGGAGGTGCTGCTTGAATCCTAGGCATTCTGGTTACTACTAGCAGTGAGGCAATGAAATAGTTTGAAAATGTGTTTTGAGCCCCTTTGTCCATATCGTGAATTCAGGTTTTATTCGACACGTATTGTCACACTTTAAAGTAAGGAAAAAACAATTTATATTCACGCGTCTGCCAAAGGTCTCGCCTGTTATAAATATGAGAGTTCTCATTTGGGAGCTCTGAAGATAAGGAAAGAACTTATTTTTCGTGCTACTGCAGTGTACTGCAATTTAAATTAGGTATGTCTTCATTAATTATTCAAACGAGATCGGTCGCTTAAACCAGGAGCGGTAGTTTTAGAACGGTAAAAAATACATTCAGCAGAACATAAATACTTAATTCTAGAATAAAAAAATAGAATGATTGGTAGTAATTTTAAAAAAGTATCGTAATTTTTTTACATTATTAAACTTCTTAATTACAATGATGAAAGCCGGGACCAACGGCTTTACGTGCCCTCCAAAGCACGGAGGAGCTCGAGAAACTTTAATGCTATTTGTGGCACTCCCATCCACGAGTGTCATAATTTAATTTTTGATTTCAATGCTTTGTCCACAGAATAATATATTTTGTAGTCTTTGTTTTGCCTGCAATGAATTAAGTACAATATGAATACTGCATTTATGGCAAAATCTGGTATCTAAGTAACATACATATCGACGCATGAAAGGCAATCTTTCCTGACCGACATATATACAAATGTTGAAGAGAGCTGATCAAAGTTATTTATTACGAAAAAAAATCATAAAATCTTTAGTTTTAATCATAGAAAAATAGATTTTACTGCCCAGGCATTGTAATAATATAAGCATGTTTGTAAGAAACGTTTTATTGCCTTTCAATTTCAGTTTCTAGTTTGGAGTAGGTTAGTAAATTCACAGAAATTCAAAATCACAGAAATCACAAAAGTTATTTTTTTTTAATCACATACATATTGGTTTAATAATGCCATACTATACTAAAGATTTAATTCTGTAAATACTGTAATCAGTGATCACACACACACTAACCAACGCGCCGCGTCTCACTGTCGTCTTTCGGACGCGAATACCGTACGCAGTGCGATTTGTCTAAGCGACATGCGATATATAATTGCGCTGCGTAAGCGCCATTTTTATTCGTTTTAAAATTTAATTAAAATGATCTTAGCGACAAGTTTCTAACAAGATTCAGGCAAGTAAAAATATCTAAGCGACTTTCAAATTCATATTTTTTTGTCAGGCAAATCTATCTAAGTGACATCAAGTGGATATATAATTTTAAAGTTAAATTATCCAAGTCATTTTTTTATGCCTATTACGTAACAAGAGATAATGTCTAAGAACAAATGATGATAAATAAAATTTTAGGAAAAATCTATAAGGACACGTTTGGATCATATTTCTGTTCGTATAAAACTTGACAAACGACTTCACTGGCAAAACTTAATACAGAAAAAAATATCTTTCTGCTGGATGCTTATGGATTTATTTTTAGGTAAATTTATCCAAGCTAGCGGTTAAAATATTTTTATAACGGGAACAAATAACTATTCGATATAAATAAAAAATCAAACTGTCTAACCAACCGATTGAAAGGAAATGAGCAATTTTTTGTCGGTTAGTCAGCTGAAAACGTGAGGATAATAGGGATTCACGTACTTCCTAACCGACAACAAAACTCAACGCAGCGCTACGAGACCCAGACCAATCGACGCGGTTTTTTTGCGAGTCGAATGGTATATATAACTCATTTTACTAAATTGTGTCGGTTAGGAAGTTTTGCCTTTCAAGCGTCGATATTAACTCAACTAGCACTAGCTTACTAAAAAGGTTTTTTTTTTCTCGTATTTTTACGTAATCATCAGAGTGATTGCGTGTTTCTAGGCATGCACAGGTACCTAAAACTAAAGTCGCACCCTTACTCACGATACTTGAACTCTAATTTGTTTTGTTCATGTTCTCGTGTCAAATAAAGGTGTCATACATTGCGAAGTTTATGTGTTATTTGATGTATGAAGGTTTACACAACCTTTACTATAATTAGGTCGGTTTACTTTCCACACTAATCTCGGGAACGTTACAGATGAGTTGGAACAAACTTGCTGTGTTGAACAAAGGAAATTAGATGTAATTTCGTACAAGGTTCAGAAACCTTTAAGAATTAAAAATATATTTCTGTACAGTTGCACGGAAAATGAACAGTACTGATTAAACATGTTTGCTAGCATATTTTTACCGTAATATTTATACCTTGCCGTCAAATTTTTAAAGTCTTTGTTTTTTATAAATTTAAAAATATAACCCCGGGCTTGTTGACCCCGCTCTGGTGACAAGAGGGCTGGCCCATGTCTGTCTAGCGCAGATATTTCTTGATATTTGTGCTGTTAAAATATAAGCTAGTAAATCAGGATTGGAACTTTGCAGCAGTTTCTTGAATAATCTGCTCCTAGTTAGTAGTTCTAACGGCACTGAGAGACTAAGCCCGCCGGTTTTTTTTTTGTACTTTGAATTTAACGAATTATGTAATGTTAGTAGGTACTAAAATTACTTACAGAAGGTTTTATACATAGGTTATGTATAAAACCAATCATTCCACCAAACAAAGCATTCCGACCAATCAGACGGGTCAAACATTCCACCAGAGACGTGTACACTCACTGTTTTACAGAATCTGTGTCTGGCAGGATGAAATATTGAATGAGTATCAAAATGAATACTGATACAAGGAAAGTTGGTACTCTTTGAATCTACTTTTGGTGCCTAGTAGGTATCAAAATTTGACCCTGTTTTCTAGCGAGTATGCGCAAACTAAAACTACTTTAACCTACACAAATAATTAGTAGAAAAATAATTATTTGTGTGGGTTAAAGTAGTTTTAGTTTAGGCGGGCTCGGGCTCTTGGTCTACTTTAGTATCGACGCTCAGGGCTGCGGCAAACACGCGACGTCTTGGTCTCGCGGACGAGCTGCAGCAGTTTAAAACAAATTTGATGCTTACTTTAGTTCTGAGCAAAATGTTTAGACGTGTGTAATGGAGTGCAGTGAGTTTTAACGAGTAACAGAGTTGTTGGGAGTTATTTGGTCAGATCATGACATTTCATGTCAATTGACAACATTTCATTTTCTAAAAGGTATGAAAATTCGAGAATCATTTCGAGATTTAGCAATTCTGAACACGTAAAATATTTTTTCAGATTTTTTTGAGTTATATTTTTGGAGATAAATGAAAAAAACTCAAAAGTATAAGGATATAGGCATTTAACAGGTTATGCCTTTGCTTGAACATCTAAAAGTAAAAAAATTATGTCAAGTTGTCAGCTGTCAATTGACACGTGCGTCAATCTGACAACTGACATCACGAGTGAGAGAGAGAGAGATAATAGTAGTGTTGTCTATAGAAGTATCAGTTCGATGAAGACCATCTATTATCGATAGTTCTTTAAGTAAAGTTTGCATGCATTAAAATGTTTACATAGTTTGGTGACGAAATGCTAATATTTCCTTTATATGATTGATATTTCAGGTTAAATAAAAATAATATTGACATCCAGGTCTTAAAAACTATAAAAAAAATGAAGTAAGGAAAAATGCTACCCTAAAATGGGGCGACTTTCAAAATACAAGGTGACATTTCTGATAGCTTTTTTTTTTGTTTTTAATTAAATCTTCCAAATTTCTGAACGCATATTTATTTATATTTTTGAAATAGCAATCCTGGTACGTCGCCCATCTTTTCACAACGCGTGTACGCCGGAGCCCTTGTTTTTATTTTCAGTCAAATTCACCCCAATTAACTTTAAAATGCTGAAACTTAAAAAGTAAAAAGTGAAACATTTTTTCTTTGTGTTCTTAATTGACAACATTTCAAAAATGTTATATTCTTATTTTATATTTTTTCCTTAAAGAACTTAAAAAAAAAGGACATACGTATTTTTTATTTTTTATTTCTTTTTATTATTTCTCCTAAAATTAAATTGTTTAAAATCTCTCCATTCCAAAAGAGCGTAAGTACAAGAGTTAGGATGTAACGAGTTTACATCTTTGCCATACATTATAATTAAAAAATAAACTGACGTCTATAGAGTTGTGTTTTGTAGCAGTAAGATATCGATATCGATACAAAATCTTACGTATCGTAAAATAGGGTTACTTTGATTAATTTAAAAATTCAAACGCTTCTATCTCAGCTTCGCTTTTTTGACTACTTAATATTTTGTATTACGCAATTTATGTTTGTTTACTGGTTCGCAAGCATTACATGTTATAATGTGTCAACATTGTATTATATTATAAGTATTTATTAACTAAAAGACAATTATAATAATATGACAAAGCCCTTCTGGCGAGTAGGCGACCAATACTGTGAAAATGAGTTTCTTTCGGCGTTTCTTCTCAGCAGTGGTCGTTACGAAGCGCTGGTATCGGTAGCTTTTCTTTAAAAATAAATTAAATTTTAATATACTTTACACGTAACATAAATTATAGTTATTGACGTGTAAAAGTGCCTGTAAAGGTCTAATTACTGAATAAACATTTGAATCTTTGAATCAGCTACTTTTGGCATAAAAATATTATATTGACGACTTGGTATGTGGAAAACAAATGGCATAAAAAATTACGCTTGTAATACTCGACAAAAAAAATTTGCCCTTTCATCTCTATACTTGAAATGGGGTTTTTGGGTAACCCACGTTTATTAACGGATTCTCATAGTCGCCCCTTACAGGAATTAAGAACACAAAGAAAAAATGTTTCACTTTTTAAGTTACAGCGTTTTAAAGTTAATAGGGGTGAATTTGACTGAAAATAAAAACAAGGGCTCCAAAAAAAAGCTATCATAAATGTCACCTTGTGTTTTGAAAGTCGCCCCATTTTAGGGTAGCATTTTTCCTTACTTCATTTTTTTTATAGTTTTTAAAACCTGGATGTCAATATTATTTTTATTTAACCTGAAATATCAATCATATAAAGGAAATATTAGCATTTCGTCACCAAACTATGTAAACATTTTAATGCATATGTATTTTTTCCAATCCTAATTCTACTTTACTGAAAGAATTCTCGAATTGTCATACCTTTTAGAAAATGAAATGTTGTCAATTCCTGTAAGGGGCGACTATGAGAATCCGTTAATAAACGTGGGTTACCCAAAAACCCCATTTCAAGTATAGAGATGAAAGGGCAAATTTTTTTTGTCGAGTATTACAAGCGTAATTTTTTATGCCATTTGTTTTCCACATACCAAGTCGTCAATATAATATTTTTATGCCAAAAATAGCTGAGATAGAAGTGTTTGAATTTTTAAATTAATCAAAGTAACCCTATTTTACGATACGTAAGTTTTTGTATCGATATCGATATCTTACTGCTACAAAACACAACTCTATAGACGTCAGTTTATTTTTTAATTATAATGTAGGGCAAAGATGTAAACTCGTTACATCCTAACTCTTGTACTTACGCTCTTTTAGAATGGAGAGATTTTAAACAATTTAATTTTAGGAGAAATATTGAAAAGAAATGAAAAAGAAAAAATACGTATGTCCTTTTTTTTGAAGTTCTTTAAGGAAAAAATATAAAATATGAATATAAAATTTTTGAAATGTTGTCAATTAAGCATAATGTAAGTTCAGGGCGAAAGGTGGGATGTGCTGTTTTTGATAGAACTTAATCTCTTATAAATTATAATACCTCATTATATTGTGGCCGCTATAACACCAAATACTAAAAATAAGATAGTAAAAAATTAAAAGGGTTGTCATACAAGAAACGTACGTTTTTTAAACTCTATCTTTATAATAGTATTAACGAGATACTTGAAAAACATTGCACGGTGGTATGGAATCCTTCATGTAAGAGTCCGACTCGCACTTGAGTTTATTTATTCCTAATAGGTTTCAATTAAAGGTTGGTGTAGGTTCTTTGATTGTATAAACTATGGTAAAGTTTATTATGAAACACAAGTCTTAATTGAGTTTTTCCCTGATATCGCTTTTATTGAGAGCTTAGATAATAAAAGAAAAACTGTTATTACTTTTTATTACTGATCCTGATTTAATTTTATCCCGCTTGCTCTGAAACTGATATCGCCGCAGCGTTATCAGTTCAATGTCAACAGCATCTAGTGCCCACTTGTATCAGATATCGATAAGGGAGAGATAACAATGAAGTGGGAAGCTGTATGACGTCGGTAATTGGATGCAGTTAGCTGCAACGCTACGAAGGAAACAACGAGCTTGACATTGAAACCTGAACTGGACATGGAATATGGAACAAAATGACTTATAAGTATGTATACTTTTGGTATTGTACTGATGAGAAATTTAATGTGTAGTGTAAACTGTTTACGCATAGAACTTTATTCAGATTTACCCCTCACTTGAAACCTTATTTCAGACAAATGCCTCCCTTATTTCCAAATATCTTTTTCAGTGGCAACAGTTCGGCAGTTAAAAATTCCTGTAATAGTTCAAGTTATAAGTATTTATTGCAGTGTCCTATTACGTAGTTGTTAGCTATAAAATCCATTTCCGCACGCCCAAAGTGGCCGTTTTTGCCGGAAAACATGCTTAGAGAACGAGAACTTTCGAAGAGAGAGAGATAGAGAGGGAAAGAAATGAGGGCTGCAGAGGTCTTTTCTCAAAATCGAGGTATAGAAGTCTTCCGATGATGATAAGACTAACACTTTCGTCCATCCACAGATGTGTCTATGATAATCACAACTCTATACTTTACTAGCTGTAACCCGCGACTTCGTAGAAGTCGAAAATGGTTCTAATAGGATCTTTAATAGGTTTTTTGCGTTATAAATTGTGTTATAATATCCAGTTCCCGTTCCCGTTACCGTCATTTGCTAGAGCAACAGAGAACAAATGATCTATTTGTCTCAATTTTTTTGTCTCTCACTCAAAAAATGACGAAGTTACATAATAATATAAATTTGTATCTCCTAATGCACCCCAGGGGATGCAATTTTTAAAATCGAATTGCTGTTGTATTATTTTTTATTGATCGCTAATTCAAAAATGTGTCTCGCTTCAAAAATTACGCAGATCTACACAAACTTGCAACCCCTATTTCACCCCTATAGAGATGTAATTTTCAAATTTAATAAATGCATTATTATTTTCTACTAACTATTAAAATAAATTAAAATTTTTATGTGTCTCACTTAAAAAAAATGACGAAGTTCCATACAAACTGGTAACCCCTATTTCACTCCCTTAGGGATGGAATTTCCAAAAACCCTTTCTTAGCGGACGTCTTCTAGTCACAATCTACCTTCCTGCCAAATTTCATCTTCATCGACTAAGTAGTTTTCGAGATTTCGTCATGAGTGATTGATTTTCACTTTTATATATAAAATATACATAGAGATTAGGTCCGAGGCCTTTTCTACCCCAGACAGAGCCTAAGGACCAATAGCCAGTATAATACAATTTACGTGATGATCAACGCGTAGCTGGAATATGAAATCAAAAATAACGACGATTTATGATGATTTTTGCACATTCCCAAGATTGGGCTTACGATATGGGCGGGAACAGAAGCACAGTGTCTGTGCCCAGTCTTATGCTAATGGTACGGCCTGAGCTGTTCATAAGTATCAAACCATACGCATCTTACGTCGCGTTACTAGCCAATATTGCGTTTCATAGAATCCACAGTACACAACACACGCAAGTTGCCATATGCGGGTATAACATCTATGCACGACGCAAGATTCCTGGCGCATCATACGCTGCCTGTGGTTCGATTCGATTCGTTGTAAACAAAGATGTTATAGCTGCAGAGGTCCCAGGCCAATTACAAATAATAGCAAATTCCTCACTTAAATTCACGAGTAACTTGATGTTATCGGAGCTTGATACGCCAGTGCGGCTATGCTTAGGCTATTGATGAACGGTAATTGACTTAGCAATTACAAACTAGGTATAGCACATGTTTTACTTTAATTTGTTTTCGTATATTTACCCCAATCCATTACTATTTGATACCCTTTTCCATTTAAACGCAACCAATGCGCTATCCACTAAGCATCGCCTTTGGGTTTTGCTACTTTTGCTGCCCTGGGCTCTGTCTATCCCTGTTAGGGATGGACACGCTATAATGTATCTTTGTCTGTATGTTAGAGGTAGATTAAACTTCAGTGAAAGTTCACGGCGTGACCCGTGTTTGAACTTTTACAAATCCAGCGTAGCTGTTAAAAAAAAAGAGAGACAATCATTGCAGCTAAACAATAAAAAACTTGGCCTACGAGTTAAGCAATCCACGGTTTTATTTTAGAATACGATTTTGTTGAGCTAAATTACGAGTACCTAATAGATGATTTCAGATTTACATAAATAGTATTTTGGCTTTAAAACTTTCTGATAAAATCTGAAAACTTTCAACACTTCGCATTGCAATTTTAAGTCCCGAAACCTCGTATTACTATGAATGCGACAACGCTGCTTACATTACATACCGGCGTAGCGTTAAATTAGTACATTTTCGTTTGTCGTATTGTGTGTTGTGTACGCTCATTCGTAAAATATAAATTGAAAGAGCTCGATGGCTCAGCGAGGCGTGAATATGCGGCTGGTTGGCGGTGGATCTTCGATAAAAATCACTCCTCTATTTTGAGTGGCTCTGTGCGTCAGAAGACACGGAATGCCGTTGGTCCGAAATCGCTAATATTAAAATACGGTGATGGCTAGATCAGAAAAACATACTTTATTTAGTAGCTTTTCTTTAAAAATAAATTAAATTTTAATATACTTTACACGTAATGTAATAATGTTTATCTATATATGTATTTGTTATTAAATATAGTATTGTTGAGTTAGTATCCCATAACACAAGTCTCGAACTTACTTTGGGGCTAGCTCAATCAGTGTTATTTGTCCTTATATATTTATAATTATTTATTTATTTATATTTATACTAATTGACGTGTAAAAGTGCCTGTAAAGGTCTAATTACTGAATCTTTGAATAGTCCGTTAGTTAGATTATCCAAAATCTTAAACATTAAATTTACGGTTTATTAATAATATAAATCATTAATATACAATCACAAAGAAAAAAATTATTTAGTAATAAAATGATACAGGGAGTTGCGCCATCACTTTGCACTTTGCACATTAATATACAATCACAAAGCGTGACGTAGCAATATTATAAAATGTGCTGTATATTCGTTATTTCTGAAAGTCAGAAAAAAAAGTGTTTATTTACAATGTTTTTTTTTTTTAATAATTCATCTGATGGGACCATTAAAAAATGTTCTAATTGTCGAGCTGATTTACAAATCAGTATCGATTGACAAACTGTGTCAGATGCCTTAAGGCAGCTTTAAAAAATCTAACGAGGACAAATCACAAACTTGAGCCAAGTCAAACCAAGTCCCAAAGTAAGTAATTTAAAAATTACCGACCTAATTACCAAACTAAACACTTTTTTTAAATTTCATGGGGGGGTCCCATGAAATTTAAAAAAAGTCGGTGTTTGTCAAGTATTTAATTAATTGAATCAAAAAAATAATTTTCCAAATATGTTTAGGCGCCTTCGAGTATTCGAACTGATAACCTCCCCCTTTTTTGAAGCCGGTTAAAAATAAAGCTAACTGAGCATATGTTATGGATAAAGTAGTTCATATTGATGGACGGGGTCACCCTTTGTGTATTATGTAGGTATATGTCAACCGTACACTTATATACGCACGCGGCATACTATGTTCGTTAAACAGATTTTATCGATTTATGCCCAGAGCTCCTTTGTGCTCCGACCTTAGTTTATTTGTCTAGGGGAAGTAGTTTGAATCAACAACAATAAAATTGCCAAATTGGGTGTCGAAATAAAAGAAACGGATTCTTTGTCTACGTAGCGTAGCCCATTCCGCACTGTTGTTTTACCTTTTCCCTACGTACTGTTTTCATGTGCCACGGGTAAGATTTTGTATTACATATTTTAGTAAAATAGGAAATAACATTAAGTGTTCTTAATTAAAAAAAATACAAAAATGCTAAAGTAAGTCTTGCATAATAACAAAATTAACGAAAATTTTACCTGTTATAAAAAGTTCAATATGTAATGAAATACTTAGTACCTTATTTTTTTTAATGAAAAATGTTGATGTCTTGCACTAAAAAAGTTGATCGCTTACCAGATTCTTAACTATTATATAACAGTAGGGTTTTCCAGAACTTTGTGTAGATTACTGGTTCATTCAACAAAACGGAATAGTTTACATTTAATTAGAAGTTGAATAAGTATGAAGTAATAGTGAGATTTTGAGTGGCATAATACCCCGTCCCAGTTGGCATGTTTAAATTAACTAGTCCTCTAGGAAACGGGCCACTGCTCATTACATTATTTATAACATAATCAATGTTCAACTTACTAGAAAAAATATACTATTAAGCTTGGTCCGATATTTATTTAAATTAAAAATATATTATTACCTTTGATACTATAGTTTGAAATAATTACAACAAAGTACAATGCGACACCAATAAGTTGAACAAAACTGGCGGACTTTTGTACAAATTCCCGGCACGTAGGATGAACTAAAATGGCGGTTAGCGGTGCAGGTACAAATAATGCGCCGACGACCGCTTTTTTGGATCAATTTACGTGTCAGGAATTTGTACAAAAACAACTTATTTGTGTTGCATTGTAATCATTTTTATATGAAAAAAAAAGATAGGTACTAAAAAAAATACGTAAATAAACAACACAAAGGAGTTTTACGTATTTAAATTGGTTTATACTTTAGTACCATGGATAAAATTATCTAGTTCATAGAATGAATAGTATATTATAATTGTGTCTGTTAGAAATATGATAATAACGTTTTTTTTCGAAATGCACATAAAGGTAAACGTTTGGGCAGGTACAGATAGAAAAAAAACATTTTTTGTCTGTCTGTCTTTGGTTCCGGCTAATCTCCGGCTGAATCAATTTTGACGGGGCTTTCACTGGCAGATGAAAGTTGCATGTGTAAAAGTAGCCTAAGTTACAATTTACTAAGTTTGGAGAACTGCTCTAGCAGATTTTGTCACTAAGTACTAATCTATTAGTACTTAGTGACAAAATCTTATCCAGATTAAGTATTTTTTTAAATTTGGTTTTCATGACACACATAATACAAACCAGGTACCTATTTATTTACACGTGCTGAGCTTGAACACAGACAATGGTCGGCTTTTGTGTAAAAAAACATAACAGATTGAACACCAAAATCAAAAAGAAAATAAACTGGTTTCACTAAAGTTATGGTCACACCCAAGGATGTCAAAGACCCTGCAAATGGAAAAAGATATAGCCAAGACAGGTTAAATGATTATTATAGACAACCGGCCTTCTGCCTGCCGTCAACCCTATTTGGGAATGCATTTGTTTGTATAAAATGTTTTACAAACAGCCGTCGTTGCCTGATGTTAACCCTCCTTGGAAACGTAGTAATAGGACAAGATGTTTGTGCTTGAACAGATGAAGGGGTCCTATTCTAGACCGGACACACGGCTCCTGCTGCAGCAACATAAGTTGAGTGCTGCCATCACTCGATTGATGTTAGCTTATCATTTTTGAACAAAAAAAAAAGAAAAAATCCGTTTGCTAACAACAATGTTTCCCAACTGCAGCGCAAATGCAGAAAGAGGAAGCTACAAATTGATATACATATGTTTTTATTTCTGACTAGCTGCGCCTCGCGGTGTTACCCGCGCCTTAAGCAGCCTATGTGTTAATCCAGGGTGTCAGTGTTCGTTTGCGGAAGTAACAAACATACACACACACACACACACTTACAAACTTTCGCCTTTATAATATCATAGTGTGATAGTACATAGATGGTCAAAGTTAAAGGTTTACATACAGTACGAATAGGTACACTTAAAAAAATATAGGTCTATGCTTTTACTGTGTACGAGTAGTTTCAGGGCTCTTACAGATGAGCGACAGTAAATGTATACGGACAAATTACACAGATTGAGCTAGCCCCAAGGTAAGTTCGAAACTTGTGATATGGGATACTAACTCAAATCATAAAATATAGTATCGTTGGGTTAGTATCTCATAACACAAGCTTAAGCTTACTTTGGGACTAGCTCAATCTGTGTGATTTGTCCATATTTATTTATTATAAAGATCATGTATTTTATAACAAATACATTATACAATATGTAATAAAAACCCTGTCCGATCCTTGTAGGAGCAACTCAGACCGTCAATATGAAAAAAATCAACATTGTCATACAAATTGCCGGGCCGGCTGAACTTGTATGAAAATGTCGATTTTTTCTTTAAGTTTCAAGCATTGAAACTTACCCATAGGAAAAGTTGTTCATATTGACGGTCTGAGTTGCTCCTACAAAGATCGGACAGGGTTTTTGTTAGATATTGTATATAGATAAACATCCAAGACCCAGGTCAATCTGAACAAGATAATTTTCTATCTTGACCTGACCGGGGATCGAACCCGGGACCTCCGGTGTGACAGCGTGGCATGATAACCATTAGGCTACAGAGGTCATCAAATTCCTCGCGACACCTGTCTGAGACGGTCGCACGGTATTTTTTGACGGATTGATGTGTCATGTAACCGTTTGCTACAGTCTTTTATGGATACAGTGTAGCTGTTTCAAACTTTTTAAAATTAGCTGTAGTGAATGTTTGTAAAAATACCAAATTTTCTAGTTTTTTATGAGGAAAATATATGTACGCAAACGAATATCGAAACTTTTGTGGTCAGGTGTTCGATGTGTCGTTTAGGAATGTGGATATTTCCATATATTTCTAACGCTGTCTAAAATTATACTATAACAGTTCTTTGAATAGGGATTTCGGAAGTCTAAAAGGCTTACAATAAACGTAATTCTATTTCAAAACAATTACCATGGAAAATCGCCCTTACAACACTCCGTTACATTGTTATCCTATTTGATGTCGGCCAAACAATAGAGACACCTGAAGCTTGTATGAAAAGAAATTGTTTGAAAATTTCGCTTTCTGATAGCCGTGCCGCGTAGGCCACTTCGACGTTTTTCTTTTTGAACTGGGGACCATTGTGTTTTGTCAAAGGGTTGACAAGTTTTGTAAACATCCTTTATAATGGATACGTGTTTGTTCGTGGATTAACTGACAGTTTATTTTTGCTGTGGGCTTATTTGTCTGAATTCCGATTGTTTGAATATTATTTACTGACTGTAAAGTTTGTTTAACCGCGGGGGATGTCTGGTCGGCTTAAGGTATTTAAATACTTAGCATTACAGCAACAGCTTTTTACATGAGATCCTATTTATTCTATGTCTAAGAAAAAAAAAACTCTTTTATCATAAGTAGAAATATAAAAAAAAAACAGTCAATTTAAACAGGACCACCAGTTAACATGAGTTTTTAAGGGTCCAGTGCGGCCCCCATTTGTAAAAAATCATTTGAACAGAAACAGAGATATCATTCCGAATTTCGTCTTGCCCAAGCCCTAGAAAACCCTTCAAACTATTTCATGAAATACTGTTTACAGTTTAAAGTGAGCTTTTCTACGCACATTAGCCAAAAGTTGTCGTTTTTCGCTAATGTGCGTAGAAAAGCTTCACATTCTTATTTAAACTGTTAACAGTAGGTCATAAAATAATTTGAAGGATTATCTAGGGCTTGGTCAAAACAAAATTTTGAATGATATCTCCGTTTTTTTTTTCAAATGATTTATTTCAAATGGGGTCAGCACTGGACCCCGAAACATTAATGTATCCCCTTAACTAAAGACGCTGGGGTCGCCGTCATTTCGAAAATATCTGTCGCATATGTGCATTTTTGAGCAAATTACAGTGTGAGTTTAAAATAGCGGTCCATACGAATACTATTGTGGCAGATTAACACTTCGGTCGAGCTTGTACCTAGCTAAAGTCCCCAGGTACCTAATGAATCGCAACTTAGTTAAAACTAGCGGAAGCGATCGGCTGGACCAACTTGTAGGTCACTGGGCTACCCCTAATGTCAATCAGGTACCTTTGTCGGCGAAGCAACGATGCATTGACATGGAGATAAAACTATATCTACCCAAGTAAAATGTTATTCAAGTAGAATAAATTCGTGTCTACGTGGTGTTTTATTTCGAACAATATACGATACTTTCGAATAGAGCTAATTTACCTATGTTGATAAAGATACAATTATTGGTTCATTTTTAGGGTTCCTTTTCCGAAACTATAAAAACTATACTGTAGAAACTTGGTAAGTAGATGTATTCTGTTAACCGCATTAAAATTTTCAAACAAAATTAAAAATAAATATTTTTTGTTTGGGTTTTCCCATTCTTAAAACTGAAACTCAATTTTTTTTTATCAAACCCTTGCGTGTCGCATCCCATCCAAACCCATCTATGGATAGGTCTTCAAAAATTATATTGAGATTTTTCGTTTGCGCGAGAGATACTTGCAAAGTGGTAAAATGTGTCTCCCCCCTTGTAACTTCTAAAATAAAAGAATGATAAAACTACAAAAAAATATATGATGTACATTACGATGCAAAATTCCACCGAAAATTGGTTTTAACGAGATCTAGTACGTAGTTTTTTCTTAATACATTTATTGAAACCTCGATCAAAGTTACATCGAACTACAAGAACTTGATATTATATTACTTGCTGCTACGGAACCCTTCATGGGCGAGTCCGACTCGCACTTGGCCGCTTTTTTATTGATTTCGTTGTCTACCTAGAGCTCGGATATTTGTGAGCTAAGTGTGTTTCATTTGTAGGTACATTAATTATTGTTATTTAGTTATGACGAAGATGTACCAATGGCGCAAAAGTTGACAGGCTGCCTTTAAAAAAAAAAAATTCGTCCGTTTGGCCGGCCTATCGGCATCGTATTATATGGCCAACCGAATCAACAACCTTTTTAATTTTATGGATCTTAAACATGGCTAGCGGAAAAAATGTACAGGAAGAAAACATATTTTTTTTAATCTAACTTCTTTTTTAGGGTTCCGTAGTAAACAAGGAACCCTTATAGTTTCGCCATGTCTGTCTGTCGGTCTGTCCGTCCGCGGTTTTACATAGCCACTATAAGTACTAAAAAACTGTAATTTGGTATAGGTATGTATATTAATTATGCGGAAAAACTGGTAAAGTAAAACATTAATTTTTTTTAATGTAGCTCCCATACAAGTAAAGTCAAAAGTCAATTTTATTTTGTCGACTAACCAATCATGTGGGGTATTGTTGAATAGGTCTTTCAAAAATATTATGAGCTTGCAAACATCGTTTTTCGATTTAAGGATCCATTTCTGAAATATTTGGTTTTAAAGTGAACATTTTTGTTAGAGTCAAGTGTCTCCCCCCCCCCTCATATCTGCTAAACGGTTATATATGAACACGTGAAAAAATTCACAGCTATAGCAAATATAACGAAATTTAAAGGAAAACTACCAGAGCTAAGTAGGCGATCAACTTATAAAATGTATTCGGAAAAGGAAAATTTCCTACAATAGAAAATTAGTTTTTAGACGTTTTTAGCGGCATGAACTCAAAGTTGGCATTCGTAACTACGGAACCCTACACTGCACGTGGCCTGACACGCACTTGGCCAATTTTTTTTTTTATCAAATGTGGTTTCACGGTTGGTCTTGTGTCACACAGGAGTAGAATACTATTTGTGACCACGTTTTTCCGTATAGTATCGCAAGACGCGACGGAAGGAGTTATTCCGGTCAATTCCAGGTCCCCAAAGTCTGATACCCTAGTGGATATACGTTTTATTTTAATTATTTTTAATTCAGGTCTGATTTTCCGTCAGGGTATCAGAAATAATAATTCAGTTTTGTATTTCGGTCGGGTATCCAAACGTATTTATGGTAAAGTAACAAAATATTTATAAAGTTACTGGAAAATATTGATTTTGTATATAAATCTTGTATATAAATTGTCGGATAACTTAAAGTAATAATCTTCATTAGTTTTTTTTTATCTGGAATATGTCCCATAATGTACCATGTGATCGTAATATTCTATTTTTGTTAAGTTTCAGATTTGCATTGCTTAATTATTTACAATTTTTTTTTCATGTTATCTAAATCAAATGTGCAAATTTATGATTATTTGTGATTGATTAGGTGTAACTAATAAAAACTGATTATTTTTTCATCAACAACTATTTTTTTTTTCACTGTACTTACCCATGAAAAAAGGTAGGAGATTAGTCTGGACTAATCAATTTTATAGTGGATAAAACCGGGAAAAAGTAATAATAATAATTAACAGTTGATCCGTTTGGTAGATCAGACCGGAATAATTCAACGGCAGGTTTAAGTAACACACAACGGGAAGCAGCGTCTTCGGTACAGAGAATTTATACCATATACTGCGATGGATGGATGGAAGGCCTTTAGTCCAGGGAAATGTTTTACAAGACGTTCGGTTCGTTCCGGCGCAGTTCGGGTATGAATGTACGATTCTCGCGCCATCAGTTACCTAATACCCGAACTAGGGCGGAAGGAACTGAACGTCACGTAACATGGATTAAAAAAAAGGCGGAAACTGACTTCATTAATTTCTGATAGGGTTCCCTCAACCGTACAGGTTTTTCACTAACTATATTCAAACGTAAGTTATTTAAACTAAGACAACCAGAACCTCGAGACGGGTCATTACTTGCAAATCAGTGGAATTAGAATTACAGTCTGTATTCCTAAAATATCGTCCGTAATTAAAATTGAACGACTTACTTGTCAGAAACCAATTTTTAACATATTTTTATTTGACTTACAAATGCATGTAATGTATGTATGTACACTGTACACATGTCTACCAGGAGAGTTATAATTAGTTTCTTGTCCAAAAACATTATTGTCTCAATTAAAGTGTACATTAAGACTGTAATATTTTGGTCACTTATTACAAACACTACTCGCTTATGATCAGATATTATGATCATTATAAGAGCCGTTGCTTCTTATGAGATCCAAAGTAAGGGACCACGTTTCAGAGCCATAAGTCATGACTGTAGACATTGGTTGTAGACTTTAGTATTGAGGCACAGAGGTATTTTATACCTTCATTTAATAGAATTTCAGATACCATTTGACATGCGCGAAAATCCAGCCGTGGCATCGTCCTTTGCTCTTTTCACGGGCCCACTACAGTTTAGGAAAATATTTGCAAGCGTTAATGCTATCTCATTCATATCGCAGGGGAGGGAGGCAGACGGTAACTGGGCTTTTGCCAAATGTGGCACCGGCTGAAAGTTTACTCCTTCTGCTCCCAGTGGCACTAGGTTTATTTGCAACTTAATGATGCTTTGCGAGTCTTTCACATAATAGTAACTAATTGGACACCAGATCAAAAAAGACCCATGAGTCGAAGAAGACCTACGGAAGATGGGAAAGTACACGGCATGGAGAAGGCAGGCCACCGAAAAAGCGAGGCCAAGCAAGACCCACAAAGGGTTATAGTGCCGAAGAAAGTAGGTAAGTAAGTAAGTAAGCGAGTCTTCACAACAAAGGAATAGTATTCGAAGTAAAAAGAAAATTCTCTAACACATTTCAATTAGGTACATAATTTCGGCCTCTTGGCCACTTCTTACTGGACACAATAAAATTTGGCCATTCGAGGTCCTCTAGGCTTCAGAAGTCACGATAACTCGTCGTTTGTCCATTGCCATAGATTCAATATTTTTTATAGCTATGCAAATTCAATTGTTCTTCATTCAAAGCTTTATGAACTTGTGATGAAGTCCAGTTTGGCCTGCCTTCGGTTGCCAATATAGTTCACTTAAAAAAAAACTTAAAAATAATACCTAAAATAATGTTAGCCGCTTATACGAATAAAACAAGTAATTATAAAAAAAATAGGGCAAGGTTTTATCTATAACATGACCTAAAAAGATTAAAATGCTCCTTAAGACAATCAATCGAGCCCAAACTCGGTGGGGTTATGTTGTTTTATCACAGAGATGCCATAACTATTTCCAAGCTTCATCATCAGATCAGCTCCGATATACGTATGCGTGCAATTTCAGCTCAATCGGAAACCGGGAAGTGTGTCAAATTTTACTTGCGAGATTTAATTACAGACAGACAGACAGATAGACAAACAGACAGAGAGACAACGGTACAGGTGAAACTAAATAAAAGCTTGTAATATAAATGACAAAAGGAAAAAAAAAACATATTTGGTATAACAACCTTACTAAAAATAGAATAAACAAATCGATTCTTAAAATAAAATAAAAACTTATATAGTAAATAATTATAATATAATAAATTTAAATAAACCCATATATGGCCAAATTAAAATATTTGAGCAAGGTTCCAAGTGAATGGTACCAAAAGTAGCTGGCCAGTATAACGTATCGTTTCTCCTGCAGTCGCGCTTGCGTACGCCGCGGGAGCCGGGACTTCGAACGAAATAACAGATGCGACGCTTCGTGCACACGTTCCACGAGCCTTGCCGCAATTCTGGTTGCATTGAAATATTTGCGTGGCCATCTAACTTGGAAGATCAATTTAGTGTAAATTACTAATGTTTTTCTTGTTTACAATTGCAAATGTTTAGAAATTTTGTACCTGATATCTCTTCTCTTCATAATCGTATCCGTCTGAACATCAGGAGCAGCTCCCTTCACAATAAACTTATACTTTTTTATTTATATAGGTGTATTCCTACTATAAGAATCAGATTACTGAAAAATAAAATAAATTTCACTTTTTAACCCCCGACGCAAAAAGAGAGGAGTGTTATAAGTTTAACGTGTCTGTCTGTGTATCTGTCTATTTTGTCTGCTGTGGTATTGTAGCTCCCAAACGCATGAAACGATTTTCGTTTAGTTATTTTTGGGTCATAGATAATTTTATCCCCAGTGTTCTCAGCCATTTTTCATGAAAATCTGCTCAGCTGTTTAAAGATCGTCAGATCTTATCTACTTTATGAGGAGATCTTGCTAACTTCCGATCGATTCGAAATTTTGTACCGTGTTACTTCAATGATATTGTAAGGATATGGTTAGGTAACCATGACCTAATCAGCCTTTTGAAGACCATAAGCTCTTTAATAGTTGATTTATTGTTAATTATAACAGTTTATTTCTTGGGTAGGGGGATTTTAAAAATATAGTTTTACTTTTATTATTAAACTTTGAAAGTCAAAGACGTGATTCTTAGTTTTAGCCAACTTTTATAGCTCCTGTTTTTCTTCATGACTTCAGCAGTATAGCCATATAAATTTATTTCTCGACAAAACGCTACCCTCAATAATTTAAAAAATATTTAAGTGTCAAAGACCTCTTTTCAATGTTTGCCTTAGCCAGGTATGTCTCACTCCTACGCCGGCTTACCAGCCATTCAGACAGTGTGCTAATTTGGTTAAAACACATGAAGACATAAAATCATTAGTATTATAATATAACATAGGTAGATTGTCAGTCCAGGCCAACCAAATTATCAAATAAATTTGATCTAAAGATGCGGCGCATTGGAGGAAGATTGTAAAAAATTATAATAAAATCAGCATCTCACTGCAAATGATATAATGAAAATATATTTGTTGCGAATGGTAAAAAAGTGTATATACCCGTAAAAACAAGGTGCCTATGTATACGAAGATAAATACAAGTTGGTGGAGCGATAGTGGCAGGGTGGAGGGGAAGCGCCAGAGCCAAACTAGGTCGAACCTGTATTTTGGAGGGCTGCCTGTCCAACAGAAATATGACTACCTCTCTGTTGGCCACAGTATTTTGTAGGCAGCGAACGATTCTCGTTTCTGCGGAGAACGGAATCGCGCTTAGTCATCGCTCGGGCGAATCGTTATTGACAGCCATGTGAGGAATTGAGGATTATGCGTTCAATCTTCGGGCAAAAGGAAACTATTAATGGAACGATGTTTTATTAATAGTTTTAATAATAGTAGAAATGTTAGACGTAACAAAACAGGTTTATCCTGGGCTCCGTTAATTTTTTTATATATATTATATATATTGTTATATACACTGTTTGTTTATAACAAAACAGAAATTTAACGTTTTTGAAAACGAAGGTGAACACTAAAGAGGTGATAACAGAAACATAGATTTTTATTTATGTAATAAATATAAAAACAAATATTAAACAGCGGATAAGCTCGTTAAAATGGCAATGGACGGGACACATGGTGTGAAACCGATGGTCATTGGGGCAAAAAGTTTATCAAATGGCGTCCACGTACTGGCAAGCGAAGCGTAGTACACCAACCCACAAGGTGGTCGACGACCTGACCAAGATCACTCGAAAGCGCTGGACGCAGGCCGCTCTTTATCAATTTTTTTTTTCTAGTAACAAATCAGTCAATTGTTACGTAGAAAATTTGACCTTATGTAAATTCGACAGCTTGTGTGTTCCCCAAAGGACAGCGAGCCACTTAACGTTCCCGGTGTGTATGAAATTTCTTGTTACGGCGGACGTCACACACTATACACGTTTTGACAAGGGCAAAGTCTTAGGCTGAGGGAAAGGTTTTGTCCCTCGTAAAATACGAGAAACAATAGAAATTAGTCGATGTCCCAATTTTAATCGAGATGCCGGTTGGAGGTTTCCCCCTACCTGGAAACCAGTTCTTCAAGACACGCGTAATAAATGTCAGGTACAGCCGACAGTCTCTGACACAGTGAGCTTTTTTTACGCATGGGCATCATCACCAGCAGCCGATGACGAATAAGATGAAATTGAGCCTCCCAGTACATCCGCGGGAGTCGTCAACGCTGGAAATCAGCAACCCCCACCACTGTCGGTACGAGCAAAGCGAGCGATCGTTCGCCGCCCGCGCGACTCACCACTAACATCAGTGTGGTCGCGTAGCAGCTTCGTGAATGCGCGTGACATTCACTGTGATAAAAACATTCGGATGAGGTCAAAACATGTCGAATATTAGCTGACACCCTACGCGAGTAACTCGGTGTGCGTGTGGATGGAGTGCTCTTTTTCCGACTCCATATGAACAAAACGTTAGGTTTTAGGACAAAATTGTGCCAACATCGTGACATAATTCAAAAAATTGTTCCTCCAATAGTTCAAAAGTTATAGTCGAACAATTGGAACACTTGGATAAAATCATATCTCATAAAGTACTACAGCTGTGTAGAAAATGTATATATGGAAAATTAAGACTTTATTTGTGTTATAGAATAACAGTTACATCAATAGATTTTAACGTTTTATTTAGATTTTATAAGGGTTAGTTTGGAACACTCAATCCTCGTAATTGGAGAACGGAGTGTTCCTAAAATTTCCTATTTCTGCTGGATAAATATAATGTTTTTTCGGTACAGTATAGTAATAATTTAGAATGAATTTGTTCCATAAAAACCTTAACCATAAAAGCGCTGGTTGAAAAGCAAATAAAAATTTTATTATTTTTTCAATGTCCCTTATGAGTGTTCCATATTTTGACAATCATTTACTAAACCCAACGTCATATCAATACGAAACTTATATCCAAAATTGTGCAAACGCAAGCACTAAAACTTGGCATTTTACTTATAAATGTCAGTTGGATGCTTTATTAATTTATCAATATTTTATAATTTCCAAAGGAAATAATTGTGTAGGGTGTCCATGCATTACAAAAGAAAAATATTCATACATACATAAGTAGGTATCTATTTTTAAAATATAACTAAAACACGTCTCACATTAAAAAAAACTGGCCAAGTGCGCGCCGGACTCCCGCACCGAGGGTTCCGTACAAACCTGTAGTATAGTAAGTTTAAAATTATTAAAAATATTTTAATTTAAATGATGTAACTAAATATTTACGGGTTTTGCAATTTTTCCTTTATCTGTGCTTTTTATGCTTGGGCCGCACCAGCGCCTATAGTCACGAAGCTTCGTGCTATTACACGATACACGCAAATGTGACCGGCCGTTATCGGGTATCGTCCCGAATATTCCGACTTTGTCTTCGTTATCGCACGGGTGGCGGTACATCAAAAGGTTTTAGCGCGCTAACAATTCGCTTTGCGTGGTCGGACTAGCGTTGTTCATTTTGCTGTTTGTTTTCAACTTGTTCAGACGCGTGCGTTCGACGGTGCCACGGTTGTTAATGCTTAAAAATGGAGTGGAACGATAAAATGGTGTAATTTTTTTTAGGTTTTCTTTCTAGGTTTCTTTTTAGGTTACAATAAATGCATTATGTATTTGTTATCACACATGTAAAAGTGTATATTTAAAACACGTAGATGACGACATCTTGGATTATTGCCCGATAGTATGTGCAAAATAATAAAGGCGCTGGTATGACCACAGCTTTCCCGCGATCACTTTTTAGTGTACAAAACGTACGAAGCTTCGCCGCGCATTGCTTCGGGGCGATAGACGCAGGTGCAGCCGAAGCATAAGATATTGTTTCGTACCAAATTTCAAGATTCTGAGTTTGCGGAAAGTACCCTGTAGGTTTTAATTCCCTTGCGAGTGTCGAAAAATTGCGGAAATTTGCGGCATAAACGGCTGTATCTTTTGATTGCGTTGGCTTAGAAGTTTGATTTTTTCACAGCTCCAAGGGACAGTAGATTTGAGTACTTGATATAAATTCCAGCTCGATACCTCCACGCGTTCCTTAGAAAAAGAGTCTTGACAGGCAGACGGACGGACGTGATCCTCCAAGGGTTCCGTTTTTTTCCTTTTAAGGTACGGAACCCTAAAAACACAAATAAAATGTAGATAGCTATAAGTACCTAATATTAGTTTTTAAGAATGATTAACATCATACAAACGTAAAACAAATAACGTACATTACGTCATATTCTGGATTATTTCGACAATTTTTTATCCAGATTTTATTTTGTACGAGAACCTTGTGGCCAAGATTATTAGATAGATTCCACGCCAAGTACGACGTTTTTTTCATATAAAAATATTTTACATTGTTACGTCTTTATCTCTGACATGGTAGACAAAGCCCAAGGGCCACGCTTAACGTAATGATGGGCATTAATATGGGAAAAAGAAATAGAGAACATGCAATATTTTCGATTCGATAACATCGAACTCGACGTAAACCTCTTGCCCAAACCCGCTTTAATGCTAAAAGCTGAAAATTGAAAGGGACGCCACCGCTGCCATGCAAATAGCCAGCACTACACTGACTATATAATCCGCGTTTGGATTCACTCAAACTGATAGGCACCGATCCGAGCTTTCCGTTTTGTCCTTCCTGTCACTAGAGATAAATCATGTAACATGGTCGAGAGAAATTAATGTATGACACCTAGAGTTCGTCGGATTATAGCAGCCCGGGGGCGCTTAAATCGTTGACAGAGAAGAGAATTGATATAATTGAGGTTGAGAATTGAGACACTATAAAGATAGTAAATACATCATCACGCCTGATACCTACAGGGGTAGGCAGAGAAAGAGACTATGGACCTCCACTTGCTAAGATCTGGACAGACCGCTTTCGCTACACCTAAACACACGTTCTTTTGATCTCTTTTCCTAAGGGTTCCGTACCCAAAGGGTAAAAACGGGACCCTATTACTAAGACTTCGCTATCCGTCTGTCTGTTTGTCATCAGGCCGTATCACACGAACCGTCATAGCTAGACAGTTGAAATTTGCACAAATGATGTATTTTTGTTGCCGCCAAAACAATAAATACAAAAAATTGAATAAATTAAATTTTCAAGGGGGGCTCCCATACAATAAACATGATTTTGTATAGATAATGGTACGGAACCCTTCGTGCGCGAGTCTGACTTGAACTTGGCCGGCTTTTTAAATGTCTGCAATTGAGTTACAGTACGGTTGTCGAGAATGACCTTGACCTACTCTTCCACTCACATGTGATAGAGGTACTAAGTATTTATTTTCTTAAAAATTAGAGCTCGTACACGGTTTCTTTTCCATACATACAAACATGCATACACACATATAATCACGTCTTTATCTCTAATGGAACTTATGTTTGACGTCTACTCTGTCCCACGAGAAATTCAACTTCTTGTTAGCCCGCTTATCCACAGGTGGAAAGCGCGGGTTGTTAGATTTGGGCACTGTGAATTATTCCTGTAGTAGGTTGAAAGATCATCGGCGTATATAAAACTGCTAGTTGATAGATAGTGTGGTTGATCATTTGTATATATATTGCACAGGGTAGGCGCAAAGACGCTACCCTGTGGAAGGCCGTCTATTTAGTTACGCCATCTACTCTTTTGTTAATGCAACAGGCCTTGGAAGCGGCGGTTACACAACAGTGTCATAAACCGTACTCAGGTCCACGAATACTACTCCTGTGACCAAACCGCGCTCGAAACCATCTTCGATATGCTGCGTTAGATTGAGCACCTGTCTGCAACAGGACTTACCCGGCTGGAAACCAGCCTGCTCCTGAATTAATTATGGTTCTATTGTCTTCGTCACTCTATCTTGTAGAAGTCGCTCAAAAAGTATAAAATTGTGACAAAGAAGAGAAGATATTGAGTGGTAGTTTTTGGGTTCGTCAGCTGGTTAACCTGGTTTAAGCAGGGCTATTAGTTTGGCTTTACGCATTTAGGGATATTCGAAGTGCTTACACAGCTATTAAATATAGCCAGCAGCCATGACATTTCCCTGGGACCCAAGTGCTTCAGATGTTCAACTGAGATGTCATCAATGCCATAGGCTTTCCCATTTTTTAGAGCCCTAATGACTGTCATTATCTCAGCGTTACTTAAAAGGCTAATTGTGGAAAATATTAGAAAATCATACAAAAATTAAAAATGAATATAAATTTGTCAATCAAAAATGCCCCCACGGATTGTACCTGGCTCAAAGGTACCCATTATGCTAGCTGCATTTCCTCTTTGAATAGCAATGGATATCCTTTGAACCAGGTACCAGCCAGAGCGGTAGTCATAACCACGATCCCTTAAGCGACGTCCTATCTCACTAATAAAGTCCCTTGCCTCCAGACACCATGGGCCAGCAGTCTCTACGGCGACAGGCACAAAATCATAATGTGTAGATAACATTGAATACTTTGCTCTTTTTTTGGTAGCAGCAGCCTGCGCAGCTGCCCCAGGTGATCGCGTGGTGCTAGTGAGATAAGACGCCGCGTAAGTGCTGACGCATGTTGCGTCCCACAACAAACTCCGTCCTCTCTGCCACGGAATCAAAGTCAATCCATCGGGTCTTTTGCCATCCGTCCTTGAAAGCCCTGGAGGCTCTAACTGGCAAGGAATATTCGCGGATATTAATGCTCGACGTATTATGTCATTAATTGCGTGATGGCGCGATAAACGACCAGCACATCGTACACAACCAAGTCCATGATGCCCATCTACGTCAACTGTTCCCCCACAGATGCAACGATGCGGCGCACATACTGCACAACCCAATCTTAATGCCACAGCCACTCTCAAAGAATCATTATCTAAGAGTGTCCCCATAGATGGCGATGGCACAGCATGCAGCCAAGCTCCAGATTCTGGTTGAGCTGATGCTTTAATTCTAGCTAAATGAGCACCATCTGCTTGGCTTTCCAACTCCCTTAAAATAAATCTTGATCTGGCGTCATCCCAGAGCTTCTGTACTTCCCGTCTGACCGGAAAAGATTCATTCGGACATTTCATAGACCAGGCTGATAAAGCCTCACTCACATGGGGCAAAATCAACCCGTCACCATTAATTTCTAATATTTTAGCAACTAAGTTGACCACCCCATGGGAGGACGCTAAGAAGGCCGGCACCGAAACCTCCGACAAGCGACGAACACCAAGACCTCCATGCCTAACCGGTAAAGAAGCTTGGGCCCATTGAGCTTCGTCGAGCTTAACATTGAGTATGGTCTCCAGGCTTATCCGTAACGCTTCATCAAAACATTGAATTTCCCGAGGACATAACCAAGCTGGGCATGCTCTAATGATATAGGTTATACGAGGCATAGCGAGAGAACCACGAAGGATTGCCAAAGCAATGTGTGACGACAAATGTTTCAAACGCTCATGCGAGGCAACAAAAGCTGATAATTTGTCCATTATCACCGCTGGGATCGCTTGCTCAGTGATGGGGGCACCTAAGAGTGTAAAATGATCATCATCAATAATCTTTAATCCTGGTAACAAAGCTTCAAAACGTGGAATGGACGCTAAGGCTTCGCTTCCGCTTACGTATACCTGACATTTGTCTGTGCTTAACCTCAAACCAAGTGACTGAAAGCTTTCAGTTAAATATTGCAAATCCGCCACCACAATATCTGGATGGCCACCCAATGTACCGTCATCTAAGTACCAGACATTTAATGGTGACTTAAGGTTACTAATAGTTTTTTGGATGGCCAAACTGAAAAGAAGAGGCCCCAGCGGGTCTCCTTGCTGTGCACCAACTTGTGATGTGATAGGCATTTCATTAAAAAAAAGGTGACTTGGTACGGCATAGCATTGGTAAAGATATGGATAAAGTTCCGGTGTATGCTCAAGAACCTCATTTAAAATGGTGTCTCTCTCCACGCTGTTAAATGCATTTACTAAATCCAATTTGAATATAACGTCGTTAGTGTTTTTCATTACAGTAGCGAAATAACGGGTCGCATGTATGGCAGCCTCACAGCCTCCTGACGTCCCAAAGCCCAACTGATGTGGCTGTAAATAATGAGATATTCTCTGCCTCACTGCCCCACATGCAACCTTTGAAACCAACCGTCTCAATGTGCTTCCCACTGCAATTGGTCTTATTCCACCCTCTCGTTTTTTTAATGCACATAACGAAGCGCCGTATAAATATGGGCAAACTTGTGGATTTAGGAAGCCTCTCAAAAGAAAATTGCACATATTCGTCAAAGCCTCCAACAGACGTGTCCCGTTGTCTCCCGCGGAAGGAGATACAAGTTCTTTAAGATGATCTGGTCGCAAACCATCGATTCCAGATGCCGAACCTGTCTGAAATGAATTCAAAGCGTTGAGAACTTCATCCGAGGTTACCGTAAGAAAAACATTAGTACGGTTAGGTTCCGCCGGCAAACACAACGGTCGGGATGGTAGCGGATGTTTTAGTCTTAAAGCATCACGAGTATCAGCGTTATTTGGTGCAATAGAACAGTCCGATAGCAAAAGACGAACGGCACCCTTAAGGTCACCATCATGAACCTTTGATTCAATTAACTTATTAAGGGAAAAGGTTTTTTTCCGATTGTCATGGGGGAAGGTTATGCTATAAGCAGTTTCAATATTTTCCTTTACCTTTGTAGTTAAGGAAGCACGCCCCTCACGAGTAGGTACCTTTAACGCCGTAAAAGAGAAAGAAAGAAGAGCAAACCAGGCTTCCACACTGTTATCTCCTATACAATCGTCAATAAGAGATTTCAACTTGCCCGCCGCCACATTTCTTGCTCCTTTTGGAATGTGTTTTAAAACCAAAATATTATTTTTTAAAGAGGACAAAGTGTCAAGTTGGTTCTGAGGCGTTGGTTCTTGAACCAAAGGTGGTGGGGCAGAACTAGTGTCGCCATCTGGACGATCGTGCCTATGCATGCGGCTCATGTGTACAGCCAATCCTCTTGGGACAACAAATTGCCGAGATACGCCCGGGCAGAGAGGACATGTTCTGTGACTCGCATTATCAGACATAATTATTAAAATATCAATAATAAAACAAAAAAAAAAAAAAAAAAAAAGTATAAAACCAAAACGATCAGAATGATAATGCAGTCTATCCTTTAAAAAAATAAAAAAAAAAAAAAACACAATAAATGAAAAAACCAAAAATACACAAGTTTTTTACAAATTGTCAACTTCAATTAAATAAAAAAAACACAATAACATAAAAACACAAAAAAAACATAGCAGTCATAAACTAAGTTTAAAACAGAATAAATAAAATTAATAAATTGATTTCAGTTAACCTAAAATAATAAGTAAAAATAAAATAAATTTTCAAAACAATGAGAGGAAAAAGACAAGCCCTAGCCGTCATAAATTAAGTTTAAAACAAAACTAATTCAATTAATAAATTTATTTCAGTTCACCTAAAATAATAAGTAAAAATAAAATCAAAATTATACAGTCAATTTTTAAAACAATGAAAAGCCAATTGTGTAAATTAAATAACACTTCCATTCATTCATTGCAATTAAAAACGAAATTAAAACCAATTCACTTAAGAACTGTAAATTAAATGACTAGAAAATTTATTAGCAATATTCCTCAGTAAATTGGAATTTATAATCATATTGCACAAAACTTAAATGTAATTTATAGAATAATGTCCAAAAAAATCCATATAAAATAAAAAAAAAATATATATACATATCTAATGTCCATATTTTTCACTATAATTTATTTTTGAATTGTCAAAAAGATCCTGTGTCCATTCAAGTAGTATATTTTCTTCTAGAGTACTAGTGCTGCCCTCTGTTGCCTTTTCCTTCCATAATAGATTAGGTTTATTTGTAGTCGCTGCTAAATGGCCATTTTGTTCACTAGACTGAGTTGAGATTTGAGTCGAGTCGTTTCGAACATTGGAACGGTCTAAAACAGAACCTCTAACACCATGGACACTCCAATTGACGCAACAAAATACCGCACCTTGATCAGATTTTAAGTGTAAAAACTAAATAACCAAAGAGAAGAGAGAAAACAAAAACATAAATAATATCTTCCAAAATAATTAGGCAGTTGGCGGGATTTGATCTCGTGCCTCCGCGATCATAGACGTATGTCTTAACCACTGTTCCAAATCTACGTGTGACAGGGCAGTCGAAATAGTTTAACTGTATCTACTGTTTGCTCTGTTTATTTGCTGTTGTGCCGACGGGATGACTAATCAGCTGTTAACAGCTGAGTCACACACAGCTGATCGTCAACAAAAACGAACGACTTTCGAAGTTTATTTGATATTTTACGTCCATAATACTATTATACTTCTCAAGACTGCAGGTTTTACCGGGCGGAGTTAGTGAGAAGCTTCCTTCCAGGTTGTTTAGAAGCAAGAGGGTCGCTATTTAGTCAGCGAAGAGCGCTCCAAGCTTTTTTGGTATTTCCTCTATTTATTATAGCCCTCAATGCCAAAGAAGCCGCTAGATCTAGAGTAGAGCTATGGGGTCATAAATTTCCAGATTCACTATGTGATATTCCACCCGCTAAGAAACTTCCGACTTCTCACGTGTTAGCTAGACAGTTGATTTTTTTCACAGTTGGTGATGGTGGTTTCGTGTCAACGCTTTTACCGCTTTTGCCAGGCCCATGTGCTACTCCCGCTTCACAGACCTGGCATGGTGGCCGCTTAATTTTTAAGAACGCTCCGAGACCATGAATTTGTAAATATTTAGGATTTCGTATCCAAAGGGTAAAAACGGGCCCTATTACTAAGACTCTACTGTCCGTCTGTCTGTCACCAGGCTGTATCTCATAAACTGTGATAGCTAGACAGTAAAATTTTTACAGATGATGTATTTTTATTACTGTCCGTCTGTCTGTCGCCAGGCTGTATCTCATAAAGTGTGATAGCTAGACAGTTAAATTTTCATAGATGAAGTATTTCTATTGCCGCTATACATAACACCACATACTAAAACAGAATAAAACAGTATTTAAGTAGGTAGGTATTCCCATACAACGAACATGAGATTTTATAGATAATAGCACGGAACCCTTTGTGCGCGAGTCAATCAATCATCATGTTATATAACGATTAACAAAAGTTTTAGCCAATCGGTTGCATTGGTAACTTTAAAATCAATTTTTCGAACAAAAATTTAGGCCGTGATTCTTTAAATTAATACAACTTTTTTATTTATGAACGGACTTTAATGAAACAAACACTATATGTTAGGTAAGCATATCAAAATACATTAGTGAAAACCGCAACCAAATCGGTTCAGCCGTTTCCGTGCATAAACGCACAGACAAACAGACAAAACTCCTAAAAATCATTGTTTTGTGTTCTATTGCGTTGATAAACGCCGTCAACAATATTTTTTCTCATTTATCTTCCATGTACAGACAGCGATCGGTTACATTTTATTATATGTATAGATAAGCACCTAGTTTAAAAAAAGGTTTCAACTTGTTTAAAATAAGCTACTGATACTGCACTGATAATTTAGTTTGTCTAGCGCCGCTAGAAAGCTTGGAAATTTGCAAGGGCGTATTCGTATTGGAAGGACCCGGCTTTTCAAATTTTAGTCTATGGTTTTGACCAAATAGGGTAGTGTGTAATCTTTCTTGTTTCTTTCGAGTTGAATTGGTTAATTACATTACGCATAGATATAACATAACCTACGTTTGTACGTAAATTCGTGATGAGACGCGCACGCAACGGGGAAGCGGTGCCCTGGAACGACGAAGTCGCCAAAGACGTTCGTGGCCAAATGTCGCGCGCTGTTAGCAAAGACGCGAGGTTTCGTCAATTTATGCGTAAGAAGGAAAGTGTTTACTGATTTCTCGGGCTTGCTTCGCTTTGCCCGTTCCGTAGAAATGGAAGACGCTGCCACGCGTTCCCGGCATGAGCCCGGCCTGCTCCTTTAAGTCCGGCCGAAGTCGGCGCCCAACAACAACAGCGGCCGAAGCAGCGCCGTAACCGTACGGATTCCGCCGTCGCACCACTCCTCCACGCGGCCGAGCGCCGAGGGCAACGGGACGCCTCCAGCCGCAAACGGGAATTTGACGTTATGACGCCCTTAGGATGCTCATCCACGATCGAATCAAATCCCTAAACTTCGATGCGTTTACTGTCAACAGTACGGACACTTACGAGAAGAATGTAATACGTTTTCTGTTATAAGCGTGATAACAGTGAAAAGTCACCTTTCTATAGCTACGGTCGCGGAGCAAGAGAGGTAATGTGGTCACAATCTCCTGCATGTAATCTATCGTTCTCTTCACTTGCTTTCGAAAATTATTAGTCGTGTGAGGATCAGTACAAATACTGACAAAATTCAAGCGCGAGGGGAAAACCGCTGCTACGGCGACATACTTAATGTTTATACGCTCTTGTTTGATATGATGACAAAATTACTAACTTTGTATTGGTGCAAGCAAACTACAATTGCCCACGTCACAATAAATTTGCAGATGCCTCTCCCAACGCTGAATGAAACCTGAAACGTCAAGCAGTAACAACTGAATATTTAAGCAACTTAAGCTTAAATCGAATCGAAGACATAATTTCCTGCATATTTAGTGGAATTTAGTTCAAACAGTGACATTGAAAGTTGATTGTTTGCCGAAATCAATTCCCAGCTAAGATCCGATAACAATGCTCGGCTATTCCGTGTGTTCGCTTCCACCAATTCGATAAACTTATTGAATTATTTCGAGGGCTGAGTGAGGCTATGAATAAGTCACGAAACAATGCAAACGGTAATGAAATACAAAATGTAAATGATTAAACTTTGAATTGGCAGCGACGTTGAAATTTATGAGTATATCGAACACTGATGGAGCAAGTTTCAACGAAATTCGGGCTCGTATTTATATCAAATATTTAAAATTCATGTTCCGCAAGTTCAAGATCTGTCCGTAGTTCAGAAAGAAGTCATTTTATTTGATGAGGTATTTTTTAATTTTTAACAAAGGTCCGAGTGCGAGTTGGACTCATATACTAAGTGTCATTGTTCAATATTTATAACACTTTAGATAGGTATCCTTAAACAGGTGTCGTTAATTTTTGTCTTATAGTTTTTAATTCATCTTTGAATATTTTACAGACTTACATACCTATTATCTTTGTTCAAAAGAAACGAATATTAAGTAAGTATTAGTTAATTATTATAACAATAATAGACACCAAAAATCAATGTTTCTTTTAAATGAACCATTTCTTTGAAATGTGGTTACCCTATTGTATAATCTTTTTCATATATCAAAAGTATTAGATAAGATGACGACCTCTGTGTCCTAGTGATCATCATGCCAGGCTGCCACATCAGAGGTTCTATCCCTGGTCAGGTCAAGATAGAAAATAATCCTTTTCAGATTGACCTGCGTCTTGAAAATATTGTCGTGTAAGGAGATGAATGACATTGTGAACGTCACGAATTCGAACAAAAAGAATTTAACTGAAGGAAAATTTCGTCAATAGCATCAGAACACGATTGACCTAGTGGTCTAAGCGATGGACTGTAAATCCAGGGACAGCTGTTCAAATCACAGCCACTTATAGTGTTTTTGAAGTTTTGAAAGAAGTTTCTAGATAATACTAGACTAAATGGAAAAGAAAATACGGGACAGAAAATGAGTGAAAGAGAAGGCGATAGAAAATTAGTAATTTGAGTTTGGAACATTGATGCGATTCTGTTCGAATTCGGGGGGTATATAAACGGAACAAGGCGCCGCCTAAGGCAGTTTTAGTTGGAAAGTGAAATCCGAAGAAGGAAGAAAAGAGAAAATAAGAAGAAAAGAATAGTAGTGAGTAAAGTAAAACAGTGAGTAAAGTGAAGTAGTGAGTAAAGTGAAGTGTTCAGTGCAGTGAAGTCTGCGCGTGTGACAGTGCAGTGACCTTTTTCGCGCGTGTGACAGAACAGTGACGTTTTCACGCGTGTGACAGTGCTGTCACGTTTCCGCGCGCCTGATAGTGAAGTGACAGTTGGAGTGCAAAGAGGACTGACACTGTCAATTGTGAGTATCGCTTGTGTTGTAAATAAAGGCACCATTCCATAGAATATGTTTCCTTTCCTATCCCCAACCCACTCTCGTGACAATATAGTATCGTTGAGCTCAATTTGTGTGATTTGTCCGTAAATGTTTTATTTATTTAGATAGCAAAATAATATAAAGATTACAAGCTGAAAAATGGGTTGCACGAAAAATTTATAAAATAGTCATAGAAGAAGGAAGAGTATTTTGTAAAATAATAACATAAATAACACATTTGAATTCCAATGAGCCCTATACTTATATTCTTGAATAAACTCACATAAATATGAATAAATACATTAACATACTTAAATTATTGCAGCAGAGTTTTTGCGACGGTGTCAAATTACCTGCACTTGGAAGTGATCCCGAGATCGTACTATCGTTATGTTTTCGGTATGGTATTGTATCTACCTACCTATATTTTTAATACTAGGCAGTTAGTACATGTGTACATTTGTACGTGTGATATGTGCTTGCAACTGCGTTGGAATTAATAATAAATCCAATTTAATATAAAGATCACCGCCTTTGAATGAATAAGTCCAAACGCTCTGAAACACCTATAATATTCAGTAGTGCATGCAAATTTGCAAACGTGTGTATAATTGCCTTAGATTAGTTTTATCCTGAGTTACACTTGTTTAACATTCTCAAAGATCAACTCAATTTCACTGAGCACCTCTTCTTTGACGGACAAAGACGTCAGTCTATTTAACTATTCTTCGTTCTTATCAAATACTACTAGCTTATGCCGGCGGCGTGTCCCCGTGGTAATGTTTTTATCAATCCCTTGGGAACCTCACATGTTCCCGAGATAAAAATATCACACGTCTCAATGCAGTTTGAAGCTACCTATATGTATATTTTTTCCAAACATCCATACATTTTATCCATACGTTAAACTTTCAGGTGGATAAAAATATTACTAGGTACGTATGCATAATATAAGCACAAGAAAAATAAAAACGAATCATAGTTATGTACGTTAAATATTTTATTCAAAATTAAAAACCGTCTTCAAATCTAAACTTCACAAACAATTTTGATAAAATTTCTATGGGATTACCAGATAAGAATGTTCTTAGATGGTATACGGATCTTAGAGTTATTTTAGTTTATTTGGAACAAACATACATTTCTTATATCTCCATAAGCAATAGTACTAAAAATATACTATAAACACAATGAATCAGGAAACATGCATTAAAAAACAACACGTAAAGATACACTCAAATTAATAACCTTCACCTTTTATGAATTCGGTTAAAAACTGAAAAAAAAAACATGTGTAAGTTGTTACTTACAAGTTAAGCATTTAGTCCGGTTCGCACTTTATCATGCGGTTCTCTTCGAGGGGCAAATATATTAGTAAAATTTGTACTTACATTAATATTAATTGCATGCAAAACTGGTGGCTCAATGTCGAAGTCCTTTTCTAAAAATGTACCTCTAGTTCAATGTTAGATGCACCAGCACATTTTTCAAAAATAAAATTCAAGTTATTAAAAATACCGCAAGGGAAGCTTTCCTTTGATTTCACGGCCAAGGTAAAATCTTACATTGAAGATATTGAAGTACGCGAATAATTCTCTTAAATGCATTTTTTCCTGGGGGGAAGCTGCAAAGGATTGGCATAAAACCGTTAGGAATTTAATCTAAATTTAAAATGAAAACGGGAGCTTCACTTTTCGGAAAACGTGAAGTCCCCGGAGTGTTTTACATGTAGTGTTTGTACCTGTCAAAAGCCGATTAGTCGTGGCAACTGATTTGCTGTTGCTTTGTGACGCGTTAGACTACGAGTTTCTAGTTTGAATAGCTTTGCTGTTTGCTTTGTGGTAACGTGATGATATGCAGATTAGTTGCATAAAAGTAACGTAAAAATATGTGATACGTGATAATTGCACCTTTCGGTAAATGATGGAATCCTTAAGATAACTATCTTATTATAGTATAAGCTTAAGATGTACTTAATAGAGTTAGAGTATTCACCATGTAAGGTGTAGGTTTAAGAAGATGGAATAAATACAATCAACGGCTCTCGTGTTTCCATCACCACTCCCAACCACAACCCTACCTAATGAACACTGACATCAACCTACAGCGTGACCACAAATCATTTGTTATTGCAGCTTAATATACCTGGGATTCGGGATTATGAATCGATGACTTCCATACAGATACGTTAGTTATCGCACGTAGGGATAAAGGTGTGATTCTGTATTACAGGCCATCGATTAATACGTGGTGAGCTAAGATTCCAGAAACCAAAAAACAAGTTTAGCTAGTTAGAAGAGCCTTAGACTTGAAAACAGGAAAATAATGTTATTGGTAAACTTTTTATCTCATGTCATGCAAATTAAAATTTAGTATCAAATTTTCTCGTACCAATTGAAACAGTTGTTAGTATAAATAAATGACAAAGACGTGTCTGACAACCTGCAGTTCTGTGACTCGACTAATCAATTATGCACTTTACCGTAGACTTACTTACCTCTGCTGCACTTGTACGTTTGACTTTCTAGCTCAAATATTGTCCCAGTTACACGTGCTTTACCGTGGGCTACATACCAACTGCAACATTTTGTTACTTAACAGACATACTCCAGCCAGAATAATATGGTCTGTACCTATTCCATTTGATTTGTGGCTGACGATAATAGTATCGTCAGCCACAATCATAGGATTGTGGCGAGTAAATCCACTTGCCCTATAATTTCACATCATCAGAATTTAGTGCTGCTTCCGTGTTTATTATATGAAACACACGTTGACGTTGAAGTTCAGAGAAGTTAGGCAAGGTTACTATATTACTGGTACGCCAGAATTAAGGCCATCTAGTTTTCCATTTACCAATTGTTTTTATAAAATTCTAGGGATTTAAGGAAAATATAGTTAGTATGTAAAGATTTAAACGGTAGAATGCACAAGTCATGATGTAATTAAGAGCAGCTTGCACCCAGCGTTTACTAAGATTGTTTGACCACTTGAGCTCTCTCGACATGAAATGTTAAGATATAAAAAAAACACTGATCGTCTACGCTTATGAGTGTTCAAAGGGTCTTTGTCATAGATTAAAAAATAATCGGCTGAGTGCGAGTCGGACTCGAGCACGAATGGTTCCATACCATTGTCTATAAAAAAATCACATTTGTTGTGTGGGAGTCCCACTTAAATATTTATTTAATTCTGTTTTTAGTATTTGCTGTTATAAGGGCAACAGAAATACATCATCTGTGAAAATTTCAACTGTCTAGCTATTACGGTTCATGAGATACAACCTGGTGATAGACAGACGATGGATTTACGGGAAATAGAAGAAATAATACCAAAATAGTTTTCAATCTGAGAGTTCATTTTACAAAACACTTTTATAACACGTCGTGCAAGTGCCGTTGATGTTAAAATACTTCGTGACAGAGATGTCATCTTGTAATTTAAATATAATTATTCAGATAATTTGCAGAAGCTTTATCGATTCGAAAGGATTCGCGTTCTCGAACTGATTCTTCTTCATAAAGAATTATTTATTAAGTTTTCTAAGAATTGTTCCCAGCGACTGGGCGTATTGTACTCGAAAGATATTTAGTCGTATTTGTGTGAGACGCAAATATCTACAAAAGCTTTACACATCCGTACATATAATAAAAGCCACATGGAAAAGAGGCTGCGCAATTCACAAGCGATTGCAAAGAATTTTTTTATGAGCAACGAGCTTAGCCACTAGCAGTTGCTAGTTTTTTAGTGTTTAGTTACAAGTTTGTAATTTCAAGTGATACTGTCATTTGATAATTGAAATACATTTCGAATACATCATTGTGTCTATTCAGCTTACTAAATAAGAGTTATAATGACTTGTGTGTCAAAACAATTTATATTTGGGAGGCAAAACAATTTATATTTCAGTTTGATCTGGATAAGTAGTTTCAAATTACCAACTGATCATGGACTTCAAAAATTGCTTTCCTTTTCTGAAGGGCCCTGTATCGTACACCAAACCATATCGCATTTTATTTGGTGAACTTTTTGCTTACTCGGTGAGGCGGCATGCAATAGTGCACTATCTTGATTAGTTGCGCTCTTTAATCTCGCAAACGTCAGGCGCTGGGCTAAAGCATTCAGTTCTTGTGCAGTTTAGCTCTTTTTCGTTTTGGTAAAGTAGTAATAAGGTAAAACATGTATAGAAAGAGTAAATTTAATACGTGATAGTAAGAACTCTATGCAAAGAAGATAAGACAACTAGATTTGCAAAGAAGTTGGTTGTTAAAAGATAATATAATTGTGTTACAGGAAAAATATTAACGAGTATTAATATTTAAAAACTTATTTAAACATGCATATAACCTATTCATTGATTCTTATTATAGCACTTTACGAGTAAGTAAGAGTAAATTAGTAATAACGTAGATTATGCATAATTATATCAAGTGAAATTATGTATTGGCATCCGATCCCCAGCTGCCCATGGTCTCTACGGCTATGGGCACAAAACAATCTTTAGGCTCCAAAGCCGCGTACTTTAACCGCTTTCTATCTGCCGCATGCTCGGCAGCCGCTGCCGCCGTGTGTACAGCACGCCCAATGTGGCTGACTGCTACTGTACTAACACAGGTTGCGTCCCATATCAGGCATCTGCCATGCTTCCACGGCACAAGCGTCAGCCCGTCAGGTCTCTTACCATCCGACCTATTAAGACCTGGCGGCTCCAGCACGCAGGGAACGTTGGCTGTGACAAAGGCCCTGCGGACTATGTCATTGAGAGCATGATGCCGTGAAAACCTGCCCGAGCAGCGCCGGCAACTCATCGCGTGATGGCCGTCGCCCTCCACCATGGACCCATAGACGCATTTATGTGGTGCACACACCTTGCTGCCTAGGCGGAGCGCCACAGCTACCCGCATGGAGTCGTCGTCTAATAATGTGCCCAATTGAGGCGACGGAAGAGCCTGCAGCCATGCACTCGACTCCGGCTGTAAAACAGCTTTAAGCCTTGCTAAATCCGACCCCGCAGCCATGCCACATAACTCCTCGTGAATCTTCACCGCGCCAACTTCATCCCAGGCTCGCTGAACTGGAAGGGCAATTGGGCTAGGCGCATCCGTGTTGATGGCCGCCCAGGCTTACTCAGCATCGGACGCATAAGGTATGCTTACCTTGCTACCCTTAGAAGAAAGAATGATAGCAACAAGGCCAGCAACCCCATACGCCGATGCCAAGAAAGCGGGCATACCAACATCACGAGCGCACCGCACCCCGATACCCCCTAACCGTATAGGAATAGTCGCCTGTTTCCACTGAGTCTCATCAAGGTGAACATTTAAGATTGACTCCACTGTGGATTTTAAGGTGCCATCGAAATCGGAGATCTCTTCGGAACAAAGCCAAGTTGGTACGGTTCGGAGAAAAAGTTGATTTTAGGCAATGCGAAACATGATCTTAATAACCTTAGCCGTCAGCAAAAGTTGCCTACGAGAGTTGATGGCCTCAGGAACTGCCTCAACGAAAATAGGTGAACTTAGGAGGCTGAAATTAGTTTTTGTTAGCTCACTGAGGCCCGGAAGAAGAATGGAAAAATGTGCCGAGTGGGAACGTGCCTCGGAACTGCAAGGATAGATTTCGCATTTCGAGCTATTCACCTCCAGACCCAGCTCCTTAAAGCGTAGAATTAGGGTTTGCAAATCCTTAAATACAGTTATGGTTCCCCGCCCAGATTGCCATCGTCCAAATACCATATATTTAGCGGTGACTTTAGCTCTGAAACTATTTTGTGAATAGCCAGGCTAAAAATGAGTGGCCCAAGCGGGTCCCCTTGCTGGGCTCCCACCTGCGACAAGATCTGGTTCTTATTGTAAATGAGGTTTGAAGGGGACTGATAACTTGATAAAGAAAGGGGTACAAAGATGGTATTTTGTCATGGTATTTTTCGCCCAACAAAACATCTCTCTCCAAGGTATTAAAGGCATTGCGGATATTCAACTTTAGCACGACGCACTTTCCATTGCCTGCATCTGCCACAAATGTACGAGTGCTGTGGATAGCCGCTTCACAGCCAAGGCGAGTGCCGAAGCCTAACCGATGTGGCTGAAGGTATTCCGACATAGGCTCTTTGACTGCGCGTCATGCCAGCTTGGCCGCCAGGCGCCTAAATACGCTGCCAATGGCAATGGGTCTTAAACCACCGTCTTTTTTCGACAGGTTCAGTAGGTGCGGACAAACTTGCACATTAACTTGTCCGCTCGTCATAAAGTTGGATAACTTGGTTTGGCTTTCCATTAAACGACGCCCGTTTTCGCCCGCACTGCCGGAAGTTAATTCCTTTAAATATCCCGGGTGAATGCCATCTGAGCCCGCCGCAGAGCCACTATAAAAGGAGCTGAGAGCAAGCGCCACATCATCTACTACGAATGATCCAGGGGTATATGATGTGTCGGGCGCCGGCGGTGAGCTAATAGGACAAGACGGTCCGTGGTGCTTTAGCTTTAAGGCAGCTAGCGTGTCAGGGCCTGGTTTTGCCAGAGTGTCGTCTGACATCAACAAACGGACAGCTCCTCTTAAGTCTCCTTCGAAAACTTTCGTTGAGTTAGTATCCTTTAAAGCAAGTTTTAAATTACTTTTAGGTTTGCAGAATGGGCAGACCTAACAGCAGTCCTAACACCTCCTTTTTTTAGAAAATGTTCCTGTACAGAAAAAAGTTGATGCCAACGTTCCATACACGTTACGAAGTCGCATTTCTCTCGATATTTCATATAATCACCATCATACCAGTCGCAGGAAGTTTACTTCTTGATCTAAGCCTCCCAAAGCTTTACCAACACGACCGATTTGAAGCGGCCTGATAAGCGAAGAAGCGAAATTCCATAAACACTGTCAATTCAAATATATTGACTGTGTAGTTTTGATGAAACATTCGACTAACGTGTTATTTGGATTACAAGCCGAATGATGTATTTGTACTTATCACTCAAAACAACTGTTACTTTTAAGAAGCTTTGTACGTTTTAACCAGCAATTCTGGATCTCAGAACACAAGACCCTCTGGTCTAGTGTTTTGATATACAATCTGCTTACCATCTACTCATGTAGCTTTTCTCATTGTTTTGAGTAATGAAAGAATGTGAAGAAAAAAAAATGAATGATCGTTATTTTTTTAGTAAATGCTAATTAATTGCAAGCTAAATTATTTGCAAAATATCGCAATTTACTAAAAATAGAAAAAAGAAGTGGCCAAAACAGTTTTAACAACCGCTAAGTTTCGAAAGCTGCCCATGTATCTAAGAAAGCTTATAAATTGCATCTGGTGCATTCGAAAGCATGTAGAAATTTTTAAAATTTACTTGATTCAAAATGTCAATAATTGATTTTATCTCCTTAAGCTGAAATTGTACAGCAAAGTACTGCTTGTAGGTGCAGCAAAATGTGGATTAGTGTACCTACACACTCATCCACATTTTGCCCACACCTGTATGAGTAAATTTATTGTATTAGTTAGCGATTGCTTACAAAAAAACGAATTCCTTTTAAACAATGTCTTAATAAGATTGAAAGAATTTATAAGTTGTAACGATCAACCATCATTGAAAGATTGATGAACGTCGTTCTATTGAAAAGGGGGCTGTAAAAGAACAGGGTTAATAATGAAACCCAAAGGCAAGTAAGTGTCCTCAATACAGGCGCCCTCGACGCGACGAACCTCTTTCTGGCCCTTGAATAAACTCAGTTGATGCTTGAACCTTTGGCATAACATGAAAATATCGTTTAGCCCTCATTTGAGCAAGATAACGGATGATTTAATCGAAAACTGTTGTTTTTTTTTCAAATGCATATTAAAATCTTAATTAAATTGGTTGCGTTTTGGAAACAGAATTGGAAAAGGACAAGGTTAGTCATAGAACTTGAAGACAAGTGTCCTCGATACGGGTGCCCTCGAAGAAGCGACCACTTTCTGACCCTCGACTCGAGTAACCCTCAGTTGACATGTTTGAACCTTTGGCATAATATTAAGACATCGTTTAACCATTAAAGTGCTTTTGGTGTTTTTGTCTTTAAGCTATAGATATTGGATACCTAGATAGAGCCATGCATATTCATATAATTCAATTATCATCAAATTCCGTCTGCTTCGAACGAAGATCGTATTATGCTCTCAATATAGTTCCGATTACAAAATTCAAGTATGCCTACTTATTTATTACCATAATTAACTTAAAATTATAACAATTTTGTATTCACCTGTAATTGGGTTGCATGTTAGAACACAGGACTAAATGTTAATTGTAAGTTATTGTCATGTAACTTGTTGGTGTACCTAATAAATATAACGCTTGCATTATAAATTATAACACGAAATGTCGTTAGGATGCTGTCGAAATTTGATCGCAGGTATACGAACCGTTCAATATCAAGTCTCGTTAACATCTCCCATACGCATTGTAAATGAAATCAGGATAAATTTGAAACTTTGATAAGCTAAAACAACTAGTTCGTGAGCTACCGTGCATTCCAATAGTCAAAATGTATGCTTACTCTTTCTCTTAGCCGGCCCGCAATCCGGCTTTTTCTTTTTCATTTTGCACAGACCTTCCCATCCTTGTTTGTGATGTTTTGGCCATGCAAATCATCAATGAGCAAAAAAAAAATCGTATCGTATCACTATGTCAATGTCAAACTAGAACAAAGAACAAAAAAAGTACCTTCACATATGTCTTTGAGCCACAGTGGCTTGATGACGATAAGATCTACTGTTTCGGCTTGGCTGGCGTAGCCAAACCAGCAGTTGTGAAGTTTGTATTGATACATTTTGAGCAAAATTGTCAAACATCGTGCACGCGCGTCTGTATTTAAATAAAAAGTAAGGCTATCGGAGATAGCTTATATAAAAAAAAACTAGGTCTATGGTAAATTGATTTATTTACCCAACTATCCGACTCTCTCACTCACCGAACGAAGCATAGAAGCGGTGACGCTACTACTCAGACGTCGTATTTTCTGTGAGAGTGTGGTACTTCCCCGGACGAGCCGGCCCATTCATGCTACTAGCAAAACAGAGTTTTGCCGGTAACGTGACTCTACCACTTTTAAAAGTTGTCAAGCTATGTCGGATTCGAACACACCAAAATTGACAAGTTTCATACTGACAGCCCGCCCTTTCATCGTTATCGTCGTCTCGCTCACACTTATAACTTTGTTTTGTTCGGTAAAGAAATAACTGTGGTTTCCAAACTTCAATAATATTTATTAAAATTAGTACATTTATCATGAAAGTGGAAATAGGGGACTGAAAGTTTTAATTGTATTTTTTGAATGTAAAATATAAGCATATAGCTTAAGATGTAAATCTGTATTGCTGGTTGTAACATAAGCCCATCAGGCTGGGTGGGGACCAATACTGAACTGGGTTTCATTCATCGTTATTCCCAGCAGTGGTCATTCCGAAATAACAGGGCAAATCAAATAAAAGCTTGTAATAATAAAAAAAACTTTTTTATCGATCACGTTTTCCCCAACAAAAAAGTTTGAGTAGTAAGTAGTATTCTTGTTTCAAGTACGTCAACAGTTGTCACGGGAAGAACATACCAGACGAAATATATTATTATACCATGATTTTATCCATTTGCGGGGTCATGTGGGAGTGGGGGAGTGTCATGTCCGTTCATGGATGTACGTTAATTAATGTGGTCAAACACAAACAAAATAATGGTCACTTGAAATAACAAAAACGTTTTAATTTTAAGAAACCGGAGCTGTCAAAGCCGTTGTATTTTCCCTACACGTGGGATGCAACATTGACCTTCGTTATGAGTATCGATCCCACATTCATTACCAGCCGTAAGAGCACAATGCACTCGAGTACGGTAGCACCAGGGGTGTGCTAAGCCACGTGATGTCACATTGAAGTAACGTGAACATGGCTTATGGAGAAGACAAAAATATGTCAGGTGGGATTTAAACTCATATACCTCACATCCGTGGCTTCAAATCAACATTTTGTTTTGTTTTTCTACTTTAAAACTATCTATTTTATCATGGTACCGCAAATTGATAATATATAATAAATCAAAATAAATTGGATGCGAAATTTATAATAAACAAGTACTGTAGTAAAAAATCGCAGTTTTATTATTTTTGTGTTTGATATTAATTGATATCGAATTATAAGAAAGTCATAAGATATTTGGCAATGGGGGGGATATTTGGCAATTCCAATAAGGAGCCAGACTTTGACCATACGGGGCATCTCCGCGAGCAAAAAAATGTATGTTTTAGATATGAAAGTGTGTGTGCGTCCTTCAACAAGTGAAAGCAACGAAAGACGGGAATTTTTTACATTATATTTTGTACACCAGCACCAATACAATAAATACTCAATAAAGGACACGACAGTCGTCCGATTCTGTCCGATAATAATTAAAGAAGAAAATTTTCCTAGCATCATACCTAGCATTTGATCGCGTTGAATAATTGAGTTTACATATGATGAGAATGATCATGTTGATTAGATTTTGATTTTATATACATGGCCGTTTATGTTATGACGACATTCTAGTTGATCGTTAAGGACCAGGCAATGCATATTATGAGATCAGCAGATTAGAAATAAACGGATTGTATTGTAAATTGTCATGTAGTTAGCTAATATATCTGGATAAAGGCGAATGATACTTTTATTTCAAATAAAAGATTCATGTTTGATTGTCAATTATTTTTTTAATTGACTCTTTGACCAAAACTATAGAGGGCAACGCCGCGCATAACTAGAAGTTAATAGTTATTTATGCAACTGTTGTATAATAAGGGGTATGTAAAACACGAATGTGGGTTTATCACACGAGGGTGATAAAACAATACTTTATCTACACTCATGAATTGATATGAATCCTCTATAAAAGGTTCTCAATCCATTGGGTGTTGTATAGAACTTTATGTTAATTCCTGGTAAGTTTAATTGGTGAGTATCTAATACAAAGTAAATATATTATGTATGTATAAGTAATAATGAAATTATTGTTTTGTAATAATTATTTACATTTTGGATTGTACAAATTATTGAAATGCAAATTATACTAAAGGCGGGATACGACGTGAATTCCAATATATGAACCAATAAGTTCTTTTTTTTTAAATTACGGAGCTGTGGTAGTGAACCGCGGGTAGATGACAAAGTTCTTTTTTTTTTAAATTCATAAAGAATGTGGCTGTTTGGTGAGTAAGGAAGGGATGGAGTTTACGTTGCATAATGAAATTTAGTACAACAATAAAGCACTCGTTTCGATGATATTATGGTTACTCACTAATTGTTTTACTGTTGGCAATAAACTAACTGTTTCAGAAAGTTTTATAGAATTTTTATAGAATGTGTGTAGATAATAATTGGCCAAGTGCGTGTCGGGCCACGCGAAGTGTAGGGTTCCGTAGTTACAAATGCCAACTTTGAGTTTATGCCACTCAAAACGTTTAAAAACTAATTTTCTATTGAATTTGTATAAAATTTTCCTTTTCCGGGTACATTTTATAAGTTGATCGCCTATACCTTTTTATTTGTAAACTATAGTTTTCCTATAAACTTCGTTATATTTAATATAGCTGTAAATTTTTTCACGTGTCCATATATAACCGTTTAGCAGATAGTGGGGGGGGGGGGACACTTGACTCTAAGAAAAATTTTCACTTTAAAACCAAATATTTCAGAAACGGATCCCTAACTCTAAAAACGGTGTTTACAAGCTCATAACATTTTTGAAAGAGCTATTCAACGATATCCTACATGATTGATTAGTCGAGAAAATAAAATTGACTTTTAAAAATTGAATTTACCACTTTTTTCGCATAATCAATATGCATATCAGTGCCAAATTACAGCTTTCTAGTACTTATAGTCGCTGAGTAAAACCGCGGACGGACAGACAGACAGACAGACATGACGAAACTATAAGGGTTTCTTGTTTACTACGGAACCCTAAAAATGATAAAAACATGCTATTATGCAATGCTAAAAAAACGAAGTGCTAATCGGACTCACGCACAAATGTTTCCGTACCATTTATTATCAAAAATAACGTTTGTTGTATGGGAGCCCCACTTAAATATTTATTTTGTCCTTTTTTTAGTATTTGTTTTTATAGCAATAACAGAAATACCTACATACATTATCTTTGAAAATTTTAACTGTTTTAGCTATTACGGTCCATTAGATACAGACAGATGACAGACAGGCAGACAGACAGATAGTAGAGTCTTAGTAAGAGGGTCTCGTTTTTACCCTTAGGTTAAGTATGGAACCCTAAAATGGAAAGAAACTCAATAAAGTTTAAACGTCCCAAAAATTATCCGATGTCGCCTCTTCCTGTTTATTTCATAGACCGCAGCAGACAGTGTACCTGACATTGAATTTAATAGGATAGTGCACTAGAATTTCCCGGTTCCAGGAAAATGACGGAGTGCTACAGAATAAAAGGACTGTACCACTCTCAACGAGTCTCAGTGAACTTAATAAAATGATTTCGCTTTGCTAGACGTTGCTGTAATCAAACAATATATTGTATAAAAATTAAATATCAAACAACATATTGTATATAAATTAAAACCCACGTCTACGTCAAGTCTAGGAAAAATCTAACCATAGATTTAAAGGGTATAAGAATGGATATAGCGTATTGTAAAATGTGACCAGTGGCCTTAGTATGGTGTTTTATCTGAGAGGTCTTTACGTATCTTCCCTCTGTAAAAATGTACACAACAGGATAAAATTCATTTGTCCATTACATGTAGTAAAATGAGTCGTCACGCGCAGGCAGGTTTTAAACAGTGATTCTAATGTCTGCTTAGACAATATAATAATTTTAAATTGAAACACGCGTTTTTTAAAACAATTACGATAAATAAAAGAATTATATAAGTTCGTAATAATTCCTAGTAAAAATATTGCAACCAAATAGTATTAAAAATTATTAAAATGAAATGTTATAAAACTGAATGTGCAACGGAACGTTTCAACTCGTGTCGTACTACATACCAACATAAAGGAAAATACCGCCGCCGAATACGTATGCATTCACTGCCGCGGCGCCGCCGGAGTGGTTGTTGGATTCATCAAAAGATGGCGCTATAGTTTCGTAATTAAATATATTTTCTTAAGTTTGCAAACTTCAATAATATATTGTTTGAAGATGTCTGCCTATATTTAAATATGTAAATATACATTTAATATTAGTTCAATGGAATAACTGTTTAAAAAAAATAGTGGCTCCCATGCTCGCACGGGAGTTAGGCATGAAATAAGTTTTATGAATAAAAGTTATTTTATCGCTCAATTTTTTCTATGTTTGCTGCGGTAAATTACGCGAAATGCGACAAATTAGAAAGATAAAATTTGTCGCCGCAAGCATGCTTGCCTCGCTGAAACGAAATATTTTTATGTAACTTTAGAAGGGTTGTATTTGTAGCTACTACACTAACTATCGGTAAAGCAGTACGATACTATCTTTCAAAGGTTAGATAACTTACAAATTAACATAGTTGATAATTCAAAAATCCAATTTTCGTACGACGATGTTTGAGCCAGGGTGATAATGGCTTATATATTTTGTATGAAAACTTGTCTCATTGTCAAATTGATCGCTATCTCTTTTACCTTGGTTTGATTGAGGATGAGAGTCATCGTATATCCGTTGCACTCGACGAATGTGGTCTACATAGAATTTTAAACTGTGGTCTATTACGCAGTAAAAAATATATCTGGTTCTAACTGAAAAGTAGTTTATCCAGTTAAGGGGATACCTGAATTTTTCGGGGACCAGTGCTGCCCCCATTTGAAATAAATTATTTGATAGGAAACGGAGATATCATTTAAAATTTTGTCTTGACCAGGCACTAGATAACCCTTCAAACTATTTTATGAACTACTGTTTACAGTTTAAAGTGAGAACATGAAGCTTCTTTACGCACATACGCCAAAAGTGGCCGTTTTGCGCAATTGTCCACTTGTATCTATTTGAATTCACGTGTCTTTTTATCTCGGCCTTTTCGAAGGCTTGCGTGGAAATCCAGATTCTAACACGTCCGCCAAAACCCATTCTTGAATATACAAATGAAAGATATAGGTTCCCTCAGTTATAGGGTGGGGTCAGGTCAGAATGATTCTGGTCTATTGCAAAAGGAACTCTGGCATCTGCCATAATTGTTTTGTTTTGTTTATAAAGCATTATTGTACATAAGAAAGAACACAGTTACAAATTAGAAAAGTAAACATACAACGGCGGACTTATCCGTTAGGTATAGGGATTTTTTCCGTGCAACGTACAATATAAAATTATAGAAGGATACTGTACAAATAATGTATAGATGTAAACTACATGAATACAACTAAGAATGTATATATATATATTCTGAAAAGTTCAAGTTCAAGTTTATTTTGTTTTTAAAGGAACCCAAGGACAATGCCATTTTAGTATCTAAGGGGAGTGAATTCCATAGGTGTGCTGCCATCACAGAGAAGGATTTTAAGGATTTTTAGAAAAGGATTTTTTCGTTAAGGTAATTAGGACAGCAAGGGTTGAAGAGAGCATTGAAAAAGAGAGCGAGAATATGGTAGTTACGACGGATTCGGATCGGTAGCCCATTGAGTTTACCACGAGATTCAGAAATATGGTCGTATTTACGTAAACCATATACATATCAGATGCAAACGTTTTGCAGGCGTTCCAGTTTATCCAATAGTTCCTCGGTAGGATCCACATACAAGATATCAACATAATCCAAAAGAGGAATCATGATTACTGACTATTGTTCTGGCAGGTGGTGGCTTGCCGCCCACTAGATGGGCCCCTCAATCGAGTGGACTATTGTTGCCGGCTAAATGGTAACAACGGTGCAGGCGACTCAGGAGTGTCGAGAGCTGTGCTGCGCTTTCTCCGAAGTTACTCGCGGCGTGATGCCCTTTAACACCCTTTAACATTTACACCCCTGGTGCAATAGCTCTAACGACTCCTTCCTTTTTGCACGGCCAATTAAGGCGATGCAGAGCTTAGTCCTGCGAGCCCACTTGGGTCACCCCGATCGATGAAGACGCGACAAGGACGTAGGTTCTGGTTGACTGTCTGGAGCACGGAACAGAGAAGTCTGGAGCACTCGAGTCCCTGGTGTCATTCATTACTCAACCAATTCCCGGTACTTTAAAAAATGACAATTATGTATTATTAAATCCAAGATAGATTGAACGCTTAATTATTGTAATATTTGAAAAAAGTACAACCAAAAACCTTGAAAACGACGCTCATGTCGATTTGTTGTAAACATACTTATCTGATATACGGGATTCGAGAATAGTTATGAAAAGCGAAATCATTTTATTATATTTACTGAGCCCAAAAAATGCATGCTAATTTCAACGTGATGTCAACGTAACGTCATACAAAGTCGGAGTTAGTATCTTAAACGCAAGAAGTCCATGTATCATCAAAAAGTTGATACTAACTCTATTGATAGCGTACAAAAGTAAAATTTCATTAACCTAGCGAACTTGAACAATGTATTTCATGCCAGCGTACGCGGTCTTAACTCAAACAAAGCAAAAGCTCTCGAAAATATTTCTGTATTGGCTAGGAAATCTTAAAACTATTCAAATATATGACATAGCACCTACTAAACTTATTTTAACGATTGAGTGCGATCTCCTCTTATCTAACCAAATTGCTGTGCCCGACGGGGTCCATAAATGATCTTTAATTGTATTGATCATATCTTACGTACTTTATGGTTTGCAATAAAATATTGAGTATTGAGGATCTAGCTAAACAGACAGTTAAAATTTTCTTACATGTTCCTTGTTGATTATTATCGGACTACGGCGAAGCTAAAAGGAGAGTTACGTGTTTCGTTCTCGTATCTCCAATAATGTCTTTTGCGGTTGTTTCCGCTGGTTATGGCCTATTTGATCTGACAGCAAATTCAACGTGGCACTTTCTATAGGCCCTAAAGTAATGAACTAAAAACTTAATTAAATCTTAGGTATCACACAGCGTAGCCTATCAAATTAGATCGTTAATAAGCGAATTAAAAAATCCCTACATTTTTATCTGTTGCTGTGCTTGTATTAAGGGGCTACCTGAATTTTTCGGGGTCCAGTGCTGCCTCCATTGGAAATAAATCATTTGATAGGAAATGGAGGTATCATTTAAAATTTTGTCTTGCTTCACAATTGCGCAAAACGGCCACTTTTGGCGTATGTGCGTAAAGAAGCTTCAAGTTCTCACTTTAAACTGTAAACAGTAGTTCATAAAGTAGTTTGAAGGGTTATTTATCTAATGCCTGGTCAAGAGAAAATTTTCAATGATATCTCCGTTTCCTATCAAATAATTTATTTCAAATGGGGGCAGCACTGGTCCCCGAAAAATTCAGGTATCCCCTTTTATTTACTGCGTAATAGACCACGGGTTAAATTTCTATGTAGACTACATTCGTCGAGTGCAACAGATATACGATAATTGTCATCCTCACAAGGGTAAAAGAGAAAGCGATCAATTTGACAATGAGACAAGTTTTCATACAAAATATATATTCTTGTGTCTCTGCTGGCACATCAAAGTTTTTTTTAAACTACACTAGTTCAAAAGTTTAAGTTCTTTTGAGACGTCGCACTATGTCAGTGTTGTCGAGAAGCTGGATCGCTTCGCGTTTACATGGTGAAGCAGTCTACACGCATGTGATTCGGCGTATTTCTGGGTAACTTTATCGACGGTCTGCATTTTTATACGATCTGGTCTCTTTGTAGATCGTCGATACGTACATACCTGAATTATTTCAATATTACTTTGTTTTGTACCATAACTGTATACCATACGTCCATACTGGCATAAGGACTTGTTATTAAAATAAGCATTTTGTTATTTACTAACAATGCAGAGTTCCTTTCAAGCAGCCAGTACATCTTTTGGAATGTTATTTCATTTTCTTTTCTTTTTTTTTGACGGAGGCTATCCATCGAAGCTTTAAGTCGAGTGTGCGTGCACGTGTATTTTACAATAATGACAAAAATATATTTAAGATCCCCAAAACTAACCATTTCATTTGATTTATGACATACTAAAGTTTGCAAAACTTTTTTTTTAAATATTCTAATTTGTCCCCCGAAAATAACCTGTATTAAAAAAAATATCTATTTATTTACTTTGCACATATGTGTTTGGGTCATAGGGTTACACCATTCTACCGAATTTCACCTGATTTGATCCAGAAGATTCGTAGTAAATGTGATATATGAAGACGGACGGACAGACAGACGCAAGAATGATGCTATAAGGGTTCCGCTTTTTCATTTTTAGTACGGAACCCTAAAAATTATTTAAAAATTGTTTTTAAAAGCTTCATCACGTAACAGTATTGTTTCCTGTTGGAAATTACTATTTTACTTATTTAGTGTCGTTTAATTGTAATTAATAAATTACTCGTAAAAATACCTTTTGCAAACAAGAAAAACATGCAAGTCTGTGTTTTTTAAATATTTATTCGGCTTTGGATATATGGCCTTTAAGTTTATTTTTGGTCAGCGCGCGTATGTCACGCCTTTGTTCTGTGTATTATCAGATTGCCCGTAAGTCCCATGACAGTTTTTTTAATGATTTTCCAAACTTATCTTTATGTCTGGTGTCAGTCAAATTTACAATAATAATCAACATCTACTATATCTTCATTCGCGCCTCTTGATGAGCGGTATTCATATTTGATTTTTACATTTTCCTGGTTTCCGTCGTCGTTCGCATTCTGAGAATTCTCAATGGACGCACGATAAGTTCGCAAAATGACTGTAGCAAAAGACGGCGTCTTTGAGGATTTGTCAATTTTATATCCTCTGAAGTTTTTATTTGACTGAGGTTTCTATTTTCGTAAACAGCTTTTAGCTGATAAAAATGTGTGGAAGTAATGATACCTACACAATTTTAAGCCGATTTATGTAACACCAAATTATTTTTTATTTGATCATGTTAGTCCGTTAATTTCTATTCGATCTTAGTCTCATAAAAGCCTACTTTAATAAGAATAAAATTGAAATAAAATTAGTACAAAATAATCTTACTAAAACGAGACTGCTTTATCTAAAACGATATGTTTTTATATTAGACATGTTGTGCAAATAGTCGTCAACAAACACACGGATTGGGGAAATAAATTGAAGCAAAAAAATCATTAGTCGTAATTAATAATCGTCTATCCATCAAATGCTAATTTACGTAACAAAAAGTCAAAAAAACTCAAAAAAGTCAAAAATCATTTATTTATCTTTGGATATTTATATCACTTGATAATTGTCATTTCTTTTTTCTTTCTTTCGATTTCTTAATAGTTAGTTGTTGACGTCAGATCATTTACTTACAACTAAGTTTACTGCCGCCTCCAAAGCGCAAGTACAGAAGACAATACAGAAACATGAAATAGTGGTATTTTCAACTTAATGTTTTAATGTCAGCTTGATTCGTTTCATGCAACAATATTAGGTTAATGGAATGCGTTTATTTGACTGGTCAAGGCCAAGACAGGGCCCAAGTGACGCTCTCACCTGATATAAATTGTTTTATCGTAAATGTGGTGAATAATTAACGTTTTGCAAATTGGTAAGCATAAGGTAGACCTTGAAATTATCTTATAACTCATCGTTGATTGTAATTAAGTTAGTCCGTCAAGCTTAAAAACTTATTTTAGCCAAAATGGCCACTTTTATCAGAAATATGTTTAATGGCTAGACAGACTACCAATTGATACTTTTGAAAATTGTTCATAAAATAATTGAGAGTCTATCTTATGCAAAATTTTAATTATCACTACATTTACCATTATATAATTCAATTCAAATGAGGGCGCCACTTCTGCCCTGTCTTAGTCTTAAATTCAACCCGGCAGCTTTTCCCGACGAACGTGACGAGAGTAGGTGTTGCACCACCGCTGTAATATAAATCTCACTTATCAGAAATTAAGAGTAAAAATACTGCAATATGGTTTTTATTAAATCAACGACTTCCAAAGATTAATTTGCTTTTTCAATTAAATAGTGAAACCGATTTTTATTATACCAATTTCTGCCGCTTAATTAAGTTCTAATTTAGTAGGTAACTCATAAAAAAGAAGTTGTTTTAGGTTTACTCCTTTTTATGACATTGAATTTCCCTAGTCTTAACATTTACAAATACAGAAGTAATGTGTTAGGGAATATGCATGAAAAAAATATGTGTTATCTAATCAGTTTATCCATTAATATTCAAAATTAAAGTACTAATAGTGAAAAGATAATAAAAATTGGTTGAAAAACGAAGGAGATATAACGATTTTATAAAAAATATGTCTATCTCACTCGGAAAAACGCTATTTTCTATGGCAAATGTATAGATGATAAGGACTTTGACGTCACCAGTCCAGGTTGGACTTCTCTTTCTAATTGAAACTTAAAAGTATCACATGTTCGTCGCTGATTAAGATATTTTATAAATTCTTTCATATTTGTTTAATGTGGTTAATAAGGATTTTAAAAAGCAAGTTAAAAAAAAATACATGCATATTTGTAGTATGTGACCGTTTGACGAGACCTTGCATTTATTGCTCCTAAATACCCTTGTAATGTAATCTCACGTGCTATTTTTCCTTTGAGTACGACATGTTTTTCCTTTACCAAGATACATTAATGTAAATTGCTAACGTCTGTTGCTTTAATATTTGAACACACTGAAGCTAATGAATCTCGAGAATATCCGAGTATAGTGAGCTAATTTGTTTCACACTATCAGGTCTTTTGTTTTTCATGGTTAAATTATATAATATTTGTAATAACATTGTCTTGTCTTTTTCAATCTTTTCCACCCTTGGTAGTCTAAAAGAAATTGCTGTAATGTATTTCTCAGATCCCAAATCGTCAAGCATTTGCTTCCTAGTCCTCGCCCTCAAAAAAATCTATAATTATAATTACCGAGTAGATAACTTTTTTTAAAATCGTTGATAAAAATGGGTATTCTATTTCTAACTATGTATGGAACAGTTTGAGATTTCGATATTTTTATATTCCAACTCTAGTTCTATTTGCAATATAAATTTTGACTGACGTTGAATTTGTAAGTAAATATTTTATTTTATATCATTATTTGTTGGAGGGAGAACCGCAAAGTCTGCAATTAAATTATAAGTATATTTTTTAAACTGCGCACTTTTCCTCTCTTTAATTCCCATGACTTTTTATGCCCTGTATTAATAGCATTTTACATCAGCCCTGTGTAGATGAAAATGACAAGTAATAGCTATTAGGAATGTGAAAACGAGCTCAGGTCGTGACATTTCCGAAATATACCATGGAATATTCGTTTAACCAAATGAATTCCGTGAAATTGGAAGTTCAATGTTAATTGTGGTATTAATATTAGAATAGTCGAATCTCTCTTAGGAATACTGAGGCTAACATGCCACTTTGGAAGTTCTAAAACCAACCCAGATTTCTAGTGCCAACAATTTTTTTTTTTGGTTGATATCCGTGGCCTATTGTTTTACATGCAAGTCCATCACTCAGAGCTCCCGGGTTCGATACTCAACATGGGCAAGTTAGAAAATTTTGTTTTTCAAATTATCCTATTTTATTTTATTCGGAAAACATACAGTCAATATATCTACTTAATAAACTATTTAGACACTAAAGATCATTTACATGTTTTCGCATATATATAACAAAAGTCTGTAAAGTATTCGATAGATATAAAGATAAACAAAACAGAGAAAAGGCAGAATGTAGCACTAGTTAACAAAAAAAAAATATATATATAGAAGAAAAATAAAGTAGTCTAATTATTAACAGAATAAGAACCATCAAACCACGACCTAGCCTAGAATTTTAAAGCTTCTGGGGGTTGAATTGAACAAGTCCAGTTCAGGGCAGACAGCCAGTCTGTTCAGTACCTTGGCTGACCTTGTAAAGAACGAGTTATGCCTATAGTTGGATATAGGCAACGGTGTTATTATAAAATATAATAATATCTCATGACACACTTAGTTTGTGGCTAGCTCAATCAGTGTGATTTGATCTATTTATTTATTATTCTTTCGAAATTGAGTCTCCTGTTCAAACTTGATCCTTTCAGGACTGTTACCACTGAAGAAGCACGTAAGTATTGTATTTTTTATAAATTCCAGATTTTTTTGGAAATTGATTTTTCTTGCAGAGTGTTACAAAAAATTGTTATCTGATCCTACCAAATTCAATTTGGTAGGTAGCAACAACCAATAATAACTCGAGTTTTTTATTTAAAGATAGCATAGGTAAAAACTAGTTGGTAAAGTAACTTACAACTTTGCTTGCTTTGATTGCTCACTTCTTATGTTTTTTTTTTTTATATTTTACTATGAGAACTTGAATAGAAGCAAAACTCAGCTCCTAAATATAAGAAAAAGATGATGAGAACTTGCAATCAATAACACAAAGAATTCATAAACTTTGTACCAACGTATAGACATTCATGTACTTTTTTCTGCTTCCCATACACATTGGGAATTTAAATCAGATATAGATCTGATTTATTTTTCATACTTATTGTGCAATAATTACATACATATTATTTTATGGGAAAGTCAACATAATTGAAAGTGTTTTTTATTTATACGTATGTTTACGCGAGGAAGTTGTTTATTTTAGAGTTATAACTGAATGGACTTAACATTAAAATTTTAAAATTACGGCTTATTGTGTGAATAACACAGTATTACGTATATCCACTGATATTAAATCAGTATTTATGCTTCATAATGAGTAAATGTGAAAACAATGGCGCGTGTGAAAGTAAAAATTGAGTTGGATATTAAAAAAGTTTCACCCACTTGTGCGTCGCTGTTATGAAAAAACTAGTTAAGAGCAAGTCGGACTCACAAAGTAAGGGTTCCGTATCATTGCATCGGATTAAACACTTTTTACATTCTAGTTCTAACAAGTATCTATTTTTGTTGAATATGTACCTATACTGTGTCGATGTTTTTTTATTTATTTAGTAAGTTTAACAGTGAGAGGATTGCGGTGACATACGTTATTTTGTCGTCTTATTTCATGAAATGAACAAGTTAAAAACACAAGAACGTATACAGGTACTTTTTATTTAAGTTACCTATTATTTATTCGTTACTTACTAAGAGAAGACACAATCACTTGACGTCAATTAAATTTACCTTAGGCAAATTACAGTTTAAGAGACCGAGTCAAACAGAAAATAAAACGCCCGAAGAAATTAATCACGATTTTCCATGTAAGTAATTTTTTTGGTCGGCTATTGGGAAACGATAAGAAGCAGCTAATACTCTGCAAAAATATAGTAGACTCTAGGTGGGACAAACAGTAATAAACTGAATAATAGGGTTTCTGTTTACAACTTTTGGGTGCTGAACCCTAAAAAGTGAAGTTTTCCCGCCTAATTGCTTTCTCTTGATTTACGTCCTATTATAGTGGTCAACAAGAAAAGTTTTTTCATGTTCCTAGCTATGGCTATGCCATTACATTACTTATACCAACTAGTTTTTGCACGCCATGAATGAAGTAACTTACATGACTCAGAAATTATATGAAGGAAAAAATCCCTAAGGCCCTCTATTACAAATATACATAACGTGGTCTATTTTAAATATGTTGTAACTTGGTCAGTATAATTACTTTAAGTATAGTAGAGCTCAACAAGCTCGTAAATGACAAAAGAGACAGGTATTAAAGTTTATATATTATAAAAATTTATATATAAGAATATAAAATACACTGTAGTCACAGTGTATTTTATATTGATAATTCAGAGACGTGAAAAGTTTAATTGACTGATATTTAGAATCGATACTCTAATGACTGTATCAATTATTTACATCATCCCAAATTTGTTTTGGAAATATGTTCAATGTACGGACACATTTTTTTATTTTATGTATAGAAATACTTACATTATGTGCTGACACTATAAATTAACAACGGTTTTGTTCCAAAAAGGTTCTCTCACAGTGAATCCCTAATTGTTTTCGGTCAGTAAAATTTTTATTTGTTCGAAAAATGTTATCCTTCTTCCGATTTGCTTTTTGCAACGGTTTTGTCTATCTTATCTCACTTGAATGTACATAAGTTAACATATACAGTGTTTAGTTGCTAGACTTGTTAATATTGTTGTTTGCTTACACGTATTAACACATAAGTAATTATGTCTAGTGATGTAACGATGAAATTGATAAAAAATACTTACAAGAAAATATAACAATATTTTTTACAAGGGGCTGACGGTACAAATTCGGTATTTGACTACTTAGATTTTTTGTCTGATTCGTATCAAAAAGTTACATAATACGAAATCGAGAACAAAAATAATAATTTTAATCTGCTCACAAATAAGCAAGTTATAAGCTTTTCAAATCCGGTGGAAGGGGAAACTGTCAAATAACAGAAAAGGATGCACATACACCCGCGTGACGTCACTAACATTAGGTGTCACGCTTACGAAAGAGATAGCGAGATGTCCCCACCACGCTCCCACCCTTACATTTAAAATGATAACTGCTGCCTCATTTAATAACCAATTTACTTTCTATTTTCAGAAAACAGCTTCTTGTTAGTTTTATTTGGTTTTCGTATAAAATATTGTCCAAAAACAAACTAAGTCAAATAGCAATAATTGAGTATTGCTAAAACACGCACGGTTGAAGCTGATGTAGAATGTTGTAAAATTTGGTACTGAAGGTGTTAAGTATTGAATTTAGTGATAATACCAGTTTCAATCCAATTGTAATTTGATTGCACACAAACAAAACCTATAGGCGATCTTCGCGGCTTTATACATAGGTACTCGTATTGTAACTAAGTTTTATGTTTTCCGTTAAACAAGCGTGTCTCTTATATAATTGTACTATTAATTGTTAATGCTGGCATATGCAGTGACAAAAATTTTCTTATTTATATGCTAATCTAACATTTTCGTGTTTATTAAAACAAAGGCCGCTTCAATTGGTTATTGTATAGTACATTATTGCAGAGGCCTTGACAATAATTACGAGTCCGGCAATCCTTTTCTCACTTAGGTATGTATAGTGCTTTCCTCAATAAATGTGAGGAAATAATGATAAAAAAAAACCGACTATGCAAATATTTACCAAAACCAATTGATGGTTACTGCAAAGGGGGTATTCCTCGAAGTGCAACCATTTTGAGGCGTACCTAATGAAGCGCAAATTATTTATTCCTCAGAGCGCACCTTTTAGTTGTGCTTACGAGAGAAATACAAAATATTGAATTTTATTCCTCGAAGCGCACCCACGTTTAAAAAGATGCGCTCCAAGGATTAAATAAGGTGCGCTTCGAGGAATAAAATTTTCATATTCTTGATGTATTTCTCGAAGCGCACCTTTTAGTTGTGCTCACGAGAGAAATTAAAAATATTGAATTTTATTCCTCGAAGCGCACCCACGTTTAAAAAGGTGCGCTCCAAGGAATAAATAAGGTGCGCTTCATTAGGTGCGCCTCAAAATGATTGCGCTTCGAGGAATACCCCCTGCAAAGAGTATAGAATTACAACGTGACTTTTTTTTCTTGGTGGTGTTGATCAAACTTCGACGAAGCTTATTTCGCCAGTCGCCAGTACACTACGTAGTTTACTGAGGAAATCTGCTTATCTCTGTAAATTATACATTTTTGAATTTTCTGCCTCGTTTCACGTAATGATTTTCGAGCATGTTTCAGAAAATGGCAAATACACACACAAATCGCCTTTATTGTCGAAGACAGGCAAATATACATAAGTCTTAGTATTACAAAAGTGCCTCTATGTTCTGTCATAATAGGACATACAATAATAAATATTAATGTAAAATCTCTTTATTTATTTAAATAATCTTAGATTACTTAAATAAATAAAGAGATGATATTTTTCTAAAATATCTTCAAAAGTAAATAATAAAAAATACTGCAAAATATACACATTTTATGAAAAAATCTAATCTAGCTGCCTACTGGCAGCGGGGCTTTAGAGCCCAAGCTGCCGGCGATTAGAACCGTAGAGAGAGAAACAACCTGACAATGCGTGCCGTGTCCAAGAGCCTTTCAATATAAATTTATTATTAAGTATATGTAATGTGAGCATTTACATTTATAGGGGCACAACTAAATTTATAATTAAAAATCAAATATAATAGTCTTCAAATTGAATTCCTCAAAACTATGAGATAATTTTTATTCATGTCTTTATTGTGTCCTAATACGTTCTGGTCTTTTACTTGATTGGAATAGAGATGTAAATAATAGTGGATTAGATTTAACGAATTCATGTATTTCTAATATGTATATGCATAGAGTTGATATAGTTTGAGGGATTTGAATTTCTCCAGAATATTATTCCATATAGCATTGTAGGTGTCACTAAGTCATGATAAGCCACAAGTAGAACCTCCAATTTTACTTTTTTTTGACAAATTGAATAATGCACAATGCGTTGTTTAGGTTGATTTATTATCTAGTAAAATATGTCAATATTTGGGATGTTTTTGATGAAAATATATAATTTTCTCCTACCCAATAGATTACATACAAGTTACTATACGTACCTACATTACGTAACTGTGTTTGATCTTGTCACAATGTATTAACGCCATATAAGTCGAGAGTAAATATATTATACATTGTTAATGATTTGCCTATTGTTATAAGTTTGTGTGATTAGACCTTATAACTGCTTTTGTTGTTGGTATTACGAAAACGGCACAACCTACGTACAGCGGAACATTTTCTTATTCAAATGGCATACAAATCTACAGGAAGTTTCTTGTGTTATGTGCCCTGCCCACTGCCATTTCAATGAGCAAATTCACTGGTGCAGATAAATCAAAAGTTTTATCACGTGTCGGGAAACATAACGTGTCCTCCTTTCTCTTCCTGCATTCTTCTATCTTCTGCGACCTCTTTCCATTCAATGATATGACTATGAGGTCGTTCTGCCATCTCGTCTTCGGTCTGCTTCTACTCCAATGGCCATTCGGCAACCAAAATGTAGCTAGTTTCGCTTATCTTTCCGGGTGTATTTGACAAACTTGCGCAGCCTTATAGGCGTAATAGGCGTAACGAGGGGGAGGATCTACGAATTAAACCCCTCCCCCCGAAATAAAGACACTTGGTAATTATTTTATAAATATACAAGGGTCATGGTAGAATTCGAAAATAAAAACTCTGTTATTTTCCTCTAATAGTAATATTTTAAAAGTATGGTGTACCTAATTTAAATGTCTGTCAATGTTAGTGAATTGTGTAATTATGTTAACCACATTATACTAGTGATTTTGACCCGAAAGAGTGGCCAAGGCACGCCTGTGCCTAGCCCAGTTCCACTTCAGAGGAAGTCTAACCATAGAAATTTGCGAGGCATCATTATAAATATTACACACATTTTTTATAATATAAAAGCGTTAAATATAATACAAAGTAGTTTCTTTAATGTTAAAATTAATCCATCATAAACAAACTTAGTACCAAACCTTCACTGACTAGGTATGTAGATGGAAACCACTAAAATATTCAGTTCCAATCGGCAGACTTTACCAGCTATAGAGCTAGCTCCAGGGTGTTGATTTCAACGGGAAATCCTCTGCCACTTGAATCTCAATATTGCTTTAACCAAATTCAAATACAAGAAACCTGAGTGTAGATCAAGACTAAATGTTACATTTCGTCCTACACACACTATCGATAAGGTTCTGAAGCGACAGTGTCTTTTGCTGGTGTGTTTGCTTGTGGCTGCCTCTGTTCGATAAATAGTAAAAAAAATGTTTTTAAACGGAATTATTGAGGGCTATCTAAATTTTACATAGTATTATGTAACAGTTGTATAAGAAGTGTCAAAAAATACCAGTGGCGCGGCTTGCATCGTAAGGAGACGCCATCGAGATTTTTTGACGTACTTATACAACGTTGCATACAGTACTTTTTCTACGACTATATTTATTTAATAAAATACAAACTAAACATATGAATGTTTGACATATTATGCTAGGCAGATACAGGTATACCTTTGGTAAATTTAACTTTTTTCAATTGACGTTTACTTCCTATAGTATTATTTATAATTCTATGCAGTAAATTATTATTAAAAAAAACTATGTCTTACTTATTTTGACAGAAAAAAGTTTTATTTTGGAAACTTGTTTTTTTTACTTGTGGTAGAGCCACGCTACCGGTAAAACTCTGTTTTGCTAGAAACATGAATGGGCCGGCTCGTCTGTCTTAGTACTAGAAAGCTGTGATTTGGTATGGATATGTATATTAATTAGGCAAAAAAAAGGGTTAAACTAAAATAATGAAAAAAAAAATTGTTTAGGGTAGCTCCCATAGAAGTAAAGTGAAAAGACAATTGTTTTTTCTCGACTAACCAGTCATCTTGGGTATCATTGAATAGGTCTTTCAAAAATATTATGAGGTTATGAACACCGTTTTTTGATTTAGGAATCTGTTTCTGAAATATTTAGTATTAAAGTTAAAGTTTTTGTTTTAGTCAAGTGTCCCCCCGCCTCTATCTGCTAAAAGGTTATATAAAAACACGTAAAAAAATTGTCAGCTATAGTGTATATAACGAAATTTAAAGGAAAACTATCAGAGCTAAGTTGGGCTTACAATTTAAAAAGTCATAAGCGATCAACTTATAAAATGTACTCGCAAAATGAAAATTTTACACAAATTCAATAGTAAATTAGTGTTTAGACGTTTTTAGTGGCATGAACTCAAAGTGAGCATTCGTGACTACGGAACCCTACACTGCGAGTGGCCCGACATGCACTTGGCCAATTATTTACAATGTTCAATATCAGATTTTGGTTGCGATCTTCACAATCATTTAGAGCATTTCATCCAAAAACATTTTTTCATACATCATACGGGGAGCGTAGCTGGAGAGAGTCTAGTTTTGAAAAAATGATTGTATCAAAAACATAAACATGTACAAAAATGCACAAGTTTCACAATGCATTTCTTCTACCGTGAAAGGTTGTAAAATCTAATTTAAACCAAGTCGGTTCATTCATAGGTATGTAACCTATCTATGGGAGCAGCTATTTAACCACTTTGTCATAAATTGATACCTTGTTAGTTAGCTAACATTTTATAGTAAACATAATATCATTTTTTTAAAATAAATAGCGTTACTTGGCTATTTCACAAGGCAAAATAATGTACTTAATAGGTAATCTATCTAATCCTACGCTTTGTGCTTTTATTTGTTCGAAAGTATCTATATGGAGGACTATTTAAATTATTCAGTAGATGAAGTTTTTGCGTGCGACTGCCAAGTCACACTATTTATAAAATAGTATGTAATATTTATATTATGGTTACTATAAAATGTCAGCTAAATAACGAGTTAGCAATTTATGACAAAGTGATTCGATAACTGCTCCCATAGATAGGTAGGTAATTAACCGACATGGTTTAAACTGATATCACAACTTTTTACGGTAGAAAAACTGCTGATAAAATTTTAAAAAGTCATTAATTAATAATAGGTCGGCATGTTTATCGTTATAAATGTGTACAGAACTTTAATTATAATGTAAAGCAACAATATGAGAGCTTATTAACTGAAAAAAAAATTAAGTTTATTTGAATTTATACATAACATTTCGTTCCGATACCTTATTTTGATCACTTAGTAAATACTAATAAAAATGCATGGGGTAATAAGTGATTACTATTTATTAGTTACTCAAACATTATTTTCTCTTATAATCCGAGGTCAGTAGCAGAACAGTCCTTCATTTTAAAAAGTGAGGAGGAATAAAATATTTGGTAATTTGCCTTTCAGGGGAGCGGGCGGAGGAGGGATGTTTGGTGACGTCAATATTTCAGCCATTTTGGATTCGCTAAGTGTAAGCTATGACAAGAGAGTGAGGCCAAATTATGGAGGTCAGTATATTGCCGGGGTGTTTTTCTTTGCTTTTTTGTTTTATTGATAAAAATAAAACTAATTATACCGAAGTATATTTTATTGTTAATTCGTTTACTATACGTAATACTGTACAAACGTTAAAATATCTTACGTATATCATTTTGTAATTCATCCTTTAAATAACTACTAAATATAGTTGGGTACCGATGGAAGTTTTCAAAAAGACATAGGAAGCTAAATAGTTAATTTAATGGACTCCAGGTCGCATTTAATCTAGTGTTAAATTTCTTATATTAAAAAGAAATCACAAAAGTACGTTTGTACTGATATGAAAATAAAAAGTTACACAATAATGTCACTTGTTATTGATAAGATCCATTTTAAATGTGATTTTGGATTTATTAATGCAAAAGTTGATATTAAGAGTGCTTTTTGACTATAAGAAATATGACGTTACAGTCCGGTATTACGAATAATATATATTTGATTTGACTTGCTGAAAACTAGAGGATTCCGCGACATCATCGGGAAATTATTAACTGTGGTGTCGAATATTTAACTGAAAAACATTTAATAGCAAAACAATAATGCAACAGAGAAGATGCATAATGAGTAAATTTTGATAAAAATCTCTGATTATGTAAGCATTTACGTAAAAAAGGCCTTTAAGCACAATTTTTTTTTATCTATTAATTAACTTTGGTTTTTAGTTCATTGAAAAAGACAATTTTACTAGTAATAAAATGTTTAAAAAATTATATTGCCATATAATTTTCTTAAATAATTATAGCTACTTTTGTTATGAGGCCAATCCTTTAAACGTAATATTTGACATAGCACCCAAACAAATGTTCTGACATCACGCCTACAAATGCGACATAAGTGACGTCACTCCTGTCCGGTCTTTCTAAGGCGCTCTGAGACGCAGGTTCAAGGGCGGACGTGACTTTGTAACCTTTATATCTTAAAGAGATTTTGGGTTAGCAAGGTAGTTTCTTTTTGTATGTGCCTATTTTTAGAAACTCTTTCCATAGCACAACGAAAAAACAATTATGCATCTTCTCTGTTGGGATTTTAGATTTACTATTGCAGAAAACCTGATTATTAAGAGCGCTATTTGACTCAAAGAAACCATAACGTCATTAGTTTATATTTTATACAAATCCCATATAAAATGTTCGTTTTGACGTTTAGAAAAAAGTATCACATTTTAGTTGTTGGGAAATAGCAAATTAGTGTCACTAACTAACCAGCGTATTTGTTTTATATCGTATGTTAAATACTACAGAAAATAAACTTCGTACTCCAAGAAATAGACAGTAATTTAATCATAAGTCAAGTTACCAAGTTTATCATAACTTTGAAACAAGAAATAAAAGTTGTAAGAGATGATCAAGATTGAGGACGTTGAGGACGAATGTAATAAGACCAAGTTGAAAATATGTTCAGAGCCGTTTGAAAAAACAATGTGCGTGCAGGGCAAATACCTAACAATAACAAAAAAAAAGGCCAGGTAATGTAACCGATGTAACATTTCAGGACCGCCAGTGGATGTGGGAGTTACCATGTACGTGCTCTCCATCAGCTCCTTATCTGAAGTGAAAATGGTACTTGATTATAATGAAAACTAGCGTAGATGGTCATTTAGAGCAAAAATGACTGCAGTTTAGGTTAGATACTCTCGACCGAGCGGTGGTGTTTGTTTAATCCCGATGCTCGGTTGGGGGCCGGCCTCACGTCACCGTCCTCTGGTTTGGTTTTCACGGCGCGAGACACGCGCGCGACTCACGATTGGGCTTGATTGCAGGTCCGCCAGTGGAGGTGGGCGTCACCATGTATGTGCTCTCTATCAGCTCCGTCTCCGAAGTGCTCATGGTACTCGCCACTGTCAGCTCACGCTTGTCTCGGTCGCTCCGGCCAGAAGCCGTGGCGACCGAGCAGCCCCAGACACGAGGCTGCGAGCATGCCGGCATATGGAGCCGACCACCCAGACGATGACACACCTTTCATTAGTCTTTTAAACTTTTAAATTTGTTAAATCGATTTATTCTCGCATAACTCGCTTGGTGCTGAACTACTCTGGGTGTGTCTCTTTCTATCTAAAGACATACTAAATTGTACTTTGCCATTCAGCATCCCTCTAAGCAAGACACTGTCGTATATTGCTCCATTGTTGTTTTTTGTTTTAAGCTTTTTATGTTTTTGATTAGGTATCTGTTGTGTCTGTGGATTTCATACTGTGTCTATCGGAATGGCGTACAAGACTTTAATCCACGCCTCCGCCTTGAAATTATTTACTTTAAGTAGTCTTGCTATGAATGTAATCGTATGTTATGTTTGTACCGTTGTCCAGTAAGTTACGATTGGGCGTGGAAACTTCGTATTTGCTTTAGTTTGATTGTTCCTTCTGTTGTTTTACTTACTAGGAGTTCAGACATGCTTTTGATTTTAATATTACTGTCAGACGTATCTGTTTTTTCATTTTCTTAGAAGAGAAAAGGCGAGACTAAAAGACGACATGTCGAATTTTGAAAACTGATCGGGGCGGACTTTATTTTCGCGTTAATTTTTTTTACCCTTGATAACGGTTCCAAACGACGATTGTTAGCTGAGACCAGGGTGTATGACCCCTAGTGGAAACCAAATCAAGGGACTCCTAAAGTCACCTCAGGACGTGACGACCACTCCCGGTTTTACCTTAGTTTAGATCATAGTAAAAACTAAAAGTACACGTAGTCAGTTATATAATTAATTTTTTATTAATTAAGGAAGAAAACGGTACGTGTACTTTTATTGAATATATATTATAATTGAATAAAACAACATAATATCAAATATACTTGATAAAAATACTTCACATGAAATGTTTCATATTGAGGAAAAAATTATCATTGTTGTAGCTGCAATATGTTTGTGCTCTTTTTTCGAAGTTGGCCATTTGACTTACGGATTACCATGGGTGCGACTCAGATCAGTGTAATGTACGTTCGTAATTCGTACACGTACCTATCCGATTTTCAACGTGTCACATGCAAAAAGACTTTCTACTTGTTCGTACTATTTATTGATAACGGTAAATGATTCTAATAGAAAATCAGGTACCAATATGTGAGTATGATTCGCTCATTAATGAATGCCGTTGGTACTGTAAGTAAATCCCTTTTCTTGTCAAAATGATTTTGTATCTACTTTTGCACTTTTCATGCAATATACCTAATCACAAAATGTGGAATTGGAAAGTAAAGTTTTAAAAATATATTTGTTCACTTCTAATAAATTTTCATCTGATATTTTAACGTATCATTTATTATTTTGTTTGGAGATATAGGTATTTATTAGTTAACAGTCTCAAAAATCATTATTTTCTGGTATTCTTTACACATGTCAAATGCTTCTCTAAATGAATCATAGATGTAGGAAATGCAGAGTTAAGAGTGAGAGAAAATCATTTATTTTCAAAATCTGCAATTATAGGTCTCCACGTACCTAAGCTACGTTGAATATCTTAACATGTCTGGCAAGCTCTGTGTAGTCGTCAACAGAGAACAAAGACAGATCGGCTAAGCTGGTAACATAAGGGTCCCTTTAATCATTCTGATACTGAACTTTTTACGGTGTAATGTCTGATTTCATTCCAAAATATGCGTTAGGACATCAAGAGGAAAACCTCAGTTTTTTTTAGACTGCGTTTTGATCAAAGCGCACCTTAGCAGTCCAAGAATAAAGCAATCAAAACGCTCTCTCCGCTTTTAAAATTTTCCAATTAAGGCGCTGCTAGCTGCGCTCCGCCCAGCTCCTTTTCAACCAAAATGCATCCATAGACGTGTCTACATATAACAAGTTTTTGTGGCTTCAATCGATGCAACCAGAAAACAACATATTCTTCAGTGACAATATTTTACCAACTAACTACTTACTATGTGATGCACAATTCGTTTTTCAAACTACTTTTCATAAAAGACTTGCGAACTGTTACATATTCAATGAGTAAGGGGAACTTTAAGAAAACATGACAACCCATACGATATTGCAGCTATGATCAAATATATTTTATTTGAACTATAATTTTCACTAGTCGAAGTAGTAAGTTAAATTATTATAAAAATGTTTGTAATGCATAATACATACAAATGTATCCCTTTAACCACACTGTGTAAACAAGTGAAAATTATACTTAAATATAATTTTACCGCTTTTGTATTACCATACATTATTAATAAAAAAAATATATATGAAAATCAATTTGTTTGTAAGCAATTAAAAAATGTAATTTAATAAATTATAAGTAAGGAAACCGTCACCTAAAAGCTAAAAGTGGTCTTTAAAGCCTAGGGTCCGGCGGCCCTAGGCTTTATATGCCTCAAGACCCAAAAAAGGTTTTTCTGCTCCATTTGAGATAAAGACGTAATATTATGTACTCGTATGTATTTAAGTAAGGAAACCATCTCACTAATGGCAAAACAAAACGGTGCCTGCTGCTTATGCAAACACTTACTTAACGATTTAAAACTTTTATAAAAAAATAATCCATGCAACATACAAGCCTTGTCATAAAACTGATGACGTAGACACTAAATGGTGATACTATAGCGGCTAAGTAAAGCAGTTGTAGATTGGATTGATTTTGAATAGCGGATTCTTGCAGTGGATGCGTGCTGAGCTGATGCGTTGCTACCTCAGCTGCTATTCACGGCTTTCGTGGGGCGCTAACTATGAACAAAACAACGCTTTCGGGGTATTTTGTGATAACAAGCTGTTTTGCAGCTCATAAATGCTCAATGCTAAAAACTATTAATTACTTTGATGATTCACATTACCACAAAATTACGATAGCTTATTATGGAGTAATGAAGTTGTTTGAAGTCAATTTTGTTATAAATTTTCGCACAATGTTTGAAACAAATCAGTCCAATCCGATCCAGCTAGTGAATGTGTAAAACACTCGAAACTTTGTGAATCTAGTGGTGACCAAGTTTGAATAAATTAAACAAAATGTTGGGTAATATTTTACAGCAATAAATAAAGAAAAACACTATTAAATTTTTATAGAAACATAGTTTGGCTTTCGGAATGATATTTTAATGTCTGCATATAAATCAATTAATTGGTCAAAAAATGTTTTACATCTTCTCAGGCAGTGGCCTAGGATACCACGGCGATGATGTTGAATAAAGTTGTATTCACGCCATTTTCAGTGATGAATAAAACCTTTTGTATATCGCATATTAGTCACCCTCGCCTTTGGTTCGGGCGGCTATCCCTTTAGTGTACTTACTCGACAATCCGAGCTTTTATTGTATTTCTATAAATTATTATATATCTAGGTATGTTATAATTTATTCAAATTGGCTGTGCTACTGGATATACCACATAATAAAAACAATCTTCAAAACTGTTCTCTTTTTTTAATGAGTAATTCAAAATTCACAATTGTGTACAAGCTTTTATTATAAGTTATTGTAAGTTTTAGATTATGCAAAACACTTGTCGGAGACAAAAAATAAACCGATACGATGGGTTTGCGTAATTTAGTTTTGAGTTTTAAAATTCCATCATCAGACTAGGTGAAAAGACATAATTTTGTTGCATCATTATCCAATTAACATATCCTTGCAAAAGTTCAGCTGAATCTGCATCATACTTTGTGGAAAAATGCAAGTTAAATAAAAAGCTTGTAAACATTTTGAAAACCCCTTGTGTGGACATGATTATTGAATGAAGGTTCTAATATGATTTTATTTCCAGGACTTCACCCTGGATTTCTACTTTCGTCAGTTTTGGACCGACCCGAGGCTGGCTTACAAGAAGAGGACCGGCGTGGAGACTCTCTCTGTTGGATCTGAATTTATTAGGAATATTTGGGTACCTGATACTTTCTTTGTAAATGAGAAGCAGTCCTATTTCCACATTGCTACTACAAGCAACGAATTCATTCGTATTCATCATTCCGGATCTATTACACGAAGTATAAGGTAATTTCATGATTTAATTATATATTCTATTCTTAATGATAAAATTTAATTTTTGCCATTCAGCGCGAGAATGCGTCCAGTATTCAAGCCACATGAACTATATTTAGATTATAAATTCAGATTCTAATTTAGATTTTTATTTAATTTAAAAATGTAGTACCAACTTAATTATTTGTAATTACTCCTATTAATAAAAGATTAATTGATTCTGAAACTTACCTCCGACAAATCTATCTCTGCCGAATGAGCCACCGACAGAATGTTTCGTTTATAAGTTGTTCAACGACAGAACCTTTCAATTACGAACGTTTCGCCGACAGAACGATTCATTCATGAGTGAATCAACGACAGAATCTTTCACCAAAGAAGAAATCGTCGAAGTTTTGTCGTTGAATCCTTCTTTGCTAAAGGTTCTGTAATTAAGAATGGTATGACACTACTAGTAACTAGATCTAAAGATAAGACCTTTTGAAAGATTAAATGAAAAATATTTGCAAATGAAAATAACTTTTATTATCAATTATATATACAGCATAATTATTACAAAAATAAAAATACAACAAATAAACTATTATTAACAATAAACCGACCAAGTGTAAGTAGGTATGTACCATTATATATTATTTTAATATTTATTTTATTATCATTTAAGTATTTATTGTTATAACGGCAACAGAAATACATCATCTGTGAAAATTTCAACTGTATAGCTATCACGGTTCATGAGATACAGCCTGGTGACAGAAAGACAGTTAGACAGATGGACAGCGGAGTCTTAGGAACCATAAAAAAAGAAATTTTGGAATACCTGATGCAAAAACAAGTTTATTTATTTGCATAAATATTTGTTTGCCAAACATTGATGATCATCTGATATGGAAATTTAAGATATCAGGTTAAAGTTGTTTAGCATAATATAATAAAATTTTTCGTCAAATCCTTCCAGTTATAAGTCGTGGCACTAGGGCAGATGAGATTAACTTCTAGGCAGTAGAAGCTGTTAATGGGACTTTGCGAGACATTCGTCGAGATGACAAGCCAGTCGGTAGTGTCACATTGTGGTTGCCGGGAGATTTTCGTTAAACTCTTCCAGTTATAAGTCGGAGCTCTATGGCAGATGAGATTAACCCCTCATTAAAACAGTCTTATCTGTGGCCTCAAATACAAAAGCTCAGATTGACAATTAATATGAGAGCCCAGCTTGGCGGTAGTTCTCATGTTCCCAAAAATATTATTAAGAGTTAGCGAAGGTCTCTTTCTTGAAGAGAATGGTGAGGTGAGTGTTCCCGTAATACTATGCTCAAGTTTCCTCCTCCGAAGAACTTATACGGTCAGTATTTGCGGACCTTCAGAGCATAACACATCAGGAAAATTCTAGGTTATGTGAACGCGCCATATTGACACAAAAAATGAGCATGCGCAACGATAAATGAAAAACTTTTGACGCAAATAATTGGTGATTAAGTGGTTTATACTTTCTTGGATAGTGTAATTGATCAGGACGACGCCACCAATTATCCAGTTGAGTTTCTAAATTCACTTGCAGCAAACGGACTCTCGGCTCACCGGATGTCGGAGTGCCGATAATGCTGATGCAAAATTTGACTCCGCCGAAATTGTGCAATGGATTTAACGTCAATGCTTTGCAGCGAAATATAATTGAAGCTGAGATTCTCATTGTGAGTGGTGCCAGTTAAACTGTATTTATTCCGCGCATACTTTTTTTTTTTTTTTTTTTTTTACAATTTATTGGTTTAGGCATTTGTCCTCAATCTCACCTGATGGAAAGCGACGATGAAGACTAGGATGAAGCATGCCTATCCAAAAGATACCCATTCAATCTACTTTTGAATGTCCCGGGGCTGTACTTCTCTGGGAATATAGACGCAGGCAGTTCATTCCACACCTTAGCTACTCGAACCAAAAAGGAATTGTCAAAGCGTTTAGTTCGAGACTTAGGTATTTCAACGACAAAGGGGTGAAACCCCTGTCCGCGCCTCGTAGTCCGATAGAGAAATGGTGAGGGTTTCACGAGATCAAAAAGAGCCTTCGAACACTCTCCAAAATGTATCCTATAGAAAACCGATAAGCAGGCTACTTTGCGACGATGCTCTAGGGACTGAAATTTTCTATTCGAAAGCTCATCGCTGTTTATAAGCCTGCGGGCTCTTCGGTCAATAGAGTCTAGTGCCTCAAGTTGGTATTTAGCGGAGCCATTCCACAAGTGACTGCAGTACTCCATGCAGGAGCGAACCTGGGCTGTATAAAGATTAAGTAGCCGTTCAGGGCTGAAGTACCGCCGGACGCTAGAAATGACGCCCAACTTCCTGGAAGCAGTCAGTGCCATCGACTCTATCTGTTGGCCGAAGTTGAGTTTGGCCGTAATGCTGATGCCTAAAAGCCCAAGATGGTCAACTATCGGCAAGGAAACACCTTGGAAAGTGGGTGTAAGTTGGAAGTTACTCTTTTTTGCAGAAAAGAGACACGCCTGGGTTTTGGACGGGTTGAACTTCACAAGATTGGCGTCACCCCAATCCGACACCCCCTGTAATTTCAAGTTAACTCGTTCAATCATAGACTCTCTCAGTGACTGGATTTCTTGTGGACTTGTACGGGCATTGGACATATAACTCTCTACAACGGTGCTGTCATCGGCGTAGCCAATAATGCCTGATGTCAGAAGGTCATTAATGTGCAGTAGGAACAAGGTTGCAGAGAGAACAGATCCCTGAGGTACCCCGGCATTAATAGCCATTAGGTCAGAAGAGCAGCCTTCTACAACCACTCGAATCGACCGTTCCCTCAGGAAATCTGATCCCCAACAATTTTCCTTTTGAACATACACAGTTTTCTGAGTCCTGTTGCTTTGCTATGATAGTAAATAAGTCGCAGTGTCAGACGCTTAAGGCGGCTAGTATCGACCAAACGACTGGTTTTTCGAATGGCCAACTTTATGTGGCTTTTTCCAGGGTTAGTAACACTTCAGGTCTTTTCTTATTGGCTCCCGGAGGAAAAACACCCAACATGATTTATAAAGAACATTTTAAACTATGTTTGCAGTATAAAAAAATCAATTAAAAACAATATTGACTTTTAGCTTATAACACTGCTACAAGTACTTTATTATGTATCTACATTAGTTTGTACTTATATTAATACGCCGGAGTCATAAAGTCCACGCGAACGAAGTCGCGGGCATCAGCTATCCGTTAATAAAAGTTATTTTCATTTGAAAATATTTTTCATTTCACCTATCAAAAACAGAATCGTTACTTTCAGTCACTAGTATTGTCAAAAAATGCCTGGTAACAGAAACTTTCACAAAAGTAGCAATCGTCTACAAAATTTGTTGATGATTCCTTTTTTGGTGAAATATTCTGTCGTCGATTCACTCATGAATGAATCGTTCTGTCGGCAAATCATTCGTAGTTGAAAGGTTCTTTCGTTGAACAACTTATAAACGAACATTTCTGTCGGCTGCTCATTCATAGTCAAAACCGTTTGTCGGGGGTAAGTTTCACATTGATTTTGTAATAATTAAAATTTTTGGTATTTTTCAATTCAGTTATTATAAACGATTGATTGACTTTTATATTATTGATTAAAGATATCCAATAAGTGATTATGTGTTTTTACAGACTGACTATCACTGCTTCTTGCCCTATGGATTTACAATATTTTCCTATGGATCGTCAATTATGCAACATCGAAATTGAGAGTTGTGAGTTAGATATTGCTTAATTATTATTCAGCTTTGGTTAATGACCTACCAAAAGTCTTTTTCACTTCTTACCTTGAGCGTTACGAGCCAAGAGATTTACTAAACTTGTTACTTTGAGACTGCTGACCTACGAAGCTTTATATTGGTAGATAAATTGTGAGACAAACAATCGCTTCCAAATTTTTGTTGTATGTCACTTCATGTTTGGTAGTTAAATAGATTTTATAAGATCATTCACATCTACCGATGTCTAAAACCCCAGTGGAATGGGTGCTTATTTTATCGTTCCATATCTCTGCATGGTACAGTCGGCTACACCATGCGGGACATCCGCTACAAGTGGAACGAGGGGCCTAACTCTGTGGGCGTGTCGAGCGAGGTGTCCCTGCCGCAGTTCAAGGTGCTGGGCCATCGGCAACGCGCTATGGAGATTTCTCTTACCACAGGTATAATGAAACTGATTGGAGTTCTTTACAAGCGTGGCTCTAATGGACAGAAAGCTTTTCTATTCAGCATTTCGATCAAAAATCTGCTTGCATGTGTTTGCTTTTAATCTTCTATCTATGACTTTCCTATTTAACGGAGGAAAGTTTTCCTTTTTATTTCAAGTTTCTATAACAATCACATTGAACTGTTTTTTTTTTACAGGAAATTATTCGAGGCTGGCGTGCGAAATCCAGTTCGTCCGCTCGATGGGCTACTACTTAATTCAGATTTATATTCCGTCTGGCTTGATTGTGATCATATCTTGGGTTTCTTTCTGGCTGAATCGGAACGCTACTCCTGCCCGAGTATCTTTGGGCGTCACCACTGTGCTGACGATGACAACGCTCATGTCTTCGACGAATGCAGCTTTACCAAAGATCTCTTACGTGAAATCCATCGATGTCTACCTGGGAACTTGTTTCGTCATGGTCTTCGCTAGTCTTCTAGGTAACAAATAAAAGGACTTGTATGTATGTATTAGACTTGTTATGAAAAAGGCAAATTCATGTTTAAGCGGTCCATGTAACACGAGATATTAATGATTAAGTATCGACTTCCTATTTGACCAACCTCTTCCTACATTCACACTTTTAATACGTAATTTTCAAAAAAAGCTTTACGACTGACTGATATAAAATAATGACTATTACGAACTTGTTTACCAATTACTTATACTTGACTTTAACGGATCAATTGTATCCTTGTAAAAGTTTTGACATTGCCAATATAGAACAAAATATGCGCACCATGACATTAAGTATTTAAGTTACTAAGCAGTTAATGGCAAATTGAGCGATATTGAACTTTTTCATACGCTTTGCGACTTGACTGCTATAGACGATGTGCTCTCTAATATTAACACTTCATTGCAGAGTATGCTACAGTTGGCTACATGGCTAAACGAATACAGATGAGGAAACAGAGGTTTACCGCGGTGCAGAAAATGGCTGCCGAGAAGAAGATGCAAATCCCGGACATCCCGCCTGGAACATCAGAACCTTTGCCACCGCCAAGAACGAGCACACTGAACAGGCCGCTCCCGCCAAGCAGATCCTCGGTGAGACTGTATTCTTTGCAGTTATCTTTTTATGACTAAGAGATTTCTCTTTCTTTTTGAGTGTGATTTTACACTACTTTCAGATTGTCTAAAGGCATTTGACACTCATTTTTGATTTTAACTGACTTTTAAAAACGAGAAAGGTATCAAAGACGCCTGGACCGATTTGGAAAATTCTTTTTTGTTTGGAAGGACATATTATTATTTTTTTATTTATTTAACCTTTATTGTACAAAATACATATTGTAAACCACAATAGGCGGTTTTAATGCTAAAAGCATTATCTAACCACAAACCTTTGGGTTGTAAGATAAATTTAGGTGGGTTTAAAAAAAGGGTAGGTAAAAGGGAAAGTGATTGGATATTTGTCATGGTACCATAGAAATGTTATTAAAATCTGTTGTGTAGTTTGTATGAAGACGGTTTTTATTATTATAGTAGTTCATTAAAAGCAAGATACTACAAATTGTAGGTTTTCTTTAAATCTTTTTTGTAGGTAAAAAAGATTGTAGGTACTACAAACTGGGAACATGACTTGAACTTGGGACATTTTACCATAGTTTGCGATTTTAAACCAGTTTTCTGCTTTATTTTTGATATACGGAGAACCTTGAAATATTTTTGCCATTTTGCCACTTCTTTGTAACCAATTAGAGAGTGATCCAAACTCTTGGTTACTTAACAATACAGACAGTAAGTATCAAACTGATACATGAATTTAAGTGAAGAGCCATTGTAGTGTGAAAAATGACGGTATTTCTAGCAAAGTATATAGGATGCATTTGAAATAATTGTCATTAATTTGTTAGCATATTCGCATTAAAGATATTTTGTACTGTAACAACACTGCAATTAATGCAGTGATTAAAGAGTGTCAAAAAGTAAGAAAAAATACCAAAGAACCAAATAACATCGATTCAAGTCAAGTACTCCTGGTGCTTTGACTCAGCCCCGCTGGTACAAGAGCATCTGAGCTGCGTAGGCAGCCGGCATACAAAAGTAGACTTTAGGTTCCCTGAATAAGGTTTAAAGTCGAGTGGGGTATGGCGGTGTCACGCGACCGCTTGAGAATAGTAGGTAATTCAAGCTTTCGTTTACTACTTCGGAATGTACGCCGCGCCGATGCGACGCAATTTTTGTTACAGTATAATAAATTTATTTTTCGTGAGTTCGGTGACGATAAGATTTTTCGATTGGTTTTCTTTAATATGAAAATAACGACTTTAGATTCTCATTTTATTAGTCTTAAACTACCTTCTTTGTATCATAGGTATAGTGGATATATAAAAAGATGCCAACTATTTAAATCGATTCTGCATCGGGCATCCAATCAACCAGCGTTGGGTTTTAATAGATCCATCAATTTTAGACGCCAGCAACATTGACTAGGCTACATCGGGTCATTGATTGTGTATCAAAGTCATATTGGTGTTCGATTAATGGAACGCAAATTGCACTCTAAATGCCTTCATGATGCCCGGAATAAATGGGGTAATAGTGGGATTTACTAAGTAGCCATTTGAACGCCAAACTTTGCAAGTAGAGGCGGTCAGGAGCCTGCAAAGATTCTGAATAAAAAAATGCAGTGCGTTGTTATTTCTTAGCTATAACTATGAATCGCAAATATATTATTCTAAAGATATAACAGCAAATTTATACGAAATTAAGTCAATCTGTTTGTAAATTTAGTATTTTTGTTGTAGACCAATTGATTAATTAATAAGATAAGGCATTATAATGCCAGCGCAGTTTGGAAAATGCCCAAAATGAGAGGGCAGTATGATAACAAGAATATTATTAAAATATTTAAACCGTCCGGGGATTATTAAAATACTTATCGCCTATAGGGTAGAATAGTCGCCAACAGCAGACTCGTTCTTGCAGTTATTTAGACCACCCAGGTCATGTAGTATAAGATATGGTGCGACGGGGGTGGCCTTAGGACCTATACTACATAATTGAGGTAGGTGAATCCCCACATGTAACTTGCCTATGTATTATCAGATTACCCAAAAACCACTCGAAAATAATCATAATGTCTAGGCGACGTAATAAATAAGAAAATTATAATTATATGTTATTACTTTGCCCAAATTAGCTTGTCATAATTCTTAATATGCCCGGGGCATTATGAAAACTGCCCCAATTTATCACTTGGTCCGTAACATGTCTACCACAAAATCTTTAAATGCTAGCTCAATTCGAAGAGCATAGTGGTACTAAGACCAGGGTAATGGATTTGAATAGTGCTCCGATGGCATTAAAACCATTTTTATTTCTTAGTAGTATTTATACGGGATCTGGAATGAATTTTAACTTTAACCCTGAATAAAATATGAAAAATGTTTGTTTTGTGAAACAGGAAGTTCGATACAAGGCGCACGATCCAAAAGCGTACTCAAAAGGTGGAACTTTGGAGAACACCATAAACGGGTCTCGCGCGCCACCACCGCCACCCCCCCACCCCGCCCCGCAAGCTGATGAGGAAGCTCCGGCACATCTGCTACACGCTTCAAAGGTACTTATTTGATATAGGAAAGGTTATGCTCATAAAACTAACTAAATAATAAATAGAATAATACCCAGGCTCGGCGCAAATACCAGTACCTATATAGGTACCCTAATTTAATTAATAACTTGCGCCGGCCTGGGTTATACTTCAATAGATTGCAATTTTATTTTTCTAAAAAAAAGCAAAGCGAAGGAGGATGCTAACGCGAACTAAGCAGTCAAAATTTTCTGCTCCGCGATTGTTCTAGACTATATGCGATATTCAATACCATGGACTGTTTTACGGGACCTGCTTTTTCTCATAATATTGCTAAAGATAACTTCATTGATTGGTCCTGATTGACAAAAAGTAACAAATAAATCGTTGGCCGCTACAATCAGATGTATTATATGGTAAAAGATATATGCAATGAATTAATCGTCAAAGTCAAGTTACAAAATATTTGCAGGGCATCAACAAACTACTGGGCACAACACCCTCGGACATTGACAAGTATTCGCGCATCGTTTTCCCTGTATGCTTCGTCTGCTTTAACCTGATGTACTGGATTATCTACCTCCATGTCTCCGACGTGGTTGCTGATGACCTAGTCTTACTTGGCGAGGAAAACTAAATCTGGATCTACTAAGACATCAGTACTTATTGTATTGGCACTTGCTGAATGTAATCATTTAATAAATTAGGGTGCTCATCATCGACCCTCCATAACTTGATATAGTGCTTTTTATCTAGAGGTTTGTAATCCCATAGCACTATTAAAGAAATAGAAAGCATCACAATAAAATTATTATATTATATTGTAAGTGGCACTCAACATCTCAAAATCTTAGAAGGTATGTAAGAAAATTATAAAGTTCAAATTTTACGTCAATCCTTAAAAATCAATAGATGTATAATCATTATTATGATCATATTTATGTACATTGTGCGTACGTGTCTTACTTGTTTACACTTCTTTGGCAGTTAGCGTTAAAGAAATAAAACTAAATAATTAATCTCACAAGACAATTATAACAGTTCTATATAGAATTTAAGTTAAAAAAATGGTCTAAATTTTTTGTCTTTTTTCTGCCATTACATTTTTATTGAGCAGTTTGATGTTGTAGAATATCCTAAATCTGTTTTATGTCACTCATAGAATCTTTCTGCTTTGCAGGAAAATATTTGATGTAGTTAACAGATAATAAATAAATATTACATAGAAATACAAAAAATCCATAGAGAATAAAAATAGCCCAAAGGGATTCAAATTTATAAATATTTGAACCTAAATATAGACAGGTCATATAATTAAGAGATCATCGTGTTATTACTCTATAATTAAGACCACTGTAGCTCCTAAAACTAGTGCCTATTTCAAAGGTAATAGAGTCTGGATTCATCTTAGGGATTAATCTGCCTAGTTCTCCGTCAATATAATCAAAAACGTATTAAAAATAATGTTAACGACGGGATGTGAAGAGGACTTGAAAGAATAGTGTCACGTATACACTTAAGGTGAAATGTAAATATTTATACATATATATTTATACAATTAGAATATTCATACACGATTGATCTAGTTTTTTAAAAGAAACGTTATTTGGTTAATTTGACAATGTATACACCGGTAATACACTTCAATATTAAAGTCTAGTGCACAGAACACTTTTTCTATGTAGCTTAAATTTACATGTATCAATATACCTTATATATCTACAAGATTTTATGGGATAAGACACAGAACCGACAATTGATTTAAAAAAAAAAAGTTGGTCAGAAAATTTAGTTCAGGGAATATAGAAAAGAAGTATTTGAAAATGTAGAAAAAATATTGATTAAGTTAAATAAATTATAAGTCATTAAAGTGGATAGATGACGAAATCCTTTATAACTATAAAAGAGGTCAATAATACCATATACTTGTATTTAATACGATATCTAGTAAGTGCAATAATTAAGTCTTGGGCAGTTTAATTAGTGGAAAATGACATTTGAGATGTAGGTTTACTGATAGTGCTGTGACTATTTTCATTTTTACTAATAGCTTAAGACTGTTAAAGTACTCGTGTCATTCCATCTGTTTTTATTCTTTACAGTTTATTGGTATTTAAGGTGACCAATTTGCACAGTGCTATTATTACGAGTTTTTCTAAGATTCGTCATTGTTAATGATATTTTCATTCCATCTAATCAAAAAACGATGTTTTCATCCCAAAACATTTGGAGCTAAAGTTACTGCTGATTCTCTCGGGACTGAAAAGTGAAAACGAAAATCTCCAGTAATTAAAAATAAATTAAAAACAGAACACGAGTGTAATCTGTGCAAAATCTAAAATAACGTTGGCAGTACAGCAAAAGAAAAAAAGAAAAATTTTGTTTTAAAACAATAAATTAGTGGCACAGAAGTCGTAATTTTTAAAATTTGGAATATTTATCATTCATAAAAATGGATGAATATAGGTAAACAGTTTAATACTCTTCGCTTCAGAAAAAAACATAAGTATAATTTAAAAAAACGCAATTTTCGTGTTTAATTCAAATTAATTACAAAAGTTTTAGGTTAAATTGTATTGACATATAATTGTTTATTAATATACCTAATCAATATTTTTTTTGTAAGTTCAAACCGATAGTGAATATGAAGTTTACTTATAGAAAGATATGAAGGACCACGCAAACAAAGTTATGAGTGAACATTTTATCACAAGTTGGTGCTCTTCGAAAAATTATCTATAAGTATTTATTGAATGAAAACGACACCAAATAAAGGTAAGATCTGTCGGTTGAACTTTGATTATGTATTGTCGGTGTTCTACTTTTTTTATATTTTGTTTTGTATTTGCTAGTTTTTCTCATAGGTGGAGATCAAAAGTAGAGTGTGCTACACGGTAATATTTTTATCTCGGGCGATTTTCATAAAACCCTCGCTTCACTCAGGATTCCACCGTCGAATTACTCGCTGCGCTCGTGATTCAACTGTGAAATCCTTTGTTTCGTTCTGGATTCAAAGCGCCCTCGCCTTCCATATATTACCTTAGTCCCTTGTAGCACAATCTACTATTTTTGTACATACATTTTTGATGATATTCTTTTGAAGAGAAATGTATACAAAAAGGGTAGCAGAGGACACTATTTGCTGTTCAAAATGTACAAAGTACTAAATAGTCTATCCCCTGAATAAATCTTTCTCTTTTCAATATTTTGACTTCTATACCTCACATATCAATCTTTATTTTAGCAAAAGGAAAAATACTACTTTTTGTCTGACTCCATATGAAAGTATATTATTATAAGTAGGTACTTAATTATTCAACGTATGTTTTGGTTCACTTTTTTTTTTCTGAATTTGCTCAATGTTATTTAAAGGGATAGGAAATGCGAATGAGAAAACGACTAGGAATTGTAACAAATAGGGTAGGTAGGTATATTTTTAAACAAAATATTATTTTTCTCCTTTATAAAAAGACTTAATTGTATTCGTAAGAAAAGGAAAGTAACATTTAAATTTTTGTTATGTTAATGAACATATTTTATTCAGTGAAAAATTTCTTACTTAGTGGTATAAATTTTAATACCTATCTTGATTGTTATTAACTGTAACTTACACAAAGACTGAGTCAGTATTATTTCTATTTCTTAATAATGTATTTGAGTGCACTAAATTACAATCTCATGCATTAAAATACACATAACGCCATTATTTTTCTATTGGGGCTCTACATTTAACTCTTCAACTAACTAATGAAGACACCTTGGCCAAAACAAAAAAGTTTTTGTCGCTATATTTTGTCGTTGCTAACTGGTTAAATGGCCATTAAAAAGTTATATCCTAATAGTTATCTGTTCCTAATTAAACAAAAAAAGCTTCTGTTATGAACTTTATTTTGAAAGGCAATTCTGCAAATTTAAAACCCTTTGTTGATAATATATATTTACATGCCTACTGACACATACCATTACATTTCATATAACTTGGTGTTGTATATTTTTAGAAATTTGAATTATACTCTTTTAAATTTTGATTTAGATCGCTATTTGGTCACGCAGTGGCATAAATATGGCACAAATTTAATCAATTAGCAACATGATATCACTAGAAGTTTTCCAGCACTAAAACTTTATTACTGCCTGTTTTTGTTTACCGTTAACCACGAAACACATCAAATTACAAAGTAAAAAATGTTAAGTTTGTATCCTTAAAAATATATTTACTGTTATCTTACGATTAGTTGTAATTACCAGCCAAAATCGATACGTTTAAAATAATGGTAAATTAGACACTTCAAAAAAAATCTAAGAATTATTAAATGTACATTATGAAAAGGAAATAATTGTGTAAGATGAGAATTCGCATTATATTGCACCTAGGTAGTAAGGAAGTAGCGTAGCATAGCGTGCGGAGGAACGGGCAACACGCATTTGTAACAATGTAATGCAAAATTGTCTTTGTAAAAATTTCGGTTCATTATTTTAAAACCAAACGTGATCTTGCGATTTTGTAGTATGAACTTCTACGAATTTATTCGGGATGAAAGTGATAAATTATTATGGGAGAAGAAGATGCGAATTGCCTGTAAACTTCACACGCGAAACCAAATTCTAAATCACATTTAAATAAATTTAGTATAATTAAATATATTGTGGAAGTAAAATCAATTTAGACAAATTAAGATATTATTATAGGAATCACATGAAATGTCGACATGACGTTATCATGCTTCTGAATTTAGAATGTATTTATTTGAAACACAAATTATAACTAGTTTGTTGCACATGATGGTGAATGTTAAAGAGGAAGAGCATGTAACTTTTAACCAGGTTTTGTATGGCTTTTGACAGAACGATTACGAACTCCTGGGGAGCAGATAAACGTGTGTACCTATCAAACTCCTGAGATGCAGATATAGAAATAAAACGCTACTCATGTTTAAAGAACATGTTAGGTCTGCAAAAAGCACACAGATTAAACAAAATTTCAAAACTCTTAGATTTTTTATCTCTATCGTTTTAGAGTAAATGGAAAAATATCTTGAAAATATAAAATTGTTTTAGTTTTATTTATTACTTTATTATTATTGTAAAGAGATATGCTGAAAAGCGATACCATTCGCGTGCCAAATTAAGGACTGTTCAATTTTTGTATTCGTTTTTATAAATTGGTATCATTATTATTACATACTTTTATAAAGCCAATGCTATGTTCAGTATCAATTTTTTGGGAGAAAGAAACTACGCTTTATTTGAGGCTTCGTGTAACAAAATTGATAAAATTATTTGGTAGGTAAGGTTTTATAATGTGTTAATTAAATTTAAAAGTATGTTGCGTATAATATGTTCTTAAGGGTTTCTTAATTTTAATATGTACATGTATGTTATTTTCAAAGATTTTGTCAGTAACAAAGAAAGAAATTATGCAATTGAAGAAGTAAAAATTCTTAAAGATCTCAAATACTGAAGTTGCGTCAAAAATAAAACCGCTATAGAAAAGTTTTGATATGTTCTTTAATCATTAACTGCAAGGTAAGTTATTTTGTTTTTGTTATAAACATGACGATTTTATCATAAAGAAAGGAGTCGGGGAAAGTGGATTGTTTGTATAGGATAATTTGCTGATTGTTATCAAGGGAATGAGAAAATACATTGATAAATTCTTGTAAAGTTTGGAACATCATATTTATTGCTACTAACGCTAGCTGAGTCTAAATTACTTATGATATTACTACACTGTCCGTGTTATTAACATCTTTATTTTAAAAGAACCTAAAGTGGTATCTTTTCTTAAGGTTTGAAAGCTGATTATAATCTTGAATCTGAATCCTCACATGTAGGTTTTGCTGCTTCCGTAGTTTTTTACTTCCCTTGGGGACAAGGACGCGACAATATGTTTCAGTATTCTTGAACTGATAATTTATTTACGTATACCATTTTGATATTTGAAGTTAGCATGTCATTACAAAATAAACTCAAATATCTGTTATCAAATTTAATATGTATGTATTAAATCTAATGTGGTTTTGTTTAAATATAAAACACAATCATGATTATATGTCTTTAGAAATTGTTTCACTAAAAGCAAGCCAAAAATGTATTTAACAAAATTACAGTCATATAATTATTTTATAGTTTTTTGAAATGTGCTCTTTGCAGAGCTTTGGCTAAACATGCAAAAAAGTAAGAAAAATAGGCACAAACGCCCATAGTAGACGTATCGTCTGTTGGTTCACTTGCAATACGCTACCATTACCAAGGTTAAGGTTATAGCTATAAATACAGGTCGGTTTGGGCTTTTCGTGCTGTTATCGGTTACAAATTTCCAAGATATGCGTCTTAGAAGATACAGCTCAGCATTCGCTGTGCTAAGTACTTTGTGATGGCTAACATACTTGAGAAGGTAAATCGCGCGATTATTTCAAGAATTAAATTCTTGATAATTTTTAAATTACAATTTGTACCATTTTTTTCGACATTTACTACCAGAATTTATTTCACACCCTGGATAATGTCAATTTATAGTATTTTATAGACAAATCAAACATGCCCTAACTTTAGACTACCTCTATTGCATAATAATAAATGTCAGCTCAATAGAACACCCGAAAAGTGAGTAAAGTTCAGCTTGCAAGATTAAACCACACAAATGAATACTATAAGTTTTAATACAACCTGGAACGTAACGTAATATACGTTATAATGTTGCATGCATTAAAAAGTACGAATGCCCGCTACGGACTCCAGCGTAGCGCGAATGCGATTGACCAGCTCCCAAGACCAGCTCCATTCAGCCACTAAATACCTACCATCTCAATTACCTAATGCCTGGAATACCTTACTTAGCAATAAAATATTCTAAATTATTTTTCCTATAATTTGAGACTGAGGTTGAATTGATGATTAAATATATTGATTTTAAGATGTATAGACTTTGTATCAATGTATGTTGTGAAATGTTGGTTTGATTAATGCAATGTTTATAAATAAGTTAAATTTATACTTTTCCAATCTTCCTCAAAGCGAAACTAAATTTTATGGTATTGGTGTTTAAATGATGTTGCTCAAACTGAATAACTTTAAAGAAGTAGTTACATTGTACGAAGTTTAGTTCTGTGATCCAATAAATTATATGATCTGTAATGTTGTTTCACTATCCTGTTTATTCATTTCTTTTATTATATAAATTGAACAAAAAAATGAACTTAAGTTATTCTAAAGGAAATAACGCGTATGATACTGCATGTACCTAACTCGATATTAAAAAACTCGTGTGATATTATTAAAACATACACTCATATTTCAAAATATGTCACTTATGACATGACAGTATCTTAAACTACTATAATACTAGTGGTTCGCCGCGAACTTAAACCTTACGATTACTATTTTCCACAAGTTTGTTTGCCAGGCAAATAAAAAAAAACTCCGAGTTTCAAGCGTTCTACGGCCCGAAATTTTTGAACCGTTGAACTGATTTCCATCAAACATACTAAAAACCATCGCAGGAAACATGCTTGCAGGTAAAAAAAAACGTATTGGAACCGCTTCATCCGTTCGAGAGATTCGATGCCACAGACAGACACACAAAGAGACAGATATGGGGGTCAAATTTATAACACTCTTCTATTTTTTCGGGGGCTAAAAATATGAATAGTTTTACATTGAAAAGGTGATATACTCATTCATTGCGCGGTTCGATATGCAGAAAACAGATTTTTCAATTTTCTTTCTTTTCTACTCTGAGCTACAACAGTTATTTTTCAAGCAGATAAGATCCAAACCTGAATCAAATATCAATTTCCGAAGACAACAAAAAGAACAAGGAACATAAGTGATGAAGCTTATAGCTTATTTTTTTTGGGTAAACTTCATATCTGCGTCAACTATTCTATTTGTGCACAGTTACTGCTAAGACAAGCGACAGTGGAAATTGCGTTCATGACACCTGGCCAGTCTTCCACGACCGAGTAATGGGTATTACAACCGTACCATTTATTTAAGGACCGGTATATTTGTCAAACTGTACACCTTCGTTTCCTTTTAAATAATTTATTTCAAATGGGGGAGCACTGTACCCCTAAAATTCATGTATTAACCGTTCAGCCATTCAGGCTTGGTACTGAGTGTGCGAAATTATTGGTTGATTAGGGAATACATTAATTTTTCGGCGTCCAGGGCTGTCCTTTTGCAATAAATTATTTGAAAGAAAATGCAGATATAATTAAAATGTTGTATTCATCGGGTTCTACACAATCCTTAAAACCATTTAACGAACTACTACTGTTTACAGTTTAAAATAAGAACGTGAAGACTTTCCACAAAAAGCGAAAAACGGCCATTTTTGGCTAATGTGCGTTGTAAAGCTGCACGTTGTCACTTTAAACTGTAAACAGTAATTCATAAAATAGTTTAAAGGGTGATCTAAAGCTTTATGATGACAAAATTTAAAATGATACCTTAGTTTCCGTTCAAATAATTTATTTCAAATAGCATATGACATAGGCAGCACTGGACCTACTGCCTCCGTGGTCCAGTGGTCAAGGCGTTCGCCTTGTGACCCGGAGGTCATGGGTTCGATTCCCACTGGGAAACATACTTTGTGCAAAGTTGTTTCCAGTCTGGATAGGATATTGCAGGCTTGAATCACCTGATTATCCGAAAAGAAAGATGATTCCGTGTTTCGGAAGGCACGTAAAACTGTGTGGAACGCCACCTAGCGTTTGATCATCAAACTATCCAAGGATTGGTTCCTGGTTTGCCCTTTGGGTTGTGGAGGTCAGACGGCAGTCGCTCTGTGTAAAAACCAGTAACCTCGTCAAATCTCCTTGGTTAGGTAGCGGACCCCGGGCTCTGAAGCGTTACTGCTGAGGATGCAACCGGGAATACGCTCGGATGATGATGATAGGCAGCACTGGACCCAAAAAAATTGCTCATTTTTTAACTTTAAATTGAAAGAAAGTGAAATAAAAAATTCTCCGATTGACGAAATTAGCTTTTTAAAATGGCATTCTTAGATTCGTATTTTTTTGCCGTTGGTATTTTTTACCGACTTCAAAAAAAGGAAGATGTTTTTAATTCTACTTTCTTAGGGTCAATTTATACTGCGGCGAAATCGAAGCGAAGCGACTTTAGAACGAAATCGTACAAAGCATTATGAACTTTATGTCAATTGTATAATGTTCAAACTAAATTTGAGCTAAAAAGGCAGTCACGCGTCAGGCGGCGAATTTTTGCGATGTCGCTAGTGCCGGAGTCAAACAAACCGGCGCAACTCGGCGTAGACTCACCGGATTACGTCACACAGTCGCGAGGCAAATTGGCACGACTTCGCGTGTCTTTGTTGTCGTGAATTTGGCGAATTTGACGCTCCGCTTCCACCGCGGTGTAAATTGAGCCTTTCTTTTTTTTTCTAATTCTCTCTTGTTGGCCCCTTTAATATAGTATATCCCACTAATTAATATTATATCTATCTCCTATATATCTAAAGTGTGACATCATATGTATATTTACCAACATATACTTTGGATATATAGGAGAAACCTATAACGTAGAGCATGGTATGGAAAGCGAGACCGAAGGCCGAGCTAAAGCAGCACTTCAAACTCACCACGTACCGTGTTAAGTTTAAAGTGCTGCTTTAGCTAACTGATCTACTAAGATCAGTTAGCTAAAGCAGCAGACTTTTCTAGCTATACACCTAGCAACTTAGCTAAATACCTAGCAGCTATATTGTGATAAGAAAAATGCCTTACTTTACTGTATTAATTCTAACAGTGTTCATTTATTTTGCTGTTCGTACAAAATATTTTAGAGTTTGAGTGAGTCAAATATAACTGATCAAAGGCTAAATACGGCCTGCCATGATTAGATACGAACATAATTGAACCTTACCTCTTAAAATTGTTGAATGCATCAGAAAATCATACAAAAATAAATCTAAATTGAATGTATGAGAGTTGAACCTGGGACGGGAAAATTTATTTAGAGACGGATGAAACAAATGACAGCTAACGCGGAAATTAAGTCTCAAATGTGTTAGCAGCTTAAACTATGCTCAGGTAGATAAAACTGTTATTTAAATAAAAAAAATATCTGTAATTGGTGTGCTATTTACAACTAGTGTCTCTATGAGCTGCAAACCTCGCGAGTCTGTCCATGACGGAATAAGAGGTTGGGAGGGCCTCGGGCTTCGAAGTTGCGTGCACGCATTTGTCGAATTAGTCCCACCCGCGCAACTGCGAGAAGGAACTTCATTCTAAAAATCCAAATGATATCGTATGTAAGCATCGGTTGAGAAATGCAACCTATAGAAGTGGGAGACAGCTAGGCAGATCTCATCCGAGAGCATTTTCGCGGAGATACTTATCTTGCGCTTTGCGCTTGCCCGATCAATAACTAATGTGCTGTCCCGATACAGTCATTTATTGAGAGAGGCGTTAATTAGCAGTGGAAGGTTGACGACTGCAGTTAATGATAACGATATTCTGATCAGGATAAATTGAGGCAGAACAAGAAGATTTTTAATATCATCATAATCATCATCGCGGGTCGGAGTTCTAGTCGCACAAGCATTTTAACTTAGCCTTGTATTTATTTGCATTGATTTAGATGACCGTAACTTATCGTCTCGAATTAGATCTCGCTCGACTGACCTAGTTCTTCAAGTTTGGCTCTCGACTGCTAGGTAACAAGTCGCTACGGCATGAATGTTGAAAACTGCAATAAGTATCGAAGAAAGTCAAGCGGGAAAGAGAAAGCTTTTTACTGTATACAGTTACTTTTTAATGCATACCAAAAATCTCCCATTGTGAGCGGTGAAATTTAGTCACCGCTTGCTACCAAGCGAATAGTGAGCGGAGAAAACTATAACGGCCATGGGTATAGCAAATCCATTATTAGAAATTCGGGAATAAAATAAAAAGAACCTGAGTGACGGAATCACTCGGTTGGAACGAAGTTACCATCGTAGATAATTTATCAATTAGTGCTGGAAAAAAGTTGCGCATGCTGGGTTTGAACCGGGATCATCGACCATCTCAGACAGGCATACGCTCTCGCAACTGAACTACATACGAGATAATCAAACTTGTGAAATTACTTTTCACTTAAATTCCTGACGGGAAAGAGTGATTGAAAAATCTTACATTTTTTGCCTAGCCCCCATACAAGTCCGTACTGCCCGAAAAGGAACTCTGTTCCAATAACTAGAGTATTTTTGTCTTAATTTTTTGTGTTCTATTAGAGATTTTGATTCCAAGATTTTTATGTAGCCAGGAGTGCATCGTCAACCTGTATGTAGATGATGAAGAAAGACGTCCGAGAAAATTAACTATCATAAGTGAGTTACGTTGTTACGTTTTCTAAATCTATAACAACGAACCCTTAAACACTTTTCTAAACATATTTCCGTGTACACGCGCCATACCGGTGAGTCACGGTGGCACGTGTTTCTATAGTATCGTAGCAATCAAAACTGGTGTCAGATTTTGTAAGCTGCTTGCGCCGCTGTTTGTCGACTGTATGACAGCCGGGATCATCGGCTTACCTCTGCATTCACGTGTATCATCAGCTATGCCATCTTAGACAACGGGATACGTTCTACGCGCCAGAGCCAGTTACACGTGCCAGACAAAAACCGACAGCTAGATGGGGCAATTTTATGAAGAAAGCTTCTGGCGGTTTCATGCATAAGGTGGTCCATACTATTGATGACCGAACAGCCTGGAAACAAACATGTGGTCACGATCCTCAGCACTGAGGGACTGATAAAGAACAAGGAGTACGTTTTCCATATCTTTTTCTATGATGGTGATGGATGGATGATGGGCATGCTACGTCACAAGTGCTACGGAAACCGTGAAGACTGTGGAAACTATAGAAGAAACAATCGGAATCATTTAAACGATGGGCCCGTGGTTTTACGACTTCCGTCGGTATGTATGTATGTAGTTCTAGCACGAGATGTGTAGGTATGGTTAATCCTACATTCGTCTGTTACTACACGCAAAGAGATAGAGTTGTCAAGTTATAGGCCGAAATCCACTAGGCTTATTGTTTTGAACCAAGAGCTGCAGAAGTGCAAGATCTTCCTTTTTGTCTCACTAACCATTTGTGTGCCACTAAGTATGTTAGTATGTATTTTCAGTTTACGCATACTAGCTAGTTTAAAAACAGGGCCAATTTACTAGTATGGGGGCCAAATTCACTTGCTGAGTTTTATTATTTTACTTTGGCAACTATTTCAGTAGATACTTTTTGTAAGCAGTCAGACCGATCGTACGATCGAAAACACGTTTACAGTCATCTGGCATGATGTTTGACGGTCTGGCGGTATGTAATTTTGGAAAACTTAAAATTTCTGATTAGGCTTGGACATATTTAATTCGTGCTATATAAAAAAAAAAGAATGTTATATCAGTTACAACACGAGTTACAAGCAAAGTCGCGGGTGAAAATATAGCCTATTTTAAAGAAGCTTTCAATCTTTTAATTAAATACGTGGGGCGCACTATAAGTTTCTGGAATGAATATGAAAAAATACTATTAAAGGTACAAAATTAATTTATTGCTTTACAAAATAATCTCCCTTGGCGTCTATGCACTTTTTCATTCGATGAAACCAGTTTTGAAAACTTTTGTGCCACTCCTCTGTGGTGACCTCTGAAACGTGTTTTTCATACTCCTCGACAGCCTCTTCTGGTGATGAAAATCGTTGACCGCGTAATTGGTTCTTAATTTTTGGGAACAGAAAAAAGTCACAAGGTGCCAGGTCGGGACTGTATCGGGATGACTCATGACTTCTACATTTTTCGCCTTCAAAAAGTCGTTTGTCTGTCTGGCCGTGTGAGAACTAGCATTGTCGTGGTGCAGGATGATACGGCGTTTACGGTTATTTTTACGGAGTTCGTCAATAACTTCCGGCAAACAAATGGTCGTGTACCAGTCACTATTCACTGTACGACGATTCTTTAAAGCAACAGTAGCCACGTGTCCAGTTTTATTAAAAAAAGAAGCAATCATCCGCCTAGATGCACTTTTCACGCGCGCCACTTTGATTGGTTTCGGCTCATCTTGAAAGACCCATACGCTCGATTGCTGCTTTGTTTTGGGATCGTAGCAATAAATCCATGTTTCGTCACCTGTTACTATGTCCCACACCAAATTTGACGCACCTTCGTTGAATCTGGTAAGCATGGCACTGCACCAAGTGACGCGGTCCGTTTTTTGAGCCTCGGTCAAGTTGTGTGGAATCCACCGCGAGCACAGCTTTCTCACACCCAAATGTTTGTGTAGGATTAATTGTATTTGACTCATGCCTATTTCTAAGGATGCGCGAATTTCATGGTAGGTCACATGCCTATCTGATTCACTCATACGGCGCACAGCATCGATGTTTTTGTTGGTCACAGCGGTGGACGGCCGACCATCGCAAGATTCGTCACTGAGATTGATACGACCACGCTTGAATTCTGCAAACCAGCTATAAACAGTTGTCTTGCATGGTGCTTAATTGCCAAAAGCTGTTTCAAGCCGAGCGATGCTTTGTTGAGCTGTCAAATTACACTTAAAATCGTAGAAAAATCATACTACGAAAATTTTCCCGAGTTAAATCCATGTTGATGCAGACACACAATTTTTTTAATGGCGCCACAAGGTAAAAACAAAAGACATTCTACAGCCAAAGAGTTCTATTTTCAAATGTTGCAATAAATTTTTCAATATTGTTTATGTAAGTGGCCAGTTCCGGAAACTTATAGTGCGCCATATGTAGTTACTATTTTTAAAGTGTGTACATTTCTCGTTCCGACCCGCAGATTTTCAATAAACAAGTTTACTGCAACGTGCAACTGCATAGCGACAAACTTTACTTGAAAGCTAATTAAAAACTTTATAGGCTTTTTGCGGACTGCGAGCGGCATCTAGCGGAGGTGGCGCTTAACTAAACATACATGGTAGATGGCGTTACAGAAAAATAGAAGAGCCATAGTTTAGGGAATACACATGCTGAAATTCAGATGCTGAATTGACGGTTTTGTAATGATGAAATTCTATTCATTAGCATAGTGTATGCCAGACAATGCGTTATCTTTTTCAGTAAATAAAACTAAATCTTAAAATCTTGTTAGAACTTTTAGGTATTTATATAGATACTTGTCGATTTTTACACCATTCATATACCTTACAGACACTTTTACTTCAACGCATCTTACCATACCTCTGTCACTTATGCGCATTCCTGGTTGCATCTTTAGGTTGAAAATCTTTGGAAATAAAGGCTTTGGAGGAAGGAACACTGCTTAGAATATTTCAGCATTTTTCTTAGTTTCGGCTTCTTTGGTTTCGATGCAATAATCACGCATCAGAGTCCCATGTTTGATGTTCCCTTGCATGTTTCATGACACCTGTACTATTCTTTTTGTTTTGTCACCAAGTACCTACTTTGGTCACGTGAATGTGGCAATACGGACACAATATTACACAGAATATTTATTATAATAAAATATAAAAAATCTGCGGAAAATTCGGCAGGTGTGTGCAGTTTATTTAGGACTCCAAGTTTTAATATTGGAAATGTGTAGAGGGCGCTTTCCTTTTTTACCTGAATAATTTGATTTGGTATGAATGAGTATCTTATTTTATTTTCCATCACTTTGTATGTACTCGTATGTACTAATACAACTAGAAAGTAAATTGGATCCAATACTACTTTGGTTGTCAAAATCTATACTTATTTATACTCACTATGATAATTAAACTAGTGATGGTATAGTGGGTCAGATCGCGAGGATTTTTTCAATATGGTTAATTTTAGTGATGGCTAACCCGTGTGTCAACTTGTGAACGGGTGCCATCGCGAGGGTTTCGATAATTGAATTCTAATACTTTTGTAAATTGCCACAGAGACATTATTATTGCAAAATATTTTACGACTTCTTATCTCAATGTTTTTTTTTCGGCGTATACATATCCAGAACCAGTTTTTGATCAAGATAGTCTGTGAATGTAATAATGACAACCGAGGTGACCAACGCCCCCTAATGCAAGTTACGAAATGCTTTTGAAGCATGCAGAGAGTCCTTAAACAGCATGCTACGTCTGGTCACCAATCCAAGTGCCAAAAACGCCCTGGAGTGCTATTTTTCATTTACGGTCTCACCAAAACTCAAAACGTGTAGTTTTCTAACTTACCGCTCGCGTAAAAAACCATTTGGCCGTATTTTTGAAATCGTCGTGTCAGCTAAAAACAATATTGTTTTGCAAAGAAAACATCGAAAGTATGTCTATGGTTTTCTAAGAATTTCAGCAAGAATAAAAAAGCAGCATGAAACGGAACGGATTCTCTATGAAAGGTTTCTTTGACATATATATATATACGCCACAAATGTCACAATTAAGAGTGGTCGAGACCACTCGTTGCAAATCCTTCGCATACGATCATTTCAAAAATGCGTCCCCTGGATACCTACTGTTAACTAGTAATGCGCACTCCCGCTCGAACATCCAGCTCTATTATTGTTTTAAAAATTACATAAAAGGGAGTGTCACAAAATCTGGTACAAATAAAACTAATTTTAATCAGTCCCACATAACAGGTATATTAATCTTAATGCCTTATGTGATATTATGTCGATAATGCTATGATATTACTGGAAAAATAAATAATATATTTAGTTCATTCACAGCTCTGTTTAGCTTTGTTGATTGCGTTTCTGCTTTGATGATGCTGTAGATTATATTATATGTATTTACAAGTATAAGACACGTTCATGTTACAATGTTATAAATGAGCAGATTTTTTTTTCATTAGTAATGCCACAAATTTAATGGAGTGCCGCAAATCAAGGTGAAAAATGTAAACAAAAATAGTACATACAATTTATGTCTGTTTCATGTTTCTAAATAGATTTTTATAAATTTTCTGTAGTTTTTGAGCTAAGTAAAATGATAATACGTATAGGCAATTTTTTACATTTTTTTAACTGCTATAAATCAGATGTAATAATATTGCGTAAAACATATATTTGAGACAGTCTTGAATTTCTATTCTGACATTGGTTCGATGGGGACTTTGATATTTTATAATTGCGAAAGTAGCCATGAATGTTTGGTTTGAGTAAACTAAAAGGAGCAGTAGAACTTAATAGTTACAGAACTGAAATCGTTCTTTCGGCGGACCTCTTTTTGAAGCCGTGCTTCTATTAGTCGCGCGCGACCGCCCCAGTCGCCTGTGCGTCGCCACAACGCGGCGAGTCGCCGAGTCGCCTGGGCGACTGACGACTAAGTGCGCAAGCCCCTATTTAAACTATAGTAAGTCACAGTCGCCGGCGACTGAGTCGCCGGCGACTAGTCGGCAGTGCGTAATGGCTCTAAGAGATGGGTCTTAGTAGTTAAAAGTATCTTTCTTAGTTTCATGAAAAGCTTATTGATTTTTGTTGGGTTAGTCTCATTACAACTTTTATAAAAAAATGGCATTACTAATATTATTAAATCTTTAGCCCACTTTGCAGCGTGAACTTTTAAGCACTAGTTTCAAAATCATAATTAAAACAAAACTTCTCAAAAACTTTTCATCGTCATTATTTCAGTCGCATAACGTCCACTGCTGGGAATAGGCCTCTCCCAAGGAAAAATAAAATCTAAAACCTTTTATTCCTGATTAATTAGTAATTTTATTAAAAAAAGAATCCAAATATAAATTTCTGAAACTTTATAGTTTCAATATTTAGTTAATTAATTTATGACATTACAATTCTATGCAAAAAAATCACGCTGAAAGTTTACATACTCGTATATCTTAGATCATTTAATACAGTATAAGCCTTACCTGCGCGTTCCCCTCTGCCAAAGTATAAGAACAAAAATCTAATACGTTCATAAAAACTAGTTGCGTAATCGATTATGATCATTATGTGAATCGGTATGGTATCGAAAAGACGTCTAAAAGTGCTCCGTTAAAAATGCCATGTTATGCAATTTTATGTGTAAAAAGAGGTCAAACAAATTTAATATTCCAAAAGATGGCATAACCTTTCATTAGTAAGTAATTTTTTTTTATTAACGTTGTTTTCTATTTAATGTAATTTCTGAAAAATCTAAGAAATATCTATTAGTATCGATTACGAAAAAAAATATCGAATCGCGTTTGCAACTGATTTCCTTCCATCCCATAAAATAATCTAAAATCGCATACGAGACTAGTTCATTAACCCCCGTTTTAAAAGCATCAATTACATTCTTAAGGATCTGTAATAAGGTTCCAATTTGAAAAACAATGAGTTGATGACGTAGGCGCACTCCCCACGAGACTCGTGCGGTGATGCGCACTCCTCACGAGACTATGTGTTTATGATTTACAACCTTCGTCTTTATTCCCTGTGCATTAGGGTTGATATATTTTTGTCTTCTCTCTCTTTCTTGCCATGAGTGTATTATTATGTATATTTACACATTTTTTTTAGTGTGAGTTTTATTGGTGTGCAGAAAATAGGCTAGTGTTTGAGTTTTTTGTAGTGTGCATTTATAGCGACACAAATTATTTCTGTGAATGAGTGATTTTGTTTAGATGTAGATAGTAGTAGCTTACCCCCGCACCAAAAGCGGCAGAAAATTTTGTTAGAAGATTTGTCTGCGTAACTCATCATGTATTAAATGATCTAAGTCGTATATTAAATTTTCTTAGGCAAGCTTGAGGTAGGCGTTTACTATACTTGTGGAAATATACAAAAATATATTACATATATTTAACTGCACTAGTGTTTATTTCCAAAAGTATTCGTAAGTTTCTTGTTAGAAACCTTCGTAAAGACCTTTTGAATTATTATTTTATTTCTGATAATATTATTAGACGACGCCGTGTGATACTCAACAAATTGAGCCGAAAATACTAACTCAAATCAAGTTACTTTATCTTTGATGGAAATTAATTTGTGTTTTTTTGCCACATATTTATTCAAGCAAAGATGCAAGTTGGTTTCTACCCGCTACTGTTAGACCATAAGCACATTGCCATCAATGTGGACGCATGTCCCTTGCTTGTAGAAGAACACAAACTCTGTTATGTTCTTAAAACTTGGACTAACTTTAAAAGGTATTAGGTTTAAACCAACTTGACATCTCGTAAAATTACACTATGTGTCAATGTTAACATGATTTGGGCAGATAATGGTCAAAATCTAGTATCTAATGCATGTCCGTGGTTTATAATAGGACGAAAAGTTCGTCAAACTAAACATCGTATAACTCTGACTTTTGGAAACTGTGTTTGAGTTTATTAGGCAACTAAATAATTAATTACTACTAGTTAGCTTTTCAATAATAATATCTTGAATCTACAAAAATAATACTTTAGGTTTATTCCTTAGACTACATTCGTTTGCACTATTTAATTTAAATAGCTTACTACAGGAGCTCTTGTTTGTAAACTTTAAAGTTCATCGCAAAATGAATGTAATCTTTGTAATTTAAAACTCTATATACAATAGTAACGCCTGCTTTCATCGGTTGCTGATAAAAAAAATTGAACATGAAGAACATAACTTACCAAAAAAATAATTCTGCGAGAATGTTATGGATTTACTTTCAGCTCCATATTCATTAGTCCAGTAACTTTATGGTTGATTATTTTAAATCAGCAATCGTTGATACCGACTCTAGATTAACACTTACGACTGTTATATGGTGATGGTATATGTATATAAAACAATCGTACAAGCAATCCCTCTAGTGATCATCTAGCTACGCAGATATTGGGGTGCATTTGTCAAATATTTACATACTTATAATAATCGACTACAATTAACTTACAAAAGTAAATTTATTAAAGTAAATTAGTACATTTCAAAATTTGGGCTGGCCGCATGATGATTTACATTTTAACACGCCATAAATATAAAAATCGCAATGTTGAGAAAATAACATTAACCAAGCAACTGGCAACAAGAATTGTACTGTATTTTGGTTGGATGTGATGACAATTGGTATCTAAAACATTTTTTTTTACTTTGAAACTAATATATTAATATAAAAGTTCTAAAACCATTACTGATTCTGGATACATAAAGAATAAATCCTGAATAATGTGTATCGATAAATTGAATCTAACATACTTACTATAAATCATATTATACAGTCAGCCTAAATTGGCCGAATTTACCTCTTTCAAATCAGAGTCTAACAATGCAAATAGTATGATTGAATCAGGAAGTCATTGCTAGATATTATCCAAGATTTTCAAATAACTGCGTAAAAGTGTGTATACGTATAATATACAATTTAGTTTTGCAGGCCAATGTTTTAAACAATTTTAATTACGTATATTATAGCACAAGGGTTACGACTAGGGGTGACGACTGGGTTAGAAAAGTATAATTGTATTTAGTCCATCTTTTAGATTATCCAAAAATAATGTACCTATATTTTTCAGTTTGCCATACACGTAAAAGTAAAAAATCACAAAGATATGAAGGATCAAAGTTCCGGAGTGGGACTTGCGTCGTCACCTCTATGTAAATAGCAGTGACGTCATGCGAAATTTCAATGCGCTGTATCTTTGTCATTTTTTGTTTCTCAGAGAAAAGAAAAAGATGTGTACAATATTTTTAATATTTTAACCGATAGGCTAAAACTATTTTTCCATTCGTCATGCCTATTGAGAATGCATTAATATTTGTTCAAGCTACTCATGCAGGTGTAAGAAAATAGTATCCTTAGTCATTTATACATTTAAGAAAAAAAGTTATTCTTACATACAGTGACAGCATTTGTTAACTTGTGAGAATTTTACATTCATAGCTTGAACAAATGACGCTCAAACTAGTACAATAAATCTACACACAAAAACTGCATTTTTTATCACAGTATTTGAGATTCTTGTCATCGTTTTTGTATATAAATTTAACAAGATTCAATTGTTTGTAACAATCACGAGCTTACCTCAACCACTTCAATTATTAGACATATATGATAGTCTATATGAGATACCTTATAACCATAGGTAATTAGGTATGAAACGTGTTTGTGATCTTAAAGTAGTAGTCGCATTATATACAGCCTGTCTGCTACAAGATGTTCAAGCAAGCCGAAAATATGAGTCCATCCCTTTTTAATACCTGCAAGATGCATTTTTAAAATATCACGACTAATAAAAAAACTATATAACTTTTGTTTAGATAACATGATCGTTGGCTCCATTTTGCATTTTGTATTCATAAAGATTGTTTTAGTAAGAATTGATAACCAATGGGAAAACTTAGCATTGTTTTATCTACCGTTATTTTTCTCAGTAGATGACAGGTAAGAGATGTTACCAAGGTAAATTCAAGGGCTAACACTAAGTGTCACATAAAATTATCTTCATCAAAAAGTAGGTACAAAATATATTTACGTAATTTCAAATTTTGGTACCTAACCCTTTTTTATGAAATTTGAGCAGAATCTTCCAGGTATTAAATTAAGTACTTTCCTTGATATCATTTTAAACATGCAATAAAGATAGTATTTTACATTGAAGGCTTCGTATTATATAATGATATTCCATCTAATATTATATCATATGATGATATAATATGGTTTATAAACAATCGAGATAGGTGATACAGCAACAACAACAATTCAAATGTTGTGTGTAGTCACGGCCACTAAGTACTTTTTTTTTTGCGGGACAATATGTCAGAATGTGCTTTTAGTTTTTACTAGCCTATATCAATCCTTCTTGGACTTGAGGTCTCTTCAATTGAAAGAAAGATATGACTATAATCACCATACTTGTCAGGTCGTCAGTAGATGGTATTAGTCGTAGCCCAGTGAACGTATCTCTGTAATCTATCCCTTCCTTGGTTGGTGTAAAATCGTATTCTATTCCACTACCTTCTGCTTTCTCCTCATCGCACTATTGTGTGATTCTGGTACAAGATGTCAGTCTTCTCCATCTTATCCTATCGCAAGTCAAATTTGACGTTACTCTTTTCTTACCCGTATCCTCCTTTACACATTCCATTAACCATTTCTTTTTATTCTACTTCACCATCAATAAATAATCACTAAATTAAAAAAAAACATGTTGTGGATGTGCAAAAGAGAAGTTGCACAATGAGTAGATTTCGATAAATGTCTCTGATTTTTTAAGCATAGTAAAAAGGCCTTTAAGCACAATTATATTTTTTACCCGACTACGGCAAAGCAAAAGGAGGGTTATTTAACGAACCATTTACTTTTAGTTGATTGAAAAAGCCAATTTAGAAGTAATAAAAAGATTAAAAAATAATATTACCATAGGATTTCCTAAAAAAATTATAGCTACTTTTGTTACGAGACGGATCCTGTAAACGCAATATTTGTCATAGCACCCGAACAATGTTCTTACATCACGCCCACAATTGCGATATAAGTGACGTCACTCCTGTCTGGTCTTTCTAAGGCGCTTCGAGACGCCGTCCAAAGACGGGCGTGACTTTATAACCTTAAAGTGATTTTGGGTTAGTTTTACTTGAACGTGCCTATTTTTTGGATCTCTGTCCATAGCACAACGAAAAAAATGCGTCTTCCCTATTGTATTTGAGTGCAAAATTGGTATCTAATTAAGACGAAGTGGTATCTAAAGTGGCGCCTTCATTCGAAATAAATTCTTTAAAATTAAATATGGTGTTTATTAAAAATTTCATTTGTATAAATGTCTAGAAAGACCTTTAAACTATTTTATGAAAAACCTTTGAAATTATTACTAATAGTCCGTCTAGTTTTAAAACTGTTTTTCGCCAAAAGTGGCCACTTATAACGAAAAACAGTTTTAAAACCAGACGTACTACCAATATTACTTTCAAAAGTTATTCATAAAATAGTTTAAAGGTCTTTCTAGACATTTATACAAATCAAATTTTTAATTATCACCATATTTAATTTTAAAGAATTTATTTCAAATGAGGGCGCCACTTTAGCTACCACTTCGTCTTAAGACCAAATGTTACAAGAGTTCATGAATGAAACCCGAGAAAACGAAATTCTCTAAAAAAGAAACCAAGCTAGATCGATTTTTGCCCCAAAGCTATAAACTTTATCGAAATCGTTGGAGCCGTTTCCAAGATTCTCATTATATAAAAGAATCGATCGTTTAAAGTAATAGTAGATAAGAACCAGCAACTGCGTAGAGTCAGAAGTTAATTAGCAATGCTGTTGTTTATTTCAAATAGTCTTAATTAAAAAAAAAAATATTTAAAATATAATGTAATACAAAAGCAAGTACACTTCTGAAAAAAAGAACTTGTGTGTTTTGCAAAAGGAAAAACACACACGGTGTATATTGAAAAGATAAACAAAAGGGTGTGTTTTTCACACGTGAAAGTGTTTTTTAATATAATTAAAATTAAACATTGTGTTCGGAAAGGAAGAAGACCCTTACCAAGTAGGATCAACTTCTTTGTTAAAAAAATTTTCATTGAAACATGCGTTTCTCTTTTTCCTTTAAAAACATTACACTATAAACTTTATTACGTTTTTCTGCAACACTGTACAATAATTTATGATATACCTATCTTCATGTGTTGTTTCACGTCAAAACTTCCCTGTCTGATCATATGAACAAAGCCGCGGGAAATCATTTACTTAGTGGCTGTGATAATCTAGGTTTTCGTCTTGGTATGCTTACGCTATTACTAATTTACTCTATGTAAATATCCTCTATTGGATATGCCGTCTCTATAAATTTCTGATAAAACCTCTGGAAAGCTCGCCTGAAAAAGAAAACACAAATTGAGATACGAATCCATTGGGATTTAATTTAAAATTATATTTAAGACACACATTTATCAGATTTTTTGAGCAATTTTTAACATAGCTCAAAATGAAAAGGAAGCCAGAAAGACGAGCCGACCAACAGCAACAAGCTGAGAACGCAAGCGAGAACACGCTGGAATAAAACAGTGACAGAGATAATGTAATCTGAATTTCTTTTTATAAAATTTGCTGAATTCAGCCTAATCCTTTAAAATGAAAATTACGATGTTTTTAACTACTTCCGGAGCACCAACGGCTTTAGCTTATTAGGAATTGTTATTTTCTACCCTGGTATTTATTAAAAATTACAATTAAACTTAAAAAGACATGGAATTAAAAAAAACTAAATATGTTTACTCGGTGGTATGTTAACCAACTAGGTGTTAACATTTTTAGAAAATTGGACGCCGTGCTCTGAAAGTTATTTATCAGATAAAAATCCTTAAAATAGTTAGTTATGAATAAGGGTTAAAGTAACAAAGGGTTTCTTTCGACAAATTTTCTCAGTGGTAGTTCCGAAACACTACTAGTTTGTAGCTTTAACCCTAAACAATATTAAAAAATAATGTTTATGAAACTTAACTTATGCATAAATTTCTTTTTTTACTTTTGTAGTAGTTTAGTATTAAAAATACAACCGAACGCGAAGATCAGAGATTTTCAGACTTACCCTACAGCTTCAGCCACGGGCCTCGTGGATTCTTGGCCTCGGAAGACATGGCATGCAAACCGCTGCAGCGTCGGGTGCTTTGTGATGAAGCCCAGATACCGGTGGTCGCGTGGGTGAAACGCGCAGAAAGACACGTTTTTCAGAGAATAGAAGTAGTCGATACAAGGCCCGTTTCGAGTCCTCTGCAAAAAAGACAAGTATTTCAATTCACGTTGCCACTCCTCTCCCTTCTTAATCTTTATTATTCAAGTAAAGGCTCTAAGCAGAAATAAAATGAAATATTACTATCACTTTGTTTATGCTACGGTTTAAGGGCTACCTGAAAGGAAACGGAGATATCATTTAAAATTTTGTCTTGATCAGACCCTAGATAACCTTTCAAACTATTTTATGAACTTTTCTACGCACATACGCCTAAAGTGGCCGTTTTTCGCAATTGTGCGTAGAAATGCTTCACGTTCTCACTTTAAAATGTAAACAGTAGTTCATAAAATAGTTCGAAAGGTTATCTAGGATCTGATCAAGACAAAATTTTATATGATATCTCCGTTTCTTTTCAATAGATTTATTTCAAATGGAGGCAGCACTGGACCCCCGAAAATTCAGGTAGCAAATACCGTGAGTTGGGTAGGTCTATTTGGTTTTAATAAAAATGTATCATTGAGGGAGCGAATTGAAACATCTGACGTTTTTGAATGTGTTTTATATCTATGAACGGAGAAGATTTTTTTATAACATTCGAATTTTTTTTAGAACTATTGGCATATAGTGCAAGAAGAAAGCGAGTTCTCATGGTCTCGGGACCGTGCGAGCATTTTGTCATGTTTAAACATTTATAAACTTTAGGCTATGGTAATACGGTCTTATGTTCAATTGAGTTGATAAATTGCTCGGGCATTTTTCGTCTCTGTCTGATCAGACCCTTAGTCGCGAGTTGCATACAGGTCAAAGCAAACTACTTACCTAGATATAATTATTGTTTTTTCTAAATACTTACATCAGGTTTTGACCGGTCAACCATTCGAAGGCCCTGATCCGACACTTCTAAAATGCACGGCTGTAAGCCAGGTTCTCCATTGCATTCACCCACTATCTTTTTTACAGCTTGACAAACAACGCCAGTTCCTTTATGAGCTAAAGTCTCTACCGATCCCATATACCTGATAACAAACATAAATTTAAATAATTATAGTATTTAACATTTTAAAAAAGCAATTTCGTTTCTTATTTGACAATAGTGCGTGCATAAATGCTTACAATTCTGTAAATATAGTCTCCGTACGGAAAAAAGCATCCTTAAAAATAACAAATTCGCTTTTCGGGCGCTAGCACGGTATTTATAATATACTTCGCCTGGTATTCTCTTTCCATGACAGGTGGTTACGTGACTGCCCTCAGAATACGTCATCAGCAGTTGCCACTGTCTGATTGAATTACCCAATCAAAATTCATTTTAACTGAACAAACCTATGTTATGAACTAATAACTCATATTAAAATTATATACATGAACCACAAGAGATACTAAATGGATAAGTTAGTTTTTTATTTTATATTCATGAACTATCTAATTGAGAAAGTCCTTAAATTTACTGAAAAGGACAATTAGTGGTATAGTAACACATATCGTGACATTCGTGACGTAGCTAATCTTAGGCCAACGATATTGCAACTATAATTTATATCATGGTTGCTAGCTTTACTGAATATGGAGACGTGGCACGGAAATCTGCCCATTCCATTAAATTTTATTTATGCTTTGTGTAGAGATGCATAACTGATATATTATGTAAGTACGTAAGCCGCTAGGAAAGTTTTGAGACTAATCACCTTAACCTGAAGATTTTTCAAAATAATTTCCAGCACTGGCAATACATTTATCCATACGCCGAAACCAGTCATTAAAAATGTGCTCCCATGTTTCATTTGGGATTTCTGCACAAGCCTTATTCCAAGCCGCAATTACGAGTAAGTCCGCATCGCTTGAGAAACGTCGTCCTTTCATTGCCTCCTTCACAATGGGCAGCAAACCAAAGTCACAGGGCGCAAGGTCAGGGCTATATGGAGGATGTTCCAGCAGCGTCAGCCCCGATTTATTTATAATAAATGTTCGTTTTGTCTCAGCCCGATGTGCCGGTGCGTTGTCATGGTGCAGGAGCCATGTGTCCAACCGCGAATTTGGACGTAGTTTTCTAAGTTCTACAATAAGTTGAGGCAGACAAATTTCTGTGTACCATTTAGCGGTGACTGTCTTCTGCTCATCCAGGGTAATAGTTTTAATAACACCTCTTTTACTAAAAAAAACCACCACCATTTTCTTTTCACCGATCGTGACTGTCAAACACCCATAGTTTGTTTTTTGATTTTCTTTTTATATCGTAGTAGTATAGCCAAGACTCGTCACCTGTTACTATACTATTTACATACTGTGACTTTCCGTGGTCAAACATTTTTAGCATATTTTTGCACCATTTGATGCGACACTCTCTTTGGGCGTCAGTCAAATTGTGGGGAATCCAAAGCATACACAGCTTGTTTACTTTGAGGTGGTCATGAAGAATACTACGAATGGCTGTTGCATTAAGATGCAAGATTTCCTCTATCTGTCTGTAGGTTATATGTCTATCTTCTATGATTAGTTTTTTACAATGGCTATGTTTTCTGGAGTAACCACTTCGCGTGGCCGTCCTGACCGTGGATTATCATACAAGTTAAAGTCTTTGCGTTCAAATTGTTTGTACCACCGATATACACTGCTACGACTTGGTGCTGTCTCATGGAATACAGACTGCATCTCACTAACAAAATCATCAGCAGTTAAACCGCGCTTGAAATTATACATGATTATCGCACGTAAGTCGCGACGCGTCAACTCCGACATCTTGGGGTAAACTAAGATTATCTCAAAAAAATATAGGAAACCTACGAGATGTTTCTTGTTGCCAATAAACATGTTAAGACATGCACAATAGAATGGCCGACTATGGTGAAGTTCGGCTAACGTGTATGAACAAGTCTCAGAACTTTCCTAGCAGCCTACGTACTTGAAATTGCAGTCCTTTTATTTTTGTCAATTTATTCCAATTGTTTTTGTCACAGATAGCTTCTTTTTGTAGTATTTAGTAGTGTTGCTATTTCAAAAGTATTAAAAATACTTACCCCAGTAAATATCTCTCCCGTTTGACTTTCGTATTTGCTGGATCAAAATCATTATAGTCCATATCAACGGCATAAGCAGACGGAAAAATTCCTTGCTGACCTGTCCTCAAATTTACCCCTAAAAATAATATCATTTTAAGAATTTTTCATCGAATACAATTTAAACACAAACAAGTATTATAAAGTTAACTTACTGCAAAAATTACAAAAATAAGCATTTAACTTAAGCTAAATGCATATTTTTCTAATTTATTTATTAAGGAATTTGGGAAATGACGATGACACTATAATTATGTGCTCGACTATGCCTCGAAATAAGTAAACCTCGAACGATTCAGCACGCCGTATCTAGTTCGAACATAAGTAAATATTCAATAGTAATTTATTGTAAAGTTTTTCCTTTTATTTAATTGATAACACATATCTCATCGTTTCATCCATGGACGATATCAATTTCAGTTTCGTCATGATTTTCATAAACCTTTGTGCAATGTAGAAAATGTATTTAGCATAAGTTCACCTTTTGTACCATTTTGGTCAATAAATATTTGAATCAATAATATCTCTATCTCAATATTAATGCATTAGGGAAGAAGTAGCTTGACAGTCTCACTGACCTTCGCACCATAGATCGTCTGCCTCTTTCTGAACATAGATGGGGTCTCCGATCTCAACTTCAATTTCGTCGTGATGCCTGGGATTAAACTTGTGTAGGCCTCGGTGTGTAGCTTCTAACATCTCTAGTTGGCTGTGCGGGACTGTCGTCATGTTGCCAGCAAAGTTGATGCCGCTGATACTGCAACTCGATGATGGGGATACTGAAAAATAGATGAGGTTCTAAATCAATCATGTAGTGCGAAGTTTTTTTGTTACACTCAAAAACTATCACATATACCTAAGTCCCGATCTCCGAAATCATCATTATTTGTACATATAAACAAGAATTGACCGTTTTGGCAAAAATATATACAGTTTTACGTACCATTTTGTTGCAAAGGTGTAGGGGATAAACTTTTGGGGCCTGTATCGATGGGCGAGTGTGCTGTACTGTGCCCACTATCGACGTCTCCTAGGCTCTGTAGCCTCTCGGAGTCCGGACTGGAGTCTTCATCGAGGAGGTACCCGCACTTGAGGACCAGCAGTGGCCGGCCTTGGCATCCTGGCCTGATGAGGAGTCCGGCAAGCTCGTCAGCCAGCGACGCGGGCTGCCCACAAGCTAATATTGTAGCTGGAATTTTGAAAGTCACTTTTGAAAATGGAACTTTCAAATGTAAGCTTACCTATCAAAAAACAAAATCATTTTGATTTTAGGATGTTACAGAAAGCCAGAATAATCTTTACCCTTAAATATTTATTTTATTCGGTTTTTAGTAGGTGTTATTACGGCAACAGATATACATCATCTGTGAAAATTTCAACTGTCTAGCTATCACAGTTCATGAGATATAGCCTGGTGGCAGACAGACAGACAGACGGACGAAGGGACAGCGGAGTCTTAATAATAGGGTCCCGTTTTTAGGGTTCCGTAGTAAACAAGGAACCCTTATAGTTTCGCCATGTCTGTCTGTCCGTCCGCGGTTTGACTAAGAGACTCTAAGTACTAGAAAGCTGTAATTTGGTTTAAATATGTATATTAATCATGCCAAAAAAAGTAGTAAAAGAAAATATTGAAAAATAATATTTTTATTTTTTTCTTGTCTAATCCATCGTGTGGGTTATCGTTAAATAGGTATTTTAAAAATATTGTAAGCTTGTGAAAATCGTTTTTCCAACCAAATTGAAAATATTTGGTTTTATATTGCAAATTTTTGTTTGAGTCAAGTGCCCCCCCCCCCCCTCTGTATCTATTAAACGGTTATATGTATATGGACATGTGAAAAAATTTACAGCAGTAGTATATATAACGAAGTTAAAAGGAAAACTAAGTAGTGTGTACAAATTAAAAAGTTATAGGCGACCAACTTATAAAATATAGGAAAAGGAAAATTTCATACAAATTCAATAGAAAATTCGTTTTTAGACGTTTTTAATGGCGTGAACTCAAATTGGGCATTCACAATTACGAAACCTTACACTGCGCGTGGCCAACACGCACTTGGCCGGTTATTACCCTTTGGGTGCGGAACCCTAAAAAGCGATCTAATCAGCATGTGGTAAAATTATTAGCTGCGAATTTGTAAGAAGTTAAGAATCTTTATTTACAAGATGATTCAGAAAAGCGACATAATATTATAATGGTCTGATAAGAAAACAAAATTGATATCGTTTAAAAGTTGAAATTACACGGAAAAGGTTTTTTTTTGTATTTTAAAATTTCTTATTTTGAATCCTTGAAAGGCATTGTTGTTGTTTAAACATATTCCGAGACTCAGCTGTGGAATTACATAAATTGTTATTTCTATTGGGTTACTTGTGGAACAACAACATGCAGGCGAAACATGCCCTTCAAGAAGTATATCAGAAAGACGAACTTTCTGAAACACCGTAACAAAACTTTCCGAGATGACTTTAGCAACTGAACGAGGATGTGATGTGTTTAACAACAATGAATAGTTTATACATAAAAAGAGATAGAGATAGTATTTTTGTCTAGTGACATCGAAATTCTATTTGTTGATCAAACACAACGCATCCTTGCTCATGTTATGTGAAATTTCAAGCGTAATTTATATGTCTTTTCTGAAACATTAAATACATTCTTTTTTTAAATTGACTGGTCGCTAGGCATGTTTAAAATGAAGTAAATATTAAAATTAAAAAAAAAAAAACTAATCATTTTGACAATTTTTTTTATGGTTATCGAAGTTTATCCCTATTATTCAATTTAAAAATAAATGACTACATTACTATTGAAAATTATAGTACGATCAACACAATACAAAATGATCATAATGTTGCTGCTGGTAGGCTTAATGTAATTTTGAATAATAACTTAAAAAAATAATCAAATATTATTCAACTAAGAAACATTTACCACCGAGTGTTTTGTCGGGTTTAGAAAACATTGTGATGAGAGAAGCGAAAATTAAAAAGTAAGTCAGTCCTGTCTAGTTTTTGTTAACTGTTTTATAGAAGTAATCAAATTAAAATATTTCTTAAGTAAGTACGAGTTAATACAACGCGTACCTTGACTCGTACCAAAAAAAACCCTGGTAGCTTCACATTACACGTAGGGACATAGTCATACATTTGCAACAAAAAACACATGAAATTCGTTTCAGTCGCCAGTTGAAAACACCGACTTGACATTCGCTGTGACCTTAACATCTCAGAATTATAAATGAAATAAATCTAAAGTTAGCTCGCAGCAGCGCATATGCACCCTATATACCTACCTATCTATATCACCGTTTGACATTTATACCTTCAACCTGTGGACTTGAACTAGATTCAGTCTTTCAATGTCTAACACTGACTGTTTATTAGTAGAGTATTACTTACATTTTTTGTTTTTTGGTATTTCTGGTAGTTTTCTCCTTCTTCTTTCGCCATTTGCAAACGTCTGATGTCGTGGACTCCTTTGCAAATCAGTTATATCTGGTTGGGGTGGTGATGAAACGACTTCCTCGACCACGGTGGCAGGGCGTTCGCTGTCTGCAATGCAGCCTCTGTCTTCTTCAGGAGACCCCTCACTTTTCGATGACGGAGACTCATCGTCCAACCCCACATTTGGCACTAATCTAAATAACAAGTTTACAATGTTCGTTATATAAGCAAGTACTTCCAAAATAAAAATTCAATAGTGCAATTTAAATGTATAGGATTTTTTTTACGTATTCACGTGACAGTTGTTAGTAATGCCTTCCCATATGATTAAGGCAGTAAAAATTGCAGAAAAAAATGTACTTACGAGTAGAAAGGCGTCGGTGCCTTTATGTGTTGTGGTAGTCTATCGAATACTCGGCGAAATTCTTCAAATTCGCTATCGGCCATGTCGCTTTACACCTGATCGTAAGGCAAAGAGGAAGCCGCATGCGCGAGTATACGCAACTTGCGTGTATTGAGCGACGTCCTGGGTCCTGGTGAATGTGTCGCGTGCCGCGCATGCGTGTGTGGGGTGCGCGCGCATCGGAACCCCTCAGTGCGCGTGCGTGTTTTTGTCACCCTCCCCGAATCTCGTTGCAACAACACTGATGTATCACCGGAAATCCCGTCAGTGTACGGGGCTGAGTGACGACACAAAAGTTTTGTAAACATGAACTTTTGGACGCCTTTTAGTGGATGCCAACTTTTAAGTACTTTATTTTATTGGCACTTGGTTTAAAAACTTGTTTTTATTTTACTACTATTATCACATTATTATAATATTTTATATACTTACCTACATAACTAAGGTTTTACCACAATTGAAGTATCTTTCGCAATTAATTTCATTTCTATTTTTCCTAAAAGATGCCTGATCGAGAATGTATGAGCATTAAGTTCAACTTTGGTAATAAATAAACTGAAAGTGACCTGCCTGCTTCGAATTAATGTCTCAACATTATAATTAGTATTAAGTCATGTTCATAAACTATATTCGTAAGTGTATAATAAGAATGTTTATACAAATATACTTACCTACATATTTATTAAACTTTATTGTGAGAATGTAACAGGCGGACGTAAGGCCTGCAATACCTGAATAGTCCATTTGGTTAGGTATTTAAAAGAATGTAAACAATCTTGACATGTCTTTTTATTGAAATATACACTTTATAAATCAATAACTTTGCAAATAACCAATTATTTGTTTTATAAATTACATTTTTTTTTGTAATTTGCCAAAATATTGATTTATAAAGTGTATATTTCAATAAAAAGACACATCAACATGGTTCACATTCTTTTAAATACCTAAACAAAGGATATAGATCAACTAGAGGTATTGAAGTTGTAGAAGTATTATTTGTAGGAAAACAATTACCTTGGTAAGGTAAACAGAACACATATTTAAATTAGGTATTGAATATGTTTTTAATTTCCGCAAATCCTTTGCACAACCTAACGTTATTCTTTCCAGCTATTATCGGTTTTAAGAAAGAAATCGTTTTAAGCGATAAGACCTGTGGCGAACTCTACGGCCACTACGAGGAACTACAATAAGAAACCAATCAAGAGACAACGGACGATATAGTTCACAAGAAGCATATGAGATGGCGCCAGCAGTATCCTACATCTCGATCTTAGAGTTCGCCCGATTCGCTGCATATATACAACTCCCGACGATACACCGTCGGAGCCGCGGTTCCTCAGGCGCAACAACATGCCTGGCGGGAAGATCTTCCCTTTGTGGCGGTCGAGCATATCACCTCGCTCCCGCTACAGTGGTGACCCCGACGTGATTGAAAGCAACCTTCTCCATCATCAGCAGCTAAGCAACCTTCTTCAGCATCGTTGAACTCTGTCATCATTGCTCCTCTCTCTGTCAGTCAATATTAGTCAGCAGCAGTCTCACAGCAAGCCAGTACAACGGGTCAATCTTCAGGTCCATCGCAGCCGGCTCACCGAGCTTCCTGGTCCTGATACCAAGCACCCACAACTCACTCAACGACTTCAGCGACCGGCGCATCCCCCGTAGCATCGCACCCTGGATCTGAGGCATCTACTCTCCAGCGTGGCACTCCGGCAGGACATCATTCCGGCGCCAACAAAGTCGACAACGCTCTACATAGTCTCGACTCACCGCAGACTACGAGCACGCTCAGCACGGTCTCGACTCACCGCAGGCCATGAGCAAGCAAATTCACTTCCGACTCATTGGAAGGCTCCCGACTCACTGGGACAAGTATCAACTGGCACTTGCAAGCTACGACATGAAGCACAGACTGCACTTGAAAAAGCTATCAGACCTCCGGTCTTGGGAGGGAGTCTTGTGGCAAACTCTACGGCCACTACGAGGAACTACAATAAGAAACCAATCAAGAGACAACGGACGATATAGTTCACAAGAAGCATATGAGATGGCGCCAGCAGTATCCTACATCTCGATCTTAGAGTTCGCCCGATTCGCTGCATATATACAACTTCCGACGATACACCGTCGGAGCCGCGGTTCCTCAGGCGCAACAAAATGCCTGGCGGGAAGATCTTCCCTTTGTGGCGGTCGAGCATATCACCTCGCTCCCGCTACAGACCATGTATTCAAAATTCTTTCAGGTACTTTCTTACTTCAGTGTACAATAAAGTATCACTTACTAATTTAATCATGTTCTTATTGTGTATAATATCATTCCAAAGGAAATAATAGAGGATACTCAAAATAAAACTGAAGTATATGAAAAGATTAACTCGATTAAGGAGAAGCTCGACTTCCTCCGACTTTCAAGTAGTTATGAGTTAACTATTGGAAAGATCAGTTTGTAAAAGTTTATAGCTATGTAGGTATTACGTCCTAGTTTATATTTAGGTCATTAGCAACGTCACGCGGTAACAATACTAGATATTGTCGGTCACGGAACAAAGAAAAATAAGTTTTAGGTACCTATTTTCTGCTAGGTCGTAGGAAGATGGTGACATCTATTATGTCACTAATTTATAGGTCGACTTAATTTATTTGTTTTTCTTAACATTCTTTCCACATTATTTATTTTTTTAGGAAAACGGGGCAGAAGTGGCACCTTCATTTGAAATAAACATTTTAATCCAAGTTGTAATGATAATTAACATATTGCAAGTTGTAAGGCAAAGATAGATCTTTAAGTATATTATGAACAATAATCATTATCATCATCATTTCAGCCGCATAACGTCCACTGCAAGACATAGACCTCTCCCAAGGATTTCCAAAATGACCGATCTAGAGCGGCCTGCATCCAGCGCTTTCCAGCGACCTTCGTCAGGTCGTCAGACCACCTTGTGGGTGGGTGTCCTACGCTTCGCTTGCCAGTACGTGGTCACCATTCGAGAACCTTTTTGCCCCGTCGGCCATCGGTTCGTCGCGCTATGTAGGTACATTATGAACAGTGGTTGATTGTAATTAAGTAAGTCAATTTATTCGAAATGAGAGCGCCACTAATGCCGTTTAAGACTAATACGTGTAATATTATTATTGGTATTTACATATTTAAATGGAAGAAGCAGTAAGTTTTCTGGAGATGAATATGCACTTTTCATTTCCATGCAAGTTCTCGGACAAAGAAATATGAAAATATTTTATTAGTGCAAGTTTTTCTCAGCGTTACGCTAATAAACATCCGAGCAATGGATAGGATATTGACGTAATGAAAAGTAGGTAGTGAAGTCATCTCACGTTACCATTGTTCTAGAAATAGGTTGTGGTCTATTTGCCATGGCCCTCATCCTGCGGCGGCCGGCCGGGGCACGTCTGGAGAGCTCTGTCAACACAGAAAGCAGCGGACTTTGCGGTGATGTCTAGAGTCTATGACATATATATATATATATAACCGAGTCGGACTTGAACACGAAGGGTTCTGTACCATAATCTATAATAAAATCACGGTTGTTGCATGCGGGAGCCCCACTTAAATATTCATTTTATCCGATTGCGCCAGAAGGAGGGTTATATTTTCGAGAGTATGTATGTATGTATAATTGTTTGGCACGCTCTGCAGCCTTAACGGCTTAATGGATTTTAGCTTAAGAGGTGTCGTTAGATTTGTATTTATTGTGAGAGTGACGCTGGGTGTATAAAAAGGCTGTCGGGTTTTCTGTTTTTTTTTTTTATTTAATAATGACTTGTTTGTATTTATTGTTATAGCGGCAACAGAAATACATAATTAGTGAAAATTTATACTGTCTAGCTATCACGGTTTATGAAATACAGCAAGGTGACAGATAGACAAATAGCCTGACGGACAGTGGTCTTAGTAATAGGGTCCCGATTTTACCCTTTGGGTACGGATCCTTAAATACTAATATTCGATTATACTAGTTTGTACGATGCTCACGCTCCAATGAAATAACTAAAAATATATATATTTTGAGATTATACTTTCTTATTTTATTGTGATCTAGTGGTCGTAACAAAAACCTTATGACGTGTTACCAACACAAACTTTCATTTTTTTCATTCAATCAATCAGTCCAGTATTTCCAGATCATTTCGGCTGTGACAGACAGACACACGACTAAATCTAGAAGGGTTCCGTTGTATCTATTCGAGAAACGAAACCCTAAAAAGAGACTAAAATATTCATTGTTTCCAATAATTAAAACAACAAATGAGACAAGAGTTTTGGAACCTTGCTTGCAAAACGAAACGTTCACATTTTTGCACTATCTAGCTCCCAAATAGATGTCGCTACGGATCATTATGTTATATTAGATCAAAGCAAACGCAAATGTGGCGTGACATAGAGATTTCGCAGCCATGTTTTCGATTCATTTTATAACTCAGTAAAGACTTGCAAAAACAAAAAAAAACATTGGAACTTTTTCGATTCTTTTTTGATTGCCTAATAATATTGTATGTCTGTAATTTTTGCGTGTTCCCATGTGTTGCTTCTCAAAACAGGGATTACGTAAAGATTTAATGCGTACTTACACCACCAGTTATACATAATGTGTCGGAGAATCCTTTTAGGCGTGAGCCTGAGCCAGGGTTCTCCACTCCTTCGTCCGTGATGCGATCATAACATAATATTTAGTGACAAACCTTATTATTATAAAGCATTTTTTTTAGTTTAGACTTACTGAAGCTATATTTTACTAGTTTGTTTTGCGTGTACATGTGTGTAAGGGTGTGTGTATGTGTGTGTGTGTGTGTGTGTGTGTGTTTGTGTGTGTATGTAAAATTCTGTATAAGTAAATATATACAGAATATATGTGTATGTGTTGTTTATAAAATTAATATAATTATAATACAATATAGTATGTTTACAAAATTCTTACCCAAAAACCAAGTTCTTACCCATTTTATTACTAAATCTTTGCATTCATGAAGAGCTTTAGGGTAGATATAGCTCAAAAAATATTTTAAAAAGTGAAAATGGAATCACTTTTTACAATTTTTTTGGAGCTTGCTGATTGGGTGTATGTACACATTATAAGAGCTCTCTCAAGTTAAGCAATTACAGGCGCTGTCCGCACTTGAATGGGTGACCACAAGTAGAGCTCCTTCATGCTTCAGAAAACACGTAATGCAACGGCTTTACGTCCCGGCTGTCATTGCTGTAAAGTCGTCACATTATGTCAGATGCCTTAAATAAGCCTATTAGCCTAATACTTGTATGTGTATATATTTAGAGGTCACATTTAAATAAAAAAAGGAAATAAAACAAAGCAAAATAAGAATAAAATTACAAGAGATTTCCTACAAGAATTATTTTTCATGCTACATTGTCACACATATTTTATAGGTAATTATTACCTACCAAGCAATGGAATTTGTCATTTATAAACATTGTACCTCCCGCCGTCTGGATTATTTCTGGCAATTTCCCAAAAGACTTCATACCGCTTTTTGGGGGAAATACGAAGATATGCTATGATATATGGTATATGCTAACAGTTTTGGCAGTTCGCAAAATTGTGCAAGCTGCGGAGTGAATGTATGAACTTACGCGAATAATTCCACTTTATAATGGAAATAGGTTTTTATTAATGTTTTCGTATGCAAATAAATTTATCATTGTCTCGTTTTATTTACACAGGTATATTTGAAAAAATATTACTTGAGAATCTACTGCATTTGTACGCTTACAACATAGTTCAGTCTATAGACCTAGAATTTTTTTACTCTATGTTTCAGTCATTTTGGTTAGCAATGTTTGCAAAATTAATGGAGTACTTTTATCTATCAGAATATGTTTATAATAATAGAATTGATGGGCGTTATCCACCGCGCTTTCGATGTGTCCCGAATATTGTTTTTTTTACAGTTTTTTTAAAGGAAACTAAACACGTTACATGAAAAGGATGTAAAAAAAAGTTCCTTGATAAATTTACAATTAGTCTTCGACGCATACAAAAGCGGAACCCTTATTATTTTTGCGCAATCTGCCACAATATATACTTACATGTTTTTATCATTTGTCGTATTTTATCTGAAATAAAAAAAAAATACTTCAAAGCTAAGTTGTGTTATTAATTGAATTGATATACTTGAACCGTTTTAAAATAAACATGACTTAGCACTATCCTATATGGATAGTGCTAAGTTATGTTTATTTTACAGATAATGTTTTCATTTGTACATCTAAAACATAAACATACATGATACTTATGCGACTGCACTACTTACATATAATACTTCAATGTTACAACTCGTTTTAACTTTTAATTAAAACAACAACAAATATTGGTAGAGGATGTTCCAACAGGGAGTCGTGAAATAAATGTATCCGTTGCAAACAAGAAAGGCGCTGGGAAGGCCCCAGAGGAAATTGAATTAAAAGCTGCGAGACGAATGTTGTATTCAATATTGTAATCATGTTTATTTGCTGTCGTGCACTGGAAATTATTTATTTCGAGAAACATAATATGTATGTATTATTGACCGAGAGGGCGAAGCGAACGAAGGTCTCCGTTTCAGTTTCGGGAAAAATTCTTTCGTGTATCCAAATTCCGGATGTCCATTTTCATTTTTCCAGTTGTTCTTGCCGTCGCATTTCTCAACCGATTCTCGTGAAATATTGTGAACAAGTTCGATAATTATGTAGATTTTTTTTTCGAGCCTGCTTATTGTTTTTCTAAATGGCTGAAATACATAATGGCATGTAGACGTAAAAATATTTAATTCATTTAAAAAACTTTAACACTTTTTTATTAATAACCTTTATATAGACGTAACTTTTTGTCTGAACAATCTTATTCCTTTTTTATCAGTAAACTTCAACGGGTTGTGGGTGACTCGCGATGTCTACAGCTACAGCTCTCAAAGCCACCAGTTTATTGAGACCATTGAAACGGTGGTGGCTAAGCGATTTAGGCACTAGTTTTGCGTCTGTAAGGCATGAGTTTGACCCTCACGAGATGCGACTGCTACCTCTGGGTTTGTACTCATTTGCAGTTATTTTCAACTACAACCACTTCCTTCTAGTGGAGGAAATCATCTTAAGGAAACTAGAACAATAATGTTATTAATAACTTTCCTTACATGACAACGACAAAAGTCTGGCTCTTTAATAAAGTATAGTATAGATTTATTGAACTATTCCCATTTCTGGCTGTAGGATTTATTAAAGATTTTCACTATCAGGTGATGAAAACTGACAAAGGAGTTTTGGTTGTATAATCTATACTATAATAAAAGAGTAAAAAAAATGTGTCTGTACATTGAAAATTTTTCAAAAAAAAATATTTGTGGCGATGGAGATTTAGTAATAGAGTAAGAAAATAAAAAAAATGTCTGTCTGTTTGTCTGTTTGTACACGCTAATCTCCGGAAATACTGGACGGATTCGAATGAAACTTTTTTTGTTATATAGCTGTGAAGCCTGGGCAACATATAGGCTATAATTGATTTTGGAAAATGGAACACATGATGCAGAACTATAATGGTCCAGCTAAACTATAAAAAATATTAAAATGCCGCCTTAGCAAAAGTTGTTAAGTCTGATGAGAACTTTTTGTTGAGTTATAATACAACTGGCCAAGCGCGAGTCGGACGCGCGCGAAGGGTTCCGTACCATAATCTATGAAAAATCACGTTTGTAGTATGGGAAACCCCCATAAATACTTATTTTATTCGATTTTTAGGGTTCCTTACCTAAATGGGTAGAAACGGGACCCTATTACTTAGACCGTCCGACTGTTAGTCTGTCTGTCTGTCTGTCACCAGGCTGTATCTCATGAACCATTATAGCTAGACAGTTGAAATTTTTATAGATGATTTTTTTTGTTGTTGAACAAAAACATACTAAATCTATACTACAAATAAAAGAGTTAAAAAATGTGACTGTACATTAAAAATTTTTCCAAAAAAAAGTTGTTTCGTCCGAAGAAGAACTTATAAGTTCAGAATTTGCGGACCTTCAGAGCATAACACACCAGAAAAATTCTTGGATATGTGAACGCGCCATATTGACACAAAAAAATTAAAAATCAATTATTATAGAACTTATGACGCAAATTATTGTTAATTTCTTGGATAGAGTTGTTGACGACACCACCAATTATCCAGTTGAATTTCTTAATTCACTTGCAGCAAATGGACTCTCGGCTCACAAAATAAGTCTTAATGTCGGAGGGCCAATAATGCGAATGCGCAATTTGACTCCGCCGAAACTGTGTAACGGAACCCAACTTAGTGTCTCAGCACTGTATGCCGAAGTTCAGCGGCTGAATTTCAGCCAATGCATGCCTGCAATGTTATTTGCATTACTAGCAACACATAATGCCGAACTTCCGATGCTTTTGACTGAATCGGACCCGTACCCGTACCCGTACCCGTACCCGTACCCGTACCCGTACCCGTACCCGTACCCGTACCCGTACCCGTACCCGTACCCGTACCCGTACCCGTACCCGTACCTGTATCCGTACCCGTACCTGTACCCGTACTCCCTCTTCCGCTCCCGCCGCCGCTCCCGCCGCTGCCGCCGCCGCCGCCGCTCCCGCCGCCGCCGCCGCCGCCGCCGCTCCCACCGCCGCCGCCGCCGCCTCTCCTGCCACCGCCGCCGCCGCCGCCACTGCCGCCGCTGCTCCCGCTCTCGCCGCCGCCGCTACCGCCGCTGCCACCGCCGCCGCCACTGCCGCCGCCGCTTCCGCCGCCACCGCCGCTGCCGCCGCCGCTGCCGTTTCTGCTCCCGCTCCCGCTTCCGCTCCCGTTCCCTCTTCCACGTACTCGTTCCCGTACCCGTTCCGCTCTCGCTCCCACTCCTGCTCCCGCTCCTGCTCCCGCTCCGGCTCCCGCTCCCACTCCCGCTCCCGCTCCCACTCCCGCTCCCGCCGCCGCTCCCGCCGCTGCCGCCACCGACGCCGCCGCTGCTGCTGCCACCGCTCCCGCCGCCGCCTTCACCGCCGCTGCCGCCGCCGCCGCCACTGCCGCCGCCGCTCCTGCTCTCGCCGCCGCCGCCACCGCCGCTGCCGCCGCCGCCGCCGCCACTGCCGCCGCCGCTCCCGCTCTCGCCGCCGCCGCCACCGCCGCTGCCGCCGCCGCCGCCACTGCCGCCGCCGCTTCCGCCGCCGCCGACGCCTCCGCCGCCGCTGCCACTTCCGCTCCCGCTCCCGCTCCCGCTTCCGCTTCCGTTCCCTTTTCCACTTCCGTTCCCTCTTCCGCTCCCGTGTCCGTTCGCCGCAGACGCGCCAAAGACGGAAGATTAAATTCTCATATCGGCACATCACTACAGTCCGGCGTTTCCACCGAACTTCAGCGGCTGAACTTCAGCTTATTTAGTGTGTCATCCCCACCGAACTTTAGACACTGAACTTTAGCCGCTAAACTTCGGCATAGTCTGCTGAGACACTTAAAGTTGTGCCAGTGAAACTGTATTTATTCCGCGTATAACAATTTTCCTTTTGAAAATACACAGTTTTACAAATACACAGTGTTTACTTGCTTTCCTATGAAAATAAGTCACAGTTTTAGAGGCTTAAAGCTGCTGATGTCGATCTAAGGACTGCTTTTTCGCATGGCCAACTTAGTGTGGCTTTCTCCATGGTTAGTAACACTTCAGCTCTTTTTTTCATATTGGCTTCCGAAGGAAAGAATTAAAATAATATTGACTTTTAACTCCTAACACTGTTACAAGTACTTTCTTATCTCTCTCTATCTTTCTCTCTCATTAGTTGTTATTTATATTAATACGCCGGAGTCATAAAGTCCACGCGAACGAAGTCGCCGGCATCAGCTAGTAGTTTAATAAATATTGAACACGTAGTTTTCATTTTCTCTGAGAAACAAAAAATGACAAAGATACAGCGCATTGAAATTTCGCATTACGTCACGCCTACTACGATTTTTACATAGAGGTAACGTTGCAAGCCCCCACCCCGGAACTTTGATGCTTCGTATCTTTGTGAATTTTTACTTTTTTGGCAAACTGAAAAATATAGCTCCATTATTTTTGGATAATCTAAAAGCAGACTAATTACAATTTTAAAAGACGGACTAATTAATACTTTTCTAAACTTATCGTCACCCCTATTTTCCAAAACTTCTATGAGACTACTTGACCAAGTATAATTGCTATACCAAGTACAAATTTTCAAACAAAAAATTATTTTCTAAATCTGTCCAGGCGTCTTCGAATAAACGGGGAACAAACATAAAAAAGAATTGACTACCTCTTCCTTTTTTGAAGTCACCTTTTTTCCTTTATTATGGTGTTCAAAACCCCTCACTATTAAGCCACTTGACTTAAAGGCCACGTTCAGCGTATTTGAGGATGAGTTGGTGGAAAAAGAACATATAATTTTAACTTGCTAGCCGAATCTAATTTAGGCAAAGACAAGTACAAAACATCTGTGTATGATTGAAATGTCTTTACGGTACTTAACCCACTTTCGATATTTTTCCTGTTAAAGTTTTTGAATCACATAAAAATATCATCATTGTCTCACTTATTGCATTAAATTAAGAAATCTATTGATAGAACAAAATTTGTTACCGCTGTTAATGCGTCTTGCTTGTATAAAAACTGACTCTCAATAAAATCATTGAAGTTTATAATCATAATTCTTAAATATCACTAATAACACGATGAAAACGCAAATTTTATATTAAACAAACGTAATTGATAGTAATACGTAAATTGGGATACATGTTAATCCAGCTTAACGAGGCGTGAAGAGTGACGTCAGCGAGCGCAGGCTTTGTGCTAGTCATGTGATGAGGGCCTTATCGTATCCCCTTTGTGTTCACGATACGCTTACGCCTGGAGATTAAATCTCAGGAAAGATGGCGGTTGATACTTTATAGTAAAAGTAATACAGTAAGAAATGAGAAAGTCTTGAAAATGGAGTCTAACCACCATCAATTTATAGGTAGTATAAAACAAAGGCACTGATACTAGTATTGTAAAATTCTAAAAGTTTTCAGCATGAGGAGAAAGACGTCATGAATTCTTAAAATTAAGTAATTACTTAATAATTGACGCAGCTATAAAAAGATTAATACACAAAAGATAATGCCGAAAAGAGTGTTTTTTTTTTTAAATTTGATTTACACCAATTATTCAATACTCAATACTCAATACTTTATTGCTCCTCAAATTACATGCAGACTATACAGATACATGGTGTTATACTATACACATTGTTGTACGATTCTACACTCATTTAAGAACCCTGCTGGGCACTGCAAAGCAGAGAGGAGGAATCTTGTCAATTATTCACAATTACATATAGTTATATTTTGCTATTTCAGTCATTTACAATCAATTTCAATTCTTACATATTTATATTTATATTTATAAAGTTTTTATTTAGGTATTATATTCTTTATTCAATTATTATTATTTTTTATTGTTTCTTGCTTATATATTTAATATATTTTTACTTAAGTTTATCTTCAAGGTACTCCGACACCGAATAGTAACATTTAGAAAGTAGGAGTTCTTTTATTTGTTTACTAAATGTCTTTACAGTTGTCGCATTTTTTATATGTTCCGGAAGTTTATTCTATATCTTAACCGACATAGCTTCTTCTTCTTCTTGGCATTCTTAGCATTCTTGGAGGAGCTGATGTAATCATCATCATCATTTCAGCCGTATAATGTCCACTGCTGGACATAGTCCTCTCCTAAGGATTTCCAAAATGATCGATTAAGAGCGGCCTGCGTCCATCGCTTTCCAGCGACCTTGGTCAGATCTTCTGACCACCTTGAGGGTGGGTGTCCTACGCTTTACTTTCCAGTACGCGGTCGCCATTCGAGAACCTTTTTGCACCATTGGCTTCGACCATCCATCGGTTCTTCGCGCTTTGTGTCCCGCCCATTGAAACTTTAACGAGCTAATCCGCTGGGTTATGTCAGTGAATTATTTTCTCCTACGAATTTCTTCATTTCTGATTCGATCACGTAGAGATCCACCGATCATAGCCCTCTCAATAGCTCGTTGAGCGACTTTGAGCCTTCTTATGAGACTCATAGTAAGGGACCACGTTTCAGAGCCATAAATCATCACTGATAACACGCATTGGTTGTAGACTTTAGTCTTGAGGCAAAGAGGTATTTTGGACGAGAAGACAATGCGTAGCTTCCCGAACGCTGCCCAACCGAGTCGGATTCGTCAAAAGACTCCTTTCTCGAAGCTGGAACTTCCTACCTGGATCAATTGAAACAGGTAGATACTTGTGTACAACTTCAAGGGTGGAGCTTCCAACACAAATAGGTAGTGGAGTAACATGTGCATTCGACATTACTTTCATTTTGTAGATGTTCATTTTAAGGAAGCTCGATTTAAGTCTCCGAGCATAGTACTTAAGTCTTCCATCGATTCTGCTATAACAACGATATCGTCGGCAAATCGAAGGTGAGTCATATACTTGCCGTTGATGTTGATGCCAAATCCTTTCTATTCCAGATGCTTAAAGGCATCTTCCAGTGCAACGGTGAATAGTTTCGGAGGTTGATGTGATGTCCAGCAGTATAATTCCTGCGGCTAAAATGATAAAATGGTAGTTTCTTATAGTTGAGTGATATTTTTTCGATTTCATGAATTTTTATGAAAGACTCAGGTCGTGGAAAGTATCAATTTATTATAAAAGGTTTTTATTAAAGTTTTTGTTTCTATTCAGTTTGATTTCAAAAGATCCTACGTCATTGTCTGTGAAAGGGTTGCGTTGCGCGGTTGAATACTAATTATACTATTGGCGTAATAACGCAAATAGTATAATTAGTATTACGACAATTTCCTTAATTCGAGTTATACCGGTCTGATCCACCAAACGAATTCACTGTCTATTATCCGGTCTGATCCACTATAAAATTGACTAGTCCGGTCTGAACTCTTACCTTTTTAGGGTTCCGTAGTAAAGCAGGAACCCTTATAGTTTCGCCATGTCTGTCTGTCTGCGGTTTTTCTCAGCGACTATAAGTACTAGAAAGCTGTAATTTGGCATGGGTATGTATATTAATTGTGCGGAAAAAATGGTAAAATAAATACTGAAAAAAAAAATAAGTTATCTCCCATATAAGTAAAGTGAAAAGTCATTTTTTTTTCTCGACTAACCAATCATGTGGGGTATCGTTGAATAGAACTTTAAAGGAAAACTATCAGAGCTAAGTAGAGCTTACAAATTAAAAGTTATAGGCGATCAACTTATAAAAAGTACTCGGAAAAGAAAAATTCGTACAAATTCAATAGAAAATTAGTTTTTTGGCGTTTTCAGTGGCATGAACTCGAAGTTGGCCTTCACAATTACAGAACCCTACACTCCGCGTGGCCCGACACGCACTTAGCCAACTTTTATGGGTAAGTACAGTCAAGAGAACAGTTGTCGATTAAAAATAATTAGTTTTTATTGGTTATAATCAATTACAGATTCATGATTATTTTGTTTAAATACAAGATATTTACTGTAAATATATAACATAATCAAACATTTGTCTACCATTACTTATGATTCATTACCTATTAAGTATATATTTATGTAAGAGTGATAAAATTTCACTTCGGTTCTATTTTTACTCGAAGGCAAAGGCAACTGAATAAATAGCAGGCCCTCTAGATAATGAATGATACGGGATGCTCTTTCTGTTAAACAATGGTAATAAATACAGTGACTGGCGAGTTAACAGCCGTCAGCCAGCCACCCTGTATGTGTTAGTATGTGCTAACACGACGAACTGCAACTGTGTGTTACGGCCCTTATACATAAGGTATTTAGATTTTTTTTATGCTTATCGTGTAGATAAAGTAGTCGTAAAGTAAATATCCATAAAAAAATATTTTCCGTTTATTCACTTTGTTCGCCCAAAAAATCGCCCTTAAAATATACGAGATATTCAAAGTTCTTAAATGTATCGATTGAGTAAAAATGTTACGTAAACGCTAGTATGATTTTTGCCATTTTATATAATAAAAATTTAATGAAATGAAAGACCCCATTACAATCATTGAAATAAAAAAAAGCCCCTTATCATTTATTACTGTGAAGTTAAAATCAATAGTTTTATATCAAATGTTTAAGTTTTTTACAGTTGTGTAGATATGAGCTTGATTCTGAACCATTGAGTCTGAATAAGAATAACAATTCCAATAGAACAGAAAGGCAATCCAATTAAAAATTTGTCCTGATTTTATAGACGACAAAGTGTGTCCGTGACTTTAGGAGCGAAAAGAGAACGTTTCCCAAGTTACTTCGAACACTTGATTCAGCCAATCAAATATACCCACCCTCCGAGGATTCTCCCGCGCCTCTTCTCTTTATAAGGCGGCAGAGCCACGAGGACGGCACAGTATGCCCCTAGACCTGTATCTGAACATCCCATAATTTATTTATCTAACTTTCAACCCCCCTGATATTTATAACTGCATAGATACACCATCTTTGTTAAGAATGAGTGGATCTGGAAAAGGCCTTTTAGGATTGTGGTTATACAGAAACGGGTCAGACTGGCAAGTGAAAAACGAAGCTCCTCATCATCCGAAATTAGGAGAAATACAAATGGCGCAACAGCAGGCCAGGGTTGAGGGCGAGAGGATTTCAGTGATATTTACTTTGAAGAACCAAGTGGGCGGGTTGGTAAGAGCCCTGACCGTCTTCCAGGACCTGGGGATCAATGTTTTACATATTGAGTCGAGGAAATCTGTGACAGCCAACGCTGCTGTAAGTTTCCTTTACTAGTTTAATGTATGTGTATATGTTAACTGATTTTTTAGACTTCATTTATTACAATAAGATTCATGGCAGACTGACGGCTGCAGATGATGATGATTAGCATCCTTTATTGTTTTTGTGGCTTCGCGCTGGCTAAATAGATTCATGATTTGTGACCTCTGTAGTATAGTGGTCATCATGCCACGCTCAATCTCATAATACAAGTCTCGAATTTACTTTGAGGCTAGCTCAATCTGTGTGTATTGTCCGTAATTATATATTTATTTATGGTGACACAAGCACTTCACATGATACTGCGAGCTGCGTCCAAACTTTTTCAATCCTTTTCGAATTCGTTATTCTGGTTACTTTATACTTCTTCTATACTTTACATATTTCAATATAGGGATGAGCATTAGTGTGATGTAATATATTATTCTCAAGTTGTTTTTTGTAACGCAAAAATCTCAATACACACTTTGTCGCTTAGTCGATATTTTACAGCTGCGATTTTTTTATATTTGTTGCAAAGTAGAACAAGAATATTATATAGAAATACCCGGCTGTTGGTATTTCGATTTCCCATCGAAATACCAACAGCCGGGTATTTTATACTTAGGCAAATAAGTTATATTTTGATAAAATACCTATATTCTGTCATGGCCGGCGGTGCTACCTATATCTATCTGCGAAAGATACACTTATATTTTTATATAATGTCTTATGACAGTTATAATATCTATACCTATAAATAGTACCTACCAAACACTGGAAAGGAATTATCTACAGTTAATCCGATCTTTGCAAAATCATAAATAATGGTTACCGAAAAATTCTTTTAGTGAGTAAAGTTTCATGACATGAAATATTATATGTATAAGTAGTCGTAGAGCAAGAGATTAAACGACAAAGGATTGGACTACGAAGGAAGAAAAAAATTATTTGATATAGTTTTTCAGTTAATAACAGAACTGGTATAAAATTATAATTATGAATAAGCATGTTGCGATCAGTATGAGAGGCGGTAGATAAATGAGTCAGAATGCTAAGGAAGGAATAAGTGAAGAATTTAAACATTGAATTTGAAATAGAAATACGAAAAGTGAACGGTATGAAATGATGGAGAAATGCGGTGAGTAATAACATGCCGAAAGGAGTTTTATTGCAACATCGTTACCTAAAAATTTAAAATAATTCGTTAATTTTTTTCACGTTGGTTCTCTGTTAATATTTGAAGAAGGAAGAACCCATAAATTGTAATTTTATGGCGGGAAATAAAAAAAAATGTTTCCACAGGCTGACATATTAGTAGATGTAGAATGCGACCCACGGCGCTTAGAGCAGTTGCAAAGGATGCTAAAGCGAGAAGTCCAGGACTTCGAGGTGGTCCCGCCTCAGACGGGAGTAGAGTTTCCCCCACCAACCCCACTCTCCGCTGCGGCTAGCTTCGGTAAGTATTTTAATAAGTAATGCATTTTAGAACTATTAACTGATAAATAACTGATTTACAATTAAAGTTAAAAATACCACATATTTTTTGGAGGAAATAAATTTATGAAAAAAAATACTTTAATTTCAATGCTCTGAAAAGAAAGAAATAACTTTATATTTAATTTATATATATTATATTAAATTAAATATAAAGTTGCCGTAAGATTTATTTAATAAAATTCAAAGATATTATTTAGAACTAATATGTTCTGGATTTATTGCACTTTTGTTGCATCTCTTTAATTCTACAATATTAAAAATCAGTTCTACTCTCTATAGCACGCTATAGAGCGTAGAACTGATTTTTAATATTGTAGAATGAGCTACTTTGAGCCTTCTTATGAAACTCTTAGTAAGGGACCACGTTTCATAGCCGTAAGACATCGATGTTCATCTTAATTCAATTCAATCAGTAAATAAAATCTTAATATCTTAATGAAATGCATCAAGTCGTTCAATTAACAATGTTTATCAAATTTCAACTATGAATGTGAGCGAGAAACGGTAAGCAGAAGAAATAGTAGGAGCTGCAAAGTTGTGTTGACGCAGCTCTCGTCGGTTAAACTTGTCTCAGACTCCATTTCACACAATTTGCGCTAGTTTAACAATAAATCAGTTTCAAGTTCTTCAGCAACCTTTCCGAGTTTCTTGAGAACATTCTTTGATGGTTTGAACAAAACTGTTTGAAAACTTTCTGAAGGAAATCACTGTCAATATAATCTTTCATATAGCTAATAATAGAAAATCTATTCTTGTGTACTTTTGGGTTGTTGAAAATGCCGCAGTTTGTGCCTCGATTTTTGTTAGGCGGATGATCTGTGCTTCGATTGTCAATATGTATATATAATGGAGTAGGAACCTGGGTCAAAAGTGAATTATTCTGTCCTGATAAGAGAATAAAACTTCACAAAATAATTTCCCTTGTCATTGATCATATCCATTTTGAACGTAATTTTAGATTTATTTACCGCTATTTGACTCCAAGAAAGTATGGCGTCAAAGTTTGTATTTCATACAAATCCCATACAAATGCTTGCTTTAGTTTTGACTTTAGGAAAAAAAGTCTAATTTTAGTCATTTGAAAATTAGCGGATTTACATTCGTTACTTAAGAACTTTTTGCCCGTGTTAAAATATTGACTTAGGTATTGTTAAAATCACATCCATAAACTGACGTAAAAAAGTGCCTGTGAGAGCTTGTTTCTATAAAACCTTTTGAAACATAATTGACACATTTTCAAGTAAGAGTGATAGGTACAATTAGATTACCTTCAGTTATTTGAATATTGTAAATGCTCGCATCTTATCTAAAAAGTAAAAAAAAACCTAAACCTTTTTTAAATTTGAGAAAATCTGCGAAAACCGTTATTACGGAAAATCATTTTAATATAATAATAAAATAAAAAAGCCTTTTTATTCCATAATTTATTGTAGATGCTTGCATAAAACCATTTAATTTGACCAAAATATTAAATTGAATTGTACATTAGGAATAATGTCTATTTACTCGTAACTGAACATTGTAATTATATTGTAAAATGTAGTAAAACTTAATGAGAATATTTGTGCATGTGTAATAATGACCTGTATGAATATTATAAATAATTAGTTAATTTTCAGCAGCCCATTTTCTGACCATATTTGCATACCATTATTAGGGTAAAAGCACATTGCATGGCTTTATCTACTGATGCAATATTTTTTTGTAAATGGTGTGTTTTATTGCAATTAATATATCTTTATATTTATCTGAAATTAAGATTCGATATTTAATTAATTTTATATGAAGTTATTAAATTATGACGATGAATTAAATTAAGGATTCCTTAACGGGTTTTTGTCTTGTGCCTTTTTTGTCCAGTCCATTCCGGCTAATTTAACAATTTCATCGACCCAGCATCCTCTAGGCTTTCCTCTTTTTCTCTTGCCTATAGGTCTTTTCCATATAGTGGCTAGTGTGGTCCATTTCTTATCTTTGGTGCGTACTAAATGTCCGGTCTATTTCCATTTTAGTCTTCTTGCGTGTTGTAGAGCATCTATAACCTGTGTTTTGTTTCTTATTTCCCCTAATAATATAATACAACTTGTCATCATTCCTTCCAACTCCCATGATATCATAAACTGCGACTAAGGAATGTATAGATAACAAGTACCAGCGTCTTCTTTGCTAAGACTAACTGCGATTACCATGGCCAATAGGAAGTGAAAGAGATTAAAATAATAGAGATAAGCCTATTGTCTGTCATAAAACAGCACATCCTTGCCAAAATTCAGAGGAATCTCCTCAGCCTCAAACTAGTTACATCTTCGTTTTTGTAGATTTCGGAGACATGGTTTGGTTCCCTCGCAAGATTTCTGACTTGGACAGGGCACAGAACGTCCTGATGTACGGCTCGGAGCTCGACGCAGACCATCCAGGATTCAAAGACCCTGTCTACCGCAAGAGACGTGAACAGTTTGCAGCAATAGCCAACAACTACAAATAGTAAGTGATTACTCTAGTAAGATTAACAAAGCTTTACAAAGTATGACTCTGTCATTTTAACTTAATGTAAATTACAATAAAGTCCATATTTTAAGCGCTACTTTAATACAACAAAATAGATTTAAAAAAAAAACTTTACAGATTTAGTGAATTTTGCAATTTTATTAAAGCTAATGTTTGTGCGTGGTCGGTAATTAATTTTAAGAATTATAGAATTAAATACTTTGCACTAAAGATGTTATACTTTGGGTAGGCTTACTACTCACAAACTAAATACACTGCTTGCTTAATCCTTTAATTTGCGTTAATAAATATTAATAGTCTAACAACATATAAAAAAGTGGCAATGGGCGGGACACATAGCGCGACGAACCGATGGCCGATTGGGCAAAAAGGTTCTGGAATGGCGACCACGTACTGACAAGCAAAGCGTAGAACACCCACCCACAAGGTGGTCTGACGACCTGAATAAGGTCGCTGGAAAGCGCTGGATGCAGGCCGCTCTAGATCGGTCATTTTGGAAATCGTTGGGAGGTCCTATCTCCTGCAGCGGACGTTATGCGGCTGAAATGAATGAATGTAAAAAAAAATATATTCTAAAAAACATTCAAAAAACCTGAAATCATTCATAAATCAAATTTGTTTTCAATTGTTTTCATTACGTAAAGTATTATCAAAATATAGTCAGTCAAAAAAAGTATGGCAATTTTTTTTTAACATGGAATCAAGTTTTGTTGTCTTAAAAGTTGACTTGGCATATGCTAAAAGTAGTTAAAGACTTTAAATTTGTATCACATGTAATGTACCAAAAGAAGATATGTCATATTTTTAACGAAATCAAATTAATTACAGTATGTTGCATGAATAAGCAACATTGCGAGTTTAGGGTTAAGAGAAAGCATTTATATTTTTTTTTTGCATGATTACTTTCTGTGAGGTCAATCTGATGATTAAATTTTGAGTTGTAAAAAGTAAGTAGAGTTCTCATTCTACAACTTTTAGGGAATATGCATGAAAAAGAAATGTGTTTTCTAACCAGTTCATCCATAAATATTGACAAGTAAAGTACTAACAGTGAAAACAGAATAAAAATTGGTTGAGAAAAAAATGCTATTTTTTATGGTAAATGTATAGATGATATGGCTTTTGACGTCACTAGTCCATATCGGACTAATCTTTCTAATTGAAACTTTAATGTATCACATGTTCGTCGTTGTTTAAGATATTTTATAATTTTTTTTTACTTTGGTTTATAAGGAATTTATAAAGCAAATAAAAAAAATACGTGCATATTCTCTTTGCAATGTATTTTGTATGTTTGTTTAGGTCAAATCTTGTAACTCAATTTCCAACCAATTATCCTCAACCAATTGAGCTGCAATTTTGCGTACTTATGTAAGTCGGATGACAATACAATATTATGGAGTCAATGAGCTGTTTTAATAATGGAGCTGGGAAATATTCGGCAGATCTCAGTTATAAAACAAAATAACCTTATTGAGTGGGACTCGTTAGATTTGATATGACGTGCACTTTATGTCTATAGTGTCTCATCACGGAGACGGAAGGTGGTCGACGGAAATCAGTAATAAAACCACGCAACTCGATCAAGTTCTTATCTCATTTGTCTTAATAAGCACTTACTCCTAGTAAATTTTAAATAGTGTGACGTAACCGTGTGATTAATATTTACCGTTCGTGTTTCAGCGGCCAACCCATTCCCAAGGTTCAGTACACTGAAACCGAAATTAAGACTTGGTAAGTTTACAATATGGCGTGTTTTCATGGCAGATTGTTCCATTTGGTTCGAATTAGTTAATCTTTTTTTTTAAAATAAAGTATTTTTTTACGTTTATTATTTAATTTTCAAGTTACAATATTCGGACTTACATTCTTCTCAATACCTATTAAATTTTAACTTGAAAAAGTTAAGAAAATATACACTTTATCTTATACAATTATCTGTCACACTCGCTTTATATACATACGTAAAAGATAGGTGAACATTACATTCTAATAAATTTAATCTGTTACAAAATAAAATATTATGTATTTACAACTGAACGAATCTTTATTTGTAAAATCTTTTTAACCCTTTAAGTTTAACGAACAGATTGATAAAAAACCGTAACATATATTAATATATTATACCTATATTTTACAATATTTTGTCGCTTAAAATAATAGTCGATATAAGTACTCGTATGTCAGCATTTAAAAAATGGTACCAACGGGAATATATGTTTTAATCCCCCGCTGATTCGGGCTTATAAATAATTTATGTGTTTGTGTTGTGTTAATTTTCTATTAACTACGAGTATTAAAGTGTATGAAGCAAAGACGTATACTGTTAGGCTGATGCAAAATCGTAAAACAAGATTTCGCACATTCTTCTTGTTTTTAGTAACATACAATCCCACCAAAAACTTAAATGTGAAAATGTGAGTGTGTCAAAATCCGACAAAAGCATTGAGATCTAAATGGCCGCTAAGTGCTTTAAAGAATATTGAGTTTTATTGATACGAATCTTAACATATGACCTGGCTAGTTTTTTACCAGCAATTCTGATGTTTAGAAGAATAGGACCTTATAATGTATTATCAATAACGTAAAGATGATAAGTTGATAAGCCAAATATAAGTAGGCTTTCTAAACCTAGCCAAGTCAAATGTTAAGATTTTTCGATATCAGAAAGAAGAAATGCTTGCTGGTTTAATTTTGTCGGGTACTTTACCTTGAAATCGATTAGTTAAAAAATAATCAAATTTACGAAATTCACTATTCTTTATATTTTTCCCTTTGTATACGCGTAATAGTGTACCTAGGTGCCAATTATCAACTTTCCAGGTTATATGGAGGTAGGTTAGCTATTTGAAAAATAATCAAATCTACGAAATTCACTGTTTTTTTTCTATTTTTTCCTTTGTATACGCGTAATAGTCTACCTAGATGCCAAATATCAACTTTCTAGGTCATATGAAAGTAGGTTACCTTTTTGATGATGGATAAGTGGTCAATCGCATTTTTTGGGATTTTGAAACGTTATAATATCAATAACTGTTTGAGCTACACTATTGAAATTTTAGATTCGAGATGAACTCGACGACCTTAATGTATGTGCTAATTTCATATATTTAGGTTAAATAGGTTTCGAGTTGTGAAGGGGTCTAAAGTAGCTCGAAATGGTTCGTGTAAATATACACACGGCTACTGCGTCGCCAGTTCCTTTTTTTTTGTTTTTACTTGGCTCTGACACGCTGCCGCGTGTTTAGATACAACATAAAATATTGTGTACACCTTAACGGTGTCATTATATTCTTGCTCACGATTTGTTTCTGAGAAAAGTGGATTCCCATCAAACTAAGAAACTTATAGTTATGAATGAATAATAGTGATATTTTTGTAGCAAGTTGTGTCCATTCACAATATACATAAATCAGCAGAAGTTTTATTAAACGATTCATAAATCACTTTTATTTTTATTTAAAACTCAAGGTACATGCAAAACCCCTATCAAATCTCTCACTCAACCCATTTTCTTAATTCGGCATAGGTGATTTGTATCTTCGTTCCGATTTACTTTGAGATCGACTCAATCTTCAGTAATATTAGTCGAGAGACTGTCCAGAATGGCCCATTAAGGTCGACGGGATCTATAATTAGTCGGTGGATTAGTTTGTGAACTGTTTCCAGGGGTATCGTGTTCCGTGAGCTGCACAAACTGTATCTGAAGCACGCTTGCGATGAATACTTGGAGAACTGGCCGCAGCTTGTCAAATACTGCGGCTACAGAGAGGACAACTTGCCGCAGGTAATATCGAAGTTTGATAGTTTTGTGCTCTGCAGCATGGGGCGTTAGGAAATTAATACAAACGTTTCTGTGATATAATTTGCGAAATAGGCGCAAATTTTATTAGTAGATAAAACGATGCATCAAGCTCCTAATTCAGTGGTCATATGCTGTAATTGTTACATAAATTTGACTTTGGGGCTTACGTGGGGCTAACCACGACCAAGGTTGCTTATGCGTGAGTGCTAGTGATGCATACGCCCGCTAGGCCATCGAGATCCTCAACCATTGTTTTACAGAACCACAATGTTTTTATTTACTATTGTTACATTAGGTACTTTGTGGATCGAATCTTAATTAAAACGAAATATGCAACAAAGATTCTGAATTTCTAGCGTACTTATCTGTTTTAGGAATAAGATTCTTATAAGAATTAGAATTTTCACAAGCCGTCGAATCAGTATGCCGCTCGCAGATGCAGATCCGTACAAATACTTAAAGCCTGAATAAATTAATTGTCTCAGTGTTAATTAAATTCGGGTTCAATTCTCTACAATCTTTATCAGACTGTTATAAAGGTAAGTAAGGAAGTAAAGAACGTGACCAAAATCAAAGTTGATAAGTTTTTTCTTCAAGATCATTCAGCCGTTTTTGCGTGAATGAGTAAAACACTAAGCCTTCACATTTTATAAAGTTTGTAATACTGCAATGTAATATTGTTTTATTAGCTTGAAGACGTCAGTGCGTTTTTGAAGCGCAAGACTGGGTTCCAGCTGCGCCCAGTTGCTGGATACTTGTCTCCTCGAGACTTTCTCTCAGGGTTGGCGTTTCGGGTATTCCACTGTACGCAGTACATTCGCCATTCTTCTGATCCATTCTACACTCCTGAACCGTAAGTATGTTCTACTAATTACAGTTTTCACTGAACAGTGCCTGAGTGACTAAATCAGGAATTGTGATGAAATGCTGCGCTGAATGTATAATATTCATGGAAAACCATCTGAAGCAATCTCGCATTACCGACAGCCTTCACGGAAAAAAATTAACGTTTACTATACTACCAGAATGTATAGTTGATTAAATTTTGTTGATATTACAATAATTATGTTAATACCACAGATTTATTCGTAGTCCGTACGACCCGTTTCTAGTCTACGTAATATGTAGAGCTAACAATAATATATAGTGGCAGGAACTTAGTAATTTTCATTGAGATCTAAATGGCCGCTAAGTGCTTTAGAGAATATTGAGTTTTATTGATACGAATCTTAACATAAGACCTGGCTAGTTTTTTACCAGCAATGCAACAGAGAGTAGTATTACACCAGTAACAGTACTAAAAACTTAACAAATTATTTCAGGAACTTATGATTTGTTGAACGTTAACGAGTATTGTACTAAACGTTTTGTAAAGTGAAATAAATTATTTGTTGTAAACACAGCTCAAACGAGTAATAAATACTCCATAGGTTGTATTTACTACAAACCGTAATTTGTTAATTATAATTGTACTGAACGGTTTGTAAAGTAAACTATATGAACTGTTGCCTATATTCAAAACTATTCCGATAGATAGTGTAGTACAAATAAATAAATATATAGGGACAAATTACACTGATTGAGCTAGCCCCAAAGTAAGTTCGAGACTTGTGTTATGGGATACTAACTCAACAATACTATATTTTTATAACAAATACATATATAGATAAACACCCAAGACCCAGGACAATTTGAAAACAGCCATTTTCCAACTTGCCCTGACCGGGGATTGAATCCGGGATCTCTGGGTGGCGGACTAGCATGGTGACCACTACGCCACGGAGGTCGTCAAAACAGTTCCGTACAGTTCCGTGAGATTCTAAAACTCGCTGTGGAGATTTTTTCATCTTAGATATAAGGTCTCCGGGATTTTTATATCGACAGTGACGGTAAGAATAAATTTCTCCATCCGTATAAGGCCGTAGTGCGTGCCCCAGGGCACGCAGTATGGTTGAATCTAACCGCTAGCGGTTAGAACTTAGATTCAACCATGCTGCGGCTATATTATATACGACTCTAATTACCTGTTTAGTAGATACAACAGATATGTAAGTAGATTCAACTAGTTATATAGTACATACAACTTGTCAAGTAAGGGCAACATTAAAATATAGTAGGTACAACAAATGTTTTAGTAACAAATACATAGAAAATTGGACACACCACTCAACTGATTGTAATTGTTACAAAAGGCATAGAAATTGCTACAATACGATCTTGTTGAACCTACTGAAAATTACAACATACCGCATTGTTGAGTTTACAATCTAAATTTGTTATTATTACTATATTTATCGTACCTGTAACTAAAACACATTAACTATAATTGTGTAGTAGACCGTACAAACCGTGAGGGTTGTCACAAATAGAACTATAAATATTGTACAGTGAACAATAATTCTCGTTAGGGAAACGATACTTTTTTCCGTGTTTATGCCTGTGTGACACACAAAGTCACCTACAGTGATTTTTCAGGATTAAGTAAAGAGATCATAAGTTCTATTCGAAATTTCAACAGCACTCGAACAAAAATAGGGAGCGCGTTGGTTGTTTGAATAATTTTCTCTGTTGGCATATGAATACGTAAGAAATTCCTGCCCATTGTAAATGATTGATTAGGAATTTTGCTAATTTCGATAATTATTCAATTTATGGTTTTAGGGTTCCTTACAAAAAATTTTTAAAACGGAACCTTTATAGGATAACTCGTGCGTCTGTCTGCCTGTCTGTCCGTCTCTACAGCCAATTTGCTCCGAATCTACTCGACTAAATTAGGTTAAATTTGGTAGGATGGATAACATTATGACCCAAACACAGATATGCAAAGAAAATATTTTTTTTTTAAATTAGTGTCTTTTTTGGGGGACAAATTGGGTACATAAAAATAAAGTTTTGCAAACCTTTCTGTTACCTATATCAAATGAAAGGGCTAGTTTAGTGGATAACAAAAAATTTACCAGTCTCCCCCTTATCTCCGAACCTACAGAGCCTAACATTTTGAAAAAAATACAAGTTCATTGCTTGTAGACAACAGGAACACCTATAAGAATTCTATCAATAGAAAATAAAGTGGTAAAGTCAATATTACACGTTCACTTATGGAAAATAGTTCACTAAAACACCACTAGATAGCGCTAGTAATAGTTAACTCGCATCTTACTGTGAGGATTTCAAATGTGGTATTTTGTATTAATTTAAAAACTTTAGCATTGTACGGAACCCTCTCCACGCGAGTTCAGCTCGCACTTGGCTGGTTTTTTTCTGAAATGTGTAAGATTGTTAAGGTTTCCCACATCTCTTGCGAGAACCTATAACTACCGTTATGGCACTAGCCCCGGATGGCAGATAAGAGTAATCCAAAACACTGACTTAACGTCACAAAGTAGTGACGCTCATAGCACCAAAGAAGCAGAAAATAATGCTAAATGAGTGGTCAATTTATAGTTTACGTTAATTAAGTGTAGGACTGCGAATTGTATATACAATTTAATTGGCTACTCTACATTCCACTAACATTCTATTTGAGAAACGAAAGTCAGAAAGAATTATTACTGAAAACTCGTACATCATTCGGAAAACCTTATACTAAAGCAATTTACTCACTTTTATTGAACTTCTAGCAGTGGAAAAGTTACGAGGGTTGTTCGCGTTATCGGTTTAAGAGAGTTTTGCGCGTCCTATCTGTATCTGATTCACTTGTTGGTTATTTTTTTATTGCTTTTTTTACCCGACTGCGTTAGTAGTAGAATTATGATTTCGAGTGTATGTATGTATAATTCGATGAGACGCTCTGCAGAATAAACGGGTAGATGGATTTAAGCTTGAGAGGTGTCGTCAGATTTATTTTAATTCTGAGAATAACACTAGGCATATCACAATTAAACAAAAGAAAATAGCGGATTTTCGTAAATATTTCCAGTCGTCGGACTTTTTAAATAATTCTTGTTTATGATAATTTCACTGTTATTATCAATCCAGTCCTTTACTTAAGTACATCTATATCCCTAACCGGGAAGGTTACTTTAAACATGTTAGTGAGCGTGAAGATGGAATAAGGAAATCAAAGTTATAACAGGCCTGTGTCACTCCCCGATTAGTTATCGAAAATATACCTACATTATTACTACGCGCGCGGTGACCACTTCAAAGTGGAAAATTCAGTTACATGAATCGTTCGTCAAAAGTAAAAAGAATGAAATTGGCTTGCAATGGATGTCTAGGTATCTAAACGAAGAGGGGAGGAGTTCTGATGCGAGCTAAATTAAACCATAGCGCTAACCACATTAAGTGGATATTTCTTTAAATTATTTTTTTTTGTACGTGAGTACTAGTACTTATTCTGTGGTTAAATAAGGTAGCTAGCATCAACGCATATTAACATGTTGAAGTTGCAAGAAACACTGGAATAAACACAAGAAATACAGTAATTACTTGGTAGAATCACAGTATTCAAATAAATACCTATCAAACAGGTCCTAAAATACTTATAAATGTAGTTTCTGGAAAATAGTATTTTATGCAAGAGTTGTATAAGAAGGTTCATAAAATGTGAGTGGCGCAAGTTACGATGCGAGCCTTGGCGAGCATCGTAAGGAGACGCCATCGAGCATTTTTTTACATACTTATACAACGTTGCATACAATACTTTTTCTACGACACATTTACTAAAATAAATACAAAAATGAACAAAGAAAAGTACTAAATACTACCATATATTTGGTAGATACTAGGTGTCTATGGAAGACTTAATTTTTTTATTGACGTCTTTCTAGTGACCAATAGTGCCATTTTTGAAACTTGGAGTCACTTAAACGAATGTTTTTCATACAAAAAACGTTTGTTCAGTGACTCCACGTTTGAAAAATGGCACCATATGTTAAAATAACGATTTTATTATGTTGGCAGTATGGTAGATCTAAAGAAAAAAGTTATAGGTCTATGGGAGTATCGTTTTGGCGAAATAACGACACATGTGCTATTATATTAGGAATAGACTATAGACTTTTCTGAAATCATATAATCTATGTTCTTATATTCGTGTTAGGGACCATTTAAAAGACAGATAATAGTACAGGAGTAGAAAAAAGTATTAATATTTCAGTAGATACTATTATAATATCGCTAGGTATGTATTGATAAACGATTGCCGAACTTTATTGATAAAGACACCGTATCTTGGATCATTTCGATGCATTAATGTTCTTCACACGTTCTGCTTTATATTATCGATGAAATTAATAGCCGAAGTGCGTTTTAAGTACGCAATACCGCGTGGCTAAAGGTTACTAAGTTAATTTCGTTTCAGAAAACAAGTTAATTAAAATGAACAAAACCGGTTTCAGATTGTTCAAACTACCTAAAACCTTTTGACTTAAGCTTGACGACTACCTTAACGTGCCTTTCAAAGCACGGGGCTCCAAAGAAATTTATGCCACTTGTGATCACCTACCCAATTGCTTTGCATAAAATACAAAAGCTCGCGTATTTTATTATAAATTAACTATAGCATGACTCGTTCGTTCTCAGGGATTGCTGCCACGAGCTGCTCGGGCACATGCCACTCCTGGCAAATCCTAGTTTTGCGCAGTTCTCCCAGGAACTTGGTCTAGCTTCTCTTGGTGCAACTGATGAGGATATCGACAAACTGGCCACGGTAATGTTATAATGTAGAGGTGTCACTGTATTTCAAGCAAAAGCTTATCGTCGACGTCTACTTATGGTTTTTAGACATGGTCTTTGGCCGAGGGGAAAAGTTTGTCTACAAAACTCAAGGTTTGTCATCAATCTATTGAGCGCGGTTTGCGACTTGTAGACAAGGTGCGAAATACCAAGCTGCGCTCACGAATGCAGATTGCGTATGTAGGTGCTAAATTACGAAACTAAAATGTAATTGGGCAGGAATTTTTGACGAATGCGCTTGTAAAGATAGACCAGATTGTACATACAAGCCCATAGCTGTGAGACACTACACAGATAGGATAATAAAAGAAAATGTGTGTGCATAAGAAAACGAAGTAGCTATTCCTATAGATTGAGGATCCCACTTTCTAACGATAATTCAAATTGAGGATATCTCTAATTGTTTTATTTATATAACAAATACTTATGCCAGACTGAAGTGATGACTAAAATAATGATTATATCCAAATATTATCAAAGTTTCGGAATTGTAGTGATGAAACTAACTTTACACTTTGCTAAAACACGTTAAAGCTCTCTAATCTGACCAAAAACTCCAATAAATAAATCAAGTACGAGTATTACGTTCTAACTTCAGACTTGTAAAAGTATAGCACATTTCTTTGTTTTAATTTATGTCTGACAACGTATTCTGACGAGAATATCTATATGATGATTTTATTCCAGCTGTATTTCTTCACCGTTGAGTTTGGATTATGCCGTCAACAAGACGGGACTTTCCGTGTGTACGGCGCTGGATTGCTTTCATCGGTAGCCGAGTTGCAGCATGCTCTATGTACCCCTGACAAAATCAAACGTTTCGATCCAGAGGTGACCGTGAACGAGGAATGCATTATCACGTCGTATCAGAATGCTTACTACTACACCGACTCATTTGAAGAAGCTAAGGAGAAGATGAGGTTAGTATACTCGTATTTATAAAGTCACTTTGTTGTACTTGATTTATTAGGAAGCCAGGGGATTTAGGTTTTTTGTTGATTTACTTCCATCCGTAGCTGACCTGTAGCATGTTTTGTGTACCTCTGAAAAGATCAAATTCTTCGACCATAATGTGATAGTGAAATATCAAAATGCTTACTATACACCTTTGAAGAAACTATTAAAAAAAATTAAGTAGGTAAATACATTAAGGGGCTACCAGAATTTTTTGGGGTTCAATTTTAATTAAATCATTTGAAAGGAAACGGAGATATCATTTAAAATTTTACTTTGATCAGACCCTAGATGACCCTTTATGAAATATTCATAAAATAGTTTGAAGGGTTATCTAGGGCCTGATCAAGACAAAACTTAAAATGATATTTCCGTTTTCGTTCAAATAATTTATTTCGAAAGGGGCAGCACTGGACCCCGATATTATCAGGTTATAGAGATAGTAATATTCATTTACTGATAAGTTCCATTGGATCTGGGTGTATTTATATTGCCGTCTTTGTCAACCGTAGTCGATTTATGATAATACCACGTGAGGAGAAGCTAGGGAAAAATTTAAGTTATTACACATGAAGGTAAAACAGTAGGTATTTTTGTAATACTTAAGAATGATACTAGAAAATTTATATATGTATACTCGGTTATTGTTGAACAAACATCTTAATTAAATAAAACCTTAATAAAATAAAGACTGCAATGACAAGTTTATTTGCCAGAAAATTAAAAAAGCCCCGATTTTAAAGTATTTATCCCTGATAATATCTTATTTCTTTCTTCTGTTTACTTTTGCTACTTTTAAATAATGTAATTATTGTATACTAGCTTTAATACGCGACTTTGTCCGCGTAGAAGTCAAAAATGTTTCTAATAGGATTATTAATTGGTTTTTTACGTTATTAATTTTGTTATAACATAATGATTTATTATGTTAAAAGTTTAAATTGTTCGAATAATAGTAGCGAAGGAGTTTAAAGGCCTAGCGGACCCGACGATCTTTGTTCCGCTTGTTCCCATTGGGAACGAGAACGAAAACGGGAACGGGAACTTCCCATTACCGTCATTTGCTAGAGCAAGAGAGAGCGGCTGATCTTTTTATATGATTTTTTTTGTCTCTCACTAAAACAATGCAATTGCAATTGGAGCAATTTTTTAAAATCCTATTAATGGATTATTATTTTTTACTAACCACTTATTCAATTTATTCACTTCAAATATGACGAAGATTCATACAAACTTGCAACTCCTATTTTCACCCCTATAAGGATGTAACTTTCAAAGTCTAATAAATGTAATATTATTTTACTAACTACTAAAAATAAATTAAATATTTCATGCTTCTCATTTTAAAAATTACGAAGTTTCATACAAACTGGCAACCCCTATTTCACCCACTTAGGTATGGAATTTCCAAAAATTCTTTCTTAGCGGACGTTTCCTAGTCACAATCTACCTGCTTGGCAAATTTCATCTTTATTGTCTAGTGAGTGAGTGATTTTCGCTTTTATATATATAGAAGATCACTGGCTAGACACTGTGTTCTTGCTTTTTAGTATTTCCTTGATCTTCTCTTTTCTATTTTACTTCTTACTGTGAATCCTTTTAATGACTTTATATTTCTTATCGTTTCTATATAATCTGTATTTAGAGTTGTTAATCTTCCAAAAATGTAATAAATAAATAATTCTTGAACGGCTGAACCAATTTTCAAATTGATTGAACATAGCTAAGAAGCTCTGCAATGACACTTGCTTTCACTTAAAAAAAAACTGCATCAAAATCGGAAACAAATGGTGTCAAACTTATACCACTCCTTTTTTATCGGGGTTGAAAAAGTCGCTAGCTTTGCTCGTTCGTTCAACTGAAGTAACTAAGTATTAAATAAATTTACAACTTCAAAATATCTTCTAAATCTACATTGAATCCAAAAATAGCTTAGCTTGCCTTTGCGAAAGAATAAACAATTCTTTTAATTTCCAAACAAATAAAAGTTCTATTTTCTGAGAGAAAAAGTAATTACCTACCGAAGTTTTGTTTAACTTCAAAATGACTATTGAGATTCATGAAATCGAAAATTGAGGGGTGGATTTTGAATAACTCTTTATTTATGCTAGGTATCATGCATATTTCATTTTAATAGAATATCGATGGAATCTTCAAAGTCTCATGAATTTAAATTAAGTCCAGAGGTGTTTATAAAATTTTTAATTATTTTATTTTACTTTACTTCATTACAATACATTTTAATGGCGGACTTAAGGGCAGGGGCTTTTTCTACGTCAACCAACAGGTGATGCTGAGAAAGTTATATTTTTATGGTAAGCATAACACAATCTAACTAAAAACGACAAAAAGAAGAGTAAACTTTTAATTTTTACGTAAGAACAGGTATATACTCGTATACATATCATGGATAAACCTTAAAAATACATAAATAATTGTTCAAAAATAAACCATACATTAACTACATAAATACAAATTAAATAGCCGCTGTCAGTTTTCGGAGAAAATGTGCACGCTCTGCTCTTTTAAACGCAGCACAAGCTTATGTTCCAAAGCTTGAAGCACAGCTTGAACGACATTTTGAAATATTATAAAATACAGTCCGGCAAAGTGGCATATCAATAAGGAGAGAGAGACTGCTAGAAAAATGAAATGAAAGGGAACTTAGGTTTTGAGATAAGCCCGGGTTTTAAGATCAAAAAGTATAGTGCGACTGATGTGCAGAATACGCAGCTGTCGAATAGGTAACAATTTAATTGAGATCGGTAAGCCAACACATGGTCGTACTTCCGCAAGCAAAATATGGAACGGAGACGTATGGCTAGTTATTCTACGCAATGCATGTTGAAGAATTAACTAGGTTTTGTATAAAATGCCGCAATAAGATAAAGTAATAAGCCAATAACACATCTGTATATAATCTATAATCTTCTGCATTTTAAAAATCACACTATTATTATTAAGGCAAAAGTTTGTGAGTGTGTGTGCGTGTGTGTGTGTATATATTTGTTACTACTTCACGCGCAAACAGCTGGACCAATTTTGAGAAAATTTGGTATGCAAGAAGCTGACACCATTTACTCATAGGCTATTTTAGGCGCGAGCAACACCGCGGGGCGTAGCTAGTATACCATAATACTTAAACCTTCGCTCGCTTCACTCGCTTATTAAATTAAAACGGAAATATGTTTGTTTATTGAAATGTCTAAAAAGCGTTTCAAATAGGAGCCCTAGTCCCGGTAGTTGACAGGTGATATCGCTCTTGGCAAAGAGCCACACCATTACGGCGGCTAAACTAATGTCTGCTACACACTAGAGCATTTTTATCGAGTGATATTATTGTGATAGGTAGGTATACAAAGTAAAACAAAATTTATTTTAACTATTTCAAAGGTCAAGCATCAAGTTTTGATGTTGACTCACTACTAAAATATGACTATAGTTATATAATATGATCATCATTTTCAACATCCCGCTGTTTGTGCTGTGATTTTCAAGCTACCTTAAATCATCTGATGCCGACGATGAAAGCCAAAAATTAACAAACAAAAACATATAAGTATAAAAGAACTCAGAAGTTGACAGGTCAGATTCAATGAACTCATTCCGTACGCAATGAAAAGTGGACTAGGTGTATCGTCCCAAAGAAATAATGAGACTAATTTCAATGTAAAGTTTGACAACTTGCTAAAAAGAGACGCTTTTTCTTTTTTTCAATTTGCATGAAACACCTAGTTGAAGTACTTTTTCTCACTAAATTTATGAGTGCTTAATTAAGCAGAAAAAAAAACTAGAAGCTTAAAATTAAAAAAAAATGTCAGGATTAGGTAAATTAAAACATAAGATTAGGCTCGACTGCCATTTGAGACAAGACTGTTTTAATTATTAAATATTAAAATATACATACATAATATCACGCCTATTTCCCACAGGGGTAGGCAGAGACTATGGACCTCCACTTGCTACGATCCTGACAAACCTCTTTCGCTTCATCTATACTCATCAATCTCTTCATACATGCCCTTCGGTTACTTTTTACCTCTCCTTTTTTCAGAACGTCTGCAATCTGGTCGCAGAATGTTCGCCGAGGCCGACCCTTCCCTACTGTTCCTTTCACATTTGCCTTATAAATATTTTTTGTTAACATGTTTTCATCCATCCTTTCTACATGCCCAAACCACCTTAACATCCCTTTTTCTATTTTTGTCACAACATTCTCTTTCACTCCACACCGCTCCCTTATGACATCATTCCTCATTCGATCTTTCAAATTAACACCACACATACTCCTCAGCGCTCGCATTTCAACTGCATTTATTCTACTTTCATGCTTTCTCTGCCATACCCAACTCTCACTACCGTACATTAAAGTAGGTATTAGTACTCCTTTATGAACAGCAAGTCGTGCATTGTGTGATACCTTCCTACTGCTCATAAAGGAATGCAACGCTCCATTCACTTGGTTACCCGCATTTACTCTTTTTTCAACATCACCCTCGTGCTTGCCATCTTTCGTAAACATACATCCCAAGTATACAAACTCCTTCACTTGCTCAACTTTCACTCCATTTAGTAAAATATTGCATTCTGCTGAACTATCATCCCTTTCAAAAACCATAACTTTTGTTTTACTGACATTAACTTTCATACCCTTTTTCTCTAATGCATCATTAATAACAGTTATCATCTTCTGTAATTCCTCCTCTGAGTCCGCAAGTATCACTTGGTCATCGGCATAGAGAAGGCATTTGATTAATAACTCATCCATTCTCACACCACATTCGTCATCTTTCAAATCTGTCAAACAACTATCCATGAATAAGTTGAACAGCCAAGGCGACGCTACACATCCCTGTCTCACACCTTTTTCGATGTTAAACCAGTCTGTGTATTCGCCGTCAATTCTGACACAAGCGCTAGAATCCTTATAAAGAGATTTCAGTGCTCGGATCAGATGGCTGCTCAGCCCATACGCAGACAGTGTTGACCACAGTTCATTCCTATTCACTCTGTCATAGGCCTTTTCTAGATCTACGAAGATGCCATAGACTTTTCGACCTTTGGCCAGAAGCTTCTCTAAAATGCATCTCAAGGAAAAAACCTGATCCCTGCATCCCATACCCTTTCTAAATCCCGCTTGTACATCCCATATCTTCTCTTCGCTATTTTTCACCACCCTTTCTATCAAGACCTTCGCATACAATTTGCCGATAACGCTGAGAAGACTAATGCCTCGATAGTTTTTACAGTCTTGCTGTGAACCTTTTCCTTTATACAGCGGTACCATTACAGCCTTGCACCAATCATTTGGTACCACACATTTCTTAAAACAAAGATTGAAAAGATAACACAACTGACTTGCTACTATGCCCTGTCCAGCCTTCAGCATTTCGACAGTAATCCTATCGTACCCTCCAGCTTTTCCCATTTTCATACTATTTAATGCTTTCACTACTTCATCCATACCTATTTCCTCATCATAATTTTGCATATCACTCTCTTGTGCGTCACTTTCAGGCTCGGGTACTCTCATTTCATCTTTTTCAAACATTCCTTCAAAATATTCCTTCCATCTATCTAGTACATTCTGTAATCCGACTAATAATCTTCCTTTATTATCTCTGATCTTACTTAGCTCAGAGGTCGTGTTTTTTCCTCTAGCAGTTTTAACGCTCTTCCAAAAGTATTTAATATTACTTTTGAAGTCTTGAGTCAACCTTATGTCAAAATCATCCTTTTGTTCTTTTTTCTTCTCTTTTACTATCTCTTTCACAACACCATTCATCCTCTTATATTCCTTTTTCGCTGCAAAAACATCTTTATCCCTTGTATTTTTTTGACCAGCTCGAACTGACAACCAATCCTTCCATGCTTTCTTCTTTCTTTGTACTGCTTCTTGAACTTCCTTGTCCCACCATATATTCACCTTAATCTTGCATTTTCTTCTTTTTGTTACACCACATACACAAATAGCGGCGTCAATCATTCCATCTTTTAATACTGTCCACACATTTTCTATCTCTCGTTCATCCTCTATTCTTTGAAATTTTTCTATTAGTAGTGATTTATATTCCATCCTTGCATCTTCCTCTTGTAATTTTTCAACTTTTATCCGTTTTAACCTATTTGAGGGTTTAAACGAATGGTTTCGCCATTTTTTAAAAAGGTTTCTCATTTTACAAATTACCAAATAGTGGTCTGTAGAAATCCCTACTCCACGGTAAGACCTTGTATCAAGTACATTCTTTTTCATTCTTTCGTCTACTATTATAAAATCAATCATACTCTTCACTCCGTTTTCCTCCCTTGTGTACATGTGAATCTTTTTGTGATCAAACATAGTGTTCGTCACACAAAGATTCTTTTCCAGACATACGTCAAGCACACTTTTCCCATTTTCATTCTCCCTTTCATCGCCAAAAGAACCCAATACCTTTTCATAACCATCTCGTTTAATACCAACCCACCCATTAAAATCGCCTAGCATAACTATCTTCTCATTGTCTTTGCAACCACTCAAAACATCATTCACACTATTCCAAAATTCCTTTCTTTCTTCTTTATTTCTTTTAGATTTACCTTCTGTAGGTGCATACACTCCCAATATAAATATCCGGTTCAACCCAACTTTCATTCTAATCCAGACAAGTCTTGAACTTACAAATTCGTATTCATTCACACACTCTGCTATTCTTTTGGAAAGGATGAGGCCAACTCCTTGACAGCCTTTGGCGGTATCTGGTACTCCTGACCAATATGCCGTGAACGAACCACAGTTAGTGGTTCCGCATCCTTTCCGTTTCGTCTCATTTACACACAGCACATCAATCTTTCTAAAATATAGCTTTTAAATGTTTTGTTTGTATATTTTTTACAAATACTATTGAATGAAAAAATGTCGCGAAATTTATTGCACCGATGTTTAATGCCCAGAAGCTTTTAGAATTGAGTCATTGCGCAACAATGCTAATCAAAACGTTACTAGAGCATTGACAGCATAATGTGTTAATCATTGTATAAAAAGTATTTTTTGGATTTATGATTCTTGCCTGCGATTCAAATAGATTATACATATACACCCTCATGTGTTCATCCCTTATAATTTCTAAGTGATAAAACCCAAAGGCCACGTTTATCTAAGCGGTCGGTGGAAATCTAAACCATAATGGTTCTTTCTTTCTCTTGGTCATCGAAGCTCTAAAGAAACAAATTTAAAAAATATCAGGTTAAATTACAATAACGATATGATTCTTAAATCTTTCAGGGCTTTTGCAGACAGCATACAACGCCCGTTTGGAGTGCGCTACAACCCATACACCCAGAGCGTGGAGGTGCTAAGCAACGCCCAGAAGATCACAGCCCTCGTCAGCGAGCTCCGAGGCGACATCTGCATCGTGTCTTCGGCTATCAAGAAAATCTCCGCACAGGACTCCACGCTTGATGTGGAAACGATTGCTAATATGCTTCACACTGGATTGCAGGTTTTATTTTGATTCCTTATATCGGGCCTGTGTCACTTCTCGTTTGGGTATCAAAATATACCTACAATATTACTATGCGCATGGCGACCAATTCGAAGGGGAAAATTCAGTTACATGAATCGTTTTTCTAGAGTAATAAGAATAAAATTGGGTTGCAACGGGTGTCTAGGTAAGTAAACGCAGAGGTAAGGAGTTCTGACGCGAGCTAAATTAAACTATAGCGTTAACCACACTGAGTAGATATTTCTCTGAATTTCTTTTATAAGTAAGACTTCTGTACCTGAGTACTAGTATTTATTTTGTGGTCATGCTCAGTTTATTCTAACGTTAATAATTTTACTGATTCGGATTTTATATATTCTTTCTTTATACTGGGTAAACCATTTGTCTCGGGATCATTTTCAATATTCATAAATAACTACTGATACGTATTACTTATAAGCAGATTTTTTTAAAACCGATTTTCATTTACAAATTATTTTAATTTTAGTTTCTTTAAAAACTGATCCTAACTTTCTATATGAATCACTTCGGCGAAATCAAAAAATGAAAAACAATTGCTTTCAATAATCTTGGGTTAGAACTCCTCACCTCTTCGTTTAAATACCTAGACATCCAATGCAAGCCAATTTCATTTTTATTACTCTGGACACACGATTTGTGTAACTGAATTTTCCCCTCTGGAGGGGTCGCCTCGCGTATAGTAAAACAATTTGTCTACACAACGAAATCCCTGTCAAGGTACGAGTAAATTGTCCCACTTATGTAGCAATATCGCCTTAGTCCGTCTTTTATAAAGGTGTCTTGCTCGACCTAACGTACGACAGTTTGATAAAAGCAACAGTTGCTCAATATTTTTCTCATATATCTCTTAATACTTGAAATAAACTAAATATTTATATTTAACAAATCACCAGACCTCTGGTTGAGATAGGCCTGTGCCAAGATTTCCACAATTTCTCCAAATTGACCATTTACGTTTTTCCAACTGGAAACATACTTCGACAAGTCAATTTTTCACATAAAAAAAAATCATAATGCAGAATCATTGAAAAGTATATCGTGAGGATACACATTTAAACAAGAAACTTAATTTGGAAACAAGGAGTACATATTATTAGTTACTAATGGGAGCAAATAAATGATTATTCTATTTCCAAAGTGTTCTGCAGCATTCTACAATGAGCTGTTTTAATCCTCGACGAAAAAAGGGGTGTGATAAGTTCCTAGCTATGTTTGATGGAAATCTGTTCTGCGGTTTAAAAGTTATGGAGGTGAACGCCTGAAAGTCAAGGGTTTTTTATTTATATGCCTGGCAAATAAACTTGTTACCAATCGTGGCTGATGATATTAACAAAAAAATAAAATGTTTGAGTAATGATATAAATACGTTACGTTTTAATTTGATTTTCTTATTGAAATAAATTTGAAAGATGTTGCCACACATTTGCAGTATTTTGCGTTAGACATACATACATATTATCACGCCTGTTTGCCACAGAGGTAGGCAGAGACTATAGACCTCTACTTAGTACGATCCTGACAGACCACTTTCGTTAAACATTTTATTTTATTTTTTTCTATATAGGTAGTTGCCCACACTCCATACCAAGCGAAGTATTAATAGCTAATACGACTGATTAGCTTTGTAAGAGTTGTATTGATAAACGTACGTTACGTACGTTTGATGCACATCAATGAAAATCTAAAAATAATACTTTATCGAAATGCTAAACGTGAAATGAACTTACATATTTATTAAAAACCTCATTATACTTTTGCTTACAAAAGACACAAAATAATCTGCCGTAAGTAGGATATATTTAGCTATACAATACAACAAAATTATCCCCAAAACAATAGATACTACCTGGGCCGCATTGACGCCATTATTAACATGCAAATAATCCGAACAATGACGGCTTGTTGAAATTAACCAAATATCAACCACAACACTGGCACACTACATTGTGTTAATAATTGGTTCGTGATATACGTACTCTTTGAATACCTTAAGTGCTGAGACATCATTAAAGTACTTCAGTTGTCACCTTTTCTGGTTGACTACCAAATCTCCCAACAATATTTTTTGCTGAAGATCTCGATGGCTCAGCGGGGCGACTTGACTTGGACTGGAGAGCATATTATAGTATTTATGTGTTTGAATACCGTTAACTACCAACTTTAAAAACACAAATTTAGAAAGTAACTTAATACTCAATCGTAATTTATTCAACTAAAGGTCTTGGATCCTATTTCTGGTTGAGGCTTTTTTATTCATTGTTAAAGTTTTTCGTTGACGTGGGCAATTATTGTACTACTATTGACCGATTAGGGAATCTAAAGAAATCTGTAAACTGACGAGATGTCAAAACTGTCACACTGCCCCAACTGACGAAATCAGGCAATTGAGTAATTAAATGATTTTAATGAAATTGACGAATCACAAAAGTGAGCACTGTGCAAAACTCACAAATTATAGAAACTGGCAAATATTCTAATTCTTGCAAACAAGAACAAATTACCCATACTTTTATTTACTGATTTAAAACCAGATAATAATTTAAACTTCGAGAAAATACTTCACACTAAGAAAAACAAACATTAGTCGAATTCTTTTTTTGTATTTACTTAGTTTATCGTTTATTAATTTTTAGAATCTGTATGAATTGAGGTAGCCTGATGTAACTGAAGGTCCGGTCGCTTTGTTCATAGCACCGCATTGCGGATTTTCGCAGTTTCCGTTCCAACATACTCGTACTTCAGCTTTATTCTGTGCTAACTTTTCCCTGCGACTTTGGCTACGTAAATTTAATAATAAAGTCTACATTTGTATAGTAAAACAAGATTTCCTGTACCTTTTTGATGATTTTGGAATAAAAACTGTCCTTCCCTGGGTATTAAACTATATCCACACTAAATTTCATCTAAATCGATTCAGTGGTTGAAGCGTGCTAGAGATAACAGACAGACAGAGTTATTTTAAGATTAATAACATGTGTACATATGAAAGTATGTATTGGAGCTATATACCTTTAAATCCTTCTTGTCTTCATCTTTGTTAACCATTAATCGAATGTATTTATGATATGTCTGTAGATAAAGATCTACTACCTATATTAAATATTTTTATTTTATTTATTATTATATTTTTACCTATATAAACTATTCATTGAATTTTATGGACAGGTATATATCTATATAAAAATTAACTTTTAAGCTATTGCATAGCTTTTATCGCAAACTTTGAGCGCGGGACCTAATCAAGAAATTCCGTAACGAAAATAAAACCTAACACCCCCACTCCGCCTAAACGTTTCTCGGCAACCGGCGACCGGCACAGCGGCGCGGCGTTGAAAGCCGTGCATCGCCTAAAAATATTTGAAACGATATTAACTTCTCATTTATACAATAAAAGAAAAATGTTGTGTTCTTATCGGTCACCACGCTCAAAAAGTGTAACTTGAATTAATATCAAAGAAAAACAAAATACTGCGTAAATAAAAAATAAGTAAATAATTTTAATTGCATAAGTTGAAAAAAAATGCTATGCCATAGAGTGCCATACTTTTTTTTGATTATATTTATTTGATGATTGAATTGATTGATGATTGAATTTCAGGTGAATGAAAGAAGCCCACAGAGCACTTCAGGGAACAGTTCACCAAACTCGGAAAGAGGCGCTTCCCCCAGACCAGAGGCATCTAAATAAACCAAATATAATTTAAAAAAAACAATCTTAAATGTTATCTATTATATGACATATAATATAATAAATATTAATAAATCCATACTACTATCAATAAAATACATAATCATGTTACTTTAAAAAAATCAATAAATAGTAATGTTTCTTATTAAGGTATTATTTTAAATATACCATTTACCACAATTCTATGGTGCCTGTAATTTTCATTTTCTTTCCAAGTCATGATACTTCTAGTTCTTAATGTATTAAATCTTTTAAGAATGTTAAATAAAATGATAAATTATTAAAGAATCGATTAAGAATTTTAATTATAAGTTACTTTGCTATTTAATTTAAAATGAATAATCAAAGTAAGTAATAATTACAATGACACATTATTAAATCACCTAGGCACCTAATTCACTTTAATATTAAGGTAATGTAATTCATGGTTATAGTTGTTTTTTTTTTTGTCTTTAAAATTTTATTATTGTATCAAATATTGTCCTAGAATTTCTATATCGATGAAATCATTGAAAGTTAACGTACATATATCAACAACAATCTGTCTTATACATGCAATGTTTGAAGTATATACTTATTCATATTCCTTAACATAGGTACCACTATGTTTTATCAGAGATGCGTGTTCATTTATCACATACATATAGCTATAATTTTACTCTTTTAGTCTCGTCTGAATTGAAGCGTTAAGCTCGGTGCTGACAGGCCACCCATCACTTTCCGCTGCTGACAGGCCGCCTTCAGCAGCACCTTGATCGGCGTGTCCATACAAAATGAATAAAAACTTGAAAGAAAGTGGTCGGTGGACGTGTTTTTTGGTGGACCGTTAGCGCCGAGCTTTATACAATCACTCTTACAATTTATAATGTTTAAAATAAATCTCTGAAGATAAATATATTGGCATCTTAATAGCTCTATGTTTTATCCCAACAAGGGGCAGCCGCAAGGAGGGTTATGTCTTTCGTTGCTATTTATGTATATTCATCTGTGCCCTTGTCTCTTTAATTATATTTAAGATACCTTGATAAATGAGATATCTTTGGAAGCGTTTTGTCTGTCAAAATGGACACCTCTATAAGCCATAAAGTAATTAACTAAAAATTTAATAAATATTATGTATCGATTGAAAGGACTTTCCCGCTCCCTTTTGCATGTAGGTACGGTACGCCATAGAAGTGGAGTCCAAATTTCTCATACTAATTGTGTAAGGAATTGAGACTCTATTTTTGAGGCTTACCGTACTTTACAGTAAGATTTTTCCCGCAGTTTTAAACTATTATCTTGTACAATGAAAAATCATCTACAAAAGCGGTCTTGTTTAAGTAGTGTTTGAAACGAATACTTATAATATTTATGAATATCAATAAAAATAACAACAGTGTGCTAGCATTACGTTACTCAGCTCTGTGTCTTTTGAGTATCATATCTATAAAATCTGTCTTGAACAATGATTAAATTATTTATATAAATTTCCTTATCGACATACTCGTAAACATCGTCAATGTTGTTAAATAACGTCACTAGCTCAATGTGTTATCCACTTTAAAACGTTATACCTAATATCTGCAAAAGCTGTAACAATGTTTGAATTTATTGTAAAATTATATGATGGTAGCAAAACAGAATGTTGTTTTAATCTTCCTTTTAATCGTAAATCGTAAGCTCAGTGAATGTTAGCATTCAGTAATTTTACGCATACGAGAAACAGGGATGATTTACGGTGGGAGCTTCATGAAATATTTGCGGTGGAAAATATTTTCGTATGTTTAATTGTTTACTTCGTCGGTGCATTTACTTGAACCTGCTAAGACAGGATTGTCCGCGAGGTACTATTTTGTCCATTAATATATATCCCGTACAAACTTAAATCATCCGAAGGATTAAAAGTACTAAAATTCCTCGAATAACCGTAGACATTGAGGGACCGGAATGGATAAAAGAACGAGTGAGTCAACGAAACAAATAGAACTGACATGACTAGGCGGAGCAACGCGAACGGCGGACTTTAGACCGCTGTAATTTTTTATGTTTCCGTACCAATTTTCACGCGCCGTATTAGCGGACATTTCTTTCTAACTGAGCTTAGAAACTCTAAATGTTTCTATGCTCCGCGGAAAAAAGTCTTTCGTTTACGCAGGCCTTAATAGAAACTAGGTACTCTAATTTAATATATGTACTCCAATAGTTACATGGACAATACTCAACTTATCTACAAGTGGCTGCTGAGTATGCAGCGAAAAAAAAGCGAGTAAAATAAGCAGCCACGGGACAGCATACTTGTAGCTGTAGAAACTATGCGTTGTTGCGATGCCACGCTAAGCGTCTAATCCGGGAGTAAGTGCACCGAATAACAAAAGAAACGGACACGAAAAAATATTGGACTTTACCATTCAGCACGGCAATGCAGCTAGTGTTTTGGGCACCTTAATATCATAAATAACAAGGGGCGGGTTGTAATTATTTTTGTTGCAAAAAGCATAGACTATTACGAGTACTTATGTAAAAGTTGCATTGCCATATTGATTGGTATAAAATGTTAAAAAGTGTCGTTAAGTAAACCCATGAAATGTTTGATAAAATATTTATTGGGACGAAGTTCCTTATCGCGCGTTACAAAAGGGAGCTAGACGGATAATATTAAGACCAAAAGTTGTAACGACACCTTTTGTTCATTCAAATTTATGAAGATAATCAAAATTTGATTTTAGAACGCAGAAAAGAGTTTGAATGTAATTTAGACCTATTTATATTTATATTTTACTTCGTTCCATCCGAGTGTCCCTTGACTCCTCTCAAGTTTTTTTGGAACGAAATTCCTTATCGCGCGTTACGAAAGGGAGCTAGGCGGAAAAAAATTAAGACCAAAAGTTGTAACGACACTTTTTGTTCATTCAAATTTATGAAGATAATAAAATCTTGATTTTAGAACGCAGAAAAGAGTTTGAATGTAATTTAGACCTATTTATATTTATATTTTACTTCGTTCCATCCGGTTGTCCCTTGACACCTCTCAAATTTTTATTTTTATTTTTTTAGTTATTTATTTAAGTCACACAAATATTACATGCTTTACATATTAAGCAATACCAACAAAAACTAATTGGGTTTAAACGTGGTAAGGCGAGTCACTACTCATTACAATTTTATAAAGTAAATATATAGTTTTTAAGCATTTATTTACATGTGGTACTATTTTTTAAATTATTTATTTCCTCAATAATATTTTAGGGTATTCATTTAAAGTAGATGGCAGGAAATACTCCCACATTATTTTGCCGTGAACGTTGTTATATAAAGGTAGGATTTAACTATATTAGATTGCGGCATAACGTACATCTAATCCCTCTGAAGTCACTGCTACTGGCAAGTTTACGCGCGCGGAAATTAGTATTTCAGAAACACGAAATCAGTCAAGCAAATAGCCGAACGGGACCGCAGCGTAAACACAACATTATAAACAAACAGTTCATCCAGTAAACAGTTCGGCCAGTTTTCCAACTAAAATAGAAATGATTTAACTGCCGCGCGTAACTGCATGCTGAAAAAAAATTAAAATCGATAATATTATCCTAAACATTTGTTGGAACGACGCCAGCAAAGAATGTGTAAATTATGGCTAAGAAAAAAATAAGCACGGGATCATGGCTATCTGAGACCAATAGAACGATCAAAAGCCGTAAGTCCACGGTCATTATCTTTCCGTTGATCTTCAAATTTGTTTGGGCGCATTGCCAGAATATCAATCCAGTCATTTATTAAAAAAATGTTGCAACGATGCAAAATTAGGTCGTGCACTGCGGATGACTGAAGACGTAACGCAGACGCATTTTATAAAGATAAGAAGTAGTTATAGCACATACTTCTAGTACCTACGTACGTATTGTTCAATAGAACACGGAAGACTCTGATCACGCGTGTATTAAACCAGAGTCCTTGGCAATGCTTCTTGAATTTAATTATAACTACTTACGTATCTGTCAAAATCGTATGAAAGTTGGCAAGTGAGCGACAAGAGTAGCGATAAAATTAGCTTTTAACATTGAAAATGTGGATGTCACATGTTTGGTTATTTCTGATTTAGCCCAGTTAAAACTAGCTTTTAGGATTCTGAATTTACGAGCGATCAGAGTGGGCCGCGCGATTTATGACCAATTTGCGTTTGATATCAGAGCATCGTAATTTCATAATGTGTTTTGTGATATTTATGTTCGGGTTTTAACCGGTGTCTTAAGTGAATGCGGTCAAAGGAAATGTAAACAATTTTTTATTTGTGTCATTGGCTATGTAATGTCTGTTTTTTTTGATAATGAGTGAGAAATGGCGTACAGGTTAGCATTTCCTTGATAATTAAAACTACAAAATTATATTTATACGTTAATATGTCTTATTAAAAATATCATCGTCAATGACAAACAATTGTTAGATAACATTTTTGATAAGACATAAATAAGACGTATTAAAAAAATTTCATATAGCCAAGGATACAAATTAAAAATTATAAACATTTTCTTTGATCGCATTCACTTCAGATACCAGTTAACACCCAAACAAAAATACTTAATGTAAATTTGTTGTTTTCATAAAACATAAAAAATATGTATATGTATAATATGACGTTTTTGGAGTCAAAAGTATAAATATAGGTACTTTTGGTAATGTTCAACTTTCATATTAAACGAAAAGGGTATGTATACTTATATTAAGTAAGTTTATATTAAAATGTAAAGCGGTTATCTTTTTTTTTTTAATAATAAGGTTCTCACATTTTAGAATTTTTATGTAGAAAAAGTTGTTATTGAGTCCATTTCGGTTTGATATTTATACCCTACCTACTTAATACCAACTCTAACTAGTGACTGAATAGAACCGTCATCTACATGACCAATTTTGGCAATCATAACGGTTCACTGACATCCGTACAAAAACCTTTGATCCTATCCCAGTTTCACAACAATACGCCTACTAATATAACCACGTGTTACGTGGTTATATACACACAACAAACAAATATGTAATAAAAAGAGAATATCAAAATATTTTTCATGCATACAAATCACGACACGTGATACGTAAACGTGTGTACCTTGCCAATCCTGTCTGAAATAATCGGTCAATCAATCAAAAGAAGATTGTTTTCCATGGTGACTTACATTTAGCTTTGCTTATTCTACTACCGATGCTTTTTTTGCCTCAAAAGCTTTCTCGAGATTGATGTGACCAAAAACGTACAAAACAAAAACTTGAGGGTTTTGAAATAGGTCTATCACATTTTTTTTTTGAGTAAGTACCTAATTGCTTTTTGTTGGTCTAGGAGAAAAAAAAATGAATCGAAATAAAACGGTATAATATACAGTAAGGAAGACAAATCAGTTATCACCAGATGTCAATTCTAAACATAGGTGTACTATTTTTATTGCAGTCGTGCCGTTTACATATAGTATAAGATCCCTGTCCTATAGTTCGAAGAGGCAACTATCGTACACCGTAGCATAGACACGCTAATAATTAAGTAGCTTTTATAGCAAGAGTGTGTTAAAAATATTTAAATTCATTTTGAGTAATTTTTAAAACCATTTTACATTTATTTTTTTTAAATTTTACAATTTTTTACGGGAAATTGCTAAACAACTCTTGGATTTGAAAAAAAAATAAGCAAGTTATTATTAGAGTATGTATAGAATATTTCTTAGTTTACATATAGTTATTCGCGAAAAAGAAGAAGAGTAAATGCAGTAGGCCTATTTTTGCAGTAGCATACTTTACTTTGTAATTTACCATATATTTCATTGAATTTTTCTGTATTCTTTTTGACAAAACTTGCTGTCAATGAATCTTTATAACCTTCAAAAAAGGTTGTTGTCTTCTATACGAATGTAATATTTAAATGTGACAATTTGTAATTTTTTATTTATTAAAACAAAAAAGGCAAAAAAAGCGTGCCTAGCTCCGGCAACAGAGCCAAAGATGAAACCGAGAAAGCGAATTCTTTTGTAAACAGTTCAGTTAAATAATATGCCTTATTGGCAATTGAGAGAATCGAGAAAGCGAATACTTTCACAATTCAATCCAATAATAATATAATTCTAATCCGTCAAAGGTTAATCCCCCTCAGATCTGTAACGGGAGGTTGCCAATATTCGACGCGTGATTGTTTACAATTGATTGATTTCCTTTGAAAATAGCACCCGAAAGAGCCTGAAAATATTGAGGAAGGCTCTTGGGAGATATTGATTCCTTTAAGTGAGTGCTTTTCAATTAAATAAATCTTTAAATGTTTTCTATTGGTGATTTTAGACGTAAAAACTTTAAATTATTTATTAATATTACGTTTAATATAAATAATAGAATATTCGACAGTATTTTGAAAATATATTCAATAATAACTGATGAGTTGGTCAAAATTACTAAAACAAATTATATGTTTTTATTTTAAATATTGTAAAGTTTAGCTGCTCAACAGGAACCCGTAAAATGCTAGGTTGCTATATGACATATGTACGTACAGTCTAAAACAATGATAAATTTTTAGATCGAAATATCTTTTAATGGACTTAGTAATTTTCTCAATTTTATTTAAAGGTTTTTTTTTACCACAGAATTTTGAAATCAGTAAAACCGTTTTGAAATAAAGTATAAGGCTGGGTAACAGCTACATTTGAACTGTTTATTTTTAGGGTTTCGTACCCAAATGGTAAAAACGGGACCTTATTACTTATGACTCCGCTGTCCGTCCGCCCGTCCGTCCGTCTGTCTATCTGTCAACAGGCTGTATCTCATGAACCGGTGATAGTTAGACATCGCAGATGATGTATTTCTGTTGCTGCTTTAACAACAAATACTAAAAACAGAATGAAGTAAATATTTAAGTGGGGATTCCATACAACAAACGTGACTTTTTATAGATAATAATGGTACTGAACATTTTGTGCACGGACTCGCACTTGGCCGTTTATAATTTTAAATTAAAATCGGTCCTGACCTTCGAATTAACCCAAATTTATTTTAAATATGTTCAATCAACTACCCATTACTATGCGTATTTTGTTGTTCTATGAGTATTACTTACAAGTTTAAAATCACGGAAATATATTTTAGTAATAGAAGTTTATACTAAATATTTAAACGATCCAAACACAATCAGAAATAGAAAGATAACGCTAAATATTATATTAATAACAAAAACATTGCCTTTAAAATAAAATTGGAGCATTTTGTCACGTATGTCTGTTATTAAGCATATTATGCGTTTTGAATAGGTATAAATTGTAGTTAATACCAAAAATAATAAATTTAAAAAATCACTCAAAAACGAATACTTATTGAATAAATATAATAAAGCATTTATTTTAAAAATCCATACGAAAAATTTTATTTCGTCGATTTTATAAACTTGCGCAGTAAAAACTATAATAAATACTCACTCACCAAACTAAAGTTGTAATATAAACATAACGTTCATCGTTAACGTTATAAAATCGATTGAATGACTTGACATATTTTTTGTATATACCTATTTTACATAATTAAGTTGTGTCTAACATACAACATTCGCTACATCAAACTAAATATAATGTAGATCAATTACTGAAATAAAAGTTTAGAACGTAAAGGATGAGTCATGGGTTTTATTGTGAAACTAAAACATTGACATAGATATACGATAAATAACTTTTAACCAGTGACGTCAACTAAACTTGGCCTATTTTCAAATATATGTACCTAATCTAATAAAATAAATCATAGCTATTTATAAAACATAAGATGTACCTACCTGTATAATTTGCTAAGAAATTAAAATAAAATATTTAAAAAAAAGCAAAACAACTTGGAAAAAACATGTTAACAAATAATTGTTAAAGAAATGAATACGTACTAAACAAATAAAATACAGCAGTTACTTTAAAAAATCCATACAAAATATGTATTTCGCCTATTTTATAAATTTGCGCCGTTAAAACTACAATTATTAAAATACTCACTCTCCAAACGAAAGTTGTAATATAAACATAATATAGCTTTTCATTTTCCATTCATATCAAATATCACATATTTTATTACCGTCATCACTATGTCTACAGGGTGCGTATTTAATTAAACTAGGAAAAATAGGTCACTAGGCCAATGCGGTCCCAGGGAGCGGGAAGATTTTGTCTTATGCATTACGCTAAAAGTTATGCATTACGCTTACAATTATGACATTTAAAGTTCTGAAATGGAAATGAATGCGTGAAGTTTGTTGACAGTTGAATAGTAGTTAGCAGTCTGAGGTTGCCTCCAGCGAGAGTTCGTTCAGGAGACCGGTGGCAGTCGCTCCCGGCGCCCGTCGCGTCACCACGCCCCGCCGTCGTAGCTTCAACGTCAATCGATATCGCGTTCCACACACACATTTTTACAGCTTCACGTAAAATTTTTATTACTCTTTAAAAAGTTTTATCTTTTCTTCAACACTGTCAAACATCCCTCTAGGAACCGCACTGGCAGTTAGTGCAGCAACGTAAACAATAACAGCTGACTTGGTTACAGCTGATCCAAAACTTTCGAGTTTACTTTTGATAATGAAGATGTCGCTAATAAATCGGGCGGTGGATGCGTGCGATTTGGGAGAATAACGTGGTTTTGAAGGCCGTTGCTTGCGTCGACATCGTCGCTCCTTGGCAGCTTGCGCGGGCGCGTCATAGGTGATGCCCTGATCGGTGTCTGGACGGTTCAGTACAACCTTGCTCGCCTTGAGGACATGTCTGTGTTATGGATTATCAATGCATCGTCGTGTATACGGTCATCAACATCGCCCCGCCGAGGCTCACGGCCCAGGCATCAGGGTATACAAACGGCTGCATCACTTGGTTCAAAAATAAAATCAAAAGGTAAGTTATAAATTTTATTTAGATAAAACTTTTTAAATCGTTTGAAAATAGAAGTTTTGGGGTAACTTTTATTTTATTTAAACTTTAAGTACTTCATTTAAAATATTATATTCAAGATTAAAAATGGTCACGCTTTCTTTTAAACTTACCCATACACATACTCATACGTAAATTGAAATGAAACATGTTTTCTGCAGTAAAACTATTCGAAAGGCCGGTTTCCCTATTTTTCTTAAGGATAGTTGATTAGTTACTTATCTTAAAAAAAACTTTCAATATGCGAATAGTTTCAGTACATTTTTATTTAATTTTACAGTATGTTTCAGAAATTATTCAGTGAAGTACTTACAGACCAGAATATCGATTGATATCGTCAATTTTTACGTGTGCTTAAGCACACGTAAAGTATTATTAATAATAGACCTTAATATTAAATGAAAGAAGTTGAAATTTAAGTTATACAAATTACTACACGGAGTATAAATGTCAAGTCCTCAAACTTAAAGATGTGGGACTTAACCCCTCAAAATTAACAGATTTCTCTATGCTCCATAAGCAATGATCTCGTAAAAAGCCTTATTACTGTTAATATTGTACAGTCAGATACATATTTTTAAATGAAAAAGTAAAAGCATAATCGAGATCCTAACATCGTTTCCATAGAAAATATTGTTTATATTAACAGTTGCCTCTCTGAAACTTTAAACGTAGAGGCCTGTACATTTATACCCTGTAAGTATTTTACATAATATTAAGTATCTATCAATTTACGTGGCCCCTAAAAACACCCACACGCCTGTCACGTTCAAGTTATAATAGACATTTTAATGTCTATTATAACTTAAACTTGACAGGCAGGTATTTATAGTACCATATCTATTAAGATATGGTACTATAAATGTACCTATTTATATAAAGAATAAAAATAGGTACTATAGGTATGAGTAGGTTTTAAATCAAAATTTAGGTTTTATTTAAGGAAATTAGTTTAATGCCACAAAAAACAGGTAAATAAAAACTCAACTAACTAAAAACTGAACTATACTAAAGAATAAACCACGAGTCAGACTTGGGCACGAAGGGTTCTGTACTATCATCGATAAAAATCACGTTTGTGGTATGAAAGCCTAAAATATTTATTTTATTCTGTTTTTAGTAGGTACTTGTTGTTACGGCAACAGATATACATCATTTGTGGTAATTTCAACTGTCTAGCTATCATGGTTCATGAGATACAGCTTGGTGGCAGACAGACACCGGGACTCAGTAATAGGGTCCCATTTTTACCCTTTGGGTACGAAACAATAAAAAAGCCTCTTGCCCGTGCGCCATGATAGCAAGAACGATAGCTGCGTTCCCTCGCTGGATACAAATGCTATCTCTATAATATACGAGTTCAATTACTAAATGAAAGATTTAGTTAATGTATATTATACAGATATATATTTTAAGTTAGTCTTTGACATATTTTGTATTAAAAATAAAATATATATTAACCTTATGTCGACAGTCAAGGCCTTAAATGCCTGCTTGAAGATTCTAATGTAGAGTCTGTCAGGATTCCTATGCGAATATCGAATATTTAATTTCCCAACTCTTAAAATAGAAGAACCATATAATGCATAACACCAATGTTTCTAATTTGAATATAAAATTCCTTTGAAAGGCCGGTTTCTCTATTTTTCACTGCTAGTGAAACTGTAACATCTTGTTAGGACTGCGCTGAAATGTAAATCTTTATTATTTAAATTATAAATTTATTCCAATTAATCAAATTACTTTATGCTGACTAAAAATGAACGTGGGAGGTAGCGAACTTAATGTTATGAAACACCTATAAGGTATATTAATACCAAATTATAGTGAAACCCGCTATTTATATGAAAAAGTGTGTGGGTATTACCTGTCTGTCCACCCACGTACTCAACTCGGAACGAATTACTTTTAATGCTATTTATGGTGATTGTGGTGTGGAATGTAAAATGAAACTAAGTAAATATTTGTTTCGTGCCACTAGCATAAGTAGTAAGTACAAAGTACAAAATTGATTACTCATAGAAAACACCAGTATATAAGACACATACAAATATGTATATAAAGTGTTTAGTTTTTTTATCAGTAAATTTATTTATTTATTTTACTTTATAAAAATATTATCTCAAAAAAGGTATCATTTATTTAAGTATAAACTTAATAGTGTGTATTATTTGTATGTAGTTTGTTTTGATTATTTTTTTACATTGAAGTTGTCTTTTTTCGCCGTATACCTATTCATGTTTTGCAATACCACTGCAATTTTCCACATGAGCCGTTTGGTTGACTGGTAGGCCATTAAAAATAATAAATTACCATAAATTTTTGTAAAGTATATATTTATACTACAAAAATTTCGTACATTCGTTTTATTCTTATATTTACATTAGAAATAATATTATATATAATTGTAATACTTTTCAAAAAAAGGCCTTAGCGAAAGTTCTTATAAATACATAACATTTTTCGGTTTCAATCTTTTAAGTTAGAATTAAAATTTGATTGATTATAGTTTTAATTTATTTAAATTTGATATAAATAGAAATTTGCTATTTTAATAATTTAAACACCATAGCCTTGTAATAGGGTTTTCTGTAATCCACAGGTAAAGAACTATTTTCTGCATTGATTTATGGAATTTATAAAAAGTTATATGTATTTTGAAAATAGATGTGGACACTAAAAAATCACATGTGTTTTTCTTATACCTGTTTTTTATTTAAGTACATTTTAACACCAAATGTATCTTGTCAAGTGACAAGGCTTACAGCAACTTTTCTATTTTTATTCGGAGGCAAAATAATCCCACTTTTCCCTTTCAGTACTTATTTCGCTATTATTATTTAGGCGCAAAGCTCTTTAAATACTGAAAGCATCAAAATGTTTGCAATATTATATTTGATTCAATAAATACTTTATAATAGCGACGCGACTTATTTTGTTTATTTTCTGTTTTCGTGCTCAAGCGAAGTGTAATAAAAAAATATATTTTAAGAATGAAAAGTGATTTAAAATAAAAATAAAGGTTTCCGGCTTATAAAGATTTCCGGCTTCATAAACTTACTTTTGACAATTTATATTTCCAATAGATCCAATGGATAATTGAGCTGTTGTAAATGTTTATTTTAATTTTGAGGAGAAATTATGTTTCTAGCTGTAACCATACGAATACTTCTCAAGTAAAACTTTGAGAATAAACCACCATGAAATAATACCACGTTAACATAGAATTTTTGCTTTATTTCTAACGTTAATTGTTATTTTGTTGTATAAAAGCAGTCTTGTTTAATAAGACTATTTAGAGGCGCATAATAGAAGTTCAAACTGAGTTTGGGGCTAGCACAATTAGTGTGATTTGTCCTTTTCTATTTATTAATTATAATTACAGCCATTCTTTACCTAACTATGATAACACACATCGGTTCAAATAATGCTATATGTATATACACACAAACATTATTTATATATTATTTTTAAAAAATACGTACTTTAATAGTCATTCTAAAAGCGCATACATTCTTATAGAGCCTAGAAACTAGAAATCCTAAAAATAATAATAATATTTTTTGGGCTTTTGACTCTAGAAACATGGTAACTTTTATGTAATAGTAAAAAAAATTTTGAAGTTGCTAAATTTTGTTACAAAAATTAATATCATAAACAAAAAATGTTTGTTATAACTTTCTATCAATTATTTTGGAATGGTTTGATAACTAAAAAAAGGTACCAACCAACTGTTGGCAAAATAAATTTCATAAATTTAATTGAACAAAAATATTTTTCAGAGCGGTAGCAGTATATCTACATTCGCTGAAACTGACCCCAAACAACGGTATCGTCCATGGAAACCTAGCGTGCATCTACTACAAGCAAGGGTTTATAGACCTCGCCATAGACACATATCGGCGCGCCATAGAGCTCCAGCCTAACTTCCCAGATGCCTACTGCAATCTCGCTAATGCTCTCAAAGAAAAAGGCCTTGTTACCGAAGCAGAAGAGTGTTATAACAAAGCCTTACATCTGTGCCCAGCGCATGTTGATACTCTCAACAATCTCGGAAATGTCAAAAGGGAACAAGGAAAGATTGAAGAGGCTTCGAAATTGTACATGAGGGCTTTGGAAGTCTTTCCTAATTTTGCAGCCACCCACAGTAATTTGGCGTCGCTTTTACAGCATCAAGGTTCGTACAATTAAGTTTGGCCTTGATTTAATTACGAGTACATCACTTAGGCTGTTGTTGTGAATCTCGAATTAAATTTTCATTCCCTAATTTTATTCGTAGAGAATCCGTTATCATATAATGAGCTGCAGGTTTGCGTATGTTTTGTGTGTATTGTTTTGAAAGAAAGAAACTAAGAAAAATATTTTATTGGTTGCAAATTTACATGAGTTACATTACTGAACAACTGAAACAAGTTTTACACCAAAAAAACGGGTATTTTGATTTTAAAACCGTTTTTTGAAATCACCCACATGATTCTCAAAGTTAACATTTTCTTCATCATCGTCATCATCGTTGGCATTTTGACAATAATATTTCAATAACATAAAAAATCTCATTCAAAAAATACGATTGTTTGATGCTCTTCTACCAGAATGAATAAAACGATATTTTTTTGCAATTTTTATAAGGTATTACCATTATTATTACCAAATACTATTATCAAAATCAAATAAAATATGTTTGATTTAATTTACGGTGGCAAACTACTTGCTTGCAAATCGCGCGCAAAAATAATTTTAGCGTTACTTCAAATGTTTGTTAAACAGCAAACTAATAAGACCATAGTAACGCTTCTAAATTAATTAGAACCAATATATCGTTGACCTTACACTTACATTAGCGAATTGCTACAATTGATCCAAGAAATAAATAACAAGACAAGGCAAAAGTTTCTGCGAATGCTAAACGACGTTATAAAATTTTGTATCACAATTTATATTTAATTATATATTTTTTATTTAATTCCAGGTAAACTTCACGAAGCATTAATGCATTACAAACTGGCTATAAATATCCAACCAAAGTTTGCCGATGCATATAGTAACATGGGTAATACTTTAAGAGAATTAAAAGATGTTACCGGGGCACTTGTTTGCTTCAAAAAGGCAATAGAAATAAACCCTACTTTTGCCGACGCGCACTGCAACCTTGCAAGTATTTACAAAGACATGGGAAACATTACTGAAGCTATTGAGTTCTATAACAATGCTTTGAAATTAAAACCTGAGTTTCCAGACGCATACTGCAATTTAGTTCATTGTTTGCAAATCATATGCAATTGGGATGATTACAATGAACGAATGAAAAACATAATTTCGATAGTTGAGAACCAATTGTGCAACGAACAACTGACTTCGGTGCACCCACATCATTCCATTTTATATCCCTTATCAAACAGAGTCAGAAAAGAAATTGCAACAAGACATGCAAATTTATTTTCCGAGAAAGTGAAGAGTGTTCAAAAATTAACTTTTAAATATGCGAAAATGTTGAATGGAAGATTGCGCATCGGTTATGTTAGTAGTGATTTTGGAAATCATCCCACATCACACTTGATGCAATCCATACCAGGACTGCATAACCGAACCAAGGTAGAAGTTTTTTGTTATGCTTTAAATCCAAATGATGGAACCACATTCCGTAGTAAAATAGAAAAAGAATCTGAACATTTCTTTGACTTATCTCAAATATCTTGCAATGTCGAAGCAGCGGAAAAAATTTATAGCGATGGCATAAATATATTGATTAATATGAATGGTTACACTAAAGGTGCGAGAAATGAAATATTTGCTTTAAAACCAGCACCCATTCAAGTTATGTGGCTAGGGTATCCTGGTACGAGTGGGGCTCACTATATGGATTACATTGTAACTGATGAAATTTCTTCACCTGTACTGGCAGAAAACGATTTTAGTGAAAAATTTGCCTACATGCCACAAACGTATTTCATTGGAGATCACAAGCAAATGTTTCCACATTTAAAAATTCAGTATAAAGTTAATGACAATACACAAACCAATAACGATGTGAATAATGCTATAATTAATTGTGCTGAAAACGTAAATCTTGAGAAAATCTTCAGTATGAATCGAAAAGAAATTGTAGTTGAATTTTATGAATGCAAACCCGTAGATATAATTATAAGGACAATAGACATTCCAAGCTATGCTATTGAAATGTCAACGAATCTAAAGCAAATACAGGTAATAAAACTAATAAAAAAAAATTGTCCATCAATACCTACCCTTATTCTTTTATAAGTAGAGCTCACTATTTATTTTCGTTATTTTAGGTTCTTGTTGAAGGAACGCCCATAGAAAATGGTATTTCAATAAATTCTACAAACAAAAGAGTAGCATCTGGAGAGGAAATAAGTCCTGGTATAGTTTTAACTACAAGAAAACAATATGGTCTTCCAAATGACGCTATTGTATACTGCAATTTTAATCAATTATATAAGACAGATCCTCGTGTGTTGGAATCATGGGTTAAAATATTAAAAAAAGTGCCAAACAGTGTTCTTTGGATTTTAAGTTTTCCTGCAGCTGGAGAACCAAATATTCGTAAATATACACAAAGTTTAGGTAAAATATTGTTTGTATAATTTACATTGATATATATTGTCAGGATGTTCAGTAGTTCACCTTTAAATATATTCCATCCCTTTTTTTAGGATTGCCGCCTGGTAGGATAATTTTTTCAAGGATAGCATGCAAAGAGGAACACGTGAGAAGAGCGCAATTGGCTGATGTGTGTTTGGACACACCATTATGCAATGGCCATACTACTGCTATGGATGTTCTGTGGGCTGGAACTCCAGTTGTAACTCTTCCTGGAGAAACATTGGCATCCAGGTAAAAAAATATATTTATTTTAGCAGTGTGTTAACCTTTTATTTGAAATATCTAAACAGCACAAACATAACTGTTGAAACAGATGTCCATGTAAACTATAAATCTACAAAAGACTTTATTTATAAACCAAGTACTTTAACTTTTATTAGAAAATCACTACGACAAAATAATTTGTCTTTGGATATTTTAATCACTTGGGAAATGTATTTTTTTCTTTTAATTTATATAGTTATTGTTAGTGTCAGAGCATTTACTTCCAGCTAAGTTTAGCGCCGCTTTCAAAGCGCACTAGAATGTGATGTAATAGACGAAGTGATTAATTAGACAGCATAATAAATGTCAATATGAGGGGGCAATGTTTTTTTTTTTATTTATTTTTCTCCAAAAACTTAAATCTAATTTACATTTTAATTTATTTTGCCAAACTGCCATGCAGTTTATCGGCAAAGTGATATTAATCTAAAATATGTATAATACTTATAACAATAATAATTTATATAGCTATATATAGCCATTGTGTAAATAATCGCAAAGTAAATTATCACTACATATACGATTACCACACAATAGCACACCCACTTAACATACATGTAGCCGATAATAATTAGCTACATGCATGAAGACCATACATACCGCCATTTTAAGACATATATAAACAAGTAGCTGCGGTGTAACCCGCGGAAAAAGTACTTAACTTTGCGTTATTCCAGGGGGTCAGCCTCCTGCACTAAATATCAAAATTGCGTTCAACCGTTTGCGCGTGGAAAAGTAACAAACATACACACACACACACACACACACACACACACACACACACACACACTTACAACTTTCGCCTTTATAATATTAGTGTGATCTTTTTATTTTGTGTAACATTCACCAATTTTACAGTTTTCTATTTACGGACACATTGATAAGTAGTGCTTACGGAGCATGTTTTTTAGGTGTTTTTTGGATGTCGCTTTGTTCACAAGTTCCGCAGGCAGCTCGTTACATAAGGTAGGCGTTAGCCATCTTCTTGTACGCTTACCGTATTTTTTGGTGACTTTTGGAACCGACAGTGTACCTGATTTTTTTGCAGCGGCGCGGGTTGTGCGGTTATAGTCTCGTTTTGTCTTGTGAGATTCATTACCATACTGTTCAATTAGGATTGTACTTTTAACTTTTTTATCTATTGGTAACACTTTACATAACTTAAATAGCTTCTCGTAGTGACCATTTAGACTTTCTTTCTTTTTTTTACTGATTAATAATTTTATTGCCCTCATTTGTAGACTTTTAATTTTATTTAAGTGCGTATTTACCGCGAGTCCATATCCACACAACCCGAAGTCTATATTTGATTCCATTAGTGAGTAATATAACATATACATAATTTTTTTACTTACATAGTAATTTAAGTTGATTAACTTACTCAAGACGCTTCGCATTTTATTGCAGACATAATCTACGTGTTGGTTCCACAAGAATGAGCTATCTATGTTTAATCCTAGGTACTTAAATGTTGTAACACACTCCAATGGCTCACAGTTGCAGTTATTTTTATTACGGTGTAAACATTCATACGAGTGTCCCTTAATTAGTACATTGATGTTTTTATATTTATTATTGTGAGGTGATCGTATGGCCATACATTTTGTTTTAGAGTTATTTATTATAAGTCCGTTGTCATGTGCCCAGCGTATAATATTTTCAAAATCTTCCTGCAACACTTGATTTATTTCATTTACATCCGTTCCACTATATGCTAGGCACGTGTCATCGGCGTACATATAACACTTAGATTTCTTGATAACATTACTTATGCTATTAACATGTATTATATAACCCACTGGGCCATATATGGATCCAGTAGGTACACCATATTTTATTTTTCCTGTTGCACTTTCAGTATTTGCAACCTTTACTCTTAGTTTCCGGTTGTCAAGGTACTCGCGAAACCATTTGATCATGGGCCCTCGTATGCCGCATTCCTGCATTGACTGCAGCAAGCCGTCGTGGTCGAGGGTGTCAAAGGCTTTCTTAAAATCTATAAATATAACGATTGTTATTTTTCTGTCATTCAGTGAATTATTTACCTCATCTGTGAATTGTGCTATAGCAGTAGCTGTACTTTTTTTTGGTCTAAACCCATGTTGTATTTTATTTAAGATATTATTTTCTTCTAAGAATTTTATGATTTGTTCCATTATTACCTTTTCTGTTATTTTAATTATTAAATTTAAAATTGCTATAGGTCTAAAATTTGTGTATTCAAAATGCGAACCCTGTTTATATATTGGTCTTATTATAGAAGTTTTCAATTCTTCTGGGTATCTTCCTTGACTTACTGATAGATTAATAAAATGAGCTATAACCGCACATATTGAACCACTTATCTCCTTCAAGTCGCATGCCCTGACACCGTCCGAGCCGGGCGACTTGTTGCAGTCTAATTTATCTATTATTCTTTTTACTTCTACTGGTGATACTTTAGAGAACCGGAAACTGACGATGGCTTCATTAACATAGCATTTCCTGTCTAGAAATTTTTCATTACATTTATGTTTTATGTTGTCAATTTCCTGTGTGAACGTTAGGCAAAAATTATTGCACACATTTTGAACATTATCTTTCGTAAGCAAATATTTTTTAATAACTTCGTCCACAGATAATGTCTTTCTTCCCGTCCATTCATTTATATTCTTCCAAATTTTCCTCATATCACCTTTACAATTATCTATCATGTTAGTTTTATGCTTATTCTTAGCCATATTTATGAGTCTCTGTGTCTTATTCCTATATTGCGTATATTCAAGTCTAAGTACATAATTATTCGGTTGCCGTTTCCATTGTCTAAATAACTCATCTTTGTATTCTATCATTTTTTTAAGCTTATTACTCATCCAATTTTGTCCTGCCCTTCTCTTTTTAATCAAACATGTTTTTGTCGAGGAATCATAAATATGCCTAAAAATATTGTACACACTCATATAAAGTTTGATTGGATCGTTTATTGTCAGTAATTCCGACCACTGCACTTCATTAAGTTTCTGTTTTATTAATTTATTATCAAAATTCTTTTTAATAAAATGTTCATTTACCTGCTTATTCATCTCCAGCGTCAAACCAGTCAGATAGTGGTCGGCGACGCGGCGCGTGAGTACATACGCGCGCAGCTCCGCCGGCCAGTTACTCCGTACGAACACATGATCTAGGCATGACGTTTCTCGGCGCCCGTTCACAATTACGTCTCGCGTGATGTCGCGTATTCCGCACTGTAGTCCGATCTGAGCAAGCGTGTTTACGTACCTATTCTCGTCCCTACCCGACTTTAAAATGTCTATATTACAATCACCTATCAATATTATCTCTTCTTTCGTAGATATTTGTTTTAATAGCTCCTTTATTTCTGTAATAAATCTTTGTTTTTTCATGCGTGGAGGTCTGTATACTGTAATTATATTTATGTTACACCCATTAATTGCGATTCGTCCGTGAAGTATTTCACAATGAAGTGTAGTTGTTGTCTGCCTGATAAAACTAATATTACTCCTGACATATAAAAGTATGCCTCCACCTTTTTGTTTGGTTCTTGTGTCCGAGTACATGTTATAGCCTTCAATTTGATACATGCATACCTCGTCTGCTTTTAAATTTATTTCTGTCAGGCAGATAATATCCAATTCCGACAGGCAGTCTCTGAATAATAATTGTAGTTCGCCAAAGTGTTTACGCATTGATCCCACATTCATATGTATAACTTGAAGCGCCTGTTTGTCTTTGTTTATATAATCTGTCCATTGTTGTACGTCCGTGTATTTTATGTAATCAATGTCCCTTAATTCTGGCAAAGAATTCATAGTCTTAATTTTTTACTAGCCGTCTGTGTGCACAATATTAATTTTTTATTATGTTCTTGTCTTGTAGTAAAAATGAATCAATATCGCTTTCGAATCGAACATGAAATATTTCTTTAGAGGCCTCTTCTTTTTTAACTAGTATTCTTCCATTTTGAATCCATATATACTTATAATTTTCCTTCAACCGATTTTTTACCGTCCAGAAAAGATGTCTAGTCTGACGTGTAATATTTTCATTGATATATATTCTTGTTGAATCATTATTTCCAAATATTGTACTATTATAAAAAGGCTTCTTGCGGCACTGCAACCATAATTTTTTTGATTCTCTGGATTTTAGTTTTATTATAATGGGAGCTGGTCCTCTGTTAGGGGCGGCCCTCACTCTCCATGCTTTTTCTATGTCTTCAGCTGTAAGATTGAGTGATAATGCAATTTTTCTAGCAAGCTCCATTACCTCTTCTCCTTCTTGTTTGTATACATTGACTATTTCAATGTTTCTTTCTAAGTCTTTTTGTTCCAAGAAACTTATGCGCTCTTCTAACGCCTTGTCATATTTTTCTTGATGTACGTTCTTTTGTTGTAGATCTTTTATTTTATTTTCGATTTTTTTCGAATTTATACAGATTCTTCCTTAAATTTCTCAAACTGTCCAAACTTCTTTCCCAGATAATCAACTGCATTTTCAATGTCTTTATTCACCTTTTTTAACTCGTTCACTTCTATTTTTATTTCTGTTATGTCTTTTTGTATTAGTTTAGCGCGATCATCTTGTTCGTCTTTCATTTCGTTAAGCAGTTTATGGACAAGTTTGAAATCCTCACGGAATCCCGCCATCGTTTCGAGCATTAAGGCATAGTTTTTACGACTGGATCCCCTGCTACTTGTCTGTGACATGTTAGACTCACTATCTGAGTCGTTTATGTTACGTTTCTTCTTTGGTTGCCTACATTGTATCCTATCTTCCATAGCAGTTTGTTTTTTCATGTTAGTTATATTTGAATCCGATCCGTAATGCTTTCCGTCTTTTATTGGGGTTCGGTGCATCTTTTGTGGGTATGTGCTCACTCAGTGTAAGTGCGAACTTTATTATGTAAGTCTCCTTGCCACGACAGAATAAGATTACTGAACGCGATTACTTAACGCACCACTCCACGATCAGCTGTGATGTATACCTAAACCAGTCCTTCTATGTGCACAGCGCTTAGCACACAACGCACTCCCGAGTCCTTCACCGATACACACAACACAGATATTCGCCGTGTCTTTTTATCTTATAGTTTCGTCCCGTTTACTTAATTAATAGGCAAAACAATTCCTCTGCACTGCACACGTCCGCGCTTGAGCGCACGATCCACGAAACTATGTGATGAAACCTTTTGAATTATCAAATTGTCTGGCCATTATCATTATGTTTATTACTTATGGGGCAGAATAAATTAACACAGAATCACATGCATCGTCAATATCTCGTCAATGTTTATCAATGTGTCGTCTATGAGTCGTCAATGATTCATTAATGTGCTTTTACGTCGTTTTTAACATTTTATTCGAAGACTATCGTTGACTGCCGCTGCGTTAGAATGTGCATGACATCGATTGTCGCTGCCTCTCAGTGACAATCCACGACATCGATGACGATCCTATTGCAATAAAGGTTACAGCCAATCGTTCAAACTATCGATAGTTTGTGTATTATGAATAGCATTACCATCGTTAGTTTATTCGTCGTCATCGATCGATACTATCCATAGTATTGTTGGTTATCAATAGTATTGCATTAAAAGAGCTATCGATAGTTTGGCATGGTTCGTTTAAAACTATCTTTTGCAAAACTATCGATTGTTTTAATCGAAATTGAAAGACCATTGACATACACTACATTCGTCTTTTTATTTGAGTTTTTTGAATCTATTATTCTTTATATTATTATTCGATCAGCCGCGCGTATGTCACGCGTTTGTTCTGTGCATTATCAAATTGCCCGTAAGCCCCATGCTAATAATCATAATGTCTAGGCAATGTGATCAATAAAGAAATTCTTATTATAATTTATTACATCGCCCAAATTAGCTTGACAATATTCATAATGCTCGGGCATTATGATAATTGTCCCAATATATGAATTCGTCCATAAAGTAGGCAATAACGTCATTGTCTCTGTTAACATAGCACCTAACAATAATGACCCTCAATATTCAAATTGACAATACAACTATCGTTACCTATTTAACTTGTAATTTAAAAGATAAACCAAGGCTGTAGTGCATAATTCATCAACATTAATAAGTTTTTCATTTCTTTCAACTTCAGTAATATTTTTGAATCAAGTGATATATACGTAGAAACCATACTGTAACTGTTGTGTTTAACGTAGTAATTTAAATTCATATCTAGATATGTTACCTTAACTTATCTGTCAAAAAAATATCATTCTATAACAATTCAAAAAAAAATGAAAATTATTTATTTTGTATATAGTGGATATTATTGTACTACTAGAACCATCTATTACGAGTAGACAACCAAAGGGTTAACATTGCTGAAAACAAAATTTTCGGTAACTAACGCCATCTGTTTAAAATTTAAAGAAAATTGACATCGATATGCTGGGTAGTGAGATATTAGGTGTAAACTAGTGGTTGGCCCGAACTTAGACTCGAGTAGAATAGATAAAAAAAAAGTAAAAAGATGCTATCTGTTTTTTCAGAGTTGCCGCATCCCAACTCCATACTTTAGGTTGTCCAGAATTGATCGCCAAAACCAGGCAAGAATACGAAGATATTTCAGTGAAATTGGGAACGAATTCTGAATAGTAAGTTATGTCTTTATAAACGAAATTTTTGACCATCATTGAGCATTTTCACGTCGAAAAGAGAACGATAACTACACGACACTTGATATCAGTCAGCTGAGTCCACCACGATATCAGATTGAAGTGCAGATTTTTTATGAATCTGCAGACTTCGTTGAAGATGGCGTAATGACCTCATCGCGTACGTGGAAAAAAATGAGAAATATTTGCTAGGAATAAATAATCCCCACTTTCAAGCGTTCACCCCCAATAACGCTAAATGTCGGGAATTTTTTAATTTGCCTGGCAATTAAACTTATTGTTACTTGACAGTTTCCCTTTCCACCAGATTAAAGGCTTAAAACTCAGTTATTTTTGAGGGGATTAAAAAAACCTTTTTCTTTTCAGTTTCATTTTATTATTTTAATATTTGATATGAATAATAAAACAAATGTCAAGTACTGACCCATGACGATCGTGTATCGTTTGCCGTCACCGAGCATTCAATAGAAAATGTAAAAAACTATCAGTCGTCGTTACTGTTATCGCCTAATGTGAAAACGCTCATTGGCTCTTTGCTGCTACGAGGCTGCATACGAGTAGATCCAATTATTCGATCTACCGTGATCAGCAATGATGTAATGTATCTGAAGTCTTCCAACTGATTTGAAATGTCTAAATTCCATTTTTTTTTTAGATTTGCCTTTCATTTCTAATAAGTATCTTCTTTACAGTCGCAAATATATTAGAGCCAAGGTATCAAAATCAAGATTAGAAAGTACTTTATTCAACTGCGAGTACTATGCTAAGGGACTGGAATCTCTGTACGAGAAGATGTGGCAAGTGTACGAATCTGGAAATAAACCTATTCACATTAAAGCATTTGTTGGACAGAATTTGAAGTCGGATTTAAATACAGGTGAGTACTTTATTACGTACTACAAATTGCGCCGTTTTTATCTGTGACATAACAGTTAAATCGCAATAAAGTCGTTCGCAGCTGGTGTGGTCTAGCTGAATAAGGCCGGTTTTCTGTCAGAATATTTTGTCTTATGTGTTTTTTTTTCTAGACCTCGCTCATTAACATCTCCGAATGCTGATAGTATGCGGGGACTAGAACTAAACATAGCCGCATTCGGTGGGCGTCATAAATATTCCGACCGAAAAAAACTTTCAATTTGCTGCCGGGCTTATTCTAAAGTGGCAACGGTCGCCCTATAAATAATAAAACTTCAGGAAAAACGGATGCTGCGTTCTAAGTAAGCCCTTCTGGCAACCGTAGCTTCAGCCCTTCCGGCGAAACATGTGCGTTGCAGCACCCCAAATTACCATAGCCCCTAACGCGCCCAAAGCCGAGGTTTTCCCCTCGGGAACCCTTAGCGCTGCTGCTGCTGTAGTTAATAAATATAAGAAGCCGGGCCTCTGGCTTGCTCATCAAACCTTGCACGGTGAAGTAACAAATGCCGTCCGAGACAACCTATGTCAGTCATATAGTAATAAAAACACGACGATGGACGCTGCGAGTAAGTTTGGAAAAATCGCAGCACACAGCACATCTCTCGACACCCTAAGTCGCATGCACTGGTGTTGTTCTTTTGCCAGCACACTATTAGGCCCATCAGAGGATGCCAAGCCACCTTCAATAGTCAGTAGTCATGATTATGGCAGGTGACGTTGTTTCTTTTGCAATAACGCTGCATCAGTCTAATCCTTTTCTCTTGAAATGTGTTCTTCTTCTACCGAAACCTATTCAAGGGTTCACTTTTAATTAATTTATATGTATATAAGAACGGATTTTGGCGGGAGTGCCACATAACATCAACTTCTTTAAAGGGTCACTACGTGTTGGATCTGTATCCCCATGTAAGCCTTTCAAAAGACCCGTGATTCCCAATAGAGATACAAGAATAATATAAGCATAGGGACTTTATTTTTCATAATTATTCGTTTGGTGATTCGATAATCTGTTACAGTCAGTTACAGATTACCGAATTACCAAGTATTTATTAGGTATTTGATAAGTTAGGCGACTACTCTTTGACTAAAAGAGATACACGTGATAGTTTTTCTTAAAATTTGCCTTTTTTTTTGTATTCAGATTTTCCTGCCCATATAGTTTAGCTTTTACATGGAGGAGAAGGGACATTCAACTCAATGAAAAATTTGTTAAATATTTTGCCAGTGGGTTACTGAATCAAAAAGTTTTCTTTGCCTTTGATAATACCTATCTAAATATACTTCTTACTATGGAGTACAAGCGAAAAAAAAAATGTCTTTCTCACTTTAGATACGTATAACAGCCATTTACCCTAAAAAAATGATTTTATACGCTTGCCTGCGGTCTGTTACAGTAATACAAAAAGTTGATCTGGGCTCCGAAGCATACTAAATAATTAATAAAACCGGCCAAGTGCCAGTCAGACTAGCGCATGAAGAGTTCCGTACCATTATCTATAAAAAACACAGACAGGACAGACGGACAGACGGACAGACGGACAGACGGACAGACGGACAGACGGACAGACGGACAGACGGACAGACGGACAGACGGACAGACGGACAGACGGACAGACGGACAGACGGACAGACGGACAGACGGACAGACGGACAGACGGACAGACGGACAGACGGACAGACGGACAGACGGACAGACAGACAGAGTCTTAGTAATAGGGTCCCGTTTTTACCCTATGGGTACGGAACCTAAAAAAATGTCTTCTCAAATTGCCCAGAAAAAAAAGATGCTATCGAAGTGAATCATATACTTTAAAGGAGCATTTCAATTCTTATAGAGGTATATATGTATGAATATTATATAATGAAGTTACGAAAAACCCCTTCAGCGATTTTGATGTAACGAGGTAAAAAAATTGAATTTTATAAAAAGTAACCGAGCAAAGCTCGGTCGGGCGAGCTTTGCTAGTATAAGCTATGGCAATATGGCAAAATGGAAGACAAGACCCAGGCAATGCGATTAAATAATTTATACATTATGGATACTTAGATAAATATAAGTCTTATAAATCTATGGATGATTTATTATTTTTGTCATCTATTTGTATTGAATGAAAAAAGAATTTGTTTTGTTTCAGATTAACTAACAGAAGACAGAGGGGTTGTATTCTCAATAACTAATGTCTGCAAAAATACCTACAGCTGTCCGTCCAAAAGCTGTCCATGAAATCATTCTTAATCATAATATTTTGCGACTAAAGTAATAATTGTATAAAAATAATCTGCGCGTATTGTCATATGAGCAATTTATGTAGATACTTGATTAAAGTGTTTTACAAATTTGTAAATTTACTATTTATACATTCTTTGTTAGATTTTATATTTGTTTTATTTATCAATAAATTGACAATATTTTGTCCAACCTTTTACAATAAAATAGATATAACTGTAGTCCTCTAATTAGACAATTTTTAAAGGAATTTACGGATTTTTACGGGTTTATTATTAGGAATAGGCAATGTGATAGGATAAAGAAATAGAATATTTACTTAAAAAATGATTTTATTTTTTCATTTCATTTTTACATATTATTAATAAATCATTCATAAGTACACAATTACTATAGTGTAGCTAATAATTATAAAACTGATCTTGCGAAACATGCTTTTTAATTACATATCTATTTTAATAAAAAACTATATACGTATTAAAAATATAATTAGTAACAAATATTTGTCATGAATAAATTATATTGAATTGTTTAAAAGCTAATAATTATAACAATTAGCGTATATTTACTATTATTTTATGTGGTCTATTGTATTGCTTTTGTTGTAAATTTAGAATTATTTATTTATGACTATGTTTTAACGTTAACCAAGCAATGTCGACACTTTACGAAATGTACTTATATTTTGAATAATGTATGTATGTGTAAATTAAGGCATACATTTATGCATTTCTTCTTACTGTGTCTATATTTTTCAACTTCGTAAAGTATCGTACTTGTCGCAAAAACATTCTCGTCAATACCACCAGTCTCAACCGCTCAAGTGTCATTTTAATTCTTCGATTCAATTGTTATAGCCACTAAAACACTGCTTGTGGAATGCCGAAAACAGAGAAATACTACTGTGTGTGGGAGGTGGCAATAAAACCAGCTTGCCTCCAACACTCACCAGTTCCCTGCATCACTAAAGCAGTTCTCTTTCGGCTAAATCTACTAAGGAATAACCCTATCGCTGAATTGATTATATCGTGTAAATGGATACTAACATTTCTAAATTTATTGAACGCATTAATTGGTGACCGTTATGAGGTATAGTTTTGTAAGCGTTATATATTATTTTAATTTCATTATTATGATTAACAAAATACTATGTTTGAGCTTTTTTTCAAGTATTTATATAACTTACAAAACTAATAATCGTATTATATTGAAGGTTGAAGTGCGATAAGAAACACTTGAGTGTAAACGAATGATAATAGATGTAATAGTGAGCAATACAAATAACAGCTCTAACCTACTTCTTTATTATTTATTTCTTTCCTTCTTTTATCAAAAAAGACCGAGAAAGAAAGATTTTATAGATATTAGCAGATGATTTTGGTATTTTTCAAGTGAAGTTTTTAATATAAGTTAGTGACGAATGTGTATTTTATAAATGGGGAAAATTACTAAATCTAGTTACCTTATATTTATTGTTAGTGTAAAAGTGCATTCACATTATGTATTATAAATTATTACATCATAAGATTAGCCGCTACCATAGATAATGTAAACGACCAGCGTTAATTGAATGTACCTACATGTTTGTCTGAAATATACTTCAACGTAGTTTTGCACTTACTTAAAAACTTTTGAACTTATTTTGACGCTGCCGTTTACTACATCATGCTTTTTGCTTATAAACTCCGATTATAATCCAATTAAAACCCATTATAAAATAATTAAAACGAACACTTCACATACTTAATTATCAACGAAACTTTTAAATGTATATATTTTGAGAAACATAAGCAAACAACAGTCAGTCACAGATCGAACTTTTTTTTTGACATAAATTGTTTTATCTTTGGCATTTTAAAGGGTATTTGAAAAAAAAATATTTAAAAGAAACCGAGATATCATTTAAAATGTTGTTTTGATCATGCCCTAGAGAATCAAACTATTTTATGACACATATGCCAAAAGCGGCCGTATTTCACAAAAGTGCGACAAAAAGCTTCAAGTTCTCTTTTTAAACTGTAAACAGTAGTTCATAAAAAAATCGAGGGTTATCTGGGGCATGATCAAGAAATTTTTTTAATGATACTTCCGTTTCCTTTCAAATAAATTATTTCCAATATGGGGCAGTACAGGAGCCCGAATAATTCATGTATCCCATTAATATTAAGGGTATTTTTAAACATTATTTACTGAATTTACATTTCAAATTTGTCAAATTATTAAATATACAAGTCAACCTGTATTTACCTAATGCGAATCCACATTTACCATGGTATGTATATCTCGTCGCCTTAATCATCTGCTTTCGCTCGCAATCCTGATTGTCATTCATCGCTATTAATAAATAAAAATGAATAATGTATGTAATCATTCTTTTTATATCGATATGAAAATGAGTGCTATTAAATTCACTCCATCAATCTAAAAAAAATGGATTTGTGGAATGATTTTTATGTTGTTTATGATTTGAATATCAGTTGTTAGAGGTATCAAAATGATCTTAGACTTATTTGAATGTCATGATGGTTTTTAAAATTGGATTTACTAAGAACTGACAGTTCTTTAAGAATGTTGTCAATCTGATTTCATTTCTTACGTTACATGTCCATGAGAGATTGACTGTAATTTAAAGGTACCATGACATTTATTCAAAGCATGAATGACCTTGTAAATACGATCATTCTCATACACTTGAGATAAACTTAAAATTAAACAGTCATTTCTACATGTTCTAATACTTTTAATATTTCATACTTTTACTATTATAGAATATTGCAAGTAAAATACTTAATATAAAAGTTATACAAACAACTCGATACGAAAATTATACCATAATTTATACACCAGTCTATTGACCGTTGTTTGACTTTAAAAACGTAAAATTATAGTAAGTAATGTATTATTTTAATTAAAGTGTGTTAAAATATATATTTTGTTTTAAATAAAAATACCCGTCCCGTAGATTTCTATGCATACTTAAATATTAAAATTTGAAAAAAATTGACAGAATCCCTATCATCAAGACGTCAAATCGTAAATGATAGATAAATATTACGCTTTTAGAGTAACAGTAACATTTTGTAACAAAAATACAACATTGAGCAAGGCAACCAACTAAAACAGTTCTTTCAAAAAATAACGCAAACAAAATTGCAAATTAATAATTATTATGGTATTTTCAATACTATAACGAATACTTTTATTTTAAGAATGACCCTTCAGCCAGGACCTGTCCCAAAATCAATAAGGATCTATGTATGCATTTAACAAAAACGTATATTTCCAACATCATTGTAATATTATAATTATTCTTATTATTATGTTTGTTTGACAATAATTTGAGTATCTTTGATTAAAACTTCATGAAACTGGGTAGGTGTGAAGATATAATAGAATTTTTCAAATTTGAATATGAGCCAAATCGGTCAAGATATTGTCCAAATATGGGTTACAAGTTCACAGTTTAGGGCGCACTACTAGATTTTAAATTCCATTTGATTCGTGTTAATACCAGTGTAGCAAAACAAACGTGTTTTTGAGGATATTTAGGACCTATTGCAATGCATTTAAAGTGTTCACCTCGTATAGTTGGAACATTAGTTACTTTATTTTTAATCTAACCTGCAGAGCTCTCGTAGGTCGAAAGTTCTATTTTATTATAAGTTATTTTATGAATTATATAATAAGGCAGTTTCGATACTTCTATAACATATACACACAACACATATCCATCTATAAACGTAAACATTCAAAACTATTTCTGTTCAGAAGTAATATGTACATTTATAAATCGTTTATATAGATAAAGATGCGGCTTGCCTTTTTTCTCTTTTCTGATTTTCGTCTTTACAAAACGCGCTATATAAATGTATATAGCGCGTATGCTAAAATTGCTACAAAAAAGTCTCTCCGGGCCACTAGTACGCATTTTTCAAAACAGTCGACACTGATTTAAGACTATACAGGCCGGTTTTCCACGTCACAATTTTGGATGGATCAAGGAAAACACTTGATCTATCCAAAATTTTGAAATGGAAAACCACTTCCCAATAACTTCCCTTATAGGAAAATTATGATAGGCGTATATTTATGGAGCTAATACGACTGGTACTAAAAGTAAGTGTCAGTAATTATTATGTAATCTTATCAACTTTCTAACAATTTAAAAAATTGGGTATTTTCCCGGGTCAAAAATAAATTATTTTGTACTAATAAGAAAATAAAACGTCGCAAAATAATGTCACGTGTCTTTGAACATAACCATTATAACGTGAATTTAGATTTATTATTGCAGAAAAACTGATAATAAGAGCGCTATTTGACCCCAAGAAACTATGACGTTATCTGCCTGTATTACATACAAATCCCAAAGAAAATCTTTGTTTTGACGTTTAGAAAAAAGTATCTGATTTGACTTGTTAGAAAATAGCGGATTGTCGCTAGTAGCATTCATAGTACAACCGGCACTGATTTTACCTAGTAGACAATCAGAATTAAATCTAAATTGGTTTCGCAATTGCACTATTATTATGATAAACGGTTACGGCCGATCGGGTAGTTCATACGGGTCGACACATTATTTGATTCGGCAGTTATTATATTTATCTGCATTTATTTGATTTATGTCAGCCCGCTTATGTGTCTTTACACAGCCCGACTGTGTTAGTCTTATTTCCTTAGTCAACTTCAGCCTATGAGTACTCGACCGTCCAAACTAAAGGTTTAAATAACTAATGTTCCTCCTGACATTTTCAGAAAACAATTGGTATTAAACACGTCTTATTTAAATGCAATAATCAGAAATCACAAAGTTACTTGGCTAAATTAATGCCCCATCAATTTAAATATCTTTCCAACGACACGATAAATCAAGAAATGAGAACCAATTTACGTCTGTTATCAGTTTAAGAGGTTAAGTTTTCATAAGGCCGTCCGTAAACTTCTTTAACGTCAATGAAGTAAAATATGTAATTTCAGTTAGGTATATTATTAATGAAAAATAATTGTCATTTAAGTTTCTTTCCTAAACCGGGTTGAACATCACACTAATATTATAAAGGTGAAACTTTGTGAGAGTGTATGTTTGTTACTTCTTCACGCGCAAACGGCTGAATCAATTTTGATAAAATTAGGTAACCAAAAAGCTGACACTCTGGATTAACACATAGGCTTCTTTTCCGCGGGTAACACCGCGGGGCAAGTAAGTGAACTATAATATTACTTTCATTTAAAACAGTATCGTGAATTATTAAATTTGAGGCCCAAGTTCCAAGTTCATAAGTATCAAATCCATGTTTTTTCTCTACTGTTCATTTCATTTAAGTGAATGTTTTAGTAAGCTATGCCATTTAAATATTAAACTTTAAACAAAATAACTACAATATTTTCTCAACAGAAGACTAACAATACCATTAAACATTTTTTTTATAAATAAACTTAAACATGCAAAATATTCAACTGTCACTAAAAATTAACATAAAAAATTAACTGCCTATTTGAGACAACACTTATAGTGACATAGATATAAGTACAAAGTCTCCAAATAACTTTCTAGGATATAGTTAATCCTTAAATCTATTTGTCATGTACTCAATGACTAATAACTAGACAATTATTTTAGAATTTCGTTTCGGAAAGACGAAGCACGGGCTGCGTCGTGTAGTACCTACTGTCGAACGTCCTACCCAGCGACTCCTAATTCACGACTTATACGTACTCTATCATACCTAATAGATAATTTAGAATATAATAATAAATTGCAGTTAAATAGAAAGTGGATACACAGATTACAGGTGCCTTTATATCTGAGTGCAATTTACTATAATTATACGGTAAACAATAATCTAAAATACTTTATAGTACACTTAAGATTAAACTATATTTAAAACATCTAAAATGTACAATTCTAGTCATCGTTTTGCGTTTTTATCGGCCGTGACATTCACTTTAGTGATCACGACATTTTAAAAATTAACTTCTGTAACTTTCTTTGAAAATACGATTTGGTAAAAACTGTTAAAAATAAATTTGTCTCCCCGGGCTGGATTTAATGCTAGCTACGAAAATACCTTTTTCGAAGGCTTTTCTTGAAAAGTAAAACTAAATCAACCCGCAGCTAAACATCTGGTTGCAGTGTCAAGCGGAATTGAATGCTACGAAATCATAATAAAGCCAAATTTGATTTGACATTTTAATCTACCGGTAATATTGAACGACAGTTGTGTAAACTTTCAGACTATACCCAGCCCAATCAAGACAAATGTTTAGATCGTGTAGACTAAGGCTTTGGTCCAAGCTTTACGTAAAATAGGCGAAGCTGTTCTGCGTTTTAACAACCAATGACATATTGTTGACCATTCTAAACTTTTTCATTAGTACTTGTTTTTGAATCGTGTGTTCTATTGATTTGAAATAAATAAGTAAATCATGTCACAACCATTTTGGAGTGTTGATATAAACTACTTATTCACAAGGATCCAAAACATCTTTTTAATTTCTGTAGTGATTCTGCAACAAGGTGATCTTTAAAGGAGAAAGAGGTATTATATCTGTCTAGTGACATCAGAATCCCATTAATTGTCACAGCACAGCCTCGCTCATCTTGAGTAAAACCTGAACTTAATTCTTGTGCTCTGAGGCACCTTTACCGACCAGTCCGAACGGTCTGACTCTCGTATCATGAAAAAAAAATAACAAACATACAAACCTATTTTAAGAAAAATATGCTTTGTCTAGTTTCTCAATATTTAATATTGAAACAAAATTGACATTAAACTGAAATAGTTTCAGCAAAATATTGTTAATTTTTAACAACAGAGGTGAATAATGACTTATTAATTTATGATCTGATACAGTGTATACCTAATGTATTCTAAGTAGGTATGCTATTAGTTGTATGGCCATGGTATAAAAAGTTTGCATTTCCGCATTTTTATACAGTTTTTTCTCACTCCTTAACTAATAAATTATACCTAAATATTAATATGAAAATTAATAATTTTATAAAAAATTCAGCACGTCACATTTTTAAATAAAATACAATATAGGTAAACCTTATACTTGTGCATGTGCAAGTATTATCTTTAAACATTTGTGCCGTTAGTCCCGAATTAACACTTTCTATGATAAATCAATGCATATTAAGAAACTTTAACAAGTATTACTAGCGGTCTAAGTAAGGCTATTAATATATACATATATATATATATATATATATATATATATATATATATATTGTATTTTATTTAAAAGGTTATAAAAAGGGTTCCGTAAGGCATTTTCTATAAACATTTATGTAAGAATTGATTACTAACATTTTTTTTCTATGTCACGATATAATTTTTTTATTGATTTTTGTTATTTGTTTGTAATGCTACTTTTAAAAAAATTGGTGTTGCTGGTATGATTGATAAAAACTGTTTATATTATCTATACCTATTTAATATCAACAACTGGCATGGACGTCGAGTAAAGGAAGATTAAACATTAGTTATCAAATACTTGTTTAATTATCGTTCTTTCTTCACTTTTAGTTATTTATATTTCATCAAAAATAAATAGTTGAATGGAAACTTGCTTTCACATCCAGCGCTTAAGGTCCATGCCAGCTGTTTGTACGTTTAGATAGGTAGTAGTTTATGACTAGCACTATGTAATTTAGTAATATTTTTAATCACCATGTCATCAGACCTTAAGGAACCCGCTCTTTTTCAGTTTTTATTATAGTCGTAGCTGAAGACAGGAGTCCTGCTTGTCAGATATACGAGGGTCTCGTTGTTAAGTAGGAAGACGAGCCTTTAGTTCAAAAGCAATATCTTCTACAAAGAAGTGCTGATGAACCTAGAAGCTAATTTCCCACATTGACAACGTTGTTCTAATGCTCAATAAAATGCTTTTACTACGGGAGCATCGGTAATACGAGCGAGCAAAACAAGCTAAAAGTAGATTTCTTTTTAATTTTCGACGCCCTTTGATATTATGCCGATAAAATAGCCCGCAGGAACATAAAGCACTAAAAACTGCAAGACAAAGGGAAGACAAGCAGACGCCTATTATTCGTTTTTGGAGATACAAAACGATTTTTTTTTTGTATAAAAAAATGTTTTGTAATGTCGTTTAAAAATAGGTCTGTAGTACTCATGTCCCCTAGCGAACGCTTTTTACGGCATTGTCTAGACAATCGAATTTAAAAATAAATCGACCTCATTTATCTAATCGAACTAATTTAGGAAAGCATGGCGTGGTCTACTGTGCGGCTAGACTATAAAGAGATAGCAAATGTTTTGAAAGGTAGAAAATGGTACATGGTCACAAGACTAATCCGTATTCTACAAGAAGTCATTTAAATAAAAGTCGCTAGCCTTTTTTAGGATTATTATGAAACATCGCACATTTATTGCATGACAGCAATCGGAAATATACCTCGAAATTAAAATTTCTGTTTTGTTGTACTGAAGTGCAAAATTGCCAAGTTTCGGGCAGTAATTTATAGGATGGCCTTTTTGGTCATGTGAAATAAATACATTTATGAAAACTGGCTTCTTGCCAAATCCGCTAGATATGGGAAATCCGATATTCTCGGTGATATATGATGCTCTAGAGATGGGTCTAGGAACTCATTCTACGTAAGACACTGACTCACTGACAATGCGGGGCACAATGCAATGCGTACTTCAATTCAATAATCTTCTTAAATTATGTACAAGTAACAAAAAACTAGCGTAGTTAATCTGGTTAAGTAGGCGAAACAAAAACCATGAGCAGATTTACCCCTTTCTATCTTAAACACACGTGATTTTTTCATCTTAAAATACATTAAAATATTATGTTGAACATTCTTACAAACTATTTTAAGGAACGTAGTTAAAATATCAAATAGGAAGAAATATAATGTAAAATTTAGTTTAAAATGCTTGCAAAATATTTGTCATAAGTATACGATCTTTTAATTAGGTACAGCATACAAAACCTCAGAACCTACTTTCCAAACACGTGTGGATAAGATGGTAATTGTTAAATTGTGAAATAATTTCATAGGTAAACCTAAATCAATTCATTGGACACGTTATTTTAATAACGTTTATGGTTAAAAGAAAATGAGTCAAGCTTCTTTTGACACAGTTTCGGAGTATGACAAAGTTAGGAACATACATGCTAGAGGTTTCGAGAATTTTAACATTTTAACTTCGCGCATGCATGCTACTAGTGGGCTTAAAATTTATTGTTGCTAATAATAAAAATAAGATCGTAAAATAGATTTGTAGCAATGTGTGTATATTTACCTGATCCGTATAGTGTAGTAAGTAAATATCTAGTCAGCACATTAAATGCAGTTGACTTCTGACATGGCTATTTTACTACGATGTCGATATATTTTATAGGTCATAATGTCATAATGATAACGATCAAAGAAATCGAAAATCCAATGTCAAAAATTAGCATGCATTTATCATAAAAGCTAAGTCAGTTGCTCAGAACATTCAATATTTTTTACATTTTACAACATAAAAGCTACGGTATTCAAATAAAAATTAGTTCTGGGTAATAAAAGTAGTTAGCATCTACATTAAATTAAAATACCTATGGTTAGGTCACAACAATAGAACTAGCAAAGAATAAAATGAAATGATTTGTCAACTTTAACAAATACAAAATTCTACAAAAATAATGGGTAAATTCAAGCAGAGAAAGTTGAGCATCAGAGTTTGACTAATTATTTTTTATTCCACTCATTTTTCCGGACAAATAATAATTTGAAACTTATTTGATGCATCAATGAAAAGTAACATTGAAGCTGTAAGTAATTAATTTGACATAGATATATTGCTAAAATTATTGCAAAAAAACTAGATAAATGTCAACCATTTTTCTATTTATCCATCATAGGAAGTTAACATTATTCGCCGATCTTATACGCTACATAATTATTATTTACAAGGATATTATTATAAAATATGATAGAAAAGTAAAAATGTCAAAGACTTTTATTTTTGCTTCTCATGATTATAAATACTAATTTATTGTGAGAAAATTATTACATGAAAATGTTCAATCAAAATTATAATTCTCAGACCAATGGACGTACCTATTTTAGTGGACTTCATTCACTCGTTCTAGGTATACAATTACTTGAGCACGTGTAATTTTTGAAACCAATCTACAATCCAAAAGTTACCATTATTCCATTTCAGTTTATTTTAATTAAGGTAAAAATTCCTAATGTTACCTAATTCTTCTAAATCACGTCATGGGTTCCTACTCAAAGATGAAACGAATTCTTTCTCCCTTCTAAATGACATTTTTTTCAGTCGTGTTAACTACTTCAGACTCCATGAAAAGATAGCCTTATGACTAAATACGCTCATTTGTTACTCGTATTTTTCAAATCTTCATATATTTACATTAAATTTTTAGGTAACTATTTATAAATGTATCATCTAGCCGTTACTTCCGTTATATCTACAAACCTATTTCAAAATAAACGTAATAATATTAGGATAAGATCTAATAGGAAAAATACTAATGTGCTAAGCTTTGAAACGTCCAATGCATAATCATTTTCAATATGATGTTTCAAATTATTATTTAATTGGTTTTGGTGGAGAAATAAGTGGATATTACATAGCGCCCTCTATTTATCTTCTTCCAGAAGAACCAGATCGTCAGCCACGACGTCGGAAACGTGTAGGTAAATGATCCAGTACATAAGGTTAAAGCAGACGAAACACACGGGGAACACAATACGGGAGTACTTGTCAATGTCCGATGGAGTCATGCCCAGGAGCTTGCTTATGTCCTGAAATTGAAACAACGTTGACATTACTCACACTATTAAATTTATAAACGAAATGAATAAGGTAGACATCGCTTAGCCAAAAATAAATCTTTATAAATACAATCGCTTAGCATTAAACCATCGCAGGCTGGGTATTATTCGCTCAGCAATTATGAGAAATGTTATAACATTTACCTTGCCAGGGTGCAAAATATGAGGAGGAGGACCTGGATTCTCTTCTTCTGTACCGCCTCTTCCTCCATTAATAGTATTTTCTAGTGTTCCACCTTTTGAGTGTGCCTTAGGATCGTGGACTTTGAAACGGACCTCCTGTAAACATTATTTTTTTTAAATAGCCTATCTCAATTCTTAGTATATTGCACCAATAATTATAGCAAATGAATTTACCGAACAGCTTACCGAAGGCCTACCCGGAGGGCATCTACCGAGTGTCCCCATTTTAGACAGAGTATGGGGGTCACCTACGGGAGGACAATCGACTGGTAGTTTCTTTTCGGACGCTATTTTCTGAATGGCTACAAATCTTTGCTTTCTCATTTGTATTCTTTTAGCCATATAACCCACCGTAGCATACTCTGTAAAGAAAGAAAACGACTGTCCAAATCAGGATTCTATAAATTTATTCTGGAAAAAAATATTATAAACAAATACTTATTTTCGCATAGCTTATTTTAAAATAAATTTATATTTTTTTACACATACTAAACTCGCCATAGCAGATTTAATTCGCGCTGCATAAAATAAAATAAACAATACCTTTTATAAACACGTATGGTATGGTACATACCATGTAAGAAAAGATTGGAAAATCTCTTAAAAACGAACTAAGCATTATTTAGGTATAAAAAATCTAACAGTTTTAGTCAAATTATATTTAAAACTATATAAATCTTTCTTAGCTTAAATATAAGAGAGTTAATGACCGCTTCGCTTTATTCAATATGTAATTATAAAAGTAATTATGGACCATGATTATCAGCTAATTTCACAGGGTTCTAATATAATATACTCATATATTTGAACTTGTCGTTCAAATATATGCGTATGAATTAATCATAACTTTAAATAAATTATAAAATAAAATTTTTGTATGTATATATTAGGTATATATTGTTATAAAATACATATATATGTCACATTTACGCAAACGAGAAGGTGAAGTAGTTGGTAATTGTATATTATACTTCGTTCGGACATGCACCAAAGTTGAAACTAAGAAAGAAAATATTTTAGGCTGAAGTAAATAAAAATACTGCTGACACTATTTGTTTGGTTGAAATTGTTTGTATATTTAATACGAGTAGATACAACATATTTGGTGATCTTAGCCCTAAGTAGAAGTAAAAATAACGTTACCTAATAAACTGGCGAAGACCATCACGAAACAAGTGCCCAAGTATACGTCTATAGACTTGACGTACGATATCTTTGGCAGCGCAGCGTTTGTGGACGACATCAGCGTGGTCATCGTCAGAACGGTGGTAACACCCAAGGCTACTCGCGCCGGTGTCGCGTTTCGATTCAGCCAAAATGATACCCAAGAAATGATTACGATCAAACCCGATGGAATGTAGATCTGAATGAGATAGTACCCCATAGACCGTACAAATTGAATTTCACATGCCAATCTTGAATAGTTTCCTGGAAATCGTAAAATATTCTTAAGAATTAAAATTATAGTATACTTCATTATGAAACATATATTAAGGTATGATTCAATATCTTCCAACGTTATTCTAATACATTACTATTAAATTACGAATACTTTTCTGTTTTTAAAATACTAGAAGGCATTTTAGAGATAACTTTAACGTACATAAAATGTGAAATTTATATTAATATCACACCACTCAATGTGTTTTTGTGCAATAATACAAAAGCAGGACGTGAAAAGAATCGTGGCTGTTTCTGTCCAGTGTTCCACGTAGTGGTGTTTACGACTAAGTATAATTTCTGTAGAATTCCCCCGCAAACTGTAGTACCTGTAGTAAGGGAGATCTCCATAGCGCGTTGCCGATGGCCCAGCACCTTGAACTGCGGCAGGGACACCTCGCTCGACACGCCCACCGAGTTGGGCCCCTCATTCCACTTGTAGCGGATGTCCCGCATGGTGTAGCCGACTGTGCGCAGCGGATACATAAATAAAAAACCCCAGGCCCATCGCAATGGGTTTTGTATCGAGTCGTCAATCGGTCGGGGTAAGAGCGGGGGAGTCGCGAGCTCGAATTCGCGCGTCTCGTCGTGCAATTGTCGTGTCGTGTTAGCGTTTGTGCTAGTGTCGCGATATTGATCGTCTGCACACGGGCTGAGGGAGACGGGGTCGGTGGCGAAGCGATGGACGGAAAGTGCTGGGACTGCAGCTTTTGCTTTGGGTTACCTGTCGTCAGCGTAACAACAGTGGCCCGTTGGCGGTGGCCGAGCACCCGGAACTGCGGCAGCTGCACTTCGTTGCTCATTCCCACGCTCGATAGTCCGTCTTTCCAATGGTATCGAATGTCTCTCATTGTGTACCCGACTCCGGAGACATGCCAAACACACAAAACGCTATCACTTACGCTGCGAAGCATCGCGTCCCTCGTGTGGCGCGACGGTTTCCAGGGTGAGACTCGCGGGCACAAAATGGCGAGATATAACTGAGCCGAGCCGAGAGAGTCTCCTGAACGTTTGACTGTCTCGGATTAGCTCACATGGATGATAGAAAAATATAATCTACCAGATCTACCTACAAAGTGGTAAAAGGCTAAAATAAAATTGATTGCTTTTGTGAGTGCTCAACAAATAAATACGTTGAATATTATATCGATATGCTAGATTGAGTAGAGTGAGTCGCAAACGAAAAAGTTCATGCAGTGCGTTCGGTCGGTGCGTAGGTGATGAGCGAAAGCGTGTGGTGTGGGTGCGAGGTGCGCGGTGGCGGCGCCGCGGCGGCGCGTGCATTGCGTCTGCGGCATGGCCCTCGGCGGTTGTCAGACCCCGGGGCACCCCGTCCCCGCCTCCTTCGGCCCGCTCGGCTATCGCAGCGTCGATGTCTCAATATCAGTTCTTTCGCTTAATGCTCGTGAGAACAAAGGCTTACTATTTACGAGTCTGCCTTCTGCGGGTGCTGTATGCGAGAAGGAGACGTTCCAACTTATGAAAACACGAGGGTAATCACAGCACGTGTCGACGAGTAAGTTGTACGCTTGTGCTCACAGGGTATCCCTGAGTAGCATCTGTGATACAAGAAAGTGGTCACAACACAATATCAGTAAGCCTAGTGATAAACTTGCATCGTGGTAAAGAGTCAAATCAATGATTGCTTTAGGTGAGCACAGTACACACGTATATTTTCATACGATTACGATTATTTTTCTATCATCAGTACAGTTGTAAGATAGTCTCGCGATAGTTTTCGTAACATATATAAATAATAAAACCTTTACAAATTATGATTTACACTCTATCAATAAAATTTACATATATTTGATAAAACACACAAAGCGTGCCATTGTTATTTTAGTAAACTATATTTTCTAAGTAATAACAATTTGGTACATTAACAAAACAATTTTTGTATTCTATCAAGTAAATTTTACTAATAAAAAATTGTATTACACACTTTTCAATGATCATAGTCAAGGTACTTACAACTCTCTATCTCAATATGGCATAGCTGTCGATCCATAGGGAAGTATTGTAGGTTCATCGGACAAGAAGCAGTGATAGTCAATCTGAAACACAATCATGGTCAAAAAAGGTATGTATGAATGGCTAGATGGACAAGTATGGTAAAATGTAAATGTAATTGAGATTTAAGGGATAAAAGAGCAAAGTTTCTTAGATAAACAAATATTTGTTGTTAGTAGTGACTTTTGTAACATAAAAAATAACCAATACTAAACTTAATTATTCATGTTATTTTATTAGATTTTATTTCTGCAAGTCTATAAACCCATTACTTACTGGGTGTTCTACCTTTTATTTCAAGTGTGTACATGTTAACAGAAATATTACCTGATACTTCTGGTGATTGAGCCGGAGTAGTGTATGCGGATGAATTCGTTGCTAGTAGTTGCTATGTGAAAATATGATTGTTTTTCGTTTACGAAGAATGTGTCTGGCACCCATATGTTTTTTATAAATTCTGAACCCACTGATAATGTTTCTACTCCAGTTCTCTTTTTGTAAGCTAACCGTGGGTCTGTCCAAAATTGTCTGAAGTAAAAATCCAGTGTGAAGTCCTGAGAAATTGATTAATGTATATTTAATGCATTCGTAAATTAGAAACACAAATAGTAAAAACATTGAAAATAGTATATTAGCGACACAATTTACAAAACATAGTTTCAACATAATTATGTGATGCGTTATTTAAAAAGAAATTAGAAGCACTTCAATTTGATGGAACTATGTTTTTTTTTTCTGATTTCAAAGTAATAGTATTCACTGGGAAAATACCATAGGGTGTTAACAATTATATAAATTACATAGACATCTAACATCCGCATGCTTTCGGAAACTTTAACCTACATTACATTAGTATGCACTCTTACAGACGTATTCAAGAGTCTAAGTAAAACAACGCACTGTCGATTTGAATACAAAGTCCGAAGCTTGGTTCTCGTAACTTCAGATAGGGATGACACTTTATGATATAGACACTGCCGTCTACTGCACATCCAATAGACATATGAGCGGTAAGCCGGGAACAATTCGAAAAGGAAACAAACAAAATGTGCTGAGTGTAGTGGTGACATGAAGCCTAAAAACACAGGTGAGGTCTAAGAATGAACATAGGTAGGTGCTCTAAGTGACAGGAAAGGGCAAGGTGTGTGGGCGGCGCTGGCACCCACGGCTCGATAAAGGCAATCCTCTCTTAATTGAAGCTAACAAGCCGGCACGTTGTACAAGTTGCCACAAATAAAGTTTGGACCAGGTTTGTGGAACAAATTAACGTTCATTAATGATCTCAAATTGTCTTGGCAAAAAGGCAACCTCCTCCCTTGGCCATGGGTCACGTCTCACTGTGACCTTCCCAACCTTGATTTGGTTTCCACTTTGGGGCCCTTCACCCAAACAAACGCCTAGCAAGCTCACTTAGACATATTGGAAAACCGAATGTTGACCTGTTATTGTCATTATTTAATTAATATTTTATAGCGGAAGGTAACGACACCTGCTAGAAACTTAAATTTCAAATTTTAATTTAGAAAGACATTATGTAAAGGCCAATGGTATCGGTATTCCAAGGTTCGGGAGAGAATAGAGTTAACGGTTATATTATTTCAGTAGATACACATATACGTACAAACACAACAAACTACAAAATGAGTCACAATAAGAATTTGTACAGTCGTCGCAAATCCATAGAGCATGAGATGTTATTGATGACTTTTACAGACCTGGCAAGGCTGTAAGAGATTCCCGTGCCAGTGATATATTGAACAAAATTATGTAATTACTGTTAATTCCATTCAATACCAAAAGTGAGTGATGATAATCTGTTGGTTATCATTGAACATGAATTGGTGATCATAACAATTTTAATTAGAATTACACGGAATGAAACCGAAATAGTAATGTTTAAACTTTACGAAGCCATATTAAATGATTATTTTTATCTAAGTGTAACTTGAATTTGGTATGATTGTCATTTTAAATTGTATCTGGTTGGAGCCAGATTGCTGTAAACGTCCTCTAGCTACTTGTGTTAATGTTATAATTTCCAAGTTGTATTATGGAAACGAACAGACGTCATCACTTCATTTCCACGTAGCAGCAACTTTGGAGTTACGAGTACTGCCGGACACACAACTGGATAACTTTCAAGGTTGCTTTTCTTATTATGATGTTCACTTGAATATACGGACATACTGTGTTCGGAATACACATAATAAGAAAGCAAGTGGGCGGACAAAGGGCGATCTGCTCCACCAAACGCGGACATGCTCGCAGCCTCGTGTCTGGGGCTGCTCGGTCGCCACGGCTTCTGGCCGGAGCGACCGAGACAAGCGTGAGCTGATAGTGGCGAGTACCATGAGCACTTCGGAGACGGAGCTGATAGAGAGCACATACATGGTGACGCCCACCTCCACTGGCGGACCTGCAATCAAGCCCAATTGTGAGTCGCGCGCGTGTCTCGCGCCGTGAAAACCAAACCAGAGGACGGTGACGTGCCCCATCGCCGGTGAAGTTTAGCGGAGGGGACGCGGGAGGCACGGGGTGAGTGCGGGTGGCGGGCGGGCTGTTCTTGTTCGTCGTTCGGGCGGCTTGTGGCATGCGGGCGACGGAACCAGGTGGGTCCGGAGCTGACTTGACCTTGACGGTCGGCGAGGCACGCGATAGCCCGCTCGCGACACGAACGCACGCGCACCGCGCCGATTCGCATCGCGTCGCGCCTACTCAATGCAATCGAACCGTGGACACGGGTGCTACAATGAACGGTTTAATGCTGGTGATCATACTAAAGGACAGATCTTTGCTATGTATGCGCTGTGTCTTATATTGCTTTGAAAATAAGATACCATTTTCACTTCAGATAGAGAGCTGATGGAGAGCACGTACATGGTAACCCCCACTTCCACGGGTGGTCCTGAAAACGACGCAATAAACATGATAGGTGTTAATTTGTCAAACTCAGTAATGACCGAGCGTTAAAATTCTCTACTAAAAGCTAAGAATTCACTCTAAAGTGGGGATTGTTTAACTTATTTGGCATCGAAATCTTTAATGATGATGTCCTGTAGTATTATACCTACATCATCCAGAGACACTACTAGTAAGGCTACACAAGGCAATATTGAATCAATTGAGCACTGCTCTGTAGCCGCAACTTTACGACTGCAGAGAAAACTTGATATCTGTAGTGTAGATGTGTAGTGGTACTTAGAACTTAGACCCCCATCAACCAGTTATTACGAGTAGGTTGGGCGTTAACAGCACTGGGTATCTGGAATGACGCGCTGCGACGTCACTAAGACATTTACAGTTACAAGTTCTTTTGAAGGATATTTTTCGTAATGAAATATTTTTATAAAACTTGATTGTTTTAACCTCCAAGAAAGATAAATAATAAATTAAATTAAATGATCGACACTTGAAAATACGAGTAAGTACATAGCTAAAAGTAAATATATAGCATAGTTGAAAGTGGTTCGTTATTTATCCAGCATTTTACTTATTCCTGTTATTGACAGATTATAAAGAACATAATATTAATCGTGCCATACAGTGATAAACATAATCAAACATAATTGTCTATGATTTGTTAATAATTGTTTTTGTGAGTATTTAACGGTTCCACTTAAACAAATTGCCCGGGCGGCTGCACCCTTTTGTATGGAAACGGCGAAATTTATTTTGTGTTTTAGCTGTATGTATAGTGATCTAGTATATATAGCCTGTGGTTCGATTCATTACGGGTATATCTCTTCTAAGTTGTGCATAATTGTATTGTTTAAAAATGTTTGATACGAACCTTAGATAAGCACAGGTACTGAATACATTACCTACTTTAATGATGCAATCTACAAAATATGACCTTGTAAGTTGGTAGGTACTCGTTGTGCCACGGAGTTTGCATGACAAATAGTCTAATTTTATTTCATTTTAAACGAAAAAATAGCTTAAAATTATAAACTAATAGTTTAAAATGTACTAACCTCCATAATTGGGCCTTACTCTTTTGTCATAACTTATACTAAATGAATCCAAAATGGCTGATATATTGACGTCGCCGAACATGCCACCCCCACCGGCACCCCTGTAAAAAACATTTAATAGGTGTACAATTGTTATCTAACTATTTACAATAATATACCACTATGCAACAATGAACAGTACATAAAGGAATAAAATTCGCGTATTTCAACGAAATAAAAAAGAGTGACTATGTTGCTTTTTTTTTATTGGGTTATCGTCGATTAATATTAGTTTGATGAAGGTTTATTACTCTTTATATATATATATATAAAGAGTAATGCGTGTTGACGAAGCAAAAGAGGTTTGCAAGGATCGTAGCAAGTGGAAATCTATAGTCTCTGCCTACCCCCATGGGAAATAGGCGTGAAAATATGTATGTATATAAGTAAGAAACTGACTGGGTCATTAAATTTTGTAACCTGAGACCACCTGGAAAGTGTACCCTTTCAAACAAAAAAATAATTTTCTATATCTGTCCAGGCGTCTATGAGTAATCAGTGAACATACATATAAAATAAAAAAACATAATAGATCGCGTCGAATTGATAACCTTCTTTTTTATAGTATTTTTTGCAGTCGGTTAAAAACTTTAAAAGATCGAACGATGATGAATACAAACAAGGTAAGTCTCAAGCGTTGATACAAAATAAAATGCAATATCGAATCGGATCTGAATAGAAACATATATAAAAGGGAAATTCGCTGATATTTTCCAGGAACGATCGCAGTTATTCGCTTTTATTGCGTTCATTTTTATGCACCTGCTATCTGAAAAATTCCACGTTGAATATTTTATTTTAGTACCCAATTCATCAGTTTCGTTTATAGTTTTTATTACTCTGTGGCTGTTCATTTGAGTAGTGTAATTTATTTGATTTTGTCCATTTTATTATTATATTTATTCATTTTTTTTTCGTTTTGGCCTTCTGGGCACATTGCCGCAGGGTAAAGAATTACCAGGCCTTTTTATTTCTAAATATTAGTGAGTAATGAGTATAAGTTTTATTCTTAATTTAGTTTCAATTAATTCCTGTATTAATCAATACAAATAATTTGTCCATTGCATTTATCATCTAAATTCCTATCTACGTAGTCTTCTCTAGACAAAGGATCTGGAATCCGGACTTCTGCTTCCGATTCAGAAGCAGTGCACCCTAAACATGCAACTCAGAGTTGCGTTTATAATCAAGGTGAATTTCATGCCACCTGGCCTTTATTTTTAACTGACTTCAAAATAGGAATAGATTCTCAATTTGTCGGATCCTTTCATTATGTCGTAATTATACTTCTTTTCAGTCTATAATCATTACTAACATTACAATACGTACTTTTTCAAAATCTACTGGAGTGAAGCCTTTTTCAGTTAAGGAAGGATTTGTGATCGCAAATGGTATAATGTCTTTACGCAGAGGACACTGATGCTTGTTTTTTGGTTACCTATACTTCCTTAGTCGCCTGTTACGTTACTCAATGAGTCAGAACGAGGTGGTGACAGATATTTTGTCCATATCAAATACAAAGAAGTACGGTTTCGAATCAAATAATATTAATTACAGTTTATAATTTCTTATTTCAAGTTTAAAAATATTTGACAGTTTATATGTTTATCATTCCCATTTCTGGTTATAAAATGTTTTTTTATGTGTGGCTTTACTCAAGCTTTCTATGTATTTGATATGAGAACTAAAACTGCGCTGTTATATTCCCCGTTAGCCATTGGACAGACCATTTTTTGCCTCTTATTTGTCTTGTAACCGGTGAGCACTGAATATTGGTAAAAAATATACTGAATTGATAAATAACCTTGAAATTTTATTACGTTTTCCTTTTAATTTTTGTTTGTTAAATTTTTTTTTAACTGTGACTAGCCTAAACACAAGCTTTTTATTTATTTTATTAACTAAAAACATCGTTTCCAGATGCAGTTTTTTTTAAATTACACGTTCTCTTTTGGCCATACCAATATTCACCAGCCCCATGGCCAGTGAGATCTCAATATTCGAAACAAAATATTTCTAACCCGATTCGTCTACAATAAAAACTGAGGGAGTTTATCTGCAGTCGCCGCGAGTCCGGTGCCAGTGTTAAACTTTGCATCGCGTTTTTTCTTTGTTTTTCACAACGACGGAGTTTGACGTGTTACTCGGATGTGTAGATAGGGAAAGTTTTATCGTAAATCGGATGCGGTTGAACACTAACTGTGATTTCACTTTGCAATTATATTGCAATCCAAATAAAAACTGAATTTTTTTATAAAAACATACATGCGCCTTTGTACAGGTTAGCGAACAAATCAAGCACACCGCAGCCACTAAGACATTAAATTATATTCGAATCAGTATAAGTACTACGGTATCGAAATTTGTAAGTGGTTAGATTCCCGGGTTAGCTCGTTCCTGGTTGCATTCGGGCTATGAAGCCCGGGGTGCACTTTTTCTTCCAAATATAATATGTATGTATAAGAATGCCATAGACCGTGCGAAGAGAAGAAAAAGGGAGAACAATTGAAACGATTTAGTACCGAATGGTCTTAAACGCGGTCTATGTAGAAACCACATCAACCACACCAACTCGGACATCTACAGAAGGACGTAGCAAAATTTGAAAAAGCTAGATATAGACTTTTTTTTTACAAAATACTGTTTTTAAATGCTAATCTGCTTGTTTAAAGACATCTTCATAAAATTAACTCTTGATCGTACCCAATCTCCATAATTCTCAAGAGTCTGAACACCGATCGCTCTCCACTCTTTTCGATAAAACACTCCATGTAGAGTGGCTCTTAGCTGTTTTCATTAATTTTATACTTTATTTCCATTTTTATAAATTTAAGCATTTTTGTTAGATATTTTGATTTCATCATTGATTACTGTTGAGTATTGAGATTTTAAAAACATTTTCTTCCAGCTACGGCAAAGCCAAGAGGAAGGGTAGTGATTTTAGCACTATGTATGTAAATGTATTTATATGTACATATGTGGATATCTGTGTGTGTTCCATCGTAGCATCCGAACTGCTTATCCAATTTTGACAAGATATGAGATTTCAATCGATTCGTCATAATGGTCCGGGTGACATAGGCTATAGTTTGTAGGCAATCAATATATTATAAATAAAGAATTTTGCATACAATAAACTGGCCAAGTGCGAGTCGGACTAGCACACGAAGGGTTCCGTACTATTATCTATAAAAATCTCGTTTGTTATATGGGAGCCCACCTTAAATATTTATTTTATTTTAATTATTTTTAATGTTAAAATACGACTAAATTTCTGTGAATATTTCAAGCGTTTACCTGTTGCTGTTATTAATATCGAGCAAAAAACGTTAAAAAAATCACATTTGTTTGGTTTTTGTATGGGATTAAATTAAATATTTATTTTATTCAGTTTTTAGTATTTGTGGTTATAGCGGCAACAGAAATACATCATCTGTGAAAATTTCAACTGGCTAGCTATCAAGGTTCATGAGATACTGCCTGGTGACAGACAGGCAGACGGACGGACGGACGGATGGGCGGACGGACAGTGGAGTCTTAGTAAGAGGGTCCCGTTTTTACCGTTTCAATAAAAATGTTTCGATATCGAGTTGGTTAATTAGTACAATTCAAAAATATTCAAGCTGTTATGACTCCCTTATTCGGGTTTTCATTTTTTAAACGTATATCTTGTTAGTATCTAATTATTAGCGGGGAAATCGGTTTAAATATCAGTTCTTGAAAAAATAGGGTTAAGGGGTAAAGGCATGATGTGTTTTTATGTATTTGTGTTTATCTAATAAATAAGCAAAAATAAAGATAATTAGTATTCAGTTCTAGATGATTTTGGTTCAAGTTAGGACACACTATTTCAAATGAAAGAACAAAGGATGAGAGGGACAGATCCGTTGATGGATGAAAGTGAAAGAAAATGCAAAAATGGCGTCACCAGAAGAAGTAAAACAGATAAAGACGGTCTAAAAAAATTCTAGCGACAAATGATGATTAATTATTTTGTAAAGAAAACTGGATTTTTGTCATACCTAACAAATGACGATTATATCAATTTGCTCATCATATCTAAACAAGTATTATTTTAAAGAAGCATTTAACAGTTCGATTAATTTATCGACCGGGAAAATCCAATAAATTAAGACAAAATAAACGCGAAGCGCTTAAAATTTAACGGAGATTGACGCCTTTTTCAGCTATCTAAAAATAGATTTGGTCCCGGAGTATCGGAGGGCGTCAGTAAAGGCTCACGGCGCATGCCACTCCCAAAATTCGTTGGCGATTCAATTTTGACCTTATGTTTTTGTGCATACGATCGTTTTACGCTTGCGAGCTACAGATGCGCAGAGTTTCTTCAGTGTTTTAACATTTAGTATGCCGCAAAACCCGGTTTCAGATAGATGTGACACTAAAGGTAAGTAAACTGAGTCTACCACTCAATACTGACAGACGAAATCTTGGTGAACGCTATACCGATAGTTCATTAACTTCTCATGCATTAGACCGACAGAAGACGAAATCGAACTAGTTTATCCTGACTGAAGTCCATCCTGACTGTCAGTTTGACCGATACAGTATTAAATCGAAACACCATAGATCGATTATATAAAATAAGGCAACATTAGTACATAATTCAATGTAGACGCAGATTAGTCGAACAGTGATATCCCTATCTATGTAAATCCATAAAAAACACACTTTTTTTAAACAAAAACAATAAGTAGAACTTACATTTTGGTAAAGTCCTCTCTTTCTAAATTGCTCCAGAAGATACGGTAATAGCCCACCTCAGGACACGAAGAATATAAAATTATTAGAATTTTCTTTTAAAAGTTTTATTTTAGTAATTAATAATATTTCAGTATTGTCATCGAATACGAAAAGGTAAATAAATGCATAAATGTTGACAGGAAGAAATTACCTATAGTAACTTTGACTCAATAAAACTATAAAAAATTAAAGTATATATAATATTCCGCACTCGTGATTTTCACTTTGTTCTCGTAACCAGAGTTACCATTTTTAGGGTTCCAAAAAAAAAATTAAAAAAACGGAACCTTATATATCTTTTATTTATTTATCGTTTATTTTAATTAATAGGAACCAATTTACTTGATAGGAACCAATTTTCTCCGTATCTACTGGACCAAATCAGGTGAAATTTGGTAGGATAGTGTTATTCTATGATCCAAAGCCAGATGTGTTAAGTAAGTAAATATTTTTTTAAATTAGGGACATTTTTGGGGGACAAATTTGGATGAAAAAAATACAAAATATAGAATTTTATCAATTGAAAATAAAGTGGTAAACTCAATATAATACGTTCACTTACGGAAAATCTTTGGCATTGTACGAAACCCTCTTTAAACGAGTTTAATTCACACTTGGCCGGTTATTCATAACACCAATCATATATAGGTACCTGGGCGAGCGAGCGTCGCTCGATGAAAATTCCAAAAAAGCGATGTCAAACGAAACCTAGCTAGATTGATTTTTCTGCTCCGAAACTCCATTCATTCTTATGCACTTAATTCATCGAAATCGTTGGAGCCATTTCCGAGATTTCCATTAGATACCTAAATATACATACTTATATAAGTATAATTACAAGAATTGTTCCTTTATAGTTATATAATATACTAACTTTTAGAGCGTATTACGTATTCAGCTTGGATTTATTTACATTTTGCCGTTTATTGCAATAATACAAGTAAACAAAGTTGAGGGAAACAAGAAAGATTAGATAAGAATAAAACATGGCTACAAAACATTGATAAGCATGGCTAGCTCACTATCAGCCTACCCGCGAGTAGACTGCTATAGCGAGCACAGCTGAACTGTTCAGTTAAGCTTAGAACAAAGAGGAATACACCAAGCTGATCACCAACCTTCACTAGTAGAGGAGGCACTTAAAGAAGAAGAATAAATGCAACAATGCGATCGATATGAACTTGAGGTACTCAGTATAATATATCAGAAGATATAATAAATTAAAAAAAAAATTAATAAGCAGTTTGTAAAGCAACCATACATTTTTATAGTAAATGAGTAACACTTAAACTAGATACCTACATCCGTTTTTTTTCCTATTAGAGGAACAACATTAAATAAAGTTTTTTTTTCTGAGTTTGTACAAATTACTACAGTATTTGTATGAGTAAAGCCGAAAATTAAAGTATCAAAGTAACCAGTTTGAGAACATAACCACTCATTTTTAGATTATATGGCTATTATTATACTAACACTTAGACTAGATACCTACATCAGTTTTTTGTCCCATTTTAACGAATAACATTAAATATAGTTTACATTATCACGGTTTGTACAAACTACCCACAATATTTGATTATAGCCGAAAATTAAAGCATTAGAGTAACCAGTCTAAAAACATTAACATGCATTTTTAGAGTAAATGAGTATTATTAACACTCAAACAAGATACATCAATGCTATTGTCCTCTTAGACGAATGAGGAGATGATTAACACTATTATAATTTTTAACTTAAATTTTGGCAAATCATAGGAAGTACAACAAACAACTTAATATTTACTTTAGAATGAGTATACAGTTTAGTTGGCTTTTAAATGTATTGCATTGTATTATTACTGATGTCGGTCTGTATTTATGCCAGGTAGACGAATGTTTTAGTCCCTAATATACATAATATATAGCAAGCCATTTGAAAGTATGGTTAACTTAGAATATTGTTTGTTTTATTAAATTGTGCCTTGGGAGACCAGTTTTTGTTAACAATATCCTGTAGAAAAGGAATGATTTGTTTTACTGAGTATTTAGTAATAGGATTCTGGTATGTAAGTATATGTATTTTCAGGGGTTCTCAAACTAAGCGAAAGCTTGGATCTTGAGAAACCATAAATAAAAGTTAAATATTATTCAAATAAATTCAAAAGTAAAAGTGCATTAGTCTTAGTTCCCCAACTCGCTCGCAAACCTGTGAGTTTGTTATGTAAAAGTGTTGTATAAATGATTTATGTAGAACTAATTTTGACAAACGGTTGAAAATGTGCTAGACTTAGTACTCAAATTAAATAATGAAATAAGAAAAGGAATGCCTCAAAACCCTACAAAAACATTAAAGGTTAAAGTTAATATGTTGGGGTTTTCAAAGGTATAGCTAGTAATTCTGTTATTTACAAAATATCTTAAATCACATCAAAAACGTATTTTATTTACCCATACATGAGATATTGAATTCCTCAAACAAGACTCAGTCGACAACTATCGGAACATTCAGTACCTTCGCAAATATGCAAAAATAAAGATAAATTATCAAATGAAAGAAATTAAGATAGCTTCAAAAGAAAAGAATATAAACATAAGACCCTTGAAATGTATTTAAATGAGAACAGGCTGGCTTCCAAAAAGAGACGTTGTAAGCCGCGATAAGGCACAATAATTATTATCACGTTCCAGGAAATGTTTATTAGAAAATATTTCAGGCGAGAAATTTTCGTGTAATATTTTCATTTTGCCGAGAACATGATATCTTTTTATTATTTATTTTTACATTAAAGAATTTTGGTAATGGTTCTAGATGCTTACTTGTAATTTTAATTATATTTATAGGTGTAGACTTGATTTTGATAGTAAGTATTATTTAAAAAGATTAAAACTGCGCTGCATCTAGTATGGTTTTACTCAGAATTTAAATAACATTCATATCACAAATATCAGTAACAAAAGTACTTCACTTGCACTGTAGTATTGCAATTCTTTATATATCTATCCATTAGTTTCAACGAGCAATACTTATATTGACTAAACATTTTTTTGGTACATTATGAAGATTATTAAAAAGTATGGTATAAGTTTTTGTTTATTTTCTCTGATAAGCAAAAAATGACGAAGACACAGCGCATTTACATTTCGCGTGACGTTACGATCAAGTACGATTTTCACTAGAAGGTGACGTAAATCACCTACACCCCGGAACTTCGATGCGCTGTATCTTTACTACTTTACTGAACGAAGAAATAATAGGAGTCCATTATTTTTGGATACTCTAGTTAACAGACTAAATGAAATAAAATATTTTTTACCAAGTCCACGTCCTAAATATGATAATGAGAATCGAAGAACCGATGGCGATGGGACGGAAGGGTTCTCGAATTGGGGCCATGTACCGAGTAACGCAGCGTAGGACATCAACTTGCTAGGTGGTTGGACGACCTGTGCAAGGTTGCAGGAAGACTCTGAATACAGGTTGCTTCTGTTGTTGCTCTGCTTGGTCATTTTACGTATACTTGGTGGAGGCCTACGTCCAGTAGCTGTGGACAGCCAATGGCTGATATGTTGAGGATCTCGGCTCAAATTTATATAGCTTAGTTTCACTTTGGAGACCCATGTTTTCTCAGTATTTTCAAGAGTTTAAAATCCACCTGGCTGCGAAGTTTTGTACAGAATCTTGCATTTTATTTATAACAAAGTCAACATTTACTCGTAACCTTGCTAATTTTCGCCACCAATTTGTATGTATTATAAAGAAAAATAAAAACTCACAATTGGAAACAAATTATAAGTTGAGTAGCAAATATAAGTAACTAGGTGTGATAAAACTAGCCAAGTCAAAGGTTCAGATTCTTATAAATAAATTTCAGGATTTTCTACAGAACTTGGCAGCAAACAAATTACCGTTAGTGTCGTTTGTCAATTCAACTAGGTAGGGAAAGAAATGTAATTGAAACCCAAAAAAATACTCTTTTTGCAAAACAACGAAGCTATCCCATAATCAAATATCGTGAGTTCTATTGAATAAATTGGTTCAGTGTCGTACGGTTGAATCAAACAGCTAAGTAGAAGTTTGCGTGCTTTGCCGATCGCGTGTGAATACCAGATCGTGTATGTAAATACTGTGCCATTGTAGCGAACCGAAGCAATGGTGAAAATTCTACTTCTTTCGTATTAATGTTGATTAAAAAGTAGAATGATTTATGTTTCCATTATGCTTGATTTGAGAGGCACGGCATGAGGGTAAAACTACAGCACGAGGGAGTCTATTTGTATGTTTATTTTTCTCTAGTATTACATATATATGGGGGTTAGTAAGAAAATGTACACAAGAGTAAGTCGAGCTGAAAAGAGGTATATAGTACACATTAATATGTTATTATAAGTTTAAAAAATAGTTAATAACGAAAATTGATATTCAAATCAGTGAAAAAAGTTACGTATTCATAAAATTCTCGTTTTCATAAAATTTAGTTAAAAGAATAAACACCCACTAGAACATCCCAAGTCCAAGTCTCAGGCAAGTTCATTTTTAGGATTTTTTTATTTTATTTTATAACTTATAATTTTTTTGCATTATAATCAAATAATGTTACAACTAAATATCTAGTTTTTACAGACAGTTAAAATTGATGTCTGTAAGTTATACAGACATCAATTTTACTTCCCATAATATGTCTATTGTATCATATAACTTATAAAAACTCAATTAGTTTTGGTTCATAATTTTAAATCCTCATAAAATATTTCCCTACTTTAAATTAAAACTTAATAACCACTTTACAAAATGTATTCAATTCGAAGGTAATTCTGTTAACAAATTTAATTTTGTCGCCGACCCTAATAGGATTAAAAAGAGCACACAGTTAAAATTCAACATAACATGAAATGACAATTTTCCGTCGTAATTTCCTAGAAATAAAGTGTAAGTGTTTCACTTCGTGGGAAAGAATACACGGGCTTTTCCGTGTTAAACACGCCTGGTTGTCAGTGTAAATGTGAAGTCAAATAATTGCGCTCTTTTGACATTTAATTTATTGTGTTTTCATTTCTATGTATGACTGTATGTGCGTATAAGTGTGTGGTTAGGTTTATGTGAACTACTTGCTCCAAAGAATAACTTAAGATGCTGTTTAGACGATGACATCGAGATCTAAGTATATCTAATCAAGCAGTAGGGTGTCTTCTAAGCATTAAAGCTATGCGCTTAGATGTTTTTATACACGTTTCCATATTACATCCATAGCTGTGCTTCATAAGAGAGTCGCCGTCTTCCGCCGTCCGCTTTCCGGCGTTTTATTCTATAAGAATAAGTAAAATAAGCCCAGAAACCTACAAAGGCTTACCTATAATATACAACAAATACTTTTTGGATTGGCGTCCCCTTCTTCTCCTAATATATTAATCGCCTGATTTGAAATTAGAAACGAATAAATACAATTATGCACTTATCTTTCCACGCATAAAAAAATATTTGTTATCTAACCAGTTTTTCCATAAATATTTAACAGTAAATTACTAACAGTGAAAACAAACTAAGAATTCATCGTGAAAACAATCTCACTCGCAAAAACGCTATTTTCTATGACAAATGAATAGATGATGTGGACTTTGACGTCACCAGTCCATATCGGACTTCTCTTCCTAATTACAACTTTAAAGTATCACACGTTCGTCGCTGATTAAGATATTTTATAAATTCTTTCATATTTGTTTACTGTGGTAAATAAGGATTTTATTAAACAAATTAAAAAAATACGTGCATATTCCTTACTTTAGCCGTTTATGATACCAGCTACGTGTAGGTATTAACGCAACAAAAAGAAAAAATATTAAAAAAAAATTAATAAATAATTACCCACATAGCAGCCATATAAAAAAGAGCCCAAAATGGCGGGCAAACGGTTTCTCGATAACAAAGTGCGTAATGACAACACAACAAAAGGTTCAATGGTTTGTGAAATTCTTATTATGTCTCTCGAACATTTTCTGAGGCACGAAACTAAGATTTTTTTGTAAGAAGAATAAAAATAACCTTGTTTTTGTTTACAATTATAAGTAAAAGGTATCGGTTTTCTGAGCGATTTGGTTTCCAAGAAGTTTGAAATATCTCCTTACGGCACAAACTTTCTTCCGTCAGACGAATTCGTCTTTTTTGTTTTTATGACTTATAAATAAAACGAAAAGTGTGTAGGTAAAAGCTTTCCTTAATTTAATGGATAAAATGCATTGTATCCTTTATACTAGGCTTTAACTGCTTTTGTGGTCAAGTTTCGCCTTATGATGCGGAGGCCGTGAAAAGTTGTTTCCAGTCTGATTACAGGATATAGCTTGATGCTGAGGATGCAACCGGGGGTACGCTTGGATGAAGATGACAATGCCTTGTATCCATCCAAGTAATGTATTTATTATCTATGGTTTAATTTTATGTGTATGGGAGCATTGCCAATTTGTATTCTTTTTTTGTCTCATCGCTAATGAATAGATGTGTGAATTTTTATTCGCTGCAGATTAGCATCTAACAACACCTACTCTACTCTGGGTATAAGGAAACCATATTCAAAATTTCAAACCACTTTTATAAAAATATTATTGACATTTGTGTGAAGGTCTGAGCAGGTCCATCGCCTGCGGGAGTACGCATTACTAGTGCTTTTACAAGTTAAGTCACCATAAGTGGCATTCAAAATTTTCGAGCACCTCTGTGCTTCGGACTACACGTTGAGTCACATGAGTCGTTGGTCCCGGCTGTCATGATGCCAGCGGCTTGTACGGCAGTCGTCAAGCTATGTCTATTATTCTTAGGCAGCTCAATTAACCTGACACCAATATTGTGGCCAATATTGGTGTCAGGTTAATTGAGCTTACACACACAAACAAATAAACAATGCCTGTGATTCAGGAAAAAAGTAACGTAAATAATGTCCAGGAAAATAAATGACAAACAAATGAGACGTCGATAACAATATGCTTAATGATAATACTGCAACAAAAGGTGCAATAGTGTGTAAATTTCGCCTTGTGTACCCGACTATTTGCCACAGCTTATTCAGTCAAATGATAACTTTGTTTACTATCCATAATTAAATCGTACATTCGTTTTTTATCACACTACAAAAGGTAATTTTCGATGCAGAAAACGACTGACATACTGAACTTTTAAAGTATCGATATACGGAACTTTGAAAATTTATGTATAGAACTTCGAAATTTGCTATGAAGAAACTTTCGAAGTTCCGTACATCCATATTTTAAAAGTAGGAGTTCAGTATGACAGTCGCAGAAAACATAAGGCAAATGTAAGTGTTAGGGCGGTAAATAGACGTCCGGTTTTGCTTAGAGTTCTAACAGATAAGTAACAGTATGTATACTGTTACTCATATACCCGTAACAGTTAGAAGACACATGGTATCGCACGACCGTCGGCGACCGTGACGTACTGTCGGCGATAGTCGTCGAAACGTATAGTCCACTCTTTTCATCTTGACTTCGTAATACGAGACATACTAAATATGACCTCATATGAGTTCACGAAGAAAAATCCTTAAAGTTGAGAAACATACCCAATGAGCAATTTATTCAAGATTTTGTAATAAAGTAAGGGAGAGTAATTTTCCAGAAAAAAAATTGTTACAGAAGTTCGACTGTAGTACCGTTTTTCGACCTTTATCGGCCTAGCAAATCACCTTGGTTCGTACATAACGCTTTGTATTAGTACGATTGTCCGAACAAAATGTTGACATTTGGTCGATAGTACGCTCTCAATGTTCACATAATTATATATAGAAAATAGTAAAGTAATATGCACTCGTTATGATAAAACCGATAGATAAAGTTTTCTTTTTGATTTTATTTAAAGCAAAATGTCTGATAGTATGATTAAAAAAGTAATTTAGCCATGTTGCCATTTACATAAGTGAAATAGATGTTACTTTAGTATTGTAGCAAACATGCAACTCGTTTTGTGCTATAAGATTGTAGTTGACAGTCGTTAAGCTACATTAGGCAATATCATTTAAAAAGTTTAAAATCTAGCTCATTTATTAGCCAGTAATAAAAAAAAGTATATTCTTTATGAACAAAAGAACAAAAACCCTTGGAAAGAATCGAACCAATAAAACACTGCGTTGCTCGGCCGTTTGTTCATTTATAATTAAAACCTGCAAAAATTGTTGGGCCACGGCCATTTCCGTATTTTATTATTGAATTGCGTTGCTCGGTCGGGAAATGTGAAAGCTGAAATGACAACCGGCCAATGGACATGGGTAACAGTCCCGATATTTGTATCGATATTTCGTAACGAAATGTACTGCATTGTCCCGAAATGGTGAATAAGTAGTTTCTTTTTTCTATACGAACTTACATAAATTTCGTATAGAAAAAAGAAACTACGAGTAACATTACGGGTTCGAATCTTATATTTTTAAACCTTCTTTGATATATTAATAAAATACTTACGTAGACTTTGTACTTTGATCAAATTATGAGCTTGCATTAGCCATATAGATTACGTCCTTTTTGAGAGTAAGCTGAAGCCTTTTTGAGCTGGATACGGATTTCAATAGACGTCCAGACTCTTTGGTTGTCGGATCCGGTAGCTTGATCACTCATGATGATGATGTGTTCTGCTTTGACAACCATTTTGATTCCAATGTAATTGTTACAGCTATCTGGTTTAATCAGTCAGCTAATTGGACGCCTAGAACGTTCCGTAAAAGCCGGTATTCAATAAAATGGTTGAATGAAGACTAGCTAAGTCATTGAACGCAACGTTAAACTATTTACTTAAATTGAATATTTAGTTAAATTGAACATTGATGAATTTGTGATATGTGGTTATAGTTAGCAAATTAATGACGACTCATCATTCATCATAATTTCAGCCGCATAACGTCCACTGCTGGACATAGGGCTATCCCAAGGATTTCCAAAATTACCGATTAAGAGCGGCCTGCATTCAGCGCTTTCCAGCGACCTTGTTCAGGTCGTCGGACCACCTTTTTGGTGGGTGACCTACGCTTCGCTTGCCAGTACGTGGTCGCCATTCGAGAACCGATCTGCCCCATCGGCCATCGGTTCGTCGCGCTTTGTGTCACGCCCACTGCCACTTCAACGAACTAACCCGCTGGGCTATGTCAGTGATTTTTGTTCTCCTACGAATTTCCTCATTTCTGATTCGTTACGTAGGGAAACACCGAGCATAGCCCTCTCCATAGCGCGTTGAGTGACCTTGAGCCTTCTTATGAGACCCATACTAAGGTACCACGTTTCAGAGCCATAAGTCATCACTGTTAATACAGATTGATTAAACAATTTCGTCTTGAGGCACTAAGGTATTTTGGACCAGAAGACACTGCGTAGCTTCCCGAACGCTGCCCAGCCGAGCCGGATTCGTCGAAAGACCTCTTCCTCGAAGCTGGAACCTCCTGCCTGGATCAATTGACCCAGCTAGATATACTGGTCTACAACTTCGAGGGTGGAGCTTCCAACACAAATAGGTAGGGGCGCGTCATGGACATTCGACATTACTTTCGTTTTGTCCATGTTCATTTTAAGGCCCACCTGTTGGGAAACTCGATTTAGGTAATGACGACTAATTTTTGTTAAAATCTACCACTAAGTTACTAGTAAGAGAGAAATATAAAAAAATGAAGTTTGATGCGATGTGTGAACGAAAAGTAACATTCTCAATTCTAGTTGTTTGCGCTTTTTTGACGCCATATTTGTTTTGGTGCGCTCATACACCGGAGTAGAAAAAATCTGAACTAAATTTGAATCACTTGGCTTAATTTTGGTCAGTCATCTTCAAAGGCCTGACTTTCAAGTTGCGTGATTCTAGGCATCCAATGGATGCCGGCCATCAAGGAACGGCCTAGGCCTTAATTTAGCTGGCTAATTTTACCAGATAGATGCTGCGACATAACTACCAGGTCATTGAAATTAATTTTGAGGAGAGCCTGGATTTTAGTCGCCTAAAATATTGATATTCACCCGACATTTCTATAATAGCCAGCCCTGAATACGCGGTCAATTCGAAGCTCCTTTCAAAGTAGCAATGTTGGCGACGGTTATCTGATTGGCTTATTCAGAAGTCCGGCAAAGTTTTCATTTAGTCTTGTTGTGTTTGAGTTTGTAATGGAGCGGTTTTGCACGGACCCAAACTATGTAACTACACTTATAGCATAAATACGAGTAGGTATAGTTTATTATAAATAGAACTAGTTTTGGTTCGATATCGTAATCTAATGTAAACTTTTTTTAAGATGTTTGTTAAGCTATATTTGTAATTATTAGATGTTATTTATTTTTAAAATGATGGGATGTGTTTGATAGCATAGCGAGGAAGTCGTTATTTTTTTTTCACAGTTCATTAGTAAATAGAAATTAACACACACTTAGATATTCATTGTTTGATTCTTGACAAGAGTGAAGAGCTATTGCATATTGAAAGTATTACAAGTAAAAGAGTAAAAAAATACAAGCAAAGCAACAAGGTAATGAAACAGTGGCATAATTTGATATTATATTCAGTTATTATAAGCTTTTATTTTATAATACCTACTCACTATACTATAATTTTATCGTTAGTTTACATTACTAGTGCTGTTGATGCATTTATTGGTGTTCATTTAATTGTTGCAAATTTAGTGCATCGCGCACATTCAGAGTGAAACCGACTAATACACGTTTTGTGGAATTGCAGTAATACCAGTGTGAATAGTTCACGTCTCAACGTAACGTAGTTTACTAACGCTGGCGCAATACCGATAGATTAAATTTATTTTTATTAATGATTCAACTTCATTTTTATTTTCACATAAATTACATTTACGCCATTTTCATTTAATGGGACTACATGAGTAGTGAAGGAGAGTTTGAGTCGATAAATAATATAAAATTGGCTAACTTGATAAAGGTTAGAAGAAAACAGTTATCGGCAGAAACAATGAATCCAAAATTATAATACGACCGTGTCCGGGAGGCACACTCAAATATTTAATTCAAATGAAATTGCAATCTATCTAGAAAGTAGCTATTTTTGCAATGTAGCTCGCGTATCCACATAAACATACTTTCACGTCTTTATCCCTAATTGGGACAGACAGAGAATTTTGAATCTTGCGGCTTTAAGGAGACTTAGTGAAAACACGCGCATTTTGCTGATGTTACAATTTTTATTTAAAATTTTATCTTTATTGTTCATAAAATACAAATTGTATTGAAAAATTATAAGCGTTGAAGTCAACAATACTCCTAATCTAAGCGCATTTCCACCGGGACGGAAATGTATATTTTGTATTCACATTTGTGCGTCTTCGGAGCGTGGATACGAATACGATTTTGTCCTCACAGATATTGTATATCTCTACAAAAATATTAAATCTAGTGATATCTCCACATAAATAGATACAATGCAGAAATATATGTATGGGTAATGTATGCACTATATTATTTTGGTTCAAAATAGTGCTTACGAACTTTAAAATCTATATTGAATCAAAACAACGTTGATAAAACAAAAAAACAATGAACACACGATTTTATTGTACCATAATCGGCTAGCGCGATAATGCTCAATAAATTGATACCAATACTTTTAATTTCATTCATCCTTACCCAATTTCTACATTTTTAGCCAGTATAATTCTGAGTGTGAATAAAGCTCTCCTTGGTTAGCCTTATTGGTTATATTATTATGGAAAACTTCGCTCGCTTCGCTCTCTCGTTCAATAAATCCTATGTCCCAAATTAAGAGTTTAGGACTAAGGTTACATGTGCTAAAAGTTTTTAGTCTAATCAATAAAGTGATTGAGACGTGGCGTTACAAACTACCAGAAATTTTTAAAGATGCTTGATATTATAAAAGGTAGACTAGCCCTAAAGAACCCTTTAAATACGAGTTATTTTATGTTATTTTTCATCGTTTAACAAATGCAATTAGCTATTCAAAACAAAGTAATAGGTATATCTTCGACAACAATATATCCAAGTTGAAGTGTGACCTCATACAATAATATTATAATGCGGCAATCCGTAGTACTATGTCGGCGATATGAATATGCAAGTGAAGGCGGAAAATCAATGTTATTTGTGACGCAGTCCCACACATGGTTGGGTCCGTTGGACTACGGCAGACATCTCGTCGACAGAGCTTGAGTAAAGAAAATCTTAGGGCGCGTTAAACAACAAACTTAGAATATGAACCGTGCGAGTATAGGTAAGCTATAATACATTTGTAGTTTTCGGCCTAGAGTTTGACCAATCTGTGTGTTTGTGAGGGATTGTGAATGTCGCACGAAACACTGTACTGCGAATTAGCACAAATATCCTTAGAACAAATATCTCATATCCGTGGCGTAGTGGTCACCATGCTAGTCCGCCACCCAGAGGTCCCGGGTTCGATCCCCGGTCAATGTAGGGTTGGAAAATGGTCTTTTTCAAATTGTCCTGGGTCTTGGATGTTTATCTATATATGTATATATTATAAAATATAGTATCGTTGAGTTAGTATCCCATAACACAAGGTTCGAACTTACTTTAGGGCTAGCTCAATCAGTGTTATTTGTCCCTATATATTTATTTATATCATGAAACAACTGATTTCGCAAGGAGGGTTGATATTAGGCGCATCGTGAAACCACAGTAAAATCGTTTTTTTTTTTTGTTCTGGATTTTTCTTATCCCCTTTTTCTTGGATATGAATCAGCCAGATAGCCTAACTTCGAGGTCTAAAGCATTACATATAAGAATAAAAGTGGAAACACACATGTTGAGCACTTATTAATATTTAGGTATCAAACGACGCTCTTACATGTTGACTTCCTTCTCAAGATCAGACAACACTGTCACTCAAATTTTTGATATCAAATCAATTTTGTTGACCAACAAGTTTTTTTACGAAAGGGTATTCAGCCATACAAGTCATTTGCTTAAATAAAATAGCATGTACCAAGCAAGAAACTTGCACCATTTAAATGTTTTCAAAGGAATTACGTACCAAATGTCACCTAAATATAAATGAATTTTACAAGTTCCGCAGCAAGAAACCATTTATCCATAAAGTACAATCAAATAGGTCAGTCCGTAACAGGGGAATAAGAAGAATATGCAAGTAACGCCAGAAAATCAATCAGGGCGGTAGTTGTGACGCCACCCTGCGACTGATTGAATGACGTAGGGCCTTCGTAGGATAGACATCACGGTAATAGAGTCTTCGTTTCTGAGACTTTAGGATGCCTCCACAAAGCACTATTACACCAATGAAATTGATACTATTGGTACCGAGACAAAATATCGAAATATAGAAAAAGAATAATTATTTCAAATGGTTGAATGGATTACGTGATTATTTCGATAGGTATGAGAACCTAATCTTGTGTGTCAAAGGAAACCCCTCTAACCGATAAAAATGTGAAATTAAAAGTCACAGGCGTTCGTTAGTTATGAGTTTATGACTTATCATGGTTTTCAGACGATAATTAGGTACAAAAAACTGTATATTATAATGTTACATTGTCCTAGTAACTAAAGGATAAGTTTTTATTTTCCCATGTAAATTAGTCTTAAGAACCCTGTTTCTTATGGAACATCACGATAATGCCTGACGTCAAAGAAAGGGAAGCCTTTCTAGCTACATTAAAGGGAACACTTATACTTTACTTTTTATTCGAATGTTAAATTAATGGACTATTCTAATTTAATACAATTTAATAATGATAAGCAAAAAGAAGAGACACATAAGCGGTTAGGCCAAAACTAGCAGAATAAAATTTGCCGGATAAAGCAAAATTTTGTGAATTTTCCTTTATGCTGGCTAATACCCCGAAATCTCTTGACCCGTAAGCAAGAAGTATCATTTTCGCTAGTTGCTTAATTTTTTTAACGTTATGTACGTTGTACATACGCCCCTAACTATACTTATGATATTTATTAATACATTCTGAGACACTTACGGCTGTGGACATAATTGTCATTTCTATTGTGTCCAGCTAAGTGTCCCTGGTTTTATTAATCAAAACTTCAAGGCTTTCACACTTTTTCACGTCAGTCGTATTTAATATTGACAAGTGACCCGCCCTATCTTCCCACGGTTATGCATTATAAAAGGGAAACGTTTCCTTAAAAATGCTTTAAATATGAGTAAAAATCACCATGTTCTAATAGGTATGAATTGTAATATGTCAATGAGGTGAGTTAATTGAACGAGCGAATTTGCCCGAGTCTACTTGAACAATCCGGCGTTTGTATGTACCTATGTTCGCCGATAACTTGAGTATTTTTAATCAGAGCTTAATGAAATTTAATCAGAGTGTTGATGTAGTCAATAGAATTTTTAAGTTCAAACATGAGCCAAATTCGACAAGGGGTTGCCAAGATATGGGGTCCACGAGTCCACAATTCGCGGCGAACTATTAGAATCACCTGTATCATATATCATGGGTTTACATCAAAATGTTTATATATGACGCAAATTTCAAAGGTAGAGTAAATGAGAGAGAGGGTAATAATTAGTGTTGCAGGCAATTTCACGGCACCTCGACATGATACCGGTTCTAATATAGAATGAGTATATAAAACCCGCTGGTTTCGGGACTTATATGAAGTTTCTATTAATTTTGGCGGGAAACCTATGATAACATTTACCTTTGCAAAATAATTACCCTCCGAATGTAGTAACGATAAAACTAGTGGCTCTATGAGCTGTAGACCTCGCGAGTCTGTTACGTTACTTTGTTAAATATCCGTAAATTAAAAACGTGATGTGATGAAAAAAAAAATCTTTTAAAGTTTTCAACACCAACACACCCGCCATCTTTAAAAACTTCGAAAAACTGAATCAACAATAAATCTATAAAATTATAAAACTGTCACGAACTACAAGCATATTCACCAAACACAGTAAAAGATAACAATCGATTTATATCTCCAACCTTAAGTCTCACGGAAAATGTTATATTATACGTACGTTTTCACGTCTTTGTCTTTGACGAGGTAAACAGGGTCCAGGGCCGTAAGAACCAAAGGCCACGATTAGCGTAATGGATGGCGTTAAGATGGAAAAAGGAATCAAACTAGTAATAAATAATAATAAATAAATAAATAAATATGTACGGAAAAATAACTCTGATTGATCTAGTCCCAAAGTAAGTTCGAGACTTGTGTTATGGGATTCTAACTCAACGATACTATATTTTATAACAAATACATATTATATAGATAAACATCCAAGACCCAGGACAATTTGCAAAAGGCCATTTTTCAACTTGGCCTGACCGGGGATCGAACCCGGGACCTCTAGGTGGCGGACGAGCATGGTGACCACTTCGCCACGGAGGAGGAGTGATGTTATATTAGGTTGGGGAAAAAGTCTTTTCGCATATAGTATGTATGAACTTGTAATAAAACCACTTTGGCTATAATATTTGTACCTGGCTGGTTTATCATTTAAAAGTTTAAATTTTAAAGATGATAATTCCAAATTCAAATTAGGAAAATGCGTGATTTTCATTTGTTTTTCTTACCGTCAAGATGAGTGAATCTAATGAAGAAATTAGATACATTTTAAAATTTTACTACCAAAAAGGTAAAAATGCAACGCAAGCCGCGAAAAAAAATTTGCAATGTTTATGGACCTAGTGCAGTGTCTGTGGGAGTAGCACAAATTTGGTTTAAGCGTTTTCAATCCGGAAATTTTGATGTCAAAGATGCACGTCGCTCTGGTCGCCCTGTTACGGATAAAATGGATGCTATTTTTGAAAAAGGGGAGCAAGATCGGCATATCAGTAGTAACGACGTAGCTGAAGAACTGAGAATTGACCACAAAACAGTTTTGGCGCATTTGAAAAAAAATGGGTACACAAAAAAGCTCGATATTTGGGTACCTCACGAGCTCTCTGAAAGAAACCTAATGAACCGTGTACTCATTTGTGATTCTTTATTACGACGTAATGAGACCTAACCATTTTTGAAAAAATTGATTACTGGTGATGAAAAGTGGATTACGTACGACAAGAACGTGCGAAAAAGGTCATGGTCAAAGGCCGGTCAGGCTTCACAGACTGCGGCGAAACCCGGGTTAACTCGCAACAAGGTGATGCTGTGTGTGTGGTGGGATTGGAAGGGCATTATTCATTATGAGCTGTTACCACTAGGCAGGACCATAGATTCAGAACTCTACTGCGAACAACTGATAAGATAAAAGCAAGAAGTTGAGAGAAACGGCCGGAATTAATGAACAGAATGGGTGTGGTTTTTCATCATGATAACGCTACCTCACACATCTTTAACCACTCAGCAAAAATTAAAAGAGTTTGGCTGGGAGGTGTTAATGCATCCGCCGTATAGTCCTGACCTGGCATCTTCAGATTTCCACCTGTTTCGGTCTCTTCAGAATTCTTTAGGCAGTGTCAGATGTAACATCACGAGAGGACTGCCAAAACTACTTGACGCAGTTTTTTTGATCAGAAGCCCCAAAATTTTTATAGCAATGAGATTATGTCCCTACCTATAAGATGGCAAAAAATTATTGAACAAAATGGTACCTACATACTTTAGCTAAATGTAAATAAATTATATTAAACTTTTTTTCTAATTTTCATATAAAATGCGAAAATACTTTTTCCCCAACCTATTATTAAATTCCTAAAAAGAGGAAAAATAGTAGGTCTGCTGACCGATGCTCGGTTATGAAGTTAGTAGAAGTAAAGTAAATTACCTTTTTATCATAAATAACTTAGCGCCACAAGCCCTATATATGAACAATGTAGAGATGACTTTCAAGATATCCCCCTTGAGGTTCTGAGGCTATTTGTCGTCAAGGTGCCATAAAAATTTGTGACAAGTATGAATATCACTTTTAAAACTGTTTTTATATATTTTACAGAAGTATATATTTTATAAAATACTATTAATTTAGTCTTTCTATATTATTGAGGGCCAATCTTAGGTAATATACAACGTGAAATGGACGTAACTTATGAATTTACGTGGAAGGGACATACCCGTAATAAATCGAAGCACAGGCTATAATATAATACATCACCATAGTAGGCCTGTGTCGCTCTCCGTTCAGGTATCGAAAATATACCTACATTATTACTATGGTGAATTCCCCGTCAGGGGAAAATTCAGTTACATGAATCGTTTGACCAGAGAAATAAGAATGAAAATGGCTTGCAATGGATGTCTATTAGATCTAAACGAGGAGGTGCGGAGTTCTGACGCGAGCTAAATAAAACCATAGCGCCAACCACATTAAGAAGATATTTCTGTGACTTTCGTACGTCTGTGACTATAATATAATGATAATAAAATAACAGTCAAAAACAAAAATAAATTTCGACATTCCCTTACTAATTGCCAGGGCAGCTGCACACTTTTGTATGGAAATGCCGATTTCTTTTGTGTTGAAGATATTTTAATTCCATTATGCTATAGTAATCTAGTATAGTATATATTATACAATTAAGAGGTTCGGTTTTAGACAAAAAGTGTCTTATCTAGCCCACAAAGAAATAAGTGATGTGTGTTGTCACCCACAAACATAAGTTTAAGGATCTAAAAGAGATTACACAAGATTCATAAATACTTATTTAGATTTAAATCTAGATCATCATATAATAAATAGATTCAATTATAATAACTAGTTATTTTATTTTATACACCGGCATCTTTAAATATTTTACAGTTGTATTTCATTTTAATAAACTTTTTTTTTTGCACATTAATCAAAAAATTATAATGTAATCATAGGGACGTACCAGAGAAGATAAAAAATATAGAGTAGGAAGTATTATATAAAATTAATTATATACCTACATGATACATGTAAGCACCAATAATAAACAGTTATAAATAGTATAGTTCGCAAATGGACGCTGTTGTGTTTCTTTGGTTGATTATTAAAACTACATGCCTTTTAAGCGAGGGTAAGTGAAAATTTAAAAACAGCCAGAATTGAAGTGATACTGTATTGACAGTGGAATGCCATGTGTCCATCATTCGCAACCTGGAGATCATCCATAAATAAACGTAGAAAAATCCACAGTTTGGTCGAAACATAGATCGCAATATACATATATATATATATATATATATATATATATATATATATATGTATATTGCGATATATATATATATATATATATATATATTACAAAGGATTTTCCACATGAATTTAAAATCTTTGATCAAGCTTCACACACTGCAATGAAGTGAGATAGATGTATATTTAGGCGTGATTGAGAAATCTCTTCTCTTTCTTGCTTTTTACCACTGATCCTTACCTATGTAAATGTAAATGGACAAAATGGTCAGATCAATGCAATGAATGAGTGATGGAACACTCATTCAAACGGATAAAAACTATTAGGTTTAATTTATTTGTGGATAGTGAAAGTTTATCTAACATTTAATTAGTGTATGTCTAGTCGATGCAGCGACTAGACACTAAGCAAGTCTGAACACGTGGTCCAGAATAAGTACTATGCTTAGGCATTTTAACTAATTCCGAGATCAAGAAAATTCGTGTCGTAATTACAAATAGCAATATATGTGATAGTGTTTGTTTTTGTAATCCTGTCATATTTTTTAAGGTTTCCTACCAAAAAGGTGCTAACGGGACCCTATTACTGAGAATCCGCTGTCTGTTCGTCTGTGCGTCTGTCACAGGGCTTAATGTTTTGAACCGTAATATCTATAAAGTTGAAATTTTTACCGGTTATGTATTACTTTACCCCTATAAGTAAAATAAAGTTCTAAATTAATGGCGGTCGTCATACAAAAAACGTGTTTTTTCATCGTCTTTAACTCGATCTTCATAATGGTATTAATTTGATACTTCAAAAATATTTTGCGGAGGTACGGAGCCCTTCATGTACGAGACCGACTCGCACTTGACCGGTTTATTAGATTTTCAAAGTCTCTAAATAGAACTCTTTTAGTTTTGATATCAATGCCCGTCTGTCCGTCCGCGGCTTAGCTCAGAAATTATTAGTCTCACCAGAAAACTTCAATTTTGCATGGATATTTATATGTAAAGAAGGAAGGATATTTATATGTAAAGAAGGAATGATATTTATATTTCGCGTATTCCTTATAATGAAATCAAACATTCAATATCATAGGAAGAATGCATTACAATTGTTACATGACATGTGCGTTTACCAGAAAACCTTTATAGTTTTTAAAAAAACTTGGTACGTATTGATTATCGGTCTAAACTTTATAAAAATTGTTCAGATTCACACATTTACCAATGTAAAATAACTTAAAACATCATTTATTACTATTTGAATCAAAGACTACAATTGCGCATTAAAAACCCTATTGGAGAACTATAGGCCATCACGCTTCTGAGTCATGTATATAAGTTGTTTTCAAGGATCATAACTAATCGTCTCACAAACAGGTTTGATGCCTTCCAACCTCCGAAAAAGCCGGTTTTCGTGAAGGCTTTAGCACCACGGACCACATTCACACGCTGCGGCAGGATATAGAGAAGATGAAGGCGTATAACCGGCCGTTATGCTTGGGGTTAGTGGACTATGAAAAAGACTTCGATTCGATCGAAACATGGGCCGTGCTTCAGTCTCTCCAACGATGCCGTATTGACTATCGATATATCGAATTGTTGAAGTGCCTATATAGTAACGACAGTATGATGGTCCGAGTACAGGAGCAGTGCACGTGGGCTATTCCACTGCAAAGAGGTGTAAGACAGGAAGACGTCATATCTTCGAAATTGTTTACCGTTGCACTGGAAGATACCTTCAAGCTTCTGAAATGGGAAGGATTTGATATCAACATCAATGGCGCGTATATCACTCACCTTCAATTAGCCAACGATATCGTTGTTATAGCAGAATCGATGGAAGACTTAAGTACCATGCTCGGAGACCTAAATTGAGTTTTCCAAGAGGTGGGCCTAAAAATGAACATGGACAAAATGAAAGTATTGTCGAATGTCCATGTCGCGCCCCTACTGGTTTGTGTTGGGAGCTCCACCCTCGAACTTGTAGACTAGTTTAGCTACCTCGGTCAATTGATCCAGGCAAGAAGTTTCAGCTTCCGGAAGAGGTCTCTCGACGAATCCGACTCGGCTGGGCAGTGTTCGGGAAACTACGCAGTGTCTTCTCGTCCAAAATACCTCAGTGTCTCAAGACTAAAGTCTACAACCAATGTGTGTTTTCAATGATGACTTATGGCTCTGAAACGTGGTCCCTTACCATGGGTCTCATAAGAAGGCTCAAGGTCGTTTAGCGCGCTATGGAGAGGGCTATGCTCGGTGTTTCTCTACGTGATCGAATCAAAAAATGTGGAAATTCGTAGGAGAACAAAAGTCACTGACATAGCCGAGCTGATTGGCTCGTTGAAGTGGCTGTGGGCCGGACACATAGCGCGACGAACCGATGGCTGATGGAAAAAAGATTCTCGAAGGGCGACCACGTAATAACAAGCGAAGCGTAGGACACCTACATACAAGGTGGTCTGAAAAACGCTGGATGCAGACCGCTTCCAGTCGTTTGATTTGGAAATCCTTAGGAGAGGAGTGGTCCAGCAGTGGACGTTATGCGGCTGAGATGATAATGATGATTTAAGTTGCACCAAACAACTTATTGCTAACATATAACATTCATCGTTGTAAAACGTCTTGTATTTGAATTTTAAAAAACTGGTCTGGTGTAAGTCGGACTCGTATATAAAGGGGTCCGTATCTCAGTACAATGTTTAAAAAAATCTATTTTTAATATTTTTTGTTAAAGAGACCATAGTAATAAATAATTCTTAAAAATTTTAAGAATTGGTTATTGCCATTAAATAGATTGAGTTAAAAATCTATCTTACTTTGAGTACCTATTTGTTGTTGTAGCCACAGTAAAATACCTTCCAATTCTAACTCTATCTTATTTTGAGTACCTATTTTGTAGTCACATAAAAATGTTATCGGTTCAAAAGTCTAGCTATTACAGTTCAAAAGATAGAGCCTTGTGACAGATGGATTGACAGACAGCGAAGTATCAGTAATAGGATCCCGTTTGTACCCTTTGGGAACCCACTCATGATGCCTGTAACTATTGTCTGTAAACTAAATTCTTTTTTTCTCGACTGCCAGCATAATTTCGGATAAAGATTACATTCTTGTTCAGCTTAAAATGATTTGAAAAAAAAAAAACTTCGTTTTTCAATCCGATGAAATGAAAAATACATATTCGACAATACCCCTTACTACGGGTTACTAAAAAATATCACCCCAGTTTATGCACAGGGGAGGAAGGTACAAAATTTATAATTATAAATTTACTATTTTTTCTAAAAAATACCGCAGTTTTAAAAGCTATATAATGTATATAAGTAAACGTTGGTGAATTATAGTTGACAGTAATTTTTGTTACGTTCGATAATAACGTTGACCTCGGTTTAGGCTAAAGGTAATCGTTATGTCGCAAGGTTAAAGTGTTTGCATGTACGTAGTAGGTGTGACCATACGTCGTAACCCTTTCTTCTGCACACTTTCTATTTTAAACAAAAAGGTTTCTTTTCACAAATTTTAAATCAAAAATATCATTGACTAGCATTCAATGATTAACTCAAATCCTTTATTTAACCCCTCACCTGCGAAGCGGACACATGCAAGTAAAGTCACTTTGCTACGTACGAGTACCTATGTTAAATGTTTAAAATATTTTTTAATTAAATCTCTGTTTTATTCTTTAAATAAGTATAATGTTACGAAGGTACTTATACTAAATTAAAGATAGGTAGTCATCCACCTTATATACTTACCATTATATTCATATTTTCTATATACAGTTGCACGCTTATGAACGTCAGTTTTTATTAAATGTCAAAATAAATAAACAATTAAACAAGTGTCTTGTTCACTCAGGTGTGTGTATTTACAAAACACAAAACAGCACATGGGATTAATTGGTTCTTTTTGTCACAAAACAACATAAAACCTTCATTTATATTATTATATTGGTACTGCATCAAAAAATACCTACAACACATCAGCTTCTTGGTTTAAATATTTCGATCAGGTCTAAGATTGAATCATTAAATTCAAATAACACAATTGGGATAAACGCCGAGATTTTTGGCAACGGTTCAGGCGGATTCGCGGATAACTTCAGAAATGATAAACGAAGCTCTGCCAATGAAGGCTTTCCCTCGAATCTTGTCGAATCAATAAAAACAGGACCAGCCAAAATACCTAATGCTATATCTTTATCTCCTTCTTTTACTCGTATTTGGAAAAATTCTGCTTTCTTAATTCTTTTCACACTATAATACTATCTACATGAGTGAAGTAGTATAATTTTATTTTATTTCTAATTATTATAAAAATAATATTCATTTCTTACTTATTAGCTTCATATTTTCACCGGCTTGATAACTGACAGCCAAAAATGTAATAACAGCCATTATTAATCATTCAAGTCACATTTTATATTTGAAAACAAAACGAAACATTTGATTATCATCGGAGAAACCAAATATCTCATCGAAAAGTAATGGTTCATACTTTCGTAAAAGTTAACTTCGAGCGTAGTTTGAGCACGTGTTCATGTAAATTTAAATTAATCAGAACATTTAACTTTTTATACTTTTAAATATTATCTTAGAGACTAAGGATTCGATGTTTAGTAATAAAAGTGGTGATTCCATTTATTATTCGCGAGAAAAATGTAATGTTGTCATACGTCGTAAATCTAATGCATGCCGGTTTAGTGCCGAGATTTACGATCGGAGTAAAGTTCACAACGTGATAGGTCGTTCGATACTCACGCGACATGGTTGGCCTGTGGTAGGAAGGCTGCCGCTAACGCGAGCAACAGCGGCGCGCTGCGGGGGCGAGCGCCGCTCATGGCGCGTGCGGTGCGGACATCGGCGCGAGTGTGCCGCTCGCGGTCGCCGCCGTCTCCACGGCGGACTGAGAAGGTTTTGCCGCTAATGCCGCGCGACTAGCGCCAACATGAACACACCGCGACCGCGCCGATCGATCGTGGTAAGCGTGACCCGGGACGGCATCGGCACCGCCTGTCGCTCGAGGTATCGACCGTCGCGCCGTCGCAGCATGCGACGCGTACACCTCCTAATTACAACTACCGGACTCCTTCGCATTAAAACTTTAAACCTGCGCGCGACATCGACACATAAATCTCACTTCTTTATCCCTCTTTCATCCACAAGTACACACCCCGACAAAGCTTTGTAGTAGCATTGCTCTCTATTGAAAACTTTGTCTCACATAAAGTTGCCGCAAGTGTAATAATAACTTTTACAAATTTACCGTTGAACATTAGCTGGCCAGCCATTTCAACATTTTCCTCGAAATTTGCGAGTAATTATAAGCTCGCTACTAAACGCTGGCCAATTAATCGGTAAATTAAATAAATGAAATAATATCGTTAATTAAACACCAGCGTATTTCGTAAATGTAATGATTTTGCGATTTGCGAAATACATATTATTTCGCCGCAAATCCGTAGAAATGTTCTTTACTCATTTTGAATATCTTAACAGGTATGGTAGCTGTGAACAGGCGATACCAAACTTAATGCAGGCGACAAAGGGTCGAAAATCACGTGACATGGTGAGCCCGCATGTAGAATTGACCGTGTAATATTAAAGAGGATTCCGTTGCCGAGAGAATCTACGCCATCGAGTTTAAACTTGAAACATCTTTTTATAGTAGCCAAATGCAGGAGATTCATGAGTTTACGTACCATTCAAAGTTTATTACACGTCATGTTTTTATTCAGAAGCAAAACGCTTTAATTAAAATAGATTCAAACGTTAGACTTCAACGCTCGCCGAGTTACGTAATTAATATTTCAAGCAAGGAATTATTTAATGGAAGAAAATTAATAAGACTCATCATGTTATAACATAAATAAATTAAAGCACTTAATTAACTGTTTTTTGAGTAACTCTACGCTCAGGTCTTACTGTTAAGTATATTTGAGTATTAAAATGTCTTTGCTTTCTTTTTAATTTTATAGTGAGAGTTTTAAGGATGGAAGGGATACTCAGAATACTCTTTTTTTTTTAAATAACAATTAATTTTAAATAATTTTCAATAATAAAAAACAAATAATAATAATTATATTATTATTATTTGTTTTTTTTTTACATTTATATGCTATTAAAATTAGTTTTTTTTTAATGTATCTAATGATACAATATTGTAATAAGTGGAAATGCGGGCCCGAAAATAATTCGCTCTATCCATTTTGTCGCTTAAATACCGTGTATTGAATTTGTATTTACATTCTAACATAATAATACAACAAGGCTTTTAGTCAAAGTCCGATACTAAACTATACCAAATATAGTATTAAACAGTATTTAGATGTGTGTGATGAATTTGACCGTTAAATTCATTTGAAAGTTGTTCGTATTAAAGAAAATAGGTACCCAATTGATTACTGCCGTGTGGTAACAGTAGAGTAGAATACGAATATATATTTTTCTCTCCCATGGGTGTGATGACATGCGATTAAGGAATATTTGGGTAATGCGATAAAGCCTTCTCCAATCACCAAACCACCTTCCCAGCGCGGGATTTATAAGCAAGTCCTCTCTTAACTTGAAGAGGTCTTTGATCCGACACTGGAGCGATACAAGCTGTAATATAAAGAAATATTTACCTCTAAGCGTATACACATTATGTTTCTGAGTCTTGGGGAGCTTGACGGCCAGGCAGGAATATGAATTATTAGCACTTACTTGTGTTAGGTTAGGTCACCCCGGGAGAGCCAACCTCGTTTGCGCTTCGGAAGACACGCTTTGCCGTTAGTGTGGTCGCAGTGCTGGCGCCACACACACAAATAACAGAAACTAAAACCATGCAAGAAAGAACGCAGGGGCCGTGTGTCCGTCGCTGCGGTATTTAGGTATTGCATTAATGCACTAGCAATGCTACAAATCTGTCCACTTTGCTAATCTGTATGGAATGTGCACTATGCAATATATATGCATTTAGACATTTAGCGGTAGAATGCCGCTTTCTATTGTATCCGAATTTGCTATGGATGGTGGTCTTCCTTTTCTTTTTAGAGATCCGTAGTAAACAAGAAACCCTTATAGATTCGTTTGTCCGTCCACGGTTTTACTCAGAGGCTATAAGTACTAGAAATCTGTAATTTCAAAAAAAAAGTGGTAATAGTGGTATTATAAAAGAATTAACAAAAAATTAGTGTAGCTCCCATACAAGTAAAGTAGGAGTCAATTTATTTTTCGTCATCCTTTCATCTTATGGGTTATCGTTAAATATGTCTTTCAAAAATATTGTGAGTTAGTGAACATCACTTTTCTACTTAAGGATTCGTTTCTGAAATATTTGGTTATGCAAATTTTTGTTAGAGTCAAGTGTCCCCACCTTTTTTCTTTCTATTAAATGGTTACAATATGGACATGTAAAAAATTCACAGTAGTAGTATATATTATGAAGTTTAAAGGAAAACTATCAGAAGAAGGGTTCACAAATTAAAAAGTTATAAGTGACCAACTTATAAAACGTACTCGGAAAAAAAAGTTCATAAAAATTCAAAAGAAAATTAGTTTTTAGACGTTTTTAGTGGCGTGAACTCAAAGTGGGCATTCGCAACTACGGAACCCTACACTGCGCGTGGCCCCACACGCAATTGGCCAGTTTTATTTGTTTATGATTTTTTGTTTGTCGTTGAAAAATCAGTTTTCCTTTATATACTCTCGAACACAGTAATTTATTTCAATAAATATTTTTCTGTTTAATAGCTTTGGTAGTGAATATCATCCAGTCATTCATTGCCAAAAATTTTTAAGAAAATAGTACGTGTTCAAAACAATTTTGAACAATTTTAAAAATGATCTTTTGAACTATACCTATAATTCAATTTGAAATATGTAGTCAAAATAACTCAATTCAATAATCATCAAGTTAGACCTAGTAAAAAGTAAAAAAAAATGTTATATATTGCAACCGAATATTAACAAAAAAAAAAACAAATTTCTCGCTTTGGAGATTCAGGAACGCAATATGAAATACAAAAATACGACGGCTATAAGTTTTCCAAACGATTTTAATAAAATTTCTATAGTAGTCTATGTGATAACAAAAAAATAATTGTCCAAATCGGTCTAGGCGTCTTTGAATAATCGATGAACATACATTTAAAAAAAAATTGCGACGAATTGATTATCTACTCCTTGTTGGAATTCGGTTAAAAATTGTTTCTGTTTTCTAAGTAAATATTATTTTCTGTTTACAAAAAATAGACAAATATTTTTTCTTCGTTATTACTAACACTTGTGGTTTATCTTTTTAAATAGGATATTTTTATGAGGTTTTTAACAATGTGTCCCCTTAATTATAATAAGCTCATCAGGACCTGGAGTAAAATAACTTCTTTATGTTTTAAAGGGGATCACTTGTTCAATTTGAACGAATATATAATTTGTTACATTTTCATTTTCAGTCTGTCCGTACCGTCTTGTACCAATTTTGCAAAAAGAAATCTGGTGGCGCTCTCCCTTCATTTTCTTTATAAACTAGCTTGAATGAAGTCAGTTATTTAATTGCCGATTTTTTAAATATTAAGAAGGAGTCTGTTAGTTCGAAGGGAATACGCACAGCTAGCATTGTTCATGGTCCTACTAGGTTAGGTCAAGTGACACAAAAGCTGTCGACAGTCATCTTTGTATGGCAGTCGTCAAGCTATGTCTTATCTGATATAGCTTGAGGACAGGATACCTTTAGAAATTATAAAAATAACCGGTCAAGTGCGAGTCGGACTCGCACACTAAGGCTTCCGTACCAATGTCTATAAAAAATCATGGTTATGGTGTGGGAGCCTCACTTAAATATTTATTTTATTCTGTTCTTAGTATTTGATGTTATAGCGGCAACAGAAATACATCATCTGTGAAAATTTCAACTGTCTAGCTATCGCGGCTCATGAGATACAGCCTGGTAACCGAAAGACAGACAGACGAATGAACGGACGGACAGCCGAGTCTTAGTAAGGGCCCGTTTTTACCCTATGGGTGCGGAATCCTAAAAATTTACACCACTACAAAACGAAAGGTCTATGCTCAGTAGTAAATTGATGTGGGCTTAGAATGATGCAATCATGGTGATGATGATGGCCACTTACAAAAAAAAAACCACAATACTTCAGTATTGAAACGTGTACCTACTCGTACCTATTAATGTAATTAAAGTTAAACCGTATATTGAAATAATCGGTTAATAAAATTTGAACTTAATCAATCAGAGTAATTACTGAAATACCACGTTTCCAATTTGATCTCATTTTCCTTTGAATTATTGAACACTCGTCATTTTAATAATTACAGAGTTAAATCATTTCATTGCAATGTCTTTGCATAATTAAACCATAATTAGCAGTATTATTATATTTAACTATTTGTGTTTCATTTAAAACACCCCGTTGATTAAATTGGTTTTTAGTAAGTTTGGCTTCGTTAATTTGATTGTTTTTATTTACCTTTTAAAAGATTTTTTTGTAAATACCCCCTTTTTATCTAAGTGCTTCGGAGTCTCGAGTTTTTTGATCAACTTCAAAAAAGAAGTATTTTTTTATTTATGTTAACCAATTACCTACTTGCCTGGACCATTTTGGAAAATTCTTTTTTTAATTATATTTGTGGGTTATCCCATATATTTTTTATCAAAATCGGCGTAGAAAGTCTGTTTTAACTTTGAACGAGTTGTTTTGGAGGCTAATAAACAAAACCGACGATACCACCTAGTGATGAAGGCCGGAACTACATATTCCGACCGATGTAAATTGGAATTGATATCCGTATCGTCTTGTATTATTTGTCACTTACTTACTTACTTCGCTGGCTCAGCGACCCGAAGTGGATCTTTACCCCCGCCATTAAAGTGCACCATTCTTCCCTATTCTGTGCCAAATCTGACCAGTCGGTCACTTCCAACTCTTTCAGGTCTTTGGCGACTTCATCCTTCCATCGCTTCGCTTCATATCTTGGACGCGCCACCTGATGGCGCCCGGACGATTGACAATGATAAGTTTTTTGCGGCTCGATCCTCTCCCATCCTCTCCACATGTCCTAGCCAACGAAGTCGGGAAGATTTTATTTCTCCGATGATGTTCGGCTCGGACACTAGCTCTTCTATCTCCCGGTTGTGCCTACGCCTCAATAGGGTATATTCATGTTTTTTTGATGTCTTAAATTAATCATTTACATCTTTATAACAAAGAAAAAAATATAAATAGGCTTGAAGTAGTCAAGATATTTTTCAAAGTGAAATTTAAAACATTGAATAAATTTGAGCCGTTCAAACGCCACCATTTTGCGCGCGCTTATGATGACGTCATTGGTTAAGTCCTGTTTGTTTACTATAGTAGCGTTTCAGTTACTTAATACTTATTTTCAGTTTTATTGCAAAACAAATTATGGAAGAAGTTAAGAAACCTTCTTACAAGTATTGTATGGTACCGAAATGTAAAAACACTACCATTAGTACACCAGATGAAGTGTTTTTAGGGTTCCGTAGTAAACAAGGAACCCTTATAGTTTCGCCATGTCTGTCTGTCTGTCCTTCCGCGGTTTTTCTTAGCGACTATAAGGACTAGAAAGCTATAATTTGGTACAGGTATGTATATTAATTATACGAAAAAAGTGGTAAAATAAAATACTGAAAAAATTTTATTTTATAGTAGCTCCCATACAAGTAAAGTCAAAAGTCAATTTTATTTTCTCGACGTACTAATCATGTGGGGTATCGTTGAATATGTCTTTCAAAAATATTATGAGCTTGAGCACACCGTTTTTCGATTTAGGGATCCGTTTCTGACATATTTGGTTTAAAAGTGAAAAATTTTGTTAGAGTCAAGTGTCCCCCCCCCCCCTCTATCTGTTCAACGGTTATATATGGACACGTGAAAAAATTCACAGCTATAGTAAATATAACGAAATTTAAACGAAAACTATCAGAACTAAGTAGGGTTTACAAATTAAATAGTTATAGTCGATCAACTTACTCGGAAAAGGAAAATTTCATACAAATTCAATAGTACATTCGTTTTTAGACGTTTTTAGTGGCATGAACACAAACTTGGCATTCATAACTACGGAACCATACACTGCGCGTGGACCGACACGCACTTGGCCAATTATTTCGTATTCCACGCAAAACGCTGGTATCGGTAGCTTTTCTTTAAAATAAATTAAACTTCAATATTAACTACACGTAATGTAAATTATACTTATTGACGTGTAAAAGTGCCTGTAACGTTCTAATTACTGAATACACATTTGAATTTTGAATTTGAATTTTGATGCAAAATTATGAAAACAATGGTGTAAGATAATGAAAATGTAAAATACATATCTCTATTATCGGTTGTATTTTGTTGTGAAGATCATTTTAACTTATTATTCTATATTTATGTACAGCTTAGTGTGAATTAGCTATCAAGCAGTAGAAGATTCGGTCTAAAACTAACCTAGTTCACAAATTTACAAAAGTTCATTAAAAATTTCCCGTGTCCCGTGTCCCGAGTCCCGTGTCCCGTGTCCCGTGTCCCGTGTCCCGTGTCCCGTGTCCCGTGTCCCGTGTCCCGTGTCCCGTGTCCCGTGTCCCGTGTCCGGGTCAAACTAATCTTGTTTGTCCATACAAATTTTGGACCCCCGTTTCACCCCCTTAGGGGATGAATTTCGAAAAAGATTTTTTTTATTGCACCTTTAAACCTCATAAGAAACCTATGTGCCAAATTTGGAGCCTTTAGACCCAGCGGTTTGGGCTGTGCGTTGATATGTCAGTCAGTCAATGAGTCAGTCAGTCAGTCAGTCAGATATTCAGTTTCTTCTTTTATATATATATAGATAACATAATGAAACAGAAAGGAGAAAAACTTAATCTACGGTTAAAGAAAGGAGTTGTTCCTCATATATTTTTATGTCAGAAACCGAATATGCCACCACCAGGTGAGATAATGGCCGTAGTTAAAAGGCAAAGAATAGCACTAGTAAATGCAGCTCTTTCAAAGTATGCTTTCATAAAAAGTAATATTTAAGAAATGAAAAATCTCGTAAATCGATGTGTGATGTAAAATATGCCGACATCATAAATGCATCTATTTTCGGTAGATTATCCGATTGTGCTTTGACAAAACCAGTTTCTGCCATCGTCTTAGATTGACTACAAATATAAATTCACAAAGTAACCATACAGAAATATCGATTTAATTTTTTTTTCTTAAAAACTCTATTAACACAGTATGAATATCGAAGCCGATAAATGCAAGCGGTAACCAATGACGTCACATTTTGTTTCGACCAATAGTGACGCGTTGTGTAAGTTTGAATTTGCCTTCCTTATTTTTCACTTTTTATATAATATTTTCTGGGTATAAGTATAGTGTAAAAACAATAAAGAATCTAGAAAATAATATTTGAGACAAATTTAAATTGTATGCATATTCTCCATTGCCCAATATTTCTCCTCTTGTTAGTCTCAGAATCTTCCGCAATATCTTTCGTTCCGTCACTAAGAAGTCGTTAGGCCGATTTTAATGTACGGGTGCGAAACTTGTACGCTAACTCTGAAGATGTAATGTTTTTATTTTAATTAAAACAACTAATAGCACGATATGACTTTAATATTATTACGTATTTCACAATTTAAGAATACGAGATACATAAGAGAGAGTGATCAGCACAGGTAGGTACATATTACGTGTATTATATATTTTTTTTAATTGTAAGTTACAATCTCGGAAAAAAAATATTTTCACCTATATTACAACTCCAGAGATGTATATACGTGGCATACTCACGCATATTATGACAATTACAACTTTTTGAATCGTTATATCTCATAAACGATGACTCTTAAGAAAAAAGCATTGATTTTTGTTTGGGGTAATTTTATGATAAAACTTTACCGTTTTGCTAAAAATCGCAAAAAAACTCATTTTTTGACCTTTGATCTTGAATAAAAAAAAATGCAGGTACGGGAATGATGGGGATCTTTCAAATTTTATTTATAATTATTTTTTTAACAATTATACTAATTTTCAGCTTGTTGGGAATTAATGTAACTTCACTACTATTTTTTGGTCTAAATTGACCAGACTTTACCACACAAAACTTCAACAAAAGGACAGTACCTAAAAGCCTTTGCCTAGCTGTAGGACATAACACATTTCAAAGAAAAAGAAAGAGGTACGATTCATGCCAATGCGGCACTCTTAATAGAATTAATGCGATAGGTTTTTGCTGAGTTTCGTCTCGAGTGGCATTGAACGTGGTCACAGAATGACAGAAGCAGCATTGTCAGGCCTGAGCTCAGTGATACCTCCATCCACGGCAAGTTGTAATAATATACATCAACTGTATTATATATTATCTTTGTAATTACTCGTTTACAAGTTGTTTTTGCACGCGGTGGAATGAATTTCGTGTCCATTATAATTTTCTCTTCCCATCGACACAGCATGGTAACAGTTTTGGACATCAAATGAATTGCCTGTTGAATAACTCACAACATAATTATTCAAAATGGAACTTTAAATGCATTTCAAAATGTCGGTGTAAATCAACCTTCAGTTGGCGGCATGCTTCTGAATAATAAAAACACTATTTACGATGATCACGGACTCGTGTAAGCCCGTGTCCAGGGAACACTAGGTCTTACGGTAAACGGTAATGGTTTACTGTTATCATTCCATTGCGTGCTTTTCTACTTTATACTGCGCCAATAAGAAATGTTTAGACTAAGACAACCGATGTAACTAGAAAACGATGAAACGATTAACTGGTATCCATCCATGGTGGAGGACCTGCATTTGTACCGAGGTAACTAGCAGGAGGACTATACTATTACTGGATCTGTGAGCTATAAACCTCGCAAGTTACGATAAAAAGTTATTCTGACAAAAAAGCAGCGTCTCAATAAGAAAAAAATATTATTTCATTTTAGAACATTATCTAAAATGGCTTAATAATGATTTAGAAATTGAAATTACAATAATTTGAAATTGATTAGAAATTGAAACTATTATTATCAAATCTGTGAGCAGGTCTGATAATAATAAAGTTTTCCTTTTTTTTTCTTTCAATAGAATCGGTTGAGAAATTCAACCTGTAGGCGCGAACGATGAACAACTGGAATTCAGACGTACTAATCGATTTTTGACGAAGCTGAAACGGAGCCGGTTAGCTCGCTTCGCTCGCTCGGTCAATTTTAGTATGTTTGGTCTGATTTTTAACTAATGACTTATGGTAAATAACACACACAACAACAACACAGTGTTGCATAGTAACCGAATATTGTGAATTTATTAACTATGACCGTGACTATGCAAAACGATAGAATGTGATAAAGAAAGAAAAAAATATTCCATATTTCAGTGTGTGTATTCATAGATTCTAAAAATTTATTATTACTACATACGTAATATTGTTTTAGATTAGTGGAAAAAAGGCTTTTAGACTGTCAAGGGATACATTGATACAAGGCTTATAAAAAAATAAAAAAATAAAATATAACGTTATGACAAAAAACCGTGTTATTTTAATGACACTAGTGAGTTTATAATACCACGGCTCTTATAATATCCCTGCGAAAGATATATGAACGAAGAAAAGGAAAAGAGTAAATGATTTTGAGAGAGCTCGCTCTCTTCTCGCTCGATCCTAGCTGATACCACGCACGCTGGCTTTTGTAAGATTTTTGGAAATTTCTGCTGTGATCCGCAATAAAGGGTTCTCCTGGAGCTCCTCTATAATTTGCAAGCCTCCATCCCACGTTATCACAGGATATTTATTATATCTCTTAATATACGTCACTTTGTTTTGATGCACAATTGTTGACGTCAAATGGTTACTCACGACTAAGTGTACTACCGCTTTCAAAGCGCTAGTGCAGAAGCGTTAAAAATTGCATTGTTGTAGCTGCAGTTTCTGTACTGCATCATTTTACAAGGACGTCAACTCACAATGAAATTATATATTTATAGTTGATAAGTGGACATAATACGAGAAGGTACATTGTTTTTTATGTCATAATTTAAACTTAATAATATTTCGAAATTTTAATATAATGTCAAGTTGTAGATTCACCCTTTTATTCATAAAAATTAACAAATTTTTGCTAAACCTATTTTAGTTAAAACATCTTTTGTCCCTTTCCCTTTTTTTAATATTTGACATAGTAAGAAGGAGACAAAACACATTTTAACTAAAAGAGGTTTAGCAAAGGTTTCATAACTTTTATGAATATGTGGGTCAGTATATACCAAATGTACCAAATATTGATATTTGTGAGTATACACACCTTTAAGAGGGACCAGCGCCAAGCTCAAGCCAGACGTTGACTGTCTTTAAAATAGCAATCGGTCCTATAATGAGCCTTCTCACAGAGCATTATCTTTACTTATGCTTTAAATTTTGGTCTGGCACATCATGGACCGTTGTGGCAATTTATTATAAAAAAGTATACAGTTCCCTATAAACGCTTTATTAAAGGCAAAGACATACTATTATAAAATGTAACAGCGTTAAAAAAATTACTTCACTTTACAGGCTGCGTGGTCACTTTACTTTTAAATTTTTTAATCAAGTGATTCTTGCACAAATTACTAACTTTTCAGATAACCCACTGCTGAGAATATACCGAAAGAATATTAGTTCAGTGCATTATGAGACAGTTTGTTAATATACACTTTTTTTTATATCTGTTCTACAAACACACCATTTCGAAAAAAAAGTCTCATTGTATCTCGAGGAACAAAATAGTCAAGCACAAAAGTTTTAATATCAAAATATGCATACTAGTAAATTATACAAAACAAAACAAAATAGTTTACAAAAATGGCGTACTATGGCTTAAGTTGCTCTTAATTTTGTTGCGACAAACTATGCATTGTGTAAACCCAACTTAATATTGTAGCGGAGGGAACTAGTGGTTTGCGTAATAAGTTAGGGTAGAGCGAGTCTCTTCACGCCTTTACAAATAAACCTCTGGCTATTTTTAATCTAAATGCATCGTCATTAAGATTCATTTTTATTCGGCAAACTTTTTAGCTAAGATGTAGGCCTTCAACTTTAAATTAAACCCGTTGTGTGCATCCGTGGTGTGCATTGTACGATATACAATATTAACTTGACAATGTAATTGTATAGCTCCATATATTGTTTTTTTTTAAGTGATCACTAGCCGCTCAGTGTTTGATGATTTTAGGGCTCCGTACAAAAATGAAAAAACGAAACCCTTATAGGATCTCTCATGCGTCTGTCTGTCCGTCAGTCTGTTACAGCCAATTTGCTCCGAATCTATTGGACCAAATCAGGTGAAATTTAATAGGATTGTGTAAACTTATGACCCAAATGTGCAAAGTAAGTAATTATTTTTTTTAAGGAAGGTCAGTTTTGAGGGACAAATTAGGAAATTAAAAACAAAAGTTTTGCAAACCTAACTATGTCATATATCTAATGAAAAGGCAAGTTATGAGGTTCTCAAATATAATTTGTTGCTATTGTAAAATATTTTTTTTAATTTTATTAATGAAAAAGACGAAAATCGAACATCACCGCCGTCTGATCTCCGAAATACTGAGCCTAAAAATTTGAAAAACATACAAAGTACAAGGAAAACCTATAGAATTCTATCGATTGAAAATAAAGTGGTAAACTCAATATAACACGTTCAGTTATGGAAAATAGTTTACTAAAACACCACTAGATAGCGCTAGTAGTAGTTGACTCGCGTCTTACTATGAGGTTTTCAAATGTAATATGATAAAAACATTTGACTTTGGCATTTTACGGAAACCTCGCACTTGACCGGTTTATTTATAAGTGAGTCAAATATCTCCCGGTTCCTCACCCACCAAGGCAGTTCATTGACACTTTATTGTACTGTCGTCCGATTTATAAATGTATGCAAAATTTCTGCCCTCTCAGCCCCCAAACGGTAGCCGGCTACCGCGCGGAATGTAATGGCGCCATTCCGCCGGTCCCCAAGCGGTAGCCGGCTACTGCGCTCTCCCACTTGAGTTTGAACCTTATTTTAAGTTAGTTACAGACTACTTTAGTATAAAAAAGTTTAATGATATATGTTCTTTATTAAATTTCCTACATTCTGAACGCACCCATATTGATAGTCTATGCTCGTTTATATGTTTTTCGCCAGTGACATTGTTTTTGGCGGTGCGTCTTACGTCAGCGCATTTTGTTTGGTGTTTTTAGTGGATTTATCGTTAATAAATAGTGTCTTTTTTATAGAAAAGTAATTATTCTGCTTATAATGATTCTATATAGGTAAGTCCATGTAAGAAATAAATCGTAATAACTATGATATAAGGCGCAGTAAATTATTCAAAGCAAGCCATTTTGGTCTTTATTTGTATAGAATTAAGGACCAAAATCATACTTATAATATAATAATGCCTTCACAGACCCGAGTTTTTTATGATCATTCAATGGTGGTTTTTGTTTACATTTCAAGCTTATTTGTCAAAATGTTAACACAATTAGATAACACATGCCCTTTTATTCTTAAGTATTTGTTTGAGTGTTCATTCATTTCTTTGTTATCGTGCCGATAACACATTTGCTTATTGAAATCTGAACTATAAACATGGTTTCTGCATTTTGAACTTGTTGAACATGATATAAAGTTTAGGTCTAAAATTAATTTTGATGTTTAATAGATAGGAAATATATCAATCAGTACATTGTCGTTTACAGAATAATAAAATATGGTATAAAAAAGAAAAATATTTTTTTTTGTGAAAGGAATTATTTACGTCGCCATTTCTTTTTATTACTTATCGTATAAATTTCTTCTATGACGTCACGCTCTTCAGGGTCGAGAGGTTAATCGGTTTTAGATAACTGTTGAAAATTGAGTTGCAAGATTTTCGTTGCAAGATATGTACATTGCAAGTCAAATAAGAACTTGTTATAAAAGAGCTGCAATTTGGAATATTGATGTAAACTCTGGGCATGTGCATATAAACAAGACATAAATCAACTGGATAATTGTCATTGGGCTCAAGGTTTCAAAAATTTACCTAAAGATTTCAAAGCCTCGAGGCTAAGATACATACTTTAGCATTAAGGCTTTTCTTTTCTTTATGTGTTCTTTAGTTTGTACGTGTGTGTACATCAGCATAGTATTCATCGTCACACCTATTAACCACAAAAAGTATCACGCATGATAGAGATTTTCCCATGAAAGTGTATTGAGTGAATGTGGATTGAACTCTTTGCTTTCTCCTATATAGGTTCCTAGGCGGAATTGATTAGGAGGAATCAAGAGCGCAGACAAATTAAGGCTTATATCAGCAGTGAGTCATTGAGAGCTAACGATGATAGTGATGATACAGGTCACTTTGCATGAAGTTCTTATGGGTTGAGATTTTTATGAGAGCCGGGAATGTAAGTTTTGCATGTCCAGTGTTCTAGGCACCCAATATCTTAAGTTGAGCAACCACTGGATGACAAGGTCTATTCTGCTTATTATCTTAAATACAATCAGGGACATTTAAGAAAACTTTGGAAATAGTTAGACAATTAAGTCCTCCGATATTCTTATTGAAAAATTAAAACAGTAGAGGTAATTTTTTGGAGAGGCCGGGATTATAATGATAGACACAATGAGAACAAGCAGCTCAGAACTTAACAGACGTGACCCTTTTAGCGTCTGCGCTCCGGACCGCCGTTTTTCAGAGAAACAGCTTTGCTGCGAACAGTAATCTCATTGAGTGCTAGACTTTGCAACCTGGATGCACTTGCTGATTTATTAATAACAGCCACAAAGTATCTTCTGTACGGGCAAACCCGACATTTTTTGTATATTTTAGCTTACCAAGCGCCTGCGCGCGCTTCACATAATTTGACATACATTAAGACAGTGCAATAAACGCTTTCAAGACAAACACGTCGTTTACTTGTGCTCACCACATTTAACATAGTTTAAATTCCTTAGTGTTCGGGAAACAACCCTAACATATTTTTGGTCCTTCGATTAGTGGACCTCGCGCGATTGTGTTTACATCTCAACTGTGTGAGGTTTGGAATCAGTGCCAGGGATTTGTGGGCAATACAGCTCACAGTTCTGCCACGTCGAGGGTGATCGGGCAAACAAGTCAGGTCACTTACTTTTACTACAGTTCTGCCTGACCTGCTTAACGTCAGCCAGGGTAGACAAAGACACCTGCGGAGATCTACATCGTCGTCGCAGCGTGTATACAAGTAAGATCTTTCTGATTTTATTCATAAACAAACTTCGCCATTACTACAATGGAGGTCATCATCAACAGGCAACGGGAGCTTGTTGATAGCATTAACAACTTGGCTACTAATTTTAGGAAAGACTCTGCGAGTAGGAAAACCTCTGACTATATCAACAAACGGTTAGAGGCTTTAAATAACTTGTGGGGTGAGTTTTATGACAATGATAAAAAGTTGTTAACCGCTGAAACAAAGACCCATGAGTATTTTACTCAAAACGTTTACGCAACAGTTAAACAACAGTATGAGTATTTACGAGATTCCTTGATGTCCTTCAATTTAGGTGCGCAGAAGATTGAAGAGAAAGCTAGTTCATCTAAATCCGACGATTTAAAAGGTCAACAATATACCAATTTTAGGGCGTTCTTACGGGTTGTGCGAGGCATTGATGTAAGTAAGTTAACGGAGAAGTGGCAGCTAGAAGATAAACTTCAGATGCTGCAAGATAGCTGGAAGGAGATAAAAAACTTTCACTTGCAGATTGACAACATACTAGTGGGGACTGATGAGGAGTATGAAAACCATTATACAGAACATGAGATCACCTACGAAGAAACAAAAGCTTCTCTTCACCGGAAGCTTAACTCGTCAACTCATGAGGAGCAGGCCGTACCTAAGGTGGAGTTGCCGATTTTTTCCGGCAATTATACATCTTGGCCTACTTTCATGGATCTTTACGTCGGAGCCATTCATGACAACAAAAGACTAACTAAGGCGCAAAAGATGCGGATCCTCAAGAGCAAGCTGAGAGGCGAAGCGGAGCGACTGGTCAAACATCTTAATGTTACCGATGACAACTATGACACATGCTGGGAATTACTGTGTCACCGGTATTACAATATACAAACATTATTTAACAAACATTTTTCTACCTTTGTTAATCAACCTCCAATTACGAAACAAACCGCATCCGAGTTGGGACGGCTTTATGACGTCACTATGGAGACGATACATGCCATACAAAACTTAGGTGTTGAGACAACTACATGGGATCCTGTTTTGGTGTTTTACATTATCCAGAAGTTGGATCCAGAAACGTACAAGGGCTACCAGCAGGCTAGAAAAACTCCAAGGGAACTTCCGTCATATGATGAACTCATGGACTTTCTCAACGCCACGTTCACAGCATTGGAACCCCTTACTGAGAAGAAGTACAACGATACTACAAAGTCTCAACCCCATACCCAAAAACAAAACAGCAACTTTCATAAGAAAAATAGCAATTACCAAAATAACATTACATCCAAATCTTTCGTAACTACTCAAGCAGTTAGCGACAGTCGGAAATGTCCTGTTTGCAAACACAAACACATATTACTTTTTTGCAAACAATTTCGAAACATGGATACAGCAAAGAAATTGGATACGATCAATGAACTGAACATATGTCACAATTGCATGTACGTGCACGGCGACAATATATGCAATTCGACGAAAAAATGCAAAACATGTGGTGACTCACATCACACTTATTTGCACAAAACTTTTATTGCAAACAATACGTCATCATCTAACCCGTTACTGAACTCTAATCACGTCGTAAAAGACAATGAGGGAGTAATGTTGGCAACAGCCATACTACAGGTTAAAGCTGCAAATGGTCTTTACATTGAACTTCGTTGTTTAATAGATAGCGGGTCACAGTGCAGTCTGATAACCGAAAATGCTGCACAAAGGTTAGGTTTGAAGCGATGCAACCACGGGGAAAGTGTATTAGGAGTGGGCCTTCAAACTAACAAAAGTAAGGGGGTGGTCAAGTTGGATTGCAAATCGGTCTACGGCAATTATACGTTTAGTAGGGACGCTCACGTAATGGCAAAAGTTTTGCGTCGATTACCTAACTACACATTCGATAAATCGTCATGGACACACGTACAAGGGGTCAATTTGGCCGACCCTGACTTTAACATTTCTCGCGACGTTGATATACTGTTCGACGCGGGAGTTTATGCTAACATTCTTCTGAAAAAGAGTATCAGAGGACCTCCAGATCTACCCATCGCTCAACAGACGAAAATAGGCTGGATATTGTTTGGCGAACAGGAAAGTCAACCTAAATACTACAATTGCTTTGCTGTCCTCAATAACCTGGAAGAAATTTCAAAATTCTGGGAAATGGAAGATATCGTGGATAACACCAGCACAGTGATGACATCAGAAGATGAATACTGTGAGCAACTATTCGAAACAACTACGAAAAGATTAGCCAACGGAAGATATCAAGTGCGGATTCCCATGAAAAATGACTTTGAGGCACAATTAGGAGAGTCAAGGCCACAAGCGGTTGCACAATTTTTCCAGCTTGAACGAAGAATGTCCAGAGACTCTTTTCTAGAAACAAATTACAAAAGTTTCATACGTGAATACATCCAACTTCATCATATGAAGTTGTGTACTAAGTCAGTAATGCCAAGCTGTTTTCTCCCACATCACGGCGTCATTCGATTGGAGTCACTTACCACAAAGCTTCGTGTTGTTTTTAACGCATCTTCGAAGACCACCTCAGGTAACAGTTTGAACGAACTGATGCTGCGTGGACCAAATCTCCAACAAGATCTGCAGGCCTTGCTTTTAAGATGGAGGAAATACAAGTACGTCTACACTGCAGATATTGAAAAATTTTTTAGACAGATATTGATTGCTGAAGAGGATCAGGGTCTTCAAAAAATCATTTGGAGAAATGATAAGACAAACAAACTAAATTCGTACCAGCTGTGCACAGTAACTTACGGCACAAAGTCCGCACCATACCTGTCAATGAGAACAGTCAAACAGTTGGTCAAGGATGACGGTCACAAGTATCCTTTAGCTTGTGAGACCTTAAACAATCAGCTGTATGTTGACGATTTGCTGAGTGGACATAACAATTTTGAAACCGCAAAGGAAATGCAGCAACAGTTGATAGACATTTTACTAGGAGGTGGATTTAATTTGCGGAAGTGGACGAGCAATGAGCCTGAGTTACTCAAATCTTTACCACAAGAAAAAATTTCCGACAAGATGTTCGATTTTAAAGATTCTCAAAGTAATAAAACATTAGGCATTAAATGGAACCCATGCACGGATCAGTTTACATTTCAACGTAATACCGCCGCGAACAGTCCACACAGAGAAACAAAAAGGTCAATGCTCTCTAGTTTATCGACGCTATACGATCCTTTGGGATGGTTATCGCCTGTAACAGTTAAGGCAAAAATACTATTTCAGGGAGTCTGGACTAGAGGGATCGACTGGGATGACGATATCCCATCCGACATACATAAGGAATGGGTTAACCTAACAAAAGACATGACACATATAAATAATATTGCCATTCCGCGTTGGATTGGGGACACAGACACCAAAGTCGAGCTGCACGGATTCTGCGACGCAAGTGAAAAATCTTATGGATGTGTCATATTCTGCAGAACGGTACCAGACAATGGCGAGCCCACGATCCAGTTGGTTTGCGCAAAAACAAAACTTTGTCCACTTCACAAAGACAACAAGGAGAAAGTATCGATACCTCGCTTAGAACTTATGGGAGCGCAGCTTCTCTCCCGCCTTATGAAGAAAGTAAATGAAGCGATAGACAAAAATAACATAGAATCTTTCGGCTGGACAGACTCAATGGTAGTCTTAGGATGGCTAAATGGCGATCCCTCTCGCTGGAAGACATTCGTGGCAAACCGTGTTCGAGACATCATCAGCACTATGCCCCCTGGCTGCTGGAGGCACGTCGTATCCGAAGACAATCCTGCGGATTACGCCAGTCGAGGTTTACTACCGTCACAGCTCGTGAACAATCAATTGTGGTGGGAAGGACCCACATGGCTGAAAAACGGAACAAACAACGACAGTCTTATAATAGAAACACCTACACTGGAGATGAGATCTAAATCTACACTACAAACATATACCTTACAATTAAAAGGCCCTAATTTTATAGAAGAGTTATTGCATAACAGTAGTTCAATGACTCATGTAATACGAAGCGTAGGATGGTTATTACGTTTCATTATGAACGCTCGCACCAAAACAAATAAATTAAAACATAATTACCTAACTACATCGGAAATAAACAAGGCTCATTTGATAATAATCAAACACGTGCAGTACACAACATTTTCAGATGAAATATCAGATTTAAGTGCTTTGAGTAAGGTGAACACAAAAAGTAAACTTCTTACGCTCCATCCAGTTATCGATGAGGAAGGTATTTTGAGAGTCGGAGGAAGGCTCAAGCACTCCGACCTAAAGGATTCAGCCAAACACCCGATTATAATACCTAAAGATCATCGATTAACTGAACTTCTCATAACAAGAGCTCACCAGAACACGTTGCATGGAGGAGCTCGTCTTACTTTGGCTCACATACGTAGTCAATATTGGATAATTGGGGGCAACGCTACTGTCAAAAAACAGCTTAGGCGGTGCGTCAAATGCAGACGTTATAGTCCCTACAACAATAACCAATTGATGGCCGATCTTCCCGCTGCACGAGTGACACCCTCGCCGGCCTTCAGCCACTGTGGCGTCGATTTCACTGGAATGGTAGAAGTAAAGGCCAACAAGGGCAGAGGCATAAAAACAACAAAAGGATACATCGCCGTTTTCGTCTGTTTCTCTACAAAAGCTGTCCATTTAGAACTTGTGTCGGACCTCACTACAGACGCGTTCATTGCGGCCTTCAAACGCATGTGTGCTCGCCGAGGTACCCCCAAACATATGTACAGCGATAACGGCACTAACTTTGTCGGCGCAGCGAGAAAATTGAACAAAGAGCACAAGACAGCTCTAAGTTATTATGTTAACACCGAGTTCATAGACCATTTAGCTATCACAGGAGTACAATGGCATTTTAATGCAGCAAAATTTCCAAGTGCGGGAGGTCTTTGGGAAAGTGCTGTTCGCAGCATGAAACATCACCTCAAACGCGTAATAGGGGAACAGAAGCTTACATTTGAGGAGTTCACAACACTCTTGACACAGATAGAAGCATGCCTCAACTCGCGTCCCCTGCTACTACTAAATGAAGACAGTGAAAACCTGGAGTATTTGACACCGGGACATTTCTTAATTAACGGTCCTATCTTGTCACCACCAATCGGTATCGATATTCAAGATTTTAGATCAAGGTGGCAGCTTACGGAAAAATTACATCAAGACTTCTGGAAAATGTGGTCTTCAGAGTATCTCCAATCGCTGCAAAGTCGCAACAAATGGCAAAAAGTAAAAACCAACGTTAAAATTGACGACATAGTGCTCATAAAAGAGGACAACGCCCCGCCGGCTAAGTGGCTTTTGGGAAGGATTATAGCCCTTCACCCCGGCAAGGATGGACTCGTCCGCGTAGTTACACTTAAAACAAAAAATGGGTGTATCAAGCGACCCATCATAAAACTCTGCCCACTACCTGTAAATCAAGATGAGTCCGTCGTACAACAGAGTCCAACTTCCTTAGCCAAAAATGAGAACGTAGGAAGTTCGCGGTACAGTCGACGCACTAGGCAAAAGAGGTCAGCCTCAGTGTTACAACGACTTAATTCTGCATTTACCATGCTTTTGATGTTATTCACCTTTTTTGTAACTCCGTCAACCCAACAACTGTACAACATAACGAGTCTAGACTCTACAAAGCTAGTCTATTTCGATAAGGTCGCCGATTTACATATTGTACAGGACGAGTGGAAAATGGTTGTATTCTACAACATGACAACCTATAGAAATAATTTAAACGACATCGAAACATACGTCCACCATCTTCGCAATATCTGTGAATCTCAAACTTCCTACCTAGCTTTGGTATCGCAATTAGAACATGAAATTAACGAACTGAAATATAACGACGCGCTGTTATCTTCGTCTCGTGGGCACCGGGAAAGGAGAGGACTTGTAAACGCGGTCGGATACGTAGCCAACTCGTTATTTGGGGTGCTCGATGAGAGGTTTGCAGAAAAGTACACCGAGGACATTAAACGCGTTCAAGAAAACGAAAAACATCTACAAACTTTATACAAGCAACAGACATCCATCGCGGAAGGAGAGTACAATCTACTGAAACGGAATGAAGTTACGATGAACAAACAATTCAAACTGATAAACTACAATATCAAAGAATTACACGTCAAAGGAAACAAAATGCAAGTGGAAAGCGAAAAATCGGCCTATATTACATCAAGTGCCCTGGCTGCAAACGTCATCATATCAAATTTGCATCGGATTCAACAGTCATTACTAGACGTTGTCACAGACCTACGAAGTGAACACATAGATTTGCATATACTTAGGCCAACCCAGCTCCAAACTCAACTGAACGTCATCGCAGGCCAGCTACCGAGTGAGTTGACTTTGCCTATTCCGAGTCAAGACATCAACGATATCTACAAGCTGCTTCGAGTACGGGCCAAAGTGACAGATGGGTTCATGATCTTCGAAGTCAAGATTCCTCTCATAAACAAAGATCACTATGAGTTACACTATGTCATTCCGATCCCACAAAAACTACAGGATGGACACAGCCTAACCATAATCCCAACAACGGAATACTTTGCTATTAATCTTCGCAAAGATATGTTCCTCACGGTTCCACAAGATCAACTACAATCATGCATCAATTCCGACGAAACGCATCTACTTTGCCCTCTTAATCAACCGCTACATAACATAAAAGACGCTCGAACAAACTGTGAAGCACAATTAATCTACAACAACAAGATAACAGAATGCAAAACAGTAAATGATATTTGTCGCGACAAATGGATCAAGTTGCAGCGCGGCGGCGGCGCGTGGCTCTTCTCGTGTTGCCAGGAACGCACCGTGCGCATTTTCTGCCCAGCTGGTATGACGTCAAAGGCATTGTCCGGCACAGGACTTATCGCTCTGGGTCAAGGTTGCACATTGAAAGGGGACACTTTTACTATACATTCTCATTACAACTTTAACAACCGCATTGACACAGGTGATATGTCGATTACCACCCCACAAGTTTCTGATATTAACAACTTTATCAGCAATACTACATATAACCTCACAACGCCAGATATTCACTCGCAGATGTTAGACGACCTTAAACAGAAAATCGATAACATAAAATTGCAGCAAGACAATGCAATTAGTAGCATCTCCCCACACGACATCCATCTGTACTCAATAACGTACACCGTATTATCAATCGGCACAATACTCCTGATCGTATGGGGTATCTGCAAATTCCGAGGAAGAAGAGTTCGCCGTAGCATTAGCCAACAAGAGGATAGCCCGCCAGCAGTACAGCTGGCCCTGGCGCCAGTGAGCAGCGCGACGCCGGCGGCACGGAGCCGCGGTGCAGCGGCTAGGTGTGAGTGTGAGATTAGTGCAGGAGTGAACAGTCAATCTTTGCCGCAACTCGATAAAAGTGTAGAGTCAGTGCGCGAGTGTTCCAAAAATACACGTAGTTTCGATAAAGCTACGTCGCCCATTACTTTTTAATCGGACTAGATACTTGGACATTTAATTATTCAATTGACATATTTTTACATTTATCTTTACCCCTTTCTTTAACATTTACACTCAACGTATACATTTTTGTATTTGAATTACTTCTTACTTACATTTCTGTTTTTTCTTATAGTCGCCAGTATGTACGGGCAAACCCGACATTTTTTGTATATTTTAGCTTACCAAGCGCCTGCGCGCGCTTCACATAATTTGACATACATTAAGACAGTGCAATAAACGCTTTCAAGACAAACACGTCGTTTACTTGTGCTCACCACATTTAACATAGTTTAAATTCCTTAGTGTTCGGGAAACAACCCTAACATCTTCTGTATTTTAATAATTAAGTTCTGACTGTATATTTTTGTGTAGTTCCGTTGTGATAGAAATTTAATAGACGCCGTGGCCACATACTGGTCAAATATCATTTAAAATAGAAACTATAATGGAACCATTTTGACTCGACAACAAGAAAAATAGAAGTTCGTCCTAATTTTGATTGTTGCTTTAGCCTTTTCTTATTAATGATAATTAATTTTTGACTATTTAAAAAGTACTAAGTATTTTAATATACATAATATTTGAAATACATAATTCACTTACTATGAACTAGTACCTCCTTTTGAACTTTGCTGCCAAAATTCAAAATATATAACACAAAATTATTTAATGAGAATAATGAGTTAAAACATTTTTTTAATGGTGTAAATGTCATATCGTGGAGTCAATTGTCATCCACAAGTATGTGGATGACAATGACACAGCTCAATCGGTTAAGGATAAATGATTAAGAATTGAGTTGCAAGATTTGACCCACACAACTAACACACATACAAGATACATTGCTAGTTAAATGAAAGCTTTATATAAAATAGAATAACATATTCGTATTCCGTTCTTTATAATAAAATCAAAACTTGCATCTATTTTCGGCAAATTGATTTATCGACTAATGAAGTTTTTCTCTGAGTTAATCTTATTTTAAATGAGCGGAGGCGAGGGTGTCAAGTGAGCGCATGAGTGGTACTGATATGGGAATGAAGAGTCTCTCCAGTATCGGAAGTGTTGACATCTTGAAAGCCACTTGACTGACCTCTCTTTTAATGATGCTATCAGTGTCGGCCAATCAATATTTATCTTTTAAAATCCACTTTGATTTTTATGTCTGTATTCCTAGTAGTAAAACGTGAAGTGCTAAGCCAAAAACTCAGAAAAATTACTTAATAAGTACAATAAGTTTTTTATTGGCAAATTAAAAAACCCATCTTTCAAGCGTTCGCCCCCATATATTTTTTAATTATAATAAATAAATAATAGATAAATAAATATATAGGAACATATCACACAAATTAAGCTAGCCCCAAAGTAAGCTTAAGCTTGTGTTAGGGATACTGTCCCAACGATACTATATTTATGATAAATACTTATAAAGATAAACACTCAAGACCTAGAACAATTTGAAGAAGGCCATTTTCCAACTTGCCCTGGCTGGGGATCGCACCCAGAACCTCCGGATTTGCGGACTAGCGTGGTGTAATGGTCAACACGCTAGTTTGCCAATGAAATTAAACATAGCGAACCCACCTCAAGGAAACTTGCTTTCACGTGAAAAAATAGCGCATCTTAATCGATCCATCCATACGAGAGCTCCGATGCCACAGACAGACGAACAGACCGACAGACATTGGCGACAAACTAACAGCTGTTCAAAGTATCAAAACGGGTGTTATAACACCCGTCTTTTTTGTCGGGTGTTAAAAACCAACACAACTACTGTTAAATGGTCAGTATTGCAAGTGGCCATTACTGGCGTTAGATATTCTGAAAGGCATTATCTGAGTTTTCTTCATAATATCCCGTTCAGAGAGAAAGTTTTCTTTATAAAAAAAGAACCAGCCAAGTGCGAGTTAAACTCGCTTGGAGAGGGTTCAGTACAATGCCAAATTCAAATGTTTTTATTTATTTGTGGTATGTTTTACAATGGGTATTGAATGTGAATTTTGAATTTACTACTATTTCTTTGTAAAGAACTAAGGTTTCCGTCCGTGTCGGTAAGTGAACGTATTATATTAAGTTTACAAATTTATTTTCAATAATCTAAACGGGGGAATAAAAAAACACAAAATAATATAAACTTAAACTAAACTTATAACTTGAATTACTACTATGCAAATCGCTGCCCCATGGTACCGTGCCAAGGCAGCATGGCAGCATTTCAATTGATTAAATTCTTATATTATTTTTCCTGTAATCTACAAGCAAGGAACTATATATTGTACTTTATTCAAAATTTTAGGCGCAGTAGTCTCGGAGATCACGGAGGGAATGGTCAATTTTCGTCTTCTTTCATGAATAAAATCAAAACAATTTATTTTAAAATAATAACAAAAATATATTTAAGATCCTCATAACGAGCCCTTTCATTTCATATATGACACAGAAAAGTTTGCAAAACGTTTTTTATTTTCCTAATTTGATTCCGACGAAAATGACCCTCATTTTAAAAAAGTATTTATTTATTTTGCTCTTCTGTGTTTCGGTCATAAGATTACACCATCCTACTAAATTTCACCTGATTTGGTCAAGTAGATTCGGAGCAAATTGGCTGTGACAGACGACAGACAGACAGACGCACGAGTGATCCTATAAGGGCTCCGTTTTTTTTTTGTAAGGAACCCTAAAAAGAAAAAAGAAAGCAAGAATTAGTATATTAGGAATATAACTTACTAACTTTCCAGTCTCAGGACTCCACCTGCCTGAACCACTTCCCGCGGCACCAATTCAATCCTGACTAGGCGCGACTTGTTTTCCACATAATGATATTATGTTGCAGCATGAGAAAAGTATGAAACAGCTTCGCCTTTGTTTGTTTCTTTACTTTATTTGCTTTATGCTTGGTGACTGGCAAGTCAATGGTTCATCGACCAATATGGTTCAACGTCAGAAAAGTAAATGGGTCATTGTTATGACAAAGTGTTATTTATGTACACGTCCTCTTAGAATTACGGGGTATTGTCCTCATCAACCTGCGGAGCTCAGCTCGAAAACATATAATACGGCAAGAAAATGTTACTATGAAACGAAAGGACGTACAGTCAAGTGCAGAAGGTAAACGCTTTTTTATGAATTGTCTAATAGTCTTTTTTCTATATCCTTGGTGTCAGTCTAGTAGTCGACTTTGAACGGCTAAATAATGATAACGGTTCACTTACGATAAGTGACTAAAGTAATAAACTGCAAAATAAATTTGTAAATTCGAGCCATTTCGAGTAATTATATAAATAAGGTTTATTTATAAATTTCATGTAAAGAAAACCAATTTAATTATTATTTTAGATAAGTTTAAGTACATTCATTTATCTCCTTCAATATAATAGGGAAGAGGGGAGCACTTTAATGTCGGAGCGCAGTAAGCGCACTCACTCACTCATCACGAAATCTCGAAAACTACTTAGGCAATGAAGATGAAATTTGGCGGGAAGGTAGATGGTGACTAGGAAACGTCTGCTAAGAAAGGATTTTTGAAAATTCTATCCCTAAGGGGGTGAAATAGGGGTTGCCAGTTTGTATGGAACTTCGTAATTTTTAAAATGAGACACATGAAATTTTCAATTTATTTTAATAGTTAGTAGAAAATAATAATGCAATTATTAGATTTTAGAAATTAAACCCCTATATGGGTGAAATAGGGGTAGCAAGTGTGTATGAATCTTCCTTATTTTTAAAGCGAGTCACATAACATTTTTTAATTTGTGGTCAATAAAAAATAATAATACAGCAATTAGTATTGAAAATTACATCCCCTGGGGTGCATTAGGGGTTGCGAATTTATATTATTATGAAACTTTGTAATTTTTTGTGTGAGAGACAAAAAAATTGATGAAAAAAATAGATCATTTGCTCTCTTTTGCTCGGGAAGGGGAACGGGAACGGGAACGGGAAAGGGGAACGGGAACGGGAACGAGAACGGGAACGGGAACGGGAACGGGAACGGAAACGCGAACGGGAACGGGAACGAGAACGGGAACGGGAACGGGAACGGGAACGGGAACGGGAACGGGAACGGGAACGGGAACGGGAACGGGAACGGGAACGGGAACGGGAACGGGAACGGGAACGGGAACGGGAACGGGAACGGGAACGGGAACGGGAACGGGAACGGGAACGGGAACGGGAACGGGAACGGGAACGGGAACGGGATCGGGAACGGGAACGGGAACGGGAACGGGAACGGGAACGGGAACGATAACGGGAACGGGAACGGGATATTATAACACAATTTTTAACGTAAAAAAACAATTAAAGGTGTTATTAGAATCAATCTCGACTTCTACGCGGACGAAGTCGCGGGTTACAGCTAGTATATATAATATATGGTGGGATTTTGTAGTACGAAGTTTATTTCTAAAAATTAAACAATACATACAAATAGTATTAAAATCGTACACTTTTGTAGTTAACATACTCGACTACATATATGAGGAAGTGGTTTCATTACCACGGACGTCCAGTTATAAATACATTTTATGTACATTTACTACGTGGGTGAAAGAAAATGTAGGACACCAAACCAAGACAGGCATTTTCTATAAAATGATCTCTTATAAAATATTGTAAATAAAAGTAATATACCTATATCATAAAATAAATCAGGACTTCGCATAGAATTTCCTTCCAATAAATAACATTAATTGAGTTTAATTGTTAAAATATTTCAGCAGCTCAAACTCTCCTTGCATTTAAGTAAATATCTATGAATTTCAAATAATTTTAAATAACACAATCACGTGTGGCAGGTCAGTACATGGCGCTTAATAATAAATAATCAGATACTTACCGCCAATGATGGTTGATGTTTGAATTTATTTCATTTGTCTTATATAAGGTATTGAGATCTCAAAATAAAAGCATTTTATATACAAATTGAGCAATTCCAAAATCTGAGCTCTGTGGTCGGCGAAACTTTTATTGGATTATTATTGACTATCATTGATTTAAAGTATTAGCTTTCATCAACATCATCTAAATTCTACCACCCAATACTCAGCACAGACACTATTTTTTGATCCCACTACTCGGTCCGGACATAAATAAGAAATATCCTTATTAGCAATACTCATGTAAGTTCTTCTCCTTACATTTTATACTTGACATTAAAGTGTGGCTAAATAAAACTCATCGATACTTGTGAACAAAGCAATCTATGGAATCTACCTGACGACCTCCATGGTACAGTGGTCAGCCACCCAAAGGTTCCAGGTTTGATACCCGATCAGGGCAAGTTAGAAAATGGCCTTTTTCAAATTGTCCATACCTGTATATATAAGATAGCTTTCAGTAAACTAAATAGTATTTTTTAGGATTGATAAGGACAAATTACACTGTAGGTTTTCCAAAAGCTATCATTCAAATTTAATGTCTGTAACTACTTGGTTACAGACATTGATTTGAATATATATGTACTATCTTCCTTCATGAATAATTATATGAAACATCTGTATTTTCCCACCACGTCGAGATTGAACTAACAGAACAGACAACAGTGCCCCCATTCTAGTTTGATTATACCCTTTTAGGTTGTAAGTACGAAGAGGTATATCGTGAAATGGGTGTTACATTGACCAAGGGTAGAAAGATGTTACCCTCGTCTCGCCGCACAATAGCGTCGGCGAGGTTTCCTGTCGTCCAGTCGGGCTTTTGTTAACAAATCTTCACCACATTCTGAAATAATCAAATTTTTTATAATAATAGTCATAATAGAGCCAAAATTTAAAAAAATACATGATCTAAATAACTGATAAAAAATATTTTGCATCAAGCTGCCATTTTTTTATTTCATATTAAAATTCAAGAAGAGAAAAGTTGTAAGTGCAGAAAAGACACCCTGTTACTAATTGTAGCTTTTTAGATAACGTGAGGAAGAAGTATGGTGTTTTAGACAATATTTTGGTCCAAACATCCCAAACTTTCTTATATCTCTAGTATGTGTATTAGGGTGCTACTTATTTTTTGACTTTTGAAATGTTACCCGGTCACATCGTGATTTAAATTTCTACTGCAAAATATGAATAAGTGTTTTTTATTTTAATTTTTAGACCAAATTTAGAGGTCGCTACCAGTTGTCAAACTTTTGAAAAAACGTTGTATGGACATTTGACTATGGAGTCTCCTTAATTAATTAATATATTTGTGGTTATTATGTTACGTTTTATAGCAAAATATGCCCAAAGGTCTCCTTCCTATTCCTTCTCCATTCTTTTCTTAGCCTGGAGCATGTCAAATGTATGCAATACGAGTACACTAACTCCATGGAATTTCAGCCTTTCGACACCACTGCTGTAAAAACCCAATATAAGATATTTATGTAGAATTTGTGCTCTTTTGGAGCCAAAAATAGTGAAAAGAAAACAAAATTGAGGTTGGAATCCTTAGTTGACAATGCTGAGTGACCAATGCGTGTACAAGTGGCCACAGACAAAATTACTCTTGCGGAACAAAAATGAGATGAATAGTGGAAGTTTTTTGAATCTTATTATAATACTCTTAGCTAGAGTTACTGAATAAGGTGTTGCTGGTGATATACATAGCAGAAACCTAATTATTGCGATATTTTTGTCCCGTTTTAAACATGAATTAGAACCGACAAAACCGAAAAAGATATCTGTAAAAGAAATATATTTTTTCGATGTGATGATATGGTAAAAATATTGTTTACAAGCCTTTACTTGATAGTAAGCACCAGTAAATGACCTCAAGTTATGCAACTTTAAAAAAACTAACTAAAACTGGCTACTAAATGCTTAAATTATTAGTTAGTGTATTTCATAGTTCTCAACAATGAACTTTCAGTTAATTTTATTTTAATTGTATTTGCTAAACATAGGCTAGAATACAAAAATAAATAAGTGTTATTATCAAACATGTCGAAGACAAAACACTGCAGACTTTGTTACTAGCAAATACTTATATTTTTGTTATATTCTGGGTTACTCATCAAAATTTTTTAACGACTATTTATAAACTTGAAACAATTGATGTATTTTATAGGTACTTATATTATATATTAACATAATCATTTATTTTTTTCGACTGGTGAACCTCAGGAAGGTTTTGCGAAAAGAGGAATATAATAATTTCGTATATAGCTGATATTTACAATTTTAAAAGAGCAAACGCAAGATTTGCTCCTGATGATTACGGAGTGTATTTGAAAATACCTTATATTAATACAAACCATCTCTTGTATCTTTCAATAAATGATTTCAGGTTTTTAGTAATAAACATTTACTTGAAATAATATCATTTATTTCGTATTTAAATGCCCTGTGGCATGAAAAAATAAATATAAGCTCAGCAGTGATTTTGAACTTTTACCTTAAATGTGAATATTGGTAGCGACCACTAAATGTAACTTTAAAAATTTGAAGATAATACTGAAATAGTTTCTTAAGGTATAGTATCAAATGACGGGGTGACCCGAGGAAAAATAAAAAAAAAATTTTTTCATCGTTATAAAATGCACCCTAATGTGTATGTCTATAAAAGGTGACAGTTTTTTGAGGTGTGTTCATAAACTTAAGAATACAAATTGTGATAACTTCCACACTTCTTTCTAAATGTCTCCTTCAGGTATTATTCTTTCTGAAGCTTCCATAAAATGCAGGCTATATTGATGATAAAATAGCCATAAATTTGGCTGAACTGACATTTTCGGGTAGGACAGTTCACATGGCCATTAAAACCGTAACATTTAAGCTATCTAACGTTTAGATATAGAAACATTTTATGACGATGTTTATAGCTCTATGTTTCACAGTAAATTATGTCAGTACATACACAAAACGATATTAAGGGGATACATTAATTTTTTTCGGAAATAAATTATTTGGAAGGGAATGAAGAAATCATTTAAAATTTTAGTCTCATCATGCTCTAGATAACCCTTCCAACTATTTAACAGTTTAAAGTGAGAACATGAAGCTTTACTTCGCACATTTGCTAAAATCCCGTCGCCACCCAAAGCAACGCCTGAAGACACCGAAATTTTAAATGATATATATCTGTTTCCTATGCTGGGGGCAGCACTGGACCCCGAAAAAATTATGTATCCCTTTAATGATTATCGTTGCAACAATGCAACATCCGCCAGTGAACTAAAAATAAGAAAAAAATCCTTCGTACAAATCAATAAAAAATGCATACCTACTCGTACAAGTTCACTTCGACACTTTCGACTCGAACCCGAACAAATCTTGATTTTTCTTATGCCAAACAAAATAAATTTGACACATGATATGATGAACTAGTTTGGTTCATTACATCTGAGTCTCTGAATGCATAGTTCCGCAGATGTCTGATTTGACGGCATTTCTACGAATGTATAATTCCCCGAATGTATTATTCCGCGGATATCTAATTCGCCGCTCCGAATGTCAAATTCCACGAATTTCTTATTCCTCAAATGACGAACAAGTTTAAACTTCTACCATAGACCTAGATTTTTTCACTTTGTAAATTTTAACGGATGAGAATTCATTTTATTAATAAAATTGTTTAGCATTTTTCTGGACCAAATGACTGGATCAGACCTAACCGGTTGTCTGTTGCCGCTGTTCAACTTTCAACATAATGTAGCATCGTCTTCATAGGCTAAAGCCGTGCCCAAACAAATGAAGTGAGTCGTTTAACATTAAAAAGTCGCAATGCGGTGCATCGCGTTGTCGCAAGCGTGCCAGACTGCCGCCTCGTGAATCCTTACAACTTTATGGTCTTTTCAAAATCACCGTCTATTTATTTATTCAAATATTGTGCTTTAATTTTCTATCGTCTGTTAGCGGGAAAATATTGCTATGAAAAATCTTACAAGATAACACCATTTGCTATTTTCCATACTATTCTAGCGAAACTTAATTAGCATAATGGATAAAATTTTCTGTAAAGTTTTCGCACTGCTTGATAATTCTTTCTTCATATATTTTTAATCCCAAAATGAACACGAATGTGAAAATGGGAGCCAAGATCAAAAATAAGATTTGGTCCGCTGATAATTTTACCTTTACTGACAAAAGAATTAAGATCTAATTGGGTGCCAAGTTTAGTCAATAATCCTGATATTTATTAATGAACAATACACTGAAACAATTTTAAGGCTAAATTCAGTCTATGATACTGAATAACTTTCCCCGAGTAAACTGTACACAAGTTGACCGATCAGCTGATCCTAATTTCCTGAAATTGGCTTCAATATATTTTGTTTGACGTTATATAAACTTAATTTGGTGTGCTTAAGTTAAATATATTTTGAGTTATAACGGGGACAAAAGTGATTCCAAATGGTTCGTGTACTTGGAATAATTATACGTGTATTCGTGTAGATACGACCCTTGTCACCTTTCTTGGCTTGATACACTCCCGTGTGTCTTATATTAAATTATTCATAAAATTTTAGGAAAAGCTTTGAAAGTCTCTCTGAAAAATCTGTGTAGAATTCACTTTGATAATTATATTACATCTAACAAACTCCCAGGTCGAGTTTCTACGTTGATTAAAACAACTTCATAAGTTTCCTAAGGCGCCTCGGTAATTTAAAGTTTCAGGGAACTAACTTATAAACGGTTATTATGAAATTTGATAAAATAATATTACTCATTTGCTTCTTTCCCTGCACAAACTGTGAATGATGATCAAAGGAATGCACGGAATGCTAAATATGTGATGAGCACGTTAGAAATAATAATTGGCCAAGTGCTTGTCAGCCCACGCACAGTGCAGGGTTCCGTAGTTACAAACACCTACTTGAGTTCATGCCACTAAAAACGTCTAAAAACTATTTTTCTACTTTTGTATGAAATTTTCCTTTTCTGAGTAAATTTTATAAATTGATCGCCTATAACTTCTTAATTTGTAAACACTACTTAGCTTTGATAGTTTTCCTTTTAATTTGATTATAAATACTATAGCTGTGAATTTTTTCACGTGTCCATATATAACTGTTTAGCAGATAGAGGGGGGGACACTTGACTCTAACAAAAATTTTCACTTTAAAACCAAATAATTCAGAAACAGATCCCTAAATCGAAAACGATGCTGACAAGCTTATAATATTTTTGAAAGACCTATTCAATGATATGCCACATAAATAATTAGCCAAGAAAAAAAATGTCTTTTCACTTTACTTGTATGGGCGCTACACAAAAAAAAATATTTTTCAATGCTTTATTTTACCACTTTTGCCGCATAATTTATATACATACCCATGCCAAATCACAACTTTCTAGTACTTATAGTCGCTGAGTAAAACCGCGGACGGACAGACAGACAGACAGACAGACATGGCGAAACTATAAGGGTTCCTTGTTTACTACGGAACCCTAAAAAGGAAATCCGAAATTGCTTCTTATCCATTTTAACCATAGTCTCCATAAGGATCCCAGCCAATTAAAAATTAAATGCTAAGAGCACCACAATGTCAAGCCTTACTTATGATATGTCGTTACAGAAAGACGTGATAGGATATTTACATTTGTCAATAAATGTAAAAAGTGAATGTTTATAGTCTATTTAGATATTTACACTTTTTATGGAAACATATATAACAATACAAAATATATTATTCAACATGCAAGCAGTTATGTAATCTGCCTTAACATATGTACATCTAAATGTTTCATATAATACCTGTAGATACGAGTATAAATATGAATGTTTTGAACTGCGCAAATCCGTAACGCAGCTACATTTTTAATAAAACTAACTTTCAACTTGCATTGAAAAAAATTGCGGAAGAAGTATCGCCGCATTAATATTAATGCAGTAACAGCTGTTCTTTACAACGTATAAAGTTACTGCATGAGATACTACGAGGGTTTATTGGAATATCTGATACCTTGTAGTCGAATCACGATCCTTACGTGTTTCGTATCTATGAAAATTTAATGCTTGATACTTAAGTATGACCCGGGTGAACTTCTTGTTGAAAAATGTAATTGGAATATTTTTCACCATCATAGAGACGTGTTTTAATATATACATTATATTTCTTATGCTTGTTGAAAAGTTCAAAATAATTAAAGACAATGCTTAAAACTGTCGCGAGATAGACGCAGAATACTACGAGCAAAATCGTGTATTAATAAGTCAGAAGGGTGCAATCAAAACTACATAGGCTTTATGTTCTTTAATCATAAAGGCTAGAGTTCTAAGGCCTGTTTTAAACTTCGTTGCACTCACACAGATATTATTAGACTGGCGCCTCGTCGTTTCTCGTCATGGAAACACATTTGTCAAGTAAGAAAAATATTCGAGAATAATGTAGACCTCCATATCGGCGCATATAAAAGGGCGAGTGTCTCGAGTGTGCGTCACGCCAGTTCAATACGAGGTACGAATACGATCACTTCGAAGCGAAGAAACCTACTTAAGTGCGACAAGTAGAAATACCTGCGACTACCTGGGTGAAATACCTGAACCTCTGCTGCTACGCGACTTGGACCTTGGACATAAGAAAGAAGGAAGAACATCTGCACGTGTAAACATGGGGTCTTTTGGTGAATAAATCATTCGGAGTTTGGTATTTTTCTCCTTATCTCAAACCCCAGTTTCGTCAGAAACTTCCGTATTCTACGACAAACCCTCGGGTCTCCCCTCGTGGAAAAGGGAGCGTGGTCAGTCGAAGCAGACCTGGTGTCTGTCAGTACTTAGTGCAGATGGAGATTCAAAATGTGACAGACGAGGTCATCGTGTGAAGTGACCCTTTAAGCACTAGGATGTATGAAGTTCCATGCATGCTTTTTTGGGAGAACAGAAAATAACTTAGAATGTAGTACATAGGGCGCACTATAAGTTTCCGGAACTGGCCACTTACATAAACAATATTTAAAAATTTATTGCAACATTTGAAAATAGAATTTTTTGGCTGTAGAATGCAGTTTGTTTCATCTGACTGTCTTTTGTTTTTACCTTGTGGCGCCATTTAAAAAATTGTGTCTGCATCAACATGGATTTAACTCGGGAAAATTTTCGTAGTATGATTTTCTACGATTTTAAGTGTAATTTGACAGCTCAACAGAGCATCGCTCGGCTTGAAACAGCTTTTGGCAATGAAGCACCATGCAAGACAACTGTTTATAGCTGGTTTGCAGAATTCAAGCGTGGTCGTATCAATCTCAGTGACGAATCTCGCGATGGTCGGCCGTCCACCGCTGTGACCAACAAAAACATCGATGCTGTGCGCCGTATGATTGAAACAGACAGGCATGTGACCTACCATGAAATTCGCGCATCCTTAGAAATAGGCATGAGTCAAATACAATTAATCCTACACAAACATTTGGGTGTGAGAAAGCTGTACTCGCGGTGGATCCCACACACCTTGACCGAGGCTCAAAAAACGGACCGCGTCACTTGGTGCAGTGCCATGCTTACCAGATTCAACGAAGGTGCGTCAAATTTGGTGTGGGACATAGTAACAGGTGACGAAACATGGATTTATTGCTACGATCCCAAAACAAAGCAGCAATCGAGCGTATGGGTCTTTCAAGATGAGCCGAAACCAACCAAAGTGGCGCGCGTGAAAAGTGCATCTAAGCGGATGATTGCTTCTTTTTTAATAAAACTGGACACGTGGCTACTGTTGCTTTAGAGAGTCGTCGTACAGTGAATAGTGACTGGTACACGACCATTTGTTTGCCGGAAGTTATTGACGAACTCCGTAAAAATAACCGTAAACGCCGTATCATCCTGCACCACGACAATGCTAGTTCTCACACGGCCAGACAGACAAACGACATTTTGAAGGCGAAAAATGTAGAACTCATGAGTCATCCTGCATACAGTCCCGACCTGGCACCTTGTGACTTTTTTCTGTTCCCAAAAATTAAGAACCAATTACGCGGTCAACGATTTTCATCACCAGAAGAGGCTGTCGAGGAGTATGAAAAACACGTTTCAGAGGTCACCACAGAGGAGTGGCACAAAAGTTTTCAAAACTGGTTTCATCGAATGAAAAAGTGCATAGACGCCAAGGGAGATTATTTTGAAAAACAATAAATTAATTTTGTACCTTTAATAGTATTTTTTCATATTCATTCCGGAAACTTATAGTGCGCCCCACGTAGCTGCTTTTCTTCCCATGCAAATAGGTAATACTTCTAAGTTCGTTCATGTCAACTATCCATAATAATCTATATTATTTATGGTATACGTTCAAAGTTCGCAATGTAATGGCTGTGTGGGTGTGTTTCAAAGGTTAATAATGACAAAAGAAAAAGCGAGTCGGAGTGGTGCTGGCAGAAGTTTTCACATTTTTACATCTAATCGCTTACTTTCATTAGGGCGCGTTCAGACGACGCGCGCAAGCCAAGCCCGCGCCTTGCGCACGACAAGCGTATTTTCAATTTGTTACATATAATTTAAGTCATAACACATAAATACAACTCAAATGCATTTCACCGAAAACCAGACGGGGCAAGTGCCGGACAGGTGCCGGACAGGTGCAAGGCAAAGGTAAGGTGAAAGCAAAGCAGAGGCAAAGAGAGCCCGTGGCGTAGGCGAGGAATGCGTGTGTTAACTTTGGTTGTGTGATAGGACTCAAAAAATATGTAACAAACAAAAATTTCAAAGTGCACTATACTTGCGAGTGGCATACGCTAGGCGTGTTAGGCATGCAGGTGCTAGGCGTGGGCTTGGCGGAGGATTGGCGGAGGCTTGGCGTGCGCGTGTCGTCCGAACACGCCCCAGCTAAAATAAATGTCACGTCCGCGCCAGTTTTAACCGACTACAGGGCAGCACATTATATCTGATATATAGGTATATAAGAATATATAGTATTAGTCATGTCACATAGTTTGCCATGATAATGGTATCAAGTATACTAAGTCAATAAAATTTAGGATATTAAGCGATAGACGCGTTTTGGCCGCAGATAAATAGTATATAGTATAGATGTAGCCCTGTTTGTATATCACATTGAAAGTCTTAATTGAGCGAGCGGCGAATCACAGAGAATAAGGCGCATGTTGACAAGACGTGCTTCCAACGAGACTCAGAGTATCAAGTGGTATCGTTATTGTGTTTATCATAACTCGAATAAATCTGTTAAGACTGTAGAAAAGGCCAAGGCCACTGTCAGTATGGATATTTTTAAACCTCGACGGAAAAAGAGCGGTGTTATAAGTTTGAGGCCAATGTCTTTCTTTTATTTATTAAATTATTTTACGGCTCTGGATACTAGTCCTTTAGAGCCCACCTTTATTTTTCACTTCTTAATTCCTAGCCTTTCTTTTTCTTCCTCCTCACCTTATCCCACCTTATCCCACCTGTTTATGACTAAACAGCGCGTCGTGTCTCGGTCCGTCCTGACCAATAAGGTTTCATTTTGCAGGCCCCTAACAACTATTTCGAAATCGACGATTTTACCGCCCTTCTGATTTCGCCGCCCGGGATAAGTGCAGTTCCTTTTAGTACTTAAACTAAATCGCTGTCTGTACATGGAAGATAAATGAGAAAAAATATTGTTGAGGGCTTTTATCAATGCAATAGGATGCATTTTTAGGATTTTTGTCTGTTTGTCTGTGCGTTTGTTCACGCTAATCTCGAAAACGACTGAACCGATTCGGTTGCGGTTTCCACTAATGTATTTTGATACGCTTCACTTAACATATAGTGTTTGTTTAATTTAAATCCGTTTATAAATAAAAAAGTTGTATCAATTTAAAATATCACGGCCTACATTTTTGTTCGAAAAATTGATTTTAAAGTTACCAATGCAACCGATTGCCTAAAACTTTTGTTAATCGTTATATAAAATGATGATTGATTGACTCGCATACAAAGGGTTCCGTGCCATTATCTGTAAAAATCATGTTTGTTGTATGGGAATACCTACCTACTTAAATACTGTTTTATTCTGTTTTAGTATGTGATGTTATGTAAAGCGGCAATAGAAATACATCATCTGTGAAAATTTAACTGTCTAGCTATCACAGTTTATGAGATACAGCCTGGCGACAGACAGACGGACAGTAATAGAAATACATCATCTGTGAAAATTTAACTGTCTAGCTATCACAGTTTATGAGATACACCCTGGTGACAGACAGACGGACAGTAGAGTCTTAGTAATAGGGTCCGTTTTTACCCTTTGGGTACGAAATTCTAAATATTTACAAATTCGTGGTTGCGGAGCGTTCTTAAAAATTGAGCGGCCATCTTGCCAGGTCTGTGAAGCGGGAAGTAGCACATGGGCCTGGCAAAAGCGGTAAAAGCGTTGACACCGTAAGTTTTACAGCGGCTAGGTATTGTTGCTGTAAATTACCATCACCATCTGTGAAAATTTCAACTGTCTAGCTATCACGGTTCATTTTACCTCGCTTATTTAATCTTCAGATTTTAACATTTAGGTATATCCTTTTAAGCATTGCGGATTATGCACACTTCAGAGAAAAAAAAAATCGGCCGTCCTCTATGGTCTCCTGTCTATGGTCACGCCTGGACGCTGGCAATGATATGTGTCTAGATTGTCATTCGTTTTTTTTTTGTGCTGCGCACATTTTGCACGCTTTTCCCATTAATATTTATAAACTAGTGTATAATGGGAAATAAATAAGTAGCTTTTGCAGTTATCGTTGTGTCAAGTTAGAACCTGTTTCTACGAGGTGAAGTTATTGTGAATATTGTTGGCAACTAGCTGGACTGCCGAAACTCTTCGGGACCTAGTCAATGTTTTTACCTAGCATACGTGCTTTGCAGCTATCAGGGCCACTTCTGTGGTAGACCCGCAAGGCTTGACATTAACATGCCATGCTCAGGAAGGTTTTTGGGACCTATCCTGTTTTGTTTTACTTCATATGCTACGCAAAAGATTCTAAAACGATACGTTTGACAATAAAATCTCTGGACGATTTTTGGGATCGATCCGTTGTCTTATTTTATTGCTAAGCAAATGAAGATGCCAAAATGCTAGATGTATTCTTGGGGTAAGTACTTACCTGCTATGCAACTGAAGATTTTTAAATGTTACAAAAGTCTTTAGATACTTTATTGTATAAACAAAATATGTAATGTCTTATACACGTATTGCACTCAGTATAGTTTTTGGGATTATATCACGCATCTACTTGACATAAACATGCTGGCGACGTTGACAGTACGGTAGGTACCTACCTACTGTCTTACAATGCAAGTATGGCGAGATAAAAAATTACCAGCTAAATGCCGTCACTATTCATATTTGTGTCGAACTGACCACTATTCAACAGTTCTAAGCAATCAGGATAATTCAAGGGATTATTCCGCCGCTGAACTGGCTCTTGATAGATATTAATACAAATACAATCGACCATTTAATGAATCTATACCTAAGACATTGCATACTGCGGCCATATCTATGTATCCTTAGAAGGAAATCACACCGATTTTTATGGTACAAGTATGAACCTATGCCTAAGTAATATATTTATTTTAGCTTTGAATTGACATAAATTTATTCCAAAAGGTGATGGCTGGTGATGGCTGTATTCTTAAATCAGAATCTCTATTAGAAACCGTGACATAAAACATCAGTATACTTGTATCTACATAATATTTTTAATAATGTACCTATATGGTCATGCATGTATATTAAAAGCATTATATCCCGTTACTCGTAAGAGAGTGATGTCAAGTAGCTAAATTTAAATTTATTTTGGAAGCAACTGAAATAAATTGGATTCATGAAAAAAGACTTCTTTCAATAAAAAAAGTAGTCGACAAATGACATACGAGTACTTTCATATAATCTTGGTACATGTTATGTTATCTTACCAAAACGCAACAGTGCCCGATAAATAATAAGACATCTATAAATTTTCAAACTATTATGCTAACTACCTATTATTTACTAGTTGACACAGATGATAGATCAATCTTGCGCCGTGCGCCAGTCTCATGGCGCACGGCGGTCTTCCATAATGATATCTCAATTATGTCATTTGTGGGAGACCCAGCGGTACATGGCGTTCCATTGAGCCAACATGTCACCGTCTTCAGCGGACGTCACCAGGTATCGTATAGGAAGTGAAAATTCAGCCAGAACGTGGTTTATGTAGTTTACTGTAGCATCAAAGATTCCTCCTTGATTAAGCGAGGCTAACTGTTATGTTATGAATTGGAAGATAAAGTCTACCTGTGCAATGATTCAGCAATGGATTTTTTGTATAAAATACTATACTATTTTCGTAATGAGTACCAGCAACCAAAGCTATCTCATCAGAGGTAGAAAACTAATTGGTTTACCATAACCAATACTTGGACTTAGTAATAGTAACAACTGCATGGAATAAGTCATCCATAACATCCATAGGGTTAGATATTGTTTGGTTACTTGTAACTCCTTAACGTACAAGCAATATTTCTGAATTATTTTAATCGTACTTTCTTGTATTTATGACCTCTTTTAATTTATCAAAGAAATCATGTTTTAATACTGGTACTAACACAAAAATGTAAATTGCAATATGATCCTTGTTGGTCGAAATAAAAATATTTTATTCATTTATCTATTATATATTTATATAAAAGGATATGATTAATTTACTTTTAAATAGTTTTACCAGCAGTTTAACAATAATTATTATTATTCGTAGTTTTACCAGAACTGCGTGTTATAAATATAAAGTCGAGGACTTTTCTTTTCATCATAAGATTACTGAGTCTACTCTTAAGTACAATAACAACATGTAGTTTTATGTATTCCACAAGTTGTAAGAATATTGACAATATTTGTCAACATATTCAGTATTGAAAAATGTGGATCTCTGTTTCAATGTTAATTCTTGCTATTGAACTTGCTAAGTGCTAACTGCCCTTCCACCCTCAATAAGTATCCTAAGCGGTGTTCCTCAAAAGAATTCATTCTGAACATTTTTCGATAATCTTAAGGATTCAAATTTTATCTCTGGAAAAGATTTAAATAAAATTTACTAACCAATTATTAAATGTCCATACCTTGTTAAGGGTATTCATGGAATATGTCTGTCGGACAAAATTAAACAAAATATTGAAGAAGAGAGGAGGGAGGGAGTGTGATTTAGCTGTTAACCCCAGCAGATGATGTTATATTGTTTATATCGTGAAATTGATAATATTTGTTTAAAATAAATATAAACAAATTAAATCAAATAACAGATTTTGGTAATACACCACAGTTTGCATTCCTTTATGAACAAAAAGTATGTGCTTTAAATGTATTGGATCCTAAAATTTTGAATTTGAAACAGTAGGTAAAAACACTTGGTTTAATAAATTAAATAACGCTGCTGCCACGATGGACAAGTGATTAACCACATAATGTATTGTTAAAAAAGTATATATATATATATAATGTAATTTTTGATTCAAGTACTCTGGGTTATATCTTTATAGATTTCGATATACTTACCAGATTTTCGGTTCAACGATTGATTAAAATTTTTAATACTTTCCCCTAATGATTTTGATGGCACTTGTACTCGTACCTACTCATTAATCATAATTTATCGTCGTTGTCGATGTTCATAAATTGTTTCAACGGTTCTTCCTTTATTATCTTAAGTTTCTTTTAAAACTTAAAAGCTTTAATATTATGTTTGAATAAATACGATAGAGTAGGTTCAAGGGAGAAATAATGGTAGATTTAATTTTGGATTAATTGGTAACTATAGAAATATAGATCATAACTTTTTTTTTTCATTGAAAGGGAAAGAATAATGCACTGTATATTTCCATATTTGTAAAATTATAACATACATAACTACTTAACTATAGTTAAGTGAGAAATGGTACCTAATGTGTTCTGGTTAATTTATTTTTCAGAATGTGAACAATATGTCAGTGAACTTAAGAGATTGATTTGATCGCGGAAAGTCTTGCCATTTCCTTTTTAAGCTCTCAAAGTCTACCTAAATGTTAAAATCTGAAGATTGAATAAGCAAGGTAAAATTAATGATTAAACGAACTTACCTTAAGTGAAGTTCTATCATAATTTCATGAGCTTATTTAATCGATGATTTTAACTCCCACCCGACCCATAGAGATAGTAAATGCACTAACATGTCCTATCTCCTCCCATTTAGGAAATGCCATGACTTTCGTGCGGTCTGTATGTATTTTTTAGCTCTCAACAGAATGACAATCTAGACACATATCATTGCCAGCGTCCGGGCGAGACCATAGACAGGAAACCATAGAGGACGGCCGATTTTTTTTTTCTCTGAAGTGTGCGTAATCCGCCATGCATAAAAGGATATATCTAAATGTTAAAATCTTCGATTGAATAAGCTCGTAAAATTATGATAGAACTTCACTTAAGGTAAGTTCGTTTAATCATTAATTAGATACAGCCTGGTGACAGACAGGTCTTAGTAATAGGGTCCCGTTTGTACCCTTTGGGTACGAGTTCCTAAATATTTACAATTTCTATGGTTTCGGAGTGTTCTTAAAAATTAGTTTTTTTTGGGCACCGATAGATGATAGCGCTGTTCAAAAATTTAAAATTTAAATGCAATTCTGGGCAAATTAATATTTCATAATGAGCATCAGTTCTAACTACTAAATGTCACCGTCTAATAAAAGGCCCTATCTGGTATCGCAACCAAACAATGGAACGGAAAGCTAGTTTTACAGCCTCTGCAGACAGAGCCTAGGGTTGCAAGACGCCGCCCAACAGCCATTCTCATAAACTTAAGTCCACGCTGACGAAGTCGCGGGCAACAGCTAGTTATAAATAAACACAGAGTTACAGGTAGGGAATAATTTCAAAGATTTAATAACTTAATTTACTTTATGTAATTTATTGACGCAAAGTGTTTAAATCGGTGTAGGTAACGCTGTGCTATTTAAAAAGTTGCTTTAGTAATTAAATGCATTTGCTATGAATTAAAGTCCCGTACACAATAAAGGTATTGCCCAAATACATCTCATTTTATTTCGAATCGATACTCATGCATTTTTGGCCTCTAGCACCACTCTTTATATTTGTAAAATTTAATTTTCCTTTTTTTGCACCGCTGGCGTCAATTAATATTAACTAAACGACACGTTAAAATTCATTTGATGTCTCTTTTTCGTATTTATTCAAACAAGCGAAACTTCAATGATTTTAAATTCGATTGTTTTTGTGTGATAAAAGCGTGAAATGCCGCCTAAAATTGTACCTATACGTTAATTAGGTATGTATTTCGTTGTAATAGATATACTTGCTGTTTAAGGGCTATAACAGATGAGCGACAGTATGCCAGCGATACTTGTCAGCGACGGTCACGCGTCATATGTCAGTTTGTTACTTTTGTCAATAACTGACAAGAACTGTTACCGACGGTCGCTGACCGTCGGTGACATACTGACGCTCGTCGGTAGCTGGAGCCTTAAGATGTTCAGTCAAAAACATTGCCTGTAGCTTGGTTTTTAAATACATACTCGTGTTTAGTATCTATCCCTAATTAAGATTTAGTTTAACATGTATTTTACTAGCAAAGCTTTGTAGCAAAGTAAATGGTTTATTTTATTGAATTGTAGTGACGTGAATAGACGTGAATTAATAAAAAAACTATTTATAGACAGGTACAGTCCGTTCGGTCAATTTGTTAAACAAACCATTGACCGAATGGACAAAGCAATATTCTAAGGCGCAGTCTTTGTGGCGCGCCGACGGCAAGCACACTAACCAATTTCAAATCGAGACTTGTGATTTTTTTACAAAGTATATCACAATTACGTATGGCATGGGTTCTTGAATACTGCAAAGCTTTATTCGCTGATCCTGAATCAACTCAACTGACAGATTTTGAATAGAAAGTTCTTTGTAAACATTTTATCAATCATCCCTTATATTATTTCTGTGTGTAAACGTTTTATGCTATTTACACAAAGTTCCATGTTACGTTAGCCCATTTTAATTCCATACAACGACATATATTATATTTGCCGTAGCGTCTCACTAATTGGAAACTGCCGCCTGCAATAAATTCAAGATACCTGCATGCAGGTTGCATATTGTAGCGCCGTAGAGCCGACTGTATTCAATTAATATCTAATATGAGATATAGTTACTTCATACCGTGTGGTTTCCTATCCATCTATCTTTATAAATTAAAGGACTTAGCACAAACATCCTTTACTACAAATGTATTTCCAAGCGGGAGTCGTTTGACGGCGGCGTGGTGGAAAACTTTTCACTGAAATTCATTTTCTGGAAGGGTTGACGTCAGGGGAAAAAGAAGCCAAAAAGCAAAGTTTGGAACACGGAACCATGTAATTGAAAACAGGCTAAGATGAAAAGACGAAGTCATTTTGGAGCAACCTAATTTAAAAAACATAATATTACTGTGTGAATGTGTTTTCACCATACTAAGCTGTAGGTAAATGATCTGACATGAACAAGAACATATAGTATAATATACAAAATTGACAATTTCAAATGATAAAAATATCCAAAGATAAGTAAATGATTTTGATATTGACTTTATATGGCTCTATTGTCTACCTATTTTACTGCAAAGAAAATCTTTTTTATTGGAAATTGTATAGTAGATACTAATAGCAGACTTTAGCAGAGGTAACATAGTCAAAACAAACAGTACACTAAACCACATCAGTCAATAAGGGAAAGCTTTAGGTCAATAAAAACAATCAACCTCTGGTTAATACTGCAGAACGAAAGGCATAAAATTGTATGCGATCTGTCAATAAAACGCAGTGATGTGCGGCAATGAGCAAATTGAAAAAGTACTACAATGTTGAGTAACTCTGGCAAATAAAACCAAACCAGTGTAACTTTTAGTCACTACTATATATAAAAAATTTGCATCGTCGTTTCACGTATGCACGACACACCTACGAGTACGTTCAACATATAGGTCAATTTATATATCATTCAAAGATACAGTCTATTTCAAAGTTTTACCAAACTCTTAAAATATTCAGTGGGTGAAGGTTTGAAAATCGGAGGTTTCAAGTCGTCGCTGTCTTTTGTATTTACTTCCCCTACGAAAAAGCTTCGTAGTTTTTTGATAGTTAGAGAAAATAAATTACAAGGGAATTCATTTTATAAGAAAAACATTATTTAAAGGGCGGTAACTGTGGGTGGTATCGTGTGTTTATTTGATCTACTTTTCGATCGAAATACGATCGGTAAGAATAGATCTTTTTAGGGTTCCGTACCCACGGGACCCTATCACTGACTCCGCTGTCCGTCTGTTCATCTGTCTGTCTGTCACCAGGCTGTATCTCATGAACCGTGATTGTTAGACAATTGAAATTCACAATGATGTATTTCTGTTGCTGCTATAATAAAAATACTAAAAACAGAATAAAATAAATATTTAAGTGGCTCCCAATCAATAAACGTGATTACATAGATCATCATCATTTCAGCCGTACAACGTCCACTATGACCAATCGAGACTACAAAATGACCGATCTAGAGCGGCCTACATCTAGCGCCTTCCAGTGACCTTGGTCAGGTCGTCAGACCACCTTGTGGGTGGATGTCCTACGCTTCGCTTGCCAGTACGTGTTTGCCATTAGAGAACCTTTTTCCCCATTGGCCATCGGTTCGTCATGCTATGTGTCCCGCCTACTGCCACTTCAACGAACTAATCCGCTGATTACATAGGTATTGGTATGGAAACCTTCCTGTTCCATGTTCGATTTCAAGTGGTTTACTTAAAGCTAAGCGAGTACACTGGATAAAATAATAAGGCTACGTTTTATCTTAGAATTGTAAAAGTTCCCATGGTTTTGTAAAATAGCACACGATAGCAGAGTTTACTTTATAATCATCATTATCATATGAACTATGTTTTTGTCGATGTACTTTCCATGTCTCCCAATCTTAGAATTGATGTTATCTTTCTCTATACGATAGTACTTTAATCGGTTTCACTTTATCCATCAACGATTTCGTTTACCTCTTCTTTCCTAGATCTTTTCTTTTATGATAATAATTTCATTCAAATCATCGTACTTTTATAATAAAATAAATCAAATATACCAGAGAAACTAAAATACGTATACACATACTTGTAGAAGTTCATTCAGTGTTGCGCCAACACAGGGCTGATATCGAGTTGGCACCGACTGCTCGGATGTCACAGAATATAAATATATTTATAGATGGTATAAGAATGCATAAAATAAACAAATATATACCTATGTTTGTAAAACTGCTGAAAACTGGCAATATACTTCTATATTAGTGAATCGTTAAGACAAACCACAATGACAAGCGAGCTCCAAAGGAAGAATACTATCAATTACAATAGAGGCGATTTATAGAGACACGAAACACTGTTTTATTTTATTGTATAAAGCAACAAGATTTGTGTAATGAAATAAAAACATTTGAAGAGGTTTATAACTTTATTTAAGTTGTTTGATCTTCAAATCCTTTTTTGAGGTTTTAGTACCTATGCTACGAGCACCTAATAATACTTCTCATCTAAAAGAAAAACGGTCAAAAGTGGGTCACGCAAGAATAGCTAATTTAAACACAAAAATATTGATGATCTTGACATTACTGAAATTGTTGGGTTGTGATGCATAGTCGTTAAATAACACCCTTTTGAACGAACAAAGACATTGAGCATTTTATGCGAAACTTTATTCAACTGCGAACTCAAACGAGCCAACGACAAAATTCGGTTAGCAGTCAGATTAGACAACGCGCATCGGTTCGGTGAATGAACTGAAAAGCCCAGAATAGGAATACTTTGTTCGCTAAACTCTAAACTATTTATCTAGGGTTTGAGCCATTATCAAAGCTTTTTACTATTTAACTTTCACACTTCGAACCTATTTTCACGGGATTCAGTATGAACCGTTCTGTCAGACTGCCTGCGACCACTAAGGATGTAAATTCTTAGAAACGATAATTTAACAAAAAAAAAGTAATGTTACCAATAAAAATAAAAGGAAAAACTAATTTATAAAAATAAATTATGATATTATTAATTATCCAATCATAAAAATTATTAATTATTGTTAACCTTTTTTTGTTATTTATATTGATCTATAGATTTTAAAGCTATGGGATACCTACAATCTTATCCCGGCGTAAATGAGGTGATTAACTGCTACACTAGCTATGAGGTGGGTAGGAGATACCAGAAACGTTAAAAATCTTTTTTTTTTATATTATGGTTGGTTAAATAGATTTTTTCTTCAGTTACATTAATAATAGTACCCATCCAACAAGATCAGTAAAGTATCAGCACTAAGTGCAAAAAGCGTTATTTTTACTGAAATAAAATGACCTTAAATTTCATTTAAAAAAAAATCATGTTTAGGTAGTTTAACTTCTGTTCACATAAAAATCTTACGAAATTTCAATTACTTTGATTAATCGATACGAAAATAGTATTTTCTGATTAGTATGCTGAAAATAGGTTGTGAAGTATTATGAGGTCATAATATGTCTAATACACTGAAAAAAAATAACGACTACGAGGTCGGGTATGACGTACCCCAGCCACGTTTGCACACGTGTATTTACCGTAGCAACCATTGCAACATCAAATTTGTAACTGTACCCTAAACCTCACAGCCACACCTCCAGCTACTGCAAGGACTGGACTTCCATGAAAACAGAAACATTAAATAATCTGCGTTTAAAAATTTCTCTAGTATTACATACCCGACCTCACTCACGCCGGGTTATAATTGGTCATGAAGCATTGTAAATTGAGATGTGATGCACAATCGTTAAAACAACATCATATTAAATAAACAAAAGCTTTGGGCGCATTCTGCGTAACTATATTCAAGTCTGAATCACTAACGGAGTTTATCTCAAATTGTCTTCGAGTGAGCCAACGGCAAAATTTAGTTAGAAGACAGCAGTAGACAAAGCATTGCAAAGTCCCACATCGTCGGTTCGGTGAATGCATAGACCTTAATTTTTTTTTACTGCCTAAGGATGAATGAACTGATTTTGTTCGTCAGAAAATAAAATTTTGTTCACTTAACTTTAAACTATTTTACAAGCTACTGCAAAAAGCTTTCGCATACACACTACAATCATAATGTGCTTAAAATGATGTGTAAACGCAAATAGAAACGATAGGTTTTCAAAGATATTAAATTTTTTTAGGTATTTGTTCACACCTCCAAAGGAAGAAATTTCTACTTGCAATTTTTGGATACAGATCGAATTAACTAAAGAGAAATCGTTTGCTCTTTGATATTTATTTCTGAGAACCTGCAATTTCTCTAATCGGATCGGGATGCTTTTGCCGTTGGCATGCACTATTCGCAGAATGTAATACAAAATTGAAGTTTCAGTTTTCGACCACGGATTAAAGGACATTTTGAACGTGGGGATGTCCAATACAATATTTAAATAGGTAATTTGTCCACAGTTCTGTTTCTCAAATAAAGAGGTCTTTATTTGGGAAACAGAACTGTGGACAAATAGAGTGAACTACGAGTGGGTACTCGTAGTTCACTCTATTTCAATTTAAATTTCTCTATTGCTTTTCACATTGTACATATATTACTCTTTCTACATAGTCACTTCTTAAATTAGTAGGTATAACATTACCTACTAATTTAAGAAGTAATTAAATTAGTAGGTAATGTTGTCAGGGTATACAACTTGATAAGGCATTGCAACAGAAAACAATGGAATGGCATGCGGATTTATCATTGCTAAAAGTAATTATCGAAATAAAGATCAATTTGTATGGTAGTTTATTAGATAAGTAAAGTAGTTTTTATACAAAGTCAGTTTTTTATTTACTTATTTAAATACTAGATAAATTTGTTTACTTAAATATATTTACATTTGATTTATAATAAAATGCCATTTATTCTATGCATTTATTTTTGTATTTCATAGACTTTTAATATATATTTTTTAATTTATTCAGTACTCATGTCAATTGTTCAGTTATTTTAAATACAAGTTTTATCATGTCAAGTTATTTTGTTATATTTATTACATTAAATGTAAATTTTTAAATATCCGATATACTTTCAAATGTTATTCGTCATTTCTTTTATATTTTTTCAAATCTTTGTCATTAAAAACTCGTCCCATGTGTAATTTTTTTTATCTACAAGTAGTGCTTTCAATTTTTATTAAAAATGAAATCCTTCTTCTCTGCTCTCAATAGATCTAGGAGGGTTTTATAGAATTTTGACATTGAAAGCGGTCCGGAGTTAAATATTTCTAAATGACGAGTAGACTTCGGCCTAGCTAACATGTTCTTCCTTGTAGGATGGCGACGTGATTAGTCGTCTTTTTTTGTGGAGTACTGGGGTACTTTCGTACAAATTTGGTAGTTTCTAAAATATGTATATGCATGGCAATGCCAGTATTTTTAAATCTTTAAAATACGGTTTACAGCTATCTCTCGCCTTAGTATTAGGTATGATCCGTATGCAATTCTTTTGGAGAATTAATGCTAGCTCTAGCTATCCGTATGCAATTCTTATACTATTTACAAATTACCCAGCGGACCAAGGTACGCAACGCACGAGTAGATATAGGATTCACCGTATGTATTTGAAAAGAAATAATAGAGTAATTCTGCCAAAGAAAATTAAGTTTTCTTTACTTTCTTTGGCAGAATTACTCTATTAAATTTGAATAATTTTGAATTAAAAAAACTGATATAGGTATCTAGTTTAAGTATTAATAATACTCATTGACCGAGCGAGCGAAGCGAGCGAGGTCTCTAAATCGAGTTGGGGGCGAAAACACATTGTATGTATGTATGTTTGTACCGCGATAACTGCCGATTCAATGGTCCGATTTTGATGAAATTTGGTAGGCATGTAGGAGATATTAATAGATTTTTTAAGTTCGTTGAGCATCAAAATCGGTTTAGTAGTTTTTGTCATAAAAATGTCCGCGATTAAGTAGCAAACAAAACCATAGCGCGTTCTAACTTTGGATAGCACCATCTAGTAGTTCACCCCTGAACTGTGAACTTGCGATCCACATATCTCAGAAACCCCTTGACCGATTTGGTTCATGTTCGAACTTAAAAATATTGGCCATATCTACCAAATTTCATGAAGCTCCAATTAAAATTACTCGAGTAATCGTCGAATAAACATACATACATACGAAACAAATACGAATTGTTCAAGTAGACTCGGAGAACTTCGCTAGCTTCGTTCAATAAAAAATAAACCGGCCAAGTCTCTAACATGGACTAAAATCGACTGGCATACATATCTTTAGAAGTAACGACAGCCTTGTATAACTATTTCTGAAACAAATGTTACCTACTATAATAATATTTTCAAATAATTGTAACTTAGAAATACTGTTAGGGCAGAAAAATAGGTAGGTTAAGGTTATTTTTTATGACCTCCCGGTAAAACTGTTAGGGCAGAAAAATACGTAGGTAAAGGTTATTTTTTTATAAGCATCCAAATACACTATTAAGGCAGACAAATAGGTAGGTTAAGGTTATTTTTTTATGACCGAAACTGAATCGGTTTTTCAACATTCGATTGGTAGATGAACCGTTGGTAAACCGAATTTTTAACCAATTAACTTTTCATCTAAAGAACTTTTCACCTACGAACGTTTCACCAACATAACTTTACGTCAGTGAATGCTTAACCAAATTCATTGACGTAAAGTTATGTTGGTGAAACGTTCGTGGGTGAAAAGTTCTTTGGATAAAAAGTCAATTGGTTAAAAATTCTGTTAACTAACGGTTTATGGGCCAATCTAATGTTGGTAAACCGTTTTAGTTTCTTTATGACCACCAGGAAAAACTGTTAGGGCAGGAAAGTGATTAGGCGTAACAGTTTTGTGCGTTTCCGTTTTTTGAAAATATAAATTGTTCATTGAGAAAAATAGAAGTTATTAAGTATTAGACGTAATGAATAATTTGGGAAATAAATATGCAGCGTAAAATTAAGCGAAAAGCAATTAGACTATACTAAATTAGGATTAATGATAAAAGATAATGGTCCTAAAAAAATTTGTACGGAAAGTTACTGCGCCAATCTTTATTAGGAATATAAAAAAATAGGGGAACCAATATAGACCCATGGGAGCTACATTGATTTTTTTTTTAATTTTATTCTACCACTTTTTTAGCATGGTTAGTATACGGACGGACGTACGGACCGACAGACAGACAGATAGACAGACAGACATAGCAAAACTATGAGGGTTACTTGTAGGTACTACGGAACCCTAAAAATTAAAATAATAATTTAAAAAAAAAATACAAAATCCGGACTGCTTTTTTATACTTATACCCAGTGTCACACTCAAAATTAAGACGAATCTAATGACAACTCTCAAGCATAAATCCATCAAGCCGTTCAGGCCACAGAGCGTACCAAACAATTATACATACTACATACTTCGTACGCCCCGTAGTTTCGGCTGTCAGTCAGTCAGTCATTCAGTATCGCAAAATTTTATATATATATTGATGATTGATTGATTGATGATGATAAGTAGATCCCACTATTGTAGCTATTTCTTTAATTGTGATCTTAACTTGCTCATCATCACTCTCCAATCATCACTGGACAATTGGACATACGAGTATATCAATAAAAACGCGAATAATAATCGCGAGGTCTAAATTCGTGGCGAACTACTAGTTTACTCTAAAATGTATGGTTATGTTTATCAGACTAGTTAGTTACTTTGTAACTTTAATTTTCGGATTCACTCATACAAATATTGTTGTAGTATGTACGCACTTTTTGAAAATATAAACGTTATTTTATTATTTTATGGTTCCACACCTTATACGAATCCCTTGCAGGATAACTCACTTGTAGGTCTGGACATCTGTCACAGTAAATTTGCTACGAAACAACTTACCCAATTGAAATTAGTACATGGTATCACAGTACGTAAAGTACTTAACGACAAAACTATACATGTGGGTCAAGTTCATACTAAGTATATCAACTTGACTGCAAATATTAGTTTGTACTTAAATTTATTATGTAACGATTCTCTCAATGGGCGAGCCCGACTCTTACTTGGGCGGTTTTGACACCTCCATGGCGTAGTGGTCACCATGCAAGTCCGCCACTCTAAAGGTTCCGGGTTCGATCCCCGGTCAGGGCAAGTTGGAAATGAATGGCCTTTTTCAAATTGTCCTGGGTTTTGGATGTTTATCTATTTATTTATTTGTTATAAAATATATATGTAGTACCATTGAGTTAGTATCCCATAACACACATCTCGAACTTACTGTGAGGCTAGCTCAATCTGTGTGATTTGTCCATATATATTTATTTATATAATATTTATTCATTACTCACACTACCTACTAAAGCGAATTTTTAGCAGTTTTATTTTTATGCCACCCGAAAGATACTCAGAATAGCAGTTTAATGCTCGACCGTTCCGGGTTCTGGACAAAAACTTAACTGCATTTTTATTTAAATTGTTGGCAGTGCTTTTTTAATTGTGTTTCTTAGACCGGACACTTTATCGTTTTAAAAGCAAGATGCGCCACAAAACAAATTGTATTTAAAATAACCAGCCAAGTGCGAGTCGCACTCGTGTACGAAGGGTTCCGTGCCATTATCTATAAAAAAAATCACGTATGTTGTATAGCAGCCCCTTAAATATTTATTTTATTATATTTTTATTATTTTTTGTTATAGTGGCAACAGAAATACATCAATAGTGAAAAGTTCAACTGTCTAGCTATCACGGTTCATGTGATACAGCCTGGTGACAGACAGATGGTCAGACGTACAGCGGAGGCTAAGTAATAGTGTCCCGTTCTTACTCTTTGGATAAACCCTAAAAAAGATGTTATACCTAGTTATTTCATCACCTATACCTAGTTATTTACTCACTAAAATAAACAAACAAACGACCACTTACCTATTCGTTAATGGATGACTAGTGTAATCATTCCAAATTACGGCTGGACAGTCATCATCATCATCCGAGCGTATTCCCGGTTGCATCCTCAGCAGTAACGCTTCAGAGCCCGGGGTCTGCTTTCCTAACCAAGGTGATTTGACGAGGTTACTGGTTTTTACACAGAGCGACTGCCGTCTGACCTCCACAACCCAAGGGCAAACCAGAAACCAATCCTTGGATAGTTTGATGATCAAACGCTAGGTGGCGTTCGGGACCCACAGTTTAACGTGCCTTCCGAAACACGGAATCATCTTTCTTTTCGGATAATCAGGTGATTCAAGCCTGCAATATCCTATCCAGACTGGAAACAACTTTTTCACAAAGTATGTTTCCTAGTGGGAATCGAACCCATGACCTCCGGGTCACAAGGCGAACGCCTTGACCACTGGACCACGGAGGCAGTCAACGCTGGACAGTGAACGATAATTATTACTTGTGGCTTCGTAAACAAATTGTTGGTGTCTATACCTATAATTTACTATGTTATCAAATTTTTTGATAACATGGTAAATAACATATCAAATTCATGCTAATTATGTTATCAAACTTGTGACTAGATTTTTATTTTTTAATGCCGAAAGTTCGTATAAAGATTTTTGTTTTTAGTTTGATATATTTTTAATTTAATTGATTTGTACTGGAAGTACCGAGTATATATCAAACCAAGTTATTTGCTAGGCAAATAAAAAAAAAACACCCGACTTTCCACAGATTCATATGTAAACACCATCTTGTGATGGGCGGAGAAACTTAATTGTAGAATTTAAGTTCGCGGCGCAATCTTTTATTTGACACGCGAACTACGAAATCCTCGATATTCAAGCTTTAATCCCCAATAATGTTTAAACGGCCGAACTGAATTACATCAAAAATAGCCAAGAACCACCGCAAGGTAATTTGCTTTCACGTTAAAAAACTGCGTCGAAATCGGTGCATCCGTTCGAGCGCTAGGATGCCACAGACAGACAGACAGACGTGAGTGTTAAACTTATAACACTCCTCTTTTTGTGTCGGGGGTTAAAAAAAATCATCTGAATCTATAAATGCAAACTGCTTATTTCATCAATTGCAAGTTATAGAACGTGGAAGGGACATACCCGTAATAAATCGAACCACGGGCTATGGTAGATCACTGCAGTATAATAAAATTTAAATAACTGTCAAGAAACAAATATAAATTTCGACATTTCCACACAAACGTTTCCAGCCGCCCGAGCAATTTGTAAGACAATGTCGAATTGTTTTTTTTGTTTTTTGACTGTTATTTTAATTTCATTATACTATAGTGATTTATTATAGCCCGTGGTTCGATTTATTACGGATATGTCCCTTTCACGTTGTATAAAACCCACCAACAACTTGAAAAGTCTTTCTTTTTCTTAATTTTTTTGTCGGTTATTTACCTATTTATATGTGAGTATGTGTATATAAAATATAGTATCGTTGAATTAGTAAGTATCCCACAAAAAATAAAGTATTATATGGTACCGCATAACACATGTTAAGACTTATTTAAGGGCTAACTCAATCTGTATAAATGTGTATCTATTACCTAACATTGCTTAATTACCTACCCTTTAAAATTATAAGCTTTTGGCAATTTAATCGCAGAATTTGTCTTTCTTGTCCTCTTCTATCCTTTACCTTTATTATGTGAATATCTTATTCGTTTTCGAAATACTAAAGGTAATATAAATAACCGGCCAAGTGCGAGTCGGACTACCGTACCATTATCTATAAAAACCACGATTGTTGTATGGGATCCCCACTCAAATATTTATTTTATTCTGTTTTCAGTATTTGTTGTTATAGCGGCAACAGAATACTCATCAGCTGTGAAAATTTGAACTGTCTAGCTATTACGGTTCATACAGCCTGGTGACAGACAGACAGACCGACAGATGGACGAACGGACAGCGAAGTCTTAGTAATAGGGTCCCTTTTTTTAGGTACCCTTAAAGCAAAACACATTAAAAGAAAGAGGGGAGGCTTAAATGAACGATGGGACCTAATCAGCTAATAAAATCAAATTTCAAGTGATGATTCATGTCATATTTAAGTAGCAAATCATTTACCTTCTTCTTTTTAATACATGTTTGTACTGAAATCGTAACATATTATTATGTAGGTAAACTAACCTTTTACTTTAATGATACATAAAATTTATAACCTCTATATATTTTACGTTTTTATTGTAAAAAGCTAAAGGCAGGGCAAAGTTTCACGACGACGTTCACTATGGATTAAGTTCCTTAGGGAACAATACCGTTCTTCTCGCACTTTGTTCACAACTCGTGTCTGTACGGTTTGTTTGAGTAACGGATCAAGTCTGCCGTTCAAGACTTCCTACTATTTTATTCGAGAACTTTCCTTAAAAGCCCTTATACCTATATTTATCTACATATTTATGTATAGTGCTTACTTATTCTACGCGTATTAAATTAGTGCTCATTTAAATCTACTGTGTTTAAAATTTGGTTTATTATTTTTAAGATATGCTAATTCTTTCACTTTTTTAAGAGATTTAAGATCTTTTTTGATAAAAATATTCTTCCCATTAAGTAGGTATGTTGAAGACGTTAGACAACTTTTTATACCGAATTTAAAAAAAAGCTCTTTTCTAATTTGATAAGGTATACACACAAGTAGGCCTTATTGTCATCAGGTCCAGACCTGATCATGAAATCCAAGAGAAATAGAAAGTATTCTTCACATAGTTTGTTACTATATCAAGCATATTTGCATTCAGAAAGTGTGATTTGATGAACTAGAACTGATGAAGTCTGATATTGTTTTTTTTGTTTAAACTTTATTTATGATTTGTCAGTGTTTGTTATTTTTTTTAAGCTACCTAACCCTTGACCTTCTCTGGTTTGTATACTCCTGTTGATTAGCGAAGGTCATGTTAGTCGTGATGATTTAGCATCATGAATATTTAAGACGCATCGCAAATTACTAAAAAACAATGCACTTAGGGGTACGTATTTTTTCTTTGAAACTTAAAACATTTTATTAAAACAAAAAATGAAAAAAAAAATACAGCGCCCTGGCACTTAAAATAGGTTTTAGTATATTTTGTCAGACCTTATTTCTACGCCTATTTTGTACATCTTGATGTACACTTACGTATGTTACATACGCCATTTCGTAGTAAAGTAAGACGATATAATCATTAGACTATTACTGGATTTTGTAACTTTCCGAGTATTATTTTTGATGCAGCTGGTGTTACCAGTATTCTTGTGTGATTGTAGTTTTTTATAAATAAAATAAATTTTCGTTTATGATTCGGTTCATTAAGCTTCTATGTTTAAGTTAACACTATTATTAAACACTTTGTAAGGAAGCCATAGTGAGTTAATAACGACGGTTAAAGTGGATAAAGTTGCAGATGGCGGGCGTCGCTCGCGATCACAACGGATTAACCCCTGTGGGAGCAATGGCATTTTATAGCACTTTGCTTTAAACATGTGTCTATGTTCAATTACTTTAGATCCCTTCTTTGATGGAAGACAGTAAGTTTTAGTGATAAGCCGGCTACGTTGTGAAAACTGTTACTTGACTAACCACATATTTCAATTTCTACAATAGGTATCCATTTAATCTAAATGACTAGGTAGGTACTCTATGTTCAGCCATCTCTGGTTAATCGTTGTGCTTAATGACTTGGCTAGTTGTCCTACAGCCAAGTAATGAGATGGCGGTGTTTGGGGTGTGTGTTGTTGTAGTTAAATGTTAAACCAATGTTAGTTAAACTCCGTTTATTATGCGTCACAAAATGTTACAATTAAAATGTTGGGTTGAATGCACCCGCCCGTCTTACGTATCAAAAGTGCACTGATTTACGTAAATACCTATGATTGTGACACCGGCCGGCTCGCCGACGTCACAGGTGTTCGGTTACACCGAACAGGCGGCTTTTACAGTGCGGGTTAGGCATCCAGTTACCTGGCTGATTAACCAAGTGGCTGCGACATATGCAATACTAGCGCTTATATATATTTAACAATTCCGTACGCGCTCCGTGCTTTGAAATGCATGTTAAGATATTAGGCCCGGCTGTTTTCATAAAGGCACGGCCTTCAAGATTGGTATAAGATGCCTTTATGCAGCTTGAAAAATCTAACACTAGTATTGGTCATCGCTGCAAACAAAAAAAGACAATCGTAGTCCTTAAATTACCAAGCATCTGACATGGTGACTTCCACGGTGACTATGATGATGACAATAAAGAGTAACTGCACTAAAAGCAATTAATCTAATCAGTAACACTAAGTAAACTAAACTTGCTCTTACCTTCCATATAAACAATGTCAATTGCTTTACCTATACAGAAGTAAGGCTAGATTAGTATTCCTAAAGTAGCAAACGTAGCACTGAATTCCGCTCTCGATTTCCATAGCTACGCAGACGCTTTCAATACGCTAGACGACGAACTATTTCTATTAAAATCCCGGTGTGTACTGCATTCCTGGAAAACAGGCGGAATTCCTGGAAATTACAACTACGCAAGTTTACTGTGGGATTGAAAGCTTTCGCTTTCACTGCAATGTCAATTTATGCACATCTACTATAGCCTATCATTCAAGCAGTTAGACAAGGAAATTGCACAATTTGCACATATAGGATTGTAATGTGTATTTGTTTACGTTACGTTTGTCAAGACCATGTATCATGGATGCGTGCGATTTACGTTACAACTTATGAAAGCTGTTTTGGGTTTTTATGATACGACAAGTGACGATGTGTGTCACTGATATAGGATGAACGTAGTGTCAGATTTGAGCCCTGATCGGGTTAGGAGAAGTAATCATCAAACATTTTACTTTGACGTGGTTGTTAAATGTTAGTTTCCGGCATAGTAGAATATTATATAATTTTAAGTCTTTCAGTGGGTGTGGACATATTCGAAGCCAACTAGTAGGAATACAAGGTTAACTTAGCACTTAAACATCAGTGAAACCTCTTTGACTCGGCTGGCCAGCGCAAAGAGTATATGTTAAAATCTATGGCTACTCTGGCCAAATATGGCTCTGGTAGTGTAGCCATAAGAGCTTTCGTTTTCTTAATCCTGTGGTTTCTGTCATGATAGCCTCTCTATCTAAAATTTTAACGACTGCAGATCTCTCTTTGTAAAAGTGGTAAAACCTCAGTGCGACATGTTCTCCTAAATAGACGTGTTTGGAAGTACAAAGCAATATTTCAATTCTAAGAATACCTATGCTGCATAAGGTAAATGTATCAACCTTATTTACGCGAAACGCCAAGTCAAGCATACACTACTGCCTACTTGAATACTTATGTGTTTATTATTAGCTTGCTACTTATATCCATGTACAGATTCGAGATCGATCAAAGTTTTCAATGAACAAAATATTGCTATTTATTAATGTTAAGGTTTTACATGGTGAGTGGTGTCTGATTTTTTGGGATTCTATTTGAGGGCTTGATTGGTTGGAAACTTAACGGCTGCTGTCTAATGATGACAGCTGAGTCAAACAGCTTAACGTGTCTTCCGAGGAATAAAGGAGCTAAAAATTGTTTAAGCCACTTAAAGTGATGATGCATACTCCCACAGCTCCTCAGGGCTGATGTTTCATAAAAATATATGAAATGTAGAACCTAGCTTAGTATGCACCAAGGTTTTTATGTGTCTTTGCTTGTTATATGTAGTGACATTAGCAACTTTGGTGCAAACGAATTTGCTTACCGACCAAATTTTAGCTCAAAAGTATATAGAAATATATTTTGTTTATAAACCTTAAATATATATAAAAAAAATAATAAACAATCTTTTATTGATTGGGCGCCGGGGACAATCCAGGGCGGGATATTTGATTAATATTTTTGTTTAATGAAAAAAAAATCTTCGACTTTGTTATTTAAAAAAAATAACAATGATTTATTACTCCAGGATTGGTAATTTAAAGGGTTTTACGTCGCGTAACTTCTGAAAAAGCGCAGCATAGCTCTCGACATCACTGAGTCGCCTGCACCGCTGTAGCTCCTTTGCCGGCAACTAATGTCGGTGCGTTTGGGGGCCCATCTCGTGGGCAAAAAGCTACCACCTGCTTTTAGTCAGTAATCATGATTTTGGCAGGTGATGTTTCTATTCAAATATCCCAACATCAGTCCATCTCAATCTCATTCCGTGACCCCTATGGGTCATGAAAATGAAATGAAAGGGAAAAGGGTATACCTTTCCCTTTTTCTAGCAATAGATTGTTTGCCTGCTAAAACCTATGCAAGGTCACATAACATCAACTTATCCAAACCTCCTTATGTACCTCACGTTTTAGATCTGCATCCCGATGCAAGCCTCTCAAAGAACCGGGTCGGAAAATATACAAAACAAGATAACTGGCATACAGGTACCAAAACATAGAAATAGAGCACAAAAAGCCATTAAAATAGAAAATTAAATACCTACGACGTTATTTCTGCAAAAAAAATTGTTGTTTGCGTGATTAAACCACAATTGTGCATACTAAGTAGATCTGATACAATTCTAGGTCATAATTGCATGTGGCTTTTAATCTATTTTATAATGGGAACAACGACGGCACGCTATGTCGCGACCTACAAATATTAATATATATAGTTATAATCTGTCGGTAATACGGTAGTGAACAAATTTTTTTTTCGGTTCATGTAGATAGATTTATTTTTTATTTCCTCTTATTAGAAAATAATGACGAAGATATAAAACAATTAAATTTCGCGTGACGCAACGATCAGCTACGATATTTAACCAAAGCTGACCTAAATCACACCTCTGATATAAAAATTTTTTACTACTTTAATAAAAGAAAAAATATAGGTCCTTTATTTTTGGATAATCTAGTTGACGAACTAAATATAGTAGATTGTGCTACAAGAGGATAAGGTAATATTTTGAAGGCGAGGGCGCTACTTTGAATCCAGAGCGAAACGAAGGATTCCACAGTTCACGAGCGTAGCGAGTGATTCTACGGTGGAATCCTGAGTCAAGCGAGGGATTCATGTATTTCACCTGAGATGAAAATATTACCGTATTCGAGTAGCACACTCTACTTTCACCACCACATCACAATACCTAATCTTTTTATAAGACTAAGACTTTTTATAAGTAAACTCGATACCTTATCAATATCGGCTTAAACTAACAAAAAAGTATTCACAGTTACACAAATAATTACATGTCAATACAAATAACTACATGTCAATAACCTTAAACATCTGTAAAAATTACGCTTTTTTAATTATACTCATTTCTTTTTCCGGAGCGAAGAACTTAAAAAAAATTACCTACATTCATCCATGTTGACGACGATATGTATTCCGAATTTAAAAAAATCACGATGTCTGTGCCAATTATTTTTTTATTTTAAAACGAAATTTTTATTTTTTATTTTTAAACTAAACTAGAGAGTAAACAGTAACTTTAGCTCCAAACGTTTTGGGATGAAAACATCGTTTTACGACTAGATGAGATGAAAAACTATTTTTTTACCAAGTCAACATCCTTGTTGTGTAAAACAGTATTTATTATGCAAAGAAAAATAGTAACCATGTCGTGTACCTTTCTTATCGCTATTTTATATTATGTTTTACAGTTTAGCAAGCGGCGACCGCGACACACCTAGCTATTTATAGATATAACCTAGATATAACAATGCGTGAAGATGATAAAAAAAATATTTTATCATGTATTTTTAACCGCTGACGCAAAAAGAGGGGTGTTACAAGTTTGACGCCATGTCTGCCTGTGAATCGTAACTCTCTAACGGATGAATTGATTTTGATGCGTTTTTTTTACGTAAAAGCAAGTTCCCTTGCAGTGGTTCTTAGTTATATTTGATTAAAAATCAATTCATCCGTAGTTTTTGGAAGTTAGCGCTTAAATGTCGGGGTTATTTTAATTTGCAAATAAGAGTTGTCGCTACGGATATCAATTGGAATATGTAGTTCCGCTACCCCTCACTTGTTCTCGATAGTCGGGGGTTTTTAATTTGCCTGCAAATAAACTTGTATATAATAATCTTATGATAAATTAAATCTTGCCAGGTTTATGTTCTGAATATAATTCAAATTATATAAATATACAGTATAATTATATGAATATTTAACTAACTAAAGCTTTGCTATCGTAATAATGAGACAAATACGGAGGATTATTGAATAAATTTACAATACTTAAATATGTTTGTTCACTAGTTAAACCTATTTACGGAGTTAGCTTACGAGTACCTATTCATAGGCATGAACCAGTGATCATTATTTTAACAATAAAAAATAATTAATTAAATTAATAAACTATAATTGTATAATATTACTTTAACTTCGCTACGGTATAAATAAGTATATAAATAAATAGCTATGTACGGTTTTTTAATTAAAATAAATTTTCCTGGGCACATTTAGATCCAAAAACGAAACGTATAAAAGAAAATGTAAGAAAACGTTAGAAAAAGTATTAAACGCTGTATAAAAAGTGAGAAAACCGTGGAACTTTAAATAACGTGAAAGCGCTGCCAAGAAGCGAATCAAAAGAAACAAGTATCGCTCTTTATTCAGAGCACTTAGCTTTTTTAGGAATCAGATAGAGTCACTGAGTTAATAAGTTTTTATTACGCCTATTTATTTTTTTTTGACCCTGATTATTGCCAAATACAAAGCGTTATTTTTTAGCCATGTTGTATGGCATAGACCAGTTTGTTTGTTAAAACAATTTATGTTTACAAATACAAAGACAAACTGCGGAATTTCATACTTCGAAATTCAGTAGCAGAGTCAGCTATTTTTACTTCAGGCTACTTTGTTCAATTTTTTCTCAAAATTTGTAATACCTATCACTGTTTGTTGATGGATTCGGAAACTATGTAAGCACTTAACCTTGATCTAAAATAACTAGGAACTCAAAAAAACTAAACATTGAACGTTAGGTACACCTACATTATTTATTTCCCATAGATCTCATTTTTTTATTAAGAAATTATATTCGTCATTCACCTAAGTCATTATCATTTCAGCCGCATGACGTTCAGTGTTGGAAATAGGGCATAAGCCTCTATTATTAAGGTATTTTGCTTAATTATTTTTATTATTCATATTAGTAAGTAACATAATCCAAAACCAAAACGAAAACAAAATGTTTTATTTTTTCATCTGTCCAAAAATAAGTAAGTTATACAGCGTTGCATGACAATCGATAGTTGGACTATCGATAGTTGACCTCGAAAAATAGTCACAATATCGATAGGACTATCGATAGCGATCAATACTATCGATAGTAACGATTGTCAATAGTTTGCAATACTATTGAGGAAAGGTTAAACTATCGATATTATCGATACTATTGAATTTAGACACGATCGATAGCACTTGATCGGCTTTTACGGTCTGCGAGAAAAGAGAAGATATTCATTTTTTCTGTTCTCCTAAACCGGCATGGAAGACAATAGCGCGGGGAGTTCCGCACCTCCTGGTCGTACTCCTTGACTACGAGACAGATTAGGTTAGGTTAGGTTCACACCCTGATGGACTGCCCAGCCTGGGCGGAAGACCGCGCTGAACTGTGCACGGTAGTGGGACGACCTTCCGCTGTCTACTGTGGTTCGTCACATGAACGTCGTGGAGAGCAGTGCAGGCCTTTGCGGAAAGCGTCATGCTCCGCAAGGAGGTGGCGGAGAGGACTGAAAGTTAACAACCGACCTGACCATCCATCCCGCCTAGCAAATCTTCATCTCCCGCCTAATGACGGACATGTATGGCAAGGCTTACCGTTGCACCGCCAAATAAGGAGGGCGGGGGACGGGGGAAGAGATACCAAAGTAGTACCTATAGGCAGTGGCAGCACTTCGCTAAAGACAGCTAAACCAGAGCTGTGAGGGCTCCTGCCGAATGAATAAGCGTGAATCACTACGAGTAGCAAAGTCTGTGCTTATATTGCATAAGCTTTCAGTTTTTGAGCGGTACCGGATCTTGAATTTTTTGGAGTGGGGCAAAATATGTGAATGTGCCGTCCCTGTTGGTTTTGCCACCTACATGATTACCAGTACCTTGCTTTCTGAACAGCACGTCGTGTCTAGGTCCTTCCTGACCCTAAAATTTCATTTTGCGGACCCCTAATAACCAGATGCCACCCCCATTCCATATGGGTAGCATGGAAGGGATCGGGTCAAGTGCAGTTCCTTTTAGTACTTAAACTAAATATTTGAATGAATTAATTAATACTCTAAATCGGCAATCGCAACTACAAAACCCTTCACTGCGCGTGGTCTGACATACACTTAGCCGATTTTATTGAAAGTACTAAAATGACGGTGCTCATAAACTAAAGTCCACGCTGACGAAGTCGCGGGCAACAGCTCGTATTTAACATAAAACAAAAAATACTACTAAAAGGAAATATTTTTTTGAAAACAGCTATCTGTTCGTCGTGCTATGTAAGAGTTAACGGGATACCTGAATTCTCTGGAGTCCAGTGCTACCCCCATTATAAATAAATCATTTGATAGGAAACGGAGACTTTATTTAAAATTTTGTCTTGACCAGGCACTAGATAATCCTTTAAACAATTTTATGAACTACTGTTTACAGTTTGAAGTGAGAACGTGAAGCTAACAAAAAGTGGCCGTTTTCCGCAATTGTGCGTAGAAAAGCTGTTCATGAACAGCAGTTCATGAAATAGTATGAAGGGTTATCTAGTGCCTGGTCAAGACAGAATTTTAAATGATGTCACCGTTTCCTATCAAATTATTTATTTCAAAGGGCGGCAGCACTGAACCCCGGAAAATTCAGGTATTCCGGGAGCTGGGCTATGTCAGTGACTTTCATTCTCCTATGAATTTCCTCATTTCTGATTTGATCACGTAAAGAAACACCACGCAAAATAATAAAGACACAAAATGTTGGACGTAAAAATGCCTCCGTGGTCCAGTGGTGAAGGCGTTCGCCTTGTGCTCCGGAGGTGGTGGGTTCAAATCCCACTGGGAAGTATCCTTCGTGAAAAGTTGTTTCCAGTCTGGTTAGGATATTGCTGGCTTAAATCACTTTATCCGAAAAGAAAGATGATTCCATATTTTGGAAGGTACGTATAACCGTATTGTACAAAAATTTTAGAATTTACCTACAACTATGTGTTTCGAAAGTCATCTAGCGTTTGCTCTCAAACCTAACCATGGATTGGTTCTAGTCTACGATTTGGGTTGCGGAGGTCAGATGGCAGTCGGTCTTTGTATAAACCAGTTACCTCGTCAAATCACCTAGGTAAGGTAGCGGACCCCGAGCTCTGAAGCGTTACCGCTGATGATGTAACCGGGAATACGCTCGGATGATGATGGGAATGGTGGTCGTAAAAATGAAAAAAACTAAATAGTGATGAGCTGCTAGCTAAAATTTTTAATATATTTTTTTAAAGTTGATTTCGAAATAACATTTCAGTAAGTATGTGATAATATAGTTAGTAACTTTCTTTGGTATCTCCACACGGGAACTTTTATTTTTATAATTAAAAATATAAACGCTCGTCTGGGCGCAGAAACTTTAAAGTTAAATTGACTCACAGCATACAATAAACGATCGATGAGAAAACAGGACCCATAAAAGAAATTTAGTTGCATAAGAATTGACTAGATGGCGCTGGCTTAATTTAAAACTCGCTATGGTTTTTTTTTAACAAAACATGACTCGTTTCGATATGTTTACTACTAAGTTAATACTTGTCCTACTGCGAAAGGGCAAAGGCCTCCCTTAATTTGTATTTTTGATAGCCTCCGCGTGTTATTTACACGTTTTGGAGCTGAATAATAAAATGATAAGAAACGCTCATTGGAGATTGGAGATACTTACTCCACTCTAGTGTTACGCAATTATAAAAATGAATTGTGATTCGCGGATTCTCATAATATTATTTTATATCTATGGCTACGTATTGTTTGAGGTGTACAATTAGTCAAATGCATGCATACTTTATAACTAATAATACTAATATAGATAAGACTAAAAGATCCAAAGAAGACCTACATAACAAAGTGCGTCCGAATTCCAATACCAGGGTAATTTTTGATAAGTATTTTAATTTATTTTTATTTCATTTAAAAACAATGAAAATACAGCACATTTTAATTCCGCATGACATCATGATCAAGTAAGATTTTTACTAGACGGTGACGTTAATCAACTCTATTCCTAAACTTCAATGCGCTCTATCACTGTGAATTTGGTTAACTCCGCTATATTAAAAAATATGGGCCGATTATTTTTGCATAATCTAATTAGGGACTTAATAAAATAATATCTTTGAAGTCCGCTACCCTATTGTATGTCGCTTCCATGCATTTAACTCAACGTACCTACTTCAACTGCCGAGACTCCAATACAAGTTCAGTGCATCTAATTGCATGCCACAGAGACTGATGCACAATGCAAAAACGTCCTGGGACAAGCCTTTGATCTGAGCTGACTGGTATTGCACTTAGAACAGATTACTATCCGGTCACTGAGCAAAAATTTTAACTTGGAATTGTTTTCAGCTACAAACATAAACCGAATAAAAAGTACACGAGCCAGCAAAAGTCCTATAGGATGGCTTTTTACCACGAGCCAAATTTTTGGAGCAAGTTTTGTCCATGATGCTGAATTAATTTCCAAACAATTAACGAAAAAAAAAATATTTAGCTTCCCATACAAATCCCAAATCCCATACAAATCCCATATCCCATACAAATCCCATATCCCATACAAATCAGTGCTCGGCCAAACGGATTTTGTATAGGAAAATATTTTTTTATCGATTATTAATATTTTTTAGTAGTTTAACATGATGGACTAAACTTGTTCTAAAAATTTAAATAGTGGATAAAAAGTTACCCTATATAATTTGCTGGAACTAAAAAGATTTCTTTTCATCTATTTTTAAAATTATAGGTACTTTATGAATTCCAATCGAAGGTTCCAACTTTTCTCAGACTCATTGACTCTCTTCTTCTTTTATATGGACATAAGCTTGTAAAAAGTGCTGGCGAAGATTGCTGCGAATACCATGGACTGCCATGAGGACTAATGACTCCATACTCAAGGAACTCCATATCACGAAGCCTCTCGGTTTATTGCCAGGAGAGGGCTCTCCGATTTTTCGGGCATATTATGCGCTCCCCGATGCACTATCTGGAGAAGCAAATAATAGTGGGCCAAATAGAGGGTAAACGCGCCAGAGGAAAACCACCGGCTAGATGGGCTGATTGCATAAAAAAAGTTGTTGGAGGTTCCATGCATAAAGCGGTCCATAGTACTGACGACCGAACAGCATGGAAACAAATATGTGGTCACGATCCTCAGCATTGAGGGACCGATGAAGAAGAAGAAGCATGTAATATTATAAGTCATATGATTGATAGATAGATATAGCTTATGTATTTACTTTTTAAGTTTTTTTTTTTTGTAAGGCCTTTCTAACGTTTGGAAAATCTCTAATGAAATTATAAAGCGTTGTTTGTGCATGTACCTGATTGTATAATATTATTCGAAATAAAAAAAAAGCAGCACAGATTGCACTAGCCCCAAAGTAAGTTTTAAATAGAGCAAACTAACTCAACGATAGTATATTTTATGATACGAGTAAATACGTTTTTATTTAATTTAATACTATTTATATTTATATAAATATATAGATATATTTATATAAATATTATATATAATATTTACATTTAAATAAAGTATGTAGGTACCATTTTGTTCGATAACTTTTTGCCATTTTATAGGTAGGGACATGATCCATTGCTATAGAAATTTTGGGGCTTCTGATCAAAAAACTGCGTCAAGTAGTTTTGGCAGTCCTCTCGTGATGTTAACCTGACACTGCCTAAAGAATTCTGAAGAGACCGAAACAGGTGGAAATCTGAAGGTCAGGACTATACGGTGGATGTATTAACACCTTCCAGCCAATTCTCTTAATTTTTGCTGAGTGGTTAAAGATGTGTGAGGTCTAGCGTTATCATGATGAAAAACCACACCCCTTCTGTTGATTAATTCCGGCCGCTTTCTCTCAACTTCTTGCTTTAATCTTATCAGTTGTTCGCAGTAGAGTTCTGAATCGATAGTTCTGCCTGGTGGTAACAGCTCATAATGAATAATGCCCTTCCAATCCCACCACATACACAGCATCACCTTGTTGTAAGTTAACCCGGGTTTCGCCACAGTCTGTGAAGCCTGACCGGCCTTTGACCATGACCTTTTTCGCACGTTCTTGTCGTACGTGATCCACTCTTCATCACCAGTTGTCAATTTCTTTTAAAATGGTTCGGTCTCATTACGTCGTAATAAAGAATCACAAATAAGTACACGGTTCATTAGGTTTCCTTTAGAGAGCTCGTGAGGTACCCAAATATCGAGCTTTTTTGTGTACCCATTTTTTCTTAAATGCGCCAAAACTGTTTTGTGGTCAATTCCCAGCTCTTCAGCTACGTCGTAACTACTGATATGCCGATCTTGCTCCACTTTATCAAAAATAGCATCCATTTTATCCGTAATAGGGCGACCAGAGCGACGTGCATCTTTGACATCAAAATTTCCGGATTGAAAACGCTTAAACCAAATTTGTGCTACTCTCACAGACACTGCACTAGGTCCATAAACATCGCAATTTTTTTCGTGGCTTGCGTTGCATTTTTACCTGTTTGGTAGTAAAATTTTAAAATGTATCTAATTTCTTCATTAGCTTCACTCATCTTGACGGTAAGAAAAACAAATGAAAATCACGCATTTTCCTAATTTGAGTTTGGAATTTATAGATGAACAATACCATTACAGAAAAAACCATTTTACGCGGTCTAGCGCATTAAGTGATTGATTACCTAAACTTTTTTAAACCACACATAATAAGAAAAAAAAAATGTTATGCAAAACTAGTTATTCTATGTAAGTTAAAATAAATTGGTAAAACCTTAATAAAGAGCTTTGTATCGACCGACGACCTTGAATATTATAAGTGGTAATAAGTTCTAACGCGCCCTGTGGAGTGGGCGGCGCGTTATAATCACAAAGTAAATTAAAATACCTTCCTACCTAGTCATTTTTATTCCATGAATACTTAATACATTCTAATTCAGTGTTTGTTTTGTTTTTATGTCATAATTACTGGTGGCTATTGATAATCGTGACCGACTATAAGACAGCAAACTATGATACCAACTACTGCAGAGGTAACATAATAAATATTTATTATGTACAACTTGACTAAATTCACTGGAAGACTAAAGTCAGGGACGTTGTTTGTACAATAAAAAGACAAAAATGGAAGTGGGCAGGACATATAGCAAGAATGGACTCAAGACAGTGGACTAGAAGGGTAATGGAGTGGCGATCACAGGCCAACAAGCGAAGTTAAGAACACCCAGTAATGCGTTGGGTGGACGACAGGCCGCAACTGGATGCAGGTGGCAACGATGGAAAGATATGGAGGAGGCCTATGTCCTGAAAGGATAAACATAAAGGCTGCTATGGATGGATGGATGGATGTACAACTACTGTGGAAGCGCAAAAAATTATCTCACCAAAAGGTATATTAAAGAAGTATGCGATTTTTAAAAACTACATCTTTATTTACTTGGTTAACTTTATGTAAAATGTTTCATACTAAATATTTTTGCCGAGTCGAAATGATTTGGATCATTGACTTACTTAATACGAGAATTAACGTTGGGGCCGTGGAGACTATTAGCGCATAAATTACATAACACTGTCGCCCGAAAATTGACTGAAATCACGCGTGACCAATTATAGCCTTTATCTGCCTCAAAAGTATTACCATACAACGTAGCAATGCTTCCAGCCTTTTGGGCACGTTACCACGAAGCAGCGATTTGCCAGGGCTTTTTTTATTTATAAGTAAGTAATTTCAGTTAAAAGGTTAGTTTTAGATTCTTTGATATTTTATTAGTTAAGTATAAAAATCTAAATATACATTTTCAAATATGTATTTTTGACTGGTATCTATGTGGCCACGGCGATCCTTCTGTCGTTAGCCTCATTAAGGTCCTCAGTGGTACGTACATGAGGTAGGGCAATTCGACTCAGTTTACTGACTATGCGTAAACGGTAATCTTTTCTAATTAATTTTGTTTTCTAACGAAATAATTATTTTGGTCTGGGAAAAGGGAAAAACCAACAATGTACCAGCTACTATTTCCGGGTAAATCGTAAATCCGTCGAGATCCTGAATCATGTTAGTAGGCGATCACTGTTTAAATTCGTGATATTTGGGTGTTACGTCCTTAGGCTCCGTCTACACCAGTTAGGAAAGATGATAATGTATCATACCTATAAGAATTGAAGTAACTTTTTGCACGCGATAAAAGTTTCAGTGTAAACTTTTAAAGGCTCTAGTCGCTTCTGGTAATGCCATCAACATTTAAATACATAGGGCGCACTATAAGCTTCCGGAACTGGCCACTTACATAAACAATATTTAAAAATTTATTGCAACATTTGAAAATAGAACTCTTTGGCTGTAGAATGCAGTTTGTTTCATCTGACTGTCTCTTGTTTTTACCTTGTGGCGCCATTTAAAAAATTGTGTGTCTGCATCAACATGGATTTAACTCGGGAAAATTTTCGTAGTATGATTTTCTACGATTTTAAGTGTAATTTGACAGCTCAACAGAGCATCGCTCGGCTTGAAACAGCTTTTGGCAATGAAGCACCATGCAAGACAACTGTTTATAGCTGGTTTGCAGAATTCAAGCGTGGTCGTATCAATCTCAGTGACGAATCTTGCGATGGTCGGCCGTCCACCGCTGTGACCAACAAAAACATCGATGCTGTGCGCCGTATGATTGAAACAGACAGGCATGTGACCTACCATGAAATTCGCGCATCCTTAGAAATAGGCATGAGTCAAATACAATTAATCCTACACAAACATTTGGGTGTGAGAAAGCTGTGCTCGCGGTGGATCCCACACAACTTGACCGAGGCTCAAAAAACGGACCGCGTCACTTGGTGCAGTGCCATGCTTACCAGATTCAACGAAGGTGCGTCAAATTTGGTGTGGGACATAGTAACAGGTGACGAAACATGGATTTATTGCTACGATCCCAAAACAAAGCAGCAATCGAGCGTATGGGTCTTTCAAGATGAGCCGAAACCAACCAAAGTGGCGAGCGTGAAAAGTGCGTCTAAGCTGATGATTGCTTCTTTTTTTAATAAAACTGGACACGTGGCTACTGTTGCTTTAGAGAATCGTCGTACAGTGAATAGTGACTGGTACACGACCATTTGTTTGCCAGAAGTTATTGACGAACTCCGTAAAAATAACCGTAAACGCCGTATCATCCTGCACCACGACAATGCTAGTTCTCACACGGCCAGACAGACAAACGACTTTTTGAAGGCGAAAAATGTAGAACTCATGAGTCATCCTGCATACAGTCCCGACCTGGCACCTTGTGACTTTTTTCTGTTCCCAAAAATTAAAAACCAATTACGCGGTCAACGATTTTCATCACCAGAAGAGGCTGTCGAGGAGTATGAAAAACACGTTTCAGAGGTCACCACAGAGGAGTGGCACAAAAGTTTTCAAAACTGGTTTCATCGAATGAAAAAGTGCATAGACGCCAAGGGAGATTATTTTGAAAAACAATAAATTAATTTTGTACCTTTAATAGTATTTTTTCATATTCATTCCGGAAACTTATAGTGCGCCCCACGTAATGACTAAACACTTCAGTTTCAAATAAAATTCGATAGATGGCAGCACTGAGACGACAGATAGGTAGGGTACTGCCTAGATACCAGTAACAACCCTCTCACATGATATTTCAGAATTGTGAGATCCTTAATAAGGGCACTTCATAGATAAAGCCACGAACACCTTTATAAAGCTAAAAAAGGGTGAATTCGATTTGAAACTAAATAAACTGGATTTTACAGAACTTTTAATTTGACTTAGATGTTGTCACAGAAGTCTAAAGGGTTACGTTAGGGCGGCCGCATATTATCAGAATTTTTCTGTCCGAAAATTTCAGATGCCAGCCGGAAGGCACTCTGTCCATACATTTTGTTCTAGACCCCGCATACTGTAAGAATTCGGACGTGTCTGACGTCCGAATCTAATAGCGCCGGATGCAAACCATCTGACGTCAGATTTTTTTTTCTGATCCGAATTCCGAGCGCACATTATAGGAAATTTTCTGTCAGAAAAATTCAGACGGCCACTGATTTCACGCCGCACACTATCAGAAATTTCGATCCGGTGAATCTGACTTTAGTCCTAGGCTGGCTGTCGTGCAGTCTGGTCGTCAAGAGTAAAGAAAGAACAAAATGGAAGACGATACATTTTATTTATGTAATGGTTATAGATTTAGAAAAATCCTAACGCAATATTTTCATGAAAACTCTTATCATGTCTCTATGTCTACGGGACAGGCACACCATTTTGACCCCTGCAGCTCTTAGCAGGCAGAGTCCAGGGCCTTTAGACCCAAAGGCTACTTTTAGTGCAATTTTTGGGCAAAAAGATAAAAAAAGGAATCAAAATAGTGATCGGTTGGTAGCCACATTCGCATTTTCTCCATTTCTTTCGATCAACTTTTGCGATGTGTGCGGGAGGAGAAGAAGCTGGCACATAATTACTTTTTCCTATTCTCTCAGACCAGCTTGTAAGTAAATATCATAATATTTACTTACAAGCTGGTCTGTAAATAATATGATATTTACTTACAAGCTGGTCTGAGAGAATACATAAAATTTACAAGTTTACCTGCTAGTTACAAAAACCCGATTTTCAAGAACACCATCTAGTGGCGAGTAGCAAAACTACCGAAGTCGTATCGGTAGTTCAGCTATTCATCATTAGATGGCTATCCGTGGCGCCATCTATTATTTTGCTAAAGAAAGCCCTGACTTTCAAGGAACATCAATAACTTTTAAAAGGCTTAATCGATTTTCATCAAACATTCTTCTTTTCAAGAACCACCGCAAGGAACTTGTTTTCACGTAAAAATAAACCGGCCAAGTGTGAGTTCAAATCGCGTGGAGAGGGTTTCGTGCAATGCTAAAGATTTTCCGTAAGCGAACGTATTTAGAGTTTACCACTTTATTTTCAAATGATAAATTTCTTGTTCCCGTAATATCCGCAAGCAGTGAACCATGTTTTGTATACATATATTTTTTTAATTTTAGTCTCAATAGTTTCGGAGATCTGGGTTGGGGAATGGTAAATTTTAAAATTCACCTTTTTGCGACGGGGGTTAAAAATTTCACGTTTTAAATCGTCACGGTAAAACGGGAGTTAACTAATACTAGCATATCTAGTGGTGTTTTAGTAAACTATTTACCTTCCGTGTCTGTAAGTGAATGTATTATAATATTATATACCATTTTTTTAAGTCTTGCTTTTATCGCTTAAAAGTTTTGTATGCCAATTTTGTTAAATCTTGCTTTTACCGCTTAAAAGTTTTGTATGCCATTAGAAATCTCTTAAGTGAAGCGGTACGTATTACTCTTTGTGAATCCCTTGTCTTATCGCAGCTGAACTATAGTGACTTAGTTTATGGTCCAAGGCTCTTATATAAAACTCGCAGACTGGTTCAAAGAGTGCAAAACGCGTGTTGCTGGTTCTGCTTTACCGTCCCAACTAGTGCACATATCACACCGTACCTGCAGAAAGCATCTCTATTGAATATGACATCGCGTAGACACTTGCATCTAGCTAGCCTATTGTTTGATGTCATTAAATTCAAGAAACCAAAGTACCTTTATGAGAAGCTTAAAAGATCACCTTTCCATAAAAGATACGGCACAAGGTCTACACGCTCTACTCAAATAGCTCACCACCACCGCACAGCTGCTTTTGCCGGCAGCTTCCGCTATCTAGCCACCAAGTGCTGGAATAACCTTCCACAGCCTATTACTCTATCTACTTCAAAATTTACATTCAAAAAACATTTAAGAATATACCTTTTAGAAAAACAAAATTTAAGAATTCCTTTTGGTTACTTGGTGACAGATTTTGCGGTGTAGGTGGTCTGCCTTTTTTACTTTTTACTTTCTATCACGTATGACATAACATATTACTTATGGTAAATGTCAATAATCACATTTATAAATATATTTTAAGTTTTGACTAATGAAAGTTTGTGATATGCAGTTTTATTATAATTTTGTGCCATTTTATTTAATTAATTTTGATTTAACGCGGTTTAATTTTAATCTAATAATAGCATTTTCATGAAACCAAATTTTATTTATTAAAATTGTTCATATCAAATTCTTATTGCATTCAGCTGTTCATCATATTATATTTTACAAGTAAATATCTGTTAGTCAGATCCTACAAGTGGTGTGGCTTCTGCCACAGTGTTTTACTGTTTTATCAGTGTTTTACTCATATTTTGTATGAGTAAACTATACACTGAGCCACGGCCCATTTGATCTGATAAAGCGCACATAGGAATAAAAACTATGTTATTTCCTCTTTGTGTATAATATTTTTTATTATGTATTATGTGTGTTTTTAGATCAAATAAATCTATGTCTATGTCTATGTCTATTTTTTTCAATTGCTAGAATTCTTATATTATTTTTCCTGTAATCTACAAGCAATGAACTACAGATTGTATTTTTTAAATTTTATGCTCAGTTGTTTCAGTGATCATGAGGGGGGGGGGGGGTCAATTTTCGCCTTCTTTCATGAATAATATCAAAACTATTTATCACACTGATATTATGAAGGCAAAAGTATGTTAGTACGAGTAAGCGCAAACGGCTGGACCAATTTTGATAAAATTTGGTATTCAGAAGCTGACACCCTGAATTAACACATAGGCTAATTTTACAATGATAACAAAAATATATTTGAGATCCTCATAACGAGCCCTTTCAATTGATATATGACTATATGACACAGTGAGGTTTGCAAACCTTATTGTTTTAATTTCCTAATTTGTCCCTCGAAATTGACCCTTATTTAAAAAATATATTTATTTACTTATTTTTCTGTAAACAACAAGCAATGAACTTTATTTTGTATTTTTTTCAAAATTTTAACCTAAGTAGTTTTGGAGATCAGCGGGGGAATGGTTACCGGTTCCGTCTCCTTTCATGAAGGAAATCAAACTATTTTACAATAATACCAAAAATATATTTAAAATCCTTATAACGAGCCCTTTCATTTGATATAGGACACAGAAATGTATGCAAACCTTTTTTTTTTTATTTCGTAACTAGCTGATGCCCGCGACTTCGTTCGCGTGGACTTTATGACTCCGGCGTATAAATATAAATAAAAACTAATGAGAGAGAGAGAGAGAGAGAGAGACAGAGGGAGAAAGTACTTGTAACAGTGTTAGGAGTTAAAAGTCAATATTATTTTAATTCTTTCCTTCGGGAGCCAATATGAAAAGAGCTGAAGTGTTACTAACCCTGGAGAAAGCCACAATAAGTAAACCATGCGAAAAACCAGTCCTTAGATCGACATCAGCAGCTTTAAGCCTCTAAAACTGTGACTTATTTTCATAGCAAAGCAAGTTAACATATGGAACTGTGTATTTTCAAAAGGAAAATTGTTGGGGATGAGTGGCATACGCGGAATAAGTTTCACTGGCATCACTCACTTACTGTGAGCTTTAAGTGTCTCAGCAGACTATGCCGAAGTTTAGTGGCTAAAGTTCAGTGTCTAAAGTTCGGTGGGGATGACACACTAAATAAGCTGAAGTTCAGCTGCTGAAGTTCGGTGGAAACGCCGGACAGTAGTGATGTGCCTATATGAGAATTTTATCTTCCGTCTTTGGCGCGTCTGCGGCGAACGGAAGAGGGAATGGAAGTGGAAGAGGGAACGGGAACGGAAACGGGAGCGGAAGCGGCAGCGGTGGCGGCAGCAGCGGCGGCGTCGGCGGTGGCGGAGGCGTCGGCAGCGGCGGCGGAGGAGTCGGCGGCGGCGGCGGGGGCGGCGGAAGCGGCGGCGGCGGCGGCGGCGGCGGCGGCGGCGGCGGCGGCGGCGGCGGCGTCGGCGGCGGCGGCGGCAGCGGCGGCGGCGGCGGAATGTGCGGCGGCGGCGGCGGCGGCGGCGGCGGCGGCGGCAGCCGCGACGGCGGCGGAAGGTGCGGCGGCGGCGTCGGCGGAAGCGGTGGCGGCGGCGGGAGCGGGAGAGGGAGCGGGAGCGGGAGCAGGAGTGGGAGCGGAAGTGGGAGCGGGAGCGGAACGGGTACGGGTACGGGTACAGGTACGGGTACGGGTACGGGTACGGGTACGGGTACGGGTACGGGTACGGGTACGGGTACGGGTACGGGTACGGGTACGGGTACGGGTACGGGTACGGGTACGGGTACGGGTACGGGTACGGGTACGGGTACGGGTACGGGTACGGGTACGGGTACGGGTACGGGTACGGGTACGGGTACGGGTACGGGTACGGGTACGGGTACGGGTACGGGTACGGGTACGGGTACGGGTACGGGTACGGGTACGGGTACGGGTACGGGTACGGGTCCGATTCAGGCAAAAGCATCGGAAGTTCGGCGTTATGTGTTGCTAGTAATGCAAATAACATTGCAGGCATGCATTGGCTGAAATTCAGCCGCTGAACTTCGGCATACAGTGCTGATACATTAAGTTGGGTTCCGTTACACAGTTTCGGCGGAGTCAAATTTCGCATCAGCATTATTGGCCCTCCGACATTAAGACTTATTTTGTGAGCCTTGAGTCCATTTGCTGCAAGTGAATTAAGAAACTCAACTGGATAATTGGTGGCGTCGTCAACAACACTATCCAAGAAATCTAAATATATATCTAAATATATATAACTCAAAGGTGACTGACTGACTGACATAGTGATCTATCAACGCACAGTCCAAACCACTGGACGGATCGGGCTGAAATTTGGCATGCAGGTAGATGTTATGACGTAGGCATCCGCTAAGAAAGGATTTTGATCAATTCTACCCCCAAGGGGATAAAATAGGGGATGAAAGTTTGTATGAAACTTTGTCAATTTTAAACCGATCGGGCTGAGACTTTGCATGCATAAAGCTACTATGACGTAGGCATCCCCTAAGAAAGGATTTTGATAAATTACACCCCTACGCGAGCGAAGCCGCGGGCACAAGCTAGTTAACAATAATTTGCGTCATAAGTTCTTTATTAATTGATTTTTAATTTTTTGGTGTCAATATGGCGCGTTCACATAACCAAGAATTTTCTGGTGTGTTATGCTCTGAAGGTCCGCAAATACTGAAATTATAAGTTCTACTTCGGACGAAACAACTTTTTTTTTGAAAAAATTTCAATGTACAGACACATTTTTTTTACTCTTTTATTATAGTATACATTTAGTATGTTTTTGTTCAGCGGCAACAAAAAATATCATCTATAAAAATTTCAACTGTCTAGCTATAATGGTTAATGAGATACAGCCTGGTGACAGACAGACAGACAAACAGTCGGACGGTCTAATTAATAGGGTCCCGTTTCTACCCTACCCTATGGAACCCTAAAAATCGAATAAAATAAGTATTTATCGGGGGCTCCCATACTACAAACGTGATTTTTCATAGATTATGGTACGGAACTCTTCGCGCGCGTCCGACTCGCGCTTGGCCAGTTGTATTATAACTCAACAAAAAGTTCTCATCAGACTTAACAACTTTTGCTAAGGCGGCATTTTAATATATCTTATAGTTTAGCTGGACCATTATAGTTCTGCATCATGTGTTCCATTTTCCAAAATCAATTATAGCCTATATGTTGCCCAGGCTTCACAGCTATATAACAAAAAAAGTTTCATTCGAATCCGTCCAGTATTTCCGGAGATTAGCGTGTACAAACAGACAAACAGACAAACAGACAAACAGACAGACATTTTTTTTATTTTCTTACTCTATTACTATATCTCCATCGCCCCAAATATTTTTTTTTGAAAAATTTTCAATGTACAGACACATTTTTTTAACTCTTTTATTATAGTATAGATGTGTAGATTATTTACGTTGCTCCCTCGAAATTGCCCTAATTTCGAGGGAGCAACGTAAATAAATATTTAAAAAAAATATTTATTTACGTTGCTCATCTATTTTTAGGTCATAGAATCAGACCATCCTACCAAATTTCACCTAATTTGGTATAGCAGATTTGGATCCAATTGGCTATGACAGACGGACGGACCGACAGACGCACGAGTGATCCTATAAGAGTTCTGGCTTTTCATTTTTTGTACGGGACCCTAAAAACTGCATCGAAATCGGTCCATTCGTTCGAGCGCTATACGATGGCACAGACAAACACACTGGCAGGCAGACAGACAGACAGACCGACAGACACTAGCTTCAAACTTATAACACTCCTCTTTTTTGACTGGGGTCAAAATAGATTTATTTATTCATTTAACTTAAACTTAATTAGCATTAATTTACTTAATTGACGAGATAATTCGCATCCGCAAGATTCCATAAAAATTCATATTTTTTCTGTCATTAGATCCCTATATCCGCCATATTGTGCGCTGCACTGAGTGAATGCGAGCCGAATGCACGACATTCACTTGACAACTGAGGAGCGAAAAATTCGGACGTCATATACTTTGCATCCGGCGAAGCATTCCATCGGACGTCAGACACGTCCGAATTCTGATAGTTTGCGGGGTCTAGAACAAAATGTATGGACAGAGTGCCTTCCGGCGGGCATCCGCAATATTCTGACAGAAAAAGATCTTGTAATGTGCGGCCGGTTGAATATCAAATGGGGTTGCGGGGTTGAGGGGGGGCACACATTTTGTACTAGACCCCGCCCACCATGTCAAACAATAATAATAGGCATGATGACTGAAATGACGATGATGTAGCGCATTTTGCATGGCGTCACGGTAAAGTACGATTTTTAGATAGCGGTGACCTCATAACGTCTCATTAGGTATTGAATGTTACAAAAGTTGCTACGCGCATATTTATTTATTAATAAGGAAGCAGTAGATATAGTAGATAATGCAACGTTCCTAGGACTAACGCTTGATATCCATACAAAAAAAAAAATTGCTGTAAAGCTTAGCTCTGCGGCCTACGCGGTTAGGAGAATTAAACAGATTGCTGACATTGATATAGTGCGTTTGGTAAAATTTAGTCACTTATACATTGTTATTTCCTATGGAATATTGCTATGAGGTAACGCTGCAGAAATAAATACCACATTTATTTTACAAAAACGCGCTATTAGATTTATCGAGACTAAGGGATAATTTTATTTCAAAATAGAAAAATACACATTACAAGAATTACTCCTCAATCTCACATTATTCCATTGCTGGACTTAAGGCCTCTCCCAATTTAGGCAGGATTTGCTCATACTTACCACACTGAGAAGATGGGTGGTGACTAGATGATATAAAGAGACTTTGCACAGATGCTGTTACAACATAATCTGTGCAAAGTCTCTTTATGTCATCTAGTGCAATCACCAACTAAAAATTCACGGGCGGACGGGCACGCCCGTGTATTTTATTACTAATTTAACAATCGTCCATTATTATTTTTCTCTCATCATGCCTATTAAATAGATGAACCCAGTTCCGTCTACGCTGACGGTCAACCGCATACTAAATTCGAAATCACCGGATCGAAATTTCTGATAGGTGTGCGGGGTGGTAGCAGTAGCCATCAGAAGTTTGCGGACAGAAAAATTCTGATAATATGCGGCCGGCCTTAGCGTATACAATGTTAGGCTAGTTACCCATTACTGTTTAAATTTGTGATATTTGGGTCTTACGTCCTTAGGCTCTGTCTACACCAGTTAGGGAAGATAAAAGTTTCAGTGTAAACTTTTAAAGGCTCTAGTCGCTTCTGGTAATGCCATCTACATTTAAATACCGACTAAACACTTCAGCTTCAAATAAAATGTGATAGATGGCAGCACTGAGACGACAGATAGTTAGGGTACCTGCCTTGGTACCAGTAAGAACCCTCTCATATGATATTTCAGTATTGTGAAATCCTTAATAAGGTCACTTCATAGATGGAGCCACGAACACCTTTATAATGCATTCATTAATGCTAAAAAAGGGTAAATTCGATATGAAACGAAATAAACAGGATTTTGACAGGACCTTTAATTTGGCTTAGATGTTGTCACAGAAGTCTAAAGGGTTACGCCTGAGCGTCCTTAGAAAGTATTTAAGGCCAAGGACAAGTATTCAAAGACAAAGGTCGCAAACATAAGTACTTAGAAATGTCTTTCTTCCTTGGTCTCAAATTTAATTTGGTTGATATGATTAATAGGTAGATATAAAAAGTTATGATGCGCTTTGGTTTTGATGGTTATCTATTTGGTGATGTTTGGGCTAATTGCATTGGTCTTGATAAGTACTTAACCTTACAACAAAAACTTGTAATAAATAAAATTATTTATTAAAAAAAACGAATATTATACATTTAACTGTATTTGAGATAGAACTCATAGAGAGCGGGGGTACTAATAAGGCGAGCGAGGTGTTGGACCAGGAGCCGAAGAGTTGCTAGACGTATTTTATCACTAATCATTTATGTGCGATAGTAGGTATGTACTTTCGGTTTACTCATACTCATAACAAATACTAATGATTAGTGTGCAAAAAAAAAGTAAAGTCTGGCAACTCTACCGCTCTCAGTGCATTTGTAAATAAAACAAATGAAGTAAGTAATTAAGTATTTAATGAAATGCATAGTTCTAAGATACAAAGTTCACAAAGAATTACAAGAATATTATTCATACAATAAATTTTTAATTATACTAAATCAGTTTTGACTTTTAATATGTTTATAAAGTTGGTATACCGTTGCATTTGAAAACTACAACGTTCTGTACGTAGAATGGCAAAACATATATTTAAAGAGAATGAGTAGGAGAAGTTACAGTAAAGATAAGTACAAAATAAAAAGAATATCAATGTCAATATGCTATAAGTAGGTTTAACCGAGGCTATTTTTTAAACTTTTTTGTAAATATTGTTTACATGATTGACGTTCATTGCATGTTGATAATAAATCTAATACCTAAAATTTCTTAATTTTTCTATCATAAAAAGATGTTATATTTTAATATTTTGTGCCTTAAAATGTTAGCACGTATGACTACTTCAAATATTTAATAATAATGAACCTTTCAATTTCCTTTGCATTTTTTTTGCCTTTGCCTTTGCATTTTGCTAATGATTTTTGATATAAGGCAAAGGCTTACAATCGGAATTTTTTAATACAATTAGTACATGAAAAAAATGCACATAAGTTTATGTATATGATGTATACACATAGTACAATGAACTGATGACCGCTGCTCCGCAAGGGCAGTAAGGTTCTCGAATGGCTGCAAGCGCGGCACTCCCGGCGTAGGACGCCCGCTAGCTAGGCCGTGCCATTTTTGAAATGGTGAGTACTAAACGAATGGTGTTTTCCATACAACAAACCATCCGTTTAATGATACCGCGTTTAAAAAATGGCTCCGGTGGTAGGATGTAGAAATCCTCGTACAACAGTAGACTGCCTGTAGCTGATATGATGTGAGTTATGGGGTAATTTCTTTAGTATAAATCCTACTTCTTCATTATATTGCACTACTTTTTAAAATAAAAGAGAATACAAAGTAATTTCAGATCTAACTTTAAAATACCTCTAAGGGTCTTAGCGAAAATATTCATTTCAATTAATCCAACGTAAAAACAATTTTTACGGAACAGTGTTGTTGCAGATAAGATATAAAGTGGAAAAGAGGTTTATCTGCATTTATCCATTTGAAAATGGTAAAATACAAAAGGATTTTATTCCTAGCTACTGTTGTTTGACTACGTTCTAAGTGATTGATTTTTATTGTGGTTGTACTTAAAACTGTGATAAGATAATAATAAAAACGTGAAAATTTCCCGATATGTATTGCTTACTTGGGAGTTACATGAACGCATAAATTTGTTTGCATACAGTTTTGGCATATTTATTACAGATAATATAATGTTTTGGCATATTTATAACTTTAGCTTAATGCTTTATTAGGCATAATAATAATATGGGCTATATTGTTTTGGCATAATGTTCAGTTGCCTAAAACTATAAACCATACTGCTTTTTAGTCTTAATATAATAAATGATGATTGATTGACTAGATATGAACTGGAAGTGTTTTATTCGAACATGCCAATGTATGCATGTAGTTATTAAGTATTTAAAACAATTATGCGTATTGAGCCTTACGACTTATAAACAATATGCTATTTATAATTAGGGTAAACACAGTTATGCCAAATAAATATAGTTATGCGTTATCAATTATAAAAAAACATTTATGCCTCATTGTCTTTAGTATAACTGTAATTATGACAAATTAATTTATCACATTTAAAATTTTGTGTTTAGACTCCAATCATGTTTAATGTTTTGCGACGGAAGACATTCATTATTTTATTAATGGAAGCAGAAGAATTCTAAATCTTACCTTACTACCTTACTTTTTAATTATCTTATATAAATTTATTTTATATCGATGAAAAACTGTAACAAATGTTGAATGCGAAGAAAATTGTACACAGTATACAGATAAATTATTAAAAATTATGAACCACTTTATTGGCACACGTTATTTTTAACCTGCACTATGAATATTACAACAAAAGAACAGTATATTCTCAAAAGTTTGTCTTTACAGACAAATATGCCTACGGTATAATTATGATTATTTGAAACGCCACAAATTCAAATTTAGTTAATAATTAAAATGATTTTTTCAAGAGAAATAAATCTAAACAAAAAACAAGTAACATATTTACCTACCTTTTTCTTCCGCACTCTTTACCATACCTTAAAATTATACCTAAGGCTTACATCTAAAGGGACTAATGTCCTCTTATACACCTACTTACGTTCGTACTAATGTGAGTAAAGTAGTTACAAATTACCTATAATAATAATTTTTTTGAGACTGTATTGCTTAATCTAAACATATTATAACAAAATTATTTAAAATTATTTATTTATAATATCTTTTTCAAAATGACAAAAGCTATATATAAATTAAACAACACGACAATAAACTTAACGGTAGTTATATACTTGTAAAATTATACATATCTACAACTAATAACAATAACAAAGATAAATTGTAGGTTGCCCTATACCCTTACAAACCGTCATACCTATATGGTTTTCTTGTTTACATAATATAATATCGACACATCAATCTCAAATCAAAATAAAGTCAATCATTCTTTCCTAATAGAACCAAAGATGGGATATGAAAGGTAAATCGGTATATTCCTACAAAATGATCGTTTACTTGAACAGTTTTGTTTGAAGCGTTGTCTCCTTGGACGAGAAATATGCGACGACTACCTTCTCCTATCGTCAGGGAATATCCATGACACGGTGGTAACTTACAACGATTTTGTGCGATAGCTAGATTAGGTAGACTATCGTCATGAGAGGCTGTCATAAGAGGACAGAATGATGAGGTGGGAAAACAGTCGTCGCGCGACGGGCTCGCAACGTATTACAGCAAAACAATGACGTTTTGCTCGTCAAGTGTCATTTCGTATAGCTGCGAGTCGCGATGAAGTTGCCCGTAGAGGAAACGCCTAAGAAAGTCAAATTATTTATTCATAATCCCAGCATTTAACCCAATTGAAAAACATTGATTTTGATATTCAGATTGACCGACCGAGTCGCCCTTAAAAGTTTTTAAAATACATACTCGATATATTATACTATCATGTTTTTAATTCGTAAAAGTGACTAGGAAAGAAAGAAAGTAGGTACATACTTTTCAAACCTGCATTTTTACAGTAAATATCTTCTTAGAGCGTTCGCGTCTCTGGGCAAGTTTACGTATCGTTTGCCATAATTTTCAGTTACCATTACGCTAATTAAACCAAAATTTTCTGATACAATCGTTTTTTATTAAATATTCGAGATAGAATTGGTTATCCAATAAAGCAGTTCAAACAGATAACTTTGCATCTTTAAATAGCAAATCAGTAAATTCAATTAAATAAATAAGTAAAATAACTTACATGGCGTGTTATGTGACATCATTGTCATGATCATAATACCTCATTTAATTGTTTTAATAGTTATTCATAACATAATTATTCATGTGGTTAGTTAAAAGTACAGAAATTATTAAGATACTACATGGAATGTTCCGCAAGGATTTTTCACTGTAGGAAACTGTAAAAATGGGACTCAAAGTTCTACAAGATTTTTTCTAACATCATTTATACTAATGATGTTTCAGGAGGAATTAATTAATCCTAACACAGCAAAATAATATTCTAATGGATATTATATGGTAGTCACTTATATGGAACATAATAATTAAATTAAACTTTAACTACACCTACAACACTACCTATGTGATAATAATTTGTATTTATGATTATGGTAACACATACAATAAAACTATTTCAAAGGAAACAACTCTGAACATAAAAACCAAGCTGTCAAATAAAATAGTCGATTAGCGTGGACCACGACGGACATGCAATAAATAAATAAATAGGCAGCATTGGTTTTTTCATTAATTCATTGTTTACGATGAAATTCATATTACTCCAAAGTATCTCTTTGGACATAGGCTCAGACGGCCTTAACTAATTAAAAAAATTGGTGCGAAATGTCGGTGCACACTTAGTTACATATGGATTTTTTTGAAAATTTACCAATTGGTGCACTCCAATACTAAAATTTTAGCTCCTTACCGTTATAATTGATGAAGTTCATATAGAAATTCATGGGTAATGTCGCTAAGATATAACATGATGGCTATTAAGTCAACAAGTAACGATATTTTGCACTTACATCTTCCAACATACTGCAAAAGTTTGATAATGTTCTTTCTCATAATGTTGCTGTAGTCATTCTTCACTATCCTAATGCTTTTTGACAATGTGTTGAGTCCCATAATGTCATTCATAACACATTTTAATTGTATGACAGAAACTATAGTACTCGTACTGATAGGTTATGGTGCGCCGCGAACACGTTTATTTTTTTAATAATCTGAAGTTTTGTTTAAATATTCGAAAGAAATTATGACTTAGGTATGTTAATCGTTATGTTAAAGAACATTATGTGAAATTAAATTGAGTTTTATTTTCCAAGCCTTTGAGTACCTACCTACGTGTCACAGTAATTATGACAAATCAAAATAAGGTCAAAATAGATTATGACAAATTATTTTGCGACAATAAATAAAAACCACTCAGAATATACGTCGTAAGTCGGCTTGCGATTTGGACGTACTGACGGTACCGTTTCTTTTAGGATTGAATATTTTTCGTCAAAAATAAGCTGAGTGAGATTTGACATTCGTTTTTTTTTCGGTATCATTGTAGGATAAAAGTTGCTGATGCTTTTTTTCTAGACTTATTTAGCGAACCGTATTATATCGATCGTAGACAAGGATTTGAAAATAAACCATTAAAGCTGGTATAGATCGACGTTGTTCGGTTTGGATAAAGACGACCGGCGCACATTGACACCGCCGCCTTTCTCCGAAGATCAGACATGCGTGAAGCTGGCGTGGACTGCCTCCTCCTGGGAGATTTGAGTGCCAGAGGTGAAGTACTGAAAAAATTAAAAACATTCTTATAATTCAAAAGAATAACATGATTAGATTAAGTTATGAAGTACTTTTATAATTTTTATATTCGCTATATTGTTATTGAAAAACGCAGTGACTCAACACTGATTTTGTTTAAGGTAGGCATTTAAGAAACCCTGATTCACAACTTTAAGTAGAACGGTGCCAAGAACGCTGACTGCATTTCCGATGAATAGCTATGCTAATTCGTTAAGAAAAGAAACAGCAAGCGCTCTTGTCACCAGCAACGGTGATCAGGTGCGAAGTTATCTGTTTGAGGAAGGCCATCGCGCTGGGGTTTAGTTGTAAGTCTCAGAAAGAATATGAAAATAATATGAGTGTTGACAAAGTGAAAGAGATTTGCAAGTATCGTAGTAGAGCGTAATTTCTGTCTACTTCCATGGGAAACAGGCGCGATGATATGTATATTTATATTGAGAGTACTCAGTTCTTTGCTGTTAATAAAAATACGACTCGTACGTTATAAATAAGATTCTTTTCTGCGTGCACGTAAATAAGATACATTTAAAATAACAAACATTGATTAAGTCTATACTATAACAATGGGAAATAAAATAACATCGCCTATGTAGTAAACCACAAATTTCACATTTATGCCACACTCTTGGTCGATTTTTATTATTACGCTTTTTAAGCATTCCTAATACACTTGACCTGAATATCAACCAAGCGATAAAAATATGACAGTGTGCATTATACACAACAAGACATTGAGTGATAAAAGGATTATTTTGGATAATTTTAATAATTTTATACAGATTTTGTTACTTATAATTTAAAGTCAAATTAATTAGTGCAAGGTTAGTTCTAGTAGGTTTGATAATAAAATTCACATCTTAGTGCACAAGATAAATGTAGGGACATGCTTTGTCTTTAATCATTAAAGTTTTCGAGCAACTTACGTGCTACTTTTAAATTTAATATATCTTGCGATGAATTTGTCCCACTATGTCTCTTCCAAGAAGGAATTCATTGTACTACAATTAAAAAATAATTAAGTGATTACATATATTCAATAAAAAATAATCAAAAGACACATAAATAAAAACCTACAAATAAAATATAAATATAAATTGTTGATTCCTGCACAACAAATTACATAATGAATTTTAAAGCTCACTCCATAAAGCAAAATTATTTCGCCTCTCTTTAAAAATAGATTAGCTGAGAGATTATTTTCTTCCTAACAATAATATTTATATTATTGTGAGGAAGACAATTTTCCTATTAAAATAAAAAAGACTGATTATACACAACAAGTTAAGCTTGTGTTTATAAAGCCAGCTTGTATTTTTTTATCACAATACCTGTTGTATTATTCAATTATCTAAAGATATCGCTTATTTATAGAATAGTACATTTTAATAATGCATTAGAAAAACGAAAAGGATAGCAGCCTCATATAACTAAAAGTAAAGTATAATAAGTAAGAATACAGACCCCTGCAAAAGCAGCACCATTCCACCCAAGTCTGTCATGATCTCTCTGGGGTGTGTGTTGTGGTGGGGTTTTCCTATCGGTTCTCGAAGCCATGCGGGCCTTAGCTCGAAGAGCAGCTCGCAAAGGCACGTTTGCTCGAGCCGCCTCCGCTCTCCCATGCTGGCAAAACTCCAGTAAGGCCACGCCAAGCGCCAGTGCCAAGCCGCCGACCAGGACATAGAATATACCAGCTACCTGGCTAAGTGTCATCTCAGTGATCGTCATTTCCTAGAAACAAAGAAATTAATAATTAAGAACAGCAATTACACGTTTTTTGTCTCTATATTTATCTTGGTTATGTGATATAAGCGAAAGAGAGGCCCTTTTTAGATTTCCGAACCCAAAAGGTAAAAACGGGACCCTAATACTAAGACTTCACTGTCCGTCAGTCCCTCCTGACTGTCACCAGGCATTATCTCATGAACCGTGACAGCTAGACAGTTGAAATTTTCACAGATGATGTATTTCTATTGCCGCTATAACATCAAGTACTAAAAACAGAATAAAATAAATATTTAAGTGGGGCTCCCATACAACAAATGTGATTTTTATAGATAAAGGTACGGAACCTTTCGTGCGCGAGTCCGACTCGCACTTGGTCGGTTATTTCTTTTTAATCTTTTTTTCTTCTTTTTTCTGTATTCTTTTTCACCTAATTTATTTATTTTAGTAAGTACACGCTAATTAAGGAAGTAGGTACCTACTTATTCCATTTTAATTTTAGGGAACTAACGTATAAAAAAAATACGCGTTGAACATTTAATAATAAATAACGTTACGGTGGCGTATTATATGCTAAAATCGCTTACATAACTAGTTTACTACAGATTTAATCAGAACTAAACAAGTATTTCGCTTACCTCATCTTTGACTAAATCGCAGTCTTGCTTTTTGCTGCTCAGAACCCATTTTCGCCAGAGTTTCGCAATAACGTCTTCCTTTTTCAAGCTCACTAAAGCCAAGTTTATGCCTTCTCTGTAAAGTAAGGAAATAAAAAAATATTATACGACTATTATTAAGGTCTTCAATGCTGGTCTGGGAGAAAGATAAGTAGAATGGCACCAGCTCATAAAAATATATAACGGTGACTAAACACGGTTTTAGTAGGATACAAGGTGAAGGACTTAATTATTATTGATAGCACTTAAGTATTTTTTCTGTATAATCATTGCTTAAAAGACCTTCGTGGCGTATTGGTTAACTCGCTAGTCTACTACAACATACCTTCTGGGTAAGGTAAAAATCATCGTCGGTAATTCGTTTTGCAATAAAATTATAAAACTTCCAATATACTTAGTCTGGCCATAAACACTGTTACAATTAAAAATAAACAAAATATTACATTTGAATTTGGAATCCGTTATTTTTATATGATTTTTCATTGTCTTTTCTTATTTTGGCGCCAATACATTGTACAATATTTTGCGATATTAAAATGGAGTGGGGTGATAATGAAAACCGAATCATTGTGATTGCATTACACAAAGTAAATATGGAGTCAAATGCAATTTTTAAAACTCTCCATACGCTTGATATTAGTAAAATTTTTGTGTACCGGGCTATAAATAGGTACAATGAGACCTCCTCTGTTTGTGACAGAAAAAGATCAGGCCGTCCACGTAGTGTTCGTAAAGAAAAGGTGGTTAAAGCAGTAAGGGAAAGAATTCGAAGAAATCCTGTCCGAAAGCAAAAGATTTCATCACGGGAGATGAAGATAGCACCTAGAACTATGTCGCGCATTTTAAAAGATGACTTAGGACTTACAACCTATAAGAGACGTACTGGTCATTTCTTACCTGATAATTTAAAAAAAGAATAGGGTGGTAAAATCAAAAAAACTACTGAAGCGGTACGCAAAGGGAGGTCACAGAAAAAAAATGATTACGGATGAGAAAATTTTTACAATTGAGCAACATTTTAACAAACAAAATGACCGTATTTATGCTCAAAGCTCTAAGAAAGCTTTCTCTCTTTCCAATTAGTCGACAGAGTGCAGCATGGGTATTATCCGACGTTAGTGATGGTTTGGTGGGTTTTAGATATGAAGGAGTGACTGAGCCATAATTTTGTGAAAAAGGTATCAAAACATCGGTACTATTCTGGAGAAGGTAGTTAACCCTTAACAACATCATGTTCAATAACCAAGAATGTTCCTTTCAGCAAGACTCGGCACCGGGTCACAAAGCTCGGTCCAAGCAGTCTTGATCGAACGTTTCCGACTTCATCAGAGCTGAAGACTGGCCGTCGTCTAGTCCCGATCTTAATCCGCTGGATTATGATTTATGGTCAGTTTTAGGGAGTACGGCTTGCTCTAAACGCCATTTGGAGTCCCTAAAAGAATCCATACAATTGCCAGTGAAGAATTTTCCCAAGGAAAGAGAGCGTGATTCTATTGATAACTGGCCTCAACGTTTGAAGGACTATATTGCAGCCAATGGAGACCACTTCGAATAAGCTTTTTATATTTTAAATTGTTTTATATTTATGTATTAAACTAACACATTGTAAAAGTAATACATCTTATTTTCATTAGAATTTTTTTTTTGTTTTACAATATTTATGGCTAGACTAGGTATTTCTAATAAAAACTTATATATTTCAGAATCATTTTTCCATAAAAAAAGTAATTTCACGGATAATATTCAAAGATTCAAATGTTTATTTAGTAATTAGACCTTTACCGGCACTTTTACACGTCAATAAGTATAATTTACGTTACGTGTAAAGTAAATTAAACTTTAATTTATTTTTAAAGTAAAGCTACCGATACTAGCGCTATTATCCATTAACTTAACCCAGCTAATGCAAGTTCATACAAATCCTTTTCTAATCCGGCACTCTTCAAAAATCTCGCCGAATATTTGCAATACACCGAAATGGTTATAAATTCGGGGAGCTGTTAGGCTGACTGGTGCCTTGCAAATTTACGACTTTTCAGTATTCTGCCGGGAATCACCGCGTACAGGCTCGATTCCAGCAGATAGCAGCTCTGCACTGGAAATTTACGCTGCCATTAGACCACCTACTACTGCGATAATGCTTATTCTATTTTATCTACAAAGTCCTTTAGTACAAAAGAAAATAAAACCATAGAACATATTATTATATTGCGTAGATTGTAAAGAGATTAAAATGTTGTTTACGAAAAAGCATACAATACTTACTTACGTCTTACATTGATAACACTACATACAAACACAAAATTAATTTTTTTTAAACCCACATTTATAAGCTAGCTGTTTCTTATAGATTTTTATATATTATAAATAAATTAAAAATAAATAAATGTATACTAAATACTAATTAATTATATTTTTTTCCAATGAGTATTCAAATCATTTCAATTTAAGGTTTTTATTATGATTTCTAATAAAATTTCGAATTTATTAAATTTGATATTGTTAATTGAAATATCAGTCTTCGAAAGCATAATTTTTCATAACTAAAAACTGACTTCAGCCCCAAACTACACAACTGCTTTTCATAAAATTTCCCACCAAAAAAATATACACTTTGAAAAAAAAACAAAGATTTTTTAAATCGATCTAGGCGTATCCGAATAATCGGTGAATATACATAATAAAAAAGATCACGACAAATTCATAACGTCTTCTTCTTTGGAAGACGGTTCAAAATAAAATTTAACTCATTCAGTAGCAAAAAAATATAGATCTATGTAAATCCCTGCTATATGAAATTCAAATAGCCATAATATTCTTTTTATTTGGATTACCACGCGCATTTTATAGCATACCACAGATCCTTGGTCTGATTATTATACCTACCTTATACTTTCTACAACATTATTATACCTTATTACAAAAAAGCGAATAACACAATTCCATTTAATAACTTAGCTATGATCCATAATGTATTGCATAAAAGGAGATTGAATGTAAAAATTGCAAAAAAGGTAAGTATTAAATTTCAAAACAAAACTTAGTCGCTTCGATTTTTAGGGGTTCAGTACCCAAAAGGTAAAAACGGGACCCTGTTACTAATACTCCGGTGTCCGCCCGTCAGTTTGTCTGTCTGTCTGCCACCAGGCTGTCTCTCATGAACCGTGAAAGTAAGACGGTTGACATTTTCACATATGATACATTTCTATTGCCGCTATAACAACAAATACTAAAAACATAATAAATTAGATATTTAAGTGTACCATCCCATACAACAAACATGATTTCTTATAAAATTATTGGTATGTGCGACTCGCACTTAGCCAGGTTATTTTTGTTACCAGATTAGTGTTTTTTTTATTTTTTTATTTTTAATCAGTTTAGCCGTTTTCTATTGTAAAAATCAATAACAAACTAATATTAGTTTTTAGATAAGTACTTTAAAATTTTAACTGGTTTAATTCGTTTTATCTTATGCAAACAATTTATAAAAATAGATTTAGTTAACATCAATAAGCAAATCTAAGCAGTTCAATATTGCTGCTGGGAATACTAGGCCATTAGTATTAAGACCCGTAAATTATCCGTAAAATACGGGATTCGAAAGGGCTCCCAGTAGACCATAAAAGGTGGTACTTTTCTCAAACCGCCCCTTTATAAGCCTGTCGGGAAGCGATCATGAATTTGATGGTTATCTCAGACCTGATTTTACCACACATTCATAATAATAAAATTGGGAGAGGTTTTACTTAATATATTATGAAATTTATGATTTGTATCGTAAAATAAGATTTTATTTGGAGTAGTTATTTTATAGAAAAAGCTTCTTATACTTGTAGTACATACATATTATCAGGCATGTTTCCCACAGGGATATAGGCAGAGACTAAGGATCTCCACTTGCTGTGATGCTGCAGACCTCTTTCGCTTCATCTTCACTCATCACTCGCTTGTATTATATAAATATGTAGAAAGGTGGAGTAGTAGGTAGTAGTGGTAGTATTATATAGATGGGAAGGGCGTAGAAAATAGAAATAAGAAAGAGTTATGTTTTTCTTTGCGTTTTCAGCCCAGTAAGAAAATGCATAGGCCACGTTCAGTGTGATGGTGGGCGTAAAGACGGCAAGAAATAATCAAAATAGATTTCTTTGATTTTCGGCCATACCCAAGATTGGCTTTTACAAGCGGTTTTAAGATTTTTTTCCCAGCCAGCATGCAAATATCTCCACTAATACATTTCATAATTGCATTCTGCACTCAAAATGCACTAAAATGTTTGCTTTATCACCTCGCGTGGAGTGGAGCTGAGTTTTATCGCCTCAATTCACGCTCATAAAGCAATCTTCACTTACACTGTAAAAGTATTTGTTACTGCGGGTATCTTGGTGGATTTTGTGCTTTGTTTTCCTAGTTGTCATATTTACTTTACCAAGGATCAAATTAAACATATAAATCGAACAAATTTCGGTGACTTTTCCCTAAAGATCTTTTTAAAATGTTAATACCTATATTTTTATTAAATATATACATGTAGAAATGGTTTAATATGGGAACTAAAGTAATTCCCAAGTACACAACTACTCATTTGCGAGCTTTGACACATCTTTTTTTTTTTCTTTCCATATCGATTATAGAATTTTGGTTAACTGACTTAAGTGTTTAGGATGCAAATATGAAACTATTATATACCTACAAAAGAAATAGATAAAGACGTTTAGTAATTTTTTGTCTACCTTACTTTTAGTTATAGTCATTCTTGTAAAACGTATTACATAAAAGTATAAAAATTGGAATGTAATAATGTTATTTTCATATATTCTGAATGTTGACAAAGAATAAGATATGGCGTACCTCAAAGCAGATCCCTTAGCCGTGGCGATTGCCAGGTCTACGTGTTTGTATCGACATGTACGAGGCACAGAGCTGCATCCCGACTGGCCTTCCTTCTCCAGGGCATATTGACCTACGTTCATTTCATCCCTATTTAAAACGGGCTCCTTAACCATATTATTCCACTGCATGTAAGGATTCTAAAAACACAATAAGTACTTAAATATTATGTAAAGATTTTAATAAGAGATAATGAATTTGTATGGATATTCTCGTCAAGTATTAGTGTTGCATGATTGAAGACTGATATTACGTTTAAACGAATAACGCAGAGATTTTTTTTAAATGTTACAATTCACTACTACAGCCAAGATCAAATGGGTGGTGGCAAATTTAACATCATTCATTGTTCCATCATTGAAACACCTTCACAAGTATACTTTATTAGTAGAAGAAAACTATAAATTTTCAATACAAGTATGACCAGCTTATCTCTGACTGGTTATAGTCAAAGGGAATATAACTCAAGTAAATAGGTATACTCTTAGATGAAAACAGATATAGAAGTAGAGCCTAACACTTCATTCACACACTTATTTTTATTAGTAGTCTATAACTTTCTAGTACTGAGAGCTGACGATGATGATAATGTATATGTTGAACTTTTTAGCAGCCAGCTATATTAACTAAATAAATAACATAGAAATGTGCAGTCGCTTTTGCATTGTCACCGGTAAACTAGAGCTTGTTACCTGCACTTTGTAATAGGGCATGCGTTTCTTACTTCGGAATGGGCCAGGCTTGTCGAGTAGCCCGGCTGGGGCGGCTCAACAATTCTCTCCACGATCAAGTAGGCGGCGAGGTTCGCAGTGTAAGAACAGACCAAAATCAAGGCAAAGAACCACCACACCGTGCCAACAATTCTTCCTGATAACGAACTGTAAAATAATAAAATTTTAATTACTCAAATTTATTCACACCTTACTGCGCATTATTTTATCTATTCTCATGCTATAAATTCTCTCGCAAGTTTTTGAAACAGTTAGCGTATTGCTAACTGTTAAACACAAGCGCCGTATATATGGCTTGCATTGCATTATGTAGGTAACCTAGTATTGAATATTGTATCAATGATTGATGCTATAAGCATCACTGTTTATAAGTGATAATAGCCACACAGTCTTTTACACTAACATTCAAATCATCCAAACGAATGTTCTAAATTTCATTGTGCAATTAGAACTCGACGAACATTGTCATAAACGCGCGTTTCAATATCACACCACCGTTTGTATTCGATATTAGTATAATTTGCAAATATATAATTGAACGATCTTAAAAAATTATAACAATAATTAAGTCTATTATTGCCTATACCTACATAGTTTGTTTATATTAGATAATCAGCAATTAAACTTTCCATAAATTTACATAGAGCTCTACAGCACTATACATCACCCTATGGTTTCAGAACATTTTATAGAGAATTCATAACTCTACTTCCGAATTTTAAAGTATAAAATTCCGCAGTTTGTGAGATCAAAAATATACGGCGGGTGTAGATAAAGTCTTGTATGCAACTGCACATAATTAGGTACCGCGTCTACGCGTGTGATTTTTGTATGGCGGCCCGCGCTATGCACGTGTGCGGAGCAATGTGCTAATGTACAGCGTAATGTGCAGCGTAACGTTAGGTACGAGCCTATATGGCTTTTTATAGATTTTCTACCCGCGCGCAAGTTATGCGAGTAAAATTATTATCAACGAGGCAAGCAAAATGCAATTTCCATTAGACGCTGCTGATTCGGCCCTAAATTAGCGCTTTTTAGCATTATAGTAACTCCTAGGATAGTAGCACTGTAGCCAACATCTTGGCTTCATAGCAAACATGTGGCGATGTAGCAGCTACTTGGATGTAATTTTGTTGCAGGATCATCGGTACGTGACAAAGAAGATTGGCAACAATAAATTAGCTCCATAAAAAATCGAGAAATCGTAGTAAGTAGCAAGATTGTAATTTTGTAGCACGATCGTCGCATATACGTAATTAGATAGCTATAGGCAACATTCTAATTTCACTGTAACTAGCTCACAGATGAGTAAAGCAAGAAGATAAACACAAGATATGAAATGAATATTACGTATCATAAGAAATCTACCAATATAAGACTTCTAACTTGGAATTTAAAAATCCAAATTCTCAAATATTATCTTATAGTAAATTTCGACGAATAATAAAAATATAAGGTGAACTATAAATATTTTTTAGATACTCGATACTTAATTTACTCCACGTATTAAATCTCTCACGTAAAAATGAAATATTTTTATCATCACAAGGATTTTCCCTTTACCTAAACTACAAGTACATATTATATTACTCTCCATTTCTTAATATCATGGCGTTGTATTTATTGACACATTTTCCTTGTATAACGCGTTTATATTTCTGTCATTTCCCCGACTGGGGGAGAATATAGATAAGTAATTTTATTACAAGTGGTGCCCCGCTTCGGTAGACATAACAAGGTGATTATCGTCTTTCTTTTTGTCTCACATTTATGCAAGGTGGATACAGCTTTGATGTTAATATTCTTCATGCTTTTGGAGGAAAAAAAAAGACTAAATGATCAATGTTAATGGATTTAACGAGATAAATAAATATATACGGACAAATCACACAGATCGATCAACTCCCAAAGTAAGTTTGATAGTTGTGTTGTGGAAATATCATTAAAATTTACAAATATATACAGGGTTATATCATTGGAAATAAATTATTTTATTTCAAATGCAGGCTATTTACCTTACGGTTACCATTTCAAATATAAGGTTTCACACTACTTTACAATATAAGATGAATATGATGCGAACATCACTAGCCTTCGGTAGACCCTTAACATATCCTACTAATATTGTAAATGTGAAACTAAAAAGTGTTTAAGACAGTAATAGTAGCCCATACAGTTTCGAAACATTAAATCCTATTATAGCTATGATTCTCATATGAAAAGAAACATAAATAACAAAATAAATAAGTAAAAGAAAAACTGTAATACAGTAAAACCCAAAGGTAAGTCCATCAGTGTGCTTAGAAGCCTTTGAAGAATCAACTTTGCGTCTCCATTACGCTACTGTTCAGAGCTTTTGTGAGGAGATTCCACGTTTTCTACGTGTAGAAGATTGTAGTAACGATTAAATCAATAGCTTTTCATTATTATGTTTTTCAGTCTGATGAGTATAGAGTGTTTTAATATGACTAGACGTAGTCACGTTTTCAATACGCCAGCGTAATTATTCTGTATGGATCACGATATATACAATATATCTTTTTTATATAATCGTCAATTGTGATCGGACCAGAGAGTAGCACAATGGGACAATATAGTTTATAAAAGTTAATTAAAAGTACAAGTTTTTTTTAAAAAATCTCACTTTCACGACGAAACCTCTTGAAGTACACCTCGATAGTGCTGTTGTAAGAATTCTATTATTTTTGATCGAGAAATATTAGGTATAAAAATCAAAAATAGCAATTTTAAATAATAGTGAAACTACTGATAATGTAAACTATTTCGTAAGTAAGACGGAGTAATAAGTTCTTAAATTATCTGTAGCAACAAGAAAAAAATGCTGCCAAATGGCGGTATCCACCTTGTAAAATAGTGGATATTGCGTCCCAAGTATGCACGATTTAGCCCAAGACAACGGAATTTAATCTAGCGCTTCACCGCTGTAATATTGACCGCATTACTTAGTACCTACATATTAGAATTTGTTGTTCTTTTTGATACAGATAAACTCTTTATTCCTAACAGAGTATATAGAAACTAGGGCGCCAATGCAATTTTAAACCTGCAGTTTTAAATTTTTGGCCTCCAGGAGATCTCCTGCCTAGGTAAACGCAGAAAGAAAGAAAGAATTTAACAAAATTGAATAAAACGTAGTAAAAAAATGTTTATTTGATTTTTATGTCCCGGTATCCAATTGATATACTTGGCAGATATACGAGTACTAGAACTAGGCTCAACGTCTACACAGAAATATCAAAAATAAAAAAGCAAGACCAAGGGAGAAAACAAGTATTTTTTTAAGTTACAAAAAAATAAAGCATGTAAAGATATAAATTGGATGAAGCATATAAAGATATAAATTGCATACTTACCTAAAGTTAAGTTTTACATTTAAGAAAAATAAAAAATATTTCAGGATTCCGGAATGGCTTAACTAGGTAATCGGATGTATTTTTGATTCCCCATGTGTGTATGCGACATTGCTTTTACTATAAAAAAGGGCATTTTATCGTAGCCAACATCTCAACTTTAGGTAAATATGCTTAACTAGAGATCTAATATCTACATAATACACTCGGAATGATGCCACAACCCCATACATTAATTTCTTTTTTTCGTCCGTGTAGCCCACTCTTAGATTATCACTTACCGTGGAACGACATCGCTGCCTTGCTGCATAAACGATCCCAGCGAAAACCAAAATGAGTTCCAAATACTAAATTCGTTGTGCAGTATTATCTGTAAGGCAATGCTTAAGTGAAATATCGAAAGTAACAAATAGTTTAGACGCTTACAGGAATAGTTTACTGTCCTGTTTTGGATACCTTTTGTAAGTACCTTTTTACCAACGTTAATAATTTTGAATTATTTATTATCCTTTTAAGTCAATTCAAATAGGGAACTAATTTTTTGAACTGTTATTTAAATATTCGAGATGTTATTATAATCAGTTGAAAAACATATTGAGCAGATATTTAATTTAATGGCGGTTGATTAATTATTGCGACAGTAAAATATGGACAGTAATAAAAAATCAACAAGTCGGTTATTTTATCATACAATGTCAATTCTAAAATTAATTGAGCAGTCCAATAACTGAATGAGCGGTAAAAATGATGGAATGAGCGGTTCGATAAATAGTTCGGCAGATCATAGCGAGCGGTGACACCCGTTCTCAAATTCCGTATGTTTCGAATTACTAATAAAAGTTCCTATTAATATTATACAACTTGTTTTATTTAATTCCTTTAGTCAAAGCAAAAGCAATTTAATTTTTCATTACTATTAAAGTACTGTTTTTTTATTTTTTTTATTTTATTTTACCACCTCATTGTTTATAGAAGGGCTTAGAATAAGATTTCTTACCGGCAAATTCCGATTTATTAATGCCCACACGTAACCGGTCGTTCAATAATTTTTACCGCCCATTTAATTATGTTCCTGCTCAGTTATATATTCACTGATACATTTCATTATTTTTTATCACTCATATTTTGTTTATTTTACTGCTTAGTTTTAACTGCTGAATCAGTTATTAAACGTGCCATTTAAAATTTTTTTCTTACCAAAACTGCTATTTACAACTGCCTCTTTAAATCAGTGCCATTCAAATAGACTTGGAGAACTTTGCTCGCTCGTTATATAAGACTGTACGGCATACACCACATATACCTATATATGTTGCATTTGGATACTATACAATCTGCTGTTTGACACAACCTCTATCTGTTTGGCATTAAAGCTCGATTTTGTAAAACAGCTGAAAATCGTTCAGCTGGATTGTTAACATAATAAAATGTTTCGGGGCAATAGTTGTTCTTTATTATTATTTTAATTACACGTTCATGGAAATACAGTCTTAATCCAACTTCTTACTATGTAATCCAATCTCCAGCGTCATAGAACATCAATAAGTAATGATTATCAGCTTGATGCAATAAGATATCGAAATGTTGTAAACGCGACATCACAATGGCGTAGCTGCTTTTCTTGATAAACGTGAATTTTCTATCTTGCCGTTACGTAAAGGCGGGCGTGAAAATAACAGTATGGGAATCAAGATGAAGGTCTGTTTTATTCTTCTCAACCAAATGGTTGAGAAGGCTGTCCAAAATCTTAAACAATGTTCCGATACGAACACATTGACAATCCAGCTGAATGATTTCAGCCGTTTTACAAAACCAAGCTGTATTGCCAAACAGCTAGAAGTTTTGTCAAGTGTTATACAATCCAACTGCGACATATACACCATAACCTACTTGCAAACCACGTTTATCAGTAACAAGAACATCATTGCCAAAAACAGAATATATATTATATAATATGTATAGGGACAAATCACACAGATTGAGTTAGCTCCAAAGTAAGTTCGAGACTTATGTTATGGGAAACTAACTCAACGATACTATATTTTATAACAGATACATGTATTAGATAAACACCCAAGACCCAGGCCAATAAGAAAAAAAAACCATCTTGACCTGACCGGGAATCGAGCTCAAGACCTCCTGAGTAGCGGACAAGCATGTAACCATTACGCCACGGAGGTCATCGAAATATAGTAAAAAATTAATCGTACCTTATATACTAATAGTAACTATTTTGTGCCATGATTGAAACACCATTGTTCACATATAAGGCATGGATTCATTGACATATACATATAAGCATTTAAACAGTTTTTTTGGCGCCGACTTGTGGCGTGATGTGCGGAAGCTCTAACCGTTATCCGGAATAATTGCATATTGGGCAAACGGCAAACAAATTGTTATACGGACCTCGTTAGTGCTGCTGATGGGATGATCCAAATGTGTGTCGGATATGGAAATAGACCTCCATTCATGTGGAGAGAACCTCGAGACTAGGAACAGTACAATGCTGACAGCGAAAAAACTGAATAGTACACAAAGCTGAAAGAAATATAAAAACATCTTTTATATTTATTATATTTATGATTGTTTAGGTATTTAATATTAGCTCTTCTTCGGTTCAGTTCCTTTGATGTAGTAAACGCTGTCCTTAGGATAAACATACTTAAATCCCTAGTACATAAATAAGAAGGTATCCTCTACAATCAGAGTGTTTATAGTCCGTGCATGCAATAGAGACAAAGGAAATGTAACATGGACAAAGTTTTGCGCCAGGATAAGGTTACGGGTAAAAGGCAGTCAGCTAAAAGAATCTTTACCAAAAAAAAGCTTATAATTAAAATTTAGAACGAACGATATATATATATATATATATATATATATATATATATATATATATATATATATATTATATATATATACAAGTAATGAAGATCTCGGAAACGGTTCCTACGATTTGATGAAGCTCGGTATTTAGGGAGTGATAAGAGACTAAAAAAAATTAAAAAAAATGTTACCCGAGCAAAGCTCGGTCGCCCAGCTAGTATCTTAATTTAAATTAACCTAAACAAACACTCCTAAGAGGTAAACAACGGCTTTCATGATTTAGTGCGTAATAATGTAATTAAAAAAGTGCTTTTCTCCCCGTGACCTTTAAGAGCTGTGAAGCAATTGTGTCCCTGAAATATTCTAGTGGAAACTGAATATCATAATTCAAAATTATAGTATATTGTCAAAGCAGTGGAGCTTACTCTACGATAAATTTTTCTTTGCAGAGGGATGGTTTATCGGCAATATTTTAGTTACGCCCAAGGCTTGTGGTATTATAGGCCAGGAAAGTTAGTACAAAATATAACATCAAAAAATTCAATTGTAACATCTGTATTTGATTTTACAATTACAAATGTTACAGTTGCATATAAATGCAAAAAAAAAATAACTTCTGCTAAGTCTTTTACAATCATAAAGCTTAAAATAAAAATTCTAAGTTGTCATAAAATGTAAATTTGTAAATAAGTTTACCTTGTCTTATAGATTTATAAACGAAAACCGTAGAAATGTTCCTGTCTTAGATTTTTCTTAAGATTTCATTAACATTATTTATTATGTAATTCATTTAAAAATACAAAACGAGCTACTAGTATTTTTAAGTATAATTTGTATAAGTGAATAGAATGGATCCATACATCAAACGTAATAAGCATTTGTAAAAATAAAACGAACTATTTTTAAAACGAAGTTCTTTATAACTTGACTTGTGGTAAGGTATGTAATGTAACGAAAATTCAATACACGTAGACCAAAAGTCTTCGAACGTTTTTAGGAAAAAAAGAAATGAATAATCATTTAATAACGCCAATATCTGGTTATTTACATCAACACTAAGAAAAAAAAACACAAATAGTCAGTAAATCACAACCACGAGGCAAGTTATATACTGAAATAAAACTAAAATCGTCGGTGCCCAAGGCTATTATTCCAAAGTTAGTTGTTATGTAGATGGAGAAGCCAACTTTTACTCACCTACTTCCATTCCCAAATGTGAGCCTCGACATATTTGTATACTTTCTGTTGTTATACTGCAAACTGCTATTGTACTTGTTAAATAAATAATACTTTTATCTACTGTTTTTACACGTCGGACAGGGAAAAAAATGTATTTGATTTTTATGTAGATTTCATACTTATATAATAATAGATATTACTCAATCAAATGGTTTAATTTAACAGAATAACAATGTACACGGTACCTATTTTTTTTTCTATATCAGGGATTTCTTCTTATCTTGTTGGTTTTGGCCCTACCCTCGAAAATCTAATTACTATATTTAAAATAAATTTTGTTCATGTTACCTTCCAGAATCTGTGCGCAAAAATCATTTCGTTGTTGTAAAAGAAAATCACTTCTGTCAATGATTTACAACCCCTTCGGCATTTTTGTAGACTTTATTATTTCCAACAAAGTAACAAACTTAATACAATTACACTCAATCCTACCTTGCTTACTAGATCTGAAAGTCTTAATACACTCAATCACTTACCCAAATTTCCTTAGAAAGGGGTCTTAGGAAGCTGAAAGTGTCTGAAAGCTGTTTGGGCGTTTTTGTGTTTGTGATTGGACTGTCGATTGATAGGAACGGTTCGGTGAAGTCTACTAATTTCTCTCGCTCCGGAGTGACGGCTAAGGGACCCACGGCGATATCCGCATCCTGAACAAAGAGACACGAAACAGTATTTTAATTATACATTTTCTTGAATAAGGAAGTTTCCAAAAACTCAAATACTTTTTTCTAATCGTCAAAAAAAATATCTTCTATGTGATATGGATGAAATAAAGACTAAGGATGTCATAATTTCTGGACGTTTTATTTTCTTAAACGTACCAAATAATTGTTTTTGATCTTTGTTTATTGATGTTTTGATTTTTGTTTATTTACTTTACTTGATAAAATAATTGTGTCGCGAAATAACCTTTAAAAGTTCTTACTGTCGTAGGTACCTTTTGAAGGAATGCATAGAACAGATACTCGGATTACCTGTTCCAGATATTTTCACTCTTTTGTAATATCATATATCTCTGGAATAATATAACTGTTACATATTCACTATCATGTGTTAATTCCTTTTAGAGTAAAGTGCAAAAAACTAAGAGGGATTTCATGATTTACACACAAAATTGAAAAAGTTATGTATCCGATAAAATGAAGATTACAAAGTTTAACGGATGGCCCAAACAAAACTAAAAAGTTATATATAACGTGAACACACAAAGACTTCTAAAGACAAAGATATTAAAGAAACCTTCGCGATTTACCGTCATATTCCTTCGTAAAGTTACTGTAAAGCAAACGAGTGTTCGAACCTTTAAAACTACTTTTCCATGTATACGACTAAAAGTCAAAAAAACAACGACTTGAAGAGCCCAACATTTTTTACATTATTCCAGTTTTTACACGGAAGCGTGGAATAAATCAAGTTTCTCTTTATCACACAAGGACTTAGTAGTCTATTTATGAACCTTTAGGTCCAAGGCTCTGTTTTGATAAAATAAAAACATGTTTATTTTAATGTTAATTTTTCATGGCTTACACTTTTCTAGGTAATGTATAATAACAAATGACATGAAGGAGGTGGATATTCGTCATAATGTGGTCACTGGTCAACCACCCAAATGCAAACGGCCCGTGAACGTGGCTCGCCCGTGGGTAATAATGCGTACGCTCTAGGCTATCGGACGAAAACAACATCGCGCTAGAAATATGCATTTACTCATACCAGAACCCATCCTGTTGCATATTTACTCTCAACATGTGCATAATGCAAAGATAAAATAATACTTATATTCTAAAATGGGTATTTAATTATTTTATATAACTTTGTCTTGTTATATCGTAGTCCATCTAGCACGATGAACGCATAAACGCGTTTCGGCTAAAAGTGACGACTTTCGGGCTTATGGCAGAATTGCGTTTGACAGATATACACACACACTACAGTGAACACATTCAACGCAAAAGCGTAGAACAGTATTTAAAAAAAAATACTGTTCTCTCTTATGCCTGAATATCCATAACATATTAATCATCTCCAATAACCAAGCGCCGCCGACCAGGGCTCTTCGTTTGTTAAATAAAGTTAACAAAAAGTATCCCGACTAAGATTTATTTACGTGTTCGGCGACGAAATTCGCGAACAATGTAGGGGAATGTATTAGTTGTAATTAGTTTTATATTGTCAAATTGGTGTAAACTGTAATGTCAATTTGAAGTGTGTAGTAATAATAAAGAAATAATAATCTCCAATTATACACATATAATTTACGATAAAACCATTTTATGCTAAACAAGCTGATGCCCGCGACTTCGTTCGCGTGGACTTTATGACTCCGGCGTATTAATATAAATAACAACTAATGAGAGAGAAAGATAGAGAGAGATAAGAAAGTACTTGTAACAGTGTTAGGAGTTAAAAGTCAATATTATTTTAATTCTTTCCTTCGGAAGCCAATATGAAAAGAGCTGAAGTGTTACTAACCCTGGAGAAAGCCACACTAAGTTGGCCATGCGAAAAAGCAGTCCTTAGATTGACATCAGCAGCTTTAAGCCTCTAAAACTGTGACTTATTTTCATAGGAAAGCAAGTAAACACTGTGTATTTGTAAAACTGTGTATTTTCAAAAGGAAAATTGTTATACGCGGAATAAATACAGTTTCACTGGCACCACTCACAGTAAACTTTAAGTGTCTTCGCAGACTATGCCGAAGTTTAGCGGCTAAAGTTCAGTGTCTAAAGTTCGGTGGGGATTACACACTAAATAAGCTGAAGTTCAGCTGCTGAAGTTCGGTGGAAACGCCGGACTGTAGTGATGTGCCGATATGAGAATTTAATCTTCCGTCTTTGGCGCGTCTGCGGCGAACGGACACGGGAGCGGAAGAGGGAACGGAAGTGGAAAAGGGAACGGAAGCGGAAGCGGGAGCGGGAGCGGGAGCGGGAGCGGAAGTGGCAGCGGCGGCGGAGGCGTTGGCGGCGGCGGCGGCGGCGGCGGCGGAGGCAGTGGCGGCGGCAGTGGCGGCGGCGGCGGCAGCGGCGGTGAAGGAGGCGGCGGGAGCGGCGGCAGCGGCGGCGGTGGGAGCGGCGGCAGCAGCAGCGGCGGCGGGAGCGGCGGCAGCGGCGGCGGCGGGAGCGGCGGCAGAAGCAGCGGCGGCGTCGGCGGCGGCAGCGGCGGGAGTGGCGGCGGGAGCGGGAGTGGGAGCGGGAGCGGGAGCAGGAGTGGGAGCGAGAGCGGAACGGGTACGGGAACGGGTACGTGGAAGAGGGAACGGGAGCGGGAGCAGAAACGGCAGCGGCGGCGGCAGCGGCGGTGGCGGTGGAAGCGGCGGCGGCAGTGGCGGCGGCGGTGGCAGCGGCGGTAGCGGCGGCGGCGAGAGCGGGAGCAGCGGCGGCAGTGGCGGCGGCGGCGGCGGCGGCGGGAGCGGTGGCGGCGGCGGCGGTGGGAGCGGCGGTGGCGGCGGCAGCGGCGGCAGCGGCGGCAGCGGCGGCAGCGGCGGGAGCGGAAGAGAGAGTACGGGTACAGGTACGGGTACGGATACAGGTACGGGTACGGGTACGGGTACGGGTACGGGTACGGGTACGGGTACGGGTACGGGTACGGGTACGGGTACGGGTACGGGTACGGGTACGGGTACGTGTACGGGTACGGGTACGGGTACGGGTACGGGTACGGGTACGGATACGGGTACGGGTACCGGTACCGGTACCGGTACCGGTACGGGTACGGGTACGGGTACGGGTACGGGTACGGGTACGGGTACGGGTACGGGTACGGGTACGGGTACGGGTACGGGTACGGGTACGGGTACGGGTACGGGTACGGGTACGGGTACGGGTACGGGTACGGGTACGGGTACGGGTACGGGTACGGGTCCGATTCAGGCAAAAGCATCGGAAGTTCGGCATTATGTGTTGCTGCAGTAATGCAAATAACATTGCAGGCATGCATTGGCTGAAATTCAGCCGCTGAACTTCGGCATACAGTGCTGAGACACTAAGTTGGGTTCCGTTACACAGTTTCGGCGGAGTCAAATTGCGCATTCGCATTATTGGCCCTCCGACATTAAGACTTATTTTGTGAGCCGAGAGTCCATTTGCTGCAAGTGAATTAAGAAACTCAACTGGATAATTGGTGGTGTCGTCAACAACTCTATCCAAGAAATTAACAATAATTTGCGTCATAAGTTCTATAATAATTGATTTTTAATTTTTTGGTGTCAATACGGCGCGTTCACATATCCAAGAATTTTTCTGGTGTGTTATGCTCTGAAGGTCCGCAAATTCTGAACTTATAAGTTCTTCTTCGGAAGAAACAACTTTTTTTTTGAAAAAATTTCAATGTACAGACACATTTTTTTTTACTCTTTTATTATAGTATACATTTAGTATGTTTTTGTTCAGCGGCAACAAAAAACATCATCTATAAAAATTTCAACTGTCTAGCTATAATGGTTCATGAGATACAGCCTGGTGACAGACAGACAGACAGACTAACAGTCGGACGGTTTAAGGAATAGGGTCCCGTTTCTACCCATTTGGGTAAGGAACCCTTAAAATCGAATAAAATAAGTATTTATGGGGGGCTCCCATACTACAAACGTGATTTTTCATAGATTATGTTACGGAACCCTTCGCGCGCGTCCGACTTGCGCTTGGCCAGTTGTATTATAACTCAACAAAAAGTTCTCATCAGACTTAACAACTTTTGCTAAGGCGGCATTTTAATATTTTTTATAGTTTAGCTGGACCATTATAGTTCTGCATCATGCGTTCCATTTTCCAAAATCAATTATAGCCTATATGTTGCCCAGGCTTCACAGCTATATAACAAAAAAAGTTTCATTCGAATCCGTCCAGTATTTCCGGAGATTAGCGTGTACAAACAGACAAACAGACAAAAAGACAAACAGACAGACTTTTTTTTTATTTTCTTACTCTATTACTATATCTCCATCGCCACAAATATTTTTTTTTGAAAAATTTTCAATGTACAGGCACATTTTTTTTACTCTTTTATTATAGTATAGATGAGGGCGCCACGTCTATACGGTATTCGCCTTAACATAATACAGTATTACGGGCAGCTAACACCCATAACTACATTTAAACGTTGGAAGTTAAATAAAGTCAAATAAAATCTACCTACTAACACATTTAAGCAAAATCAAGGACGGAATAAGTTCTCTAAAATCCACAGTAAAATCAAACACATTACTCCCTAGTGAGTAAACAAAGTTGATAAAAGAGCAGTGCCAGTTATTATTATCATACAGGTGGTATCGGAGGATTAAAGTTGAATAAACCATTCTTTGTGCTGTGTATTAAGAAGATGGAGCACCACTCAAAGACTTTAATAGAGACAGTGACCGATCCAAAATCTTGGCTTGCTTTGTCGAAGAGTTGAAATATTTCAAAGTTGCTCTGTTTGTATTCTATTTTTCAAAATTACGTGTTAAAAATTTTGATTGAAGCGGACAATGTTTATTAAAAGATAGATAGTTTTACGATGGCTGATCCGTGCATCAACTCGTGAACGGGTGCTGCGGGAATGGAATGATCAGAACGGTTTCGATTTTTTGACTACTTAGTATTTCTTATTACGTAATTTATGTTTGTTAACTCATTTGCAAGCATTGTATGTTATAATGTGTCAACACTGTATTAAAAGAAGTATTAAAGACATTTAAAAAATGTGACGAAGTCCTTCTGGCGAGTAGGCGAATACTGTAAAAATGAGTTTCTTTCGGCCTTTCTTCTCAGCAGTGGTCGTTACGAAGCGCTGGTATTGGTAGCTTTTCTTTAGAAACGAATCAAATTATAATATACACTACACGTTATGTTAATTATACTTATTGTCGTGTAAAAGTGCTTGTGATGGTCTGTGTACTTAATAAACATTTGAATTTTGAATTTTAAGTAAATACTGAAATAGTGTTTTTGGATAAAGTACTATAAAATTAAAATAATTGCTACACCAAACTGATTTTGTTACTTATTAGTGATAAATCCGAGTTGCTTAATATAAATTAACAAAGTGTGTTGTTATTTTGTTAAAATTCTTATGGAATAGGTTATGTTTTAAAGTTAAACTAGTTCACTTTGTTTATACTCTATGGGACCAAACTAAGATATTTTTAATATTTTAAACTAGGTTAGTATTAACTTGCGTCATTGTTTAAAATCGTTCTTTTATTCCTTTTCTACCGACTTCAAAAAAAGGAAGAGGTTATATGTTTTTTTTATCTATGTTCCGGATTAGTCGACAGCACTTGGACCAATTTAGAAAATTCTTTTTTGTTTAAAAGGGCACACTTATCAGGTCGTCCAACAGATTTTTTTTCAAAATCGGTTGTGCTGTTTGGTTTTGAAGTCGGTTTTAGTTTTGAAAAACGATTAATTTTAATCCAATCGCTATTACATAAAGTTGTACTTTTAGCTATGCTTCTATTGTCGCGTATTTCAAAGAAGTAACCTTTATGACAGTTAAAATAAAATAAGAAAATGTATAAAATTCCTGCATAGGAGTATTTTACAAGACAAATATCTTCCGAACTTTGACTACATCAAGTTAGATTACATTGAACTTGTAGTCTTCTTTCTTAGTATTATACACTCGTGATATTGAAACTTCAGTATCAATGCAATTTGCTAAAAAGAAAATTGAAAATCTCGAAGTATAGTGTTCTATCTAGATTTGCTAAATCGTTTTTATAAAGTTTACTCTACACCAACGAGATTGAATCCAAACAAACAGTCAATGTAGCTGCTGACATGGCACGTTTCTTGAGAAAATATTGAAAACGCAATAAGCTGCATTATTTTATCTTTCAACATAAATCCCTTTCAACAAACTTCACCTGTAAAGGAGAGTAGTTAATGGAACAGAGATTTTTATTCGGGTGACTATGATTATTTCATACTTGCCGTTTAAAAATCCTAACTTAGGTTAGTTAGTCACTTGTTTAACACCAAAGTGGTTATCTTCTTGCTAATATGGTTAAAGCCTATCAAGGGAATACGTAAAACTTTTAAAGAATTGAGTCATGGGTGATACGCCTAACCCCTCACTAAGTAGTTAGAGTACATTTCCCCCTCTTACTTCTTTTCTGCATTGTGAAATCTTTTTCGTGAAAATTTCGTGGCAATTTACAAATGTGCAGTGCAATTAATTCATGTTTTCAAAAAGGTAGAAACATCTTCTCGTTAATTTGCACAACGATCGTAACATACAACTCTAAGTATTTCAGTCCTGGGATTTTATTAAGGGGATATCTGAATTTCCCGGAGTCCAGTGCTGCCCCCATTTGAAATAAATCATTTGATAGGAAACGGAGACATCATTTAAAATTTTGCCTTGACCGGGCACTAGATACATAAGCCAAAAGTGGCAATTTTTCGCAATTATGCGTAGAAAAGCTTCACGATCTCACTTTAAACTGTAAACAGTAGTTCATAAAATAGGTTGCAGGGTTATCTAGTGCCTGGCCAAGACAAAATTTCAAATAATGTCTCCGTTTCCTATTAAATGATTTATTTCAAATGGGGGCAGCACTGTACCCCGGAAAATTCAGGTATCCCCTTAACATAAAATTTCCTATCTACTTTCCTTATCATCATAGTGAACGTGAGATCGAATAAGTCTTACATTTAAGGGACCCATATTAATTGATCCACTCAAGTTACGGCACAATGATTCATCCACATTAGAGTAAGCCATTTACGATCGTTTGAACAGGTTGAGTCAGTTTCCTGGTACGGTAGGCTACGATAATCCCTCTCTTACTCACGAACTATTAACTGTGCCCGCCTGCTCTCCTATTCGACCCGTTTATTATAATACGTAAATCCGTTTCGGACGTCCTATCTGGATTCGATAAAATTGTATTACAAGTCCAGAGTAATCCAGAAAAACATATAAAATATTTTTTGTTCATCGAAAATGTTACATTTTTAAGTATTTTAATTTTCCGTCACGATTTGTATATTTTCAAAATAAAGTTCACGCTGACTAAACAGACTTCTTTATTTTTAAATAAATTAATGTGATTGGTTATTGTCATAAAATGAATTTAAACTACTTCTGAACTTACCTTCCGCACTATCTCGCTGATCATTTCCGAGAGACTTTCCAGAGTATTTTCATTCCCGTACTTCTGATCTTTTACTACACGTAGCTCATCTAGGTAAATGAGAAAAAAATATCGGTATAGAATTTTCATTTGAGACAAATGATATTAATTAAGGTTAAGACAGGGCAGAAGTAGCGCCTTCATTCGAAATTATTTAATCTTAAATGTGGTGACAATTAACATTCATTGTTATGCATAAGATAGAAATTAAAATAATTTTGGAACAGTCGTTGACTGTAATTAAGTTAGTCCGACTAGGTTTAAAGCATGTTTTCACATAAAATGACCTGAAACGCGTTTTAAAGCTAGAAAAACCACCAACGATACTTTCGAAAGATATTAAAGATTGTTTCAAAGGTTACAATTAGCCAAATGTTAATTATAACAACATTTACAATTGAACAACTTCTTTCAAACAAAAACGCCGTAAGAAAAGTTAAAATCTACTGCAAATTTCACTATTTTGTACACCAATATAAATACAGCAATACAGCAAGTTTAATATTAATCCAAAAACGCCAGAATTCGAAAAATATTTAGATAGAAAAGACTTTCAGCCGTAATCCGAAAAATATTATTTCGTATAATATTTTACCATTGTTTCTTGAAGAATTAATCAGTATCATGGACTTATCTTTCTCTAAAAATTCTCTGAAAAATTCTGCTCTGGAAATAAATAGTCATGCTTGTGCGTGTTTTATAATGATTGTAAAAGGTATCAATTTCAATAATTTTGCAAGAGTTACAAACGTTATAATCAGTGATCGGAGTAGGTAGAGTGATTTTTGGTACTTGTATGATGTCGTAATAACATAGACATGCCTTTTCCCGGCAAATTCCGGTTTTTTTCGGATTTTTATTGGTATGAATTAATTTAATTGAATTAGTCACTACTTTATTCGAAATTTCAAAGAAGGGATAGTAAAGCGTTTTATATTGATTTTATTTATCTATCGAGTAATAAAATGAATGTGAGTTTTTTTTGGTCTATTGTGTTCCGATAAAATATCTGATTGATTTGAAACTTTGGTGTGTTCCTTGTCAATTAAGTCTTTGAACACCACATTTTTAAAACTTAAAACCGGTCAACTGTACATGGCGATGAAAGTGCTAAAAATACAATTTTGCTCATATTTATTGGTTTCTTACCTTATACCTATCTCCTCCACTTAATAAATTTAAAAATTTCGGAAAATAAAAACAAAATTCCGGTTGTCCAAATGACCCCAAATCGCTCTACCTACTACGATCACTGGTTATAATAATAGTTTTAACCACGACACTTACTACTTTCAGACGAACACACTAGTTTCATAGTATAGTTTAATTAATTATTTAATATAATATTACGAGTATCTCTATTTAGATATAGTTTCGTTAAATAATATAATATTTTAATTTGCTGGATAATATGAAGACGGATAAAGAATCAATTCCCGCTTCGGTGCTAGCCTGTAAAACTTATTACAAGATGTACTAAATGAAATTCAAAAACATACATTTAATACCCATTTTCTTCGCAATCATATCGAAAAGCTCCTTACAGAAGCCGTAAAGTTCCTCTTTCTGTCCGTACTCGGTTGGCTTTTGCATCATGTACGGGTCTTGTAGCGTGGTGGTTACAATGTAGGTTTTGTTCGTGTCGTACGAAGCCGGGGATCTCAGTTGTACGTACTTAGGATGAACAGGGATCAAGCCGTGCATGTCAGACCATGTTGCTACCTGTGTAGAAAACTTCCTGTCAGTTCCAGTAGTAAGTACCAATACATTTTTAACAAAAGTGAGGTTTTGTGAAGGCTCGCAAAGATTTACTTTGTTACACCATAATATTCTTATTGAATATATACGAGTACAAATTGAAAATGTAATGTTGATTTTGCTTTAACAATTAACTTGGATAATTTAAAGACTCGGTCAATCAAAAGCTTTTGTAAGAGTCGTTGGCAATCTTATAGGGAAATTCAATTATATTGTCAGACTGAATTGTTTCTCCAAGCATGTTCTGACCACACAATATGACTGTTTGTTTGTCTTTGGTGGCCAGCACTGGTGTTAGATTCTTTAAGGCCGCCTACAGGCATTTGACATAGCCTACGACGACTGTCTCATTGTTATGATGACAGCTGAGACCAACGGCTTAACGTGCCTTTTGAAGCTCGGAGAAGCTGAAAAAAACCTTTATTATTTATGGTCACCGATCCAAGTGCGACACTTGCCCAGAGTTGCTTAACTTGCGAAAGCGCTTGCAATGTAAACTCTTTGCATCAATATTTACTTAAGTATATGATTAGTTATTAGTAACTGTTATCTATTTTTCAAGTGAAACAAATTACATGAAAATCTAATATCTCCTAAAAAATTAAAACGATTGCCCTGGCAAAACAAGGGTCGGAAAATTTCCAAACTTTGTGTTCCAGGTAGCGAAGAATGGAGGCAAACTGTTAACGCATTGATTTATGAACGCCAAAAAATCATTAGCAACTCGCCGAACAGGAGTAGGTGAAAGAACGTTCAAATTAATCTTTTGAGAACTTAAACTAAAACTTAATTAAAAATAGAATTTTATTTCCTTTTGATCTGAAATTAATTAAATTTGCCTAGTCGATGTGGAAAATGATAAGGACATTTTTTATTTACAATAATGGTTGCTTTTTAACCGACTTCCAAAAAAGGAGGAGGTTATCAATTCGTCTCGCTCTTTTATATTTTTTTTTATGTATGTTCACCGATTATTCGAAGACCAATTTGGAAAATCATTTTTTTGTTTGAAAGGGTATACTTTATCAAAATCGGTTGAGTAGTTTGGGGGTGAAGTCGGTTTTTAGTTTTGAAAAATTATACAGTATCGATAACACAATCAACACTTAAGATACATTTTATTACAGATTTTTCTATAGATATTTAAAAATTAAGACGGAAAGTTGTATAAGTAGCTCTTAAACCTTAAGGGTACGCTAGTCAGGTGTTTCGCCATACAAATTCTGTAGGGTGATGACTCCGTTGTTCGGTATCGTCTGTTTAAAGTTATTAATTCTATTGATTTGTCTTGTCGTTATCTATGCTTGTATGGAATCATAATTGTAAAATGATAAGTACTTTAAAAGTTATGAGCCTCAAAACATTCCGTTTCAACACGTAATTTTAACGCAACTTTGGGCACAATTAAATACCGGAAGGAGTATAAAATCTCTAAAACAAAATTCGTACAAGCATAGTTTGGTTATTAAAAATTTTAATAACTTTACTTTTAATTAAAACACACACTGTTTTATCACAAGAACGCTTCTCCCAAATGCATACTCGTGAATTTTTAGACGTATAACGTAATGTTTTTGTGCGATAATTTGGATACGACACACTAGACTGTAGTTCCGATGTGCGTATAAATCGGAGTAAATAGTTCCGCACTGTTCATAACCGAGTCTATCCCTTTCTCAGCGAAATAACACGCAAATTAGCCACGTGCGCCGACGAGTTCGAGTTCCGAACTAGCTCATCCTTAAAGGATACCTTACGTGAAATAAATCCGATGAATATTGAATTGATTCCAAAATAAAAGCAAATAACAAATAAGTAAATGCAATACTGGCAAACTTGCAGATGTACAAACCAAAAAACGAGTTTGCTAATTAGAAAACTTGCTATATTTAATTAAAGCAGTACCTTCAACATGGCGCTCTGTACAGTCATCTCCACAACTTGCAACATGAAATTATACCGGTGGCCTTCGTCATTGAACGAAATGTTCCCAGTTAGTCCTTCGATGTCAGTCTGCAAGAGAAATAAAAAGTTTGTTTCTTTTTGTTGTATGTTTAAAGATGGTGCAAGCATTGTTTTTATTTTAGACTAATTAGAGGAAAAAAATAAGTAGGAGAAAATAAAAGATAGGAATGTACCACCTGCTTGTCTTCCTGCTCAGAGGGAATGGGCGAGAGTCTAAATTGGAGATGCGGCTAGGAACCCATTACAATTTTAAATATTGCATCGTCATGCACACCATCACGCTAAACATGGCCTTTGGGTATTATGGCCCTAAGCTCCGTCTACCTCGTCAGGAATAAGAAAGTGGTAATAGATCTATATTTCAGGTAAACCCTTCACATGAAATTCTTTATGACTTTCACGCGAAGAGGAAAATGTCTGTAAGAGGATGTTTGATACAGGAAACAATCATATGATATTGACAGACACAGTACAGTAAAATACGATTTCAAAGAAATATACTCGTACGTTCGTTAAAGTTATGGAATTTCATTTATTATTTTCAACCATAAAACGACATGAGGTTCCTTGAAAAATTTGAAATTCTTTAGGGTCAGTCAACTTCCCACTTACAAGCGTACTTTGAGGCGTCCATACTGTACCATTTTAACTATTTGAAAGGTAGGCCCTATGCCTGTTTAACCACTAATTGCTATCAAAAGAGCGTTTTATACCTTTTTTATTAATCGCGAGATCTTGTCTCCATGTTCGAAAGGCACCACCCAGCTTTTCCCTGGGTTGCAGTCGATGACTTTGGTAGAGTTGGCTTGTCCCGCAGCTCGCCTCAAGGCACTTCTGAATGCGTCTGGTTTTTTCCGCCACAACCTTCCAAGAGCGTCCATTAATACTTGCACTCCGTCGTACATTAGAGCTGTTTGTGCCTGTGTCAAACATACAATACATATATCACATAGAATGTACCATAATATTTTTTTGGGTTACATATAATCCAGATCTGATTTTAATATGGTTTGATTTTTGTTATTTTCAAGTTTCATTTATTATTATTACCTAAAACGTTTTATCCTAAAAGTTTTCGTATATGAATCGTTACCAAGTATTGTCGCTAGGGCGGGCTGCTAGCTGCCAGTACCTATTCCTAAAAAAAGTGTTTGTTTTTAAACAAACACCATTGCACCATTACCACATGATTAGAGCATCTAAATAAAAATAAAAAGGAAATTCAGCTTGTATAGTGAAAACACCCAAACAACCCTTTTATTTTTGCTTCTAGCTTTAAAATAAAACTTTTGTATTGTTCTCAACACACAGAAGGAGAGGTAATATTATTGTTCAGAGAATATCTACATTCATCATGTACATTATGTTCATGTTAACAACTGTGATGAGTTAACTTTACTTGGGAACAATTCCCCTGCGAATAGGGAACGTATGAGTAAAAAGGCCTAAGTGTATTTACACAGCAACTGGGTTAGGGAGAGGTAAGGTTGGGCGAGTACCAAAGGGCAATAGGTTTCAGGGGCGCAAGGTGTGAAAGTAGAGTGAATTCCAAAAGCGTGCTTTTAATTTCGTAAATAATATTATGTCTGGTACTTAATATGCCACTGGAGTAGCAAGATAATTGAGCTGTATATAGACAAAGTACAGGTAAAACGATGTCCCAAAGTTAATAAAAATAAGCTTACAATAAGTGTAAGCTATTTAATTTTTTTTTGGATCAGAAGCTTGCACTTAGTGGGAGCTTAATTTTATTAAGCTTAGGAATTTTTTTACCATTACTTAAATTTTACAAAATTACCTTCCAACAATACGCTGCTGTTCTATCTTAAATGTCATACATAATATCAAGCAAGCAAGCGAAACTTTGCTGCTTAAGGGCATAAAAAATGTATAGAAATCCTTTACTGCACTGTTTTAGTTTATTTTTTAATCGCGCAAAAAGTGTTGACATCTGTCAACGTTCATTTTGTAAACCTGTGTAAGGAATAACACAGTTTGTGGTTGACGTGTGTAGGAAATGCCTAGCTTAAAAAAATTACTGGCCGCAAAAAAAGTATACAAAGTAAATTGTATTGAAAAATATGAGCAAGCAGTTGCTTTCCGAATTGAAATCTTCAAGTGTCGCTCCGCAAGCGATTCAATGCGGAGCTAAAATGCCTTACTTTTAATGATTGTAATAAAGTGCCTATCAATTTTAACAATGTAACTATTGTAATTCCTCTTCAGTTTTGTTTTTCACCAATTTTTTTGGCATGAGTTAAAAATAAACAGATTTTGCAACTCGTATTAAGAAAGTTATAAAAATAACTTACTTTCTGCGCAACAATGCTAACTATTTATACACTGGTTTTTAAAAGTTGGTTGAATAGAGTTGATCAATAGGTATACTTATCAAGAGAGAGGCGCCGTAAGAGACTTGCCCAAGGGCGCTACTAGAGCTAGTGCCGGCTCCGCATTTACACAGAAGTGAGATCATGGAATAATAATTTATGCAGGGGAAGGTACTTACGGTTTCACTAGGGACTCGGAGTTAGTGAATTCTACATAAACGGGTTATCACTTCGCCTTTGGTTAGCAAAAATTTGACGATAAAGCAAAGAAAGGTCTGGGTTTTGACTGTTCTGAGCAGGTATATCTTAAGTAGCATGTAATTAAGTATAAGTAGACATTTATTGCTACATCTTGAAAAAATATAAAAAGTCATTCGAAAATATTCTACAAGAAAGCCATTTTTGCCATTCCTTGGGCGTGTACTCGTAAAATTTGATGCTATACGACGTTGATTTAGTGCCTATTTATGACGGTGGATGTAGGTGCTTTTTATTAGTTCGGCGACTGAATATTTTTTTTATATTTTAATCCTAAAGTACTATCGATCGCAAGAAGTCTCTAATGATTCTCATAAAAAATGTAATATTATAGTTTAAAATAATGCACCTTTACAATATAATCATACTTTCCTTTACATAAGTATATTTATCCTAAGTATACATAGTCATAAGTAGTTATAATCATATTATAACTTACTAATAATATTAATTACTCATAATGTAAATTAGTATAAGATTTATTTAAACGTAACTACTTATGAAATCCTAAAATGGGCCTCAAAATCATAAAATTCTTGGGCCACCTCCGCCGCACCACAACCTATACTACAAATCCTGGGCGGTCTACATGACTCTGCAATAACGAGTCTGGTGTTGGTGGTTATTCTGCCACATAGGTGATAAGCATTATAACAATGCCCGGATGGATAAATAATTGTGCTAGTAAAAATTATATATAATATGTTTTGGTTAACCCCACTTATAATGAGTTACACTTTGAAGAATATTATTAACAAAATACATTATATTTAACTATAATTATGACCGAAAGAGTTATGACAAAGCCATTATGAGAAACCATTTTATGAAAAAAAAAACAGAGCTATCATTACAATAAACATTATGTGAAACAATTATTATGATAAAAAGTTATGAAAAGTCCTTATGAAAAACCATATTATGATAAATATACTTATAGGAAATGAGAGGATCCCGATCGCATAATATGAGAGGCCGTGGTCGAACAATTTTCCGATTTGTTTTAAATAGCGCGTCGGTAACAATCCCAGCTATAGTACTAGTCAAGTTAAGCTAAAAATAGGCAATCAGGGGAAATATTTCATCTATTTTTGAAAATTGGTTCAGTTGTAACTTGTAGTGTCCAAATTAACATACTAAAAGTCCTCAAGGGTGGGATAGGTGAGTCAAAGGTGTAAGGGGGGTTAAAAGTAACTTGTTCAGATTTTTGCTCATATCTCGAATGTCTTTAGGAATTATGATTACTTCTGACAAAAGATTTCACCAAAAAAATTCTACAAAATTTCGTATTTATTTTTACTCTACGACCAATACTTAAAGAGCTACAGGTTGTTAAATTTAACATAGGGATATAAATTTTTCAAAACTAAAAACCGACTTTAATCCCAAACTGATTTAGAAAAGAATTCTATGGGACAACCTTACAACTATGCACTTTCAAACAAAAAAAAAGAATTTTCCAAACTGCTCCAGGTGTCTTTGAGTAATAAGAGTACATACATGTATCAATACTGATAGGTATGAATAAATATATAGGGATAAATTACACTTATTGAGCTAGCTCTAAAGTAAGTCCGGGACTTGTGTTATTGGATACTAACTCAACAATACTACACTTTGAAACAAATACATATATAGATAAACACCCAAGAACCAGGACAATTTGAAAAAGGCCACTTTCCCGAACCCGGAACCTCTGGATGGCGGTCTAGCATGGTTAACACTACGCCACGGAGGTCGTCAATTAACATTATGTATGTAGGTATGAAGATAACATTATGTATAAATCCTGATTACGCACCTGGACCAAGTCGAAAAATTCTATTTTTGTTTTCTTTTAAATACTTGTGAGGTATTCCCATAAAGTTTTTTACAAAATCAGTTTAGTTATGAACAAATATTATCTCTTTGTTGACTTTGACACCTACTCGTAATAGCTCCTAAAGTATTAATCGTAGAATAAAAAAAAATATGACTAAGTTTATAGAAACTTTTGTCGGATAAAAACCAAAATGGAGGTCTTATTTATAATATTTATATAAATTATAATATATATAAATGTGGTGTGGTCATATTTATTTTTAATCTACGATCAATACTTTAGGAGCTATTGGGTGTCAAAGTTAATAAAGAGATCGTAAATTTTTAAAACCAAACTGATTTTGATAAACATAATTTTATTATAAGACCATGTGTTAATGGAGTTGAAAATTCGTAAATATCATACATTTAGCAAAATAAACGAAAATAAATGACACAATAAGACGAGACAGATGATGGGAAAGTGAAAATCTCGTATTTATAAGCCACTGAGTAATAAAAGCTGTATGTTTTTGCCTTTTTACCGTTACCGGAAGACAAAGCGCACAGGATGAGAATCGTTATCGGAGGGAATCGTGTTAACTCCCCCAAAAGTTCTGGCTGAATAAATCATAACGCGGAAAATAGCGGTTTGATGCTGAAATGAAATTTGGGATACATCGGCTCTTTTGAGCTGGCTTCAAAAGATACTTTCTTTCTCATAATTCAATTCGTAGCATTGTTTGTTTTTGTAACGATGCCTATGAAGTCCTGACGTGGTTATAAAATAATAATAAAAATGACTTAAAGTTGGTTTATTTCGTTCTACCGCTTCATTTGATCGTGAATGCAGCTAATTTATTTTATTTTTGTCTATTAATCTTATTTTTGTCTAATTATAAATCTTAACAGCTTTTATTTACGAAAATTACAGGAATTAGTATAATGATACTCGTAATTCGTCGATTTTACACATATTTTTATTTTACTGATGCTGTGCTTTTTCTGGGCAAAGATATCTCCCATCTTCATCTCCAAAGTTGTACTTGTAGGTTTTAAATATTTTATAGTAAAAGTCCAATTATTGCATTACTAACTACGATTTTGCGTTAAAGTTTAGTATCTTGATTTTGAGTAAATATTAATATTTTACCTGATTCAATTTTTCCTTCTTCAGGAGGTTTGAATTTCAAAAATATTGGCTGTCACTTGTATCAAACAAGAGACAGCCAATATTTTTAAATTTTGCAAGGTGCTATGTGTACCAGTATACTCTCAGTGTGCTATGATATAGGCTGTGTTAGCTAATGTTACCACCTAAAAAGTAAATGTGCCTCTAGACCGCGAAAAGTTATTGTTAATATTATAAACCATCTGCGCCCCGCGGTGTTACCCGCTGAAAAAGTAACATATTTGTTAATCCAGGGTGTCAGCTTCCTGCATACCAAATTTTGACAAAATTACACACACACACAGTGTGTGTGTAAGTGGCCCTAAAGTTGCCACCTAAGTTGTTTTTCTGCTTAGTTGTACAAAAAATGTCTGATCCAAATTAGCCGATCACATTAATTTGCGGACACGGCTCAGCATAGGGTAATGAAAGCAAAGCACTTACCGATATAGTCCCCTTGAAGCGGACGTCCATTCGACGTAAACCGTCCATGAAATCGCGCACAATCTTGCGCGAGTGGTCGACGATGCGGAACCCTGTTATGTTGACTGCTCCGTACTCTGTGACTTCGTTCTCCCAGTGATCATCCATTACCTGTAAATGGAACGAAACAATATCGGTTCTGACGAGAGTTCAATCGAGCTTGTCTGTATATATACCATAGTGATTTCAACATTTAGTAAATATTGACTTTGGAAAATTTCAAGACTGTCTGAAATATATACAAAAGATATTTAAGGAGTTCATCTATAACCTTTATATCAATCAAGTGACTAAAGAAGCATATTTAAGTAAATTTGAAATTCGGTTTAATATATAATAGAATTCTCAATTCCAAGTTTACAAACATTTAATCGATGGAGGGAACTCGAAAGTACCAACTTGTCAAATACGAATAATCACTTCTCTACATCAATGATCAAAGCTATCAATAATGTAAGTAAAAAAATGTGCTTTTGTGGTGTCATTGAACAAGATCGAATTTCTCAGAGTCAACTTCTGGCGTTTGAATGTATGTGAGTATGTTAGTTTGTTCGACGAAAACTTGAGTATATTTTATTGAAGCTTCATGATCATGAAGTTTAGTAATCGTGAAGATGTAGTGAAAAGAAATTCGATATCTAAGTTTAAACATAAATTAATAAGTCAAATTGGCAAGATATTGGATTCGCGAGTTCATAGATCGAGGAAAATAACTAATATAAACAAGTTTATTAGCTAACAATAAAAAAAAAAACAATTGTCAAGAATACCCTCTATTGACAAGTAGCAGAACTACCGAAGTCGTATCAGTAGTTCCGCTATTCATCACTAGATGGATATCCGTAGCGCCATCTATTTGCTGGATAGAGAAAGCCCTGACTTTCAAGCGTTAATCCCCAATTGCTTTTAGACGGCTCAACCGATTTTCATTGAACATAGCTAAGAACCACTGCAAGAGAATTTGCTTACACGTAAAAAACACCGCTTCGGAATTGGTCCATCCATTCGAGCGCTACGATTCCACAGATAGACACACAGGCAGACTGATAGACATTATGGTCAAACTTATAATATCCCTCTTTTTGTCGGGGGTTAAAAGCGACACATACCAGTCCGCTCAACATGTAATGGTAAGTTCGTCTCCCCAATTGCACTTTTCTAACGTGACTGAGCAGAATATTCTTCGCGTTCTTCGTGTTGCAGTCCAGAACGATACGTTTGTTTCCCCAGCGGTCGTGCTGCTCCAAAGCGAGAAGAAAGTCAATGGCATCTGAAGCGTTGGTGATGCGTTTCACCATGATGATGCGAAAGGCTGTGCGACCTGGCTGCATGGATTGGTAAAGCTGTTGTAGGCGGAGAAGTCCTAAAACAAATAAAATAAACCGCTCAACGAGTCCACTCTTACATGAAGGGTTTCGTACTTCCGGTCAAAGTTTCCAAGTAACTCATAGTTAAAAGATTGAATTAAAAACGCTGAAAAGAATCACTTTATTGCGCAATAACCCCTTTTAATTTTTTACTTTACTTTATTTTTTGTATTTTTTTGTCAAAGCACCCCATGGAATATTTTTTTTATAAGCCTGATGTGTCCCATTGTTAAGCAAAGACATCCCCTCTAGTTTTCTACAAACTTCTATCATTGGCGATAGTTTGCCAGCTCTTTTCATGTGCCTTTATATCGTCTGACCAGTCAACCTTTGGGTTATACAGATAGCCTAAATGTGGGTTGCAAGACTTGCAAGACAAAGTAAAGCACTTAAAAAAAAACAATGTAAATAAAAGTATTTACAGATAAATGCAATGTTTAAGGGCGCCCTCAGTAATACAAAAAAGTATATGTATGTTTACACTTGGCTTGACAAATAATTGACGTCACTTTATTTCATGAAAATAGATATCGATTAAAAGTCAATAGTTTTAGTGGAATGATTTCAAACTCTTTTTGAGAAAACTTAGTATCTGTAGATTTCCAGAATAATAAAACAGGTAGGTAATCATGTTTTAATAGTTCGTAATATTTAACACTACTGAATTAATGTATCTCAAGAGAAAGATATTATTATAGCTTCTTATCTTTCCGAGCAGATTGTAAACAGAGTGAATGGGTGCGAATCATGATACTAGAAGATGCGGCTAGAAACTGTCTCTATTTTGATAACTTTTCTCCACCCCCACGCCTACCGGCACGCTAAGAGTAGCATTTGGAAATGCATTCGTACGAAACATTGTACAAGCGCTCTACGTCCGAGGTCAATTCATTGCTTATAAATTTTTTGTATGAGAGATTAAGCTTTGTCTTTTAGTTGCCTTTTGTGTCATCCACAGAAATAGGTGGAGGGGTCCTATTCTAAATGGGATACAGCTGCAAAATATATCTTATATTTGTCGCGGACGGCCAAGTACTTTTTAGGGTTCCGTACCCAAAGAGTAAAAACCGGACTCTATTGATAAGACTCCGCTGTCCGTCCGTCTGTCTGTCTGTAACCAGGCTGTATTTCATAAACCGTGATAGCTAGACACTTAAAATTTTTTCACAGATTCTGACGTTTTATTCTCTTAACAATATCAAATGCCTTATTTTTGATACTAGACCCAGGATACTAACCTATTGGAATAAGCATATCAACTAGCTGCTTCTCTTTCTACGCAGATCGTAAAAACCTATTGACAGAAATGTGGATTATGTCGATACAGTATTTATTTGGTACCATTCATATTATTATTTTTTTACCTATGCGTTCATCATTCATTACACTGAACGTGACTTTTGAACCCCTGGACGCAAGGGATAACGTAGGATTACACTTTTTTAAACAATCATTTTTATCGTTATCATGACGTACGTGTCGTGTGGTACAACCCTATTCCAATTCACACATAAACAATTCATTTCAGGTCACATTTATTAAGCTAGTGCCATCTTGTTACTGACAAACGGACAAACAAGCAGAAAGACAGCGGAATCTTAGAAATAGGATCCCGTTGGCACCCTAACCCTAAAAGTGAACTCAAAAATGGGCATTAGAATAAAGTATAGAGTAATAACCGGCCAACTGCGAGTCGGACTCGCGCACAAAGGGTTCCGTACCATTATCTATAAAAAATCACGTTTGTTGTATGGGAGCCCCACTTAAAGATTTATTTTATTTTTGTTATAGTGGCAACAGAAATACATCATCTGTGAAAGTTTCAACTGTCTTGCTGTCACGGTTCATGAGATACAGCCTGGTGACAGACAGACAAACGGTCGGAAAGACAGATGGAAGGACAGACGGAATGCAGAGTCTTAGTAATAAGGTCCCTTATAACTCTTTTGGGTACGGAACCCTAAAAATTATATACTACGTCATATTCTTTACATCGTTTATAAACATCCAATAATGCATTTATTAGTTTTTGAAAATTACATCCCTATAGGGGTGACATAGGGGTTGCAAGTTTATATGAATCTTCGTAATTTTTGAAGCGAGACACATGAACAACATTTTTGAATTAGTGGTCAATAAAAAATAATAAAACAAAAATTAGATTTTAAAAATTGCATCCCCTAAAGTGCATTAGAGGTTGCGAATTTATATTATTATAAAACTTCGTAACTTTTTGAGTAAGAGACAAAAAAATCAGACAAACAGATCATTTGTTCTCTTTTGCTCTAGCAAATGACGGGAACGGGAACGGGAACGGAATAATATAACACAATTCATAACGTAAAAAACCAATTAAAGATCCTATTAGAACCATTTTCGACTTCTACGCGGACGAAGTCGCGGGTTACAGCTAGTCGTTTATAAACATCTTTTGTTATCTTAAAGTTGACATTAATTATGTGGCTAAAAGTATATATCATCTTATAAGCATATAATCAAAGAAGCGTGTAGACTGCAGACTAAAAAGTATTTTTATTAGTTACGCTTACAACTTTTCCTCTTTTAACTTTGGGTTTTCTTTAAGGAAATATTACATTTTCTGGATAAAAAATATAATTTTGTGAATTTCATAATGAAAAACAAAAAATTATCTTTTTCTTTTATGGTCTAACATAAATTATGATCATTAAAATAACGAGAAAGCTCAACAAATACGATAAATGCAAAGAAAATAGCATAATTATCTCGTACTTGTTATCATAAAGAGCTTTAAGTGCAAAAACATCAGGCTCTAGTTCAAACAAAGAACAATTTTCTTGCCATTTGATATTGTATTGCCTTCCACAAAACCGAGCTACAGCTAGCATACAAGAAAAAGAGGCGTCAGCTATTCATATAATAAAAGGATGATCGAACAAGTTTATTTGCTAGGCAAATTAAAAAGCTACCGACTGCCAAGAACGCCATCTAGTGATGAGTAGCGGAACTACCGATACGACTTACTATCCGTAGCGCTATCCATGATTTGCTAGAGAAAGACCTGACCTTCAAGCGTTAGCCCCAATTACTTTACCGGCTGAATCAATTTTGATCAAACATAATTTAGATTCAACGCAAAGGAACTTGTTTGCACGTAAAAACAAATACGCATCGAAGTCAGTTCATCCGTTCGAGCGCTACGATGACACAGACAGACCGAAAGACGTTAGCGTCAAACTTATAACACCCCTCTTTTTTGTCAGTGGTAAAATTACAGTAAAAAGGTATTTCTTATAACAAAGCTTAGTATGCCTTAGTTTTTTTTACTAAGATCGCTTTTCAAATGTATGTACTAGAAAGTAAATATTTTCTACGTCCGATTTAAAAAAATAGATCGGTTTCGTCACTCCTTCCTGAGTCCGTTAATTTTGTAAATCTTTTCAATTTATCATACTCATAACATTGCAGACCCTCACAATACTAATAGACACTAGACTTTAGTGAAAATTAGGAGATTTAACAATGTAAATGGGGGCTCGCGGCGGACGCACGCGGGTCGCCGGGCCAAGCGTTACGTGCCTGGCCTCACAACGCGCGACGATCGGTAGATTTATTCGTTGATTATATTCGTATCATAGCAATTTCGGGACACGTGAGCAACTTAGTAGGATTGTAGTTTGGTTGGCTTAGTTGTTATAACTTGCACTTACAAATTACCACATTGTAAATGTAATAATTATAACAAAAAATTAAAAATGTCCATTTTGTTTTGCAAATGTTGAATTTAAGTCAAATTATGTTCTCCCAGAAAATGATTTCTTTATACATTTTTAATTTATCATATTTGTATCACAATACCGTAAGACACTAGACTTAATTTATAATTAAGTGATTCAACAATGTAGAGAGGCTCGCGGCGGGCGCACGTGGATCTCCGGGAAAAGCACGCCGTGCCTGGCCTGACAACAAGCGACGATTGGTAAATTTATTCGTTGATGATATTCGTATCATAGCAATTTCGGGACACGTGAGCAACTTAGTAGAGAGATTAATGATAAGCGGCGAGATTGTAGTCTGGTTGGCTTAGTTGTTATAACTTGCACCAACGAATTACCACATTGTAAATGTAATAATCATAACAAAAAAATATCAAAAATGTCATATGTACATATACAGTCCCATTTTGCTTCGCAAATGTTGAATTTGAGTCAAATTAAGTTCTCCCTGAAAATGATTTTTTTTATACATTTTTAATTTATTATATTTGTATCACAATATCAATAGACACTAGACTTAATTTAAAATTAAGTGATTAAACAATGTAGAGGGGCTCGTGGCGGACGCGCGTGATTCTCCGGGAAAACCACGCCGTGCCTGGCCTAACAACGAGCGACGATCGGTAGATTTATTCGTTGATTGTATTCGTATCATAGCAATTTCGGGACACATGAGCAACTTAGTAGAGAGATTAATGATAAGCGGCGAGATTGTAGTCTGGTTAGCTTAGTTGTTATAACTTGCACCAACGAATTACCACATTGTAAATGTAATAATCATAACAAAAAAATATCAAAAATGTCATATGTACATTATACCGTGCCATTTTGCTTCGCAAATGTTGAATTTGAGTCAAATTAATTTTCCCCAGAAAATGTTTTTTTTTAATACATTTTTAATTTATCATATTTGTATCACAATACCAATAGACATTAGACTTAATTTAAAATGAAGTGATTTAACAATGTAGAGGGGCTCGTGGCGGACGCGCGTGATTCTCCGGGTAAACCAAGCCGTGCCTGGCCTGAGAGATTAATCATAAGCGGCGAGATTATAGTCTGTTTTGCAATAACTTAGTTGATATAACTTGCACTAGCGAATTAACAAATTGTAAATGTAATAATCATAACAAAAAAGTTTCAAAAATGTGATAAGAACATTATACCGTGCCATTTTGCTTCGCAAATGCTGAATTTGATCCAAATTTCGTTCTCTCAGATTTTTTTTATACATTTTTAATTTATCATATTTGTAACACAATCCATCGTCACAATACCAATAGACTCTAGACTTAATTTAAAATTGAGTGATTTAACAATGTAAAGGGGTGTGGCGGACGCACGAGGGTCGCCGGGCCAGGCGCGACGTGCCTGGCCTGACAACGAGCGACTGTCGTAAGATTTATTCGTTGTTGATATTTCGTATCATAGCAATTTCAGGACACGTGAGCATCTTGTGGGAGAGATTAATCATAAGCGGGGAGATTGTGGTCTGGTTTGCAATAACTTATCTGTTTCGTGGTGAACTAATGTTAATACACATGTAACGCTTTTTTAAGCAGATGGAAAATTAAAAGATAGAGCATAAAAACTTATCCTTATAAAATTTATGCGTGATATGTCAATAAAGTGACCTCAGAATAATTTTTAATAAATACTATTCTTAGCCATCGTTCCGCCTCCCTTGTTATAAACTGTAAGCTTGAAAAATCTTTATCATTAATCGTGATAGTAGTATATGTATTGAAATTTGAAAAAAATCTATCGAGACTTAGCAAGCTTTATTCAATTAAGAGATACAACTGCCTAAGTAATAAAAACAATATACTTATTTAAACAATATCGTAAAAAGTAAGATCAAAATACTTAATAGCAGTAAATTCCTCAACAAGTTTCGCATCACACCTAATTTCACTCCTTCACACCCTTGCTAATGAGTACAGGGACTTCAAAACTCATCGACAAGTTTATAAGAGGCGCAGCTGACGTCACACGCCATTAGTCTAGCGCCGACAGTAGAAAACCTCAAGGGTCACAGCGCCACATGCCCGCACTCCGGACGCGGGCAAACTTTCACCACATTCCGTCCGCACATTTATCTCTAACGGAAACTGTTTTGGATATCCGTTTGTTGGAACTCCACGACGCGATCTATATCAATTCAAAGACATTAGTGTAAGTTTACTGCTGAGAGCTGATAGGTTTTACCTATAGCATTAAGCTGGATTACAAATATGAAGTTAATAAGCGCGTCGACTGTTAATCAATTTTCATATTGATATCGTAAACGAAAGTAACTACTATGAGGTGAACTGACCATTATTCATTACTTTCATTGCATTTCATGATAAAATGCTATTTTCCTCCCTGGTTATGTGTATAGCTTGAAAGCTGCTCTTCTTTAGGGTTTTTACTCGTTTTTTTGGTTTCGATGTCAAAAGAACTAGCAAAAATTCAGCTACGACGGCGATAAAAAAAAGAAAATAAATTGTTCTTGTCTGAGCCCTTACATAAGTATTCTGTGGTACTTTTAGGCGAGAAATAAAAGAGTCGACTGTAAGATAAATGTGTAATCCTTATATAAAAGCAATAGATGAATCTGCTAAGCTAAACGACTTACTACGCACTTGCCACGTGTGTCCAATACATCAGAACCACGAAATTGATATAAATACTGAATTAAATAGAATGAAGGAAACAACACTCCATTTTGAATATTTTCATTTTGTACATTGTAATATTTTTCCAGTATCTGGATAAATATATTTCTTTTCCCTGTAAATACGTTGGCGTTAATCTTTTATTAAAAGCAGCATTGTTGCTATTGGTTAGGCTTACTGAAGAAGATTTTAATGTGGAGATTCAGTATCATTAATGCAATTTTACATAATTTCATGGCTACTGAACTATCTACTTAGAATTTATAATAAATCAGTCTGTATCATATATATATTTCAATAATATAAGACTTTAAGACTAAAAGCTATGTATCTGATTTTTAGTTTTGTCATAGATTATAAAAAGTGTTTTTGTAAATGTATGTTGATTAACTTGCTATAAAATGAACCAAAAACAGGCTATGGCGGAGATCCCAGCGTGGAAGTGAGCAGTTATGTTTTTTAGCCTATAGTGTCTCATTTTTGGGTAAAGGCCTCTCCAGACTCCAGACTTCCATTTGTGTCTATCCGTAGCAGTAGTTTGCCATTTTTTATCAAATCCTGAGAGAGATCGTCAGAAAAACCGCATTCTAGGGCAACTTCACTTTCCTCGCCAGCCTGTAGGGACTCCAGTTATTTTGGCCCACCTATCCGGGTGCATCCCGTTATGTTTTAAATACAATAATAGTACATTACGATATAAGTGCGTTATGGTGGTTATAACCGTTCTCTATTTAGTCTCATAATTTTTTATCCATAATTTAGGATCTCATACTATTTTTTTCCATAATAATCACATGTACGAATGATGCCTAGCCCTAACATAATATCACGCGCCCGAAAGTTGTAATCCCGAAATTCTATAACTTTTTTGCTATACATTTTATGAGCCATAATATTCAAAATGTCAATTATTTTTCCCCATAATGATCACGTATCCTAATTTCGGACATATATCATATGTCCGAAAATTATGGAAAAATGCAATAAATTCGTTTGCTATGCAAGCAATCATGCAGCATGCAAACAAGCATGCAGCGTGCAAGCAAGCATGCAAGCTGCATGCTAGCAAGCACGCAGTATGTAATCAAGCATGCAGCAAGCAAGTATGTAGCGTGCAAGCAATCATGCAGCAAGTAAACAAGCATACGCAAGCATGCTGCATGCAGCATACAATTAAGCATGCAGCGTGCAAAGCTAGCAAGCAAGCTATATGCAACAAGCATCCTTTCTGTCACGGCTCCGGCGGTCCCAGGCATGCTAATCGTCGCAGATGGCTTTCACTGCCGGCCAACAAGCCGAAAAAGCTCGGCTCACTCCAAGCCACCTGCTCCTAGGCCCGCCGGCTGCTTCGCCCCTCCGCGCCTACGCGGGTAGGAATTACACTCTAGGGGTACGTGGAGTCGGTTTTACAGCAATTCCTTTCTGTGACTAAAACTTATTTTAACCTAGTGTTTTAAGCTTATTATTTATATAACCTTATTTTTCTTATTACAAATTATGTAACATTCGGCCTATAATACATTATACAATACAACACCTAGGACATGTGACTTTATAGCATCCAACATTAGAAAATTCAATTATTATAGCAATCCATATTATGGCACAAATGTATTATGATTCAAGATAATCAGGTAAATCGAAATTACGGATATTTGAACATTATGGATACTAAAGATTATAGCTAACTTGTTATGGATTATGACATTTGGACAGAAAATTTTAGGATAAAAAATGGAGTACCACACAGTTGTAACACATTAGGTGTAATTTCAGGCGAGGGCATAATAGAGCCCCGTGAAGTTCCGTGTTGCTCTATGGCCATGTGTGTTTAACCAATATACGCACGTATATCGTATGATGTTTTTCAACACACTTGCATGGAAAAATACCCAATAAACTGAACTTTTTGATTTTAAATAAACTCAAGCATAAAACTGTGATGCACTTTGATATTTTCCCGCCGTCTTACTTTTTTAATCAGCGCGGCGCGCTGCCTACTGGCTGTTGGCGTGCGGCGGGCAGTTCGAAATTTGAAAAAAGCAAGTAGTGCGGTTTAAGAATATAACTTCACTATTTGCGTTCATACGCACGCGTGTTTTATGAGCTGCTTTAAATATCTTAAACCGAAACTTTACGAGCAAGGGTTTTAAAAAAAGTTTAAAAATTTAAGTTCTCTTTGAAAAAGGAAATTTGAAACATTGACGTGCTTAGTTATTGCGCAATGTGGGTTGAAACTGTCTGGGCTTCAGTGACATTCAGACATACGACAATTTATCTTAATTGCCACAATGCTTAATGCTTAAACCATACAATTTAAATAACTACGTCACGGCTTCAAATTTCCTTTCTCAAAGAGCATTAAATAATACAGCTCCCAGAATTTTCGAAACTAAAGTAAGACTATAATTGTCGCTCGTAGAAAGCGAAGAATTTAAAGGCTTTTGATTGTCTAGCTGACAGTGCTGCGGTTTCGTTAACCTTTAGCTGAATTGTTTCAGGAGCTCTAAAATACGACGATTATGAGCGATGTTATACATTTTTAGAGTAGACGTCGTAAAATATAATTTTGATTCAAAATTTAAACCGAGCTGTCTTTTCAGTTAAAATAGGAACTAAAGAAGTTTTGCGTTCGTTGACTCTGTTTGTAATCTTTCTTTACATACTTATATATTTTTCTATGTTATGACAACATATTATTTTAGATGTTATGTCCCACTCATCTCATTTTTGTACTAAAATCTAGTAAGTGGAGTATTTATTTAAATGGCACCGCTCACACATATCATCATAGGTACACATATTTATTTTGTATACCGCCCATAAGGACAGACACTGCATTTTCGGTTTTATGGCTGCAAGTATACAAAATATGTTTGTTCTCAATGCGCTATTGTAGACAATATTTTAATGATTACTTGAAGTAAGAAAACAAGGACACTACAAAAAAAAATCAATACAATATTTAAAAAAAGCGAAGATCTAATTTGTTTCCAGCTTTACTTTATACACTATATTAAAATTGAAGAAGCGACAGCAATTTTCGTCGCGCATCAAAAGTTGTACTGCGTCTTTACAAGGGTTCCGATGAAAATAATATCATGATAATTTAAACTTTCACAGTTTTTACCGAGCCGGAGAAGTTTACTGATTCAAACTACCAGGTAAAACGTTGAACATCGTTTGAATTAAAAGAAAAACTTATCTTACTATTTAGTTCACATTCTAAAACAACCTTTTAAGGGGCTACATGAATTTTCCGGGGTCCAGTGCTGCCCCCATTTAAAGTAAATCATTTGAAAGAAAACGGAGATTTCATTTAAAATTTCGTCTTGATCAGACCCTAGATAACCGATCAAACTATTTTATGAACTATTGTTTACAGTTTAAAGTTAGAACGTGAAGCTTTTCTACGCACAATTGCGAAAAACGGCCACTTTTGGCGTATGTGCGTAGAAAAGCTTCATATTCTTACTTTGAACTGTAAACAGTAGTTCATAAAATAGTTTGAAGGGTTATCTAGGGCCTGATCAAGACAAAATTTTAAATAATATCTCCGTTTTCTTTCAAATGATTTATTTTAAATGGGGGCAGCACTGGACCCCGGAAAATTCATGTAGCCCCTTAATGAAAATCTGTTTACCAAACCTTATTGCCTCATTCATCTTATACCTAGTGTAATGTTGCTAAGCAAGTATAAAAAAAGAAATACATTTATATCAAATGCAGTGTTTTACCATAATAAATTGACGAAACGCCAACAATTTTCGCCGCACTTCAGAAGTTAAACGATGTCGTTACAAGGGCGCCGATCACAATAATGACGCTGTTATTATGACAACTTAAACTTTTACAGTTTTCACCAAGCCGGGGAAGGCATTTTAAGCCGAAAACATTTTGGTTTACTGCATGATATTGGGTTTCGATTAAAAGGAAAGAACAAGTGGTATAAACGGTATGGTATGGTGGATCAAAAGATCATCATACTGAACTTTTTAACAAAAATTGCTTATTCAGCTCGTTCTTTACAGATTCCAGCGCAATGTCGTCAGTTACACACACAAGTTCGAAATCGTGCGAAAAATAAACATTGTGACACTTGAGTTGAAATGTAACTTATTTAAAATTTTAGATATGAGTTTCTATAATTCCAAATTACTTAGTACTTTTATCAAAAAATCTATTTACTTGTAATACGTATTTTTTATAATTCTATTTTCTCACTTTTACATATTTTCTGTTATGAATGAAATCAAAAACCACTTATTGAAAATAGTTTATTAGGCTAATTGCAGCTTGATTCCTGGGTTTCTATTACCTGTTTATGTTTAAGCAGGCATTTTCGCGCGCCACACTTGTGGAATAAAGTACTATACAATGTTTTTCTGTATCGATCTTCAAATTTGTCTGTGGTTTACGTCGCTCCCATTTCTTTGGCAATTTCGTGCGATGGGATATTTTTTGTTCGTTTCCTCTCCTTCAACCCTATATTCCAATATCCTTGCTTATAGGTTACAAATTGGATTAGAAAGAGGAGGCCTGGTGTCTTACTGAAATTGATTTTACGGGAAACATTTTATCTTGACAAACTAGGAAACACAATTTGTTACTCTGTTGCTTTCTACAAATGCGTTGATATTGAATTTTCTATATGGAGTTTCTACTTATATCTGAAAAGTCAATAGAATCCATTTCAGTTCACAATGATGCGATTACCTATGGGTTCAAGTTTGAAGCAAGTTTTATTTGTAACCTGACATACTTCTGAACATAATCCTTAGAAAATAATTACTAGGAAAGTTGACACTTGTTTAGACGGGTAGCACTCGTAAACACGTTAAATTATAAGAGTCGCCATGTTGTAACGTGCAAATACGGAACTTTACTCTGAGCGACGACGTACACGTACTAGGCCAGTTATTTTAACTTACTTCACACTACTTTACAGCTTACAAGATGATTTTATTATGCTATACTTTACATAGACTGAGTAAGTAAAGCTAAGATTTAAAGTTTTAACAATTTGACGACCTTCATTTCTTTGATTTTAGTATCCACTCTTGATATAGCTCTGTTGTAGGTAAGTGTAGTTAAGGTACAAAATGAACAATATCTGCACTTGCGATTTTTTGGCAAAATTAGTCGTTTCATAATTAGTAGGTATATAATATATACCTACTTATTACGAAACATAAGCCCTATAGATTTACCAAGTCCTACTAGTAGCCCTAACGGGTATCATATCTTTGAAAGAAAGATTTGCAGAAGCGTAAGGCTAGTTATCAATTCAACAACTACTTACCTAAGTTGCTTGATAAATGGACGAAGTCACGCGTGAATTCCATTTTGCTCGCGGTTCTCATATGTTTCAACACTTCCCTCGCCGTACCCTATCTCATGAGTTATTATCAACGCGCCTGATACCCGCATTAGCGTGGCCAACCATACAAAATTAATCTGATTCCAGAACGAGTTTATTTTACTATATACCTTGCGTTAAGTAAGTACGTCTTTGGATAATATATTTTTGGAAATGGATATATTTTTGTTAATGTTCGTTCGGCAGCAAAAAAAAATTATAATTTAGTGTAAATATAGCGATTTTCTTACAAACTGGTCTGAAAGAAAACAAAAAACATGATATATGTATTTACTTATTGGCCGATTAACTATTTAACACAAAACCGTTCTTCATTATTCTGTTAGAAAAAATACATTTCGTCGAGTAAAGTTTAGCCGAGAACGCCGTTTTTGCTCTGGCGCAGATCGTAAATGCCGGTCGAGGGAATGCAAGGAAGCAAACATCTGAATCATATTAAGAGGCGATTCCAGCATCCTATCACGATTTTGATTTCCTTTTTCCATCTTCACGCCTACTAATGAGCTTAACATAACCTTTCTGTGATCCTGCTAGGGTTATAGTCGTGATAGTATACCGATATCTCGTTTTTTCCCGTAAAAAATAAGTAAAATTCCATCAAAGGAATAAGTATGAACCAAGTGAATCTTTTAAATCACCTAAATACGCGGTGTGCTAAGCCAAATAGGCACGGCCCACAATTTTGCTAAGCCTAATCCTCACAATTGGATGTAATCTGAAAATTCAACTATTTCTGATTTATGTTCTTATCTAGAAACCGTATTATTATTCTTAAGCCACAAAATCTCTATGCTATCAGTTTTTTGAAAAATCTGTAACAATTAACAAGACTCAAAATTATCGTAAGAGAACAGTAAACACACTCATAATACTACTTCTTTTTCATTTCAGTAAGACGCTACTTTCACCCCCTCTACGGTGCTAACATTCGGACATTGTTGATTTGATAGTATAAATGTCTCATAATTATATCAGCACAGTACTTGATTCAATAATGAAGACATCAAAAGACAAAGGAATGGCTCTTTTGAATGCTTCAAGTATAAAATAAGGACAGATACAGAATAAATAATTAAAGATAGAAAAAAAATGTTTTTTTTTTCAAAATGAATAACTCGGTGAAGACATCGTAATTTCTAATTTATTCATTGATTTTTTTAGAGATCTTTGTTGTTACATTCAAATATAGCGAAATTATTTTGTTGTACAAATTGGTATGCAACATGGAAGGGACATATCCGTTATAAATTGAACCACGGGCTGTACTAGGTCACTATAGTATATTGAAATTAAAATACCAACCAAATAACCATTAAAAAATTGGCATTTCCATACGAATTTCCCTGGTGGCTGCACACGTTTGTACAGAAATGCTGATTTTTTTTTATTGTTTTGGCTGTTGTATTAATTTCATTATATTATAGTGATCTAGTAGATGTGCCTTCCTAATAGCCTGTGATTCGATTTATTACGGGTATGTCCCATCCACGTTGTATATACAATGTCCTTTTCAATTAAGTACAAATATTTTAAGGGGTTATTCAGTCCATCATTTTGAACAACTTTGCCCAATAAAATTATATCGAAATACGAAAAAAAATATTTAGGTTCTCATACAGATCGAAGTAGTCACGTGATATCGTTTCTATGAAAAATGCAAAAAAAAATTTCGTATTTCGATATATATTTATTGGGAAAAGTTGTTCAAACTGATGGACTGAATCACCTCTTAAAATATTTGTACTTAATTAAAAAGGACATTGTATAGTGTACACAAATTACCTATGAAATACTTAACAAAATAAAATGGTGCCTGTATTGTAGTCACTGTCAAATTATACTTCATGACACATTTGATAGCCAAATCACGTAGGCATTTTCTTCGCATAGGTGCCGCAACAAACGGGACGCAAGTTGCGTCGCGTAACAGCTAGAGATGGGCAGTGGATAGTACTCAATCTACCCATTTGAGTATTTACTCACTAGATTTAATAAATAAAGTAAATAAAGTGTGCTCATATATTGACATCTCATTTGATGTCTGTTTACTTATTTTAACATAAAATAACGTCTTTGCACATCTCCCAGCAAAAAATGATAATTAGTCAAAGCCTACTTTCAGTGTATGATTAGTATGGTATTTTCAAATATTTTAGCGTCGCATTTAACGTTTACCGACATTTTAAGCATATTATGGCATATGCACACACTTTCCGACAAGAATTACAAGTGTATACTAGATTTATGCTTCGAAATTGTCATGAAAATATGAAATAATGAATATGAATATAAATTTAAGTCGCAACTCATATAAATAAATCTACTCACCAAATGGATAAATTAGGATATTTATCGGGTATTTACTCAATCTACTAAGTAAATATTCAAATGGGTTGATTGAGTAACTCCCATCACTAGCTGTTACGCGGCGCAACTTACGCCGCGTCTGTTATCCTCAAAGCTGTCGCACTTCATAGATTGCCGACTGGCGCCCTAAACAACATACTATTTTTATAAACCTGTATCTTCCTGCATTATATTAGGCAAAGAGAGAAAAAGGCAAATATAAACCATACTTACTGACTTATAAACATAGCTTTTCTTTTATAATAATATTATTCCAAGCAATATTATTTTTAATATTGCTTTTTTTAATATTTGGCGTATAGGGTGTTAAATCTATTACCATCTTTATTTTTACCAGGTTGAACAAGTACGCCGAAGTCATCACGACTTGGAGACCGTCCAATTATATATTAACTTAAGACTAATAAGTCTCTAAGTTAGGCTTCGACGGTTCAAAGATACTGTTTTGGATTTTTGAATGATTTTCCATCATATTCTATTTAATTAACGTGAATAGGACATTTACTTAACAGACATGCCAGCCAATAGTAAAAGAACATTATGCAATATGAAATTATTTTCTTTTGATGGTAGATACCTTGTATATATCATTTTAAATGTTATTCAATGTTATACCACAGAAGTTAAAACCTTTAAATAATTTTTCATGATGGTCGACTTTTCATTTATTAAAATTATTTTTATTTTCGTCATGGCCTTGGCCTCATATAAAACTATTGAGTAAAACATTGAAATTACGCCATTGGTTCTTAAATGACGTTTAATTCTAAAATAAAATAACTAGAAAGCCAAACAGGGCGAGTAGTCACTACAAATTTAGCAACACAATTCACGTCAAAAGCGAGTTAGGAATTCTTTCAGCTCTTTTCTTAGAATTCAATTGAAAAGAACTGTAAACTGGTACGGAAGTGGCCTCAACCTATTGCCTCAACCTCAACTATTTTCTATACGACTCTGAGGATTGCCATTTTATTTCGTTGCTGATGTAATGATTTTGTTGTTTATCGTTCGACTAGCTTGGGCCTGTAATATTGCCCGTTTTAGACCCCCGATTAGGGGTGTTATAAGTTTGACGTATCTTTTTGTTACTGTGTATTTGTGTGTTGTCAGTGTCGTCGTAGCGCCTATACAAATAGGCTGATTTCAAAGCGTTTTTTTTTTGTTTGAAAGCTGTCTTCATAGATAATTACGAGTATAGTTCTTAGCAATGTTTGATAAAAATCGGTTTAATGGTATAAAAGTTATGAGGGGTGAAGCCTCGAATATACTGGTTTGTGAAACGGCAAATAAACTGGTTTGTGAAACGTGGTGGATACAGACTTGTTTTACTTTATTATTCATTAGACTCAGCTCGCCGTGATCGCTGTCTGAGTACTAAGTTATAACACAAAAAAAAAATAAGTTTGGAAAATCCAAAAGTGAACGCCTACTAACGCCCAATCAAAAAAAAAGTTATTATATTAGATAGTAATTTTCAATAGGAAACAATCCTGTGCTATTAAAAAATGGCATAAATAAATAAAAGTATTTCAAGCGTAAGTGTAGCACATACGTCCATATACAGACATTTAGACATCCACATTTAATTTAAACCTTTTTTTATATATGTTATGACATCTATAAAAAAAATAAGTTGACAAATATTTTCTACTAATATTAAATTTTATTATCCGACTAGCTTTTGCCAGCGGCTTCACTCGCGTAGGGGTGTAATTTATCAAAATCCTTTTTTAGGGGATGCCTCCGTCATAGTGGCTTTATGCATGCAAAGTCTCAGCCCGATCGGTTTAAAATTGACAAAGTTTTATACAAACTTTCATCCCCTATTTTATCCCTTTAGGGGTAGAATTTATCAAAATCCTTTGTTAGCGGATGCCTACGTCATAACATCTACCTGTATGCCTAATTTCAGCCCGATCCGTCTAGTGGTTTGGGCTGTGCGTTGATAGATCACTATGTCAGTCAGTCAGTCACCTTTGAGTTATATATATTTAGATTGTGCGGCACTAGGTTCATACTCATGAGGTAGTCTCGGAGTCGCTTAGTCGGGCAAGAAAATATTTAAATTAATAAATTAGACTAACATATGTAGTTCCCAAGTTCTATAATACTAACACTAAATGGACGTCTGTCTGAATAAATATTTGTTTTAATTTATTTATTATTAAATGTGTTTATAAAAGGTTTGTTCTAGTTCTCCATATTTCTGTACTTATATTATTGTATTAGAGCAAAATGAATATAATAGAAAAAGTTTAAGTCCAATTTGCTTGACCCTGACATGTTAAGAGTAGAGCACTACCCCAATGTAGTGTGCAATAAACATCAAACCTAAAATAGGTACTTCTCAAAAAAAATATTTCCTCATTCCCTTTAAATTGCTAAGAGACTTTAGAGGTAGGTCCGATGTAGACGCAGACCGGATGTCTTGCAACATTTTGAAAACGAAACTTTGTTCGAAAAACTTGACTTTTAAAAACTAAAAACTGGCTTCACCTCTAACTACACAACCGATTTTGATAAATGATTTCCATGGGACCACTTGGACAAGGGACACCTTTAAAACAAAAAAGTTTTTTTTCATATCGGTCCAGGCGGTTTAGAATAATCAGTGGAATTAAATTAAAAAAAAAAAGCAAAAGATCGCGACGAATTAATAACCTCCTCCTTTTTGGAAGTCGGTTAAAAACCTACACAGGAAATTCTTACAAAAATAGTATACGTACAAAGAAAGTTCTTTTTCTATGAGTACATTTATAGCAGTGGAGCTCTCGTGGTATGTTCTATGGAATTTAACAAAAAGCTGCAGAACTAAAGTTTTAATGCAGCGGTGCAGTGGAAGTTTCCCAAAGTTTGTCGCTGCGTGAGAGTGCGCCCATGTGTTACCAAGGTATGTGAAATTAAATGTAATGATGACATACTCGTTGAGTTTACGTCATGTAAAGAATTCCTTATTCTTTACGTTTTTTTATACGCACATAATATGTCGTTGGTTTTTCAGGTCTACAAGATTGTAAACTTTTTCAAGTCGCAAAATTGCTTTCCTTTACTATAGCACCGCCGTAATATATATATATATATATATATATATATATATATATATGGATATGGATATGATATATTACGAGTTACATTATCTATGGCGCTGACCCAGGATGCTACCCTATTGTGGACACAATATTCTAGGTCTAATGGAAACACCGTGATAATTAATCCAAATAGGAACCCCGTTGGAAGTAGTCGTTACGAAGCGCTGGTATCGGTAGCTTATCTTTAAAAATAAATTATATTTTAATATACTTTACACGTAACGTAAATTATACTTATAGTCGTGTAAAAGTGCCTGTAAAGGTCTAATTACTGAATAAACATTTGAATCTTTGATTTAAAAATATTTGTAATGATTTATCGAGCATTTTATTTTTGTATGAAATATTGCACTCGTTTGAAGTAATTAGTATTAGTAAGAAGTAGTGTACAGAATTTTCAATATGGAAAAGTTGAACTTATCTGTACCAATAAAATAAGGACTTTGATATATTTTTACGCCAATAATCTTTTCACTTTTAGATTTGTTACTTTGCTTGAAGTAGGTATACGAAATAATCCTATTTTATATTATACTAACATACTTTAAATACAGCTTGACTAAAGTCATATCCTACTAAAAACATAAATGTGAACATAACAGCAAGTTCCATAATTTTGCGCAGTAACATATAATCTGATTATCCCTATGGTTGACTGAGAGAGAAAGCTTTTAACGTTAAGTCCGCCAATAGCAGACAATTTGTTTTGTGAATCAATAAAGTTAAAATAAATAAATAAAAATAACATAATGGTAAGGTTGTCGATTTCACCATCGAAAGATTAGAAAAATTTGTAGGTGCCAAGTTAATCCTAAAAATGTATTTATTTTTAAATCATTTATAAGAACTTCAACATTTAACTCGGCTAGTTTTTTACTAGGAGATCAAATATTTAGAAGAACAGAACGAAAGAAAAAAATTTGTTTTAGGGATATATAAGATGAGTAGCCTAGTACGCGAAAACTATTTATTAAAAAAAATTTAGTTACTTAACCCTTTACCTACAGAATTTTTTATTACATTACCGTGGGACCTAAATACCCGTAGTACGATTATGTTCGGTAATATGTTTTGTAAAGTGATACGTTGGTACAAGATGTGTGTTCCGTGAAATGTGATCTTTTGATAAAATAGCGGTACAAAGCTTTCTGGCTGGCGGGTCACAGGATTCGGATGGAGCAAAAAGGCTTCCGTGTTCGGTTTTATTTATCGATCATCGTAAAAGACTTTATAAGCCTCTCAGCTGAGGACTGTTGATTATTTTTTACTTTATTAATAAAAATATTTACAAATACTGGTACAATATCACGTATTTTTCTTAATGGGGTGGTCAGAGCCCTATTATGGGCTTTGCTGCTAGGTTGCAAGATCAAAAGGCTACTTATTTACATAGAAAAATTTAGATTTATAAGCATAATACTCTCGGGAACAACATACTACACAATTATGAATACATTCATCATCGGTCGATGATAAAATCTCTGATCACATACACACATGTGTTTAGTATTTTCGTCAAGTGTAAGTAAATATAAGAAGTCCTAAAATCTAAGCGAGTTTCATGCAGTTCATTGTCTTTGTCTGCAAAATTACACAAAACTTTGTTATTGCCTTATAGTTTTATCTAAAAACAGTCACTGCGATTAATATTCATTATTGGTTATGAGTTAAAATAAACAAGTTCTTATAGGTCGGATCGGCCAGCGCCTCGGGCCAGATCGGCTCGGCAACTTGAAAGCAAATAGCGTCCTCTCAAAGGCTATGACTCATGAAATTAATTACGATTTGGATGACAAGGACCGCGATCGATATGTTTGGGACGCTTGTCAGATCCTGGAGAACGTTATTACATACCGCAGACGCGGAATGGGCTTAATGACTTGCTAGTGTTACATAGGTCGCCTAACATGTATTATTTGTTGCGGATTTGTCACATTTTGTACTTTTTTGTTACCTACTTTTGGTTATAATATGTAAAGATACAATAAAATGTACAAACATATAAATAAATTTGTTCAATATTCTTTTAGAGTAGGTTTTATTTTAAGGTTTAAATTTGTAGTTAAATTTTATCTTCAATTGTATTTATTTCATTTTTCTTAATAAACAAGCACCTTTAAATATTTAAAAAGTACATGTAAGTACAAGTAAAAAATAAATACAAAATGGCATACTTATGAAACTTCAATACGTCACGAAAGACGCAAAAGCGAAATTTGTGTAAGCATAAGCTATACGATATTGACAAACTACTGAAAATTATACAAATGGAACCATCAGCTATATGGATAATTAAGTCAAAGTCAAAATTTACCTCTGAATATTTGTATCAGGTGTCACTTGATAATTGTCAATTTTTTCTTTCCATTTCATAATAGGTAGTTGTTGACTTCAGATCATGTACTTACAGAAAAGTTTACTGCCGCTTCCTAAACGCAAGTACAGAAGAAGCACTTGAAGTAGAAGACAAGAAGTAGTACTTTAAACGTCTAGATAGTGCAATGAAGAATGAAAAATATTTCAAAGAAGACAAGCTTATAATATTAGATAATGCAATATAAAACTATATAAAATAACAACTTAAAGCTTATAATAAACAAATAAAACTAAAATATAATTTTGACGAAGCATGTTGCGGGTATTTTTCTGTTTACCTATTTATTAGTTAATTAAAATAAATTATGTCGAATTTAAAAAACAAAAATATAAACAAAAAGTAATAAAAATGAAAGGCTTAAGCTTGTTAAAACCGCAAGAACCCATGCTTCTTATTTATTCGGGGGTGCGTTACAAACCACTCGAGTCAGGGTTTCCTGTGAATTTACGACAGTGCATAAATATCAATTTCTCTGTTATTCGCCATAAATTCACATTTTGATATTGCGGCTCCGAGTGGGACTCGCAATAATTTTTTTTACCTCTCAGAATTATAGCGAAGTGCTACTCGTGTATAAAACATACCTAATTTGTGTGAAAAAGTTGTTAATCCTTCAAGCACATAAATCGCAGACACAATTGAATTCAATTGTTCTTTTGACCCGATCGGGCCAATCGGTGCTGGAAGAGCACCTTAGTAAAACTATTTTAATGATAAATCTATGAGTTTTGTTTCTTTTGAAATATACTTACTTAAACATTATTTCAAAAATTTTAAGTCGTTTCTCTTAAAAGTGATACAAAAGTCAAGCTTTTTTCTAGAACGTTTGCTTCATTCATTGACAGCTTTTCTCTCCATACAGAAATTATGGAGGTCAGGTATCAAAACGTCTTAGGTGATTTAATGTGTTACGTATTCTCCAGCTGTCTATGAGTTTTGAACTAATTCCAGTGATTCCAAACCACGTAATAAATTCAGAGTTTGGGTCTCAAATGTAAGTTTTACCTTCTTACGAAAAAAAATCCAAATACTTTTTTTTATGTAATAGTCTATAATTTATGGCTTCTACACTATGCTGCGCTTCTACTGAGAAATCATTTAAAATTAATCTTATGAAAATGTATTTAAGATCAAAGCGTTCTCAGTGATGAATGCGTCACATATTCCCCAGCTGTCGATGACTTTAGAACTGGGACAGCATTGGACGTTCCGCAAGTAATTCCAAAGTGCATGACCCGCATAATAGGTATGTTCAGAGTTTGGGCTTTATCTAAAAAATACATTTTTAAATATTGTTTGTATCTTTAGGTACCAAAGAACTTACCTTATCGATACCAATCTTTTTTAAAACTTTTATTTATGTATTTTTTGCTGTAAAATGCATAAAACTTTATAAACAAAGATCATATTTGATAATCTTTTATGTGCACACCGGATTAAGGAAGTGGAATCCTCGCCAAAAACTGTAAGCTCTCGATATAAGTATAAGTATATTCAGGACAGGCGGTTATCTTTGTTACTTATATTTATATTAAAACAATTATGCCTCATCAAAGTATTTTCCCTAAAAAAATTATGAAGTTTCATTGAAATATTATACAATAACAAACGATTTCTGGTTTTTTTGACTGTTATTCTAATTTGATTATACTATAGTGATCTAGAGCCCATGGTTCGATTTGTTACGGGTATGTCCCTTCCAGATTGTATACACAGGTTCCACTAATATAACGTCTAACGAAATATTATAAAACTATTTCAAAGATTCGACTTCCTCAAGGAACATAAGAGGCCAAAAAAATTTTTTAATATTTTTATAAAATATGAAAAATATTTTTTGGCCTCCAATACAAATTGACCGATCAGCTGATCCGAGTTTGTATGGAAAGCCTTATATTATGTTTCAATATTTTAATATATGTTTTGTATAAAATAGTTTCAATAAATCTTGGACCTTATTTACATAAACGTCCGGTCAACGAAATTCTCTCGCTCTTATATTATAGAGTATCATGAGACATATCCACCAGATGCTAGCTGCTTTAAGCATAAGATAATATCTCAGCTATAAGTTACTCGTACTCCAGCATGTTTTCAGAGCACAGTGCCGCGGTAGACTCCTGCGGTGAGCTGCAGAAATAAATTGAATACAGATATCATCTGCAGCCCGAATGTTGATTTTATCGTTGAAATAAATTATTCAAATACTAAATTGATATTAAGCAAGATGAAATTCAGTATGAATTTATTTGCTCAGCTAGTTTGGTTTGAAAAATGTCAAGTTGTTTGCCAAATACAAGCATCTAGCTATATAGCTTGGAAGTATAGCGGTTTCAGCTTTAACTCCGTTTCCTTTCAGTAGATTTATTGCAAATGGGGGCAGCACTGGACCCCGGAAAATTCAGGTAGCCCCTTAAGCTGAAATTTTGCATGCAAACGTATATCGCGTGACAATGCTATATTGTGATGGTATGAAGCTTATTGATAATGGAGCCGGAAGGTGGCCATAGAAACTCTATAGTAAACGAAGCAACCCCATCGACTTTGGACTTGTTTGATTCCTCTTGAGGAGCACTTTAGCCTTTTCAGTTCGTTATTTAAGGTAAAAAATAGTACTAAAAATATATTTTTTTAAATTATTACTTGTTGGAAATGCGGTTGCAGCGAAAGATATTTGTGATAGTATTTCGTTCGTCTATTATGTCATTCACGGGAAGAGATTGAGTGGTCCTACCTAATCTAAGTCGCAATTCACAACAATATCGTGCTCTTCCTCTCATTAGGGACAAGGACAGACCATCTAGACTTAATTTTAATTTCCCAATGATATATATTTTAACCGTTTCTTTCTTTCATATACGAGTTATTAATCATGGCAACTACACGAAGTTTAGTTTCATTTATATTTAGAAAATCGTTTATATAGATGTCACAAACAAACATATCATACGTTTAAAATTTTAAAAAACTGAAAACTGAATTAAAATTATGAGAACATACTAAATGATATTATACTATCTACCTATTCCATTTTCAGAAAGGATGCACTAAAAGAAGGTAAACAGTAATGCTGTGTGCCGTTAGCAGAGGTAGTTTTGCTATCTGCGCGTAAAACTTTACGGCGGTTGAGAATGCGGTGTGTGTGATAAAAGATTTATTTTCGAATAACATTTTTGTTCAAAAGTTCGTAACTGTAAAATTTAATAAAAATCAATTAAAACGAGAAAATCAAACCAAACTTGAGCACATATTAGGAAAATGAACGTTTTGCATTTACAGATCACGCAATGAAGAAGTTCTTTTAAATCCGTATTTGATGACTATGTGACTCCAGAAACCAGAAGTAAAAAATTGTTATTCAGAAGGATATCGTTTTCAATAAAACTAAAAATAATAATTGTGATTCACAAACTCTAAACAAATCACATATCCAGGCTTAACATATCCAGATAGACTTGTTTAGGCAGCACTCTACATTTAGTTTCGCGCGTTGTTTCTTCTCAGCAGTTTTTGTTTCAAAATTCTTGTAGATTTTTATTAATTTTTGTATAAGCTTTTAAATAAGCAGTTCAATAAAGCCAATCACATAGTAAAACCCAGTAGTCAAATACAATAACATACTTTGTAATCGTTTTAGGAAATACAATCCGCAAGGGGCGACATGAGCCTGAAATCCATAATAATAAAATAACGTTACGTCCGACATTACCGAGTGTAAGCTGCAGAATGTCCGGTCAGTTCAATCGGTATTTCTAGTAACGAGCAGACATTTCAGCCAGAACTGTTCCTGTTTATGACTAAAGGACTAAAATGGCGAAAGAATAAACTTAGTTTGTATCGTGTTGCGCTGTAGGTACACTCACTTTAATTATAGATACATTATCAAGTGTTTGTACGTAATGAGATAGAGAGAGAGAGCATAGCTTAGAGCCGCAAGACCCAAAAGGCAGTTATAGCAATATAGTGGGCGTGCAGAAAACATGAATCAAAATAGTGACGGGTTACCAGCCGCTTCACCTAATAATAATGATTCAGATTATCATCAATGTTTTTTAACAATTTGCACGAAAAGAGAAGCAATCAGTAAATTCTATGTTTTCTTGCGTAAATAATCATGGTCATCTAAGTATCCGGTCATTTTCGTTTCTGGCAGTATGCGTCGAAACGCATACTGCGTTTTTTCCTCCAATTTGTCCTTATTTTTTATTGATGAAGCTTATTTAATAGCGGAACATACTTTATAGTTTAGTAGAGCGACATCAGCCTGGAATCCATAACAATAAAATTATGTTCCGTCTGACATTACCGACTGTAAGCTGCAGAATGTCCGGTCAGTTCAATCGGTACTTATAGTAACGAGCAGACATTTCAGCCAGAACTATTCTTGTTTATGATCAAAATGGAAAACGAATAAACTTTATTTGTATAAGTGTGAAAAAACTCGTCTATTTTACTCAAGTTATAAAGAGACAACAAAAAAATCTCTAGATTTGAAAAAAAAATGTATTATTTGTTAATTTATCAAAAAAAACTTGGAATGAAATTGACCATAGAGAGCTTGAAAATTCCCATCGATATTTCCTCATTCGTCTTACAAAATTTTCAGCTGTGGATAACAATTTGACTTTCAAAAAACGTTCTTACATCAAATAAATCCAAAGTAATAAGTGGGTGGAGTGAATTCATAACTCGTAGCAGGCCCATCCTGCATGAGGTGTGCAGCTTCGGCACCATAAAATATTATTTATAACCGCTCTCAAGTGTAAGGAGTTCGGAATAAAGCGAAATAGCCCAGGGAGCAATATTTTAAAATACTTAGTACACGCGTACTAGGGTGCTTCTTATTTTTCGACTTTTGAAATGTTACTCGGTCACGTTATGATTTGAATTTCTACTGTAAAATATGAATCAGTGTTTTTTATTTTTATTTTTAGATTAAATTTAGAGGTCGCTACCAGTTGTTGAACTTTTGAAAAAACGTTGTATGGACATTTGACTATGGAGTCTTCTTAATTGATTAAAATTAGTGGTTATGTTTTATTTTTACGTTTTATAGCTAAATATGCACAAAGGTCTAATTCCTTTTCTTTCCCCATTCCTTTCTTCACCTGGAGCATATCAAATGTCTGCAATATGAGTACACTAACCTCATGGAATTTCAGCTTTTCAACACCACTGCTGTAAAAACCCAATATAAGATATTAATGTAGAATTTGTGCTCTTTTGGAGCCAAAAATAGTGAAAAGAAAACAAAATTGAAGTTGAAATCCTTAGTTGACAATATTGAGTGACCATTGCGTGTACAAGTGGCCACAGACAAGATTACTCTTGCGGAACAAAAATGAGATGAATAGTGAAAGTTTTTTGAATCTTATCATAATACTCTTAGCTAGAGTTACTGAATAAGGTGTTGTTGATGATCTGCTAGACTATCCTGATGTATATACATAGCAGAAACCTAATATTTCGATAATTTTGTCCAGTTTTAACATGAATTTGAATTGACAAAACCGAAAAAGATATCTGTGAAAGCAATATATTTTTTCGATGTGATGATATGGTAAAAATATAGGTTACAAGCCTCTACTTGATAGTAAGCACCAGTAAATGACTTTAAATTATGCAAACTTTAAAAAAAACTAACTAAAACTGGCGACTAATAGCTTAAAGTAATAGCTAGTGTATTTCATAGTTCTTAAAAAAGAAATTTCAGTTGATGATTTTTTTTAATTTATATTTACTAATCATGGGCTAGAATACAAAAATCAATAAATATTATTATCAAACATATCTAAGACAAAACACTGCAGACTTTGTTACTAGCAAATACTTATATTTTTGTTATATTCTGGGTTACTCATCAACATTTTTGAACGACTATTTACAAACTTGGAACTATTATGTATTTTATAGGTACTTATATTATATATAAACATAACCATTTATTTTTTTCAACTGGTGAACCTCAGGAACATTTTGCGAAAAGAAGAATATAATAATTTAGTATATTGCTGATATTTACAATTTTCAAAGAGCAAAAGCAAGATTTGTTCTTGGTGATTACGGAGTATATTTGAAAATACCCTATATTAATACAAACCATCCCTTGTATCCTTCAATAAATGATTTTAGGGTTTTAGTAATAAATATTTATTTGAAATAATATCACTTATTTCGTATTTAAATGCCCTGTGTCATGAAAAAATAAATCTAAGCGCTGCAATGATTTTGAGCTTTTAACTAAAATTTGAATATTGGTAGCGACCCTTAAATGTAACTTTAAAAATTTGAAAATAATACTGAAGTAGTTGCTTAAGGTATAGTATCAAATGACGGGGGACCCGCGAAATAATCGAAAAAAAAAATTTCATCGTTGTAAGAAGCACCCTAACACGTACTCACTGACAATGTTGAAGAGTATGTAAACTTTTTAGTTGACACTTGAATTAAATAAGAAAAATAATTAAACTTTATTACTCCTTTATCTACAGGTGTGTGTACGCAACTGGATTGCATGTACAAGGCGTTTGCCTTGTGATCCAGAGATCGTGGGTTCGAATCCCACTGGGAAGCACACTTTCTAAACATTTGTTTTCAATCTGGTGAGGATATTGCAAGCTTGAATCATCTGATGATTCGAAAAGAAAGATGATTCCGTGCTTCGGAAGGCACGTTAAAACAGTGGGTCCCGAACGCCATCTAGCGTGAGCTCTCAAACCTTTCCAAGGATTGGTTCTGGTCTACTCTTTGGGTTGTGGAGGTAGGACGGCAGTCGTTTTGTGTAAAAATCAGCAAACTCAACAAATCACCTAAGTTAGATAACAGACCCCGGACTCTGAAGCGTTACCGCTACGGATGCAACCGGGAATACACTCAAATGAGGATAACGTAAATGGACCCAAGGGTCGCGACGCCTTAATCCTGTGCTTAGCAAGATAGTTGGGCCTAAAATTAAAAACAGCTAGTTTTTAGCCTTAAGGAGGCCCTTCCCCGCCGCTCTATCGTCAACGCGAGCAAATTTTGAAAAGCTTGTTGTTTCATCCAGGGCAATGCTAGAAAAAGAGGCAAAGCAAAAAGAAAAAGATAGCACCTTAAGGCTCTGTTTGTATTCTATTGAATGAAATTTGTATTAATATTAACTATCCATTGAACGAATATTAACTATTCATAAAATGCGGAAATTTCATAAAAGTTGTTCCAGGTAATAGGTGTTTTTCAGTAAGCCTTACAAGTGTGTGAAATTAACCATTTTTATTTTAAACTAGATGTTGCCCGCGCCTTCGTCAGTGTGGACTTTAGTTTATGAACACTATGATTTTGGTATTTTCAATAAAACTGGCCAAGTGCATGTCGGGCCACGCGCAGTGAATGGTTACGTAGTTGCAAATGCCAATAAGTTAAAAATAATGAAATAATACATTTGCGAGGTTTGTATCAAAATATTTTTTGTCTTTACAATTCATGAGTACTTTATGAACGGTCGAAGATCAGGTAAAATTTGTACAAAGATGCTGATTTTTAGAGGCTTATACTGAATTTGTTTTTCTAAATTCAAATATTTTGATAGAAACCTAGAAATAGCGCACAAAGTACCTGTTAGTTATAAAGTTTTCAAGAAAGATGTGTTAAAACGCCATAATCACGTACGAGCGTTTGTATGAAAAGTAAGACGGGTTTTTCTTAAGTCTATTCAGAACAATTTTCACCTTAGTACCCATTTCCTAAATAGACTTTTATGATTTGAGCAAGAGAAGCAGCAGCTGATAAAATTTTTGTTTATCTGTTCTCAAACTAAAATGCTTGCTCGTCACATATTTAAAACAAAATATAGGTTAGTAGAATACTTCTACAACTCGCGTGGGACAAGAAAAATTCCAGTCAAACCTAGCAAGGATATTTATATATTTTTTTTATATATAGGGACAAATCACACTGATTAAACTAACCAGTTAGCTATCTACTTAGACACAATTAGTAATAGAAAGCTATAATTTTCCATGGGTATGTAATATATATATTTTTTATTACGTGGGACACTCATAAAGTTTTCCGAAAATAAAAAGAGGTTCTAATGGATTATTTTTATTTAAATCTTTTCGAATTACTATCCACCAGCCTTTTAACAAAGTTTTATGCGTCTAAACCAATTTTCGAAACTTTTTTCCAGTCCGCTGTAGGCATCTCGTTTAGCCTGCTCAAACGCTGTACATCTTCCGGCGACGAAAATTGTATCCTTTGAGCAGATTTTTTTATTTTTAGGAATAAAAAGTAGTCACATGGTACTAGGTCAGGGCTTTAAGGAACCCGACCCAGGAGTTTGACCGGTGTGCTGTCCAGAAAGTCCCTCGATTTGAGCGCGGTGTGGGCGGGCGCGTTGTCGTGGTGAAGCAGTAGCCCGCGGAGCCCAGTGTTTGGTCGCTTGTTACTCACAACGGAGAAAACTTCTCGCAAGCATTTGATAGTGTACCATTCGGCGTTGATGCTTCTTTGATTTTATAAAGAGATTGACACCAAGTAGCCAGCCCAATTGAAAAAGTTCGCTATCAAAATCTTCCTCCCGCTTCTAGATCGCTTCACTTTGGTAGGCGTTGATTAGTTTTGAAACACCCAAACCGCCGGCTGGCGCTTTGTATTGATAAATCCAGGATTTATCACCTGTAATGATGTCGTTAACATGCCGAGACGAGCCTGCTTCAAATTTGTTTATCATATCGCGGCACCAGTTTACCCGGGCTTGCTTCTGAGCATCTGTAAGGTTGGGCGACACCCATCGGGAAACTATCCTCCTCACGCGAAGATGCACGTGTAGAATCACGTGAATGCTTCCTGATCCAATCTGCAGGATGTGCTGAATCTCCTGATACGTAACTCGCATATTGTCGTGGATAAAATTTTTCACTGCTAGCACGTTTTCTTCCACAACAGCCGTCAAAATTTAAGGGCAGCCACTTCTTTCCTCATCCCCCAAAGTTAGTCGACCGCGCTTGAATTCGTTATACCAACAATACACGGTTGCCTTGGAAGGGCCTTCACCCATAAATGCCATTTGAATCCTATCGTACGATTCATCAAATCCATTTTTCAATGAGACACAATAATTTGAATGAGTCCGCAAAAAAAATATAAGGGACATTTTAATGGAACGTTCCTATTTTTACTGATAAATAATTATATTTTCAAAATAGATCGTGTTTGGCCAGTCTCACATACATAAAAACATCTTTTTCGCAATACTTTTTGAGTGGCCTGGTACATTAAAGTCTTGAAAAAACAGGTTTTTTTTTCGGATCTATATACGTAAAGTGATTTTTTTTTTCTTTACGAAGACCAGGACTGTTAAACCCAAAGGCTACGCTTATTGTGATGTTGAACGTTAAAATCAAAAGGGGAAAAAAATAGTGATGGGTTGCTAGCAGCATCACCAAGCTATTAACATGATTAAAATCTCGCCCATTCTCTCGATCGGCTTTTACAATCTGCGTGGGTACAAAAGCATCTGGTACATCCTAAGATTTTTTCCTTTCTTCCAGACCACCATGTATGATAAAAGTCTAATTAAATGAATAAATTATTTTAACTCTTCAATTGTAACTCTAAATCGGCATTCGTATTTACAGAACTCTTCACTGTGCGTGGTCTGACATGCTCTGGGCCGATTTCATTGAAAATACCAAAATGACAGTGCTCATAAATTAAAGTACACGCTGACAACATCGCGGGTAATAGCTAATTTAATTACTTTATTCAAAAAATTAAAAGGGCCATTTCCAACTTGCCCTGGCCGGGGATCTAAACCGCGAACTCCGAACGGTTGACTACCGTAGTTACCACTACGCCACGAAGGTCGTTGAACTTTCAACGACCTTCTTTTACATTGGCCAGTGATTTTTATTCAAAAGAATCAGATCTGTTGGCTTGTCAGGTAAGAAAAAATGTTCTTACCGTCGTGGGAGTCATACATGTAAATGATCTCCTTCCAGCCGTAGTAGACGATGGTATCGACGATGGCGCGATGATAGTCTGGCCTCATGCTAACAGCGTGGTCGATCAGCCCAGAAGAGGGTGGAATCACCTGTAGAGATACAAGAGAATTGGGTACAGGACTGGGTCAAAAAAACGACGGGTTGCACTCTGGGAGTGCCGGCAGAAGTGAAAACTTGAATATTAACGTTGTGCATTTCCATGGATGCGCGTGGCACGCTGTAACATAAACACACACGAACATTCGCGCAAGCGTCCTGCGCCGCCTAAACGAAACAGCAGGCGAAGGCATACATTTTCGCCGCGCCGTCGAAAGAGAGGGGGATACTTCCTCTCCTACGCCGCGCCGCGCCAGCTGTCTACTCTCAATCCGTCTTACGAATTTTCGATCAGGTCACGTGTCCTGTCGCCCTGACACCCTGACACCCTGACGCGAGTTTAACATTTTTTACCAATTATAAAAAAAGTGTACAACGCCGCTAAAGAAATTTTCACTTCAAAATTCGGAAAAACTGATATTAAGAGCGCCATTTGACTCCAAAAAAAAGCATGACGCCACGCTTTTGTATTTCATACAAATCCCATATTAATGTTTGTTTTGACGTTTAGAAAAAAATGTCTGATTTGATTTGTTGTCATCCAGATGATTGTTTCTACAGAAGTTACAAAACAACGAAATTCTGATACAAATATCATTATGAAAATGTGTGTCCTATTTGATCAAGTGTCAAGTTTACAAAGCAATTTATTACAATTAATACATACATACATTTTATCACGTCTTTATCCCTAATGGAGCAGACAGAGCCTTTTGTATCTTGCGGCTCTAAGCATATAGAGTCCAAAGCCGCAAGACTCAAAAGCCACTGTTAGTGTCATGGTGGGTGAGAAAATGGAGAAGCAATCAATATTGTGATGGATTGCTAGTCGTATCGCCTATTAAGGGTATACCTGAATTTTCCGGGGTCCAGTGCTGCCCCCATTTAAAATAAATAATAAGAAAGGAAACACAGACATCACTTAAAATGTTATCTTGACCAGGCCCTAGATAACCCTTGAAGCTATTTTATAAACTACTGTTTACAGTTAAAGTAAGAAGTGAAGCTTTTCTACGCAAATTTGCGAAAAACGGATACTTTTGGCTAATGTGCGTAGAAAAGCTTCACATTCTCACTTGATACCATAAAGGCGTGGTCAAGACAAAATTTTAAATTATGTCTCCATTTCCTTTGAAAGGAAATGGAGACATCGTTCTTTATTTCAAATGGGGGCAGCACTGGGTCCCGGAAAATTCAGGTAGCCCCTTAACATGATTAGCATTTTCGCCTATTCCCCCAATTGGCTTTTACGATTTGCGCGGGAAGAACAGCAGCGGGTACATTCTTAGTTTTTTTTCTTTCTCTCAGACATGCATTGGGGCGCACTTATTAGCTTAGCATAATAACTGATCCGAGTTATTCATTGGAATTATTACTTGATTAATGAATATCATTGAAAGTGAATAATATTTCTACGTAATTAATATCATCAATACAACAGTAATTGACATTAGCCTCAGCCAAATCCAATACGGCCCCAATTACTTAGAGTCACCTTTATATAAATAAAATGCGTATTATATTAATACGTCATTCAAGCAAAATTTTGTTAAGATATTAAAATCTAGCTACTAATTTATGTTTGCAGACGAGCGAACCTCTAGTGAGACAGCGAAACCAAGATGACCAATTTCAGAGACACCAGAATTTACGTAAGTTTCCTACACCTGTGCGACGCCCACTAAATGCTGAGATTGGCCGTTGGATCTGGCTTTTGTTTTGTTTTGTTTAGGACTGTCTGTTACTTAAGAGATAAAAATGTGATCAGTAATACGTGTTTACAAGTAGCCAAATAGTCTTGAGTTGAATTGACAAAATGTTCGAACCAAAGGCTGTCCTTTGGATTTTTTCAATGACTCTCACTAAAACGGCTGGGTCGCCACTCTGATGAATACAAATGAATTCACTACAGCGAGGCGAGAGTTGTCCGTCTGGCAGTCATTACTTTGATTCAATTCCTGCTTTACTACTGACGGAAACAATTTGTTAAGATTAGATAGCAGCATGAGTTGATAAATTACATATCAACTCAAAAATACAAATAAACACTTTTTTCGAAATTTTATTTGTATTTGACTTAGAACAATAGAAACAGATGGCATTATCCTTTATTAAAAGTTTTGTCCGGAAAATTGTCTTATGTTTGATACGTTTGGCATAACCGATAATCTTGATACCGATATTATGTCACGTCTTTATAATGTTGGGGTACAGCACTATACATAACCAATTCATATCTGTCCTAATGTCATACTTTCTCAAAGCGTTTACTTATAGTGAAGGTCCTTAGTCTTTACCTACCCCTGTGGGAAACAGGCGTGATAATATGTTTGTATGTATGTTTACTTATATAAGTAATATATAGCGAAAGTTAAAGCACGCTCACGTTTTCTGTTATCATTAGACCATATCATTTAAACTAAAATCCTGTTGGTAATAAATATCAAATATAATGAAAGTTTAGGTCAAACAACATAAGCTTACCTTCTCTGGAAACCAGGGAGTAACGAAAGGCATTTGAAAAGTGTTGGTGTAGGAGTGTAACGTGTCGAAGGATTCTGGAGTCACAGCCCCCAACATGGCGAACACCCCGCGAGCAAACTGGTTGCATACTGAAACAAAAAGTATAATTATCTTAACGTTCCCGGTTATTTGTAACGCTTGAGATTCCAGGGATGCCTTTTCTGACCTTTATGAATATATTAATGATCAATATTAAGGGAACGGTTTATTTAAATTTTGATATTGCATTTTTAGTTACTATAAAGTGGTCTTATATCCGACTAGAATTCTTCAAACTTCAGCCAGTCACTCCAATGGTGGGTTGCTAACCTCATAACCTAATAGCATAGTCTCTCTTCCAACTCTTACGATCTTGCATGGGAAAAAAAAGCAGCTCTGGTTTATTCTAAGTTTATATATATCTACCAGACAGGCATGGAAATTTTGTCCCCAAAAAATCCACATACAATAAAATACAATACAATATAGAGAACATCTTGTTTAAAAACAGTGGACGCGATAATAGGTCTAGAAAACCTAGGTCTATGCATTGGTGAAGTTGAGTCCTACTTGATAATAGTTTTTGTCACGAATAATTTGAAGAGCTACCAACATTTTTCCGAATTATCCCTGTCCGATGAACTGTACATCACAATGAAGTCGCTATATTCGCAATACTCACGTTGGCAAAGGCATTTTCTGACATGATGCGGAATCCACCTAGAACGTTCATAGTTTTCAGTTTCATCTAAACGCCATAGAACCACTGTAGCATAAAGCCTGTCATACGTGGGGCGCACTATAAGTTTCCGGAATGAATATGAAAAAATACTATTAAAGGTACAAAATTAATTTATTGTTTTTAAAATAATCTCCCTTGGCGTCTATGCACTTTTTCATTCGATGAAACCAGTTTTGAAAACTTTTGTGCCACTCCTCTGTGGTGACCTCTGAAACGTGTTTTTCATACTCCTCGACAGCCTCTTCTGGTGATGAAAATCGTTGACCGCGTAATTGGTTCTTAATTTTTGGGAACAGAAAAAAGTCACAAGGTGCCAGGTTGGGACTGTATGCAGGATGACTCATGATTTCTACATTTTTCGCCTTCAAAAAGTCGTTTGTCTGTCTGGCCGTGTGAGAACTAGCATTGTCGTGGTGCAGGATGATACGGCGTTTACGGTTATTTTTACGGAGTTCGTCAATAACTTCCGGCAAACAAATGGTTGTGTACCAGTCACTATTCACTGTACGACGATTCTCTAAAGCAACAGTAGCCACGTGTCCAGTTTTATTAAAAAAAGAAGCAATCATCCGCTTAGATGCACTTTTCACGCGCGCCACTTTGGTTGGTTTCGGCTCATCTTGAAAGACCCATACGCTCGATTGCTGCTTTGTTTTGGGATCGTAGCAATAAATCCATGTTTCGTCACCTGTTACTATGTCCCACACCAAATTTGACGCACCTTCGTTGAATCTGGTAAGCATGGCACTGCACCAAGTGACGCGGTCCGTTTTTTGAGCCTCGGTCAAGTTGTGTGGGATCCACCGCGAGCACAGCTTTCTCACACCCAAATGTTTATGTAGGATTAATTGTATTTGACTCATGCCTATTTCTAGAGATGCGCGAATTTCATGGTAGGTCACATGCCTGTCTGTTTCAATCATACGGCGCACAGCATCGATGTTTTTGTTGGTCACAGCGGTGGACGGCCGACCATCGCGAGATTCGTCACTGAGATTGATACGACCACGCTTGAATTCTGCAAACCAGCTATAAACAGTTGTCTTGCATGGTACTTCATTGCCAAAAGCTGTTTCAAGCCGAGCGATGCTCTGTTGAGCTGTCAAATTACACTTAAAATCGTAGAAAATCATACTACGAAAATTTTCCCGAGTTAAATCCATGTTGATGCAGACACACAATTTTTTAAATGGCGCCACAAGGTAAAAACAAAAGACAGTCAGATGAAACAAACTGCATTCTACAGCCAAAGAGTTCTATTTTCAAATGTTGCAATAAATTTTTAAATATTGTTTATGTAAGTGGCCAGTTCCGGAAACTTATAGTGCGCCCTATGTACAATACTGCATTTTAGCGACCAATTAATCGCATCAAATTATGCATAGGTGTATAACCTACGTAAAATTTGCTGTAATATATAATACATGCTTTATTTTGTTATCGACTGATATTATCAATGAGAAACTGATGAATATGGTGACTGGTCAGTGTCTTGAAAAGTAAAATTCGTCAGTTTTTATTATATTATATTATTTAATATAAATTAAAAAGAAAGACTACTGAAAAATAATATATAGTATAAAAAAGAACTTTTAATTAAAAATAGAAACTTACTCCTGTTCAGGCTGTATGAAGCGTTGCAATCTCAAAAACACATATTGCCGATGTTTATGCATGCATGCGTAATTATTATGCCCGAATAACAGATCAATTAAGGCCAATCTAGACTTCACGAAGGACTTGGCGTAAAGGCGGACCAAAGGTTTCCTAAGTAAGCTGGGCTACTAAATGTATGATTTAGGACATTGACGTAATAACATAAGACTGTAATTGAACATTTGACTAATTCTAATAATAAATGTAACATGAGTCATATTTTGAAAAGTTACACAATGCGTCCATTTTATTTTGCACTTGCTTTTGTGAACACTTAAAAAGTGTAACCTAAATCTCTGTAGTCTACATCTGTAATATACTCGTATGTAAGACCTATTTACTTTATTTTGTACGTTTTTAAATTTATTTTATAGGACTTTTAGTGTACAGAAGCCACATAGAAAAGTATACCACCAATAGTGTAAATAGTATAGGTATATATAATAAATTAAATCTGGTACCAAGAATTCTTAAATATCTTTTTGTATTTGCACAATAAAATAAATAAATTATATGGATGGAATACTTCAATTTATAAAAGTACGAATAAAAATTAAAATATCACCAGGATTTAAATCCGTAGTGAACTGCCCGTACTTATAATTGTTTGAACCAACTAATGAAAAACGGTTTTGTTTTAGACAGATATCGGACAAAATAATTCGGATAAAAATGCTGAGCTGGTATTTCGTCGACAAATTTAGTACTGACGGTATGCCTTACCTTTGGTTAGCCGCACAGTTGTCACCGTAACCAAATATAGATAGATAGATATTTCTAGAATTATTCTTTTATTTTAATATCTCTTAAGCTAATCTTCGAAACTATTGGATGCCCATTTACGCGATTTTCAAAAATATCTAATTTACGTTCTGCACGGAGCATCTCACAGACATCTGATATCAAGAAAAAATTGTCGTCATTTTTAAATTCGTCCACCACCAGGTCATCTTTAATAAAAACAAATTAAAATTTTGGTTTGTATTTGTATTTACTAAACTTTTATGCTTCCTTAATAATATTTTATTAAGCTTTTTCCACATTAAGTATTGGAAGTTCCTTAGAAAAATAAAAATACAAATCCCGGCGTTTCTTTTTTTAATACAGAAGGTGAAGACGGATTAAATAAGACAATTCACTTTATTTTCAAGTTCATTAAATTTAGCTCCAGTGACAGGCTTTTAAGGTAATTGTGTTAGGGTGCAGTTACAATGGTCTCAATAATTTTGTGCTGAAAATTAATCAAAGGTAGGGCTAAACTGTTTATATACATGATTCCATTTTATTTGAGGTATATAACGAACGAAATATATAAACAAAGATTTTAAGACAAAAATTATGCAATTTCTATTTTTTAATGAGATAATCTTTCAAACATAAAAGATCAATAAAATGAAATATGAGATCAAATGGCGAAAAAGAAATATATTGTACAAATCACATATTTAGTAGATCTCGCCTTATCCGCTATTTTCCTACAACTCAAATCAGATACTTTTTCTAAATGTCAAAACAAACATTCTCTATTGGATTTGTATGAAATACAGACACATGACATCATAGTTTATTGAAGTCAAATAGCGCTCTTACTATCAGTTTTTCTGCAATAATAAATCTGAAATCCCGGTAAAATGGATATGTTCAAAGATAAGGCAAAATAAAATATCGCAAAATAATGGCACATTTTGCGATATTTTATTTTGTTGTCAGTAAAAAATAATTTATTTTTGACCCAGGAAAAATACCCAATTACGAGTATACCTACTCAGAAATTACTTGGATTTCAAAGATACAAATGATAAAATACAATGCTAGATATGTATGCATAGGTTATAAAATTTACATAAACACATAAATGTATACGTGTAATGTCTCACGCAAGGACCTAGAATTTTTTCACTGCGTAAAAAGACCGCACTAGCCGACTGCGATAGATAAAACGATAACTATCACCCTCACAAACGCAAAAAAGATATCGATCAATTTGACAAAGAGACAAGTTTTCATACAAAAGGCCATTAGCGGCCTGGCTCGAACGTTGTCATACGATTATTGGATATTTCAAAATTGTTAATATGTTAATTTGTAAGCTATCTTACCTTGAAAAGATAGTTTCGTACTGCTTTACCGATAGTTCGTGTAGTAGGTACAAGTACAACCCTTTTAGTTTCTGGTCTCATTTTACGACACGCTATGGCTAGATCTATGGTCTCCCGTGCTTCCGTAGATAAAGGAATTATTATGGACAAAGCTTTACGGACCGACCAAACGAAATTCCAGAAATGTTCCAGCGCCTTCAGATATTACCTGCTAAATATTAAGTTAAGTAATTCAATAACACTGACTTTCTCTTAATGTAGAGGCAACGGTAAAAATAGTTTACGTTTAGCTTGTATTAGTAAATGGTTTTGATACTATTGCTAATAAGCTGCCTCCAATAGTGAATGCATGCCCCTGTCTATGCTGCTGCGTCTTAATCGAGGCATTTTCAAGCACAACACAAGATGATTTAATCGATTGGTGGTCAAACAATGAATGACTAATGCAATAATGCTTCCATAGAGCTTCCTCTATAACGACGACCAGGGATATACATAAATATATTTGACGACCTCTGTGGCGTAATGATCAATAAGCTAGTCCGCCAATTCGGAGGTTAATGGGTTTGATTCCCAGCCAGGGCAAGTTGGGAAATAGCCTTTTTTAAATTGTTCTGGGTCTTGGGTGTTTATCTATATGTGTATTTAACATAAAATATAATATCATTGGGTAAGTATCCCATAACACCCCAAGCTTAAGCTTAAGCTTACTTTGGCGCTAACTCAATCTGTGTCAAAAACATAGAGTACTATAATATAACGTCAAAAAACAAGAAACGAAAAAATATTGTAGGCACAGTAAGGACTTTTTATTTTTATCTATCCTCTGAAATGTTATATCTATCACATTCTCTTTACTAAAAATCTCTACACTTACCTTACTTAATATTTGTCTAAGTCATAATTTTTTCGTAAAAAGAGAATGCAGATAATTCATATTTCTTTTAGTATTTCATTAATTATTATATGACACAAGTCGATACACGATATTCCATTGCTATTGTTATAAAACTTTAATACTACCCTACTAATAATATGGAACTCAAGATAATAATTCATTTATCATAAGACAAATATCCTATCAGTAGTGGAATGTACTATAATTGATCAATCAATATAATGGTATTCTTACCAAAGCAGACTTGCTCGATGCCATAGTTTTACGCAATACGCCAAAAAAGTTAAAATACGTGCACAGTTTATATTTGCCGCAGCCTTGTTTAAATTCAAATCTTCTATTGTATATTTAATCGGATTCTTTAAAGGTAGTTTAAAAATCAATTTCCAAAAGATTGTATACATGTTAATAACAGTTCAGATGTATTACGAGAATACGAGTAGGTACTCAAATATTTCTCAGTTCACTATTCCGAATCAGTAATTTTTTAACTACTAGAGGAATAATACCAAAACTTATGCAGTTGTCTGCCAGACCATAGTTTATATTACAATATATTCATACCAAACACAAGATAACACATTAATTTACATTCGAATGCAGTGTACAACGGTACAACCGACGTTGTGATATATAGTAACTAGACACGTTACTGCATGTAGGTACATTATATCTATGCATTATGAATAACTCCCTTAATATAAGAAAAAACAAGTTATGATTAACATTAAAATATCAGTGAAAGATAGAGGCCTACTCAGCAATTATGTATATTTTTATAATAACACAGCAAAACACATCGCAAATATTACAACCATGAAATAAATAAGGACTAATTTCACTAGTAGAGTCGTTCAGCTACGGCGGCTGCCTTTCGATTGCTCAAAAAAGCTGATACCAATGTTAGTTTAATTTACTCGATAAAAAAGAAAGTAAAATCTTTCTTATTCATGGTATATTTATTTGTGTTGGTATTATTATAGGGTACTTACTTATGATAAAATATTGTGGAATGACACGATGGCAACAATAGTTAAAGGAAATCTTTTGTAAAATTCAACGTTTACCCCGAAATGTTGTGTTTTTATTTTCACATAACAGCGATTTATTAAGCGACAGAAGTCTGCCAACAGGTGGTCCGTGTATTTGCCAAAGAAGATATAAAAATATAACGACAATAAAATTGCGATCATCAAAATAGCACCAATTTTCTTTTATATTTGCCGCCACTCAGTTTGAATCTCTATAACATCTTAGAGCTTTTCCAGTGCAACTATACGTGTAGATGTATCGTTTCGAATGCTGAGGTTCATTCTTTTCTTCTCCAGTTTGCTCTTCGTTGTTTGTTGTAAGACCATTGGCATATTTTGTATGTTAAATATTTATGTGTATAAGTAATATCAATCATTTTATGGCACGCTCTGAATAAATAAGAACTCGTTTCTACTAAATTTCTTTGGAAGAAGCGTCAGTGAAAATCTTATATAAATCGTAAGTCATAATAGCTCGTTGTCTTAATCCGTATTCAGTGGCTTGAAACAGGCAGACCGAATGGTAGGCTAACTCGAAGGTTTTATTTCATAAAGGGGGATAAAACATAAGATAAATAAATAACTGGCCAAGTGCGAGTGGGACCATTATGTGTAAATAATCATGTTTGTTGTATGGGAGCCCCACTTCAATATTTATTTTATTCTGTTTTTGGTATTTGCTGTTATAGCGGCAACAGAAATACAATATCTGTGATTTTAACTGTCTAGCTAACACGGTTCATGATATACAGCCTGGTAACAGACAGACAGACAGACAGACGGACGGATGGACGGACAGCGGAATCTTAGTAATAGGGTCTCGTTTTTACCCTTTAGCTACGGAATCCTTTAAACAAAGCAGTTCATAATAGGCCATCGAGCAATTCTAGCAAAGCAAACGAAAACCAGACTTTAAAAAACCTAATACAACAGTTCCATAAAAATATATTATTTTCTTCTTAAATGTTGTGTAACAAAATGTTCCGGTTTTGCACCCCGGCAACTCATGTTAACCCGCATGGAGTTTGTTCAGCGGACATTAGTGGACAAAAGGAGAAGTTTGCTAACTAGTTAAACTAAAAAAAGACATTAAGTAAGCTAAATGCTTAATAGAATAATAAAGACATTTCACACAGTTTCATGTACAGAACAATTGATTAAAAAGTTTTAGCTCTAAATTAGTATTCACTCGTGTCTTTCGTTGCAGAATGTTGCTGCTTTGAGTCACTCGACAAATGAGAGATCAAGATTAATATCTTCTTTCTAAATATTATAAAAAAAGTTTGTAAAATTAAAATATGATGATGCTTTTAAAGCACAATGGTTGAACGGATTGGGATGAAATAAAACATATCGATAGCTCTAGAATAACGCAAAGGATAGAGTTTATCCTGAAAAAAAAAGATTTCTCGATAAAAAGTTAAATAACGCAAGTACCCTTTGATCACGCTGTTAACCTTTGTTAACCTATATTAATTTTATTAATGAAATATATTAAAACACAGGCCTGTACACCTTTAAACCTAAATATAATAATAAAACAAAAGATGAATTCTAATCTACATACAAACAGAACAATATTCAGCTCGATCCCCTTTAACTTATTCAACAAACTTAAATTCGGTATTCTCCACCTTCCATTCCATGGTTTCCCATGGGATCCCTTTGTAAGCCCGAAGATTTTACGAATTATGTTTTTAAAGATAAAAATGTTATCTAGTACAGTCGTTCTTTCATTATTTATTTTCGAGTTAATGAAATCTCAAATTATTACCTACTCATATACATGGTCTGGGGGTTTTTGTATTAAATAGGCTTTGATTAATAAAAAATGTTACAGGACATTTAAATTTTAAATTTTATACATTTTTTGCTACATATTAATTGACTTCAAAAGAGAAGAAGGGCATACATAAAAGAGTATATTATGCAATTAGTGAATAAAGCACGGATTTACCTTCGAGAGTCATAGATGAATCACGAGCAGGTGAAGGATTCTAACGACTAAATCACGACCGTAGGGAGTGATTCATTCAAGTGTTAGAATCCTGAGCAATGCGAGTGATTCATGGCCGTCGATGTAAATCCGCTTTATTCAAGAATTGCATACTACACTTTATACCATGACTACGAGAATAATTTTTCAAAACTAAAAACCTACTTCACCACCAAACCACAAACCGAATTTAATAAAAAATTATGGGACCACCTGACAGGTATTCCCTTTAAAAAAAAGAATATTCTAAATCGATACAAACGTCTTCGAATAAATCGATCAAAATATCGATAAACATAAGATTCCGACTAATTGATAAAATCCTCTTTTGGAAGTCGGTTAAAAAGAAAAATTTAAGCGAAAATAGACATTTAATGAAGAAAAAAGAAGGTTAAATTAATTAAAATGGACATTAAAATTGGAACAATTACTAAAATTAAGAGTAAATTGTTCTAAATTCAAACATCAAATATTTTTTCGGTAAATAAAACAAACAAGTGAATAAAAAACCTTTCTAGAGTATATATATACATTTGAATAATTTTCTTCTTTTTTTTTAAGTCAATTAATATGTAGCAAAAAATAATAAAATTTAAAAAATGAAATGCCTTGTTGAAGTCAATATAGCAAAAAAATAAGACGCCAATTTCAAAAATTATTTTTGTTTGAATGAGCGTACTTGTCAGGTGATTCCCATATAGTAGTATGATGATGAAATCTGTTTTTAGTTTTGAAAAATTACGAAACTATATAGTTCAACATCCAGAAGTCAAAGACAAAAAGGGGCCGGCCAATATTATGTATTAATTTTATCAGTATTAAAATTTCTAGCAGTCAAAATCAAAAATCATTTATTTATGTATGGATATTTGTATCACTTGATAGTTGTCATTTTTTTTTCAATTTCATAATAGGTAGTTATTGACGTCAGATCATTTAACTACTTAAGCGCAAGTACTGAAGACTGTACTACATTTTCTGTTTGTTACAAGTAACAAACTGTACTGCTGTACTGCATTTTCTCCAAAAACGTCAACTTACTTTAAAGATATCACTTATTTGCGGTTTGTTTGTTTTTTGTGTGTGTAATTGGCCAACACTGGTGTCAGATTTTTCAGGCTGCCTTAAAGCCTCTGACATAGCTTGCCGGTAAATATATTAGATTGATTTCAAAAAATATCGTCTAAGTTACGGAAATAAATGTCGAAAGTCTTTCAATTTTTATTATGAGCTTGTCCCAGTTAAACCTTTTGTTCCAATAAATTTATGAAATCCAAGAATGTTTAACTATTTGCCGTATTCATAAAAAATCTGCCTTTTTAATTCAGTTATAATAGAAAGTAGTCAATCAATTTAAGGAGTATATAAATCAAAACTTATATTTATGGAGGCTGAAAAACAATAATAATATAGTCTTTTTTTTTGGTGTGTACCTATTAAGTAACATCTAGAAAGTACTATTTTATTTTTCCGTTGTTCCAAATCAAGTGCGTTAATAGCTAACATTGATTTATTCGAGCTACCCAAAGACATGATGTTGCTCAATGCGTGACACCTAGTGACAATAATTGTACACACTAAGTGAACTAGTTTCTAAATTCAAGGACTGCATCTGCCAGTCACTTAACATCATTTATTTAGATCGTATATAACACAAAACACGTTTTCGTAGCCAACTGTACAGCTGAAGGCCGGAAAGAAGTCGCCATTAAAGCGAATAGGCGTCTGCGGCCAGCGCTCATCTTCTTTCACGGGTAATTTGCTTTTGTCTCTCCTTTTAATTTCCGTGTCAGTATTTTTGTATTGTTCCCGCTTCGGTGGAAAAATATGTTGTTACTTTTATCTGTCGCCTTTTTACAGGTGAGCCATGATTACGGGGACTTTTTATATTCTAAGCCGCGATAAGGTCAGCTTCGAACACGTAGCGGCACGTGTACGGACTTTTCTTTTTTATATTTAAGGTAAAGAAAATTAAGAATAAATACCTACTATGCAATACAAGATAAATGTAAAAGAATGAACGATTTTTCATTTAATTAGCTCTCTCTATCTGTTTCGAGATATATAATAATTATAAATAAATCAATAACAAAGTATTTTTTTATTGATTAATAAATAAATAACATACCTTTAACATGTTCAATTATGAATCTACATTTCCTTCATAATACAAGGAATAATACTTTTGATATATTTTTGTCATTTGTTGTTCCATAATAATTTATTCTCAAAAATGTATTTTACTCAAAGACTAAAATAAAGCACGTAACAACAAAAAATTAAATCGTCTTTCAGATACGTAGCAGCTTGGAACAGAATAAAACGAAGCACTGTAGATGACACAAAATTTATCTCTCTTCACAGCGTGAGAGTCAGTATTATATTATTATTATGTTTTAAGTCTTTAGTTGACAGTGTTGGTTCAGAAAATTGACCCCAATATTACATAGGGCGCACTATAAGTTTCCGGAACTGGCCACTTACATAAACAATATTTAAAAATTTATTGCAACATTTGAAAATAGAACTCTTTGGCTGTAGAATGCAGTTTGTTTCATCTGACTGTCTTTTGTTTTTACCTTGTGGCGCCATTTAAAAAATTGTGTGTCTGCATCAACATGGATTTAACTCGGGAAAATTTTCGTAGTATGATTTTCTACGATTTTAAGTGTAATTTGACAGCTCAACAGAGCATCGCTCGGCTTGAAACAGCTTTTGGCAATGAAGCACCATGCAAGACAACTGTTTATAGCTGGTTTGCAGAATTCAAGCGTGGTCGTATCAATCTCAGTGACGAATCTCGCGATGGTCGGCCGTCCACCGCTGTGACCAACAAAAACATCGATGCTGTGCGCCGTATGATTGAAACAGACAGGCATGTGACCTACCATGAAATTCGCGCATCCTTAGAAATAGGCATGAGTCAAATACAATTAATCCTACACAAACATTTGGGTGTGAGAAAGCTGTGCTCGCGGTGGATCCCACACAACTTGACCGAGGCTCAAAAAACGGACCGCGTCACTTGGTGCAATGCCATGCTTACCAGATTCAACGAAGGTGCGTCAAATTTGGTGTGGGACAAAGTAAAGGGTGACGAACCATGGATTTATTGCTACGATCCCAAAACAAAGCAGCAATCGAGCGTATGGGTCTTTCAAGATGAGCCGAAACCAACCAAAGTGGCGCGCGTGAAAAGTGCATCTAAGCGGATGATTGCTTCTTTTTTTAATAAAACTGGACACGTGGCTACTTTTGCTTTAGATAATCGTCGTACAGTGAATAGTGACTGGTACACGACCATTTGTTTGCCGGAAGTTATTGACGAACTCCGTAAAAATAACCGTAAACGCCGTATCATCCTGCACCACGACAATGCTAGTTCTCACACGGCCAGACAGACAAACGACTTTTTGAAGGCGAAAAATGTAGAACTCATGAGTCATCCTGCATACAGTCCCAACCTGGCACCTTGTGATTTTTTTCTGTTCCCAAAAATTAAGAACCAATTACGCGGTCAACGATTTTTATCACCAGAAGAGGCTGTCGAGGAGTATGAAATACACGTTTCAGAGGTCACCACAGAGGAGTGGCACAAAAGTTTTCAAAACTGGTTTCATCGAATGAAAAAGTGCATAGACGCCAAGGGAGATTATTTTGAAAAACAATAAATTAAATTTGTACCTTTAATAGTATTTTTTCATATTCATTCCGGAAACTTATAGTGCGCCCCACGTATACTACAATAAAATTTTGCGGACAATATTTAGCCAGCATTGTTACCAAAAATTTGAAAGAACTTTAGAACGCAATCTATCTATTAACTACTTCTTTGCTTACATCAATAGTGTTTTCTCTAGATATTTGTATACTTTTTATGATACTCAGTGTTAGATATCGATTGTCTGTTCACTTTATTCTGAGCACGCGTAGTGTTGATGACACCCATCTTAAAAGGACTCGTCTCCTTGGAGACTTCCGCACCGCACCCTTTAATTTAATGTTATATTGATATTAACTAGGTATTTCAATACGGATATTTAAAACCAGGTAACTTCTTTTTTAGAGTGCCGAAGTCTCGACAAGTAACTCTTATAGTTTTGGGATATAGGTAGTTTAGTGACAGTCCGCGCCTTAGCTCAGTGACTGTGCGATCTAGAAAGCTGTAATTTTTCATGCGTAAGTATATATATTACTTACAGGCATTGAACACAGCTTGGGCCCCGGCTTCGTGCGCCTTTCGAAGTAGGGATGAGCTTGAGACATGTAAATGCTACTAATAGTCAACCATTCAATTTAGGATATATGTTAGGAGTAAGATACGATGTAGTTGCAATCGCTAGTCATGCAAATCGGCGGGGTCACTGAACTCCGAGCTCTTCACACTAAAATTGTAATTTATTAGAATTATGTCTTTGTTTGGCAATTCAGTGTTCGCTATTGACCATCTCAATTTATTCTGATCACGCATAGAGCTGATAACACCCATCTTAAGGACACGTCTCCTCTAAATAGGACAGTGGTGAAGATGCGCAACTTTTTACCGAGAAATTTCATTTCAAAGTAACATTATTTGAATACGGATATCGTAAGGGTTATCTTGACTATTTGCTTTTAGTTTTATGTTGTACATCAGCTACTTTTAGTTTTATGTTCTGATGGAGGAGCTCAGTGGCTCGGCGGAAATGCGCATTACTAGCGCTTTCGCACGTTAAGCGACACCGGGCGTAGTCCGCACTTGGATGTGCGATCACAAGTGGCACAAAAATTTCTCGAGCTCCTCCGTGCTTCAGAAGGCACGTTTTAGCCCTTGGTCTCGGCTGTAATCATTATATGGCAGTCGTTACGAGTATGCTATGTCAGATGCCTTTGGGCAGCCTGAAAGATCTGACACCAGTGTCGGACACTTACACACACAACAGTTTTATGTTCAGTTTTCGAGTTCTTAATTGTTCTTATAGAAGATTAATAAACAAAAATGCAAACCTTGCATTTTTGTTTTAACTAGGTATATTAAGTATATTTTTTGTATTTTCCCATTGATATTAAATAAATCTTAATCATGCGTATAAACAAATCGTCCCATTACTATCAAAGCCTAGCATGAGTAAAAGGCTCTTGAAGAAGAAGAAAAAAATCTTGATTACTTTGGTAAAAAATATATTTTCATAAAATACTGAAAAATCTCTTTAAGGAGACAAAATTCATATTATATCTATTCCAATTAACCAATATCAGGCCACTTAAATAAAAGTCTTACCTTCGCAATTATCTCGTTGACATGTCCCCATTACGGGCCTTCTTAAAATCGGAATCTTTGTCAAGTTACGTTTCACGCATCTCGGCAGCCAGAAGACAGTGGATACTCAGCTTTACTTATATTCAAGATGCGACCCTCTTATTATAACTGGGCTGGGCTGGGCTAAATTCTATTTTGTTTGAGATATACTTGTCGTATTAATTGCTTGCTTTTTTGGTAGAAAAATCTAGAATAAAACGAAAACGATCGAAGGAATAGAAAAATCTTCATGTTAAAAAGCTACGAATGGTAGTTAATACTCATATTTGAGAAAATTACTTAAATAGTGCTGGCATCCTAATAACTGCGCATCAACTGACCTATTCTGCCTGCCATCTTTTTTGTTTGTTTTTGTTAAATCTCACAAACATGATTTATTTAGAACTACCTACTCTGTTTAACTACAGTAACTTATAACAATTTATTTACATCTATCAATAGTTCAGTTACACATTATCTCCTTTTAAGCTAGGATATCCTTTAAGGTAAAGAGTGCATGTGTTCTACAGAAATAGACAAGAGGTCCAAAATCATTAACGCCCTTCGGAAAAAATGTATGCATAACATGTTGTTTACCTCGAAATGTAAAGCACTTCTTCATCATCCGAGCGTATTCCCGGTTGCTTCCTCAGCAGTAACGCTTCAGAGCCCGGGGTCCGCTATCTTACAAAGGAGATTTGACGAGGTTGCTGGTTTTTACACAGAGCGACTGCCGTCTGACCTCCACAACCCAAAGGGCAAACCAGGAACCAATCCTTGGATAGTTTGATGATCAAACGCTAGGTGGCATTCGGGACCCACAGTTTTACGTGCCTTCCGAAACACGGAATCATCTTTTTTTCGGATAATCAGGTGATTCAAGCCTGCAATATCCTATCCAGACTGTAAAACAACTTTTAACAAAGTATGCGTCCCAGGGGGAATCGAACCCATGACCTCCGGGTCACAAGGCGAACGCCTTGACCACTAGACCACGGAGGCAGTCAATGGCAGGCAATGCATGTGTTCTACAGAAATAGACAAGAGGTCCAAAATCATTAACGCCCTTCGGAAAAAATGTATGCATAACATGTTGTTTACCTCAAAATGTAAAGCACTAAACTCACAAAATGGCAGATACCATTTCAGCCTTGTTTGTGCAATAAAAGTTAAATTGGTATAACTACTCGCTTATCACTGAGATAACAAATTAATTACGAATCCGAGTGCATTTCTAAAGCAACTCGTAAACTAGATAGGTACATAACTTTGCTATCATCAGCAGTGAATGTTTTACGAGAAATTTTAATGCTGCAAATAATTTATTTGGATTCTGTTAATAAAAATCGTTTGTATACAGTAATGAAGATTTACTTGTAGGACAACTCAATGTTGACGGAGCGAATGAGGTTTATTAGAATCGTTGGAGATCCATATTTTGCCTACTCCCATGCGAAACACGAGTAATAACGTAACGTACCATAGCGAATTAGTTTCAAAAATTACTAATTCAAAAATAAAATTGTAAGGTTACTAATATGAGTAATCAAATAAAAGTACTGATAGATAAAATGTTCACTAATTCTTAATTACATTAAAAAACAATCCAAATAAATTCGATTTAAAAAAAAAATATCATAGTACAGTAAAAAGAAAATTACTTTAAAAAGATGTTACAATATCTGAGTTTTTAATTTCGACGATCAGTTAGCCTCAAAACTTGATACGCTAAAGAATTAAGCTTCTCGTATACACCACGCTACATAATCCACAAATTCGTACAGTAGTCGGATAAAAATAAATCCAGCGAATACTCACTGAGTCGGGAAAGCTTGAATGCATCTGCGGTGTTGATAACATCGACGTAGGCTTGCAGCTCCAGCCGGCGACTGCTTATGTTTTGGTTGTGCATGGATAGCGCGTACTTGAATACATTTTGGATTTCTTCGGTGTTTTGGTCGAATATCGCACCTGAAGAAAGAAACGTGTTTTGAATGAAATGGACATTTACAGTTTTGCTTGAAAACGGTGAGCTTACTTAAATATTTAAGAGAATCTTTTCGCCACGCTGTTTTGCAAGGGACTGATCTTTTGAAAGTAGATTTTTTTACTTTGATTTTTTTTCTTTTTCTTAAGAATGTTACCAGTATTAAAAACTTAATTGAAATAATTATGTGAGAAACATTATTTTTAATTTAAGTATATTTACATTAATTCATTGAAATAACAAACAAATTAAATAATATCATGATCATTTTGATTTAAAACCCGATTTGAACTTCTATTCATGCAAAGATGTCACAGCCTATCTAAAAATCTAAAATATAACATCTTCATAAATTAGCCAGATTAAAAGCCAGCGGTTAAATTTAATCTTTAAATACGTTTAACTGCATATAACTATATGTTAATTTGTTGTAACATGTAACTTTTTAATTTCACAAACGTTGTCATTTTTGCAGTAATAAAACGGCGGCTAAATTAGATATATTAAAAGTTCAAGGGCATCAGAGAGCAAATTATCAATAGAAGTGCTAATTTGGAAATGTGCAAGTTTAATCACCGCCCTGAAAGCCAGCCTGGCCGAAGTACAGTGTAGGTTAGGGGTCTCCGAATCTACCATCAGTGAGCTACGTACCGAATTATTAACATTAAAAAGTAATGATTCGGTAAGTAGGTCACCGGAGACTGCTAACGTAAACACGCGACGAGGCGGCGCGCAAAATGTCTCTGTCAGCAGTTTGCCGTCGCCGCCTGTTGTTGTGCGCACTACACAGGCCGCCGCCCGCTCCCCCGCCCCCGCCCCGGTGACGTCGAGCCCGAGTGCGCCGCAGCGGCCGCGGGCCTATGCCACGGCGGCCGCTGCGCCCGCGCCCGCCGCCACTTCCGCTGCGACCACATCGCGGCCTTTGGCACAGGGGCCAATAGGGAGACGGCGTAAGCCAGCTCCTACCAAGCCGTTGCCACCACCGGGTCCCGAGAGGAACCAGCGCGATGAAGAGGGCTTCGTCAAGGTGGAAAGGAAGAGGAGGAAGCCCGTGAGCCGCAACAACTGCGGAACCGCGCCGCCCGGACCGGACTCTCCCCTGCGTCCTGCCATACCATCGACGCAGCTGTACGTGTCCCGTCTGCACTGGTCTACGAGGACAGAGGAGGTCGTGGACTACGTCCGAAAGAAGTCTAACTTCACCTTGAGGGTTGAGCGGCTGCAGTCTCGCCACAAAGCGAATTTTAATTCATATGTGGTGAGAGTGCCGACGCATCATCTGCCAACCTTTATGAAGGAGGACTTCTGGCCGCAGGGTGTCGTATTTCGGAGTTTCCGAGGTCGGCTGCCCAACGACACCGTGCGCCACACGTCGCCGACACTACGTGTAAATTAGGATAGGAATTATATATTATGTATGTTAGTTATAAGGTATTTATAATATGGGCCTCTGGCATTGTACAAATTTGTAAGTACAATGCTATTGCCTGAAATAAATGAATTATTATTATTATTATTATGTTGGTACGCTTTTCAGCCACGGGTCCATGGGGACCCGGTCCTTTGAGGCGTTCATGGGGCCAAAGCCAACATGAAGAGGCCTTTTAGTACCTTTTTATCTAAAATGTGAGATGGCTGCATCTATGGAGGTCTATCCCTTAATGTACCATTGAGATGCACCAACGGACAGTCCTCCACAGCTGCTGAACTATTGCCAGGGAGGGATTTACTTGGTTTGGGCTTTATGGATGGGATGTTAGTGGACCGGATAATTGGGTTATGGAGTGAGATACGGACATCTACCTAAAAATCTCTCACAACATTTTAGCCTGGTAGATGGTGACTCGCTGCTCGTTATTATTATGTTGGTACGCTTTTCAGCCACGGGTCCATGGGGACCCGGTCCTTTGAGGCGTTCATGGGGCCAAAGCCAACATGAAGAGGCCTTTTAGTACCTTTTTATCTAAAAAGTGAGATGGCTGCATCTATGGAGGTCTATCCCTTAATGTACCATTGAGATGCATTAACGGACAGTCCTCCACAGCTGCCGAACTATTGCCAGGGAGGGATTTACTTGGTTTGGGCTTTATGGATGGGATGTTAATTGACCGGTTAACTGGGTTATGGAGTGAGATACGGACATCTACCTAAAAATCTCTCACAACAATTTTAGCCTGGTAGATGGTGACTTACTGCTCGTTGCCTACACTGCCTGTGGGCACCCTAACTAGCCACGAAAATGCAGCCAGGGCGCAACACAATGTGAGCAGCTAAGGGTGTCGAGAGGTGCGGCTCCGGTTTCACCATCACGGGGCTTACCCCCGAGAGCGGGTTTCCCCGTTATTACGCCATTACGTGCAATACACTTCCACCCTGGAGCGTATGTTCTGCTCTTGCGACTCCACTCTGGCCGGCCAGTTAAGGCAAGACAGAGGCGGGGGGTGTGTAACTGTGTGTATGTGTGTGTGTATGTGTGTGTGTAAGCGCATGTGTGTATGGTCCCCCTGGAGGTAGGGTACGTGGTGTCGCCACTCACCATCAGCTCGCCACAAGCTGCCCTGCGTTGACTGACTGCACTGGGAATCCAGCGGGCGATGGGGTCGTCACGTCCCGACGCCTTTTATTAAACAAGAGATTGTCACTAAGCGCGACTTCTACGACAAATAGTCTAAGAGCCCATGAGGGCCAGACCTTCCTGTTGTCCGTAAGTATGAAAGTTCTTCCGTGTGTGTCCCCGACACAGGTAAGAATAATCCCCACTCATGAAACCCACACCCCTAAACTACAATTCTCTGTAATTATACTTACCTTATATTAGGAAAGCTGAACTTTATAAATGTTATTCAGAGAATTATTAAACTGAGTTTTCTCAGTAGCCAGACAGTTTTTTGGGTTCTATAATCCTGCTAGACGCATTAAGACGAAATGGAAGCTAAAGTGGTGCCCTCATTTGAAATAAATTGTTTAAAACTAAATATGGTGATAATTAAAAATTTTATTTGTATCAATGTCTAGAAAGACCTTTGGAAAGAGGACAAATCCGCTATTTTCCAATAAGTCAAATCAGATACTTTTTTTTAAACGTCACTAACTTTTCCTACGGGATTTGTATGAAATACAGGCAGATGACGTCATAGATTCTTGAAGTCAAATAGCGCTCTTACTATCAGTCTTTCTGCAATGATAAGTCTAATAAAATCACGTTAATATTATATATTTTTAAAGACATGTGACATTGTTTCGCGATATTTTTTTTTTCTTATTAGTACAAAATAATTTATTTTTGACCCAGGAAAATACCCAATTCTACTGAATCAAAGTTAGTAATTTTTACGGAAAATAAAAATAATTTTATTACAGAAAATATATTTCTGCCTCTGATAAAAAAAAAACTAGCTAAACAAACACTATCTACTGATGCACAATTGGCGTACAATCTCATTGTTCGATTTTTAGCATTAATTCTTGGTATATAGGTAAAAATTCTAATAGCCGTTTCTTGAAAGATTTTGTGTGATATAAAAACCGTATAAAAAACTAAAGCAGCTGTCTAAAATTCTGAACAAACATCAGCAAGTAGACGCAAGTGCAAGAAGTGTCGGCTAGTTTTGAGAATACTTTGAACGAAACCTGAGAAAGTTTAAACAAGGGGTTGTCATATTGCGCCACTTTTAGGACTCTAACAGACAAGCGACAATATGCCCACGATCCTGGACGGTGACAGTTGCCGACGGTCGCCGAATGTCACTGCTGTCACGAATTGATTTCTACGGTATTGCGAGTCAGGTTGCCGACAAGTGTCGCGAACTGGAAAACTGTCGCTCGTCTGTAAGAGCCTTTAGGATTATGGGACTTAAGCCCGAAAAATAATAAGAAACTGTTTTGAGGATAAACCTGTGTTTTTGAAGAAAATATTTATATTAACTGGTTTCTATTTAAAAAATATCAAGATTGATTTTATGTTTAGAAGAGAAATATATATGTACTTACGCCTTCACACAGGTCTAGGAAAAAACATTAAACTTAAATTGTACCAGCTGCTTTTAACCTCACAGATCGCTAAAGGCGATCGTGGGAATTTGCGAACATATAATATAATCACGAATAGGCGATATGACTGGCAACCCATCACTGTTTTGATTCCCGAGGACAAATATTTATGGTATTTTTATTTGCATAATTTTTTTATTTGTAGCCGATTTTATACTACAATTCAAATGTTATATTATATTGTATAATTTTTTTACAAGATAGACAACCAAATATTTTGTTTTTGGTTTGAACAGCAGACCAACACCTGTGGTCACCTGAACATAATATTAATTACAATATCATTTAATCCACATTTCAAGAAAATGCATTATTTTAATGTATATAATTTTGTTTTATTAATGAAAATCATGGTGCTTATCCATTAGACTAATATCGATCTTTCTAAAAGATAATACGAGTATTTAAAATTTGAGCCAATGGCGCGATAAGAAGAAGAAAGCGCAAGAAACAAGAGGCTGGACACTACATTGGATATCTTTATCGGTGTAGTGAAAAACCGCCCGTATTCCACCGTCATCGACTTGATATATAGCTGCTGAGCAGAACGTTTATCTGAATCACTGAAGCCACGACCCGGTGGCTTTAATACTATCCGCAGTTCCTTCTTGCCAAACCGAACTGTATCAGGTGGGTTCCCATTGTGCTTGCTTGAATACCTACCACTACACGCAAGCTTCACCTCTTTTCCGAGTAAACTTGCATCAAATATTAATTTTGGTTTAGAGAGCCTTAATTTTTGAGTAACAAACCAGTCAACTATAGAAATACACGTTATACAAATGTGCAAATGTACTAGTCAGACTTGATTTTGTTACCATGTTAAATTATGTACAGTAAATTGCAATTTTCTCACTAACATTAACAAATACGGATTTTACACACGAATATAGTGGAAAATGTTGTTGTCTACAGCAATTATTATGATTGTGATTGAGTAGTCCCACACTCGAAATTGCTTGTATTGTATGAAAATAAGGAAGATGCATATGTTTTTTTGTTGTGCTATTGAAAGAATTCCTAAAAATAGGCACACCCAAGAAAAAACTACCTCGCTAAACCAAAAGCTTTTAAAGATAATAAGGTTACCAAGTCACTTCCGCCTTTGAACGGGGTCTCGGAGCGCCTGAGAAAGACCGGACAGGAGTGACGTCACTTATGTCACATTTGTAGGCGTGATGTAGGAACATTTGTTCTGGTGCTCAGCCAAATATTGCGTTGACAGGATTGGCCTCATAACAAAAATAACTATATTTTTTTAACCTTAGAAAGATAACCTACGTCGCAGAGGCGCCCGCGCTATAAACTTATTGCTGTCTCTTTTTAATTATCGCGCGAATCTGTTTGTGCGTTTCGGCCAACTAAGTCGTTGTCTATCCTGTCGCCGAACGGCGGTTTCAAACTGGCAAGTACCGTGGTTTATTAGTTATGAGTTTGACGTGCGCCCGCGAGGCGTATGTTTATCTTTTGTGTAACTTTTGACGATTCGTTTTGTTCCTTATATTTTCATATGTAAAGCGTATTATCGTTTTGTTTTACGCAAAATATAAAGTTAACAATATAACTACTAGCCGGCCTTTAGAAGACGAAGAACTATGTTGAATATTGGACAAGAAATGTTCCAGGAAAACCAATAGATGGCCAATTACAGTTTTCTATGGTATATTGAACATAGCATTTATTAATTCATATACTATATACTGTCATAATATGTTGTCAATGAGGAATAAGCTATTGAGTCGTAAAAAATATATGAAACATCTTAGTTCTCAGCTGACTAATGCATGGATGACGGAAAGACTGGAAGCATGGACTTTGCCGAGACATTTACGAAGCAATGTCGAAAATGTACTTCCAAAACCTAACCCACAAACTCCTTCCAGATAAAGAAGAAGAACATCCATGTAAAAGCAGGAGTTACTGCAATTTCTGCACGTATAAAAAAAAGGTTGTCCAAAATATCTTGCGCAAAGTGCAAAAGTGCAGTCTGTGGCGAACACAAAGTTAACGCTTGCCACAAATATTTTTAAATTATGATAATTATTTTTTATTATTTTTTTTAAAACGGATTATAGTATTGGCTACTTAATTGTTTAAAAAAGCTGTGAATTTTTGTGATAATTTCCTAGATTTGATCCTTAAAACAGAAGACTGTTGATTTTTCTTGATTTTAGTTGAGAGTTTTGTAATTTTAGTTTAAAAATATTAAAAGTAAACATAATTATAAAAATAATGCATTTTATTTATACACATATTTTATACTTTTTAAATATCTAAATAATTTATAGAAATTTAAACCGTAAAATATATAAAATTGAATTAGATGTTTGTGCGCCTCTGAGGCGTATGGTTATCATGAATACGTACGGTAAAATATGGTTGGTTATCTTTCTAGCGTTAAGAAAATTCTTATATTATTAATATCCTGGTAATATTATTATTTAAACTTTTAATTACCCGACTGCATGTATGTATAATATGTCTGTATGTATGTATAATTTTTAGGCACGCTCTGCAGCCTGAACGGCTCGATAGATTTTAGCTTGAGAGGTGTCGTTAGATTCGTATTTACTGTGAGAGTGACTCTAGAAACGATTAAAAAAAAAACATAAAAAATACAAAAAAAAAAAACTGAAACAGAGATACAATTACGATTTTCTCATAGCAAAAGTACCATTGAATTTAGCACTCTTATTTTTCCAAGAAGCAATAAAGCCGCCGGTTCTATAAGGAACATGTCCACTATCGCTATGTCTTTTTTTCACAGCCAGCGGTCGCACATTATGTCCTAAGAGCCATTCTGAGGCTCGATTTCCAACAATATTTCTTCCATTTGCAACGTCATTTCTTTCTATATTACTTCGGAATGTTTTCAGATCTATGGGTTGGGGTGAGACTTCTTAGGTGAACTCGTAATGCGGTTAATTTGAAACAGATATCGTAAAAACTTAAATTCATTTCGTATTCTTGAAAACGGCGTACGGAATTCGGTCACCAAGGTATTTTAATTCATATCTTATTACTAGATCTTATTAATTTTATAGTAGCTGTTGCCGGGGCGTTACCCACATGGTCAAAGGTTATTCAAATTTTAATCTTCTGGTAAAAATATCTGTTTGGAATAATCTAATCTAGAATGTACAAAACCTCTCTTTAAATAAACATCCAATGTGTAGACATTTTTGAAAAATATAATTTTTTATTTTATTTAGCCAGGGATCGGACCTTAGTTTAAGACCGGTGCTGAGTACTATAACTACCACTATGGCTTAGTGGTAGTTATAGTACTCAGCACCGGTACTAAGCTCAGTTTAATTCTAAAACTAACTAAAATGTGAGTTGCAAAAACTGCAGAGATTTTAAGCTGCAATAATTTCCCGCGATTCTGTTTTCGCAACGTCTGTATTTGTTTGTACCGGTAGTGTCTTACCTAGACGGGGCTCTGTAACTTCATTAAAAAGAGATTAAAAGAAACTTTTTCATCGCAACAAAAGTGTTCTAAACCCAAGCGCACCTCGTTACTCGCTGGGTTTTATAAAACGATTACACACCGTTATCCTTAAAAGGTACCTATGGGGATAAAATACATATTTCACCATTAAATATTTAATTTTACGTTTAACTTAAATTTTGCGATTAAGACCGGTCAGTGCCAGTTGAACTCCCATGAGAGGAACTCCCGTACAATGCCAAAGATTTTTCAGATAAAAGTATATGACTGCATTATTATTTTAATAGGGTGTTTATTCAATTCTGTACATATGTTGTTTTATATTATTTACTTAGTTTAAATTAGTTTGTACATTTTTTTTATAATATATTATTAATTGTATTTTACTTATTTATTTTAAATTACAATTAAATGTATGTAAAAACGCTCAGCAGGGGCTTATTTCATAGAAAAACTTTTCATAAGACTTACTCTATACTTAAGTGAAAATACATCAAAATCTATGCAGCGTTTTACTTGTGTTTTACAGGTTTTTGACAGACGAATTTTATGATTTCAGTCGCAGCAAGCCTCCTTAGGAGAATTCCTATGAAATTGAATGACTGATGTACCTTATATTATGTTGCAAAAGAAATTTATTGTATCAAAATGGAGTACACATTTTCTATCCTTTCAACTGATCCTTGTCAATAAATGGCAGATTGATTCATATGCACTTCATCTCACGTACGTTTATATTCTGGAATGTCACGGTTTTCTCGAGAGACAACGCGGTCTGAAAAATCTTAGAAAACTTCTGGACCACAGGAATCAAACGGCAGATTTACTTTGACAGTGTATTCTTTTGAAAACTGTAAAAAAATATATACATTTTACTTACATATAAAAGGCCTCTTGGGTTACCTTCAAGGCCCTAAGATGATAATATTTAATTTTTAACAGTTTTTAAGCCTGTCAAGTCGCAGCAGAAAAAAATATTACATTTCTTCTTTACAAAGTGTAAATTTACAATCGAAACATCCTTGAAAGGGTGAGTCAGTCCGTCAATGGAAAAAATGTTCAGGTTGACGGACTAACTCACCCTGAGTCAGTCCGTCAACCTGAACATCTTTTCCGAACATTTTCATGCAAACTTTTTCAGCCTACCTACAAAATTTGTATGGGGAAGTCAATTTTAATAAAGGTTCCATCTGTTCTTTGGAAAAGTGGTTCGTATTGAGCTACGGTTCCACTTCAAATACGTGTCAGCGGCATAAGTACATGTGTCCCAATAAGGTTAAATAGGCATAAATATGTGTAAAAAAACCTTAACTTATTAAATTAATTAAAGACTTAAAGACAGATTAAAGCGAGGGCCAAAGATGAATCACGAGCAAGTGAATAAAATAACTTTTAAGAGGGGGAATGGTTTATAGAAACTAAATGTGTATTTCTTAAACCAAACTTGTGCTATACATCTGGACGATTCCACGTCGCCAGTAAACTGAAATGCAGTGACAGTTATCCAACAGAGCGTAAAACATGGCTAAAGCTGCGGTCGCCCTACCAGTATTATATATAACATTTATTTGTATCACCAGTTAGCAAAATAACTTACCTACTTATATTTTTTTTTGCTTTGACATCAAAGCAAAAAAATTAACGAAAGAGAAAACTCTCTCGTCTATCGTTTGGGTTGTGGAGGGAAGACGGCAGTCGCTCTGTGTAAAAATTGTGTGTGTTCGTCAAATCATCTAGGTAAGGTAGCGGATCCCGGGCTCCGAAACATTACAACAATATCCGAAACATAAGATACAACCAAGAATACGATCCGATCATGAATTAAAGCCGTGCGGCTGACAAGGAAACCTTGTATCAGCTACTTATTTTTGCATCGATAGCTATGCTACTTTGGAGCCCGGGTTTTGCTTTTTCTTCACCAAATATATGCATTTCCATTAGCCACTCGAAAGTCTCAAAGATCGAGCGAAGTGGAGAATTAAAAGCTTGTGTTATAACAATTGACTCTGGTTTTATGACCGATTTCCTAATTAACTTCAAACTTGAATAATACAAAGTGAAATACAAAAATCTAAAACTAACCTGTAATTTTGATTTTATATAAGGGTACAGAATTTAAATTTGTTAATATTTGTTCATAATATTGGACAAATAAGGACAATTTTACACAGCCGTGTAAAAGAACTGCTGTGACAGTTGTCCAGCAGAGCGTGAAACATGGACAAAGCTGCACTCGCTCTACCGCATAATATTACCTTATTCGTATCATCATTTAGTTTCAAGCTAAATTATTCACTTACTTCTAGACACTAAAATATTACATGCCGGTTACAAGTTTTTAAAACGCATGTTTATAATGACTTAATAATGTTAGTACGATGTCGTGACATTCGTAGCCTTTGTCGTAGGTACATACTCGTACTTAGTATTTTTTGAAAGAACAAGATTCAACTACGTTTAAAAAACTAATACCAGACTACAGGAGCCATTTACAGCTAACAATTTATATATTTTTGAAATGTGCTAATTAAGACCTTTCATATGATAAACAAAACGTTACCGTAAAAAAAAATTTTTTTTAGTCGCACACTTTTTTATGTAACATTTATTTTATACGTTTATTGCATACAAATTGTAGCCTATGTCACCCGGACAGTAATGATGAATCGATTATATAATAGGTAATCGATTCGGATGCTATGGTGGAACAGACATTAATACCCACATACAAACATAGACTGCTAAAATCACTACCCTTCCTCTTGGCTTTGCCGTTGTCGGGTTAAAACGGAGACAACACAGGGACGTTGCTATCTGAGCAAAGTTTATCTTTTTATTCTAAATAATATTTTAAAGTTAATGCATAATATTATTTTTTCTATAATTTAACTAATTTCGTTGATTGAAGAGGCAGCAGTTTATTGGAATGTTACAGAGCACCGGAACATAGTATTTTTACAAGCCTTTTTTTTTGCGTAAGGTTCTCAGGTTTTTAATAGTTATTAATAAGGTTCCTTACCCAAAGGGTAAAAATGGGACCCTATTACTAAAACTCCGCTGAAGATCCGTCCGTCGTCACCATTTGTATGGCTGTATTTCATGAATTGTGACAGGTAGACAGTTGAAATTTTCACAGATGATGTATTTGTATTGCAGCTAGAATAGCAAGTAACTAAAATTAATTAGTTAACAATAAACTAAAAACAAATTAAAATCAATATTTAAGTGGGGCTCCCATTCAACAAAAGTGATTTTTTATAGATAATACGGAACCTTCACGTGCGAGTCTGAATCTCAAGCCCTAGCATTAGACAAGCATGAAAAACTTTCCATGCTGTTCTGTTATGAGTCCGCCCAGCCAGCAGTTACGCTGCAAGAGCGTATGAATGAGGTCTACCTTGAAGAGTACTTCAATAAATAAATAAATAAATTGTAAACCAATAAATTGTAAAAAAAAAAAATCACGCTTGCAGACTAAAGCCGATATGTGTATCATTCTCATTCCCTAGAACATGGCGACGCCAAACCTCGTTATACCACTCTCATAGCTCGAGAAACTAGTTGGACTCGTAGATAGGGATATAGGAGTGTAGGAAATATTCACAGTCAGGAAGTAGGGGAGAGAGGAGTTGAAAGAACCGACCGAATACTTGCATCAAATCAGTATGGAGAGGATAGATATAATACTTGGTTTATGATATATCCCACCAAAAACATACCTGTTAAAAAGGGGGCCAAGTTCCTATCAGCTAATTGTTCGCCTAAAAAGGGTTGAAATCCAATCCAATGCCAAGTTTAGATGCACTTTAAAAATATCTAAAATTATAATACTTCTAAATTTGAAGGGTCATAATATTAATTTAGCATACTGCTTTAGTACTAGTATATGATTACGTAGTTTCAATTTTATCTCTGTACTTGCAATAGGCACTGAGTTTTAACGGGGGTCAAAAGTGGGTCGAAACGGTTCGTGTAAATAGTGCACGGCATACGCGCGGCTTGTTGCTGGAACTTGGCCTGCGCACTACCGTGCGCTTAGATACTTGGAAGGATAATAGACTGCTTTGTTGTTTCTGTATGTACCCGTCGCGTTGCTCTGCAGGTCTTCTTTGTAAGATTCGAGATTGGTTGACACTGTCGTAATAGCCTTCTGGTTTCTGTCTTCTGGAATTTGAGTTCTGACTTCAGTTTACTTTTCTTGACTAAACTTCTGGGTTCTGTGTATGGCAGCGATTTACGTTATTCTTGGCCGAAAATCGCAGCTGATCTGGACGTGACGCGAAGTTTTATTATTTTATACACCTTTCCCAGTATCTGCTAATCAGAGAAAAGAAAGATACGTATACTATTACCTTTCAATAAATATGATCAATAAAAAAAATTCTTTTTTTAGTTTTTTAAATATTTATTTCTTCAGGGTGTTGATAGTAGTGTCACGGGCGATTGGTTGATTTGGTGTATCTTCTTCCGATTCTAACTCAGTTTTTGTATCAGTTTCTGATATTTCATAGATTTTTTTCGCTTCTTTTTTAATGAAGGTTCGATTTCCTGCGATTTCCACCCATTCTGCTTTTATTTTGTGCGTGTAGTGGCAGATATCGTGGTTGGGGGAGACTTCCCAAGTGTAAATAGGTCGTCCAACTTTCCGCTTGGCTTCTCTGCGTTTGTAAATTGAACGAAGTAGGTGTGGGGTTGGGCGTCTCAGTATATGACCATAGTATGATATCCTTCGTACCTTTATTATTTTGGATATAGTCTTTCCTTTCAGGATTTCTTTTATTATTTGTTTTGATGTGTCCTTGGCGACGTCAAGTAATCCTCAAAGTATTTGCCATTCCTATTTTCTAAGTCTTGACCGATTTTCTTTTGTTAATGCAGAAACGTTCAAAGCATATGTCATGCACGGCCTAATTACTATTTTGTACATGGAAAATATACAGATAAAACTTTCTAAAGATATTTAAATATTAGACTCAACCCCATCACAATCTTTATAGTTTCTGAGTAGTTTTTATATACCGACGCCTCCGGATCACTTTAATTTATGATATACAATGTCCTTTTTTATAAAGTACAAATATTTTTATGGCCGATTCAGTGCACCATTTTGAACAACTTTTCTCAATAAATGTATATCAAAATATGAAAAAATAAATTTCTATTTTCATAGTAACGATATCACGTGACTGCTTCAATTTTTATGAGAACCAATTTTTTTTCGTTATTTTTGTATTCATTTATTGGGAAAAGTTGTTCAAAATGATGGACTTAATCAGCCCTTTTAAAATATGTGTACTTAATAAAAAAAGGACATTGTATAAACATATATGTATAATAATATATATCATGAGCTTTTAGCGTCCCATTGCTAGGCAAAGTTCTTTTCATCCTTCTAGAGAAGATCGATCAATCTAGAGATAGATAGAAGGAAATCGGAGAATCGACTACTACTTATTCAGCGTCTCCTCTTGCTGGAAAGTATTAGGTAATCACACAAACACTTTCCAAGCCTACTTCTGCGACGCTGACTATTAATATAAAAATAAATTAAAACAGTCAACTAGATAATAAAGTCAAACCTTTTGACCAGATCAAATAATTAATAAACGATTCACAATAATGGAATTTACTATTCAAACTGCTGATGCTACCCTCTTGAACAGACTGCCTAAAATGTGCTAGTCTTAAAATGTTATCGAGATGGAATGAAAGCCTCTATTGTATTACTAGGGTCTGGATTAAATTGCTGATGCCAAGATGAGCCTTTTGCAATTCGGAGATGATAAAGGTTTTTTTTTCAATCCTCTTTTTGTCAATTAAATTTTGTTGTTTTAGATAAAAATAATCAAAAAAATAATTTATTTTAATGTAAATTTAAATAAATGTAAATTATACCTATACTAATACTATCTCACAATATCCATTTGCTTCTCTAAAGTTTCATGCTGGGTTGAGCAAAAAAAAACTTAGAGTAAAAAATATGTATTAATGCTGCTTCTTTTCGCGCGCAGATAGCAAAAGCCGATTAAGGGAATAGGCCATGCGAGGCATGTTATTAAGAGAACTCTCTCGCTAATCATCATTCTAAAACGGATTTGAGCGGCAAGATCCTAAATCCATTAGAGGATGAGACGTGATAATATTATTTATGCATGATAAATTGTCCTGTTCACTCTTAACGGTGGTCACTGGCTATATATTTTACTCAACTTGACATTAAAGAAAGCTAAGTTTATCAACTGCACGAAAAACCGCGGACTGCTTGCAGACCACGCAGCATCCAAAAAGCTAGATTAATGTGAAATTTGCAGATATTTCAAGAGCTTAACTTTCGTATTTTTATATTACTTATTCTGTTCATCACCACTATTGAAAACTGTAACTTTACGTATTTAACATAACATTCATATTGTAGCAACCTACTTGAAATATTATATTTATTATTTTATGCTTACTTCCCACATTAATTTCAAGTTAAGCTCTATAAAAAGCTCTAACTGAAATATTCTGAACATTATCCAGCGCTAACTTTTCATAAGTCATAAACATCTTACTTTATACACTGCGTTATTACTGAGGAGATAATTTTCAAAGTTCTATACAGTTAATGCGGTGGTAACTGGCCACGAGCCAAAGGCTTACACGGGAATTCTTCACGTAATTACATTTCATGTCACATAAATAAGTGGAAGCTAAATGTTAAAATCCTCGTAGTAGTCACTAATACAGCGTTATAATTGTGCTGAAATTCGCGGTTTCTAATTTGGTCCTTAAGCTACCTACTTATATTTCTTGTTTTACTGTTGCTCTCTAGTTAAAGAGATGTTTATATAACGTGCTTGTATTATATTCGTATCATTTTGCTTGATAAACCTCTATGTATGTGACTGAAAGAAGATGTAGTGACAAAAATTGAGAAAGTTATGCTGACATGGTTCGGACATCTAAAAAGGATGGATTAAAGGAGATCTATTAAAAGGGTCTACGAAGCGAATGTAAGTAGAAGAGAGGGTCAGCCATATAATGCCATACTACGGGGGGTCGATATCTCAGAAGAGACTGCAAACAGTAACTTGTTTTCATTAGAAAGTAAACCTAGGGTCATAGTCGGCATCTTGCTAAAAAATCGTAATCCGAGATAGAAAATAAATTATAATTTATTAAAGTGGCTTAATTTACAAACAAAAAGCAAAATACATATTTATCAAGTTTCTATATATAAAACCATGTTACGGGGGTTGCATTTTAAAATCGAAGTTGAAAACAGTCAAGTAGTCGAGAATAAACTAAATCGGATTATACCAAAATTTCTATATTGGCCAAACGCTCATATTGCTCTTCTAGGTTAACTCCCACCGCACCTTTGTCCTGAACTAAGTTGCATATTAGTTTGACAGTGAATTCTCTTGAAACTAAACGGAATAACTGTACAATCGCAGTGCAACTACTTCAAATTACATTTGTCTCTGCTTTTACATTAAAATAGGTACTTAATTATTTTTAGTAGCTCAATGGCTCAGCGAGTACACCTTTTTAGCGCTTACACTTCAATTTATAATTGTTTGTTTGTAATCTCTTTATTGCATAAATAATACAGATACAGACATGCTCAAAATTAATGGAATTTATACAAAGGCGGTTTATCTCAGAAATGGATCTCTTTCAGCCAACCAAGTATCCGAAAGGTAAGAGGTTGAAGTTGAAGTGTACTACGAAAAAGAAAAGATATTAGATATAGTGACCGTAAGATAACATTAATATTTTAAGCTTTGGATTTCTGTGGCTCTCATTAGAAGATCGTCGCTTATCTGTTTTAAACGATATAAGACAGCTTGATATATACGAGTTGACAGTACACCGATGTCACCTATTCAGGCGAAAATAAAATTTTCCTAAAGATGACACTGTACGTACCTGCAAGAATTTACGGTTTTTGGGTTAAAATTCTGATGTTACACATACCTATGTATTTAACCCAAATTCTTTAAAAAAATATATTAGCTATATCCCTCATAACAAATTTAATTTGCTCATACCATTTTTAAGCATGTTTCGATAAACATGCTTTAAGTACATAGATAAAAACATAGCTAAGAAAAATCAACCTCACTTAAAATTTAATGAACAAAACTAAATGGGTATAAAAAATGTTAAATATATTGACGTGCCATATAGAGGCAAGGAAACTTTATCCAAAATACTTTTTAACTTTTCCTATAAAGACACATAGTTTGCGAGTATTTTCAAAGGAAGAAAGATTCAACAAGTAAATTGATCACCTTTATTGACCCCTTTCCTTATCCTTTTTCTTATTGAGCATTCCGAAGACAGGTTAAGCCTTTTATCTCTAAAGTTATTTTTTTTTACCAAAAGATCGTCTTTGAATACGGGTAATAAGTATGAAACACATGTAGAAAAGTTGTACAATGTCTGCGCTGTGAGAGGCATCAGAAGCTATACTTTGGTGGCTTGTAATGTCGGCAACTTTATCCAAATATTGTTAAAACTTTTCACGCCGTTGTTTCAACGAAACTCAATATGAAGGGAATATTCGTTGAAAACATATCTCTTGGTTATGAAAGATATGTAGACGATACTTTGAAGAAATATGATGCTTATAAGATATGGAGAGAATGCTGTAACACGTCAGCTTTCTGCGTTTTATGTGACTCGCGTCTGAATAAATGTTCTTTTTTGTTCTGTTTTATCGTAGCGTCGGTTGAATGCTTTTTCTTAGTTGCGTGTATTTCGTAAACTGAGAATAAAATAAAAGCTTGTACTGCTAAGGGTAACCGTATCTACTTTAAGGTGTTTTAACATGTTATTTTTTAATGCGTAAATTATAGTTAGTTCCGTCCGTAACACTTTAATTAACCCTATATTCCTAGAAAAGTATAGCTATTTACAACAAAAAAAAAACACACAACGCTCAATTACTTAATTAAATAACTTTGTCTAAGTAACTTCTAAACATATAATAAAACAGTAAAAAAATGTGTCTGTACATAGAACAAATTTCCAAAAAAATAAATTGAATCTATGGAGATATAGTAATAGAGTAAGAATTAAAAAAACAAATATCTGTCTGTTTGTCTGTTTGTACACTCTAATCTCCGGAAATACTGGACGGATTCAAATGAAACTTTTTTGGTTAGCCTAGGCACATATAGGCTGTTATTTATTTTGTAAAATGGAACACCTGACTCAGAACCATAAAGATCCAGCTAAACTATAAGAAATTTCAAAATGACGCGTTGTTTAGCCTGATGAGCATTTTTTGAGGTATCATAAAACAGGCCAAGTGCGAGTTGGACGCGCGCACGAAGGGTTCCATACCATAATCAATGAAAAATCACGTTTGTAGTATGGGAGCCCCCTTAAGTATTTATTTTATTCTGTATTTAGTATGTTTTTGTAATAGCGGCAACAGGAATACATCATCTGTGAAAATTTCAACTATCTAGCTACCATGGTTCATGAGACACATCATGGTGACAGACAGACGAATAGCGAAGATTTAGTAATAGGGTCTCGTTTTTACCCTTTGGGTACAGAACCCTAAAAATCAGAAATTTTGAAACACCAGATGCAGAAACAAGTGTAATTTATTATAAACGTTTGTTTACAAAACTTCGATGATCATCTGATGTAGAAATCTAAGATATCAGGTTAAAGTTATTTAGTATAATAGAATAACATAAGCTGGGAGTAGCTCCAAGTGGTAAAGGCGGTAACAGTTTGGGCCTTATTTTGATATCGACTTGCCTAAACTGGCTAAAACTCCCAGTTGCTGTCTAATCGTTTAGGATGAATGCACTGCCTTATCGTTTGAGATTAATGTACAATGGCCAACAAAAAAGCAGAAGAAGCTGTAGATTGAACGTTGCGAGACATTCGTCGAGATGACAGGCCAACGGGCAATGTCACATTTTTTATGTAGGGAGATTTTCGTCAAACCTTACCAGTTTGAAGTCCGGTTACTAGGGCAGATGAGATTAACTCCTCATTAAAACAGTCATATTTGGCCTCAAGTATAAAAAAGCTTAGACTGACAATTATTAATATGAGAGCCCAGCTTGGTAATTCACATGTCCAAGAGTTTTCAAGAATATTATTAATAATGTGGAAGGTCTCTTTCTGGAAGAGAATGGTCAGGTAAATACTTGGCAAAGTTGTTTCCTTCGAAGAAGAACTTTTACGTTCAGTATTTGCGGACTTTCAGAGCATAATAAACCAGGAAAATTCTTGGTTATGTGAACGCGTCATATTGACACCAATTTTTTTTTATTTTTTGGTGTTAATATGGCGCGTTCACAGCGATTAATGAAAAACTTCTGACGCAAATTATTGCAGTGAAGTTTTACACTTTCTTCAATAGTGTAATTTATTTCTTCAGTAGTGTGGTTTATACTTTTTCAGTTGTTTTTATTAATCAGGATGAGTTTCAAAATTCACTTGCAGTGAGTGGTCTCTCTGCTCACAAAATAAGACTTAGTTGGAGTGCCGATAATGCTGATGCAAAATTTGACTCCGCCGAAACTTTGCTACGAAACCCAACTTAAAGTCAATTCTTTGCAGCGTAATTCACTGAGATTTTCACTGGGAGTGGTGCCAGTTAAACTGTATTTATTCCACGTAATCCACTCATCCTCAATAATTTTATTTTTAAATTTAAGCATACACAGTTCCCTGTGACCACTTGCTTTGCTATGACAATAAATAAGACGAAGGGTCTGATGCTTGAGGCCGCTGGTGTCGACCTAAAGACTGGTTTTTCGCATGGCCAACTTCATGTGGATTTCTTAAGTCAGGGTTGGTAACGCTTCAATTCTTTTCATACTCGCTCCCGAAGGAAGACTCCCAACATAATTTATACTAACTTTCAAACTAAGTTTTTAACTTACTCATTAAAGTATTTAATTTTTTTTTATGTATCTACATTAGTTTGTTTTTATATTAATACGCCGGAATCATAAAGTTCACGAAAACAGAGTCGCGGACATCAGCTAGTATTATAATAATAAATTTCATTTTTAAAAGTACCGAACCCTCTTTCTAAAGTAAATTAATATTTCGCAGATTTCTGGAAGCGCACTCAATAAAATCCCAAACGGATTGCATTGCTATCGTTGTATTTTAGTCCTTTGTTTTTATTTCCAATCGCTCTATTGCCGAAGCGAAGTTAGAGTTTTTCGTTTTGTCTACATCCAGTACCAGGTGTGTACCTGTTCGAGCGTACAGCTATCCTGGACACTTAATTACACAAGTTTCCAAATTTTGCAATCCAAACTTTGCAGCGTTTAAGTTTTTTTTTTTGTTAACCTTTTTTATGTGTTACAACTATTTTTTTATGTTGGATTGGATTGGATTGGATTGGATTTTTTTTTCGTCTTTACTATGACGAAATCTCAATTAAGAGGTGGTACCTGTTTTAGCATGTTACTATCAACCAACTTAATCAAAAAGTGTTACCGGATACACGTCACTTCGTATGATTCCGCCACTAGTGAACTTGGGCAAACCATTGTCTACAGGCGCGCACTCACTATTGAAAATATCTTTTAATAGGAACAGTATACAGTACATTTTAAAAACATCATGGACGATGACTCCTGCAATAGTTTACAAAAACTGTGTCGCAAGCATCAACGCCCACCTTTGAAATAATGTGTTACTATAGTTAAATAATTTATTTATTTTAACTTTATTACACAAAAAAGTGTACAAGTGGAGGACTTAATGCCATATAGCGCAATATCTCTGCCAGTCAACCATTAAACTAAGTAGAGAAATAATGCAACTTTGACGTCCGCTAAGTTAAACCATAATAAAATAGATCATATTTTATCGATTTTTTTAAGCTATTGCATAGCTTTTATCGCCAGCTTTGGCACGGCGACCGATTCAAGAAATTTCGTAAAGTAAATAAAACCTAACAACGTTCTAACGTCGTTTCAGTTCGGCAGACTTCGGCACGGTGTTTGTGTGCGTGCGACTCGTCTAGTCGCGTATGCGTGTACACACAGAGTACTATATATATACTAGCGTAACAGAGTGACAGTCCCTATACTTCATTTGGTACCCGGCTAATACTAACTATTACAGCGCCAGCACTAACAAGAGGAACTATTTTGTCAGCTGGCTTAAAGTTGTGTGTCTTTTACAACAGATGGCGTATTCATCACTGTGCGTATATGTTATTACTGACTTGTAATAGATGGCGATATTAACAATCATGTTGAGGTCACGGGGTCAATGCACCAGCAGCGAGCGGCTAAATCAGGTGAAATTTGGCAGAATGGTGTAATCCTATGACCCAAACACAGATGTGTAAAGTAAATAAATATATTTTTTTAAATAAGAGTCATTTTCGAGGGAAAAATTAGGAAATTAAAAAATCTCCGAAACTACTAAGCCTAAAATTTTGAAAAAAGTACAAAATATAGTTCATTGCTTGTAGATTACAAGAAACATAATATAAGAATTCTATCAATTGAAAATAAAGTGGTAAACTCAATATAATTCGTTCACTTACGGAAAATCTTGGGCATTGTACGGAACCCTCTCACGCGGGTTCAACTCGAACTAGGCCGGTTTTTTTTAATAAATAGTATGACTTGGTACTAGTTTTGGCCACTTACACATACGAAAAGCAAGAAGCAAGCTGAAGATAATGTTGCTTACATTCGATTTTAAAACTTTGTACGGCAGAAGAAATGCCTTACGTCTTGCAAGACTTGTGCATTTGTACATTTGTACATGTGAATGTTTTTGTTGGGATCATGTTTACAAAAATATCAATCAATATCAAATAATTATTGCCAATCCCTAGAACAAATTCTTAGAAAGTAAAGTTAAAAAGAGATGAGCGCCATCTGTCTTGAGTAGAAAGTACTATGGGACGACGTGATTACTAGAAGTTTCGATTGAATTGTTGCAAAATTTCGAGAGATGGCGCTTTTCATTTGGAAGAAATAAAACATCTGATTTGAATGACTACATGTCAATAAATAGTAAAGTAGTAATAACTGGATGATGCTACGAAGATTCAAACTCATAGAAACTGCTTTAAATCTAAGAATAAAACCAAAAAGTTGGAACTTATTTTAAAATGAGGCAAGGAGTGCCGATGTTAACATTTTTTGTAACTAAAAGTAAAATGTATGAGACTGATAGGACATGGTGTAGACTAGCTGCTAACTGCTCATAATAAAAATTCCTGAATAACCTACATGTATTGTAAGGTAATAAAAATATTTTAGACGATATTAACTTCTCATTTATTCAATAAAAGAAAAAAAATGTTTTCTTATCGGTCACCACACTCAAAAAGTGTAACTTAAATCAATATCAAAGAAAAAACTTGAATTAATTAACAAAGAAAAAAAATACTGCATAAATAAAAATTAAATAAATAATTATAATTGCATAAGTTGATAAAAAATGCTATGCTAAATTTACCGCGGCAGTCCCCGAGTGCCACACGTTTTTTTTTTCTGGTTTATAGAGGTAAGACGCGTTCTTGTTTTAACGTGATAAATTTTAGATACGTTATTTTAAAAGTTTCTACAACATACAAAATTTGTCATATTTTAGGGTTCCGTACCCAAAGGGTGAAAACGGGACGTCTATCCGTCTGTCCGTCCGTCAGGCTGTATCTAATGAACCGTGACAGTTATACAGATATTCATATATATATATATATATATATATATATATATATATATATATATATATGTATATGTATATATATATATATATACATATATGCGGTGTCATTGTATACAATTCCTAGGAAATGTATGTAATTCCTAAAATTGCACGGAAATGTGTGAAATTAATTATATTATACACATTTCCTAAGAAATCTATATATTTCCTAAATAGCAATCAGAAATGTAAAATATTTGAGATATTGATGGGTACGTGGGGACTTACCGTGCAAACATAAATAGCCATATGGACTGAAAAAGTATTATAATATAAAGACTTCCTTTAATACTGTGACATTTATAATTACTTAATTATCAGACTGATTACTTGCCAAATGAAAATTTGATTTTATAAGAATAATATAAGTTGATTTTGTGATACGTTATAGTTGATTTTTGAAGCATTAATTAGTAAGATAATATGAACGTATTATATTTTATGGTATGACTGTTACTCGATTGTCTCAATGATTACTATAACAAAAATTATTATTCTCATTTTAACAACGTGTTTTATAACGGAAAGCATTTATTTTATAAATTTCCTAATACGATATTGGAATTATATACAATTCCTAGGAAATATACACATTTCCTAGGATATCTATGCATTAAATAGTTTTTTAAACAATATTTTATACATTTCCTAAATAGCATCGGAATTGTAAACATTTCCTAGGATTTGTATACAATTTCTTGATTTCATACATTTCCGATAACATATATATTTCACAAATGATATATTTCTGTTGCCAGTATAATAACAAATACTAAAAACAGAATAAAATAAAAATTAAAGAGGGGCTCCCCCCACATAGCAAACGAGAGATTTTTTTAGTCCACGTAAAGTCTTAGATGCATAACTGTTTTGACTTAAAACAATGCTAATTAAACTTTATTACTGAAGTTACCAAATTTTGCGATTCAAACTTTGCATTTTCACATTAGACAATAATGATAACGACACGATATCGTGGGACTAGCAGGTTCATACATTTTTTACCGAACGCTTTCACACTGTGTCGTTTGGCCGATATAGTGACTACACGTGTTGTATTAGCAATGTCGGCCCGATATCGGCGGATGACAATTAGCGATGTTTTTTTAACCTATTTCTCACTGTTCCCATGTAGGTACGCGCCCAAATCATCATACAATCTCTTTAAGGTCTACCGATTCATAAAAAGTCTGCACTCTAGGAATAGGGTAAAAGCCGGATAGTTGATGCTGTTGGTAACATCAGCTGATATCGTCAGACGATATCTAAGCTTACGATATTGGTGTCGTGTGTAATCGTTATCGTTTTAGTGTGAAAACGGTCACATTATCTTTTGTTTCTTTCATCGAGTAACAGACGCGTTACTTTTTTTTGACGTAATACATACAAATCCCTAATATTGAAAACAATAAAATCTTTGCAAGAAAAGGTCACAATTTTTTGTTGTCTTATTAATTCATTACGTTATGCACCGTAGAAAGATGCGCTACACTAGATCACTATAGTATAATAAAATAAAAATAACTGTCAACAAATGAAAAGGAGTTCGACATTCCCGGGAAATTTCCCGGGATTTCATTTTGTATGGAAGTGCCGAAATAATTTTTGTCTTCTGGCTGTTATTTTAATTTTAATGAACTATAGTGATCTATAATAGCCCTTGGTTCGATTTATTACGGGTATGTATGTCCCTTCCACGTTGCATAAGATTTTAAATTTCTTTATTACCTACAGTTTCAAGTTTTTACCAGCTTTTTAGAACAAAATTACTTTTTACATTTAGAGTTCCGGAGAGTTTCCTAAAATTGCAATCCAGCTTCGCAGGAAAGGGTCACCGTGTTCTTTTGTTTTCGGAACTCATTTTCAGTTTTGTTTTGTCCACGTCGAGTTTTAAATGTGTTCTGTTTAAAGTGAAATTATTGTAGACACTTAATTAATGGTTTTGTCAAATATTCCATTTCACACTTTGCAGCTAAAAGTTGCCGTTTTCTGAATTAATTAAGTTCTACATTAATACAACAATAATTTGTTGAAGGTATAATAGTTTTTATATTTTTTTTTTGAGCTAATTTAAACATCTTTTGACAGCAAATAGCACATACGCTGCACATTATGATTCCAAAATAAGATAAGTACTTATATATCTTTAATTTTATAATAGTTTAGGTACTTTATTTGTAACACTTATTTTACTAATTCTTACTTAATTCAATCAAATGTTACTTTTAGTCAAATAAAATTACCACACATAAAATATAGTAGTTTATAATACAAGTGTGGTAAGTTGTACATTACACTCGAGGTGGGTTGAAAAAAAATACGGACTAGCTAGAACAATAAACACATGTGTCATGAAACGTTTTTCAAAACATTTAGGCAAAAAATCTATTTTTGACAAAAGAAAAATCAACTGACTTCCTTTTCTTTCCAGAGTTTTTTTTTCATATATCCAAAGATCTTCATCATATCTTCACAAAATTAATATGGGGCCAATTTGGTGCTACAATCTTTCAAATTAAAAAAAAAATAATCATAAAAATCCGTCCACGGTTAACGAAGATATCGCGTAACATACATAAAAAAAAAACTTTAATTAATTTATTTCTTTTATTTACAAAATTCATGTACACGAAATAAAAACACAGATACAAACAAAGAAAGAACATTGAGTACATAGGTATCCATTTTTTGAAGTCGGTTAAAAATATTTAGTGTTGTTACAAGTATTTTACTTCCATATAAAATTTTTATTAAAATTGGCTGTGTAGTTTGGAGTAGCAGTTGGGTTTAATTTTTGAAAATTTATTATTATTACTTGATCCGTCTGATGTGCCGCCATAAAGAGTGAACTACTTTAAAGGTGCAGTCACGTGATTAAACACAGCTTTTTACTCCCCCTTCGTAACGGCAGGGTTTAATAAATTATGTCACGGTGTCACATATCCAGGTATTGTGAGGTGAATGTTATGTTATGGCTTAATGGGTCAACAACTAAGTTGAAATGATTGAGCCACCAAACGTTTCATTTTGCATCTGTGTTATTGGCATTGAACTGTAAAATTTATAAAATTTGGTTATTGACATAAACGATACTTTTATTATCTAGGCGCGTCGAGAAAATATTATTTTCTTTCTTATCAATTATGAAAACAAAAATATGCAGCAGAATAGGTGAATGGGTGTTTATCTATATACGAATTTATTATAATACATAGTATCGTTGAGTTACTATACCATCACAAAAGTCTCGAACTTACTGGCCAGCTCAATCTGTGTGATTTACCGTATATTATTTATCTATGTTTACAACTAAAGTACATAAAAAAATACAAGAACAAGGGTTTGTATTATTGTAATAATATGGGCATAATAGGAATATAGTTTGATGTAAGAAAAAACAGAATATGCACAATTGTTTAAAGGTAAAATTCTTGACAAAATGATATAAATGCTTGATAGGTTCCCAGACATGGCAGTAAATCAGAGCTGAGAGAAGATGGCTAATACCATCCGGAATAGTGCACGAGTGATTCTAGGGAAGTAGAGCAAGGATGGTAAAGAAACATGGTGGTGGAAAAATGAAGTAAAACAAGCTTTACAACAGAAGAAAGATACTTTCAAAGATTGGCAAAGTAGTAAGAAGAGTCCGCTTGAGCAGGAAAAAAGAGAACTTTATTGTAAACTGAAACTTTACGCAAAAAAATCCGTTGCTATTGCCAAAGCTGAATAGCAAGATAATCTCAACCAGGAGCTAGACAACCGTAAAGACCAAAAACTACTGAACAGATTAGTTAAAACGAGTGAAAGGAAGGACAAGATTTAGCCGACGTAAAATGTGTAAAAAATTAAGCAGGTAAAGTTCAAAGAAAAGATTCAATGTTTAATTCAAGCACGATGGAAACAGCATTTTGAACAAAAACTGAATGCGGAAAACGATTGGGGTGGAGTTTGAGACGAGACTGAAGACATAGACGAGATTGGGATCACGGTAAAGAACATGAAAAATGGCGGTAGGGCCAGACTCTATACCTGTGGGAGTATGAAAGATCCTAAGCGATGATGGTTTCAAGTGGTTAGCTGTATTCCTCAATAAATTGCTTAAAGAATATGTAGTACCCAATGAATGGAGCAGCAGTTACTTAGTGCCTATTTTTAAGGGGAAAGGTGAGGTTTAAGACTGCAATGTTTATAGACAAATAATGTTGATGTCACACACTATGAAAATATGGGAAAAAGTGGTAGAAAAAAAAGAACAAAAACTGATGTAACAGAACATCAGGTTGGTTTCATGCCTGGAAGACGTATAACGGACGCCATATTTGTCATGCGACAATTAATTGAAAAGTACAGACGTGCCCACAAAAATCTGCACATGAAGTTTGTTGACCTTGAAATAGCTAATGATAGGGTGCCGCGAAAAGTTTTATGGTGGGCTATAAAGAAGAAGGGAGTTCCTGCTCAATAAATAAATTTCGTCCGCGTCCTGTCACGAAAATAAAATCAGTTGCCGGAATTATAGAGTGATTTGGAGTAACATTTGGCTTGCATCAGGGTTGAGCTTTAAGCCCTTACCTCCTCCTGCTAGTAATAGATGTTTCATCGGCCATCTACTTCGTACATGCTAAATCGTATTGATAGAGGTGGGTACGATGTTGCAGAGTAAGCTAGATATGTGGCGGACGCCCTGGAAACTAGGGGCCTTAAAATTAGCAAAACCAAAACTGAGTACCTGTTCTGTGATTTTGGCGAAGTTTCTAGGAAAGTGGCTCTTACATTGATAATGATAAAGTGCGAGTTTTCTCTGATTTCAAATATCTGGGCTCGTTACTACAAAACGACGGAGAAATAAAAAGAGAGGTTAAGTGTCGAGTCAATGCAAGTTGGCAGAAGTGGCGGGAAGTGAGTAGCACAACATGCAATCCAAAAATGCCGTACTTACGTACGTAAACTTAAGGGGAATAAATAGAAATTTATTATATGACCGGTAATTTTATACGGTTCAGAATGCTAGGCCACAAAAGTGCAGGATGAGAAAAGGCTCCATTCTGAGGAAAAGAAGATGTTGTGAAAAAATGAAGTGAGCAAAGTGTAAAGGTAGCTTGAAGGTTGCACCGATAACAGACAAGATAAGAAATAACAGATTTGCTTAGTTTGGACACGTTATGCGAAGAGAAAGACAACATGAAACGCAAAAGACACTAAATATGAAAGTAAACGGACATAAAGGTAGATGAAGACCAAAGAAGAGATGGATGGAGTGCGTTAAGCATGATATGGGTATAGTTAAGGTGGAAGAAGGAATGACGGAGAATAGAGGGATATGGAGGGATAAGATATACTGCGACGATCCCAAATAAAATAGAAAAAGGTAAGGCAGATGATGATGATTCATTTTATAAAAGTCAGATCATATATATTTTGTATTTATACTATCAAACCAGGTTCACGTTTTATACTAACATTGTTATAATAATAATAAATCACTTAAATAGTAATATTAATAAAGGAACATACTGATACCTAATTTATTTACCTACCTAACTTCATACAAATTATCGTTTCAGTAGACCTTCAGTACCGTAAACTGGGGGTTACTTTGATTTATGGGGTAAGTTTGGTAAAATCTATAATTGATTTTTAAACTCAAATTGTACCATAAGATAATTTAAGAAATTTGTTTCCAATTTATAATTAACTAATAATATTTATTAAGTGATTTAACTATTAAAGATAATGTATAAAATGTTTTTAAACGAAGAAAAAAAAACTCACATTTTAATAAGTATAAAAAAAGGCTTTTCTTAAAACCCCTATTTTTTTGTCAACGTTACCCCAAAGATAAAATAAAACGGTATAAATCTATTGACAGATTTTATTATCTTTTTGAATGTATTTTTTCTAATTGATTATACTTTCGATATCTGCAAAAAAAGGGGCATCAAAGTAAAAGGACCCCAAAAGCAGTTTTAAACTGATCATTGTGATAAATATGTGCATGTAATTTGAGGAGCAATAAAGTATTGAGTATTGAGTATTGAATAATATTTTATGAGTAAAATAGGTTTTAATCCTAAAACTAATCAACGTAAACCCAGTTTGCCGTACTTTTCCACGTATTGCCTGTGGCGGCTAGAGTGAGACAGACATACTTAGACCGAAAGAGAAAATCGATCCACTGTGATAGCTTTGCCACGAAACGTGCGAAAGGAAGTGCCACTGAAGCGAGAAGCAACAAAAACAGTTCGAAAGGCTTTACAAAAATAACGACTATCATTTTGTAAATAATAAATAAAAGTTGTTAAAACACCTCTCAAATCACTATCATGCAAAGTAGACAAATTTAGATATTAATAACTATTAGCAAGGGATTTTAAAGCATGCAAAGAATACAATAACAAAGTAGGTAGGTATAAGGTTTTTATGGTACTCACCAACAGCAATTTTTTCAACTGGAAAACTCTGCGCCGTCAACACTGAAAGACGAAACAACAACACGGTTACGCCGACAGTTATTACGCGCTTGTACGACATTTTCGACATTTTAACTAATAAAACAGTTCGAGTCTTTCATTTACATGCTTATTAATAGATAATTTACTATTTAAAATAGTAATTGTTAGCTAAAATTCCGATAAACTGGTAGAATGCTGTGTGCAAATCTGAGACACAGGGGCGACTGACGGAACACGCCCGGAGGGTGGGGCGCGGGGTCAGGCACCCTTTCTTGCTTCCCTCTCACACCCATGCGCATTTATCACGAATGTAGAGATGATATTTTTTATATATTTTCGTTCTCTTAAGTGCTGACACAAATGTTAGTACTAACATATAGTAATGTCTGTCTCACGTTTTACTATTGAGAAACACGGTCTATCTGAAACTTTACATCTTCAGTCTCAATTTAGTTCGCGAATAAATGATGATGTTATATATTTTATCTTATTATTTAAAGCTGTAATGTATTTTTACTCAAAGTGACAATACAAATTAAATAGGAGTGACGACAGCGTTAGAGAATTACAATTTAAATTACGTCATCTTTTGGATTATCCAAAAATAATAGAGCAATATTTTTCAGTTTGCCAAAAAAAGTAAAAATTCACAAACATATGAAGCATCAAAGTTCCGGAGTGGGGGCTTGCGACGTCACCTCTATGTAAAAATCGTATGTAGCTGTGACGTCATGCGAAATTTCAATCTTTGTAATTTTTTGACTCTCAAAATAATGAAAAAATACGTGTAAAATATTTTTAAATAATCTAACCTTTGGGCTAAAAATATTTTTCGTTTATCATGCCTGTTCTAGACACAAATAAAGTATTAAAAATGTCGTATTTTATTTTTATTTATCTTCACGTTTATTTTTATCTCATAAAAATTAACGTGATGAAAATGTAGTAAAACGAACCAAATTTTTCCAGAAAAATTGGTTTGTTTTAACATTCAATGTGATGTAGGCTCGTACATATTTTTCTGAAGGTAGAATTGATAACTTTACTGAAGATTTCAAGAAGGAATATTAATACGTACAATTAGTAAACACATAATTAAGGAAAATAATAATAACTACAACTATAATACAATTTTAAGTAAAACAGTATTTTGAAGTTAGTAAAAACATAACTTGCATTTTACAAATTCAGAGGAAAAACTCTGCAAGAGTGACTTATGAAATTTGCAAGTAACAAGATTCATTTTCATACTTTATAGAAAACCGAGAAATTAATTTCATTCATATTTGCTTTCAATTTATACAAAATACTCAGTGCGGTCACAAAAACTCGGAAAGGAATTTCATCTCGCTTGAATGAATAAGGTACCTAGTGAAAGGTTTTAAAGTATTTTTTTTTACGTTATTTTAATTAATGTTGTCTTCATTGCAATTAATAAATATAAATATTACACATCAACATTACATTACAAATCATGAAGGTAGACATATGCAACAAAATAGTGACAAATTGCTGCATGGCCAGTTGGCACGTTTTTCGTTCATATAGCAAACATATCATGACACAAAAAACGTGCTTTCTATTCAGAAGTAAATCTACCTGGACATTGTTGCTGCTTAGATGGATGACCACATGTGGCATAAAATATGTCGAGCATCCTCCATGCTTTGAAATACATTTTAGAAGTGTTAGTTACTGTAACACATGACAAACAAACTATAAATCCATATTATTATATATATGCTTTCTTTTCCATCATAAATGTACTACTCGAAATGGTGTGCGTGTGGATGGAGTGTTCCTTTTCCGAATCTCTATGAACAAAACGTTAGGTTTTAGGAAAAAATTGTGCCAACAGCGTGACATAATTCAAAAAATTGTTCCTCCTATAGTCAAAAAGTTATAGTCGAAGAATCGGAACACTCATTGGAACACTTGGATTAAATCATATCTCATAAAGTACTACAGCTGTGTAGAAAGTTTATAAATTAAGACAGAATAAGAAAATTAAGACTTTATTTGTGTTAAAGAATAACTGTTACATCAATAGATTTTAACGTTTTATTTAGATTTTATAAGGGTTAGTTTGGAACACTCAGTCCTCGTAATTGGAGAACGGAGTGTTCCTGAAATTTCCTATTCCGGCTGGATAAATTCGTATTGTTTTTTCGGGACAGTATAATAATAATTAAGAATGATTTTTTTCCATAAAAACCTCAACCATAAAAGCGCTGGTTCAAAAGGAAGTTAAAATTTTATTATTTTTTCAATGTCCCTCATGAGTGTCCATATTTTGACCTTTATTTACTAAACCCAACGTCATATCAAAACGGAACTTACATTCAAAATTGTGCAAACGCAAGCACTTTAGTCCCAAGTTTTAACTTGGCATTTTATTTATGAATGTAAGTGGTATGCTGTAAAAATAATCAATATTTTAAAATTTCTAAGGGAATTAATTGAGTGTCCATGCATTAAAAAAGATAAATATTCATGCATACATAAGTATTTATTTTTAAAAATTAACTAGAACACGTCACACATAAATTACAAATAAAATATAGATAGCTATACCAAATCTGGAAGCATGGCAGTGCCCCCGCCAAGACGAGAAAACTGAATGGCAGGGAACTACCTACCTTTAACAGATTCGTTCTAGATGCTAATAAAAAAACTATATTCTCAGGATATAAATGTCAATATCACTTAAGTCAGAACTTATTAAATATGCCAAGTTTCTAACGTATACCTAGCTATTATACTTTATATTTTATTAATATCTGGAATACACAGATTTCATGACTTACTGACTGATGATCATCGAAACTGTTAGGACGTAGGTCTTTCTGAAGTCATAGAAAGCTATTTGATATAAGGCCATAAAAATAAAAAGTCAGTACATTTCCCCCTCTTAACTTAAAATAAAATGAAAGTTATGGAATTTCCAAATAAAATCATGATATTTTAATTTTGTCACGATTAAAATATCATGATTTTATTGGTTATTATAAATAACGATTTTTTTTTAAGCTATTGCATAGATTTTATCGCGGGCCTCTGGCGCAGCGACCAAATCCAGAAATTTCGTAACGAAAATTAAACCTAACACTCATCTAACGTTGTTTCCCTGTGGTCTTTTATAAAGAATCTATGCTCGAAATTGAAAAAATGGCCAATTTTGCCCAACTCTGAGACTAGCTGCTAACTGCTCATAATAAAAAATCCTGAATAACCTACATGTATTGTAAGATAATAAAAATATTTTAAACGATATTAATTTCTCGTTTATTCAATAAAAGAAAAAAAAATTTTTTAATCTGTCACCACGCTCAAAAAGTGTAACTTGAATTAATATCAAAGAAAAAAAAATACATAAATATAAGATAAATAAATAATTATATTGCATAAGTTGATAAAAAATGCTACGCAATAAATAGCTTTACCGCGGCAGTCCCCGAGTGCCAGGTTTTTTTTAAACTTACTCTTCTCTTTTTGACCGATTGCGTCGGGAAGAGTTACATTTTGGAGTGTACGAGTGATCTCTTTTTAACCGATTGTAGCGAAAAAATTGGTCGCAATTTTTGGAACGAAGTTCCTTACGGCAGGCTTGGAGAAGATAGGGATTTTGCTGCGCGACCGAACTGAAAAAAATGTGATAGTAAAACCGTAAGGATGACCTCGTTAAATGAGACGTGCGCAGGCGCGACAGTCGTATACACAAGAACTTTTGAACTTCGTTCCTACCTGGTGTCCCACGACACCACATTTCTTTTTTTTTAAATCGATATCTGAACGGCCCTGTGGTCTTTTATATCTATGCTCGAATTTGAAAAAGGAAGCCGCCATTTTGACCTTTTTTATTTCTGGACAGATTGCCTACAAAATCGATATCCTTTTTTGTTTCTGGACCGTTTGCCTTCAAAATCGATATCTGGGGGTCCCTGTGGTCTCTTATAATGAATCTATGCTCGAATTTGAAAAAGGTAGCCGCTATTTTGGACTCTTTTGTTTCTGGACCGATTGCCTTCAAAATTGATATCTGGACGTCTCTGTGGTCCCTCATATTGAATTTATGCTCAAAATATAAAAAAAACTGGCCGCTATTTTTAACTCGTTTGTTACTGCGCCGATATCCGATCCAATGCACCGAGATTATAATAAATCTGTGCTCAAATTTGAAAAAGGTAGCCGCCATTTCGAACTTTTTTGTTTCTGGACCAATTGCCTTCAAAATCGATATCTGGGGATAATGTGGTCTCTTATAATGAATCTATGCTCGAATTTGGAAAAGGTAGCCGCCATTTTAGACTCTTTTTCCGATTGCCTTCAAAATCGATATCTGGGGGTCCCTGTGGTCTCTTATAATAAATCTGTGCTCGAATTTGAAAAGGCAGCCGTCATTTTTAAATTTTTTTTCTTTACCGATAGCCTTCAAATTCGATATTTGGGGGTCCCTGCTGTCTCTTATAAAGAAAATATGCTCGAAATTAAAAAAAAAAAATGGCCAATTTTGCCCAACTCTGAGACTAGCTGCTAACTGCTTATAATAAAAATTCCTGAATAACCTACATGTATTGTAAGATAATAAAAATATTTTAAACGATATCAATTTCTCATTTATTCAATAAATAAAAAATTGTTTTCGTATCGGTCACCATGCTCAAAAAGTGTAACTTGAATTAATATCAAAGAAAAAAATTACATAAATATAAGATAAATAAATAATTATATTGCATTAGTTGATAAAAATGCTATGCAATAGCTTTACCGCGGCAGTCCCCGAGTGCCACACTTTTTTTTTTTATAGAAGGTAATTCAGTATCATGGGTTGAACTTGCTCCCGAAATGTTACTCGTGTATTAAAAGTAACCCTGTATAATGTGTTGAAGAGTATATTTTTGAAATGTTTGAATATACTAAATATCAATATTTATTTATGTCCGCAGCTTAAAAATTAACGATATTCCATAAAAACTTTCATCCTCTTATTTTAAGTTATGAGAAGGAAATGTACTGACTTTTTAATTTTTATAGCCTTATACCAAATAGCTTTCTATGACTACAGGAAGACCTACCCTAACAGTTTCGATGATCATCAGTCAGTAAGTCATGAAATTTGTGTATTCCAGATATTAATTAAATATAAAGTATAATAGCTAGGTATATGTTAGAAACTTGGCATATTTAATAAGTTCTGACTTAAGTGATATTGACATTTATATTCTGAGAATTTAGATTTTCTAATAGAATCCAGAACGAATCTGTTAAAGGTCGGTAGTTCCCTGCCATTCAGTTTTCTCGTCTTGGCGGGGGCACTGCCATGCTTCCAGATTTGGTATAGCTTTTTACATTTTATTTGTATTTTATGTGTGACGTGTTCTAGTTAATTTTTAAAAATAAATACCTAGGTACTTATATATGCATGAATATTTATCTTTTGTAATGCATGGACACACTACACAACTAATTCCCTTAGAAAATTTTAAAATATTGATAATTTTTAAAACACACTACTTACATTCATAAATAAAATGCCAAGTTTTAGTGCTTGCGTTTGCACAATATAAGTTCCGTTTTGATATGACGTTGGGTTTATGGGTAAATAATGGTCAAAATATGGAACACTCATGAGGGACATTGAAAAAATAATAAAATTTTAACTTCCTTTTGAACCAGCGCTTTTAAGGTTGAGGTTTTTATGGAAAAAAATCATTCTTAATTATTATTATACTGTCCCGAAATAACATTACGAATTTATCCAGCCGGAATAAGAAATTTCAGGAACACTCCGTTCTCCAATTATGAGGATTTAGTGTTCCAAACTAACCCTTATAAAATCTAAATAAAACGTTAAAATCTATTGATGTAACAGTTATTCTATAACACAAATAAAGTCTTAATTTTCCATATATAAACTTTCTACACAGCTGTAGTACTTTATGAGATATATTTTTATCCAAGTGTTCAAATGAGTGTTCCAATTCTTCGACTATAACTTTTTGACTATAGGAGGAACAATTTTTTGAATTATGTCACGATGTTGGCACAATTTTGTCCTTAAACGTAACGTTTTGTTCATAGATATTCGGAAAAGGAGCACTCCATGCACACGCACACTTCGAAACAAATAATAATAATAATTAAATATATGGGGACAAATAACACTGATTGAGCTAGCTCCAAAGTAAGTTTGAGACTTGTGTTATGGAATACTAACTCAACGATACTATATTTTATAACAAATACGTATATAGATAAACATCCAAGACCCAGGGCAATTTGAAAAAGGCCATTTTCCTACTCGCCCCGACCGGGGATTGAACCCGGGACCTCTGGGTGGCGGACTAGCATGGTGACCACTACGCCACGGAGGTCGAAATGGACAAGGCAAACTAGCGCTTGCAGTCATTTAAATTGGTTGGTAGGCATTTCATTTGTGTGATTGAATTGCTGGCATGTTCAAGCATACTTTATTTTCGTATCGCAACAGATGTATTTTACTTTAAAGTAAGCAATTGGTAAGAGTACGGTTGAGCATTTTTTCGGGTGATCAATATTTTCGCCTTCTACCCATGCAATCACATGGATAAATGAGCGAGCGAAATACTGTGAGTAAATGAATTCGACAATAACTGAAGAATCTTTGTTCGTAAATTCAGAAACTTATAAAAAAAAAATTCTAGCATTAGACATAGCTAAGACTAACAGAAATGTTAAGTTAAATCTCAGGATACTTACCTTACCAAGAATTTATATATTAGAGTTGTGTAAATTTGTGAGAAAATATTCTAATCTTTATAAAAAGTTCACTGACGTTCCGCGTCGATTTGAATCGCGCACATCAAATGACATAATACAAATATCATCAAAGTTAGAACTACATATATCTATACCTTACCCTATGTCTGTAAAATTATATAATCACTTGCTCACGAACATAAAAGACGAAGAGAATTACAAAACATTTTTAAAATTATTAAAATCCATTCTGTTAAAAAAATCATATTATTCAGTCGCCGAATACCTGCAGGATAAGATTAAATAAAATAGCGAATGTCTACCTCTCTTTCGTTCCATTGCAATGCCTGACAAGGTGCATGTAATGTTTTTTGTATAGAATAGCATGTGCAATGCAATGTAATTATTACATAAATAAATAAGTTCGAACTTAAAGCAAATCTGTAAAATGGTTGTCGAGATTTGGAAGTCACGAGTTCGTTTGTTTGTTGTTATATTATGTGTATACTCGTAATATAACTAACCAACAATTAGTCAAAACTTTTATGCCTCACTTTTATATCACTACTTTTTGCACAAGTTATTGATTTTGAGTTGAAGTTATTCACAACTGTCTCGTAAACTAAGATATGGCACTCAGGGTAAAAGGATGACACGGGTGCCGAGGCATTTTTGCCACGTCATTGCCCTAAAAAGCTGTAGTTCGCTCATGTTACTTTGAACATGTCGAGAATGTTACACGCTCATCGATAAATGTGATTTTTATGTGACTAGGTGGTATAAAATATTAAATTATCACAATTTATGTTGCATTCTACAAATTACTGAGCAATTTTTAACATTGAGATGATACTTTAGACTGAATGAACGTCTTTAACAAACAATTAAAAAATTAAATTTTCCGTCCGATGTACGGAAGATAGGTATAAAAATAACCTCTGTAGTTTATTATATCAGAAAACTTAAAAATAAGGTAGATATCAATACAATTTGAAAAGTAACTATGAATGAAGCAACCAATTTTTTGAACGATATCTTCATTTCCTTTCAAATAATTTATTTGAAATGGTGGCAGCACCAAAAACCCGAAAAATTCAGGTAGAATCAATTCAATTAATTGAATTTGCTAATTTAGAAGGAAATAACTGAGAAGCATGGTTAATATTAGCAAAATGTATGTATCTTCAATACTTTTCTATGATTTATGCGAAATAAAAGCAGTTACTAAATTAAAACAAAAAATAACAAATATTCATTTTTGAAATTTTGTCTGTAGTACACAAATTTTGACAATATATTTTAGTTTAAAATTATCTATACTATAATAAAAGAGTAAAAAAAATGTGTCTGTACATTGAAAATTTTTCAAAAAAAAATATTTGTGTCGATGGAGATATAGTAATAGAGTAAGAAAATAAAAAAAAATGTCTGTTTGTCTGTTTGTACACGCTAATCTCCGGAAATACTGGACGGATTCGAATGAAACTTTTTTTGTTATATAGCTGTGAAGCCTGGGCAACATATAGGCTATAATTGATTTTGGAAAATGGAACACATGATGCAGAACTATAATGGTCCAGCTAAACTATAAGATATATTAAAATGCCGCCTTAGCAAAAGTTGTTAAGTCTGATGAGAACTTTTTGTTGAGTTATAATACAACTGGCCAAGCGCAAGTCGGACGCGCGCGAAGAGTTCCGTACCATAATCTATGAAAAATCACGTTTGTAGTATGGGAGCCCCCCATAAATACTTATTTTATTCGATTTTTAGGGTTCCTTCCCCAAATGGGTAGAAACGCCGACGCCTCCGCCGCCGCTGCCACTTCCGCTCCCGCTCCCGCTCCCGCTTCTGCTTCCGTTCCCTTTTCCGCTTCCGTTCCCTTTTCCACTTCCGTTCCCTCTTCCGCTCCCCTGTCCGTTCGCCGCAGACGCGCCAAAGACGGAAGATTAAATTCTCATATCGGCACATCACTACAGTCCGGCGTTTCCACCGAACTTCAGCGGCTGAACTTCAGCTTATTTAGAGTGTCATCCCCACCGAACTTTAGACACTGAACTTTAGCCGCTAAACTTCGGCATAGTCTGCTGAGACACTTAAAGTTTACTGTGAGTGGTGCCAGTGAAACTGTATTTATTCCGCGTATAACAATTTTCCTTTTGAAAATACACAGTTTTACAAATACACAGTATTTACTTGCTTTCCTATGAAAATAAGTCACAGTTTTAGAGGCTTAAAGCTGCTGATGTCGATCTAAGGACTGCTTTTTCGCATGGCCAACTTAATGTGGCTTTCTCCAGGGTTAGTAACACTTCAGCTCTTTTCATATTGGCTCCCGAAGGAAAGAATTAAAATAATATTGACTTTTAACTCCTAACACTGTTACAAGTACTTTCTTATCTCTCTCTATCTTTTTCTCTCATTAGTTGTTATTTATATTAATACGCCGGAGTCATAAAGTTCACGCGAACGAAGTCGCGGGCATCAGCTAGTATTTTAATAAAATCCTTTCTAGATTAGATGTGTACTACATTCAAATCTATCTTGTGTAGGATAAACAAACAAATACTTATCTATTTAAATCACAAGGTCTTTGATTTTATTCACTAGCGTTTTGGAATGAAGTTGGACTGTACCATGATGGTTTCCACAAACACAAATATACAAGTAATGGACGTCGATCTATGTGTCCAAGCTTTGACTAGTTCCAGAACGCTCTCAAGTTTCCCGATATTTGCATTTTCCAAAGATACTCCAAACTGTAAACCGATATCCGCAAACGTCGACTGTCCGAATCGTTGCTATGAATAAGTATTATCGTCCTGTAATCTTAGTTAATACGATATAATGAGGTTTAATTTACCTGATGTATATTTACCTCCGACATATTATAATACTTAAAGTGACTCAGTCCGTCAATATGAACATATAAAAGACTAACTTTAAAAAAGGAGGAGGTTATCAATTCGTCGCGATCTTTTTTTATGTACCTATGTTTACCGATTACTTGATTTTTTTTAAATCATAGAATATACTTCTGGTCCCATAGAAATTTTATTGAATTCGGTTGTGTAGTCTGGGGGAGAAATATGGGTTTTAAGTTTTTAAAAATTATTTTCGTACAAAAGTTATCCGCCCAAGTCCAAATATTTTATAGACAAATTAAAATCACTATTACATACCATATTTATACTTATCGCGTACAATATAATTAATTTGTTTAATATATTGGTAGAATATAAATATATAGGGACAAATCACATGATTGAGCTGGCCCCAAAGTATGATTAATACAAATATAATAAATAAATAAAAAACCAAGTAACTCAAAGCCTTTTTACCCAAAATAAAATAATATTGTATAAGAACATTTAACGAGTGGATTTTGCGCTCGTAAAGTATAAAAGCAATAAACGTCTCGCACAAACAGCAGCAAGGATCCCAGCCGCGGAGCGCTATTCAGCGTTTTCTATAGCAGATGTGAGCTACGGAAAACTGTTGCTTGATTCACCTGGTTTCAAGAATTATTATTTATTTAGTAATAAGACTCCTTCATTAATGTGTTGTATGTATTACGATATAATGTATTCAAACAGACGCATAAATAAATGTAAATTAAAAATAAAATATTATGTAAAAACTATTTCGTTCCATCAATCTTAAGTTAATTATAGTCAATAAGCACTAATTTGGTAATCAATCCTGCTTGCCGTGACAAAATTTTCAAATGAAAATTTGCATTATCAAAATATAAACATGGGTCCAAAGTTTCAGGCGGTCTTTGAAACACAAAATTTGAAGTGTATGTATTCAAAGAAGTGATTTGAAGTTTCTCGCAATGGAAGCCGAAACACTTAATTGCAGAGTAGAAGCCATCGCGGAGTGAGGCACACTCGAATTATTTGAGTCGACGAACTTACCGTATGGCTGTTTGAAAGGTGAAGAACTTCATTTGATATTCAGAACCCATTATTTGTGGCACGGTATCTCGAAAAGTTACAGTTTAAGATTGATTTCGGCGACAATCTCCCGACTTTAATAGTTTCCCCAAGTTGGTGTTTGAATAAAATATTGGAGCGTATAGACGAGCATGAAAAGAAGGGTCGAATGCCGCGTATTTTCGTAGTTGATCAAACAAAGGAGTTTCCCGGGATGGCCTCATAAGGGGATGGCTTAATACTCGGTCAAACCATATAAATACGTTTTTGATTACAGAAATTCGCCGCTCATTTTGATCTTTTTGATTGCATTGAATCAGTAAAAGCTTTTTTGATTAGGTTAAGGTACGTGCATTATGGGTCGCTATTTTTACCTTGTATGACTATTCTAAATTGGTATAATGATTCAGTATATCATGTATTTAAGGTAAGTCAGGACATCTTATACCGCTATCTATATAAGAAGGAATTGATCCTGTGGTGCCATTTTTAAAACGCGGACTCACTAAACGAACGATTTTTTTGTATGGAAATCCATTGGTTTGGGTGTTTGAAATTATTTTGGCAAAAGGGGCGTTATGTATATTTTTCATAAATACTTATACAACGTGTTAAAGACATAGGCGTGATGAATCGAATCACGGGCTTTACTAAATCACTAAAGTATAATGAAATTATATAACAGACAAAAAACAAAAAGAATGTAGATTTTTTACACCCAGTATATAGTTATATTTCAAAATTTTAAGTATCCAAGTGAAAAAAGTGTTATTAGGTTGTCAAAGAATGCTTGAAAAAATAAAACCACAGAATTTTTTAATCTGTTTTAGTGCAGCTTTACTTTAAAATACGTAAATTTGAAATAAAAATTTCAGCAATATATCAAGATAAATTATATGATAACTTAGTTTTGAACATATACTTACTTTGTGATATTCATTTCTGATGCACGAGGTAAACCTAACTAAAAAAAAAACACAATAATGCCATAGTATACGTACACTTTAAACAATTTCGCAAAGAAGCTGCAATTCCAAATACACTAGTCGAATTTATGTCCACACAAATGGCCTAATTGAGGAAAAGGTTTTGTTTGCTCGTCGGTATCTAGCAGATTTTTACGTTACTTTACGTATACCATTCGGAAAGGCTAACAGGTATATAATTAAACCAAAGCCGAGAAATAATTAGATAAGTTACCTAATAATACCTTAATGACAGTTAATTGGATTCTATCACATTTTTCTTTTTTATTTTTGCTTACTTGTACAATCAGTAGAAGGTGTGATTTGTAAACAACCAGTATTATTGTAGAATAAAGAAGTAAAAGGGAAAGCGGACACCAGGCTCCGCAGCATTACAGCTTAGGATGCAACTGGGAATACGCTAAGATGAGAGAGAGAGAGAGAGTCTAAATTTCATTTTTGTACGTCGTCAGATATTATTACCTACTTACATTCTCTTTCATCCGGAATCCCGGTTTAATTCTTACATGAGCCTACTTTAAAGCTGGGGGTACGTTTCCCGACTTTATTCCCCAAATATGATATCACCCAAGGAAAAAGAAAAAACTAAAAGAAAATGAACAGTGGCACACCGGGAGTGCTCACAGAAGTTGGTGTCGGTTATAGTAACAATGTAGCGAGTTCAATCGTTTTTACCCCATCTCAAAAAATACGCAACGCGCCTAATGTTATTTTCACGTAAAAAACGATTTGCCTGTTGTCAACCTGCATGACATAAACCCTCCTTAAAAAATTCGGCTGTTGTACGAGATGTTTATGTTTTCCTTCAAGTTTGTTCATTCAGAAGAAGAGATGAAGAAGTCTTATTTAAAGGTATATTTGCATTAGCAATTTCTGCAATACATAATAAAATATGTAAAGTGTTATCCAAGCACTTCAGTTTATCTTTCATTGTACAAGAGCTAAGTATTAGGACACAAGGACAAAGATAAAAAAAAGAATAATTTTCACAAAACGTTGACATAAAAAGAAAAATCTTCAATTCACAAATCATTGACATAAAAAGAAAAAATAAAAAGCACCAACAACAACAAAACTTCAACATTTTGCTGCGATCCTGGCATGGGTCCAGTGTATGAAATTGTCCAGTGGGCTATCTTGGCTTAGAATTATGACATCAATGCAGCCATTCTTCTTCTAGAGGAAGGAAATAAAGCGGAGTCAGCCTCGTTGGGAGACACGCTGCATGAATAATGAAAGCTACGAAATAAGTCTCATTTGCCTTTTTAGAACCACAGACGCTTAGTAGGAATGCTATAATTATGTTTAAAATACGTCATACTGGAACAATGATTATCAGATAAATATAATGTTAAAAATTGCAGCCAAGTTCAATATCCGACAAAAAAATTAAGAACTAATATGAATGGCTGCTAAGTTCTATCTATATCAGCATTTTACCTGGCTAGTTTTTTTTTTACCAGCAGGCAGTCAAATAATAATGAATCTAATTATTAATAATTAAAAACAATAACTTGCGTATAACATAAAGAAATAAGTTGATAGCCAAAATAAGACGTCTAGTATGCTTAATGGGCTACCTGAATTTTTCGGTGTCCAGTGCGCCCCCATTTGAATTAAATCATTTAAAAGGAAACGGAGATATAATTTAAAATTTGACAAAAGTGGCCGTTTTTCGCAATTGTGCGTAGAAAAGCTTCACGTTCTCACTTTAAACTATAAACAGTAGTTCAGAAAATAGTTTAAAGGGTTGTCTAGAGCCTAGTCAAGACAATCTCCGTTTCCTTTTAAATGATTTAATTTAAATGGGGGCAGCACTGGACCCCGAAAAATTTAGGTAGCCCCTTAAACTAGCATGCCCTCATAATTTTAAAAGGCACTTTTTTTTTCTAATAAATTTTATTAGTTAGTGATAACTAATAGAATTTATTAGAAAAAAAAAGTTTCTTGTTTTTTTTATTGTTCCTTTGCCTAAACCTTGATGCCAATTATCAAGTTTTATATAATCTTGAAATGGGTTAGATTTCGTCTTCAATTATCGTCAGTGAGTCAATCATAAAAATGTCGTTTTTAAACATATCAACAACTGTTTTACATATCAGCAACGCTCGAAATATACACACGGCTACTGCGTTGCCAGTTTCTTTTTCTTTAAACTTAGCTGAATAAATATTAAAAACGCTAAGCCGTCAATAACTGTAAGTGGCGTGACGACCTCCGTGGCGTACTGGTCAACACGCTAGTCCGCTAAACCGGAGGTTCTGGGTTCGATCCCCAGCTAGGGCAAGTTGGAAAATGGCCTTTTTCAAATTGTCCTGGGTCTTGGGTGTTTATCTATATATGTATCTATTATACAACATGGTTTCGTTGAGTTAGTATCCCATAACACAAGTTTAAACTTACTTTGGGGCTAGCTCAATCAGTGTGATTTGTCCGTATATATTTATTTTATTTATTTAATAACGAACGATCTCTTAGTATTTTATTTGCAATCGATAGCATTGCCTGTATTTTAATGTACTTAATGCATACTGTACTAACTATATATTTCCTCATGTTCTTAATAATAATGTTACTATTTAAGTATTTATCACTACTAACTACTATTAAATATACTTATCGGTATAGTCAGAACCTTTGTCACTCCCCGTTAAGGTATCGAAAATACACCTACATTATTACTATGCACGCGGCGACCACTTTAAAGGGGAAAATTCAGTTTCATGAATCGTTTGTCCAGAGAAATAAAAAAGAAGTTGGATTGCAATGACAGGTATCTAAACGAAGAGGTGGAGAATTCTGACGCGAGCTAAATTAAACCATAGCGCTAACCACATTAAGTATACATTTCTTTGATTTTTCTTTCTGAGTAAGACTTCTGTACGTGAGTACTAGTACCTATTCTGTGGTATAGTAATTGTGCGGGACGGCCCTTCGAGGTGACACAATAAGCCGCCTCGCTCATGCCGGTCTAATGTCCTGTGTCGAGCAGTGAACTGTGATGATCAGTGGAAAGGGGCTGAAGACAGTAAAACAGCAGTTCGGCGGTTCAAACGCAGCACGCCTTGAGGAGTGGTAGGCCGGAGTTTTATCTTTGTCCTTAGGGCTCCACGGTCGCGAATTTCAGACTGATTTTTTGCGGGCTTGCCGCGCTGTATTTACAGTCGCGTGGGCGTATACCCTGCCACCCGCTTCCCTGTGGGCTTATACATTCCTTATTTTCATTATACCTCATGGTTGAGACTTATACTAGCGTATAACTTATATATTTTTTTATCCATTTCTATATTCGTATGAATGCCAAGACTTCTATTTACCGAGAAAAGCCGCGGAAAACTCACGACTTTAAAATAGCCGCGCCTACGCATAAGCGCCCCACATCCCGCTAGCGGGGAGTCCTTTACATATCTGCATCCTAAACATGCGTGTTATTCTATGAGTGTTAATTCAAGTGTTTTGGCGATGATACTAATCTATTTCCTTTGATCCATGTATACTGTATGTACTCTTAGACAAGTGTTATTTCCAAGATAGTGTACCTTTTTGTGTGTGTAAGTAATTTGTGTGTCGAAGTTCCCACTACTAATGTGTACCTATCATATGTTACCATTTCTCTTTGCAAACAAAAGCTAGCTATTCTAGCATGGATGTTGTCGTCTTTTACTGTTGAATACCTTAGGTACCTAACAGTAAAAGACGACAACAAAATATTCTTTATTCCTAACTAATCTACTTATATGCTTTATTTCTTACAAATGAATAAAAAAAACAAGCTATATACAATAGGTAAGTAATGTTATATCATTCCGTAGTGTTCAGTATCACGTGCATACTTTTTCGGAAAAAGGGAAATTTCAATACAAACATTGATATTTTGCATCATCTTAGCATGTTTCTAGTTGCATCCTTTACTGTTTCATAGTACAAATAAAATTTTTCACCGTAACTGTCATCATATCTAGTCTGTATAGTTATACTCTGAAAGGCCAGTGGCTAACCGAAATACTTACATTTTATTAAATTTAAAACTTTTGTGGTAATACCTATATTGATTATACTTTGTATTTTATTTTTATTTAACAAGTAACACATCTTTTTTTTGTAAAAAGAAATAGGTTAAATAAATAAGTTTCTAAAATGACGCTCAAGTCAAAAGGATTCGATTTATCCCGAACGTTCACTGGCAGAGGATGGTATTAGCATTAAATCCGCCCTTTGTTCCATTCATTAATTATTCATAAATAAAGTTTTAAATAATTGCCATATTAATTTTTGACGACCTTCGTGGCTAGTGGTCACCATGCTAGTCCGCCACCCAGAGGTTCCGGGTTCAATCCCCGGTCAGGGCAAGTTGGATAATGGCCTTTTTCAAATTGTCCTGGATGTTTATCTATATATGTATTTATTATAAAATATTGTATCTTTGAGTTAGTACCCCATAGCACAGGTCTCGAACTTACTTTGGGGCTAGCTCAATCAGTGTTATTTGTCCCTATATATTTATTGATTATTATAATAAATCAATAAATTTATAAAAATACAGAAACTTAAAAATACTGAGATATCTAGTACCTATCTCAAGTGATATTAAGTTGAGTCACACAATCGTGATACATTCGCGTCACGTCAATTCCTTTTAAACTTATTGCATTTTACTGCGAAAAGCTCAGTGCAATCATTCTGTTACGAGCAGCACCGTCGTAAAGAGACTAGTTGGAGCTTTACAGCCGTGCCGCTCACAGTTAAAATTGTCCACCACTGAAAAAGTTAACGTGCCAGCTATATAGTTTGTAACGGGATTGATTGAGGACGTCAAATAAAAAAAATAAAACTCAGCATAAAAAAAGAAAATCTCGTATGGTTTTCGACAAAATCGGCCACTCCATGTCTTAGCGCTGTTTCAGACTGGAAAGACCGACAGCGTACTAACATTGTCAAATCATTATATCCTTTATTTTTATCTACGAAATGCATTTATAAATGAGCGAGCGAATCGCGCGAAGTTCTTCGAGTCTACTTGAACAATGCGGTGTTTGTATGTATGCATGTTTGTTAAACGATTACGCGAGGAGTTTTGACCAGAGCCTTATAAAATTTGGTAGGCATGTAGACTTCTACATGTCAATGGAATGTTTAAGTTTAAATATGAGCCAAATCAGTCAAAGGGTTGCCAAGATATGGGGTTCGCGAGTTTACAGTTCTGGGCGAGCAAACAACTAATATAGCTTGGGAAAACGTCTCACCAGAGGCGCCGGGAGCCCGTAAGCAGCCAACCCTTTAAAAAAATGTTTACTTGCTTTTTATTGCCCATATTAATATGAGTCATGAGTTTATACTATTACCCTCTTATTTATAAAAAGATCAAACATCTGCTAATCTTCTTTAGTTAAAATATGTTATCAAATATTTTTGGATTCTAGTAAAGTATGGCAAAAAGTATGTTGGTGGATGATTCACTGAACAAATAAATGTCAGAAAGCGGTATAACAATAAAATAAAAGCGGTATATATATTAACAGTACAGACAGCAAAATATTCTTAATTCATAACTAATCTACTTATATACTTTATATCTTACAAATGAATAAAAAAAAATCAAGCTATATACAATAGGTAGGTAATTTTATATCATTCCTTAGTGTTCAGTATCACGTGCGTACTTTTTCAGAAAAAGGGGTTTCAATTCAAACATTGATATCTTGCATCATCTTAGCATGTTTTCAGTTGCTATATATATAGCTTTGGAATTCTTGAGGCCTTTATAATTGCCAAATTAATTTCACGTATTTTTTTAAATATTACAAAACAATAGTACCAACTTTAGGTCAAACAGTAAAAGTTTAAAATCAATGTTGTGAAGTTGAGTACAAGTTTGAGTGTATTCTTTTATCCCGTCCGACGGAATTGTTTCGGTGGAGCATCCGCAGAGTCAACTTTTCAATTAAGTAAGAAGTGCAATATTTCATTGGATTGCTATCGATCAAGTGCATTGTGTAGGTCTAGAACAGCTATTGTTTTGTAGAATGCAAGTACTAAACTAATGCTTGGGCTGTAGGATGGGATTTCTTTTCGAAGACATAACAGAGTACTCACAACGGCCAAAGTTTTGCGGCATCATGATAACATTCTAACTAGCTACTTCCCATAAACAATTATCGCCGTCTTTTTTAAAATCTAGGCATTTCAAATAAGTCATGTAATGGTATACAAATTTAGGAGTGCAGTGACTGAAAAAATAGCGGCAGTACAATGATAAAATGGTTATCATTGTACTGAATTTGAAGTAATCGGAAACTAAAAGGGGAGGTTTTGCCCTAGTAGGGGACCTAAATGCCTAACAATAAAACTGGCCAAGTGCGAGTCAGATTTGCGCACTAAGGGTTTCGTATCATTATCTATAAAAAAATACGTTTGTTATATGGGAGCTATTTTAGTCTATTCTATTTATATTTTATTCTGTTTATTGTTATATCGGCAACAGAAATACATCATCTGTGAAAATTTCAACTGTGTACCTATCACGGTTCATGAGATACACCCTGGTTACAGACAGACAGCGGGCAGACGGACAGACGGACACACGATTGGAGTCTTAGTAAATTTGTTCTGTTTTTACCCTTTGGGTACGGACCCCTAAAAAGGAGTGCATCCAATCCTCAAAACGATTTAGTATAATGCGATATAAAAGATTTGTACTCCTCAAAGAGTGGTTCTCCTATAAAAACATTAAAGACCACATTAGAACGAATTTTAAAAGATATGACGAAAAGTGCTCTATCAGTCGTAAATAAGTAACGAAATACAAATTATTTCTGTATAAGCTTTCCTCAAAGAATGAAAATACGTATTACACAATAGAGAAGATACATATATATATTTTTTTTCGTTGTGCTATGGTATGAATTCCTATGAATAGGCACGTCCAAGAAAATACTATGTAACTTGCTAACCCCAAATTTATTTAAGATACAAAGGTTACAAAGTCGCGTCCGCCTTTGGACGGCGTCTCCGAGCGCCTTAGAAAGACCGGAGAGGAGTGACGTCGCATTTGTAGCCGTGATGTAAAAACATTTGATCGTGTGCTATGTCAATTATTGCGTTTACAAGATTGATTGGCCTCATACATAACAAACGTAGGTATAATTTTTTTAGAAGGAAACATACTTTTTATTACTTCTAAAATTGACTTTTTCAATCAAATAAAAACCAATCAAATAAAAGTTATGAATCGATAAAGAAAAAATTGTGCATTTAAGTACTTGCAAAACCAGAGACATTTATCAAAATCTACTTGTTATGCATCTTCTCTATTCGAACTTGTTTTATGTTATTTATTTTAAAACACATTTATACAGCTTTATTGTCTATTTCTATAATTATTCTTGTTATATTAGGTACTTCTCTTTTCCTCTTTAACCAAAAATAATATATACGGAATTTTTAGCTGCAACATTCACAAAAAATAAAATTTGCTAATAATAAAGACTAATATGAAAGTTCCATGGCAGAACCATTTTAAATTCCTTTTCCAGGCACGTGAAATCACCTGGATTTTTGTTTAATTTACGGCTTCCAATGGGGGCAATTTAAATCGTGATCACCATTCCGTTGCCGTAGAAAAGTGTTCAAGATACAAACTGGTTATAAAGTCGCTTGTTATTACACTAAGGGGAGGAGGCACGCAATATGTAGTCTCTAGGGGCTACAGCGATAACTTTTCTAGGAAGCAGAAAATTTACCGTAAAGTACTTTCTGTTAAGGTAAAGTTATGACGCATCACGGACACGCCCATAAAATAACAGGCTTGATATACGGCTCTGTTTTGCTTCGTATACATAATAGTTTGCTTAACCAATGTAGCAACATAAATTACGGTTGGTATTCTAGGCTTGAGAGTAGCCTTTAGTTAGTATAGCTTTCTACGTCCAGCAGTGATCCTCCTGTGGCTGATATTGTTTAACTGTTTAATTGTTTAATTGTTTATTGTGATAAAAACGACTTATATCTATTACATTTATCACACATGCATTTTTACAAAAATAGAATAATAATTGCAGAATTAATAACAAAGATATTATGATTGCGCCTTTTAAAAGCAAACTTTTTTACAACAGTAACAACTTATTAAAAGAAGCAGATTAAAATGATTTTTTTTTTCATAAACCCTGTTTTATTTTGAATAGATAATAGAAAACTCGATTTGATTTTTAATAATAATTTACAGCAAGGAATTCTAGTAGCTGAAATCATAGCAAAAACCAAAGTTCTTTTATAAATGATTTTAAAATAAGTTATTAAACTCACAAAAAATAACATTCGAACAACAACGTATCAACGATGTTGAAGGATTCAACTACAACCTACGATTTTATAACATTGCTTTTAATTAAGCCTGCAAAAATTGTATGTAGGTTTTCTTCAGTGTCAAAATATTTAATTAATAACTAAATTAGGTATGTTACCTACGCCGCTTTTCAAGAAATACATATTGGTATTGCTAGGCTAGGATATATTTTACTTTTATTTTTTTTATGCGAGTAAAAGTCATTAAACTCATTAACAATTACCGCACATGAATAATATTTGGGATTTATGCATGGTAAACTGAAAATGAGGGTAGGTGCATCAGGCAGGTGTCCTGTATAAGCTTGCGCATACGAGGGATTTTTGTCCGCGGACTAAAATAGATCGCTTACAACTGTATAGAGTAACGCAAACGAGTGATTAAAAGTACCGCATACAAAAAGTCCCCCGAATAACCAAGGACATGCAGAGAGCGGACTGGACAAAAGTACGGGGGAGACCCCGAAAAAAAATAGAACTCGTGTGACTAGGCGAAGTGACTAGACCGCGTTTGTTCTCTACATTTCCGGGCAACAATTTTATTCGCGGAGCGTACTTTTTTCGTTTGCGCAGGCCTTTAATAAGGACAATTTGCACAGCTTTAGCTAGCTCCAAACTGAAATAAACCTTATGTTATGTGATAGGTACTACTTCCACGATACTTTTACTATTTAATATTTTATGATTAAAACGTATATGTATAAACACTCAAGATCCAATTTTAATAAAAAATAACCGGCCAATTGCCGGTCAGGCTACGCGTGTGAAGAGTTCCGTAGTTGCAAAAGCTATGAGTCCGGCTATGAGTTCACACGGTTTAACGACTAAAAATATCTAAACAAATTCTTCTACACTGAAAACAGTCTTCAACACCAAACTACACAACCGTTTTTCATATAATTTTTATTGGACCATGTGACAAGAATCTAAAAAAAAATTCTCAAATCTCTCCAGGCGTCTTCGAGTTATTGGGGATCATAATATACATTTAAAAAATATACATTTGAACAACCTTCTCCTTTTTGAAGTCGGTTAAAAAGGAATTTTCTATTGAATTTGTATTAATTCTTGTACTGGTAAGAATTAGTTAAATATTTCGTAAATGGGTCAATGGATCGAGAAGTAATATAAGCAAACACGCGTATAATAATATATCATCCCCAATTTACTTATAAGTAAAGTGGGGATAATATACATTATATGATATATTATTATAAGCGTGTTTTGCGTGTACTCCATATTTAGGAGTATCAAAGCTTAAACCAAATATAAAAAATATATATAATATATGGTATACCATTTTTTATATTTGTTTTAAGCTTTGTCAGCGTCCGTAAAATATAAAGTTATACAACATTACAGCTTTTTAGGACAAACAGCCTCTGAGCTGAGCCGTGGATTGGCAGACGAACATATCGAAATAAAACGAGTTCATTGAAGGGACTTCGGAACTCACACTCACTTCAAAAATTTAAATTCTTCGTTGTATTTTATTTGTGCTTTTTTAATGATTCTGTGTCTTTTATATTTATTTGGTTAAAATAAGAGCGTTAACATTGTTTACAACAGATTTGAATGAAGTGCTTACCTCCAAAATGAAATTGTTGGTTTAACAGTAAAATTTACACCACCAACAATAGCACACATATTAGAAAATTGGAGCTTTCACTGGTTTATACTTCGAAACATTTTCTATTTGCCTCGTCTCTTTTTATTAGTTTTACTTTCCGAAAACAAATTCTCCTTCAATATTTCACGACCCTGTTTACTTGATGGATTTAGCTTCCTTCAGAAGATGTTGCTCCATTATCCAAAATGAAGTATATAGTTTTATTTTCTTAGATTCACTGCGGAATATTTTGAGGTAAGTACTTGCATATTTTATGTATAATACTTAATATGTAGAGACTAGCGTTATGACATTTTTGTTTTATATGATTTTTATTTATTGAGGCATTATAGTGCATTTTTTATGCTATAAGAAACGTTTTAAAGAAAGATGATCAGCAAGAAAAGAAAAAGGAAATAAATTTGTTTATTCCTATTGAATTTTTAACCTTTAACGTCCATGAGACAAATTAATTAAGATTTTCACCGTGAATCATGCCTTTTATTTGAAGTCGGTAGAAAGGTGACTTAGTTTCATTTCAACCATGATATTAAATTGCTTGACAAATACAACCTTTGTAATAGAAAATTTAATTAAGAATGAGGACGAAAATATTAAATTACCTATTCATTTAAGCGAAGTTTGACGTTACCACAAGACTTCATTTTATTAAATTAGAGTACCTTTTTACTTGTTTGTGTTTTTTAATGAAGTTTATTTTTTATAAATTTTTATTCTTAAGTTTTAGTTAACATAATAGAAACCATATATAATTTAAGATGATACCAATATGTAGCAAAATTATTAATTAAGTTTTTTTAAGGGTTTGTGGTATTTTTATATTATTATCTCTTACTAAGGGTATAGGCACTGACTTGCTCAAAGAACTATATCGGTGTATATATACCGAGATAGTCCTCTCTATACTTCGTATTCTAGCTTACTCCAAGTTAGAATATGAGATCGAAATGAATAATTCCGTAGTAAAAACAAAGCTTACATAATTGTAATAACCAGGTTATTGAAGGACAAGGGGTGGAGCACATCCGTTGAGAAAAAAAGGTTATTGAATATTACCCATTAATAATAAACTAAGAAAATAAGAATCTAGAAGAGAATGGCCTTTGGGGCACAAGATATATAAGTATATGTACGGCTACGTGTATCGTTTGGAACAATCAATACCTATATCACTCACAGGTATATTACAGTTCTGAAAATGTTCTATATTGACCTACAATCGCACTATTAAAGCGAAACAAGATGTCTTTTTCCCTACAAAAAGCCTTGTCAGTAAGTAGCTGTATCTGATGGGCGAAGTGGTGGAGATTTTCCCCGAAATCTTTTGTTACAATATCCAAGACGGTGAAAGCCTTCTTTCGCTTACTTACGACTTATTTTGAGGTATTAGTAAATACGCATTTACCTCGCTAAATGATTTTACAGTGCGTGAAATACAAGTTGACATTTATAGCGTTTTGATATGTCTAGAGTTTTATGTTTATTTATTTATTTAACTTGATTACAAATGTGATAGGCGGACTTAAAGCCATAGGCTTTATCAACCAGTCAACCCACTGGTGATACCGAGATTAAAAGGTCTTTTGAAGGAAGCGTAAACTATGTAATTTTGAAAGACATATTACTAATAATAATATGAGATATAAACATATATTGATTGAAATAACAATATATTATAATATATAAGTATATATATCAATAAACTTACATTCAAAATATACGTAGATATATTAACCAATACGTATACTACATATTATTACTTGTATTCTATCTGATAGTTCCCGAAGATAGTGTGCACGCACTGCACTTAAACGCTACTCGAGTACGAGCCTTCTGGGTATTGATTGGTAGGGCGTTCCAAAGCTTTGCCGCTTGAACAGCAAACGAACATTCGTATGTTGGCAACGGTCGATGACCGTGTGCGACAGTGACAACCGTCTCCGACTGTCCCCAACAGGTTTCGCGGGCATACTGTCGCTCGTCTATAGGAGCCCTCGGATACTAACCACAACGTTTAAAAAACTTGTGAGAGGTACTTAATGCAAGTCTATCTAAAGCTAATAAATCAAAACAATGGTAGGTATTCGTTTCAAAATCTCATTTGATTATCAAAAGTTTTTATGGAGCCTCCTGGTATGAATTCTCTTTAACATGAAATCTTCCTACGTGGAAACAGACACTCCAGTAAAACTTAAGATACCCTCTTTTTACAAGTTTTAATTAAGCATCACTTGTTCCGTTGTCTGTCTGTCTGTAATCAAATCTTGAAAGTTAAATTTTACCCGATTTCCGGTTTCCGATTGAGTTTTATTGCTTATATTGCATTGATTGACAATATAATAAATAATTTAAACTTGAAGTTTATTGTTTTAGATAAAACCTTGTTTAAACAAATATGTTTTTAATAATGACTTGTTACGTCTTAGGTAAAATACTTGTTTCAAACCCTAATTCAATAATTTCGTGCTAGTTTTAATCGTAAAATGAAAATAAAGTAAATTAAATTTATATTTCCTAAATAATTTCCGTTTCTCAAAATTGGACATAACAAAATAAACCGGTTTCCGCTCATAAAGACTTTCATTCAAAGAAAAGGTTTTAAAGCCTGCGCTGACATTAAAGCCGATTAAAGACGCTTAAATGTTTTGTCCTTTCAAAGTTGATAAAAATAATCCCGAAGAAAATTCTCATTAAGTATGTTTGTCAAGTCCGCTATTAAGGAACAATTTAAAAGTTTTATTAAATAACGTTGTTTAATTTGTGCTTAACATTTTAGTCCTCTATACTTTAGTAAACGAATAAAAGTAAATACTCAGATTGAGTAAGCTTCTTACCGTGTCAGGTGGATTTTCTTAGTCAATGTTTTTTTCTTGTCTTAATTTAGCAAACTGATAAAGAGAATACTATTCTTACTTGTATCATTAACACTAGAACCACAGGAAGGCTACCACCAACACTTATAAAACCATTCAGAAACAAGGCAGTTTTAAAGCAGGTCAAAAGCAGGACAACTTTAAATCGTACCATTACGTTCATAATGCTGAACGTTTTTTGAATGGTTATATTCCTGAATGGTGAACTGTTTGTTGTCTCTGGCTTGTTTTGGTGGTGAGACTGCGAAGACGTTCAAATCCTTGACAAAAAATTATTATTTTTACCGGTTTTTTTATTTACGTTAAACAAAATTATTTCTATCATATTTTATTAAAATATCTAAAAGTTAGTGTTATTTACTTTGTTTTAATTTTATTATGTACATAAATTTAATTTGATATTGACCATTAAAGATGGCTAAAATTTTAATGAGTGCGAAAAAAATTGTGAATGAAAGGTTTGAACGGATGTCTGCGTCTGGTTTTCGAAATCTATACTATAATAAAAGAGTAAAAAAAATGTGTCTGTACATTGAAAATTTTTCAAAATAAAAATATTTGTGGCGATGGAGATATAGTAATAGAGTAAGAAAATAAAAAAAATGTCTGTCTGTTTGTCTGTTTGTCTGTTTGTACACGCTAATCTCCGGAAATACTGGACGGATTCGAATGAAACTTTTTTTGTTATATAGCTGTGAAGCCTGGGCAACATATAGGCTATAATTGATTTTGGAAAATGGAACACATGATGCAGAACTATAATGGTCCAGCTAAACTATAAAAAATATTAAAATGCCGCCATAGCAAAAGTTGTTAAGTCTGATGAGAACTTTTTGTTGAGTTACAATACAACTGGCCAAGCGCGAGTCGGACGCGCGCGAAGGGTTCCGTACCATAATCTATGAAAAATCACGTTTGTAGTATGGGAGCCCCCCATAAATACTTATTTTATTCGATTTTTAGGGTACCTTACCCAAATGGGTAGAAACGGGACCCTATTACTTAGACCGTCCGACTGTTAGTCTGTCTGTCTGTCTGTCACCAGGCTGTATCTCATGAACCATTATAGCTAGACAGTTGAAATTTTTATAGATGATGTTTTTTTGTTGTCATTGAACAAAAACATACTAAACCTATACTACAAATAAAAGAGTAAAAAATGTGACTGTACATTGAAAATTTTTCCAAAAAAAAGTTGTTTCGTCCGAAGTAGAACTTATAAGTTCAGAATTTGCGGACCTTCAGATCATAACACACCAGAAAAATTCTTGGATATGTGAACGCGCCATATTGACACCAAAAAATTAAAAATCAATTATTATAGAACTTATGACGCAAATTATTGTTAATTTCTTGGATAGAGTTGTTGACGACACCACCAATTATCCAGTTGAGTTTCTTAATTCACTTGCAGCAAATGGACTCTCGGCTCACAAAATAAGTCTTAATGTCGGAGGGCCAATAATGCGAATGCGCAATTTGACTCCGCCGAAACTGTGTGACGGAACCCAACTTAGTGTCTCAGCACTGTATGCCGAAGTTCAGCGGCTGAATTTCAGCCAATGCATGCCTGCAATGTTATTTGCATTACTAGCAACACATAATGCCGAACTTCCGATGCTTTTGCCTGAATCGGACCCGTACCCGTACCCGTACCCGTACCCGTACCCGTACCCGTACCCGTACCCGTACCCGTACCCGTACCCGTACCCGTACCCGTACCCGTACCCGTACCCGTACCCGTACCCGTACCCGTACCCGTACCCGTACCCGTACCCGTACCCGTACCCGTACCCGTACCCGTACCCGTACCCGTACCCGTACCCGTACCCGTACCCGTACCCGTACCCGTACCCGTACCCGTACCCGTACCCGTACCCGTACCCGTACCTGTACCCGTACTCCCTCTTCCGCTCCCACCGCCGCTCCCGCCGCCGCCGCCGCCGCCGCCACCGCCGCCACTCCCACCGCCGCCGCTGCTCCCGCTCTCGCCGCCGCCGCTACCGCTGCTGCCACCGCCGCCGCCACTGCCGCCGCCGCTTCCGCCGCCACCGCCGCTCCCGCTTCCGCTCCCGTTCCCTCTTCCACGTACCCGTTCCCGTACCCGTTCCCGTACCCGTTCCGCTCTCGCTCCCACTCCTGCTCCCGCTCCCGCTCCCGCCCCCACTCCCGCTCCCGCCGCCGCTGCTGCTGCCGCCGCTCCCGCCGCCGCCGCTGCCGCCGCTCCCGCCGCCGCCTTCACCGCCGCTGCCGCCGCCGCCGCCACTGCCGCCGCCACTGCCGCCGCCGCTCCCGCTCTCGCCGCCGCCGCCACCGCTGCTGCCGCCGCTGCCGCCGTCGCCGCCACTGCCGCCGCCGCTTCCGCCGCCGCCGACGCCTCCGCCGCCGCCGCCGCCTCCGACGCCTCCGGCGCCACCGCCGCCGCCGCCGCCGACGCCTCCGCCGCCGCTGCCACTTCCGCTCCCGCTCCCGCTCCCGCTTCCGCTTCCGTTCCCTTTTCCACTTCCGTTCCCTCTTCTGCTCCCGTGTCCGTTCGCCGCAGACGCGCCAAAGACGGAAGATTAAATTCTCATATCGGCACATCACTACAGTCCGGCGTTTCCACCGAACTTCAGCGGCTGAACTTCAGCTTATTTAGTGTGTCATCCCCACCGAACTTTAGACACTAAACTTTAGCCGCTAAACTTCGGCATAGTCTGCTGAGACACTTAAAGTTTACTGTGAGTGGTGCCAGTGAAACTGTATTTATTCCGCGTATAACAATTTTCCTTTTGAAAATACACAGTTTTACAAATACACAGTGTTTACTTGCTTTCCTATGAAAAAAAGTCACAGTTTTAGAGGCTTAAAGCTGCTGATGTCGATCTAAGGACTGCTTTTTCGCATGGCCAACTTAATGTGGCTTTCTCCAGGGTTAGTAACACTTCAGCTCTTTTCATATTGGCTCCCGAAGGAAAGAATTAAAATAATATTGACTTTTAACTCCTAACACTGTTACAAGTACTTTCTTATCTCTCTCTTTCTTTCTCTCTCATTAGTTGTTATTTATATTAATACGCCGGAATCATAAAGTCCACGCGAACGAAGTCGCGGGCATCAGCTAGTTTTAAATAAATCGTAAATTCGTGACAACATAAATGTTTTATGTTTTTAATGCTGGAAGCCGAGCAACCACCTGACAAAATATATCCATCACTTCATATTATAGTGCTTTTTCGAATTGCCGTGATAAATAGTTATTATACGATGGTAACGACTAGTGTTTGGAAGTTAATTTTACTGTGGGCTTCATCGTACAAAAGCACAGTGTCTTGTCATGAATATATTTTATCAATAACCATGTCGTAAGTAACATTTTAACTACATACCTATTCAAAGTTTATATTTAGATAATTATGTGTTCAAACTTGCAGCTTCTTCACTAAGAGCTATTATAAATAACATAAATATATACAGACAAAGTAAGTTCGAGACTAACTCAACGAGATAAAGGCTAGGTTTTAGTAAGTACGCAGTGATTGTAGTGCACAAAGAATTACAAAGTATGGGTATGTATTTGATATTCGTAGATTGCGACATGAATCTAAACTTTTATTTTTTTTCAGGTATTCTGGTGAAAAAGCGAACCAGCCTAGCAACAGATCTAGCCTTGTAAAATGCTTGGAATTCAACATTCTGCCATTTCACTGGTCCAATCACAGGTTCCAAAGGAGGCTGTGATCCTCTGGCTCTCTCAGTCTTGTTTGTATTTAATAATAGGCTCCAGTGAATCCTGTCTTGTATTTTTTAATTGATGTCATCATGGTACTTCTCAGAGAGTAACCAAAGAATCCTGTAAGACAAAATGTATAAATGTATGTAGTTGTAATTTTAATAAATAACTTATACTTAAGAATGTGTTGTTATTTGTTTTCGTGTGTGAATAAATATTTTACAAGGATTAGCATTGTTATTACTTTCAAAAAAATATCTTACGTAAGTTGGAATAACTTACTATTTTTCACATAAGTTGTACTAAAATAATGAAGTAATATATCTTACTTTGTTTTTGAAATCCAAATTTCCAATAAAAGGTATTAAGTAGGATTAATTAAGGTCCCATGATAGCGTTACTTCAATTATCTACTAATTGTTTTGTAAAAATCTAAAGTAAAGAAAAAACATATTCACATTCACAAGAAAACCAACTAAAATCCTCCATATAAGTTACTGGAAAGTAACTTTTTAAGGATCGCTTTATTTGACACTTGAGACGCGCAATAATCGTTTTCGTGCTGTCAAATAGACGTGATGGTAGGAATAGTCCATACAAAAAAAAGGTGAATGGTTTTGTGACGTCAACCAAAACAATCCTGTTTAAGGCCTGCTATAAAGGTGTCATGGTTGCATTAAACAATACAGTTCAGTTTAAGTGCTGCTTTAAGAGATAACGGTAGGATTCCAGATTAAGAACTAGTACTTACGTACAGAAGTCTTACCCAGAAAAGAAATTCAAAGAAATATCTACTTAATGTGGTTAGCGCTATGGCTTAATTTAGCTTGCGTCAGAACTCCTCACTTCTTCCTTTAGATATCTAGACATCCATTGCAAGCCAATTTCATTCTTATTAACTCTTGACAAACTAATCATATAACTGAATATTCCCCTTCATGGGTTTATTGTTGATACCTAAAAGGGTAAGTGACACAGGCCTGCTACCACTTACCAACGAGTTGATAGGTTTTAACTTATATCTCAGATTGCATATACACACTTTATTCTTCTTCTTTTTAAATGTAGATACATTATCACGTTTTTATCACTAATAGGGGTAGACAGAGCTTAGGTACATTTCACCCAAAGGTTACGTTCAGCGTGTCGATGGTACCTTCTAGAGTTGGTCCCTCCGTTTTAGTATTGGGCCACTTCGATAGCTAATATATCTTCATACTTTATTTGTTCGTAAGCTTACACTGAACATTATCAATTATTCGGTTTAGGACAGATTCTAGTTTGGGCAGATTCTTCATTCAGATTCTGTTTTCAACAGATTCTTGATAAGGCAGATATTGTACAGACATGTACAAAATGTAATTTAATGTTACTCTTGTTATAAAGTTATGCAATTCACTACCGATATTCCTAGCAAGCAAGTAAATATAAAGCTTGTTACGCCGAGAGAAGTCCAACGGGAAATTAAACAAAATATAAATCCCAGAAAGTCACCTGGTTTTGATCTCATATCAGGAGACCTTCTGCATAATCTTTCGCGCAAGGCTTTGGTAAAGCTGACGAACCTCATCAATGCTGCACTAAGACTAAAATACGTACCAGACTTGTGGAAAGTTGCAGAAATAATTATGATAGCCAAACCAGGAAAACCGCCTAACGAAGCTACGTCATACAGGCCTATCTCTTTATTGCCTGTAATGTCGAAATTATTCGAAAAACTTTTAATAAAGAGGTTGAATCCAATTATTGAAGCCCAGAACCTTGTACCAGAACATCAATTTGGCTTCAGAGAAAAACACTCAACAATAGACCAAGTACATAGGATTACAAATATAATTGAAAAAACCCTTGAAGGCAACAACGTCTGCTCTACGGTTTTCTTAGATGTAGCACAAGCTTTCGACAAAGTATGGCATGATGGCCTTATCAAAAAACTGAAGAATATGCTCCCTAAAAACTTTGTTGACATAATAACATCGTATCTATCAGATAGAGTTTTCAGAGTGCGACAAGAAACTGATTATTCTGAACTTAAGGCAATAAAAGCTGGAGTACCTCAGGGAAGTGTTTTGGGCCCGGTCCTATACCTATTATACACCTGTGATATTCCTTATTTAGAAAACAACACTATTGCGACCTTCGCCGAAGACACGGCTATAATGGCAGTCGGAAGCACCCATGCGGAAGCTGCAAAAAAGGTCCAAGTAGCTGTTAACAAAGTTCAAAACTGGACAAAACGATGGAGAATCAAACTTAATGAATCAAAATCAATTCACGTGAACTTTACAAACAAGCAAGACCAATATCATCCCATATACATCAATGAAAAACAAATACCATACGAAGACACAGCAAAGTATTTAGGTATGACCCTAGACGCAAAGCTGCGCTGGAAAGCTCATGTCAAGAAAAAAAGAGGAGAACTCGACATACGGTATCAGAAAATGCAATGGTTGCTTGGAAGACACTCTACCTTGTCAATTAAAAACAAACTACTCTTGTATAAACAAGTCCTTATGCCAGTATGGACTTATGGCATACAGCTGTGGGGCTGTACTAAACAAAGCAACATAGATATCATCCAACGATTCCAAAATAAAGTGCTGCGGGATATTGTTAACGCCCCGTGGTATGTAAGAAACGACGACCTGCATCGGGACCTTAACATACAGTTCGTTGACAAAATTATAAAATAGTACGCCAAAGCACACGAGTTTAGGTTGCTTCACCATGTGAACGTTGAGGCGATCCAGCTCCTCGACAACACAGACATTATGCGAAGACTTAAAAGAACTAAACCGTTCGAACTAGTGTAGCAGTGACATATGTGTATAATAGTGAAAAATAGTGACAATGAAAACTAAAGACACATGAACATAGTGCCTTCCCCTTAATAGAGACAGTAAGAAAAGTGCCGATGGACACATTCTTATTAAATAAGTATTTTATAAAACTAGGTCAATGATAAATTACTCATTAGTCTGAGTTTAGGCTAGATCGTAATACAATTAACGTATTTATTCAGAATAAAGATACGTTAACACACACAGAAAAAAAAAAGATATTCCTAATTTCAAAATGAAAATGAAATGAAATTTGTGTTGTATAAATAAGGGCTTTGTTTTCAACAGAAACAAGGCGTATTCATTTTATCAACGTTAATACATTTATCTCAGAAAGATTGTCCGAAAAATCCAGCGATAACCTTCCCAATCCACATTAAAAATGCCGTTTGCTTTTATAGTTAACGTTTATTGAATTTTCAAAGGGTTAACCGTTGCTAATTGCTTAATTGAGAAAAGGGTCCATCTTGGACCTCTAGATAAATTTGTCTTAGTTAGCGCGTACGGGTGGGTGGAACTGGCAAAAGTTGCCTCTTTTATGTAGGGACACAAAGGATAACACCTATTTCATTGCTCCCTTTTTACTTAAAAAGATTGTGTCGCTGCGGAATGTGTGTGGACTTTTAGCATGATTAACTTGGAGCTGAGTGTATCCGCAAGTTTCCTCAATTTACTTTTACAATGTTCGAGAAAGTTTTAAATTGTTTTTGAGTGTTAAATTATACGAAAAATAAAAGAATTTTCAAAACTAAACTAAACCTACATATGTTTTCACTTAATAACAATTTTTGATTCTAAAGTAGTTATATATGTACCAGGTACTTAAACTTCAAAAATTTTAGTGTTGATCCTAAAATGAAGGTGCCATAACACAAGTTTAGGTACCTCAAGCTGTTTCAATCTGTGAGATTTGTGTACATATTCAGAGACTCCTCCTGATTCAGCAGGAGAAAGAACTATTGCAAGAAAAAGGGAATGGTCTATGGGTTATGGAATGAGATTGGGATGGACTGATGCTGGGGTATTAAAAATATTTTACTCAGAATATAATTTCACTGGTGTTTTAGTTACAGGATTTTTTACGTCTTTTCATTAAAAAGCGATACAAGAACGCAAATTTAGAAAACATGCCTTATCATTTTCTTTAATAAATATGTACTGCGTAGCCATTATTTTTATTTCAATGCAATTATATATCCTAGCGAAAAGTCCATTTAGAATTTACACTAAAGTTATGTAGTTACTTATATTGCATATATTTCTAACTTACCTCGTATCGAACAAAAACAGTCACCATAGACGTCAAAACCACTACTATTTATTTAAATTATTATTAACTTTATTTTCATTTATCTACCTTAACTTGGCCCTATATTATTTATCCTTCGTTAATAGAATGAAACCTAATGATAGCAGTGACTTGCACTCTTCAACAAATCCAATTTAAACTTGGCTCGCAAATTGGTCAAACCACCAGAATTCATTTCCAAATTTTGTCAATTATCGTCAATAACGCAATATCGATGGAAAGCGACTACTTACTTTAAGCATTTCCTAAGAGTTGCTATATTTACATAAGTTATGTATTTAATTTCGTATCAAGAAAAGTTTGGAAACATGAAATATTGAAATGTATTCTGAGAATTTCTAAAATTTTATTAAATTATAAAAAAGTTTGAAGTAAAGTAATCTTTCTTTTTGCGATGTAAAATATGACGTAAAATGATGACATCACGTAGTCTTTAAATGGCATATAATTAAATCAAAACTAAAAAAACTATAACTCAGCATTCGTTTTGAATAACAAAATAAACATTTTTTTTGGAGTCAAATATCTATCACACAAATATTTCAGTAGGTAGGCAAGTTACAGTTAATTTGTAAACATAAGTTACACTTATGCAATGCATGTTCGCTCTTTCGGAAACAGTAGGTAGGTAACTAACATGTCAGTACGTAGGTTAATACAGGAAATTAACAAAAAGCTATTCAAAAGCAACAATGTATTTCACCCATTTTACCACACAAATCACCGTTCTTCAAAAAGGCTTTCGCTGTCAAATAAGTAGACTACATAACATTTAAACCCGATTTAAAAATCCAGAGCTGTAAAGCTGAAATCCGGATGCAAATGAAGAAATTTTAAAAGCATTCCTTTTAACAATTTTATGTCATTGTTTTAATGCTTACCCTCACGAGTGCCCCCTGGTGGCGTAAAGTCTAAGTTACTGCCCTCTTCCTATGATTAACGAGCGCATTACTCTGAGATTCGTAATTAAATGCTGGCAAAAAGTATCAGGCAGGACACTTTATTCAGTTAAGTAACGTTCTGGTCGGGTATAAGGCAATGACTAGACTAAAGCTAAGCGGGACCGTACCGACTATAAGATTCAGTTATTTAAAATAGAAGTTTAGATAGTAATTACCCCCGAAAGATTCGCTCTTCTTCTGCCAGTCAACCAATGGATGACGCTATCTATTGGTTAACTGGCAGAAGAAGTCCGCCATTTAGATGTTTTGTAATAAAATTGAATAAAAATTCCCTCTGTTTGGTAATAATGAAATCCTGTTGTTTATTCAAAGTTCGTTCTGCTTCACTCAGCCCTAGTGGGGTTTAGCTCGGCTATATCTCCGATAGTTAAATCGGTAGCCTGATCAATCTATTGGAGGCACTAGCGCCATATATTTGGGAGAAATGACTAATAATTAAACCCTACCATTCCAATACCCAGATCGGTATTTCGAGCTGATAACCCGATCAGGGAAAGTAAATAAAACCGGACATCTATTTCAAGCCTAACTCTACAACCATAATAATAATTTTACACAAAAAGAGCACGTAACAGGTACGTATAATTTCTAAAATTGTGTTTGTGTTTATTCGTTATTATGATTTAAAAGCGGCCAACCCGAATTACTTTTCATACAAATGCTCGTATGTGATTATGACGTTGTAAGAGATCTTTAAATCTTGTGCGCTATTTCCAGGTTTCTATAGAATAAAATTCAGAAAATTTTACCTGAACTTTGGGCGTTCATAAAGTTCTCATAAATTGTAAAAGTAAAGAAAATAATTTGATACAAACCTCGAAAATGTAATGAAGATTCTAAATGAAAAACATTTATTTCACTAACTTACAAGTTAGTGAAATAAATGTTTTATTTAGGCTTACTGAAAAACACGTATTACCTGAAACAAGTTTTATGAAATTTCCGCACCTTATTTTTCGTCCAATAAATCATTAATAATAACAATAATTTCGTTCAATACATATTATGCAAACCGAGCGCTCAGGCGCTATCTTTCTCTTTTTGCTTTGCCTCTTTTCTAGCATTGCCCTGGATGAAACAAAAAGATTTTCAAACCATGCTCGCGTTGACGATAGAGCGGCCGGGAAAGGCCCTCTTAAGTACTTACGAGTAGACTAATTAAATAAAAGTGTGGATATAGTGAAATAGTAGAATTAGAAAAAGTTTAATGGCTAAGCACAAACATCTTTAACTACAACTGCACTCCAAAGGAGGGTGGACATCTGGAGTTTCACTGGAATGTTTGGAGAAGCAAAAGGGAAATCGCACCCCGGGCTCCGACGCAGATCAGCTGAGGATGTAGCTGGGCACGCGCTGAAGAAGTGGAACAAGCCATTTCAGTAGTCCATACTGTTCTAAGCCTATACAATATGTAACAAAAACCCTGTCCGATCCTTGTAGGAACAACTCAGACCATCAATATGAAAAACTTTTGCTATGGGACTAATGCTTGAAAGTCGAAAAAAAAATCGACAGTTCTTTTTCAATTTTTTCTAGATGGAAATGTCGATTTTTTCTTGGAGTTTCAAGCATTGGTCCCATAGGAAAAGTTGTCCATATTGACGGTCTGAGTTGCTCCTACAAGGATCGGACAGGGTTTTCGTTACATATTTTATAGTAAAAAGTTTAAAAGTCATGTAAATTGGGTTCTTTCCTCTGTCAAAAATAAATAATTGGGTAGCTGTTAAGAAAATAAAACGTCACAAAATAATGTCACTTGTCATGATTATACCCATTTTCAATGTTATTTTAGATTGATTATTGCCTTAAAACTAATATTAAGCGCGCTATTTGATTCCAAGAAATTTAGACGTCGTAAGTCTATATTTCATACAAATCCCATAGAAAATAATTATTTTGTCGTTTAGAAAAAAGTATCTGATTTTCATTGAGTTGTTGGAAAGCAGCAAATTGACTTAAATTTGTAAAACCCTTAGTAAGAAGTTTTCCATGCTGGTCTGAACGAAAAGAAAGAAAAACATAGAATAGACCATAACAATAACTTTCTCTTCCCGCGCAAATCGTTGAAGCCAATGGAAGGAGTATGCGAGATTTGAATCATGTTAATAGGCGAAGCGGCTAGCCAACCCACTGTTTGATTCCTTTTTCCGTCTTAAGGTGAACGCACGGTATACACCCACTTACCATAATTTCATTTGCCATAATTTCATCTGCTATAATGGTCAACAGACATAATATTGTTTCTCATAATTTTATATGTCATACTCGTTGTTTACTATATTAGTCACATGCTAGAAACTTTATTTCCCATAAAGACAATTTCAATAATATCACTTGCAATCATCATTGTAAGCCGTAATTATCATATGCCGTAACATCGTTTGCCATCGTAATTACTTGCTATCAGAAAGTAGGTAAGGAGTTAGAACTGTGACCAGAAATTAGGTTAGGTTAGGTTAGAACTGTGACCCCCTCAGAAACGACATGCGACCAGAAAGTAGGTTAGGTTAGAACTGTGACCCCCTCAAAAACGACTTGCTACCAGAAAGTAGGTTGGGTTAAGTTAGAACTGTGACCCTTTTAAAAACGACTTGCTATATAACGTATCGATTATAGTGACTTGATTTAGTATGGCGTTGAAATATTCTGTTAAATCATATTTTTGCAATTAATAAAATGGATAACAAATACGTATGGCACTCATATCGTTATGGAATTTAATGTAAGGGCAAACAAGAGTATACACATATCTTTTATAGTAAATAAAACATTCGGGCATAGGAAATTCGGGTAAATAAAATTCTGGCATATTATATTATTGCATATAATTTTCAGGCAAACAATAGACTACCTGAACGCACACTTATCCAAGCAGAACGCGTCGAACGAGCCGAACGAAACGAATTTTCGAATTCTTTTTATGAAATCCTATGAAACCTCGCACAATTGTCCGCGTCGAATCGTCTGAATCTGGAAGAAACACAGATATTCTAGACGAATTCGGATGACGTCATCAGATTCGGCGCTGGTGATGCGATGGAATCGATTGAATCGCCAGCATTTTGACAATGACAAGTGTGTGCGTAAGAACAACGAGAGTTATGCGATCGACTTTCGATTTATTTTAAATGTTACAAAAATGAGTGATTCTAACATAATTGATTAATAAAGCCCTGACAATAAAAATTTCGTTAAGATTTATCACAATTCACATGTAATTAAAGTGCGACACGTGTAAAGTAAATGGAAACAATTCTTTCGGCACGGTCGATTCTTTCGGCGCGGTGGATTCTTTCGGTGCGGATAGATATGCGATGCCTTGAAAACTTCGATCGATTCGACGCTTTCGGCTCGGATAAATGTGCGTTCACCATTAAGCCCACCTAAGCGTATTTTTTAGCTCTTATAGCCTAGGGCTCTGTCTACCACGTCAAGAACAAAGACGTGATAATATATGTATATGTGTCTTATTAAGGAAACAATAATTATTTATTCAAAGTGCAGCCAAGTCACTTTCTTTCGTGTATGAACTTAACCGTCATCCGTCCGTTAATTTGCACATACTTTCATCGATTTGTTCAAAATTAAACAAGAACACATTTATTTTCAAGATAAAATTAATCACCGCAATACAACATGCGAGGCTTCAAAACAAATAATGTCCTACATGATTTTGAGTTTTGAAGGTCCATGAAAGGCTTTCATCCTGATTGCATTTGCGCGATCTCGTGAATTCCGGCTTAATTCGATGCTCTTCAGACTGAATAATTATCTTCCCTGTAAGTAAAGCGTACTTCACCTGAAACACCTTAAGAATGACAGAACATTTTTAGTAGTAGAAACTTATTATTTTATTGCGCGCTATTTGTTTTTTTTTTTTTTTTTGTGTTTGTACATAATAATATAAGTGGCCAACGCTGTTGTTAGATTTTTTAGGGCTGCCTAATGGCACTGTCAAAGCTTGACGATAACCACACTATGATGACAGAGTTTAAAAATCAATAAAACATTAAAAACGCGCAATTTTTGTCTATTCAAATGCAAGTTTAAGTTTTATTTTGCATTGGTAAATGTGTAAAAGTGAATCATTTCATTCTTTTATTCAAGACCAAAAACATGTTGTTTACTGTATTGTTGTACCTATGTCCATTTCATATCATCATTTAACGTTAAGAGAATTTTTTGTTATCAGAAAACAATAAGCATCACAAAAGAAATCCGCTTTGCTTGTGGCAAAGCCGGACTAAAAATTGCGTACTCCGGATTGACCGCCAAGTAATAAATAAACTTCTACCTTTTTGTGTTTATTCTTTCTTCTTGATGTTTTCCGTGGAAACATTTTGTATACTGTATAGTGTAAGTAACTATTCCTATTTTATGTCATTATTCCACATGATCATCGTCATCATTATTGACGCAGCGTCTCGTTTTCGAGATTGGACAAAAATGCTTTTGTTGTCCGTCAGTTCGTCTGGCTATTCTCGCCTACAGGTTGCATTTCTCAGCTGATTTTCGTGAAATTTGCAAGAAGGTTCGAAAATTATATATAATTTATTTGCAGATTTATTTTTTGAATTTTTTAAAAATCGTTATCGTTTGAGCGTTGAAATCTTTATACATATCATACTTCAACCATTTCGAAAATTATTAGAAATGACAGAAATCTTTTCTTACAATTTTTTTTTTGTTGAATCGCTTCTTTTTTCTCTGATAAACTTCAACGAGTCGGAGGACTCGAAAGTAATTTGCGAGGTCTACAGCCCACAGAGCCACTAGTTTATAAGCTCACATTAACTCACTGCCGGGCGTATGTCAAACAGAAATGCAAGCTTTAGTTCGCCAAGATTATGGTAAGATGAGAATATCCGAGATAAATTATTCCGCAATTTGAACATTGTAATACATTAGGCTTATCATAAAAGTTGTCCTGTCATTGTGCATGATATATGGAGTCGCCAAGATTTGTCGCGCGTTGGCCCCAGCTTGCCACTTACTAGAGTTAATAACTTAGAGCTGCGCAACTTGCTAGCATAAGTTAGTATGACACACAATACTGAATGAGATGTACTTGGAAGCAACAAATAGTATTTTGCTCACTTTGGTTAGAAATAGCATGACTTTGGCTCAAAAGTGTTTCATTGAAAGTTGGCCATTCAGAAGGACTCTCAAATAGACTGATATGATGTGAGATACATAATATGATACAACATTTTTGTACGACAGTTATGATTATATTAAGTACATCAATCATTTGTAAATATATATACTTTATTCCTAAGATGTATGTTCGAATCTTCAATATATTTCTCTCATCTCAGCGCATCTTTAGCTAAAATGCCGTGAAGACCGGGCTTCGCTTTTCAGGCTATTATGATTGTTTCCTTCTACTAGTGCACAAAAGTGACGAATATAGAAAAGAGTATTGTGGACTGAACTTGCGAAATGAATAGATAATAGTGCTTGATTTCTATTAAAAATATTTATAATAATTTTATCAACTATTTCAATAACTTCTGGCCCTGGGCACAGAATGAGAACTAGTACTCACGTACAGAAGTCTTACGAGTACTCAGCAAATAAATTCAAAGAAATATCTACTCAATGTGGGTAGTGATATGGTTTAATGTAGCTTACGTCTGAACTCAGCACCTATTCGTTTATAAGAAACTGATTGCAATCCAATTTCATTCTTATTACTCTAAACAAAGGATTCATTGTAGGTCGGTACTTACACAAGACAGGTTCAGTGAGCGGTGGTTGGTACCGAATTTTCCACTCTGAAGCGGTGGCCGCGTGTTTGTATGTTTTCGGTATCTAACAGGGAGTGGTTTCATAAGACTTGTCCTGGGCTCTGTTGGTATTTGTATTTCAATTACTTCATTTTAAAAAAAAAGTTAGTAAAATTACTTTTATAATAAAAAAACTAAACATTTTTCATAATAATTACTATGTCTACAACAAAACGCAATAATAAGTCTTGCAGGAAAGCTTATTATTCGCACACAATTCTATTTTCCACCAGCTACCAAAAACATCACAATATCCTAGCAAATAAACATGTGTTCTTTATATAGTTCAGGTCACATCTGTGTTTTACTGCCAGTCCGGCGTGTGTCCTGACATTTTCCCAGGCGATTATGTCTCCAAAGCTTTAGCAATTTGACCGACGGGTGTGAATTTTCTGTTTTGATTTCTAATAATAGCAGATATTTTTATACACTTAAAAAAGTTAATAAATCGAAGGTTAGACGTACATTTTATTGAAAACTAGGACTGTTGCATTGGTTTAAAATAAAATATAAGAAATGTAAGCACTAAAGAAAAGAAAGAGTTAACAAATTGAATCAATTATTATGTGTGAATAAACTGAACGTTTTGTAACGAAGTTACGTCTTTATACCTTATAGAGTTGATAAAGTCTTACATTTTAAACTTCAACTCATTATTCCAGTTTTTCACTTTTTCCCGACAAGGCATTATTTTGCTTCTATCCGACAATTAATTCTCAGACATCTTTTTGTACTACTTATAAGCATTTGATATTATTTCTTCGTCTCCACAAACTAATTAGTAAGTTTATCTGCCACTCGAAGACTCCACAAATCTGAAATTAAAGTGTGATGTTGGAACTACAATATTGCTATTATCCATCTGTAGCTACTCAGCCGCGGATTGTTCTTTACAAAACTTGGATTGAAAAGCCTTCCGGGCTCAATTTGAATGCAGGAAAACTTTGCAATAGCTTTTATTTCTCGGCGAAAGTAAATGAATTTACGACTTACGATGAATCGCTTGTTTTTTCTTTCAATACGTTTGCTGCGCGTAAATTAAAAACTTGTTCAACTCGCTTTGAGTTTGGTTATACGAATGTACTTAGATTTTTTATAATTTTAGAAATTCTATATATGTGAGTTTTTAATGGCATAATTAAATAAATAAATAAATAATAAATAAATAAATATATATGTATAGGGACAAATAACACTGATTGAGCTAGCCCCAAAGTAAGTTCGAGACTTGTGTTATGGGATACTAACTCAACGGTCCTATATTTTATAACAAATACATATATAGATAAACATTTATATATCTAGTATTTTAAGATTAAACTGATAATTTGGATGAATATCTGTTTATTATTTTTTTAACGAGGAGCTCGGTGGCCCGGCGGAGGTTCACATTACTAGCGCTTCCACAAGTAAAGAGATGCTGGGCGTGGTCTGCACTTGGTTTGGTGACAACAAGTGGTATGAAAATTTCTCGAGCTCCTCCGTGCTTCGGAAGGCACGTGTAAGTCGTTGGTCCCGGCTGTCATCATTGTATGGCAGTCGTCAAGCTATTTCAGATGCCTTTAGGCGGCTTGAAAAATCTGACACTAGTGTTGGCCACTTACACACACGAAAAGCAAGCAATTAATTTTTAAATGGTCGCTACTTATGTAGGTAACAAATTCATGCTATATGCCGTTACCTCAAAAAAATTAAAACTACCTGGGTAATGTAGTCTTTTTAGTTTTCATCGCAAGTCTGTATTTGTCACTATGATATTATATTACAACATCACAAAATCAACAACGACGCACTAATGAATAATCGACCCCGTGCGAGTCGGACTCGCGAGCTTAAGGTTCCGTACTATCATCTATAAAAAATCACGTTTGTTATATGGGAGCCCCCCTTAAATATTTATTGTATTTTTAATAATTATTTATTTTTTAAATGAATAAAGAACTTAATATTCTGTTAATATTTCAAGCGTCTACTTATTGCCGTTATCAATGCCGAGCTAAAAAATCACGTTTGTTGTATGCGAGCCCCCCTTAAATATTTATTTTACTGTGATTTTAGTATTTGTTATTAAAGCAGCAACAGAAAATATACCATCTGTGAAAATTTGAACTGTCTAGATGAGACACAACCTTGTGAAAGACAGACAGACGGACGGACTGCGGAGTCTTAGTAATAGGGCACCGTTTTTACCCTTTGGATACGGAACCAAAGGAATTAAGATCAACAAAGTGAAAGCTGAGTCAATGAATAGAATGATGTTTATTCTTTTTTAATTATTAGATTGTTACGCCAGCTTCTATCGTGAGTACTTTCTTACGGTTGAAATGTTTAGTTACTGAGTTTCTATGGTCAACTTCCAGCTTTACTATCAGAAGGTATGCATCCAAAATGATAAACTTTTTTTTTTACTTCAAAATTTATAGATACCATAAGTATTTATTTTTATGACGACCTCCGTGGCATAGTGGTCACAATGCTAGTCCGCCACCCAGAGGTCCCGGGTTCGAACCAAGGTCAGGGCAAGTTGGAAGATGGCCTTTTTCAAATTGTCATGGGTCTTGGATGTTTATCTATGTATTTGTTATAAAATATATTATCGTTGAGTTAGTATCCCATAACACAAGTCTCGGACTTACTTTGGGGATACTCGTAGCTCAATCAATGTTTAAAAAAAAACATAATGGTAAATAAAATTAAAGTCTGTTCAACTAATAATTGACCGAGCAAGCGAAGCGTCTCAGTTTCAAGATTGGCCAAAAATTCTGTTGTCCGGCTGTTATTCTGCTGATTCTCGTGAATTTTTGTGAAAAGCTTTGAAAATTATATAAAACTTTGGGGTCGATTAGAGAAGAATGGAATTATGGGGGTAGAACTGAAAAAACAATAATAATTCACCCATTTTAAAAAATGTCATGATTATCTTTTTTGTCTAAACATTTTTTTTTATGGTATAACCTTTCGGTTTAACTTGAGAGTTCTACAGCTTATAGAGCCACTAGTTAATAATAAAACTTAAAACAAGAACTGAACGACTATAAATAAAAATACTATAACTTTATTTTACCAGTGGACTAAGATAACTGTGAATAAGTATATTTTTTTTTATTATTTATTACATTTTAGGAAGACTACAGCTTTAACACAAATTATATAGAAAAAATAAGAAATTGAAAGCCATTTAAAAGTCTCCACAAGTAGAAGTAACATAGAAAAAAGAAGATCAAGAAATATGGAGAAGCAAGAACACAGTAGCCAGTGAAATACAATAATTACATTATTACAAGTAGCATTAGTAAATAGAAAAAAGAAATAATATACTAAGTATATATATAGGGAAAGAAAAATCTAAAAACAAAACTAGAATATAGAATATACATCGCGAAGATAGTTACGTATAACTAAATACAAGTGTATTGTGCATATAAAACAAAAATATATCAAAGAATGGAAAAAAAAAACTTATGTGCATAATACCTCCGGTTCGTGCTAGTCAAAAAAAACCGTTACTGATTCGACGCCGTGCCGCAGGAATAGACGTAGTGAATAAATCGATGTCATATTCCTCACATAGATTATTGAAGACATTAGCCACTCGCCATACGTATGAGTTTTGTCGGTAATTGGTTGCAACAGCATCTAGTGATGCGTATTCAAGACTACTACGCACATAAGCACAATAGAGTACTTTTAATGTTTTCACATTCTTAAAATCTTGAGAGATACGCATCAAGAAACCAAGGGACCTACAGGCACTTGCAGTTATGAAGTTGATATGACTTTCAAATATTAATTTAGAATCGTGAACCACCCCTAAATCTTTTACCTCGTGGACTCTTTTCAAAACCTGATTTTTTAATGTATAGCTGAAATTAATGGTGTTATGCTTACGAGTAAAAGTTATTAAGTTAGTATATATAAATTTACTAATCACATCCTTATACTTTACGAGGTAGACTGAGATTAAGGTCATAATACTCAAAAGCCACAACCGATGGCAGGCACGTAATGTGAAAACGTTAATCAAAATAGTGATAAGTTTTTTGCCGCTCAAATACAAAACATGTCGTTTCGTGGTGAACTGCATCCCGCAGACATTTCAGCAACGTCGAAACCGATATAGTTATAATTTATGTACAAGTTATCCAAATGCGGTTGAGATTGAATACTGTGACTATATAATAAAATTTGTATTAACTAGTCCACTTTACATCAAAGCGGGGCAACTTTATCCCGTTGATTTGATTGGCCCGTGACTGTATTGGTACTTAGTCGATTTTGCTCTAAAATGCAAATGAATGTATCATGTAATGGAAACCGGAGCACGTACTAGCATTAGTTATTCATTGGAGTCCGTCCACATCATCATAGCTGTCTCCATGCATGTTTAGAATACTAGCTAGACATCAGTTAATTGTATGTATTTCATTACACATAAGCAAATCACAGTTCTTTCTTTATTTAGTTGGGTTATTATTACAATAGTAATAATAACCCAATGAATAGTAGATTGTTGCACTGAGCAGAAAGTAAGATATTTTTACCCGAGCGCTTATTTGGTCGCGCAATAAAATACTAAAACAGTGCAGTAAAAGAATTTCCATAATTTATTTTTGCTTTTGAGCAGTAAAGTTCCGCTTTTTGCTCGATATGTAGTGCAATTATAAAAGATGCAGCACAGTTGGAAGACTAGTACATTACTGCGGAGGGCAGGAAGTATGGCATTACTGAACGAGTATTTACAATAATTACGAGTCCCGCAATGCCATTCCCGCCAAGGCATGTATAGTGCATTTCTCAAAAAATGTGAGGAAATAATTAAAGTAATAACGAACTGTGAAAATATTTACCGAAAGCAATTAATGTTTACTGCAAATAGTATAAAATCAATCACTACGTGGTTTGAAAGGACAGAAAAAACTGCTTTCCCGCGTTTTTAGTGCAAAGGAAACATAGCCCGTACAGCACAGTTATATAAAAATGTAATCTCGTAGGTATTGATATTAAAAATGTAATCCCGTAGGTAACTTATTGTCTTTTTTTCTCTCGCAACGAAAATTAAGCATTTTTTCGTGTGATTTTATACCAACATTTAATAAAATTGTGGGCTCATATAAATGCTTAAAGAGTGTATTTTTTATATTGTGGTAGCAATTAGCTGTATGAGAAGTGATTAAATTAAACGCTAAATGTCTTTTGCTAAATGTAAAAAAAATACTGTTATCTGAAACTTCAATGTGACTGTTGTTTTGCACTTTGAGATCATTAGACCTTTGGCCAACAGTAGGACCGTATATGAAAAAAATGCTACATTAATGCAGAGGCCGGGGATGCCGGACGAGTAAAGTAGAAAAATAATTACGAGACCGGCAATCCCATTCCCGCCGAGGTATGTAGTAGTGCTTTTCTCAATAAATAGTAAGAAATAATAATAAGGAATTAGCGAACTATGCGAATATTTACCAAAAGCAATAATTGTAACGGGGGTATCAACCCGAAAGAGAAAAAACATAAAAATCAATGTTAACAACTTTTACTATGGGCCCATACCTGATTCGTAAAAAAAAATCTACAGGTGCATACATTTTGGCTCGGTAGGTATTTAATTTTGTATGGAGGTGAAGATTTTTTTTTGATTTCAGGTGTTATCCTATAGTAAAAGTTGTTCACATTGCAAAGAATGTTTACTCCCTTTCGGATTGATACCATACCCGCTTTTCGTTATATTATACGATGTACAATCACGACATCCACTCTGTTCTCCTAAGGATATAAATCATTTTATGGTTTGTCATAAGGACTTTGTCATAACTTTCTATGATAATCATTTTTATATAATAATGGTTGTGTAGCTATAACCATCGGCTATTTACAGGTTTTTTTCATAAAATGATTTGTCATAATGGCTATGTCATAACTCTTCTGGTCATAACCATAATTAAACATCATGTATTTTGTTCACAACATTCTTGTAGATATATAAGTAATTTTCTTGTTCCTTCCCTTATTCCGTTATAAGTGGGGTAACCAAAAGATAAAATATATAATTTTTACTATTACAATGTTTTATCCGTCCGGGTTATAATTCTTATCACCTACGTGGCAGAATAGCCGTCAAAAAAACGTGTAAAATTGCCTGTAAAGGTCTAATTACTGAATAAACATTTGAATCTTTGAATCCAATAGCAGACGCGTTCTTGCAGAGACATCTAGACCAGCCAGGTCATGTATTATATGTTATGGTACGGCGAGGCTGGCCCCTAGGCCACCCCTTGGCTACAATCAGTGTTCTTGCAGTGTCATGCACATAACGTAACCCTTGTTATGTTAATGTAATTTAATTTATGACAAATATGATTACATAAAAAAATTGTATAAATATATGCTTTATGAGTAAATTTGATATATATATATATATATATATATATATATATATATATATATATATATATATATATATATATATATATAATAGGTTGGAGAAAAAGTCTTTTCGCATTTTATATGAAAATTCAAATCATTTTTTAATATAGTTTATTAACATTTAACTAAAGTATGTAGGTACCATTTTGTTCGATAACTTTTTGCCATCTTATAGTTAGGGACATGATCCTATTGCTATAGAAATTTTGGGGCTTCTGATCAAAAAACTGCGTCAAGTAGTTTTGGCAGTCCTCTCGTGATGTTAACCTGACACTGCCTAAAGAATTCTGAAGAGACCGAAACAGGTGGAAATCTGAAGGTGCCAGGTCAGGACTATACGGCGGATGCATTAACACCTCCCAGCCAAACTCTTTCAATTTTTGCTGAGTGGTTAAAGATGTGTGAGGTCTAGCGTTATCATGATGAAAAACCACACCCCTTCTGTTGATTAATTCCGGCCGCTTTCTCTCAACTTCTTACTTTTAATCTTATCAATTGTTCGCAGTACAGTTCTGAATCGATGGTCCTGCCTGGTGGTAACAGCTCATAATGAATAATGCCCTTCCAATCCCACCACACACACAGCATCACCTTGTTGCGAGTTAACCCGGGTTTCGCCACAGTCTGTGAAGCCTGACCGGCCTTTGACCATGACCTTTTTCGCACGTTCTTGTCGTACGTGATCCACTTTCTATCACCAGTTATCAATTTCTTCAAAAATGGTTCGGTCTCATTACGTCGTAATAAAGAATCACAAATGAGTACACGGTTCATTAGGTTTCTTTCAGAGAGCTCGTGAGGTACCCAAATATCGAGCTTTTTTGTGTACCCATTTTTTTTCAAATGCACCAAAACTGTTTTGTGGTCAATTCCCAGCTTTGTCGTAAGTACAGATTTGCCGATCTTGCTCCACTTTTTCAAAAATAGCATCCATTTTATCCGTAACAGGGCGACCAGAGCGACGTGCATCTTTGACATCAAAATTTCCGGATTGAAAACGCTTAAACCAAATTTGTGCTACTCTCACAGACACTGCACTAGGTCCATAAACATCGCAAATTCTTTTCGCGGCTTGCGTTGCATTTTTACCTTTTTGGTAGTAAAATTTTAAAATGTATCTAATTTCTTCATTAGATTCACTCATCTTGACGGTAAGAAAAACAAACGAAAATCACGCATTTTCCTAATTTGAATTTGGAATTATCTTTTTTAAAATTTAAACTTTTAAATGATACCAAAACCAGCCACGTACAAATAGTATAGCCAAAGTGGTTTTATTACAAGTTCATACATACTATCAGTGAAAAGACTTTTTCCCCAACCTAATATAATATATACAGAAACAATTTTTGAAACTAAAATATAACAAATATTTTTATGAGAATATTTAGAGACCCTATAATCAAAAAGTGTTTTTAAGTGTTTTTTTTTTTTGGAGATGGCGATCAAACTTCCGACGAAACTTATTTTGCAATTGCCGGCACAATACATGGTTTACTAAATAAATCTGCTGTTCCGCGTTTTTTATTTTTTAGAGTTCTGTACCCAAAAGTTAAAAACGAGACCCAATAACTAAGACTAAGCTGTCCTTCTGTCTGTCTGTCTTTCTATCACCAGGCTGTATCCCATGAACCGTGATAGCTAGACAGTTGAAATTTTCAAAGATGATGTATTTCTGTGGCCGTTTCTGAGCATGTTTGATAAAAAAACTATTTACCGACTCAACCACTTGTATTTTGGTTTTATGAAGCCTAGTCATCATTTAATTTTCTTTTTAAAATAAATATATAAGGGCTTTCTGTAAGTATTATTAGATTTTCAGGTTTTTTTTTTTAATAGCAGACAATAGAATAATGTATTTACTGAGGTTACGTCATTTCAAAGGGACAGTAAAAGAAATATGACAACTTGAAAAGATGTATTATTAAAAGAAGTTCACTTCTTAATATTTAAGGCACAAACTGGACAATTCCTATATTTAATTACTAACGTTGGCACTTTACCTATGTATCACAAGCTGAAACAGAGTGAAATTGGTTAAAGCTGCAGTGTAATATAATGTATTTATCCAACTAGACACGAACTTGCAGATAGAGAAAAATACAGAGGAAGCTTGATTTCACAACAGAAAGACAAAAAGAGGTGAAACGTATTATTTAAACAATCTTAAAAAAAGTAAGCCTAACTTTAAATTTAATTAAAATTTCCAAAGCATAAAGCAACTAACCTACTTTGTTACCCTTCTACACGATCGAGTAAAACAAATAAAATGTAACCAAAAACCCTGTTTCAGTCAATTACCCCCTGAGTGCCTAAAGCATACCTGTGATAAATTCCAGCCGTGACCAGCATCAACAAGCCGAAATAAACTCACAATTTTATCTTTTATCTTATTTTCTTCGTCAAGATTTTTTTACAAGAAACACGTAGTAAAAATATCAAGAGACTGTTAAAAGGTAAATTTAAAGAACGTGTTTGAAATTATGAACCGAGTTCCTTACGATATTTGCATATCGCTTGAGAGGCGGCACTTTTTACACGGCTCTGCCTCAAAGGCGCTATGTCAGGTTTCGTTTATTACAAGCTTTTTTTATGTTAGATGTCGTAATCAAGGAATAAGGATAACGGTACCTAATAAATGGCAGATATTCCGTACTAAATGGAAGATAAATGGAAGATAGTCGTCAATATGAACTTTGCGGCCGCTCTAGAAAACAGTCAGCTTTGAAATAACTTTTTTTTTATATGAACCAAAATTTAAGTAAGTAAAGTTAAAAACGTATTTTTTACCCTCCAAAAATAGCAAACACTTAAGCCACGTCCAGTTACTTCGAACATCCAGGGGGGAGAGGAAATTAAACATCTTAATTCCAATATAAAAGAGCCGTATAAATATTTTAAGTCCATTAAGCTGTTGACATTCATTTATCTTGTTTGGAATTAAGAACCTATCTTTATATACTTAGATCTCGAGCTCCGATAAGTATCTAGGTATAGGTAGTTATAGGTTAGTTAACTATGACGATCTAAATCAACTGAAGCTTAGAGTGTCTAAACATACTCATAATATTGACACGATAAACTACGGGGCTAAACTTATAAATTGCAGAATATAGACGCTAGGGAAAAGGTGCGAAGCAACCAATGCGATAGAGCGATTCGATTTACAAAAATATTGGGCAATCCCAGGATATAAACAGCAGAAAACTTTTTCTAACAATATTAAACTTCATTAAGAAGCCTATCTCCTTCAACGGGTATATAGGCTGAAGAAAGAGAAACTTTACCAAACACTTGACAATATGTATAAACTACCTTTTGATTATTTTATTTATGGCCAGGAAGAACTGGAAAACTAACGAACATATTTAGTTGAAATTCAAACGTTGTAATCACCATGTTCTGATATTTTTGGAGCAGGGATATACTCGTAGCGCTATAGTAGTTAATAATATCTTCGTCGCGATAATAGGGTTCGGTAAGCCACTGCAGCAAACCGCATCGCTGCGGCAGCGCTGCTGTCGGGTTATTTACTACTTTATTCCGTTTGACGACACCCTTATTTATTGTGCTTCTCGTATTTATAGAAGAATGAAAAGAAATACAATTTGAAAACACTTAGTTTGTGATTGTAATATTTTTATCATGTTTGCTCTGTCGATAAATATTTTCACACGACACGTTCCTGTTAGTTCATCTTGATGTGTCTCATAAACCGTAGAGATCGAGCTGTTTGAGTACAGATACCATGAAAAAAGAATTAATATCATGAAATACCTAAGAGTTTCCGTAGTGTGCGAGTTTGACTCTAATATGACCTTTTAATTTGATTCATATATAATATACACTATCATGTCTTTATTAAAAACAAAATTATAAAACAAAAACCTGATTGATCCCTCGATCAAATTTGACGATCTACGCTTGAAGAGAACCGGCTGCTAATTTTAAGGTATTTATTTCCAGACCAGCATGGTTTATTTGGTGTAAGTATAAAACTAAAATCATTACTGCTTATCCATCTTGTAGACAACTTTTGAGGATATATGTATGATGGTGAAGGGTGTTATGCATAAGCTTCAGAGACTAAGCTGTTTTATCACAATTCGCAGTAAAGTCGCGCTCCAATTGTACCGCTTGTTTCAACGACATACGCCGGGCGGGACAATACACCTAACATATGTATATGTTCACAACCATTTTTGTATGGTCCCATTCTTTTTAAGATTCATTCTGGACTCATTGTACATATTTATTTCCTAGGTTATTGTTTAGATTATTTATTGAAGAAAGAACATTCCAATGAGATGTGTGCGAGACTCAAGATCAGAAAGCGATGAAATTAGCACTTATTAATACGGTTAGGAATAATAAAAAACCTTTTTACTAATATTTATTTTCAGGAAACGAAGGGTTAATTGTATTTTGCTTTCTTTTATTTAACCGATAAAAAGATTTTTTTCTTAAATGAATGCTAATGTAAAATAATGTTTAAATACATTGATTTTTATTGACGACTGTACGCCTAGTCAAAATACATAAACTGTCGAGATATTTATTCTGACCAGATCATTCTAAAGTCGAATTCGGGAAAGTAACGTATTAATGTATTTTTTTAACTATCCTAGCGCAGAAACTGACCTCTTGGCGAAACTGACCAATTATAGAACCTGGCGAATAATGTTTTAATTCGGAAGGCCGGTGTTCTAGTTGTACATTTGCTATGAAAACAATCAAGTGGGTGATTTTACATTAATCGAATTTTCATAGAGATGAGTTTAAGAGTCGCAAAAACACTGCTATCTTTAATTTTTTTAGTGTTCCTAATTACTTGTAAAACAAATTTTTGTACCCCTATATATACTAGTGGTATAATTATGATACAAAGGCGGACTTAACGCAGAGCGTTATTCTATGGCACTTACGAGTAGGTATAAATTAATAACCGGCCAAGTGCGTGTCAAGCCATGTGCGCTCAGTGTAGGGTTCCGTAGTTTCGAATGCTAACTTTAAGTTCTAAGGACTAAAAAAGTCTAAAAAAAACAAATGTTCTATTGAATTTGTACGAAATTTTATTTTTCCGAGTACATTTTATAAGTTGGTCGCCTAATGACTCCCTTATTTGTAAATCCTACTTAGCTCTGATAGTTTACCTGTAAACTTCGTTATTTATACTGCCGTGTTTTTTTTTACGTCTATACAATATGTAACAAAAACCCTGTCCGATCCTTGCAGGAGCCACTCAGACCGTCAATATGAACAACTTTTCCAATCGGACAAATGCTTGAAACTCGAAAAAAATCCACATTGTCATACATTTACCCGGCCGACCGAACACTTTTGTATAAAAATGTAGTTTTTTTTTGAGTTTCAAGCATTGCTTCCATAGGAAAAGCTGTTCATATTGGCGGTCTGAGTGTCTCCTACAAGGATCGGACTGGGTTTTTGTTACATATTTTATACAACCGTTTTAGTACATAGAGGTTGGGCACTGGATTGTAACAAAAATTTCTACGGGGCCCTAAATCAAAATGTCAATATTTTTGAGAGACTTATTGCACGATACTCCACACAATGGGTAATCGAGAAAAAAATGAACTCCCTCTTTACATGTATGGGAGTAAAACCAAAAAAGTGGCTGATGTAGTAGTCTATAAATATAGGAAGACGTGCTCCTCAAGAATTAATCGGTGCGTTAGTATATGCCATCTGGGGCAGACAACTTACAAATATGTCAATCCAAAAAAAATACTTTTTAATACTGTCTGTTTTATACATTTATATTTTTCTTTCTTTTTACTTTCATAATAAAGTATAAACAAACAAATTAATTTAAGAATCAGAGAGACTCTCTACAAAGACATTTTATGCCTATAAAGAATCTAAAAAAAATTCATTTAGTGTTTTGGTGATTTTTTACTAAACATGTATGTAAAGTTAGTAAAGGCAAGTTAGTGATCAATTTAATAAATTATAGACTTATTTACAAAATGTTTGTGTGTTTGTGTCATTTCTCCAAAATAATATTTATCTCTGTTCTTGACGTATTACGAGTAACCTTCGATGAAAAAGATACTGTTATAAGTTTAACGTGTCTGTCTGGCATCTAGCGTCTAAACGCATGGGCCAATTTTGAAGAGTTTTTTGCTGTAGACCTGATTGGTATTTACACAAAGAGATCAAACGATTTATTACCAACGTATTCATTCCAACCAACGAGTTCATTTTCGCGCAGTTTCATTTCGATCGATTTAGACCTAACTACTTTATCGCCTAATATCTGTCAAATGCAACCAAATTAAAAAATATACCTATCTACGTAATCATTAGTTTAATTACTTTAAAATACCTACCACTGCACTAAAAATCAGAAAGACAATATTTTAGCAAACTCGAGAGGGCAGACAAAAGGCGACGATAATTATATTGAGATTCACGACCAACTGATTTCGAAAAAGAATCAGTTTTATTTGGCTCTTTCTAAGAGTTTAATTACGATTGCGAGAAGCGACATAATGCGGTCATTAGTCATTGTAAGAACTTACTCGAGTTTGGTCGGAATTTACCAAAGATTTTTAAGGCTACTAGTCCTCAAGAGCCTATTAATATCCTAACTTTCAGTCATGTTATAAATTTTATACCTATTTGCTTGTTCATCCATAAATATGATCTTAACACTAACGACACAAAATATTAAATTTTAATTAAATATTAGTAATGGCTCTTACAGACGAGCAACATGTAAGTCTGTCAATAGGGAAGATGTATATTTTTTTTTGTTTTGCTATGGAAAGAGTTCTTAAAAAAAAACTACCATGTTTATCCAAAATCTTTTTAGGATATTAAGGTTACAAAGTCACGGCTTTGCCGGCGTCTCAGAGCGCCTTAGAAAGACCGGACAGGAGTGACGTCACTTATGTCGCATTTGTAAATGTGATGTAAGAACATTTGTTCGGGTTCAGGATTGGCCTCATAACAGAAGTAGCTATGATTTTTTTAAGAAAATCCCATGGTATTGTTGTTTTTTAAACATTTTATTACTTCTAAAATCATCTTTTTCAATCAACTAAAAACCAAAGTTAATGAATCAATAAAGAAATGTAATTGTGCTTAAAGGCCTTTTTTACGTTAATACTTACATAATCAGAGACATTTATCAAAATCTACTCATTAGGCATCTTCTCTATTATCGGCGACAGTCGCCGACGGTCACCAACAGATGTCGCGGGCATACTGTAGCTCGTCATCAATACTAAGTATATCTTAATTTCATAATCAATGAAATTAAGATATACTTAGTATTGATATCAGAGTATTGAATCAAATATATTCTGGGCTAGTAGGCTGTTACAACACAGAATATGTACTTTGCTCATAGTAGAACTTGCTCATGAAGTTGGCAAACAATTTTGATCACGTACGCGTTTAAGTCTCAATTTTGCGTTTCAAACCTTGAATGTTGATGGAACTGAAACTACTCATGTTGAGTTCAAGTTACGGAACAAGATTTGTTACATATTGGGGAACTAGGTACTTAAAGTTTTACTATTTCTCATATTTGTATATTCGTACCAGTATAAGTCGAGTCTATGGCTTTGGAAATGAATAAACCTTGCCATTTTTATTTAACTGATTTCAAAAAGACGGATGTTAACAATTCGAATGTATAAATGTTTTTTTTTTCTTATCTATTTTCCCCGATCACTCGAAGATGCCTGGACCAATTAGAAAAAATATTTTTTCTCAAACATGCTCGGAAATATAGGCATTATTGGAGTAAAAAGAAGTCACGAAGTTTGTAATTTTTGGCTCGTGCATTACTTTACTGGACTAGGCCAGGAAAGTAGTATGAAAAATTCATTCCTGGCCGCTGCTCAAAAGAAAAAGACGAATAAAGTGTATTCAAAATGACAAGACAGTGACATGGACGTTTCTGATAACAGTTCTGTTTTTACATTTAGAAAAGACATCAAGCGTTTGATTCCATAACTTGTCTTACAGCCAATTGCTACCACATTATAAAAAATGCAATGTTGGAGCTTTATTTATTATTATTTATATTCTGATGACCACAATTTTATTAAAATAATATTGTTATAAAATCACACGAAATTTATACTTAATTTTCGTTGCGATAGAAAAAAAAAATATACGGTATAAAATTTTTTGCGTAAAAAATATCACGGGGCTGTATGGGCTGTTTCTTTTGCACTAAAAAACACGGGGAAGCATTTTCTTTTCTTTCAAAGCACGTGATTGATTTTATACTTTTTGCAGTAAACATTAATTGCTTTCGGTAAATATTTGCATATTTCTGGTTGTTTCTTTAATGATTTCCTCACATTTATTGAGAAAAGCACTATACATGCCTCGGCGGGACTGGCATTGCCGGACTCGTAATTATTGTCAAGGCTAAAAAACTACTCATCCGGCAACGCCATATTTCCCGGCCTTTGCTACTACTATTGTTTGAAAGGGCATACTTGTCAAGTGAGCCCATAGAAATATTATCAAAATAAGTTGAGTAGTTTTGTTTTGAAGTTTGTATTTAGTTTTGTTTAATTATTCATCATATCAACCGCAGAAAGTCCATTAAACAAAGGCCTCTTTTCCTCAATTAATGAAAATGTAAAATTAAATTGATTTAATTATAATGTCGATCCGAAAGGATTTGTGTAATAATTTATAAACAATCCTGGCTGATACAAGTATATCGATGGGCTTATAACATTTCTAATATCTATACTTATTTTCGGTTAGTTACATTAACGTACCAAACATAGTTTGCTGCAGTTTTTTACTAAAACACATTTTTATAATCACATCTTCGATACATATAATAAAATTGTAACCGATCGCTGTCTGTACATGGAAGATAAATTAGAAAAAATGTTCTGGGGACTTTCATTAACGCAATAGAACACAAAACTACTCGTATGATTTTTAGAATTTTTGTCTATTTGTCTGTGCGTTTGTGTACGCTAATCTCAGAAACGGCTGCACCGATTCGGTTGTTGTTTTCACATTTAGTGTTTGTTTCATCTAAATCCGTTTATAAATAAAAAAGTTATATTAATTAAAAGAATCAGGTCATCAATTTTTGTTTGAAAAATTGCTATAAAATAACTGTTCCGTTACATTGGCTAAAACTTGTGTTATAAAATGATGACTGAAAGTTAATTTAAAGTTAATAAAACCTGCCAAGTGCGAGTCGAACTCGCTTACGAAAGGTTCCGTACCATATGTATAAAAAATCACTTTTGTTGTATAGGAGCCCCTCTTAAATTTTCATTTTATTTAGTTTTCGGTATTTGGTGAAAATTTTGACTGTCTATCTATTACGCTTCATGAGATACAGCCTGGTGACAGACAGAAGGACAGAAAGACAGAAGATACAAATTTAAAATTTAAGTGCTTCTCTGGGCCTCTGCAGACAGAGCCGAGGGCGGCAAGACCTAACGACGCCCTACCGCCATTCTTAGCGTGATTGTGGGCGGGATAATGAAAAAAGGAATCAAAATTGGTAGTGACAGGATAGGTTTCTAACTGCTGATCACATTTCCACCTATTCACTTGATCGGCTTTTACGATCTGCGTGGAAAGAGTTAGATATTCATTTTTTCTGTTCTCCATCATGGAGACAAAAGCGTGGTGAGTGCCGCGCTGCCTGGTACTCCTTGACTACGAGACAGATTAGGTTAGTTTAGGTTCCCACCCTGACGGACTGCCCAGCCTGGGCGGAAGACCGCGCTGAACTGTGCACGGTAGTGGGGGACGGACAACCTTCCGCTGTCGACTGTGATCCGTCACATGAACGTCGTGGAGAGCAGTGCAGGCCTTTGCGGAGAGCGTCATGCTCTGCAAAGAGGTGGCGGAGAGACCAGGAGGCAATAACCGACCTGGCCATCTATCCCCGGCGCACAGGGTGCAGGAGGCGGGCTTTTTACCTGCACCTGATGCCCCCATAACGTGGGCCAATCGGGCGATGGAAACTGGATTTCGCTCAACAAATACGGTCCTCCGAGTTGAAAGCGCGTTTGTGCCAACACGCACCTTTACCCTAACGGGTACAATTTTTCTTGATTCGTTTCCTCACGTTAAAAAAGGTAAGGTTAGGTTCCACCCAACTTCCCGTGGGTGGACGAAACGGTAGGTCTTTTCAACATGAAAAAAAAATTTCGTAAGGTTTGGTTAGGTTAAGGGTTTTTGGAGCAACCATGTCAACATCATTTAGGACTGTTATGTGGACTCTTTCCATGAGCATCTGCTTTTCATAGTGATACGCATAATACACTGACGACATCCCAGTTGCCGGCCAGGCTCAGTTGGCACTCTTCGTCGACGACACGGCGCTTTTTGCAGTTAGTTTGAACTCAAAGTACGCCTCCAGACAGTCCTAAGCGCCCTAAGCTTGACAGGCTTTCAAATGGAGGTTCCTTAGTGAACGTCAACAAGAAGCAGACATTGTTTTTATAAAAATGTCCGCTTCCTGCCACCCTTTAAGCTCTTTGGGGAAGATGTGCCGAGGTACTCGCACGTCAAATATCTGGGAGTACCTGAAGTTCGGCAGATGCCTCAGCTTGAAAGCCCACATCGATAGGGTGGTGGCGATAGCAAAAGTGACCCGGTGGAAGCTTTACCCAGTACTTTTCTCTCGCTTCCCGCTATGGACGCGGCTCAGGATGAAGTTGCACTTAAGAAAACCTATATTTTAGGGGCTGATGTGGCTCCGCGTTACTCGAGGAACTCCATCATGCATTGGGACTTAAAGTAGGAATGCTTATTTCTCTACTTTAATAAGCTTACAGTTTTTGAGCAGTACAGGATCTAGAATTTTTTGGAGGGGGGGGGGAGGCAAATATGTTAATATGCCGCCCCTGTTGGTTTTGCTACCTACTTGGTTACCAGTACCTTGCTTTCTGAACAGCACGTCGTGTCTCGGTCCGTCCTGACCATAAGGTTTCATTTTGCAGGCCCCAAATAACTAGACGACACCCCCATTCCATATCGGTAGCATGGGAGGGTTCGACTATTTCGAAATCGACGATTTTACCGCCCTTCTGATTTCGCCGCCCGGGATAAGTGCAGTTTCTTTTAGTACTTAAACTAAATCGCTGTCTGTACATGGAAGATAAATGAGAAAAAATATTGTTGAGGGCTTTTATCAATGCAATAGAACACAAAACCATGATTTTTAGGATTTTTGTCTGTTTGTCTGTGCGTTTGTGCACGCTAATCTCGGAAACGGCTGAACCGATTCGGTTGCGGTTTTCACTAATGTATTTTGATACGCTTCACTTAACATATAGTGTTTGTTTCATTTAAATCCTTTCATAAATAAAAAAATTGTATCAATTTAAAGAATCACGGCCTACATTTTTGTTCTATAAATTGATTTTAAAGTTACCAATGCAACCGATTGGCTAAAACTTTTGTTAATCTAAATATATTTAACTCAAAGGTGACTGACTGACTGATATAGTGATCTATCAACGCACAGCCCAAACCACTGAACGGAACGGGCTGAAATTAGGCATACATGTAGATGTTATGACGTAGGCATCCGCTAAGAAAGGATTTTGATCAATTCTACCCCCAAGGGGATAAAATAGGGGATGAAAGTTTGTATGAAACTTTGTCAATTTTAAACCGTTCGGGCTGAGACTTTGCATGCATAAAGCTACTATGACGTAGGCAACCCCTAAGAAAGGATTTTGATAAATTACACCCCTACGCGAGCGAAGCCGCGGGCAAAAGATAACCTCTCCTTCCAATAACAAGACACATATGTATGTACACATGTTTGTACATAATATTTACACTTTATATCTAACTGGGCATACAGAGCATATTTTTGGATCTGGATGATAGCTCTTATGTAGACAGAGTCACAGAAAACATAATAATACAGGGCAAAGCTCCTAGAGCCACAACACCCAAAAGCCACCTTTTAGCGTGATGGTAGGTGAGAAGATGAAAATGGAATCAAAATAGTTGGGTTGCTAGTCGCATCGCCTATCATGTTTGGCATTATCGCCCATTCTTCGATTGGCTTTTACGATACGGGAAGAGAAGCATTTTACAATACAATACAATACAAATAAACTTTATTGCACCAGTATCAAAAGGGAATACAAAAAACAGAAAAAAAGAAGAAAGATTTATGATACAAAGGCGGACTTATCGCATAGCATTCTCTTCCAGACAACCTATGGGTAGAGGGAGAAGTGAATAAGATTTTATATATTTTAAATTCTTGTTTTCCTTCCAGACCAAAATTGAAGATAATGAACAAAATTATCTTATTCTCATTTGAACAGAGCGAAGGGAAACCGAAATCTTCGGAAGATAATTTTTCAGCTTGACCCAAACAAAAGGAAAATACACAAAGCGTCTGCGGAAACTAATATAATTTTCATTCAATATCTGCGACTATTCAGGCGGATTCACGGGAGTAAAAAGTGTGCGGACTGGGATCAAGAGTCGATTATAGTGGACAATAGAGTTCAACGTCACAGAGGCGTATAATTTTTTTGAAACTAGTGCAACCTTCGACCTAACTTTTAATTTTTGTTTTTATTATACATCTGAGATCTTTTGTTTTAGTGAAGTCAAGTAATAATTATCATGACGTTGTTGCTCGGCCAAGGTTATTTCGGTCTTATGTTGTGAGCTCGTTATGATCATCATCATAATCATTCCGGCGTAACGACAAATATGAACTTCAACTTATCATTTAAGGCAAGATCCAAGGCAGAAAGTGACCCAGACGGAGGAGGACATCGTGGCAGAAAAATCTACGCCACTACTATATCTACTACAAGAGTACGCAATTGCTATTCCGAGTAGCCGTCTTAAAAGTGCAGAGCGTAATTATTATTGCTGACATTCGTTCAAGATGCCTCTGGAAGAAGAAGATAATTTTGGCTGTACGACTTTCACTGCTGAATAAAGTTTTTCCAAAATAAATCGAAATCGGCCTAAACGCGGCATTTTCCTACTGTCTCATTGTTGGGAAGAAACACTAAGGTCAAAAAAATTAAAAACCGGTATTTGTTAAATCTATTACTGTCGCGCTGGCGGCGGAATAACCGGCCAAGTGCGAATCGGACTTGCGCACGAAGGGTTCCGAACCATTATCTATAAAAATCACGTTTGTTGTTTGGGAGCCCCACTGAAATATTTATTGTATTCTGTTTTTAGTATTTGTTGTTATAGCGGCAACAGAATTCATTATCTGTGATGTGAAGATTTTAACTGTAGCTATCAAAGTTCATGACATACAACCTGGTGACAGGCAGACAGACATACAGACGGAAAACAGTGGAAATTCTAACCTTTTTTTTAGGTTTATGGAGGTTCGTATATGTTTAAATAATAAAATTTTGAAACTCCTTTTTAGGAGAAAATCATTGCTCTACTGCCACTATCCGGCGAGAAATCAGGGGACTACGTTTGTATGGAAATACGGGTAAACGAGTTTCTCTTAAGCATTGCTTTCTTTCAGGACAGAAAGGGGTTATAATTCTTATTATCGAAGGCCAAAGGGCAAAGTGCCCTCCAACGGTAGCTGAAATAACCTGACAGAAAATATCATATTATTAAGAATAAGGAGCCCTACTTTGGCCTTAATTTCAGTTGACGGCGTATCAAACTAAACATATGTTAACCGAAAAGTATACTTTGCTAAGGTGTATTTCATTTCGAGCAGGTATACTCGAAATGAAATAGTCCTTAGCAAAGTCAAATGTTACCCGGCAAAAGTCCATCACTTACGTGTTAGTTAGCAAAGGATGCAAGTTAATTATTTCAAGACGACTCCTTCAACTTTATCTTATTCAAACCTGAGGCGCTTGGCAGAAACTTTGGACAAAAAGCGAATTAACGTCTGTAAACTTTGAGAATACAAGGCGGCATGCGGCGTGAGGCTGCTTTATGTAATCGTTGTTTATCTGTATATAATCTTAATAAATTGATTTGCATAACATTATTATGGTAATTTGAAAATAAATTGATGAAACATTTTCGCCACCAGTCGGATTCGAATTCACAGCCTTCAAATTTTTGAATTGAGTGCAGAACCAACTTAACTAACGTCACTTGAATCATCTTAACACTTTATTTTTATTATTACTTAGATATATAAAGCAATCACTGTTATATAATATAACTTAACGTCCAAATGGTATAAACTCAGATCAAGGATCAAAACAGATCTGTGATTATACATAGGGCGCACTATAAGTTTCCGGAACTGGCCACTTACATAAACAATATTTAAAAATTTATTGCAACATTTGAAAATAGAACTCTTTGGCTGTAGAATGCAGTTTGTTTCATCTGACTGTCTTTTGTTTTTACCTTGTGGCGCCATTTAAAAAACTGTGTGTCTGCATCAACATGGATTTAACTCGGGAAAATTTTCGTAGTATGATTTGCTACGATTTTAAGTGTAATTTGACAGCTCAACAGAGCATCGCTCGGCTTGAAACAGCTTTTAGCAATGAAGCACCATGCAAGACAACTGTTTATAGCTGGTTTGCAGAATTCAAGCGTGGTCGTATCAATCTCAGTGACGAATCTCGCGATGGTCGGCCGTCCACCGCTGTGACCAACAAAAACATCGATGCTGTGCGCCGTATGATTGAAACAGACAGGCATGTGACCTACCATGAAATTCGCGCATCCTTAGAAATAGGCATGAGTCAAATACAATTAATCCTACACAAACATTTGGGTGTGAGAAAGCTGTGCTCGCGGTGGATCCCACACAACTTGACCGAGGCTCAAAAAACGGACCGCGTCACTTGGTGCAGTGCCATGCTTACCAGATTCAACGAAGGTGCGTCAAATTTGGTGTGGGACATAGTAACAGGTGACGAAACATGGATTTATTGCTACGATCCCAAAACAAAGCAGCAATCGAGCGTATGGGTCTTTCAAGATGAGCCGAAACCAACCAAAGTGGCGCGCGTGAAAAGTGCATCTAAGCGGATGATTGCTTCTGTTTTTAATAAAACTGGACACGTGGCTACTGTTGCTTTAGAGAATCGTCGTACAGTGAATAGTGACTGGTACACGACCATTTGTTTGCCGGAAGTTATTGACGAACTCCGTAAAAATAACCGTAAACGCCGTATCATCCTGCACCACGACAATGCTAGTTCTCACACGGCCAGACAGACAAACGACTTTTTGAAGGCGAAAAATGTAGAACTCATGAGTCATCCTGCATACAGTCCCGACCTGGCACCTTGTGACTTTTTTCTGTTCCCAAAAATTAAGAACCAATTACGCGGTCAACGATTTTCATCACCAGAAGAGGCTTTCGAGGAGTATGAAAAACACGTTTCAGAGGTCACCACAGAGGAGTGGCACAAAAGTTTTCAAAACTGGTTTCATCGAATGAAAAAGTGCATAGACGCCAAGGGAGATTATTTTGAAAAACAATAAATTATAAATAACAATAAATACCGAAGATTTTTTTTTCACTCGCAACAAAAATTAAAAAATAGTTTCGTGTGATTTTATACCATATTAATATTTTTTATAATGTGTTAGCAATTCGCTGTTTGACAAGATACATAATTATAGGTACATTTGTGAATTTAAAAGTAATGAGCGGCAGCTGAAATGAATTTTTATACTTACTTACATGGCTTAGGCTAGTAAAGTAATGCATGAGCCAAGAATTTCTCGAACTTCATGTCTTCTCTTTACTACAATAATGCCTGCATTTCCGAGCATGTTTGAGAAAAATTAATTTCCCGTATGATTTATTAATCAATCACAGGTTCAACTGATTAATTTGATTGCCCGATTTCTGATATTAACTATCAAAGGCAAATCATTGTACAATTAATCCGTGAGAGGCCATCGGTAAATTAATTATATGTAGCTATGTTAATCATATTAATGATCCTCGTCAGTAATTCGTGCATCACATGTCCTAAAACCTGATGAAGATGTTGCTCCTCCCGAACTCTAAAATATGACTTTCAATTACTTTAATAAAATATTAAGTCTTTCGACCTCCGTGGCGTAATGGTCACCATGCTAGTCTGCCACCCAGAGATCCCGGATTCGATCCCCGATAAGGGCAAGTTGGAAAATGGCTTTTTCAAATTGTCCTGGGTCTTGGGTGTTTATCTATATAACACTATATGTATTCGTTATAAAAAAATAGTATCGTTGAGTTAGTATCTCATAACACAAGTCTTGAACTTACTTTGGGGCAAGCTCAATCAGTGTTTCGCCATTTTTATTTTTAGACAATTTTTATTTTTGGCCATTTTTATGATTTGGACATTAGTAGTGTAAATCAAAATTTAGAATGCTGCTTTTCTTCCCGCGCTGATTATAAAAGTCGATAAAGCGAATGGGTAAAAATGTGAGTCATGTATATAAGCATGCGGCTAGTAACCTATCACTATTTAGATCCCTTTTCTACAATCACGCTAAAAGTAGCCTTTAGGTCTCGTAGCTCTGGCCTCAGTCTGCTTAAAGCCGCAAGATCCAAAATGCTTTTATTATTATCTCTTTATTTATTTTAATAATCTTAGATTATATTTTTTTATAAAATATCTATAAAAAGTAAAATATAAGAAATACTACAAAATATACAATATTTAATAAAAAACCTAATATAGCTGCCCGCTGGCAACCGGTAGCTTGGGCCCTAAACCCCCTATGGCCCAAGCTACCGGTTAGAGCCGCAGAAAGAAAAACTGACAATGCGTGCCGTGTCCAGGAGTACTGCCTCCTGTATCTGAATCTTGATCCAGCTATCTAGCGAGAGAGCCTCAAGGTGTTTAGTCAAGACTCTTCGCTAAAAGACCATTCGCCGATACGACTATCGGGACAGTAATCGTTAATTGTTATTTTTACTTTTATTAAAATAATATTGTTCAAAAGTACAAATATACTTTTAACACATTTTCTCCCAACGTTAACTAGTGGCTATTCAATTAGTGTAGATATGTCGAATTTTTTGTTGCACTCTGCACACCCAAATGGCAAATGATAGCAACATAAAATACCTTGACTACAAAATAAATTATAACCGTTTACTAAATCAGTAACTGCACCCTATTGACATAAAAAATACCACCGTGGTTTCCAAATACATAAAAAATGTAATAACGAATAGAATTTTAATAAAAAGATATTTGTCATAAAATTCATTTGAAATCCCACGATATATGAAATGTCAGGAAATAAAAAAAGTCGGGAGAACCAATGATTGGCATCGTTAGTAAAATTTTTACTGTGCATCAAATATTTTATATCACAGAACAAAAAAGTATTATGATATTTTGCTATACTCGTATGGCCGCTCATGTGTTTGCATCCGTTTCTGATCGAGAGACTTTTCTGCTATAATTCTGTGTATATATTCGTAACCAAACATAACTTTTTCTATAATAGTACAAAAAATGTCTTGTATTATTTTGAGTAGGCTTGATTTAGAGTTAGGTAAGAGTACCAGGTACGAGTATGCGCACAAACTTGTATAACTCCATAAAAAATAACTCTTAAAAACATATAATTCATGATGATGTTTCTTCAAAATAAAATTGTACTTTATTTATGAATTTCAGTCGATGAAAACGATTTAAATCCGCAATATAAAGTGTCTTTAGGATCGACCTAGTAAAAGTAGTGTACGCCTACAAAACCCATCAGCAATAACCTAATCAGCCAAAACCCTTGTCGCTTTTTATAAAATGTATGACTGCTGGTAATTTCATTCTGCCACTCACGTCCACAAAATCGATCTCGTGATCCTTTTGAATTTGTAGGCTGAAATGTGTACCGCTTATAAATATTTATTAATATAACGGTTTTCGTCTCATACGAATTATCGGAATTGACATAAATTCAATAGCATGAAATAGTTAGGTAAGTACCTACTAAAATTACTGTTCGTATTTGGTGCTCCGGAAGAAGTAGGTATTACTAGCGCTTTAGCTAAAGCTTCACCGGGCGTGGTCCGCATTGGATGGGTGAACACTAGCGGCATAAAAAATTCTCGAGCTCCTCCGTGCTTCGGAAGGCACGTATAAGCCATTGGTCCCGGCCGTCATCATTGTAATAGTCGTCAAGCTATGTCAGATGCCTTTAAGCAGCTTAAAAATCTGATACCAGTGTTGGTCACTTACACACACGAAAACAAACGGTTGGTACTACATATTGTTATTGTAAGAAATGTGATCTCAGAGTAGCATCTATAGTTTGGTATATCCGTGTTACCCACAATCTTAACCTAAAAAGTAATTGCCGCCGTCTGTTGTCAAATCGAAAATCAACAGCCCTATTGTGAACGTGAAAAATAACTATTAAGATTATTTTATAAACTACCGCGGATTTCGCTAGAAGTTGATGTCTAGCTTAAAAAACTGCCTAATACCGCCGGATAGTACGGCAAACAAACATGGTACATATTCCAGTACTAGAAGGTACTTGTACAGTTGTAATAATTGTATATGTAAGTTATGAGCCAAGTAAGGAATATATACTACACTTTTTTGCTCTGATTTTGGTAATATAAATCATTAGTGTTTCTGGATACTTGCACAAAGTAAAATACTTTCCTAACATGATTTACTTTCTTTGACAAGAGTTACGTTGCCCAAACTTTTATGTACTTACCCTTGTTCCTGAGTTTTAAACTTAATTAAGACGCCATTTTGTGTTAATATAAGTACCTACATATATATTTACAGATAATGATTTATGTGACCCTAGATAGAATGCACTTTATTTGTCATGATTTATTTTCATATTCCACACGCACACACACATATACACACGCAAACACACTATCACGTTTTTATTCTTAACGGGGTAGACAAGGTCTTGGACGGTAAGACCCTTAGGCAACTCTTAGCACGATAGTGGGCGTGAAGGTGGAAAAAGCGAAATAGTGATGGATTACTACCCGCGCTTCCTGTTGACAATGACTCAGATTTTTGCCTATTTCCTTAACAAGCTTTTACGATCCTTACGTAAAAAAGCTAGTACATAGAAAAATTGTTTCTCTAAGCATGTGCAATTTTATTTGTCTGCTGCATGCTATACCTATAGCATCATCATCAGTGTTGGGAATAGACCTCTCATACTAAACAAAAACGGATAAGGGTTTAATCAGATACTCACTGAGTAAATAAAGTGGTACACATTGTAAATATGTATGACATCATCATCTCAGCACTTTTGATGAACAAACATAATAATAATATTTACGCATAATTATTTCTTTTTTGTACTATATACCAGAAAAGACTTACGACATTGTTAATATAATTTTAAAATGTTTCAACAATAAGCGGGTGGATTATCCTGTGAAGTTTCCCCAAGCGTACGTTATTTCACTGTACTCGACCGCCACCTAATCCACGACACTACGCCGCGACAATACCTAGTCAAAGAGTTAATACCCTCGGCTTCCTCGCTTTGTGATCTTGCTTTTAAGTCTTGGCGTTTAATATCAAGACAATTCGAGGTCACTTGGATTTCAGACCATTCAAGAATTATGACAAGCATAAAATATCGAATGAGTTACTGTGGTAAGTACTGTTATTATTACAGTATACGCATTTTAGAGGTAGGTACACATACTTGTAGTTAGCCAAAAGACAGCGAGATATAATATCAATTAGAAATCACCTTCCCAAGGCACGAAACATCTCGTGATGGCCAATGTCCATTCAGATTAAGCCCGCACTCATGTAGCTTGCCGTTAGCTACCGTTAATTAATCAATCAAATAGTTTTATTGCAGGCAACAAGGCCCATACAATAAATGCCTTATAGACTTGCATAAATATTACATAGTTATATTTATAAGTTAAAGTATATATCGACGGTTGAAAGGATATTTGAGTCAAACGACATTTTTAAGAACCCGAAAAAATTAGGAATGAAATTTCTTGAATTAGAAAAAAAATCGCTGATAAGAAACGGCTAAATAGATTTTGATTATATTTAAACAGGGTATCCGTAGGGATAAGAAGTATTTAAATCATTAACAGTTGAAACCAAAGGAGCTGTTTTTCTTAATGTTTATGTCGCTTAGACCAAAATACACCAAATGGTGACATTTTCGCATTAAAGCAAAATATATCAAACGCCCAAAGAGAGCAAATAACTTGGTAGTAAAATGGTTCAAGCAACTTACCAGTGCTAAACAGAACGAGTGAAAAAATGCAAAGCGCCATGTATTTTATGAATCAAAAATGTTATATTACTTTAATTCAATAATGAATATTGAACTAAAAATGAGCAATTGATGCACAGACTGGTAGTCTGCCCACAAGAATATGCCAAAACGATTTCTGACTATAATTTTAAGTGACGTAAGCTCTTGAATAATCAGTTTTTTTACTGTAAATCTGTAAATATTATTAAATTTTTTACTACTTAGGGGAAAAATTTTTAGCATTAGAAAAGGTACAAAAAATAACTATTAGTCTGTAAATAAAATACAGCGGTACCTTTTATAATTTTTTTTATTTAAAAAAATACAATTTGGTACTTTTCAGCCTTCATTGATGACAATAGAAAATGGTATTAATTAAACTTACAAAGTATGACAAACTTAATCAGTCATTGCGACACGTGTAGGTATGTAAATCAATAATGTTGAGCTAATCACTATCTTCTACTTCTTCAATATCTGTTTCCGGCAATACATCTTTGCCGTTGCGGTGTGGAAAATTCAAATATTCCGCATGAAATAGGTTAGGTATTACTCCTGTATCGCATCATTTTTTTAAATCTTTATATTTCGTTGTTGTTATTGGCAAGATTGTTTTATATTTTTGATTATTTAATTTTGGTCTTGAAATAATTTCTATAGTCTCTTTCTCAGCATCTTCATTCATGCTATATTTAACGGACATAAAATTAGGAGATGATTTTTTAAACGTTGCCACCCGTACTTTACTAATCTTGCCTGTTAAATTGCCTTTAAAATATTTTTCAAAGAAGGTTTCGAAATTCTTAAAATCCTTATGGGTAAGTGTTTCTACAACATAAGGGCCTGGTTCTTTATGAGCCAATTGAAAAACTGTTGACCACTGTGATGGTGCCCATATAATAGTATTCCGAACGGAATTTTCAATTGTTGCATGAATACTATCTACCGTCATTTCAGTATGTCCTGGAAGAAGGTAATTCATCTGGATCATTTGAATATTCTTCGCTACCAGTAACGCATTATGAATTGCAGCTAGCACGATCTTGTTTTTGTTTTGCCCTGGGGCCGAATCTGAGTAAAGAATTAAATTCGTAACAGAACAGCGTGAGTCTACATCGGCAATATACTTTTGTATTATTGTTGCTATTTCATCAGCGCCTCTTTTTCCTTCAGATTCACCCCAAGTATAACAATAGCCATTTCTTGTACCACTTTCATAAAAACATAGGTTATAGACGGTATATTTCCTTGAATAAAATAGGAGCATGCTATCTCCATGTGGTGTATTTAACACCTTTTGCAAATCAAAGGAAGTACAGAGAATTGAACTGTTCTTTTTATGTAGATCCCGATGAAAAGATTTTTTTTTGAGGCTTCTTTTTCTTTCAGATGTATCGTCATTGCAGCATCTATCGGTCTATTTTGTGCCTCAAAACGTAGACATTTCACACATTTGTCCTTTTTTGGGACATGAAACCCAATATCACGAAACACTTTTTCTCCAACAACATTGATGCCCTGAGAGATTTGTGTTTCTTTGTACACTCCATAGACATGTTTTAAGTTCCTGTATTCGGTGGGAAGATATAATCTGGTAGACTCTTTACGGCAATAATGCGAAGGTACTGCTGGTAGACTTTTAATAAAGCTCATAGCTGCATCTTTCACAAATTGAGGAGTTTTATTTTTAGGGACAGTTTTGCCTCTGGACTCTTCTTTGGATAGTCCGTAAGAAGTATTGGCCAATGTATAAGTAATATAATTTTGAGATACATCTAAAGTTTTAATTATAAACTTCTTGCATACCTGTTGCCTACCTTCACCTTCGTTTATAAAATAATTAAATGTGTTAGTTCTATAGCTAGACTCTTTTGTTCGTTTACGTTTTATTAGAGTTCGAGACGTCATTGAAACCAGCCAGTCTTTTTTCCGTTGCGATGATAGACTCCAAAAGAAATCAAAAATATTTTTCCTCTTTTCTTCACTTATCTCTTTGCAATTGTTGCCACAATTTGTATCTAAACATGGATTTGGTTTTACTGATCTAGAATTGGCAAGAGTTCCATCTTTTTTCAAATACTCTTGCCCTTTTTCTCGCGCATTTTTCGCTTCCTTTCTCTTATTAACTTTTTTCTTTCTTAATCCAGCTTCACCTACTTTCCCGTCACTTGAAATCAGCTTTTTCTTCTTTTTTGGTTTACTATTTTCACTGGAAGTCGCATCATCTTCAGAATTCTTCCAATCTGTAGAACTCCATACAAAGTCTTCTTTGTATGGAGCTCTACAGACATTACAGGTATTACCATAAATGTTTTAGATAGCTCAAGTCACGAATATTTATGATTTCAGCTCGATAAAATATTGCAATAACCAAACTAACCGATTTTAAAAACCAGCAAAGTGTTTTATCTGACTTAAATTTAAAATATCGAAAATGTTTAAATGGTCCAACGTCAGTAAAACAAGAAACTCAAGGTAGGGAAAATGAAGCTAAACGACGTATTTCATTATTTTCCTAGTTATCAAAATGAGTCATGCGACACAACCTTATAAATAGTGAAAAGGCAAATTGGTTCAAGCGCCCATGATATCCAAAATAATAAATACAATGTGATCCATCAGTCTCAACACTAAAAGATGAAAGAAAGTTTAGATGGATTAAGTGACAAGGTCCACAAATTGATGCAAATCTTCGTCGTTTCGCTCAATGACCTCCAAAATGGGACCTATTTTCCTTAGTGAGTCAAACGCCAAAAAAATGCTCTAAAATTTTTGAGATATAGCTCAAACGACAGAGAAAAAATTGCTGATTCCAAATATATATATAACTCAATATCGCAAAAAATGTCGCTTGACTCAAATAGCCTTTCAACCGTCGATATAATATAATTTAACTATTTATTATCATATAACTGCGGAGCGAAAAGATGAGCTCTAAGGGCAAATATTGTATACCTACTGGTTTACCACCACATTAAAGTATGTCATAATTTAAATCGGTTATGAAATCATACTCGTATACTCGTATTTGTTCGAAATTGAAGACGTTGCTGATTTCGTTTAAGTCCTTGAATATATTACGACGGAGTTAGTAAGCAATTTAGCGAAATGTCTCTGAAATATCGAAATTGCTGACATAATACTATCGACTATGCTAATTGTTTTGACCAGTTTCAAGGCCGTATAATTTGGTCGATTAAATTTCAATAATTTACACGAATCATATTTTACAAAATTTTTGATACATATCCTCTTATGGAGATATTACCATTTTGTACTATTCTTACAAACTAGCTCATTTGGGAAAATGGAAATTTAAAGGTTATTAACCCGTCAGTATCCAGACGGTCGGATCCGACCGAGAGAACAATAGATAACAATGGGTTTGCAAAATTAAGGTTGACGACGGGTTAAGTTAATGCCATCGTATACCTAGTGCTTAGACCTAGTTAGAGCGCACTAAATTTCACCTCTGTGACGATAGAGTATTCAGCGTCTACCTACAACCAATTTCAAGTTAGTAACTTCTAAGTGACTACATACTTCGATAGAGCAAATTAATAAATTAGCCGTTATATGTACCTGTAAAGCAAAGTTTCTAGAGTACGAGCACAAGACAAGTTACTAGTTAATAGAACTCATTTACCAATCTTCAAGCTTACACAGCTCAGTAACCCCGACGCACCCAATCTTTGTGCTAGGCTCCACCCTGACATTCGTATGATTTCATGATAAGTCCATTATTTCCTTGAATTCGAGATTTCCCTCACGATATGACTTCCTGTGAATTTACTGTGTTCTGTGGACTTCCTACGTGTATTAGTTAGCTTGTGTGAAGCTTACCTCAACATGATTAGGAAAAAAATACATGAATAAAAAAGAATACATCATATTTTACCTTTTTTGTACTTTTACCTTCTTCAACTTTATTGCTGACCCCTTTTCTGCACGTTTTCCACGTGGCTAGCTACAAAACAAACCAAAACTCCTCTCTCTATGATCATAATTTTAATTTGAAGTTATAAACTTTGTTTATGTTTAGTTTAAATCCGTTGAATCAGAGGCCGTGAAGACCCAAAATGTAAATAACTTGAAAAACTGAGACTTTAGTTTTCTAATTTATCTAGTATCTTACTCGCGGTATGAAAATTATTCTCTTGTTTAGTGTAGATAGAGTTGATGCCTTATACTGAAGTTAAATGCAACATTCTAAGCAAAACGAAATCTTCGAAATTCACTTTTGTACCTTTACTAATAATTAATAATTTTTCATCTCATCTTCTCGAAAAATATGTTTTCATTCCAAAACCGTCGGAGCTAAAGTTACTGCTAATTCTCTCAAGACTGAAAAGTAAAAAAGAAAATCTCTAGGGATTCAAACCAATTTGAATTTGTGCAGTTTCAAAACGCAATTAAAAGCTCAATATCTGGCCAACTTATGATTTATTTTATAGTGGATTCTTTCGCATTATGCTCATATTTCAGTATTTTGTTACTAAATATTAATTTTTAGGTAAGGATGTAGTGTATGTAAGTATTTGTATGTATATATATTGTGGCAGGTTCTATATAGTAACTATCAATACATATAGTAAAATCGTAACCGATCGCTGTCTGTAAATTAAAGATAAATGACAAAAAATATTGTTGGGTGTTTTTATCCACGCAATAGAACACAAAACAATGGTATTTGGAATTTTTGTCTTTTTGTCTGTTTGTCTGTTTATCTGTTTATCTGTTTGTCTGTGCGTTTGTGCACGCTAATCTCAGAAACGGCTGCACCGATTCGTTTGCGGTTTTCACTAATATATATTTATAAGTTTCACTTAACATTTAGTGTTTGTTGTTTCATCTTAATCAGTTTATAAATAAAAAAGTTATATCAGTTTAAAAATCAGGTCAATAAATTTTGTTTAAAAAAATGCTATAGTGTAACTGATCCGTTAAATTGGCAAAAACTTTTGTTATACAATGATGATTGAAAGTTAATATGAAGTTAATGAAACTGGCCAAGTGCGATTCGGGCTCGCGTACGCAGGGTTCCTATGTATAAAAAAGTCACGTTTGTTGTATGGGAGCCCCTCTTAAATTTGTATTTTATTTTGTTTTTAGTATTTGTTTATAGCGGCAACAGAAATAAATCATTTATGAAAATTTCAACTGTCTAGCTACCACGGTTCTTGAACCGTAAAAGTACTAGAAAGACAGTAGCTAGACAGTAAAAGATACAACCTGGTGAGATACAGCCTGGTATCAGACAGACGGACGGAAGGACAGGAAGTCTTACGAATAGGGTCCCGTTTTTATCCTTTGGGTACGGAATCCTAAAAATTGACAGTTTCGATGGATTTGGAGTGTGCTTAAAAATTTGTTTTTGGAAACCGATAGATGGCGCTGTTCAAAAGTTTAAAATATAAGTGCGTCCCTGGGCCTCTGCAGAGCCTAGGGCCGCAAGACCTAACGACGCCCATCCGCCATTCTTAGCGTGATTGTGGGCGGGATAGCGAAAAAAGGAATCAAAATAGGTAGTGACAGGTTAGGTTCCTAGCGGTTTATCACATTTCCGCCTATTCACTTGATAGGCTTGATAGGCTAGCTAGTGCTACTCGGGTAGGGTAATATTTTTATCCCGGGCGATATGCATAAATCCCTTCAAAATATTACCTTTGTCCCTTGTAGCACTATCTACTATTACGAACCTTCAATGTAAAAAAGTTGGATGTCATGTTGTGGAATATTACAAACCAGCGTCTCTGTGATCTGTAGACCTCGCGAGTCACCCCCGACTTGTTAAAGTTAATCGAATAAAAAGTTGTTCAAACAAACAAGAAGTTGCGTCTTATGGGTAGCAAAAAAGTATAAATAAATAATTTAACGTTTTTCGTAAAGGCCGAAATATGTTTTTTTTTTTATGTATTCAACTCCATGGCTTCACCATTTTTACATTTCAAAAACTGAATTCATCAAAGAATTTTATACTAGTATAAATTTGCGAAAAACGGCCACTTTTATCTAATGTGCGAAAAAAACCTTTACATTCTCATTTTAAACTAAAAATAATAATTCATAAATAGTTTGAAGGATTATTTAGGGCTTGATCAAGACACAATATTGAATGATATCTGCGATTCTTTTAAAATTATTTATTTCAAATGAGGCACAACTGGACCCCAAAAATTCATGTATCCCCTTAAAAAAAGCGAGCTACAGTACACCCGGATGGCCGCCAAACAGACATACGCAAAAAGTTTAGTTCAAGCTAAAACAAAGACGTTTCAGGGTCATTCGGTCAATGAAAAATATTTCAGAAAATTTATCATTATTATAGTTTCGGAATGCTATGTTTTATAATTTTCATCATTTACAACCACAAGTGGCATAAAAAAATCGAGCTCCTTCCTGCTTCAGAAGGCAAGTTAAGCCATTGGTGCTTTGCAATGGCAGTCGTCAAGCTATGTCAGATGCTTTTATTTTCATCCGCTTTGTTTAAAATATATACCAACGGCATTGAAAATTAATGTTTAATTCGTTTTATTGAATCAAAGCATAACAAGAAAAACTTATAACATTTAGAGTAGGCTATCTACTGGCTACTTGTTAATGTTAGCAGAATAAAGAATAAGTACCATTAAAACTATAATGAAAACAAAAAATATTTTAATCGTATTTTTATGCAATAAAAGTATTGAAAAGGGTAAAATATGTACACATAATTATAAAAGACAACATTTTTATAATCCAAATGGTATTAATATAGTGGGTGAACACAGGGAAACCACATCATTGTTTTCCCTAAAAGAAAAACCACATTTTTTGCTCTTAACATTTTAAAAACTGTTTATTATAAAGAAGTTTACTGCTCCAACGAGTTCATTTTCATCTTACCTCTTCATTTTTGAACCGCATTCTACCGCTATACATTTCGCGCTCAGCCATAAATAAAGAGAGGCAGTATTCGCCATATAACGTACCAAAATAAGCGTCGTAATAGATTTCGCCGTAATGCGTCAAACAACAATAATTTATGGGCAGATATTTGGCAAGCAGTGGCCCCGGAAAAGCGCGATAATTCTGTTGAGTGGATGCTATGCTAGGGGCAGTGCATGCTTTTGTGTCATTAAATGACACTACATTGCTGGGTTTACATACAAGTTACGTACAGCTGCAACTCATGATTTTTCAGGTGCAAAAATAGAACAGTAATTTTAGTGAACTAACTAAAAATAATAAAATATATCCCTGAAATCAAAACAAAAAAAACACACACACATTATTCTTTATTTGTTTGTTTATAAAATCTTTATTGTACTTAAACACAGAACAAAAATACAGGTTAGAACTAGAGAACAGTACAAAGGCGGACTTATCCCAGATAGGAATCTCTTCCAGTCAACCTTGAAATAGGAGGACAATTTTGACCGGGCATTATCGAAGAAAATTGACATTCTATATTTGTGTGAACATACTCTACTACAAATGCCTCTCAAAATCTTTATTGTAAAGACGCAGTATTTGCCATACACAACGTACCGAAATAAGAGTCGTAATAGATTTCACAATAATGCGTCAAACGACACTAATTAATTTGCAGATATTTGGCAAGCAGTGGCCCCGGAAAAGCGCGATAATTCTGTTGAGTGGATGCAATACTAAAGGTAATGTATGCTTTTGCAACTGCATTGTTTCATTGAATAATTATACTGTAGTAAATTGCTCAAAGTGACCGTTCATTATGGGTCAAAAGTAATTGTTACCTCGTCTACTTGTTGTTAGAATTGGTTTTAAAATACTGATGCTTAAATTGTAATCAAATAGGTATTGTACTTGCTAAAACTTTAAACAGCCTTAAAACCGAGGTAGAAGTTTCAGAGCTTGTCATGTACAGATGAATTGAACAATGCAATATTTTTTTATAAGATATATATCGTAAACGGAGAGTAGCAGTTATGTTAAAATTTTGTTTGTAACAAATTATAAAAATAACTTTGTAAGACTTATAACCGATATCGTTACGGTGGCGTTCAAACGCTTTTTCAGGGGATATAAGTAAAATGTTCATGTAAATATTTAACATTAAAAACTTAAGTGTTCGGTATTGATCCACAAAATAGAATAAAATTATCATCGTCATTCATTGTAGGTGTGTACATGTATTTATTTATGTGTATGTATGTTATGTGTATGAGTACCCATTTATTTATTAAAAGTACCGGGGTGAAAAGACCCGTGAATTTATCTAAAGGATATAAATAATATGACAAAGCCCTTTTGGCAAGTAGGCGACCAATAGTGTGAAAATTAGTTTCTTTCGGCGTTTCTTCTCAGCATTGGTCGAAGCGAAGCGCTGGTATCGGTAGCTTTTCCTTAAAAATAAAAATGAAATTCGTGTTATGTATATTCATTACATGAAATGTAAACTATACTTATTGACGTGTAAAAGTGCCTACAAAAAGTTTACTGAATAATGATTACTGAATAAAGATTTTAATTGTTGCCCACAAAGGTTGCCGACAGGTATCGTGGGCATTCTTTCACTCGTCTATAAGAGCCCTTTGATAGTGTATTTTTTCGCCAAATCTTCTGTACAGCCTTGTGACCTGTGAATTTGGTTTGCTGCCCCTTGTGAAGGAAACTATGAAAGGACGTTTTTTCTAGCGACGCGAACTTAATTGCCGCTTTGAACAAGACTTATGCAGGAATCTTGAACGAAATATGGGAGTATATTTTTTATGACTGGTTTTGATACTTTTGACGTATGGAGAAACGTTATTGCCAATGCTGGAAATTTTTTCGCAAAAACATCAGGTTAATCTCATAATTTTCCTAGCGATATGTACACAACATACAACCATATAAACCTAACATAAATATTGAAGGCTGTTTTTTTAAGTAGCCAGTAAGATCTCAAAGCAAAACACAAACCTAAAATCAAAGTGCCATTTGATTTGCCACCACTCCCGACCTCATCAAAATTGAAATTAAAAGATTCGAAACATTATCATGAATGCAAAGGCAAATTGCAATGCTAACATTTGGGACAGTGGAAAACTCAGGCGTTCGAAAAGAAAATTTAAGAAGTTTCATCGAGCAACGAAATAGACCATTAAGCAAGATTATTAAAGAAAAATAAAAGTAATAAAACAAGTCGTGCGTATCATGTAGAAAAGAGAGGATGTTAGAGGGTAGGGCGGGAAGGGCGGAGCGAGGAATCAAGGGATGGCGCTCCAGTCGCTTGTCGACACCCGCGGAGTCAACGCTTATCCACGGAGGCGAGGTCCGGAAACTTCCCTCCGACGCTAGCGCGCGAACAAGTGTTTAGTTTGAAAATGTGACGGACTCAATTAGAGAGACCTTCAATTAAGTGCTTTTAAGATGTCGCCATTCAGATTACTGTTTAAAATTTTGCAAATTGTGTTCCTAACTGTGTTTATTTTAAACTTTGACACAATAGTGAAAGGTCAAGTGCGGAGTGAGAAAGTCCCTATCGGTAAGTGGATACCTGATAATTAAGTTAATTTTCGCGACGAACTTTGTGAAGAGAGCTTTATGTGAAGTTAGTTAAGACAGCTTAAAGGCTTTTGTTTCATTATTGCCATGAAAATGTTTTCGTTGGGCGCCGGTGGTGGAAATTATAACTGTTTGTAAAATAATAAATAAAGGATAAACGAAACTTTCAGTTTATATTTTTATTCATCGGAATTTGCGATTCATTTATTTATCATTTACTATCAATGTACATATTTAAATAAGATTTTGGTGCAATTGGTTTTATGATTCAAACTATTGTTGTAATGATGTTGCACAAATTAGCTAGCTAAATGAGCTATTGCAATTTTAGTAAACTTTAAAACTTATAAATCATACCTATGATAAGTATTTTATGAAACTAAAATATACTCGTAGAAAGATCTTAGCACTGCTATTTAGTTACTCCAAATTGAAATTAAATTTGTGTAATGGGTTTAATATGATATTTTTTTTTAGCTTTAAGCCCCCATATTCCTGCCGTTTTGAAAAATTTCGAAAATCTTAATGGGAAAACCAATATAATTTTCTTATCTTAACACGGGAATCGGTTGAGAAATACGACCTGAAGGGGAGAACAGACATACATATTGTCATACTGACAGACGGATAAAAGGTTGTTTGGCCAATATTGAAGCTGAGACGCTTTGCTCTCTCGGTCAATAAAGTTTAAAACGTTTTTTTATAGCATCTAAGAAACATACATAGACATACGCCGGATGGTTCAAGAAGATTTCAATAGTGCGCGACATTCGCTAAATGCCTCGAGTAATTCCTAATGCTTTTTTTCCAAGGCGAGAGCACAGCAATAAAACACTTTTCTAGAAGTCATTCAAAGCACTTTGACACTTGTGAGATAAACTAAAAGCCTTAATTTTCGGTTATGAAATGATCCTACTATACTAAGGTAAAATCGTAAATATAACTTCTTTATCACCTATATCACATAGATTACGAGCAATAACCGGACTTCATCAAAAGTTGCAGTGAAATTTCAACTAAGTATAATAATATGAAATATGAATTAATTAGTATCTATATTTTTATTTAAATTTATCATTATATATATTTCAATTTCGAATCATCTCTGACATTTCTGTCAGTATGTATGTATGTATATATATGTATATATATATACATATATATATATATATATATACATACGGACAAATCACACAGATTGAGCTAGCCCCAAAGTAAGCTTATATAGGATACTAACCCAACGATACTATATTTTATGATAAATACAATATTTTAAATACTTTAAGTAGAACATAAAATTCAAATTTCAGAATTCAGATAGTGTTTAGCTTATAAAGGAAGGAAAAAATTAAAAATCTTGGATTTTTTGCTGTGACGGCGACCACCAACAAAAAAGAAATAAAATTCTCTCAAAAACAATACTATGATATGCCAGTTTTGCTACAATCGCAACACGGTTTTTTTTACCGCTTAAAGTTTTGTGATCAGTCCGCATAAAATACAAAAGTATAATCGTTAAAACAGATTTTAATATTTCAAGGCTTAAAAAAAGAAAGGTCTGTAGTCTTTAGTTTTAGACTCGAACTTCAAATAAATAATCGCCTTTTAAAAATATGACTTAAGAACTCCAGTTTTTTACAACTCTAATTTACAAAGCACCTCGGCTGGCACCACTGGCTCCTGATCCATGTTAAATGGCCCGTGCGTCAACTCGTGAACAAGGCCTGCCGAAAGAACTGATCAGCTCGGTTCCCCACTAATATTGTATTCGTTGTCGGTTTGTTTGTTTAATTACATTTACCCAACATACCAAGTAGAACTCTGAACATACAATATTGTACGTTAGTTTTGATTGTTTCTTGGAATAATACAGAAACTAATTTCCAATAATGGGCGTTGTTGCGTTTACCTACTATTGATAAAGAATTTCCATAGTTTCAAATCAGCTTTACATAGTACTCCAGTAACGATGTTGCAATAAACCCTATCCTTCGTCTATGTATACTTACATACCTTTCTACATCATTTTATTCTGTCCACCTTTTCAAATTTCATTTATAAATTCAATTTTTGTACTAAATGCTAAACTAAATGTTTGACATTAATTCCATTCTCACCATTCTGACTCATTCCTCCACGACCGCTGATACAAGCAACTTGAATTATATAATTGTATCAGTGCTGACAAATAAATGTATTAACCTTGGTCGTGTCTCTCTCTTGCTCTCCTTTTTTGTTTTTTTTTTTTGTATGAATGGTTATACTGTCCAAGTGGTTCCATAGTAATTTTATTAAAATCGGTTGTGTAGTTTGGGGGTAAAGTCGGTTTTTAGTTTTGAAAAATTATAAATCTACATAATTCATGTGGAAGCACACGTAGGCGTATGCGTATTTTTTACATACGAAATCGGTCTGTCATATGGCGTAATTAATAAACGTTATTACGATATATACGATATCTTTTATTCATAATAAAAATTAAAAAATATAAATCCCAGCACTAGCTGCTAAATCATGGGTGCTCTTCGTGGACAAAAATGCAAAAATAAATTTAAGTCCACGAACAGCACCTGCGTGTATTTGGTGCTCTTCGTGGAATAGGTCAGGTGCTATTCGCCAGGTGCTATTCAGACGGGTGCTCTAAGTGGAATACCTCGACCGTCGCGCAGCAATTTTTGACAGATTGACATGTGTCATGCTACCCTTTGGACAGTCGGCGACCGTCACCAAAAGGTGTCGCAGCATGGGGTTGAGGGTGCCAATCATTGCGAATTTTTCATTTTGATCGACGTACTTAATCTATTAAAATTATTCAAAACCACAATTAGATATTATTTTGTTAGAATTTCTAGAGATTTCTACGTAATCGTCGCAGTACATGGGTTCTCATTTAAGGATTTTAAAGTATAGTATAAGCAATAATTTCGCATAGTCAGTACCAAGCTCTTGTAAGTAGTCGCTCGTCTGTAAGCGTGCTAAGTTTCAGTTATCTTAATCGACAGCCAAAATTGTTTGATTAAGGCACAAATTTCTTGTATTCGTGTATTCTTCACAATAATAATAATCAAATTTCTAAGGTAGAATATAGAAAAATAGAATATTGGGGACCGTTTGTTCAATGTAGGATGTAGGTCAGTGAAATGTTACTTTTATGAGTACATACAGATAAACGTAGAAATAAGGGTCGTCCCCTGGGGTCATCTACCTACTCTTTTATATTACGTTCTAGGTAACACTTAATGTTATAAAAATACATTATATTTAAACGTAAAAAAGAATTTGTTCGAACGTAGAACGATGATTTTCGTCTCGAATGCTACTCGCATAGACGATGATCTCTACCTAAATTTTAATTGAACTGAGCAAAGTAAATTAAAGATATATAAAAGTTTATTTTTCATTTTTGAGCCTGCAGGAAAAGAAACATGACACTTGCTATTAAAAAAAGAAATTATAACAATGCTTTCCAACCACTCAAATCATGTACTTTTTTCTAAACGTCAACACATGCATTTTTTATGGGATTTGTATGAAATACAGGCCAATGTCGTAATTTTTTCTTGGAGTCAAATAGCGCCTTTAATATTAGTTCTTCTGCAATAATAAATATAAAATAACGTTGAAAATAGATATTATCATTTTTTAGGTACATTATTTGTTCACGTTTTATTTTGTTAACAGAACCAAATAATTTATTTTTGGCCCAGGAAGTACCCAGTTGTATTTTATATACGGCTTATTAAAATAATGGAAGCATAATCAAACAATAAACTCATCAAAAAGCTCAATCGAAAAGGCGTTACATCTCCTTTTCCGACAAGTCTCTACCTATAATATAATGTTCAAAGCTACAGTTCCATAGTATTGTACATTAATGATTTCATGTATTTATGATTTATTGTCTATGGGGCATCGGAGTAAAAGTAATAAAATATTGGTATAATAAAACCTTTGATATCGTTACATACTACACATATCTACTTATTATATTTCTTACTATCCGTGCAATACGAATAACATATTAGCGGTCAAAAATTCAATATTTGTAGGTCACCTCAGGGGACATTACACAAATAGGTTGTTCTGTCAATACTTAATTCATTCATACAATAAGTCGGGATCAAAGGAATAACCAAATGTTTTGTTTCAAAATAGAACAGGAACAGAAAAAATATTTAGATCACATAATGATGAGGCTCAACTAAAGCTTAGCCGAGCTATGTGGATCTTTAACAACCAATACGATGTCATTATTCCCACATCAAAAAGATAGTAATTTCGGAAATTAATTAATCTTCCGTTTATTTAATACATTATACATAATTGTAATACATTAAATACATAATTTATGGCATAAATATACGGGTGGATAATTCTTATAAAAACCAGTTTGAGTACATTCAACCGAATACAGAAATAAGTCTATATTATAAGCTTTACCTGCTGCGTCAAGGTGTCGTCATACGACAATCCTAAGCGTATCTCACATTTTCCAAAATAAAAAGTATTGTACGTACGTATTTTAACCGATTTTACTTTAAAATGGGGAAAGCATTGGTAATATTATGGTATATACCATAACTTCCAACGTTTGTTAAACTTTTTTTAGTAAAAATACTCTTTACAATATATGACATAGTAAGACCGAGACAAAACTCATTTAGACTTAAAAAAGGTTTGATATTTAAATTTCATTTTATTGGTTCGTGTACACTTTACAATTTACAAATAGAACATTTATAAAGGTAAACAAAGTAGAGGTTGTTGCCAGATGCTTCAAGGGAGCATCTGGCAACAAATCTATACGAGTCCACTGGTTTTCATAGCCGAATGAGTGGCGGACGGCGTCTAAAGACGCCCACCACAGTCCGCAAATAAATATCACTACAGCCGCACTATGAGTGTCCACTTTAACCATTTTACATATTGTCCATTAGCATGAGCATTTATAACACTAAACTACACCGATTTTCTATTATAAAGTCCACTAGAATCAATTTGTAAAATAATTTAAAGCAAACTCCAACTGAACCCCTTGACTTCCCGCCAAAAACTCCACATGTGATGTTATAATATATTACGAATAAAGTATAGACTTTTCTGAAATCATATTATCTATATTCTTATATTAGTGTTCGGGACCATTTAAAAGACAGGTAACAGTACAGGAGTAGAAAAATATATAGTATACATCATTTAATATATACATGAATAAGTATATATATTATTTTAGTTAAAGCATGTTTTGTCCCTTTCCCTCTATCGAATATTGGACATTGAAAGAACGAGACAAAATATATTTTAACTAAAATAGGTTTAGCAAACGTTTGTAATTTTTTATGAATTTGAGGGTTAATATTTATATATTAACCCTCAAATTCATAAAAAAATACAAACTTTCGCGAAAAAAGCGGATGCACGCGGTTTACTGCTGGTAGCGGACTATGCATTTGGTGTAAACACTCACCAAACTCCACAACGCCACAAAGAGACGCAAATTATCTGGCAAATATTTGGATAGCCTCGACAAACAGTGGCGTTAACGCGACAATTTCTCCTTTTAAAATATTTGATTTACGGTCATTTTATTCCACGATGTATCTTTTTTTAATATTGTAACCAAGTTCCTTTTCGGACGGTATGGACGTGGCGGATAGGGCTAGGCGAAAATTTATTCCGTCACTATTAGGTTTTTCAGATTCTTTACGCACACTCACGCATTCATGTTAGCTTTTATCCGAAGAAATTGTAATACCGACGTGGGGTAGTTTAGGCACGGATGTATACGTACAGAGGTATATGAAGCTGTACCTAAACTGCCTTACGTTGGTGTTTAAATTAAGTCTTATTATTTATTAATTTTGTTAAACTTTATTGTTCCAAAGTACGAATATACTTTTTTACAAATATTCTACTAATAATATTTATCTTTCTTATTTTTAAGTGCTGCACTCTTTTCATAATGTGTATAACATTATATGATACAACGTGGAAGGAACATACCCGTAATAAATTGAACCACGGACTCTATTCGATCACTATAGTATAATGATAAATAAAATAATAGTCAAAAACAAAAAAAAAAACAAAATCCCATACAGATTTCCCGGGCGGCTGCACACTTTCGTATGGAATTGCTGTCTTTTTTAACTTTTGACTGTTATTTTAATTTCATTATACTATAGTGATGTAGTATAGCGCGTGGTTTGATTATTACGGGTATGTCCCTTATACGTTGTTGTTGACGGTAGCTCACGCGCTATAGTGGACTGTATGACTTGAGTTCAAATTAAACAAAGAGTTCGTAGTACTAGATATTTATTAACACTTCGCTATGTCGATCTGGCTGAATACAAATTAACCTAATTAACACAATCGTTCTTTTCTTCTGATGGCTCCTCGTAGTTCTGTTTGCTGACACACCGATCCGTACAATACAACATTTTACTAACTAAACTTACAGCTATATATACAAAATCCTAACGCTAATCGTAGTACACGGCTCGCGTTGGCCATGTACCAATAGGGACGCGCGAATATCTTCCGTCTCGCTCTACGCGTCCCGTTCTCTCCGGCCTCCCCTCCACTTCTGCCGCCAGTTGCTCACGGCGATCGGTCGGGTGCTGCTGTAGTCCGTAACAGTTGTATTTATAAGAAATATTTTACAACACTATTTTTTAAACACTCTTGTAGATACAGACACACGATGGATACTACCGAAAGATTCCATAATGAAGCCTTGTAAATGCCAGCAACTGTACGATCAATAGATTTTTCAAGAATTTGAGTTTTACTCCTAACGACGATAACTTCAAATTATCGTTTTAATTAAATCTTCAAGCAAGGCAGATGTTGATTTCCTAACTACTAGTAGTTTAAATAAGATCGCGAAACTAAGTTAAAGTCGTTATGAATCATGATGAGTTTAATAGTAATTATGGCAACGAATTTAGTAATTTTCAAACTAGGTTACGGATAAAGATGATTTAATAACTATAAAAATATATTTGAAGTGTTTAGCAAAAAAAATTAAAAAAAAAACAACCGGAGATAGGATCACTCGTGCGTCTGTCTGTCGTCCGTCTGTGCACAGCCAATTCGCTCCGAATCTACTGGACCAAATCAGGTAAAATTTGGTAGGATGGTGAAATCTTATGACCCAAACACAGATGTGCAAAGTAAACAATATATATATTTTTTATGTGAGGTTAATTTTCGAGGGAAAAATTAGGAAATTAAAACAAAAACGTTTTGCTAATCTTACTATGTTACGAGTATATATTAAATGAAAGGGCTTGTTATGAAGATCTCAAATATTTTTTTTATTCTTGTAAAATAAATAGTTTTGATAATTCATGAAAGAAGACGAAAATTGACTACCCCTTGATCTCCGAAACTACTGAGCCAAAAATATTGAAAAACGTACAAAATATGGTTCATCAGTTTCGTGGAAAACAGGCCAAGTGTCATGCTCAATTTGAATAAAGTAAGCAAAAGAGTCGGCGGCCGTATATAAGTATGTTATGGATCAAGTGATTGACGAGACATTATAAATTATAAGTAAATATCCGGGTAAATTGAAAAATGCCTAAAATGAAAGTGCAGTGTACTATTTAAATAATCAAACCATCTGGGCATTATGGGCTTACATGGAGCTTATATGAGGCAGAATAGCCACATACAGCAGACTCGTTCATGCATGTAGACTACGCAGATCATGTAGGTTATGGTGAGGCAGGGGTGGCACTTTGGGAACTCCCTAGCCGCACAGCATTTTTCCACAGTCGTGTATACCTCCCAGGTCATGTACCATATCAGGTGCCGCACACATAATAATACACTCTTAGCAAGAAAGAGAGAGAAGACGAAAAATTATATTCAAGTCTAATGCACAGGGAATAAAGACGAAGGTTGTAAATCAAAAATACATAGTCTCGTGAGGAGTGCACTATAGTCTCGTGGTGAGTGCGCCTACGTCACCAACTAATCGTTTTTCAAATTTGAACCTAATTACAGAACCTTACGAATATAATTGATACATTTGAAACGGGGGTTAATGAACTAGTCTCGTATCAAAATATAGTGAAAAAATAATAACATCGAAAAATTAAATATGTCCCGTCTTATTACAAAACCCAGACTAACTGTGTTACTAGGTTTAAACCATTATCCTACCGAATCAAGTTGACATCTGGTAATATCACACTGTCTCATTTGTCAATGTCAACTTCATTTTGGGCGGATAATGGTTTAAACCTAGTAACAAAGTTAGTCCTGTTTTTATAATAAGACGGGTCAAGTTTATTTTATGCGACTACAGATCTTTTTTCTGTGATTTGGCAGTATATAAGGGATAAAAGAAAATCAGTTGCAAACGTAATTCGATTCTTTTTTTCGTAATCGATACTAATAGGTATCCCATCAATTTTTCAGAAATTCTATTTAAAAAGAAAACAACGTCAATAAAATAAAATACTCTTAATAATAAAAGGTTATGTCATCTTTTAAAAGATTAAATGTGTTTGACCTCTTTTTACACGAGAAAATTACATAACATAGCATTTTTAACGGAGCACATTTAGACGTCTTTTCGATTCTTAACCGATTTACATAATGATCATAATCGATTACGCAACTAGTTTTTTATGAACGTATTAGATTTTTGATCCTATACTTTGGCAGAGGGGAACGCGCAAGTAAGGCTTATCCTGTGTTAAATGATCTAAGGCGGTAACTAAATCGGTCGCTTTCGTCCCTTGGTCGATAGACCTCAGATAAATCAACAGTAAGTGAATCCCCCGTGCAGTTTACTTGTATATTATCAGATGGCCCGAAAACTACATGACAATAATCATAATGTTTAGGCAATGTGATAAATCAGGAAGTTCGAATTATAATTATTACTTCGCGAAAAGTAGATTAGTAGAAGTAGTCCCAATTTATCACTTCGTCCATAGCATATCATATACAATAGATAACAAAGAGGGTTCTTTCAAAATTAAAACATCTTACGGATATTATATTTGATCTAGGTTTTGATTTTATCAGCTTAGAAAACAAAACTATTGCAGCTCAGAATAGGAGAAAAGAGAAGGTTGGATAATCTGTTTCCTGCAATCTGCAACGCAATTAATGATTAACATATCACTGTTTCAATGGACATTAAAACTGGTTTATGGACATTAAACGTTTCTATTATATTTTTACCTCCGATAAAAAAGAGAGGCGTTATAAGTTCGACCTATGTAGTATTTGTTGGTCCATGGTTTGACGCCATTGTCTGTCTCTCTGTCTGTGTGTGTGTGGCATCGTAGTCTTGAATACAAAATCAAATGTGAATTTTCATCTTTTTTAAGTTATAGAATGATATTTTTTTATATGTATAGATATTAAATATGAATTTAAATTACTATGCTAAAGCACAAATATAGGGGCGTAATAGTTTTTCAGTAAATTTTACCACAAAACTGCTTAGGTTGTGAGATAGTGTTAGGGGTTGCTTCGATCGCCCTGATTAATGTTATATGTTATAAACAAATATCGAGGCCTATACTCAAAGTGAGTTTAAGAAGGGCTGAGATGATGATGAAAGATTAACACGTACAGGAAAGATACAAACTCTTGTGGGTCTGTATTTTTCCTCTATCTGTTAATATATCATTAATATATTTCAAAAACAACAAAATTTATTTATGTAAATCAATATTATCTATAGATCTATGACATATTTTTTTATTTTAAACCTCTTTACTCTATATTAAAGACTGTAGAATGAATGATTTATATTCTTAAACAAACCAACAAAATCCATCATACCATAAACAACCAAATATGAGAATCAGTTTGGCTAACATTCCGATCCATTGTACTAAATACAAACTTTAATAACCTACGCGTGCAAACCGTACCGTCTAATGGTAACTTTCCACGTTCAGCAGAGCAGAATGCATATACTAGATATCATGGATAATCCTAGTGTGTCTGCTGGCTCCGAAGTGTTAACAAGCTAACTCTGAGTATAATTTGACGTCGTATATGATTCAACGCTAAACCCTACTTAAATTTGTTGAATAGCAAGTTGTTGAGCTTTCAACTCTTCACTAGTAAGAGTAGGTATACAAAACCAAGAATGTCTACTAAAAAGCAGATAAAGTTTTTGGAGCCGTAAAAATCAGAATTTTAGAGAAACACCTACCAAGACGATAATGGCTGTTAGAATAAAACTACTTGGCTAAGTTCATAAGTCCGTTTTGACAATGTCCATATGAATTATTATTGAGGAGCCACCTTAGATAATGAAATGCAACATAAGACTAAATACCCAAAAAACGCTTAACGGTACTAGAAACATACTTCTAACCTAATATAAATAGGATACACCTAAGTATAACCACCTGCGACCGGGATGCACCTAGTTCTAGCCGGAATTTTAAAGGCTAAACCTAGGTCTAGCCGAAGATAAGCAGGATAAACCTAAGTGTAACCGTAATATAGCAAAATCTCCGTACTATTTTTATTCACTTCATTTATTTTCGTTCTTAGACTAGGAAATTTATAATACAAATGCGGCTACACTTAGGTCTAGCCGGCTAAACCTAGGAGTAGCCACATTTCAGGGATTAGCCGTAACATATGTATAAAAAGTAAGATGTAAAACTTGCTACAAAATATATACATATTATAAAAAACCTAATCTAGCTGCCCACTGGCAGCGGGGTAAGGCCTAAGCTACCGGCGGTTATGGCCGCAGAGAGAGTAACCTCCTGACAATGCGTGCCTTGTCCAGGTTTATTGCCTTCTGTATCTGACCCTTGATCCAGCTATCTAACGAAAATATTAAGGTGTTGGTCAAGACTCTTTGCTTTAAGACCGTTCGCCTTACCTCAGATTCTACAAGTCCATATCAAACAGCAAGCTGCTAGTAAATAATTCTGGCTACGATGTAATGTCTGTGCAAGTACTCACCGTTAGCCAGATGGGAACAATCGGACATCATATGCCTGATAGACCCTCCGGAACGTCGACATTCGTGCTGTAATAGCGGCAACAGAAATAAATCATCTAAAAAAAAATCAACTGTCTAGCTATCACGGTTCATGAGATACAGCCTGGTGACAAAACGACGGACGGACTAAGGAGTCATAGACTGTAGTAGGGTCCCAGTTTTACTCTTTGGGTACATACATATCCCTTAAAACTATGGCTAGAGCTATAACTCAGTGAAGTTCGAACAAGATTTGTGGCAATTGCGACACGTGCATTCGATAGTTAGACCGAGAAATTATTGAAAAAGAAAACTTATACTGAACTGAACTAGCTTGGTAAACTGGTCCACTGGAACCAATTGAAGTAAGGTTACTCAATATAGATCAATAGATACTTCTTTTTAAACTCCGACAAAAAATAGGGGGTGTTATAAGTTTGTTGCTAATGTCTGTCTGTATGTTGCATCGTAGCACTTGAACGGATGGACCGATATCGATACCTTTTTTTTTTTCATGAAAGCAAGTTTCTGTGCGTTAGTTTTTAGCTGTGTTACATGAAAATCGGTTTAGCCGTTAATGCATAAAAGTTGGGGTTTTTAAATTTGCCTGGCAAATAAAAGACTACGGACATCAACTCATCACTAGATGGTGTCTTAATGTTTACATATGAAACTAAAACGCTCTATGAAGTATGAAGATTTTTCATAATTAACTACCTTCGGCTACTCATACCGAATTAGAAATCGGTTCAGCGGTTCATTCATAAATTGTGGGGGTGGGAGCTTAAAATTATTTTTTCTTGCACATTAACTTGTTATTGTAAATGAACAGTGACGTGAGGGAAGCCGCTGTTAATAACTAGTGGCCCGCCCCGGCTTTAACCAAAATTGTAAGGTTATTTAACCAAAATTTCAAAAATTATAAATTTTTAACACTCACACTTAAAATAACGCAAAAAGAGGGGTGTTTTTGCGTTATTTTAAGGAATTATTTATACTCAAAATATTTGCAAGCGAAAAATATTCAATTTCGCACACGATCGCTGTGTACGGCTAGTGAGGCATCCGTGCGAGTGAGCCGCGCGGCACTTCGGAGATATCATTTAAAATTTTGTCTTGACCAAACCCTAGATAAACCTTCAAACTATTTTATGAACTACTGTTTGCAGTTTAAAGTGAAAACGTGAGCTCTTTTATTAGCATATTAGCCAAAAGTAGTCGTTTTTCGCGAATTTGTCGAAAAGCTTCTTAATCGCGATTTGCTCCGTTTCCTTTCAAATAATTTATTTCAAATGGTGCCTCCATTTGAAATTAATTAATTGAAAGCACTAGTTCCTTAAAAATTCACGTATTCCCTAAACATTAGCTCGCCTCGCGTATTAGTGGCGCCTACACCGCATCGCATATCACGGTGCTGCCTTTTTCTCTATTTTGTCTCATAAAATTTTTATTTATAATTTAATATCTCATAATATTTTTTTCCATAATAATCAATTTTCCGAATGATGCCTAGCCCTAATATAATATCGTATAATATCACGCCCCTGAAAGTTGTAATCTCGAAATATAACGTAGTATAGCTTTTTTACTATAAATATTATGATCCATAATATTCAAAATGTCTATACTTTTCCCCCATAAATATCACGTATCCTTATTTGGGATATATTTGGATATCACAATTTCGGAGCATGCAAGCAATCATGCTTGTAAACAAGCATGCAGCATGCAAGTAATCATGCGGCATGCAGCATGCAAGCAATCATGCAGCATGTAACAAGCAAGCAAGCAGGCGTGCTAAACGTCGCATATGGCTTTCACTCGCTCGCTCGCTTCAAGCCACCTGCTCCTCAGCCCGCCGGCCGCCTCGCCTCTCCGTGCCGACACGGGTAGGAATTACACCCCAGACAAGACTACGTAGAGTCGGTTTTACAGCAATTATTTTTTGTGAATAAAACTTAATTTTAACCTAGATTTTTAAACAAATAATCTTATTACTATTACAAATGAACATTATAGAATACAACACCTAATTAAGACACGTGACTTTATAGCATCCAAAATTAGAAAATTCAATAATATAGCAATTCATATTATGGCACAAAAGTGTTATGATTCAAGATAATTAGTGTCAACGTGCAATAATATCTGCATTATATTCTTATAAATTACCTGTACAGAAATTGTATTATTATGAGTCACTTGTTTACGTAAAATTACACGTGATCGTTTTGAAAAGAAATTACAAAATGTAAGATGTTATTTAATTTTATTTAATTTAATGTAATAATAAAAGACATTTATTTTTGCTTACGGTTCCACCTAGCGGCGGGGCAAACAATCTAACTTTGAGTATAAAATGCCAGGCGCAAACAAATGTCGGGCTTTCTCTCTGATTCCGATGACCAGATTATGGCTGACATGGTCCAATTCGATACCTCTGCGGCTCCGAGCAGCCAGAGGAACCTCGCGGTCCGACCCCTCCGCATTCGTCGGAATCGAATATGTAGGCGTAGGAACATTAGCTCGTTCACTTGGTACTGCCCGGCGGTACCTGGACGATTTGCGTCCTAAGTAGGCCCTTCTAAATAAATCCTAGCGCGCCCAAAGCCGAGGTTTCCCCCTTGGGAGCCCTTTGCGCTGCTGCTAGTATATAAATATAGGAGGCCGGGCCTCTGGCCCGCTTCTCAAACCTTGTCCGGGTGAAGTAGGAAATGCCGTCCAAGGCAACCTATGTCTGACAATACAAAAAAAAGTCGGGCATTACGTTGCCAACCGTGGAGGTATTCGTTTCATGGAACTGTGAGCACTGAATTATTAATATTGCTGTAATTCTTGTTTTGTTGTAATTCTTGTCTCATCGGGAGCAAACTTGTTTAAATTACTGCAGAAATATTTAATTCTAAGATTATGTTTTTATACCAATTATGGAATATTTGGGAAATATTTTAAAAGAGCTACCACAGAGTTTCTGGTCGCCTCTTCTCTGTGATGAAACAGCTTTTCCGACGCGGTGGTAAAATCTTTCATGATATATTCATATCAGAGCTATAGCAATAAGCCTAAGTGAATAAATATTTTAAAACTCTTCGATGTTTATTTGCTATTCCTTTCCCAAGCTATGAAGAATTGCGAAATGTCTAGACTCCAATAACATTGTGACATTTGGTAAATTTAAATTACGGACATTTAAACATTATGGATACTAAAGACTATAGAAAACTTGTTATGGATTATGACATTCGGACAGAAAATTTTAGAATAAGAAATGGAGTACCGCGCTGCCTAGCTAGCCGGGCAGGGTGCGCAGCGCGGCGACCACGCGTCTTTTTTACTTACATTTTAAACTCAAGACATCTTTTTAATGGAATGTCCGAAAGAAACATTTAAAAAGTTAAATAAAGGTATAGAATCAGTTTTGAATACGAAGTAATTTATTTTGATAATGATTAATACCAAGGTACAAGTAAAGAGCCTTTTCTAAAGACGGCATTTCAATTATTTTTTTAAATAAAATAACACTTATTGAGACATAACTTTATTAGTTAGAAATATGCTGTCGCGGCACTTTTTGATAATTATGTGATTATGTGTTCTACAAAGTTGTAGTACATATATGTTCTATCATTAAAAGCTACCGCAGCGCACGTGATGTAAGGAATTTTTGAGGTCATTTTTTTACACGTTGGGTTACATTATTAAAGTTAATAAATGAATAATAGTAATAATAAATATATATATATATATATATATATATATATATATATATATATATATTAATATATATATATTAATATATATATATATATATATATATATATATATATTATAATTAAAAAAATTAATAGCAAAATAGAATAATCTAACTCCGAATGTTTATTTAGTAATTAGGCCTTTACAGGCACTTACACGTCAATGAGTATAATTTACATTACGTGTAGTGTATATTAAAATTTAATTTACTTTTAAAGAAAAGCTGGCTATACCAGCTCTTCGCAACGACCGCTGCTGAGAAGAAACGCCAAAAATAAAACTCATTCTAATAGTATTGGTATTAATTTTTAGGGTTCCGTACACAAAGTGTGAAAAGGGGACCCTATTACTAAGACTGTTCTTCTTTCCGTCTATCTGTCGGTCACCAGGCTACTGTATCTCAGGAACCATGACAGCTAGACAGTTGAAATCACAAATGTTGTATTTCTGTTGCCGCTAATACAAAAAATACTAAAAACAGTATAAAATATTAATTTTCTCCTCCTATACAAAAAACGTATTTTTTTTATAGATAATGTTACGGAACCTATCGTGCACAAGTCTGACTCGCACTTGGCAGTTTTTTATGGATAGACGAGGGTTAAGTAAAAATGCCTTCATTTTGAAATCAAGCCCACGTAATTTCAAAATTCTCGAGTACCTACCGAATGGTATTTCAACGCGCTAACATAATAATTAAATTGTCCATATATGGTTTCAAAAGGCTTTTTCTGCACATGTAACTTACACGCTGCGACAAATGCAGTTTGGAAGCCGATGAAGTTGTAAAATATTCATGTAATGAAATAGTTGACTGTTTTATACTACCAGTGTCCGCCTTCATGAAATAGTTCAGTTTTATAAAGGCCAATTTGCGTGCACCTTTCAGAGCTTTGTTATGAAATATCTAGCCTACACTGTCCTTTGCTATACGACCGGAATTATTTCGCCTGAAAACTACCTACAATACGGGCCCGAAATAACTGGCTCATATCGTCTAGGCGCATAAAGTCTTTTTCATAAATGACAATTTTTAAATTATCCTTTAACTAATTATTTCTTGCAGTTTGCGTGCACCCTTCAGTGTATTGTGCTAAAATATTTAGAATGCATTATCTTTATTATGTATGGTCTACATGGCCGGAATGATTATATATATATATATATATATATATATATATATATATATATATATATACCTAATACAAGGGCACAAGAAGACTGGCTCCTATCGTCTAAGCGCATTATGACCTTTTCTTGAAATATCCAATTTTGGAAATGTCCTCTTACTAAATAATCCATGCAGTTTCCATGCGTCGTTTTAAAATATCTAGCCTGCACTGTGCTTTGATACCTTCAATACAAAAAGTTTTTAAGAAAAAGGAGACTCGTATCGCCTGAGCACAATATGTGCTCTCGGAACCAAAGCCTTTTCTTAAAAAGCCCTTCTTTCAAAAAGGCTTTTTTTTAATTTCTTTCAAAGTATCTGTTTCTGGTAGGAATCACAATTTGTGAATAGTTTAAGCATCGCAATTACTGATATTTCTGAGAACGTGATATTACCAAAAAAAAAAAAGTTTTGAGAAAAAACATTTCGAGAAAAAAAAACTAATGCGACTAGACCGCTGGAATTTAAATCCGAGCGTGTCGCTTTTAACAAATTTTAGGATTTCTGTCTCTTTTGTGAGCTACCTTTAAATTTGTGAAGTCATTTTGTTTGGTTCTGTTTCAATTTTGCTAACAAATTTTATTAGATTTTCGAAAGATAAATGAAGCGTAAAGTGGTTTGGTTCTCATTAGTCTTATTTTGATCACCTGAGATTGTACCTACTCGTGTTCTGTCATATTCAATTACAATCACTTGCCTCAAAAACTCATCGGGAGCAAACTTGAAATTACATCACATAATTAAAATAGCGTGTGAAATTGAGAAACAATCGGTAAATGGCTCTTTTGTTTCCGGCAAAAAAATGAGTAATAGAAATTATAAAATACCTATACAAGTGCGCTCGGAAATGAGTATTGCTAAAAACGTTATCAAACATATGATGAGTTCCTGAATGATTTAGAATTTCTTAACGTTATGTTCACTAATGAAATACTTACAGAACTTCTTATGTGAAAATACTTGCCATTTTTCAAACGTGGAGTCACTGAACAAACGGTTTTTTGTATGAAAAACATTCGTTAAAGTGACTTTATGTTTCAAAAATGGCACTTTTAGTAATTAGGAAGACGTCAATAAAAAAAATTAAGTCTTCCATAGATATCTAGTATCTACCAAACATATGGTAGTGTTTCGTACTTTTCTTTGTTTATTTTTGTATTTATTTTAGTAAATGTAGTCGTAGAAAAAGTATTGTATGCAAAAATACTATAATAATATCAAAACAGTAATTTCGCAATCGCTTTACACATTTGTCATTATTTTTATAATACCGTTTGACGGAGTTGGTACCAGTGGTATGTTATTATTTTCATTTATTATTTAACTTTTTTACAAAAATTATAACGAGGTACATACGACGTATATTCCAATTTTACTATAATTTAATTACTTATTTTTAAAATATTACCGAAAATACATTAAACGTTAATATTATTTATATATTTATCTTTATAGGTACTCGCCATCTTTCTCTTTTTGCTTTGCTTCTTTTTATATCATTGTCGTGGATGAAACAACAAACTTTTCAAACTATGCTCGCGTTAACGATAAAGCTGCCTGGAAGGGCCGCCTTAAGCGCTTGGCGACTAGAGGCTTTGAGGATATCAACGGGAAGGGATTTCCATAGCATCATGGTTTGTTTAGTGAATGAATGATCAAAAACACCACTCCGACAGCAAGGCACATCAAAAAGATTGTTGGAAGAACGAAGAACTCTGAGATTGGTATAACCCTGAAAAGTGAACTTGTTTTTAAGATAAATCGAAGTTTTTGGGTCGAAGAATATGGAGAATAGAGTAGTGAGAATATGCAAATTGCGATGTTGACAGATAGATAACCATTTGAATTTAGACCGGTAAGCCGACACATGGTCGTACTTCCGAAGGGCAAATATTTAGCCAATTATTTAGAAGTCTATCATGTTTATTAAGATAACTTACAAGTTTACTAAGATACTGTAGAATTTATGTTAAGAGTGCTATTAGACTCCCAGAAACTTTGACGTCATAGTCCAGTATTCATATAAATCTCTTATAGAAAATATTAATCTTGATGTTAAGAATTCAGTATCTAATTTGACTGGTTGGAAACTAGCAGATCAAATGTTGAATACCGTCATACCAACAGCATAAAGATAAACCTAACCGACCCCTTCTTGCCTTGAACTCTCTAATTATAGATTTTTTACAGCATTATAATTCTCAGAGCAATAAAAAATTTAAAAAAAAATGACTTTTCTTGTTCGCTGATAGGAAGCCAGAAATTTAAAAATACCTAATTAACGATTAATATTCATAAGCTAAACCTTTGGGCGCATCGTTTACTTTTGTTTGACCATTTTAGGGTTCTGTACCCAAATGGACCCTATATTAATGAGACTCCGGTGTCCGCCGTCCGTTCGTCCGTCTGTCAGTCCGTCAACAGAAGAAAATCAACCACTCATAAGATTAATACGGTGTAGTTGGTGTTCTCGAGTATCTTTTAGGGTTTCGTACCCAAAGGGTAAAAACAGGACCCTATTACGAAGACTCCGCTGTCCGTCTGTCCGTCTGTCTGTCTGTCACCTTGCTGTATCTCAGGAACCGTGATAGCTAGATAGTTGAAATTTCCACACACGATGTATTTCTTTTGCCGCTTTAACAAGAAATATTAAAAACAGAATAAAATAAATATTTAAATGGCTTGCATACAACAAACTTGATTTTTATAGATAATGGTACGGAACCTTTCGTGCGCAAGTATGTCTCGCTCTTGAACGGTTTTTTACTTTAATTTGTTACAAGTCTCGTTATCTAATTCTGTGAATCTGTTTATTGTCTGAAAGTAATGAATAACCATTATTTTCTCATGGTGTTCATTAGATGTCACAATAACTTGAGCTCAATACAGTGAAAGACATTCGTTGAAAAGTTAAAATTTACGTTTGATGATTTTTTGTAGCTTTTTTTGTTTATAAGTATTTCTGGTAAATTTTTATAATCTGATTACTATGCTTGAAGGATAAAATGCCGAAAGAAAATAGCATGTGGTATGAGGGACATTTTTTATGTTTGGCCATACAATAAATGAAAGCCTCTATATTTTTCGAACCTGAAACCGAGCGTATTTAATTTCAATTCTCACTACTGTTCTTAACGGTTCTCCCCAATTTTAGGTTTATTTCACATTATTGTTCTTTTGTAGTAGTTAAATAAATACGCTGTATCTTTCTTGGCTTGTAGTCTACTTATGCATACAAATAATGGTTTATGAAATGTTGATATAAGTTTTCTGCAATGTGTCTTTTCTTCTCGCTAAACTTCTATTTTGAACCTTCTTGATTACAAAAGGGAAGTCTGAATCTGTAGCTTGACTGACATGAATAATTTTGGACTAACTTTGTGGAAACATAACAGAAACTATTTACGTATGCTTGTACAACGTGCATTGCCGTTACAGTTAGTTCAAAAAGTGCTCTAAAGCCCATGCAACCGGAACGAAATGCGTTAACTGCCAGTACAAATGTTTATTTGTTAGTTTCGATAATCCAAGCAGAATTTTATTTTACGGCCCGCGGTCGAGTATTGCGTAATTACAACAGCTACGAGTATGGCGCGCTTTTGCCGGTTTGTTCTCAATTCGCTCTGTACTTTTTATCATCGCCCTTTTTATGGAGGCTCTATTCCGTGTTGCTACCACGACTTGTTTTTCAATGTGATGTGGTTTAAAGTTCATACTTATTAACTTGAGGGTTCATTTTTCCTCTTATTCGAATGGCTTACATGAAAGTAAAACATAATTGTGAGAGAATTGAATAACTTTTCAACAATCGTCACTCGGTATTAAGATTTGATCATATAGTTAGTCTCTCTATGTATTCGTTGTTGTTTGATTCTTTCTCATATTTTGTTACTGTTGTAAAGTTGATAAAAACATACATACTCGTACTATGAATACGTTTTAACTAAAATCTAAATAGCTATATTTCAGAAAACCTATTTCCAAAGAGAATTTACTGTACGTTAGTAGGTATGTATGTACCGAGCGGATACTGTTGGATTGAAGTACTCGTAGGCATTAGAGTGTTGACACACATACCAGGTGCCGGCAAACAGATGTGAATGTTATATTGAATTACTCAGATTGGATAACTGCATCAAAATGACGCTTCCGGCCGGTAAACGATGCGTTTCTAAGCGAACAATATAGCAATCTTTTTACAAGCTAAGGTTTCGGAACAAAGTGCGCGACTTGCGGTTGGAGTTGACATAAGGAAAATTTTACAGTACGAAAAAATGTGCATAGTTAGTTTAAAAGACATGTATAAAAAGGGTTAAAGTATGAAATAGCCGATTTGTACAGAAAAATTAAAACGCGTTTTTTTCTCAAATGTAACATATTTATTTAATACCCTCATTATTTATACATTGTTGCGATTTATTTAATCGGAACGGAAGTTTATTTATGCATTTGCGATAGAACTCTGGGGATCTTGATTCGACAAACGTAGAAAATTGTCTCAGCCATTGCATTTCCGCTTTCGGTTATCGTAAAGAATTCACTTTTCGTCACTGTAACAATTCGATCCAATATTCCTTCATTCATGTACTGATCCAACAAGGCAACGCAAGTTTCAACACGCGTTTCTTTCTGCAGATCATTCAAATCATATATACATACCTACCATTAAGATTTTATCCTTACGCGGTAGACAGGACAAAGCTCAAAGGCACAAATAGTGAGATAAAGGACATAAGATGGTAAACTTTTACATTGAAAAAACACAGAAGAAAAAATGTTCTCTTCAGTGGGCTAGCAAATTGCTAGCAATCTTTCACAATTACTGATTACTGTTTCTGTCTGCCCCGTTAGGGAAACTGACGTGATTGTTTGTATGTATCTATGTATCTATTCCGCATTTATTTATATAAATCCTTATGTAGTATACATTTTGAAACATAGTAGAATACAAAGTATACACCATTCCTATATCTACTACTATCTATACTATCCTGCGCGGGAAAAGAAGCTGTTAAACATAGAATGCTATGTTTTCTTACTTTCTCCTAGGTCAGTATTGGAAATTCCCTTTTCTTAGCTTAGCAATGAATTCCGAATTTAATTAATTAAAATCAGTGCTTGATATCCGCGACATTAAATTGCGAGCGTCACAACACGGACCAGTCGCCTTTGTTTATTTCGAGCATGCAATGAACACTTTACAATATAAATTAAATTTCCCGTTTCACAATTAGCTGGAAATGCTCATTGGTTTGACAAAAACTGCGTATAAAACAAATAAATTTGCTCACAATCGTTTATTCCTTTGTTCTTTGTCGAATTTCAATCGATGAATGGAATTCCATGCCTTCACATAAACGTAACTAATTCATTAACAGAATTTAAGTTTGAAATATTTTGTAATGGTTTTTACAAAGAGGTGTAAGCTATTCGCCGTTATTATTTAGCTGTTCTCTCGTATCTTCAATAACATCCATGATGCCTTGACGAAGGTAGGTGGTAGGACCTCGACGAGGAAAACCTTCACTGTCAAGAACGCTATCTGGTGATGAAAACCGGAACTACATATTGTAATTAATATCCATAGCGCCATATAGGGCTATCTAGAACTAGATATATATATATATATATATATATATATATATATATATATATATATATATATGTGTCTAGTTATTTGATATGGAAAACCCTAAATTTCACCCTCAATTACTTTTAAGCGACTGAACCGAATTTCATTAAACATTGCTTAAACCACCGCAAGGGAACTTGCTTTCACGTAACACTCATCGAAATCGATCTATCCGTTCGAGCGCTACGATACCACAGACAGACTGACAGACATCAGGGGCAAACTTATAACACCCCTCTTTTTGGTCGGGGTAAAAAATATCGTATTTTATATTCCAACTTCGGTCTTCTTTGAAATCCTTATTATATTACTCCAGTTGCGGAAATCTACGCAAGTAAAATTATAGTCAATTTAAACAAACTATGTGCACTCGTAAACATACTCTAAATCTGCTATAGGGACTCCTAACAGTATCCAGACGAGGAATTACAAGTTTTCAATGTAAAAATGAAGGTGAGCTCGTAGTTTATATATATTTACTGTAGCAAAAATTAAAGAGAGGTATAGAACGTATCAAGGTATAGAAGGAACAAAAGACTGTTAACTCCCATATTAATAAAATATATTTTAAGGGGTTTCCCAAAGGGAACAAACGGGACGGGACCCTATTACTAAGACTCCGCTGTCCGTCCGCGTCCGTCCATCTGTCTGTCACAATGTTTCTCAAGAACCGTGATAGCTAAACAGTATCTAAACAGCTAAAATAATACAGATAATGTATTTCTGTTATATATGTTTTTTTTTGTAGACAATAGTTCGGAATCCTTCGTGCGCGAGTCCAACTCGCAATTCGCCGTTTATTTTATTTCAAAATTATTTTTTATGTTGTCAATTGGTAAATATCACTTGACTGTGCATGCTTTTTAAGTATTTTCCTGTTCCGTGCAAAGCAGGGAATGAAGGAATTAAGGTCAGTATAAATACGATGATGACCGATAGAGAATAGTGGAGTTAGTTGTAATACTGACCCGATCTCAAATAGTGAAAAAGCGAGTTAGATGAAGAGCTCCGATACACAATGACCTAATCCTATTATGACCTTATTCAATATTTTCTTAAATCTAGACATTCTGAAAATACGTTTCTCGGAGTCGCATCTGTTCCTCTCTCTATTTTATATGCAAGCTTAGCGAGGGTCAGCAACAAGCGGCTTTCAGTGGCTTATAATAACCGCGGGGTACCTTATATTTTTCTAGTTTACACAGAGAAAACACTGACAATTTAAACGGGAAAATGTTGTAAAGAATATTTCCCTAAAGAAAATTAGTGTTATTTTTGAAATGCATTTTTTTTTTGGAGAGTTATAATTAAATTTTATAGTCTTTGCATAGATACATACGAGTAATTGTTTTTAAGGAATACAGTACCATCAGCTGTTTTACGTTGCTTTGATGTCGACATCTGTTAAATTTTGTAGAACTGCATGTTGGCATTGAAAGATAATAAAAAGCATTTCATTCTTCTTCTCATTTAGCATGTTCTTTGCATATACGTATCGAGGCTAAGAAAGCGCTCGGGCTTTTTCTGTCTTCAATCATTTCATTCTTTCATATCCACCTGTATAATTAAAGTGAAAAAAAATGCCCATATTTTTCAGTTATGAATATATGAATTAAAACTTTAAAAATTGTTTTCCTGTTATTCATAAAAGCCTTTATAATTCTGTTCTATAAGAAGAAAAAGTCCGTCTGTCACAGCCAAGTTGCTGCAAAACTATCATTGGACCGATTGAGTAAAAATTCGGACCACATTTGTAATACTTCTGAGAAAACAACTACGAACAAGAAGTAAACCGAAGAGGACAACACACCTGAAAAAAATACTGGAGTTAAAAATAAATATTTAAGAGCAATTTGCCTGCAAACCTAAGGACAAAGGACATGGTCTCTTGCTTAATCCCATGTCTGACATATGCCTACCAAACCTGAACTTTTCGACAAGTTTAAAAATAAAAAAGTTACATACCAGCGAGGATTAGAACGTAGCATGTTAATTATAAGGAAAATTCAAAAAATAAGACAATAATATAAGAAACTTAAAAAGCAATTGACGCCCTATCTTATGCACAGAAACTTAAGTGGAAGTGGGCAGGTAAGACTGAAAGAGGGACCGATGGATTAAGAGGGTGACAAGGTGGAAAGGCCCACTAGGAAAATGCCGCGGTGGTAGATCATACGTTAGATGGGCAGACGAGATCATCAAAACAGCCAGCCCACTCTTATTCCAAATAGCCCAAGATAGTGGTGGAGGCCTTTACCTGAGGAGTTCTTGTAAATCCAATTTAAACAGTAATAAAAGTAACAAACATGCAGTTATATAAATATAAGTACTAACTTTTTAAATGCACGCAAATGTTTGATAGATATGTATTAAAATTTACAAATTATGTTAATTTTGCAAGAAATACAAGGCGTTTTTATTTATGTATGTCCTCAGGTTACCCAAAGTCGGACGAAAATTAATCAATTATAATATGGGGTCAACTTCAATTAGGAGATTAATTTACAAAATTAAAAAAAAAGTGACCTTATTATGTATCAAAGTGTTTGTTATTATTTAAATATTTAATAATTTTTTAAGACTTTTTCATTTCAATAGCTACAATTGAGTATGCACAAAACATAATTATAAATACATATTTTAACAAAAAAGAACTTAAAATACTTAAATTAATTAAATCTAAATTAAAAAATAAAGAATAATAAAATAAAAAGATTAGTTTTGTAGGTAAGTACCTATTTAGGAAATCAGGCGGGAAAGACCATTATCGGAAGGGGCTCTTTATTTCCGAAAGAGTGTTTAAAGTAACATAGGAACTTTCATTTAACAACAATTTATTTATGAATTCATATATGAATGGCACGAAAGCTTCGGTCAGCGAGTTTGACTCGCACTTGTTAAGTTTTTCTATCATAGCTTTGAAACAATTTTATGAAAGTTCCCTGTGGCATGAATGCTGACATGAAAAGAAAACGTACTTTGACCAGTTTATTTACCAGACAAGTTAAGAAATTTATATCCGTGGCGCCATCTATTATATGCCAGGTAAATTAAAAAAACAGACTTTCAAGCGTTAACCTCCAATATTAAGCGTTAAGGGTGAAAGCAAAACTTGCTTTTACGTTAAAAAACCGCATCTAAATTGGACCATCCGTTCGAGAGCTACGATGCCATAGACAGACATTAGAGTCAAACTTATAACACCCCTTCTTTTTTGTCAGGGGCTAAAAACGAAAAGCAACAATGATTTTAAATCGAACTAAACAAAAATACAACACTCCGTCTCTTCTACGGTCGCATTGCGTTTTTTCGACATTTATAAAAATGTTGCGGCAGCGAAATAGTTTTTGATATCTTAATGTTGTCAATTGAAGGGGCAAACTAAGAGAAATGATATAAAGGACTTCACAGTCGGGTCTATGTATAGGGCTTATAATACATTTTAACGTAATTATGCGTTTTAGGTTTGTAGTAACATAATAAATAATATCCTTTTATTAAGTACAAATATTTTAAAGGGTAATTCAGGCCATCATTTTGAACAACTATTCCCGATAAATTTAATCAAAATACGAAAAAAATATATTAATTTTGCATAGTAGCGATATCTCATGACTACTTCTATTTGTATGAGAACCTAATTTTTTTTTCATATTGCGATGTTTATTGGGAATAATGTTATTCAAAATTATGGACTGAAACAGCCCTTTAAATATTTACACCTAATTAAAAAGGACATTGTAAACTAGTATGTACCCAGCATCTCGGGAAAAGCGGTGAAATAAAGAATGTCATAGTATCTCTGGAATGACTCGTGCGACCCAAAAAGGATAAATATAACAGTTGATGCTTGTAAACGAGCTTATAATATTTTTATGCTTTTCTCAATAAAATATACGATTCATAAGAGGTATAATTTGTTATTTAGCTATAGAGCTACTCGAACTTCGTCCAACGTTGAAAATTATGTCAACAAATGCAATAAATACCAGTTTGAATAATATCAAAACACAATCTGCTGTTTAAGAGAAAAGACTTAAATATCAATGTATATTAATAAAACGTGGCCCGGAGGGCGAGCACATTACAAGCGCTTTCGCAAGTAAAGCGACGCCTGGCGAGGTCTGTACTTGGATGTATCTTATACTTACTTAAAAATCCTTGAATTTACTTCTTAGCTTTAGTTTGAATCTTGATTTAAAGTAATACTTTTACCACAATTTGCAACGGCGCTCCCTCGTGACCACAATAAACAAATATGTATTAAACAGATTGCCACATGTTATTTTGCATGAATATTTAAGCAATGACCGGCACGCGTCCATGCGATTCCAGATCGAAAACACGCAAAATGTCACTGACGTTTATTCATTATTCAAAAAATACTGTCCGAATGGTATTATTTACCTAAAAGGTTGACTATTAAGTTTGGAGACAGAAATGAATTATACGCCGAGGTCGGCGAAAAAAGAAAAGTCCCAAATAACTAAAACGAATTTGGCAAAAATATCTTTATGTGACCTGAGGCATCTTTCCTCAACACGGCTTGAGGAACAAATATTTCTTTACGATTTCCTATGACCATGAAGTAGATTTTTGGCCTATTGGGCGTAACACGCCCATTTCAAGCACGAACACGTTTTTTCAGTTTTTGGACATAAGTAAATATAATTTTGTGTAAAAAAATACTGATTTAAAAAACTTTGTAAAGAGCTTAAAAGTATTAAAATCGTTTGCGTAGTAAATAGTCTCACATCTAAGCCTTGACTAGAAAGTTTAATATGCAGAAATGGAATACGGGTCGGAACGGGTGTCGGAAAACTAACGCCTTAACTAGACGAGAAAGACAAATACTGAGCGCTAAAGCTCAAAAACGTTCAACATCGTTATCTCAATCGACTACAGTTTTATGAAGGGTTAAGCTGTTTGTTATCGTTCTTTATTTAAATATTTTTGTGCGCTACATAATATAATGACCTTTATCGCTAATAAGGTTTTACGTTTTTCAGTTTGATAAAAAGGTATACTTTTAATTCGCTGGAGTTTTCGGTATTAAATAGAGAAAATTATGTAAGTGTCTATAAAGTTTTTGATGGAACAAGCCACAACAGTATTAGGTGCCAGGAAAATTTGTCGCTTTTAAAGACTCACGTATCTGTATGCAAATAATCACGTAAAACTTTCTCCTTTTCGATATAAAGGACCGATGAATAAAGTAAATAAAACCTTTACCTACACACTTTTAATATTCCAGCTTTTTTCTGGTACTTTTTGTAGTGAAGTTTTTGTAGTACCAGTGTGTGAAGTTTTATTAAAAAATAAAATAGTCAGAATTTATATGTAGTCCTATAAAAGAGTGAGAGCTAATCGAACGCGGGTTAAAAGAACGTTTCTCAATAATGTATTTGCAAATCAATCGTATGTATAAAACAGAGGATTATGTCGATGGTTTTATTGAAAATACTTCAATCAAATTTGTAATCTTTGTTTGAATCGAAATACTCTCGGGCTAAGGTCACATCGTTCAAAATATTAGGAAAAGATCATTGAAAAAAATTGTTATATTTTTTTGTAAATTCTTGTCACAAATAAGCAACTTTGGACTTTGTGACCCTGGGTTTCGTTTACTCCGTCAAAGAGAAAAACGAGACAGTATGTGTATAAGTAATCAAATAAAGTACCTAATGTAAAGCTACAACATTTAGTAACCACACAGTTGCAATGAGGTTGCCTGAGAATGGGTCTACGTCGCCCAAGATGACATGAATGTGCTGTTAAGCTGATTATTATGCATTTCAGTAAGAAGTATCGAAGCAAAGGACAAATATCATAAAAAAATTAGAGAGACTTCTAACATTTGCCCTCTTTGACCTAACTATCGAATACACCAACTATATCTATAGGTACTCATAATTTAACAACTTAATAACGAGACTATGAATCTATCCTGAACTTTTAAAGGTACACTGTCAGGAAACAGAAAGTCGATATCTTTAAGAAACAATACCTTTTTGATAGACGCGCTGAAGTTTGCCCAGTTTGTTTCAAACAGGTTCAATCAAGTGCGAGTCAGAATCTCGGGCCAAAGATTCCGTATCTTTGAAGTCAATATATTCACTTATTTTAGGTTTCGATCAGCAGTCCTTTATATCTGATAAAATCGGTAATTTATTGACTATTTGGCTGAGAACTTTTTGCTGTAAGTACATATTTAATTTAATACACTTGTTTTTATTAGTTCTCCAGTTCCAAATATATAACAATATCTGCCTTTTAATATGTTTGTTTTGTAATTACTTCAAATTCTATTCCAATTAGTTATGACGTGTATTTAATGTAAAAAAATGATTAGCTACTCAATTAGCAATATAATATTGTGTTCTAAGTTAGACAAATTTTAAGTTTTAAGAACAATACCACAGCAGTTCGGAATTATAAGAAAATACTACTATCACAGTAGTTTCTGTTGTATTTTATAAACAAAAGCACGTTCTATCAAATATGTTTATCTGAAAACCATCTTCACGCTCAGCTCAAAACAAATTGAATTTTAACTAACGTGCAAAAAAATTAACACACACTTTGTTGGTCGAATAATGTTATTAATGGGCATTTTTCGGTTGATTGAGAAGATAAAATAATAAATAAGATTCCGTGCAAACAAAGGTAATGAAAAATAAACATGGGGCGGGTTCTTGTGTAATCCAATTAATAAAACAGGGACACGCTCACCTGGAAATGATGCCAGCTTCTGGAAACACTGCAGCTAATAGTGGTTCTTGACTTCATTCACAAGATTAAGTGGGGAGTAATTAAGCCAGGGAAGTGTACATTACAGTCGCAAATGCAGACCAATTTCAGGTTTAAAACAGGCGGGGAGCTGGGGTTGATATCATTTGTTTGTTTTGTTAGTTTAAGCAAGAAAGCCGAAATTCGGAGTCTATTTTAATAAGCAACTAAAAAACTATAAAATAAAAATAAACTCCGAGCTTTTTTTGCCGAAATTCGGAGTCTTTATTATGAGCCAATATAACAATAATTTTAGAGTAAATGCAAATGACAATGCTATTAGATTAGATCAGATAACTAACTCTACTTGGCTGGATTTTAAATAGACCTAATTAATGTACAATTATAATTCTATTAAAAACTCATAATTACGACAGAATTGATTCTTCTAAAAGTGTTACTTACGATATTATCTCTATTAATTTTGTTGTTGTTGGTTACAATACAGATACATTTCTGCGGGTTCTATCCCTGTTAGTTTCTCACGTTGATAGTTTTCCACAATATGAATGACGTTTAGTATTACGAGCGCGGCTCACGGCACCAGGGGAGCAGTAAAATAAAACAGGTGCGTACGCACCGAAAGATGGAGAGCGCTCTTTCACTTATAACAGTTATAACTCACTCTATTATTTAGGACTCACCCCGCATTACTCGAAAAGATTACAGTATTAACACGCTATGTTTTTTTTTTTCGAGAAATATTGACTTTTTTACACAATTTTATCCTCAAAGATGGCTTGACGCATTTCCACGAAAACGTGGGTGGATGGTATTGCTTGTTAATATTTTTAGGTGGTTATTAAAATGTAATATCGTACTCCAAACTTCGTCAAAATACGTTCAAAGTTTTTTGAATACTCTTTGGAGTTAATGGATCCTTCTCGATTTTAACCCTCGACCTGTGGCGCCCTTTTCACATACGAGATTCGTCGCATGGGGTCTTTAAAAACCTCCAAGGTTTGTAAGACTATTTTGACCATACTTTTTAATGTTTGATGAGAAATTGTATTTTTATATGGAAATAATTAAAACAAAAATATTGACATTTGAAATTTTTAGCAGTTATTAAGAAAACACTAAATATAAATAAAATTGAAGATTAGGAACCATTTCTATTTGGATTCAATCGTCATAGAACAAAAACTTATATCTCCTAAAAAATTAAAAACTTATTTACTTTTTCTATACATAACAAATGGTAATGAGGTTAGGAAAGAAATAATTGGCCAAGTGCGTGTCGGGCCACGCGCAGTGTAGGGTTCCGTAGTTACGAATGCCAAATTTGAATTAATGCCACTAAAAACGGGACACTTGACTATAACAAATTTTTTCACTTTAATACTAAATATTTCTGAAATGGATCCCTAAATGTAAAAACGGTGTTTACAAGCTCATAATATTTTTGAAAGACCTATTCAACGATACCCCACATGATTGGTTAGTCGAGAAAATAAAATTGACTTTTGACTTAACTTGTATGGGAGCTACCCTAATAAAAATTGTTTTCAATATTTTATTTTACCACTTTTTTTCCGCATAATTAATATACATACCTATGCCAAATTACAGCTTTCTAGTACTTATAGTCGCTGATTAAAACCGCGGACGGACAGACAGACAGACAGACAGACATGGCAAAACTATAAGGGTTCCTTGTTTACTACGCAACCCTAAAAACTAGAAAATTGAGAGAGTTCGACGAAAATAAACATAATATTCTTTAATTTGAAAAATAACGCTAATTTTCATTCGCGATACAGTCTGTACAAATAGATTCGGTATAGATCGGACATGTTTCCCTTACAAAAGTAACAAATCTGAATCTGTGTAGTGTTCATTTAATTCATCGGAGTACTCCAGGTTCATGTCTTCATCCTTCAAGCCACCCAAGCTCTCCTCGTCAGGTTGTTCTAACCAGCCCAAAATACGTTGCTGCTGATGTTCATCCATTGTTATGAGATCCAGTTATCTATTTCCAAGTAAAATGAAAAAAATCACAAATACGCATCGAAAAATACTCATATGCAGAAAATACTAAAATAAAATACGCAAGTTTTTACTTACGCGATCCGTCGCGTGGGGTCACTGGGAGCCTCGCGCAATAACACGTCTGTATCAACCGGCGCCTGCGCGCAAACCAGAGGGGCTAATGTTAGTACAACAAAGTAGGAAATTATGGATATATGAATATATAAATGATATCGATTCAAAATGTATTCTATCTTTGTATGATCCTTACTTATATAAACCAAGATCATTTTATCTGGTCATATAATATAAGTTCTAAAGTAACTAAATAGTTCAATAGAGTTTGAAAAGATGTCTCTAGTTACTTACTCATTTCTTATCGATAGTAGATTTTAATAATAAAAAAATATATAATTCGAGAAAATATACAGATGAGGGTGAAAATAAAACCAATAAATATGTCGTTATGATTTTAACTAAAAAAAAAAACATTTAACAAACCATATAAAGATAAATGTCCGTAAAATTACATCAACGTCAATTTGTTCTTTGTACAATTTCTATATCTGTAAATGGCAATACCGATAAAGTTTTTTTAAACTTGTACTAGTTTGTAATGTGATGTGATGTGAACTTTGGTGTGAAACAAAAATCAAGAAAACTTACTAAATATATAAAGTATGTGCTGAGACTGAGACAAATAGAACTGTGTTATATTTAGATATGTTTTGTCATTTCAACCATCTTCGCGGTGTGAAGCGGAAATAAAATTTTCAATGCATAACTAACCAAATCTGTTATCTTTAGTAAGAATTAGCTATATATATATATATAAATATATATCTGATTTCAAGATAGGTCTCATTTCAGTATATACAAAAGTACTCTGTGGCGGAAACAGAAGGCCAATGATAGATAATTATGCACTATATATATTATTTTATTAGGTACCTAAACGTTCAAAGCGGTAGCACGGTTTGTGCTACCGCTTAAATTTGTATTTTTAAAGTATTTAATATTTGTATTTTTTCGAAACTTAGGCTTTCAAACACCCCACGCGACGACTTGAGGGTTAAAACATCATTGTTTGCGACTTACTTTGTTATTGTTTAACCTATCTATAACTCAGTGTAATGTAATTTAAAAATTATGCTACTTCTTTTTGGTCAACCTATTTTATTCATAATTTCGTTCAATGATATGACGTTTTCCCTATTTAAATATACAATTATATTAATAAATATAAATATACAATAAAAGTATATATAAATATATTTACAATATGTTTCGCAAAAAAAGGAAGTACAAGTAAAATCTGCAACACAAGCTTCGTCAAAAGATTTTTCGTCTTGTTTTAAATTTCTTTCTCAAAAAAATAAAAAAAAAAAGTTTAAACTATGGTTACAGAAATTTACTCTTTGTGACATAATTATGTACGTAACCATATGTACCATTTCACGTCGAGCCTTTGGTGTAAATAAATGTGTATGCATGTGTGTAGGTACATTTTTAATAACTCATACATTGTTATGTAGTTGCTATCTAACAACAAAGCGAGCTAACTGTAAAGAAAATTTAGGTGACAGCAACGCACAGGGAGGCTCACAATGCGCGTAATCTGCTAGCAGAGCCCAGGGTTGCCTCGTATTTAATTTTTTACCTAAATGTTCGGGAGATATTCATGTTAGGTATGCAATTCATTTCTTAATACAGATCGTGAAAGTCACTACAAAAATTTCTAAAAGTCATGATTTATTATATTTATTTCCAGTCAAAATATTCTTCTTCTTTTTCAGTGTGTTACTTATCATGTGTGCATATATACATCATATTTTAATTTTTCAAGAGACAAAGACGTGATTAAATTGTAACTCTCAGATCATAAGATCAAAAGATCACATTCAGCGGTATGGTAGGCGGATATTGTACGAGTAACTACTCGTGATACTAATATCTCAATTATGAATTCATGAACAGTAAGTCATCGGTAAATCCTCATCACGTCGAACGTGACAGGTCAGGTGGTTGACACGCTGCTAGAGTCGTAGTAGATAAGAAATATAAAATGATACGCGTGGGTATATATAATATAAAATAATCTATATTATTTACGAGTAGGACATATTCAAAGGTATTTTGGGTTTCAAACCGTTTCAATAAGAAAATGTGAATGGTCCCGGCCTTAAGGCGGCCCTTCCCGGCCGCTCTGTCGTCAACACGAACATAGTTTGAAAAGTTTGTTATTTCATCCAGGGAAATGCAAGAAAAAGAAGCAAAGCAAAAAAGAAGACATAGCGCCTGAGGGCTCGATTTACATACTATTGAATGAAATTATTATTATTATTATGTTGGTACGCTTTCAGCCACGGGTCCATGGGAACCCGGTCCTTTGAGGCGTTCATGGGGCCAAAGCCAACATGAAGAGGCCTTTTAGTACCTTTTTATCTAAAAAGTAAGATGGCTGCATCTATGGAGGTCTATCCCTTAATGTACCATTAAGATGCACTAACGGACAGTCCTCCACAGCTGCCGAACTATTGCCAGGGAGGGATTTACTTGATTTGGGCTTTATAGATGGGATGTTAGTGGACCGGATAACTGGGTTATGGAGTGAAATACGGACATCTACCCAAAAATCTCTCACAACAATTTAAGCCTGGTAGATGGTGACTCGCTGCTCGTTGGCTACACTGCCTGTGGGCACCCTAACTAGCCACGAAACTACTAAAAACATTATTATTAACTATCCATTGAACGAATATTCACTTTTCATTGGGTGCGGAAATTTCATAAAACTTGTTTCAGATAATACGAGTTTTTCAGTAAGCCTTACAAGTGTGTGAAATAATTTATTTTTATTTAAAAGTATCATTATATTTGCAAGGTTGCTATTGAAATATTTTTTACCTTAACAATTTATAAGTACTTTAAAAACGGTCGAAGTTCAAGTAAAATGTGTGCAGATTTTTAGAGGTTTGTACTGACTTTGTGCCATTAAAAAGACTAAAAACTAATTTTCCATTGAATTTGTATGAAATTTTCTTTTTCCGAGCAGTTTTTATAAGTTGATCGCCTATAACTTTTTAATTTGTAAACCCTACTTAGCTCTAATAGTTTTTCTTTAAATTTCATTGTATATACACGGATTTTTTCACGTGTCCAAACAGATCTAACCGTTTAGCAGATAGAGGGGGCGGGGGGAGGGGGGGGGCACTTGACTCTTACAAAAATTTTCACTTTAAAACCAAATATATCAGAATGACTTTCCACTTGACTATTACGGGAGCTACACAATTTTTTTTATATATATTTTATTTTACCACTTTTTCCGCATAATTTATATACATACCCATGCCAAATCACAGCTTTCAAACAGACATGGCGAAACTATAAGGGTTCCTTGTTTACTACGGAACATCAAAAAGGTAATCAAAATAGTAATGAGTTGCAAGCCTTATCGGATTTACAACATCTTTGGAAAATAAAAAAGGCCTGAAGCGCACCCCGAAGTATCACAACGCAGGACTACCAGAAAACGTGCTAAAGTTAGAAGGCTTATTTAAGCGATTTTAATTTTGTCAACTTCAAAAGTTCATATGGCAACCCTGTTCGAGCTGTAGCTTGCTTTATTGTGATTTAGAATGCGGCGCTGTGAATGCGCGTCGATAAATTAGATCTCAATCACGCAGAAACCATACATTACGTCAAACAACAGACGTATCATTTCGTCATGGATTTCAAGGGGCTTTATTGGTTTTCGACACATTTGCTAATTAAATTTCGGAAGAATGAACGCGTAACAGGTAATATGATAGTAGTTAAATGAAAACAAGCTGCTATTTTTTGCGAAATGAGTTTTAACATTTTTAAAATTCTTTTATTACATGAATGAATAATTTTTCGTCAATAACGACTATCACATGCCATGGAAACATGCCTTTTATACGAGTCTTAATTATCTTTATAAAAATCACATCGCAATGTTGCTTGTGATAAAACCATATTGATACATTTTAAAAGATATCTACGTACGAGTAGTTTTGCACAACAGATCATAAGAAAATATTTAAAATGCAGTGACGTAGGTAATCTCTATGATTATAAGATCTAAGTTGCATGACTGGCGTGCAAAATACCAAGCAATATAAGATTGTCCAATATCAGTTTCGCCGCCGGGTATATTTCATGAGTATTAAGAATGGGTGTCGTCCGCGGGAGCGAAGTAACGTAGGCTAGGGGACAGCATCCATTGTTTATGCATGAAGTTATTATTTATGAGCAAATATCTCGGCGTCGCCATCGGCTAGGAGCAAGTCTAGAGCTTGATTTTCATCTAACATTTTTTAAGCTGGCAATAATTCATGACCGTTGCTAAAGAGAGATCAGTCTGATAGAAGATTGAAATTTTAATACTAATGTATCTACATTCAATTTTGGTAGATCTGTAAAGAAAGATTAATGCGCAAGTACAATACATTAAGTACTCTCAATCAAACAGACATCTTTCTCGCGTATGCTGCTGGAGCGATGGGTCCCATTAGTCTCTCTCCTGAAAACCACCCATCGTTTCCACATACATCAATCAGTGCTCTTTTCCACGTGGAACGCTTTGTTTTTATTAACCAGAAAATTTTGCTTAGGGACCTTATATAACTTGGAAACAGAACTAACATAAGTAAACACGAATAAAAATGAAAACAAAGTTGTAATAAACTCTTCTGTCACGAGCATGTTATCGTACTCGTAGTTTCCGAAACGTTTTGTTCCGAATAACGTCTTGTATTTAGTATAAATATTTCTCGGTATAGGATTAAGATGGCTTGAAGATGCTCCAATATTTATACCTTGTTTTATGTTTCTATCACGTTCGGGATTAAATTGTTTGGATTTAAGCATCTTAGTCAGATTAATCTGAACGAATTCAGTTAACGGTAAAATTTTTAATTTTATTTATTTATTTTGCCAAATGTCGAAATATGTAAGTCAAAGTTACATAACTTACATAAAACAAAGAAAAATTCGCATTTAAAATATAGCTTCTATACTATTGAAGATATTTTCTCTACATATAATAATACGTAATTTAGTAAACAGGAACATAATGATAATATACAAATTGACCTATCAGATGAAACAAGGTACCCATAACTAGTCGAATTATGAAAAACAAAAATCATTTTAAATTTTTGTGAGACGCTAATATCCTAAAATCATTTCAGTAGGTCCCTTTTAAGAAACCTCAAGAGCGAATTGATAAAAATAAAGTCACCCAGTGCCTATTCACATCACTAATGGGTAACCCACAGTCTGAATTACATTTTATAATCTGAAATACACTTGTCGCTGTGTCGTATTTTAATTGTTAGCCATTCGGGTCTCTTATAGTTAGGCCAAGGGCCTTTCCTTTTTATTTCCAACAACTTAAATCCGTTTCCTCTCAATCTATAGGCTACAACAATAATTTAGATGTACGTACAAATATTAAATTTGCTATTGCCTGAAGCGTTGCCCTAGTTGAAAGATTATAACCAACCACGAATATGAAATGTGCATCTTTTCACCCGCAGTGGTTAAGGCTGCGATGTAACTTCGAGGCATTGTGCTCACCGCCATTGTACGGCCGGTGTTCAATCCTGGTATAACCATTGAAACATGAAAGCAACTTTATTTAATGCGACGCAGTGTTTAAGTACACGAGTAATCCGCTCTTGCATGCACCGGCTGATCCAGAGAGAGGAGGGGGGGAGAAGAAGGCCGACAGGGCTTCAATAGTTTTATTAAAATGAGGCTTATTAAAAATTATTGTCTTTTCATTCTATTGCAAGACTCCTCAAAGTAAATACTTCTCAAAGTAAAAAGTAAATACTTAGATGAAAATAATATGCTAAGTTGCTAGCTCATTGGTTATATAAATCTTTATATTCTCGTATCTGTGTTTTTTTCCTGTAGTATAAGATGAAAAAAATAAAAAAAATTATTACAATATCTATTTAAAGAAATCCATATTCGGACAAAACGTATAAGTAGGCAGAATATATTTTCGTACTTCATTGCTGAACTTGAGGCTTCATATAAGCGAGTCTATAAATCTACAACCTTAATAACAACTCCCTCCCCCCCCCCCTAAGTTAAAGAATGCATGCGCCCTTGCTTGTATGAACGAATAATCGTTAAAGGGAAACGCATCGCGCTTGAATAACTTTCATTCACGTTCAAACGAAATACACCGTAGCTTTTTACTTGCATGTTGCAGTTTTTGCTTTATTAGCGTTAATATGTACCTTCGTATTTATAAAATGTTTTCTTTTTTAAAACAACTTATACATTTTAAGGATAATAATAAAATTAAACAGAACTTATGTTTTTTTTTGTTTGAAATAGCCTTTTTCTAATTTTTCTGGGTCTTGAATGTTTATCTATATTTGTATTTGTTATAAAATATAATATCGTTGAATTAGTATCACATAACACAAGTCTCGAAATTACCTTGGGACTAGCTCAATCATTGTAATTTGTCCCTATTTATTTATTTTAGTATTTTTCAAAGCTCTAGCATAAATTGACCAAACAGCGCAATATGATTTATGAATATTATATGACAGATCTTGAATATTCATTTTGACACATAAAAGCATTTTGGTTCACAGATTTCAAGGTTCTTTCATATATCGCTTGTTTTCCGTAAGTCCACCAAAAGCATCTGGCTAAAGTTAATGACCAAACAAGATATTTGGACCAAATTTTGATATACCGTTCAATGTACGGAGAAATAAACCCAATCTAAATTTGAACCAGACCCGCGGTTTTTCATCACGCAGTAGGCCTTAAGATATTTCAGCTATAAGATAAAAATATTCGGCCCTAAATTTTAATGTATCGGTTTGACTTCATTTTTTGCCAAAATATTTAAGTCTACAAGATAATGACAACGAAAGATCTTCCGAAAACAAGCACAGAACTGGCCTGAGTAGCCTCTTATAAGAATTATTTCTGTTTCGCCCGCCGAAAAATTGATAGTCATTCAAGACATTTTGTAAGCTGTTTCATAGTAAATTTCTTCAAACTTAATTTATATTGTTTTATGAATAAAGGCAGCAAATCCATGAGGCTAAGAGCGTCTGGTGTTTGAAAAGTGCTAAATGCAATTCCTGGCCAGATACCTTAGAAAATATAACGTATTGAATTTCCGAATACAACAGGACTCTACTCGTTGGCTTTTGTTTATCTTCTATATCTATACATATAATAAAATCGTAACCGATCGCTGTCTGTACATGGAAGATAAATAAGAAAAAATATTGTTGGGGGCTTTCATCAACGCAAAAGAACACAAAACTATGATTTTTAGAATTTTTGTCTGTTTGTCTGTGCGTTTGTGCACGCTAATCTCAGAAACGGCTGCACCGGTTCGGTTGCGGTTTTCACTAATGTATTTTGATAAGCCTCACTTAATATTTAGTGTTTGTTTCATCTAAATCCGTTCATAAATAAAAAAAGTTATATCAATTTAAAGAATCAGATCATCAATTTTTGTTTAAAAAATTGCTATAAAATAACTGTTTCGTTACATTGGCTAAACCTTGTGTTATAAAATGATGATTGAAAATTAATAAAACCTGCCAAGTGCAAGTCGGACTCGCGTACGAAGGGTTCCGTACCATTATGTATACTAAATCACTTTTGCTGTATGGGAGCCCCTCTTAAATATTTATTTTATTTAGTTTTTGGTATTTAATGTTATAGCAGCAACAAATATACATCATCAATAAAAATTTTAACTGTCTATCTATTACGCTTCATGAGATACAGCCTGGTGACAGACAGAAGGACAGAAGGATAGTTAAGTCTTAGTATTAGTAGTAGTAAAAACGGAGTCGTTTTTACCCTTTGGGTACGGAACCCTAAAAATTGGCAATTTCGGTAAATTTGAAGCATTCTTACAAAATTGTTTTTTTGGTCACCAATAGATGTCGCTGTTCAAAAATTCAAAAATTTAAATTTACAAATTTATAGTTTAAGTGCTTCTCTGGGCGTCTGCAGACAAAGCTGAGGGCCGCAAGACCTAACGACGCCCTACCGCCATTCTTAGCGTGATTGCGGGCGGGATAATAAAAAAAGGAATTAAAATTGGTAGTGACAGGATAGCTTCCTAGCTGCTGATTACATTTCCACCCATTCACTTGATCGGCTTTTACGATCTGCGTGGAAAGAGTTAGATATTCATTTTTTCTGTTCTCCTAAACCATCATGGAGACAAAAGCGCGGTGAGTGCCGCGCTGCCTGGTACTCCTTGACTATGAGACAGATTAGGTTAAATTAGGTTCCCACCCTGACGGACTGCCCAGCCTGGGCGGAAGACCGTGCTGAAATGTGCACGGTAGTGGGGGACGGATGACCTTCCGCTGTCGACTGTGGTTCGTCACATGAACGTCGTGAAGAGCAGTGCAGGCCTTTGCGGAGAGCGTCATGCTCTGCAAAGAGGTGGCGGAGAGAGACCGGGAGGCAACAACCGACCTGGCTATCCATCCCCGGCGCACAGGGCGCAGGAGACGGGCTTTTGAGCTGCAACTGATGCCGCCATAACGTTGGCCAATCGTGCGATGGAAACTGGGTTTCGCTCAACAAATACGGTCCTCCGACTTGAAAACGCGTTTGTGCCAACACGCGCCTTTACCCTAACGGGTACAATTTTTCTTGATTCATTTCCTCACGTTAAAAAAGGGAAGTTTAGGTTCCACCCAACTTCCCGTGGTGGACGAAACGGTAGGTCTTTTCAACATGAAAAAAAAGTTACGTAAGGTTTGGTTAGCTAAGGGGCTTTTGGAGTAACCATGCCAACATCATTTAGGACTGTTATGTGGCCTCTTTCCATGAGCATCTGCTTTTCATAGTGATACGCGTAGTACACTGACGACATCCCAGTTGCCGGCCAGGCTCAGCTGGCACTCTTCGCCGACGACACGGCGTTTCTTGCAGTTAATTTCAGTCCTAGGCGCCCTGCTTGACAGGCTTTCAAATGGAGGTTCCTTAGTGAACGTCAACGCTTCCTGCCACCCTTAAAGCTCTTTGGGAAAGGTGTGCCGAGGTACGCCAAATATCTGGGAGTACCTGAAGTTCGGCAGATGCCTCAGCTTGAAAGCCCACATCGATAGGGTGGTGGCGATAGTATAAGTGACCCAATGGAATCTCTACCCAGTACTTTTCTCTCTCTTTCCGCTATGGACGCGGTTCGGGATGAAGTCGCACTTAAGAAAACCTATATTTTAGGGGCCGATGTGGCTCCGCGTTACTTGAGGAACACCGTCATGCATTGGGACTTAAAGTAGGAATGCTTATTTCTCTACTTTAATAAGCATTCAGTTTTTGAGCAGTACCGAATCTAGAATTGTTTAGAGGGGGGGAGGGGGGAAGCAAAATATGCTAATATGCCGCCCCTGTTGGTTTTGCTACCTATTTGGTTACCAGTACCTTGCTTACTAAACTGCATGTCGTGTCTCAGTCCGTCCTGACCATAAGGTTTCATTTTGCAGGCCCCTAATAACTAGACGACATCCCCATTCCGTATCGGTAGCATGGGAGGGATGGATATATTCGACGATTTTGCCGCCCTTTTGATTTCGCCACCCGGGATAAGTGCAGTTCTTTTTTGTACTTAAACTAAATCGCTATCTGTACATGGAAGATAAATGAGAAAAAATATCGTTGAGGGCTTTTATCAACGCAATAAAACACAAAACAATGATTTTTGGATTTTTGTGTGTTTGTCTGTGCGTTTGTGCACGCTAATCTCAGAAACGGCTGAACCGATTCGGTAGCGGTTTTCGCTAATGTATTTTGATACGCTTAACTTTACATGTAGTGTTTGTTTCATTTAAATCACGGCCTACATTTTTATTCGAAAAATTGATTTTAAAGTTACCAATGCAACCGATTGGCTAAAACTTTTGTTAATCGTTATATAAAATGATGATTGATTGACTCGCGCACAAAGGGTTCCGTGCCATTATTTATAAAAATCATGTTTGTTGTATGGAAATACCTACCTACTTAAATACTGTTTTATTCTGTTTTAGTATGTGATGTTATGTATAGCGGCAATAGAAATACTTCATCTGTGAAAATTTAACTGTCTAGCTATCACAGTTTATGAGATACAGCCTGGTGACACACAGACGGACAGTAATAGAAATACATCATCTGTCAAAAATTTAACTGTAAATCTATCACAGTTTATGAGATACAGCCTGGTGACAGACAGACGGACAGTAGAGTCTTAGTAATAGGGTCCGTTTTTACCCTTTGAGTACGAAATCCTAAATATTTTCAAATTCGTGGTTTCGGAGCGTTCTTAAAAATTGAGCGGCCACCATGCCAGGTCTGTGAAGCACGAGTAGCACATGGGCCTGGCAAAAGCGGTAAAAGCGTTGACACCGTAAGTTTTACAGCGGCTAGGTATTGCCGCTGTAAACCACCATCACTATCTGTGAAAATTTCAACTGTCTTGCTATCACGGTTCATAAGATACAGCCTAGTGACAGACAGGTCTTAGTAATAGGGTCCCGTTTTTACCCTTTGAGTACGGAATCCTAAATATTTACAATTTCTATGGTTTCGGAGTGTTCTTAAAAATTAGTTTTTTTTTTTGGCCACCGATAGATGATAGCGCTGTTCAAAATTTTTAAATTTAAATGCGAATCTGGGCATATTAACATTTCGTAATGAGCATCAGTTCTAACTACTAAAAGTCACCGTCCAATAATAGGTGCACTATGAACCCTATCTGGAATCGCAACCAAACAGTGGAACGGAAAGCGAGTTTTACAGCCTCTGCAGACAGAGCCTAGGGTTGCAAGACGCCAAACAGCCATTCTTATAAACTAAAGTCCACGCTGACTAAGTCGCGGGCAACAGCTAGTGAAATAATAAATATGAAGTTTGAAGAACTATGAAAAGGTTTCATTTGAATACCAACTTAGAACTTTACCTGACGGACTTTCATTTCCTTCTAGATTTTGTCAGATTGGCAGAACGTACTTTTTATGTCAGAATATAGCTGATGCCCGACGGAAGAAACTCTGTCGAAATGTTCTGTCCGAATCTGAATTCTGATTGATTGTCATATGTCATGCTTTCACTGGTGTTTTGGAGTAGTGAATCAGACTCGTCAGATCTCTTTGTGCAGATAAAAAAAATCTCAATCCAGTTTACATGTGTGTGAAACATATACCATAAATCAAGTTAGTACCGTTAGTAAGGATCATAGAATTATAACCCATGTAAGGATATATTTTCTTTGACTGTTTGCAAGACAATAAAGAGAAGAAAAAAATGCTTAATAAAACCTAGTGCTGAAGCGTTGCAATAGTGATGCCTGTGTGGTCTTTAAGAAGACAAGTTCGGCTTACTGCCGCGAAAATACTTAGCTTTTATGTATTCTTTTACCCTTTTTATTAATTGTGAGTAGGAGCAATATAATTTAAATTAAATTAAAACTATAAATAGTAAAATTAAAATAAAAACTAAATAAGAACTAAAATAACCTTAAACTTAAAAATATAATTACAAATTATATAGTCCTACTAAAATATCACCCCTTGCCCCCATACCTGATAAGTGAAGAGGCTTGGTCCCAAATACGATCACGAAAATCTATATTAAGAAAGGACGAAAGGGAATTTTAAATAAACGCATCTAACCTGTGGAGCAGATGTGGACGTTTCCAAAAATGGCTGTATAGCAAGTTATATGTAAAATTTGGATCGAACAATTTTTAAATGATGAGTTTATAAGACGGTTGACTGCTACATTTCAAAACTTGCAAATACCCTGCAGAAAGTGGCATTCTGCAACCGCTAAATCCAAAGGCTAGACTGAAAACATGTGCAGCATATGAAACGTAAAAGCATACGCCACAAACGTACAGTTAAAAATGTAAATGTGGCAATAAAACATACGTGGAATAAACTCAGGTACGGTTTACAAAAAATGTGGGTAGCTGTGAAAATGTGAGCACCCTCTCCCGTGCTATCTGCTGGCGAAACTAGCAGAAGAGGGCTTGGAGTGGTCGCAACACCACTCACTACTGAATAAATATGGATACGTTTCGGCTAAAATGTTTGTGGGTTTACCTGATGCCCTTTTACTTTTTAGTTTATATTTTTCATCTGTTTTTAGCTGTGTTGCTGAGTTTTACCCGTAACATATCTGGGGCTATATTAAAGCTAGCATTTACTTAACTTATTTCATACAAACGCGGAAAAGGTTATCTCTCTAGCCTTCTCCAATTTTCACGAATTTGTAAATGTTGTAGGTCTCATGGTTCTTTTTTGATTCTAATTTATTTTATTTGTAAACAGGTAAAATATCATTGACACTCCAAATAATAGTGTTACGAATTTTTTGTATCATATTTAATAGCATCCTTGGCTACACAGAGGGTCAAAATGAGCAGTATTGTTCGTTCATTCGGTATTCCTAATAATGGAATTATTGGCAATGGGGCACCTTTATCATCAATCATCATCATCGTGCCAGCCAAAGGAAGTCTACTGCTGGACGTAAGCCTCTCTCAAGACGAGCGTTTCTGTTTAACCATTACTGATTTTATGATTTAGTTTTCTTTTACATATAACAAGAGATACTCAACATTTTATTAAGTATAAAAATCATACTCGTGCAAAGCAGGGATGTAAAAGCTTAATTTGTATAAATAGGATCAGTGGGATTTTCACTACGCGGGATACTTCAAGTTTGAATCCTGATTAGCATTCCTCAATATCTCTTTCATCTTTGTAGCTATTCAAAATTAATATCCAAGAATTATATAAACAATCTCATTTTACAAAAGTAGAATAAATACCGTTTCAAATCTTTATCTTGGTATACAGAAAAGCATTTTGTAAGCTTCAACAACAATTTTTAATACTTTAGACCTTCAGAAATTATTAACGGGATTATATTTTCATCCCACATTTGGTAACTTTTCCACAAGCGACTCTTAATATTTCAGAAACAAGATATTTAATTTAATTTTAAATTTCAAAGTACATTTAGACTTCTCCAGAATACTGATGATGCATGTTAAAATGTTTGATCACAGTTCCAAGTCTTTCTGACTTACTGCCTACTTCAGCGAGACCAGGAATTCTAGACTCACATTTAGAAAATTGAAGTGACAACAGTTTGTTTTGGTGGATGATTGTTTTTTGAGTGTTTGTTAATTTCTCTTCGAAGCACGCAGCGAGCTCGTGATATTATTCCCGTATGTAATTATAAGAAAATCCTCCTGTGATTGGGAGACGCCTATGTAGTCTTAGAAATAGCTTGATGGATTTTACCTAGAGAGTGAAAACGGATATATAATTTTTTTTTATGGTATGGCCGCTTACGAGTTACAAAAAATTACAAACTGTATGATTAAATGTAATTTGGATGCTAGAAAACAACATATAAACTCGCTTATCCCACCATAATTCAGGTTGCAGCCTAAGCATACTGCTGCTGTCTTTTTACATGACTGCGTCAGAAAGAGAGTTATGTTTTCTTAATGTATGTATATTTCTATGGGAAGCTCTACAGCCTGATTGGCTTGATGGATTTAAGCTCGACAGGTATCGTTGGATTTGTTTTAGTTATGAGAATGACACTAAATACAAAAAATTGAACAAAATAAAAATACTGAATTTCCAAAAAATTTCAAGTGTGTAATTGCTTTTTTTATGAATTACTTGTCAGTTCATTTATTAAGTTAGATCATTTTAATGCATTCGGTATAATTTTTCCGTTTTTTTATAAATTTGTTTATCATTTAATTTACAGACTAGTGTCAGTATTTTAAACCACTCTAAAAGAAGAAGATTTAAGACCAAATAGCTATCCTATTTGTATTTACATTTATGCTGGAGTTTTGTGCTATTTTGCGCCGACGGCGACGTAAACCACGGTCAGCACCTAACCTCAAGCAAGACGGATGGTACCGGAACGCGATAAAATGTCAGAAACACGAACAGCGTACCGGATATTTAAGCACATTCACTAATTAATTTATGTCTAAATTATCTCAGTTTGGGGAGAAAGCGGTATCTCGCATCGCGCTTTTTGAATAATAGGAATGACATAAGCTTTAAAATCTCAAACCTTGGAAAAATAACTGTTAAGTAAACATAAGACAATACGTCAGTCAGAACTGAATGCAGGAGACTTAACACATGGAGTTATCTATAGAGGATAAGTATCTTCAAATACAGACAAATCAAAGGCGGAAATGATAATGATTAATGTAAATACATAATGCAAATTGAAGTCTCTAGCGTCTATATGTCTGTGTGGAACATGCCAGTGATAAAGGCGTATCTCATAAATTATAGCTGAGTTTTGTAAAGAACTAAGAATCTAACGAGAGACACACATAATACACACATGTATAAACCACTTACTAAGCATTAATTGCTAATGTCACGATATCCATCCACAACAGTGCCAAAGTTCAACAAATCGCAATAAACTACAGCAAAAATATGATCAAAGATGTAGAAGATACGACGGGCATCTCGTTAGTCTCCCGAAAAGTTAACGTATTACCTTGTCAAATGCAAACAGGGTCAGTGAAGGGCCATCGCCACCTACCTGACCTTTGTCCCGACCGCTACTTCAAGTCGCTGACATTTTTTCAGCTTTTTTTCTTTTTGCGTCCAATTATTTTCTTTGATTTATTCTTCCCATGTTTGGTTTATTTCATATATTATGTTCGCATTTTCGTCAACCATTAAAAAAAATAAAAAGTAATACTAAAAAGAGTATATTCTTAGAGATCTCATCTCTTAAAATAAAAAGAGATGAGATCTCTAAGAATATACTCAGAATACTATAATTAATATTTTTATTTTGTTATGTAGGTAGTACATCTCAAAGATTTTTTGTACCGGATTATAATTCTATAACTATTATTTATAATTTTATTCGCTTACTAGGCATCGTAGATTAAAACTAATTTAAATAGAGGTTTATGTGATCGTTTATATTATAACAACTTTGTTGCTAACTCCAAAATAACCAGCAATAAACTAATTTAACTATCCCCCAAACTTTCCCATACAGGATGGGTGCGCTCTCATTTAAATCTATACTGATATAAGATACAAAAACAAAGTAACGAAAATATGGGTATAACCGTTTATATTTACTATATTAAGAGGAAACTATGATTGTTTGTTGGTACACCCTTGAAGTCAGTAGAAAGCATTATGTAAGAAGTGGAATATCGGTTGAAATGGAACGCCTAAGACGGACTTAACAGTAGAATAAAGTTCTAGAAGTATGTGCGCAAATGAAGTTGCATAAGAAGTTACTGGATTTGGGAATGTTTAAATATTATTTTATTTATCAATGGGCAAAAAAAATGATAAACGCGAGTTTTTTTATCATTTTTTTTTCCCACCGAATGGTAGATCTCACAATCTTTGAATCCCTAAAACTAGATCTATTTTATCAAAAATATTGTGTTATACTTATAAATGACATACTGCCTCCGTAGTCCAGTGGTTAAGGAGTTCGCCTTGGGATTGACTGGGGAGCATACTATGCGAAAAAGTTGTTTCCAGTCTGGTTAGGATATTGCAGGCTTGAATCACTTGATTATCCGAAAATAAAAATGATTCCGTGTTTCGGAAGGCACTTATAAACTGTGGGTCCCAAGAAACGCCATCTAGCGTTTGCTCATCAAACCTATCCAAGGATTGGTTCTGTTTTACCCTTTGGGTTGCGGAGGTCTGACGGCAGTCGCTCTGTATAAAAACTATTTACCTCGTCAAATCACCTTGGTCAGGTAAGCGAACCCCGGGCTTTGAAGTGTTACTGCTGAAGATGCAACCAGGAATAAGCTCGGATGATGATGACTTATAAATAGGTAACATAACAATAAAAAAATATATTTTGACAAAAATGTACTTGGTTCATATAATTAATGTTCTGAAATATATATAAAGTACTCTTTCAAATAAAAATTAAAAATCTGCTTAAAAGGTTACGATGACATTGACAAATAAACAGATACACACATATCAAACTTTTAGCACTCCTTTTATGCGTTTGGGGTTATAACAAAACTTGGCTGGACAAGACGAACACTGAAGTGAATATTTTTGCATGGATATATGTAAATTTGAAAGACAAAGTTACCTGCATGTTTCTTTTGAGTTCATCGAAGCAGTTCTCTAATAAAATGTAAGTATTACATTTAGTATTGGGAGTTGTAAAAAATTGGCCAAGTGCGTGTTGGGTCACGCGCAGTGTAGGATTCCGTAGTAACGAATGCCAACTTTGGGTTTATGCCAGTGAAAACGCCTAAAAACGAATTTTCTATTGAAAAGGTATAACATAATATCTTTATGCATATCGGGGTAAAAAGAACCCAGGGCTGTAAGCCGTTTCTCGTCTATTTTTGAGTTGTACTCTTTCGTAAAAGTGAATTAGTCGGAAACATAAAAATATTAGGTTTTAAACAATTACTTACTAGTACTACTACTCAAATTCATACTTTATTCCATATTTTTTCTTTGTATGTTTTGTATTATTTATATAGTTACCGTATGAAATTTAATATATGTCATAAGTTCAAAGTTTAGCCCTGACAATAAGTATGATCCAAGCATACCTATGCAGAATCTGAAACTTTAGAATTATCTCACTCGAGGCGAAACTTGGCGCAATTTCGGTCGAGTTAGAGTATTACACCGACCATCGACTCGACTAGAGACTCGTGGAGCACGTAACTGAAATACTTAATACTAGATGTATACAGACGATTAATACGGCTCGTTGAGAAATCAATTTGCACTATTGTACAATCTCTCTCGTAATTGTGTTCTATTGTAGTACTTTTACATAGCAGTTATCTAAAAAAAATGTTTAAGGGATAAAGATGGGATTAGTACCACTTCTTTAACCTTCAGCTCTTGTTTTTGTGTGTAGTATTAAGTGTAAGAGACTTCTATCAGATTTTTCAAGCTGCCCAAATTCAGTTAATGTACGATGAATTTATCTCTTATTAAAGGTCATTTCTAGGCGACTTCAGCTAACAGAGCTATCTTAAGGGGCTACCTGAATTTTCCAGGATCCAGTGCTGGCCCCTATTGATACTGTTAAGAATATATCGATTTTGAATCGGTGCAGCGTTGCACAACCCTAGCGGTGGCGTGAGCGCGAATTTGAAACGGTTTACCAACATTCGATTGGTCCATGAATGATTGCTCAACATTATCTTTAACCCATTAACTTTTCCTCCACAGCACTTTTCACCCACGAATGTTTAGCCAACATAACTTTACGTCAGTGAGTGTTTGAACAACAGAATGTTATGACCATTCACTTTTTACCCAAAGAACATAGCGCGCCCTAGCGGGTATTCGAGGAGACGCGCATCGCAGTCTTGTCTCCAATCGCCGCGGAATGTCTGCGCGATGGCCGCGCTAGGCGAATATTTTAGTTGTAGCTATCAATGATCGATGATAAAGTATTTTGATTGTGTGTTAAACTCTGTTCGGGCGTCAATAACTCGCGAGATAAGCAAAATTCTGGCTACGTAGTGGAAACGTGCCAGGTCCATGGCCTCATGGAGCGTGTCACGTTTAGTGTTAAATTTCTAGTATAATAAAGTTTTGCGTAACCCGGTGACCGGAAATAAACTATTATTGACTATTTGTGTTAAAATCAGTGTGAGATATATTAAATCACGTCAATTGTATATAATTGTAACCTTAAACAGACATGGAGTCTAGTATATTAAAAGTGAACTAGTTAAATAAGAATATTGTAAGAACCTTAAAAATCGTAGTGAAAATTGATTATTATTATTGTCGGTTGTATGAATGCATGGTCACCGACTATTGTTGTACAAGCACTACAGTAATGGTTCCGTGGTTAGTGTCTTGCAATTATTAATTATTATTTTGTTTGCCCAGTTCGCTTAAACTCTGCATAATTTCTACTCTGTTAAATTCATATCTAATAAACAGATAATATCAATACTATCAATAGGCCTGACAGTTCGGCATTTTTCCATAAAAACTATCTATTTTTAAACTATTGATTGTTCGGCAACAATAGGGGTGACGACAGGGTTTGTGAAGTATAATTGTAATAGAGCCATATTTTTAAGTTGGCCATAAAACTAAAAATTCACAAAGATACGAAGCATCAAAGTTCCGGAGTGAGGGCTTGCGACGTCACATCTACGTAAAAATCAAATTCACATCGTCGTCACATCTATGTAAAAATAAAATATGAAATTTCAATGCGCTGTATCTTTGTATGTTTTGTTTTTTTTTTGGAACGAAGTTCCTTACGGCAGGCTTGGAGGAGATAGGGATTTTGCTGCTCGACCGAACTGAAAAAAATGTGATAGTAGAACCGTAAGGATGACCTCGTTAAATAAAACCGTTAAATGAGACGTGCGCAGGCGCGACAGTCGTATACACAATTCTTTTGCAAATTGTGTCGATTCTACATTAGCCGAAGGAACTTCGTTCCTACCTGGTGTCCCACGACACCACATTTCTTTTTTTATTTGCGACAAGAAAAAATATGTGTTTTCTTTTGTCATGCCTATTGCAAACAACATAAACATGCGAGACCATTGACATTCGTTTTTTTTTATTGCTGTATACAACTCTTTTGAGTCAATTTTTTGGTCAGTGCGCGTATGTCAAGCATTTGTTCTATTTATTATCAGATTGACCGTAAGCCCCATGACAATAATCATAATGTGTAGGCAATGTAATCAATAAAAAAATCTAAATATAATTATATATTCGCCTAGCGCGGATATTACTTCGCCCAAATTAGCATGGCATTATTCAAAATGTGTTTATCACTTCGTCCATAACATATACAATGTCCTTTTTAATTAAGTACAAATATTTTAAGGGGTTATTCAGTCCATCATTTTGAACAGCTTTGCCCAATAAATGTATATCGAAATACGAAAAAAAAAATTTAGGTTCTCATACAAATCGAAGTAGTCACGTGATATCGTTACTATGAAAAATGCAAAAAAAATTTTCGTATTTCGATATATATTTATTGGGAAAAGTTGTTCAAAATGATGGACTGAATCACCTCTTAAAATATTTGTACTTAATTAAAAAGGACATTGTATACCTATTCAAAATTATAGCTTTTAATTATTAACTCCCTAGCCCGCGGACGGGAGGAAGGAAATAGCTTTACTATTTAGGGGTTCCTAATCTGGATTTCAGGACCCTAAAAATGATGTGAGGCAAGAAGAACAGGTAGAATCTGTTAAGCAATTTTTAAGCTGAGTAAGTAAAAACACGGGAAATAAGACGTCTTAAAACTAACATGTAAGTTAGTCGTAAAACTTTACTATCTAGCACATCGATACAACGAAACATACGTATTTCACATCTTGTATATAAAAATATTCCCAGCGCGATACCTGTCATAAAAATATGAGACGACAAATTAGGGGCTTTGGTATTCTTAGTGTCAAGCTCTATCCAAATCATTCTTTTTAGAAACTTATGTCTATTCTAAAGGTTTTCATATAAACAGCGGTATGATATGGGTTGAGAATTTTTATTGGTTTTCCTCTTAATGATATTTATGGTTACAAATATTCTGGCTCCAAGAATATTCGAACTATAAAATCTCCTCCAAAACAATATTTATTATGTGTGTAATCTAAGAACCTTTTACAGTGGAAAACACGCAAACACGCAAAACTGGGTAGGTAAACTAGGTATTGTTTCGGAACAGATCCCACTTTTTTTAGGTGATCATCGTCAACGGTAGCAATTTAGTAAAAAAAAGGAACTCGAAAATTCTTAGATCTCCTAATTTACCTTACTTTATAAGCTTAATTCCAAATTTCAAGTTTCAAGGTCTGCTAAAATTCTACCTAGACAAACGAGTTATGTAACTGATTTTTCCCCTTCGAAGTGGTCGCCACACGCATAGTAATAACGTAGGTATATTTTTGATACCTGAACGGGGAGTGACACGTTAAAAGTAAGATCACCTACCTTTTATAAGCAAAACATCTCACTTATATGTTCCTTTGATTGAATTAATTTGTGCACTTCTGCTACCGAATAGTTTCTATTAACCATTAACTGTAGGAACTACAGGTTGCTTTGAAATTGGGAATTAACCAAAAATTAATACAAAAACTGTTTGATAAATAAATAAACAGAAAAAATAGAACGACAGTAGGATGCAACTGGGTATGGGAACACGCTCGGAATTCCTTTTTAGATTTCTCAGCATGAATTACATTCAAACATAATAAACGTGTAAATATATAATTGTAATTCTTTTAAAAATCCTTTATTTTGACACTTTCATCAAAACATTCTGAATATAATTTTTCAAAACTAAAAACCGAATTCACCCCCAAACTTCACATCCGATTTTGATAAAATTTCGATGGTACCACCTGAAAAGTATACCTTTTAAAACAAAAAAGAATTTTTTAAATCGTTCCGGGCGTTTTTGAATAATCGGTGAACAAACATAAAAAAATAAATAAAAGATCGTGACGAATTGATAACCTCCTCCTTTTTTGGAAGTCGGTTAAAAACAAGAATTAAAGACATATTTTTGACGCCAAATATCCACCACCATGCTTTTTTATTTCAAATTTATCTAACGACATCTCTCAAACTAAACTCCATCAGCATTTTAGACTACAGCGCGTGTTAAGGAAATAAATATTCATATACACTCGAAAAACATAACCTGGCACAGAAAGGTTAAAATAACGGTTTTAAAATGCCATTTGGGTTTACCTGTCCTGTCCGAAGCCTCTGATGGTATTGCGTACTACTGACGTACCACCCTCTCTCTCACTAATCAAGGTGACAGACTTGCGGTCTCCTCACACGCAACAACGGTCGAGCACCACTAGGCGCGTTGCAGGCGACCGATTGTATTTAATTGATGACACTGCTCAGCTCATTCCTTTGTGCCCAAGGTATTAATCTGGATGGCAATGCCTATTTACGTAATGGTTGCTACTTGTTACGCTACATATTTGGAGCGTAGCTAAATACTATTCAGTAGGTATTTTACTGAGGCCATGTTCAGCAGTGGACTTCTTGTGGCTGATATGGTGATGATGAATTATTTTAAGTACCTGTTACTTTGTTGTTTGAGGTTTGCAATAAAATGTGGATAACTGATGGAAATGAGACTGGGAAGGCACGGAAGTCTTATGCAGATCCAATTTTTACATTTTATGATAAGTAAGATCATGATAAATATTTATAGATATTACATATATTGTAGGTAATCCAGTTACGCTCTCAACGTTCTGGGTAACAAACTGAACTAACCTTAAGGCAGCGTGAAATATTTGAGACCCTATTGTATAACGAATTATCTACTTGTTTATCTGTTAATATTTCTACTTAAGACGTGTATCTCATTTACGGTATATATTATTGACTTGATAATTAAATTATAATGCTACGATTCTAAAGATGCCTTTTAAATAGGATTAAGAATTATTTGAAATTAAACTTCCGAAGTGGTTGAACACGAAGCGTTGTATAGGTCGGTTCAATTGCAAAGTTCTATCAATAAGCCTTTCGTAACTTGAGAACAGTTTATTTGATACTCCCTCAGTTAATAGGTTTTTAAATTATTCTACATTGTTTGTTTGCTGTATCCTTGCCAAATAATTTTGAATGTTTGTTTTAGGTTCAGGTATTTAAATGTTTTAAGTATTATTATATTTAGTTTAAGTTTAGCTACTGTTCCTTAACTTTCGTTCATTGCTGAACGCTGGAAGGCCACTTAATTTTTCCAAAATAACAAAGAAGGGCGTTGGTGATTGCAGTAGATGGTATAATTTATTCACAGATGATTATCTATTACATATCTCCCTTACTACCACCTAATTATTCAGTACCTAAACTAAATGGCGTTTAAACTTATCATCATCATAGTCAGTTTTTAGGGACCCTCCGCTGGGCATAGGCCATCTGACTGCGCCATCGTGTTTTATCTCTGGCCATCGCAATTCAGTTTCTTCTAGCAACTAGCCTTGCGTCGAACCACATAAAAATCATCGAACCACCTAGAAATCGCCGAGCCACCTAGACATGTACAAAAGCTATCTGTCCTATAAATTCAAAATCTATTACAAAACTATATCAATGAATATCAGAAGAACCAATATTGTATGACATGGTAACAATATTAAGAATGGTCAAATCGGTTAAGCTAACGAATCGATCGTACGCGAGAAATATATTAGTATATACGGTAAATATACGGTTTCAGACGCTATGAATTCTGTGCACGAGGTAAAAATGAGAGTGATACATATATTCTCTTTCAAATATATAGATTTAAGCTCATTATGCGAGTGAGATGCATTTTGTGGTCAGAGAGCAATAAAAGTAATAGGTATTACAAATCTCTTGATTTTCGCGCTACACTTATGCCACAGTGCCTTATGAACTTATTTCTTTTTCTGCTTTGTCTCCTATCGAATATCTGTACTTTGCTGTGAACTTATACTCTTCTGCCTTTCTTCTATTATCTGTGACTATTGTGCTTCTATTGCAACTGCAATTAATAAATTTTTAATCAGTTCAATCCCACCCCTTTAGACAGTATTTAATAACAGTTAAAAAACTAAAAAAAAATTGGCTTTCATACAAAAGTGTGCGGCCGCCTGGGCAATGTGTTTGCGAATGTCGAATTATTATTTGGTTTTTTGCCTGTTATTTCAAGTGGTCTAGTATAAACCGTGGTTTGATTTATCACGGGAATGTCCCTTCCACATTGTAAACATGCTGACTTTCCATTGGTTTTGGAAAAATAATGTCATGTAGTAAATAAATTCCTCTATCCATAATAATTATAAATATAATAAATAAATATTTATTCAAATAATATACGTAATGTTAATGACATAAGATAAAAAACTTTCGAAAATGATTTTCGATCGAGACCACGTAGTTACGCCCGTAATAACTGTCGCGTGACCCCGATGAACTCGAAATCTAACCGGACGACGGTACTACTACTTGATCTCACGATTTTACTTTCGAGTTTTAGTCAACATATTTTGTTCCTGAATTTTTATTTTGACTAGCTTATTAATCTGTATAAGTGGCCCTCGGCTCCAAAACCAATGAAAAATCACCGTGTATATATAAGGTCTAACAAAATATTATGAATCTATTTTAAGGGTGAATTCAGTCCGTGATACTGAACTACTTGCGCCAAGGAACGTATGTTGAAATATAAAAAATACTTTTTGACTTTCCATATAAACTCGGATCAGCTGATCGGTCAACTTGTATGGGAGGCCACAAATTACTTCTCATATTTCGATAAGTGTAATGTAGTAAGAAGACGTAATAAACAAGAATATTTGACATCTACCGGGATTTCGTGAAGTCCCTGATTTCCACATTTCCCTGCGATATATATTATATATATATATAGTACGGTTCAATTGCAAAGTTCTAGTAATAAGCCCTTATATAATAAAATAAAAGAAATTAAATATGTATAAATTTTTATTTGTTTGTTGTTCCATTTACAATGTTTAATTCAAGACAATTCAAATAGCAGCATTGTAATTTACACCTGAGAGAGCGTTACTCTGCGTTCTCAGCAAATATCAATACTTCCGCCCTGCAAAGCAATGTAGAAATGGGAATAGTGGAAAATAAACCCAGTGCATAAATTTATATGAAGCCGTCTGCGTAAAAAAAAAAACTAGTTCAATGGCGATGCTACACGTTCGTGAGAAATTCGTATTTCATGATTTAGATGTCTCGATTTTGTAACGTCTCCATTTTGGTGAAATTTTTAGATATTGTCCTGGTTTCACTAAAAGCTTACTCGACTCGTAGCGACCGCTGCCTCGTAAACTCGATGCATCGTAGCCGTAAGTAGGGTAGGGGCGTTCGAATTTCATCCACAGTAATACATATCGGTAATTATTTCAAGTATCTAGTTAAATCCATTATAAAGAGAAAAAAAAGGTTCCTTGTTAACTTTTCTCGTTTTTAACTTTATATTATTTTCATTATTTGTTGTTATATTTCATTATATATTGCGAGTATGTCCCTTTCACGTTGTATTATGGCCGTATAATACAACGTGAAAGGGACATACTCGCAATAAATCGAACCACAGGCTATACTAGATCACTATAGTATAATAAAATTAAAATAACACCTAATACACCAAAAAAAAATATCGGCCTTCCCATCCAAAGGTGTGCAGGCGCCCGGACAATTTGTATGGGAATGTCGAATTTTTCTTTTTGGTTATTTGTTTGTTATTTTAATTTCATTATACTATAGTGATGTAGTATATAACCCATGGTTCGATTTATTACGGGTATGGCCCTTTCACGTCGTATATTATGATAGTAATACAAAATCGGTCAAAATTTGAAGTGTCTCTATTACGTTTCAAGATATAGAACCCTATGACAGACAGAAGGACACACAACGGACTCTCGGTATTAGGGTCCCGTTGGCACACTTTGGGTACGGAACCCTAAAAATGACGGTAGTTAGTTTAACTAATAATATAACTTCTAAAAAACACACAGGTAAGGATCCGTTTATATCTTATAAAAAGAACCCACAGTTTGTAAATTTGCTCCAGCCAGAATTAATTTAATCCCGATAACTTTGAATAGATGGATACTTTAGTTAGTTCTTATTTTTGCAATCGAAAGAAAGCGCAAAGTTTGTTTTTGCGTCGAAAAGTAAGGGCTCTTGGGATTAAGGTTCCTTGAAGACTTTGCAGTGAAAAGCATAAAGTTTTTATTACAATACGGCGAATTTGAGCCTTGCCCAAGTGCGTTATTGTGGGTTTTAAAAATGTGTTAATTGATATATATTTATTTTATACCACTTAATGAAAGAAAAAATCTAATACCAGTGTTGGCCACTTACATACTTGAAAAATGAACGCCGAAAATTATTTCGTTTTTTAGCAGTTGACCAAGTTTTTGAGGGCCAATATATTGTATCATAATTATCATCATCATCATGGTACATAATGTTTGATGTAATGTAAATCAATGAGCCAGGAAAAAATTATGTAAATTGAAATCTCTATACTGAATACCTACATACTTTTAAATAGGAATACATAAAAACAAGTGCTAGACGCAAGAATGATGTACCATCAAAATGCATTTTAATCCATCAAAACAGTCTAATTCCATCCTGGAAATAGTTGTTAAAATTGTCAGAGTAAGAAATATCATGTAAGTTTAAAAAAAAATTAAGTGTTACTTTTTGTAATGCCATTCATTTTATATCAAGGTAAGGTTTTGTTTCTGACTGTATTTCGGTTAAATCTCTTCATCTAATTGCCTTGCTCAATGGACAAACAGAATAAAGCAACTACTGATAATGACGTTACATACGCCATTACGTCGTTTTTGAACAACGCCCTAGTGGGGAACTGGAAAACAAGGCACCGCACCGCTCCACCTTTTAATAAGGGTAGGAATTCACGAAGCCATAAGAAAGTACATCTTTGATAAAGCACATAGTACAGAAAAAAATCGAAAACGCAAATTAAAATACTTTAAGTATTATTCTTTTTTCTTTTTTTAACAAAACTAATAATAACTATAAGTGTTTTTTCTCTGAGACTTTAAGCTAATTTTATTTCATATAAATAAGTATTAATTAAATTAAACGGCAGCTACGTGGCGAAAATAGGAAGTTTCTCGATAGATTGTTGTTTCATATTAGTTATGACTGCCGAATATGGGCCTCTTACATTGTTCGTAAAATTATTGTCTCGGGTGAAATTAGTTGCCACCCGAAAACTTTATTAAATAAGCCAAATTGAATATTTTAATACTATTTATATAATAATATGATTTCATTTCATAGAAAAAAATAAGTAACGGTGACTAAGTTCTTGTACGTATAAAAATTTCAAAACATCAAAACTTGCGTCCAAATGTTTCCTAATATCAACATTAATTACAAAAATTGAAAAAATCGGAATAAGTTATACTTGCTAGAAAATCTGTTTTCAGATTTTTCTATCACTTTAATTATATAGCCTAGCAAAACCTAGCTCGGGGGTAAAGAAAGTAGATAAGAAATCGTGTCGCGACCGTGAGTGCCAAGCTTTAGCGTTTCTCAAGATTTACGTGTCAGTAAGCCACCCGACCCAAAAAGACAACACTCGAGGTCTATCAGTTTGAAGTGCTTACTTTCAATATAATAAGAAGACACTCTTAGCGACTCACTTGAGAGGGATCTGAGAATAAAGAAGGTTATATTATAATATGACCTAAGTAATATTAGAAAGATAACATGATTTAAAGGTGCAGACTAATGAGCCGTTCTTGAAAATTTCCAGAAATTTTCGAAAAGGTCTGAAAATTTCTGAGATATTTCCCGCAAGAAATTTCTTCAGGAAAATTTTCAAGCAAAATTCTCAGAAAATGTTGGAAATTTCCAAAAATTCCGGAAATTTTTAAGGTAAGAAAATTTTGAATTCAAAACATTCGCGGCGGCACATCACTACTGACGACGTAGCGGCGAAATTTCGGTGAAAGTAGTTGTTGCACGATTATGTATCTAAATGTTAAGTCGCTTCTTTTGACATCCACAGAAATATACAAGACAGAAAACCACACAACAGCCATAATATAATCTTGAAACCTTAAATGTACTCGTAGGGTTTAAAATCAATCACACTCCACTCAACGAATATTAAAACAAATATATAATACGAAAACAAAACCCTCCCTATAGCGCGGTTGGGTAATAAACAATTTATTCAGGGATTCTTATTCTCGTTTTCACTGAAGTCTCGGGCGACAATAAACAAACAATAAAAACATTGAGTTTGCATAAGAATCCCGCAGACGCTGGAGGCAGGATGCGAAGACGCCGATTGCTCCCAATACGTCATACTGAATTATGTTTATTGCCACGGTTTAACTTACTTACATTTATTTGCACGTTTGTTAATCTTTTATTAAATATTGTTTCTTAATTTTCCTGGGTCTTGGGTGTTTATCTATAAATGTATTTTTCATAAAATATAGTGTCGTTAGGTTAGTATTCCATAACACAAGCTTAAGCTTACTTTAGGGCTAGCTCTATCTGTGTGATTTATCCCTATGCATTTATTTATTTATTATTTAAATGAAACAACTATTTAACAACTATTTAAAAAAAAATACTAAATGTATGAAACATTTAGTTTTTTTTTTGCAATTTTCTTGGTATTTATTATCCTGACTTATTAAACCTGCTATTATCAATCATAAAGAGGTAAGTTTAAACCGTGTATACAGTTATGAGAGGTTTTCTCTAAAACTAGAAACTACCTATGGTTTTGATGCACGTTTTATTATCATTTTCAAATCAAGCGCATAAATGAAATAATTTTTTTTTCCCAACATTTACGTCCTTTTTTATAGTTTTATTTTTTCTTTAAGATTTGAGACTACCTATTATCACATCAAAATAGTGTCTTTGAAATTGGTTAAAGTGCTATGTTTTGGAAACTTATTATAGCTTAGTTAAATAACTATTTATTGTTATTATTTATGGTTGTAAGTTTTCTTATAAATAAATAAAATTTCTTCGGAAAAGAAAATATATATAAAACAAACATTGCAAATACAATTTTTGATCGCACGAAACTGAGTCGGATCACTGTTGCTAAATTGAAAATAATTACTTATTTAACTATCCTTTGTATGTCTGAGTTTGATTTGAGATGTGAAATCAAATGTCATTAGTCAAATCAAATTTAGTTGAGAATTCATGATACTTACTGACTAAATTACAGATCCTAATTTCCAATAACTGAATAATATTGAGCGCTCACATTTTGTTATAAATTCTGCTTTGAATTAGTAATATTATTCTTTGATGTAATAACATACCTGTTTTGTTAATATTTATTCGTAGGTAAGTTGAGAATGTAAGTAGCTAAAGAAGCTAAAGAGGAAGACCGAAAACAAAGAAAACTGGCAGGGTGAACCCTTGAAAGTCGGTTTTTTTTTTAAATTTACTTCGCAAAATAACTTTTTCACTTTCTGCTTTGATATAGGGTAATCAAAATGTATGTTCAGTTCGCAGCGTGCGCTGGACGGGAATTTATGACACTAACCAGACACGTCTTCGCGAACGGTTAACTGTTGCACGATAGGATTTTTCACGTAATTTGTTTGCTTGTCACTCCTAATTCAGTACTATCAAGCTTATATCCCAGACAAAATGTAATGTTTTACACCCACTATGCGTATATAAAACGATCTACAACTTTACTAAGCGAACTAACATAATCACTACATGTATTGTAAACAAAGATGAAGAAAGCAAGTAATGGCAGCCATTTTCCCGGCTCGGGAGGCTTATTCTAGAGACTCTTCTTTCATCGCCCTGCACTGCATTAGCAGCGCTGCATGTTAACGCTGCAAGTAACAAATAAAAACAATATGGAATGAATAATATAGTCGTATATATTATAATTCGTTAGACTAGCGACTGTCGCTTAATTATCGCAAACTGTACGGCGGCCGTCGCTTGTTCCCTGCTTTCGCCGTTTGCGTGGTACGAGGCACGCAATAGATGTCAACCGCGACCCGAACGGGCGAGCGGCCGCGGCGGCCATATATTGCCATTTCGTTCTGTAATGTGCTTCGAATAGGTCGTTCGAGTCTTTACAAATGTTATCTGTAATTGTTTAAAATTTTAAAAATAAATTGTGTAAAATTGAAATAATTAGCGCGTCGCAATTCGGTTTATCACCTCTCAGCGAACAGACTTGAGGCTAGGATAACAATTTAGTATTTTTTTAAATTTGAGTAACTTATTACACACACTGCGCTCCATCACAAATACCACACTGCGCTCCATCACAAAAGTCATGGATGTAAGTAAAAAAGCAGCACAACTTAAATGGGATTGGGCGGGTCACGTTGATCGTATGCATGAGGAAAGATGGGCTCACAAATCGACCAACTGGGTTCCATCAGATGGCCACAGGAAGCGAGGAAGACCAAGGACAAGATGGGCTGACGAACAGAAAGTATTCGAGAAGAATTAGAAAAAAAAGACCAAAGATAGAGAGAACTGGAAGAAGAGAAGGGATGCCTTTGCCCAGCAGTGGGACATACATGGCTAATTATAATAATAGTAAAAGTATAAATAAAAAAATAGTAGCTTATAATATAAATCCATAATACCGGCAAAGTGGATAAATTAAGCATCCGATACTCGTCTAGGCGATGATTAATTATTTTTTTATAAACTACTATATTTTTGTAGATTTAATATAGTTTTATACTATAAAATATATACAACTATGATAAAGTCCCAACTTCTTGATTCGAAAGCACAAAATAAAATCAAAGTTCATCATAAATTATAAATGCTATTTAATATAAACCTACCAATTGTTTTCAAAATCTTTGAGATTATAATTAAATAATGTAATTTGAATTAGCTGTGTTTATTAACAGCAAGTCAAGCCGGCGCATTAGATGCGTTTCATGCTCGCGTTAACAATTTTCTGCCTCAAGAAGCTTTGTTAAAACTAAACACGTTAAATGTATAATATAGTATTCTTTAGTTGATCTGCATTATCTTCTTCATTTTCTTTACTCTCACCATACTTACCAAAGGTATTTAATATGTTCTAAACCTTAAAAATTGCTTAATTAAGAGCAAATCCAAGAATTATGCGGCACGACGCCGCCGTGCTGGAGTACTATTTCTCATTGAGGGACTTACCGAAACACAAAACGTGTAGTTTTCCAACTCACCGCTTGCGTAAAATACCATTTGGATGTATTTTTTAAACCGTCGTGTCAGCAAAAAAACAATATTGTTTTATGCAGAAAACGTCGCAAATATGTCTATGGTTCTATTAAAGTTTCACCATGAGTAAAAAGCAGCGTGAATCGGAACGGATTCTCCATTATAGGTTTCTTTGACATATGTAACTACGCTGCAAATGTCAAAATGTACCAGTGGTCAAGACTACTCGTTGCAAATCCTTCGCAAACGATCAATTCAAAATGCGCCCGTTTAGAAACGTTCGCGTAATCCATTCGTAATGTGACAAGTGATTTCAAAAATACGTCCCCTGTGTTTTAACAACCAATAAGATTTTGTTATTAACATGCTTCGTTAACAATTGTCTTACCATAGTTTATATAAAGCCAAACAAAATAAATTTCTCTTTAAATTACCAAGGATGTGAGGATGTGAAAGTGTACATCAAATATACAAACTGCTTGGTTTACATTTAATATAATCGACATGGTATTTCCGTTTCCCACAGGCGCAATCAAAGGCTAAAATAAAATAAATTAGTTTAAGAAGAGAAATGTACTGATTGATTCAAATACAGTGTGAAGTGACCATATTCTGATTCGTATTAGGTCTGTTTGCTTGACATCAAGCCGATGGGTTCGTTTGCATTTCACCTTTGCTTAAACAAATATCTCTGTCTGCTTCAATAGTTCCTACTAACTGCAGGAAGGATATTTGCTAAAGTCATACATGAACTTCACTGCAACCGTACTTAGACTTATTATTTTAACGGAATAATTTCATTTTCTAACCTTTTACTTGCAATGTTTGTATGTAAATTATGACAAATTATTTAAACCCTCAACAGATTAATGTAATGAAACATTGTATACATAAGAAGGAAAATGATGTCAAAAAATTGATCTGATGATAGAACTCTGAATTGAAACGACGAAAGCTTGGTTTGTCTTTATGAGTACCATGATCTAACACAAAAAAAATATATCAATCTTATTTCTTATTATATTGATGTCGAGCAAACAGCACGCAAAGAACTTCCGTCAAAGTTCTTAATATGTCGTCGACTCAAAAAATTATGGACCTTAAATATTTACCCGGCTTTTTTATTTTACTCTGTGGGTAACAATTAAAATGACTTATTTCATTTTAGTTATATGGATAACGATTTTGGTGTCTTAATCCATAGACATGTCTTTGCATATTATAAAGTAAAAAAAGCGGCCAAGTGCGAGTCGGACTCGCCCGCCATGAAGGGTTCCGTAGCAGCAAGTAATATAATATAAAAGTTCTTGTAGTTCGATGTAACTTTGATCAATGTTATTCTAAAAGTATTAAAAAACTACTTACTAGATGTCGTTCAAACCAATTGTTCGGTGGAAGTTTGCACGGTAATGTACATCATATATTTTTTTAGTTCTATCATTCTCTTATTTTAGAAGTTACAGGGAGGGGGGACACATTTTACCATTTTGGAAGTGTCTTTCACGCTAACTATTCAGTTTATAAAAAAATGATATTAGAAACCCCAATACCATTTTTGAAGACCTATCCATTGACACCCCACACGAATAGGTATGATTAAAAAAAATGAGTTTCAGTTCTAAGTCTGGGGAACGCTCAACATTTTTTGTTTTCTTTTTTTTTCTATTTTTGTGTGAAAATCTTAATGCGGTTCACAGATTACATCTACTTACCAAGTTTTAACAGTATAATTCTTATAGTTACGGGAAAAAGTGGCTAAAACAGACGACGAATCTATAAGGGTTCCATTTCTTGCGATTTGGCTACGAAACTCTAAAAATATTTGCTCATTTCCTTTACTAAACATAGTTTACTAACGTGATCGAATAAGAAAACGATGATAGTTGTCTAAATTGACTGAAACCTGCAGTCGGTGTCAATTGTCTCAAGCCAGTTTCATCTTTATTACTTTCTTAGATGAATAAACTTAGATGTATAAACAACATCTCATGACTTGCTTCACGATTGACACAGGTCTGTTCAGCTAGCAGGAGCATGTGGCAAACGCACAAACAGAGCCAACTTGCCTCCTCATAGGATCAAAGGCGTGTAGGTACATAATATTGACTTGGGTTTTGGGCAGTATTGGTTTTCTATCACAATTATGAATGTTGTTTCTGTTTCTGTTAAAAATGAGTAAAGGTACCTATCTAATTTAAATCGTTTGCGGAAAGTCATAGGTATTTTTTTATTTCATAACTAGCTTTAACCCGCAACTTAGTCCGCGTAAAAGGCGAAAATGGTTCAAATAGTATCTTTAATTGGTTTTTAAAATTATTAATTTTGTCATAACATATGAATTACTATGTTAAAATGTTTAAATCCCTTTTACCCCCTTTAGGGGGTGAGTTTTGAAAAATCCTTTCTTAGTGCACCCCTAGAACTTATAAGGAACCTACGTGCCAAATTTGGAGTCTCTAGACCCAGCGGTTTGGGCTGTGCGTTGATCGATCAGTCTCTATCTATCTATGTCAGCCAGTCAATTTCTTCTTTAATATAAGTTCTTTTAATATACTTAGAGATAGAAGAGCAGTTTGTTTGCTCTAGTAAAGTATGGCTCTGGTAGAGCATAGAGAGGATCCTGTAGTGGCGACTTGAAAAAAGAGCCAATGATTAATGATGACAGACTAAAACGTGAAGTAATGTGAAAAAAAAAACTCACCGGGTCTCCGTAAGTGCATCATAAAGTTAAAAAATGACAGAACGACTGCATACAAATAAGAGTTGTATTGTAGTAGGTTCCAGTCATAGCCACGTTCATTTGAAATCTCATCACGAGGTCCGAGCCGTTAACAGGGTGATTTGTCGTCCTAAGGGAAAAATGTACCCGCACTCTGGTCATTGAAACCCGATTTTCCTCGTTTCCTTAACAATGTAACTTGTTCCTGTTTTATTTCATTTGCTGACCTTAAAAACACGCCAATAACAGCAGCGTTTTGTCAAAATGAATTGTGGAATATTTATTAAGATTCATGAAAAATCACGCACTATACTATAATTTAAGAAATTTATTTTGTTCTTGGCTCATCCTTTCTTCACTCATTTCTCAATTTAGCGATACGAAATAGAAGTCTGATTTTATTATTTTTTAATTGGCTGTCAAAGTTATAGTAATTTAACTCACTGAATGCCTGTGATAAATTCATATTATGTAACGATAGCCTAACTTCGCAGTTTTTTTTTGTCTTATGTAGTTATTAAGTTTGTAGAAAAGCCATCCAAAACATTTTTTTAAGATATACCTCTATCTTGAAAAAAAAATGTTTAGTGATGATGATAGAAAAAAAAAGATCTTTTTCTGGTACAACAATTCATTGTGATTTATCTTTTTACAGTTTCATAACCGATTTTTTTATTGGACCAGGATTGATCAATAAGTACCCGTTGCCGACAACAGATGGCGTTAGTTAGTGAATTTGACATAACCATAGAGTACAGTAGTCTGTTAAATGCATTGTTCTTAATTTTTAGGTTATTTCGTTGCTTGTCTATTTTTTGAGAGCTGTTTGTATTGTCTGCTGTTTCTTGGCAAAATGGAAAAAGAGCAATACCGATCCGTTACTCATTTTTTTATTTTTGGACGGAAAAACATACCATGTAATTAAAGTGAAGTTGGATACTGTCTATGGGGTCTCTTCGCCTTCTATGACAACCGTTAGGTATTGGTTCAATGAGTTTAAGCGTGGTTATACAACTGTTTTTGACGAGGAGCGACCAGGACGCCTGTCAGAAGTGCCATTTTTCAAACGCGGTGTTACCTAAACGAATAGTTTTTCCATAGGAAAAACCGTTCGTTTAGTGACTCCGCGTTTGAAAATCGCGCCACAGATGTGGTTACCGAAGAAATCGTCGAAAAGGTCCATGATAATATAATTCGAAGTGCGCGAAGTTATGCCACTGAGGCCGTAGGCGGCTCGTATGAAACAACAATCAAAATTTTAAATCTTAAAATAGGTGTGAGAAAGGTGCCGGCCCGATTTGAGCCGCGATTGCTAACACTGGGTAACAACGTACGAGTAACAATGTCGAAACAGTGTTTAGACCGTTTTAATCAAAATCCGCAGGAGTTTTTACGTCAAGTTGTCACCGTTGATGAAACCTGGATTCATTACTTTACACCTGAGACCAAAAGACAATCTAAGCAATGGATTTTCCCGGGTGAGTCTGCCCCGAAGGAGGCAAAGACGGTACCCTCAGCCGGAAAAGTTATGGCCAAGATATTTTGGGATTGTAAAGGAATAATCTTCATCGACTATTTACAAAAAGGAAAAAACAATTACGGGACAGTACTACAGTGAATTATTGGACAGATTCGAAGAGACACGGTCCCATCTGTCCAAGAAAAAGGTGTTGTTTCACCATGATAATGCACCAGCACATTCATCTCTGATTGTGGCGGCAAAATTGCACGACTTGCGCTACGAATTACTTCCGCACCTACTTTACTCGCCCGAATTAAAACCCTGCGACTTTTTTCTATTCCCCAATCTTAAAACCTGGCTAGGAAGAAAAAGATTCAGATCAAATGAAGAGGTTATCGTGGAAACAAAAACGTATTTCGCAGAATTTGAAAAAAATACTGTTTAGAGGGGTAAAAAAATAGGAGAAACTTTGGAAAAAGTGTGTACGCCTTGAAAAGAGATTAAGTTGAAAAAAAAAGAAAAAAATTGCGTCTTCATTTCTGACACGGGTACTTATTGATTAACCCACGTATATAAGTACTTTGCTTAAAAGATTTAGAAGTCATTTCGTCCTAAATGATATCCAGGGCCCAATAAAGAAATAATGAAACTTAAGAGAAATGTTATTTTAAAAACATTATTTCATCTTAGATTATTTTAGGCTTAACAAATATTATATCTTTCTTATCATCATTAAAATCAAAAGCAAAATAACACGTATGAAGGAATCCTCTGTTTTCCAATTATTAGATTGAAATCGTATTTGTGCGCGGTAGACAAACGGACCATCTGTTGATTGTATTCATAATTCTAAACAACGCGAGTGGATCCCGGCCAATATGAATTTAAAGTAGCATTCAATCAAACGGTGACAATACTGCCTGATTCCGAATCCTCCATATGTAACAGATATGTTTATTCATCTATTTCCAGGATACTAGGTAACTAAAGGTTAGGAGGTATGCAGTATAACCTGACATTAATTGTGGCACACACGACACAATTCGGCGTACAATCTGCAGTAACAATCTGGTTTGTACGGCCACCTTTACTATCGGGTTATAGTTTGATAAATTTCCTCTATGTGGAATAAATCTGACAAAAATGTGATTACTCGAAAAGTATGATATCAAGTTGATCTTTTGGAGTATTGAAATTCACCAAAGTTAAGATCTCAGAGGAGGAGCTGGATTTTCTGTGTGATTCAATTGTGAACGAGACTTTGAAACTTTCATTTTATTTTACTATCTTTTGGCACTGTGACCAGTTTTCTATAGAATTGAACTCTTTTGAGTGTACCATGAACAATTAGGAAGCACTTTTTATTCTCAGCCAAATCAAAGTGAGCCATGTGATGGCGGCGTCAGGATATGGGTGATTACTAAAAAAATACCCATTCTAAAAAAACCTCTCACCTCGTGTAATCGGTATTCTTTTTTCTATTAATATATTCTTTAAAATTTGTGTATACATAACAAATATATAATTATACCGTTGAATCAGTATCCCATTATACCAGTGTAAAAATGTACTTCGTAGCTAACTCAATCTGTGTGATCTGTCGAGTTTATTTATTTTCGGTTTTAAGTAGTTTTATTTAAAATTACTTTTTATCTAATTAAATAATGAATAATGAAGTGTGTGTGAAATTAAATAATGAAAATTTATACCGTGTCTAAAGACAATGTCAAATAGATGGTTAGTATGTAAAATTCAATTATGATGTAAATAAAAAAAGAACTGTAAGAATCAAATGGTAATACAAAACGGCGTTATATTTTCAATATCTTCCGACTGACAGTAAATAATGGTCTGCAGTACGGTATGCTCAATAATATTGATAGTTTAGGAACCTCTCGGCAATGTCCCCCGGGTGCAGAATGTTCAATATACAGTAGATCACACGATCTTCCCCAGATAAATAAACTAAAACATTATGTAGTAAAATGTATGAAAGCGTATACCAAATCATAAAAGATGAACTATTTTTTGTGAATTATTGGTAATATTCTAAAAATGCAGACTAAAAGTACTCGTAATTTTAGTTTCTGTTTTAGATCAGAAGATTTACGTGATGTTTTGCTTGCTTTTAGATTCTTCGGGTTCCGTACCCAAAAGGTAAAAACAGGACTCTATTACAAAGACTACGCTGGCCGTCCTTCCTTCCGTCTGTCTGTCTGTCTATCTGTTTGTCATCAGGCTGTATTTCATGAACCGTGATAGCTAGACAGTTGAAAATTTCACAGATGATGTACTTCTATTGCCGCTATAGGTACAACTAATACTAAAAACAGGATAAAATAAATATTTAAGGGGGCTCCCATACAATAAATGTGATTTTTGCCGTTTTTTGATCGATATTAATAACGGCCACAGGCAGACGCTTGCCATATTTACTGAATGTTTAGTTGTATATTCATTTAAAAAAAAAGACCAGCACTCGGGGACTGCCGCGGTAAAGCTATTGCATTGCATTTTTTATCAACTTATGCAATTATAATTATTTATTTATTTTTTATTTATGCAGTATTTTTTTTCTTTGTTATTCATTAAAGTTTTTGCTTTGATAATAATTCAAGTTACACTTTTTGAGCGTGGTGACCGATAAGAAACCTTTTTTTTCTTTTATGAATAAATGAGAAGTTAAAATCGTTTGAAATATTTTTATTATCTTACAATACATGTAGGTTATTCAGGATTTTTTATTATGAGCAGTTAGCAGCTAGTCGCACGCACACGAACACCGTGGCGAAGTCTGCCGTACTGAAACGACGTTAGACGATGCACGGCTTTCAGTACCGCGCCGCTGTGCCGGTCGCTGGTTGCCGAGGAACGTTTAGGCGCAGTGGGGGTGTTAGGTTTTGTTTTCGTTACGGAATTTCTTGATTCAGTCGCCGCGCTCAAAGCCCGCGATAATAGCTAATCAATAGCTTAGAAAATAAATCAAAATAAAATAAATATTTAAGGGGAGTTCCATACAACAAACGTGATTTTATATAAATAATGGAATCCTTCATGCACGAGTCTAACTCGCACTTGGCCGGTTATTTGCTTATATTTTTAATTCTTTCTGAATAAGCTCATTCACAAAAAATTATAAGCAAAAAATTTGCTGTTTTGATTTACTTAAATTGTGACCAGTGAATTAAGTGTCTCCTAGAATAATATTTCACCAAGGTAGTTTAGACACGCTTTACAGACGGCTTATTTAAAACATCCTACCTTACATTATGAAATTCCTAAATTAAATTTCCAAGAAGTAGTCCTCGGGCAGGTCTTTTCTAGTAGTTTTGCTTTCCCCACTCAATCGCAAATGGAATCTTTTAGCAGTTAATTAAATAAAGGAATAGTCATTCCGCACCTTTACTGTATTTTCATGCGGAAAACGAAGCAACGAGTTTTCTCGCACGTTTAGGATTTCAGAACTAAATGAGAGAGGGTTTTACTTTTACTATGGTACTGAAGACTAAAAACTGTTGTCCGAATTCCCGGAGAACTGTTCTTATAACTTACAAAAACAGGAAAAACTAACAATCAGCTCTTATATTTTCTTGTAGATTTTTATTTTCAATCGGTTTAGACTTGACATAAGGGACTACTTCAAATCTAAACCTTTTCGTTGCCATCCGTAAATAAGATAGCATAATAGCAGCAACCATAGGTTAATGAATATCGAAAGTAAAATAATTATTACATTACGTTACTACCAAGTGTTAGAAATGTTATTTTTCCTTACTTCTCATATGAAATATCATAATAGAACATATATTCCTTGTAAGATGATTTTTACTAAGCAATGTACGTTTCCATGATTCGCTAGTTTTCAATAAGTCGAATCAGATACTTTCTTCTAAAAAGTCAAAACAGTATATACGATTATGTGTGTAGTTATTTTAGTTAGATTTAATGTTATTTTAATTTTTCCTATGTAAGTACGAACTTCTATACCCTTCTTGTAAGTAATTGTAATATCTTCTTATTCGCCGGTTGACTAGAAGAGATTTCATTATGGGATAAGTCCGCCGTTGTCAATTTACTCTTTATGTTGTTATTTTATATAATTGTGTGTGTTTTTATGGTACAATAAAGTTATAACAAACAAACTAACATTTTCTATGCGATTTGTGTGAAATACCTGACTGTGACGTCACAGTTTCAGAGTTTAGAGTCTTACGCTCTTAGATTAACATCAGATTGTGTGCAATAACAAATCAAAAGTTTAGTTTAAAATGGATGTGATTAATGACATGTGACATTATTTTGTGACTTTTTAATGTCTTTTCAATACACAATAATTAAAGGGCAACCGGCATACGAGTATGTGTTTTAAAATCACCGATAAGTGAAGGAATAAAAAACTGTTTATAGAAAAATGTACTTATTATCAATTTGTATATTACGTGGAGCCCATATAAATAATCATCAGTTCGGATAGTAAATTCAAAACGTGTTGAACCTTCTCTTTCTTAACTTTAGCCAACGTGTTCATTAGCTTATCGTATTCTCCCGACAGCCTCAGCTGTTTGATGGCTTCCTGCTTCATCTTCGTGTCGAACCCCACGTAAACTTTTGTCCAGAGCATTTTTATGATCATACCGTCAAGAGTCTGCTTGTCAAGTTTCTCGGAGTTCACCTGGAAAGGATATTTTGTAGTTTGTTCCAGCTGTGAAGCTCTAAATACTATACATTTGAATGTGACTTCTATTATTCGAAGACTATTTTTCCAATGCAGAAGTTTTTGAGACATACGAGTAGATTAAAGTATCATGCACATACGACTTTTGATCCAATCATTATTAGGTATTGTATTGAGTCGCAATGCTTTTTTCACATAGGCATACCATCGTATATATGTATATCATATGTATAGAGTTAGTACGAAATAAAACAATATCTTGTGTAAAATAAAACCTGGCACATTATAACATAGGGACACTTTACTGTTTAACTCTCACTCTCGTCTCGTTTTTAGAAATATCAATTGTTTATTGACTCGAGCAAGAACAAATCTGGAGATGTAAAGATTTTTATGAATTGTAATTGTGTTTTGGCAAACATTTAAGAGCTCTTTACGTAAGGTAAAAACATCTAGCGCTAGTAGTACAATAAACAACAAAATCCCCAGAAAAATACATAGCAAAAAAATCTGTTCTCCCTTTAAAATTACATTATCGGATGTTTTCTAAACACTTTATATGAAAGAGTAAAATTATTTCATCACGAAATAAAATTTAGTATAAATTTTTACATATGGGACCCAATGGAAAATCTAATCATTTATTACACAAGTTATACCGAAAGACACTACCTATGTAGAAGTCAAAGCTATCATTAAAATAAAATAGATGCTTACCATTACTATATTCAAAAGGAAACATGGTATGATTACTATTAATAGCACTTTCCGACCCATGTGCCACGTTTTATCCACAGAAGTTAAAAAGATACTGTCTTGAGAGAAAGACTTATATTCCAAGAATGCGTTAATATCCTGTAACTGACTGGTTATCTTTAGGCACGAGTGTTGTTTGCTTTGCTTAGGCTTATTAACAATGGACAGAGTCTTGCAATACCTATGTTTTGTTTACTACACATGCTCTATCACTTCTTTATCCCTTACAGCGTAGACAGAGCTTAGGGCCGTAAGACCCATAGCCGCGTTTAGCGTAATGGTATGCGTGAAGAGGGAAAGAGAGAATCAAAATAGTGATGGGTTGCTAGCAGGTAGTGCATTCTACGTTTTGACAAGCATTTTTTTAGTTTAACCTGTCCCTTGTCTGTCTGTAATCAAATCTTGCAAGTTAAATTTGACCCACTTCCCGGATTCCGATTGAGCTACAATTTTTCACGCACATGTATTTTGCGTGGCATTGCAATATTAAGTTAACATGGAGCTGATCTGATGAAAGAGCCAGAAGGCGGCCACAGGAGCTCTGTATAAACGTTGCAACCCATCGAGTTTGGGCTCATTTGATTCGTCTTGGGGAGCACTCTAGATAAAAGATTGTTTTAAATTTATATATTTGTGAATAATTACTTGTTATACGTTTTTATTTAGTTTCACCTACCCCGTTGTCTTTTTGTAATCCAATCTTGCAAGTTAAATTTGACCCACTTTCCGGTTTCTAATTGAGCTGAAACCCTGCACGCATACGTTTATTGCGTGACAATGCAATATTATGGTAATATGGTGCTGATCTGATGATAGAGCCTGAAGATGGTTAGTTAGTTAAGAAATCTTTAATGAAACGACGCAACCCTATCGAGTTTGGGAAGATTAAATTAATTGTTTTAGATTTTTCTTTCCAGCATAGAAAAACAGTTGAAGTTAATGAATACCTATCCACAGAATTCATATAAGCACTTACGCTACTATATATTTAGTTGAGGAGCATTACTCGCCTTCTTTGCGTACATATCAGCTCATTTACACTTGGGTGGACTTCCTGCCAATCGGCTTACTACCTGGATGATTCAATAACCGGCCTCATTAGTTACCAGTGCTAGCCGGTTTGATCAGTCTAGTGAAGAGTCAACGAATGTAAATAGCACTGTATAATACAACATGATTATTTCAGCCGTATTACGATCAGTACTGGACATTGGGCTTCTTAAGTTCTTCCATGCCAGTTTTGGAGATAAAAAACCATATAAAATGTTCCAGCTGCTTTTCTTCCCGCATAGACACTAAAAGTCGATCACTGGAATGGGAAGAATCAGAATCATGTTAAAATTAGATGCGTCTAGCAAATCATCACTATTGATTCCCTTTTTAGAAGCTTTTATTTAGTTTCACCTGTCCCGCTGCCTGTCGGTCTGTCTGTCTGTAATCAAATTTTGCAAGTCAAATTTAACTTGCCACTTCCCGGTTTCCGACTATGCTGAAATTTTGCACCTATACGTATATTGCGTGACAATGCAATATTATAATGACAGACAGCTGATCTGATGATGGAGTACGAAGGTAGCAATAGGAACTATGTAATAAAACGACGCAAATCCATCGAGTTTGGGCTCGTTTGATTCGTCTTGAGGAGTACTGAAGATAAAAGCTTGATTTATAAATATTTTTTTTAATAATTAGGTACTTGTTAAGAGTCTTTCTTTCTGTCTCTTTGTCTGTCTGTAATCAAATCTTGTAAGTTAAATTTGACCCACTTTTCTGTTTCCGATTGAGCTGAAAATTTGCACGCATACTTATATTGCGTGACAATGCAATATTATGATGACGCGGAGCAGATCTGATGATGTAGCCAGAAGCTAACTTTGTAATAAAATAACGCAATCCCATCGTGTTTGGGCTTGTTTAAATTCTCTTGAGAGCACTTCAAATTGTTTAAGATAAAAGCTACAAGACATATTTTTTTAATAATTACTTGTTCAATCCATTATCACGTCACATGTGGCCTTTAAGCCTTAGGACCTTAGGCTCTGTCTACATCGGTAGGAATAAAGATGTGATTTTGAATATATTAGATTGGGTAAAAAGTCTTTTCGCATATAGTATGTATGAACTTGTAATAAAACCACTTTGGCTATACTATTTGTACCTGGCTGGTTTTGGTATCATTTAAAAGTTTAAATTTTAAAGAAGATAATACCAAATTCAAATTAGGAAAATGCGTGATTTTCATTTGTTTTTCTTACCGTCAAGATGAGTGAATCTAATGAAGAAATTAGATACATTTTAAAATTTTACTACCAAAAAGGTAAAAATGCAACGCAAGCCGCGAAAATAAATTTGCGATGTTTATGGATCTAGTGCAGTGTCTGTGAGAGTAGCACAAATTTGGTTTAAGCGTTTTCAATCCCGAAATTTTGATGTCAAAGATTCCCGTCGCTCTGGTCGCCCTATTACGGATAAAATGGATGCTATTTTTGAAAAAGTGGAGCAAGATCGGCATATCAGTAGTTACGACGTAGCTGAAGAACTGGGAATTGACCACAAAACAGTTTTTGCGCATTTGAATAAAAAAAAAGGGTTTACAAAAAAGCTCGATATTTGGGTATCTCACGAGCTATCTGAAAGAAACCTAATGAGCCGTGTACTCATTTGTGATTCTTTATTACGACCAAATGAGACCGAATCATTTTTGAAGAAATTGATAACTGGTGATGAAAAGTGGATAACGTACGACAAGAACGTGCGAAAAAGGTCATGGTCAAAGGCCGGACAGGTTTCACAGACTGTGGCGAAACCCGGGTTAACTCGCAACAAGGTGATGCTATGTGTGATGGGATTGGAAGGGCATTATTCATTATGAGCTGTTACCACCAGGCAGGACCCTCGATTCAGAACTCTACTGCGAACAACTGATAAGATTAAAGCAAGAAGTTGAGAGAAAGCGGCCGGAATTAATCAACAGAATGGGTGTGGTTTTTCATCATAATAACGCTAGACCTCACACATCTTTAACCACTCAGCAAAAATTAAGAGAGTTTGGCTGGGAGGTGTTAATGCATCCGCCGTATAGTCCTGACCTGGCACCTTCAGATTTCCACCTGTTTCGGTCTCTTCAGAATTCTTTAGGCAGTGTCAGGTCAACATCACGAGAGGACTGCCAAAACTACTTGACGCAGTTTTTTGATCAGAAGTTCCAAAAATTCTATAGCAATGGGATTATGTCCCTACCTATAAGATGGCAAAAAGTTATCGAACAAAATGGTACCTACATACTTTAGTTAAATGTGAATAAACTGTATTAAAAAATGTTTTGAATTTTCATATAAAATGCGAAAAGACTTTTTCCCCGACCTATTATGTGACTGAAAGCGGTGGCATCTTGGGTCTCATAATTGCAATTCAAGTTTTTTTTTATTTCATAAGTCCTAATGCCATGGCCACTCTTGTCATTCCATGTCAGTCCAAAAATTATGTTTGAGAATTAAAAAAATAAATAAACAAGCTTATTCAAAATACCTTCAAAAAATGTACATAAAAATAAAAACCAGCTGGAATTAAGAACTTTCTCCTTTTTTCAATTCGGCTAGTAAGATTTTCAGGCACGGACAGAACGTGTCCGAATGTAGCATGTGGCTTGAGTGAAACGATTTTAGCATTTTTTAGGTCAGGAAGACGACAGAGGAATGAATTATGGTTCACACGCTCTACCCTGTGGCTACGACATCTTTGCTCGCACAGTCGTGTCTCCGACCGCGAAGAAAATATATGTTAGGAATCAATCCAAATAAAATTAAATTCTGCTAGATTACATAGAACACAATTAAATCTTACAAATTCTGCTCTTTTTTCAGCTGGCAATTTTGTCAAACATTATTTTTCATAAAGTTAATGCAGACTTTACTTCATTAAAAATAACGTTTGTAAAAACTCGAAATAATTTGTATATTCGCCGCAAACTGCGAACAAATTGCAGCAGCAGCACCGTGTGTAAGGATCAATGCAAATACTAACAAAACAAAAGCGCGCGACGCCGCAGCAGTGAAAACCGCTGCCGCGGCGTAAAATGTTTTAAAGCTCTAATAGAAAAAATACCATTTCAAACAACTTAAATCAGATACTTTTTTCTAAACGTACTAAAAAAAATTTTTTCTATGTGATTTGTATGAAATACAGGTTAATGACATCATAGTTTCTTGGAGTCGAATAGCGTTCTTAATATCAGTTTTTCTGCAATAATTAATATAAAGTTACATTGAAAATGGATATGATCATGGCAAGTGACAATATTTTTTGACGTTTTATTTTCTTAACGGTACCAAATATTTAGTTTTTGACCAGGAAAGGACCCAATTTTGGGTTTGTTGTGTTTTAGTTGCTCCTTAGAAATGAGCGCACAATTTTTACATGAAGATACACAATCATCATTTTAACCACATGACGTCCACTGCTGGACTTAGGCATCTCTCATATACAAAATGACCGATCTAAGCCAGCCTAAAGCTGCCTGCATCCAGCGTTTTTCAACGAATGGTGGCTGACACTAATTAGGTGTAAAAAAAGCCTTATAATTACAAAGACAGTCAATCATTAATCAATTTCAAATATTGTTAAAGTACCATTTTATTCTTCGGTGTATGATCAGAACTGTTAATAAAACTTTGTTTCACTTACGCGTAAAAAGTTGCGGAAAACTTCTACGTCCATATTTAGTTGCATCCGTGGTCATGACAGGCAGCAAAACCAGGGCTCGTATTTTCCGTACCTGAGTCCTGCCCCATAAATCTGCGCGAGCTTGCTGTGTGACTTCAATTTCGAGAATGATTTACATGAACCCTGCGCGTGACTAGAGCCATACGAAGTACGTTTCATATTTATCAAAACCAACAGCTAAAATATTAAATGTGTCAACAGACACAAAATATTTTATTTTAAGTAGAAGCGCGTTTTAAGTATTTTGAAACGCGGAATTAGTAACATTATATGTATTTTTGCATCTTAAACCACCTTTTGTGTTGATCTCATTCCATTCTCACTCCTCAGTTCATTAATGCAACTTGTGAAGTAAAATAATATGCATCTTTTTAAATGTATCGCAATCATAATGATTACACAATTTCAAGGTTTTCAACAACAAGGAAATTTCAAAGTAACGCCTATTACCGAGAAGATTCCAGAGTCCAGGCCAACGTGGTATGGACGGATGTATTGCGCAGACCGATGATCATATTGTGAAAAAGTGCCTTTCCATGGCTAAAAATAGGGAGAGGAAGACTGCTACCTACCTGGATAACAAATGTCCGAAAGGACATGCAAAAGCTTAGCCTTACAGATGACGATGCTTGTCAGCGAATGGAGAGGACAAAGAATAAAAATCATAATTATTAAACAATCCAAATATAAAATAATTAAATGGTTTTAAATTAAAAGACGCGGCTATTTTTTTGTATTCGACTTGCCTTTTAAAGCACGGAAGTTAAGTTAAGTTTAAGTTATCCATGGGCAGCGGTGATCACTTACCATCAGGTGACCCGCTTGTTCGTTTGCAGCCCTATAACATAAAAAAAGAGACAACAAGGTCCTTGTGCCCGGTAAACTCAGAAAATATGAGTACCTACATCAAATTAACCATGTGATCATTACGAAGTAGTATAGCTTTGGTAAAGCACATGTTTCACCCGTAGCGCATCTGCGGATCAACCTTAACAAAAACAATTCAATTTCCGAAACAGCCTTGATAACACCTAAAAGGCAAATTAAAGTGATGGAATTTGAGACGTAGTCGTAAAAATTACATCCGGATCCTTTTGGCTATTGTTGAAAGTGACTCGTAAACTTGGAATAAAACAATTGGCAGACTAGACTGGGGCGAAGAAATAAAGCGTTTATTATTGTTTGGTGAGGTCATTCCAACTCGAAATTTGATAAAAGATATAAGTTGGTTTTTTGAAACGAGCGATATTAATGCAGATACTTGCGTTGCCATATTGTTTTTGTGCTGAATTAAATTTAAAGTACTCTACGCAACAAATAAAAATGAAAAAGTACTACACATCATTTTAAATCCTTTTCTTTTTTAAGGTCCTGTATCTCAAAAGGAAAAAACGGAATAATTATGCCTGTCACAGCTAATTTGCTACGAACCTATTGGACCGATTAAGTTGAAGTTTGATACATATGTGTAAATAAGTGACCCAAAGAAGTAAAGTAATGATTTTTTGGGAACGAAGTTCCTTACGGCAGGCTTGGAGGAAATAGGGATTTTGCTACGCGACCGAACTGAAAAAAATGTGATAGTAAAACCGTAAGGATGACCTCGTTAAATAAAACCGTTAAATGAGACGTGCGCAGGCGCGACAGTCGTATACACAAGCGAGTAGTGTATAATACCTTTCTCTTCCTTTAAGCACGATTTTTCGTTTGCAAATTGTGTCGATTCTACATTAGCCGAAGGAACTTCGTTCCTACCTGGTGTCCCACGACACCACATTTCTTTTTTTAATATGGTGGGGCACTTTTGGTGATAAATTACACAACAAATTGATTTTTTAATAATATCGTTTGCCATATATTTAGTCTATCAAATAAATTTTTTGTTGTTAGAATCTAAAATATGTATTTTTTTTTTAGAATAAATAGCTTTAATGGCGGAATTCGACCACTCTCCAATGTTAAATACGGAAAGTAGTTCTTTGCCCATAAATTACAGAAAATCGTATAAGAAGTATGGAACCATCTTCACACGAGTTTAACTTACACTTGACAAAGTTTTTTCTTTTTTACTTTAAAATGGCTCTGATATCAATCATGAAACTTTTCTCCTTAGTCAACTTTTAAGACAATTTTTTGTTTGGATATTCTAAATATTAGTAAGTACCACCTTTATAAACCTAAAATAAGTAAGTCTAAAATACAATCAACCAGTCAACTTTTTAACAAGCTTTTTTACTTGTCTCCATAAATAATTAAGAGTTCCATGTCCAGATTTTCACAATAAGGTTTTTTAGTAGACAATTTATTTACATTATCTGTAAACAGCCATCATTATCGATTTTATGAATCCATACTAATTGCAATATTATCTGAGCGACTGGGGTACTCACCGAAGGTTTATCCGATACATTTCACATCAATCAGTTTAAAAGGGTGAAAATATTGTGTATTTTGTACACGATATTTGCTGCGGTTATTTAAATCAATGTGTTGTCGACAAACTGGTCTATCCGGATCCGAAGTTTTGAGCCTTTGAGCAATGGTATCGAGGTTTTGTGATGTGAAAATGTGATGATGATAATATAGATAATACAGACTTACGGGGTAGACTGAGATTGAGACTAAAAGCAAAATTTAATGAACTATAGCAATTACGAATAGCAATAGAAGATGGAGCAAAGATAATGTTTACAATAATAATTTAGGTAAAAAGTTAACAATACAACAAAATATGCTTCAATTTAAAACAACAAACGCCTTCGACATTTTACCAATATTCAATCAAAGTATCAGTTTCCTTTGCTCAGTGAAACGTTTAAGAACGACAAAATTTTACTAACTATACTTATGTAGTGAACGGTATCTGACCAAAGTTACAAACAAAGTCTCAAAACATGGAGGATAATAACAATCGAAAATGTGTCCCTAACCAAAAACCATGGCGACGTGGTTCCGTTTGACATTGTATTCGTACATAGGTACTGTGACTTTTTAACCATAGTCTAATTTTTGTGCAAATTCAGTCCATAATTTTGAAGAGCTTTTTATAAGATTAAAATTAGTTGGAAGTATTTCAGTGTCATAGACTAAATTTGATATAAACATATTTGGCTGGCCCGCGTCACTAAAACGGAATAATTCATCCCGAGCGACGTACCTATTCTTCCTTTACTCATTACATCAGCGAACAAATCTCGACCTGTGAACCTAATTGGATAACCCGGCATTTATATTTTCGAGTGTAAGAGGGCACATATACAACTCCTATTTACTAGTAGTTCGCCGCGAACTTTGACCTCGCGATTATTATTCTAACACAATTCAATTCCCTAACTAACACCTAGATATCGCTATCCAAAGTTAGAACGCAATGGTTTCGTTTGCTACAAAATCGCCGGTATTTATATTTCAAAAACTACTGAGCCGATTTTGATGCCCAACGAACTTGACAATTCTATTGATATTTCCTACATGCCTACCAAATTTTATCAAAATCAGACCTTCGATTCGGCAGTTGTCACGGTACAAACATACATACATACAATGTGTTTTCGCTCCAACTCGATTTAGAGCAATAAGAACTGTCAAACGTTGTCTATAACTCTAGTTTATCTTTGTATATATCTGTTTTCAATATTTGATATTAAGAACGATACTAAACAAATTTTATCTAAAAATAGATTTAACAAACTATGTATTTTTTATAATTAAAAGGGCTAGTAGATGTATAGAATTTATAAGTTTATATTAATTCAAATGAATACCTATTGAGCGGCCACCTCTTAACGTCTCGACTGAAAACGCTATAAAGAGCACTTCTAAAGATTTAATCACAACATTGTTATTTGTAAATACGAAAACAATTTCAGATAAAACCCACGCGACGCCCAACAAAACAATATATAATCAGACGCAATCAAACAATTTCCGTCTGCGTAATAATGTCTAATTAGTTTTATCGGAAGCGGAAATCAACAAACAATTATAATAATTGTCGTTAACAAACGCACAGTCAATAATAGGTACTGAAAGTAGTCTTCGATTGTAAATTACATTGTTTAGTTATACATACAATTTTAAACAAATCAATTGACACACGTCTGCATCCCTTATTATTGCGTTTTATAAAAACTATTAAATATAAATAACATTCAAGACATTCGTGTATGTATATGTACGATCTTTTTCAAATTCGTATACCTAATATAAAAAACGCTGTAGAAATTCACGCATCAATGTTTCAAACTGCTTTAAAGAAGAAGTTTGACCGACGTTATACTACGCTAAATGGCACTTTATAAAATACTTTCCAAAACGATACTAAGCAGTTTTAGTTGTTCCCACTCCGACAACGTGATAAAACTCAATTTTATCAACAGTTTCGACAACAAACCGGTTTTATTGACACCCCAACCTTCCAATTTTTGCCTCAGAAAATGACACTTAGGCCTGAAACATTGTATGTCTTAGGCAGAGAACACATGAAAAACATCGACCAGTGAGATCGCCTTGAGAAAATTATAGCTATATTTCAGTGCCCAAAATAATATAATTAACATAAATGGTTAGCGTTCGTATAAGTAAGGGAAATTACATCAATTATCCACTTGTTAGAAATTAAGATAGTGTAAATTTCTTGGTAGATGAGATATTGCTAGTTTCGTAAATGTTCAAGTGATTTATAAGTTAACTCTATAATACGTAGCCCTAGGAAGGAAAAACGACAGTCGTCTGTTAGTATCGACACGTTATGATGCCCAACTAAATCAGCATCTACCTTTAAGATAATATTAGGTGATTCTTCTTCTCCTTTCTTACCATTTCCCATTTATTTATATGGTGTCAGCGCAAAATGTCTTTTGGAACGAAGTTCCTTATCGCGAGTTGCGAAAGGTAGCTAGGCGAAAAAAATTAAGACCAAAAGTTGTAACGATACTTTTTGTTCATTCAAATTTATGAAGATAATAAAAACTTGATTTTGAACGCAGAAAAGAGTTTGACTGTAATTTAGACCTATTTATATTTATATTTTACTTCGTTCCATCCGGGTGTTCCTAGACACCTCTCAAGGTTTTTTTCTTTCCTTTTTTGTCTATGGCGAGTCATACCTTCATCTACTCCCAGGGCTTTCATATCATTTTTTATTATTAGGTGTTTGTAACCTTATTATTTTAACGAAATAATCTTGTGTTTGTATAACAACATAAATAACATTATATTGATATGATTCAATTAACATGATTTCGGTAAAATTTTGTAATCGATCTAGCAAGGTTTAAGTTATAGGGAATCTTGTTTCTGCATTGTTTTTTTGTTGAAACTCGATCACTGGGATACTTTCATATTGTACTGGTCGACATCAAAGTTTTAAAATGAAGTCCACAATATGCCTTCACCCTTATCCTGGTTTTCCCTGACATCGCTTAGTAAGTAATGTTATTGGCAGGTGAAAAAGTATCTAAGTATTTCCACCGGTTACAAGCTTACAAGTAAAAATTTTATTTATAAAATGGTTTTGGGATCTTTTTCAACTTGGATATTCAGTTTTGATGTATTTATTCTTAAAATACTTACGGTTTTGTACAAAATTAGACAACTGTGGTTTTAACGAAATTAAAAAGTTAATTATTCATTCATTACATATATATATATATGGTCGAGATTGATTAGCTGTCTTTGGAGCTAACTCAATCCATGTTATTTGTCCCTATATAAATATTTATAAAAGTATTTTACAATCGTTTACGAATATGGTAAAATTGTAATCGAAAGTGTTTTGAAAAAGACTTCACAATCCAAAAAAATGTTAAAGCAAACATCTTTGTAAAGTCAAACAATAGCCTCAAAGTAAAAAAAGAGAAGCAAAAATTGCTAACTCTACTTCATTCGCTGCAAATTGGAGGTTTGTGAGTTTTCAAACAGTTGAAGTGAAGGGCTGACTTTGATTAACGATACATCCAATGAGTAGCTAACTAATGACCACTTTACGTGTGCGCCAGCTAATCACCGCGAAACGGACACTTGAAATTTCTGACCACGATAATTATGACCACGGTAATGTTTTAATGTTTATAAAAAAGGTTATACGATCAGCGATCGAGAAAAGCTATTACTTGATAAGACGGATAATAAATAGCGCAAGGAATTTGCTGTAAACTTGTTGCCCATAGCAATTTTACGGCGCGGGCTAGCTATTATAAAATGTCGGTAACATAATTTTTGTATATTATTAGTAGGTATTAACACAGCTAGCATGAAAGCCAACAGAAATGTACTATCGCCAGAAATGGACTTTCAGGGGAGTTTTGATACAATTTATTGCGTCTATCTTTTCGTTTGAATCGAAAACATGAATTTTATCTCCCTTTACAGTCCTGTTTTCACCCTCTTTAGATAATAAACAAAACTTGATTGAACCAACTGAAGGTTAATTAAAATTTGGATGAAAATTATAGAATACTGATATTTAAAGCCCGTCACTTCTTCAAATCAAGTGTTTGTACAGATCTTGTCAAAAGTTTAAGCAAATATCCACCTCTAGGATATCCAATTTGTTGGAGTTCCGTATCAGAAGGGTAATAATAAAGGGACTCTTTTACTAAGACTCCCCTGTTCGTCCGTCTGTTTGTCTGTCACCAGGCTGTATCTCATGAACCGATATAGCTTAAAAATTTACACTACACTTAAAATTTTCACTAATAATATATTTCGGTTGCCTCTATAACAAAAAATACTAAAAACAGAATAAAATAAATATATTAGTGGGGCTCCCATATAACAAACGTGGTTTTCTATTGATGGTACTTCGTACGCAAGTGCAAGTATCACACTTGGCGGTTTATTATCTTTTCCTAAAACATTTTTTCTTTTAATTACCAACAGACGTAAAAAACGGATTTTTTTGGGTCGTCAATTCCGAAGCTAAACTTTTATTGGAATCTGAAATGGCGTCTGAAAATTAATCTTTAAACTGATTTTTTTTTACAAAAGAACATTGAATTCAATTTAAAGTTAAATGATCACAAAGCTTTCGATTTTGCAGGGAACTTCGTTCCCACGGTTATATCTTCATGACCACGACTGTTGAACTGCTGTCAATAAATAAAGTTCTTATTTTCTTCCGAAATAAAGTTATGCGTTTTGATCCACATAATCTTTGTTTCTTTTTTTGCTGCCTAGAGCATCTAGAAACTCAAACTTACATCTAGTGGCAAACGACCAAATAAAAACATTCATTTTACAAACTAGTTCACCAGTGTGTAAAATAAATGTTTCCCCTTGATGTAAGTCATTGAGCTACGTCAGATCTAGTGTGCAGGTTTTCTCACAATGTTTCTTCAACAGGAAACCAATATCGTTCGATGAAAATCGCCGTATATAAACAAATTTAGAGATAAAAGTCGCGCTGTGTGAGAATCGAACACTAGCCTCACAGACGCACAATATGAAGATAATGCAATATAAGTAGTTGTCTACTCTAAATATGCATAATTAAGCAAACGTCGTGTATTGCCACGCTATTAATTACGTGTCAGTCTCAGTAAAGACGATAAATTATGTATGGGAGGCAGACAGGTGCAACAGGGAATATTATGTGATCCGTGGCGGACACAGGTGACAGCGAGATGTTACGATATCTGCGAATTTGATTCTACGTAGCTTTAGTATAGTACTAGCTACGGATTTTATTTTTCAAGTTACTGCCATAGCTAAGAATATTATAATGCCACATTATATTGGTTATTTCATTACAATTTTTGTCATAATTAACAGAGAATTTTAAAAATGAGTCACGCTTATAAAAATTTAAACTTTACGAATAACAGCTCTGCTGTTTTGTTTTTCGTGTGTGTAAGTGGCCAACACTGGTGCTAGATTTTCAGGCTGCGTAAAGGTATCTGACATAGCTTGACGCCTGCTATACAATGATGACAGCCGGGACCAATGGTTTCCGAAGCACGGAGGAGCTCGAGAAAATTTTAAGTCACTACCAGCTCTAATTATATGACACGGACGGACATACAACACAAATAAAACAAGTAAAACTTACTTAATCAACACCCCTCTTCTTGCATTGAGGGTATACATGTTCGTATATGGAATAGTAACACGTTGTCGAGATAACGGGATAAGCACATTAGTTTAATGTTGCCACGCGTTATTACTACGCCATTGCCCCTCTCACCCTGGGAGAGACCACGTAATATAAGCTGTGTACAGTGTGGTATATAGCTTCAGAACGGATTAGGTTTGTTTAGTAAGAAATAAGTACACTATTAAACTTACACATTCTTGTTTTTATCTGTGAAATGGTTGAAAAGGCTTCAGTGATGTGCCTGTGATGATGGGTCTGCAGGTGAAAAAGAAACCAAATAAATATTGGTTTCTTGATAGCCGCATCGCCAATTTACATTATTGAGATTCTTGCCCCTCGATCGGTTTTACAATCTACAAGATTAGCGTTTTAAAATTGTATGCGATAGAGCTTGCCCCGTATAAACAGAAATGAAAGGTCCGTCATTGAGACAAAGAATAGTCTTATAAAAAGAATAAAGATATCCTAAGATTGCTTTTTCCTTAAGAAAACAATATTTGTTAATTTGAACCCGGACCAAATTCTTATCCTCCTTCCAAAATTGTTTTTATCTCCTTGCAAAGATTGTAAAACAAAACATTCCAAGGTCAAGTTGTCTTTACGAATTAAATCGAGGCTTATTTCGAGTTAAGTACAATTGAAAAACGACAATTTAACATTCCTTCCAACTCGCTTGGATTCGCTGGAATTTCTAAGGGCACTTCAAACGTTATATTATTTTTACGGTTTGGATGGTTGAAAGTTGAAATGAAGGCTTTTATGTAGGTTTTATTACGAAGATAAAAAACTAGTGGCATTTCGTGTCTTTTCTCCATTAATTACGTCCAAACCACGTTTTTAGGGTTCCGTCGCCAAATGGCAAAAAACGGACGGATTCGTCATGTCTGTCTGTCCGTCCGTATGTCACAGCCACTATTTTCCGTATGTCACAGCCACTATAAGAACTATACTGTTGAAACTTGGTAAGGAGATGTACTCTGTGAACCGCATTAATATTTTCACACCAAAATAGAAAAAAAAGCAATAAATTTTGGGGGTTCCCCATAATTAGAATCTAAACTCAATTTTTTTTTTCCTCAGACCCTTACTTGTGGTATATCTCTGGATAGGTCTTCAAAAATGATATTAAGTTTTGATTGTTTTTTTTCCAAACTGAATAGTTTGCTGCCCCCCCCCCCCCCCCCCCTCCTCTGTAACTTCTAAAATAAGAGAATGATAAAACTAAAAAAAAAATATATGATGAACCATGCAAACTTCCACCGAAAATTGGTTTGAACGAGATCTGGTAAGTAGTTTTTTAATACGTTTATTAAAACATCGATCAAAGTTACAACGAACTACTAGAACTGTATATTATGTTACTTGCTGCTACGGAAACCTTCATGAGCGAGTCCGACTCACATTTGGCAGCTTTTTTTTATATTGCAACATTAGTTAAAGATAAGTTGAAAAAAATAGGTAGAATTAATTGGAAAGTGATCATGGGCGTAGACGTGAAACTTATGAAATATGTATACTAAATAGACGCTGGGCTGTCATCACCACGAGTGGTTTCAGAACAACTTTAGTCTTCCATGAGAGAAATAACGACGTGGCAGTGTAAACCTTCAAAGAAAACTATAAAACAAAGATATAATCCTACCACGTCACCTTCACTTTTCTTGAAGTTTAAAATTATGTCATCTTTAGTAATATTTATTTGAGGAGCTCGGTGGCCCGGCGGGAGTGCGCATTACAGCGCTTACGCAAGTTAAGTGACACTTAGAGTGGTCGGCACTTGGATAGGTAACCACAAGTGGCACAAAACATTCTCGCTTCTCCGTGCTTCAGGATGCACGTATAAGCCGTTTGTCCTAGCTGTCACCATTGTATGGCAGACGTCAAGCTATATCTGATACCTCTGAAAAATTTGACCACCAGTGTTGAACACTTACACGCACGAAAAACAAACACAGTGATATTTAGTGCCGCAACAGACGGGACGCAAGTTGCGTCGCGTAACAGCTGGAGATGGGCAGTAGATATTACTCAATCTACCCATTTGAGTATTTACTCACTAGATTTAATAAATAGAGTAAATAGAGCGTGCTCGTATATTGACATCGCATTTGATGTCTGTTTACTTATTTTAACATAAAATAACGTCTTTGCACACCTTCCAGCAAAAAAGATTATAATTAGTCAAAGAAGCCTACTTTCAGTGTATGATTAGTATGGTATTTTCATATATTTTAGCGTCGCATTTAACGTTTACCGACATTTTAAGCATATTATGGCATATGCACACACTTTACGTCAAGAATTGCAAGTGTATACTAGATTTAAGTTTCAAAATTGTCATGAAAACATGAAAAATAAGAATATGAATATAAGTCGCAACTCATACATAGGGCGCACTATAAGTTTCCGGAACTGGCCACTTACATAAACAATATTTAAAAATTTATTGCAACATTTGAAAATAGAACTCTTTGGCTGTAGAATGCAGTTTGTTTCATCTGACTGTCTTTTGTTTTTACCTTGTGGCGCCATTTAAAAAATTGTGTGTCTGCATCAACATGGATTTAACTCGGGAAAATTTTCGTAGTATGATTTTCTACGATTTTAAGTGTAATTTGACAGCTCAACAGAGCATCGCTCGGCTTGAAACAGCTTTTGGCAATGAAGCACCATGCAAGACAACTGTTTATAGCTGGTTTGCAGAATTCAAGCGTGGTCGTATCAATCTCAGTGACGAATCTCGCGATGGTCGGCCGTCCACCGCTGTGACCAACAAAAACATCGATGCTGTGCGCCGTAGGATTGAAACAGACAGGCATGTGACCTACCATGAAATTCGCGCATCCTTAGAAATAGGCATGAGTCAAATACAATTAATCCTACACAAACATTTGGGTGTGAGAAAGCTGTGCTCGCGGTGGATCCCACACAACTTGACCGAGGCTCAAAAAACGGACCGCGTCACTTGGTGCAGTGCCATGCTTACCAGATTCAACGAAGGTGCGTCAAATTTGGTGTGGGACATAGTAACAGGTGACGAAACATGGATTTATTGCTACGATTCCAAAACAAAGCAGCAATCGAGCGTATGGGTCTTTCAAGATGAGCCGAAACCAACCAAAGTGGCGCGCGTGAAAAGTGCATCTAAGCGGATGATTGCTTCTTTTTTTAATAAAACTGGACACGTGGCTACTGTTGCTTTAGAGAATCGTCGTACAGTGAATAGTGACTGGTACACGATCATTTGTTTGCCGGAAGTTATTGACAAACTCCGTAAAAATAACCGTAAACGCCGTATCATCCTGCACCACGACAATGCTAGTTCTCACACGGCCAGGCAGACAAACGACTTCTTGAAGGCGAAAAATGTAGAACTCATGAGTCATCCTGCATACAGTCCCGACCTGGCACCTTGTGACTTTTTTCTGTTCCCAAAAATTAAGAACCAATTACGCGGTCAACGATTTTCATCACCAGAAGAGGCTGTCGAGGAGTATGAAAAACACGTTTCAGAGGTCACCACAGAGGAGTGGCACAAAAGTTTTCAAAACTGGTTTCATCGAATGAAAAAGTGCATAGACGCCAAGGGAGATTATTTTGAAAAACAATAAATTAATTTTGTACCTTTAATAGTATTTTTTCATATTCATTCCGGAAACTTATAGTGCGCCCCACGTATAAATCAATCTACTCACCAAATGGATAAATTAGGATATTTACCGGGTATTTACTCAATCAACTGAGTAAATATTCAAATGAGTTGATTGAGTATTTATGCAACTCCCATCACTAGCTGTTACGCGGCGCAACTTGCGCCCCGTCTGTTACGGCCCTTATGCTGGCGCAGTGTCGATAATTTAATGAACGGAGTATACTCACATATACTTTTATCGTATATCTCCAGCTGAATCACCACCTGCATGTGTTGAGCCACACTGCACCAAAGTAGAATTTGTCAATCTACACTCGTTTTATCCAAGCGTAATTTGTATGGTCACAAGCCCCTAACTCTGTCTAATGGGGCGCACTTTGACAAATGTATCAAGTCACTGTTCGTGCGCGATAAAAAATAACAATAACGCGCGCCGGAGGACCTCGTATTTAAAAACAAAATCTCATGTTTAGCAAATAACAATTGGGGTATTGAAAAAATTACCGAACTTTTTATGTATGTACCTATTTAAAAAGTTTATCAAGTTTTATTTATACCAACTCAAAAAAACCCTTAAAAACTGTTTTGAGAGGTTTTTAAATATTTGCACATAATGGCACGAAACAAGCACGATAACCTCTTAGGTTTGAAATCTCCTTAGGCGACAAGAGTGAGTATCAGCAATCTGACGTCACACGCACGCTCGGATTTGTTCGGGGGCCGTCAGCGTATTTTCGGTACTCGATTCAGAAACTTATCTGTGTAACATGATATTATTTTTTTATTATAGTGAGAATTACAAAACAAAGAACAGTTTTGTTATAAAACGTTTATATAATGTTTCTATTTAAAGCAAAAAAAATTATTAAATAAACCATTGTTTCAAAATGGTGGACTTTATTTCTATGAAAAATTATTACCTCTTTTGAAACTTAAGATTTCGTCAATTCTGAATATTGTAAGAAGCAGGTGATTATTTAATATCTCGTATGTAACGTAATAACGAGTATACTTTATTCTGTTTCAGAATAGTTTAAGCTCGACCTCAAATGATTATGACACAGATAATAGCTAACGATAATTATTTGTATATTGTCAACTAAGTTAATATCAACAGAGTTAATTTTCTTACAAATATTACAAGCATCAGATAGCCTATCAAAATGTTCCCAAGCGTATTAAAAAACCTTATTAACCTTTTAATCTTGTTAAATAACTGTTAGTATTATTTAAATTATGGCTAGTTATATTTTAGTGCTATTCTTGTATCCTAATAATTACGAAGGTCTTATGAATATTTTCAAATAGAATCCCAGCCTAACATAATACTTATCTATTACATTATTCATAGCAGCAAAGTTTATTGTTACAAGCGTCTCGTCGTATGAGATGAGAGGCGGCTAACCGCGCGATGACATTTTGTTACCGCGCGTCAGTCGTCAGTTGTTAATCTGAAATCTGCGTGAAAGTATTACTCGCAGCATGAGTGACACGGTTGTTGATGAGGAAATGTGGATAAGTATAGTGGTAAAACGAAATCGATTTTAGTTGGTAGAATAGAGATGATGACAGGGTCAGAAAAGTATTATTCTAATTAGCCCGACTTTTATAATACCATTCAAAAATAATGGACACATATTTTTAGTTAACCAGGTGAGGGTTTACAAGTTGTAAAAATCGTCACCTATATGTAAGAATCGTACTAAGCCGTGACGTCACGCATAATTTTGTTTCTCAAAGAAGATAAAAAATACGTTTACCCTTTTTAATAATATAACCGATAGGCTAAAAATATATATGCAGTAATTTTGCCTATTTGGACTTGATAAAATGGTACCGAACAAACTGTCGAACTGTCGCGACAAGTGTCGTTTAATAAAAATGACAGTTACATCCAAATGTAACAGGTAAAATACTGACAAAATTTGAAGACTTAAAACGAGTTTAATAAAAACGACAACTACCTGTCAAGTTACTTGTTATGATAATTGACAAATGTCGTTTTTTGACATATTTGTTATTATATCGAGGCATGCTTATGAGAGACACGAGGGTAATTAACAAAGAATATTATTTAACTGTTTTAATTTCGATTTGGTTCTGTTTTTAATTTTGCTATAATGGACGGAATGTGCTACCAATTACATTGAAAGAAAAGTTAATTCTTGGTTTAAAGGTGTCTGTTTGTACAGTTTGCACCAAATATTCATTTTAAATACTACTTCTATCTACTACTACAGCTACCGTCGACAAAATTAAAACAGTTCTTTTTTTGTTCTTTGGTAACTGCCGTATTGCCTTGACATGTGGCAAGGATGCTTGTTGCAAATCTATGACAAAGTGACAAATATGTCCATCTGTCCAATAAATGACAATTTAGTGTTTAATAAAACAAATTTGACAAGGTTTTCCAGACAAATTATCACGTATCGCCTAACGTGTTAAGCTATTGCATAGCTTCTATCGCGGGCCTTGATCGCGGGGACCGAATCCAGAAATTCCGTAACGAAAAAACCTCACGCTCCCCACTCCGACGGGCACGGAGGTGTGGCTTGAAGGCCGTGCATCGTCTAACGTCGTTTCAGTTCGGCAGTCTTCGACACGGCGTTGTGTGCGTGCGATTAGACGTATTGTACGACTCTACGAAACTCGCACGAATCGAGACGAGCTGCTCCGAAATTGGACGAATACATAAGCAGAATAAATAAAATAAATAAATAATTATAATTGTTCTCTTTTTAACCGATTGCGTCGGGAAGAGTTACATTTTAGAGTGTACGAGTGTTTTCTTTTAAACCGATTGCATCGAAAAAATTTGGTCGCCATTTTGAATATTTTTTTTCACTGGACCGATTGCCTTCAATATCGATATCTGGTGGTCCTTGAGGTCTATTATAATGAATCTATGCTCGAATTTGAAAAAGGTAGCCGCCATTTTGAACTTTTTCGTTTCTGGACCGATTGCCTACAAAATCGATATCTGGGGGTCACTGTGATCTCTTATAATAAATCTGTGCTCGAATTTGAAAAGATAGCCACAATTTTGAACTTTTTTGTGTCTGGACCGATTGCCTTCAAAATCGATATCTGGGGGTCCTTGTGGTCTCTTATAATGAATCTATGCTCAAATTTGAAGAAAGTTGCCGCCATTTTGAACTTTTTCGTTTCTGGACCGATTGCCTACAAAATCGATATCTGGGGGTCCCTGTGGTCTTTTATAATAAATCTGTGCTCGAATTTGAAAAAAAAAGCCGCCATTTTGAACTTTTTTGTTTCTGGACCGATTGCCTTCAAAATCGATATCTGGAGGTCCTTGAGGTCTCTTATAATGAATCTATGCTCGAATTTGAAAAAGGTAGCCGCTATTTTGAACTTTTTCGTTTCTAGACCGAGTGCCTTCAAAATCGATATCTGGGGGTACCTGTGGTCTTTTACAAAGAATCTATGCTCGAAAAAAATGGCCAATTTTTCCCAACTCTGAGACTAATTGCTAATAATAAAATTCCTGAATAATCTACATGTATTGTAAGATAATAAAAATATTTTAAACGATAGATATTAATTTCTCATTTATTCAATACAAAACAAAAAAAAATTATTATCGGTCACCACGCTCAAAATGAGTAACTTGAATTAATATCAAAGAAAAAACTTGAATTAATTTTAAAGAAAAACATACTGCATAAATAAAAGTTGATAAAAATTGCTATGCAATAGCTTTACCGCGGCAGTCCCCGAGTGCCACACGTCTTTTTTTTATTTAACAGGAATATGTCATAATGTCATGACATGTCGACATATCTGTCGACACCTGTCGCCTGTCACCTGTCATTGATATGTTTATTAAAGTCTAAAAATCAAATGAAATCCTCAAACCAACATTTCTCGTAGATATTAATCTAGGCCCTAGATTTCTAATAGCAATCGAATTAAAATTAAACGTGTGTATAATAAAATACTTATAATTATTTATATGAAATATGTAAACATGTAATTATATATAATTCATAACGAATAAGAATTTATTACAGTAAATTGCTCGTATATTCTGTTTCCGTGAAGGCGTTTCTTTTGTAGCAAACAATAAAAACTAATTCTGAAAAGAAACGACAAAACGTTGAGCGTTTTTTAAGAAATTGCATTTTATTAAAAGGACAATTTCACTCAAATCAGGCCACAATACTCTGAATGCTATAAAGTCATAATTTAACTTATGTTTAAATCATCGTAAAGAGGATTAATTAAATTCATAACCCTCGTTTAGCCATAAAGATGGTGGGGTGACATTCAGGAGTTCACGCCATAAAGTTAAATGGAATGTGACCGCATTGTAGGCTTGCCAAGCCGGGTAACGAAAACTCTGGACATTATTAAAAAATTATAGAGTTTCGTTTCTTTACCTGAGTTAATGCAAATACGATTTTGGAGCGGATGAAAATGTAAGGTAGGTAATAAAAATAAATATATACGGACAAATTACACAGATTGAGCTAGCCCCAAAATCAGCTTAAGCTGGTGTTATGGGATACTTACCCAACGATACGATAACTAGATATATAAATAAACATCAAAGATCCAGTACAAATTGAAAAAGGCCATTTTCTAACTTGCCCTGGCTAGGCATCGAACCCAGAACCCCCGGATTGGCGGACTAGCGTGTTGACCATTACACCACGGAGCTCTTCAAATTATACTTCAAAACATTTTTTTTAACAAATGCAATAAGTATACAATTTTAAACTTCCTAATAAATCCAGCAATGCCTCATCGTTAGTTTATTTAAAACATGTTTCTTTATATCTTACGTTATCGTATAGACCTCTTCGTACCTACCTAATGAAAATTAAATAAAATAATACGTCAAATAAGTTTATATATTCCTACAAAAATGTTAATTGCTTTTAGTTTCCTATTAACCTACTAAATGTAGTGTATAGCGAAAAACAAATATAAATTTGAACCTGAGATGCAAATTTTTGGGTAAATGGTTTATTGAATAAATTATGTTTTGCTATGAATAAAAAGACCATATTCTAACTATAAACAATTATATCAAGTTTTAAAGGTAAATCAGTACATTGATACAGTAGCTGGCGCCATCATCACTGGATTCCGGCGCTGCTCTGGCACTGGCACTGGATAGCGTCGTTTACACGCGTTCAATATTCATTTCTACTTTGTAGCGGTGACTACACGTTTGCATCCTTAAAAAATAAGTGTTTCACACAAAAGAATGAAATTGAAAACATTTATTAAAAATCTTTGTGCGTTATTACTAGACGAGCTGACAGATATGATTGAAGAAGAATTGATGAAGGATAAGTGAATATGGATAAGAAAATGGATAAATGACAGAGAATATTCTGGAGGATCCATTTAGCTTATAAACCAACTAAGATCAGAAGACACTAAGGAATATAAATCTGCTTTACCGGTACATTAAAAAAAACCCTAAATATTCATGGCAGTACAAAAAAAGTAATTTATGATAAATTTTTAGACGACATAAAAAACGTCTTTTTTAATTTCTCAATTGTACGATATGCCAATTTTGTTACGTTAATGCTAACGAAAGATTTCTAATTTACAATAACATCGGCAAAGCAAATTCTCTGCTAACTTGGGTAGTTTTCACCTGGTGTTTATTTTGATTATTAGGTATGTGCAATTGCTAATGCCATTGCACATTTTGACCACCTCCGTGGCGTAGTGGTCACCATGCTAGTTCGCCACCCAGAGGTTCCGGGTTCGATCCCCGGTCAGGGCAAGTTGAAAAAATGACCTTCTTCAAATTGTCCTGGGTCTTGGGTGTTTAGCTATATATATATATATATATATATATATATATATATATATATATATATATAATATATTTGTTATAAAATATGGTATCATTAAGTTAGTATTCCATAAAACAAGTCTCGAATTTCCTTGGGGATTTGCTCAATCAGTGTAATTTGTCCGTAAATATTTATTTATTTAGTATATGCATAGATAAAGGTAGACATGCACATGTATGTCTACCTTTCTATTATTGTCTGCGCCTTACGATCCTGTCGTCTGCTGAAAGATAAAATAAATAAGCAGAACATTTACACTTTGTTATGAAAACACACACATTGGAGTTTCCCACTGCTCTTCGTACTTACTTAGTTCTGACGTCGCGTCGAAGTTTTTGCTCGACTGCTTCATTAAATATTGCATATATATTAAAATGTTATTACTTTTTACAAAACTTTGTATAAATTGAGTGTGTTGAGTTACCGGCTATAAATATAGATGTAATTTTTTAATAATAAACTTTGAAAAATTCAAAACCCGAATTAACATATCGATATGAAAATTTTGCGTAAATCATGCTGAGTACATGTAAAATACAGACATATTTTAATATACAATTCAATATCTCAAATCCACTTAATATATCAATTCCGGCAAATTCTACATATCTGGCAACCCTACTGCAGTGGCTGGTAATAGGTCCTACCTCGGATCGAGGAACGAATAGTAGCACTTATTAGACCTAGTAGTTTATATGGTGCATAAACATGCTAGAAAAGGCGAATTTAATTTAATAAATATTATGAGGAGCATTTACAAATATTATTATTTAATTGACTGTAATACAAAGCTGTATATTATGTCTGGTTAGATTTTGGTAATATATATTTTTTGACAAATTGTATCTGTACGTAATAATTTTATCTTAGTATATATAATAATATCTCTGAACGAATTAATTACCTACTATTTGGTTTTGTGATATCCATAATAATTTCAATAATTGTAGAAATATTAAATCGAGTTTTTTGTTAATAAAAAAACACATAAACAATAAATATCATTTCGTTTCCATGTTTCATCAAAATACGAATCACAGCGTTTAAGACGAAGTGGTAGCTAAAGTGGCGCCCTCATTTGAAATAAATTGTTTAAAACTAAATAAGGTGATAATTAAAAATTTGATTTGTATAAATGTCTAAAAAGACCTTTAAACTATTTTATGAATAACCTTTGAAAGTAATATTGGTAGTCCGTCTAGTTTTAAAACTGTTTTTCAACAGAAAAATAGTTTTAAAACTAGACGGACTATTAAGACCCAAGAATAATGACGACCTCCGGGTCGTCATTATTCTTGGGCTTTTGGTAAATCCAGTGACACATAAACGAATGGCCCAATCAAAATCAATCTCGATTATCATAAAGTGAAAACAAAGTATGTATAATGATGCGGTTAAAAATTAATTACGCAGCTTAAATAGGTTCAGTCGGGAAAATCAGTTTGGATAGTGGTGGTATCCACTACAGGGAAATACGTGGAAAATATCGGGACTGGCCGAAAGCTGAAATAGTATGCGTAAAATTGAATTATTGCATGTATTTAAGTATGATATACTCTTAAATGATGTACCTAGAAAAATTAAATTATTCATTTATATTGTTGACTGCACAGCACATAAACCTTTATAATGTAATAATATACCTACATTTATTAAGAAGAAAATGTAAAGATACGTCGAAAGTATGGTGGGATACGGAGGTTCAGGCTGCAGTTGTAAGAAAAAAGAAAGCATAAAAGGATTGGTTAGCTTTACGGGCTAACGGGAATAAAAATAGCATAACAAGTGGAGTTGTTTCTGCTGCAAGAGAAGTATACAAGAAGATTATGTTATCGTTAAAGAAATAGTTTAAAAAAAAGAAAGAGGAACAAAAAGATGACTTTGATAGAAGATTGTCTCAAATCTTTAAAAGTAATATCAAATATTTCTGGAAAGCCGTCAAAACTGCTAAAAGAAAGTCAACGACTTCAGAACTAAACAAGATCCGAGTCAAGAATGGAAGATTGTTTGTCGAGGAAAAGTGTGTCTTAGAGGTATGGAAGAGTTGTTTGAAAAAGATGAAAGAAAAGTAAGTAAAACAAATGAATGAAGACATGCATGAGATTGAGTTACAAGATTGTGGTGATGATAAAATAAAAATGGAAGAAGTCGTGAAAGCATAAAATGAATTGAAAATGGGAAAGGCTGGAGGATATGATAGAATTAATGCTGAAATGCTGAAGGCCGAACAGTACATCGTGACCAGTCAGCTGTGTCGCCTTTTTATATGTGTTTCGAAAAAGGCATGGTACCGAAGGATTGGTGTAAGGCGGTCATTGTGCCCCTCTGTAAAGGCAAAGGCTCAAAGCAAGACTGCAAGAACTACCGAGGCAATAGCCTTCTCAACATTGTCGGTAAGTTGTATGCTAAGGTTTTGATTGAAAGTGTGGTGAAAGATACTGATGGAAAGATATGGGATGTACAAGCGGGATTCAGATAGGAAATGGGTTGCGCGGATCAGGTCTTTTCCTTAAGAGCGGCCTTCCCGTCTTACTTTTCATACAAATGCTCGTACGTGATTATGACGTTGTAACTGATCTTTTTTGAATTTCTTTGAACTAACAGGTATCTTGTGCGCTATTTCTAGGTTTCTATCAAAATAAAAAATTAAAATTTGGAGAAACAAATTCAGTATAAGCCTCCAAAAATCTGCTTTTTTGCACATACTTTACCTTTCAATTCAATTCAATTCAAATCATTTATTGCATTTCAAAGAAATTTCAATTAAAAGAAGATGAGATTAAAAAAAAAGTGTCGTAGCAAAGGTATTTTGTGAAAGAGATAATGAAAAAAGTTATTATAATTGTTTAAAGTTCGGTAGGTACGAATAATTAAAAGGGTTTCCAAATTTCAAACTTTGGACAAAAAGGCATCATGTATATTTTAATGTAGAGTAATGCCAAGACGGTAAGTCCATATTGCTTGCACTTTTAAAAGTTATCAGATCTGAAGGAATGTCAAGCCTTAACTCTACACGCCCGAACCTAACATCACTAATTCTCATCATAGCGTATAGAGATTTGCGTAAACCCTTGGTTATAATCATAAGTTCTCTACAAACCCTACACATTAGTCAAAATGTGTAGCCTGGCCGTTTCGTAAGAGTGACGTAGATACATATTATGAACAGAAAGTAATTAACTCACTAGCGAAATTCTCCGAGATTACTTGAACAATCCGGCGTTTGAATGTAAGTATTTTTGTTCCACAAAAACTCAAGCTATATTGATCTTCATGAAATTCGGTAGGCGTGAAGATGTGATTTCCGAGATACGGGGTTCAAATTTCGGAATGAATTATTAGTTATATCAATGTCGAATATTTTTCTATCTTTATTTGTTAAAATATTGTGGTAATAAGTTTATATTTAAAACAAATTTAACACAGAACAATATATACAATTAATAAATTTAAGTAAAAACTAAATATCCTACCTACATTAAACAAAAACTATAAACCAAAAATATATCTGATTAAAAATAAAACATTAGATTTTATAAAAAATAGACCCCAGATCACTACGGTCGCAGGGCAGGGTGCCTAAGAGACTGGCGGCATAGCCTCGTTGTATGGTTGGTCAGACTTAATCTTTCGGCAAAATGCGCACCATCTCTGAGATCCCCAGAAACGTCGATCAAGCGTGTGGAGATTTCCTTGAGAGGCTCACCTAGAGCTGAATATTTGCGCCTCTTGATGGCTTCCGCCGGAGCTGATTACTATAGGTATACTATATTTTTTTACTTTGTTTGTAAAATAAAGTAAAAATATATATAGCTAAACTAACAAATAACTACGTACATCATTACCATGTGTGTATGTCTACTATTGCAGATTAAAAAGCAAAAGACTTTTTATAACAATCAATTTGATAATTACGAGTTAGATAGACATTTAAACTTTTAATGGATCGCTTTTAGATGACTATGCTTTCATTCGGTTTATTGTGATCAGTACGGTAAGTAATGAAATAACTGAATCACATAAGCACCTAAATAGGTGATAACTTTTTATCTTGATATGAATTTCAGAAAATAAAGTTGTACGAATAAATTACCGTGGTTTATGATCTTTATTTTTTCTCATAAAGACTACTTAGTTAGTAGTTCTCAAACTCGCTATCATTCTCAGAATTTCGTATCGTATCAACTTGTTTAACCGACTTCAAAAAACTAGAAAGTTTACATACATAAACATACAACATACATCATGTCTTTATAAGTAAAAGGCTTTTAGCGTGATGGTGGATGCGAAAAAAGAAAAAGGAAAGAATATAGTACTGGGTTGCTATCCGCATCACCTATGAACGTAAATGATAATCATTTTCGTTCATTTCCACAAGCGGCTTCCATGATTCGCGCGGGAAGAGAAGCAGCTGATTATGTATATACAAATGCTTGGTTATCTGAATAGACTCAAATAATTCGTTCGCTTTTTTAACTATGTACCTAGCTTATTTCTGCGTACTGCAACGGAAGTAAACCTATAGGCTTGAAACTGATTGTGCAAAATATAAACCGGCTGGAATGGAATTGTCCCGAGCGGTCAGAGCAACACGTGTGCCAACATTTACATGCTGATATCGTTAAATAATCCCTCAATCCGTAAAATAAACCAGGAATTGTCAGCAGATTAATTTTGGAACCTCGCTTTTAAGGCGCGTTGCCTTTCACACATAGATTTAATTCACAATCTGAGCTAATTGTAAAGGATTTTAAATCTCAGTACTACCTGAAGTAAATAAAATAAATTTTCGCTCACCCGTCCAATGAATGTTAATTCTAATATCACTGCCGTAACAGTGTCATATCTGTCCGTCTACGTGCATCTATTTAACATTGTAGGAATGTAGATATGTATCTATAGAAAATGCACACTGGAAGAAATGGCTTCTTTTCTATTTGGTCCCTGGCACACCATAAAATGAAGTGAATATCGGAGTCTTTGCCGTGAATGGCTAGATGAGTATTTTAGAAAAATTTAATATGTATGTAGGTATAATTAATGATTATTATACCACATGTGGAAAAAATAAACCAATATAAACATACAACCTACTTAAAATGGAACGGATATCCTGTAGATACTGCCACCGGCGTTTTGTTATTTATATTACACAGCGCTAACTTATAATTCACGGTATTAGTTTTAGCAATTGATGACTAAAACAAAGAGAAACAATCCGCTCGCATTATCTATTTGGTTAGCGACAGACTATGATGGAGTGTGATCGGCCACGGACCCCACGCGGTATTTTTATTATTATCGTTGTATTTCACTCACTTTACCTCTTTTATAATGGTAACAAAATTATAGATGTTATGAGGAATGTTAATTTTATTTATTTATTTTATTGGTTCATGTACACTTGAGAATTTACAAATAAAACCTTATTAAAGTTAACATAGTACATAGGTGCTACTTATTTCTAAAGAAATTCCTTCCAGCAGACCCGCGAGAGGAAATGGGAAGAAAGAGGTAATTGGCTTGTACAATACAAAAATAAATTATAAACATACCTACATAGACATACGTAAAATAAACTTACATAAATATATACTGATTTATACAATTGTTGTGCTATCATCTATAAAAATCACGTTTGTTGTTTGGGAGCCCCACTTAAATATTTATTTTATTCTGTTTTTAGTTTTTTTTATTATGGCGGCAACAGAAATACATCATTTGTGAAATTTCAAGTGTCTAGCTATTACAGTTTATGAGATACAGCCTGGTGACAGACAGACGGGCGGACGGACGGACAGAATGTAGCGGAGTCTCAGTAATAGGGTCCCGTTACCCTTTGGGTACGGAACACTAAAAACAGTTTAATTATTTAATTTATTATTATATTCAAGTGATACTTCTAAACATAACAAAGCGTACGATTTCATGTTAATAATTGAGGTGAGGCTTGTCCTTTTTATAATTTTCATAATAATTTTTCTCGCCTTCTCTCAATTTGTGTTCCGCTCAATAAGTCACTCCATCCATCGTTTTCTGTCATTTATCATACTGTACTGACTCCCCTCTCCTTCATGTCCGGCTTCACACATTCTTCGTCCCACGTCTTTTTAGATATTCCTCTATCCCTGTGGCCATCCTTTATCTTGACTAACCTTAAATTGACCATTTTATTAGCCAGATGTTAGCCATTCTTCCTCTTATAGACTTGAAATGACCGTCCATGTTAAACGGTGACTTTTTTTTACTTTAAACTCACTCTAATACTTATTCATTCCTGATCTTATCCATCTTCCTATCTATTTTATAATTGTATTTATAAATATTACATATATATATTGTTAAAATTACTTAGGTTTTTTGTTAAATTACAGACATCGTTTAGAAAATCTGTATCCTTTTATAATTTAAGTAGCATATTATAAGCAGCTCAATAAAAGGAAGGGCACAAATGTTCATATATAGATTTTTTCCCAAATAAACCTCTATTTCCTTATAAACTTCTAATAGGATGGTCTTTAAGTTAACAGCCTATTAAGTAATCCATAAATGCGTTATGCCTACGTTTCACCGAAATCTCACCTTCGCAAGTCGTTAGCAAACTTCAAAGTAACCGAACTGCCGAAAAATTTCCATTTAGGTTTAAGTGTCTTCTTTATTTTAAAACAAATCCGTATTATCACAAATAAGATACAATCTCCATCTAACTTTTTTATTACACGTCAAAAATGCCATTACGAGAAGCGTAAAAGATCACCTACTCACTGCCGTAATCACACCGAACAATGCTCGTGAGCGTCGCGTTCAAAAATATACACAAGCCATAATTTTCAATTTTCAAGGCGGATTTACTGGCGTCTATTACGCGGGATGATGAAAGCTTTGTTCATGTTTTAAGGGTAAAGAATAATTTGGCAAGCGTTACGATGTGCACATAGTACTGGTAATCTGTTGGAGTGAGAGCTCCTTAGACGACGGCGCCTCGCCGCCGCGCCGACATATATCCCGCATTTATTTACACGACAAAGATTAATTCTACGTCATCCGACACATATCCAGTGGGTCTGGGAGTCCCGTCCGCCGTCCTCAATCTTTCTATACAAAACAACGGCATATGACTACGCATTCTGAGTTCACTAATAAACATCTAATGGTGTTAATGCACTCCACGCAAGACGGTGACTAATCGTTAGGTATTACACGTTTTCGCCTACCAGTTTTGGTAGTTTATTTAGATTTGGAATGTCAAAATTTTAATATTGCATCATATGAATGTTGTATTTTAATATATTTAGGGTATTTAGATTGTGACTGAAAATATTTAACTAACAATTAGAGACTATAATACTGAATATATTTAGGTATTATACAAATGTTTGTTACTTGTATATTATTTATCGGTAACTGCGATTTCAAAAAGTAACATTAAATAAATCAAGTGATTTATTTGACTACTGAACCTGTTTCTGATAAAGACTCATAAAAAAATTATTTCTATATGCATAAGTATATAATTAACCTATATTGTTCCACTGCCGTCCAAAGTTATCACCTATTTGCTTCTATGATCAATCCTTATCAAAACATTTGATGCCTTAAAACCCCATAAGTCTTCCTAGGCACCGTTTAAAAAAATCATTCACTAAGACATTAGTTACACATATTTTCAATTCATTTAGGTACTCAAATAATTGACTACAAGACTGCTTTGTATCTGTATAATTATTTATCACCGTATTATTGTAAATGAAGTCCTTTCTATTAATTCCTGGGAATTGATGAAGCCAAAATTACACACAAGGATACCTTCTGGAGATTTTGGCCGGAAAACAGTTTTTGAGGGTTTAGTTAGAGTTTGCTTTAATTGATTTTACAAGTCATTTCTTATTAATATTTTTTTAATTATTGTCAGCATATTAGATACATTGCCTCGATGTGGTACGTTGGAAGAAATATTTTATTTATAAGCCGCTGTATATATTGTAATTATATTTTGATAAACTTAAATAACATATATAAAATAACTTTAATATGAATCAACTAAATATAACTATTAATTTAAAAAAAAACTAATCTACATATAAATAACATCAAATTATGTAAAAAAATTGAGTCTAAATCGCTGCGCTCGCAGTGAAAAATTTGTTTTGAATAAAAAAATATTAAATTCTTGTGAATTTTATAAAGTGAAATTATGTAAAAAATGTTTTCTATTAAAATAACCATAATTTTGAATGATATTTATGAGAGTATTGGCTGTAGTGATATACTCGTATGTGTTGAGACTATGGCGGGCGTTTTTAGGCACCGTCTGCCACTTAGTAGCGAATGCATTAATTAGCATTTTGTCCATCTATTGTACCAATAAGGTCAATAAAAATTTAATAAAATAATTAAGTTCGTGTAGATTTGTCACTAAAATAAATAAATTCGTATAGATTTGTCCCTAAAAGCTTCCTTGAAGCAATCACATTACAAACACGCCATCCTTTAAAAAATCTTAATTGAGGCTCCAAAGAACTCGCAGATATCTATCATTATATTATGTAGGTCGTAATATTATATGAGAATTACACGCTTTGCGTTTTATCTCTCAACTGAAATTAAGTTTGCATCCAGCACTGAAATTGCAAAATCATAACGTTGTGTTTTTTTTATGTAATCTATTCGAAAAACAAGGATTACTACAGATTTGCTCACACGACGACGCCATTGTGATAACGCTGTAGATTAGTGCTCTTTATAAAATAAATTCGAAAATTAGTAAATAGTCTTCTCATTTAGACCTCCCCTACATATATTTTCGTGAATTCCTAGGATTGTTATCATTAACAGGCCATCTTGATTCCAACACATTTTCCTTCTATTCCGGGCATCCATCAACCTTCTTGACAATCATCTTACAACGTCTGTTCCCATCCAATTCGCATCGCTGATCATATGTCCGTGCCATATAATATATTTTACACAGATAAATCGAACATTCCAGCGGGAAATTTTCTTTATAGGACACTACAGGACTTTACAGGGAGAAAATAAATTTAGAATTGCAAAAAAAAATACCTACTGTTATAGAAACTTGATCAGTTGATTGTTAAATATGTACGGAAGGTGTTTTTCCCCCACGAAAAAAAGGGATATTATAAGTTTGACCTGTCTGTATATCTGTGTGTCATAGTAGCGCCTAACTGTAGCATAGTAGCGCATAAACGAATAGGCCGATTTTGATACGGATTTTTTGTTTGAAAGCTGACTTGATGTTTAGTTTTAGAGGACGCTTGAAAGTCGGGGATATTTTTCCTGGCCAATAAACTTGTTTATTTCTATTATATTTTAAACGTTATGGTGTAACTTTTTCGATATCACGGATTAAGTATGACCTTAAAATATTATTTCGCCTCTTTTTAACATCCAGATGGAGGAGCTCGGTGGCCCGGTATGAGTAAGTGGCATAAAAAATTCTCGAGCTCCTCCGTGTTTCGGAAGGCACGTATAAGCCGTTGGTCCCGGTTGTCATCATAGTATGGCAGTCGTCAAGCCATGTCAGATATTTTAGGCAGCTTGAAAAATCTGACAGCTGTGTTGGCCACTTACACACATGAAAAAAGAAACTTTAACTTGCATACTATGATATGAATTTAATCGCTACATCTACGAGCATAACTGCTTGCAAATTTAGTTTCTTTTTTCTTCTTAATTATTTTACAGCTCTCAATACAGGTTCTTTAGAACCCATCATAATTTTTTCACTTCTTTATTCCTAACCCTAATATATACAATCAAAGGTTGTTGCAGGTCCTTTGTTTGCTTCAAGAGAGTTTCTGGCGACAAATCTATACGAGTCCACTGGTTTTCATAGCCGATTGCGGGACGGACGGCGGATAAAGACGCCCGCCACAGTCCGCATATAAATATTACACAGCCGAACTATGACTGTCCACTTTTTACATATTGTCCATGAGCATGAGAATTTACGACACCTAAGTACACCGATTGCATATAATAAAGAACTAATACTAGAATTAATTTGCAAAACAATTTAAAGCAAAAAACTGAACTCCTTGACTTCCCGCCCGGGGCGGGCGGGAAGTTAAGGGGTTCAGTTGTTTCCCGATTCGGCTGAAAAGAAAAAAAAAATATTTTCTAACACGCTTTTGTAAGTAGAGTAATGATGAGATTACCTATAAATAAATAAAAATATGAAAAGATTAACATCTTATACAAGGAAATAAAAAAATACTTAATAAGATTTTAATTTCGCTATTTTAGGAGAAATACACTGTTTTACGTCTCATTTATTTAAAAAGCCGCTTTGCATTGAAAATATGGTTCAAAGTCATTTCAATCATGTTCAGCTCCTATAATGATTTATTTGTAGTATAAACAAATTTGTTTTTTTTTATTTTGTTATTGTTATTGAAATTTTCAGAAAAAAATAACTTTTACTGACGATAGGTGAAAAATAAATTCTTAGTTATTTTTCGTTTAAACGATATTTTATTAGTAGGTCATTTCTACCGCCTGAGCTTTTATCTAACACATCATGCCTATGAAAGCTATTTAGTGTCCCAACTATTAACTGACCTTAACAGCTTCCTAGCTAGGCAAAAGAGGGATAGAGATAAAATATCCCTCTGACACCCAATAATAAGATATCAATGTGAAGGAAGCTATAATAAAAGTCATTATTGTCTCTAGGGGAGCCCAATGAAACAGGCTCAATATTAATATAACGATTGAGGCGATACCAATAATTCAGTTGACATTAGACCTTGTCAGGACCACTGTTTAATCGCTTGTGGCAATAAATAAGCGAGGGCAATAATTGTTTGATTGCCTTATTAAGCAAGGAAGGGCTGGATTATTTACTGCCGCCATCTTTTATTTATCTGAGCTGATACAAATACAGCGATAATTATATTCGTATTTACTTTGATTTAGATTGTGTAAGTTAGATCTGTATTTTGTTTTTTTTTTCTATGTCAATGATGCTAATTTGTGGTTCTTTTCTCTATTTCATTGCTACAAAGGAGTGGGTAAGTGATTTTATCTCAATTTTCAGACTGAACCGTCCACTATTGTAAACAAAAAGCCTTCCTGCCTTCCAAATCTCGCGGTTGCGAGTTATTGAAAAGAGTCAAGGCCGTTCCCCACCTCTTTTTAGGGTTTACCTGGCTTTGTTTTCCCATTGAATATTTTTGCTCATAAGTTGTTATATTTTTAGCTCACAATTCATCGGACATACAGTACCTATACCCTATTCTATTAAAAATTGACAAACTATTCAACGTGATCGTGGACGTTTGGGTTCTACTCAACAACTTCTGAGATTAACTTGGGCGTCGACATATTCGTTCATGGGATCCTCTCATTTCTCATAAGTATGTTAATCTAATATGGTTTGTCATAAGGACTTTGTCAAAACTTTATTATCGTAATAATTATTTCACATAATCATTGTTTATTGTAAAGATTACAAAAGGTTTTTTCATAAAATGGTTTTTCATAATGTATTTAATACATAATGTATTTTGTTCATAATATTCTTGTAGACGTATACATCTTATTCTTGCTTCCCTTATCCCATTACAAGTGGGGTTAACAAAAGATATTATAAATAATTTTTACTCTTACTCACAAACTTTCGCCTTTATAATATTAGTACGATCACTGAGGCTCTTGAGCTCTGGGTGCAAAAAAGGCAAAATTTTCAGCCAATGGGTAATTTTCGATCACCCGAAGCAATGCCCTTTTCCGCCCATTGGTCATTACTTTGGCCATTAAGGTATAGGATTGTGGCACTATTAGAGTTATTTATGTCATATTTCTGTCAAATCTTATCTCATCTATTACCAAAGATGTAGAATACACAAGTCTATGCTTGCCTTTCCATTTATCCAGGCGTTTTTTGCGCGATTGAGTCAAAACTTCCAAACTCCCTAAGTTGTAAACAACTTAGCTTTAAAAGAAGCATTTTCTTTTGAAGAAAAACATTTCGTACACAACCTTAAACAAATGTCGTCAAATTCAATGACTTCTGAATATAATCTTGAAGTTTAATTTCCCTTGCAATGGCTAAATTGACGCGCGTAGCGCGATACTGTCACAAATTCTATACAGAATGTCAATTGTATTTCACAGCAATATTTTACATTATTAAGCTTGAATTTCACCAATTGGAAAAGGTCATGCATGTATGACCTTTTTTGGCCTATCGCGGTACTAAAATATTAATATGCTGCTAGTTCTAGGGCAATAATCTTCTAATAAGGTGATAGGCTAGCATTGTGTCGTTGTTTCGTTGACCTACAATCTACAATTTAGTAATAATACGAGCGCCGCCCCTCTTTTTTTATTTCTTCTAACAAGCATTTGATCCAACACTACTCGTATTACTGCTATACATGCTAATCATCTATAATTTGCATTTTTATAGTGTTAATATTTTTATCTTAAGTAAGTATACTTGTTTCACTTACAATTTCCTAATAGACGAGTCGTATTAAACTTATTATGAGTAATATGACCTCAAACATTAAGAGCAGCTGTCGCCGCGTAAAAAATAAGGAAAGTTTCTTCGCCGCCATTCGCGGAACAATAAAAAAAGGATTTCCTCCTTGGCTCTTTCACACCCTTAAATGAAAGAAGTAACAAGTGTGTCCGATTTTTATCTTAAATATGATACTAGTTACAGTAAAAAACATTTTGCTCTGTGGCCATAACAGTTATGTTGAAAATGTTCACTTGTTGTTCTTCTTCTCGAGTCGAAAGGCTAAACTAAATTTGACCTGTGTTTGCCACGGCGACTCCTCGATCATATGCCTCATTAAGATCCTGCAATGTACAGGAAGTGGGGCTTTAGGGGCAGGACAATAAATAAGTGAATCATTGATTGGATAACACCACACTCGCATTTATCATTTTTGCAGAAACGCCACCTAACTCTGTTCTCTTGACATCCCCCAACGCCAGTCAATGTTCACTCAACATAAATTACTTTATTATTAGTTATTAAATGATCTAAGATCACAAACTTAATTGTGCTCTCAGACAACTATTTAAGAATCGCGTAATAGTTATTTCTGAACAAAACATTATTTACCTTTTTCGTCCTAAGGTTTTAATGGGATAAGTACATGTATTTTTAGGAGTCCAGTGCTGCGATCATTAGAAATAAATTATTAAAAAAGAAAAGAGACATCATTTAAATATTTTCTCTCCTGTGCCGTTATCTGTATTTTAAATAGTGACGAACACATAAATAACATTAATTACTTATGATTTCAGGGAAGTATAATAGTCTATTCCCTATAACATCACAAGTGTCGTAATTTCGCCAAAAAGACAAGCATAGCCGTTTACCATGCAACGGAAGTATAGCCATAGGCTTTTAACTTTTTCAGATCTACCATACTTCCAACTTAAGAAAAACATTTTTTTACATGGTCAATATCATCACCATCATCATCATTTCAGCCGCATAACGTCCACTCCTGGACAATGGCCTCTCCCAAGGATTTCCAAAATGACCGATCAAGAGCGGCCTGCATCCCGGTCTACCAGCGACCTTGGTCATGTCGTCTGACCACCTTAAGGGTGGGTGTCCTACGCTTCGCTTGCCAGTACGCGGTCGCCATTCGAGAACCTTTTTGCCCCATTGGCCATCAGTTCTTCGCGCTATGTGTCCCGCCCACTGCCACTTCAACGAGCTAATCCGCTGAGCTATGTCAGTGACTTTTGTTCTACGAATTTCCTCATTTTTGATTTGATCACGTAGAGAAACACCGAGCATAGTCCTCTCAATAGCGCGCTGAGAGACCTTGAGCCTTATTATGAGACCCGTAGTAAAGGACCACGTTTCAGAGCCATAAGTCATCACTGGTAACACACATTGATTAAACACTTTCGTCTTGAGGCACTGAGGTATTTTGGACGAGAATACACTGCGTAGCTTAAACAGAATGCTGCCTAGCCGAGTCGGATTAGTCGAAAGACCTCTTCCTCGAAGTTGGAACTTCCTACCTGGATTAATTGACCAAGGTAGATAAACTGGTCTATAATTCGAGGTTGGAGCTCCCAACACAAACAGGTTGTGAGGGGACATGGGCATTCAACCTTACTTTCGTTTTTTCCATGTTAATTTTAAGGCCCACTTGTTGGAAAACTCGATTTAGGTCTCCGAGCATAGTACTTAAGTCTTCCATCGATTCTGCCATGACAACGATATCGTCGGCAAATCAAAGGTGAGTGATATACTCGCCGTTTGATGTTAATCCTTCCCAGTCCAGAAGCTTGAAGGCATCTTCCAGTGTAACGGTGAACAGTTTGGGAGATGTTTGGGAGATGTAGCATCTCCCTGTCTTAGACCTCTTTGCAGTGGAATAGCCCTCGTGCACTGCTCCTGTACTCGCACTGACATACAAATTTGTATTTTTTCGACTGTTAGAAGTACAATAATTAATCAGCAAATGCAGGTTGATAATAAGGCATCATAGAACAGTATTAAAAGCATTCAAACAATATATTAATAAATAATGAAAGGATTAAAAAAAATCATTTAACTAAACATTTTATAAATCTGAAAGCTAAAATACAGTGGGATATGAAAGGCTTCCGATGATGATGATGAATAATACAAACAAACTGTAAATTCTGTAAAACTTAAATTAAGTGGCACATAATTCACGCTTCATGCAACACAAAATTGCGCTTGTTTGCTTTTGCAAGTTCGTATTTTATTTTGCATTTGCAGTACCTATCTTTTTTGACTATTGCGCAAGTAGAAACTTTTATGCCGGAAGTCCGAAGAATCGATTTACATTTGTTAGTCCCTAAGTAGGTTTCCAAAGTCTTTTGTAAAAACAAATGCTCTTTCACGAAATCATAGAGCTCGCTGTTTACCGTCTCTTTCTTTTGTACAACCCTTTGTTTTAATTTCTTCACATTATCTTTGTACTGAACTTTTGATGACTTCTATGGCATAATGGTTACCAAGCTAGTCCGCCGTTCAGAGGTTCCAGGTTTGATCCTCGGCCAGTCCAAGTTGAAAAATGGCTTTTTTCAAATTTTTCTTGGTCTTGGGTGTTTATCTATATGTATTTATCATAAAATATAGTACCGTTGAGTTAGTTTTCCATAACAAAAGTGTAAGCGTATTTAGGTATAATCAATGTGATTTGTCCCTATATGTTTTATTTATTTATTATTAAACTGGGAAACTCCTTATCGAGGTTATAATAACACTACATAGAAAAAAATATTTGAGTTCCTCCGTGCTTCGAAAGGCACGTATAAGCCGTTGGTCCCTGTCACCTTGTATGGCAGTCGTTGAACTACGCGATGCCTTAAGGCAGCTTGAAAAATCTGAAACCAGGGTTAGCCACTTACACACACGAAAAACATTACACTGCTTAAAGTTGCAGACTTCGTATGTTAATTGAATCAACTACCTAGTGAAGCTACTAAAATAAAGACCCCGGCATACATAAACTTAATACGAGTAGCTGCCGATATATTTACCCAATTCATGAAACAGTTATTTCTGAGACAAGCTTCGTAGCCCGAACGAAGAGTATAGAATTATGTTTGATATGAAAAACCATTTTGCTAACTGTTTTATAGACAGTTTTTCATTTTTTTCGTAAAACTTTTTATTGTTATGTCAAAGTTCTAACTAAAACAAAAGAAATAAACCCAATCTCGATGACTTCGCATCATTTCATTACCGAGTTCCATCGAACACCTTCCGTCTCCTGAATCAGAAACTAAACATTGCCTACCATGAAGTCTTACGATCTTAAATCTAAATTTAACCTTCTCAGTTCCACTCACTCTCATACACTTCGCTCCTGTAGCACTTTCATCCTTAATTTTCCTCCTCATCATACTGCCTTCATGGGCAAGTCTTTCCAAGTCCTGGGTTTCCGACTAAGGAATTTCCTTCCGGATTTTATAAGTAAAGCTCCTAGTCCTAGTAATAGTTTATTCTTGTATATGTACTTATGTAGATATTTATATTTTGTTTACTTATTCACCAATTTAATCACGCCAGCCACACATATTTTCCACTTGGTCTAATGGTTGACCGGGACAGAATGCCATATGGATTTTTTTTAAACTGTGCAATTTAGTTTAAATAAATAAAAGTGCTCCTCAAGAAAGAGTTATATTCAATGGGGTTTTGTTGATTTATTACTGAGTTCTGTACAATATCTTCCGGCTCCATCATCAAAACAGCCTATTGACTCCATAATAATGTGTTATCATCTGACTTATGCAAGTATGCAAAATTTCAGCTCATTCAGTTGAGGATAACTGCTTGAAAATCGAATAGCAAGATTCAACTTAAACAAACATACAAGAAATAATTGCTTCTAAATAAGTTTTTTTTAAATTGTGAACATGAACCAAATTGGTTATGATTGACATTGATGAGTTACTCACCGAGTTCACATTTCAAAATGTGTAGTTAGGTTAGGCTAATATAAGGGTAAAGCACCCCGCGAAACTCAAAACTAGATTCTGATTTTGGATGAAAGATGGCTGCCCACGCATTTTTTCATGTTTCCGCACCTGACTGCAGTTTTTACCCATTTTCTAAACTGGAAAATATCTAAGCCTGCCTCACTAGCTGCACGAAAGGTAACATTATGTAATAAAATTAACTGCCATACAAAAAATTGGCCAAGTTATGATAAATAACCAAATTCACAAATAAGTTTTAGTAATTTCGTATCATCAATTCAGTACCTAGTTCAAGCTTGTATTTATATGCATTGGTATAGGTATGATGCACATGCATGCGCAGTTAGTGCATATCCCGAGGCGTGATTTGTAAAGTACCTATGAACTATGTACGTAGGTAAACACTGCTAGACAAACTTCGGCGAGGCAGTAATATAAGGGAAGTGGCCTCAATCCACATGTGCTCGCTCGCATATTACCTAATAAACTATCATTAGGTAATATGCGAGCGAGCACATGGATACACATGAAAAAAAAATTCATTCCCGTTTATGTGCCTCGGGGAGGCCTATGTCCAGCAATGGACTTCCTGTGGCTGATATGATGATGATAATTTATGTGCCTTAATTTTATTTTAATATTTTATTGGCATAGTCAATATGTATACGCATTCAAAATTACAGATGTTTAACACCCACAATATCTGAGCTAAGCCACAAATGGTTAAACAGACGGATACAGTGAAACTAGGCAAGAGTTCCTTGTCTGAACTACGGAACCTTTAAAACATTCAAACGCCGGATTGTCCAAGCAGACTCAAAAAACTTCGCTAGCTTCACTCGTTCGTTCGCCTAAAAATTTAGATCCAAAAACTTTGTCGCAGGTTTGGAGGACCCGTGACCTGAGTAAACGAACACAACCCGCCTAAAATCACAGACCTGTGAAATTAGTACAAATATTTAACTGCGCTCGCGCGCGAAATTTAATAGAGAACTATATCTTCAATTTTTGAATTATAGCTTATTCTTTTTCTTCCATCTATCATCTTTAGATGCTGACGGTCCCTTGCTTTCCTCATTCTCTTTTCTTACTTTCTTATCTAAGCTTATTGTTTGCTGTACCAAATACAGCTTTGCCTTCATTCGCCTAATATTAATATTTTTGCTGTATCCGGCTATCATTGCTCGTGAGAAGATTGGCTAGTTTACATTTCAAATTTTTATGCCGAGACCTCGAATAGGAGACGTGGTCAAACATTTATTTGTATTTCGTATGCTTTCTTTATTTTCTTCTTAATAATTTTAACCCAATAGTCTCATAAAGTGAAGCTGATCTTATGAAAAAAAGTAATGGTACTAACCTACATAAGTTGACATCATATACGTATAATGTAATCTGCCCTATTTCAAGAAGCTTTGATCAAAGATACATATTCAAGCTAGTCCATAACATAGAAGTTCTGGGTTCGTTCCCCAGCCAGAGCAAGTTAGAAAATTGTCTTTTTCAAATTGTCTTGAGTTTTTGGTGTTAATATTTATATCTTAACTAGCTGATGTCCGCGACTTCGTTTACGTGGACTTTATGACTCCGGCGTATTATTAGAAATAAAAACTGATGTAAATACTTAAGAAATTACTTGTAGTTAAAAGTCAATATAATTTTTAATTAATCTTTTTCATATTGTAGACATAGTTAAAAATGTTCTTTAAAAATTATGTTGGGAGTCTTTCCTTTAGGAGCCAATATGAAAAGACCTGAAGCGTTACTAACCCTGGAGAAAGCCACATAAAATCGGCTATGCGAAAAACCAGTCCTTTGGTCGACACCAGTGGCTTTAAGCGTCTGACACTGCGACTTATTTATTGTCATAGGAAAACAAGTGACACAGGAAACTCTGTATGTTCAAAAGAAAAATTGTTAAGGATTAGTAGAATACGCGGAATAAATACAGTTTCACTGGCACCACTCACAGTGAGAATCTCAGCTTTATTATATTTTGCTGCAAAGCATTGACTTTAAGTCGGGTTCCGTTACACAGTTTCGGCGGAGTCAAATTTCGCATCAGCATTATCGGCACTCTGACATTACTTAAGACTTATCTTGTGAGCCGAGAGTCCATTTGCTGCAAGTGAAATTAGAAACTCATCTGTGTAATTGGTGGCGTCATCCTGATCAATTACACTATCCAAGAAATTATAAACCACTTCATCATCAATAATTTGTGTCATAAGTTTTTCATTAATCGCTGCGCATTGTTCATTTTTTTGTATCAATATGGCGCGTTCACATAACCAAGAATTTTCCTTGTATGTTTTGCTCTAAAATCTGAACTTATGAGTTCTTCGGAGGAGGAAACATCTTTGCCAAGTATAACGGGAAGACTCACCTGACCATTCTCTTCAAGAAAGAGACCTTCCCCAATTTTTAATAATATTCTTGAAAACTCTTGGGCATGTGAACTACCGCCAAGCTGGGCTCTAATAATAATTGTTAATCTGAGCTTTTGTGCTTGAGGCCACAGATAAGACTGTTTTAATGAAGAGATGCCCTAGAGCCCCGACTTACAACTGAAAGGGTTTAACAAAAATCTTCCGACAGCAAAAATGTGACATTGTCCATTGGCCTGTTATCTCGACGAATGTCTCGCAACGTCCTATTATCAGTTTCTACTGCCTAGGAGTTAATTTATTCTGCCCTAGTGCCCTGACTTATAACTGGAAGGGTTTGACGAAAATCTCCCGACAGCAAAAATATGAAATTGTCCATTGGCCTGTCATCTCGACGAATGTCTTGCAATGTTCTATCTACAGCTTCCACTGCCTTTTTGTTGACCATTATGCATTCATCTCAAAAGATTAGGCAAAAATTTTACGGCAAATGAGAGGTTAAGCCAGTTTAGACCCAATATGTTACCGCCATCACCACGTAGAGTTACTTCCAGCTTATGTTATTATATTATGCTTAACAACTTTAACCTGATATCTTAGATTTCCACATCAGATGATCATCTGATATATAAACAAATATTTACGCAAATAAATTTAACTTGTTTCTGCATCAGGTGTTCCAAATCTTCGTTTTTAGGGTTCCGTACCCAAATGGTACCCTTTTAACGATGTTACAATAAACCTCATCCTTCATGTTCCCGTTTACCTCTTTTCTCCATTTCACACTGTCCACCTATCTAGAAATAATTTCATTTTCAAATTCAATTTTTAAATTTTAGGTTCCTTCCTCATCGTTCTGATTCATTCTACTACCATCTCTCAAGCTGATTGCATCTATATCAGTATTGTAAAGCTATAATAAATAAAATAACTCTGTGCTGTTTCTCTCAAGCTCTCCACTACGTACCATACCGACCTCTTCATGTAGGAGCTCCAACTGCCCCAATTAGTCCGTGGCTACCTACCTACTAGGAGTTATTACTAAGACTCCGCTGTCCATCTGTCTGTCTGTCTGTCTGTCACCAAGCTATATCTCATGAACCATTATAGCTAGATAGTTGAAATTTTTGAAGATAATGTGTTTCTGTTCCCCTAAACAAAAAAAAAATACTAAAAACAGAATAAAAGAAATATTTAAGGGGGCTCCCATATTACAAACGTGATTTTTCATAGATTATGGTACGGAAACATTCGTGCGTGCGGCCGACTCGCACTTGGCTGGCTTTATTATACCTCAATAAAAATGGTCATCAGGCTTAACAACTTTTGCTAAGGCGGCATTTTTATATTTCTTATAGTTTAGCTGGACCATTATAGTTCTGCATCATGTGTTCCATTTTCCAAAATCAATTATAGCCTATATGTTGCCCAGGATTAACAGCTTTATAACATAAAAAGTTTTATTCGAATCTGTCAAGTATTTCCGGAGATTAGCGTGTATAAACAGACAAACAAACAAACAGACATTTTTTTTAATTCTTACTCTATTTCTTTGTCTGCATGATTCAATTTTTTTAAATAGTTTCTATGTACCGGCTGATTTTTTTACTCTTTTATTTTATGTATTGATATAGTTGAATTACTTTCGGGCTAGCTACGAGTATCTGTGTGATTCAGTCCCAATTAAAAAAAATAATAAAACAGACAGTAATTAAATTAAAGCTGCATGTCCAGTGTTTCATAAATGTTCACAGAATTGGAGATTTATTGTTTTGTAAGCATACGCCGGTATAGTATTCCGGTGCAAAATTTATAGCATCAGGCCCGAGAAAAATATAGATTTATAGTCCAAGCTTTGGAACAAATCGTTATTGCTTCAGGGATTTGCTATTACACACTCGATATGATAAATCGATTTTTATTAACATTTATAACAGTTTTTATTTTCACTTCGGAAGTTATCGTGTGGAATTTCAATGCATTTATTGAAAAATAGTGCTTCCGTTACCTTTTTCAATAGAAGTACAGGTGCATATTTTTATTACGTGATTTTAAAATTTATACTAATACGAATTCTTTTGCTGTTAGATTCACACGCCAGTCTCAACAATGTCTCCTTCTGTGCAAAATTATAAATGTTATAAAATATTTTATCGTTACAATAAAACTAAGTAAACAAACGCCTGTTTGTTTATTTAGTTCTATTGTAACGATAGAAATATGTCGCTTACGGCCTATAAGGCCTACTTGAAGGTAAGTGGTTACCAAGACAAGGAGTATATTTGTGTTCGACGATAACTCCAGTATCTTTGATCAGAGCTCATAAAATTTCGTTGACTTGTAGATTCAAAACAATAACATTTTTAAGGAGTGTTGCCACTGTGCGTGATTGATTACCCGAGCGAAATGCATTTTTTAACTTAAAAAACCAATTATGAACGAATAGTTCACAAAATTTATAAATTTATTAAAAAACGAAAGCTTAATGGATAATTTATATTTAAATAAAAATATTTAAGTAAGTTAGTATTTTATTTGAAAGTCCCTTTTACTAAAAAGAACAATCAGTGGTAATCTGGAGAAGAGAATACCTTATTTTATAATACTATGGTATACTCCATAAGAGAGTAGACAGAGCCTAATATCGCAAACCCCCAAGGCCACACTTAGTGTGATTACTGTCTAAATAGTTTAACTGATTCCGGATTTTCTTCTCCACTGTGTGACGGCCTAAGGCATCTTTGGGTGATCATGGACATCCATATCGTCTTTGAAGAAGAAAATTCTGGAAAGCCCACCTCGGGTTCCAAAGCAGCATAACCGCCAAAGATGCGATGTTGAGAGGAAGTCACTTTCTGGAATATTTACGTAAATAAATTGTTATTTTTAGTGTCTGGCTGAGAGTCCAGCAATCTATACTAATATTATAAAGAAAATAAATGAATATATACGGACAGATAACACTGATTGAGCTAGCCCCAAAGTAAGTTTGAGACTTGTGTTATGGGATACTCAACGATACTATATTTTATAACAAATACATAAATAGATAAACATTCAAGACCCAGGGCAATATGAAAAAGGCTATTTTCCAACTTGCCCTGATCGGGGATCGAACCCGGTACCTCTGGGTGGCGGACTAGCATGGTGACCATTACGCCACGGAGGTCGTCTAAAGAGAAAAGATTTGGTAGTGTGTTTGTATGTTTTTAATGGACAAACTCATTAATTACTGATCCGTTTTAAAAATTTTTTTCATCAATAGAAAGGTACGTTATCATCAAGTAACATAGCTTTATTCTATCTTTGAAAAAATAAGTAACCGTTACTATCTGTACTACCGGTAGACTATCCATACTATTTGTTTTGCTTAAAATACCAATAGTCTATCGATAGACTATCGATTGTGCACTAGAAGCAGCTAGTGTAAACACTATAAACACTTCTTAATATTATGATGTGGTTAATGCATTTATTACCTTATTTCTCTCCCAGGTGTAGTGTTCGACCAGAACACCGAAGAGATTCAGAATGCTTTCAAATTCGCCATGATGCAGCACTCGAACGCCAACCGGAGCCGACTTGACTTCCAGCTGTATGTGGATATCATCAACACTGCAGACGCCTTCAAGCTGTCCCGGCTAAGTGAGTAGCTTTAGATTTAGATACCTCATAAACACCGTTTTAGGGTTCCGTTGTAAACAAGGAACCCTTATAGCTTCGCCATTTGTCTGTCTGTCTGTCTGTGCGCGGTCCTACTCAAAGACTATAAGTACTAGAAAGCTGTAAGTTGACATGAGTATGTATATTAGTTATGCCAAAAAAAGTGGTAAAATAAAAATTTGAAAAAAATTTTTGAAGAAAGAAAACCCATCGTATTATTGTTGAATAGGTCTTTCAAAAACATTGTGAGCTTGTAAACACCACTTTTCGAGTTGGGGATCCGTTTCTGAAATATTTGGTTCTATACTGCAAATTTTTGTTAGAGTCAAGTGCGACTTTATCTACGAAACTGTTGCACCTGGACATGTGAAAAAATCAAGACAGTAGTATTTATAATGAAGTTTGAAGGAAAACTGTCAGAGCTTAGAAGGGCTTAAAAATTAAAAAGTTATAGGTGACCAACATAAAAAATCTTTTCGGTGAAGGAAAATTAAAAGAATTCAATAGGCAATTAGTTTTTAGGCACTTTTAGTCCCTAAACTCAAAGTCGCCTTTTTTTAGGATACCTAAATTTTTCGGGGTCCAGTTAAATAAATCATTTGATAGGAAACGGAGACATCAATTAAAATTTTGTCTTGACCAGTTCCTAGATAACCCTTTAAACTAATTTATGAACTACAGTTTAAAGTGATAACGTGAAGCTTTTCTACGCACAATTGCGAAAAACGACCACTTTTAGCGTATGTGCGTAGAAAAGCTTAACTACAGAACCTTATACTGCGCGCGGCCCGACATTCATTTGGCCGATTATTTTATCTCTTTCAACTCGTCTCTATACATATACGTAATATGGTTTAAAGTTAATAATACGTACTATCATATTATGGTCTTAGACGAGGTAACTAAATTCTAAGCCTGTTGGAAACAAGTGTTTTCTTATCTCCTAGTATTATCAAAACCATTACAGTTATATCTACATATACTCGTACCTATTTCATATACTTTGTATTGAAATACATATTTTTGCGATTTACTTTTTTTTAGCCTTTACCGTCCCACTGCTGGGCAAAGGCCTCCATTCTAGTACGTCACTGATCCCTATCTTGCGCGATAATTCCAGGTCTTGATAAAAGTGCCAGATCATCACACCACCTTATCCTTGGGCGTCCTCTTGCGACGCCAGCCTACCGGCACCCATTCTGTAGCAATATGCCCACCCCAGTCCCATTTGAGTATGGCTGCTTTTTTCTTACGTCTACAATCTTAGTTTTGGAGCGAATGCAGGTGTTACGTACACGATCTATTGGTTTAATCCCTAGTATACTTCGTTCCATGGCTCGTTGGCAAGCCCCGAGTTTTGACTTTTACTTTATTCACATATTTTTTTTCTTACAACGCGAATTCCGTAAACATCTTGCTGGTTGATTTTACAATTTTGTGCATATTATTATGTACTTATAAAGTAATCGGGTACCAAGAGTATAGGTACTAACCCGATTAACTATTTACATTATTACCTCAATGGCCTTCAGGGAACCTATTGTTGTCTCGACAGAATCTGGAATGTAATTAGGTACAAATTGTACACGTCTATTGTGATTAAGGAAGAAAATGAGATCTTTGCAAATGAGGTATAAATTAAGTCGTTAAGTGAAGCAAAATATTACTTTGATATGACTTGATTTACAACATCTTATTTAAGTGCTTATAAAATATCTTTTCTTGGAGAAGATATATATATGTGTGTGTGTGTGTGTATGTATATATATTCCCTATATAAGTCCACTGCAGCGGCCTTAGTATGATGTTTTATCTGAGAGGTGTTTACGTATCTTCCCTCTGTAACGACAAGATAAAATTCATGAATAGACACGTAGTAAAATGAGTCACACGCAGGCAGGTTTAAAACAGTGTTTCTTATGTCTGCTAAAAAAATTATAATTTTAAATTGAAACACGCGTTTTGTTAAACAAAAACCATTGACAAAGGAATGATATAAGTATGTGATAATTAAATATGTAAATATACATTACAAATTAGACGGATAAAATTTGTCGCCCTAAGCATGCTTGCCTCGCTGGACTACAGACATCTTCCTAAGAAAATATCCAGTGTATACATCATAGGTATCAGAGCCTATAATAGTATTTTGATATACCTACTGCAATTCCGATATCGATGTTGGGCCAAATATTTAATATAAAAAATAAAAAAAAACTCCATCGAAACCTAAATCAATATCAATCAGTAAATAATCCTGTCGAATAGTATGTGAGATGAAAATGTGAAATTTAGTAATGAGTTCTTCTGACAGAATTGAATTTTACGTTATAAAGAATTGTCCTTTTCTGTAAAATAAAAATAGTCTGTATATCAGCAGCACTCCCCCAGAGAAGAATCCCGTAGGACATCAGACTATGAAAGTAACTAAAGTAAACTAGTCTAGCAGTTGCTACATCTGTCAATTGTCTGATTCTTCTAATAGCGTAAGCCGCTGAGCTCAGCCTATTAGCGAGTTTAGAAATATGGACATCCCACTGAAGTTTTGAATCTACTGTAATTCCCAAGAAAGTAGTATTATCAACGAGATCTAAGTTTTGACCGTCTAGTAGCACATCAACATTGGCCTGACCCACGTTAGGAAGACTAAATCTAATGCATTGGGTCTTGTTTGCATTCAACAGAAGGTTATTGGCAGAGAACCAATTAGAAATGGCCGATAATGTGTCATTCACCGCAGTAGCATCTTCGCTATGACGGTCTATTTCAAAAATAAGAGACGTGTCATCGGCGAACAACACAATACCAGCCTGTTTTTCAACCGCGTAAGGCAAATCATTGACGTACACTAAGAAGAGGAACGGTCCTAGGATAGAACCTTGAGGTACACCCATTTTGACAAGAGATCCGTTTGACTTTATGCCATTTATATCAACAGTCTGAAGCCTATCCGTTAAATATGATTGAATGAGGTTTATAGATTTATCTATAATATTTAGATATATGGTCTAAGACTTTATGGGAAGATATAAAGTTGATAGAAAAACATTTTTATTATTTTCGCTTGAGGCTTTTTGCACTCACCAATTATTATTTCAAAAACTCGTTTGATATGGCACAGCAGCGTGAGCAGCGGCGGCAATTCAAATCACACACCCCGGTGTACGCAAAAAAAAAGTATGACAAAATGGAAAAATAAAAGCAACGGCAATAATCTGAGGAATGCATTTTGAAAACCAAGATTATTAGCCGCACGCTTTTGTCGTACACTATCATATTAATGCAATATTATCAGATTTAAATGTACACAATATATGAACTAAATTGAGTACCAAGAACAAAATGTAATGCAGAATATGAAGCGGTCATCTTAGTTGAAGACATAAATATGATTGCTAGTTACATACAAGCTTGTGAAAAGGTAACAGGTTTATATTATAGCGAATAGGTCTGGTGAGCCATTCTCCATCCTTCGCGAGTTAGTAGGTTCGTGGTTACGTAATTAAGCCCGCGTTGCAGCTTCTCTTTTTTAGGGTTCCGTACCCAAAGGGTAAAAACGGGACGGGACGGTCCGTCCGTCTGTCTGTCTGTCTCCAGGCTCAGAAACAGTGATAGCTAGACCGTTGAAATTTTCATAGATAATGTATTTCTGTTGCCGCTTTAACAACAAATACTAATAACAGAATAAAGTAAATATTTAGGTGGGGCTCCCATACATATAACAAACGTGATTTTTTATACAAGACGGTACGGAACCCTTCGTGCGCGAGTCCGACTCGCACTTGGTCGGTTATTTCAGATGCCTTATCCCTGTTATTGCTATGTAGTCTTATCTAAAATATATTATTAAAATTTGGCTTGGTGATAGTTGCTCTATCGCCGAGGGTTCTGTACTTGGAGTTTAATATTTTCCATATCAAATGATAACGCTAGTTCTTAATGAAACTGTTTTTCCAAGTATGAATTGACGCAGGTCGTATTTTATATGAACCCGTTTATAACCGCCAATACCAGACACAATATTAAAACAATGAACGTGAATTTTTATGAAGGCATTCGGGTCTCTATAGTGGTAAATAGTTAAAAAAACAGCGTCTTTCTATAAAAATAATTCCAAATGCCATCTTAGTTAATAAAGTGGTATTATTTTCATCATTTTTAAGTCACGGTTAGCCAGTTAGTCCAAACTTTTTGTTCAGCCTGTCTTTAATATGCTTTTTATAAATTTTGTTTCGCCGACGAGAGAGGAAAAAAAGGAAAGCTCATAAAATCACTTTCGTAGCAACAGTTTGGACATTTAAACTTTTTATAGCTGCTTTAAAAGTGAAAATTCAACGGATATCTGTGAACAAATAGTAGTCCCCGAAGAACGAAAACTGCCATAAAAATTCGCAGCGTCGTCATTAGTCTCAGACGTGTTTTGATCAGGGGTGGTACTGTGGAGTGCCATTGCGATCATTCTTCTCGCGAAAGAACGAGACACCGCTATACCAGACACATAAAGCCGTCCCTGTCGAAAGCGCGGAATAATGATCCCAATGACAGTCCGCTGTAAGGACCACGAGACGTTGGAGCTTTTTATCTTCCAGTCGCAATTTTAAATGAAAGCCCGTAAAAAAATTCCGACCTGGAAACTCGATTTTAAATCCCAAAGCGCCTACAGATTACTTTGGTTTGTTGGTTAGTACTGCCAGGTACTAATCACGCGATCAAAAGAGTTAGACGGAAAACGTTTTCGGAATAGAAAAGGAAATTGGAGTCCCAAAGCTACTTCTAAAACATTGGATATTTTTGAAGGCTATTGTAGGGATGAAATCGTTTGGCTGGGAGGAATATTTTTTGTCTTTTTAGTTTTATATCACAGTGTGAAGGTATGTTTTTACTTTTTAGGATCATTTAGACAACTTCGATTGAGAAAGGTATATTATCGCAACTAGTTGTGAAACATGGTTGCTATAGGGATATTTGAACCGTATTACTGATTGAGTTATCGTGAATTTTAGAAATAATGTCAGTAACTGTTTCATACACTGTTTACCAAGATAGCTGTTTTTGTTTTCATCTTAAAATATTTAACGCATTTTGGCAATAATTTATATGACGTGACCTATTACATCCATCACACTTGAATGGCCTTTTAGTAATATGACCTTGGGCTCTGACTTACCCCTCATACATTTAAACTTAAGAGCGACGCTGTTGTTAGTGGAGTTTCTTCCATTCCGGTCTGTCGTCAGCCAACCTTTTGACGTCTTGGTATGACACCACTCCTACTTTCTCCTTTATTTGCTTTATTAAACTGTGTCTGGGTTTTCCTCTTCCCCTTATACCCGTGATGGATAAAATAGTATGTAATGCATCACCTTCTATTTTCTACTTGATTTAACACTCCGTTACCTACATTATTTAATGAATATTCAATACTGAAATCTTAGAGAATGAGAGATATAGTTCTATTCTTATATCACGCCCACACCGACAGGCTCATTCCGCACTGAATTCGCTGAAACACGCAATCGCTTTCAAGTAGGCTTTAACAATATAAGGGGAAAAGGGTGATGGCATGGGACTCAATTAATGATATTAATTTCTTCCATGGGTTTTAAAATATTTAGATTTTTTTATGATTCAATCTTAGTTCCGCTGGGCCATCAAACTCTTCGTTTTTTATAGTTATTTTTTAATCAAATATTGGACGTAAAATTATCATAATAATATCTTATGGCTAACACCAACATTTTATTACAATTTTCAAAGACTTATTAAACACCCTAGTTAATCAATGCCTTTACATAAGTATTTACCATAATTAAAAATAATTATTTAAAATTTTCGGGTAAGCATATTATTTTCTTGTTCCAAACATCATATATACATCTCGAACCCTTTAATCCTTTCAAACGTAATATTATACGGCTGATATAAAGTTCCCGGGTTGTGTCATTTAAAGGAGCACTTGAATTTATACGTTGTTCCAATATAATAAAATATATTTTTGCGTAACAAATGATCCGACGGCCTTCCAATCAAGAGGTCGTGATAAATTAGAAGTGTAACGCAATTCGTCGATCCCAAAATGTTTTCAGAGTTCGGTTTTAGGTGAACGCGTCCTTTTCCCTATCCTTATCTTGATTTTTGCCATCAAAATTACAAGCGAATAAAGTCAAATTACAGTGTCATTGACACACAAAATAGATTCATGCTATTTTACATTAGCATTGAAATAACATCTATTGAAAATACTACGCTGAAGGAAAATTGATGATAATGAAATAATACCTATGAACACAAGTTTAATAAATAAATAAATATATAGGGACAAATAACACTGATTGAGCTAGCCCCAAAGTAAGTTCGAGACTTGTGTTATGGGATACTAACTCAACGATAGTATATTTATAACAAATACATATATAGATAAACATCCAAGACCCAGGACAATTTGAAAAAGGCCATTTTCCAACTTGCCCTGACCGGGGATCGAACCCGGGAGGACCTCTGGGTGACGGACCAGCATGGTGACCACTACGCCACGGAGGTCGTCGACGGAGGTTTAAAGTTAAAAGCGGGCTTTTGACTTGTTGAATACAAGACAACACTACGTTTTACAAGTTTATTTATTTTTAGTAACGAAGACATTTCGTAAAGGAATGCATTATCTGAATTTAAATATTACGCTGAAGATGATTACATGAAAGCGGCAAAAATACGAGAGGTTAAGAACAGCTTGTGAGAACAAATGACCTTCATCAGCTTTTTTATCTCATCATCCCCCCTCTGCCACCCAGCAAATTTTGGAATTTCGATTCACAATATTGTCGCCACACAGACACGCCCGGTAGACAAAACAATGAGATTTAAAACACTCTGTATAAGTAATACGTAGGTATTCTTTGTACTAAAATCGCATTCTCATTTTAAACAAGATAAAATGTAATGCCACGCACTCCGTATTGTGTTTGTAGATATATGTTTTAGGGTTCCGTACCCAAAGGGTAAAAACGGCCTATTACTAAGACTCCGATGTCCGTCCGTCCGGCCGTCCATCCGTCTGTCTGTCTGTCTGTCACCAGGCTGTACCGCATTAAACGTGGTAGCTAGACATTTTAAATTTTCACAGATGATTTATTTTTGTTGCCGCTATAACAACAAATACTAAAAACAGACTAAAATAAATATTTAAGAGTGGCTCCCATACAACAAACGTGTTTTTTGCCGTTTTTATGCTCGATTTAATAAAGGAAACAGGTAGACACTAAAAAAATAGTTAAATAATAATATTTATATTTAATATAATGGTACGGAACCCTTTGTGCGCGAGTCCGACTCGCAATTGTTCAATTATTTGTAATGTTTTTTCTTTAGTATAATTGCTAACTGCCGCTGACTACAATGCATTCTTAAACTGTATACTTGATAATTTTCGAGTAAATATTTTCCCTTCTTGTTCATATGCAAAGTTTATAGACCTTAGGCATGTCACCCATCGCCTTATAAACATAATTATTTCTCTTCCTTGTCACTAGAAGGCGCTATAGGTATTTATTAAATAAATAAATATATAGGGCCAAATCACACAGAATGAGCTAGCCCCAACGTAAGCTTAAGCTTACGAAACTCAACGACGATATTTTAAGATAAATACATATATAGATAAACACCCAAGAAAAAAACATTAAAATCGTCCATTACTATTATTTAAATAAAATAGTACTCTAATTAATTAAATATGACTTATATGAAATGCAATAAATATGTTTAAAGCATAATAAACACTTTCTTGGTCACTTTTTGCTAGTCGTGTGTGCTGCCATCTCTATGTGCCTTACCTGCAACTCCAGATTTGCCTACTTACAAGCCCTCCAATAGTTTCGTCGGGTATGTGTTACGTTAGTATATTACCTTTGTAAATTTAATGCATGCAAGTGTAATTTTCATTTTAAAATCTTCATATATAAAATTATCTACGAAATAAAATTATCAAAAATAAAACGACGGGTTGCACTCCGGGAGTGCCGGCAGAAGTGAAAACTTGAATATTAACGTTGTGCATTTCCATGGATGCGCGTGGCACGCTGTTACATAAACACACACGAACATTCGCGCAAGCGCCCTGCGCCGCCTAAACGAAACAGCAGGTGCGCGCAGGCATACATTTTCGCCACGCCGTAGAAAGAGAGGGGGATACTTACTCTTTCCGCGCCGCGCCGGCTGTCTTACGAATTTTCGATCAGGGTCTCGTGTCCTGACGCCCTGACGCCCTGACGAGAGTTTAACATTTTTTACGCCTTACAAAAATGTGTACAACGCCGCTAAAGAAGTTTTCACTTCAAAAATATTGTGTTAGTTGAAGAAAAAATATGCATGTAGTACAGTGACTCTACAAAAAGTCGAAGAAGAGAATCAATTAGTCCAGACCAGAGTCGGTATCAAAACGAGGTGTCCGCTTTTGATGGGCTTTGAGCTGCGTCTGCGTGGAATCTGACTGAAGGCGTAATTGAATGATGACTGCGAATCTTAGCAAGTCGGAAACCAGACAAGTTTGACGAAGATCGAAAATATAGGAGTTTTGACACAGAAGAAAACAAAAACAAAAGCCGGCAATCGCTGTACAAGAAGTCAGGTAGAAAATGATCATTTACTGCGTGTCACGTGCTCTACATGAATAATACAGTTACTGTAAATATACAAGAAACAAAATTTAAAATTTTAAGTAGACCCCAACACAAAACTGTAGCTAAGAATCCCGCATCACAATCGGTCCACTCGTCTAGTTAGTCACACTCTCAAAAGCCTATCTACTCCTAATAGATAGACTAGCAATATGAATAGTAACATGAAGTAGAGCAATGGATCCAATAATAAACCGCTGAAAAAACATCGTCGGTCTACACCAGATTTGGCTTCTAAAAGAGGCGTTTGTTTTCGACAGGCTTTCAACACTATCTGCGTGAAATCTGAGTGCAGGCAAAATTGAATGAGGACAGGCGTTGCAATTTAGTAAGTCAAGAATCGACAAGTTTGACGGCGTTTGGAAACATAGAGATTTCGACACGATTGAAAGCGAGTACTTATGAGTGGGTCGATACTTTTATTATACAAATTTCGGAGGAGATTTCCTCCACTGTTCGACATTGTACATGCAAAGTTTTAGATGATATCGTTTTGTCTCTCTTTAAATTTGGATACAGAATAGTTAAATAAAAAGCCATTAAAAAGTTATGATCTGTCAAAGATTCGTTTTTTTTTGCTTGTTTTTACTCAGCTTTTGGCGTAAATAAGTAATAAAAAACCTGTAAAATTTCCAAAACAAGGTCCACACCGACACGACTTAATTATCGATAGTTTTAACAAACTTTATTTGTAATTGATTAGTGCAGTAGTTTTTGCATAAAACCCCTTTTCCCAAAGGATTTTTCGTATATTTTTACGGTCTTCTCGGTTTACTATGAATTACCGTGCATCTTTTTTTACAATATATTGGTTTAGGCATTTGTCCTTAATCTCACCTGATGGTAAGCGACGATGAAGACTAGGATGACGTTATTGCTTCGCCCAAACCATTGGGTTCGGGCGTAGCAATAAGGTCATCCTAGTCTGATCCTATCCTGGTCATCTGTAGTTAGGTGAGACAGCATGCTTTCAGGCCACGCCCACGTGTGTGTTAGAGCGCGCTACTAGTTCAACCTTAACACATACAATTTTACTTGTTTTGCTTTATACTGTACATAAGGAATAGATGAAAATAAGAGTTAGAATACTCTTATGCCATCTGACATAGAAAGCTTTGCTAGACTGTTACATAATTAAAATTGCAAAGTGAAGAACTGTTTGGAATTATAATCAGTAAAATTATTGCCAGTAAAGTAATTTAGGTGTCTCTCTATTTACGGCATAACAGTAAAGAAAAAGACTAATCTATCGGTTTAAAGAAAAATACAAAAGAATTGACACGAATCCACAATTTAAAGTCACAGTGTGAAGATAAAATAGAGCAGTAGTCCATATTAAATTACTTTAAATCTTAGAACACAATGGTACAGGGGTACAGGAAGCAGTCTGTAATGGAACCTCGTTCCGCGCATAGATGTTTGAGAACGGCCGGAAGGCATACTTCTGGGACAAAGTGCGAGACATCGCGAGCTTCCATATCACAAGAACTAATTTTATACAATTTGAAAATCTAAACCGACATGTTTTTAGGTAATAATGAAAAAATTGTTTTGATGAATTTTGTACTAATACAGTAGGACAGTTTTTTATATGAAGCAACTGTGTTGCTCTTATAAATCTTTTAATATGCTATTTATTGCCTGGCTGACTGAGCTTCGCTCAAAAAAACGGCAGTGAAAACGTACTAGCTATCATCATCATCATCATCCTCCCGTATTCCCGGTTGCATCCTCAGCAGTAACGCTTCAGAGCCCGGGGTCCGCTACCTAATCAAGGAGATTTGACGAGGTTACTGGTTTTTACACAGAGCGACTGCCGTCTGACCTCCACAACCCAAAGCGCAAACCAGGAACCAATCCTTGGATAACTTGATAATCAAACGCTAGGTGGCGTTCGGGACCCACAGTTTTACGTGTCTTCCGAAACACGGTACTGAAAAAGTACCTACTAGCTATATTGAATAATTACACAAGTTCCACTCCAAAATACATTCACTTTAAAAAGAAATACAGCCAAGAAAATCTGCAGCTAATGTCAAGAGAACGCCACTATTTAAACGTATAGAACACACAATAGCGCGGTAGTACATGTGAAATTACCTTAATTCTTAGAACACAATGATACAGAACAGCCTGTAATAGCCTCGTTCCGCGCATAGATGTTTGAAAACGGCCGGAAGGCATACTTCTTAACATCAGGCTTCCATTTAACAGGAACTTTGTAATATAATGGAATATTAAACTTTTAACTACGTGTTTTTTAGTTAAATGTTGATTTGCCCTTATCTATTTATTTATTAACTTTATTGAAACCCGTTGAAAAGAGAAACGTAATTATATTAGAACAAATCGAAAATAGTCTGAGTCCCGAAGACGGTTGCTGTTTAATTTACGAATCAGCGGGTCGGGTCAACTGGCTTCGGATGAACAAAATAAATCCAAACATTCCCGTGCCAACGTACTCGCACCGTTTACTGCGAGGAAAGTAAACTTGACTAAGGAAACTAACTTTCAGGGAAAAAAAGACGATGTAAAATATTATTTATCTGTTGAATACCAACATCGTTTTAAACAATTTTTTTTTATCTGTTGAGCAAAGTGCCTTTCTTCTATTGCAAACCTCGATCTATAGCATCTCGACCATAGATCTGACGGTCAACCAGATAAACTTCAATGTCTCTTGTCATTTCCTCCTAAGCCTTTCTCGTTACCGACCCCTTTCTCAAATCTTTTCAATAAACCCCATGCAAATCAATGATATGATAGGTATTTTAGACTCTTTCTTCGCATAACGGGACCAACTCTGTTTCAAACCAAAGTAGTTTTGAAGTATTTAGAATTCGTGCTACGATAATACATAAGAGTATGGTTTCTCCAGACACGCGGCAGCGTGTCAGAGCCAAGTTCAAAGAAAGAAAGTGGCGACGCAGCAGCCGTGTGTGTGAACCATTTCAAGCTACTTTTGACCCCTTCACAACTTGAAACCTCTGTAATTTAAAAACATGAAATTTAGCACAAAAAATAAAATCTTCTAGCTCATCTTGTCCTCTAGATCAATAATGTAGCTTCAGCAGTTATTGGTATAATAACGTTTAAAAAAACTTGAAAAATATGATTGACCACTTATTCATCATCAAAAAGGTAACCTACTTCCATTTGACCTGAAAAGTTTATATTTGGCATCTAGGTAAACTATTACAAGTATACAAAGAAAAATTTTAAAAAGAAACCGTCAATATCGTAATTATTATTTTTCAATTAATTGATTTTAATCGATTAAGTGTTTAACAAAATTATACGAGCAAACATTTCTACTTTCTGATACTTTTGTGCAAAAAGTAATGATATACCACCAAAAACATAAATGTGAAACAATTTCAAAATTCGATTTATTTATAAGAATCTTAACATTTGACTTCTCTAACTTTCGCAAGCCTACTTATATTTGGCTAATCAACTTATCATCTTTACGTTATACATTATTGTTATTACATTATAATGACCTATTCTTCTAAATATCAGAATTGCTGGCAAAAAAAACTGGCCACGTCAAATTTTAAGATTCTTATAAATAAATTTCAATATTCTATAAAGAAATTGGCAGCCATTTAAATCTCAATTCTCTTTTTGGGTTTTGAACTTGGCTCCCATTTCACATTTATGTTTTTGGTGGGATATAAAAGTGACTTGTCTCGAGCATCTCATAAAAATTCAAAATATTAAACTCAATATTTATCGCATTTGATTTTCGAATAATCGTCTCTTTCTTAAGTATTAATATATTTTGTAGAATATCTAGAGTGGGCCGTACTCGTACTTGGATTGACCACATGTGACATAAAAATTTATCGAGCTCCTCCAAAATTCGTTTGTTTTCTATAGAAAGCCCTGACTTTCAAGCGTAAACCCCCAATTTAATTTTGACCGATTTTCATCAAACATAGCTAAGAACCACCGCTTTCACATACAAAACGCATTAAAATGGGTCCATCCGTAAGATGCCACAGATAGACGCACAGACAGAAAAACATTAGTGTCAAACTCATAACACCCCTCTTTTTTCGGGGATTAAAAAACAATTATAACCTTTATGTTGCCTAGGCTTAACAGCTATAATAACGAAAAGGGTTTCATTCGAATTCATCTATATTTACGGACATTTTAGAGAAAGATTAGACATTAGAATTCTTAACTTATAACTATGTCTCCATCGCCCCAAATTGTTTTTTTGGAAATATATTCAATGAACATACAAATACAATTTTTTACTGTTTTAATAGGTTGGGGAAAAAGTCTTTTCGCATTTTATATGAAAATTCAAAAAAATTTAATAGTTTATTTACATTTAACTAAAGTATATAGGTACCATTTTGTGCGATAACTTTTTGCCATCTTATAGGTAGGGACATGATCCCATTGCTATAGAAATTTTGGGGCTTCTGATCAAAAAACTGCGTCAAGTAGTTTTGACAGTCCTCTCGTGATGTTAACCTGACACTGCCTAAAGAATTCTGAAGAGACCGAAACAGGTGGAAACCTGAAGGTGCCAGGTCAGGACTATACGGCGGATGCATTAACACCTCCCAGCCAAACTCTCTTAATTTTTGCTGAATTGTTAAAGATGTGTGAGGTCTAGCGTTATCATGATGAAAAACCACACCCCTTCTGTTGATTAATTCCGGCCGCTTTCTTGGTCCTGCCTGGTGGTAACAGCTCATAATGAATAATGCCCTTCCAATCCCACCACATACACAGCATCACCTTATTGCGAGTTAACCCGGGTTTCGCCACAGTCTGTGAAGCCTGACCGGCCTTTGACCATGACCTTTTTCGCACCTTCTTGTCGTACATGATCCACTTTTCATCACCAGTTATCAATTTCTTCAAAAATGGTTCGGTCTCATTACGTCGTAATAAAGAATCACAAATGAGTACACGGTTCATTAGGTTTCTTTCAGAGAGCTCGTGAGGTACCCAAATATCGAGCTTTATTGTGTACCCATTTTTTGTCAAATGCGCCAAAACTGTTTTGTGGTCAATTCCCAGAAAATTGCTCCACTTTTTCAAAAATAGCAACCATTTTATCCGTAACAGGGCGACCAGAGCGACGTGCATCTTTGACATCAAAATTTCCGGATTGAAAACGCTTAAACCAAATTTGTGCTACTCTCACAGACACTGCACTAGGTCCATAAACATTTATTGATGGCAAAGAAAGTTCGACTTACGAGTAAAAGGAAATTTCTCTAGTTATATATTACGTTTCCACTTTTGCCATATGAATGACTTTAAGATCCAAAGGCCACGTTGAGCGTATTAGATTAAAAAAAAGGAAGAAAAAAGTAATAATATAAACAAAAGATAAAAATAACTGTTGAAATTTTGAGTTATTCCGTTCTGATTCCCAAAATCTGATACCCTAGTGGATCCGTTTTATTTTAATAATTTTTTATTACGGTCTGATCCCGCGTCCAGGGTATCAGAAATAATAATTAAATATTGTGTTCCGGTCGGATACCCAAACATATTTTTGGTACAATCAGCAACCAAATGTTTGTTGATATACCGGAAAATATTTATTGATGTGGCGTATAATCTGTCGGCTAACTTAAGTTTATAATCTACATTAGTATTTTTACCTGGAAAACAATGGGGCGTGATATGCAAATAGAAAATCGTTAGTACTTCGTTTTTTTTTTGTATTTGATTTTTCACTGGTTAATTATTTACAGTCTTTTTTCATGTTATCTAAATCAATGGTTTAAATAGGTATATGTTTATCTGTGAATGATTACTATAACAAATAAAAAGTAATATTTTCAATCGACAATGATTTTTCTCTTGAAAAGTTCCTACGAAAAGTGGATTCCTATCCACTTTTCGTAGGAACTTTAAAATTAACTAGTCCGGTTTGATCCTTCAAACCGGACTAGTTAATTTTAAAGTGGATCAGACCGGGCAAAAGTAAAAACAATAAAAGACAGTGAATCCGTTTGGTGGATCAGACCGGAATAATTTGAGTTATTAAAAGAAATTATAATGAGATCAGTATTCAAATATAACAAACAAATCAGTCCATAGAATAGCACGTCATCGTTAAATAAATTATTGTAATAAAAAACACTGTACAAAGAGTAATTAAGTATTAAATTGTCTTTGCAGTACTAAACAACGCCTCGTAACAATAAAAATAAATAAATAAATTACTTAACGCACAGCTGTTTCACATCACTACAAATGATGCCGGCTCTATACCTACTAAGTATACCCTATCCTACACCATAAAAGTTAATAACGTACAAGTACACGAAACGTGATGTAAATAGTTTACACCAACCTCATTTTATATAACCAAATTCATTTTATATACGTTTGTTAACTTTTCTCTAAACGGTAGCATTTGTATGAGTCTAAACTCATTTGAAATAAGCATAATATTTTGTAATTTCGGCAACGGCTCGCCTGGCTCTCAGCCAGATTCAATTTAATCTTTGTGGGCTGTGGTCACTCAGAACTGGTCCTCAGTGAGACTGCTCACGTAATCAAATGCACAGCTTGGAGCTTGAAAAAATACACTTCTAGTGCGCTAAAACTTTTCAATGGGCAGTTACTGGAACTATATGCATGGCAGGTAGTTCGCTGGCTGGTTCTGATAAAACTGAGAAAGTCGCTAAAGAGATATGTTTTTAGAACAAGTACACAGCTATATTACCTGAAAGCTATAAATTAAAACCTAAGCGAATAGTAGAAAGGAAAAACATTTCTCATCTTTTTTTTTTAATATAACCTGTTTTCTTACCCTTAGCAGGCAAGGTCCCCGAGCGGTCTTTCTCTTTAGCGCCAGGCTTTGGCAGAAATGCTTGCCAGATATTAGGGCCATGGAAACGTTAATCAAACATGCGGAAGATCTCCCTCAATATTTGAAGGCCTTATCGCATTTCGAATATTTATAATAGACATGTTTAACGACGCGAACTTGAGGAAACAATACTTTAAATAACCAGCTAAAAGCAAGTCGGACTCGCGCACGAAGTGTTCCGCACCATTATCTATAAAAAATGCGTTTTTTGTTTGTATGGAAGTCCCACTCAAATATTTATTTTATTCTATTTTTGTTATATCAACTGTCTAGCTATCACCGTTCATGAGATACAGCCTGGGGACAAACAGACAGACGGACAGACGGACAGCGGAGTCTTGGTAACAGGGGTCCCTTTGAGTCCGGAACCCTAAAAAAAGATAATTTTGATAGACAATATTTTTAAAATTTTTGACTTGTAAAGTAGACTGCATTTTGAGCACCAACATTGTAATCTTAGCTCTCACAAGAAGTCACGAAACACCCCCAAAGTTTAGCGGGCATGTAAAGCGGTGGCAGTAACTCGTGACAAATACTAATTCGCCAAACTTGTTTGGCACAATCCCGAGAACGCGATAATTTGACAACTTCAAAGTATCATTTAGACACTCGTGTCACCGAACAGATGTTACGAGGTAGTGGTAAATAAATCAGTGCCCGGCTAAAACCTTGAGTGAGTCGCTCGTTAAGGCCCTCGCAACTGTTCGGAAACTTAGCCCTCCGGCCTAACTTCGGCTATTAGTTTGTACCATAGAAGATATAATAAGCAGGTCGTTGCTTCTCTTATTCGCTAACTTTATTAATATTTCCACACACAGCCGAGCTCTCGCAAATATTTAACAGAAATAGTAATGAAATTTCGCAGCTTTCTCGCCGTTTTGGTCTTCGGATTAATAGAATCAAGATCTGTAGACTTTAATGAAATATACGAGTTCTAATTTATGTAGCCACTTCATTCGATAAATTGCCTTTATAATTGTTATGTGCTATGTACCTTCTTATTACATTATAAGTACTGAATTACTATAGAGCCCGAAACTAAAAGAGTACATATGAAAGTCGACAAGCAAAACAAATGACGGGGTCACCGAAGAACAGGACATAACCATTCTGTGACTTATCTTAACTGTACTGAGTGACATATAAACAATTACAAGTATACTATTCTCCCCGTGTAGTTCCGGGTTAGAATAGGACCACTCCCACTCGTCCTTTGGATGTCGTAAGAGGCGACTAAGATGTTAAGCACAAACATGCTTGGTTAGCCTTTCCTAGGTTTGGTTCTGGTCTGCCCTTTGGGTTGCGGAGGTCAGACGGCAGTCGCTCTGTGTAAAGACCAGTAACCTCGTCAAATCCCCTAGGTTAGATAGCGGACCCCGGGCTCCAAAACGCTTTGGCTGACGATGCAACCGGGAACACGTTAGGATGAGAGAGAAACAATTACAAGTATAATTGTTATATTCAGATATAAATAAATTCTTGCACACGATCATAAGATAATACATTGTTTGTGTACTTCTGTAGAAATAGATCGTCCTTCAGAGCCAAGGCGGCGAAAGTATACCTATTTCCATAAGTCGCGGCACAAATCGGCCTTTTAGATCACAAACTCGCATTTCCGTAGCAAAGCGGTGGTATTCTACTTGTACGAGAGGCTTCATACATAAAGTATCACCCAGTGTTTTTACAAAAAGTGCCTACAAATACTTATTTTTTTCTAAATCGACAATTATTAAATAATTGGCCAAGTGCGTGTCGGGCCACGCGCAGTGTAGGGTTCCGTAGTCACGAATGCCAACTTTGAGTTCATGCAACTAAAAACGTCTAAAAACAAATTTTCTATTGAATTTGTATGAAATTTTCTTTTTACGAGTACATTTTATAAGTTAATCGTCTATAACTTTTAGATTGTAAACCCTACTTAGCTCTGATAGTTTTTTCTTTAAATTTCGTTATTTTAACTATAGCTGTGATTTTTTTATCGTATCCATATAGAATATAACCGTTTAGCAGATAGAGGTTTTAGTGTGAAAATTTTGTGTGTGTCCCCCACTTGACTCCAATAAAAATTTTCACTTTAAAACCAAATATTTCAGAAACGGATCGCAAAATACGAAAAGCGCTGTTCGGAAGCTCATAATATTTAAAAGACCTTTGTAACGATACCTTACATGATTGGTTAGGTTATTGAGACAAAAAATTACTTTCCACAATACTTGTATGGGAGCTACAATAAAAAAAATTTTTTTTTAATTAATATACATATCCATGTCAAATCACAGCTTTCTAGTTAGTACTCATAGTCGCTGAGTAAAACCGCGGACGGACAGACAGCCAGACAGACAGACATGGCGAAACTATAAGGGTTCCTTGTTTACTACGGAACCCTAAAAAGGGATTCAACACTTGATTCTTTTTCAATTCTAGGTTGATCCAGGAAAAGTCCAATTTTATAACTTAACAATTTTCTTTATAGAACATGTTCTTTTTATTTCACTGCTGGACTTAATACTCTCTCACGAATATGAGAGGATTTGACCGTGCATAATTTTTCAAAACTAACAACCGCCTTCACCACCAGACTACCCAAACTATTTTGATAAAATGTCTATAGTACCACCACCTAACAAGTATGCCCTTTCAAACAAAAAAAGAGTTTTCCAAATCGGTGCAGACTTCTTCGAATAATCGGTGAACATAAAAAAAAAGATTACGAAGAATTGATAAACTACTCTTTTTTTGAAGTTGGTTAAAATATTGCACATAGGATGCTGCTGTCCTTTCTAGTTTCTATGTCACCTTTATCCCTCTTTCTTACTACACCGTGGGTGAAGCTGAGGGACATGACGATTGCAGACGGTGTGCAAGTCACAAACGTACTCTTACTTATAACTAACACATAAAAGGCGTCTGTATCGATATCATTTATTATAATTTAATATGTAGATTGTTTATAAATAAATAAAAGCGCGTCGAACCAATGGCCAATGTGGACCACATTCTAGCAATTAAAGTGTAGGACACCCATCACGAGGTGTAAACTATTGTACACGTATTTTTTTTTTGTGAGAAACGAAGAATGACGAAAATACAGCGCATTGAAATTTTGCATGATGTCACGGCACTCACGGCTAGGTACGATTAATCCCCACTCCAAAACTTTGGGGCTCCGTATCCTTGTGAATTTTTTACTTTTTTGTTAAAAATATGGGTCCATTATTTTTGGATAATCTTCAAGACGGACTAATTACAATCATATTTCTCTGACAGCTGTCGAAACGTACAGGCAACTAACTTCTTTTAACAGGTTAACCTGTCTCATGAAACATATGAACAAATGCTTTGATTTTGTTGTACGACAACACTAGAGACTGTTGTCGTGGACTAAAAAATCTTTACAGAAAAATACTTTTGTATGATTGAAAATATTTTCATACATATCTATTTGTCAAGTCTCTAACTAGCTGTCTTCTAAGTATTTGTGTACCTCTATATAATTATAACATCGATTCGAATAGAGTTGTCTCAAACGTGCTTTAATTATAATGACGTACGTGTTGCCGGGTAAACACGGGCTCCTAATGAAGCAAATAGTGAGATAAGACGCACCCTATTACGATTTTACGAGTATTATCGCAATTAACAAATTGGTTTTGGTGATTGTGCCCGGCGAATGTTCGATTGTTATTCGTAATAACCGTTCTGTTGATTGAGTTAGCGCAGCAATATATGTACATATGTATCTCTGTTCCCACGTATTCTTTCACGGCCTGCTGTTTTTTGCAACGTGTTTTTTCCAGCGCACCACACTGCATACCTCCGTCATTTTAACAGAGTTCATGAAGGAGTTTTTTTTATTTATTTTGCCATGATTTTGAAATGAGTGAATTAACAGTTTATACATGTATGGGCATCGTTAGAATCCTTACATCATCCCGAGTGACGTATGCTATATTTTTTTGTATTTAATTTTTTTGTTTGCATCTGAATATTTTAAGGAACTTTCTTTAGAAAAAAAAAAATATAGGAACAAATCACACTGATTGAATTAGCCTTTGTGTTTTGGGATACTAACTATCTACTACGAATAATGTGAAGCTCCTCAGCTACCTTGTTTTGAATTCTGGAATTATAATCTCAGATTTGTTTGTAATCTGAGATTGAACGATTACAAAGATCGAATCGAGATAAGCAAAAGTTCTATTGACGGAGCCACTAATAAAATATGTATAAATGTAGATATTGTAGGTACTCTGGTATAATATCATTTTTTTATTTTTTTATTTATTTATTTAATTTATTGCACTTAAATCTTAAGATTATAGTACAAAAAGGTACAACTTAATGCTAAGCATTGTCTACCAGTTCACCTTTGGGACGTAGCAGAAAAAATGGTAGATGGGGTGCAAATTTAATTAGATAAGTATATCGAAAGTAATGAATTAAGATGTATTTAATTACATAAACTATACACAACATATATATAAATATTTAAATATAATACTATATAAATTTAAATATTTAAAAATTAAGTAATAAATGCATATTATAAACTTACATGTATATAAATACGTATAATAAACATACTTATACTATTATTGCAGCATTGCTTTCTCGCGATAGTGTCGAATTACAAGCATCTTGAAGTGATCCCTTTTTTGTGCTCTCATAATGTCATCGGGCAGGGCATTCCAAAGACGTACAGCCGTGACAGCAAAAGAATTAGAAAGAAATCCAGTACGGTGAGAAGGAATAGATAGGGTTAATTTTCCAGAAGAGCGCAGAACCCTGTCGTGAGATGAGCATAAAAGCTGAAAATGGGATGTTAAATAGTCAGGGGCAAAGGGATTGTATAATATACTATGGAGCTGACATAAAATATGAAGGTTTCTGCGCTGTCGAATTGTAAGCCATTTAAGCTCAGAACGATAAGATGAGACATGGTCATATTTGCGGAGGCAAAAAATGAACCTTATACAATTGTTTAGAAGGCGGTCTAGTTTATTAAGATGTGCTTCGGTTATGTCCAGATAACACACATCAGCATAGTCGATGATGGGAAGAATGAGAGACTGGACCAGCATAAGTTTGGTTTTTAAGGGAAGAAAATTTTTAAGAAGGTTTAGATGATGCATTGAAGCATACACCTTGCGACTAACCTCAGTAATTTGTGTATCCCAGTTCAACTGACTGTCAATATAAATACCTAGGTCTTTAACGGAATTAGAGAAAGGAACATTATCGCCATCATAATTAACATGAGCCATCGAACTAAAATCCAACTTTAGAAGTTGTCGCGAGCTCCCTAAAATAATTGCCTTACATTTGGTAGGGTTGACAGCAACGCCATAGCTTGCAGACCATTCTTTTATGCGCTCAAGATTAGAATTAAGTGAAGCAATGGCATCGTTTATGTGATCAACATCAGTTTGTATATAAAGCTGCAAGTCATCGGCATAAAAATGATAGGAGCAACTGAGAAGACTGGAAAGAGTATTGATAAAAATAGAAAATAGAATAGGTGAAAGTATGCCGCCTTGTGGGACACCAGCAGTCACATCCATCCAATCAGACTCTGATCGTTCAGAACGAACACACTGTCGGCGTCCACGAAGATATGACGAGAACCAGTTAATCACTGAGGGTGATATATTCACATATGATAAGACAGCTAAAAGTATATCCGTCTCAACGGTGTTAAAGGCATTAGAGAAGTCTATCAATACGAGAACAGTGACCTTAGTATTTTCCATGCCCATTCTAATATCCTCAGTTATTTTGAGTAAGGCTGTGGTCGTACTGTGGCCTTGTCGAAAACCAGATTGATGAGAATCAAGAAGAAGATATTTGTGCATGAAGTCCGAAAGTTGTTTATGAACAGGGGCCTCTAGGATTTTTGAAAGAAAGGGAAGAATAGAAATTGGACGAATGTCATTTAGACACTTAGGTACTGAAACTTTAGGCAACGGACGCACAAAAGCATTACGCCAGGTAGAAGGAAAAACGTGCTGGGATAAGCTAGAGTTGACGATATGAGTAACAACTGGTAAAGCATAGCTCAGTATATGCATAATCATAACTCTGCTTATGTTATCAGGCCCAACTGCATTAGAATGAATAGACTTAATTACTTTTAAAACATAATCCTCAGAAACTGGTTCAAATTCGAAACAATTGTTAGCATCAGGAATAGGTAAGGCAGATATAAATGAGACTGTACGGGTTTTAATGTTGACATCCATAGAAGCAGCTGATGTGAAATGTTGATTTAATTCATTGAGACTGAAAGGAAGATCAGAGGCAACAGTCTGCGCTTTACCTATACCAATAGAGTTTAGAAATTTCCATATATTGGATGACGAAGAGTTTTCCAAGTTGTCGATAAAGTATTGGCGTTTAGCGTTCCGACACATCTGATTACACCGATTTCTTGCAGCCTTATACACATCCCAGTTGTCACTACACCGGTCTTTTTTATATTTGCGGAAGGCACGATCACGCTTTCTCATGGCCATTCGCACACCTTCAGTGATCCAAGGCGCAGGTGGACGCCTAATTTTAATTTTACGAACCGGTGCATGGGTGTCATACAGTGACAATATAATTTTATTAAAATTAAAGACTTTTTCGTCTACTGATGTAGCACCATAGACGGGCATCCAGTCTATTTTGCTTGCATCCTTTTGTAATCCTGCAACGTCCATTCGCGCAAAGCTGCGAATATCTATAACTCTGGGCTTATTTTTAGGGGACTTCAGTTTATACGAGGCAAAGATAAGATCATGGTGTGAAAAACCAGGGGCAGGATATTGACCATGGCTGGCTATAAGGTTATCCGAAGAAGTGAATATCAAGTCAATTAATGTGTCACCATATTTTGTATGATGAGTCGGCCCAGAAGGGAGAATAGAGAGATTGACAGACTTGACAATATTCAGAAGCTTAGACGAACGAGTATCGTTTTTTAACAAACAAGTATTTATATCACCCATTATAATCTGATGTGAGTAATCTGCACAAACCAACTCAAGAGCAGTTTCGAGGTCAGAGAAATAGTTTACTTCAGGGGGGCAGTACAACACACCAATAAGCACTTTAACAGTGTTGACTACAATTTCTAAAAATATATATTCAGCGGAAGCTGAGTATTGAGATGGTGATTGTGCTAGTATTTTGTATGGTATAGAGCAACGTAAATAGATAGCTACGCCTCCCGACCCCTTTCCTATACGATCATTACGAATCAGAACAAAGCCCGGAAGAGCAACACTAGTAGAGGGATGACTCGGTTTTAGCCAACTCTCCGACACCATGACAACACTCACGAGATCACTCGAAAAAGCCTCCAGTAATTGTGCATAGTGCCCTGGAATACTTTGAGCATTTATATGACATATATTAAGGTTTTTAGCAAATCCAACAAATGTATTGCAGATAGTAGTACCAAGTGTTTCGTCAAAGGAAGAACAAGATTCAAAGCTATCTTCGTTGCTTGAAGATTCAGAAGCCGATAAGTATAATTCAATATCAGAATCATTTTGCTGCTGCATATTCATGAATAAATATAAATATATATATATTTAAATTAATAATATAATAAATTAACGAAACCAATAATTAATATATATATATAGGTACCTATTCAAATCTCCACGTCCTGCCAGCTAAATTTAATTTTAGTTTTAGTTGAGATTATATTACAACAAGACACAAGTTAATCAAAACGGAACGCAGTGGTAGTATCAAAGTATTGACAGTGACAGTGACAGCTAACCTAGTGAATAATAAGTTTCTATAAGAGTGAAGTTGATGAAAACTAAACAAATGTGGGTTATGCAAGATTGCAAACACTATACTTATGTTGGTTTGTAATTAAGTTGGTACGCAAAGTATAAAAATTATTAAACTACCGACTGGTGTAACAAAATAATATCACAAAAGTTAATGCTACATAATAGATGATTACATTGATTACACTTCCGAAACATCATGAAACTATATCTATTTTTCCTTCCCACTGGCTGCTATTATTTGGGCCTGCTTCCTCGTCATCTTTCTCTCAGCCAAAGGGACAGCCGCAGCCACGGAAGACACGACCTGCTTAGTATCACTGGATCTGTTGGCAGACTTGGCAGCGACGGGGTGCTGTCTGATCAGTGTTGAAAGCTCCGCTTTCGTCGACAATTTGACCCTCTCGCCTGTGGGAAGTTTGATGTTGATGACACCGTCCATGGTCCAGCATCGTGTCATGCCAAAATGTGAACGCGCCTCGCTAAACACAGCCTGCCGCATGCGGGTCAGAAACTCAAAAAGGGTGTTTGGCGATCCCTTCAGCATCGACTTTTTTTGCCAGACGGCATTCCCCTTCTGGTGTGAAAAGAAGCGAACCAGCACCGGTCTAGGCCGCTCACCTCGCTGTCCTAGTCGATGGCAAACTTGAATGTCCTGAACTCCTGTCTCCACATGCAGCTTGCTACTGAAAAGCTCTGCAATAGTTTCAGCAAGCCTTTCGCCATCAGTTTCTTTAATGCCGCTTACCAATAGGACCTTCCTACGGCTCTGCATATCCATAGTATCAATGGACTGGGTCAACAGTGCAATTTGGTGCTGACAGAGCTGAAGGATCTTAAATACCAGCTCTTTGAAAGAAACATAGTCCTGTTGTAATTTTTGCACTGACAATTCTGGATCTGGCGCACCAGCTGATGAAGTTAAACGAGACTCAAATTCAGCCATCCTCTTTTCAATGGAGTCTTCCAATGACCTCTGAGTGTTCAGCACGTCTTGCAATTTTGGCTGTTCCATAGTGTAGTGGATTGTTGACGAAATAAGTGTGTATAAGATGGTAATAGTGTCCTGTACTTAATGGTGAAATGCTGGCAGGTGGGTGTACTTTCCAATTTATATCATAAATTAATTGTTTTATTTATTAACTTTGCCGAACCTAGATTTGGATTAATTTAAGTGAAAAATTTGGAATATTAAATCAGTAGATTAATTTTCACAATTAAATAAATTACGAGCTGTTAAGGTTATGTGTTTACTTTACACCTACCCCCGAAAATGTCATCATTGTCTACACTTTACACAGCCGTCGTCGTGTAGCAACCAAGGCGATGTTTACTAGATGCCTTCATTAGTAATGCTATACTCGCTCCACGTGCATAATTAGAATCTTGTTCAGAACAATAGAACAGTAGCTAAAAGCTCACTTTATAAACTTAAGGAGCGTATACTTTGAATAGAGTTAACTTTTATTTATTCAGTGATAGACCTTTAGTGGTAGGGTCCAGAGCAGACTATTTCATAGTCGACTTAGACGACTTTAAAAAATCTTTAGTACCTTTTTATCTTTAACTTCAATTTTTAAACATACCAAGTTTTGCATTAATATTGAGAGGCAAAAAAATATCATTGGATACCATCTCAGCAAATTTTTTTTTTTTTTTACAATTAACATACATAGCTCGCAGCTGACGATGTAAGCTATTACTACACCACCGAACAAAAACTCGAGCAATTTATTCATTAATTAGATCTTTACAGGCACTAAGTATATAATTTAAATAACGTGTAGAGTAAATTAAAATTTAATTTATTTCTAAAGTAAGGCCACCGATAACAGCTCTTCGTTACGACCACAGCTTAGAAGAAACTCATTTTCACAGTATTAGTCGCCTAATCGCCAGAAGTTCTTTGCCATTATTATTATTATGTCTTTTAATTAATAAATGCTTATAATATAATACAATGTTGATTATAACATGTGCTTGCAAAAAAATTAAAGTTGACTGCTGAATATGTACGTTCACGATTTAATCTTTTCGGATTTTTTAATTCTATCCGGTGTATAAAAAGTAGAAAAAACTTTCCACGATAGTTCATAAAATAATCAAATTAAATTAATCTCATTTTTTTCCATTTATTTATTTCAAATGTAGACCCTCGCTGGGAAAAAGTACTTCTATAACAGCAACTAACTACACACAGTCATAATAAGTAAACTAAACAAAAAGATTTATTGAAGCTAAGTAGTGACACGTAACTGTTAAACTACCTACAACCTACAGACAAATCCCCTAACCTTATTAACTCTACGAAATCAAGAGGGAGCAAATATAAATCATATTGGACGTTATCAGGTACGCGCCTAAAATAGGCATGCTTTTGGAATGATTCAAGATTCAAAGATTCAAATGTTTATTCAGTAATTAGACCTTCACAGGCACTTTTACATTACAATAATTTATGTTACGTGTAAAGTATATTAAATTTAATTTATTTTTAAAGAAAAGCTACCGATGCCAGCGCTTCGTAACGACCACTGCTGAGAAGAAACGCCGAAAGAAACTCATTTTCACAGTATTGGTCGCCTACTTGCCAGAAGGGCTTTGTCATATTATTAATATTGTCTTTAAATTATTAAATACTTATAATATAATACAATTTTGACACATTTAACATGTAATGCTTGCGAACGAGTTAACAAACATAAATTGCGATAAAAATATTAAGTAGTCAAAAAAAGCGAAGCCGAGCTGACCAGTCCCTCCCGGCAGCACCCGTTCACGAGTTGACGCACGGATCAGCAATCGTTAAACTCAACCATATTAGAGGGAATCCAACGACCCGACCAGCGACGCCACCACCGGATTTGACATTTTAGTGAGCATGAAAAACCCGAACTCGCAGACCTTGTCGAGAGAAAATAATAGTTATATGTTGGTCACCTATTGATCGCAGAGCATTTACATGTTTTTACAGTAAGCTTATTATGGTAACAGAAAATGCAGCTATTATATGTTTCATGTGTGGAGCGTAATAGAAAATGTTTAGGAAGTATCCACACGTTTTTATCTCTTAAATAATCATTGATAGTATAGTACGCATTATTCAATAAAACTTTTTTAACATGTATTTTAAATTTTGCCATTGGTAGGATAACGATCGCTTCGGGAAGTTTATTAAATAATATTATACCTAGACCTAAGAGTGACTATCTAGTTTTAGCAAGTCGAAATTTAGGCGTTTGAAGCTGATTTTTGTTGCGCGTATTATAACTGTGAACATCACTATTTTTCTTGAAATTATTTAACCTAGATTTAACAAATAGAAGATAAATTGTCGTAAATAAATTGAGATGTCACAGTAAGAATACTTATAGATTTATAAACTCTCTTAAGGAATCGCGTGATTTTAGTCCGTAGATCGACCGAATTGCTCTTTTTTGTAGCACAGAGATAGCATGTATGTTAGCCGCTTTACCCCATAAGAGCAAGCCATATGACATTATGCTGTGAAAATAACTAAAGTATACTAGCCTAGCAGTTTCAACGTTAGTACACCGTCTGACCCTCCTCACAGCATATGCTGCCGAACTAAGTTTCTTGGCAGTGGCCTCAATATGTTTATCCCATTTTAAGTTCCAGTCTACAGTTATGCCTAAAAATTTGGTGTTGGGTACCCATTTTAGAACTTGGCCATTAAGACTCAAAGGTATGTGAGTATTGGGTTTATTCAATAGTGAAAAATTAACGCACTTAGTCTTTTGTGTGTTTAAGGCTAGATTATTAGTCGTGAACCGACTAAGTACTTGTGACATAGTATTGCTTATATCGTCATAGTTTGTGCATTTTCTGTCAACCTTAAAAAGTAAAGATGTATCGTCAGCAAACAATACTACTTCACACAACTTTTCTGCAAGACAGGGGAGGTCATTAATATAAAACAAAAATGGACCAATTATTGAACCCTAAGGCACGCCCATGCTCACAGATGCACTATTTGAGGATACTCTGTTTATTTCAACTCTTTGAGTTCTATTATCAAGATAAGATGATATAACAGAGAGTGCAGTATCAGTAACGCCTTAAAATTTTAGTATATTTTTTAATATTATGTGATCGCCACAGTCGAATGCTTTCGACAGATCGCAAAAGATACCTATAACGTCTTGTCGATTCTCCCAGGCTTCGTAAATAATTTGAACTAAGGTCGCTGCTGCATCAGTGGTAGAGCGCCCTTTTGTAAATCCATATTGGCGACAGTCAAGTAATTTATTAATATTAAAATACGATACTAGCTGGTCTAATATAATTTTTTCAAATATTTTACTTAGAGCCGGTAATATTGAAATTGGTCTATAATTGTTCGGATCATCTTTGGATCCCTGTTTAAACAGTGGTATAACTTTACTCGCTTTCATTAATACATTTATTAAATATTAAAGTTAAGTGCATGAAAGCAATGACTGGGTGATATCTTTGGAAATGTTGGCAAAAAAGGTATTGAATTCATTGGCTACTTCGATATCCGAGTCAGCGGTTTTATCTCCAAGTTTTAATGTTAATGTTGAGTCCCTAGTATTGGTTTTTCCTGTCTCATTATTAATAATTGACCATGTTGTCTTAACTTTATCTTTAAAATTTTTAATTTTGTTCGTTAGATGTAATGCTTTCGCAGCCAAACACACCTTTATGAAAAATTTTGAATATTTTTTAACATATGCCAAAAAATCCGCATTAAAATTATATCTTTTTTCACCATATAGTTCATATAATTTCCTCCTACTAGTGTAAATACCTTTAGTAGCCCAATCACAAAAATTAGGTTTATTATCAGCTTTTAGAGATTTTAGTGGGAAGCTTTTGCTGAAGAATGTGATTATTAAGCATAAAAAATCGAAGTACATTGATTTAGTTTTACATTCTTGCAGAACATGATGTTGCTTATAGTTTTATGTTGATACATCAAACTTGTTAAATACTTATTCTTTTCTAAATTTTCAGAATAATTTTGTATCATTTCGTACTAGCGTTGCATAACTATCGATAGTTGACCTCGAAAAACAGTCACAATATCGATAGGACTATCAATAGTATCGATTGTGAATAGGCTGCAATACTATTGATGAATGGTAAAACTATCGATAGTATCGATACTATTGAATTTAGATACTAGCGATAGTTTTAAATTGATACTATCGATAGTACCGATACTGTAAATACTTTGTACAAACTATCGATAGCTGAATTACTATCGATGGTATTATAATATCGATATTCGTCACAATACTATCGATAGTTTTTAATACAAATAGTACATTTACTACCGATACTATCGATAGTATCGAAAAAATCAATACTATCGATAGTCCTATCGATATTATCACTGTTTTTCAAGGCCACGATAGTATCGATAGACTATCATAAGACTTCTTTTGTACCTACCTACATTCCTCTAAAAAAATAATTACTGTCCCTTGGTATCGCTAACACTCCAGAACGGCTTGACCGATTTGTCCAAGGAAAATTGGAAATATGGAAAAGTTTAAAGGAAAATAGTAAAAACACATTTTGGTTATCCTATACAAGCTGTTCCTTCCTGTCAAATACCGTGATAGGGAAAACGCATATTTTTTTGTATTGGAAAAATTTGAAAGAGTCGAAGTCTAAAGACCAAGAAAAAACTACCTTGCTAACCCAACATCTCTTTAAGATATAAAGGTTACAAAGTCACGTCCGCCTTTGGACGGCGTTTCGGAGCGCTTTAGATAGACCGAACAGGAGTGACATCACTTATGTTGCATTTGTAGGTGTGATGTAAGAATATTTGTTCGGGTGCTATGTCATATATTGCATTTACAGAGTTGGCCTCATAACAAAAGAAGGTATATTTTTTTAAGAAAATTCATTTTTATATATTAATAAATATATGAGGACAAATAACACTAATTAAGCTAGCCCCAAAGTAAGTTCGAAACTTGTATTATGGGATACTCAACGAAACTATATTTTATAACAAATACATATATAGATAAATATCCAAAACCCAGGACAATTTGAAAAAGGCCATTTTCCAACCTGCTCTGACCGGGGATCGAACCAGGTACCTATGGGTGGCGGACTAGCACGGTGACCACTACTCAACGGAGGTCGTCAAAAAATCCACTGGTAAATTTATTTTAAAAACTTTTTACTGTTTTTCAAATTGACTTTTTCAATCAACTAAAAGCCAATGTTAATAAATCGATAAAAAATATAATTGTGTTTAAAGGTCTTTTTTACGTAAATGATTAAAAAATCAGAGACTTTTATCAAAATCCGCTCACTATGCATCTTCTCTATTAAGGTTTTTGAATCGACGACATGCATCCACAATATTCCGATTATCGCATATTCAGATTATGACAATGCTTAATTGTGTCACTGTCACAAAGACGAGTCACATATCTTATTAAATAAGATGTTATATTAACGTATCTCACATATATCGTATATATGAGATAAAAAGAAGGTAATTTTTTTTTTGTGATCTTTGCGTATTTTGTCGTTGAGGTGACAAATATTAATGGTTGCGTAATTTTTTTATTATATTTATTTACGGCTCTGGGTAATTTCAAGTCCTTTAGGGCCTATCTTTATTACTCCGTTTCTTTATTCAAGCTTTATTCCTATCCTAATTTTTGTGACGACTAAACTCGGACAGAAACATCAAGCTACGAGTACAAAAAAGGTAGCAATAAGTATTTAAAAAGTTTATTTGTCAATATTATTTCGTCGAATATTTTGTGCGCGAGAACTTTCTTTTGCATTGTATTTTTATATTGCCAAAAAGAAGGCAGCCGGACTTAGTTCATCGAAGTTTTGCATTCAATCAAAATATCACGTTATTTTGATTGGATTACACCATTTATAACTCAAGAATAGCTGGACCTTCTTTACGATCTTTGGTTTGTTGAAACAGTAACTAGAACCGGTGAACGTAGTTCGCCGGGTCAGTTAGTTAATGAAAAAAAAAATCTTCAAGTTAGTTGCTTAAATATAAAGTTTAATAATAATATTTATTTTATTAAAGAACGGTTCTTACCATTTTATATTTTAACAAGCTTTTTATGAACTGTGTTCTTGCTGTTCTTGTTCATTATCAATGACCGTATTAGCATATAGGTTAAAAAACACCTATAAGTAAATCTAAAATGCCATTTTCTATACATTGTATTCTCAACGCCAGATTTCCTTATACCTACTTAAATAAACAGAAAAATATCGCTAAAGTTGTTTGATACGAAAATCTGGATTCACACAATAATAATAAAGATGGATAAAGGCCTTCGGAATCCCTGTCTATAGCAGATATCCAACAAAGGGACTTTACCGGAGTCTCGAAAATTCTCAAGAGCATTCATCACATTTTATCTGTAAAAAGCGGACGGAGCTCATTGGTAATTCAACTAATAGTGTGGAAAGGTATCCCGGGTGCAATGCATAGATATTGAGATGAGGTACAGGCTCGGTAGTTATTCGGGATGGTGGTGTGAGGCCTGCTGGAATGTTTACGGCACGCGTCCTAGCGGTATAAAACCCGGAACGACGGCTTAGCGTTTCGAAATACCGTATGAGGGTATCTTTGGGACGCAACATATTGTGTTAGATTGCGCTCCCTGTTTTGCATTGTGCAGGAGATGAAGTGTTGATTACTAAGCATGGCCTTTTGTCTCGGAAATGGGTCAGGACACAAAGTTTGACACATCAAAAGATCTAGCAGCCGGTTAATGGAAAATTTAATAATAAGAGTAGGTTCTTCTAAGCACTTATTAAGATACATCGTGACGACCTCAGTGGCGTAGTGGTCACCATGCTAGTCCACCACCCAGAGGTTCCGGGTTCGATCCCCGGTCAGGGTAAGTTGGAATGGCCTTTTTCAAATTGTCCTGGATCTTGGATGTTTATCTATATATATATGTATTTGTTATAAAATATGGTATCGTTGGGTTAGTATCCCATAACACAAGTCTCGAACTTACTTTGGGACTAGTTCAATCAGTGTAATTTGTCCCTATATATTTATTTATTTATCGTGGTGATTAATCTTGCCTATTTTCCCAAAATTTTCTTTACCTCTGTGAAATAATAAGATCGCACCATTCTGGAGGTTTAACTTATGGGGATAAGTTCGAAAACATCATTGCATGAGCTCAATTATTTTGCTCGATTAGTATTTTATTTAATTATCAAAATAAATAATAATGAAAAGTTTGACGACAGCAATGGCTTCCTTCTAAGGCTATATTACCATGTGATGATGTAGGTTGTATCACCTTTACTACATCTTATTACGATTCGATAAATCACAAAGCATTTTGTTACTGTTGAAGATAAATATACTTTATGGTATTACTTCCAAAAACGTTACATTCGTAGTTTGATACTTAGTAATACAAAAATACGATCTTTCTCACAATGTGGCAGGAAATGAGGCTCATTGCATATTTATTTATCAACGCTACTAATCATTAAGCAATAACCGTCGAAGGGGAATAAGAGCGGCGTCGCAGTTGGGAACTTATTGCAATATTACACAAATAATGTGCATAATGACGGCAGAATTACACGAAATTACTGCGCTGGTATAGCAGCCTTTTGGCTGAAACAGTACGTTTGATTGTCATTATCATCCCAATATAATTATGTTATTGGTTTGGATAATATTGGTTTGAATATTCCGTTTTCAATTATTCGAAACGATTTTTATTTTTCAATTTTTTTACATTATTGCTACGGTGAATAATAATAAAAATTAAATTTCAAATTCTTTTTTGCTTTATGAACATGCTTCACAAGCTAATGATCCGGCCTATTCCTAGTAATTGCAACTTTTTTCGAGTATGTGATTCTTTTAAATTGTCTAAAGCCATCTGACATACTTTGGTTTGGTACAGCAGTCATTTGATGATGAAACTCGGAACCAACGAGTGAGACCCGAGACATAGAGGATATTTTATAGGTAAAGATGTAAAATTGTTCTCACATTTTCAGCGGTGATAAAAAACAGACATAGACCACATATTTTTTACCCTAGAGCTGACTTTATATTACGTTATGTAGGTATGTATTTTCATAACTAGTTGCGGTACTTGTAAAACTTTTTCCTCAAAATATTATCACTAGATTCACATCGCATTGACGTGGTTAAATTAATTTTATCCTAAAATAATCGCATGGCGTTAAATTCGTAACATGAAATTCATGCATGAACCGTAAAACTTGACGTTAATATATACGTGATATTGTTATTCAAGTTTGTTGAGCATTTGTTTTATTCCCTTAACTAGCTGATGCCCGCGACTTCGTTCGCGTGGACTTTATGACTCCGGCGTATTAATATAAATAACAACGAATGAGAGAGAAAGATAGAGAGAGATAAGAAAGTACTTGTAACAGTGTTAGGAGTTAAAAGTCAATATTATTTTAATTCTTTCCTTCGGGAGCCAATATGAAAAGAGCTGAAGTGTTACTAACCCTGGAGAAAGCCACATTAAGTTGGCCATGCGAAAAAGCAGTCCTTAGATCGACATCAGCAGCTTTAAGCCTCTAAAACTGTGACTTATTTTCATAGGAAAGCAAGTAAACACTGTGTATTTGTAAAACTGTGTATTTTCAAAAGGAAAATTGTTATACGCGGAATAAATACAGTTTCACTGGCACCACTCACAGTAAACTTTAAGTGTCTCAGCAGACTATGCCGAAGTTTAGCGGCTAAAGTTCAATGTCTAAAGTTCGGTGGGGATGACACACTAAATAAGCTGAAGTTCAGCCGCTGAAGTTCGGTGGAAACGCCGGACTGTAGTGATGTGCCGATATGAGAATTTAATCTTCCGTCTTTGGCGCGTCTGCGGCGAACGGACACGGGAGTGGAAGAGGGAACGGAAGTGGAAAAGGGAACGGAAGCGGAAGCGGGAGCGGGAGCGGGAGCGGAAGTGGCAGCAGCGGTGGAGGCGTCGGCGGCGGCGGCGGCGGCGGCGGCGGAGGCGTCAGAGGCGGCAGCGGCGGCGGCGGCGGCGGAGGCGTCGGCGGCGGCGGAAGCGGCGGCGGCAGTGGCGGTGGCGGCGGCAGCGGCGGTGGCGGCGGCGGCGAGAGCGGGAGCGGCGGCGGCAGTGGCGGCGGCGGCGGCAGCGGCGGTGAAGGCGGCGGCGGGAGCGGCGGCAGCGTCGGCGGCGGGAGCGGCGGCAGCAGCAGCGGCGGCGTCGGCGGCGGCAGCGGCGGGAGCGGCGGCGGGAGCGGGAGCAGGAGTGGGAGCGAGAGCGGAACGGGTACGGGAACGGGTACGTGGAAGAGGGAACGGGAGCGGAAGCGGGAGCGGGAGCAGAAACGGCAGCGGCGGCGGCAGCGGCGGTGGCGGCGGAAGCGGCGACGGTAGTGGCGGCGGCGGTGGCAGCGGCGGTAGCGGCGGCGGCGAGCGCGGGAGCAGCGGCGGCAGTGGCGGCGGCGGCGGCGGTGGCGGGAGCGGCGGCGGCGGCGGCGGTGGGAGCGGCGGTGGCGGCGGCGGCGGCTGCGGCGGCGGCGGGAGCGGCGGCGGCGGCGGCAGCGGCGGCAGCGGCGGGAGCGGCGGCGTACGGGTACGGGTACGGGTACGGGTACGGGTACGGGTACGGGTACGGGTACGGGTACGGGTACGGGTACGGGTACGGATACAGGTACGGGTACGGGTACGGGTACGGGTACGGGTACGGGTACGGGTACGGGTACGGGTACGGGTGCGGGTACGGGTACGGGTACGGGTACGGGTACGGGTACGGGTACGGGTACGGGTACGGGTACGGGTACGGGTACGGGTCCGATTCAGGCCCGGTTCAGGCAAAAGCATCGGAAGTTCGGCATTATGTGTTGCTAGTAATGCAAATAACATTGCAGGCATGCATTGGCTGGAATTCAGCCGCTGAACTTCGGCATACAGTGCTGAGACACTAAGTTGGGTTCCGTTACACAGTTTCGGCGGAGTCAAATTGCGCATTCGCATTATTGGCCCTCCGACATTAAGACTTATTTTGTGAGCCGAGAGTCCATTTGCTGCAAGTGAATTAAGAAACTCAACTGGATAATTGGTGGTGTCGTCAACAACTCTATCCAAGAAATTAACAATAATTTGCGTCATAAGTTCTATAATAATTTATTTTTAATTTTTTGGTGTCAATATGGTGCGTTCACATATCCAAGAATTTTTCTGGTGTGTTATGCTCTGAAGGTCCGCAAATTCTGAACTTATAAGTTCTTCTTCGGACGAAACAACTTTTTTTGGAAAAATTTTCAATGTACAGTCACATTTTTTTACTCTTTTATTTGTAGTATAGATTTAGTATGTTTTTGTTCAACGACAACAAAAAAACATCATGTATAAAAATTTCAACTGTCTAGCTATAATGGTTCATGAGATACAGCCTGGTGACAGACAGACAGACAGACTAACAGTCGGACGGTCTAAGTAATAGGGTCCCGTTTCTACCCATTTGGGTAAGGAACCCTAAAAATCGAATAAAATAAGTATTTATGGGGGGCTCCCATACTACAAACGTGATTTTTCATAGATTATGGTACGGAACCCTTCGCGCGCGTCCGACTCGCGCTTGGCCAGTTGTATTATAACTCAACAAAAAGTTCTCATCAGACTTAACAACTTTTGCTAAGGCGGCATTTTAATATTTTTTATAGTTTAGCTGGACCATTATAGTTCTGCATCATGTGTTCCATTTTCCAAAATCAATTATAGCCTATATGTTGCCCAGGCTTCACAGCTATATAACAAAAAAAGTTTCATTCGAATCCGTCCAGTATTTCCGGAGATTAGCGTGTACAAACAGACAAACAGACAAACAGACAAACAGACAAACAGACAAACAGACAAACAGACGGACATTTTTTTTATATTTTCTTACTCTATTACTATATCTCCATCGCCACAAATATTTTTTTTTTGAATGTACAGACACATTTTTTTTACTCTTTTATTATAGTATAGATTTCGTGATATGAATTCGTCTCAAAAACGAATTCAAGCTAGTGATAATATAGCCATAATGTGATCGACACTAAAATTTATTCAACAATACACATACCTTGTGCAATTATTTTAATGAAATTTCATCGTCTTTGTTATGTGAATTCAGCTTTTTAAACAGACTATTTCAACGCAATTTCCAGTCACACAATTATATACTTCTCTCAAACAAGAGCAATGGGGCGTAGAAGTAGTCGAGAAAGAGGTATTTAGCCAGCAAGTAGGAACCGCACATTTGGCCGCAGTGGCCGGTGGTAATTTATACCAACTACTATCCGGCGAGAGCGCTCGTACTATAAATTGTTAGCCGCGGGTGACCTCAAGTATTTGATCAGTTATTTTGTGAGCTAAAACTATCACTGTAACCAAACTATTAGGTATCATAATGCTTTATTCATGTATATAGGTACATTAATTTATGTACATACTTGAAACGCAAAACCAGTAACCTCGTCAAATCTCCTTGATTAGGTAGCGGCCCCCGGGTTCTGAAGCGTTACTGCTGAGGATGCAACCGGGGAAATACGCTCGGATGACGATGATGACTTAAAACGTTATAATGTGTCAACATTGTATTATATTATAAGAATTTATTAATTAAAACACAATAATAATAATATGAAAAAGCCCTTCTGGCGAGTAGGCGACCAATACTGTAAAAATGAGTTTCTTTCGGCGTTTCTTCTCGGCACTGGTCGTTACGAAGCGCTGGTATCGGTAACTTTTCTTTAAAAATAAATTATATTTTAATATACTTTACACGTAACGTAAATTATACTTATTGACGTGTAAAAGTGCCTGTAAAGGTCTAATAATTAACTGAATAAACATTTGAATCTTTGAAACGCACAATGCACATGTAGGTAACAAAATAACTATGTCCCTTTTAATATTTTATTAGATTCAAGTGAAAAGTTGAAGAGACAATTAGAGACAATTTTTATTAGTTCTGTACGAGTACATAGCAGACCGATATACATAAGAGAGATACAAAATACTGCATCACAATTTACAGCAGAACAAGGGAGTACGCTATATTGGTCGATATAAATTGCCAGTGCTCACTATCACCAAATGTACTCTCTCAAATTGCAGTCTAAATATCTTTCTTGCACTTCCGTTTAGCGTATCTAACTAGTACAGACTTTCAACTTTTAGTATTTAATGTAGGTATTTAATACTAAGTAAAATATTAAATCATCAAAACAGATTTTTTTTAATTAATATATTGACCAATCTTCTTCATTTTATTTAAGAGCTTAGTGACTTTTGCCGTAGGAGTATGCGCCAAGTTTCAACTAACAAGATACTTATTCAAAAAAAGGCCAACTCACAAAGTAAATAATTTCATTCAATATAGAAGGACTAACAAAATATACCAAAACTATTTTAAGACGAAGTGGTAGCTAAAGTGGCGCCCGCATTTGAAATAAATAGTTTAAAACTAAATATGGTGATAATTAAAAATTTTATTTGTATCACTGTCTTGAAAGACCTTTAAACTATTTTATGAATAACCTTTGAAAGTAATATTGGTAGTCCGTCTAGTTTTAAAACGGGTTTTTGCCAAAAGTGGCCACTTTTGGCGAAAACCCGTTTTAAAACTAGACGGACTATTAGTAATAATTTCAAAGGTTATTCATAAAATAGTTTAAAGGTCTTTCTAGACAGTGATACAAATAAAATTTTTAATTATCACCATATTTAGTTTTAAACAATTTATTTCAAATGAGGGCGCCACTTTAGCTACCACTTCGTCTTAAGGCTGTATTTTGTAAGGCAAGAAACATATATCGAAATATGAAAAATATTGTTTGGCTTTTACATACAAGTTGACCGATCAGCTGATTCGATTTTGTATGGAAAGTACAAAATTCTTTTTCATATTTCGATATATGATCCTAGAGGAAAGTGGTTCAGTTTCATGGACTGAATTCACCCTTAAAATAGTTTCAGTATATTTTGTTAGACGTTATATATGCCCATCACAAACATTGAAACTCACCGTTAAATCGTAATATTTGCTCAAAGGCTTTATTAACAGCGAGCAACGGTATTTAGTACATCTTATTTGTTTACTACCTTTGAATAAACACTAATCACCACCAGTCGCGAATATGCATTGCTGAACCGCCACTTGACTGGCCACCAATTCAAAATCAGAAATGACGTCATTTTCGTGTTCACTCAACATGTTTGTAACATTTCGGAATCGATATGATAGGATCGCTTTAAACAAGATATATCATGATGACATGATTCAGTAATTCGGCAAATAGGTATCTAGTGAAGAGTAATTAATGATAAAACGAACTTCCCTTAAGTGAAGTTCTATCATAATTTTATGAGCTTATTCAATCAAAGATTTTAACATTTAGGTATATTTTATATACTTTGCGTTTTCTGCACACATTAGAGAAACATAAAAATTGGCTGTCTCTATGGTCTCGCTCAGACGCCTTCACTGACATGAGTCGAGATTGACATTCTGTTGAGAGCTAAAATAAAAGCATACAGACAGCCGAAAGTCTTGCGATGTCCATGAGAAAGATGCGAGTACTACTCTAAACTATTATACATCAGAAATCTGCAGTGGATTCTGATTATGTTACACATTATATAACAACTATAATTCATACACCAAATTTTACTGTATATCTCCAATTAATTCATATTCCCATTTCTATCCATCATTTAAATCTATTTTATAACTTTATTACTTTTGCCAAACTACCACTACCAGACAGTTTGAGTAGAACCAAAAATAATCGATACAGTATGCTAAGATTTTTTTTGAATAAAAATTAGTTTCTACCGTCGCAATACTTTTATAAAAAGTAAATTTTAATTGGTCATAATCAAATACTTGAAAATTTGTATGTCTTGACACATTTTCATATACATTTAAGATAATATGATGCGTTGATGTGTAAAGCAACGATAAAATAGTTTTAATGCAAAACTTTGTCGCTAAAAAACCAGACTTTCACGAGCTTGCAGGATCTTAACGTATTATCAAATACACAATATGTAATAATTTGGTAAACGTCTGTACTTATTTAAATACATTATCACTGAATCGTGATGATTATGTTTTCAGATTAGACTAACTTTCAACATCCTCTTAAAAGGAATTAACAACGTATATATTTACTCGAACACTTTAGTTTGGTTGGCTGAGAATATATCTGGCCATATAATTACATAAATATGACTTTTCTTCGTTTTCGTTCAGTCACTAGATGAATCAAAAACATTTAAAAGCCATATCAGATAAATTTTTAGTTAATATTAAGTTTTATGCATGTGTATACCTAATTGGTATAATTGTAACATTCAGGATAAGTGACGAGTATGTCAGGGTTGTATTCTACTGCCTTTAATAACAATGCAACGCTAGCTTTATACATGTATGACTTGCCTTTATGCTCAATCTATGTGTTTTTATACAGGTCATATGTTAAGTGGGCCAATTCTTACTATAATTATTAGGACTCAGTTTTTACTTGTACAGTTAATTAATTGTTTTATTGAAGCAAATATAAAATCATTATTTTTCTATATTTCCCCATAAAAAAAATTACTCTGTATGACTTAACATGTTACAAGTTTGTTAACCTTTAGAAACTTGTTTATAATAAAAATGAATCTCTAAAGTATTACAATGCATTAAAAGCGCATACTTATTGTTCATAAAGGCATGCAAACTTTGGTGTGTAACCAAAATCTGTTATTTGCTCTAATTTGTTTATATTTATTATAATAAAAATATAATCAATTTCACGATATAAACAGTATAACATCATCTGTTGGGGTTAATAGCTAAATCACACTCCCTCCCTCCCCTCTTCTTTATTATTTTGTTTAATCTGTCCGACAGACATATTCAATCAATACCCTTAACAAGGTATGGACATTTAATTAATGGTTAGTAAATTTTATTTAAATCTTTTCCAGACATAAAATGTATATCCCTAATAAGTTCTTTTGTGGAACTCCGATTAGCACTTAGGACGTTCAATAGCAAGAATTAACATTGAAACAGAGATCCCCATTTTCCAATACTCAATATGTTGCCAAATAACAATTTATTTGTTCCACAAGTTGTAACTATTCTTACAACTTGTGGAATAAATAAAACCACATGTTGTTATTGTACTTAAGAGAAAAAACTTGCATAATGTGCGAAGTAAAAAAAAAAGCGAAGGACAATCTAGACTCATGTCAGTGAAGGCGTCTGGGCGAGACCATAGAGACAGGCAATTTTTTTTTCTCTGAAGTTTGCAGAAAACGCAAAGCATAGAAGAATATACCTTCTTCCTAACTCATAGATTAATCACGTCATATGATTAAATTAAATTATTCTGTCCTTACTCTAAACAACGAACGGACATCGCAGTCTTGGAAAACCTAGACGCATATGGCGTAACGGCCTGGATGCCTACTCAAAGGACTGGCAGGTAAAAGCGCAAGACAGAGAGAATTGGTGAACCGAGAGGGAAGCCTTTGCCCAACAATTGGATCTAGTGGGCTCTAAATAATAATAATACTCTAAACACTACTTTTTTAGCATCAAATGCTTGTAGCATTTCAGCAAAGGTCTGAAAAAAGCATAGAGCATCAGGACTTGGTCTTTGGGTTCTGTGGCAGTTATCTCTGTTTCCCTGGAGGAGATGAAGACTTAACATTGTACTTGTAGGTACATGGATATGTAAAATCCATTAAGAAAGCTCCCATTTAGATTTAGACGAGTATGATTGTGTAACAATATATGATGCTATTAAAGAGAAAGATGGGTACGCGTGATAAATCGTTAATAATCTTAATCTATATATGTAAAAGCGAAAATCACTCACTCACTCATCACGAAATCTCGAAAACTACTTAGCCAATGAAGATGAAATTTGGCAGGAAGGTAGATTGTGACCAGGAGACATCCACTAAGAAAGGATTTTTAGAAATTCCATCCCTAAGGAGGTGAAATAGGGGTGGCCAGTTTGTATAGAACTTCGTAATTTTTAAAGTGAGACACATGAGATTTTTAATTTATTTAAATAATAGAAAATAATATGTAATTCATTTATTAGATTTTAAAAATGACATCCCTATAGTCTATATATATATATATCTTCGTCATTATTGAAGCGAGACGCATGACATTTTTAAATTAGTTTTCAATAAAAAATAATAATACAGAAATTAGATTTTAAAAATTGCATCCCATTAGGGGTTGCGAATTTATATTACTATGAAACTTCCTCATTTTTGAGTGAGAGCAAAAATAATTGAGACAAATAGAGAACAGGAACGGAAACGGGAACGGGAACGGGAACGGGATATTATTACACGATTTATAACGTAAAAACCAATGAAAGATCCTATTAGAACCATTTTCGACTTCTACGCGGATGAAGTCGCGGGTTACAGCTAGTAAATATATTAAGCTTATAGTTTTCGATAATTTGATAATATACAGAAATTCTCAACAATTAAGGTTATGGTATTAATATAGCGTAGGATAACGTAACGCATTATCACATGTCGCATAACGGTATTTTTAAATATCCAGTTCTCCGTTACACTTACACTTTCATCAAACGGAAATATCCGCCATCAACCGAAAGGAAATATTATATTTTTTACATGCTTCGATGTGTTTCCTAATGTTGTGAAAACGGTACTCCATTACTTATCCTAAAATTTTCTGTCCGAATTTCATAATCCATAACAAGTTTAATAATCTTTAGTATCCATAATGTTCAAATATCCGTAATTTTGATTAACCTATTTATCTTGAATCATAATACTTTTGTGACATATTATAAATATTTAATATAATTGACTTTTCTAATTTTGGATGCTATAAAGTCACATGTACTAGGTGTTGTATTCTATAATGTATAATAGTCCGAATGTTAATTTGTGATAAGATTATTAGCATAAGATACTGGGTTAAAATTAGGTTTTAGTCACAGAAAGGAACTGCTGTAAAACCGACTCCACGTAGTCTTGTCTGCCCTACCGCTAGAGTGTAATTCCTACCCGCGTAGGCGCGGAGCGGCGAGGCGGCCAGCGGGCTGAGGAGCAGGTGGCTTGGAGCGAGCCGCCGCAGCAGAGGCTGGCCGGCGAAGCCGGCCAGTAAACCGAAGCTTCGGTGGCGAGTGAAAGCAATCTGCGACGCACGCCTGGGACTGCCGAAACCCCGCAGCGCCGGAGCCGTGACAGAAAGGATGCAAGTTGCATGATGCTTGATTGCTTGCTTGCATGCTGCATGTTGCATGCATGATTACTTGCATGCTGTATGCTTGCTTGCATACTGCATGCTTGCTTGCATGCTGTATGATTGCTTGCATGCTGCATGCTTGCTTGCATGCTGCAAGATTGCTTGTATTTTGCTTTGCTTTTCGTGTGTGTAAGTGGCCAACACTAGTGTCAGATTTTTCAAGCTGCCTATAGGCAGTCGTCAAGTTACGTCAGATGCCGATCACGTGCGCCTATAGATGTGAAACATCTATAGGCGCACGTGAGACCGATTTCTGGCGTGGCGACGCGTCGCCACGCGCAATCGACTGTGCGTTTCTCTCTCACTCGATCCGGCGTTAAGCCATCTCTTTCGCTCCACTGAGCTCGGATACCTATAATGTATACTCTGTTTATTACAGTACTCATTGACATTTTTAGTTCCTACCACAATCTGTTCTTTTCTGCATACTACTTTTACGAAATAACGTCGATGTTTCACATCTACCAGGCGTCCCGTGACGGCTCCAAGATTTTTATACCTATTTATAAAATAATACCATAATTTTATTTTTATTTATTTTCTTCAAATTCATTAATTTATTTAGCAAACTTCGTCTATACCTATATTTATTTAACTTACTAAGTAGTAACAAAATATTCTTTCATGGGTCATGTTTATCTCAAATACACACAAACTGAATTTTTTATAAGTTCTTTATTATTAGTCTATTTCCAGCTATGGGAGGTGGAAGGCTTGTGGATAATGATGACCTTATTATTTGATTTACATATGCTGTGTACGATTGACTCTCCTTTATAATGGAAGATAAGCGAGAAATATAAAATAATACATGCATCGCTTTGCTTGCCGGATTTTTAAGGAGTTGAAGTATTTAAGCCCCTTTCCTCGCAGCTTATTGGCTGTCTTATAATATTAACAAATACCTTCCAAGATGCTCGGTGCCATCTAGAAGGCCATTTCAGTAAACTATTTTCATCACGGACCGGAATTTGCTCCTCCTTTATGCTCAATCTATGTGTTTTTATACAGGTCATATGTTAAGTGGGCCAATTCTTACTATAATTATTAGGACTCAGTTTTTACTTGTACAGTTAATTAATTGTTTTATTGAAGCAAATATAAAATCATTATTTTTCTATATTTCCCCATAAAAAAAATTACTCTGTATGACTTAACATGTTACAAGTTTGTTAACCTTTAGAAACTTGTTTATAATAAAAATGAATCTCTAAAGTATTACAATGCATTAAAAGCGCATACTTATTGTTCATAAAGGCATGCAAACTTTGGTGTGTAACCAAAATCTGTTATTTGCTCTAATTTGTTTATATTTATTATAATAAAAATATAATCAATTTCACGATATAAACAGTATAACATCATCTGTTGGGGTTAATAGCTAAATCACACTCCCTCCCTCCCCTCTTCTTTATTATTTTGTTTAATCTGTCCGACAGACATATTCAATCAATACCCTTAACAAGGTATGGACATTTAATTAATGGTTAGTAAATTTTATTTAAATCTTTTCCAGACATAAAATGTATATCCCTAATAAGTTCTTTTGTGGAACTCCGATTAGCACTTAGGACGTTCAATAGCAAGAATTAACATTGAAACAGAGATCCCCATTTTCCAATACTCAATATGTTGCCAAATAACAATTTATTTGTTCCACAAGTTGTAACTATTCTTACAACTTGTGGAATAAATAAAACCACATGTTGTTATTGTACTTAAGAGAAAAAACTTGCATAATGTGCGAAGTAAAAAAAAAAGCGAAGGACAATCTAGACTCATGTCAGTGAAGGCGTCTGGGCGAGACCATAGAGACAGGCAATTTTTTTTTCTCTGAAGTTTGCAGAAAACGCAAAGCATAGAAGAATATACCTTCTTCCTAACTCATAGATTAATCACGTCATATGATTAAATTAAATTATTCTGTCCTTACTCTAAACAACGAACGGACATCGCAGTCTTGGAAAACCTAGACGCATATGGCGTAACGGCCTGGATGCCTACTCAAAGGACTGGCAGGTAAAAGCGCAAGACAGAGAGAATTGGTGAACCGAGAGGGAAGCCTTTGCCCAACAATTGGATCTAGTGGGCTCTAAATAATAATAATACTCTAAACACTACTTTTTTAGCATCAAATGCTTGTAGCATTTCAGCAAAGGTCTGAAAAAAGCATAGAGCATCAGGACTTGGTCTTTGGGTTCTGTGGCAGTTATCTCTGTTTCCCTGGAGGAGATGAAGACTTAACATTGTACTTGTAGGTACATGGATATGTAAAATCCATTAAGAAAGCTCCCATTTAGATTTAGACGAGTATGATTGTGTAACAATATATGATGCTATTAAAGAGAAAGATGGGTACGCGTGATAAATCGTTAATAATCTTAATCTATATATGTAAAAGCGAAAATCACTCACTCACTCATCACGAAATCTCGAAAACTACTTAGCCAATGAAGATGAAATTTGGCAGGAAGGTAGATTGTGACCAGGAGACATCCACTAAGAAAGGATTTTTAGAAATTCCATCCCTAAGGAGGTGAAATAGGGGTGGCCAGTTTGTATAGAACTTCGTAATTTTTAAAGTGAGACACATGAGATTTTTAATTTATTTAAATAATAGAAAATAATATGTAATTCATTTATTAGATTTTAAAAATGACATCCCTATAGTCTATATATATATATATCTTCGTCATTATTGAAGCGAGACGCATGACATTTTTAAATTAGTTTTCAATAAAAAATAATAATACAGAAATTAGATTTTAAAAATTGCATCCCATTAGGGGTTGCGAATTTATATTACTATGAAACTTCCTCATTTTTGAGTGAGAGCAAAAATAATTGAGACAAATAGAGAACAGGAACGGAAACGGGAACGGGAACGGGAACGGGATATTATTACACGATTTATAACGTAAAAACCAATGAAAGATCCTATTAGAACCATTTTCGACTTCTACGCGGATGAAGTCGCGGGTTACAGCTAGTAAATATATTAAGCTTATAGTTTTCGATAATTTGATAATATACAGAAATTCTCAACAATTAAGGTTATGGTATTAATATAGCGTAGGATAACGTAACGCATTATCACATGTCGCATAACGGTATTTTTAAATATCCAGTTCTCCGTTACACTTACACTTTCATCAAACGGAAATATCCGCCATCAACCGAAAGGAAATATTATATTTTTTACATGCTTCGATGTGTTTCCTAATGTTGTGAAAACGGTACTCCATTACTTATCCTAAAATTTTCTGTCCGAATTTCATAATCCATAACAAGTTTAATAATCTTTAGTATCCATAATGTTCAAATATCCGTAATTTTGATTAACCTATTTATCTTGAATCATAATACTTTTGTGACATATTATAAATATTTAATATAATTGACTTTTCTAATTTTGGATGCTATAAAGTCACATGTACTAGGTGTTGTATTCTATAATGTATAATAGTCCGAATGTTAATTTGTGATAAGATTATTAGCATAAGATACTGGGTTAAAATTAGGTTTTAGTCACAGAAAGGAACTGCTGTAAAACCGACTCCACGTAGTCTTGTCTGCCCTACCGCTAGAGTGTAATTCCTACCCGCGTAGGCGCGGAGCGGCGAGGCGGCCAGCGGGCTGAGGAGCAGGTGGCTTGGAGCGAGCCGCCGCAGCAGAGGCTGGCCGGCGAAGCCGGCCAGTAAACCGAAGCTTCGGTGGCGAGTGAAAGCAATCTGCGACGCACGCCTGGGACTGCCGAAACCCCGCAGCGCCGGAGCCGTGACAGAAAGGATGCAAGTTGCATGATGCTTGATTGCTTGCTTGCATGCTGCATGTTGCATGCATGATTACTTGCATGCTGTATGCTTGCTTGCATACTGCATGCTTGCTTGCATGCTGTATGATTGCTTGCATGCTGCATGCTTGCTTGCATGCTGCAAGATTGCTTGTATTTTGCTTTGCTTTTCGTGTGTGTAAGTGGCCAACACTAGTGTCAGATTTTTCAAGCTGCCTATAGGCAGTCGTCAAGTTACGTCAGATGCCTATGCATCTGACGTAACTTGACGACTGCCATACAATGATGACAGCCAGGACCAACGGCTTATTCGTGCCTTCCGAAGCCCGGAGGTGCTCGAGAAATTTTCATGCCACTTGTGGTCACCAATCCAAGTGCAGACCACACCCGGTGCCGCTTTATTTGCGAAAGCGCTCGTAATGCGCACTCCCGCCAGGCCACCGAGCTCCCCATTATAAACCTGCTTTATTCAATTTAGGTTTTATTACTATTACAGAAAAGTAGTATTGCAAACGAATTTATTGCTCTTTTGCTATAATTATCATATGTCCGAAATTAGGATACGTGATAATTATGGGGGAAAAGAATAGATATTTTGAATATTATGGATGATAATATTTATAGCACGTTGTATTTCGGGAATACAACTTTCGGGCACGTGATATTATGCGATATCATGTTACGGATAGGCATCATTCGGACATTTATGGAAAAAAATATTATGAGATCCTAAATTACGGATAAAAATTTACTCGTATGAGCCAAAATAGAGAACCTATAAAAACACATTGGCAATGTAAAATTTTTTTCGTTTTGCGTAACTTTAAACTTAAATATTTATTTCACCAAAAGTAATTACAGGTTGAATCTTTCCATAAAAGCCATTTTATAAACGAGCAACAGGGTGCGTAACAAAACAGTATGCGTGATGGAACATGTCCTTAGTCGCTACTTTTAATTATACGGGAATCAAACGAGATTTAAATTCAATAAAATAACAACTGGCCACGTGCGTGTGAGTTTACATTTTAAAAGTCTTTTCGTATTCTATAGAAAAATAATTATATGCCCAGTTGTGGACAATCGAAAGGCTGAGATGACGATTTCTCTTTCTGTGTCATGCGTTATTTATTGTTCCTCATCGCAAATAGCATGGATGAATGCCATCATATAAACTTCAATATCATTCATTGCACGACGACGATTGCACACTGCACACTTGGCTGATTTCCTCATGATTATTATCCAAACTTAACGTTTTACAAAAGCCGCAAGTATGATATTCAGCACAATTTCCTACTGCTTGAAATTGGCGCATTGCCAATTTTATTGAAAGATTTGGCTCACAAATCGACATAACGTTAATCAGTGGTGTAGATATCTTTAAAGCCACTACGAGAAACCGGTATCTGCTCAAACTTTATTGATTTTTAAACATGAGCAAAAACGACGTACGTTTTCTATACATGTGTTTGTAGTTTGGTTTGGGTCGTACATCATCATCATCAGATTCCAAAAACCCACTGCTGGGCTTAAGCCTCCCTTTGTCTGCGCCATCCCCTACTGTCCCTGGTCACTGCGATACAGTTCTGTGAGCGACTGGCTTTTTATTGTGGAGAGGTCGTACTTAAAAAGCAAATTCAGATTTCAATGCAATTCGTGTGAAACTAGATATAGTGTTCTCAGCCGTGGTTAGTTGGTAAAATTTTCAGAACCTGTTTAAGTCAGTATCTGTGGCTCTGGTTATTTCCAGTGCCTTTTTCGAAAGGAACTTCAGTTTGTCTCTATTGGTCTACTGGAAGACAAAATACCCTGTAAAGAACTGGTTAAAATAATCTAATTTCATGTATTTCAAAGTTATGAAATCTGTTGGCAATCCAATTGAGACCACGCCCAGTTTATGATCAAAATAGGAAACAATCAATGTTTTTATTAAAAATAAAATCGCATGGCATAGATATACAATAATGCATCACAAAAGCATTACAAATGCTTCGGCCACTCACACATACGAACAGCATCACACCTTACTACGAGAAGGCAATGTCTCTTTGCCGGAGGCAATATTGATGAAAGTTGCGAGAAAATTAACCCAGGAGTTTGAAAGATTACGTAACATTAGCATTTAATGAAGTTCCCGAGCTTTCTTTAAGCCCGGTTAAAAAGGAGTTTGTCTTCATAGTTGCTGTTGATACTTCTACAGAAACCAGAATAGAATAATGTTTCTATTTTGCTAGCCATTAAATTAATAGGATAATTATTTGTATTGATGTATTTCCAAAAAATAATAATATTCATGAGGAGGGATGCCGAACTTCTGGCCAAGAGGATGGTCTATTTGGAAGTGAAGGGCTGCAGAGGGATAGGAAGACCGAGAAAGACGTGGAAAGAATGTGTAAGGACAGATATGAAGCTACGAGGGACTAGTGCAAATATGGTGAATGACAGAAAGAAGTGGAAGCAGTTGACATACAGAGCCGACCCCAAATACGACAGTGGCAAGGAAAATGATGATGATATTATAACTAGTTTTGTTTTACCTTGGAAATGAAAAGTACACATAGAGCGACCACACATCCATGCGTGCGCGACGCCGCAAAAACGAAATGCGCGTAAGTAAATGCGTTGTGCGGCGCAACGCAGATATTTGCGGAGAGCGGTGTCACGTGACGCGTGACTACGACGATCGCTCTCTCTTCTACTATTAATAAGATGAAAAAAGAAAAACAAATAACTGTACTAGGTATACATATCCATTTGTTTATTATTCTTTGCCTATACTGTCGCACAGCTGGGCAAAGGCCTTTAATACGCTACTGATCTCTATCGTGCGCGACGGACTTCCAGGTCTTGACAAAAAGTGCCAGATCATCAAACCACCTTGTCCTTGGGTGACCTTTCTTGCAACATCAGCCTAATTGATAAAGGAATTTAATTTGATTAAGCTATTTTCGACTCGAAAAGAATAAGAAGCTAGCTAGCTAGGCTTTTGCTAACTACATGACGACCTCCATGGCGTAATGGTCACCAGAGGTCCCGGGTTCGATCCCCGGTCAGGGCAAGTTGGAAAATGGCCTTTTTCAAATTGTCCTGGGTCTTGCATGTTTATCTATACAGGGTGGCCAAAAAGTCGTGGATCAAACGAAACAGGGAGATAAAGGAGGTAATTTCCAACAAAAAATCTTTCCCCAGCATGGCCATAACTTCATTGCACGAAAAGATATGAATTATTTTAGTTTTTTCAATGAAACTACAGAGTTTTTTTACAATTTAATCAGTAAAAAATTAAATTGATTAAAAACAATAAAACAAAAGGTGTTGTATTATGAGTCGATAATGTATCAATACTACAAAAATTGTATTGCAGCTCTTGGTATCAAACTTAACGAGCAATGATTTTTTTTCCGTAAATTTTAAAGCGTTACAAAAAATTACTTCTCACTTTAAGAGCACTTATTTGAAAAAAAATGTATTACGGAAAAGTGACCTTGTATTAAAATTTTTTGTTGGAAATTACCTCCTTTATCTCCCTGTTTCGTTTGATCCACGACTTTTGGCCACCCTGTATATGTATTTGTTACAAAATATAGTATCGTTGTGTTAGTATCCCATAACACAAGTCTCGAACTTATTTTGGGGCTAGCTCAATCAGTGTCATTTGTCCCTATAAATTTTATTTACAAGGCTTTTCTTTTAACAAAATTTCCACTAAAGCTTAAAATTTTACAAACGTTACTAGCTCATGAATCTGTCGCAAACTGCGGAAGTGACTTATAATACTGTGATACGACATCCTCCTCAAATAGGAAAATATCGTACAATACCACGCGAATAAGTTCCTGTCACGTGCGTGACGTGTTTGATGGAAAAATACATTTTCCTCTAACTTTCCTCGTATTTTGATTCACCATACTTAAATATGTATGCTTATTTTTCTGATTTATTGAACATTTTATTTTAGGTTATATTGAAAATACCTCAGTGCCTCAAGACGAAAGTGTTTAATCAATTTGTGTTACCAGTGATGACTTATAGCTCTGAAACGTGGGTTACTATGGGTCTCATAAGAAGGCTCAAGGACGCTCAACGTTCTATGGAGAGGACTATGCTCGGTGTTTCTCTACGCGATCGAATCAGAAATGAGGAGATTCGTAGGAGAACGATGGTCACCGACATAGCCAAGCAGATTAGCTCATTGAATTGGCAGTGGGCGGGGCACATAGCGCGAAGAACCGATGGCCGATGGGGCACAAAGGTTCTCAAATGGCGGCCACGTACCGGCAAGCGCAGCGTAGGACACCCACCGGGTGAGGTTTCTTGGTCTTGGTGAGGGTTCGTTATGCAGGAGGCTGAATGATGAAGTCCTGATGTGCGTGAACTCGTATTTTATTAGAAAATTAGAATAAATAGGTACAGAGCAAGTTGTATGTATGCGCACGCGTCGATAGTCGTTCTGTCGCCCGAGCCCACCGCCCAGCTGGTGGCGGTTGCGTCCCCCGCGCCTCAGCCTCCACAGCGGGTCGCCGGCCAGCTGATTTGGTGTGTCAACAAGCTGCCCCCCTTTGAACATGTGGTTTCAATATTGGAAGAGGGCAAAGCCTATTGAAAGCCCTCCTGATGGTGCCTGTGGTGGTCCGAACGTCCACCACCCGATTGATGCTGTCGTTGCCTGGATACACTGCGACGATTCTGCCCAGCAGCCATCTTGCCGGAGGAGTGCGATCATCGATGATTAAGACCATATCACCCAGATGTGGTTGGTTGCCATCTTTCGTCCATTTGCTTCTCTTTTGTAGTTCAGAGCCATATTCTTTATAGTATCGTTTCCAAAAGTGGTTTTTTAAGGCTTGAACACGGTTCTATCTGCTAAAAGTGTTAATTGGCGCATCTTCCACCTGAGGTGCAAGTAACGATAGTGGCCGTCCAATTAGAAAAGGAGTAAGAGGAACTAAGTCGCTTGGATCAGAAGATATTGAATTTAAGATTGCCTCGATTTGAATCAATAACGTGTTTAGTTCCTCATAATCTAAATGAGCCTCAGAAAGTACGCGCTTAAGATGGTGTTTAACAAATTTTACGGATCTCTATGCCACGCCGTCAAAATGTAGGCTATTTACCGGATAAAACATGAAATTTTGTGTTCGGATGCATTCGCAACAATATCATCGCTATTCGATTTTCAGAACCTAGACATTTAATTGTAAGCCCCAACGAAATTAGTGCCGCTATCGCAAAATATAGTATTTGGCTTTCCCCTACGAGCGACAAACCTATGAAGGGCCGATAAGAAACCTTGAGTCGTTAGTTCGGTGACAAGTTGAATATGGACCGCTCTTGTCGCTAGGCATACGAATATGTATATATGTATGCCTTTGTTTAGTCAGCATCCTCTACCTTTTCTATCTGCTATCAAGATTAGTCCTGCGTAATCAACTGAAGAATTTGAATAAGGGAATCCCGTTTGCAATCTCTGCTCCGGTAGGTTGAAATCTTCTACCTGAGCATCTGCAGCATTTATAGCAGTTATGTGTAATTTTACTCGTTAGCTTTCGACCGTTAATTATCCAATAACTATAACTGAGTGTTGTAGCTAAAAGCAGTTGTTGGCCTGCATGTAATAAAATTAAGTAGTAGTGTTGTACCAACAAACGTGGGATGTGATGAGAAGCATTATTTAATTTTGACAATGTTAAAGATCATTGTAGGTTTATTACTGCGAATGCGACATTATTAATCTATTAATAAAGGCGATTATATGCTGTAGTTTACCAAAATTTAAATATCATTCAGTAAAATTATCAAAGGGAGCTTGATCAGAAAGTTACACAAAACATTGTTTCAATTGGCAGTTATATTCTGAGGTTGTATATGCAATTGAATGTCAGTCTGGTATAGGAAATGTGGACCTCCCCACCACAAATTAGAATTATTAAGCTGTTTAGTTTAATATCCGTTGGACTTAAACAAATTTGAATACTGTGATATTTAATTAATCCTATTGTAAAGAAATTGTTTTAAGTGACCAATAGGTTGTATATCATTTAATGAATTGCCAGAGCTTGTTACAGCTTATGCGTTAAAAATTGTTCTGAGCTTAGATGTCAGATTACCTTCTCGTAAGACGCCGTGATGCGGCAAAAAATACTTCGTTTTGTTATGCTGAGTGTGAGTATATTTTGACATATGGCCTAGAGTATTGTTTTCTTTCATAAATTGTATATATTTTTCTTCAAAAGATGAATTACGTTTGAATTTACGTTCTAATGCTTGAAATTGCAAAAATGCCTGGTCTCTAGAGTTACCTAAGCATTGAGGATCTTCCTTGTTCGGAATTGTTACAACAAATCTACCATCAGGCTGACGAAGTGTTGTTTGGGTAAAAATATCCTCGCATGTACTCTCAGCCTTTGAATTGGCTTGTTGAGTAGGAGGAATGGACTCTAATTCAAAAAACTTCGGTAGTTGTTGATCTAACTCAAGTTGATTTAAGTAATGACAATTGACTGTATGATGTGTGTTTTGTTTACGTTTATGTTTGTTAGAATGTTTGTTAGAAACTTGTATAGGCCCAGAGACTAGCCACCCAAATGTTGTTTCAATTAGAGTTGGCTTGTTTTTGCCTAAGGGTATTTTATTGCTTTTAAGTACTTGCCAAAAAATGTCGGCTCCCAGTAACGTCTCTACCTCTGATGGAACATTGAAAGTAGGATCAGCGAGATAGATGTCTTGGGGAATCTCGAAAATATTTCAGTAATTTATTGAATGTGATGGAATGTTTTGTGTTATTTGCGGTACGACAAAACAATTTACCTTGGCTGTATAATAATTATTTAAGAGTGATGAAATTGAAATGTCACATCTTTTTGTGATACTAAAAAGCTGCTGGTTTAGACCCTGAACTGTGAGAGAAACAGAAGAATCTGGCAGCTGTAAGCGATTTAGTAATTATTCTGTTACAAAACTGGATGTACTACCATTATCGAGGAGAACACGGATTTTATGCTATTTCCCATTTATATCTAAGACATTTATTATAGCGGTTGACAGAAGCACGTGATCTTGAATGTATGTAGTTGACAATGTGACATTTTGTAATGCTGTTTGTGTGTGTGTTGTAGGTAAGTCAGTGCATTCACTAGATTTATTCTCATGGTGGCTCTGATGCAAACAATTTCTACATATATAAATTTTTTTGACCAGCTCAATGCGAGATTCTATAGACATTGATTTAAATATGAAGCATTGGTAAATTGAATGATTATTTTTGCAAACTGGGCAGTGAAATTTAGATGTGTTATTTACCACAAATAATTAAGATCGTATAGGCGTAATGTCACTATGTCTTCGTGGGTGTTTGTGATGAGCTTCCTCAATGGTTATAAGTAAATCTGCCTAGTTTTTTAGAAAGTCATTAAATTCCTCGAGTGGATAATCTTTAATAGTATTACGATGTTTTCCCAATCGCGTAGCGTGGTAATATCTAGTTTACTTGTAATCATGTGGATTATCAACATGTCCCAGTGCTCAGTAGGTAACTTAAATGATTTAAGAGCTCTAAGATTTTTGTTGACAGTATCGATTATGTTTCGTCAGGCTCAATATTAAATAACGCTTGAATATGGTTATTAACTAGAATTCTACTATTATTATATCTACCACAAAGCAGGCTCCACGCAATATCATAATTCTCTGAGGAAAATTCCAACGACTGTATAATTGATGCAGCAGTATCCTTTAATGACGCGCGTAAATAATGAAACTCGTGAATTTTTGGTATAGAGGTATTAGTGTGAATAAGTGACATATAGGTATCATGATACTCTAACCAATCTTGACAACGACCCGAATAGGTAGGTAGATGAATAATAGGTAGTTTAATCTTTGGCAAACTTGATTTCCCGGCATTACCACCAGAACCTGTCACCGAGCCATCGCTGTGCACCGTCGCATCAGCGCCTTGGACTAGTTTGAACTCGACTAAGCAGCTCTTGCGCAGCCGCCACGGTCTTGAAGTAATCGCCTTCGAAAGTTTCTCGCTCGTCGTACTCGTCATCTGGAATTTCACATTTATTTTCGATATCAGATTGAGTTGAGTAGATAGTATGCGGAGTGTCACGGCCTGGCCACGGGACATTCGCCGTGGCGAAAATTCGCGCGACGCGAACGGCGGGGCCACCGTCGAGTAGAATAATAGTAGAGAAAAGTACCGACCATGCCACGCGCACCGGCGACCGGCGAGGCGACCGGCGAGATGCACCTGGCGAATCGCGCGGGCGACCGACGGCGCGGCGAGTGAAACAACACGGTGTATCAGTATAGCGCATGCCACGGAGTTGGGCGGTAGTCGCGGCGAATAGTAGAAGGGACAAAATTTTATTTTAGAATGGATACCGAAATTTTTAACAGAAATATTAGCTAGGCCAGCTATATGGAAGTCTGCCCACCCACAGCACAAATTTTAAAATGTGATTAAAAAAATGTGGGAAGAAATAAAAAAAATCCTGATTATGAAAGTAAGTACTATTTTTTATTAACAGGAAAAAATAATAAGTAGGTAAGTTAATTATTTACAAAATAGTCTTTAAAATGATCTCGTACGAATATGGCTTGTGAGTTCAATTGTTCCGCCGAGACCTTATTACTTGAGTAGATATAGCTCTAGACCTCATGTACCGTCTAAAATCGGCATCAGTATTCCCATCTTTTTCTCTTACAATATTATGTAGTAGACATCCAACCATTCTACATCATGTACTACACAATCTCTTCCAAACAATATGTTTTCGACCAAAAAATTACTATTTTGCAAGCAATATTGAGATAACTTTGATAGAGACATTGCTCTCGGATCTCGGTCTGTTTTGGTCGCCGCGGCGAACGTGACTGCCCGTGGCCTGTAATTCGCGCCGCGCGAATAGATGCCCCGCCCGTCGTGCCGCCGTTCGCGCCGCCTGTCCCCGTGGCCAGGCTGTCACGGAGAGATCGTGTTAGAAACACCTATATTAGGAATATTTCCGGCAAAAATAAAAAAATTGGCCAAAGTTATAGAAAGTATGCACCTGAAATTAAGGAAAATGGTGAAAGCAGAGGCAGAGCAAAGCAAATGTTCCAGAATGTTCTCCGCGGTGACACAAACACACCACCTTAAGCACGAATGGCCGTTGAGTGACGTCACCAATGCTTACGTGACTCGGCACTCACTCACTGAAGAAAAACACTATGTTGGATTATATTTTAATCAATCGTTTGTGAAAACTGAATGATTGATTATTTGTTTGAATGATTGATTGTTTCAAATCAGGCAACCTCAACTTGCAACCTCGAAATACTGACGAACTAAAATAATTATATAGAAATAAACTGAGAGAAAAATAACATGACAGGGAAATAAAATGACGAGTAAACTTAGTTGTGAAAGGAAATAGAAGACTTATTTGTGAAAAGTCTCAATAATGTCTCGAAACGAAGCTTTGTTTAGCTGGTACCTATTTCTTTAGTCGCCTTTAAGACATCCACTATTCTACTCTGCCGGAAACCACACGGCTAAAGAGTAGATTTATTTGTGAGAAGTGGATATGAAATAACGGTAACGACTTGTCATAACGACGAAGTAGGTAGTTAGGTACTTTGAATTTAACGGAACAAAATAAAATGTGAAAATGTTACCTTTGTGCGACTTAAATGAATATGGATAAATTGGATACCTACTTATTGGACGAGCTCACCACACACAGACTACACTGCAAACCACTTTTCTTGGTTAAAATCGCCGGCGTCCTTTGTTCACACTGCTCGAATTTGGCGCTTGTTTCAGCAATTCGCGACGTTGGTTAGCTTGTTTCAGCCACTCGCCACTATATTTAGCTTGTTTCAGCCTTTGTGATCCAACTCGTTGATGAGCAGTCTAGCCGACTTGGAAATCCTTGGGAGAGGTCTATGTCCAGCAATGGACTTCCTGTGGCTGATATGATGATGATGATGATATTGAAAATAACCTTAGAATATCCCACCAACAGTTTCTTTTCCACAAGTCGTAAAGTTTGATCAAGAATGTGGAAAAAAATAACATTACTCATAACTTAATAATAATACAGTCGTCGATTCTGAATTTGAACTACGTGTACAATAGAAGTCAAGACAGCTAACATTCGAGTAATTATATCTGTAGTAGTACATCTTCGATCCTGCATGCACTGTATCACTAACTACAAGTACTGAGCTATTTATCCTTCTACAGTTTGTGAAAGCCAGTGTTGTATATTTTCTGGACCGTTTAATCAATGTTGCGTTATTTGGCGGTACTCGTACTTAAGTAGTTTCTCCACAGTTTAATACACCAAAAATTTTACTTGCACTCTTGTAGTAAATTCAATTTAAAAAAAAATTAAATTAGTTCTTACGTGGCGATCAGATGCGTATTCCTAGTAACTGTAAAGTATACTTTGATCAGTTTTAGCATTAAACATATTTTACTCTTAAAATATTTAAGTGAAAAAATAAATAAAATGTCAATGATCTATTTTAAACTGGGTTTGTGGCTACTTTGACGCCTCTTTTTCTTCTTGCGGAATTTGAATGTCCAAACAAAAAAGTACAAACAACATTTTTTTTAATCCGACATTGTATTGCGTATTTATAACGTTTTATTTGTCTTTGGAGTGTTCACCAAAAAAATATACAATTTTAAGAAAAAATGATTTTTTTTCGTAATATGTAAGTTTTTTTTTTATTTAAATACATTTTACAGTCTTTTATAGTTAAACTATTCAAAAATGTTATTGATTGATTATAAAGTGGATTTTTTTTTTATTATCTCAGAGTACTTATTATAACTACGTATAGGTATTCACAGTTATAATTTCATTATAGCTTAAAAGTTTTCGACACAGTGGAAAAACAAAAAAAAATTAATGATTAATTATTAGACTAGACATAAATGATTAACCCGTATATGTGACCATAGACATCTATTTCAAAATATACCGAAACACAATTGACTTGAAATTGACAAGTATGCCTATCGTTCATTTAGTTACAATAACTTTTTGAAAAAGTAATTCAAGCTCTTTATTCTCTCTTCTTTCAAGTTATTCAACACTATTTTAGTACTCACACATTTGAATATTGTCGCCGACCGAGTCGGATCCAATAACTGCGACTTATTTTAAGATGCTTGTAATGACTGTAATTGTAAAAAATAAAAAGAAAATACGTTCAGAAATCGTACAGTTTGAGTTTAAAAATGAAACGAAGATTTTATCAAATTCACCCCGTAAATCAAAGTATCCCAGTTTAATATGAAAACACATATTAAATAGGTACATATTTTTACGATTTTATTAATAATAGGTTCAGCATTTAAGAAAAGCTTCATATATGCGTGTAATTGCTTCGTCCATGCGTTATGCTATTCACAAATCAATTTGTAAGAAATAAGAGTACTCTTAACTTCAAATAACTATAAAGCTGGAAATAAACGAGGTATGATATTTTAATATTTGGTCAGCCGTAAAAAAACTACTTATTTAAAAAAATAAGACCAATTCATATATATATTTTTTTAATATGCATATTTTGTTATTCACCAAAATCATGTATTACTCTATCATTTTCTTTAAGTTTTTAAGTCGCTGCAAATGTAATTTCGACCCAAGAACAAAAAACCACCTACGAAGTATCTACCTGTTTAGATGCCCAAATATATCAGTCAGATTTTCTGTACGACAATACAGACTTATGTTCCCGCACAATGTCTAAAAAGCTCGGAAGTCATCACAAAACCACAAACTGAATTCAGTACAATTCATTCAAAAGATTTTTAGCGTCAAAACTACGTCAACAAACACAGATATTCAACAAATTTAATATTTCTCGAAACCCCTTGTTTATCCGGAATTCAAAGCAAAATATTCTCTTTTATAAAGAATGTTTTCCCACAACCTCCTGAACGCGGTGAATGCATTAAAAATTAGAAAAGAACTTTTAAACAAATTCCGGTCCGTGATGAAAATAGTTTACTGAAATGGCCTTCTAGATGGCACCGAGCATCTTGGAAGGTATTTGTTAATATTATAAGACAGCCAATAAGCTGCGAGGAAAGGGGCTTAAATACTTCAACTCCTTAAAAATCCGGCAAGCAAAGCGATGCATGTATTATTTTATATTTCTCGCTTATCTTCCATTATAAAGGAGAGTCAATCGTACACAGCATATGTAAATCAAATAATAAGGTCATCATTATCCACAAGCCTTCCACCTCCCATAGCTGGAAATAGACTAATAATAAAGAACTTATAAAAAATTCAGTTTGTGTGTATTTGAGATAAACATGACCCATGAAAGAATATTTTGTTACTACTTAGTAAGTTAAATAAATATAGGTATAGACGAAGTTTGCTAAATAAATTAATGAATTTGAAGAAAATAAATAAAAATAAAATTATGGTATTATTTTATAAATAGGTATAAAAATCTTGGAGCCGTCACGGGACGCCTGGTAGATGTGAAACATCGACGTTATTTCGTAAAAGTAGTATGCAGAAAAGAACAGATTGTGGTAGGAACTAAAAATGTCAATGAGTACTGTAATAAACAGAGTATACATTATAGGTATCCGAGCTCAGTGGAGCGAAAGAGATGGCTTAACGCCGGATCGAGTGAGAGAGAAACGCACAGTCGATTGCGCGTGGCGACGCGTCGCCACGCCAGAAATCGGTCTCACGTGCGCCTATAGATGTTTCACATCAATAAAGTTCTAAAGATCTAAATATTGTTCCATAAAGATCTAAAATTCTTTACATATTACTAAATATACAATTTTGGGAACTTTGGTCGGCGAGAATTGCTACGGAATGATCAAACACGACCTAGTCTGACTGCAGCGAGTGTGAATTGTAGAAAATATATCTTTAGATATTTATTACTATCTCTTTACAATAAATATTTATTTAAACAGCTTTACTTTTTTTATTTTCTTATATTATTCAAAAGGACCGGAATTTATGGAGGGAATTGCCACACAGGGCCCACCCTAAATAATGAAAAGGCGAGGCGCAAGATTTATTTATTTATTAAATTCACCTACAATGAGGCTGCTCTATTGTAAAATATGATCATTTTAATTGTCATTCATAAAATAGTTTAAAGGTCTTTCTAGACATTGATACAAATCAAATTTTTAATTATTACCATATTTAGTTTTAAACAATTTATTTCAAATGAGGGCGCCACTTTAGCTACCACTTCGTCTTAAGTAAGGTATTTGAAATATAAAATACAATGTTAATATTATTAGCGTATTTATTCAAATCAAACAATTTCAAAGACAAATCAAACAAGTCCTACTCAATCAGGTCATGTTGTTTTATTTATAACTGAGTTTCAAATTAACCTTACCGTGTCATATATTTGACACGGTAAGTTAAACCATCCCACCAACCTTTAGATTCGGAGCAAGTTGACTGTGACAGACGGACGGACAGACAGACGCACGAGTGATCCCTGGATCAGGAACCCTAACGGCCTGGCCACGGGACATTCGCCGTGGCGAAAATTCGCGCGACGCGAACGGCGGGGCGACCGGCGAGTAGAATAATAGTAGAGAAAAGTTCCGCCCATGCCACGCGCACCGGCGACCGGCGAGGCGACCGGCGAGATGCACCTGGCGAATCGCGCGGGCGACCGACGGCGCGGCGAGTGAAACAACACGGTGTATCAGTGTTGTTTCACTCGCCGCATGCCACGGAGTTGGGCGGTAGTCGCGGCGAATAGTAGAAGGGACCAAATTTTTATTAGCTATATGGAAGTCTGCCCACCCACAGCACAAATTTAAAAATGTGATTAAAAAAATGTGGGAAGAAATAAAAAAAAATCCTGATTATGAAAGTAAGTACTATTTTTTATTAACAGGTAAAAATAATAAGTTAGAAAAATAATTTTGGGTACAATCTGTACCATCCATCCAATACCAATCGCCATCTTCGATACGACTTCTATGTAAATCATGTACTCCACAATCTCTTCCAAACAATATGTCTTCGACCAAAAATTACTACTTTGCAAGCAATATTGAGATAACTTTGATAGAGACATTGCTCTCGGATCTCCGTCTGTTTTGGTGGCCGCGGCGAACGTGACTGCCCGTGGCCTGTAATTCGCGCCGCGCGAATAGACGCCCCGCCCGTCGTGCCGCAGTTCGCGCCGCCTGTCCCCGTGGCCAGGCTGTAAAAAACATTAAATTATACATTGCACTTAAGTTTTGAATTCAATATGCTGCGCAAGTAGACAAAATAAAAGCAAACACATAAATGTGAAACTAGCTTAGAACTACTGTGCAACCCTGTGGACTGGACGTATTCTCAAATCCATCAGGGCATTAATTTCCATTCAAAATTGCCGCTGACGACATCCGTCATGGAAAAATTTACTAGGAGCCAAGAGATGGACCTCTTTGAAGTATTTTTATTTGACCTTGTCAAGAAGAAACAGCCTAACGAGCAAAATCGGGTCGTATAATTATCCCCATAACGTTTTCACAACAACTTAGATCGGACCGTTTTAGTTATATAAAAATCGTATTTACGTATACCGCGTCATATACACGTTAACATGATTAATATAGTTTATAATTTTGCTATATATTATGTATATTTAGCATATCTTATGGTTATTATATTTATTAATATATTATTATATATTATTATTACTCTATAAACATACTTCGCCCTCTCTTTTTATAATATTACAGCAATAACGCCGCCTCCACCTTACTTTATATGTTGTCCTTACTTTACATATTGTAATAGGAGTGACGACAGGGTTAGAAAAGAATAATTGTAATAAGTCCTTCTTTTAGACTATGCAAAACCAATGGACCCATATTTTTCAGTTAACCAAAAAAGTACAAATGCACAAGGATACGAAGCATCAAAGATCCGGAGTGAGGGCTTGCAACGTCACCTCTATGTAAAAATCCTACGTAGCCGTAACGTCACGCGAAATTCCAATGCGCTGTATCTTTGTGTACAAAATTTTTCTATTATCTATCCGATGGGCTAAACATATTTTTCCATTCGTCATGCCTATTGTAAAGTTAAATGTTTATGCAATAAAGGTATTGTATGTAATGTATACGTACAAATATCGTAACCTCAGCTTTTATACAATTTCATATCAAATTGCCATTGGAAAGAAAAGATTTTCGAGCAAAGTACGAAGAGCTGGAAACTGCTGCGAACTATCTTTAAAGATGGCTAACTCACCCTGTCTTTGCAGGAGAGGGGAAATGCTAAAGACATTGCGACTGCGCATCCAATAGAGAACCTGTTGCTTTATAGCATCAAGTTCTCTAGAACGGTGAAGATAATGAAATAATAGTACAGTTTTTGAAGAGAAGGCGTAAATAGATTTCACATGATAATTTATAAAAGTATTACCTGTTTTTTTTTTAAATGTAAAGTTAGGATAGATAAAATATAAGTAATAACAACATTTTTAAAACTAAAATAAAAGTATCGTAACCTCAGTTGCCGTAAGATTGAATGCAGGGGTTCCCAAACTAATTGTAATGAGCCTCTCTAGTATATATTTACGCCCCTTTGTTTTATTTTTATATAAATGCATTTTATTCGAATTAGTTACAGTCATACATTTTATTCTTTGTTATATATATAAAATAACTGTCTTTTAAGCTATTGCATAGCTTTTATCGCGGGCCTCTGGCCCGCGATAATACGAAATTTCGTAACGAAAATTAAGTGCCGCAACAGACGGGACGCAAGTTGCATCGCGTAACAGCTAGAGATGGGTAGTGGATAGTACTCAAACTACCCATTTGAGTATTTACTTACTAGATTTAATAAATAGAGTAAATAAAGCGTGCTCATATATTGACATCGCATTTGATGTCTGTTTACTTATTTTAACATAAAATTACGCCTTTGCACACCTCCCAGCAAAAAATGATAACTAGTCAAAGAAGCCTACTTTCAGTGTATGATTAGTATGGTATTTTCATATAATTTAGCGTCGCATATAACGTTTACCTACATTTTAAGCATATTATGGCATATGCACACACTTTCCGACAAGAATTGCAAGTGTATACTAGATTTAAGTTTCAAAATCGTCATGAAAACATGAAATTATGAATATGAATATAAGTCGCAACTCATATAAATCAATCTACTTACTATAAATTAGGATATTTTTCGGGTATTTACTCAATCTACTGAATAAATATTCAAATGGGTTGATTGAGTATTTATGCAACTCCCATCACTAGCTGTTAAGCGGCGCAACTTGCGCCGCGTCTGTTACGGCCCTAAACCGAACACTCGTCTAACGTCGTTTAAGTTCGGAAGACTCGGCACGGTGTTTGTGTGCGTGCGACTAGACGTTTGTGTATAGAGAGTTGGGCATTATTAGAATAAAAAATTATCTAGATAATTATTCAAATAAAAATTATTCGTGGAAAATTATACACGAATAATTCATTCGCGAATAATTTTGTCACGAATAAAATATCATAATTTTATTCGTTATTCTACTTGACGAATTGTTTTTTTTTAACTCTTTTTAACCGATTACATCGGGAAGAGTTACATTTTGAAGTGTACGAGTGTTCTCTTTTTAACTGATTGCATCGAAAAAATTGGTCGCCATTTTGAATTATTTTTTCTCTGGACCGATCGCTTCAAAATCGAGATCTGGACGGCCCTGTGGTCCCTCATAATGAATCTATAGTCAAAATGTAAAAAAACTGGCGGCCATTTTTAACTTTGTTGTTACTGGATCGATTGCCTTCAAAATTGATATCTGGACGTCTCTGTGGTCCCTCATATTAAATTTATGCTCAAAATGTAAAAAAACTGGCCGCCATTTTTAGATCTTTTGTTACTGCGCCGATATCCTTCAAAATCGATATCTGGCGGTCCCTGTGGTCTTTTATAATGAATCTATGCTCGAATTTGGAAAAGGTAGCCGCCATTTTGAACTTTTTTGTTTCTGGACTGAATGCCTTCAAAATCGATATCTGGGCGTCCCTGTGGTCTCTTATAATAAATCTGTGCTCGAATTTGAAAAAGATAGCCGCCATTTTGACTTTTTTGTTTCTGGACTGATTGCCTTCAAAAGCGATATCTGGGGGTCCCTGTGGTCTCTTATAATAAATCTGTGCTCGAATTTGAAAAAGGTAGCCGCCATTTTGAACTTTTTTGTTTCTGGACCGATAGCCTTCAAATTCGATATCTGGTGGTCCCTGTGGTCTCTTGTAAGAAATCTATGCTCGAGATTAAAAAATGGCCAATTTTGCCCAACTCTGGTCTCAGCTGCTAACTGCTCATAGTAAAAATTCCTGAATAACCTACATGTATTGTAAGATAATAAAAATATTTTAAACGATATTAATTTCTCATTTATTCAATAAAATAAAAAAAAATGTTTTCTTATCGGTCACCACGCTCAAAAAGTGTAACTTGAATTAATATAAAAAAAAATTTACTGCATAAATAAAAAAATTATAATTAATTATATTACATAAGTTGATAAAAAATGCTTTGCAATAGCTTTACCGCGGCAGTCCCCGAGTGCCACACGCCACACGTTTTATTATCATTGTAAAACGAAATTTTTTGATCGAATGAACCTCCATTTCTAAAGAAAATTCAATTTCTTCCGTTCTAATACCGACAGCTAATACGACTGGTATTCGTTTCAATTCAATGTATTATACATTCCGAATGGATACCATTGTTTAAACAAACAAAAAAATAGAGCCCGTTCGGATAATTGTTTGATATTAGAACGGAATTAATCGTAAAAATTTTTCGTAAACTTCTCGGCAAAAACAATAAAACTTGTCGCGACCACTTTGCCTCTACAGCTTTTAGGGAGACGCTCCTCACAGTTTGGGAACCACTGACCTAACATAATAAACCTGTCGACATAGTACCTACTGGAAGTCCATCTAGGCACTGTCTTCTATACAGAAATCACCTAGCTGGGTATTGCAGTTCCGGCATAAAATCGAGTGATTTGTCTCTTTGAAGATTGCTCTTTAATAGTGAGTTTATTGGCTTTGAAAATCTTAAATTCTTGGATGACGGTGAACAAAAATTGGGTCTGTTGAGAACAGCCCCAAGCCCAACCAATCAGATTTTGATGAAACTGTTGCAAAGATTTTGTGTTGGGGCTAAAAATTTTATTGCAGCTAGGATCAAATTTTGTGTTCGAAGAAAATTTTGAAGTTCCCTTGGAATTCTCAAATAGCAATCTATCCACGCGGGCAAAGTAAACATTAAATATTCCTCTCCGCTAGTAGTTTCTAATTCCAATTGGCCGATCAAATTATTCGATATTGGTTGCAGGCGCCGGGACTAAGTTTCCCATCAAGTGAAGTTTGATGCCGTGTGGAATCAATGACATGAATACGGTTAATTACGTTTAAAGTTATAATACAGCTACGATAGATTGTTATAATGTCTAGGTACCAACGGCGTACCTAGCATGAATTTTTAGATTGGTACCGCCGCGCCGCCGCCCTTTGTGCGAATTCAATAAGAATCACGTCCGGAAGGATGCACTGATATATTTTTTATATTATTTTTAATTTATTTTGTGTCTATCTATTATTAAACAGTTCTCTCCAAATAAGGGTTCTAATTCCAATTGGTTAATCAAATTATTCGATATTGGCTGTCAGGCGCCGCAACTAAGTTTGCCACTAACGCCACAAGTTTTACTGCGCGTTGATTCAATGACATGGATTGAATACTGGTTAATCGAATATCCTTTGACACACTATTTCTGTATAAGGGATATGATGACACATTGTACAGAAAGGACAATCTTTGTCAAGGGTTTAGTTCATAATACATTAAGTAAATAGCCCATATAAGAAGGTAACATAGGGCATAATAATGAACCGTGTACTCATTTGTGATTCTTTATTACGACGTAATGAGACCGAACCATTTTTGAAGAAATTGATAACTGGTGCTGAAAAGTGGATCACGTACGACAAGAACATGCGAAAAAGGTCATGGTCAAAAGCCGGTCAGGCTTCACAGACTGTGGCGAAACCCGGGTTAACTCGCAACAAGGTGATGCTGTGTGTGTGGTGGGATTGGAAGAGCATTATTCATTATGAGCTGTTACCACCAGGTAGGACCATCGATTCAGAACTCTACTGCGAACAACTGATAAGATTTAAGCAAAAAGTTGAGAGAAAGCGGCCGGAATTAATCAACAAAAGGGGTGTGGTTTTTCATCATGATAACGCTAGACCTCACATATCTTTAACCACTCAGCAAAAATTAAGAGAGTTTGGCTGGGAGGTGTTAATGCATCCGCCGTATAGTCCTGACCTGGCACCTTCAGATTTCCACCTGTTTCGGTCTCTTCAGAATTCTTTAGGCAGTGTCAGGTTAACATCACGAGAGGACTACCAAAACTACTTGACGCGGTTTTTTGATCAGAAGCCCCAAAATTTCTATAGCAATGGGATCATGTCCCTACCTATAAGATGGCAAAAAGTTATCGAACAAAATGGTACCTACATACTTTAGTTAAATGTAAATAATTTATTTTAAAAAATGTTTTGAATTTCCATATAAAACGCGAAAAGACTTTTTCCCCAACCTATTATTTAAACAACACTGAATAAGACAGTAATTTTCAATAGGAAAAAATTCCATGAGGTGATGATAACACTTATAACGCTATTAAAAAATGGTTCAAATACATTAGGTATTTCAAGCGTAATCGTGGCACATACATCCACAGACGTCCAGAATTCGTATTTGAATTCTCTTTGCAGATGTCCACGAACAAATTTTATATATATATTTTTTTAAAATATGTATATTTTTTTATATATTATGTTTGGCAAATATTTTCTACAGGTATAAAATGTGATTTAAGAGGCTTGTTCTTCAAGCGATATGAATTTAATAGAGACAGTGTAAATCCAGAAAAATGCTTGACCCTGAGTCCTGACGTGTTGAGAGTAGAGCACTACCTTAACGCTCGGTGTATGAAGCGTGCAATATTTGGAAACATAAATATATTGATCCCATTTATTGTTTGGTGAATATACAACATGCTCAAGCTTTTATTTAACTTGAATATAAATAAACTTGAAAGATCTATTAATCAAGTCAACAAATTGACAATTTTAAATAGTATATTTCAAATATATAAATGTCCTCGAAACTTTTATATTGTAAACAAACTTATAAAACCATCCTAGTTCTTCTACAGAAGGATAATAACCTGATATCATTCTTCTGTAGTAGAATTAGGATGTCCACCCGATTCTTAGTCGACAATAAAAGTAAAAAGTAGAAAACTACATCATGTCGAAAGTTTAAATTCTATCTCGAAGCTCACAGCGGTCACATTGACGAATATTATTTGGATTTTCCGGATCGGATCGGACGGTATGAAAAGCCTTGTTACCTACCACTGGGGCTGCGGTAATCCTTGCCTGCACTTTTGCCGCTCATGTAATCTAAAATCGATAAAATGCTCTCTCAAAGGTGTGGTTAGGTAGATTGCGAATCATTTTTCGTTTTTAAAGCTAAAAGTCGCAATGCCATGCTTTTTATAACCGTTTCAATACGTTTTTGCTAACAGTTAAATATTGAAAAATAAATGAATTCTGGGTGTAAATTTACACCTGGTAAACACATACTCGTATTGACGGGACGTTTCGGCCCTACAAAGTATTCAAATTCGAACTGAGATCGCAGCATTAGTATACAAAAAAGTTGTTCATATTGATGTTCTTATATGCCATCAGGTATAAGTCGACTATACATTTACACCAGGTAGGTATATATTTTTAAAGTATCTCGAAAGAAAAACGGCCAATTCTTTGTTATGACTACGTCTATCTCAGCCGAAAGCGTCTAACCCTACGCCCTTCTGAAAAAAATTGACACCCTTTTTTAGACGAAACGCAAAAAATGGCAAAAGTTGGTAGTACAAACAACAATAAAGAAATAGCGAAAACGTTATTTTCTAGGTACGTCTGTTCGGACATCGAATCAACAATCGTCGAGTTTTCATCTCTATCGTTATTTTAACTTGTTTATAATGAGAAATGTTTCGATGGAAATATGGAATGCTTAGCTTTAGCGTATCTGAAAATAATAAAAGTAGGTTTTTATGCCAGTGGGACAGAAAACGTTCAGAACTCATTTTTTTCATTTCACGCACCCTAAAAATTTAATATTTCTTAGATATAATATTTATGAATATGAAATCTCATTCTTAACTTTTGAAGTATCTAGAGAACTTTTTGAATGAAAAATATTATAAAGAATTCGGTAACTTCGCGTATACTTTTTTCATTTTCCTTTGAATCGTATTATAATAATTTAAATGAGGCTAGTGTCATATTTTGAACGAAGCCTTAGATTAAATCTATGTAATGATTTATTTTGATTTCTTTTATACATCTTTGCGCCCGTCATCACGCTATATGGCAGTAGGCAATGTCTATCCCGTTAGGGATAATTAATTAAGAATGAGAGAAATCAAACAATCATTTCAGTAACGACCACCATAAAAATTTTTAAGTACTCATCAATTTTTGCTGAAAAAGTGAAAGTTCAAAGTTTGTTTTGCTATTCATTATTTTAATAAGGTACTTTAGGGATATGTATTTTATTTTTATAGAACAAAATCATAAAATGACATTATTTATTTTGGGGCTCTAACACAACACAAGGAAAATCCTGAACTTTGGCGCTTCATTAAGATTCCTCCCCGGGCGGCTCAACAAAAGAAAACTGCTATGAACTTTTGCTACACTCATAAGCACTAACAGTTTAGAGCAGCATCGTTGTGAGCCTGTGATACCGTCGGACGTGACCGGCATCCCCACTCTCCCCGCGGGCCACGCGATATTTGCTTTTTTTTTATTACCACATCCATATTTCAACACGAATACTCCCAACAATATTTGGAAGTACTGAGCACGCTAATGCGTGCGTGGTAGGAAAGTGGATTCGTCTCGCAATTCAATATTCGCAGCGGAACAGATACCGCAATTTTATTGAATTAGTTTGTACTTTACGCGGAGGTTAATGTTTTCTCTCTCTATTTATAAATGAGCTAACCATCATGAGATGTTTTACCATCTTATAGAATAGGTCACTATTTTGTTATTCCTGTTTTCCATTTGAAATTGCAAAGTGTAAATGTTTGGCCACACTCCACTCAGTGCATGTCATTAACATGCAAAAGATTTTATTAACATTCTATTTATATGTTGTATCGATTTTTTTATCTATTTGACATTGAATGTACTAAGAAAGAGCCACTGCTCCATTTTTTACTTTAATCCTAGAAAACCAAACTATCCTGGGAGTTGCAATTTAACTAAACATTCTTCGTCCGGACTACGCAATAAAAACGTCAACCAACATGATTAAACATAAGGGAAAAATTGTTAAGACGAAGTGGTAGCTAAAGTGGCGCCCTCATTTAAAATAAATTGTTTAAAACTAAATAAGGTGATAATAAAAAATTTTACTTGTATAAATGTCTAGAAAGACCTTTAAACTATTTTATGAATAACCTTTGAAAGTAATATTGGTAGTCCGTCTAGTTTTAAAACTAGACGGACTATTAGTAATAATTTCAAAGTTTACTCATAAAATAGTTTTAAGGTCTTTCTAGACATTTATACAAATCAAATTTTTAATTATCACCTTATTTAGTTTTAAACAATTTATTTCAATTGATGGCACCACTTGAGCTACCACTTCGTCTTAAATGGAAGACAATAAGTCATTACGAATAAATAATTCTAATCATCTGAATTCATAATTTTGATTTTGTTGGCGCAAACCCACATTTGTAGCGCTTTTTGCTCTAATAAGGAAGGTAAACAAAGACGTGAGAGTAGGAGATGCGAGGAAGTACGTGAACTTGAATTTTGCAAGGGGTCGTGTAGTCATCCTGACGGATCTTTATCTAGGGTTAAAACGGTCATCAGCGTCGAAGTTTATGAAAAACCTAAAAAAAAACAGTTTATTTGATGTCTATACATACTGCGCCTTCGTAGTCATTGATATCTTCTCTTTTGTATTATCGATATGGCCTATAGTTCAAAGTGGTCGACCACTTCGACCACTTTTACAAACCATATCTCGACAAGCCCTACTCAGATAAGTCACTTATTAAAACTAAAAAATATGTTTGCCTCAGTCAATTTAAAATTATCTACTAATTAGTTTGAGTCTTGGCTAAATTATATCTTATAATATAGCGTAATTCATTTATCACAATATCGCTTCGCTTTCTCTTTCGAATGCAAACCACACCACCGTCGTAACTAAAAATACGTATGTAATATGATATTATAGGTTTTCCTAACCATTTAAATTCATGGAACGGATTATAATCGCGATTAAGTTATTTACACCACGATGGTGTGAATGCAAATGTTAGTTTAATCTGAGAGTTAAGAAGCATCCTGTATAAATCATGGCCGTTACGCTAATAGCACTTTATTATCTCACCCTGTATACTGTTCCACTGCGAATTCCAGTACGAATTAGTATGCAACGTAGCTCTCGTTCCATAATCTCAACTGAAATAAAGTTATAGTTCGCAGTAACGTTGATACACCAAATAGTAGGTTTTATATGATACTATATTTTATCTTCATCTCAAAGCTTCCTTTCTAGTTGCATCCTCTAAAATTCTGTGCATTTTTCGGCATTGTCTCCTAGATACCTACCGTCGTAGTCATAAAAATCCTTATATAACAAAATACTATTGATTTAAGAAGCACTATTGTTGTTTGTCAAAGTCAAACTTATAGTCTGCACTTCTGAAATCGGTAGCATACTTAATATTTAACTGATTTCGGACGTCGAGTTCTTTTTTATTATTCCGACGACCGCGCGAAGTGAAGAAGAAAATCGGTTGAGCAATCTCCTGAATGACAGCATATAAGGAGGTTAAGTAATACGCGGAAGAAATGGAAAGCACGCCACCGACAAAAGCGCAGCTTTTAATAATAAGAGAAGAATCTCCTGAATAATTTTCTTCCATTTTCTTTTTTTTATCTTCCTCTTATTGGAAAACTTGAAGATCATCGCCCGCCACTGTTGAACTCCTTTATTCTCTAAAAGCCTCAAAAAACACAACTATCCTGTAATTAAAAAAAGTATTCTGTTTTTTTTTTTGTACACACTTTTATTGTGAGGCTAAAGTATTTATTAAGGCAAATGAAATTAGCCCAAACTCGATGGATTTGCGTTGTTTTATTACTGAGTTCCATCGATCACCTTCCAGTCAGTACCAGTACCAATTCGTCTTCGTGATCAGAACTTAGACATCGTCTACCATAAGGTGCTTGTCAAGTCAAAGCAAGCGAGTCCTACTCAATGAGGTTATGTTCTGTAAATATCTCCCGGTTTCATCATCAGAACAACTCATTGACTCCATAATATTGTATTGTCATCCGGTTGGGATTAACTGATTAAAAATTTTGTTGCAAGATTCGACCTAAACAAACTTATTTACATGTAGGTTAAATAAAAACTTGTAATATCGTCGTCATTCAAGTTCTTTCGTTTTTTGTCGTGTGTGTGACATGTCATGAAATCTTTATGTAGTGGTGGTTTTACAGTAAAGTACAAATAATGCTAGCATTACTGGGTATTTTGCTTCGTATCTTATTTATTTTATTGAAATTATTTGCTTGCAATATTCTAGACAGGAAATTGTATCGATTAGTTTCGAGCACAGACGCTATTAGATAAATCAATCTACTTATGTACAATAACTAAATATAAATAAATAGCGACAAATTACACTGATTGAGCTAGCCCCAAAGTAAGTTCGAGACTTGTGTTATGGGATACTAACTCAACGATACTACATATATCATGTAACAAATACATATATAGATAATCATGCAAGGCCCAGGACAATTTGAAAAAGGCCATATTCCAACTTGCCCCGACCGGGGATCGAACCCGTAACCTCTGGCTGGTGTACTAGCATGGTGACCACTACGCAACGGAGGTCGTCAATTGTAATTTTTTAAATTATTGAGTTGGATTTTTGATAATTGTTCTCGATCACGCAAAAAGTAATGTAATTTTGCATGTAGACAGCCCTTGTCTAGATTGACTTATAGACAAAAACTAATACCCGACTACGGGAGAATGTTTACTGAACAGTATGAAGTATCAAATTAATCCAATATCGATAGCCATTTATAGTTAACAATTTACCTGCTAATTAATACCTTTAATTTGATACCCAACAGGATATCAAAACATTTTTTTTGTATGTATCATTCGACTTACATTTATTGCATAAAAATTGAAGCCTAGGCCTAGGCTACCCGGACAATAATGACAAATTGATTTACATATTATTTGTGAGAATAAAGAAGACGAAAGTTATTTTTTTCTGTAAATGCCAAAAATTCAAAGAAAAATTACTATTTAAACTGTGTTTACACTTTTTCTGTCTTTAAGAATTACTGAGAAAATGAATATCAAAGTGCGCAGTTTTTGCGGATTTATTTAGAAACACGGGCGGCGTCGATGTAGTTATGATGTCACCCGTCGTGACAGCGCCGCGCACTATAGGACCAAACGGAGCGTTCCATCTCAAAAATCTTTAACTTTGTTTCTCGACATTTTTGTCTGATTTTTATACGTATTTCTGAACACTTATATTATTTGGTAATTGAAACACCAGCACTGTAAAAAACTATATTTATTTAGTAGAAATTTTACAAATATAAGGATTTTCATACAAAACTTATATTAAAATATTTAATTCTTTTTTCTAACATTAAAAAAATAATAAGTTAATCACTACGTAGTTAAATTATATTTTTATTTAAAAAAATACTTACTCAACGATACTATGCATAAATACATATACACTCGTAGATAAACATCCAAGTCACAGGCCATTTAGAAAAATTCCATCCTGACCTTACCGGAGATCGAACCCGGGACCTCCTGAGTAGCGGACAGGCATGTTAATCATCGGAGGTCGTCTTACATATATATAGACTGCTAAAATCATTACCCTTCCGCTTGTCTTTAACGTATTTGGGAAAAAAGCAAACCAATACTTAAAATTCTGTTCCAGTCTGCAACCAATTCACGCGCGGCGTGGTCGCTATGCTGGGCGCCGTCACTCCGGAATCGTTTGACACACTGCACTCCTACGCCAACACGTTTCAGATGCCGTTCGTGACACCCTGGTTCCCAGAGAAGGTGAGAGCTTTTAAAAACACAAAGTCATGTGGAGCCTAGCTCTTTCGGTAGTTTCATTTGGCGTGCGTTGTTGCGTGCGAGTTTCTTTTGCTTTGAAAAGTACATAATTATGATAGATAGATAGATAGATAATTTGTACACCAAAGAAGAAACATGTAAGAAAAAGAAATAACTTTACAATAAATGAGTACAATAGGCGGTCGTGTTGCTTAAAGCGATCTTTTCCAGACAACCAGAGGAATGTGAGAATGACAATGTTTCCCATTGTCACCAGACCGACCTGAGGCCGAAGACCGAGCCACTTCCACCAAAGGCTGATTTCGTAAATTTCATCGTACAAATTAAAGAAAGGTGATGTCTGTCGTGGTTCACCCGCTGGGAATGAAGTAGCGTTGCAAGCAATAGTATAAATATCGATACTATAGAGGCCTTGAAAAATATTAAGAAGAAATAATAGTATGGAAAACCGATACTATCGATAGTATCGATTGTCAATAGTTTGCAATACTATTGCAGGTAAAACTATCGATAGTATCGATACTACTGAATTTAGATACCATCGACAGTATTCTATATTATAGATAGTAACTAAATTCAGTATCGATACTATCGATTGTTTTACCTTACATCAATAGTATTGCAAACTATTGACAATCAATACTATTGATAGTGTCGATAGTATCGTTTATTCGATACTATCGATAGTCCTATCGATATTGTGACTGTTTTTCGAGGTCAACTATCGATAGTCAAACTATCGATAGTATTGCAATGCTAGAAAGAAGTTTCTTACTGCTAAACATAAAAAAAATATGTAAATAGATGTACAAAAAATAAAAGATTTCTACTAGATGAGCCGCTGTTCGTACCGTTCGAACATCTTGAAATGACAAGAAGCCCTCGAAAAGTAGGTCATAGCGTCTATTTCTCAGTCATAACTAGGTATATCTACATCTTGTTCATTCTACAAACAGTTTAATATATATTTTCAAAATATGTCAAACGCTTAGATAGATAAACATTAATATAACATAAATTAGAAAGATAAACATTAGATAATTAGAATAATCCATTTTTTTATTTAAAAAAAACAACCTACTTCATTTTCTTTCAAGAGTTTCTTTCATATTTCCAAAGTTCTTCATTATAACTTCACCAAATTAATATGTGATTAACTTAGTGCAGCAAGCTTTAAAATAAAAAAGAATCATTAAAATCGGTCCATGGTAAACGAAGATATCGCGTAACATACATACAAAAACATAAAGTCAAATTGATAACCTCCTCCTTTTTTGAAGTCGGTTAAAAAGCAAACTTTGTGACTACGCAAGTTTATTATACACAAATATGTGAAATAGATTAAGTAAAAGCGAGGTATCCATGTTAAAACGCTTGTATGAATGTTCTTTATGCTATTTTATTTGACATTAAGAAGTGTAAATGATTATTTATATTTTATTATCTAACTTGGATAAAAGTGCAGCTTTTGCAGCAATAAAATGCTACATTTTAATATTTGTGTTATTTTCTCTAAAACAATCGCTATGTCATAATCAGCAGATACCTACTACGTTATTTCCTTTGTAAAAGAATAAAAAATTACAAAGATCTGGTAACATCGGAAACGGAATTATCTCGCAAAGATCTGCAAACTTGACCTTTCGCTGAAAGGGTTTATTTGTTACAATTAGACAAAGTACTGATGGCGTAAGTCCCTTTTGAGACTTATTTAATAAAGCTATAAAATATAAGTAAAAGTAAGAGAGTATGTACCTACTTAATTCAACAAAGATTTTATGATTAAACATTGTACAGATGAAAAGGTTGGTGTTTGTAAGAGTACCTTCCTGTATCCAAAGGGTAAAATAAGATAACTATACTCGTAATGAAATCGTATTAAGGTCAGACGCATTGGTGTTGGCCACTTAAACATACGAATAATAAACAACAATGAAACAGATTTTATATTTTGGATAATATATGTATGTGGTATCTCGCACATATACACGCACCAAGTAATAAAAAATAATGTGGCACTCGGTGACTGCCGCGGTAAAGCTAGTGCATAGCTTTTTTTATTATTTTATGTAATTATAATTATTTATTTTTTATTTATGCAGTATTTTTTTTCTTTGATATTAATTCAAGTTACACTTTTCGAGCGTGGTTACCGATAAGAAAACATTTTGTTTTCTTTTATTGAATAAATGAAAAGTTAATATCATTTTAAATATTTTTATTATCTTACAATACATGTAGGTTATTCAGGAATTTTTATTATGAGCAGTTAGCAGCTAGTCTACACGCATACGTCTAGTCGCACGCATACACCGTGCCGAAGTCTGCTGAACTGAAACGACGTTAGACGATGCACGGCTTTCAACGCCGCGCCGCTGTGCCGGTCACCGGTTGCCGAGAAACGTTTAGGCGGAGTGGGGGATGTTGGATTTCATTTTCGTTAAGGAATTTCTTGATTGGTCGGTCGCCGCGCTCAAAGCCCGCGATAAAAGCTATGCAATAGCTTAAAAAAGCTGAATATAGAGGAAGTCTTTAAAATTAATTATTTTTTGGCATAATTTCTAATCTATCAGATTACAAATTCTTCTAATCTAGTCAGCTCCAAGGCGGTACAAAACCGATCGCGTATATCTTGCTTTTCTTTGATTTTAATATTGATCGCAAAGAGAGAATGTACTGGAACAATACCTGTCAAATGAGCTACATGTTCAAATGAGCAGATCACGCTCTAAAATATCGCGTAACACACTCCAATTAGGTTGTTTTTACAATAAAAAAGTAAAATTGGAGCCATTACATAATTTTGCCGTTAGAGAATTTGGAAATAGCCTAGCTCGTTTTCTTGCTTCGACGAAATGATACGCGATCCTTTCAATATAGAAAGCTTTATAAGAGTAATCTTGTTAATATTTTTATGTAAAATCGAAGCTTTCATTCACTTTTATTGTATAATAAAAGTGAATAAAATATAAATATGAATATAATTGGGTATTTGATAAATGAAATTATTATATTATATTCAACATTGTACCTCAATTATATGAAAATTATTTATAAAAGTATAGTATCAACATTATATTAGGAAGAAAAAAAAATTTTTTAAAGGTACCTTCGCAACTCAAAGTATTGAAATCAAAAAGTGGTATTGTAAAATATATATTTTATTATTTCAAATGAAGCAAATAAATGTTGTAGGAGAGGTATAATAAAATCAACATATTTTTTAAATCTTTGATAGAATTGTAAGCAATTGTTACATCTCTACGGAGATGTTAAAAACAGCTTTACGATTTTTGACGTCATAATAAAATACAAATTAATTCAGCCTTATTTAGCTGAATTAGATCAAACAAATAATTTGGACAAAATTCTCTTATAGTATTTTACCGTAGTATAATGATAGTTTTTCATACTTTATTAATATACTTTTCAAGACCTACTTACTCGTACTTAAAATTAATGAGGATCAAACATGAAATTGCAATTAATTGCGTATGTCAGATGAGGAAATTTAAAAACTGCAACAAGGAAGCAGTTATTTACTGCAAATTGATGTATAGCAATGCATTGCGCCATAAATTCACATTTACACAAAGATTACTAATCCGGAAAAAAAAAACAAAGTATACTTTTATTGAAGTTTTATTTAGAAGTTGGTCTCTCAACATTCGTGAATATTTTGTGTGTGACACACGTGTGGTCGTTCTGGTAACCAAGTACAAAGTTGCAGCATTGGACATTTGAGAATCATACTCGTACTTTACGGTGAAAGTAAAAATTAAAGTTTCAGTTGAAAACAAAAATGTGTTTTTCACGATCGCATCACTTTAAACTTTCTTAAAGTATCAATGCGTGAAAAAGTATTAAATGTAATATGCAACACTTGAATAAGAAGGCTCAAAAAATGCGAGGTAACGATGCGAACCTTGGCGTGCATCGTAATGCCATCGAGCATTTTTTGACGTACTTAATACAACGCTACATATAATACATTTTCTACGACTATATTTTCTTAAAAAATATAAAGATAAACAAAGAAAAATATGAAACTGACATATGTTTGTCAGATACTAGGAAATAATGGTATTTAATCTATTTTTTTTTCACTTTTTACTTCGTAGTGATTATATTTCAAAAAACTTACATAACTAATAGACCCAAAATGCTCATGTTGGGCTTAAATTGTAGTAAATTTAGTTTGCGTGACAAAAGTATAGAAGAAATATACCTGAAAACCGCTTCATTAAAGTACTTTTTCAATAAAAACAGAAACAAGAGCCAGAATTTTGCAGTATTCGAGCACCATGGTGGCGGCAGCACGAGGTTTTCAGGGTTGGCAATTTTTTGTATAAACTACTCTGACGGGGCCTAAAAACATATTAAAAAATCGTAGATACATGCGCGTTTGCGATGTCTGATGTTGTTATGACTGACCTATTTATATGTTGACAGCAAATAATTTATTTCGGAAAGTTGTATTTTTGATACAAACTGTATGAATTCACTTGTTCATAAAGTTGGTAGTTGTGCTTTTTTATCAAATTACTAGTGATAGAGTAAAACCTTAACTATCAACATTGACAGTTAGGCCTAGTCTAAAGAAAAAAATCTGGGACTATAGGTATGCGTGTCTTTTAGGCGAAATAACGACACATGTGCTGTTATGTGGAATAGAGTGTATAGACTTTTCTGAAATCATGTTATCATATTCTTATATTAGTGTTCAGGACCATTTAAAACACAGATAATCAGTACAGGAGTAGAAAAAATAAATTTAAAAACACCGTATACCATACCAACTTGTATTTTCAGAAAACTAACAATTGGAAAAGTTTTCTCGACATTCTCGTACCAATAGAATTTAATACTTTATGAAAAAAAACAGAAACCTGTATTTTTTTCTTTCAGAGGCTAAATAGCTGTTTCAAGTATCTTTTCTTTATTTCACCTACTGCATTATATTACATAAGTTGTTGACTGTAAGTGGTGTGAAGTTTTTCTTGATATCTTCAACTCGTATTCGGAAATGCAAGTAAACTACTAAGTATATTCATATATCCTTACATTATTCATCCCAAGCGAAAGACCAAGTTTGCACGAAAAAAATCCTTCACATCGAAAATAATGTATAAAAACTTAATGGCATTTTTCATAAATAGGTGATCCCGCCATCTTCAGGCCTCATCGACTACGCAGTCAGCTTGCGCCCGGACTATCATCGAGCTGTCATCGATACCATTACCCACTACGGATGGAAGAACGTGATCTACATCTACGATTCGCATGATGGTAAGTAGTTCGTAAAGATTGTGTATCGAAACTTTATAATAGTCACTACTTGTATATTCTTTTAAAGATTCAAAAGATTCAAAGGTTCAAATGTTAATTCAGTAATTAGATCTTTACAGGCACTTTTACACGTCAATATAAGTTTTTCTAAATCTTTGATAATAGTAGCGTAGGTCTATGACAGTGACACGTATTGAGGCACCTATTCTCAGCCATATTGTGATGAGCTATAAATTGTTTGAGAAATAAGAAACGATTGTACTATACAAAGTGACTTGCCCACCAGCCCAATTTTTGAAGCAAGTTTAGTCCATGATACTGGACTACTTTCTATAAATTAAAAATCGATGGGTACAACTGATGGGTAAAAACTCACCCTGTTTAGAGTAGAATCTATTTGTTGGAAATTCTTATTGAGAAACAAAAAAACAAATCTTTACTTTCAGCGTGTCTTTTTATTTTTAGCAGAAGTGGTTGTTTCGAATAATTAATTCCATTGAGCTGGTAGCTTTACTTTAAGAGTTGGAAATATATTTATACCAATTTGTACGAATATCCAAATAAATATAGTGGTACATATTTAATGATAGATATTATTTTGTTAATCTCTAATTAATCTTGTACATATCATTACACAATATTTAAAACAGTACATCATCGGTTATTCTGAAACATTAATAATTTATATCTTCTGCTTTAGAAGTAAGTTAAAAAATATCTTCAATAAAACATATCGTAAATATTAAGTTTGATTTCGATATCAAATGTTCCTCTTTTAGATTCACTAACTTCGCATACTCGTTTACACGAAAACAACGTTGTTTTCCGTAAAACGCATAAAATATGAGAAAATTAAAATCAATTAAGTGATAATGTAAAGTTACAAAAGTTGATATTTTTTTGCTATGGGGCTGCAAAAATTCAATTTAAATTAAAAATTACACGCCAAGTGCGAGTCGGATGCACGCATGAAGGGTTCCATACGAGTACCATTATCTATAAAAAAATCACGCTTTTTGTTGAATACGCCCCACTTGAATATTTATTTTATGCCGTTTATAGTATTTGTTATTAAAGCGGCAACAGAAATACATCATCTGTCAAAATTTCAACTGTCTAGCTATTACTGTTCATGAGATACAGCCTGGTGAAAGACAGACAGACGGACGGACAGCGGAGTCTTAGTAATAGGTTCCCGATTTTATCCTTTGGGCACGGAACCGGAAAATGTCAGGTTTCACCAAATGGACCTTTTTTTTACATTACAAAAAGTTTTGATTTTAATGAAATATTTATTTGTATTCACGGAACGTTTTCAAAAAAGGAACGTGCGTTAAAAGCGACATCGAAGCAAGGCGCGTACTGCATCTCTTAGTTTTTAAAAACGGAACACGGTGAATGCCGTATGCCGTATTTGGGCCGTATTTGGGCGCCATCCGTACACTTTTATTTACTAGTTCCAATCCCAATTTATTTGATTAGATAGAATAATGCACATGATATTATTAAAATCTCGCCTACGGCTCGGTTTTTAAACACAAACTTGTATTTTAACACCCCTAATTTATATGACAGTATCATAAATTACTATAATGTGAGGCGAACTAATACTGCGGAAGACAAAACTCTGTTTTCTTTCACCCTCGTGCCGCAGGAACATCAATCAACCGATTAACTTTTTGTTTGGCCTTTCTGTAAGAACTTAACTCACTTGAGGCCAAACCTATTGTTGTTTGGATGTTCTTAATTGAAATAAAATGGTCAAGATTACATTTATAATGTAATTGTTTAATCAGGGCGAGCGAAGCAAGCCCTTATACTATCCCACAACCTGAGCATTTTTGTGGTACACTTTACTGAAAAACTAACACGCCTTTAGATTTGTGCTTTAACATAGTAATTAATTTCATATATAGATGTGTTATTGTAATAGTCTATAATACACTGCCCCCTCATTTTGGGCATTTTTCAAACTGCGCGGGTATTTATTACAGTGTCTCGTAAATTACTTGGTACATAACATACTTATATATACATACGGCTGCCAGTTTTATACGCCTATGTCCACGCCTACTTGTCATCTCATCCAAAGTAGGCAAGGCTAAGCAAGCGACAGTTGAAATTGCTTTCGTGAGAATGACTCTTAGCCAGTCTTCCACGACCGGGTCAATGGTAAACTGTACACAAATCACACTTGTGGTGGAGCCAACCCCGTGATTCTCTTAAGAACCTCCAACCAGATTTATACAAGAATAACAAGAATTCAGCAAACTGCCAAATGATTACCAGGTAGACAAACTACGCGAGCCCTCTTCACAAAGCTCAGCTTTTTGCTAGTAATTATTCAAACGCATACTAAATGTTCCGAAAGACATAGCTGGGATTTCGTTTGCCTCTCGTGTCGCAAGAATCATCAATCAACTGATGAACTTTTTGTTTGTACTGTCTGTAAGAATTAAACTCATTTAAGGCCAAACATTATTATTGTTTAGATGTTTGATCTTCATAATTCCATCTTTTCTTCCACCCACTGCTAAACAAAAGCCTATCTTAGCACCTGAATGAGAGCAGCACAGAACCTAGGTGGGTGGCGTCGATGAAAAGAGGCCTATCGATGTTTGTAATGTTATTAAAATAAAATTAACTTTAATCATCAAAGCAAACAACTACATATTTTATATAAATAAAATTAGTTCAACGCTGACTAATACTATAAAAGACAAAGCTTCGTTTTCTTTTACCCCTCGTGCCGCATGAATCATCAATCAACTGATGAACTTTTTGTTTGACCTCTCTGTAGAACTTTACCCACTTGAGGCTAAACATATTGTTGTTTATTATGTTCATAATTACGTTAAAATTGCCTCTTATATTAATTAAGTAAAAAAAAACCTTAGTCTCCAGCTTAATCTTGATAGAATGTCAAGTTAAGTATCATATTCCTATGATGTAAGAATGCTTAATTTATATTTAGAATCACGTTTGTACGATTCGGCTGGTAAACTAAGTAAAATAAAAAATATAAACATTGTTTGATTAGAGAAAAAATATTCTGTAAAATACACAAATTGAAATATTTAAAAAGAAAAAATGTTGAAAAGCTCTATTAACCTTTTGTATATTAAAATAATAATAAAAAACTTTCTGATTAAAAAAACATTAAAATTTTGAAAATAAAATCGAATCTTTTTTGTTTATTAAACTAATGATTTAAAAATTTATAAAAAATATAATGTGTTTCTCAACACTTAAAAAAATTTTTTTCCGTAAAAAATAAATCTTAAAGTTTATTTAAGTTAGGCAATTTTTTCGAACATTTTGCTTGAGTGTAAACAAAAACAAAAAAATGGGTTCAAAAATATTTTCCTTCGCGGAGTGCTTCTTTTATACATAATCAACAAAATCCCGTCATAAAAATTAGAATTAAATAATTTTTCTTTTTGATTTACCAATAGCGATGATTTTAAAATTTTTCTCACTTATAAAATTATTGTAAAAAAAAAGTTTTTATTTTTTTATGATGTGATCTTGTTAAATATGATTATGAGAAGAACTTCACGAAGTGTTACCAAGTATTTAAACATTTTTTTAGTTTACAATTGAGACTCAAGTTACAGAAAATTTTGTTCATAAACAATTGCCTAACTTATTGATAAATCAACTTCAAGATTTATTTCTAACACGAATAATTTATTTTATGTGTTTAGAACACTATTACTTTTTAAGTTAATATTTAATACCTTAAAAAATTACACTAAAGTTTAAAGTTACATATTAGTGAAGAGAAAAAATATTTGAAATTTATATCTCTATTTTTTTTTAATTTCTTATGTTTTTACTACATATTGACCCAAATTATTCCAGAATTGAAACCCAGATATCCGATATATGCGGAAATGATATCAAACTTGTCTTAGTACCTAAACTCACGCAGTTACTAACCTCGGACTTTGATAAGGTTAAATACCCGCTTCGCCCTACCTGCATGAAAAATCCAGATAGCTCTACTTTAAAATCCCATCTTAGGACCACAAAAATCAATCCTGCCAAAGGAAACTTTTGGTTCAGAAAAAGCCGTATTTTTCACTTTTTGTAGTGTACAGTTCATCATTATCATTATCATAGGCCTCTCCCAACGATTTCCAAAATGACCGATCTAGAGCGGCCTGCATTCAGCGCATTCCAGCTACCTTATTCAGGTAGTCAGACCACCTTGTGGGTGGGTGTCCTACGTGTCGCTTGCCAGCACGTGGTCGCCATTCGAGAACCTTTTTGCCCCATCGGCCATCGGTTCGTCGCGCTATGTGTCCCGCCCAAGCCACTTCAACGAACTAATTCGCTGGGCTATGTCAGTGGCTTTTGTTCTCCTACAAATTTCCTAATTTCTGATTCGATCACGTAGGGAAACACCTAGCATAGCACTCTCCATAGCGCGTTGAGTGACCTTGAGCCTTCTTATGAGACTCCATAGTACGGGACCACGTTTCAGAGCCATAAGTCATCACTGGTAACACACATTGATTAAACACTTTCGTCTTGAGGCACTGAGGTATTTTGCTCGTTCGTTCGTTCGTGTACAGATGCCACTAATTAATTGCTAGAACTCTACAATTAAAAATAAGCATATAAATCATCCTCCCGAAAGATCTGTGCAGTGTAGGTAGCTACCTGACATTTCATTGTGACAAATTTAGCGCACGGTCTGCTCAGCTGGGAGTCGTGACATCACAATTTCCTACAAGTCTTTAAACATGAATCGCGTGTTGAACGATTCTGTGACGTGACACTGAATATTCCAATGTCTTTTCAGGAATACTTAAAATGTTGAATACTAGCTTTGATACGCGGCTTTTAACGTGTAGTATTTTTTATATAACATTTTAAGTATCCAAAATTTTGACCAAGTAGTTTTTGGTCTAAACTTTTGTAGTAATGTTGTAATCGGGAACAAAAAATAATTGTTAACATATTACAAACGCCATAAAAAGCACTCTGGTAATTAAAATATTCAAATGTTAAGCTGGCATAAGTATACATTCATATAAGCTCCTCATTATTTATTCTTGGATGTGAAAAGTATTAAAGCGGGTAAATGTTACGCCTTTATTTCTGATGCAAAAAGAAGGCGAGTTTTTAAGTGGCGTCGTCCGGAATGTTAATTTTGTACAATATTTCCAACTGCCTTCAGCCATGCTGTCCCGGATGGACGATACTTTGCATTTGGCATGTTTGTCAACACAAACTTATGGAATCAGTAGAATGAATCTTGCTCTGTTTGTATTTTTGTAGTATACCTAACGATCATTCCCAAGAAAAAAAGATGCCTTGCTGCGGCCGGTCTTAATCCCATAGCAAAATAGACAAATTTGTAGGGTACAGATTTTTCTTCTCCAGCTCTCGTTGTAGGAAAAACAACTTCGAAATAGCATAGCTCCGGATGCAACCGTGAAAGCACTTAGAAGAGGAAGGGAGCCTGGAGACGGAACGTTAAATAAAAAGCAAATAGATTTAAAGCAAACAGTCCCTATGGTTGACTGGAAGAAAATGCTCTTAACATATTGGGTCCGCCCGCCGTTTGTTATTTTTTTTTTATCTTTGAAACAATAAAGAGTAAATATAAATAAACCGGCCAAGTGTGAGTTGAACTCGCTTGGAGAGGGTTCTGTACAATGACAGATTAATAAAATTAAAACAAAATATCATATTTAAAATCCTCACAGTAAGACGCGAGTTAACTACTTACGCGAGTTAAGCGCCATCGCGTGGTGTTTTAGGGAACTATTTTCCGTAAGTAAACGTATTATATTGAGTTTACCACTTTATTTTGTATTCATAGAATTCTTATAGATTTTCCTGTTATCTACAAGCAATAAACGATATTTTGTATTTATTCAAAATGTTTGGCTCAGTAGTTCCGGAGATCAGGCGGAGATGATTAATTTTCGTCTTCTTTCCTGAGTAAAATCAAAACTACTTATTTTACAAAAATAACAAAACTATAATATTTCAGATCCAAATTGAAAAATCTTATACGAGTACTCATTCCTTCGCTTATTAACTTGATTGATTTCTAGGATCTGTGCAGATGTTTGTTATTGTGACCTGACACAAGTTCTCCTAAACAAATTGGATCGTTTGGCCAATAACTGTATCAGATTTATGTTCAACATTCGTAAACTTGATCACGTCTCTTCATTTCCCTCTCAGTTAGCATGGCTCCTTATCCCCTTACGTCGTAACGCTAAAATACTCTATATGCTTTTTTATCTTGAATAACCCGCACTCCCCTAACTATCTTAAATCTAAATTTAACCTTCTCAGTTCCACTCACTCTCGCACACTTCGCTCCTCAAGCATTTTCATCCGTAATATCCCGCCTCATCACACTTCCTTCATGGGCAAGTCTTTCCAAGTCCAGGCTATCATGCTCTTCCGGAGTCTATAAGAAGAGCTCTTAGTCTTATGGCTTTCAAACGAGCGATACATAAATTATTTCTACAGCAGTCCTAGGCCCAGTCGTCCTGATATATTTAATTTGTATTTATATTACATATATATACCCGACATGCACTTGGCCAGTTTTATTGAAAATACCAAAATCACAGCGCTCATAAACTAAAGTCTACGCTGACGAAGTCGCGGGCCACAGCTAGTCTTTTAATATGTATGTATACGTACTTTGTATTTTATGTATGTTGATATATATTATATGTTTAATAATTTATTCTTGTATATGTACCTATGTAGATATTTATATTTTGTTTACTTGTTCATGAATTTCATGACGCCAACCACACCTATTTTCCGCTTGGTCTAATGGTAGACCGGGAGAAATTGCCATATGGCATTAGGTCCGGCTCTAGTAATGTTTTTAAAATTGTGCAATAAAGTTTAAATAAATAAATATTCTATAACAAATACATAAATATTCTATAACAAATACATAAATAGATAAACATCCAAGACCCAGGACAATTTGAAAAAGGCCATTACTCAACTTGCCCTGACCGGGCATCGAACCCAGAACCTCTGGATGGCGGACTAGCATCGTTACCACTACGCCACGGAGGTCGTATAATAGAGGATAGATAGATAAATTGTTTATTTATTACTACCGACTAGTGATTTTCCGCCGAGAAATTTTCTGATCTTGGAAATATTTTTCCTTGAAAATTTCCGGAAATTTCGTAAATTTTCAACATTTTTCGAGAATATATCCTGAAGAAATCTCGAGAGTCTGGTGTCGACACACACACACACACCCACACACAAAATCGAAGCGCACGGTAGTGCGCAGGACAAGTTCCAGCAACAGGCCGCGCGCATGCCGTGCACTATTTACACGAACCGTTTCGACCCACTTTTGACCCCCCCTGTAGCTCAGTGCCTATTGCAAGTACAGAGATAAATTCATATACTCGTACTAAAGCAGTATGCCAAATTTCATAGATATAGCTTCAGTAGATTGTTGTAACTTGGCAGGTTTTATTAAATATGTTAATTTAATTATATAAATAATAAATTTAATCATACTATTAATCAAGTGTTACGTACAGCACGAAAATCTGCCAAGTTCAAGTCTTGGGAATGGCAAATGTTTACTAGTGGATCAGGCTGTTGATGCAGATGATTATCATCGATTTTAAAGTGCGTCTAAACTTGGCATTGGATTGGATTTCAACTCTTTTTAGCCAAACAATTAGCCGATAGGAACTTGGCCCCCTTTTTAACAGGTATGTTATTGGTGGGATTAAATTATACATCAATATCGACTAAGTTACTTAATTAGAACGGGTTCATACTGTTTTACTGGAAGATTTTTATGTTAGTAATTCTTCCAGTAAAACAGTTTGTAAAGAAAATATTTATTCACAATAAACATGATATTTGAGACAAATATTGAGTATTTTGACCCGTCGACCTCAAAAGTAGAAGTAAAAGCGGATTGCGCTCATAAGATGCGCGATATCAGAAAAAGGAAATAAAGTGGATATCGGCTGAACGGAGATCGACTGATACCCGACTACCCTCTTTACTGAATCTGTCACATCAAAGTCTATCTGTGCAGGACACTAATTTGAATACGCACTCTTGTTATTGAACACAAAATTAAAATGTCTGCTTTCTGTTAAAAGTTGTGTTTTCCCTTAGAGTAAGATTTAATCAGGCCAGGATTAGATGATGGTTGGTAGTAAGGCGGCCAGTGAATGAGGTTCACCTATCAAATAATAACGAATAAACATCCATTTGCTTTTAATGACATGTCAGCCATTTTGGCCCTAGTTCTTATCAATAGATTACTTCCTCCGTCCGTACTGTAACTTGAAAATCTGACTCCATAATTGAAAACTGACATGTTTTAGATAGAAAGAGAGGGAAAAAAGGAAAGAAGTCACGATTTTGAGCGTCATTTACCTGAAGAATATTCACAATTTCTACTTCTACATTTTTGTATCATAAAAATTCTATGAAACTTGAATCATACAAAAATATTGTAATTGCGTTTCTAGTCAGTACCCAAAGGGTAAAAAGGGATAACTAAAATTCCGCTGTCCGTCTGTCTGTCACCAGGCGTATCTCATGAACCGTGATAGCTAGACAGTTAAAACTTTCATAGATGATGTATTCTTGTTGCCGCTTTAACAACAAATACTTAAAAGAGAATAAAATAAATGTTTAAGTGGGGCTCCCATGCAACAGACGTGATTTTTTATAGATAATGGAACGCAACCCCTGGCCTGTTAATTAAAAGGCTCATTTTTAGAGCAAATTAAGACAAAATGGCAGCACAAGTGGCGCCCTCATTTGAAATAAATTGTTTGAAACCAAATATGGTGATATTTAAAAATTTTATTTGTACCAATGTCTAGAAAGACCTTTAAACTATTTTTTCTACTCCTGTACTGTTATCTGTCTTTTAAATGGTCCCGAACACTAATATAAGAACATAGATTATATGATTTCAGAAAAGTCTATAATCTATTCCTAATATAATAGCACATTTGTCGTTATTTCGCCAAAACGATACTCCTAGCCATAGACCTATAACTTTTTTCTTTAGATCTACCATACTGCCAACATATTAAAATCGTTATTTTAACATATGGTGCCATTTTTCAAACGTGGAGTCACTGAACAAATGATTTTTTGTATGAAAATACATTTGTTTAAGTGACTTCATGTTTCAAAAATGGCTCTTTTGGTCACTAGGAAGACGTCAATAAAAAATCATCCATAGATACCTAGTATCTAGCAAACATATGGTAGTATTTCATACTTTTCTTTGTTTATTTTTTTACAAGCGCCACTTTAGCTACCACTTCGTGTTAAATAACTCCCACTTTTGAGCAAGGGTAAGCGTAATGTTGTTTACTGCACTGGCTGTCCGCTGCATTTTTATATTTACCTTGGCGCATTAACATCTTTGCATTCGGTCGGACTCCAACAAGAAACGGATAACATCTGCACTTACTTTTTATGTTATTTTTATTTTACGTTCAATAGCATGCTATCCCAACTTTTTAAGTTTTCCTTTGTATGAGATGTTGAACACGCCTCGCACTAAAAGGCGAGATAAACAAAGAGCTGTGTAGACCAACTAAAAGAAAAGCAAGCATCATGTCGTATCAAGCGCAGTCAGCGCTAAAGAGTAAAGCTGTAGATCAAGAAGCTTGGCGAAAACTCCACAAACAAGACCAGCTCTTAAATATACTAATAAGAAAAAACATATGAGTACAATTGGCAAACGCCTAATCATGGGATGATAAAACTGACCGGAGGCTTAGAAATTAATTTTAAGTAAGAGCAAAACTGTATTTTATAATTTTAAAAATGTGTAAGAATAATCAAGTCATATCTCAAGCTAACTCTTAAATTTGTATTATAATTATTCAACAAAAATTATTATATATATTGAAATTCTCTCACGACATGACGCATTCGCGCCACTACTTGTATATTCGCGCACGATTTTACAGGCAAGGAGAGCATTTACTTGACGTTGTCCATGGTAATCATAGCAGAGCTACAGTTGGCTACGTTATAGTGTAAGAGATAGATATTAAGACGAAGTGGTAGCTAAAGTGGCGCCCTCATTTGAAATAAATTGTTTAAAACTAAATATGGTGATAATTAAAAATTTGATTTGTATCACTGTCTAGAAAGACCTTTAAACTATTTTATGAATAACCTTTGAAATAATTACTAATAGTCCGTCTAGTTTTAAAACGGGTTTTCGCCAAAAGTGGCCACTTTTGGCAAAAACCCGTTTTAAAACTAGACGGACTACCAATATTACTTTCAAAGGTTATTCATAAAATAGTTTAAAGGTCTTTCTGGACAGTGATACAAATCAGATTTTTAATTATCACCATATTTAGTTTTAAACAATTTATTTCAAATGAGGGCGCCACTTTAGCTACCACTTCGTCTTAAACCGCGCATTGTACATTTTAAGTCTTGTTCTGTGTGTTTATTATCATTTTTATCATTTTCTGGTGTACAATAAAGTATTACTTACTAACAAGATATTAAGATGCTATTTATATGAATTCAGAGTTGCGTTTTAGACAAGTTGCCATTGCAGACTGTTTACAACCATTTCCGACGACACTAAAGTCTAACTCGCTAGAAAAAACAGTCTCATCTAGTATCATCAGTCTCAAATATTATTATATATTCAACATTATGTTTCTATTTGCAAAATTACACTTTTATTGATTAAAAATCATTCTCGTCGCTCGCCGCTAAATTCCTAAGTCTTAAAATAATAACCCATAATATTAGCCTCTTGGAATGCACTTTGTATTTATTCCTAGGATGCCTTTTAATGCCACCTCGGCCGCTCCATCTGCATCGTGGAATCCCGCCTCCGACCTACTGCGACATCCGCACTAACTTTTTATGACCTTTTTATTTTCCGTCAGATGCCGTTCAAACTTTTATAATGTTATCTTTGTTAAACTTTGGTTAGTAGATGTTAGAGGCTATGAAATTTTTCCTCAATAATGGTATTGTATTTTAAATATTTTTAAATAAATGACTATTATTTTATTTTGCACGGTCTTTGGCATCTCTGGACGGATTTCGAAAATCATTCTAATATATATCCGTACGTACGGATGTGTAGGTATTAGAATTTGTGTGGGTAACATCTTACATTAATGAATAGTAAGTTCCCATTTCACATGTTTTATATGTAAATGGATTTTACCGTTACCAAAGTGCTATTTCCTTGAAGGTGACTGTGACGCAAAATGAATTTCACGTCGCTTCAGATGGGATAGAAAAACTTGTTTGCCTCTTTTTCAGTTGACATTCGTGTTTTGTATTGATTTATTCGTATTAGGATATTAGAAAACTGACACACGTCTTCTGGATAAGATGACTTGGAGCTTACGAACATGGCAATCGAATGTTGATACGGTATGTGTGAATGTTGATCTTAATTTTCTTTTTATTCGATATACTTGTGTAATGTTATACTTTTTCTTTTTTGTGAAATAACAGAAAATATATGTACAGGGCTAGAAATCGCTCGATATAAAAACCCTAGCCATTATATGGCCACTACGAATGACAGCAGGATAACTTTGAACGATATACGTGAACCCCATCTATATTTCTCAGAAAATAGCAATAAGTTTAAATTTAATATTATTTAAAGTAACGTGAGAGATAACTAAATATTTAAAAACGGTTTTACTCACTACTCTACTACTAGTCGGCATTTTTCGACTACACTACGTGAGTAAAGCCGTTTTTAAATATAAAGTTTAAATTTGTTAGTTATCGATTCTACATCTATGTCGCTAAAAATGGATATACCTATTACTTTTCTATTTATTATCTCAATATTTGGAAGCAACTATCCCGAATCCTTTAAATGGCGTGTAATATATAATTCATATCTTAAATAATACCCTAATGAAATATAATTCACTAACAAAACCTTTCATTTATTTCTAAAGAAATATATCTACATAATCTTATTCATGAAAATAGTATTTAATCTTATGACCGCTACAAATGGCCTATTACTTGCGAGAACATGGAAATAAAAATTTTGCATGTCGTACAAAATAACATTTATTAGCATTGTAAGAATCGAAATGAAAAAAGCACAAAAGTTTTCCTTACAGGACGTATTGATATTCCTGTTACATCATCATCATCCGAGCGGATTCCCGGTTGCATCCTCAGTGGGAACGCTTTAGAGCCTGGGTCCGCTACCTAACCTAGGTGATTTGACCAGGTTACAGATTTTTACACAGAGTTACTGCCGACTGGACTTCACAACCCAAAAGGTAGACCAGAACCAATCCTTGGATATGTTTGAGCAAACGCTAGATGGCGTTTCGGGAACCGCAAGTTATACGTACCTTCCGAAACACGGAATCATCTTTCTTTTCAGATAATCAGGTGCTTCAAGCCTGCAATATTATAACGAGACTGGAAACAACTTTTCACAAAGTGTGCCTTCCAGTGGGATTTGTACCCACGACCTCAAGATAACAAAGTGAACGCCTTGACCATGACTAGACCACGGAGGCAGTCTTTCCATAACATAGATATGGCAATATATTGAGGCCAATTCAAAATAAATATTAATTTACCCTTAAAATCTTGTTTTAGAAATTTATTACGTAACATGAAAATTGATACGACAAGAATGTTAAAGGGAAATGATACGTACTTATGTATTTGTAACAACAGTGATTTTATGATATTGTAAATACAAAACTTACACCTTTTATTGTCGTCCGTTAAGGGATATTTTACGCTTTCAGACTCTTAAACTTAACTTTTTAACTATAAAAACGTGGATGAGATGAAACGATTTTGAGAGAGATTGATCGTAGGTCGCAAGGCATTCATATTCCAGTCCTTGGAAGGCTCTGCTAAGGGACCTTCTTTCTTTCACTGCCTTTAGTATATTATTAATATTGTATCCGAAATACGAAGATGCAAAATCAGAACTAATATATCAAAAAGAATAGCCACACTAAAGTGGAAATTGACTATACATATCAGTCGTAGAGAGGACGGAAGATGGAGCTGAAAGATAATGGACTGACGACCATGGATGGGCTGTAGAAGCCGTGGCAAACCAGTGGCGCAATGGAGAAAGTACATCATCAAAGCACTATAGAAGAGAAAAGGGAAACACCGAGAAGAATAGGATGCAAAGGAGGCCTATGCCCTATATCCTGCAGTGGATTAATTAGGCTGTGAAAGAGAGAGAGTTAAATATACAATTCATTTGACAGATTTGTAGTAGGCAAACATACTATATATATGTAAGTACATTAGTCATGACGTTGTAAACATCATGTGCGGCTTGTCAGCAGCGTTCAATCAGAGTCGCTCGACATGAATACCAAGTAAGGTCATTATTGTAAGCCCACCACATTACAGCCCGGTATTCTCATTACGTGCAGATTTTTAACGGACGCGCATTACCGCAAAGAGATCTCTGTGAATTGGTTGGCAACACAAAATGTGAGGTGTTATAAGTTTAACGTGTACTTATCAATTTATTAATGTATACAGACGAAAAGTAACATAAGCTGTCTGCTTATTGTTCATTTTATGCGCGAAAATGAAGTTGCCAGCTAAAGTTTATACATTATCCATGCATATAACAAAAATGCTGATTAATTGCGACAATATTAATGCTGAAAAAACTATGTAATCCAACTTTATCTTTGTATTTCAATAATAGATTTGCCTTCAATTCACAATCAATTCAATTATGAATTTTCTAGTAAAACGTGTTTTTCTTTATAAATATACCTATTGATAGTTCTTTTAAATAAAACAAGTAAATGCATTAAATAAATAGGAAAATTACTAACTTAATTTACTTATAAATAAAATGATATGCATAATTCCGTTCGAATTGTCTGACCAAAAGTCAAAAAATTTTATGATATATAAAATAAAACCAAACGATAATATTTTTGCTAATGTCGTATCTAAATTAAACACAAATCCATTTCTGTTACCACTAATCACCTATATGGTATTCACAAATGAATTTGATGTTGTATGAATATGTTGGACGAATATTCTTTACATAATATGCAATTATATCAGCAATTCATAAATCAAAAAAAAATTGAGGTCTGCTATAATATTATACCTTTCCACTTTCATTTCGACCGAACCGTGCTCCGAAACAAACATACATGCAGGTAGGAACGCGCTAAAATGAGAAAAAAACGAGGTGTCATAATATAAAATAATGTTCTCCGCTCCTAGCGAAGTAGCCAAGTTTAAATTTTCAGTTTCATCTAAAGTGTGATTGAGTCAAGCCGGTATGCGGCATCAGAATGACGTTTCGTTCGAAGCGTAAAACCAAGCTACGAATATTTTTATACTATGGGACTTTCGATCAACTTCACGAACTCGCTTTATCCGCACAACTTACTCAGTTTTTCGAAATTTATATTAAAAACGTTTGAAATGCCAAATAAAGGCGGTATAATCCAAAGTATTTGCGATGTAAAAACCTTCTTTTGATTTTAATACCGCCAGGGATTCTGCAAGATCATCGTTTACCGACGTCATCATTATCGGCGTCGATTACAGTTCCCTGTTGAATATCAGTCGTTAGCAGTTTTAAAATTCTCTCCATTCATGAACCTCCTTTGCATTCGGCTCCGGTATTATCAACTAGACTTTTTCTTCTATAAACGAGCGACTGTTTAGATATTATTTGCGAGTGCGATCTTGTTTGAATAGGTCCCCGTTTGATATCGCATTTGTCCCTTTAATCTCGAAGTTTAATACGATCGATGGCGACTCTACTATATACACATTTTCCTGATATTTCACAGAAAGTGAATAATTAATTGGGGCTATATGAAAGGAGGAACACAGAAGAGCGACTTTAATTGGTATCTTTGTTCTGGAATATTATAATTAGAGTGAATCACATTCAGTCATTTGCGGTACACAAATGCAAAATAGCGGGGCATGGGCGCAACAATGCTAGGAAGGCAATAACGGCATAGCGCTATCTCGATGACTTCTTGTCTCTTTCTCAAATGCCTTTTGCATTCTAATGGGTGTTCATTCGTACCTATCTTCTGTGCCTCGGTTCTTACTTACTCCCTTTCTTAAAACGCAAAACTTATTGCGATAGGGTTGAAAGTTCGCCCACCACTATTTCCCCTTCTGAATAATTTAAATAGTTCATAAATTGAAAATATTATATGAAAAACTTTCACACAGGAAGACACCTATGACTTCATTCTTAGTAAGATCAATGCTTGCTAACCCTTATGATATGACATAATAAAATCAGACACTATATGATAAAATCATATAGTGTCTGATTACAATAAAATTGATAAATTGGATGCTAACTCCGTACTCCATATCAAGCTGGATTTAGTTTAGGTACGGGATATTTTTGCTATCGTCGGCATTCACGACATAAATAAATAAATATATAGAGGCAAATAACATTGATTGAGCTTGCTTCAAAGTAAGTTCGAGACTTGTGTAACGGGATACTAACCCAACGATACTATATTTTATAACAAATACATATATAGATAAACAACCAAAACCCTGGACAATTTGAAAAAGCCATTTTCCAACTACCCTGACCGGGGATTGACCTCCGGTTGGCGGACTAGCATGGTGACCACTATGCCACGGAGGTCGTCGTGGTCATATAACTTCTTAACCACGCTTATTCTTCTAACAGATTCAAAATTTATTTGTTGTAAGTAGGTAGAGATGTAAGTAACGATTTCAACTGTTTTTTTTTTTTTAATAAAATGTACACATGTAAGAAGAAACGTTGTAATTTTTATTTTAAAAAACGTTCCTTCCTTCTCAGTTCAAAAATATGAAAACATATTTCACCCCTCTTGCTTGTTTATCATTTAATCAAATGACATAATGACACGGTTTATAGCTGATCTCATGAAGAAACTAAAAGGTGACTAACCCCATCCAGTCAAGACCTGTCAAGTACTCTGATGATGTTCCAGGTCTGATATACATGATAACAAACCCGGAGTCACTATGATCGCATGTTCAAAAACGCAAAGTTTAAAAACAAATGTCACACGCTAACATTATCCAGCTGAGTCCCTACTACACATCAAACAATAAAATTCCGAATCATCACTATAAATTACTAAGGTTCAGCGGTGAGATATGACATCAATAGATGTGAGCGTGGCGGTCTGTAACGAATCTCCCTAATCGTCAAACTTGATACACGCAACAATGGCAAAGATCTTGTATTGTACTGGCTGAATAGGATGGATTTACCGAACCCACGAATAAAACAAGCTAAGCGCTTGAGTCAGCCAAGTAATGCCTTAGTAATCACATTGCAACAGCCAAATGTGGGGAACTTCAGAATTTCGATAAGAGCTTCTACATACGTAATGTGCAATTTTCTTTTGTTTTCGCGCTAATCCAAAGTCCACGTTGAAGAACGACGTAATTATGTGGGTAAGTTCTTATTTAGGCTAGTACCGTTACTAGAATAGAGTACGGTACTAAAATACGGTTTATTATACTGTTTGTATCAACTAGAAACTTTCCGTTACATTTGTAAATTGGTTCAATATTTAGAATTCCTCGCAAAAATATAAGCCCAGTATGTAAAATTCATGATGATTATGATTTATTTAGAAGATACTTAATAGTTTCTATCTTCATATGTATCTAGCGCCGATATCATTTAATGGTATAATCGGTATAATAATTTTAAAAAAAAGCGCCTTAATACCTAACATTTTTAAAATAAGATTATATGCATTGAAGGTTCACTCTATTCGTGGGTTCCGAAGGCAATGCTGGTTTTATCGACTTCCAATTTATTCAGCGAATTTAATGTATAAATCTCTGGCCGTTCCGCGTCTAACCGCTTACCGGGTATTCCGCCTAGTGATGTAAAATGTCGAATCTGGGAGTCTGAATTTATAAACTCGGCTAATTTTTACGTAGCTCTATGGTCCGAAACAGATAGAGTCGAGTCGAATATTATACTCAAAGCTTGGAGAAAATCAATTACAAAAAGTGTACATTGGTATTCTTTAACCAATGATCCAAAACCTTTGATCCAGTACAGTAACGATTTTACTTGCACTACCAACCTTTACAAAAATAAATAAATGAATAATAATTTTGTAAAAAATACATATTTTACATACTATATAATTATATATACATTTAGACTAAAATGCTAATGTGGAACTCGAATCCTTTTAAAATCAAACACATCGAGTCAATGAAAGTCTCTGCCTTCGTAAGTCGAGCCTCATAATGATTAGAGTCGAGTCTTTTTCAGCACTATTCCGCCATAATGAATTTTATTGCCGCAGCGCAAAGTTATGCCGCTCAATTTAATTTCATAGATAGTGACGTGTGGACGCTTGACCAAGTGCTCTAAATTTAATTCCGAAGATAAATTTCACAGAGCCGGTGGAATATTCCCGGGAAATAGAGCGCCAATAAGAATTCAACGTTTTAATTATACTTAATACATTGGATTCAACTTATTTTGTGTCATGTCTGTATTCGTATAATGTAAGATTATTTGTTGTTAAACTTTCTTTGACAGCTATATCAACTGCTCCCAACTAAAGGAGGACTTGCCCGTAATCACCGAATTGATCAGAGACCTAGGAATAAAACAAATCTTCAAAAAAAAACCGTCATGAACGTCAAAAATGTCAGTACAAATACTTCCAAACATTATTCAATAGTATTATTTTAGACCCTTATACGTGCGGCTTAATTAATTTGGAGTGACAAAAATAAAATCCCCATCAGCTATTTTGTGATACTTTGTCCTTAAAGTTCTCGGGACTTTTGGGAGGCTTGCTTGGAAAAGCCATTTTTTTGCTGGAGCCAGCTGGAGGAGGATACTTTGTATAAATTGTATTGATCAGCTAATAGCTGTGTTCACCATCATATTTCAATGGTTTTTAAAATATAATTTGTAATTTAGATGATTTTTAATAAAGAAATAATAAAGTAATATAAAATTGTGTATTAGACTTGCGGTGTTAATGAAATAAATAGACTGACATGACTATGTAATGACACTGACAATGGCTGTATAGAGATTGTGAGATTTATCAGAAACATAGCAATCACAAAGAATTTTAACTCCTGGGATTTTCTGCTGCTGCTGCTACGGAGGTAATGGCTCGGGCAGCAATATCAGGTCTCCTAACCCAAATTCGTAAAGTGTCATGTTAATTAGTGTTTTTATATATTAATAAAGTTTTTATTACTTAGTTAATACTTATATTTAGTAAATAATAATTTTCTATTTTTAGATATTCAAATTCGGCTTTTAATGCCCTTTGACCGGATAGCGCCAAAGCGAGCCAGTCTGGTGCAGCGACGCCACTTGAACAAGTTCAATGCATGGACTGCCCCCAGCCCCGCTTTTTCAAGGGACACTGGTTTGCACATTCATCACAGCAAATGACATAGGGGATTGCAACGTGGCAATGATTTAACCACAGAAACAAATACTCAGACAGCTCCGAACATCAAATCTAGATAGAGCTCCAGACATTCTCTTATGGCAAAAATTGAATCTATATAAAAAAACATCTACCAGTAATCAAACGAATACCACGCGGAGCCACCCGTTGCGTGGCGGCATCTCTGTACTCTTGCATACCATAAAGTGTACTTTAGATAAAAATGATTTGGAAAGCTGGTAGAGCCTTTTATAGTATTTCCCGAGACGATGTCAAGAGGTCAGACGGGATGACGCTCATTCCATGGAAAAACGGGAGGTCTTTGGTTTGGGATGCCACCTGTGTAGACCCTGGCCCCATCCCACCCGCAAGTGACTGCCCATAGAGCAGGCGCTGCCGCAGGGCGAAGCAGAAGTAGTTAAAAAGCGCAAGTACACGGGTCTAGGCGAGCCATAAATACATACGTATTCGGCCATTCGCCGGAGACGTTAGGGCCCCGGGGTGTGGAGGCCCGTCAACTATTTAGAGAGGTCTCCACACATTTGGTCGAAGTCTCTGGGGACCCAAAGGCTTGTGCGCATTTTGGCCAGGCTTAGCCTGTCCATACAACGCGGAAATGCCGCCAGCCTTTTGGGGACCCTGCCCGTTGACATGGTGGCGACTTGGGAACAATTTTTTGTACAAATTGATGTCTTTATTTTTAGTATTATTCTAGTTTTAATTTATAGTATAGCTTTTACTTTAAATTTTATTTATTACTAGCTGATGCCCGCGACTTCGTTCGCGTGGACTTTATGACTCCGGCGTATAAATATAAATAAAAACTAATGAGAGAGAGAGAGAGAGAGAGAGACAGAGGGAGAAAGTACTTGTAACAGTGTTAGGAGTTAAAAGTCAATATTATTTTAATTCTTTCCTTCGGGAGCCAATATGAAAAGAGCTGAAGTGTTACTAACCCTGGAGAAAGCCACAATAAGTAGGCCATGCGAAAAACCAGTCCTTAGATCGACATCAGCAGCTTTAAGCCTCTAAAACTGTGACTTATTTTCATAGCAAAGCAAGTTAACATATGGAACTGTGTATTTTCAAAAGGAAAATTGTTGGGGATGAGTGGCATACGCGGAATAAATACAGTTTCACTGGCATCACTCACTTACTGTGAGCTTTAAGTGTCTCAGCAGACAATGCCGAAGTTTAGTGGCTAAAGTTCAGTGTCTAAAGTTCGGTGGGGATGACACACTAAATAAGCTGAAGTTCAGCTGCTGAAGTTCGGTGGAAACGCCGGACAGTAGTAATGTGCCGATATGAGAATTTAATCTTCCGTCTTTGGCGCGTCTGCGGCGAACGGAAACGGAAGCGGAAGAGGGAACGGAAGTGGAAGAGGGAACGGGAACGGGAACGGGAGCGGAAGCGGAAGCGGGAGCGGGAGCGGGAGCGGAAGCGGCAGCGGTGGCGGCAGCAGCGGCGGCGGAGGCGGCGGCGGCGGCGGCAGCGGCGGCGTCGGCGGTGGCGGAGGCGTCGGCAGCGGCGGCGGATAAGTCGGCGGCGGCGGCGGCGGAAGCGGCGGCGGTGACGTCGGCGGAAGCGGTGGCGGCGGCAGCGGCGGCGGCTGAGGCGGCGGCGGCGGCGGCGGCGGCGGCGGCGGCGGCGGCGGCGGCGGCGGCGGTGGCGGCGGCGGCGTCGGCGGCGGCGGCGGCAGCGGCGGCGGCGGCGGAAGGTGAGGCGGCGGCGTCGGCGGAAGCGGTGGTGGCGGCGTTAGCGGCGGCGGCGGCGGCGGCGGCGGCGGCGGCGGCGGCGGCGTCGGCGGCGGCGGAGGCAGCGGCGGCGGCGGCGGAAGGTGCGGTGGCGGCGGAAGCGGTGGCGGTGGCGTCGGCGGCGGCGGCGGCGGCGGGAGCGGGAGAGGGAGCGGGAGCGGGAGCAGGAGTGGGAGCGGAAGTGGGAGTGGGAGCGGAACGGGTACGGGTACGGGTACAGGTACGGGTACGGGTACGGGTACGGGTACGGATACGGGTACGGGTACGGGTACGGGTACGGGTACGGGTACGGGTACGGGTACGGGTACGGGTACGGGTACGGGTACGGGTACGGGTACGGGTACGGGTACGGGTCCGATTCAGGCAAAAGCATCGGAAGTTCGGCGTTATGTGTTGCTAGTAATGCAAATAACATTGCAGGCATGCATTGGCTGAAATTCAGCCGCTGAACTTCGGCATACAGTGCTGAGACATTAAGTTGGGTTCCGTTACACAGTTTCGGCGGAGTCAAATTTCGCATCAGCATTATTGGCCCTCCGACATTAAGACTTATTTTGTGAGCCGTGAGTCCATTTGCTGCAAGTGAATTAAGAAACTCAACTGGATAATTGGTGGCGTCGTCAACAACACTATCCAAGAAATCTAAATATATATCTATATATCTAAATATATATAACTCAAAGGTGACTGACTGACTGACATAGTGATCTATCAACGCACAGCCCAAACCACTGGACGGATCGGGCTGAAATTTGGCATGCAGGTAGATGTTATAACGTAGGCATCCGCTAAGAAAGGATTTTGATCAATTCTACCTCCAAGGGGATAAAATAGGGGATGAAAGTTTGTATGAAACTTTGTCAATTTTAAACCGATCGGGCTGAGACTTTGCATGCATAAAGCTACTATGACGTAGGCATCCCCTAAGAAAGGATTTTGATAAATTACACCCCTACGCGAGCGAAGCCGCGGGCACAAGCTAGTTAACAATAATTTGCGTCATAAGTTCTTTATTAATTGATTTTTAATTTTTTGGTGTCAATATGGCGCGTTCACATAACCAAGAATTTTCAGGTGTGCTATGCTCTGAAGGTCCGCAAATACTGAACTTATAAGTTCCACTTCGGATGAAACAACTTTTTTTTTGAAAAAATTTCAATATACATACACATTTTTTTTACTCTTTTACTATAGTATACATTTAGTATGTTTTTGTTCAGCGGCAACAAAAAACATCATCTATAAAAATTTCAACTGTCTAGCTATAATGGTTAATGAGATACAGCCTGGTGCAAACAGACAGACAAACAGTCGGACGGTCTAAGTAATAGGGTCCCGTTTCTACCCTACCCTATGGAACCCTAAAAATCGAATAAAATAAGTATTTATAGGGGGCTCCCATACTACAAACGTAATTTTTCATAGATTATGGTACGGAACCCTTCGCGCGCGTCCGAATCGCGCTTGGCCAGTTGTATTATAACTCAACAAAAAGTTCTCATCAGACTTAACAACTTTTAATATTTCTTATAGTTTAGCTGGACTATTATAGTTCTGCATCATGTGTTCCATTTTCCAAAATCAATTATAGCCTATATGTTGCCCAGGCTTCACAGCTATATAACAAAAAAAGTTTCATTCGAATCCGTCCAGTATTTCCGGAGATTAGCGTGTACAAACAGACAAACAGACAGACATTTTTTTTTATTTTCTTACTCTATTACTATATCTCCATCGCCCCAAATTTTTTTTTTTGAAAAATTTTCAATGTACAGACACATTTTTTTTACTCTTTTATTATAGTATAGATAGATTATTTGTTTTATATTGATTGAGTAACCTATTAAATAAACTTTTTTGTTATTGTTTTTATCGCTAGTATAATAAATATGTGTTTAGAGTTTATTCAAGCTCCGGAACAATATTTCTTACACACAGATAACATACATTTTATTTTAGGCTCCCAGAAAACGTTCTGGTTTTATTAATATTAAAAGGCACCGAACCGCGAAACCAAGTTGACATTCAACTACCATTTAGTTGGACAGTTTTCCTTATAAACTGTAAGTATTTTCGTCTACAAATAGGTAGTTTATTTAGAAAAACAAAGGAAAATTATTTTACTCAAACTAAAGGACTGTAGGTCATATAAATAGTATAGTTTTATATAGTTTATTTATATTTATAAACGTTTATTTTAACAATAACTTAACAAAACCTTGTAAATAAATTATTACGTAAGTACTTATTAATACTAGCTGAGCGACCGAGCTTTGCTCGGTTACTTATTTTATGAAAATCATTTTTTTAGCCTCGTCACTAACTTTTTTACAGTATGTACCGTCCATTATCCACCATTATTATGTATATTTTGAAAATAAAAAGATGTATCATGGTCTGACATATCTGTTAATAAATGTACTATAGAAAAAAAGATATCATGTATGTAATTATAGGTGTAATTAAATAATCTGACAATCCGTGAATACTCTGTCCCTTAGTTCAAGGTACCATGAAACGACCAGCTGGGCTCCTTGGATTAAGGTGTCATTCAAAGGAATAAGGTTACGAGGGTCTGAGATTGTCCCTAAAAGACATTTATTCACTTGGTGGTTCTACATTATGTAATAAACTTGTGTAGGCTTACTTCAGCCTATGCATTCTTTTGTCTTCTATACTTAGTATACATAGATACGTAGAACGAATACTTAACTTTCTGTCGTCATGAGCAAAAATAAAAAGTAAAGAGTCGAAAAAAAAACATTTAATTTACCGACGTTGCCTGTAACAGAAGAAAACGAATCGACCATTGAGTAGGTACTATTCTTAAAACCGAAAAGATTCTCCCTCCGTTTTGTCTTAAAAATATACGAGAAAAATATGTCTTGTATGTAACTGTCACTTGACGGGCTCGAGCGTGGCGTGCTAAATAAACGGTGAACAATCTCAGCTGTAGCTTTCTCACACGCCACCACACCCCGGTTTCCACGGTACCTAACTTATTAGTATTCTGTGACGGTACTATTTATGATATTCTGTTGATGATATTAGATTTACATAAGATTTGCCATTTAAAAAAGGTCTATCTTATGCCAAAAAACTTGCAAAATGTTAAATATTACTACATTTGCGCACGATTAAACAGTTTATTATAATTGAGGGCGCCACTTCTGCCCGTTCTTAGCCTTAAAGAAAAACTTTTAAGTTTGTGAGGTCTTTGAATATTTTCGAAGCAAAGTCCTCGCTAGCTTTGTGGTCCAATTTTTCAAACGCGGAATCACTAAACGAACGGTTTTTTTATGGGAAAACCATTTGTTTAGGTGACTCCACCATTCAGAAATGGCATTTCTGGTCAGTGTCACTCAATGTGACATACCATTTAGTTTATAACAGTGTGTGTCCCCACGTTATAAATGCATATGATAATGTAATTAAATAATAATCATGCCAATCTATTGATTATCCCATAAACCATAATTGCTTTGACCAGACTACTCACGGATTATCTAATCATTAAATTCAAGTATGTAAGGAAAAAAATTAAAGATGACTATATTATGATAGCGCTATTAAATAGAAATATTTTAGTCATGTAATACTTATATATGACGGAAAAATGGAGACATTTGCCGAGCAGTGGGTTGATGTAAGTTAAAAAGAAGCTCCCCAAAGTGCAGCTGTCTGTCACAAGGCTCAATCTCTGGTACTATGTGTGACTGGGCTTTTTATTTACATTAAAAAATAATACCTTCGCGTCATAATTTGCTTAATAGGTAGTCCCCTCAACTATGTTTTTAAACACAATTTTTCCGTAAAAAATTATGTTACGCGGTAGTACTTGCAAGACAAAGCTTCCTTAAGGTTAGTCACTCAATTTATGTGATTTGTCTTTATCTATGTAGGTTTTATTACCATGGTAAAAATCTACATCAATACAATATTCTACTCGTAGATATGCAAGTCTCATCTTTCGTTCATAAGGGGGTAGCGATAGCAAAATTCGTGTTTTCATGAACAAAGCTAGTATTTTAGGAAAGGGAATTCGTTACGTGATAAGATTAAGAGATTAGTACAAATGCTCTCAAAGTACCCGTATCGAGTGAGTGCCCTTTACATTAGAATCGAGTACATCATTAAGGTAGGCAACTTCAGCAAAAAAACACACTTACTAAAATTGTAAAAAATATTATTTTACTTATAACCATTTTAAGAGACGACCGCTGTGGCCTAGTGGTTACCATGCCAGGCTGCCACTTCGGAGGTCCCGGGTTCGATCCTCGGTCAGGTCAAGATGAAAAATGATCTTTTTTAGATTGACCTGAGACTTGGATGTTTATCTTTATATGTATTTGTTATAAAATATCGTTGAATTAGTATCCCATAACACAAGTCTCGAACTTACTTTGAGGCTAGCTCAATCTGTGTGAGCTCATATGTGATTTTAAACGACCGTTATTTGGTAAACGCAAGAAAAAATGGTTGTAATTATAAAACCTAAGTAAATAGTTGAAGGTACCTAACCTTCAACTATTTACTTAGGTTCTATAATTATTACCTTGGAACCATTTTAAATTAGTATATTAGCAATTATTATTTTTATTTATGACCCAAAGTTTCAAATTATATTGTTCGTTAAGTATCATATCTTGATGGAAAAGCATGTTTGAAAATATTGTTTATTCAAATTTTTAATCTTCATACTCAAGTTACTTACACTACTTGTTTGTAGTTTTAATAAGAATAACTGCTTTAAAGTATTGCTTTAGCTTCAGTTTAAATAGACTAACTGGTTTTCGCGATTTCTTCCACACGAATTTTTAAGAACGTTTTTCCTGCATTATTAAAATATAGCAGCAAAACACACTTTATATACACACTAACGTTGCAAGTTAGAAAAAAGCAAGTAATAATTAACAGAAAGATAAATATAGTATTCGGTTAGAAAAAGTACTCAATTGACCAACTGTGATGAGAGTACAATTTTTTGAACACTCGAGACCTTAAAAATTGAGCTTCCGTATGTCTTATAACTTTTTATTTAATCTATACTATAATAAAAGAGTAAAAAAAATGTGTCAGTACATTGAAAATTTTTCAAAAAAAAATATTTGTGGCGATGGAGATTTAGTAATAGAGTAAGAAAATAAAAAAAAATGTCTGTCTGTTTGTCTGTTTGCCTGTTTGTCTGTTTGTACACGCTAATCTCCGGAAATACTGGACGGATTCGAATGAAACTTTTTTTGTTATATAGCTGTGAAGCCTGGGCAACATATAGGCTATAATTGATTTTGGAAAATGGAACACATGATACAGAACTATAATGGTCCAGCTAAACTATAAAAAATATTAAAATGCCGCCTTAGCAAACGTTGTTAAGTCTGATGAGAACTTTTTGTTGAGTTATAATACAACTGGCCAAGCGCGAGTCGGACGCGCGCGAAGGGTTCCGTACCATAATCTATGAAAAATCACGTTTGTAGTATGGGAGCCCCCCATAAATACTTATTTTATTAGATTTTTAGGGTTCCTTACCCAAATGGGTAGAAACGGGACCCTATTACTTAGACCGTCCGACTGTTAGTCTGTCTGTCTGTCTGTCACCAGGCTATATCTCATGAACCATTATAGCTAGACAGTTAAAATTTTTATAGATGATGTTTTTTTGTTGTCGTTGAACAAAAACATACTAAATCTATACTACAAATAAAAGAGTAAACAAATGTGACTGTACATTGAAAATTTTTCCAAAAAAAGTTGTTTCGTCCGAAGAAGAACTTATAAGTTCAGAATTTGCGGACCTTCAGAGCATAACACACCAGAAAAATTCTTGGATATGTGAACGCGCCATATTGACACCAAAAAATTAAAAATCAATTATTATAGAACTTATGACGCAAATTATTGTTAATTTCTTGGATAGAGTTGTTGACGACACCACCAATTATCCAGTTGAGTTTCTTAATTCACTTGCAGCAAATAGACTCTCGGCTCACAAAATAAGTCTTAATGTCGGAGGGCCAATAATGCGAATGCGCAATTTGACTCCGCCGAAACTGTGTAACGGAACCCAAATTAGTGTCTCAGCACTGTATGCCGAAGTTCAGCGGCTGAATTTCAGCCAATGCATGCCTGCAATGTTATTTGCATTACTAGCAACACATAATGCCGAACTTCCGATGCTTTTGCCTGAATCGGACCCGTACCCGTACCCGTACCCGTACCCGTACCCGTACCCGTACCCGTACCCGTACCCGTACCCGTACCCGTACCCGTACCCGTACCCGTACCCGTACCCGTACCCGTACCCGTACCCGTACCCGTACCCGTACCCGTACCCGTACCCGTACCCGTACCTGTATCCGTACCCGTACCTGTACCCGTACTCCTTCTTCCGCTCCCGCCGCTGCCGCCGATGCCGCCGCCGCCGCCGCTCCCGCCGCCGCCGCCGCCGCCGCCGCCGCCGCCTCTCCCACCGCCGCCGCCGCCGCCGCTCCCACCGCCGCCGCCGCCGCCGCCACTGCCGCTGCCGCCGCCGCTGCCGTTTCTGCTCCCGCTCCCGCTTCCGCTCCCGTTCCCTCTTCCACGTACCCGTTCCCGTACGCGTTCCGCTCTCGCTCCCACTCCTGCTCCCGCTCCCGCTCCCGCTCCCGCTCCCGCTTCCGCTCCCACTCCCGCTCCCGCAGTCGCTCCCGCCGCTGCCGCCGCCGACGCCGCTGCTGCTGCCGCCGCTCCCGCCGCCGCCGCTGCCGCCGCTCCCGCCGCCGCCTTCACCGCCGCTGCCGCCGCCGCCGCCACTGCCGCCGCCGCTTCCGCCGCCGCCGACGCCTCCGCCGCCGCCGCCGCCTCCAACGCCTCCGCCGCCGCCGCCGCCGCCTCCGCCGCCGCTGCCACTTCCGCTCCCGCTCCCGCTCCCGCTTCCGCTTCCGTTCCCTTTTTCACTTCCGTTCCCTCTTCCGCTCCCGTGTCCGTTCGCCGCAGACGCGCCAAAGACGGAAGATTAAATTCTCATATCGGCACATCACTACAGTCCGGCGTTTCCACCGAACTTCAGCGGCTGAACTTCAGCTTATTTAGTGTGTCATCCCCACCGAACTTTAGACACTGAACTTTAGCCGCTAAACTTCGGCATAGTCTGCTGAGACACTTAAAGTTTACTGTGAGTGGTGCCAGTGAAACTGTATTTATTCCGCGTATAACAATTTTCCTTTTGAAAATACACAGTTTTACAAATACACAGTGTTTACTTGCTTTCCTATGAAAATAAGTCACAGTTTTAGAGGCTTAAAGCTGCTGAGGTCGATCTAAGGACTGCTTTTTCGCATGGCCAACTTAATGTGGCTTTCTCCAGGGTTAGTAACACTTCAGCTCTTTTCATATTGGCTCCCGAAGGAAAGAATTAAAATAATATTGACTTTTAACTCCTAACACTGTTACAAGTACTTTCTTATCTCTTTCTATCTTTCTCTCTCATTAGTTGTTATTTATATTAATACGCCGGAGTCATAAAGTCCACGCGAACGAAGTCGCGGGCATCAGCTAGTATAATAATAAAGTAATCAAATCCATGATGTTGTAAGGACACGACCTGAAAATATTTACTCACTCTTTCTTTTTGGTCACATTTCCATTTTTCAGAATTTTTGTCAGTGTTCTTTAATTATTAATTTATTTCAGTATAACTTAATTAACCAGAAATATTATTATTTATTAAATGTTTGTTACAAAAAAAGATTTTATATATAAAAACGTAAAGTTATATAAGTTGAGCTCAAAGCAAGGCCTAAATATTTCCAATTAGAAATATACTTAAAGAGGATAGCTATTTATTTGATTCGGCAGAACACTGCCGTTTTTCAGTGTAAAACATTCTATCTCTGCGTATCTATTGTATATTTTGAATTCCTTTTCGACAAATGAGACAATGTGCCAAAGAGGATCTCTTGGGCTTTGTGCCCTCTGATAGCTTCGAACATTACGCGTTTTGCCAATTTAATGATCTCCTTGACTTTTAGACTCGTCTTGCCGAATTGATTCTTTAATTGAATAAGTACCTATGTTCTCTTTAATTTAACGAATGATCTCAAAAGATAAACATCGGAAACCTATGTACAATCTTATTACAAAAGCGAGCAAATTCTTCTCTACATTTTGGTGTAGCTACTTAGGTTATGTACATAATCGTTATAAAGATTAATTATTTATAAAGATAAATAAGGTGTAAGTGTGTTTATATATTGTACGAGTACCTATTGGTTTTCAAGTTATTACCAATCTGTATTTATATTACCAAAATGTTCCAGAGGATAATTCGTCTGTTACACTTTATCCCATCATCAGGAAACTGCGCAGGATGGCTTACAATCACAAAAACATTTTATATTAAGTACAAGTGATATGAGTTTTCATTCTAAGAAATCATAAATGTATTGTATCTAAGAGAGAAAAGTGAAACGATAACATCTGCCAAGCAATTGTTTAGACACATAGTTGAAGAACGTCCCATCGGCATTGACAAATTTCACCCCACCGAGTCACGGACGGTTAGCAATTGACTTGTTGGCCGTCGAGGCTCCATTCACCCCACACAATATAAGAAAAGACGTAATCATGACTGTAGAAATCACGTCCAACTACCAACAAGGCCGGAATTCCGCCGACTTGCCGTTCTGCAGTCCCGTAGATAATTTTCTTTACAAAAAGAAACGGATTTCTTGCTTGCTTACTTTTTTTAACAATTTGGATGACAAGAGTTTTTTTGATGAAACTTTTTTTAAGGTCATATTTTATTATGCCGACCTCCGTGGCGTAGTGGTCACCACGCTGGGCCGCCACCCAGAGGTCCCGAGTTCGATCCCCGGTCAGGGCAAGTTGGAAAACGGCCTTTTTCAAATTGTCCTGGGTCTTGAATGTTTATCTATATATGTATTTGTTATAAAATAAAGTATCGTTGAGTTAGTATCCCATAACACAAGTTTCGAACTTACTTTGGGGCTAGCTTAATCAGTGTAATTTGTCCACATATATTTATTTATTATATTTATTATGCCGATATGTTTTTAATAAAGCCAGGATCTGGTAATTTTTCTATATTTTGCTTTTTATAAAACGTTTGTACCTACTCTACACCTCAATTTACGTTTAATTTTATGTGCAATAAATACTTCACTTCTTGGAAGATCTTGCTCAATATAACTCAATAAAGCAGCCCGGAAAATAGTTTCAGTTGATTTAATTAGACCTTTATATAAACTAGATAAACAAGAACTGAGATGATACTCATTACTTACGCGAAGGGACCGGCCATAAAAAATCAACAAGTTGAGCCTCCGAGACCCTTAGTAAACTTAATACCGATCAAAACATCGACTAAGCTTGCCAATCGGTACGAGCTGGACTTTTAAAGATAAAGAAAAACTTTTCGATTCGAATTTGGCAGATGCTACAAAAAGACCTTTGAGAAGTTAGTGCACGACGGAGAACTACTCGGAGTAACTCCAAACATCTAAAGACTTTAGCAGAATGAATCTACTTCTTCAAATATACTGTAGCCCAGGAATGTTAGGGAGAAAAATAAATAATTTATAAAAAGAATATATTTTAGATATTAATATGGCAGGATATTTTTACTTTTATTTTTAAGTCAATTGACTGATCCATCATAATTTAAATTTATGAAAAAACGTTGAGCCTATAAGAACAATGCAAACTGGTCGTTAAATGATGATTCATGTTGAAGCACATAGCAACTTTAAGAAAAATATTCTGTTCTATTTACAAATACCTATTAACAACTGTTTATAATACCGATAATTTTACGTTGTGAATTTGAAACGGTTATCTTTATTCATGAAATTTCATTCGCTTAGCTGGATAATTAATAATGCCATGATTAATTAAGTGTTGAATAGACAGATGACGATCTGACAAGCAGAAAAACTATGTACATTTGGCACAAATCCAAGCCATTCCGCTTCCAAAATACTTGGGATTACAAAGGACGTTTGCGAACTAAAATGTATAGGTAATAGTTATTGTCCTATATTTTAAACAGAAATGTTTATTTGAATATAAAATATGTCATTATTTTTTTATGTATTTTTGATTAATTCTTTAAGTATTTATTTATTTGTAACATCAAGTTTAATTGATACTGAATACAATCCCTTAATATTACGAATAAATTAAACTTCTACGCCAAAGATCAACTGATCGCGCGTTGTATGAAAAGGTTATTTTATCTTCTATCTATATATACATATATCCTATACTTCAAATGGGCAATCCTTGTATATATATATATACATCAGCTAGTAAAAGAAGAAACTGACATATACCTAAATATTGACTGATCGATCAACGCACAACTGAAACCGCTCGGTCTAAAAGCATGAAATGTAACCAAACGATCCTTAAATGAGGTAAGTGTGCCCTAGAAAGGAGTTTCCGGAAAATCATCCTGAAAGAGGTTAAAATTAGAGTTACAAGTTTTATTAATGTTTGTCAATTGTGAAGTTAGAAATGTGAAACATGACATACGATCTCAACGTTCAATACAAAAGTTTATGTAACTCTATTTTCAATTAAAAAAATCACTCTCTAAGGATGTAAAATAGGGGGTGGAATTTTGTATAAAACTCAGCTCAAAACGGCTGAACAGCGGGAAAACTTGCCGTTCTCTTGGGATTGTCAAAAAATTGTGGAAGCGGGCAAGGCGGCAGGATTTGGCTAGTTCTGTTATACTATTTTGATCATGGACTGAATTTTCTGTAAAAAAATAGTACACCGAAAAATTTCTTATATACAAGGTCTAATCTAATTAACACACAATGACCCTTCATTATTGTTGAAATTTAATTTAACGTATCTACTCTAAAGGTTTACCTCTAAGAGGTATTTCACATTTGTTGATGGTCTCGCTTGCACAATCAAACATTTTTAAAGATTATTAAAAAATGTGTTATAACTCTTTTTAAAAATGAGGCACATTTTTAATAAGCTTTAAAAATGTTTGATTGTGCGAAAGAGACAATCAAGCAAATGTGAAATGCTTCTGAAGTCTTATAACAAGGCTTTTTAATTTTACTTTGATCCCACCTAGGTATCCGGTATACTGTAACAGCGTAAGGTATTTAAAATTACGTTACTACACTTACGTAATAAAGCTAATATATGTAAAGATAACCTTCGCCTTTTTATTGAAAAAAATATCTTGTGAACTTGGTCTCCCAATTGCTAATAAGTGCACCTACAAAATGATAAATTCAAAGTTTCATATATTTCTAAACGACATCGTTCTATTTTTATACAATACCTCGCTGTGAGAAAAGTCGTTGAAGTGTAATAATTTGCGTGAGAACGAGCCATGAGTGTGAAATAAAAGTTTTAGTGGTGCTATCATAGAAAGTACTTGTGGGAATAGAGGCTGTAGACAGTACGTGTCCTCTCAAAGTAGATGGAACATATGGTTGAAAAGAAATATGGTAAAATGCGTTGTATTTTATATTTAGTATGTCACATCTTTAACGACTTACAACTTCAGAAGTTTTAACAACAAAACACAATGGTTTGTTTCTGAATCTTATCAATTTCTTTACTTAAACTTTCATTTTATATTTTTCTCTTAGTGAGTTTTACTACACCTATGTAGTTTATACCGTTTCGTTACGTTAAGTATAATGTTCATCCATACATGATAATTCAAATTAAAAAAAAACTGAGTCATAACTAAATTAATTAGTAATTTCCAAATTGCGTTACTTCATGTGCAAAATATCTCGTAAATCAACTTTTTTTACAAACTCGAATCACCCATAAAGAAACGTATCCTTTGCTATAACAACAATGTTGTGAAATCCACCGGTAATGTCCTAGGTGTGAAAAATAGAAAAGAGGACACACGTTATGAAATCGCAATGAGCCGGGAGTCGGAGGCGGGCCGACAAATCCTGCTGTAGCGAGCGCCTTCATTACCCGCACGTCGACCCATATCTCCGAGTTTTCGTCACGGCTTCAATCTTTTCACGGATATTGCTGAGATTATACTTCTTCAAGAAATCTACACATTATACTTAGCAGTTTAAGAAACATAAGGATTAAAAGAAAACGGATTTATTTATAATTTTTCATGTTAAAAAAAATTATATACACGGTGATAGCAAGACGAGCAATCCTGCTGTAGCGAGCGCCTTCATTGCTCGCACGTCGACCCATAGTTTTTAACCCATAACCCATTCTCCGAGTTTTCGTCACAGATTCAACCTTTGCTTAGCAGATATTGCTCAAGTTATACTCCTACATTAAGTAAGGAATATATAATACTAGGGGCACCTTTAGACCCATTAGGCTTTATTCATCATCATCGTGATCAGCCAGAGGAAGGTCACTGTTACACATATTACAGTGATACATAATACAGTGATTTTTGTTCTTCTACAAATCTCCTCATTCCTGATTCATTTACGTGGAAAAACAACAATCATAATACTACGTTTCTGAGCCGTAAGTTATCACTGGTAATACACATCGTTATTTTGGACAATGATAAAGTTTTAATATATTAATTTGAATTAGTAAATGATTTTTTTTCATTAAAAAATATATTAATATAAACGGCGGTGAAGATTCTACAAATCCTGCTGTAGCGAGCGCCTTCATTACCCGCACGTCGACCCACATCTTCGCGTGTTCGTCACGGGTCCAATCTTTTCGCGGATATTGCTGAGATTATAGTCTCTAAAAAAATTATAGAAGACGTAATACTTAGCACCTTTAGGAACATTAAGATTTTTTTTAATGATACTAAATCATCCGTAACTAATCACTATCATAAAAAGGTATTTAGTAAAATGTTTTAAAGAGAAAACTCAGCACGAGTTGTTTTCACGTTCTTGATTCGACAAATCCTACAAGCGCCTCCATTACCCACACGTCGACCCGCGTCTCTTCGTTTCGTCAGGGCTTCAATCTTTTCACGGATATTACCCTTAAATTATGACAAAAGCGCCAGATCGCTGCATAATGAATCCCGCTCATGATGAATGGCCTGTTTCATCTACCATTGACATTTTCATCAAATACTTTTTATGTTTCGGTCGTGTTCGCCTAAATTGCGAGAATTAAGTATTTTTACGTTTTGTATCTTTTTTTTCGATATTTACTTTGAATCTCGAATTAAAGGAGGAATTTGACTGAAAGGCAATTTCGTCAAATATATAAAGTAAAGAATATTTTTAATTGGTAATTTAAACCCTTTTATCGTTAATTTTACCAATTAAAAACATACTTCAACAAATTTGTCTGCCAGGCAAATATAAAAACCCTTAACTTTCAAGAATGTTATCTAGTGATAAGGTAGCGGAACTACATATTCCAATTGATATTAGTACCGCCATCTATTATCTGCTAGGCAATCTGAAAACCCCGACAATCAAGGGTTTAAACCTTCATTAATTTAAAACGGCCAAACCGATTTTCATCAAACATAGTTAAGAACCACCGCAAGTGGACTTGCTTTCACGTTAAAAAACCGCATCGAAATAGTTCCATCTGTTCGAGAGCAATGATGACACAAAAAGACCGACAGACAGGCATCTCAAACTTACAAATCCCCTCTTTTTGTCGGGGTGTAAAATTAATTTTACCAAAATTAAAATTAACCACTTACGAATTGGCGCACAAACGAACAAGAAAAAATACGACGAGATTTACACTCGTTCTCTCGGATTCTATTATTTGTACGGGAAGGAAAGCAGCTGTTACTTTAGGTTGGTGGTTCTATATGTATGTATGTATGTAGGTATGTTTTTCTTTTCTCCTAGATTTGCATGGAATACAGCCAGACGAGGATTAATCAGACAGATAAGATGCTGTTGTTAGTTCTCCTATTTAGGAATGGTCATAATTAACGACCAGAGCGCTGGAAGTTTTATAATAATTTTACTTTTTATGCTTTTCAGACTTAAGCACTAGCCGTATTATGACTGAACTTTTGTAAGTATTCATACAAAAGAGCGTTCGTCGAGCCCAATGTTCGGCAACCATTCGTTCATTAAGTTTCGAAAGGATGGTGAATGATCCTTCACCGCCTGAATATAAAAACATAATTTATGCACACCCTAATAATAACTCGAAACGGCCAAGATATTAAAGTAGAGCATCGTAGCAATATTTGAAAAGACAGTAGGCCATAAAAGAAGCACTGTAGCCGAGTTTATAACTTTAGCGAAATGAATCATTTTTCATGTCCACAATCTACAATATAAAATAATTTATAACTGGGCACTCGAAGGCAATAAGTTGTAAAATGTTAGGTCGTGATTTTCTCGGATGACTCCAGACTTTGTTGTGGCTGCGTTTCAATTTTATTTTTAACTTATAGGCATTATCTTGTATTAAGGGGCTACCTTAATTTTTCGGGGTCCAGTACGGCCCCCAATCAAAATAATTCATTTGAAAAAAAAAACGGAGATCTCTTCAAAAATTTTGTCCTTAAATAACCCTTAAAACTATTTTATGAACTACTGTTTACCGTTTAAAGTGAGAACGTGAAGCTTTTCTACGCACATCAGCCTAAAGTGGCAGTTTTTCACTAATGTGTGTAGAAAAGCTTCACTGCTTTGAGTAGTTGAAAACCTTTCAAGGTGAAATAGGGGTATTAATAATACATGTACGAATAATTACATAATGACATGTTTTAAACTAATTTGTGTATTATTAATAGTGCAATGTCACAAAAATCAATAAAGTCTAAACATAATAAATAGGTCTACTTATTTTTTTTGTAATTAACAAGATGATAATTATAATTCATTAGACATTAGTACTTAGCATAATTATAAATTAAACAAAAACCCTTTAAATTTTTAATTAGCAAATAACTTGTTTACTATTAAAAACATATTTCAAATCATAGGGTACCACTGAATGTTACTCTTTACCCTAAATAAAATATTTAAAGTAATCGTCAACGCTGTCGCAATCTATTTCATAGGTCTCCAAAAAGAGTCAACGATTTTTTAACACAAAAGCTACAACTCGCCAGCATTTCGAAACGACCACTGAACATGTTACGAACTCCGACCTAATTCCGAACGAAGTTCAGAGAAAGAAACATTCATTCTAAGTATTTATTTCCCAGGTCTCCTCCGCCTGCAACAGTTGTACCAGAGTCTGCAGCCGGGGAACGCTACGTTTCGAATTTCGAACGTGAAGAGAGTAACGAATGCGAGCGACGTAGTGGAGTTCCTTGGCGCCATCGAGCGGCTCGATCGCTGGAGTAACAAATACGTAGTACTTGATTCGACGACGCAACTGGCGAAAGAGGCTCTCATTTTGCACGTGCGAGACGTGCACTTAGGAAGGCGGAATTATCATTACTTTTTGAGTGGACTGGTAAGTATTTTTTAATTCATATTTTTAGGATTTTCTCAGACTTTGGGCAAGGAATTTTTTATAAAAGTTTATTTTTAGAAGGACGTTACGAGAAAAAGTTTACGCTTTGCTTAGCGGCTTTATACATAGATTTCGAATATAATATATGATAAGAATCTTTATGTCAACATAGTAATAGCTGTATTTTACTGAAAGTCTTATTATTAAGAAAATAAAAGTTTTCGAAAAACTATATATTAAAGTATATATTAAAGTAATAAGAGTTTTTTTTTTACTAATCAAATACCTATAAGAAATTAACCATACTTGTCATTACTTGTCACCATATTGTGTACACTGCGCCTGCAGTAGTATACGTAACCTAAAGGAGCTTGCTGGTGATCCCTTGGCTCGTTAGTGAAGACGCCGTTGAATTTAAAGTTAAGAATATAGATGCGGAACCCCTAACTGAACAGGCTGTTTGAAGCATACTAATTACGCGGTAGCTCTTTCTTTTATCTATTTCATTATAGGTAGATAACCGACCATTATAGCGATGAATATATTCTTAAAACATATTTTTGGTACACATATTATTATATGTTAGGCCAAAAGGAATACTCCTTTCATAAAACCAAAAAAGTAAAAACAAATTGAACAAGACTTAATTGACAAAATCTATTAAAAAAATTGCTTTTAAATTCTAAAACGGATACAAAAATGCCAGCACCCCTTGAACCTGGTGGTTATCTTTTCCGCGCAGTAACGTTTCGCATACTTGCATTATAATTACGCTAAAAGAAACGTCTTTACAGGTGATGGACGATTGCTGGGAGAAAGAGGTCACTGAATTCGGAGCCATTAACATTACTGGCTTTAGAGTCCTGGACTTTTCGAGAAAAGTCGTCAAGGACTTTATAGTTGAGTGGAAAAAGGATTCTGTTTCGGTAAGTCATTTGTACGCGTCACTACTTAATTGTTGATAGAATTTATCGAATCATGTAGTTGTAGGAAATATGACCTAACAGTGAAATAATTTTTAACAACCTCTCTATACAGACTGATATTTAACGCCAGTATGTATGTTCCTAACCTATGTATAATTTTATATAAATTCACATATAATTGATGCTAGCAGAAAATATTTGAGAAGAAAATAATGTTAAAATATCGAAGTCTATAAACTTACAAAATAAAACCCATTCAGTTGAACGCAACGTAATGTGTTAAACTGGAGATAGATACCATAAAATCACCCAATACACTATAGAAACAGTAAACTGCACTATAACTTAAAACAATAGCAAGTTTATCTCAGTCTCGATGTACAATTAGATTGATTTTTTTTCGAATTAGACCGTCTTACGGTTCGGAACTATTCGTTGGGATTCTTCCACGTGAGTCTCAGTTAGTGCTGAAGAGCGCTGAAGAAAGGGGGCCCGGCCATTACATATTTACGTGATGGCAATATAAATTAACCAGAACCTGAACAATTTTCCGTTGAGTCACGTTCTAGAATCATTATGAATTTCTAATTACGAATTCAGTGAACGGACTTCTTAAATCGTCTTTTTTAAGAAAAACATCTTTCCGGCTTTTGATCGATTGTTACTTTACTTAATTTATACAAGCAATCTGTATTCGTGATTATTGGGCGGCGCGGACCCCAATTGAGACTCGTCGTTTTCAAAACTCTTAAATAAATAATTAGTGAAATAACATTGATTTCGGTCATTAATTATTAATTTCAGACTTAAGACAAAATGACCTAGAATACAATTCTTTAATAGATTGCGACGACATTACTATGTTTTTAGGTGACTGAAGACGTATTTTCTATGATTACAGGATGTTTTTCAGTACGTTAATTGGGCGGCCAGGTTATTTTCTTTAAATGTTTCTGATGGAATGTAATGAATCTTTGACTTGCTGTATATAGTGCACTGGACAAAATGTTCTTATACGTGATGACGTATGAAATAGACTTTTATTTAAATAAGTATGAGTTACGATGCCGCTTTGAATTTATAAAGTATATTATCGTTCAGGTTTCGCAGTGGGAACAGTTTGTATGGGAAAATAAAATTATTCTTTTTACTATTGTCCTCCCAAATATTTAATATATTCTTGCCTTATATAATAAGCCTTCCCTGTATTTCAACAAATATTTCAATGCCATAATTTGCGGAATTTGGTCTAGCCGTTCACGAGATTTAGTGAGACTAACGAAAAACAAGTTAATTTTTAGTAAGTATAAATATTATACATTTGATACCATGAAAGTTATAATAAAGTTAATGAGCGATAATTGCATTTTTATTAGTTTTGTTAAATTCCTTTATAATTGATACCAAAAAGGCCAAGATAGTTACACTAATCGTATCCGTAATCTCGGCTATAGCCTGTTACATGATAAGATCGCAAATCCCGCCTTTATTTTCTTGCTCTTGGTGATCAACTAGAAACATCCCTTTTCTAATATATGTATATAGAAACACTGAGAACAAGAGGTTCTCTGAAAAAAAAACCTAGCTAGATCGATTTTTCAGCCAAGAAAACATCTACACGCCGAATCTTTAAAATTAACAAACGCTTCTTAACATTCATCACCATTATGTTATCTTTCAAAAACCCATAAGGGCATATTATTAGCCCTTCAAAGGGTTAAATTAAAAACCGATTGTACTGTTTTTATGTATGGCAAGTACCTTATTATATATATATATAACTGAACGATGGGAAGGTAAATATTATGTAAATAAAAAGATTATTTCTTTTCAGGCACAAGCTGCTCTCATGTACGATGCAATCCAGGTCCTGGTGGACTCAATTATGAGACTACTGCGAAAGAAACCAGATATCTTCCGGGGAAATGCAAGGCGCAATGGAAACATTACTACAAGTAGTAAATTAATTGATTGCAACCCTAAAGGAAAAGTAACAACTTACGAACATGGAGACAAAATATCCAGGATGATTAAAAAGGTATACTCAGGTTTAAGAAGATATAATTTTAGGTACCTATTTCTTACGTTGTTTCACGCAAAGCGAATCGTAAAGTGATTACTGCTCAGCACATTTTAAATTTATATCGATTTTGATCTCCCTAATTCTTAATTGTGACCGACTGGAAAATATAAATCTCTGAAAAAGAGGTAAAGAATAAAAAGGTGAAATAAATCAAATAATTCCTTCAAATCACAAATTTAATAATCCTTGGCGCTGTTTTTTTTTTACTAACAGTTTCTCTCTCTCATCTCTCTCTCATCTCAGCGTTTTCCCAGTTGCGTCCTCAGCTGCAAGCTGAGAAGCCCGGGGTCCGCTTTCCGACTTTTTCTTCTCCACTTTGCACGGTCTTGAGCATCCTTGGTTGTAAGACGATTAGCACGCATATCATCTTTGACGACGTCAAGCCAGCACTTCTTCGGTCTACCCCGCCTGCCGGGCCCCGGCGGAGGCGGCATGGCTATACATTTGTTTCCCACGTAGCTTGTCGGCTTTCGTAGGACGTGACCGTACCAGCGTAGGTGACTTTCCTGCAGTTTGTCCGCTATGTCACGGACATGAAGACTGCCGCGGATGCGGGTGTTTACCTGTTTTACTAACAGTTTCATCAATGCATAATTTTATATCTTACCGCTTTATTTCTATTGAAAATTGTATTGAAAAAGAAGATAGTAAACCAACTGAAGAAAAGCAAACAATACGGACATGTTTTATATGGATACCTACCATTTTGTATACAAGCCATCAGAATTCATCAATATACCCAAAAGTTCCAATAAACCTTTGGTTCACAGATCTGATTCATATTGATATGAAATAAGCAGCTTGCCAGCTCAACTGCGGTAAAACTACAATATACGAGTAGTGATACGTTGTAAGCTACTTATTTCACTCCTAATGCCATTATATGCGCAGGATTTTCGTTTAAAACAGAAATTCCCTGAACACGATAGCGTGATTTACACAGCAATTCAGGAAACATTTTCTCATTATTGGTAGTTATGAAAATTGATCCTTAAATATCTATTTCTCTCATTTGTTCAACGATAATTAGTTTAATTTATTGTAGTGAGAATCTGAATGAGAAGTACCTACATTTCGCGATTTTGTAGTCGGATGAATTTCATATTTTCAATAGGGTAGTATCCAGGGTCAAAAATTAATTATTTTGTAAGATAAGAGAACAAAACGTCACAAAATAATGTCACTTGTCATTGATCATATCAATTTCCAACGTGATTTTAGATTTATTATTGCAGAAAAACCGATAACAGGAGCGCTATTTGACTCAAAGAAAATATGACTTTACGCCGTGCTATTTTATACAAATCCCATAGAAGATGTTTGTATTGACGTTTGGTAAAAATTTTCTGATTTGACTTGTTGGAAACTATCGGATTGAATAATTCACACGTGTTAAATAACTCCGGGTTTCTGGTATCGGTGACGAAAAACGGCATAAAATTGCTTAGTGCGCTGAATAATAACACATGTTAATACATTGAACATGGCTATCGTCATTTGATAGTAGTCGTGTTAGAGCGGTTACACCGCTGCGGCAGCGTTATTGCCGCTGCGGCCCCGCGAGCTTTGATTATGTTGGTGTTTGTAGTGGCCTTTATACACGATGCCGCCGTGGCAGCGATGGCGGAAACCACTGCCGCGGCAGGAACAGCACAAAGACAATTTTCAGAAGATACATTTTCGCAAAACACTAAGGAAGATAATCCTGTGACCTAGTAACGCTAGCGCAGTGCCCGAGTCGTAAATTCTTCGTTTTATCAGAAGTTATGTTCAAGTTAAAGCCATTATTATATTGTGTATGTGTGCCTGCATTCTGTAGCTCCTCCTTCTATTTCTCACAATAACTTTTAACAGATGTATAACCGTCTGAAGAAGTTTTACTGACGTAACTTCTGTTCTCTGGAATTATTATAAATTCCCTATGGCTTTTGCAAATGATTGATGCCAATTCATATACTTATTCAACTACGAATGCTTCGTTATTCATACGCATAGAACGTGACGTAAGTGGCGGTATTGAATATGTTCAATTTTACGATGAAGCACGCACATGTACGTACATACGTGCGTCAACAACTCACCCTCAGAGCATGGGCCGCTATTAAATTTGACGTCTTAATGGTGCGCTGCGAGCAACGCACCATTTCAACCTCAAGCGTACCGCTAAGAGAATTATAATATAATTAATTAACTAAGAAACCCAAAATTACTTGCGGTTAATATCGACCTCACCGAGGCTTTTTCTCTCGACCCTCATATTGTTTTGAGTATGAACGGGTTTATTCCTTTGACAATTAAATAAAAATCCCTGTACGAGATGAGAATGTTTGCCGTGTTCTTGTCTTTGAAGTTAATTAAATCTCGGATTTACAGTTCGCAAGACCACGGGTACATTTTGTTTAGAGAATATTTTCGAGTGTTTTATTATTAAATTGTTCGGGGAGTGGAGATGTCTCATCGGAATATGGGGTAGTATTAACCGATTGTCGTATTCTCATTTTATTTGCTCCCCAAATCTCAATAAGTTGACTCTATGTTTAGGAAAAATGTAAAAGCCGGTGCTGAGAAAATGCGAAGTGGAATGACGGACCGCTCATATGGCAAGTGTACTCTCCCTTTGTGGAAACATAAATTGCGAAAGGACAAGTCGAGCAGCGCTTTACCCGAGAGCTCAGTTTACTAGAACGTGGTTTTTATTTCTCAAAGTCGAAAATCGTAACGTATATAACACTCCTTATCAAATTCTATCCGTCGTGACTTCACGGCTTTCGTATTTTATAGCCGGTTTTAGATTGAATCGCTTCGGTTTTATCTATTTTCGATTATGTGACACTGTTCTTAGATTTCCTTTTTAATGTCTCACGTTGGAATAGTATTAGTTACGTATTGAATAGATTCACCCAAGTATTTATTTTATTTATTTGTCCTTTCTTTGAAATTCATCAATGACGATATCCATAAACTCAAATAACCAAACAGATTAAAACATTATGTTATTACTATATGATCAAACGCTCGAATCAAAAAGTCATAAAATCTGGAGTTTAAGTGTTTAATCAATCGGTCAAAATGGAAAACCAGGACGACTAAAGTCTTGTATATGTAGTAGTATATTTACATATAAACAAAGGCAAGTGAACTTTTTCGTTTGCTCTATATATGTTTATCTATATATAGAGCAATTTTTTGTTACCCTGAATTACCTCCTGAAGTCAAAATGTATACACTAACAATTACCATACTAAACAATCACAACAGAAAATACTAACCCAAAAATGTTGGTACCATTGAACTGTTTAGTTACTTATTCATTGCATACTATGTTATGTTTATACCGCTCGGCCAGGATTGAGGTTGTAAAATTTCCGGAAATCATTACAGCTCACCTGCGGTGGTCATAAAAACTCTGAAACAATGGTTGGCCGTTCCTACCCAGTATAATTGTCAATATTGCTTACTTTGTCCGGGACTACGGGCACGACGCTGCACAGATTGAGGTCAACAAATAACAATATTTGTATGTAGCTTTCCATGGCTAGGTGAATATTTTATCTTTTTCCTAGCTTCTTTCTCGTGAAGATTTGCACAAATCTAGTTCAGTAATAAAATATTCCAAATTTCATATTTTTTCAATAAAAAACAATTTATTTTTTTAATTAAGGCATTGAGAGCACACTTTTTCGTCAGAGACTTTGAAATTGACCTTACATCACCGGGCTTATCTTAAATCTTACATAAATACTAGCTGAAATCGTGTAATGATGGCGTTGATTACGGGTCAGACCAGAAACTAATGTTCTGCCACTTCCTGATTCAATGCCCGACCATAATGCTATTAATTGAATTCTCGTATGTGTTCGCAGATGCAATTCGACTATAACAGTAGATATCATTGTTTATCTTGTTGATAAAATAACAAAAACTGCACTGAAGTCTTTTTCGCAGCCAGGTCTTCAATGCTTAATTCTTTAAAAATTACTTTATTCGGAACGTTAAATGCAAGTTATGAATATTTAGAGCTACAACTTTGAAAAATGAAATTGTAGCTCTGGATATTTAACACCACATAATTTACCAATCCAATTAAATACCAGATCCGGTGTTGCTTAACATCGCTAGTAATGCATTCTTTGGTCATCAAGCTCTTTAAGTGACTAAAGAATTGAAAGGTATAACAAAGTTCCTAATTAGGTAGTAACCTAATTAAGAACTTTGCTATACTATAAAATTAGTAATTTTTTGTAACTTTGTTAGTACATACTACCTCTTGACATGTTCTTATCTTTTTTTTTACGTCAGCATATATTTGAACGCAAAAACCAACCAAATACTTTTTTCTCATGCCCTGCCATTCAGCTGGCCATTGTCTTGTAAAATAAACAATATTTACGTTATCTTAACTAACGAGTTAGGGGCGGTACCTACAACACTACCCATGTCGGCCCCGTAATTTTGGGAACACGTAGTTTACCGAACCCAACATGTTTTGTTCGCCGGGCAGGTAAGGCCGCTTTTAAATTCAGATACAAAAATATTTAAAATTAGACACGTTACTTTTAAAATGTTTGCTAAGATATTTGCATTTTACAAGTGCAAAGGCTCTCGCATCTCATCACAGGCTCTCTCTCTCTTTACCTTCATTATAATGAGAAGTACCAGCTTACGTATCTGTTTATTCAGAAACGTTGCTTTATCGCAAGTTAGTCTCTGTATGTGAAAATGAGTTACATGCTTAGGCTGGGAATACATGATGCTAAATTTATGATGCTGATTTATATAAATTGCTTGTTTTACAACGATCGGTCAAAATTTTTTTATTACAAAATAAGAATGTTTATGAAATCAGCTGAATTGCAAACGTATTCTCAGGCGTACTGCCTTTTACGTCTTACGTGGTGGCGAATCATTCTCATAGGTACTAATTTTTTTAACTCTTCGGCAAAAAAATAAATATATAAGGACTTATCACACAGATTAAGCTAGCCCCAATGTTATTTCGAGACTTATGTTTTGGGATACTAACTCAACGATACTATATAACAAAACCATATATAGATAAACATCCAAGACCCAGGTCAATCTAGAAAATATCATTTTCCTTCTTGACCTGACTGGGGATCGAACCCGGGACCTCCGGTATGACAGCGTGGCATGATGTCCACTATGACATGAGGCCACAGAGGTCATAAACTCGAATCTCATAAAGTGACAACATCGATAAAGCAAATACACCACGCTTTTGCATGGGGCAAATCATATCACATGGAGTGAAAGTCGTAGCTTCTGTTTTTGGAATGAAGAGCTCTAATGTTCAACGCTAGCTAAAAAAACTAACTTTAGTAGGAGCATTCTACGGAAATGAACGCTTATATTGATGCTATATTTTAAAACTGCTTGCTAAAAAGTTGTGCTTGTAATAAAATGTACTTATTTCATAACAAGACTTTGGGTGGGTTTAACACTGTAGAACAGTGGGTTCTAAACCTGTAGAGCATTTTGTTAAGGTCGCCTCCGTAGCCGACATACATTTGACAAAGTGAAAATCCCATTTATTTTTGAACGAGTATACTTACCTTAAACAATGTACTTATTTATATTTTTATAATATTAATGAGGAAATTGCTTTATTCGGTCAGAAATTTTATTCGTCGAATTTACAGTAGAGCAGGTGCTGAAAAGTGCCCGTCTTTATATCGAGTGTGGTCGGCCTGCCCCGGCGCGATTAATACTTCTCCCGTTGACGTCTAATTAACCCGTTAACTCCATGTGATCCCTCCCTTTTCTAAAGAGACTATAGTCCATTTGTGTAGGTATTTAAAAGAATGTAAACAATCTTGACATGTCTTTTTATTGAAATATACACTTTATAAATCAATACCATTGCAATTAAATTACATAATTTATAGTTCATAAAATAAATAATTTGTAATTTGCGAAGGTATTGATTTATAAAGTGTGTATTTAATTAAAAAGACATGTCAAGATTCCTTTCTCCTAGTACGTACTCGTAACTACTTATGAAATTAATTAAGTGCAGATTGTACATGCATTGCGATTTAATTTTTGAAATGTGATTCACTTATCGTATCTGTTTAAGTGTTTAAATGTCAGTATTAGATGTACTTTGGTCTGATACTCATGTATTTATTTAGCCGATAAGCTACAAGCGTTTAAATGATAAAATGCGCATTGTCATTTCAACTTCGGGCTTGATTATTATTATACCTTAAAAAATCAATCATATTGAGAAAGGTCTTTGCGAATTTTTTATGGCAATTATGTTAACTTGAGAGACAAAAGCTCGTGTTTGCTTCAGACGGAGATAGAAGGCTTGACCGGGCCCATCCGATTTAACGAAGAAGGACAACGGAAGAACTTCTCCTTACAAGTCATGGAGTTGACCGTCGATGGGGATATGGTGAAGGTAAAGTAATTTTAATAAGTTGCTTTCATTTACGTAAAAGTATAGACGTAGATTTCAGTATGGAGTGAGACGTACGTCAAGAAACATGGTTTCTAACAAATATTTGGTATGTTATACCGCTTCAATTAAAAAACCTTGTGATCAGTTTACCAATACGTTTAGAACCATTATAAATTGTATTGTGGTGAGATGTACAACTTTATTTGTTTGGCGACATATTTTGTGCACTCTCGTTGTAAAATATGATTCAAAGCTGTTCCTATTTCAATCTTTAAAGAATCGGTTATTTTATACTGCAAGTGCATTGAAGAGTGCATATGAGGAGCTCGGTGGCCCAGCGGGAGTGCGCATTACTAGCGCTTTCGCAAGTTAAGCGACACCGGGCGTTAATGGGTGACCACAAGTGGCACAAACATTTCTCGAGCTCCTCCGTGCTTCGGAAGGCACGTATAAGTCGTTGGTCTCGGCTGTCGTCATCTATGTCAGATGCCTTTGGGCAGCCTGACAAATCTAACACGTGTTGGCCACTTACATACACAAAAAACAAATCATATGACAGTCATATTTGAATGAATATTCTATTTGTTTAGGAAAATTATAACTCAACACTGATGTACCGTAGTATCTAAAAAGGTATGTCGTTTAGTTTGATATTAAATTAATTTCATTAACTTTAGGTGGCATCGTGGTACGACCACAAAGGCTTGGTTCCCGCAATTTCCAAGCACTCGTCGAACTCGCCTGAAATATACAACAGAAACAAGACATATATTGTTTCGACGATCGAGGAGCCCCCGTATGTAATGAGGCACAATGCCGAGTCGGGGGCTAACGACCCGTACACAGGTTTCTGCGTGGACCTCGCAGAATTACTCGCCCAAAAGCTGGAAATCAAATGTGAGTGCGGCTTATGTTGTACTGATGAAGTACCCCTCGGGCATTTTATGTACATATACATAATTGAAAAAATATAAATAAATACGTTTGCAAAACACAAAAGCGCACGCCTCATAACGCTCATAAAAAGAATTAAAATTATTAATAATAATTAAACGACACTGAATTAGATAGTAATTTTCAATAGAAAAATTCCCGGCACGTAACGATATTAAAATAATTGGCCAAGTGCGTGTAGGGCCACGCGCAGTGTAGAGTTCCGTAGGTACGAATGACAATTTTAAGTTCATGTTACTAAAATTGACTAAAAACTAATTTTCTGTTGAATTTGTATAAAATTTTCCTTTTCCGAGTACTTTTTATAAGTTGATCGCCTATAACTTTTTATTTTGTAAATTAACTCTTATTATTTTTTCTTTTAAATTCTGTGATTTTTTTCACGTGTCCATATTATATAACCGTTTAGCAGAAAGAGGGGGGTCGGAGGACACTTGACACTTAAGAAAAAATTTCACTTTAAAACAAAATATTTCTAATACAGATCACTAAATAGAAAAACAGTGTTGACAAACTCATAATTTTTTGAAAGACCTATTCAGCGATACCCCACATGATTAGTTAGACAAGAAAAAAAATGACTTTTCATTTTACTTGTACGGAAGCTGCATAAAAAAAATTCTTTTACCACTATTTTGCATAATTAGTATACACACCAAACCCATGCCAAATCAGCAGCAGCTTACTAGTACTTATAGTCGCTGAGTAAAACCGCGGACGGACAGACAGACATAGTGAAACTGTAAGAGTTCCTTGTTTATTACGGAACCCTAAAAATGGTAGAAATACATTAAGGGGCTATCTGAATTTTCCGGGGTCCAGTGCTGCCCCCATTTGAAATAAATCTATTGAAAGGAAGCGGAGATTTGATTTAAAATGTTTGTCTTGATCAGACCCTAGATAACCCTTTAAACTATTTTATGAACTATTGTTTACAGTTTAAAGTGAGAAGGTGAAGCTTTTCTACGCACAATTCCCCGGAAAATTCAGGTATCTCGAGCGTTATCATGGCACATATGGCTATACAGACATCTGGACATCCACACACAATTATTTAAGTAAATCATTTCTTTTTACATATTGTTCTTGACAAATATTTTCTATAAGTATTAAATGTATGTAAAACGGTTGTTCTTTATAGTACTGTACTTATATTACTATATATGGGCAATATGAATAAAGTATAGACAGTTTAAGCGACTGCTCGAAAAGCGGGCGCGGCAGCGATGGCAGCGGAAGCCATCAAGAGGCGCAAATATTCGGCTCTAGGGGAGCTATATATTTGTGCCTTTTGCAGTGGAGACCTTAGGGCCTTGGGGTGCGGAAGCTCGTCAAATTTTTAAGGAAATTTCCGCACGCCTGATCGACGTTTCGGGGGACCCAAGGGCCTGCGCGCATTTCGGACAGCGTCTAATCTAAGTATTGCTATTCAACGCAGAAATGCCGCCAGTCTCTTGGGTACTTTGCCCTGTGACGGCAGCGATTTGGCCTCCATTTTTTATATAATTTAATATAAGTTTTTATTATTTATTTATTTTTATTTTATTTAGTTTTAATTGAAGTAGGTAGTATTTTAGTTTGTTTAGTTTTAATTAAATTGTTTTCTTTTTTTCTTATATTGTATATATTTTTGTATGTTTAATAAAATGTTGCTTGACTAAAAAAATTAAATGTAAGATTGCTTTTAAATATTATTATGTTTAAGTCCATAAAAATGCTTGACTCTGATATGTGGAGTACTACCTCAACGCTCCACTTATGTGGCGTGCAATAAATCTTTATTAACTCTTTGAGATACACGTACATAACAGTTTAGATATAAGTAAATAGTTTTTCAGGCACACTTCCCGCATTTGACAGGAGCGTAAACAAGTAGCCTTGATTTGACTTATTTAAATTATTTATATCAAAATAAAATAAATATGTCCTACAGTTTTTGATTATTATACTATTATTGAGCTATTGTATGACTTTTTTGGTGCTTAAATTCACTTTTTATATTGAGGTTAATTTATTACTTAAATTAAATACCAACTTCTAGAAGCAGTTTAGCTTTATGACTACGAAAAGTATAAAGACAGAAACCGTATCAATCGAATCAACCGAGATTTATTCTTTTTTTTAACGATATTTCTAAAATATTGAAACTTAGCTTGTTTGTAAAAATGTGTTTTTAATATTTATGATTAAAATAATAATTTAACATGAAGATATTTTACAGCCTTGTCGGTATCATAATATTTTACAACAGTTTTCTACCTAAAATTCCGTGAAATCTGTTCGTTATTTGTGAATTAACGATTTGTATGAAAACCTATACATACTTATCATATTACATCAGTATTTGAGCAATCACTAAAATGCATGTATTAATATTTTTCCTTTGTGGCGCTTATATCATCATATAAATCCTACAAAAGTTCCCTTTTTATGCAGAAAGTATGAAAAACACTCACGTTTTCCGTTTTTTACAGACGAACTTCGCCTAGTTAAAGATGGTAAATATGGAAATGAAAACCCGAAGATCGTGGGAGGATGGGACGGTATGGTTGGCGAATTAATAAAAAAGGTAATTTTAAATAAAAACATTGTATCTTTCGCAATAAGTACTTTGAAAATCTTAATTCGATTTTATTGATGTTGAAATAATTTTGTATTTTTCTTATCAGAGATGTGTTGTTCTTAGATGTAACCTTTGATATCATATTTAGGTGGACACTTATTTCTCGGAATTTTTCTTTCTTTTCTTTTAGTTACTACGTGAATTTAAATAATAAGTAAGAAATAGTTTCTTTACTACATTTGCAATCAATAACTATACAAAATTATTTCTAACCAAGGTGTGTGGATATACTCAGGTAATAATTTGAATCCCCTTATTACAAAATCATATATATATATATATATATATATGATTTTGTAATAAGGGGATATATATATATATATATATATATATATATATATATATTTATATTTATATTTATATATATAGACGAACTCGTCAAACTTATAATTAAGTACTTACCTAAATATAAGCTATAGATATCTATCTACATAAATTGAATAACCGACGTAACTCGATGAAAACGTTTAAAAACTTTGCCAATTCCAACAAATAATAAAAGGGGACGACACGGGGCATTTATAGTTACTTCGATATTTTCGGCACGATAAACCGAACTTAGAAAAATATCAAGAGTTTCCTATAATACCTCTGTAAATGGTTTCCCTTTCATACGAACTTGCGGCGCATAAATCTTATATATACGTGCGCCCTTATCTCACGCATCTATAAGTTATGTACCTAATGCTTCTGAAAAAATATTATTAAAAAATTCTTATTTTTTACCGCTATCCTGACTGTTTTTATCGTGTCTTGCTTGTACTCAAGAGAAATCTCTAACAATAAATTACTTTTGTTCTTTGTGTTGCTATAGAAATACTGATAAGTTAGTTTAGTTTTTATAACATATTTCCTGTTATAACGGAAATTAAAAACTTATTACTAATTAAAGAGCGATTATTTCAGCCATTAATTGTGACAAATAATTAAGTTGGATGAAAGGTTAAAATTGTTAAAAGAAGTATGTACCTACCTATGTACGAAAGGGAGTACTTAATACAAATGTCTTATAAAACTATTGAAACATGCGAACGCATTCGCAGCCAAAGCACAGAATAAGTACTAGGCCAAAGCTAGTTTGATATAGAGCAACACTAGCCTTAAAGATTGATCACGCGTTATTAACTGCTCCGATTACTACGTCCTTTATAGAAGAAGCTATCTTGGTATGTCCAGTAAAAAGTGACTAAACACGGACGCAGTCACGGCTAAAGCTAGTTTGAGATAGAATTGTAGGCACGAACGTCGTTATCTGTTTAATGCGCATTACACATGAGCCCGAAGATTGTTCACGCGTCATTTGCTGCTCCGATTCCAAAGCCCACGCTAATCTTATAATTAATGTCGGTTACCAGTCAAATACAAATAAGCAAAAGCTGTAAGAACTTACTTTAAAACAAGTTTTAAAGCCCCATACAAAAGGCTTTCTATGATAGACGGATAGTCGGATACGGGGTAACCAGAATGTTCTCATATGAAAATTTTATCGTACGACGGGCTTTATCACCCCTTCAAAAATGTATCGACTTGAGAGCATGACTTCTAATTTTTTTTTAGTATCGAATAGTCGCAATCGTATTTAGCCTATGTAGAAACTGGCTTCTATACTTATAAGTAGAACTTGCTTATAGACCTAATTCCATTTACTTGGAGTCGGCCTTCCTTGTCCTTCTTTTCCACTTTGCACGGTCCTGAGGTGTGGTGGCGCCCAACTGTGTTTGTTTTAGGTCCTTAACTGTCGTCATTCAGGTGGAAGGCGGTCTTCCATGTCCCCCCTGCTTTATCTTTGGTAAATTTAGGGCATTAAATTTAGGTTTAACTATCTTGCTACGTCTCTGCACGTGTCCATACCATCTAAGAGCGTTTTTCAACACGTTTCTCTGATTATCTACTTTAAAAATCCAACTTACGTTTTTTTTTCTTGGAGTTTGTATATTAACGTGACAACCGCTGACCAGCGTAACATACGCATTTCTGTTGTTTTGTGTGCAATTTTCTTATATGTTAATAATTTGTTGCCAAACATTCTGATCCATACATAACTGCAGTTCTTATAGCAGTTTTGTATATTTTGCCTTTGATCTTAAGTGGCATCTTTTCTACGCCTGTGAGTTGTCGCCATTTTGAAATGAAAAGGGAATATGACATTCATTCAAGAGCGAACTTCGCCGTGTCCGCGATTGAAACCTGATTGGCCAAACTGACTCTATTTTTAAGTACCTGTTTAATATTTAGAATCACGGGGTTGTCCATACGGTATCTTTTTGTAAAATTTAAAAATCACATGTTACAAAACAGCTCGTGTAAGTCCAGCCTTTATAAATGCGAAATTTTGTATGGATATTTGTATAACTACTACGTATAACTACACGTATTGGAATGCAACTTGGCCTGGACATAGATTATTACCAAGATTATCACATAGGACACTATTTATTCCAGGAAAATGCGAAGTTCCCGTGGGATTGTTAAAAAAATGGATAAGTGGGCAACGCCGCTTAAGGCGAGGTTTTGCCAAACTCGTGGGGGATCCGCGACTTTCCCCGCAAGTAGAAAGCGGAAAGCGCGGAATAAACGCAGAATGACCTCCATGGCGTAGTGGTCACCATGCTAGTCCGCCACCCAGAGGTCCCGGGTTCGAACTCCGGTCAGGCCAAGTTGGAAAACGGCCTTTTTCAAATCGTCCTGAGCCTTGGATTTTTATGTATATATGTATTTGTTATAAAATATATAGTATCGGTGAGTTAGTAGTCCCATAACACATATCTCGAACTTACTTTGGGGCTACTCAGTCAGTGTTATTTGTCCCTATATAAAAAAAATTACGCAGAACGTGGAGCTAATACCTTCTTTTAGTATATATCTTAAATAACTAATTATAGAACTTTATAATTAAGCACATTTACAAAAAAAACCTTCACGAGTAATACTTTTTTATAAAAATATGTGCGAAATCAGAAAGATTACTACTAAATAAATTCGTTAGTTATTTTCAGCATTTTATTCGATCGACTTAGTAGAACCCGTTGTGTAACACAATAGCACATTCATTAGACTTATTTTTTTAAACTGTTCATTATATTCCTAAATATATAATAAAATGGATTTAGCAAAACAGTTTTTCCGCTTATCAGCTGAAACCTCGCCTCAATTAAGAGAATTTTCTTCGTTACATAAAAATTGTACAAAAAAGTTGAAAGGATACAAAATGCCCTCCGGATAAAGATCGTTGTTTTTTCGTGATAATTAGCTGTTATCGTTGTTTTATCATTGTCTCTTAGCTTTAATTGTTTATTTTGTTATCAAAGGATAACGAAATAAACAAGGTATAAAAAAAATTGTGCAAGAGTTACGTAGTTGTGTAGGTTACAAGTACTTATTTTTGAAATCCATTTAATCTACACTTGTTGTTGCCCGCGGCATAGCTCGCGTAATCAAACGGTATTTGACAATCCCTTGAGAAATTCACATTTATTGGGATTCAAATAAGGCATTTAATATATATGTTATTTTAGGTACTTATTTATCTATATTCTGAATTTCATTCCGATCTATAGCCTGAAAGAAGAATAAACACTTATACATACATCTATCCATACAGGCTTTCGCATTTATAATATAAGGGGGATTTTTAGGGTATTTTATTTGTACCCCCTTATTTTATTTGTATTTGTATCCCTACAATAACAATACACCCTTTAGACAACCTTTAGATGTATCTAAACTTGTTTGAAAGATAAATAATAATAAATTTTACTAATTACGTTGTTACTTTGTTTTTACGAGTAATAATTGGAGACTTACTGGAATATACTTTATTTAATACAATAAAGGGTAATAATCATAGAAAAAGGTAAAATTTCACGTTGATCTGCTTCTCAAGCCAAACGGTATTTAATTTTTTCATGTGTTTGTCAATTTTAATACCTAGAATTTAATGATTACATAGACAAATTTGGCGTATTACCTACATCTTGATTGTTTTTCTGCATTCTAAATAATTGTATCCTAATATACATCTTCATGTGAGGAGAGAACAAACGACTTAAGGCGGCCTTTCCCGACGGCTCTGTCGTCAACGCGAGCATAGTTTAAAAAGCTTGTTTTTTCATCCATTGCAATGCTAGAAAAAAGCAAACCAAAAAGAGAGATAGCGCCTTAGGTCACGGTTAGCACTGTATTGATTGAAATTAGTATTATTATTAACTATCTATCGAACGAATATTAACTATTCATAGGGTGTGGAAATTTCATAAAACTTGTTCCAGGATATACGTTTTTTTCAGTAAGCCTTACAAGTTTGTGAAATAAATGTTTTTTATTTAAAATTTTCATTACTATTATTTTTTTATTTTATAATTTATGAGTACTTTATCAACGGTCGAAGTTCAGGTAAAATTTGTGCAAAAAAGCAGATTTTTGGAGGCGAATACTGAACTTGTTTTTCCAAATATTCGCTTTTTATTTCGATAGAAACCTAGAAATAGTGCACAAGATATCTGTTAGTTCAAAAGTTTTCAAGAAAGATCACTTACAACGCCATACTTACGTACGAGTGTTTGTATGAAAAGTAAGACGGGAAGGCTGCTCTTAAGTAAATGGCCTAGTCAAGTATTAGTATAGTGATTCCTAACTATACTTAAAAATCCCTAAGGTTTTAAAAAATACCCAACCCACAGCTCGCATAGTGGTCATAGGGCTTAATGAAATCCGTCCCTTATATTAGATTGCGGTCTATAAGTGAGCACCTGAATTTAGGTTAAGTAATGTACCCGCCATTTACCCAGTATCGAGAGGGTGACCGCTTTGGCTTTGAAATTGATAAATTAGACGTGTGATTTCCAGAAAACCAGCCATTTAATACAATTAATTAAATTGAGTACCTTGTCCCTAACGGGTAGGTAATTAAGAAGAACAATTTAGTAATCTTATCGTATGTGTTAATCGCTAATAAGAGTCAGATTTTTCGATTACTATTGTAGACGGTAAATGCCCTTCTTGGTCTCCCCTTCCCTCTTTTCTCTCTCTAAGGCCAAGAAGGGCATTTATTGATCAAATAAAGATGAAAGTTGATGCCGTGTCGTTTAGGGATGTCAAAAGGGTGGCTCAAGAGAGGGAGACATGGAAACTAAACTACTCCACTGACAAGAACGTAGTTCTTAAATTATAGATAAATTGTAGACGATATATGATGTGTGTTACCAGTGTTGACTTAGGGCTCTGAGACGTGGTCCCTTACTATGAGGCTCATAAAAAGGCTCAAGGTCGCTCAACGGGCTATGGAGTGGACTATGCTCGGTGTTTCTCTACGCAATTGAATCAGAAATGAAGAGATTCCTAAGAGAACGAAGGTCACCAACATAGCCAAGCGGATTAGCTCATTGAAGTGGCAGTGTGCGGGGCCCATAGCGCAAAGAACCGATGGCCGATGGAGCAGAAAGGTTCTCGAATGGCGGCCACGTGACTGCAACCGCGGCGTAGGACACTCACCTGTTAGATGGTCAGATGACCTGAGCAAGGTTGCAGGGAGGCGCTGGATGCAGGCCGCTTCCAATCGGTCGTTTTGGAAATCCTTAGGGGAGGCCTTTGTCCAGTCCTATGTGGACTTCCTGTGGCTGATATGATGATGATGATGATACATTAGAAATATAGCAATACTATGTTGTGAAATGTTAAGTTTCATCCAAATCTGAAAATGGTTCGAAAGGTTTAGAGTAATATTTATTTTCACCAAAATGCGTAGATATATCGCAAAATCGGCTGATCCGATTTGGATGCCCAACGAACTTAAAAATTCTATAAATAGTTTTTACATCATGTTACCAAAATTAGTTAAACGGTTCGAGAGTTATCGCGGTACATGAATAGGTACAAACATACATACATACAAACAATGTTTTTTGCCCCAACTTGAATTGTAGCCAAAACATATTGTAACGAGAATGAAAAAGACCAAACTAATATTAAGTTAAAAATACATACAAGTGTTTGTCATTAAAATACTCATGCTTCAATTGTTAACAGGTTCTCTATAGAGAGAGAAAGAGATTCCCTTTTCTTTACAGCGTATAGATATTATCTAAATGGACTGCTGTATCGAAGACTCTCCTAATTAAAATGTATTTATTCATAATGTTTGTACTCTCAATACTATATTTTGTTCCCAGGAGGCGGACATGGTGGTAGCTCCACTGACAGTGACGGTGGAAAGGGAGACCGTGGTGGACTTTAGTAAGCCCTACATCTCGTTCGACATGAAGCCAACGGGATTGTATTCTAAAGAAGGCTCATCGATATTTACCTTCCTCTTTCCGTTGTCAAAAGAAATATGGGTGAGTAGAAGACACGATTAGAAATCTACTTATTTGTGGTCTTGCGTTCAATTTAAGATAATTTTTGAGAGCAACTATTGTCAGGGGAAGTTTATTCCATTATTTAAAACAACCCTCCATTATTAATATAAGTATATTAAAAATATTAATCTAAGCAGTCACGTTATCTTATTTCAGTGGGAAGTGAAAATTATGTACCTAATAATATAATTTTATTCGGAAAAATTATGTACCGTTAAAATATTTGCGAAAAGAGTAAGAAAGATAGAGCCGAGGAAAGATGGTAGGTCATCTGACACCATGGTTTCATAAAGGGGAAAAGAGGACCAGGAATACCCAGGCATAATAGCTACATGAAGCAAATAAATTAGAAGGTGAACGTCGTGTCGTACAGCGAATTAAAACGGCTTGCGAATGACTGAGACAAATGGAAGACAATTCATACTCCAACAACAAGAACATAGCTCTTTAATAAATAGATAATATATTTGCATGCAACCGGTCAAACCTCGGTTGTATTCTTCATGTAGTCAATAAAATGAATTTAAAAAATAATTACTCTGTAGTCACTTTAAGTAACTGAATTACTTAGTATCTTCCAGATCAGCAAAGGATTTAAAACAGTAACCTAAGCTAACGATTTAAGCCGATTCAACTCTTTATAGATATACACAACTAAAACCTATGTAATATAAAAAAGCCTTTATCCTACAACAATAAATACTATGACAAAAAATATCTTAAACAATTATCTTTCGCATTACAAGGGACATTTTATTCCATTTTCAATATTTGTTTGAACTTTCCATGTTTGTCAATGATAAACACAAGCCGTGTTTTGCTCAAGGCAAATTCATTTGATATATTATGAATATTAGATTAATTTATATAAATATTTCGATTTTTTTATTTATATAAAAAAGTCTTTTACCAACTTTTTGGAATTGAAACATAATTATAGTCCATAAGTATAATAGTCATCGAGTCGATTGTTCGGAGTGGCGACACAATACCCTTGAGAGCCTTAGACTAAGTGGGACAACTGGCAAATAGTGGAAATGGCTAGCAAGTGGGTAAATTTTGTATAAATATGGCCCAAAAAATTTTAAGATGTTGAATGTATTGGAAATATACATACAGGTACACGTGTCAATTTTGGCTATAGTTTTTTATTAAAAGTTTCAGTAATAGAAAAGAACCAAATCATAAGTAATATAAATAACCAAATAAATAAATTAAAAATTATACTTGTAACTTACTGGCCAGAATCTGCAGCCGCGTACCATAAACGTGCTTACGTTAGTAATTATATATCTTTGGCCATGCTTACTAAGGAGAAAAGTTTTAATATAACGATTCTATCTCTATTAACACTGCGCAGCCTTGCTCGTTGCCTAAAATAAATCTCATGAGAAATAAGCTTCACACGATAAAAATTTAAACGTAACATTATCCGACAAATGTCTCCCAGAATAGCTGTCGAGTGTATAGTATACTTAACCGTCTAGCTAGAGGCACAAAGCCAACCAATGGCAGCAAAGAGTTTTACCAAATCAAATAATCCCGTCTCCTTTGACAAAACAAACACCGCAGGGAGCTGTTAGACGATTTATTTCTTTCGAGAAATCGTGAATTTAACAGTTGTTTAGATGAACGCGCTTTACGATCTCAGTACTCGTAGGACCTCTATTCGAAGAGCAAATAATTGAGCCTACTCGACTTCAAAAACGTAGTCAGTATGAAACGGTCCTTTTTCCTATTTCACTAACATTCTATCTTCCATGCTGGTACCTGGAAGAAATGAGAAAACGCAAAATATTCTAGCTGAATCTTTAACACCGATCGAGGGAATAGGCCACAATCTGAATCATTTTAAGGCGATGCATCTCATTTCGTCATTAGGTCTCAGGTCTTTTAGCCTAGGTTCTGTCTGCCCTGTTAAGGATAATGACGTGATAATGTACTGTACTTGAACGTCTCGTATATGGTTCGTATAACAAAATGTCCGTTTCATTTTGAAGTAGAGGCTTATAGATATTCATAATATGATATTAATTCGTTCTTCGGCTTCTCTATCTGTTTGCCAACCGAAAGAATTAAAATTTAGTAGACATTAACGGACAAATAAACACAAATAATCAGGAAGGCGAGGCTATTTCATAAAAATTTTCAAACAAATATCATTTCGAAACAGTATTATAATCTAGTAATTTGAAGGACAGTTATGGACGTAAGCCTAAACCACGATGCAAGCATCCTTAATATTTATTTTAATTTCAGATTTGCATCTTATTCAGCATTTTCGCCGTCAGCGTCGTACTGTTCCTTGTGTCAAGATTCTCTCCGTACGAATGGAGAGTGGTTTCTTATACGGACACTCAGTCTTCGGATCACACTGAAGTTGCTACGACCAAGGTTTGTACAAAAATACTGCGCTTAGGGCTCTCGTTCTATCGGCCACAACGCTTACGCGTGGCGTAGGTAGCGTAAGCTACCTACGCCACGCGTACGCTTACGCGTGGCGTAGGTAGCTTACGCTACCTACGCCACTTGTAAAAGGACTTTTTATCTTATTACGTCCCTTTTAAAATACCCGCGTAAATATCGCGGCTAATAAATCTTTTGAAAGTGTCTGATGAAACACGCGTTCTTTGAACGAAATACGAGTGCTTTGAGCTATTTATGGTACAGAAGTTTATTGACGCGCTTTGAAAGTGTTCATTTGATTTTGCTTGTATAACTTTTAATAGTTTATTAAGTACCTTGTACCGAATTAGTACAGTTTTTTAAGTACCTACTACACGGAAATTTAAGTTTGCATACTTCTGTCACATTGGTAGTGAATCATTTCAGCCGTACCATTTTATGATTTTATAGGTGCCTAGTTGATTTGTTCGTCTCAGCCTTGCTACACGAATTTGTGAATTCAGCGATATGTTCTTAAGATTTTTCCAACAAATCAAAATAAGTTAGGAGGGAGTCTGCCACGATATCAAAAAGATGGAGAAAATAGACGAATGGACGCTTCTCCACTAAACTTCACTGACAAGAACAAGCTCTTAAATGATAAGAGAGAGGTATTAAACTTTGTACTTCATTACCGTGCAAAGTGGAAAAGAAAAAGCGGAAAAAAGAATCTTGAAATGAGAGTCGCGCTGAAATGAGATATAGATACACAATTTATATTTCACTTAAACCCAAATTGTTCATCAGCAAAAACTTCATATCGAAATTATTTTTTATGCATGCCACTCGAAAAGTAAACACTGCTTGACATGCTACCAGATACAATAAGAACGACAATTTATGAGCAAATGTGAGTAAAAAATATAAAACAGCATCGTGAACAGTAATATCGACAAAGAAACTATTTGAAAAGCAAGGAATATTTTCTGTTTTACTCATGATGTGCTTAGATATTTCGTACTTGGTTTCAGACGACAGTCATCAACGAATTCAGCTTCTGGAATTCTCTATGGTTCTCCCTGGGCTCGTTCATGCAGCAGGGTAGTGAGATTACGCCGAGGTCAGCGAATATTTTAATATTTGATTGCCTAAAGTATGTCTTATATAACACACTTAGCTAAAAGGTTTACTTGTATTTCTGACGCTCTGGAATAAATGCAATGGAATATTGTTTGAGGTAAAAGCGTGGTAGGAGTAAAGTTATATTTACTGTTTTAGCTGTTTCGTAACATAGCAGGTTAGTAATTGTAACACATCTGATAACTAAACAACATTAGTCCTGTACATAATAAAAACAATTTTAAAAACAAAAAGCAAGCTCCAGTGTAAAATTAAAATACTAGTGAGATTACACGCTCATACACATGGAAATATTGCAAAAAGATTAACATTATTTTGACGTGTTACGTGTAGCTTAAAGCTGTCGTATGTCAGAAACAAGGTCTTGGGTTTAATTCCAAGCGGGGGCAAAGAGTTACTTTTAGAGGTACCTATTTCTTAGACATTCTGCGTGTATTCAAAGATTTAGAATATACGTGTTCTACGCGTTTATTTCAATCTCTGTCTATCGAGTACAAGTGCATTGCGTTATTTAGAATGTACCAAAACAATTATTTTGCAGGTCAACATCGGGCAGGATCGTAGGATCTGTGTGGTGGTTCTTCACGTTCGTGGTAATATCATCGTACACCGCGAATTTGGCTTCCTACCTAACGCTCTCCAGGATCTCGGAGCCTGCTCAATCATACGAGAAAATCGCTACATGCCCGGAGGTAAATAACACTTTACGCGCACTCGCAAATAAAAGAGCGGTAAAAACACCGAGCTGCCGCTACCGTGGAAACGGCTAAAGAGAATTTTCGCTTTGAGAAACTGATACCTAAGTACGGCCTAGTAGAGACCCGCTGGAAGTGTTTTCATTCTTTAATTAAAACAAATACTTATTACGATTGCTAGGGCTTCGTTTCAGCTCGCGACGTTTGAAACGATTGTATTATCGATTTCATTATACGATAGTATAATGAAAGAGCCCGTTGCCTATGCTGCTAACAAACAAAAGTTTACTGAAGAAAGTTATTAAACATCAGAACAATTTTGGATTTTATTTTTCTGTATATGTTTATATATGTACAAAATCGTAACATAAAATAAAAAAGACACTATATTAAAAATCTAATCTAAACGCGAAAGTATGCGTGAAATGGCTGTGATAGTTACATACGAAATATTTTTTTCATATCTGTTTTTTTTGTCTGTTCTACCGCGGAACAAACAATCTATCCGTCTATCAGTAATGTAGTCTTTCCATTCTATTTAGCTCTGAGGGAGAAAATCGCGTGTACCTTCCAAATTTATTTCCACGGCTCCATATTGAGAAATGAGTGTTAATCGTGAACCATTTGGGGCAAACACTCAACCAATAGCTGCATTTTATATCTCGACCACCAATAACTTTTAGTTAATCTTTAATTGGGTCTTGGATGTTTATTTATATGTGCATTTGTCATTAAATTTTGTATCGTTGAGTTATTATCCCATAACACAAGTCTCGAACTCACTTTGGGGCTAGCTCAATCAGTTAACTAGCCATGTTTTCTGCATATTTAAGGTCTGGTCGTGCCAGAAGACGTGATTTATTTGAGTTTTATAGAGTAGTCGGTGGACACACATGTGGCCAGCTTCATTACACTTTATTCACAATGTTAACATTTCTTACCTTTCGATCTTACGACCCAAGGCTCTATCTACCCTGTTACGGATAAAGACGTGATAATGTATCTATAAATATTTCGCAGGATACTTCAGAAGGTCACAAAGGCATAACCTTGCATTCGGAAAACACAGTAGATGAGCACGGCTGGTTGGCATACCTGATGGACAAGTCCGCTAGCTCCGTTGTTGGCAGCACCACGGGACGAGAGCTCGACAAACCATGCGAAATGCTTGTGACCATAACCAGTTCTGGTTTGAAGGACTTTGCCGTTGCTCTACCTAAAGGATCCAAGCTGCGGTGGGCATCCTATGGTTTCTTTTTTACGCACAAGCGAATTCTGCGTAGCTGTCTTAACTTTCCGCAATGCGATTTATAAATCTTTTACAAAATTACCTTTTGTTTAATAAAGGTAGTATTTTGACCTAATATAGAATCACACTTAACCAATAAGTTTTTTGTCAATCGCGTTTCACCTAAAGCAATGTCTTACTTTTGGGGAAACGTGATCTGTAAACAAAATTTTATCGGTTTTATAAATGATTTTTATTACCTTGTGACGGCTGTAAACCTGGTGTTATTAATAATAAGTTTATTTTTAGGGATGGAGTAAATATAGCTTTACAGGCCCTGAAGAACGACGGTGAAATCCAAAAGTTAATACGGAAATGGTTTACAAAGACTCAATGTAGCGTTACTGATCCGGTTAGTATAAAAATGTTATTTTCATATACATTTCAATCTATACTTTTAAATTCATTTTATTAAACCTTTTGTATTTTTACAGATATTGCGTGGTACCGAGTTAACACTGAATCAGGTAGCAGGACTATTTTACATGCTCTTAGTGGGCTTAGCTATAGCTTTGGGTGTGGCGCTGATGGAGTTTTGCCAACATGGAAGAGCAGAAGCAGCCAGGGCCAACGTTCCACTTGGCGCGGCTTTGAAGGCTAAAGCCCGCCTGGCTTCTCGTGCTGAACGCAAGAACCCTCCGCAACGTACTCCTCAACGCGATCAAGAACGACTGGGCTGGAATGGTGGAGCCTTTGGTGTTAGTAAATTTAGTATAAATCGATAATTAAAAAAAATATATTACTAATCTCTTCTCGTTTGTTAAAGTTCAAATTAAAAACTTCCAAACGATATTATATCGACATAATTTATGAACACAACATTGAAATAAAAAAAAAATCACATTGCAACACTTCTTTCCGAACAAAATAATATTACAAAGTAATTTGTAGTTAATGTTTTGACACAAAAATAAAATCTCGACACAACTGTAGGTAAACCATATCGATCAAGTCATTTTTTATTAAACAAAAAATACCGCATCACAGTCTGCCCATTCGCTTAGGAGCTATGATGCCAAAGACAGACATACAGATACACAGGCATATAGACACTTCAAACTTATGACACCCCTCTTTTTGCATTGGGGGTACGGTCAACGCTGCCAAATAGCACAAAATTAAAATAAACTTTGCCTTACAGCAATACTACACACCGGCGAACCAGATCGGCCAGGAGGAGACGGCGTTACATGCCAGTTTCACGCAAGTCTGATCCTCAAGCAGGGACACTGGCACTATTCGCCGGGCGTCCCATTCCAAGCAGCTCTCCAGCTCGGTAGACCTCTACCAACTGTAAGCTGTTGGATTCATAACCATTTTCACATTACCACTGACGGACTTTCTCGTCTTGTTTATACTATTCAAAAATGACGGGGTGGTAAATTGAGATGACGGTGCTACCACCCAATTTTTGATTGATTTCAAAGCTATTTCTTCTGGTAAAATATATGTAACATCAAGTGTGAAGGCACTTTAAGAGGTGTCAATTTACATTATTATCATTACTTTGTCTGTTTCATGTACAAAAATTGTTATATATTTACTTGTCTGTGTAGTAGGTGAGTTTCAAAAACTGCCTACTTATACTGCGTACCTTATAGATTGTCACACTTTATATCGATAAAAATGTGTTCCGCTTCGATTGTTTCAACCTACGCTTAAAATATTACTTGCAGTTTTTATCAATATATCTGTATATAATCACTAAAATTAATTTACTTGAAACAACTCCGGGTAAAATTGATAAGTGTTTATTTTACCTAAAAATATTTTACGGTATCTTCTTTAGTTTTTTTTTTTATAAAAGTCTGGTAATACCAAGTAGACAAATATCAGGGTCTTATAATACATGTTTAGTGAGTAAACTTTTTCAATTAGACATCATATTATAAAGTCATTTAATTCTAAAGTCTAGAACAGGTAAGTAGCTGAAGGTAATCGTTATAAGAGTAAGTCACCGCTCAGATTGATACAGGTACGTTAACTTGTACGTTTACTTCTGTTACTTACATAAGCATTACTATAATAAACAGTTTGAAATTAATATATTATTCAAACAAAAAAATAATGACTTCATATATCAAAATATAAAATGGAAATGTACGACATGAATCGTTTGTCTGTAAAGTGATTTATAAGGTTAAATCCGACTAAATAGACAAAACTAATAATAGAATTGACCCGTAGCTTTAGAAAATAGTCATAATCAAATATTAATCTGGATGTTACGTACGATACACTTTTAATCTATTATTTTGGATGTAGATATACATTGAAATAGACATAAGAAATATAGGCTATAATTGAGTATTTGATAACAAAATATAAGATATTTCAATCGAACTTTTATCTACCTACTTTTATTTCAGGAAATCGTAACATTTTATAAAACTTATTAATTTGTTGACAAACAATAATTAATGATATTTTAAATACCTTTTAACGTTAATATACCTGATTCTAAACTAAAAATAAATACGGTAATGGTAATTCGCTGTGTGATAATTTGTAACTTAGTTATATTATCATTAGAATTTTAGATAGTCTATCCATACTAAGTAAGCTAATGATGTTAAACAAAATCATGTTCATTATATGTTTTTCTAATCATACTACTCAATCATCCCAGTTGTTTTTTTTAAATGTAAAATATCATTTTTTCTAATCAAAAACTTATGAATCAAAAAGTCTAAGTTAAAACTTGGATACCAATGGAACATTGTCTAGATGTTTAAGCCTTACCCACTTAAATAATTATAAGGATTGCCATAGGCACATCTGAATCATATCAACAACAAATAGAAATCAGCTGCGATTTTATCAAAGAAGTTTGTTACTCACATCATCTCACTATTAGCTTCATAAATAAGTTTCATTTCCGTCCTACTTCTAAAACTTCTTAGCCATTTATTTGCATTTTTTTTTCTTTGTGCCAAAGACGTGTACCTATAGTTATAAGTTTTTTAACTGTAATATTTGTTATTATTGGTCGTTATAAAATGTGAAATGTATGCGGTGATGTCCGTCCCTCAGTGAAGTCTGAACTTACCCGGTTTGATGTTAAATGCTTGTAAAATTAACATTTGCATATTTATGTATATTCCAGTGAAAATACCATTTGTGACAAGTAGCCCCGACCTCATTACGGCAACTTGAAGGGGTATGAGAATGGTGGGAATGTTACATACTTATAATGTAAAATATGGCAGACGACTTGTTGAAACTTTTTTATACTTATGAAAAGACCTTTTGAATAATGGAGCGCACTTTGCATCTAAATATGATATTAAATACATAAAATTATTGTTACAGCAATTATTGATTGCCTGCATCATTAAAATTAGGTAAAAAATAATAAAGGGAAAAGCGAGAGGAAGTGTGCATGGAAGGGTAGTGTACCAGCAAAAATAAAATGATATAAAGACATAATTATAAGTTAATTGTAGTAACTAATAAAATTGTACCTACATTTCAAGTAAGCTATGCGTAATTTCTTTTTGTTTTGTAAGGGTATTACCATTTAATAACGTAAATGCATTCTCATTGATATGTTAACATACTCATACGTTCATTATTTTCGACCATATAGTATTATGACGTAAGTATGTACTGTTAAGTTAATATTATTCTTCGAATGACTGATTTACATAATCGTTTCATTAAAGTAGTGCTTAGGTTATAAGATATATTTTAATATTATGACCGTCATCACACGTCTACGGTAGTACTTTAAGGGATAAAATAATTGTAATAAATATTAAAACTACATTACATTCAATGTATGATCACAATTATTGGTGTAATACAACTCATTAAAATAGTCCTTAACTAACAATTAATCCATATGTCAAGGTTACGAGTATAAATATTTGTTATAATGAACAACAATAAACTTCAATAAATCCCAAATTTGTGTTTTATTAGGTCAAATTTTAACCCTACCTATCCTAAATATAAACGCTATGATAATGTAAGAAAACGTCTATCGAAACAGTAATTATTTGCAGGTAATATTTTCATTCAAAACATAGATATCGCTGTATATGTTCCAGCGAAACGTAATTACTTTCCCGGAGTTTTCTAATTGAATGATGTTTCTATATTACACGAACCTGGTTTATTGACAGCCAAATAAAAATAATGACATTTAGCAAATACATTAAAGTGAAAATGCACGATCGATGATACATAAGTTGCTGAAGGAAAGACTCAGACCACTAATCTGGATATCTTTTCCTATTAGATCAAATGAAGCTTGGAGCACTAAATTTTTTTTTGATTTCCTCATATAACTTAGTCAATTGACTGGACAGTTTGAATGGGATAGTCGAAATATTTTTGAGAGCCTGTCATTGATTCTATACTAGTTGAAGAATACAACTTATATAGACAAGCGGGAGTGTATTTCTGTACGTAAGTTGGAGCGAGCGTTATAAAGTGGCCGCAGACGAGTGGGCACTTGAAGTCATCCATCACTAGCAGCTGGCTCGTTTTGGGTCAACCATTCTACTGGTCAAAAAAGTTTTCTACCCAATATGCTCACCTGACTCTTGGCTATCCAAAAATAGGTTGTAACTTTATATACTTACGCATATAGTGTACCTTAATGCCAAATATCAAGTTTAAGGTCATCTGGAAGTGGGTTAGGTTTTTGATCGATTAGTCGGTGAATTAGTCATAAAAATGCCGGTTTTTAAACGTTAATACGCTGAATTTATGCAGTTTGAATTAGGATTCTAGACAAACTAAAGGGCCTTTCATGTACAGGTTTCGAGTTATGAAGAAATCAATAGTAGTTTGAAATGGTTCGTGTATACATTTATACACACACACGACTACTGCGACGCCAGTCCTTTTTTTTAAACTTAGCTGGACAAACCAAAGTACTGTGTGTATCAAGCCAAGTGTCTTGATACAAATAGCTATATCCAAGTATCATTATTCACCGTAATGCTGTTTTCCACGTACATGTGCGTGAAAAAAAGAATCAAAATAATGATTGTTGCTAGCTGCATCACCTATTGAAATCGGCTTTTACTTAGATGCTCTGTATCTTTGTAATTTTTTTACTAATTTGATAAGCGAAATATATATGTCCATTGTATATAGACATTTTTACTGACGAACCAAACAGAATAATACTTTTCTGTTTTAGTTATAGGTATCATTCCTATTTAAGATTACATCTGATCTGGCTAGAAATTTTGGAAAACCTTGGGGGAGGCCTATGTCCAGCAGCTTTCCTGCGGCTGGTATAACGATGATGATGAGGCTGGGAGTGCGAAATCCAATATTTCTTTACAGCAGTACTCGAATATAGCTGCAAGCAAGTTGAACGAGCTTTATGCTTGGTGTAAAAAATTGCGCACTTAAAAGTCCTAAGCACTGAACTGACATTAACAGAGGAAAGTAATATTAAGACTAACATTCCCAAAGTTTACCTTGATGATTGTCACTGAATAAATTATTTGCCTTCTCCCTTACTGCTCAAATATGTATGTGTATGAGTGAGCACCCGTTGTCGCAGTTAAAAGCCTGCGTATTGATAAGGTAGAAGTATTATTATTCCCTTAGATATCTCTCTTTGTCGTGGAAAAACTGTTATGCAAAATCATTTTGGTAAAAAAGTGAAAGTATGTTTCACCCGATTTTTTCTTTTATTCTTTATTGTTACTCTCTTACTCATACTCGTCAGGTCTTTTTTTGTCTCCACTGTAGGATCACGACCCTCTTTGTACTACTCGAGTCATACTTAAGTCAAAAGACAAGAAAAAATATTTTTTTTTTAGGATATCTACCTATAATAATGATAAAAATTTATGTTAAAAAAAGAGATGTTTTCAATACGTTTAAATTGTTAAGGACCTTTCTGGTCCTACTAAGTGTAAATATTTTATTATACAACGTGGAAGGGATATACCCGTTGTAAATCGAACCAAGGGGCTATTATATTATATTACACTACATTATATAATACTAGATTACTATAGTATAATGAAATTAAATTAACAGTCAAAAACCAAAAAAAATGGCCTTTCCGTACAAAAGTGTGATGCTGTTCGGGCAATTTGTATGGGAATGTTGAATTTTTTGAAGTGAAAACTTCTTTAGCGGCGTTGTACACGTTTTTTGTAATGGGTAAAAAATGCTAAACTCGCGTCAGGGCGTCAGGGCGTTAGGACACGTGACCTGATCGAAAATTCGTAAGACAGCCGGACGTGGCGCGGCGTAGAAGAGGAAGTATCCCCCTCTCTTTCTACGGCGCGGCGAAAATGTATGCCTGCGCCTGCTGTTTCGTTTATGCGGCGCAGGGCGCTTGCGCGAATGTTCGTGTGTGTTTATGTTACAACGTGCCATGCGCATCCATGGAAATGCACAACGTTAATATTCAAGTTTTCACTTTTGCCGGCACACCCGGACAACCCGTTGTTTTTTTTTTTTTTACTTTTTGAATGTTATTTTAATTTCTTTATACTATAGTGATCTAGTACAGTCCGTGGTTTGATTTATTACGGGTATGTTCCTTCCACGCTGTATAGCGCCCTACCAGGGTATCAGGTGTATTTTGGAAACTAGTTTTACAATTGTATGTAATGAAATAAATTAATATGAATACTTGGCCAGAGAAGCAGCTTGGGATTTGGCCTACACGCTCCGCGCTGGCCAGACGGGTTGGAGAGGTCTGATGATGTTCTTATCTTTTATTTTCTAAGTCGCCTTCTACGACATCCACGAAAAGTCTTGGAATAGTCTTGTTCTAGTCTGTCGGACACCTAACGGCAGTTTTTGTGTACTCGAGCAAACTTTTAACCAATCACGAATGAGAAATACGACGAAAATATGACCTTTAAACGAAACTGGTTTTTAATAAGTATAAAATATAATTTCAAGCTATTAGAATTGCTAGTTAGGATTACTTGGTAAATGTTCAGTAATAAACTAGTAGCGTTGAAGGATTCGAGCACGAAAGCGCGGACTAAATCTAATATTTCATAACGACGAGTTTTGTTTCAAAGTCCCCTCAGATTAGATATGGATTCGCAGTCAGTATCAAGTTTAACCACGGTAATACAATTTACATAAACAATGCTCGCTGAACCGTTGTAATTTAATTATAACTACGAATAATGGATGTTAAGAAATTTATAAAACCATTAACAATATCCACGAAGAGCAGGGAAAATCAAATTTATCCCGGTCTTAGAGAATGTATTAAATATTAAAGCGATGTACGGAAGAACCGTCAGCAATGTTCCCTTTTAATAAAACTTTTGGCTTTTGTTTCCTTAATTGAAATCAAATTTCAGAATGACACAGCTGCTACAGACCAACCGCTTTTCAAAATTGCTTTTTCTTTTTGGAAACCCACTGCTGTGAAGCAATGATATAAAATTATGTTAATTACGAAATAAATGATTAATATCTCCGTTTGTCTAAGATTTATCTAATAAATGAGTCTTAGAGCTCCACATTTTTAAGATTTCGAAGTTCATCAAGTACTTTTTTTTTACAATATATTGGTTTAGGCATTTGTCCTTAATCTCACCTGATGGTAAGCGACGATGAAGACTAGGATGAAGCATGCCTATCCAAAAGATATCCATTCAATCTACTTTCGAATGTCCCGGGAGTGCCACTCCTGACCGAATGACATACCTGTAGCTAAGACTCGTAAATTAATAAGTACAAAAGTTATTTATCATCATCATATCAGCCACAGGAAGTCCACTGCTGAAGATAGGCCTACCTCAAAGATTTCCTAAAACGACCGATTGGAATCGGCCTGCACCCAGTGTTTTCTTGTTGGTTGTCCGACCGCCTAGTAGTTGAGTTTCGCTATATGGTACGTGGCCGCTATTCGAGAACCTTTCTGCCCTTCGGCCATCGGTTCGAAGACGAGAAAACACTGCATAACTTTCTGATTCGGGAAGTAGAGATTATTATGTTATATTATGTATTTAAGACGTAAATAGAGGCATCGCTTAGCATTTGGACGTTGACATGTTAATACAAGCATGAGGTCATTTATTTCGAACAATCGACGTATAAAACAGTTCGTTGGATTAAAGCCAAGGCGAACTCCACTTTAATTGCCACGCAGTGTGGGCTATCGAATCAGTTAAGTATTATATTCAACTAATTTTAGTTAAGTTAGTATCCAATAACACAAGTCTCGAACTTACGAACATTGGGGCTAGCTCAATCTGTGTGATTCGTCCGTATATATTTATTTAACTAGGTCTACTTAGAAATCATAATTTTTTCATCATCAACCGTACCAGCAGAAAGTTTAAAGGGTGGAATTTATTGATCGAAAGGTCTACAACCTTTAAATCTGAGTAGCCATGGGCGAAGATATGCAGTGTGCACATGCAGTGAGTGCAGACAAGTATACGAAGCGAAAAGATTTTTACATTGACTTGTACAAAGCCGTATAGAGAAATGGTTTATTTGACGTTAAACCTGACGTAGGTTAAAAATCTCGTTTTCTTTTATCTTTAAGATTTAGATAATAACTATTATAACGTGAATTGAAAACTTAATTTTAGGAATAACTTCGATGTTTACTCATCAAAGGTAAAAATGCAAGCAGTTTCAAAACAAGTTTTATCTATTGATTCGAATTCAGCTTTCCGTTTTCAGTTTTCGGTTTTTATCTTTGCGTGAATAAAATTGTTAGAAGTATTTTTGTAAAAATATTTTATTTTTTATTTAAAATGTCAACCATTACACGTTAGTGGGCATCAAAAACGCATACTGTGGCATTAAACCAACCGTGCATTGTAGGTAGAAATAGATAAGATAATCTCGACATGCCGGGGCTGATGAGGCATGTCGAGAGTATCAGTGAGAATAATCAGTATTCGAGAATACATAATGATAATATGTTAGTTCTCGATTTCAAAATATGCTTATGATTTTTCACCCAGCTAAAATATCAACTAAACAGAGACATTGTCAGATTGTAAGACTGCTTTCAAGAATTTGACCATAAAATTCGTGTTTTCTAACGCGCACATGAGTGGTCACCAAAGGTCACTAAGTTCAGCAAAATGCTTAAATCTTTTTTCATCATTGGCAGTAAGAAACGGACGCCGACTGTTTCGGAGCGCTTTTTTCCCCAGATGTCATAAATCAGAGCGCAGCAGATGGTGTTGACCTCCACTATTATTGCCATGTTCTAGCTAAGAATTATTATTTCCCTCGCTTACGGGACGGTTCCAGTTCTTTTGAACACTAGGAAGTTGATATAGTTAATAAATATAGGGTCTTGTGGTAGTTTGAAATAACATATATTTTAAAATATCCAATCAAGTAATTAACTTGTACCTTTTAGCTAATACGCGGCCGCAAATCGTACTGACCTATAATTTTCCTTACATCTTTGGACAGTGTATTCCTTTAGTTGGATTCACAGTCTATTTTGTTAGATATTCGCCTCCGTCGATCGAGCTTTTACGATCTATGTAAAAAGAGAAGCAACTGGTACGTTTTACGATCTTTTTTTCTTTCCTCCCATACTAGCATGGAAGTTTATAAAGAAAAGCCAATAGTAAGCCTCGTACTAAGCCACTAAACAAAGGGCGCGGCAGCGTCTAGATTAGGTGGACGCAAATAAATTTGATCATATCGCGCTCCGGCCGTTACATCGCGCCCGATAATGTACGCAGGCAGACATTTGCTCAGACGTTTTTACGCTTTTTATAGTTTTGATATAACTGCCTAAGCAACGGTATACAATGACAATACTTAACGGCCCATAAGTGTTTTGGTTACGATAGACATTAATACATATAACATACTCGTACCTATACATAATTCAGCCAAAACGGTAAAAGTATCAAATTGCTGCATACATTCCAAAATTTATTATACTTTTAAATGTAGAAACTGGATACTAATTAAATATTTTGAAAGCAAGGGCACTACTTGAATCCAGAGCGAAACGATTGAATCACAAGCGGAGCGAGTGATTCTACCGTGGAATCCTGAGTGTAGCGAGGGATTCACGTATTTCGTCATGTATTTAAAATATTTATTTTTATCTATTTTAGTGTTTTTTACAAAATGTGACTTGCTATTGATTCATGTCCTTGAGCAACTACCATCTATTGACTGTTCATTTCTACAAATATAACAAAAAAGAAGCTATGATTATATAATTGAAAAAAAAAATTTTTTTTCAACAATTTTCGATCAACTGAAAGGCTCCTTGATAATATTACACAGGAAAAACAGGAAAATATTGATAAGGCCCTAGCTTTTGAAATACTCAAAATCCATACTAAACTTAACAAAATAGTAGACCTAAGATAAGAGACAGATTACCACTTTCTAAGTATAGGCGCTTAATATAAAACTGTGGGTACATAATTATGAGAAGGTTAAATTTACAAGAGGTTCATATCACCACGAGTCACTAACGATACGTGCTTTACAAGCCACCTTAATCAAATTATCTAAGCATACATCAAACGAGATAAAGTAGAAATCTCGTAAGCTCTAGATTACAGAACATTAACGCAGCGGCATTTGTTCAATCATAGTAATGGATAATATATGGGAGTCAATTGGCGTCGGTACGAACGTAGAAACATCAAGAGATAAGTTCGTAGATAAGGGGAGGTCATTTGTGGCGCGTGATTTATACGGACGCCGAGATCGAGCGACCTCTTCGGACGCAGAAACAAATACTTACTAGAAAACTCCATCAGAGTATTTACAATTAAAAGTACTTGGAAAAAAGCAAACAGATGAAATATGTTTCGATAGTTAGATACCTACTTTAAAGCATAGGTATTCAATGAATAGGTATTTATTGTAGAGCTAGTTTATTATTATATTAAAATTCCAACTGTCCAGAAGCTAACCACCCCTCAGTTAACCCTTCCCTATACCGGTGTGTGAACATCGATTGATACTCTATCGCATTATCTAAGCGCAGTTTCCTTCTTATGGCCAGTGTGAACGCTGTCCATCCATCAGCCAAGTATTATATTTATATTTTTAGATCTACCCAAAAAGGGGGTAATTTTTTATGCAAAACCAATATACTAGATAACCTATACTATTTACTATAATAGTACTTGTTATTACTGGCCACATTTCTAGGATAAATATTATTCGTTTATATTAAAATTCTGCGGTTATTCGAAAATCATAGTTTTATCTGGGAAAGATTTACATGTGGATTCTTGTATTCTTAGTGTTTCTTGCTAAAGATAAAATGTTTTGAAATAACTGGCACATTAAAAGCAGTATTCAATTATTAACAAAAATCTTTGTGGAATTCCACACAAAAGCAAATCGTAGAAAGCATTTCCAATGAAAAAAAAACATTATCATAAAGTTATCAGATAATAATTCGCGACAGTTCCCGGCTCATTTCTCTTAATAATAATAATTAATGTCGACAGAGTGCCCTCATCTAAATTAAAATGATTACTTTTGCTTTAAGACCCTGGGGCTACTGAAAATAATTTGCGTCCTCAAACTTTCACGAAACATAGCCTTTTTTGTTAATTTTTCAGTTAATTTAAACAAGATGAATAAGTCCTTTTTGACTGTCTGATTTCGATATTTAAATGACCCGCAATTTATTCTTAACAAAAACCTTGTAACATTTAAAAAAAATGATGTACCTCTTTTCTTGCACCTACTTTTACTTACCGTTTCACATGGCACATGCTACACACGGGTACAAAAGAGCAGTGTCAATCAACCTCTCTCTATATACAATGTGGTCTTTTTATACTTGATCAAACGAAAAGTGCGGATATAAGACGAAATATTATCGATAAAAACCGGAAAAAATCGTTATTAAGACTTTATTTCTTTTTTCTAAAGGTCTTGTTTTGGTTTTTTATTTTTGTTCTCTATTCGGCATATTTTCTTCAAAGTGGTCTAATTTGAAAGCTACAAAGTTTAAGAAGCTAAGAAAGTAAAAAATAATTAACAATACCAAACAGGAAATTAGTTAAAAAAATAATTAGTAAAAAAATTAATGTGTCTGGATTTTTGAAATGACTAACATAACGATATTTTTTTCCATTTCTTTATCGATAATATTTCGTCTAATATCCGCACGCTTCGTTTGATCAAGTATAAAAAATACACATTGTATTTATTATTCGTGTATGTCCATATCTCTCCGAGTGACTAAGTAAATTAGGACTCCGTACCTCAAAAGAAAAAAAAAACGGATCGCTTGTCTTTCTGTCTGTCTGTTTGTCACAGCACATTTGCTCCAAAATTACTGGACCGATTGAGGTCTTTGATACACATGTCATACATTAATAATCTCAACGCAAATGAATGACATTAATCAATATTAACAAGAATGATTGTGAATGTATATTGTTTTTATTCTGTAGTAATGCGTTTAAAAAGCTATTTGCATGTTAAACGCGGCTCAACCACTAATAATTGTGTTGTAAATTATTTAAACGTAGTAACCGGTGGTATTCGTTTCTGTTGACATGCCATTGAAAAATTAATACGAGTAAGTAAAGATTTTCTCATCCGGCCGTCATCGCAATTCGCAACCAAGTTGAATAAATGAAATGAAAAAAATATATATCTACAACAAGTTGCGATGAAAGACAATGCCGTCGCATTTTAGGATTCCGTAACCAAAGTGACACCAAAACCGTATTACATACTCATAAACTTTCGTCCATGCATTCATTTCTCTGCAGGCGATATATCTAACGAAAACAGTTAATAATTGAAATCTCCGGGCATGATTTTTCTTGAGAAATAGAGTTTTTAAACAAGAATCGTGAGTATTTTTGGAAGTGAAATAGAATTAAATAGATATTGTTTTTTTCATATATATTCAAGATATTTTGAAACGTTTTGCTAATCTATTGAATATTTATATATTCTCTCTCAATAGTCTCATGAAATTTTCAAAAAGTAATATTTGTAAAATGTGAAATTGAAACAAAATACTGAAATGTATAAAATAAAAGGCCATATTAGGTATCACTAGGTACAAATGGAAGATTCGCTTCTAATTCGGCATGAACTAGACCAATATCCATTACTGTACAATGGCTATTATTTGCGACATGGAAAAGCAATACTTTTATATTCTACATATTGATCTCGTATAGAAATGGTTATTGAGGCCTTTTAAGCGGGCCTTAATAGTATATTTGGCTGCGTTTCCGAATACAGTCGCCATTAACTTAATTGAATTCCTTTCGGCATGGTACCGACGCCGAATCAATATTTGCAAAATGTGTTTTGTTACGTAATAGGTGCATGGCATGGCTCTTTATTTGAAAACCCGGAGTGCTATTTTTCATTTAAGGAATCACCAAAACACAAAATGTGTAGTTTTCCAACTCACCGCTCGCGTGGCCGTATTTTTGAAACCGCCGTGTCAGCTTAAAATAATATTGTTTTACGCAGTAAACATCGAAAATATTAGGTTGTGGAAAAAGTCCATTCGCATATAGTATGTATGAACTTGTTATAAAACCACTTTGGCTTTACTATTTGTACCTGGCTGGTTTTGGTATCACTTAAAAGTTTAAGTTTAAAAGAAGATAATTCCAAATTCAAATTAGGAAAATGCGTGATTTTCATTTGTTTTTCTTACCGTCAAGATGAGTGAATAGATTCACTTATCTTGACGGTATGAAGAAATTAGATACATTTTAAAATTTTACTACCAAAAAGGTAAAAATGCAACGCAAGCCGCGAAAAAAGTTTGCGATGTTTATGGACCTAGTGCAGTGTCTGTGAGAGTAGCACAAATTTGGTTTAAGCGTTTTCAATCCGGAAATTTTGATGTCAAAGATGCACGTCGCTCTGGTCGTTTTGTTACGGATAAAATGGATGCTATTTTTGAAAAAGTGGAGCAAGATCAGCATATCAGTAGTTACGACGTAGCTGAACAACTGGGAATTGACCACAAAACAGTTTTGGCGCATTTGAAAAAAAATGGGTACACAAAAAAGCTCGATATTTGGGTACCTCACGAGCTCTCTGAAAGAAACCTAATGAACCGTGTACTCATTTGTGATTCTTTATTACGACGTAATGACACCGAACCATTTTTGAAGAAATTGATAACTGGTGAAATGAAAAGTGGATCACGTACGACAAGAACGTGCGAAAAAGGTCATGGTCAAAGGCCGGTCAGGCTTCACAGACTGTGGCGAAACCCGGGTTAACTCGCAACAACGTGATTCTGTGTGTGTGGTGGGATTGTAAGGGCATTATTCATTATGAGCTGTTACCACCAGGCAGGACCATCGATTCAGAACTCTACTGCGAACAACTGATAAGATTAAAGCAAGAAGTTGAGAAAAAGCGGCCGGAATTATTCAACAGAAGGGGTGTGGTTTTTCATCATAATAACGCTAGACCTCACACATCTTTAACCACTCAGCAAAAATTAAGAGAGTTTGGCTGGGAATTGTTAATGCATCCGCCGTCCTGTTTCGGTCTCTTCAGAATTCTTTAGGCAGTGTCAGGTTAACATCACGAGAGGACTGCCAAAACTACTTGACGCAGTTTTTTGATCAGAAACCCCAAAATTTCTATAGCAATGGGATCATGTCCCTACCTATAAGATGGCAAAAAGTTATCGAACAAAATGGTACCTACATACTTTGGTTAAATGTAAATAAACTATATTAAAAAATGTTTTAAATTTTCATATAAAATACAAAAAGACTTTTTCCCTAACCTATTATGTCTATGGTTTTCTAAGAATTTCACCATGATTAACAAGCAGCATGAATGAATCGGAACGGATTCTCCATGAAAGGTTTCTTTGACATATCTACGCCACAAATGTCAAAATTACGAGTCGAGACCACTCGTTGCAAATCCTTCGCATACGATCATTTCAAAAATGCGACCGTTTGAAAACGCTTAAACGCGTAAACCATTCGTAATGTGACAAGTGATTTCAAAAATGCATCCCCAGCTCTTGTCCATAACACTACCCACAACCACGTGTTTAATCCTTATAAAAAGTAATTTTTATTAATAAGTTTTATTTGTTCGACCGTATATAACAATAATACTTAGTATAATGAAAATTTAGATTGATTTTCAAGCGGTGGGGGCCAAACTGTTTAGGCATGCTGTGCATGTTTGACCCACGAGTTGTGTCCTTACAAGGTGAAGATAATACCTCTAGTTTGTACTCATATATGATGATCGAGGCGAAAGAAAACATGACCCTGAGCTACGTCAGTAACCTTTAAGCAGCTTGATACATCTGACAACAGTGTCAGCTAGTTTAATAGTGTGCAAAATGTCAGTATTAGGTACTGACAGCTCCCTTCTCTAACGTTCTTCTTAGAGGAAAAAAATATTTACCTGTCTGAAGTATGTATTCACCTAAACTCGCCACGACCTTAAATTTTAAACAAGAAATCGAAATATTTTCCGCAAATCAAATGTGAATAAGTAAGACCAATTACAAAAATTCAAAATTAAAATGTGTATACATTTTGTCGGCTACTAAGCAATTACTTTTAGATAGTCCAATTTTATTTACTTTTAGATAGTAAAATTATTTTTAAATAATAACATTGGTATAGCAAACAAATCAGCGTGGCCTAGAAGGCATTAAAAGTAACAATTATATTTAGTTTAAAAAAAAGAAAAATCTTTAAAAAAAATTAAACAGCACTTAAATAAAGGATTAAAAGTTTTGACTCTTATCTTACCGTTTATTTTGGTCAAAGTTTCATTCTCTTGACTTTCGCTCTGTCTGGTGCATAATTAAAATTAAATATACATTAGAAACTTTGAAATTTTGAAAGAAATATACGACTTCTACCTGAATTTTGCTAGAAAAACACTGACTTTATTTTGACAAACTCAAAATCTGAAAGCATATTAAGGAATTAACATACTTCAACACGAAGTTTCCAAGTTAAACAACGTGCCTTCTTAGCCGAAATCGCTTTTACCCATTAACGATTCAGTATTCAGCCCACGGGTACTCTGCCAATAATCTGTTATTTTATTGACATTGGTTGCGTGACAAGCACTGAAACGCTGTGCCTTTATGTTCTGAAGCATTTTATAATGTATCAAGTATTTTTGCATTTTAAACATTTCAAAAAAGGGGAGGTCATTGCCTAACTATGGGCTAAGAATCATTCTTTCGCCTGCAATAATATAATATACTTTTAACGTTATCGTGTAGACTCTGCCATTACTGTCAATTTGCCATTACTGCCAACGAATGTCAATAAAATTACATCTGTAATTTTATTGACATTCGTTGCATGAAAGCCCTGTAAAGTGCATTTATGTTTCCCAGCATTAAACAACGCATGTAGATAAACATTTGTATTAAACCTTTTAAATGCCTGATGTAGAAAGAGATTTATGTCTACTTTTGTACCCTACAGACTATCCCAATGAACTGATAATTTATTGACATTTAGTCGCGTGACAAACAGTGCAACAATATGCTTTTACCAGTAAGTTCTTCTAATATAGCCATAGAGCAACAGAATATAGCTCAAATGTATTTATTGTTTATTTTAAACATTTTAACTGAATGTTTTACAATCACATTACAATAAAGCAAGACGGGTTTTAAAAATACTACATATATGCGTAAATAAACAAACTGAATTGGTCGAATGCCAATGTCAAAACAGCGTACTTAACTGCTGTTCTGTAATAAAAACAGCAATAACCACTTACTTGTACTATACTCGTAATGACTGTAATGTATTTATACCATGCTATTTCCGAAAATAATATCACACTATAACTATGAGTTTTATGTGTACTGAGATGTTTTTTAATAAATCAGTTATCTTGAATGTTATTTCACTATTGTAATAATTTTCGCTAACTTAGGTAATGATATCAACAGGAATAGTCTTCTTTATCCTCGCCTCTTCCTGTTACGCGGGGTCGGCTTTCGTTGGCGCCATTCACTTCGCTGATAAGCATCGTTTTCTGCAAGGCTGAACCTTTGCATGTCCTTTCTGACATTTGTCATCCAGGTAGTTGGCGGTCTACCTCTCCCTCTCTTCTTTGTAGCCATGCAAAGGCACTTTTTCACGATATGGTCATAGGGTTTGCACAATACATGTCCGTACCACCTTAACCTGGACTCTGCCATCTTCTCAGTAATAGGCGTTACTTTAAAACTTCCTCTTACGGTGGCGGTGGAAGATTTTGCTCGTAAGTTTTCTTCGAGGCCAAAGTTTCGCTACCATAGAGTAAAGCAGGCCTTACAGCTGTTTTGTAGACCTTGCCTTTGGTTCTTATCGGCATTTTTTGATCGCAGAGAACTTCTGTTAGTGTACGCCACTTATTCCACCAAGATGTTGTTCTGTGTGTAATGTCGGCTTTTATTGTTCCGTCTTCTGCGATTACTGATCTTAGGTATTCTTATTGTCGAGTCAAAATCGTTCCAGTATAGTTTCTAATTCTAATGACATTTGACCAGTATGTGGCCACGGCGATCCCTCTGTCGTTAGCCTTATTTAAGTCCTCGATGGTACACGACGTCTTAGGTATTTAAATTCATTTACTCTTGGTAAGGCGACTCCATCCATTTTGACTTCCGCGCTTGATAGTATACGTTCGTCGGGGTTGATGCCACATACCATATACTCTGTCTTTGTTCTGCTTATGCGTAAACCATTCAACTCAATCACCGCTTCATAATTAAACTCAGGACTCACCAAGCTCGAGATAGTGATTTATAGTAAGAGAGGTCTCATGGTAAATTAAGGTATTTATAATTTATTTCTTAATATTATAGATAATTCAAATAGGTAGCGTTTAGGATGTTACATCTCGGTGCTAAGTGCCCAGGATGTGTCATCTAGGTTGTTACAACACGCGTGGGTTTTGGACGGGTTAAACTTCACAAGATTGACGTCACCCCAATCCGACACCCCTTGTAATTTCAAGTTAACTCGTTCAATCATAGACTCTCTCAGTGACTGGATTTCTTGTGGACTTGTACGGGCATTGGACATATAACTCTCTACAACGGTGCTGTCATCGGCGTAGCCCATAATGCCTCATGTCAGAGGGTCATTAATGTGCAGTAGGAACAAGGTTGCAGAGAGAACAGATCCCTGAGGTACCCCGGCATTAATAGCCGTTAGGTCAGAAGAGCAGCCTTCTACAACCACTCGAATCGACCATTCCCTCAGGAAATCGGATATCCAGCTGCAGAGGTTTGCTGATATACCATACGCTAGAAGCTTACTTAAGAGAGCTTCGTGCCAGACCCGGTCAAAAGCCTTGGACATATCGAGTGAAACGGCAATTGCCTCACCGTGGCCCTCTAAGGCTTCGCTCCATAAGTGCGTGACGTATATCAATAAGTCACCGGTTGAGCGACCCTTCCGAAACCCACATTGACTGTCACTAAGGAGCTCGTTGGTTTCCAGATATGCCAGGAGACGATTGTTCAATACACGTCCCATAATCTTGCATAATATTGACGTGATATACTCTTTCTCCAGGCATCTGGTATCTTTGCGTTTATCAGTATGTTATTGTATTCAATAAGACCTTTAAGAGATTTCCAGAATTCAGCAGGTATGCTATCTGGGCTTACCCCTTTATGGTTTTTCATTTTGGCTATGTAACAGTTATTTAATTTACAGGTCCATGCGTTGGAGGTATTTCTACTTCTGCTTGCCCAAGGAATTCTTCATTTAGCAGTTTCTGGTAGTACTCACACCATCTTTTACATATGTTCTTATCGTTCGTAAGTAGTGCGCCTTCATTGTTTTTGATTAATTTTGTAGTTCTAAAGTCTTTGCAATCATTATGTCTGTATTAAGCAATTTTGTATATTTCATTATCCGTGGCTAGCTCTAAGCAATGATTAAAAATTTTGCTCAGCTTTTTCCCTTTCAATAGCTACTGATCTTCTGGCCGTCTTCTTTGCCTTCTTGTATGCATCTTTATCTTTTTCGGAGCCTGTTCCTTGCCAAATTTAAAACAGGCGTTTCTTTTCAGCAACATACTAAATGGTGGTACGACCACACTAAAAATAGTGTGGTCGTTCCACCATTTAGTATGTTTTGCATTATGCAAGGGTCCTTTGCTTATCCCTAGCTAACGTTTTGCTGCAGTGACATATAGTTTTACAAAGTCTGCCCACGTTTCTGTAGGAGTTTGATCTCGAGGAGGATTTTTGCTCAGGTAATCCACAACATGCTTTCCGAGGGTACTTCCTTTCTCCGGTTCTAGTTCATGCCATTTAATTTTTTCTACTTTGGGTCTTTTTATGTTAATGGGTGTTTGTAGTTTTAGGGCTGTTAGTAGAAGCCTTTGTTGTGAGGTAATTGGTTCTCCAGGAATAACATTATAGTCCTTAATTTGTTTGAGATCTTGTTTATCGATTAGAAATAGTCTATTAGTGTCCTTGAGTTTCCACTTTAATAAGTTACTAGCTGTAACCCGCGACTTCGTCCGCGTAGAAGTCGAAAATGGTTCTAATTACAGCCGGTTCTTACGTTATAAATTTAGTTATAATATCCCGTTTCCGTTACCGTTCCCTTTATTGTCATTTGCTAGAGCAAAAGAGAGCAAATGATCTATTTGTCTCAATTTTTTTGTCTCTCACTCAGAAAATGACGATATTTCATAATAATATAAATTCGCAACTCCTAATGCACCCAAGGGGATGCAATTTTTAAAATCAAATTTCTTTATTTTTTTATAATCTAATAATTCCATTATTATTTTCTACTAACTATTAAAATAAATTAAATTTTTCATGTGTCTCACTTTAAAAATTACGAAGTTCCATACAAACTGGCAACTCCTATTTCACCCCCTTAGGGATGGAATTTCCAAAAATCCTTTCTTAGCAGACGTCTCCTAGTCACAATCTACCTTCCTGCCAAATTTCATCTTCAGAGATTTCGTGATGAGTAAGTCAGTGAGTGATTTTCGCTTTTATATATATAGATTAAATGTAAATCCTTCTTTTGAAATAAGGTATTTACTACTGCAAGATTTTGAGAAGCTGCGAATTCCAGGATTTTTTCACCCTCCCTGTTCTGCTTTCCATATCCAAAACCGCCATGATAACCCTCGAAACCGTCCCTGTCCAACTGTCCATCCCCACGTGACTGTTCAGGTCTTCACATATGATTTTTGTTCAGCTCGAGGCTTAAGTTAAGGCGTGGTTGCTTTTTCAGGGCTAGCTTTACAGACATGATGCGGTCGTTGATTCTGTTTATTTCAATGACCTTTTCGCTAAGATGTTGATCCAGGATAATTCCAATACCATTTTTGGTATTCTACTTGCCATTGTATATGAATTTGAAGCCGTTCCCGATTCGACGTGATTTTACGCCCTTCTTTTCACTTCTTTCTGTGATTGTGCCAATGTTCCAAGTTCCTATGCGCAATTGGGACATTGGTACAGCGTTTTGTTGATTTGATCATTCGTCGCTTAGGGGTGGACGCCCTAGTATATGTCGCATTCGCATCGCCGTCACTTGAGGGGGACGCCCTAGCCTTAGATCACTTTTCTTTGTTGTTGTGCCTCATAATAAATATAAAGGTTTGGCTATTGGTTTTTACAGTCGGTTGCCATCCGACACTAAGGTCTTAATCTTCCTGGAAAACTTGAGAGCCACCGTTGACCAGAAATAGGTTCGTCCGCTGACTTCTCTTAATGAGCTCTCAGACCCAAGAGTTGATCACAAACAAGGACCTTTACTCCGAATAGGTGAAAGAAGCCCCCTGATCGGGTTTGTTTACGAAGTTTTCTTTTTGGTCCGCGGGAGGTATTTTATTTCCTTCCTATCCTTCAACAACAGTAGGCTGTTGACGGGCATTTCTCCATCCGCTACCTGACGACGCGCTCTCTAGGGTTAAGGCTCCCCCGAGAGATCAAGAGGAATAGTTAAATTAGAAAATTAAGTACCTTGTTATTGTTATACTTATATGAATGAATAGAACAACAAGTATTAATTTACACAAGCAGAAGGTATGTGTAAGATTCCAAGTTCTAAATGCAGCAGAATGACTAACCAATGTGATTACATACATCCCTATATACTCTGTACCTATAATGAAAACTGGCTTACGCTAGGTAAGCCATAATAATAATTGTATGTAAAACAAGCCACTTATCTTTAAAAATATGAAACGTCACACGTATGTGAGTTGTGATGTTTTTTACTCAATGACGTAAAATGGTATGCAGAAGCGGCGCCCTTATTTAAATCAAATTGTTATATCATAATCAGTGGTCGGATAATCGGATGCATATTTGCCTAAAGTAAATTTTTGGCATTTATTTAAATAGATAAGATTGGATATTTACATATTTACAAATAAAATAAAAAACTACTATAAATTTAATCTAGAAAATCGCGCCCATGCGGCATAGTGCCAAGAACGCTGGCCGCATTTTTGGCTAGGAAATTATGGAAGCGGCTTCTTAAAACATATTTTTCAAATACAAATTACGGAATTTCAAAAAAACATCGGGAATTTCAAACTAATCGGATACATATTTACCTAAAGTTAATTTTTGGCTAGGAAATTATGGAAGCGGCTTCTTAAAACATTTTTAAATTCAGATTCCGGGTTTCTAAAAACTTCTCACTAATCGATCAAGTGCATTTCATATTAGCCAACACCTGAACGTAAGTAAATATACACCCTACCCGATTTGATTCTATAATCAAAACACAAAATTTTGTCGATTCCGGAATCCCGGGATTTTTCAGATACAAAAGTGCACTCCATAACTGCCAACATCTTAACTTTAGATAAATATGCGTCCGATTATCCGACCACTGATCATAATCATGAAGAAGTAGGTTTTTGACCAGCAGTGACACATAATAACACCGGCAGGTTAGGAAAATTATAGATTACTATTACACATAAGATAGACCTTCAAGTTATTTTATAAACAACATTTGACAAAGTGTATCTGGAAATTCTGGCCACTTTTGGCGGATACTCTGACATGTAGGTAAGTAGATAGAAGTATATAATATACTCGTATTAGGCCATACGGGAAACGCCGCGCCGAATCGACCCAGATTATAGAAAAAAAAACAAATCTTTTTTGTAAACTTGATATTTATTTCTAACACATATTATTTACATGGTACTATCACTCAGTTTAAAATCGCCCTCGGAGCCTTGAGCTCCCGCCTCGCGACAAGGAACATGTCTCTAAACTGAACTGAAGCGCTAATGAACTTTATTCATGAACTTTCAAACGTATTTGAATATGTTTTACTCCGACCTTGCATTCTAAAATATCACATTCTATAGATTTAACTTTATAGTCGCCATTGTTCTTTTTCCGAGGGTCATAGCATTCTATTAAAAATTTATTACTGACGTAATATTTCTTAATATATTTTAGCCGTCATAAACCTATTTTGGAGTTGACTCCAGTATGGAATTGATTCAAAAGCTAATCAAATTTCTAAATTTTATATCTTACACCAACTTATTATGATAAGTGTTCTTTACTTATTTACAAATGAACACGTGTTGCACAAACCCGCAAGTTCTGCTAAGTCTTGACGTCCAACTAAGAATTCGTACCAGATATTGTCTCCCGGCGGTGCGAAATGTAGAAGAAAAATCCGGAAATTGGACCTCACGAGTTCCTGAAACAGCTCACAACCTTAAAAATGCGCTATGACAAGAAATACACTTTCATTGAATCACTGATCTGTACACTGATCTTCCATTGGCTTAAGTAAACTTTTTAAGTTTCTAATAGCATAAAAGTGGGAATATCTGAGTGTGTTGCAAAAACGTGCAATAGAATCGAACTAACCTTCGCAAAACCTCCGTGACATGTAAATACAGCTAGCTCCCTGCCTATATAATGTCAGATAGTATTAAAAGTGGAATTTGCATAGATATTGGAACCGACTCGGTTAGACGGCGTTTTCTAAAGTAAAAGTATTTGATTATTGTGCTATTTGTTTATCAGGTTCTATTTGAATTGTGTTTTTTTTTTATTTGGTTTACATCTAAAACTATAAGAAAATACTTTATATTTATATCAATATAGTTTTAGATGAAAACCAAACGAAAACACTTTTCACTTTTTGTAATTTAAAAATACATCCTAGAAATGTAAGATTATATTTTTTTCTAGACACCGCACATTATCAGACACCTAGAATGTTTTTACTGCGACAAAGACCTAGATCAGACACGTCTTAATTCTATTAGTAGGTATGCGGTAGACCCCGCAGGTCTATAATAACAAAACATATGGGCCTTCCGGCGGACGCCAGATACATTCTGTCAGTAAAAATCTTATAATATGCGGGCAGGCTAATTCAAAATTAAAATCGAAAATCTATCACCAACCAGTTTAGCAGAAAACAAAGTTTTTACTAAAAACTAGACAAATTCGAGTTTAAATCGCGTGGAGAGGATTCCTTTCGTTGATTATCGAACTTCCGTAAGTGACCCTTTTATTTGATATGTCACATGATACCTACGTGCCAGAGTTGTTAACACGGCTGTCCAGAGATTCTTCGTTCAATCCCCAGCCACAAAAAATTTGGCACTCAAATTTTTTGTGTTTGGAAAAATATTTTGAATAAATCATTCAAGTAATATTTTCTTCGATATTCATACGTCGTATTAACACCAATCTATTAAAGTGTCCCAAAAATACAAAGTCAATCATTTCCCGATACGCGTATACTTTCTTGTAAACACGCGTCCTTTTTCGAAAATTCTCCATAAGCTTCGTTCGGTTTAAAAGGATTAACTTGCACTTCGAAAGCTCCTCGCCCGTGGGAAATAACAACACTCGCTTACGAGAATTGCTATCGAACTCCATACACGCTCTCTGCTGTAATGACGTCACAGGTGTGCTGTTCTCTTGGGCTGGTACTTATCGTCTGTGCCATAGACAAGATTGTTTGCTCACACATAAAGTGAACCACTTGCTTGTTAAACGTCTTGGAGATATATGTACATGCCCCGCTTGGTTTGCGTTCGTTTGTGAAGGCTTTAGGCCCGATTGTTACTGAAGGTAACGACTAGGTAAAAGAGAGTTTGTCTTTCAACCATTACCAGTCTGCAGTACCTAGCTGTAAGACTGATATTAAGTATATTACAATCTCGCTTGTTACTTATTTATAGTTATCATATTTATTTAGAACTGATTACACGTAGGATTCCATTGTATTATAGTGTATAAATAACATAAAGCTGTCCTAAACAATAGCATAAAGGTCGTACGGTAGAGAGGCATTTTTAACTGCCCTCTGTGCCAAAATAAGAAAGAAAAACAGCTGCTTAAGACCTACACACACCCTTACTTATTTCATCAATGAAGCATCCAAAGGGAATTCAAAAATTCAACTCTGAACTATGCTTGCTTTTATCTCGAGCGAAATTCATTTAACTTTCCGAAATGTTTAATGGAACTATTAATATCAATAATGCTAAAGTAAACTTGCTCTAATATTTCAAACCGTGCCGATAATTTATATGTTTACTTACTTACTTCATAATTGGTTGCTTAGACTAATTCAATGTAATAAATAGACAATATCATTACAAAAGTGAAAATTCCTAAAGCCACTTCGGACATTTTTGAGATGGGGAATAACCATTGAACTCGCAACACTGTTACCGTTTGACCGTTAGCATAATCGACACCAAGTTTTCACTTCTGTCGGCACTTTCGGAGTGCCACTGTTTTTTTACGTAATTTGATTAAGTATCAATTCTTGGACAAGTTATTGTAAATATAATAAGTATTCTTTTACCATAGCGTTATAAAACTTATAAATTAAGTAATAACATAGATTTTAGTCTATGTTAATTACTATTCTAATAAACTTTGTATTTCGTATTTTTACTAAGCAAAATAATTTTAAGTTTTACGATAACAAATGAAAACAACACCTTTTGAAGTGTTAGGTATACATATATACCTAATACTTATATCTAACTGCCACGTGTCACATACTCTATACCGAAAATAGAAAAGGTCATGAAAGGCAAAATTTATAATCGTAGCTGGGTTCGGTAACTACATTTCCTTCGTGGTAAGGACGCTTTGTTTTCCAGCGAAAATGGACACTTTTATCCTGTTTTCGTTGATAAACTTCTGAAGTGCAATCTATAACCTTCTAACCTTCTTTTAACCTTCTAAGTCTAGCCATTACGTGCTAAACAGATTCAAGAGTCTCAAAACCCAAAAGCACTACTCTCAATAAGAACTTAAAACAGAAAACATTAATCAGAAATAAAGGCAAGCTGTTTTTAATACTAATAATGATTTTGTGTTTAATACTAAGTTCTCTAGATCCACTATTCTACGCTGAAAAAAAGTATGGTTATTAGTAGCAAAAATTTTTGCTTTACTTTACTGAAATCGAGTGACTTCTAAACTCAAGGCTACTTTTAGTAGTTATAATGTGTTTAAATTAATAAAGTTTGATACTTGCAACTACATGGTTCTGCTAATTAGAACAAAAGTTTGGGATCTACCAACCAATGTACATTTTCCTTATAAAGCTCTGGAACGTTCCTTTACAAACAGTTTCACTAAAAATGCCCATATGCAGTGACTTAGTAACAACAATTATTATAATTTAAGCATGCACTGCGTCATAAATTCGCCCACGTACCCACCTGCCCCGGCTTAGTACATTCAAATTACACCACTATTTCGAGTTTTTATTTTGAACGACTTCGTCGACCATGGAGGGCCGGTAATGCGTTTCTTATGTAAATTTTTTGTATGTATGTATGTAAAGTAATAGGTGTGCTAAACATTTTGAATTACAATTATGTTTTGCATTGTATTATTCAACTTTATTTATGTTTTGTTTATCGACGCGCCGACGGGGTTTTTATGTGTAATCCAGTCTTGGATAAGACCAGGTACTTCAATCACTTAGAGTTACTCAGTACAGTATAGCAAACACTAGTGAATCCCCATATTACAAGACCTCAAAAATAGTATCTTCAGTTTCACGATACTTGTTAATTAACTCTGATGAATAAATTGTATTTAATAAACTGATCTTATTCTTATTTAATTATACTGATCTTTCAGTAAAGTTTAAACTTAAATCAAAAATACACTCCTTTAATTTTTGTGACTTTATTACGTTTTAATTAAAAAGCTAACAGCCACTTCGGTTTTCTTAGCCGCGTAGCAAATACAAGAGGTGCTACGATGCTACGAATACCGTAGCTATTGCTACGGAATGTTAAAAATATTATGTGACTCTCTTCGTCAGAGGTCTGCGTATATGCTTCAAGCTTATTTTTTTATCGTCTTCCTGTGATATCACATTTTTTTTTAATTATTACAATTCACGTGTTTTATTCTCATTTGTTACCTTTAATTAAATTATATTGAAAATATTTTTTTTAACAATTAATGAAACAACGACATCTATGATTTTATTAAATAAGTACTTATGTTTAGTATTTATTACTCTGTGCTCGCAACTGAATATGAACTTAAAATTAAATAAAACTATTTGATCAATTTGGCTCTGCTCAGTTAAGTATAAAATGTAATTTCTTAGTATGTAAAAGTAAAATTAAGGCTCAAATGTACTGTTTGTAAACAGTATAACTAAGCTATTTATTTTGTTGTTTTGTTTCGAAGCAATTTTGAGGATGCGTGTACAATTATTCATCACACATTTTTAAAATTGCTACAATAGACTTTTATTTTTTTCGTAGCTTATACACCGGACATAAATAAACCACAGCGGGGATTCTTACTTGCTCTTAAGGATTTAAATCATAATATGGTTTGTCATAATAATAGGTCATAATTTTTTTGTCATAATGATAGTTTCACATTTCACATAATGATATACCATAATAATGTTTCTGTACCATAATCATTGTCACAATACTGTTTTTTTGGAACGAAGTTCCTTACGGCAGGCTTGGAGGAGATAGAGATTTTGCTGCGCGACCGAACTGAAAAAAATGTGATAGTAAAACCGTAAGGATGACCTCGTTAAATAAGACGTGCGCAGGCGCGACAGTCGTATACACAAGCGAGTAGTGTATAATACCTTTGAGCATGATTTTTCTTTTGCAAATTGTGTCGATTCTACATTAGCCGAAGGAACTTCGTTCCTACCTGGTGTCCCACGACACCACATTTCTTTTTTTTTCATAAAACGGTTTCACATAATGACTTTGTCTAACTGTTCTGGTCATAACCATAGTTTAACATAATGTATATTGTTCATAATATTCTATCTTCTTCTTCCTTCCCTTATCCCATTATAAGTGGAATTAATCGGAAGATATTTTTTATAATTTTTACTCTCACAATGGTTTATTTATTAGTCCGGGCATTGTTATTATGCTTATCACATAAGTGGCAGAATAGCCGCCAATGGCAGACTCGTCCTTGCAGAGTCATGTAGACAACGCAGGTGCGGCGGGGGTGGCCCAGTAATTTTATGACTTTATGGCCCATTCTATACATCTGATCATCATTACAATTATCAATAAAATATATTATGATTCTAACTATTTATGATAATTTATAATTATGACAGATAAACTGCTCGGCGCCATCTAGTAGTAGTATTTAGAATCTTTGAGACTCCCATACTTTTCCAGAGACTGTATGGCTGGAAGTGACATGTAACAGATAATATTTTAGAATTGATATGAAAACGGGCGCGTTTATGTTTGTTAATAAATCTATTTCATTGAATTGTTTTGACATATTAGGTTTTTAATCTTGTGCTTACATAAGCAAACACGTTTGTTGTATTAGAGCCCCACTTAAATATTTAGTTTATTTGTTTATGTATTTTTGTTATAGACGCTATAACAAACAACAGAAATAAATCATCTAAGAAAATTTTCAACTGTCTTGCTATCACGGTTCATGGGATACAGCCTGGTGACAGACAAAGGGACGGGCAGATGGACGGATGGACGGACGGACTGCGGAGTTTTAGTAATAGGATCCTGTTTTTACTTTTCAGGTACAGAACCCTCGAAATTATTGTTTTCCGGCAGAAGTAAATCAAGATAATAGTTATTGATTGAGAACTCTCGCAAAAAGACAACGAGCTAAGAACTTCCACTCCTTCTGCTTGTTTGCTTTTTCATATACTTAAATATCTTAGTTTATATAAAACTCTGTCAAAATTACGAGGAAATATTGGTTAGAAACTTATAAAATCCCTCTTTATGGCCCGGGGCTAAAAGTTGTATTATTATACAATAAACACATAAGCTAATACATACAAGGAAAGCTTTTACAAACATTTGTTACGAGTACTTTAGATCTACGACAACATCGTGCGCTGCACTTCGACGGCTAATGGCGGTGGCTATATTTACTAAAGACCTCAATATATGTATCAATCGCAAATTAACGTGAAAACGTTATTCACTGTAGGTATAAGTAGTGCACAATCAACACGTTTCTATCTACCTACAAGGGATTTTAATTAACAGTCAACTCATCTCAGTCCGTCTATATGAGCAACTTTTCAAATAATTGAATGGCATATACAGCTCTAGATAAAATTTGCGATCGGATGATCGAATATTTTTTATGGGAATGACGAATTTATTTTTTACTAAAAGTCTAAAATAATAGACCAAGTACGGATGTAGAGCTCCGAAGTTACATTTCACAACATGGGGACTTTATTTCCAAAAAATTACATGTTTATTTCACCTTAAATAAGTTATAACCGCAATGCATCTTAGTAATTGTATTCTAAGGATTACCTGTGTATTTTGTATGAAATCCTCACCATGAATACACAATTTTTTTTCCGATAGGTACTGGAGATTTTTATTTTTCCCGGCTCTAAATACAACCATTTACAAAGAAACTGTAGGTGCGCGAGTGTGTAGGCGGTTTCTTCGCTTTCACATTGTAGCCACATAGCATTGTAGCGATCGTCAGCAATAGAATGGACAAAATCCTTTCGAGCAGAAAAATCGCCTGAACAAACAGGTGGTTAGACATTTATTTGTCAGTCACTCACTCACTGATCAATTCACTGTGCAGTGATTGCGTCAGTCCTTAGACAAGTAGGTAATTGCATGTACTTATTTATATACAATATTTTTCTCACTCTCTCATCTTATCGCACTCTAGGTAATATTCTGCGAGCTATGTTGTTTTAGAACCATTTTCTTTTTACTTAGCTCGTTGTTTGGAATTCTTGGTAGTGAGATTATTGACACGATGTCATCATTGATGACGTCAGGCCAGCATCAGCTAATTGTGATTTTCAGTTAGTTACGTATTCTTAGTTTTAAATTATGTACAAAAAGCAAATTATAATATGTACTATGACATAGTAAAAAAAATTTAAAATGTTTTTGACAACGTCCAAAAAAATGATAAAATAACCCGAACATAATCTACCTTTAAGAAAAGTGAACAAAATCACAGTCAATGTTTTTTTAACCTTCCAGCGAAAACATTAAAAACCTACATACAAGCTATGTGTATAGCCACTTCTTGTCACCAACGCAAAATAATATGAAAATCCCCAGGCTTTCAAAACCTTTGAATTATATGAAGCACTTTTTGCCTTATATAGAATTCTCACCTCACAAAATTATTTTTAAATGAACTTTTATTCATTGATCAATCAGTACCTATTAAAAGTCTTTCTGAAATGAGGTCCAATTTTCATTAAAATATGTCTGAGATGGTTTTTTTTTATTTAAGGAGTTACTAGTAAGGGATTCTATGTAATGGTATGCGTATTTTTGAACTATTGTAAAAGTTTTTATTCAATTACCTAGCTGTACTCTAAATGTAGATTCCTAACTTCGCATGACAAAAAAACCATCGAAATTTCAGAACGAAAAATTAAGCGATATGGCCTAGCACAACATCGCTGTTTTGATTAACTTTTCTAGCGTATAGGCGACCATACGCTTAGCGTGCGTAGTATCTGGTATTTCAGTTCTAGGCTCTGTATACCGCGTAACAAATTAGAATGTTCTAAATATTTATGTATGTAATAGTAGTAAATAAATAGAATATTACTATCTTTGAGCGCTAGCGGTAAAATAAAGTCCAAGTCTGCTGGAAGAAATTTCTTTAGAAATCAATCATGACGTCCACACCGTATCCTGCGACGGCGACTCCTGACTGTTTATTCCGGTGGCCTCTTGTGTCGAATGGAACACCACTTCGTGTAGTAAATCAATTTAAATATCTTGGCCATATGCTTACGGATCGACTCAACGACGACCTTGATATAAACAGGGAGCACAGAGCGTTGACAGCCCGTTACAATATGCTTGCTCGCAGGTTTGCACGATGTACTAAACAAGTAAAACTCACGTTATTTAGAGCTTATTGTCAATCATTTTACTCGTGCAGCCTGTGTGTGAAGTATACGCGGGGGGGCTTACAATGCTCTACGCGTCCAGTATAATGATGCGTTGAGGATGCTGCTGAGGCTGCCGCCGCGTTGTAGTGCGTCGGGTATGTTCGCCGAAGCACGAATAGACGATTTTTATGCTATAATGCATAAGCGGGCTGCCTCGGCGCTGCAGCGTCTCCGAGGGAGCTCTAACATTATCCTTAGCACCCTAGCGGCCAAAATTGATGGGCCTTTTGTAAGGCACTGGGCAGATCTGCTCGTGCATAGAATGGTTACTTTTATAAGGTTTTATTTGTAAATTTTCAAGTGTACATTAACCAATAAAATAAAATAAATACAAATTACCAGGGTATACATACCGAAACTATATTGAGTATAATCTCTGCTATTTGAACCCGACCATATGATACCATACACTGGCATTGTTGAGCATTCTGATTGAAGATTATAACAACTTTTATCAGTAAAGATATTTCCAAGTCATTCCATCTAATCCCGCTCTTCCCAGCTCTTTGACAACTTTTTCTTTACCTACTCATAATTCTTTTGAAGGATCGCGAAGGGATAGACCCAAGTCGGCCCTAAGTTAATTTACACTGTCATGTAACCCTTTATGTAGTACCAGCTCTATATTATAAGGATGATTATGCAAAAATAAAAAGGGTCGAAATTGCCTTTCACAAAAAATGTAAATAGAAGTTTGTTATAAGACAACTATAAAGATTTTCAGTGTAGGTGTTTATACACAATTTTAGTTTTTATTTATTTACTTACATGTTTTAATGCTTTACAAATATATCAGAGAAAAAGTTTGTAAAGATGGATTAATGGATGTTTGTGCCGCTTTTAACGCTTGTTTCGGCTGGACAGATTAAATTTGGCGTTGTTTATTACATGGATTAACATATGGGATATTTTTTAATCCGGAAAAATGTGAGATTCGCGTGGGAGTGTCAACGAACTTCCGTGTGACCACGGAGTAGGCAACGCCGCGGACGACAGATAATATTAACAGAAACAAACATAATAATTAAGTGTTTATTACAGTGGCGAATTCACACATTTAACGCCAGTAGGCTATTCATATTTTGCCGCTCTTAAGCTGCGTTCACTGAAATATCATATATAGAAGCACCTTTTTACCTTCTCGGCAGAGAGGGTGCAATTGGCCTCAAATTTGCCGCCCCCCAAAAATGTGTCGCCATAGGCTTTAGCCTACTCAGCCTATTGGTAAATCCGCCACTGGTTTATTAACTATGTTCCATGGTGTACTGTTAACTACTTACAGCGATTTTGTGAAACTTTACCACGCAATAAACGAATTGAATTGAATTAAGGTTTTGGGTTCAAAGGTTAAGTCCGAGCCTTCACTGTTTATAGGACTTATAGAATCCTACGAAACCTAAGAAATCTTCGGAGTGTCAACTAGTAATAGATGTCTTTAAATGTGATCAAAATATTTGCACTGAGGTTCTATTCAACATTTCGGAAATGCAACATTTTGCAAGTTCAACTTTTCCGACCCAAAGGTCTGTAAAAGACAAATTTTGAATTGTGTCGAGCACTTCTTCAATTTCTTGTTCATTTATTCACATTGAATAACTTCTTAGTTTGTACAACCTTATATCTTTAGATCTCTTTTATTAGGGTTCCGTACCCTAAGTGTAAAAACGGGGCCTTATTACTAAGACTCTGCTGTCCGTCCGTCCGTCCGTCTGTGTGTCTGTCTGTCACCAGGCTGTATCTCATGAGCCATGTTAGCTAGACTTGTATATAATGGTACGGAACCCTTAGTGCGTAAGTCCGATTCGCACTTGGCTGGTTATTATTTAACTTAATAAACCAATTATTGGAATCACATGAAATAGTTATGTTACCTATTTTATTTTATATTCATGAACTAATTGAGAAAAATTCGTTAATTTACTATAAAAAGAGCTATCAGTGGTAACTTACAACACTTATCATGACAATTCGTGACGTAGTCTTAGCCCATTTCCCGTTTTCAACGTACCATTTTACAACATTTTTCTTTATCCATAGCAAGACAAAAGGAAATTACAGGTACTTAATTTTTTAACTAGGGAATTTCCTCATCTTCACATAAGCGTGTTCCGGGTTGCATCCCTACTGTGTTGCTTTGAAGCCCGGGGTACCAACGCTTTCCGGGTTTTTCTTCTCTTAAAATGATATGTGTGTAAATGATCATCCAAGAATAGGTACGTATGACCGTACGGAGTGGTAATCTTACGACATTCATAGGTCGAGCGGTAGTCCTACACAATGGCTCGTTTTCTAAGGTTTTCAATTTATAGCTTGTGCGCCATTGCCATCTCTCACCGGTGGGCGTAAGCACCGGTATGTATGTATATGTAATTTTTTCTAAATTTATATAAAATAAATACCATTTTTGAATACTTTTAAAGAAAGACCGAATTCGAAAAAAAATTATGACATGATTCCTGAGGTTGATATACTTATTCTATTAAAAACAAATTATTATAAGCAGTAGGTAAATATTTCATATATTCGTACTATTTTTCTACGTTCCCGAATACATTATTTACAAATTCAATATCTATCATACGTACCTACCACAAAAACTGCACACCGAAAAATCTTTTATACGGGCATGGACCTACCTACCTTCTACTTCTTTATAGAACCTGTCCAAAGATACAGCTGCGCGACAAAAAATAATTGTGCATGTTTGAAAAATGGTTCCCCTTTGGTTGATCAACAGTTATTCAACAAATTTACAGATAATAAGCAACAAAATACAAAGTTATCATTTCGCAAATCAACGTTCCATTTAGGTATTTATAATTCACAAACTTTGTGCCGCGGCAGCGGCACAGTAGTTATGTTTTTAGCGGCGGAAACGACTTATCTTTGTTAATCGAGTTCAGCGCATTTCGACTTGTATTAGTTAGGTTAGGTTAGAACTTAGACCACAACGCGCGAGCCGAGCGAACGAAGCGAGCGTGCCGCGGCAGCGGCCGGCGAAGCGCCAGAAACGACTTATCTTTGTTATTCGAGTTCAGCGCATTCCGACTTGTATTAGTTAGGTTAGGTTAGAACTTAGACCACAACGCGCGAGCCGAGCGAACGAAGCGAGCGTGCCGCTACAGCGGCCGGCGAAGCGCCAGAAACGACTTATCTTTGTTATTCGAGTTCAGCGCATTCCGACTTGTATTGGTTAGGTTAGGTTAGAACTTAGACCACAACGCGCAAGCCCAGCGAGCGAAGCGAAACGAAAAAAAACCAACAAATTCACAACGCATACATTCACATCGGCAGCAAACTTAAATGTGGGTTCATAGATAATTAATGACACAGGTATATTTGACCGAGGCACAACGCATGAATCACGTTCCGTTTTACTTTAAATGATTGAACACGCATTGTGAAAATTATTATATTTTAATGGTAATTTATAAATTAATGATATTTAATTTAAAAAAGCAAATAGAAATTTTAGTAAACAAACAGTTGTGACGTTAAATTTATTTAAAGAAAACAATATTAAGGAAACCAAACTCTTTATTTCGAATTTTAACAATTTAGGTACCGAAATAAGAAAAATGCCACAGATAGGGGTCGTAGGTTTGCAAGGCACGAGATTCGTTGATTCAGGGAAATGGAAGTACTCAGCTTTGGTGTACAGCCCGGCTTCCGAATAGCGGAAAGAGGACGAGGTCCAGCTCGCTGCCGCTTTTATATGGTCAGCGCGGGGTGCGGTGCGGTGAGGTGCGGCGCGGAGCAGGAAGGTCGTCGTCACACAGTTTGTAATTGAAATTTTGTCAAACAAATTATTTGTGAAATATTTTTTTTGGTTTTTGTAACTTGTTGACATGTCAGTATGTCTTTTAAAATTTTTATTAATAATGCATTTTTGAAATGGCTGCTTGTTTGCGTTTTGATGTCCTGTTAAAGCATTAGTATGCGTTATGAAACATTGACAAATGTTGCTTGTGAAATGGTAATTTGCTAATGAATTGTGAAAAATGATGTGGAAAGGATCCACTAACGATTCATACGCTGTCAAGAAAATCGTTCTGACATGGAGTTTGCAGAAATTGGCTTTGTTTTTTCAAGAAGCGACAAGAGCTCATTATATTTGTCAGCTTTGTCGCAGACAACCACACAACCCTCTCTGCCAATGCCTTTTTAATACTTGAAAGCTTCTGCCCCTTCAATGTTGTGTTAGTGTACGTGTAGGTGCAAACGCTCCTTATTAAGTAAAAAAAGTTACTTATTCTGTTTCTATAACCTTTTGATTTGAACTTAAGTTAGTTGCAGAGAAAGGTAAAACTCCAGGAAGGTAGGTAAAGGAATTTTGATAGGTTTTTTACCTTCGTAAAATGCTGATTTGCCGCTTAATGATGCCGCTAGATTTCTGAGGATCGTAAAAAAACAAGGGCCACGCTTAGCACGATGGTGATGGGCTTAAAAAGGAAAACAGGAATCAGAAATTACGACAAGTTGCTAGTTAGCACCTTATGTCTCTTGATTTATATTATACTTATTTAAGATTTGCGCAAAAGAATAATTAGGTATTTAATTAGAGTTTCAGTCCTGCCAAAGCCCTTTATTTCTCTTAGCGGCGTTCCCGGTTGCATCACCAGCTGAGCTGCATCGGTGCCCGGGGTATGCAAAAATGATCAATTGCGCCAAATGCGACATAACTAAGTTTCTGGGGTATCTCATTTCAGAAAACGGAACGATAACTTGGATTTGAAAGTGCAATGAAAGCTATACAATAATTTCCGCACACCAAAGACAGCATAAGAGCTCAGACGGTTTTTGTGTGTTAAAGCTATAGATACCGTACCGCTTATGTATCGTTGGATAGGCTTATAGAGAAAATCATACAAGTACCTAATTTTACTTACTCATGTAATTTATTTAAGTACCTACCTAGATATAATAATGTACGTACATTTACAATATGTAACAAAAACCCTGTCCAATCCTTATAGGAGCAACTCAGACCGTCAATATGAACAATTTTTCCTATGGGACCAATGCTTGAACTCTAAGAAAAAAACAACATTTAATACAAATTGCCGGCCCGGCCCGGCATTTCAAGCATTAGTCCCATAGGAAAAGTTATCCATATTGACAGTCTGAGTTGCTCCTACAAGGATCGGACAGGGCTTTTGTTACGTACTTTATACATAATACAGATGTAATCTGGTCAATGGATGTACTGCTGAGTAATATTAGTACTATTTGAATATTAACCATAACAAAACATTTTATTACAAACGTCCTAGTTCCAAACCGAACCTTTGAAGGTTAATATGATAATTCATTCTTATCTTTCAGGAAGCTATCATGACCGTGAAATAAAATTCATTCACTGTAAACTGTGTTCGAGGCCGAAAATCCTGCATATCTACATAATAATGCTTAAATACAGAGGATATTTCGCCCTTTATGCGAGTGCGGCAAGCGTGAGAGCCCAAAAAGTATAAAACAACCGCACGGTTTTTGGGTTTATTTGTACTAACAGGGAGCCATGGCTTCCTTTAGTTATGCTAGCATGGACATACAAATACACCGAAAAGAAGCGGGAATGTTTGCTGACCAAAAATATTGTAAGTAATATACTTAGTAGGTACATATCTTTCAGAATATACCTTCTCGTAGTATATCAAGCTGAAAAGGATTCAACGTTCGACGTTCCAAAAGTGGGCTTTACCCGCTTTGCCGGATTATACTAAGATCGTGGGATCGACTTCCAGCGCGGGCAGAATGTAAGTGCTTAGTGTGGGTTGTGTAGAGTTAGGTCAAACAAATTGTTTGGAAATAAAACGTTACAAAACAATGTCACTTGTCATTCCTTATTTCCATTGTCAGCGTGATTTAAGAGCGGACAACCCGTCTTACTCCTAATACAAAAGGTCGTACGTGATTACGGCGTAGTAACAGATCTTTCTTTAAAACTTTTGAACTAACAGGTATCTTGTGCGTTATTTTTAGGTTTCTACAGAAATAAAAATAAAAATTTGGAAAAATAAATTAGTAAACGCCTTCAAAATCTGCTTCTCTTTTTTGCACAAATTTAGCTTAAATTCAACCGTTCATAAAGTACTCATAAATTGTAAAGGTAAAAAAATATTACGGTACAAACCTCGCAAATGTTATGCAAATTTTAAATTAAATTTTTTTATTGCACACACTTGCAAGACTTACAGATAAACACGTATCACCTGGAACAAGTTTTAAAAAATTTCCGCACCCTATGAATAGCTAATAGGTGTTCGTTCAATTGATAATTGAACGAACACCTATTACAAATAATACTAATTTCGCTCAATAGAATGTAAAACGAGCCCTCAGGCGCTATCTCTTCCTTTTTGCTTTGCCTCTTTTTCTAGCATTGCCCTAGATGAAATAACAAGCTTTTCAAACTATGCTCGCGTTGACGACAGAGCGGCCGGAAAGGGCCGCCTCAAGAGCACTATTAGATCATAAGACTGGTATTTCATACCAGTAAAATAAAATTAGGTCTATGTTTCAAACAAATCCCATAGAAAATTTAAGTAGGTTTGTTTAGGCATTTAGAAAAAAAGTTTCGGATTAGACTTGTAGGAAATCAAACAATTGATTATAAAAGTAGTTGGAAACTCTCCGCTAGTTTCCAACAAGTCAAATCAGATATTTTTTGGGTTCCAAAGGGTAAAAACGGGACCCTATTACTTAGACTCCGCTGTCGTCCATTCGTCTGTCTGTATCTCATGAACCGTGATAGCTAGACAGTTGAAATTTGATCCCAGATGATGTATTTCTGTTGCCGCTATAACAAAAAATACTAAAAACGGAATTAAATCAAATATTTTAGTGGGGCTCCCATACAACAAACATGATTTTTATAAACGAATTATAAGGAACCCTGCGTGCGGGAATCCTACTCGCACTTAGCCGGTTATTTATACTTTTTTGTCAATTTATTTATTTACTAGCGGTACGCTTCGAACTGGTATGCATTATACAATTATAAACCTACGAGAGAGCGTTTTTATGTTCGCGGAATGGAGGGTAAGGGGTGGAAATAAAAATAAACAAATTATTTTTCTTTTTCAATATATTCACCTGCAAGACGGATACATTTTTCAGACCTTTCAATTAATTTATTTATACCCTCATAAAAAAATGTTTTATCTTTGTCTTCAAAATACACTGAAACTGCCTCCTTAACTTCATCATCGGTGGTAAATTTTTTACCCCGAAGCTCTTTTTTCATTTTTGGGAAGAGGTAATAATCACTCGGGGCTAGGTCTGGGCTGTAGGGTGGGTGGTTTAAAATATCGAAGCCCACCTTATGCAGGGCAGCCAACGCAACGCGACTCTTGTGGACGGGCGCATTGTCGTGCAAAAGCAGCACACCCTTCGTCAATTTTCCCCGTCTTTTCTCTTTAATGGCTTCTTTTAGTCGCTCTAATATTGAAGCGTAGTATTCTCCGGTTATAGAAACACCTTTATCTGTATAATTGATCAACAATATTCCTTCTGAGTCCCAAAAGACCGTTGCCATGAGTTTCCCAGCTGACTGTGACACCTTAAACTTCTTGGGGGGTGATGTGCCCTTTTTATGCCACTGCATGGAGTCTTGTTTCGACTCAGGTTCATAATCATGAACCCAAGTTTCGTCTCTAGTAACAATTTGACTCAATACAACTTCCTTGTCGTCACTGCAGAGGTCCAAAAATGCACGTGAACACTCTACGCGTTGTTGCTTTTGCGGCGGCGTGAGCATTCTCGGTACCCATCTTGCGCTGACCTTAGTCATGCCAAGATGATCGTGCAGGATTTTAAAAATGGTTGTATCGGATACTCCAACCATTTCTGCGAGTTGTTTCTTCTTTAATCGAGCATCTTCGAGTACAATTTTTTCGACTTTTTGAATAAGTTCTGGCGTGGTCACCTCGATGCTCCTGCCCGGCCTCGGGTCGTCTTCAAGGGATTCCCTTCCTTGTTGAAACAAACTGTGCCACTTGTATACCATGGTTTTTCCTGGACAAGAGTCACCGTAAACCGATGACATCCCATCCATTATGGTCGCAACTGATTTTCCTTGCTTGGTAAGGAACTTTATAACGGCACGATATTCGATTTTTTCCATATTTCACTTTTCACTCCCGATTATGTTGCTTGGTTGACGATAGCTCAAAGACTAATTGTCTGATAACAATGAAACCTCGTATTTATACTAATTATGAGTCACTGAACGCGTTACGTTCCTAATGAGCCTAATCACCCCCCTCCAACCCTCTCATTCGGCGAACTTAAAAACGCACCCTCGTATCTGTTAAATCACTCTGATAACTGCATTTAAGTCCGTTACGTAGTCGTAGTTTAAATGATCTAGACTACAACATACAGAAGGACAGATGACGGAAAGCGACTTTGTTTTAAACTTTGTATTGATTTACACTGTATCAACAACGATACATGGTGGATTTTCGCACCTGAATAATAGTTTGGGGAAAAAGTCTTTTCGCATTTTATATGAAAATTCAAAACATTTTTTAATATAGTTTATTTACATATAACTAAAGTATGTAAGTACCATTTTGTTCGATAACTTTTTGCCAACTTATAGGTAGGGACATGATCCCATTGCTATAGAAATTTTGGGGCTTCTGATCAAAAAACTGCGTCAAGTAGTTTTGGCAGTCCTCTCGTGATGTTGACCTGACACTGCCTAAAGAATTCTGAAGAGACCGAAACAGGTGGAAATCTGAAGGTGCCAGGTCAGGACTATACGGCGGATGCATTAACACCTCCCAGCCAAACTCTCTTAATTTTTGCTGAGTGGTTAAAGATGTGTGAGGTCTAGCGTTATCATGATGAAAAACCACACCCCTTCTGTTGATTAATTCCGGCCGCTTTCTCTCAACTTCTTGCTTTAATCTTATCAGTTGTTCGCAGTAGTTCTGAATCGATGGTCCTGCCTGGTGGTAACAGCTCATAATGAATAATGCCCTTCCAATCCCACCACACACACAGCATCACGTTGTTGCGAGTTAACCCGGGTTTCGCCAGTCTGTGAAGCCTGACTGGCCTTTGACCATGACCTTTTTCGCACGTTCTTGTAGTACGTGATCCACTTTTCATCACCAGTTATCAATTTCTTCAAAAATGGTTTGGTCTCATTACGCCGTAATAAAGAATCACAAATGAGTACACGGTTCATTAGGTTTCTTTCAGAGAGCTCGTGAGGTACCCAAATACCGAGCCATTTTTGTGTACCCATTTTTTTTCAAATGCGCCAATACTGTTTTGTGGTCAATTCCCAGTTCTTCAGCTACATCGTAACTACGGATATGCCGATCATGCTCCACTTTTTCTAAAATAGCATCCATTTTATCCGTAACAGGGCGACCAGATCGAGCGACGTGCATCTTTGACATCAAAATTTCCGGATTGAAAACGCTTAACCAAATTTGTGCTACTCTCACAGATACTGCACTAGGTCCATAAACATCGCAAATTTTTTTCGCGGCTTGCTTTGTATTTTTACCTTTTTGGTAGTAAAATTTTAAAATGTATTTAATTTCTTCATACCTTCAAGACGAGTGAATCTATTCACTCATCTTGACGGTAAGAAAAACAAATGAAAATCACACATTTTCCTAATTTGAATTTGGAATTATCTTCTTTAAAATTTAAACTTTTAAATGATACCAAAACCAGCTAGGTACAAATAGTATAGCCAAAGTGGTTTTATTACAAGTTCATACATACTATATGCGAAAATACTTTTTCCCCAACCTAATATAATAATTAGGGAATTACCCAAGTACCATTATTTTGAGTTTTCGAAACCGCAAACTGCTTTTTGGAATAGGATTCGGCGCGAAATCCAGCATGGTGGAATACGTTTTGTATGTTTGTTGTGTACCACATAGTTTGATATGAGAAAGCCAATGATTAGTGTGTATCATTTCTTACGTTTATCTACTTTCTGAATGTTATTTATAAAATTGTTCAAATTTAAAAACCACATCATATTCATAAGATTTTTATTGCTTGCTACCATACATATAATTTTTTGCATATACATAAACATTACATAATTGAATAAAATGAGATTCAATTGATTTATTTACCATAAATTGATGTAATCATCGAGGTCTTATTATATGTGTACTTTAGTATATATATATTCAGTCTTATAGGTACATACTCACAGATTGTAGGTTGGTAGGTAATGTTTCAGAAATACAGTCTGAAATTGAGAATTAATTGTTCATTTTTAGCACCAAGCCTGGCATATCTCCATTCTTTACTGAATTCCCAAACTAATAAAGAACGTTACAAGAATAAGCAATCAGAAAAGTTTTTAACGGAATGGTAAATTACACTAAAATTATAATTATCGTAACGAAAAGAAATACAGATTGCAAATATAATAACAAAGAATAAGCTATATCAATATTTGATGGATCTATAAATTATTGTTTTTGTTAAAATAATGTAATTTACAAAAATTTATTTTTGCCTTAAAATTTACATGGCCCTAAGGCATTGTGCTAATAATGTAAGAAAATTGAAATACTGTTAACAAGAAATGAGTTATGTATTTATTATTCAAATATTTTTGTCTAGTATGCTAGTATCTATCTACATAAGACCTCAGATGAGTATAGATACAATAACAACACAACTATAAGAATACAAGGGAATGCTAAAAACAATTAATTTCACAGGTACTACCATTGCAAGACAGTAACATTCTTGTGCTTAATTACTCAAATTAAACAGAAAATATACGTAGGTGCTCCGACATTAATGATAAGTATCTAACTTCGTTTTGTAATCATGGCTTCTGGAATGTATAAAAAAATGTCATTTACTGTTTCCAGAAACTCAATACACATTATGTTTAATCCACACTGGATGATTCTAAACAAGGTTAAATAAGTATTGTAAACAAGTTGTGAATTTTGAATGGGGCACCTTTATGCACAAGACCAAATGCACTGAAACTAATTTGAACCCAGATCAAGGCTTTGGTGGGCTAATTACTGGATGCTTAACAACTTTTTCCGAGGAGTATAATCATAGACCTAAAATTTTTTTGTATGGTACTATCGACATATAAAAAAAAATATTAGAAGATTGTGATCCAAAATGTTTTCATACAAAAAACAACGGTTTTCCCCCCTTAAACGTCACAGCAGACTTATCCACTCGTAAACGGAATGTTGACGTATCAACTCGAGAAGATTAGTATTCTTTATATGGAACTCCATTCGTAACGTAATCGTGTCGCCTCGGGACCAGATCCACCGCTTTACGGGTCGATCAACTTGCGGTCCCCGCGCTTACGGCTCGTCATCCACACGCTTACGTCTCTCCGTACCCTAGCTTACGTCTCTTCTTCCACCCTCGCTCCTCGCACCCATCCCGCGGCCTGCTTAGGGCACTGATTGCGTGCTGTCATTCACAAGGCAACTTCCAGTCGTCTTGCGCGCGTTTTATGTATTTGTAGGTGAGATTTCAAGCAAAAAGTAACGATGCAAAGGGAGAAACTGATTGAAGAAGTGAGAAAGTATCGACCAGAACAGTTTGCGAGCGGTAAACGCGGCATCGCCTAGCAATAGCCAAGTCGACGTACCGAAGCTGATCCGGTTTGGTTACGTGCCTACGTCAGAATGACGTCTGATGGACGGCGCGGTAAAAGACGATATCGTGTCGATCCGTTTCCGAGTTGATTAGTCTGCTGTGACCTTAAACCTACTCCGACCTTGATGATTTTTTTTAAATCATGTAGAATTTGCGAAAGGATAGAGCCGTACATTCTGATTTTTTTTTTTAATTTTTCATGGTGAAAGTTGTTCAGTATCGTGAACCAAATACTTTTAGAATATTTTGCTGGTTGTTGTGGGAGATCGACTAATTATTTAATTTTCTTTTCACAGTAAAGCATATTTAATGTAACTGCATCTTACAATTTCAATTTTCATAAAATATTATGACGCTATTCTTATAAACTAAAAAACATTACCGTGTATAAGCGACCTTATATATACCGAAGACATTTCACATATCTAATACTTTTTAAGAACTATGTTCCATATTTTGTGCTTCACAATTAAAATAACTAATATATAAAGGCAAATACAAGGAATAATATAAATCACAACATGGGAGATAATAAGATTACTTACTTCGAGTTTACATAGAATTTCAACAATTATTAAGAATATAATAATTAATAAATAAATTAGAATATATTAAATTTATCTCACAACACGATAATAGCTAAAATCCACTAATAAACAACGCATTAAAAGTAAAGAATGTGCAGAATTGTTAATTTTTTCGCTACTACATGGCCAATATGCAAAATACAATATATAATACTTGTATAGCTAAATCATTGGTAAATTCGATAACGAAATATCAAATGATTGTATTATTTTGTAAATATTATTAAAACTGAACAGTTAATTCTAAATACAAATACATATTTGACAAACTATTATATATGTTGCTTCTTCTTCTTCTTTCGAGTCGAATGGCTATACAAAATCAAAATATTATTTATAACAAATTTGACCAGTGCTTGGCTACGGCAACTGCCCGATCATTTGCCTCGTTGAGGTCCTGCATTGTGCAGGGTGTAGGGCATATGGGACAGGACAGTAGATTTGTCATTGACTGGACAACACCGCAGTCGCACTTGTCTTTTTTTATATGTTGCTTAAAATGTATAACACGTAACAATTTAAAAATAAATGCACAAACAAAAACACTAATACTAAAAGGAATGCTTAAATTTAGGAAGCTACAGGTATACACTGGACAAAGTTGTATAAATCGGTAAGTATCTAGGTATGTATAATGTATATTTTAAAAACATTATAGTTGGGTATATTTAAAATGGAGCAATAAGGATCAACTCTAGTTGCAAGTCACTGATGTAACCCATTTTAGTCTCGGTCACAAATCATACGTACGAAAGGGATAGTCTGGTTCCATCGTGGTTCACCCGTATCTGTCTAAGGTGTGACATAATGTTATATTAAGGCATTTCAGGCACGCAAATATTATTTTAAAGCTAAGATTCCAGCTGAAGCGCAAGCCACATTAACCATGTCCTTTACCATTCGGTGTATCACACCGAATGGTAAAGGACAGCGAATAGCAGGGCATGGCCGTCAATGTAGCGCGCCATGCGATGTCACTTGCGTGTTCAAATCGCAACTTTCATGCCTGACGACTGCCTGATACAAAAGACGTTCATGCCTGCGCCAAAACGTAAGTGGCTTGCGCTTAAGAATGTTAATTTCATAAATTAACGTTCGAGTGATTGAATGCTGTGTAGCGTTGGTCCTAACTACTCCACAAGCTACTTGTACTTCACATTTTTGTATACGTACTTAAGGCAAATTCGTTAAAAATAATCAATTTGATCATGCAGTACATTAATCCTGGATCATCGTTTTAAATCGAGTCTACTTTTATTATGAGTCAATATTTATTTATTCATTGTTGAATTGCCACAATTAGCTTTGCTGTTTGTTGCTCATCAAATTCCGTAACATGAAGACTCAAATCATTGCAGATGTTTTGATTGTTATAACCCTCTGTATAGCAACTGTAATTAATTTTCCCAAAAAAGGGCAAAACCCGTCAAGTGTTAACATTATGCACAACTAGCTTGTTCGTTGCGGGCATAACATCACTTGGGCTAATAGTAATCTAATCAGAAACAATGGAGTAATGTTAATTTCCTCAGTTCAGTTTTAGCTAGCATTCCCGGTGATGCTCATTATTTTGTATGTGGCGTAGAGGTAGCGTTTAAGCATCAGTCTTTAAGCTTTAAAATAGAAGTACTTTATTCTACATGAGCATGTGACGGCAATTATAACGGACAGTTTCAATCCAAGCGGAGCTAATGAAAATGAGGATAAATCGAACACAATTTTAAATTTCTAAATGCTCTTGCGCAATTGCTAAAGGGAAGACACTGAATTCTTAGATACTAATTTGTATTAATGGTGAATATCAAAATTGTAGTCGTCAAAAAGAGATATCGAAGACTACATATCTAAATAGATACTTAAAGATACTTTAGTCTGGCTAATAGATTTTAGAAAAGAACGGCTAGAAAAATAAAGAAATCAATATAAAGCGCCAAAAAAACGACAGCACATTCCACTGTTTAACAATTTAACAATGTATTTGAACGCGAAATGCCTCACTAGAAATTTATAAAAATTCTACTGTGGTGGAGGTCAAGTGGAGGTCCATAGTCTCTGCCTACCCTTTTGGGAAACAGGCGAAATAATACGTATGTACTGTGGTACAGAAACATTGCCGGTTTCATGTAAAGACCTAATGGATTAAATTCTTCGTTGTATTTTTTTTTTACATTTTGTTTCTAATTTATAAGAAAGATACCGTCTTTTATTTAAAAATTATCCATTTTTTTTCAAATTTCGTTTCTCTTGATTTTAATTTGTATTATTTTTTACTGGTTTATCTGGTACACTCTTCTTATTTTGTTGAAAATAGAAACAAAAATAAAGGATGATTAACATCGATGGTTTGCAATATAATTATTTCTGGCAAAAAGCTAATAAAAAGATAATGCTTACTCAAATATGAAATTCACGTTTTTCCAAGATTTACGTTTTTTTTTTCACTTTTATTCTAAATTGGCTTATTAATCACGTTTATGATATTATGACATAGTGAAAAAAAGAGATTCAGAGTGCAAAAAATTGCATATTTTCTATACTTTACAAGAAAAACAAACGAGATAAGTTTATGTACTCAAAAGCGCTAGAATGAATCAAAAACAACGATAATGTTGCTAAAATAAACAAATTATGATGACTACATGACTACATGAGAGGCAACTTGTTCATATGATGTGCTAGAAATAGGCTAGTTTCCCACGATCATATTTTTCAAACTTTTTTTGCTGTTACCAGCGTAGTTACCCGCATTTTCAAAGTGATTGGATATATGCCACGGGTATCTCAAAAATCAGTGGCAAAAAGTATTGTGTTAATGTAGGTAAAACAGTCTACATGCCATTTAATTGCAATCTATTCAGCCGTTTTGGCGTAGACGCAGAACAAACATTCATTCATACATCCTTAAAAACTTTCGCATTTATGATATTAAGTAGAATCATTGGGCGGTCTGTGACGTCACGATATTGGTACAGAACATACACGCGGAAGTTTCCGTCACCATTCTTAGAATAAATTGACAAAAATGAGCCCTCTCAAAAAAAAAGTAAAAAATGCGTCATCATCAAATTGCCTGAAACAAAAACAATAGTCACACAAAGTTAGTGACCTATTCTCAGGAAACTAACCTATTATAACCGCAATATTATGCAATGGTATATGAAAATACTGGTAGAGGCGAAAATTCCTAACATTTCAGAAAGAAAGCACTGTTATTATAAAGTCTAACAAATTATTTCATTTTCAGTAAAGCCAGTCCACAATACGAAGTCTACTGCTACCACTCCATAAGGAAAACATAATGTAAAGAACACTCACACATTCAATGTTGGCAGAAAATCATACAAATCTGGGTCGCAAAGACTATGCAATCAAAGGAAGAGTTTTAAGAGTGCCATTATCACACTAAATATTTAAAATATTATTAAAAAACACACAGACAGTTTATTGTGTTCGGCTTTGCCTGCACACATCCGAAATACGCAACCACCCTGTAAAAGTTTTGTGCAAAAACAAAATCAATGTTATCTATTTTTATTTTCGAATTTCGATTTTGTTATTGTTTCCTGGGGTAAATTCTTTCGCATCATGAACTAGATTTACTTTTCAAAAGAACTGAATTCTCCTAAAAAAAAACTTCAACATCCGGTACTTTTGGTGTGAGACGCTACGCTACTGACAATTTGTTAGACCTTATACATTGATTTACAGCATTATTAGTACTGAACACATAGGCATATTTGCTGATAGACTGGAGATCAACACTTTCACCTTAGGACTTTCGCACCAGCAAACAGCACGAACTGAGTCCCGTGGAGATCTTAGCTAGTTCGGAGAAGCAGATCGACCGTCTGGCAAAGTCTATCCTTTCGCAGAAAACCTGCAATGAGAAATTACAAATAATCATTATCTACACCTTACCCTGTCATCTGGAGTTGCCGCTCCTTCCACATCCCTATTTCCCGTCATACAACTATCTCCATATACATCCTTAAGCATTCTAACCATCTTTCTCACTAACCAACATCTTTGTTATATGTACGGTACGCCTCAAAAATGGAGTCTCAATTTCTCATACAAATATGAGAAATAGAGACTCCATTTCTGAGGCCTACCGTAATTCTCCTCCGCTCATAATATTGCTTTCTCAGTATCATCTGTTGGTTGCCTGGTTAAAAAGGCCTCAGGCTTTAAATCCGCCATTTACCCACATGTGTTGTAATTAAGTTAAATAAATATGACTTAACTATAACATTAGGGTTATATACTTGAGTACATAGAAGTATATATACTTGAGTATTACCCAGGATTTTAATATTTTCACTGTTTTTAATTTAATTTCTATTGCATCAGATTAATAAATCTGTTACCTTAAAAGATTCAGGTATTTCTTCAATAGCCCTATGTATAAGAGTCCCGTTGACATAGAGGCAGTTTGCGGCTTCATCCTCGGTCATTGAAAGGGTCTGGTACGAAAAAGTTGCTTCTCTCTCCATTCGCTTTAACAGTTCTTTTGCTTCTTTACTAGCGCCCACACAAAGTATATCGGGTCCTGCCACGGTGATGTACTTTTTCAGATTATGCGCCCCTTTTGATATCTAAAATATTATAATAATAATTTTAAAACTAATGGACACATTGTTCAAGTAAAATGTTGAATGTGTGAAAAACATATCAGATAATCCAAACGTTTAAAATATAGAAATAAATGTTTGCTTCAAACTTGCGAATCAGGCGCCATAAATTTTTGGGCAAGTCAAAGTTCGAGCTATCAGGCGGCTATGATTCCTGTTATTAGTGCTACTAATGGTGAGCATTTGTTAGTATGGCATGAAAATTGTAAGGTTATTCCAAAACTTTTTTTTGACATTCAAAGATTTGTTTTCTTCATACTTTTTTTCTAAGTGCCGGCCAGATTCCGGCCATGCAGCAGATGGTTAGTACTAGTGACGGTCAGCATTTGTTAGTATGGCATGAAACCAGTAGGGTGATTCCACAATGATTTATGGGCATCTGAAAAGTGAACTTTTTTTACATTTAAAAAAAAACGTCCCGGCTTTCAGGCGGCCACATTTTCAATTGTTAGTACTACCAATAGCGAGCATTTGTCAGTATGTCATGAAACCTGCAGGGTTATTCCACAACTTTTTATTGACATTCAAAGATTTGATTTTTTCATAACTTTTTTCTAAGTGCCGGCCAGATTCCAGCCATACAACAGATGGTTTGCACTAGTAACGGTGAGCATGTGTTAGTATGGCATGAAACCAGTAGGGTGATTCCACAATGATTTATGGGCATTTGAAAAATGAACTTTTCATACATTAAAAAAAAGTGCCGGCTGTCATGCGGCCACATATTCAATTGTTAGTACTTCTATTAGCGACCATACTAAGTACTTCTATTAGTACTTACAATTTAAATCGTGGCCGCCTGAAAGCAGGCACTTTTTTCAAAAACGTATGAAAACTTCACTTCTTTGATGCCCATAAATCATTGTGGAATCACCCTACTGGTTTCATGCTATACCATCACAGTGCTAACCATCTGCTGCAAGGCCGGAATCTGGCCGGCACTTAGAAAAAAAGTATGAAAAAATCAAATCTTTGAATGCCAATAAAAAGTTGTGGAATAACCTACAGGTTTCATGACAAACCAACAAATGGTCGCTAATAGAAGTACTAACAATTGAAAATGTGGCCGCCTGACAGCCGGCACTTTTTTTTAATGTATGAAAAGTTCATTTTTCAAATGCCCATAAATCATTGTGGAATCACCCTACTGGTTTCATGCCATACTAAAACATGCTCGCCGTTACTAGTGCAAACCATCTGCTGCATGGCCGGAATCTGGCCGGCACTTAGAAAAAAAGTATGAAAAAAACAAATCTTTGAATGTCAATAAAAAGTTTTGGAATAACCCTAAAGTTTTCATGCCATACTAACAAATGCTCACCATTCGTAGTACTAACAATATAAATCATAGCCGCCTGGTAGCTGGAACTTTGACTTTGGGCCCAATTTGAATTTTCTCCTTTATATTTATTTTCTGGGTTAACTTTTTTATTTTACAAATATATGTATTTATATGCAGACGACATTTTTTATAGCAATATTCACTGACACTTACGAATAGCTGACATACAAGCAACTTTATTGTCACAATCACAATGAGGAAAATGTAATCATCATCAGCTGTATAGTATAAAATAGCTTTTATTGTTGGTGGTAGGTTTGGTATGTGACCTGACCAGTTTTAACAGTTATACAACAACATAAGGGTACTAAAAAAAAGAATGATTAAATGCAGGAATAGGCTAGATCATGTACTCTCATCCAACTGAACATCTTTCTAAAGAAACCAAAGATTGAATAGAATAGAAGTAAATACGAGTTTTGTTGAGATCAGTATAGAGCCATAGACAAATTAGTCAAGAAAAAAATTATACAAGACATTATAAATTATAATACTCAAACAGTTAACTTGACTTAGAAAAATATCAAAAGATTGCAAAAGTTTGTTTTTTAGTTTTCTAATTACCTTTATAGGTGTGCAAGGGAATTCTGGAAAGGCTTCTGCCACCGCACTAGCTCCGGCTTCGTTGCTTGTCTCAGAAATCCCTACGAAGAACTCTCGACCTGAAATTAAAGGTATGGCGTAAGCAATAACAAATGGTTCCGCTAACAAAGCTATATTACTACTAGCTGACCCGGCAAACGTTGTTTTGCCAAAATTGAGGATTGTATGTATTTTTGTATGTTGTATCATAAAAAAATAGAAATTAAAAATTTTGTCTAAAAAATAAATAAAAAATTTAGGGGTGGACTACCCCTAACATTTAGGGGGATGAAAAATAGATGTTGGCCGATTCTCATAGATACCGGATAAGCACAAAAAATTTCATCAAAATCGGTCAAGCCGTTTCGGAGGAGTATGGCAACTAAAACTGTGACACGAGAATTTTATATATTAGATATTAGTGTTACATTTTCCACTGCTTTTCTTTCAGCCCGTAAGTGAAATATCGACGACCTCCGTGGCGTAGTGGTTACCGAGCGACATTCCATAAACCTGTTGACTTCGGCCAGGAAGCACACAGGCTTTTGTAGTTCAACTTCGCACTCCAAACCCCAGAGCTTTTCGACCGGTTTCCCTACAGGCCATTCGAGTAAGTTTTATCAAACAGTGTTTGCAAGTTTGTCTCACTTGATTGATTTACTAACTACAATAAGCGGTAGGGTTCGGCCGGTCCGACGGCCGAAATTTGGAGTGCGAATTTTAACTACAAAAGAATGTGTGCTTCCTGGCCGAAAGTAACAGGCTTATGGAATGTCGCTGGTAACCCGAGTTAGAAAATGGCCTTTTTTAAATTGTCCTGGGTCTTGGATCTTTGTCTATATATGTATTTATTATAAAATATAGTATCGTTGAGTTAGTCCCCCATAACAAGTCTCGAACTTACTCTGCGACTAGCTCAATCAGTGTAATTTGTTTCTATTTATTAATTTAAATATACCTCGGTATTTTTTGCACCAATAATATGCAATTTATCTTATACTTTAAAAGAGCTATATATATATATATATATATATATATATATATATATATATACACACACACAATTGGTAACGGAAAGGGGGTATCAACCCGAAAGGGCGTAAACATACTAATCAATGTAAAAAACTTTTACTATGGGACAATCCCTGAAATTGTGAAAAAAAATCTGCAGCTCCATACATTTTGGCACGGTAGGTATTTCATTTTATAAGGTGAAGATTGTTTTTTAGTTGTTGCCCAGCGAGTTTCATCTATACAACGTATTTGGTTCTCAAATGCAATATTCGCTTAGAAACATGATATTTATGTTATTATTTATTATTTATTATGTATGACTGATTTAAAATACCCATTCTTCGCGCTCATAAATTGTAACATTAAACAAAGCTGTGAATAGAAGTACATAAAAAGATGTATTTTTTCAGATAAGCAAAATTAACATGTAACATTATAGTTCTGTAGCCATCAACGTGTCCCCACAGTCCTAAATAGTTATCTATACTGCTATTTATAGTCAGATAGCAATAACAAAAAGTAATGAAGAATTTTTTTAAGTTTCACATCCCTCGAACATCGTAAATAAAGTCCAGTTCTATATAAATGATATTTGGCTAGCAATATAATTGTAATGTGATATTGGCTAGCAATATAATTGTAATGTTAGATATTGTAAAAATGTCATAGGTACCTATCTACGTTATGTAGGGCAGTAAATGCGATCAGACTGTTGCGCTATACAAGGCCAAAATATTTGGTAAATTTGTGATTCATGTCAGCTGATAAACTTATGTTTTTGTTGAACTGTAGTTAGAACTTAGATGAAAGAAACCATTTAAGCAACAATACCCGCATTGTAGGAAGGTATCTACCTCTTCTATTGCTAGTTACACATATTGGCTTAACCAGTAACGTGCATTTCATACACACAGATACAATTTGTCTAACCTGTGCCACCCTAATAATAATGTCAGATACTAGGGAGAAATGTATTTTGCTCGATTTGCAGCCGTTACCGTTCACGAAAACGGCTGCAAATCGGCACAATTGGGTTAAGATTAGTGCCTTCCCTGTAAAAAAAAAATTGTGCACTTCATTGGCTTTAAAACCTTTATGTCTTATAGAATTTTTAATTTTAATTTCATGCCTTCTGCTGCCATGTCTTTTTTGGGAGCCTGTTAGAATTTATGTTTACGTGTTTTATGGGCGTCAAAAAACATATAAATATACTTACCGGTGAATAACACATCTGAACCGACAATCTTAGCTTCAGGGTCGGTCACATCTATAACAGTCTGGCCTAGATCATTTCGTAGAATTTCTCTTATTGCTTTCGTCTAAAACAATTACAAAATACACATTACATACTACTTTAATTTGTAGTTAAGCAAGAATGGCACCAGTATTTACAATCGCAACATAGGTCTCATTTGCAAATAGATCCATTTAGAAAGGGTTGTTGTACATTAACCACAAAGTTCATCATAGGCAGGTTCAGGTTATTGTTAAATTACCACAAATAATAAAGTACCGACAGCAAGCAAGATTAGAATTAAGTGCTCAAAATAAAATATAGATATACGAGGGGGGGTCAAAAAGTTCGCGGAACGGAGGGGAAGGGGGGTGAAATAAAATACTGTACTATTTTTCTTTTTCAATATATTCCCCCTTAAGTCGAATACATTTTTCAGATCTCTCTATTAACTTATTAATACCGTCGAAAAAAAATGATTTGTCTTTGTCCTCAAAATAGGCCGAAATCGCCGACTTGACTTCTTCATCATCGGAAAATTTCTTCCCCCGAAGCTCTTTTTTTAATTTGGGAAATAAAAAATAATCACAGGGGGCTAAGTCTGGACTATAGGGAGGATGGTTTAACATTTCGAAGCCACAGTGATGAAGGGCAGCCATCGCAACGCGGCTCTTGTGTACCGGTGCGTTGTCATGCAAAAGCAGCACACCCTTTGTCAACTTTCCCCGCCTTTTCTCCTTGATTGCTTCTTTTAATTGTCTTAGTAGATTAGCGTAGTATTCTCCCGTTATAGAAACACCCTTATCTTTATAATCTATTAATAAAATACCCTCTGTATCCCAAAAAACAGTTGCCATGATTTTTCCAGCCGATTGTGACACCCTGTATTTCTTAGGGGGGGGCTGACCCTTTTTATGCCACTGCATAGACTCTTGCTTCGACTCAGGCTCATAATGATGAACCCAAGTTTCATCTGCAGTAACAAGTCTTGCAAAAATTCCTTCCTTGTCGGCGCTACAGAGGTCTAAAAACTCCTTTGAATACTCGACGCGCAGCTGTTTCTGTGGTGGTGTGAGCATTCTTGGCACCCATCTTGCGCTGACTTTTGACATCCCAAGATTGTCGTGTAGAATATTTAAAATGGTTGTAGGTGATACTCCAACCATTTCTGCAAGTTGTTTCTTCTTCAAACGAGTATCCTCCAGTATAAGATTCTCCACTTTTTCAACGATGTTTGAGGTGGTGGCCTCAATCGGCCGTCCTGAGCGAGGGTCGTCTTCAAGAGACTCTCTGCCTTGCTTGAAAAGGCTATTCCACTTGTACACCATGGTTTTCCCAGGGCAAGAGTCCCCGTATACTGATAACATTTCTTCCAAAATTTTCTGAGGTGGTTTTCCTTGCTTAGTGAGGAACTTTATGACGGCACGAAACTCGATTTTTTCCATGTTCAAGTTTTTCTTCCGGATTCACTTGTTTGATCGACGACAGGTCAAAGGTTATTGACACAATCAGGTTCAAACTTGGCATATATACTCACAAAGAGTTGCTCATTAGTTACTACCTGCGGCAGGTCCCCCACCCCCCGCTATCCCCTCCATTCCGCGAACTTTTTGACCCCCCCTCGTAAATCATTGCTAAAATTGAAAGTATGAGGTCATAAGACATTCTGAGAAAAATAATACAAACATAGGTGCAACACAGCGCTCCTACACAAGCTATCATGCACTCGCTCGCTCGCTTGCTGCATCTATCTTTTTGTAGGCGGAAAAACAACCCTATCGGTCCATACATCTCAGGACTTATCAGATCAGTGACTCACATGACCTTGCCAATGGGTGGTGATGTGAAATAAAATTTTCGATAACTGCTGTGGTTTTATAGAACATGTTCATATTCACAATAGATAATACAAATGTTCCTTAGTTTTTAGCAAATTTCTCTTTGTTTTGCTTTTACTTGTTATAAGTAAATCAGTCAAATTAGAACTGAGATTTTTGTGTAAATGTTCCTAAAATTGTGATTATGAAAACCACCACTTTTGAAACTAGGTCTATGTAGGCAAAATGAATATATAATAGGTATTTTTCTTAGTTTACAACTTCATTAAGATTCTAATAATGCAAGTAAACAATAACTAGGTTTTGGAATTACTACTTATGTTATTTTTACTTACTTATAAAATTAACACAAAAAGGAAAATAATTATATAGACATTTAAAGATTTCTTTTATCAAAATTAAGTGACTATCTCTAAAGTCTAAGCAAACAAGCAGAATTCTTCACTTGTGCGTCAGACAATAAGTTACACAATATCTGATCCATACAAATTCATAAGTTATTTTCTGTCACCATTTGGCACCAACTGAACTTTCAATACGACGGGACCAGGTCAAACATGCAGCATTTTTGAGTAATTTGAGACGACTCAAAATACTTAAAAATGCTGCATTTTTGACTTGGCTACCTTTTAGTAAAAATTAATTTTAACATTTGTAGCTGATATATCTTTCCCATCACATTACCATGCAAACACGCGAATAAAGGCGAAATCCCAAAAATATCAACTTGTTATAAAATTTCGAAAATATAGTAAGGGACAGTATTTTGTTTTTTCATGTTTTACTTAATTTTTTATGGGGAATGTCATATTATCACTGATCACATAACTATCATATTAAATGTACGCACTGGAAAAATTTAAATTCGCATTTGAAAAGTTCATGTCAAGCAGTAGAGCAAAAACAGTTGCATTAAATAGTTTGTACATGATAGAAACCTTGCAAAGCATTGAGATGGCCTCATTCACACATTTGTTAATTAACAATTGAGCACTTAGTATCACTTCATATTGCATTAAATTAAGACCAATTAGCTGATTAAACAGTCAGGTACAGTAGACCACACATATACTTTTTCACGGTGACCACTCCATAAACAACATTTTCAAGAAGAATTTCTAATAAATTTTGAGTCTTCTTCTGGCTTAATTTTATGACACTATTTATGTGGGGTAGGCTTTTCTAGTATTGGAATCTTAAGTATAATGGAGTCCTATTTGATCCAAACCCAAATGATTTAAAGCATTTGTAACTTAGTAATGTGGAATTTGTTCGCAGAGCAACAGAAAATGCTTTATATTTCAACCCCTCTATAGCCTGTCTCAAGTATGCAAACCTTGCATTGAATGTGCAGTCATAAGGCAAAGTAGTTAAGTATAGCATAAGAGTCTATATATAGTTATCTGTGGTGTCTGGGAGCCAAAGCTTACACTAATGACTGCAGGTATAATTAAAAGAAGAAGAATTAACTTCATACCCTACAGTTATTTATAACTTTAATTAATCATTCTTCAAGTTCCAATTTGTAGAAATTTAATACAAAAATTCAGGCAGTTTACCTTCAATTCTTCAGCAGTGTTAGCTGGCTTTGGCAACAAAGCGATTCCATGGCATATAACAGCAACATCCTCCAGAAAAATATTGTCTGGGAAGATGCCACCAATATCAACTTCTACTACTTCTACATTCAGTTCCCTCAGGAGCCTCAAGTAGCAGTCGTGTTGCCGTCGGGCGTCGTTCAGATCTGCTCGGTCAGTCAGCCGAAGAACAGGCGTCACTTTCCCAACTATAGCGTGAGTATACTCGTGCATTTTGAAATCCATTTTATGGCGTGTATAGCTGAAAATAAGGTCAATTCAAGTTCTCATAAGTCAAGTGCTGTGAGTAGCTTCCAAGTATACTTTACGTATAAATGTTGATCTTCAATAAAATCGCATCGAATGGCTCGGATGCTCTCTGTTTGTCAGTAAAAATTTCCAATACCTACCTAACTTCCGAAAATAAAAATAGCGCAGCGTCTTCGATAAATATACTGATAATAATTACAGGTAAAGAAAACCTCAGCTAGGAGCGAGTGTTCTGAGTAGCACAACCACAAATTAGATAGTTACTGAGCACAACCACCGCACCGTACGCTCGATAAAATTACTGTACATACTTAAAATAGGTAGGTACCACGTAGATATCAAGTAGTGTAAGTATATACTTGAGACTAAAATTAGTATGTAAAAAAGTTAACAAATTTTCGTATACAATCGAACCTAGGACAGCATGCCAGGAAAAATCTGTCTGTACTTACTTAACAGATATCCTGAAAGCCACAAATTACAACTTTACAACTAAATTTTCACGAACCAGTGTGACCAACTTTAAATTAAAAGAAAACTGACAAATGCTGCCAAACTCTAATGCACAAAATGTCGAAATAATGCCGATATAATTTTATTTAAAATAGATAGTCACGTGATATTTTTAAAATATTTTATTTAGAATAATTGAACTGAAAGGTAATAAGTTAAGTATTCATTATAAATCAGGAATAAAAATCATTCACAAAAATAAGGAAGGACAACGTCGTATGCATCACAGCACTAGTGATGCCACTTTTACATCTGTCACAGATAGAGATGGGAGATGGATTTTTGCCTTTTCTGCCCAAACGATTTAAATCGGGCAGAAATGATTTAAATCGGGCGGAAATGGATTTTTGCCCAATTCTGCGGGCATAAATGAAAATTTACTGTAAATTAGTTTGTTTAAAAAAACTCAATCGGGAAATATAAAGGCGAAAAAAAAGGAAAGGTTTTGTTTTTACACACACAGGGTCGTTGCTCGTAGGTCATAGTTTGATATTTTTTGTATGAAATGCATTGATAGCTTTAGTTAAGTACAATTGTTCGATTCTGTGAATGACAAACCATCAACTTACCTACAGTTACAGTCTGTCCGCTACAGGATAGGCCGTGTCAGTGTCAGTGTCATAAAGTACATACACTGAGATACAATGCGACACACGTAAGTTGGACAAAAATGGCGGACTTCAAAGCATTTTTGTACAAAATCCCGGCACGTAAATTGAACCAAAACGGCGCCTACAAATAATGCACCGGCGACCGCCATTTGGGTTCATTTTAAGTGCCGGGATTTTGTACAAAAATACTTTGAAATCCGCTATATTTGTTTAACTTATTTGTGTCGCATTGTACTTTATTGAATACTAGGTATTTCGTTAATGGATTTCTCTTTCTCTCTCTTAGAAGGCGTTATCATGCTGAGCTATATACGAGAGTGTGCACTTTAGATAAAAGACTTTAAGTGGTTCGACTTTTTACACACTCAGAGAAACGGAGTACTCGAGTGCAAGCAAAGCAAGGAAAAGAACCGTGGTGTGATCTTGAAATGTCATCCCCTCCCGTGCCCCTCGAGCGCAGACAAATAGTCGCTCGGCGCGGCTACGCGGTTAAAACCGGTTTTCCCTGCCGCTGCTACCACTTACTTGCTTTTGGAATGAAATACATTCATGGTTATTCACAGAGCAAAATAATCGTACTCAACTAAAAGTGTCAATGCAGTAAGAACAGTCCACCAACGCAGGCCTTTCATTTACGCGCTCACTTTCTACCTATGAAAAATATCACCTGAAAAGCTACAATGTTTTGGCCAACATTATCCAAAAACTAAAACATAATAGGTACCTAGAGACAGATTTTTAAAAGGTCTAAAAGACCTGACTCATCAACTGCAAGTCTTCGTTAGCCGATGCCTGCGCTACATAATGGGTATTTTTTGGCCGGACACAGTTATCTCAAACGAGGACACGTGGAATCTATACGAGGAAGATCCAATTGATGTACAAATCCGTAGACGCAAGTGGAGCTGAATCGGTCATCTCTGAGGGTTCCTTGATTGCAACCCACAGGGAAGGCGTAAGCGTGGTCACCCCAAACAAACTTGATGCCGTACCGTCATCTCGGAAGCTAAGCAGCTTGGATTATTCTGGAGCGAAATCAAGAGCGCAGTAGTTGATAGATCAAATTGGCGACGTGTTGTGTCTGCCCTTTGCCCCGACAGGGGCATGGCCACCTTCGGAAAGAAGATAGATCCCTACAGACAAATATTTTAACCTAACTATTTTTCCCGTTTTCATCATTTTATAAACCCCATATGAGGTTTCTTGTACAAACACTTAAATTAAGTTCGTATTGAACCTTGCCGTAGCTTTCGTTACCGATTACGCACACAAATATAAGAGCAAAATGGAATTTAATTTCCGCCCGACCTTTATCAAAAATGCCCGGCATTTATTGGGCAGAAATGGATTTTAATCCAGCGGTGGATTTAAATCCGGGCGTTTACCCATCACTAGTCACAGAGATCAAGCTATATTTTACAGACTGTAACTAGTATCCAGAGCGGTAAAATAATTTAAAATATATATATGTGTCAACAAATGTTAAATCTGTGCCATAATCTGTGATTTTACTTTCTTTCGATGCTGTGCTACTTTATTTTTCTTGAATTTTCTAAAATGAAACTTAAATAATATGTATTTACTTGGATGACTTGACAATAAGTATTATTATACTTTATATACATATTCATTAGTCCAAAGCGCTACCTATACAATGAATCGACCAGAACAGAAGCGGGAAGCGGAGTATCCTACTGAGCTGGAATCTCAGTTTATAATGAGGCTACCTGAAGAACCTGCTAAAGTATTGAGGGAAGTTTTAGCGTCAGGAGAAAATTTAAAGAATCGTCTGACTATCCAAATCGAAAACGATATGAGGCATGGTGAGGTACGCTTTGATCACTGGCTTATGCATGCTAAGATAGTTGATATACCAACAATCGTAGAATCTCTGAAGACAATTGACAACAAGAGCTTCTATAAAACGGCAGATATATGCCAAATGATGATTTGTAAAGACGAACCGGATCAACCTTTAACAGAAGAGGAGTCCCCTACAAAAAATAAGAAAAAAGATCTTTATAAAGTCGACAAAAAGTTTCTGTGGCCACATGGCGTCACTCCGCCTACAAAAAATGTTAGAAAGCGTCGTTTTAGGAAAACTTTAAAGAAAAAATGTGTGGAGGCCCCAGAAATAGAGAAGGAAGTGAAACGTTTGCTTCGGGCAGATAATGAAGCATTCAGTGTGACTTGGGAAGTAATTAAAGAGGAAGATGAGCAGCACCCCAAGGCAGAGTCGAGTAAACCAATACATGTCAAACCTGATAAAAAATCTAAAGCTGAGCGCAATGTAAAGAAAGACGCAGCAGCGAAAGCTAATAATCCAGAATCATCTAATGTAGTGGACATATTTGGAGGGAATGTGAGTGACAGTGACTTAGAAGAAGATAATATCAATGTGGAAATGGAAGACAGCAGGCTCTCAGCCTATGATAGTCGTATGTCTGACACAAATTCAATGCATGGACTTGGCGACATGTCTAAGAGGGAATTGCCAATTGAATTTGACTCACACATGTTCCAAACACCAAAGAGCTCTACTAGCTATAGCCGCTCTATAACACCAGGTCAACACTCTAAAAGTGGTGGGCTGTCATCTGAGGATGATGGTGACTATCATAGGGACATGTCTAAAGATGGCATGACAGAGCGAATCGAACAACTGAGAGCAGAACTAGAAGAACTCAAGCAGCGCCGACTGAAAACTCAGCAGGAGATTGCAGGCATGGAGAACCAGGCCTTGAAACAGAGGTTTTCAGAAGCTTTGCATACACTGAACAAGGACATAATGTACAAGGAGATGGAATATCAGGGGATGTTAACACTTCAAAATTCTGATGATATTTAAATCTAATGAAATAGGGATATTTTAGACTTTTTGTGTATAGTTTATTCTTTAAGGATTGAAAGATTTTGTGTGTGAACAGTTTATTCTTCTATTTTCATACTTTATCTTTACATTATCAACAGAGATCGCAATCACGGTATCAAAATCCAGAAATTTATGCAAAGTATGGACATACTACTATATAATCTACAAATATAACAATCATAATTATGGGATTTCATAAGATATTTTATTCGAAAAAAATTTACTTATCCTGAAATTACATAATTATGATTGTTTTATTTACTTAGTGCCCAATTAGATTCTCAAGAAATCCCAGAACTTTTAGTCATATCCATACTTTTGATAGCAATAGCACCTGTAATTCCGATCTCTGATTATCAATGATATACAACCATTCATTGTAAATTGCTTTCACATTAATTTATAAGGATAAATTAATTTATCTCCTTTTATGCTGGAATATCAGACACAAAGTGAGACAATGCATTCTCGCGCAGATCTGGCAGCTGGTTAGTAAATATACAATAGTAATATACTTTCAATGCCACAGATCTATATTTCATGATCCTTGGTCTGAGTTCAACCTATGAGTGGTTGTTTGCATAAGAGTAACTGCAGCAGCCCTGATTTATATTATGTATGTGTATGAATCTATTTAGATAAATTGCAGCCTTTGGGATGATATGGTCCACTTTAAGGCTGGAGGCTCATATGAAGCAATGAATGATCATCTGTTTTTAGCGGACTTCCAAAACAGAGGAGGTTATGAATTTGTCGCGAAATTTTGTTTTTTAATGTATGTTCACCAATTATTCGAAGACGCGTAAACCAATTGTAAAAAATATTATTTTGTTTTGGTATACTTATCAGGTGGTCCCATAGAAATTTTATCTAAATCGGTTGTGGGGTGTAGTCGGTTTTTAATTTTGAAAAATTTTATAAGCTTTCAATGAAATAAAATCCAGAAATTTATGCAGATTCTCATTCAACTTAAGATCAATTGTGTATTATTGTTATTTGACAGAATAATATTAGAAATAAAATTGGACTGAAGTGATCCGTCTGTTAGATATATAATTTACTTATTCTGTGTGGTAGAATTTTTCAATGTGCACAGGTGTATTTAGTCTCCGCACAATTTGGCAGTGGCGGATTGACCTATTTGCTACCAATAGGATATAAATATTTTACTGCTCCTTTCCTGCATTCATTGAATTAAGTTTCCTTCCTTCTGCCTTCTTGATTGCAGCGATGCAATTTGCTGCAATAGCCTCGAGTTCAGCCTGCTCAACTTACTGGTGACAGTGCAATTTATTTAGATAGTTTTATAAAGTGCAAAGTAGTATTATTTACGGGAATAATCATGAATTGATTTTGAAATAAATAAATAACTTAATCGTTGAGTGTTCACTTTATTATCTTTCATCATTTCAGTCAAATAACGTAATAGGACTTTCCCAACGATTTCTAAAATGACAGATCAAGAGCGGCCTGCATCCAGCGCTTTCCAGCGACCTTGATCAGGTCGTCTCTTGTGGGTGTCCTACGCCAGTACGTGGTCGCCATTCGAGAACCTGTTTGCCCCATCGGCCAGCTGTTCGTCGCGCTATGTGTCCCGCCCACTGCCACTTCAACGAGCTATTCCACTGGGCTATGTCAGTGACTCGTTCTCCTACGAATTTTCTCATTTCTGATTCGATCACGTACAGAAACACCAAGCATAACCCTCTCCATAGCGCGCTGAACAACCTTGAGCCTTCTTATGAGACCCATAGTAAGGGACCACGTTTCAGAGCCATAAGTCATCACTGGTTACACATATCGCTAACTGAATCGGAGAGACTGAAGTGCGGCCCATGTTTCGATCGAATCGAAGGCTTTTTCATAGTCCACGAACCCCCTATGCTTGGGCCAGTTATACTCCCTCGTCTCTCTATAACCTGCCGCAGCGTGTGAATGTCGTCCGTGGTGCTAAAGCCTTAACAGAAACCGGCTTGTTCGGGAGGCTGGAAGGCATCAAACCTGTTTGCGAGACGATTTGTGATGACCCTCAAAAACAACTTGTATATGTTAAGGACGAAGTGATTAATTAGACAGTATAATAAATGTCCGCACAATGTAAAGAATGCCCAAAATGAGTCTTTATATAATTTTCATCATGACTATAGAGATTTTCATCATTATTCAAAATACACAAGTACAGTCGAAATATTACATATGTATCCATGCCTCTACTAGTATCTTAACTTTTCTCTTAAACTAAAAATATAATATTAACGTTAAAAATTTATATTCAGAAAAACTTAATTAAAATCTGTCTAAGTATACATTTCATGTTAATAATAGTTTTAGTTTAAGAGAAAATTAAAGATATAAGTAGAGGCCTAGGTACATATGTAATATTCCGACTGCACATAGGTAGTGGAACTAGTGGATTATCTGCAAAATCTCTTTGTCTTGTCCTTGGACAGCCAATTTAGTCCATTGCATGCTGAGAGTCCTGCAAGCCCTCTTGGATTTCCACCAGACCAGACCAATGAAGATGTTTTGGGAGGCCCATGGCTACATAAGTCAGCTGTACTCCTTAAATGCTTCACTCCTGTTGTTATTCAGAACTGAAATTTTAAAAAAATATACTTTATTGTTTCACTTATAGGTAGGTATTATTTTACAGTATTATTATTAATAATTTCGAAAAGGACGTAAAGAAGGACTGTAGGGTAATGTACCGTGCCTCTTTACAGTATATGACTAAGTCTTTTTGTAGAAGATATTGTTTGCCTTTCTATATGCGTCGATATAGAAGTCTACATTATTCTCGAATATTCTCACACTTGACGAATGTATTTCGATGTAGCCGAAACGTCCAGGCGCCGGGTTGTGTGTGTATGAGTGGAACTTGCCAAACAACTCTAGACTTTAATACAGGCAGTAAAACGGGTTGTCATAAACTCAAAAAAGCATGATTCTCAGAATAGTCATACTTATCAGAATTCTTGTGGCTTCATTATATGGTAGATACCGTTAATTCTGTAATAGATCAATGATTTTCTCTCTCTTTTTGTACCCTTCAGCAAATCTAGGACCTGGGTTTGGTATAATGGGATGGGGCTGCTTTTGTATTTCTTGTTGGCGCTCCTCTTCTGTCAGTTCGACAGGCTCCAGTCCTGCTTTGAGGCATATATTATGCAACACTAAAATTAGATTAAATTATTAGGAGGTGGAATATTATTTGAGAGAAAAATTTTATTTTCATTAAAATTTAATTAATTTTTGAAATTAAAAAAATATTGGATTGATCAACTATGATTTTGGGCCGAGTCGAGATCTATGTAGTATTGAAGGTAAGTACTTAATAAATTTTTATTATCTCTGACTACATCTTTGTCTTTCCAGTTGGTACCGACCTGCACAAGCAACAACCATTTTTGCAGCCATGTCTGGGGAATAGTTAAGATCACGAAACGACATTAGGCAGCGCCACCGACCCTTAAGGAGTTCGATAGTGCGCTCGATAGTGGATTGTGCCTTTTTATGGCATGCATTATAATATTCCTCGGGCGAGTTTTCAAGCGCTTCGTCTACTGGAATCATCATAAACTCGCTTAAACGGTATGATGTATCTCCTGCAATAAAACAGAATGCATTCAACGTTTTGAATAAACAAAGTAACACACTTTCACATTTTTTATATCAGTAATGATTAAATACTATGATTGCAAAAGAATAAAATGTACCGTCTTACCCAGTATTATTGCATTCTCGCCAGTACTGGCTATAGTTTCAATACGCTTATTTAGTTGGCAACTCTCCCAAATAAAGGTATCGTCCGTAGCTCCACCATGCAGAGCATCCACATCTAGTATACGAAACTCACTGTCACACACCTGGAAAAAAAAATTTATAAAAAGAAGCAAAGTAGGTGTTATGGTAAATATGTGATGGTAAAATAATAATATTAAAGTTTTGATCCTAAGTAGTAGGTACTTGTAAAACATTTCTAGAAAAACACTTAAATGAACTATTCAATTAGAAAGTTTAAATTTGTATAGGTTTCGTACAGAAAGCAGAGTGATGTTGTTTTGTCTGTTTAAAACAAATTAAACAAGAAATCAGACTAGACGAAAGTCAATTATTTATTTTAGTTAAAATTTATCAAATAAGGTTCTGGTATTATCTCTAAATGACAGTATTACATCTATAAAAAATGTTTTTAGACAGCTTGAAAAATCTTACACCACACCAATGTTGGTTTTAAGAGAAAATGAGATACGAGATAATGAAGGTGATGAACATAACTTATAAAAACAAACCATTTGCACATTAATTGAGCTATACTTCTTGTTATTGATGAATCCCTCCTCAGAATTGTGTGATCGTGTGATTCCGACATGGATGCAGTCTATACATCCACATATTCCTGGAATTTTGGATAGTTCATAAAACCTGGAAAAATATTTATTTTATTGAAAGTCTGCAAAAAATATAGTCTTAATCACTGACAGGTACAGAATGCTATATATGACATTAAGTCCGGCACTTGTACAGTCTTATTTAATAATTTTTAAATAGATAAATGATGAATAAAAGATGGAAAAGAAGTCTTTCATACTTATAAAGACTGACCAAGAATAGACTTGATTCTTTGTCATGGTTATTCACCATTGCTATTTTGATAATGAAATAATAGCAAATTTAAATAAGTTTAAAATGATAGACTATTTTGGCTTGCTTATCTTCAGACTTTTATCAGTCCTTCAGAGGACATGTCTCATGTACAAAACATTAATTATTTAAAAATGTTGAATATGTATTTTACTTGCCTTTCCCTGATACGGCTTCTCTTTACTAGGCTTTTAGGGAACCTGATATATTTTTTTGTAATATCAGGACTGCTAATAGCTTCTGTCACTTGTCGTATAGTTCTAGACAAGGTTTGCTGGGCCAATAATGACTTTTTAACTAATTCCTGCTGACGTGATCCAGTTGCATAAAATGAGAGTGCAGCTAGTATCTGGAATGGAAGTAGGTGTTTATATGAAGGTTTATTATTCCTTTCTTAACGAAACAAAAATTAAGCTTTTGCTTTGTTAAGAATTGTGGGTAATCATAAGGAACCTACAGATGCATATGAAAATCATCTACCTTTGAAATTGGGTCTATGGCTTTCGAATTTAATGGACGAGGCAATAATGGAACTAAGTCCTCGCGCAACTGCTCCAGAATGCTGGCATTGATGTGGTATTGGGCTAGGAGGGTGGTGTCATCTGGTATTGGTCTAGCAACCTTTTCTCGCCTGCGACACCGACGCTTACAGGTCTCATCTTCGAGCCATTCCTCTCGAAGAGCCAAGTCTATCAACATTAGTCTCGCCATTTCACACTGCAGTCAATGCTAAACAAAGAGACAAGATGCTAAACTTTACAAAGACAATAATACCAAGAGAAAGACATTAAAGTCACAGAGAATATTATAAATCACCAAATATTTGTTAGGTAGATGCCTCACAAAAACATTATAAACCAATACTAGGAACAAAGGTAAACTACTAGTCATATTATAAATGCAAAAGTTTATGAGGATGTATGGATGTTTGTTACTCTTTCACATAAAAACTACTAAATGGATTGTGATGAAACTGACATCAGTCAGATTAACACAGGCTACAATTTATTATATTTTTAAATAGTTTCCATGCGGGCGAAGCCGGGGGCGGAAGCTAGTATTATAAATGGATGAAAAGATGTTTGTTAACGCAAAAACTACTCAACGAATTTTGATAAAAATTAGAAATCGGAATACACATAAGCTGCAATACATACTGATATTGTGTAATTCAACTTACTACAGGCGGGAGCTAATATAATATACCTATGTTTGGACTAGGGCCCTTAAACAATTAAGTTTGTGCAATTAAGTCCAAGCACCGGGCCTCTGAAATGTCACATTGACACTGACAATGACATAAAGTTGTTTACCTTTATTAAGGTTGCATAGCATACACTAAAAAAAAAAGTAAAATGTCTATTAAAAACGAAGAAAATGTTGTTGCTATGTTACCAAAAATTGTCTGAAATAAACAACTCTGTCATGTGTGTCAACTGAATTTTACTGTTTAAGATAAATCTTATATCTTGGATATTTTCCTAGTTTCTTTCTAGTAAAGTCAATTTTTCCTTCCACACTCTGCTGTGTAAAAAGCTATAACAGGTTATTAAGCCCCACCATGGAAAAATTTTCAACAAAGATTTCGATCGGAAATCTTGAAGGAAAATCGAACTGGATAACTTGGAAATACAAAGTCTCTATAATGTTGCGAGGAACAACAGATGGTATGGAGATTGTAGAAGGCAAGTTAAAACAACCTGTGGCTCCTCAAGATGGTGCAGGTGACGCAGCTCTTGCGACTTATAATCAGCAATTAGCTCGATATAAGCAAGCCGACTGCAGCGCACTGCTGGTTCTGACAACGAATATGACGGAAGAAACTTTGGAAAAAGTAATGAGGTTTGAAAGTGCGTATGAAGTATGGGGAGAATTACATCGATTGTTTGATGGACAAACAGAAGATAGAACATATACTCTTTGCATGGATTTCTTCAGCTTTAAATGAAATTTAACAGATGATGTATCTACTCACTTATCAAAATTGAAAAACATCTGGAGCAAATTAAACGTTGAAATTGAAAAATCTGATGCTAGTTGTCATCTACCTGATTTGTTCCTGATATGCAAAATTCTTGAAACTCTTGACGAAAAATTCTTCACTTTCAAATCCAGCTGGTTACTTTTAAATAAATCTGAGAGAACCATAGATAATCTGACAGCTCAGTTGTGCTCATTTGAGAAAGAGTTAGGAAGTCAAGAGAACTCGCGGCAAGAGGCACTAGTGACTAAATCTTCTGAACAGCATAAAAAGAAGAATTCTGATGAACAACTGATATGTAACTACTGTTCTGGAAAAGGACACAGAGTTCGGAAGTGCAAAAAGTGGATTAAGGATGGGAGGCCACCTAAGCCAACTCCAGGCACGTCAGAGTCTAGCTCAAAGTCCAAGCAAGTGCAACAGATTTCTTTGATGGTAAATGCGTGCTCAATCAATCAAGTACAAGATCGTGAGAGCTGGTTCTGTGATAATGGAGCAACTGTACACATTGCAGTAAGGAGAAATTTCTTCACTAAATTTCATGAATTTGATTCAGATCACACCGTGACTACGGCCGACGGGACGACCATTTCTGCTTCTGGAATGGGTTCTGTAGTGGTAGAATCAAATGTCAATGGACACAAGGAGAAGATTACCCTTAATGATGTGTGGCTAATACTATCTTTAACGAAAAATTTGTTTTCGACACTTGCGGCCCAAGATAAGGTGCAGAACAGCGTCTTCACTTCTACAACTAGAGAGTGCAAGTTAGATATTGATGGAACGACTAGAGTTGTTGGAAGTAGGGTTCATCATGGCGGTCTATACAAGTTGGATTTGAAGACAGTAAGTCCAACACAACATTCGACAATAGAGGTCAATGTTTTGACGGGAACAAATATGCTGCAAATATATCATGAGAGGTTTGCACATCAAGACAAGAGGCATATCAAAGCTCTGATAAAGAGAGAGTTTGGGATTAACTTGCCTGAAGATAAAGTTAAATGTGAGGGATGCATTTTCGGAAAAACCCACAGATTACCGTTTGGAAGAAGAGATAGGGCAAGCGTCCCTGGGGAAATAGTTCATGCTGATGTTTGTGGCCCATTTGAACACCCAAGCATTCAGAAATTCCGTTATTTTATTATCTTCAAAGATGACTTCACCTCATATCGGCTAGTTTATTTCATTAAGCAGAAATCTGAAGTAAAGGATAAATTAAAATTAATGTTGAATGAAACAAAAACTACTGGTCATATTGTCAAATGTTTATTAAGTGATAATGGTGGAGAGTTTGATAATGTAGAAGTTAAAAAAATACTGAATGCTCATGGGATCCAACAGAGACTTGTAATGCCGTACACTCCGGAGCAAAACGGGTGTAGCGAGCGAGAAAACAGGACCCTCGTGGAAGCCGCAAGAAGTATGTTACACGCCAGAGATGGGTTACCACAGAAACTCTGGGCTGAATTAATAAATACAGCAGCATACGTCCTCAATAGGACAGGGCCAACCGAAATAAACGGTAAAGTACCATTTGAGCTATGGCATGGAAAAAAACCGAAGATTTCCCAACCTAAAATAATTGGGAGTACATGTTATGCGCATATCCCAAAGCAAAATCGCAAAAAGATGAGCAAGAAGGCGATTAAAGGCATATTAATTGGCTACGAGAATGATGACGGCTATAGAATCTGGGATGGACTTAAGACCTTGAAGTCGCGGGACATAACGTTTGAAAGTGATATGGAGTTTAAGACTACCGTAATGAACGCTCCTATTGATTCAGAGGGAGTTACAGATAACAATAATAGCCAACATATTCTTGAGGAAGAGTCTGCAAATGCCAATACAGAAGATCAAGAACTTGATCATGCTCTTGAGGGAGATAGAACTATTGTTAGGGAAGATCAAGATCAAGAACGCGGAACTCATGAGCGCGAGCACCATGAGTCGAGGGAAAGCTCGAATAACGATGATGATGATGATTTTGTTGACGCTGACCAAGGGCAATTGGAAATAGAAGAGCCTCTGACGGAAACGGAACCTGTGTTAGGTGAATCCGTGGCCGAATTGGAGCCTCGATATAACCTAAGAGATAGATCATCCATTACACGTCCTAAGAAGTTTGACGACTATGTGTGTTTTGTAGGTACGGAAAGATTCCCTGAAACCTATAATGAAGCTATCTCAAGAGAAGACAAAGCTGAATGGCAGAAAGCCATGGCAAATGAGCTAAAGTCTCTCAAAGAGAACCAAGTTTGGACGTTATGTGATTTACCGTCAAATAGGAAACCGCTTCCGTGTAAATGGGTTTTCACAATCAAACGTCATCCAGATGGCTCAATTGATAAATATAAGGCGAGGCTTGTAGCAAAAGGATTCAAGCAACAAAAAGGGATTGACTATGAACAAACTTTTAGTCCGGTGGCCCGGATGGCTACGATAAGAGCCTTGTTAAGTGTCAGCGCTAAAGAAAAGCTACATCTGATGCAATTTGACGTGTCAACTGCATTCCTAAATGGCAAGATCGACGAAGAGATTTATATGAAACAGCCTGATGGATTCAATGATGGCACATCAAAAGTCTGTCGTTTAAGAAGAAGTCTGTATGGACTAAAACAGGCACCACGGTGTTGGAATTCTTGTTTTGAGGAAATTCTGTTAGAGAAAGGTTTTGAACAGAGTACTGCTGATAGCTGCCTATTCACCAAGAATGTTAAGGACAAGAAAATCCTAATAACACTTTATGTGGATGATGGCCTTGTGGCATCTACAGATAAAGCTTTAGGACACCAATTCCTAGAGGAATTAGGTAAAACCATAAAAATCACAACGAAACCAGCATCGTATTACCTAGGTATGGAAATCCAGAGAGTTGAAGACGGTTCTATATGTATTAAACAAGAAGCTTACACAAAAAAAAATCTTAGACCGCTTTGGGATGTCTGAGTGCAATGCAGTGTCAACACCAATCGAGAAAACTTTGACTAATGAAAGAGGGAAAGTTTCAGATGGAAACTCTGGAAAGAAATTTCCTTACCGAGAGGCGGTAGGTGCTTTAGCGTACCTGATGACAGGGACACGTCCTGATATTGCGTACGCTGTTGGGGTCGTTTCCAGAACGTTAGAAAACCCCACTGAACAGGACTGGCTGAGAGTAAAAAGGATATTTCGATACTTAAAAGGAACTTTATCCTACGGCATTCGATACAATGCAGACTCTGCCAAAGCCATTATCGAAGGCTATAGTGACGCAGATCATGCTGGCGACGACCTAACTGGACGTTCTACTACTGGAGTCACTTGCCTTTTTGCTGGAGGAGTTGTTTCCTGGCTTTGCCAGCGTCAACCATCAGTCGCGATATCAACAACTGAAGCAGAGATTGTTGCAGCAAGCGAAGGTGCGCGCGAGCTAGTCTGGTTCCAAAGAATCTTTAGCCAACTTACAAACTTGGAAGGGATACCAACTTTGAGAGTGGACAATGAAGCAGCCATACGCCTTGCCAATAATCCAGAGTTTCATAAAAGGACAAAGCATATCCGAGTACGACATTTTTTCGTTCGTGAAACTGTACAAGAGGGCCTTGTTGATATCAAGAAGACAAGCTCAGCTGACCAGTTGGCTGATCTGCTTACCAAGGCAGTCCCGAAGCCCAGGCTTAATAAAATTAGAGCCGACTTGGGTATACAAAACTTTTCCTGTTAGTGAGGGAAAGTATTAAGGTTGCATAGCATACACTAAGAAAAAATTAAAATGTCTATTAAAAACGAAGAAAATGTTGTTGCTATGTTACCAAAAATTGTCTGAAATAAACAACTCTGTCATGTGTGTCAACTGAATTTTACTGTTTAAGATAAATCTTATATCTTGGATATTTTCCTAGTTTCTTTCTAGTAAAGTCAATTTTTCCTTCCACACTCTGCTGTGTAAAAAGCTATAACAACCTTTATCCGTGGCATTCAAAATTACAGTTTAGGTCATAGATTTAAAAAAATCTATGTCTATGGTTTAGGTATAAGGTATAAGTAAAGTATATTATAAACGCCCGGTCACGGATTAGAGATGGCCTCGGGGGCGAAAACTGGGGCCGAATGGGCCGAAATAATTTACGCCCGATAAACGCCCTTTTGCTAAGCCGAAAAAAACTTACTCATATTAGAATAATTTTCACTTGACCTATGAACTTAAGTCATAATACTGATAATATACTGTCTTGAAGCGGATAATAAACCATTTCAGAATAAGATATGATTGTTGTTGTAGCTAGGGGGTCTACTCCTGACTAAGCAACTCTTTAAAAGTCACCAGTTTAAGTATGAAACTAAAGTCAGTATAAGCCTCCAAAACTCTGCTTTTTTGCACAAATTTTAGCTGAACTTCGACCGTTTATAAAGTACTCATAAATTGTAAAAGTAAAGAAAATATTTCGATACAAACCTCGCAAATGTAATGAAAATTTTGAATACAAAACATTTATTTCACATACTTGTAAGGCTTACTGATAAACACGTATCACCTGGAACAAGTTTTATGAAATTCCGCACCTTACGAATAGTTAATATTCGTTCAATGGATAGTTAATAATAATACTAATTTCATTTAATAGAATGTAAACCATGCATTTAGGCGCTATCTCTCTCTTTTTGGTTTGCCTCTTTTTCTAGCATTGCCCTGGATGAAACACCAAGCTTTTCAAACTATGCACGCGTTGAAAACAGAGCGGCCGGGAAGAGCCGCCTTAACGTTTCTCGCTCGTACTATTCAAAGACAATAAACGGTGTAAATAGTTACGTAAATTAATATATAGATATGGACATCGATCCGTGTATTTACCAATGTTCGGGTATCTACCCGTTTAGGTGGGTAGAACGGGATATTTATTAAAAAAAATGTGCTAAATGAATATATCTAAAATAATAATTAACAAAGAGAGTTGAAAGAAATTACTGAAGAAATAAGCAGTACCTTACATACGAGTAGGTACTGCTTATTTCTTCAGAAATCTCTTCCTCTCAAAGTTCTTACTTTGTTTGTTTCAGTGTTAATGAATATTGTAAATAAATAAATAAAGATTAAAATCACTTATCTATGCATGCACTATGCATACATTATAGATTTCATTACATGACAGATTCCATATAACGGATAGATTGGGGTTAATACTTGACATGCTATTTTGTGGGAAATATTAAAACGCGGGGTTCGAAGACCTCGTCAATACTAATACATATATTTTGTTCCTGAATCAACCCCGAAATCAGTAGTTTCGGCTCTTGGATGAGCAGTCAAAAAAAACTTCGAATTGACGAGTTTTCTGAAACACCATCAACTTGTTATAACATTTCCCACTAAATAGCACGCCGGGTCAGGCCCGCGTCACTCCCCGTTTAGGTATCGAAAATATACCTACATTATTTTTATGCGCGTGGCGACCATTTTGAAGGGGAAAATTCAGTTACAAATGTTTGTAGACCTAATTATATATAAAAAAAGCAAACAGACATCAAATGCGATGTCATTATATTATGAGCACCCTTTTACATATATTGTAGAGAGTAGAATTATGTGGTTAAAGAATCTTTATTTCTCAAAGAAAATATTACATTTTCACTTACAGAGAAATCTTAAAACTAGTATATAATTATAATAATAATTATATTTCAAACAATGTTGGTGAGAGCATTCAAACAAATACAAAAAATAATAAAAGTAATGTAGGTAGTACTAACAGTCTTTGTGCGCTTTACGAAGTAGAAGACGCAAAACATATGTAAAGATAGTCGTTCACCTGCGTTAATAACAAATGGAAGCAGGGCTTAAGTGATTAAGTTTTCAATTAATAAAAGAAAAATAAGTGTTTTCCAAAAATGTCGTAAAAAACATGATTGATAAATTTTAATCATAAAGTTAAACACCCTTCTAAATTTGACAAAATTCTTACGTATACCCTTGAGATCTACAGCTTTTTTAACATGTTTGTTTGTTACATCAAGGTAATTTTCAAAATATGTTATAACGGTATGCTTATGTGTTAATAAACATATCGTACGAATATCGGCTACCGTCGGTTTTGTGTAGGAACACCTTTATATTGTATTTCTTATGTTGGACTTACTTTGGATATAATATATTCTTTTAGTTTTGTTTTAAATGCATTAAAGCTGGATAGATTTTTGCGCCTCCGTATTTTATATTTTTTTTCCATAATTTTTAGTTCGCGGTCTTGGGAGAAAAATATTATTGGAGCTTCTGAGCAGTCTTAATCCTAATTCCTTTTTAGTCTGAAAAGTTAGTTCAGAGTGTAGTTTTCTACTCATAATTTTTTAAATTAAAACGCAAGTATTATATTGAAAAAGCTGTTTTATAGACATAAGTTTGGTATCTTTGTAAATTTTATTCGTCGGAGTTAGGTAATCATATTTAAATAGTATTTTTATTACTTAATTTTGGGATCTTTGTATATTGTTCAGTAATGTTTTTGCTGCGGAGCCCCAAACTTCAATTAGATAATCTAAGTGAGATTTGACTAGTGCAAAGTAAATATTATATCGAACTTTACGAGGAATACATTTGGTCATACCATAAAGTGAACCAGTTAAAGCCGAAAGTTTTGATTTTAGTTTTTCTATGTGAGGCTTCCAAGTCAAACCACTGTCTAGTATTAGTCCAAGATATTTTTCTTCACCGGATTCTTTGAATTTTATATTGTCGATAGACAAAGGATTATAGTTGTGAACTTTTTGTTTTTAGCCTTGAATATTATGTAGCTAGTTTTAGAGATATTAATTGTAAGTAGATTATATTGAAACCAATCGTGCAGTTTATTAAGATCTTCTTGTGCTAATTTGACTATATCTTCTACTGAATGCCCAAAATATAATATACATGTATCATCTGCATATAGGCTGATATCTCCGTGTAAAGACAATGTACTAAAGTTATTGACATAAACTAGGAAGAGGAGTGGGCCAAGGATCGACCCCTGGGGTACCCCAAAAGTAATCGGCATGGGCGAACTCTTATATTTGCCCAATTTGACTATTTGTGCACGATTTTGAAGGTATGATGCTATAATGTCGTATGCTTTGCCAGTAATTCCAATGTGTTTGAGTTTTTTTCAATAGCAATGAATGACTGACCGTAACAAATGCTTTCTTTAAGTCTATAAATATTCCAAGTGCAAGATTCTTGTTATCTATGTTAGTTTTAATTTTGGTTACTAAATCTATAGTTGCTGATAATGTATTAGACTTTTGCCGAAAACCATATTGGCGGGGAATAAAAAAATTATTTGTGTTAGGTATGTATCTAAGCGATTGTATAGCACTTTTTCAAAGATTTTTGAAATCACTGGCAGCACCGACACAGGCCGATAATTATTAGGATCTGTTTTGGTCCCGGCTTTATAGATAGGTGTTACTTTAGCAATTTTTAGCTCATCAGGGAATATCCCTCGTCGAAGGCAGTGATTCATGCTCTCTTATTTTAAAGATTTCTTCTTCAGTGTATGGGAATTCCGAGAGATTTTGTTGGCTGTCGGCAGGGAGATTTGTTAGAGTATATATTAAGTTGTTGTGGTATTTTTGTGGGATTTGGTTTGCAAGCTGTGACCCGATTGTAGAAAAAAACTTATTGAATTCTTCACAAATTTCATTACCATCAGTGATTTTCTTACCCGCTATTTCAAGGGGTGATGGCAAACTAGCGGATTTGTTTTTATTATTAGAGAGGTTGTTTATTACTTTCCATATCGCTTTAGGGTTGCTCTTGCATTTATCGTATAATTTATAATAGTATATTTTCTTTGTTGTGGTAATTAGTGTAGTAGTTTTGTTACTAGATTTTTTGTAGGTATTTTGTAGTTTGTTGTTATTTGGCTCACTTTTCAACTGTCTCCAAAGTTTGTTTTTTTTTTCTTTAATACTATCAATCACTTCCTTGTTTTGGTAAGTTTTGTATCTTTATTTTTTGTTTTGTGGCTTTCTTTACCATATTCTTTATAGATGTTTCTATTTCTTTATAGTTAGTGCTTTGTTTTGTATTTGGACCTTCTTCTTTAGTACACTTATAAAGGTCATTGTAGTCAATCGTGTCGTATTTTATTTTTGTGCTCTTTCCGGCTTGTTGTGCTTCATGCAGAGTAGTAGTTTGTTTGTGATCCGACATTGATGAGTCAGTTATGGCGAGGTGAAATTTTTTGTTTTTGATATTTGTAATCATGTGGTCCAAAATAGAATTTGTACCCAATCTACCCGTTGTATGGGAACATACGAATTGATAGGTCTAAGCTTACATTTTCTGCTGGCAAATGTTGAAGAACTACTTAATGCTTAAGCCTACTTAATATATGTTAAATAAGCAAAGAGATATCAAATTCTATTTCAATATATGAGCACCCTCGTACATATATAGAGAGTAAGCATATTTGATTGATCATCCAAGAGCCGAAACTATTAATTCAGGGTTGGTCCTTAAATATAAAGATATTCGTATTGACGAGTCTTTCGAACCCCTATCAACTTAATATAACATTTCTATTAAATAGAATGCCAGGAATTAACCCCAACCTAACTGTCTGTAGTATGGAAATATACAAATTGACAGGTCAGAATTTTTGCTGCCAAATGTTTCATCATCATCATCATATCAGCCGCATAACGTCTCAAGGATTTCCAAAGCGACCGATCAAAAACGCTTCCCCTATTTGAAATCTAATGTCGTTTGACCAAACACGATTTGCCCGAAAACTTTTACTCAACTGTCTATAAAACCTACAATCCATGTGCTCTATAGTTTGCTACATCAATGCATCAAAATCTCTAACAGTTAAAAGAGGTAAACGCGAATTATCGAAATATCTTCAGATCAAACAGTTGAATTCACTAAGTACTATTATTTTACCTATACTAAATACAAACAAAAAAAATGATCGGAAATAAATTCCTTACTCGGAATTTAAAGTCTATCTGTTTTTTTAGGTATGCAATTAATCTGTGATAAAAAGAGTCGATTGATAAAAATGCCTTTGCCTTTTTGTGACTTAAAAGCTTGAATACACACTTTTGACATTTTTTACAAAAAATACTGTGATATAATGACAGTCACTAACGAACTCACAAACTATCAGGGGGGTTACTACATAATGTTACGACGTCAGTCGTACGCGATGCGTGCACATGCGAGGCAATCCGAAACACATTTCGTCATGACGTCAGCGGTCGCTTTCGTACGTATTCAATGCGGACGCAACGACTTTGACAGATAAGCAGCAAAACGGTACTCGATTTGCGCCAAAATGTCTACTTGACAGCACGCGAGTCGTCTGAAAATGCCCCCCGACCCTTCCCGCTTCACCACCCCGCCGACGTCACCTCTTTTAGTTACGCATTCGTTTCGTCTGAAACGGCTTTAGGCTCTTATTGGTTAGTTTCAGTTCAAAATTTCTACGTACCTACCTACCAATACAATTTATCAAGTCCAGCTGTGGGCTGTGGGTGAGCCTCTATCTTGCTGGACTGGAGTGTAGTGAGTTTTGCACTCGACGGACTTGCGTTTAAGGTTATGATGTAAAAGTCGATGGATTTAGCCTTTGAAGAAACAAGAAATAAGAATGCATGGAGCTCAGACATGGATTGTTTCTCTTAGTTCTGCTGCCTCCCCCATCGTCCGACTTGTAATAACTCCAAGCTCCAAGGCGATGGAACATAAACTCATTGTGAATTTAGATTTATTTTCTTTTGCGATGTCATTAAGTGTGCGGTTAGTATAAAACCTCATAACAGTTACTATATTTTTACAGATATTAATTTGCTCTTGCATTTTATGGAACGGCAGTTACAAGGAGGATGTGGCTATAGTTGCATCCACGGAACAGTTGTATCAGACTGAGTCTCGTTGTTTGCGGCAGGAGACAGTGTGGGTCTGAAGTGCATGCACGCTATGGTGGAGAGAGCCATGATGCTTTATTTGACAAAATAGCCATATAAATCATCCAGCGAAGAAGCTATCTTACTGGGTATGTACATTGTACCTACATATGTAATCACTACACTTTGTAAGGTCTTACTAGGTGCTATTCCCTTTCTACTTGTTTTTAACATATCTACCTACGTACATGTTGCATTTTTTTCTAATTTTACAGGAGATTCTGGGTACAATTTTTAACATATCTACCTACGTACATGTTGCATTTTTTTCTAATTTTACAGGAGATTCTGGGTACAAGTGGTGCAGCTTTGGACCAGTTATTTAGTTTAACAAACCCAAAAAAATGCCCCATCATAGACAAACTGGAACCCCTAATGAGATTAGATGAGGCCGCATACTATCAGCTCAAAAGCTCCACTATAAACCAAGATGTGGCTAAAATAATTATGAATTGCTTGCGCAGGTTGGTACAATTTTTTTTTCTCAATATGAAGTCGGGTCCAGTGCCAAAAAATATTTTGAATACATGTACTGTTTGTTTTCCAATAGTACAAAAATATTCACTGACCAAGCATACAAGATGTAAAATTGTACAAACACTTCAAGCGATGACTAAGGATACCTCCACCCCACCGTTAGGTTAAAAGTGACATTGTGCTCTTATGGCCATAGTCTGCTGTCTACCCTGTTAAGGATGAATATGTGATACTGTAACACTATACTACTTAAATTAATATTTTACAGGTTCACCCAAGGCATCAATGGTGAATGCAGCATGTTGAACTAACGGAGGGAGATGTACAGAGCAAGGCAGAAGAACTACTAACAATTACTAATTCAATCCACAATGTGATTACAATCCGCCAGCATTTGTGGGCTCCGACTGATAACATCCATGCAGTGTATGCATGCATATGCATGCATATTATTGATATGTTTATATTACCATTTAAAATTAAGGAGTGTAAATAAAACAATATATATTTTTATTAATATTTTAATTTTATTTTTATTCATGCAAGAAGCCACGATTTCTTTTAAATTTGTTTTATTTAATCTTTAGGCTAGGATTTAGAATAATTTTTTTATAAGTACATAAAAACATTATTCAAATGCCTATTTGTGCTGCAGGTACAATAAACCTACACAAATAAATAAATAAGGACAAATAACACAGATTGAGCTAGCCCCAAAGTAAGTTCGAGTCTTGTGTTATGGGATACTACATCAACGATACTATAATTTATAACAAATACATATATAGATAAACATCCAAGACCTAGGACAATTTGAAAAAGGCCATTTTCCAACTTGCCCTGACCAGGGATTGAACCTGGAATCTCTGGGTGGCAGACTAGCATGGTGACCACTACGCCACGGAGGTCGTCAAAAAAGATAAAGCATTTTAAACCCACTTTAAGCATGATGGTGGGTGAGCAAAGGTGGAAATAGTAATATACACAGTGGCATTGGCTATTAACTTGATTAAAACTCGCCCATTCCCTAGATCGGTTTTATGGTCTGTACAAGAAGAAAAGCATCAGCTACAGTCCAAGCCTTTTCTTTCAGACCACCATATAAGAGCCTACGCAACTCACTAAAACATCCTCTACAAAAAGTAAAATTGAATTTGAAGACTTCTCGTACAAATTTAAACAAAGTACATATCCTACAAAACATTTTCATTTGAGCTATGCAACCAATCTGATACACATGACTTGTGTTTTTACTATTTGTATATTCTCTCTAGTAATTGCTAGCATTAAGAGTACCTAATTTGAGTAATTACAAGAAATTCAGGCGCTGAAAATAATTTTCTATATAAAAAAATCAACACTTTTACAGCAAATAATAATATATTTGTATAGGTACAATGTATTGTCGCTTATAAAATACATTTTCCATCCATTGTATAGCTAATATTACAGTCATTCTCGAAATAAATTATCAAACACAAGCTTTCACAATCTGGAGGGTTACAAAATTCTTTTATTTTTTGGAATTCACTGAGAAGAACGTATTTTTGGCATAGGTGACTTAGAGCAGCTGGAATGTTGTTATGAGAAGTTCTTTGCTTTGCTAGTTGCTGAAGATGAAGGTCGTAGCGCTCCAAAGTTAATCGGAAGTAAGTATAAAGCTGTAGGGGTTATATTTCGGCGTGAATCCTTCGAATTTTCGTTTGGTTTAAAAATTTGCCTTTTTTGGTTTGTTTGGTAACAATCGCCCCCTCTCGAAATAAAACTGGAGAAGTTTTCTTAAAACAAATTGAAATTTAAGTATATTACCGATAGGTTATGTATATGTTTACATGTCATGTCATACAAATGTCATATTTGAAGTTGATATGTCTGTGATACGACTTTTTAATGTTTTTGTGGTCATGGCTTCTAGGATATTGAGTCATACCGATTTTACGATACTGAAATAAATTACTTTTTATTATTATAAAAATGTTTTTTGGTTCATATTAACCTAAAATGTAAGAAAAGAAAGTAAACTATTCGTATTTAATAACCAATCAAGATAAATTAATTATTTTTGAAAGTACCGTCATAGTACCGATAACTTTAGCAACAAAATTCACATCACCGGTATCGATGTGCGTTGTCTATGGGAACGAAAAGAATACGTGAGCAGGTATCGTCATCCAGGGAGTGGATAGTAGGCACGACTCACGTTACGTCGGTTTCTTTCAGACGTGATTGCGTTGTATGATTATGTAGTGACCCCCCTGGTGTCAATAACTTTTACATACGTAGCTAACCAATAATTTTATTGATGAGGGAAGTTAAAAAAAACCGTTGCGTCTTGCGATATTAATATGACGTACGAGAAAAAAATATTTGGTATGGGTACCCAACCTATTTGACTAACAACAAAAAGAGGAGTGTTATAAGTTGACGTTAAGTTTATATTTTACGCGTTATTATTGAAATCATTTGTGCAAAAGTTTTGCTTAGAAATTATCATGATTAGTTTAATATACTTAGAGTTTAAAACGATTTGATTATACGATATTTCGAGAAAACGCGTTTACCTATTGTAATCGTTAGAGATTTAGATGCATTGATGTGACAAATTATAGTGATCATTGACAATCGAGTAAAGGTTTTCGACAAATCATGTTTGATCAAACGACATAAGATATCAAATAGGGGAGCATCAAAAACGGCCTGCATCCAACGCCTTCCAGCGACCTTGGTCAGGTCGTCTGACCACCTTGTGGGTGGGTGTTCTACGCTTCGCTTGCCAGTACGTGGTCGCCATTCGAGAACCTCTTTGCCCCATCGGCCATTGGTTCTTCTCGCTATGTGTCCCACCCACTGCCACTTCAACGAGCTAATCCGCTAGACTATGTCAGTAACTTTAGTTCTCCTACGAATCTCCTCATTTCTGATTCGATCACGTAAAGAAACACCAAGCATAGCCTCTCTATAGCGCGCTGAGCGACCTTGAGCCTTCTTATGAGACCCACTTCAGTAAAGGACCGCATTTCAAAGCCATAAGTCATCACTGGTAACACACATTGAATAAACACTTTCGTTTTGAGGCACTGAGGTATTTTGGATGAGAAGACACTGCGTAGCTTCCCGAACGCTGCCCAACCAAGTCGGATTCGTCGAAAGACCTCTTCCTCGAAGCTGGAACTTCCTGCCTGGATCAATCGACCCAGGTAGATATACTGGTCTACAACTTCGAGGGTGGAGTTCCCAACACAAAGCCAAATGTTTAGACGTAATTATATATCAAAACAAGCAAGCAGGCATAAAATTAAATTAAAGTATATTAATATGGATAGCATTAGTGATTTAATCTTTGTTATTTTTTCTTTAATATTTATTAATTTATTTATACGTAACATAACGTTTTCACATTTTTCTACACATGATTTATTTTTTTAAATTAATATCCCCATCTACCCATCCAAACATGTAAATACGTCCGAGTCCGAGACCGTCCGAGACCGTCCGAGTAAATACGTCCCAAGTCTGAAAAAATATTCGGGTACATCTCTAGGCGGGGTGTCACAAACGATAAGTCTTATTCACATTACGGGGACATACGACGACTAATGTGAACAATAGTCATTGTGACCGCGAAAGTCTAAAACCAGATAAGCGAATTAAGCGATTCACCGACATTGCACATGCCCTTCCCGCTCCCGCCCGCTCTTTCACTTAGTCAGGTACCAAAACTAGGAAAATTTTAGTTTGAATAAGAAAAAATAAAATTACGCCGGCATTAACGCGCGATGTCATATGTTACATAATAAATTTGCGCAAAAAGCATGATCCTTTAGCAGTCGGTTAATAATATTTTGACGAAAATGTATTATTTAATCGATAAATATAATATAAGTAGTTATGTTTTACGTTTAGAGTAAACGCCCAGTGAAATTGACATATACTGGTCGTAAATGGTCGAATATCGGGTGTTTATTATTTTCGACTTTTAGCCCGGGCCGAAAGCCCGAAACCCATCTCTAGTTACGATACGACTGAAACAAATGTATGGAAATGTATGAAGCATGCCACGATCAACGACAACGGCGTCTTTTCAGGCTTATTTTGGTGTGACTTGCTTGACGCGCGTATTCTAGTTGCTAGGTCAGGTTCCGACTGTACCCGAGGCTTGATCTCATTTTACCCTAGATAAGATATTTTTAATCAACTTAAAAAAAGAAGAGGTTATAAATTCCGTATGTTTTTTTAAATTATTTTATGGCTGGATTAGTGTCTTTTAGAGCCTATCATTATTACTATCGGCTTACTTGGATGGGTGACCGCGTTTTCACACGTAAAACAAACTCGGATGAAGCCGCTTCTATGGATCTAACATCGGGCGTGGTCACAAATTAGGATGGGTGTCAACGCTTTCACAGATTAAGCAACTTCTGGCGTCGTCCCTTAAAGAAGGGGTGACCATGCTTTCACAAGTTAAGCAACCCTAGGCTTGGTCGAAACTTGGATGGGTGATATTCGCGATCCGCACGCAGTGGTCTCCAACCTACTGATTTTTCGATATTTCTATCGATATAGACTCTGTTCTACCGAAATGCAACGTTTTTTTCACCATTTAATAGAATATCTGAATTTTTCCCAAATTTTTTACCCATTTCCACTTCTAAGTTGTCAACCCTTTTGGCAGGCAGTCAAACAAGGCAGTGGCGGATTTACACATTTGACGCCAGTAGGCTATGCAAATTTTGCCGCTCTTAAGCTCAATTGCCGCGATGTACGATGGGACGCCTTAAATTTGCAGCCATAGACTTAAGCCTTGTCAGCCTATTGGTAAATCCGCCACTGCGATAAAGGGAATCCCTCAATAATAAGTAAGTATGGATGAGTATGAGCATTCCCGAGCGCAAAACCCCTTATAACATTGAGTTGTTGTATGTCTCAAGGGTGTTCCCCAAAATATATGGTATATTCTGTAATAATAACTACTCATCCATACTTACTTTCTATTGAGGTATTCCCCTTATGGTAAAACATAAATGCAAAAGGTTGACAACTTAGAAGTGGAATTCGTTAAAAAATCGGAAAAATCATGTATTCTCTTAAATCGTGGGAAAATTGTTGCATTTTGGTATTTCGGTAAGATAGAGTCCATATCGACAGAAATACCGAAAAATTGTTAGGTTCGAGACCATTACGTGCGGGTCGCGAATGTCACCCATCCATGTTTCGACCACGGGTTGCTTTACTTGTGAAAGCATGGTCACCCCTCCTTTGAGGGACCACGCCCGAAGTTCTTTATCTGTGAAAGCGTGGTCACCTATCCTATGTGACCACGCCCGATGTGAAAGCGCCTTCTCTCATCCTAGAAGCGACTACATCTTTAACATGTGAAAGGCTCTAAAAGCCACTATCCAGTCGTATTTTAATTAAAAAAAAACATACAGATCGAATTGATAACCTACTCCTTTTTTTAAGTCGGTTAAAAATATCCTATCTAGGGTAAAATGAGATCAAGCCTCGGGTACAGTCAAAACCTGACCAGGCAACTGGAATACGCACGTCAAGTCGCACTAAAATAAGTCTGAAAAGTCGCCGTTTTCGTTGATCGTGGCAGAATTCGTGACCGGGCAGTAACGGCGACTTTTCAAGCTTACACGACGAGACACATATCCAGCCTTAAGGCTGAATACGTGTCTTTTGGAGCCTATCTTTATTTCTATCCGCTTACTTGAATGGGTGACTGCGTTTTCACAGGTTAAACTCGGATGTTGTCGCTTCTAAGATGAGTGATCGCGCTTTTACTGGTAAAAACAATATCGGGCGAGGTCACAAATTAGGATGGGTGACCATGCTTTCGCAAGTTAAGCAACCCTAGGCGTGGTCGAAACTTGGATGACATTCGCGACCCGCACGCAGTGGTTTCGAACCTACCGATTTTTCAGTATATCTATCCCCGTCCTGTCAACTTAATATAACATTTATCTTAAAATAGCAAGCTGGGTATTTAGCCGAATCTACCCGTTGTATGGGAACATACGAGTTGACAGGTCTAAGTTTTAAATTTTTGCTGGAAAATGTTTTTAGACCAAATTATATGATAAAATAAGCAAACAGAGAATATATGAGCACCCTCATATAAACATAGTGAGTAGGCTTCTTTGACTGTTCATCCAAGAGCCAGAATTACTGATTTGGGGGTCAGTCCCTAAACAAAAGATATTCATATAGACGAGTTCTTTGATCTCCTATCAACTTGATATAACCTTGTTATGTAACCATTTCCATCTGAATAGCATGTTGGGTATTTATCCCAATGTACCCGTTGCATGGAAACAATACTAATTGACAGGTCTAATTTTTCGTTTTTTGCTGGCAAATGTTTTTTATATTTGTTTTTCTATTGAAATAAGGAAATAGACAATTATTATGAAATCAGTATGTTTAATATTGATAGCAGTAGTGATTTTAATGTTTGTTATTAATTCTTTGAGATATATTCATTTATTTATACATTACATAACCATTGCCACCAGGCCTTGAACTAGTTTTTTAATAAATATTCCAATCTACCTACCCAAACCGTATTTACCCGGTGCATATCAGGTAAATACCCAAGCGTGGGTAAATACCCGGGTAGATGCTTATCTCTAGTTAGGAGTAAAGTGAAAAAATAAAGATAGGCTTTAAAAAGCCAGTATCCAAGGCCGTAAAATTATAAAAAAAACGTCAAATCCAGCCATGTCATTTGATTGATGTCATGTCATGTCGTGTCATGTCATGGTTGATGTCAGGGAAAAGCAGAAAAGCAAGGCAAACGTAGTTAATAAAAATTAAATAGTACATACACCTAGTGTACAAACTACGAAAGTGAAATCTGATTTCATGATTCATGAGTACAATCTATGTTTGAAAAGTAAAAAAATCATTTCAGACTTCAGTTAATTGCTGGCGTGGCTTACTGGTGAGTAGTTCATTTGATTATTACTTTGTATTGTAGTAGTAAGTAGGGTTGTTTTTGTAAATCAATATTATGGACTGTGTACATTATGGATTCTGTTTTGTAGACGCTAGAGAGTATCTCTGTATGGTAGGTTTACTACTGATGGGGTTGGTTCAGCTCAAGGAAATATAGGATAGTATTCTGATACTGTGTCATGTCATGTATATTTTATATTAATAAAAGCTGAACATTTATCTTTGTTATCATGATACATACTTGTTTTTAATTGGTTTTTAATCATAGTTTTTAATCTTTTTTAAGATTGCCATTTGATTTGAAACTTTAAAGAGTAATAAATACTTTTAAACTATCATACTTAGTTACTTAATTAATGCATACATTCATTAATAAAAAACATAACCTTTTTTATACAGTTTTAAAAAAGTATTTTTTTTTTGGTTAATTTTACAGCTCTGGAAACGAGTTAAAAAAGTATTGTTTTCAATTTATTGTTGACTTTGTTTTTTATTAGTTAAACTTATGGTAAGAATGAGAAAAATGCACATAATACTAGTCTGTTTCATATTTTTATTTTCTATTATTGTGCTATTATCATGCTCAGCTGATTATTTTTCATATTGTCGTTTATTTGAATTTGAAATAAATTGTTTGTTTGTTTGTAATAACTTTACTTTATTGTACTATGAAAACACACAATCATATAAAATAACAACATAAAGAGTAAATTGACAACGGCGGAATTATTCACTTCACAAACTAAAGGGAAATGATGACAAAGTCTACATTCAGCTGTGTTTGGTAGGACTGTTCATGTAATTCGACTATCTATGACATTCAAGATGTAGGTATACATTCTTCCATATAAATTTATTAAACACTTGCTGATAATATAGAAGTTACCCAAAAAAAGAAACACATGCGTTGACAGCTTCTGACTCAAACTAGGTTATCAAAAGAACTATTTTTATGTCAGCTGGTATTGTAGACTTTGATGTCATATTTTAAAATGGCATGTTTTAGTTATAATCAGTGATCAGAATAGGATCAGTGCAATTTTGCAGGATTTCGTAACGTTATCTTAATATGAATATGCTTTTTAATCCCACTTGGTAGGGATTTATATTTGTATATAAATTATCAGGTGTGAATAAAACTGACAAATTACGAGTTCCAAGCATACAATTTTCTTTGATAGGTATGTTCTTGTTATACTTGGTTTATATTGACGCTATTAAATGTCAAAGGAAGCACAGATAATATTGAAAACTAGTATGATGCTGTTTTTATTATATGTAATACATATTGTTGAAAATAAATATTTAAAAATGTAATCTGAGTTTTTTTTAAAACTGTTAGGTACTGTGGAAAAATATTACTATGCATCGTATCTTTTTCTCAAAATAAAGTTGAATAGTAAGTATATATCTCTTAGCTACCATTATGCAAAGCAGGTATCATAAGCTATAAATTAAGTATCTTGGAGTGGGTTCTTAGAAAACGTTAACTGAATTTAATAATAATTTTCATTTTGTACATATATTTTTTCTTTACTTATTATACAGCTGGCATATAACATTGTATAAAGCTATATCTATAGTAATAATGTTAAACTTATTTTGTCAGAAGAAAAACTTTTGATCATAACATGTATTTAAATCCCAAATCCCAACAGGCATATCAATATGAAAATATTGTTTAAGATCATTCACCCTAAATTGCACTACCTATTCCGATCACTGGTTATAATCTACTTGCTATTTGTAATATTTATTTTCTTTACCATATACAATAACATGAATCTGAGAACTATTGATTAAATTAAAAAAATATGCATGCATTTTCTCCATTTCCTTCTCTTGATATACGTACCATAGAGTCACAATGGTACCATAGTTACTATGGTACCTACCTTTATTGGGACAAGGCTTAAATTGGGTACACTAGGGTGACTGGGTCAAAAATAAATTAGTCGGCACAGATCATAAAATAAAAAATCACAAAGTAAATATATATGGACAAATAACACTGATTGAGCTAGCCTCAAAGTAAGTACCCTATAACTTGTGTTATGGGGTACTAACTCAACGATACATATTTCATAACAAATACATGTATAGATAAATATCCAAGACCCAGTACAACTTGAAAAGGGCCATTTATCAATTTGAACTGACCGGAGATCTAACCCGGGACCACTGGATGGCGGACTAGCATGGTGACCACTACGCCACGGAGATCGTCAAAAATCGTGTCGTCAGTCGACAAAATAGTGTCACTTGTCATTGATCAGATAAATTTTCAACAAGATTTTAGATTTGTTAATGCAGAAAATCTTATATTAGGAGCGCCATTCACTCCAAAAAAGCATGACGTCACGCTTTTGTATTTCATACAAATGCCATACACAATGTTTGTTTTGACGTTTAGAAAAAAGTGTCTTGTTGTCATCTAGGGGATATAGATCTCATTGTAATTTAATATGCAAATGTATTGTACAAAAAGTATCAGTGCATTGAATAGCTAGGCTGTGATGGTAAAATTTGTACCAGTCTCCTTCAATAAGAGTTTGCCCACAGGTCACAAAATGAGATTACTCCCAAGTATTTTGTGCCTACTGGTGACACTGCACTGCTCATTCGCCCCACCGGTATATCCAGACAAACCTAATGAAGTAGAAGATAGTGATGTTAAAGATAATTTGGTGAGTTTTATCATTTTATGTTATGAATAGCGACGGTATTACATGCAATAATACAATTGCATTTTCTTATATAATATTGTGAAGATGTATATTTTCGTAATTTGTTGTTTAGATACTTACATTGTAGATTTACTTATACTATATTGATTATAACTACACCATCAACAGAAAAATATCAGTGAGTTGTCGTTTATTTCCCTAAAATATATTTTAAGTACGAAGGAAGTGTTATAAATTAAAAACTAATTACTTAATCATTTATTTATTTTCTAACAGTCTTACTAATCATATGCGAATTTGATTTGCAATGATCTACTATTTTTTACTTTTTAATGTTGAAGAGTTGGTTAATTTTCATATATATTTATTAGCATTTTCATGCATGTTTGAAATATATTATGTTGCATAAAACCTGGTCTCTAGTTATGACTAAAATATGTTTTTAACATGTCAGTAAGGTAGAAGATGTAGGTAATTACTAAGCTAACTACAGAAAACACAATGAGCAACCAAATTTTGCTTTTTTTGATTTAGGTTATTATATGTAAACTAACTCACTTTGTGATTAAAGGAAAAATCTGTACCATGATAATATTATTTAGCAGAATTTATGACACAAATGTTCAACAGGAACAATCTGATTGTAAGGTGTTTAAAATCAACAATAACAAAGCGAACTCTCGTATGATGTTTACAATTGCATTGTTTCGTTTGTGTTTTAAAGTAAGTACGTACCTATTCAATGATTACTAACTACAAACTGCAGACATTACTAATGCGAATGTTAAATGAATGTTGGATCCTCGGAATCTTAACTTGTGCTTGCACTACAATAAAAAAAAGGGTAAATCCAGATCGTTAGAAGTAGGTATAGTTGCAATATAGTTCATGGCTTCTATACAAGGATTTCGAAGTGGTGGCTTATTCTCTTTATCGTTTTGTACGATCTACGTTATAATCAAACCCCGTTATCTAACGCTTAGTTTGTGTGCAAGTGATGGGGCAATTTTGATAATCTGAATCGATACAAAATGAAGTTGATTCACTCACTTTTAAGGGTTCCGTACCCAAAGGGGTCCCTCAGTCTGTCTGTCTGTCACCAAGCTGCATCTTATGAACCGTGATAGCTAGACAGTTGAAATTTTCACAGACGATGTATTTCTGTTAATGGTATAATATCAAATACTAGTAATTCAGTTTTGGTTTTTTACAAAAAAACCACCGAATTCATTTTCTTTCAGGAGTTTCTTCCATATATCCAAAGTTTTTCATCATGTCTTCACCAAATTATAATGGGACCAACTTGGTACTAAAGGCTTTCAAATAAAAAAGAATCATCAAAATCGGTCCACGGTTGACGAAAATATCGCGTAACATACATACAAAAGAACATACATAATATAAGTCGGTTAAAAATAGGATAAAATAAAAATTTAAGGGGCTCCCATACAACAAACGTATTAATAACGGCAATAGGTAGACCGAATATTTAGTTGTATATTCACTTTAAAAATAAATAATTAAATTAAAATAAAATAAATATTCCTTATACAACAAACGTGATTTTTTATAGGTAATCGTACGGAACCCTCCGTGCGCGAGTCCGATTCGCAGTTAGACGGTTATTTATTTATGATTTTAGTTTTCATAGTAAGTTAACAATATTTTTTCCACATTATTATAAGTTCAAACTTCGACTTCTGCTTATAAAATCCATTTTAGAAATGAAAATGATTTTTCGACCTACCTGGTAAGTCGTATCCATACTATTTTATAATTGTCGCCCTCCTATCCTATCAAATAGGTACAATGAATGAGTTATCCCAGGAGCAATAAAAATATATTTTGACAAACTCTTTATCTAAATTTATATAACTCAAAGGTGACTGACTGACTGACATAGTGATCTATCAACGCACAGCCCAAACCACTGCACGGATCGGACTGAAATTTGGCATGCAGGTAGATGTTATGACGTAGGCATCCGCTAAGAAAGGATTTTAATCAATTCTACCCCCAAGGGGATAAAATAGGGGATGAAAGTTTGTATGAAATTTTGCCAATTTTAAACCGATCGGGCTTAGACTTTGCATGCATAAAGCTACTATGACGTAGGCATCCCTTTAGAAAGGATATTGATAAATTACACTAATACGCGAGCGAAGCCGGGCAAAAGCTAGTAAGTAAATATGAATCAATCAATGATGGTAAGCAACATCACTATTTTGACGTGCCCCCAAACTGAGCGGTAGATAACGGGGTCTAGTTATTATACATTAGTAGATTATTAATTAACCAAGGGAATAAAGCAGTGTCGCGGGTGACGACTTAAATTGTGAGCGCAACGAAGGACTCGAGGTTTACTCCCGAGCGGAGCGAGGGTGATAAATACTTAAATCACCCAAGACTAAGACAGCTTTATCACAGAGGAAAATACTCTACGTTTCTCACCATTTGCGAAAAAATAAAGACAATAATAACAAGAGACAGGCATTTATTAAAAGATATATTTTAATTAATTTTTATCCAGTTACATTAAAGATACAAAATCTTTTACGTTGTAAATAAATATAGGTACGCAGAAAACTTGGCTGTATGTGTGAGACGCAAATGATCCTTCGCTTTTTCTTTTTGGAAAACTAAACAGCTGGTGTAAACAAATAATGACATGACTTGATTTATTTTATGAAATTTAAGTGGTTTTGTGGACTTTGCGGATACCTACATGTTGTCGATTCAAAATCGTATTTTTTTTACGTTTAACAATACAGAAATGAATTCAGTTCAGTATAAATTTCGGTAAGTATTCCAAACTTAAACCACATTCTCCCTCTAGAGGATGAATAAAATTCAGTACAATTTTCTTTCCCTGTTTTCATTCTTGGTCTAGAGGCTGAATGAAATTCAGTACAATTTTCTTTCCCTGTTTTCATTCTTGGTCTAGAGGCTGAATGAAATTCAGTACATTTTTCTTTCCCTGTTTTTAACAGATTAATAATGACTATTGTTATGTTACTAAACATCCCATTCACGTAGCCCAAACCAAGTAAATCCCTCCCTGGCAAAAGTTCGGCAGCTGTGAAGGACTGTCAGTTAGTGCATCTCAATGGTACATTAAGGGATAGACCTCCACAGATGCAGCCATCTCAATTTTTAGAGAAAAAGGTACTAAAAAGCCTCTTTATGTTGGCTTTGGCCCCATGAACGCCTCAAAGGACCGGCTATCTCATGGACCCGTGGCTGAACAGCGTACCAACATAATAATTGGGCGTTTGCAGTCGAAAACTACATGATCATTGAAGGCGTCGCTTTCGATGATGCAAGCGTTTTATCCGAAACTGACGACAGGAAAGCCAGGGCAAAGCTGATAACGACGATTGACCCGTCACTTTTTAATAGTCAATTCATGAGTTTATACAGAAACCGAAGTGTAGTAAACAAGTCCTGTTCATAAGTTAACATTGGAGTTTTGTTCATTAATTAAATATACTCTAAACAACATAGATGAGTACTTAATATATTAGTAATCATTCATAAAAAATAATAAACATATAGATACACAAGTTATTATTTCTTAACTTTACTCCTTATTTTATTATTTTTTTATTGACCGAGCGAAGCATCTCTGTTTCGAGATTGGCCTTATTTCTAATTCTTCTTTTAGCCTAGAAGAATTATAACATTTTTGAAATTGCTTCAACCCCCATAATACTGCCATCTTTAAGAGTTTTGAAAAACTGAATCGACAAAAAACTTCTCTATAATTTTCCAACCATCTCACAAAATTTCACGAGAATCTGTTGAGTAATGCGACCTGGAGGCGGAAACAGCCGCACAGACAAACTGCCAACCTGACAAAAGTATTTTAGGTTACCCTTATTAAGACGCAACTTTTTTGTTTGAACAACTTTGTTATCGGATAAACTTTAGCGGGTCGGGGTGACTTGCGAGGTCTACAGCTCACAGAGCCACTAGTTATTATCTAAGCTATCTAAAATTGTGTCAATATTTATAATGCGTAGCCAGTATTAGTCACGTACGAGCGTAAGGCATCAAAAATCATGAATATGTACACGTATGTATGAACATAGGTACCTACCAGTACCTTGGCAGCCTTGCCGCACGCAAGACTCTGTTCTGAATAAATTAAGATTGTCCGGTTTACTACCAGTCTAACTCTTTGCCTTGAAATGTGTAAATTGAGGCCGCTGCCCCCTGTTAACGTTTTAAAATCACTTAGCTTCGCAGATCACATAACTAGTATTGTTTTTGTATATAAACGGGACTTGGCACAAACTACACTGAACAAACGACTTAGTTTATAATTTTTCAAAAATAAAAACCGATTTCTATCGGACTACACACATCCGATTTTTATAAAATTTCTATGGGACCATCAGACAAGTATGGCCTTTCAAACAAAAGAAGGATTTTTCAAATTGGTCCAGGTGTCTTCGAGTAATCAGTGATCATACATAAGAAAACAAAAGAATCCGACGAATTGATAACCTCCTCCTTTTATGAAGTAGGTTTAAAAAATAACATAATTAGTAAAATTTAAACTTATTGCTTAGCTAGGAAATTACTTGGACGTAAGTTTTTTACATTGCACCAAACGTTTGAGCTCGACGATAAATGTAAAAAATTGCATGATTTTTTTTACCTAGTAACAATAAAAAAAGGGCTAATATTCAGTCAGTGACAGCAAAAAAAAAACATTCCGCAGATGATAATATAGAAGTAGATACCTTTGCCCATCTGTGGGGACATAATTTTTTACATTGCACCGTTTGAGTTCGACGTTAAATGTAATAAAATTACATGATGAATTTTTTACCTAGTTACAATAAAACAAAAAATTGGCCAAGTGCGTGTCGGGCCGCGCGCAGTTTAGGGTTCCGTAGCTACGATTTACGAATACCAACTTTGAGTTCGTGCCACTAAAAACGTCTAAAACTAATTTTCTATTGAATTTGTTTGAAATTTTCCTTTTCCAAGTTCATTTTATAAGTTGATCGCCTATAACTTTTTAATTTGTAAACCTAAGTTTTCCTTCAAATTTCGTTATATTTACTATAGCTGTGAATTTTTTCACGTGTCAATATATAACCGTTTAGCAGATAGAGGGGGGGGGGGACACTTGTATCTAACAAAAATTTTCACTTTAAAACCAAATATTTCAGAAACGGATCCCTAAATCTAAAAACGGTGTTCAAAAACTCATTATATTTTTGAAAGACCAATTCAACGATACCCCACATGATTGGTTAGTCTAGAAAATAAAATTGACTTTTGACTTTACATGTATGGGAGCTGACCTAAAAAAATTTTTATTTCTATATTTTATTGTACCACTTTTTCCGCATAATTAATATACATACCTATACCAAATTACAGCTTTCTAGTACTTATAGTCGCTGAATAAAAGCGCGGACGGACAGACAGACAGACAGACATGGCGAAACTATAAGGGTTCCTTGTTTACTACGGAACCCTAAAAAGGGCTAATATTCAGTCAATGATGGTAAAAAAAACATTCCTCAGAGGAGGCCTTCGCCCATATGTGGAACACAAAATCTGGCTCAAGAATATTATAAGACTTCTAGACATGACTTTAAATTTCCAAATCACTAGAAGTTTGACAGTGTTTAGATCTAACTATCTATACAGCCTAAATCAGATTTGGCCATAATCACTACGCTGGTATGAACTCTTTGCTCTGAGGACGCTGTTTCCCAATCTTTGTTAAACTTACCCGTGTGGGACTAAGGGGTGGTGGAAAATCATATTCTACTCTCCTAGACGGTCAGTTTTTACAAAATTATAGTAATACGTATAGAATAGGGCCTCTTCGGTCGCCGTTATTACCGGAGTTTCAAAACATGATTTTGAAGTCGCTTTAAATTTTTTTTTGTAGGAAACTAGTAACCATTAAACAATAATGCATGCAGTTTGTAAAACATACATTTACATTGTAAATGTAGCGAATTATTATACCATGTTTTGAGTAAAGCGAAATCTGTATAATCATGCTTTTGAGCTGCTTGCTATAACTATCTTTTTTTTCCTAAAACTTCTAAATGCACGTACGAGTAAATATCTAAATGCAATTCTGCAAACTATAGTGGATTGGCTGTTGGCTGAAATTATGATTAAGTATATTGAAAATGTAGTTAATTGTTTGATCTTAGATAGATCATGCTCATAATGTTCTCCGAATGTTTATTGTCTTCTTTAAAATAAAAAATTGTAATCATCATTATCATGACCACGCTCAGTATGAAAAGATCTTGATGATTATTTAATGATTCATCAATGGGTGACCTTAATTTCATTTAATCGAATATATTAGTTGTTTATTCGAACATAATAAGGGAAACCCACTTTTCATTTCTTATTCATGATAAAATAATGGCGATTTAATTCACACATGGCTAATATTATAGTAATTTATTTTTTGTTTTAGGATGAGTACATGGAGTATTCTAGATACTTGAAAGAGGTGGTGCAAGCGCTGGAGAGCGACCCAGACTTCAGGGAGCGGCTGGAAAAAGCTGATGTTGACGACGTGCGGGTGTGTATCATTTCAAGGATAATTTGTATTCAACGCAGTTTAAAATAGTCTAAGATGCCGCATATAAACTCTCTAAAATTACTTGTTTCAGATGATTTTTTTTTTCATGATTCAGCAATACCATCATAGGATTTTATGATTTTCATAACATGTCATCATCATAATCATGATCTCATGCTTAACAAGTGTTTTTCATATCGCTTTTTTATTGTTTTTAGTCTGGCAAAATTGCTGAGCAGCTGGACTTTGTAAATCACAACGTGCGAACTAAACTGGATGAAATCAAACGGCGGGAGCTTGAGAGGCTACGACATTTAGCGACGAAGGTAACTATGCCTTATTATAAGGTTCTTTTTAAATAAGAACAAATAAATGATCATCTTTCTGAATCTAAACAACTTGTCCTTTACGAAACATATTTCTTGGCATTCCACACAAATTGCAGCAGTCAACCGAGCTGGCTACAACTGTCTGTCAAGTGTTTATTTTCGTATTTCGAAGTTTATTGAGAGGATTTCATTTGAAATAATTTAATTTGAAAAAAATTAGAGGGATTGATATTGTTAAACCAACTTTAAAAAAGAAGGAGGTTATCAATACGATCTGTATGGTGTTTATTTTGTATGTATGATACGCGATATCTTCACTACTTGTGAACCGATTTTGATGATTCTTTTTTATTTATAAGCGTTTAGTATCAAGTTAGTCCCATAATAATTTGGCGAAGATATGATAAAGAACTTTGGAGATACGGAAGAAAATTATGAAAAAAAAGAAGCCGGTTGTTTGTTTGTTAAAAACAATTATTTTATCATTGATACCGATAAAATGTTTGGCACTACATCAATAATTTTTAAACTAAAAACCGACTTCACCCCCAATTTACACAACCGATTTAAAAATAAATTCTATTGTATGGGACCACCTGACAAGTATAATACCTTTTCAAACATAAAGAATTTTACAAATCGGTTAAGGAGTCTTCGAATAATCGTCTTACATATATTTTTGTTTATCATTTAGTAAAATTGATGGCATACCTTGGTAATCTAAGGCAGCGTTACAGCCTTTCACAAGGTCGAGCGGTGAGGTTTGCATTTCACCACGCGATTCATTGTCAAAAATATATACATGTCGCCATCTCTCGGTACAGGTCTTTTTCTTTTTAGATGTGCGTTTTCTATGAAGCGAATGATTGACCTACCTAAGATTCGCCAAAATTCAGATATTATAACGCTTATTGCGTCTACGTAATTTCGTTTTGACACCGTGTCTCTTACTTAAAGAAAAAAAAAGCAGTAGTGACAACGTGTTTTTCTCTGATTATATATTTCTTGTATGACGTGTAAGTGAATATAATCGATTTTAACGCATTATATTCGATGACGTGTTCCTCTAATGGACTTCCCTGAAAATAGTTTACATGTGAAAAGTCACGGTATTTTTATAAACATTGACTATGCGAGAAAATTTGCCATATTTGACTTTATGGGATGAGTCATCTAAGTTATCACGTACCTTAGTCGTGGCAACTGGCTACAATCACGATTTTATCTCCTAAACTCATAATAAGTAGATACCTTATTTGATTATATTTAAAAAAATAACTGATTATTATCACAATGTATGATGTTTTTTTCATGAGAGAGCTTTACTGATTCCGATTCTGTTCCAAATAAGTATGTCACAACATCCTTACAATATTTTCCCAAATGAATTATTCCATTTTCCTGTTCAATATGAATAACATATTGTGATGCATGATATGACTATTATGCGCATGAAAATGAGTAACCTGATTCACTTACAGTCTTTTGCAATTCCCATTATTTTAAAATGCGCAATATTTTACATGCCTATACAAATCCATTGACTTGTAAAATATTGTGAGTGGGTCAACTTGCAAAACTATGGCAATTCTAATAACAATATATAATAAAATTCATGTCAAATATTTTATTCAGTATTTGTTTGCAGTCTGTTTCTAATGTTGCACAATATTTTATTGACTAAGTAGGAACATAAAAACAAATTATATATCTTTTAAGGTTCCTCCTCCAGTTTTACTAACTTGCCCTAAATATTCATTTCAGCGTAGATGATCGAAGATTTCAGTCTTTTGATTTCTCCCGTAATAAACGTCAGAAAAATATTTTTTTATCGAATGTACTCGAAAAAGGATGTTTTCATCCCAAAACTTTTGGAGCTAAAGTTATTGCTGATTCTCTCGCAACTGAAAAGAAAAAAGAAAGATAATCTCTAGGGATTAAAATCAATTTGAAAACTGAACATGAGTGTAATCTATGTAGAATCAAAAATAATGTAAAAAAGAAGATTTTAAAACAATAAATAATCGGCAAACACATCGTAATTTTATAAATTTGGAATACAAAGCGTCGTAAATATGGATGAATGTACATAGGTAGGTAAACATTTTTGATGTTCTTCGCTTCGGAAATAGAAATAAGTATAAATTAATAAGCGCAATTTTTGTCTTTGATTCAAAGTAATTTATTATAGAAATTTAGTTTATACCAAAGATTCAAAGATTCAAATGTTTATTCAGTAATTAGACCTTTACAGGCACTTTTACACGTCAATAAGTATAATTTATGTTACGTGTAAAGTATATTAAAATTTAATTTATTTTAAAAAAAAAGCTACCGATACCAACGCTTCGTAACGACCACTGCTGAGAAGAAACGCCGAAAGAAACTCATTTTCACAGTATTGGTCGCCTACTCACCAGAAGGGCTTTGTCATAAAACCTATTGTATTGACAGTAACTATTTGTGTAAATTTGAATACATTTTCGTAAGTTTAAGCCGAAAGGTTGGTGAATATCAGGTTTTCTTATAAAAATAAAAAGATATGAAGGACCATGTAAACAAAGTTATGAGTGAACATTTTATCAGAAGTTGGTGTTTTATCAGAAATTATTTTCAGTATTTATTGAATAAAAACAAAACCAAATAATATTAAAAATAAGATTTGTAGGTAGATCGGTCTGTATCTCACTCCATTACCCAGTTATCCGGTCCACTAACATCCCATCCACATAACCCAAACTAAGTAAATTCCTCCCTGGCAATAGTTTGGCAGCTGTGGAGAACTATCCCTTAGTGCATCTCAATAGTACATTAAGGGATAGACCTCCATAGATGCAGCCATTTCACTTTTTAGATAAAAAAGTACTAAAAAGTCTCTTCATGATGGCTTTGGCCCCATGAACGCCTCAAAGGACCCCATGGATCCGTGGTTAAAAAGCGTACCAACATAATAATAATAATAGTATCTGTTGGTTGAACTCTGATTATGAGGCATTTAGGTGTAAAACTTTTCTTTATATTCTGTTTTATATTTGCTAGTTTTTCTCATAGATGGAGATAAAAAGTAGAATGTGCTACTCGGATACGGTAAAATTTTATTTATCTCGGGCGATATACATGAATCTCTCGCTTCACTCAGGATTGCACTGTAAAATTACTAACTACGGAATCAACTGTGGAATCCTTCAGCTTTAAAAATATTACCTTTTACCCTTTGTAGCACATATCATCCTTCACCAATGTTGTAAGTAGTTATAGTTATAGTAATATTATTTTTAAGCTCTATCGTGAACTCAATCGATTAAGGGGTTGCCGAAATATAACGTTGTAAGCGGAGTCATGTATTCACAGCTCGAGGCAAACCAATAATTTGAAATAAATATAACCTTGTAAATAGATAGATAACTATAAGCCCGCCATCACGCTAAGCGTGGCCTCTGGGCCGTACGGCTTTGGGCTCTGTCTTCCCTGTCAGGGATAAAAACGTGAAAATGTATCTGATGTATCTGTGTAGATACCTTTTATTTTTCACCAAAAGAAAAATATAACAAAGAAATAATTTTACGTTACATGAATACAAGTGGCGGTTTTATTGCTAAAAAGTTTTATTTATAATTGAACATCATATTTGTATTATTTTCCAGCAATATGAACTGACAAATAACTTGGACGCACATATGGGCAAGGTCCCAACCAACGAGCACCTGGATCACAATAACCCACACACCTTCGAGATTGAGGATCTCAAGAAACTAATCAAGAAGACTACGGCTGATTTGGAGGCAGCTGACAAACAGAGGAAGGAAGAGTTTAAGGTACCTAAGGAAGTCTGTTCCAATAGAAGGAAGAATTGTCCATAATCACCGCGCTGGGGAGATGATCGCAAGAGATGGTATATACGTCAGTTGCACAGAGGGCGCTGCGGCGCTGTTCTCTGTTATCCATTACCTTAATTTAAGGTTGAACTAGTCGATACTTTTTCTTTATACAAATTTCGGGGGGATTTCCTCCAGTGTTTGAAATTGTACATCCAAAGTTTAACATGATATCGTTTTGTCTCATTATAATTTTTGTCTGTACGAATACAGAATAGTAAAATAAAAAGCCACTAAAAAGTTATGAGCCATCAAAGATTAGTTGTTTTTTTGCTTATTTTTACGTAACTTTCGGCGTAAATAAGTAATAAAAGAAGTATAAAATCTTCAAAACAAAATCAACATTCGGTTTACCTTGTATTCGCCCTAACACAATATTAGGCGACAGCACTCTTTTTGGCCGCGCCCACTTATGAGTTCGAGCCCGCGACTAGTTCAACCTTAAGGGGTTAAAATGAGAGTTGAAAGTTTGTATGAAACTTGATCGATTTTGAAGTTAGAAATGTAAAAAAGAAAATGTGTATGAGCTCATGGTTCATGACAAACCATCAGTGGTACTACGCAATGGTACAGGTGGTCCGGCGGCAATTAGTACTGTTAATAATTATTCTTATAATTAATATTTATGTATAATAAACTTTTTCAAGGGGTGACACCTTTAAAAAAGTTAGTTTAATAGGGTGAGACGGTTTATAAGTGGGACACTCAGTAGAAAGTTTCGCGAAAATATAAAATAGGGTTGTAATGGTAATTTTTTTTATTAAATCTTTTCAAAGTACTCTCCACCAGCCTCCACACAAACTTTCATGCGTCTGAACCAATTTTCGAAACACTTTTTCCAGTCCGCTGCAGGCACCTCGTTTACAGCCTGCTCAAACGCTGACAGCGCATCTTGCGGCAACGAAATTGTATCTATGTCATTTTTGAAGTTAGAAATATAAAATTTAACACATTATTATGTGCTCATGGTTTGGTACGAAACTACTTTACTGTATCGCTTTTTTAGGGAAAATTCATTATTAATGAGTGCAAAATAAGGGTTGAAAGTTTGTATGAATACTCGTGCAATGCCAGGCGGGCCGCTTGTTTCTTAATACATGCAATATTACAGGAGTACGAAATGCAGAAGGAGTTTGAGAAACACCAGAAGTTGGAAGGCATGGACGATGCCCAAAAGAAAGAATATGAAGAAAACCTCAAAAAGGAAGAGGAAGCTAAGAAACACCATGAACCGGTAAATAACACAAAACTAATTTTAGAAATTTTTAAAATACTTTTGCTGAACACACAAAACAAAATTTTGATTACTTTTAGTATTTTGAACATAAATAATATAGCAAAACAATAAATGATGAGCAAGTTGCCAGCCACCGTATAAACACTAAAAAACTTGTCAATTACAAATTTCTAATGCATCCGAAACATTATTAAAAAGTTTAAAGAAATGTACTCGTATTTTAAAATTTTATTTTTGTTTAAGATGTAGTGAATTTCAGTTAATCATTGTAACGTTCATTACAAACTAGTGATCAGATTAATTATAAAGTATTTCAATACATGTTATATTTACAATATCCGTCCGTATATACAATATTATGTATGTACGATATTCCGTCATTACATGCAAGGAATATCAATCGCTTGTAGGTAATGTAATGGCCAGTCGGCCTCTAGAAAACAACTTTTCCTATGGGAAAAATCTCGCATTATTAGGTTATTTATTTAGTGAATATTTTTAAAAGATATATTTTTTTTTACATTCCGCTATCCTCTATGGGAAAAGTTTCCATATAGTCTCGCACGCTGCATTTATTTGCATCTGGTTCCTGTATAATAAAATTTGCTATTTCCCCTTGCTGCTTTGCATATAAGCCTACAAAGCTACAGCCAGGGATTAAAGAGTCCAATGGTCTGTTTTATATGGATTGAACAAGTAAAGAGAAAAAAATTCAAAATACGAAAACGAAAATCTATGGGCAGTATAAATACATATAATAGCACATTATTTGTTTCATCTTGTAACTTTATCGAGGATTGGTGTTTTGTATTCATAACGACTTATTTCGCCAATTCGTTTTTCTGATAAGCAGAATATTTCTAAATTCAATAAAACATTCGAAATAGCTATTACATATAATGTAATCATTTAAATTGTACGTCGATTTTTATTAACTTTTGATGCAACACAGCTTCACCACCCTGGCTCTAAACAACAACTAGAGGAGGTCTGGGAGAAACAAGACCATATGGACCAACAATTTGACCCTAAAGTATTCTTCATGATGCATGGTGAGTTTTAATATTAAATGTTAATTATCTGTGGCAGTTTCTTCACCCGGGTTCAAGAGCTCAGTTGTTAGAGATATGGAAAAAAGCGGACCAACTGGACGGTAAAGATTTCAACCCGAAGGTGTTTTTCATGATACACGGTAAGATCCGTAGCGTGACTTCAGATAGATTAGGTGAATCATCTGCATTAACATGTAAATGAGGAGAAAATAAAAGTTAAATATAATAAACATTGAATAATATTCTACAGATACATCTAACAATGATGATTCGATAAAAATATTTAATATTTCTTCTTTTTAAAATTAGGCTCATCCTCAAAATATACAAAGTACACTAGTAAACATGCTTTCTTAAATTAAAAGCTTCTATTTTTCATAGCTATCGTGTAGTATATGCGCTGATTAACGTTTCTTAAGCGCTGATGTATCACCTAAACATTTACACATAGGTATGTCAATAGATTTCTAAAATAATCACTAAATATTACGCTTTCAAATAAATACTAGTAGATTGTGCTACAAAGCGTTAAGGTAATATTTTTAAGGAATGGGTGCTATCCTGAATCCAGAGCGAAACGAAAGATTTCGCAAGCGTAGCGAGGGATTTATTTATTTAACATTTCTTGCACAGTAATGAAAAGAATATTAAACAAAAGGTAAAAATAATGCATTGTTTACCAGTTCATCATAGGGAAGTATAAGAGAAGGTTGTTTATGGAATGCAAGATAAGAAGAAAAATATTAAAAAGAATTGGATTCTATGGTTGAATCCTGAGTGGAGCGAGGGATTCACGTATATCACCCGAAGCAAAAATATTACCGCATCCGAGTAGCACGCTCTGCTTTGCATCTCCATCTATGAGAATATATGTTTATTTGACATGTTTGTTCTTAAAATATAGTACAGCATTGTGTCGGAATTAAAGTTAAAAGTAACATGCTATTCCTGAAAAATTATATCCTTTAAAGAAAAGTAGTACACACGACGATATGTTTTCAAATTAGCAAAATTATGACGTGCCTATATTAATTTTGAAACAATTTTTTTTAATGCACTGCCGACCTTTCCTTGTAGATTGCATTCGTTGTTCAGCTTAAAAAAAAGATAATTGTGCTTTTCTTACTTTTAAATCACGCGATTTCAACAAATGACTTGAGTCCCATTATGTTAACAGATAAAGAAGAAATACTTTCTTAATTTCTCCAAGTTTATGAGTTTTAACTTTTGTATCACAAGCACGCTATTTTGGATTTTACTGTTTTGTGCATGAGTCGATTTTTTGTGAAATGTTATTAAATCAGAGTAATAAAATAATAATGTCATCCGTTCAAATAGAATTAAGTATTTGTATTTGATTGTCATCTAAACTGTATGTACATTTAGAATTTCAGATGTGTGAGTATTTTGAGTGTGGTTTATGTAGCTTAAATTTGAATATTTATTTACCTACTAATATTCACTTACTGAATTTATTAACTTATACACCGTGCACATCGTCTTGTTGCACATACAGTGCACGAAACTATTAACATACTATAAACTCACAGTCTACTAATTCATCTAATTAGATAATAAAGACTATCTTAGTCCGTAGTAAGGTCACGGTTTGGATTTTACAAAGACAAATTGACGCTGACGAATGCGAAAGTGACTTTATAATAGTTACATGTATGATAGTATCAAGCAGATACTTAAATTAAGGAGGAGATGGAGTTTGGTTTAAATTGAACGAAAAGGAATTTTTGATTCATGTAAAAAGGTAATATAATATAATGGAATAAAAAACCCTACGACAGCTTTAATTTTGTTACGAATTAATAATCTTGAAAAATAGTCTTGGATACTATGAGGTCCACATAGAGGGGTGCCGCCCCTAACAGCCGTATAAAATTTTGAACATACATAAAAAGATATATCTTTCTATACTGTATTAATTTCTAATGTTTGTAACAGACGTGGATGGCAACGGCGCATGGGATGCCGACGAAGTGAAGGCCCTTTTTATCAAGGAGTTAGACAAGATCTACGGTCCGGGAGGTCCCAACAAGGACCTCCACGAGAGGGCCGAGGAGATGGAGCGCATGCGCGAGCACGTCTTTAAAGAGAACGACAAGAACCGCGACGGCCTCATCGACTTCCACGAGTTCATGATGGAGACGCAAAAGTCTGACTTCAACCAGGATGAAGGCGTGTTAAAAATTAAAAATATTTTTTAGCAACTTAGGGTTTCGCGGGCACTTATTGTCATTGGATATATTTTATTTCCTTAGCTCTTTTTCGTTCAAACTACACAACAGTGATTAGTAATGATTCTATTTAGTCCGTCAGTCAAATTATCCAAAAATAATGGACCGCTATTTTTATTTATAAGTAAAAGTGCCTGTAAAGGTCTAATTACTGAATAAACATTTGAATCTTTGAATCTTTATCAAATTAGTACAGAATCACAAAGAAACAAAAGTTTTCAATTTGCGACTTGTGACTTTACCGGTCTGTTGTAAAATTCCTACGATTCCTGTGACGTCATAAAAAATTAAATGCGCCGTATCTCTGTCATTATTTGTTAGTCATAGAAAAAAGAAATGTACTCGTAAGTACCTAAATATAATAAATAGTAAGTAAATATTTTTTCAGATCACTTGCGTATTGAAAGTGCAAAATAGTGTGCCAGTTTTCCTTTGTTTTAAATAACATTGAAATTTATATAAGTTGACGCGTTGAATTTATTTTGAAATAGGTTATTTTTGTTTTCAATGTGTATTTATTTTATTCGTAGTGTATATTCAATTGATGACATACATTCAAATGTTTTCATCCATTTATTCATTCTCTTTATTGTGCTCTTGCTAGACTTGGGAAAGAAAGAAGGTAACGCATAGTATTTATAGTGTCGCCACACAGCAGGTTATGTTAGTGGGTATTGTGACTACCCGGCGCGGCTTATTCGGCTGTCTGTCATTTCTAAGAACGTTTACATATTCTTTCAAAACATGCCTCGGCGAGAACCGTTGCCGCGGCGAAAACCGTAGCCGCGGCGGCGGTATGTGTGAACGCTCTAAGGCTTATTTACAACCCTAAAGGCGCATTTACAAAGTGTTAATTTCTTCCCTGTTGCATACAAGTTAATTGAATAAATTAAATATAAATGATTTGTATGTTTCAAGTTTTCTTTAGACCATGCTAGTTATTATGCTTCAATTTATAGTATGTAACAGTCAAGAAACTTGCATTGTGAAACTGGGACGGTTGCCACTGCTGCCGTCATTGGAATTAAATTATTTTGAAAGATTTTAGCTGAATGAAAATAGTAGATCAATTTTTACTTAGGAGTCTTAAGTGTTTGTATAAATGCATAATAAATAGTTCCTCAACGTGCAATTAATGAGGAGAGCATAAAATGCCTCAAAGTGTAAGGAGTAAAGATTTGTTTCAAACCGAGTTCGAAACCTTAAATTCGCAATTAGCTGTTTGAAACAAAACTTTCTGTTTAAAAAATTGCAACTTAACTTGTTGACGTGGCGACGCGGATTTAAGCCTCAGATATGTTTGATGACCATACATAGATGTTGCTGCACTGTATGTAACGCATTGCACCTAAACATATAATACATTTATCATCATTTATTGCGCAAAGTAAAAACCACTAATACACTTTCACAATTTATTGTTATTAAATTATACAACTCCAAATTCAGTTAAAAGTTTAGCGGTAGCACAAGTTTACCACTTACTTTGTGGCTTGTTCGATCTATGTTAATAACAATTACAATATAATTATATTAATGTCTGGTACACAGGTTGGAAGCCAATCGACGAAAATCAGATTTACACTCAAGCCGAGTACCAAGAGTACGAGAGGCGCAGACTCGAAGAGCTAAGATACTTGCAGCAGCGAGGCTTGGTAAACCAATTCATTTAATATTTTACTAACTGTTGCCCGATCAAAGCACTTCGTTATTTATCACAACGGGTACCCTATGTGGTATTTAGGTGATAAGTAATCTGCATGCTAATAATTCCAATCAGTTTAGCGGCTTTAGTAGTTTTGAGAACATACGAATTTTCTAAGCGTATTTAACTTACAACGATCCTATGTTCATTTCTATGTAAATTATTATCCGTTTTAAGAATTGCACACTATTTTTTCCTTGCTGGTCTGGATTGCTAGTCTGGTTTTGCTTTAGTTACCAGTAATCCTGTATATTTTGCAACGTAAGGGATCCTTTTAAATAGACGACGGGCTAGTTATCTTTCGCTAAATATTATACCTTTTTATTTACAAGACCACGATTTCGCTAAGTGGCTTTTCGGTCTAACCTTTAGACTATGTCTCGTCGAAAACCTGATTACGTAAAAAAATATTTTCTGAAAATACTTTTACCATCTCAATCTTCTAACACTATGAGCTTGGGAACTGGACGTAGCCAAAATAGTTCATAATATAAAGAAGATTGACGTCTATTGCTTTAAATAAATGGCCTAGGCCTCGACCCCTTCGTCGCACGGTCAGACGAGTGTGATAGGATAACAAGTTTGTTGTTTTATTTAGATAGGTATTATAGTATAACAACACACATGGCATACGTATATTAGGTACCCACAGTCAGGCAGACGGCCGGTTGTAAAATAACAGCCAAATCATTTAAAATGTTAAGGTTGTTTATTCTCTACTTCGTATGATGCCGATCTCTATCATCGTTCAATAATGTTTGTAGAAGAAAAAGCTAGAAAGCGCACACTGCGCTCCATAAAAGCACCAGCTAAGGTTGCAACCGGGAATAAGACGAGGAAGATATTGAGTGGTACTTAGTTACATTTTGATGGTTTCGAATATCTGAAGACGGTATCACCACCTAGTACTTATAAAATGTACGCCTGTTTAGGGATAATTTGATATAAAAAGATCGTGTTAAAGTTATTCGTAATCGGCTAGGTGGCAAGTCAAGTCAGACGCTTTTTTCTAAACGTCAATACAAACATTTTCTATGGGGTTGTATGATATAGAAAAGTGTGACGTCATGCTTTTTTGGAGTCAAATAGCGCTCTTAATATCAGTTTTTCTGCATTAATGCAGAGTATTTTATATAAATGCCCATAGAAAACGTTTGTATTGACGTTAAAAAAGTGTCTGATTTGACTTGTCACCTAGCGGATTACGAATAACTTTAACACGATCTTTTTATATCAAACTATACACTATACAAAAATACCAAACTAAATAACTCTACAATCACGTTGAAAATGGATATGACCAAAGAAAAGTGACAATATTTTATTACGTTTTATTAATTTAATTATACCGATTTACTTTACCGTATTTATTTTTGACCCAGCCAGTTAATAAGGAAGTTTCCTTGGTCAAAAATAAATTGTTTGGTACTGTTAATAGAATAAAACTTCACAAAACAATGTCACTTGTCATTGATCATATCCATTTTCAACATGATTAAAGATTTATTATTGCGGATAAACTGATATTAAGAGCGCTATTTGCCTCCAAGAAACTATGACGTCTTATTTTATCACAAATCCCGTAGAAAATGTTTGTTTTGACGTTTAGAAGAATAACGTAAAAAGAATCTAAATTGAGTTGTTGGAAACTTCCTTATTGTAGGTTGACGCCCACGGTCGCCCGCTGCCGGGTGCCCAGCACCAGATACACCAGGCTCAGCAGGCGTTCCACCAGGCTTACCAGCAGCAGTACCACCAACAGGGATACCAGCAGCATCACCCAGCACAACAGTATTATCCTCCGGGCCAGGCTCCGCCGCAAGGTATGTCAGACTTCTTTTGTTATAGGCCGGTAGTGTCTCATAGCAAATAGTTATAGGCCGGTTGTGTCTCTTATGACAAAATTTCGTCGGAAAGCTTCATGGAAGCAACATAGATGGAGCCACTTCCTTAAAAAATAATTTAAACTTACTACAAGTTAAACCACCGCACCGATTTTGATAAATTGGGTGTCAAATGAAAGATAATTACACAATCTCTCTTATTAAAAAATGATTGTCAAATATCCTGTAAAAAATGCCCAAATATTTGTTTTATTTTAAAAAGAAATGAAACTTAGCCACTTTTTACTTAATTTTATAAAAAAATATCTATGGTGTATTTTTAGTTGATTCATATTGTTGCCAAATAAATACAGTATTATCATAAGGAATGTAAATATTCTTAATAATTTTGGAGATATAAAATTATTCATTAGGGGAGTACCCGATTTCAATGATATAGGTATCAAACGACGCTTTTTTGTCATTTTAAGAAATATGTATTTATAAAGCATGTAAAATATATTTTAACTACATATTTCTTAAATATTTATGCAAGGATTCAAAAAAGCTTATTGTTAAACTTATATTATTTTTATCAGGATACCAACAACCACCGGTTCAAGGGTACCCTCAGCATCCTGGACAAGTACCTCAGTACCAACAATATCAACCTCCTCAAGGGCAGCCACAGGGCCAACAACAATATCAGCCACCTCAAGGACAACAGCAATATCAGGCGCCTCAAGGTCAACCTCAGGGTCAACAGCAATATCAGCCACCACAGGGTCAACCCCAGGGACAGCAGCAGTATCAACCACCACAAAATCAGCCGCAAGGTCAACCGTCACAAAACACTAATCAACAGAACTTGAACCTGCCCCCTGTTCAAGCTCAAGGTCAACAGCAACAGCAGGCTCAAGGCCAACAGCCTGTTCAGAGTCAGACTCATGAACAGGCTCAACCCGCACAGGGTCAAGCACCGCCTCCTCAATTACCACAACAGGGTCAACAATCTCAGCCTGCTCCAGGCCAAGTTCAACAAAACCAAGGTCAACAAGTTCCCGTTCCGGCAAACGTAGGGTCAAATCACTAAACACCCACCTATCTATAGTAATATTTCTATGGAATTTCAATTATCTGATACTTTATACTCTTTTTGTAACTGAGTGATCTGTATTTCACATACGGTGCCAAAATTATCTCACGCTTTTAAATACATACTCATGTTTTAAATTCTCTAGCTTGTTCAGTGGAGTTAAACAAGTCAAATAAAGTCATTAATGTATATTATTGTTTAATTTTTTTGTATGAAAAATCTTCAGTCTTCAGCCTTACTATATACAAATCGGGCAGACGGTAGATGTAAATGGCATAAAGTATTTGTAAGGAGAACGCTGCTGACCCTTCTCTACCTATTACCTATCTCACGGAGAGGAAATTACTTCCATTACCATTGCTTTTCCTTTCGTCTGTGGCCTAGCTAAGAAGGGGCGAGACATACCTACGTAATGCTTATGTCTCATAAATTTCCATCACTTTGTTTTCTCTACTTTGCAGATATCATTTACTGGGAACGGGAATTTCCAAGAAATTATAGGTATAGATAGATAAGAGTAACCTACTTGTCCTTTTATATATTTTGAACGCGATAACTAGGTACTTCCCGTTGAGACAATAACATGTCGAGTGAATCATGATCTCAATTTGAGATTTTCCTGTTTAGTACGACCCAAAGGTCTACCTACATAGTAAATAGGGAGTAGGCGTCTATCTTTGATTATCCCCGTAAACCGTAAAGGTGTTAAGTATAAGACTATAAGTGTACAAGAATCTTCGTGAAGTGCAGTCCATTAACTCGTTACATTTTATAAAAAACAGAATAAACAATAGGATATGTAATCTTGATGAGTAATAGGTAAGTATATTTATCTAGAGATGAATATTCGTTTGTGTATGAACCGTTTTCAAATATCTACGTAAGCCTCGTCAAATGTAATCGATATGAAAACGAATCGAATTTCCGTTGTTTGCTCACTGTAGCAATAAAATGGTAGGCTGTTCAGCGATCACGGTTGATGATATCATCTAGTACCTTACTGCAGATTGTAAACGCTACTGAGTCATTGAATACCTACACCACAACCACAGGCCTTTGTTCGCAGCATAGCTGAACTTGTCATAGTCCGAAGTTTCTTAAATATTTGGTTACCATGTCATACCTACAAGTAGGTACTTACTTGCCTTGTGTATTTGTACCATCTATTAATTTCTACCACTAAATAAACAACAGGATAAAATATTATCAGTATGTTTGTTGCCCATTTCAACTCCAGCTTAAAAGTTTGACATATGAATCTGTTATTATGCGAGTAAAGGATGTCTGTCTGTGGCATCGTAATTCCAGAACAGTGAAGTGGTATTTTGTTTGAAGGTGATTTTGGTAAATGTTTGATTGAAAACGGTTCTGCTGTAGGTAGATATATAAAAGACAGCTGAATGAAGGGTTAGAGCCGGTAGGCGTTTTTTTATTATGAAATACCTAAGCCATGCTTCGTAGGTATAGAATTAATATCTAGCTAGTAATATTATAAGTACATTTTTTTTCCGCACGCATTTTCACACCTGTTTTCTGTAGGGGTAGGCAGAGACTATAGATCCACACTATTATAAATGATGTATGCTATTACATTATACATAATACGTCTACAAATCGTAGGTAGGTATGGTTCCAGTAGATACGGGATGTTTGAGTTGCAGCCTGTCGTGGATACATGGAAATGGAACTAGGTATCACTCAACGGAGTGAATATTCGCATTCAATCCACAGATTTAATCTTTTTATTTCAAGCTAACGGCTAGCAGTAGGTATACCTACAGGTAAACCTCGAAGAAATGCAAAATTTTGTAGACAAAAACACCATAAGTAAAGGTAGGTAGCTATCGGATATTAGATTAAGTAGGTTACTTAGTATACCTATTTTGATGTAGTTTTCGAGTATTTCTTCGAGGTTTACCTGTATAACTACTTCATACCTACTTGTGCGAAGCCAGTGCTAGCCGTTAGTTTGAAATAAATAGATTAAATCTGCGGATTAAATGCGAATATTCACTCCTTTGAGTGATACCTAGTTCTATTTCCATGTATCCACGACAGGCTGCAACTTAAACATCCCGTATCTACTGGTACCATATCTACCTACGATATTAGATTAGATAAGTTACTTAGTATACTTATTTGTATAGCAAAAGGTTACAAGATGAAAACCGTACCGTGGAAGAATTTCATCCCTAATCCAATATCTATGTATTGTATTCCCAATACCTCAGTATTTTATACGATGAACCATTTACCTAAGTAGGTATGTACCGAAGAACGTCATAATCATAAGTTCACAAGTATACAAATCAGTCCGAAATGAGATAAACTGCAAGGTGAATGATTTGTTTCTACTGTTCAAGGTCATGGAAGCGGTTGACTTCATGAGCTACAGTACAGCAGAGCGTTACTTTGGAGGCCGCTCAAATAATAAGAACTCGTTTAGAATTGACTTTAAACTATATACCTACCTACCTACCTAGTGGCATTTCTCACAAATACAGGTTCGATATTCGATCTTGAGAAAATGTCGTGTGGTTTCAGGCCCACCTAATCTACCACACCACTCCCTGTATCTTTAAGTGGATGATGTAAGACGCGTATCATGGAGTGTCGACGTCGTTTGACTTATACAATACAATACTTTTTTATATAAAAAAACGACGGGTTGCACTCCGGCATATGTTCCCTGGAGAAAGTTGTTTAGTATCACGGTCTGAATAGGAAATATTGATGATTTTTTTTTATGTCTTAAATTAATCATTTACATCTTTATAACAAAGAATAAAATATAAATAGGCTTGAAAATAGTCAAGGTATTTTTCAAAGTGAAATTTAAAACATTGAATAAATTTGAGCCGTTCAAACGCCATCATTTTGCGCACGCTTATGATGACGTCATTGGATATGTCCTGTTTGTTTTCTATAGTAGCGTTTCAGTTACTTAATACTTATTTTCAGTTTTAATTGCTAACCAAATCCTGGACGAAGTTAAGAAACCTTACAAGTATTGTATGGTACCGAAATGTAAAAACACTACCATTAGTACACCAGATAAAGTGTTTTTAGGGTTCCGTAGTAAACATGGAACCCTTATAGTTTCGCCGTGTCTGTCTGTCTGTCCGTCCGAGGTTTTTCTCAGCGACTATTAATTATGCGGAAAAAATGGTAAAATAAAATATTATAAAAAAAAAAAATTTTAGGGTGGCTCCCATACAACTCAAAAGTCAATTTTATTTTCTCGATTTACTAATCATGTGGGGTATCATTGCTTGCGAACACCATTTCTCGATTTAGGGATCCGTTTCTGAAATATTTGGTTTAACAGTGAAAAATTTTGTTAGAGTCAAGTGTCCCCCCCCTCTATCTGTTCAACGGATATATATGGACACGTGAAAAAATTCACAGCTATAGTAAATATGACGAAATTTAAAGGAAAACTATCAGAGCTAAGTAGAGTTTACAAATTAAAAAGTTATAGGCGATCAACTTATAAAATGTACTCGGAAAAGGAAAATTTCATACAAATTCAATAGAACATTCGTTTTTAGACGTTTTTAGCGGTATGAACTCAAAGTTGGCATTCGTAACTACGGAACCCTACACTGCGCGTGGCCCGACACGCATTTGGGCAATTATTTCGTATTCCACGCAAAGCGCTGGTATCGGTAGCTTTTCTTTAAAATAAATTAAATTTCAATATAAACTACACGTAATGTAAATTATACTTATTGACATGTAAAAGTGCCTGTAAAGGTCTAATTACTGAATAAACATTTGAATTTTGATGCAAAATTTCGAAAACAATGGTGTAAGATAATGAAAATGGAAAATATATACATATCTCTATTATCTTTTGTATTTTGTTGTTAAGATCATTTTAACTTATTATTCTATATTTATGTACAGCTTAGTGTGAATTAGCTATCAAGCAGTAGAAGATTCGGTCTAAAACTAACCTAGTTCACAAGTTTACAAAAGTTTATTAAAAATTTCTTTATAGAGCTTCCTTATTCCTATTACGGTTTAATGAATTTTGATAATTGATTTCAGGTTAAAAAGATACAGTTAATTATATTGAATACTAGCTGTAACCCGCGACTTCGTCTGCGTAGAAGTCTAAAATTATTCTTATAGGACTCTCCCTGTCCCATGTCCCGTGTCCCCTGTTCCCTGTCCCCTGTCCCCTGTTCCCTGCTCCCTGCTCCCTGCTTTCTGCTCTCTGCTCCCTGCTCGCTGTTCCCTGTTTCCTGTTCCCTGTTCCCTGTTTCCTGCTCCCTGTTCCCGTACATCTTACAATACGTATTCACTTATTTACCGCCGAGAGTACTCTTGTGAAGTTTCGAATAAAATGCTCAAACTATTTTTTTTCTCCATACAAACTTTGGACTCCCGTTTCACCCACTTAGGGGATGAATTTTGAAAAATCCTTACTGTGTATTACTTATTTAGAGCCGGGAATACTTTTGCGAAGTTTCGAATAAAATGGTCAAACTAATCTTTTTTCTCCATAAAAACTTTGGACCCCCGTTACACCCCCTTAGAAGATAATTTTTGAAAAATCCTGAAACACGTATTTACTTATTTATCACTGGGAGTACTCTTGCTAAGTTTCGTATCAAATGGTCAAACTAATCTTGTTTGTCCATATAAACTTTGGACCCCCGTTTCACCCCCTTAGGGGGTGAATTTTGAATATATTATATATATATATGTAGATAACATAATGAAACAGAAAGGAGAAAAACTTAATCTACGGTAAAAACTTAAAGAAAGGAGTTGTTCCTCATATATTTTTATGTCTCTCACCAGGTGAGAGAATGGCCGTAGTTAAAAGGCAAAGAATAGCACTGGTAAATGCAGCTCTTTCAGAGTATGCTATTATAAAAAGTAATATTTTAGAAATGAAAAATCTCGTAAAATAGAGGTCTGATGCAAAATATGCCGACATCATAAATGCATCTATTTTCGGTAGATTATCTGATTGTGCTTTGACAAAACCAGTTTCTATCATCGTCTTAGATTGACTACAAATATATATTCACAAAGTAACCACACAAAAATACAGATTTAAACAATTTTTCTTAAAAACATTATTAACACAGTATGAATATCGACGCCGATAAATGCAAGAGGTAACCAATGACGTCACATTTTGTTTCGACCAATAGTGACGCGTTGTGTAAGTTTGAATTTCCCTCCCTTATTTTTCACGTTTTATATAATATTTTCTGGGTTTAAATAATAACTAAATAAAAAAATACCTTTTAAGTATAATGTAAAGACAATAGAGAATCTAGAAAAAAATATTTGAGACAAATTTAAATTGTATGCATAGTCTCCATTCACCCTTAATATAGTTTCAGTATGTTTTGTTAGACCTTATATATCATACCTATTTCAGTTCATATTCGTTATCGGCGTCAGATATCTTCCATGTAGGTCTGGGAGAAGAGAAACTTTAAAAATGTACCAGCTGCATCTTTTCCCAAGCAGATCGTTCCAAACGAGCCGATCGAGAAAATGGGCAAAAATTGTCAAAATGGTCTTATTTTAGGTATATGCGCCAGATAAGATTTTCTATTTGAATAGGGAATGCGGCTCGCTCTCCTCGCTTTTTTGATTTCCTTTTCTATTTGCATGCCAACCATCAGGCCGAAAGTGGCTTTTGGTAGGTACCTTCAGGTGGCTAAAGCTAAGCCCTTTTTACCCTAAAAGAGATAAAAACGTGATATACAATATGTAACAAAAACCCTGTCCGATTCTTATAGGAGGATTCAATTCAGACCGTCGATATCAAGAACTTTTCCTACGGGACCTATGCTTGAAACTCGACATTTTTATACAAAAGTTTCGGCCAGCCCGGCAATTTGTATAAAAATGACAATATTTTCTTCGAGTTTCAACCAAAGGAAAAGTTGTTCATATTGACGGTCTGAGTTGCTCCTACAAGGATCGGACAGGGTTTTTGTTAAACATTGTATACCTGTCTCTCGTCAGGCAGGATTAACACGAGTTTCGACCTTACTTTGGGGTTTGGGGTCTGTGTGATTTGTCATATTATATTTATTTATTATAAAACGAAGATGAACTTTAGTACTCACGTGATTTAAACCATTTTTCTGTTAAGTATATGACTCAAATGAAGTTGACAGTGATAAAAGGGAAGATACATATTCCGGAAGGTTTTATATTGTTTTGAGCGAATAATAAATAAATAAATATATAACAGACAAATCATACAGATTGAGCTAGCGCTAAAGTAAGCTTAAGTTTGTGTTATGACTTATGAGATACTTACCCAACGATACTATATTTTATAATATATCTATATATGTATAATATATACATATATAGATAAACACTCAAGACCCCGGACCATTTGAAAATTTTCTGGCCAATTTTCCAACTTACCCTGGATGGGGATCGAACCCACAACCTGCAGATTGGCGGTATAGCGTGTTGACCATTACGCTAAAGAGGTCGTACTAATGGTTATATTAATTAATGGCTTACTTAAACCACGTAGTATAATTATCTATAGGTATAGTCCTGGTTTTATAACAAGGATATGTATAGACACTTAATTATCTCTATTCATATAAGGACATTCCTATAAAGATTTCGTGAATCCATACACTTCATTCCTCCCCTTTTTTCCGTTCAGCAGCAGGACAGCGGGCGTGGCAAAATTTCATGAATACAATAAATAATACAATAAATAACCGTAAATTAAATACATATTGTTGTTAATAACATAAATAAATCAAAATTGTTCTTCTCATTAGCTTTACATAATTAATAACAATGTTGTTTTCGTGCAGTTCTCAGAATTTAATTAAAATTAAGTAATCAACAAGTTTTCTTGTTTTTCACGGAATCGTATCGAATTCGGTTCATTTTCCTGTAAATAAATTTGATTGTGTTCTAATTTATTATTCTGGCACGTTAGGATACTGATTTCGTTATGTATTGTGTTTTTTTTTTACATTAAATACATACCCTTACGTATTATTCGATCATTACGGAGTAGACATAGCAAAAGGTCGCAAGTCAAATATCTACTTAGATTACGTTGTTTCTATGTAGGAGATAACTGATTATTATTCATGATAGATATTAAGGTATTATACGTACTAGGTACCTATAATTTGAAGGCAAATATCTGTGTAAACTAACTTCCAATAAATCATCACACCACGTTAGGTAGGCGGCTTGGTGATAGCAAAATATTTCCTAACGGTAGGTATGATATAATGTAGGTACAGTGGGCCACATAGAAAAGTATACTACCTCTATACTTTCGGTGCTACGTAATTGTTCTATTGGTGGCATAGTTTTATATGTGGCCCACTGTACCTACCTAGAAGAGAGAGAGAGAGAGAGAAAAGGTCCCTACTTTTGTATGTAAATGAGGATAAATCTAATTTAATATTTTTTATTCAAATTACCTATCTGAGTTGAACGGGATTGTTATAGATAATGTATGCAGAATTAAGTAGTTTGCATAAGTAGATAAAGTTATGTAAATAAATGGTATCGAAATACAGGTAAATAACGGTCGTTTTTAAACTCCACTATGTAGACTTACTGACGCTGCCGATATTATTCGGGCACTGTGTCCGAATTGACACTTTTTAAATTTAATATTTTTTCACTGACAATTCGGATTTCGGACACCATAAAATTTAGTACAGTCAGATAGAAAAAGTTTAAAATATGTGAAGAAAGCGTTACCAGATAAAAAAATATTTTAAAGTGGCTTTTATAAATTGCTTTGTGGACATGCTTGGACATGTACATGAATGGTGAAAAAAAAAAAACTAAAATCACTTAAAGCATATATTTGGTATAAAAATCAACATCTTATAAAATATTGGTTAATCTACAATAAAATCACATAAAAATTATTTCGACAACAGTCACATTGATTGATTGAAAAACTGTTTTTTTTACAGCTTTTGTCTTTTAAAGTATCGTCGGAAATTTCTTTCTGAATGTACAAAACCATTTTTCTTTATTGGTGTCCGAATTGTCAGTGAAAAAATATTTAAATTAAAAAGTGTCCATTCGGACAGTGTGTCCGAATAATATCGAGTCCGAGTGGTCAGCAAGTCACTATGTTGGTCAAATTTTATTATTATTATTCTTCTTCCAGGCTAGTCCAGGAGAAAAGGAAAAAGCGTAGAATGTACCAGGTACCAGCTGATTCTCTTCCCAATCGAAAGAATTGGGAAGAGTTAGAATCGTGTAAGTACCTAGGTTGATTCTCATTTTCATTATAAACATTGACATACTTACGATATGATAATTAACATACTTACATAATATATAAAAAGTGCTTGTAATTGGTTGTATTTGTGATTTTTACCCACCTATCATATCAGAATAAAAAACTCTCTGTTGAGAAGTTCATCGCAAATAATTTGAAAAATTCTTTAATAAATAGATAGTGACTGTGATAGATATTTTTAAGGTAATTTTCGGGTCCCATATAATCTAATCGTGGATTTTTTTTATCATGATGATCTGAGGGTGGTTATTTCCCATTTTTTATCTTTTACCGGTACTTATATACCTACCTACAATTTTACAATAGGTATCTAAGTACTTCCAACAGGTCTGTTTTAGTTAGGGCAGGAAAAAACCCGACCTAATTATAAATATTTATTGACCCGTACCTAAATAAAAATATATATTTTTTATGAATTTATTCATTCGGTGAACCGTTCTTGCCAGTCGCAAAGAAAACACATAGTACCCTTGAATATTAAGCTCTCGCTCTTATCCTTTAGGTATCTGCAATTTAATTTACCTATTACAATCTTTTTAGGTATTTCGGCTTGCATCGTGTACATTTTATTAGGAAAGATATCAAAGTTGGCAACTCTAATCTAGGTACTCTCATTTGTATTAGCGTATAAAATATAGAGTAGTAACGTACGAGCTTTTTTGTTTCAAAACTATAACAAACTCTTGTCATATTAAATATGTGAGTACCTAGGTTAATTCTCATTTTCATAATAAAAATTGACATACTTACGATAATGATAATTATTAATATTATTATTTTTAATATTGTATATAAGTATGTTTATATTGACCGCCCCGCACTACCTAATTTCCCAATACTATTTTCTATATAATAAGGTTGCCTGGAAGAAATTGCTTAGCGATAAAGCCGCCTTTTGCGCATTTCCTAGTTTTTAAGATAATTGTGTCCTGATTTATTTATTTTGTGCAATAAAGGGTATTGTATTGTATTGTATTGTATATGTAGATTATAGAAAACACAGATAGGTATGTACAAAACAGAAAAGTAAACATATAGGTAGATAGAAATACCGTTTCATTTTAAAACATGGACTTTTATCAGTCCGAAACAAGAATTACAAAGCAGAATCAAACAAATCGGAAAAGATATCATATTTTTAAGGAACCTAAAGATTGTGTTATTTCTGTTATGTCAGGGCCGGGATTCCACAGCTAATTATGCATGATCAGAGTTCCACTGCTCTGCAGAGTAAAAAACCTTTCACAAAATAATTAGGACAGGAATTATTGGAATTCTCTGCTCACTTGTTTTCGTTGATAAAGGATTTTGAGATAGATGAAAAATAACCTAAGCTAAAAATGTTTTTTTTTACGAAATAAAATAACGAATGATAGAAATTGATTTCTTAAAAAGAATTTAAAAAGTAATTGTCGAACCCTAGATGGCTCGATTATGCGGTCATCACTATTCGTTGACCTTTAAACGGCAGGCGCGCGAGCAGTGAGCTCATTCGCCACACACGCTTCGTGGGAATAGGACCAAGTTTTGGCGGTACAGCATGAAGGCAATAGTATTATTCGCCGGGCTTCTGGCCCTGGTCCATGCGAACAACCCGGCAGGCTCTAAGGTTGTCTGCTACTATGACAGCAAGAGCTACGTGCGGGAATGTAAGTATATACACATTATTTTTGGCAAAGCGACATTTTATTTATTTTGACGTTATTTTTAGTGTATATTTTCCTTATAGACTTTTAACATCCTTTTTTATAGACGTAGCTAAGCAGGATACATTTTAAGGGTTTAGGTTTTGGCGTCAATCTAGAACATTCCAGATAGAGATGTGTTTGTGTAAAAACTACCCTCATATTTAATATGCAGTATTCGAATTTATGCACTGTGACGTACTTCTTGAATGAAAAAAAAAATGTGCCGTGTTTATTTTTAAATTGTTTATTTTATATATTTATTATACTAGCTTTTATTTTAAATTATCCCCTTTTAGGCCGGTGTGACTGTGCCTAGTTTAAAATATTGGTTCAGTGGTTTTTGCGTGATTGATAAACAAGCATTCAAGCTTTCTCGTTTATTATTAAAGTCGTTACCTCCCTCTTATCGCAATTGCAGTAAATTATTGTGGAAAATTCCAGATGAATATAGATGTCGTGATAGTACACATGTTCTTGAATTACCCTCTTAATTTTAATAGTAAATATTCTAGATTATTTTATTTTAAGTATATAAATAGTTTTACATCGAAAATCCAGAGTCTATTTTTTGTCAATTTAAAATTTAAGCTCTGGGCCGTAAGACTCAAAGGTCACATTTAGTGTGGTGGTGGATGTTAGTTTTGAAAAAGGGAATTGAAACAGTGAAGAGACATCATTCTGATTCTCGTTCATTCCTTTGATCAGCTCTTACGATCTGCATGGGGAGAGAAGCCGCTAGAACATTCAACGTTTTTTTTCTATTATAGAATTTATTTGATTTCTAAATCTTTCATTTCTTTTTTTTTTTTATTTCTGTTACTGACAACTATTCTACACGCTTGTAGACTTGCCAGCACATACATACTCGTACTCACAATTAGCGAATTTCTCAACATTCGAGACTCGTTTCACAACTCCTCAAAAATTTCTTATGTCATGAATTATGTATGAGTCTGCCATTCGGCGAGATAAATCAAATGTCATACGCAGGTTTGTTTTGCAAAGAGATACTGTACATATTAGCATGTGTGTATGAATACGTGTAGGAAGTTTTGTTTTCAGAATTACTTAGCATGTTATAGGTATACCTAGAATTATACATTGCCTTATCTTGCGAGTACAATGGTCATTCAGGTGCACTAATGCAGCCAATGTTTCCTTAGCGAAACGACCGTGAAAATGAGTAGTGTGCTGTATGCAAATAGATTAGGTAAGTAATGAATTTTCAATGGTAACGGCTGCTTTTTTACCATACCATGGCGGAGAAAAAGAAGGGTTATGCGTTTCGTCATTAAGTATGTACCTATATTTGTTCAGTTCATCTGATCCCTCGTATTTTCTTCAATTCGTACGAGTGATACCTTAACAAATGAGGTATCATTGGAAGCGTCTTGGCTGTCCGTTCCGGCTATGGAAAGAGAATTCAAATATGACGCTATGTGGCACTAAATTCAATATGGGGTTCTCTCTGTGTCATAAAGTAAGGAATTCAAAACAAATAGATCCGAATAATTATACCCTGCTGGGTATCAAATCAAAGGGCTATTTATTAGCACAAAAAAATTACGGGTACTGAAATTGTTCGGTTCATTACTTTGCTTACAATACTCGCTGAATAAACTTATTTTCAGTTAGAATTTTCCGCTGTCGGGTTTAGTTTTTTTTTAAACTTAGGTATATATCTTGTAAACTGAATTTATTCCTTATCTTCGTCTTGAATTTTATACATTTTCTTACCAACCTGCTTAAATGTATATTATTTACATAGATTCGTTTTCTTCCGTCACGCTTGCCAATCATCCATGGTCATTTTGTAAAAATATAGTAGGTAATGATGTAGGTAAACAACATTGATTGAAGCCATTTTCCTCTTGACAATATCTGTTTCTGAATAAGAAATAGTACACATCCTTGGTAGTTTGACTTACCTCCTCCTTTGTACAATGTTTCCGTTTTTTCATTGTTGGAAGTACCTTCTTTCATAGAGACAGGAATTTTATTATATTTCAATTGCGTATCTAAGCAATATAAAGAATTACTTACATACGTATAGACATGAAGATAAAGGATCCTATACTATATCTTCATGCGCACAGACCATATTTGCCATATTGGTAGGTAGGCCAGTCGTATGATAATCGCTTTTTCTAGGTAGCTTTTATATTACCAAATGTACTAAGTATATGATATTGTGTAATTTTTAATGCGTTTTATTATCTTTCGCTTAGACGAGTAATAGATATTTTTTCTCTGTATATGAAAAAGTAGAGTCTATACATGCCTGCAAAGTAGGCACGTAGTTAAACGCTCTCTGTCTCGCCTATTACGCAATAATTTAAGGCAATTTACCTCTAATGGCTGTCCTACCTATTGAAATTGAGCTAGAACAGTTGTAATGAACTGCACGTCTTCCATGTGCTCCAGTTTGCAAGGGTTATAGGATTTGTTGGCAACATGTCTTTTTATTTGAAAATGCCTTAACCAGTACCAACAGAAAAATAAGAACTGTCCTATGTGGACTTTTACCGATAGTATCTAGAGATTACTGGGATACTTAATCTTTTCGGGGTCTATTGCCCATTTGAAAGGAAGCTGAGATATCATTTAAAATTTTGTCTTGACCAAGCCCTAGATAATCCTTCTAACTAGAAAGTGAAGTTGCACATGTGCGAAGAAAAGCTTCACGTTCTCATTTTAAACAGTAAACAGTAGTTCAAAAAATATTTTTAAGGGAAGTTTGAAGTTTCTAGGCTATTCTAGGTATAGAAGTGTGGTGATTCTGTAAGGGAAACACTTATCGGTTTGAACTCAGACCAGAGCAAACGCCAGTTAATATACGGTGTATTTTTTTAAATATAGACACAGCCCTTGACTTTCTGTTTTTATGTTGCCTCTGCTTCGAGTAATTGCTATTTGTATATTGATATATTTGCTAACAAAATAAATACCGAAACAAAATGGCGTCAAGGTACACTCTTGCTCTTGACATGGCGACCTCGCCCGCAGCTAAGGTTTCGTTTGAGGAAAATGGCCGTTGTATTTTATGTTACGATATTAAAGAAAGATAATGTCCTTACAAGTTGGTACAGAAGTATTTTAATGTTGAGCGTATGCAAATATATTAATAAAGCAAGTAGCTACTGAAGTATTTTTATACCGAGTGTAGGTATGCCAATATTTAATAAAATAAGCCTTACCAAAGTATTATGTACCTAAGTAAGTTATTTTCGATGATATCGATTTAGCGTTCTTGAAACTTCTGTCACAAGCTTACCATTTTTACAAAATGCTTCTTAAGATCAACTGGAGAGAATTATAAGCATGTTATCTCTAAAACTGTTATAATATGTAACTTAGTAACATTTCCGGCCAATTCCAAACCGCTCCCTAGTGGTAGGTATGGAACTAAGAGATTTATACTTAATTTAAATATTAAGTAGTTTTCGAAGTTAGTTAAGTAATTTCAACAATTTTGACCCCAATGTTACTGATACCAATGAACAAACAATACTGATAAATTTAATTAGTTTCGAGAGAAACTCAATCTTAGGCGTTGACACATGGCCAAAGATAACCCTTGACATGTTAGACATTCTTGGAAATAGAGAAAATCAGGGTAACATATCCATAAACAGGGTAACTTGTTACCTACCAGCCAAATTTTTGGAGCGAGTTCCGTTCAGGATACTGAAGTAGGTACTTTCCATAAGAACAATTAACGAAAATATTCAGATTCGTATAAAAGTCAGCGATCAGCCAAACGGATTTTGTATCGGTGGAAAAAAAATATTTTATCGACTTTTAATACCTTTTTTTTTAACATCTCACAGAGACTAAGTGAACAAGCGTTTTCTTAAATAATTATAAAATTGAAAAATAAGTCATGCTCCAACAAAAAAATATCGCCCATTGTGAGACAAACAAGAATACATTTTGGGATGAATCCGCTAAACTTTCTTGATAGATTCATTATATCATTTAGGTAATTTCAAAATTGGCACAAACAAATGAAGATTAATTAAGAAGATAACGAGCGTCCTATCCTGATAACCCCAGCTTATAGCCCCTGAACTCGGGTGTTGGTCACGGCACTTTACGTAATACTGTAAAGAAAACAATAGTTGCTTTGTTCATACCTGCATGATGCATACTTGCTTCGTTATATTTTGCAAACAATTGGCTCAGTAGCTACAATGACAAATTGGCTATCTAGGTACACTATACGAGTAGCAGGTACTTGCCTTATAAGAAGAATATGCAGTGTAACTTGTTATAAAGATAGTTATATCTTTTATCACTTTATAATCATGACAACCAACCATTTGTTAAGATCGCCAAGATATTCGAACTAAGTATAGATATCATTGATATTACAAAAATTACACAATATCCATATAGGTAATCCAATATAGCCTTGCGATCAATAAATGTATTCTTATATGTCCTTTTTCTGTGGTGATTATTGTCTTCGATCCTCTGGAAACAGAGATTTGTAATGTCTTTATGCAGCTTAAAAAATCTGGTTCCACTGGTAGTACTCATGCACTCGCCCTTATACACTCCTTACTTATTTTGTACCAACTGTTGTATAAAATCTATCCGAACATCGTATTTCAGTTGAAGGATGCATTTTTCCAGCTAACGCGCGTATGTTGCCACTGGACCTCGACCCGGCGCTTTCATTCTGTTCTTACCTGGTATACGGATATGCCGGCATCCAGCCCGACACCTACAAGATGGTGCCGCTCAACGAGAACCTGGACACCGGCAAATCGCACGAGAACTACCGGGCCATCGTCAACTCTGCGCACAAACTACCTAACCTGAAGGCTCTGCTCTCAGTGGGAGGTGATGCCGATACCGAAGATGCGGAGAAGTATAACACCCTGGTAAGTTTCATTTACTTGGTATTCTTTTAGTATTCTAAATTCTAGGAGATTTAGTCTTATCCTGTCGTTGATATCCTATAATAGGTATGCTAGCGAGGGCAAGCTACCTATCTGGTGTCATAATATAAACCTTTGTTGGCGCCAGAGCCTGGATAAACAAGTATTAGATGCCATTAATATCTAATGCTACGGTCGCCAAAGCCACTGTAGTTTGAAAGAAAGTGTAAATACCCCTAAAACTATGACAACATTCGTAGACCAATTCTAAAGGCCCCTTTTTATAATATATTATATAAATTTATAGTTTATGAAGACTTCAAAATAATACCAGGTCAAAATCTCTATTTGAGTAAAATATCAGTGTTAAGTTTTCTCAATAGGTAGATATTTTTGTATGTCATTATATCATTGTCGTTTGTTATTCGTGTGTGTGTAAGTGGACAATACTGTGGGTAGATGACTGGGTCAAAAATAAATTATTCGGCATAGTTCATAAAATAAAAAGTCACAAAATACTTTCACTTTTCATTTATCATATTCATTTTCAACAAGATTTTGGAATTTTTAATGCAGAAAAACTCATATTAAGAACGCCATTTGACTCCAAAAAAGCATGACGTCACGCTTTAGTATTTCATACAAATTCCATACAATGTTTGTTTTGACGTTTAGATTGGATTCAATGATGACAGCCAGGAAGTCCAGGAACAACGGCTTATAAGTGCTCTAAGAACCACGGATAAGCTCGATAAATTTTTGTGGCACTTGTGGTCATCCATCCAAGTGGAGACCATGCCCGCGGTCGATCGTAAATCATAATGTCGTTAATTAGTGATTATGACATACGAGGTATCTACATATAGTAGGAGTATATATTTATATATACATCTATTATATACCTATATGCACAGGCCACCTAGTCTAACAGGTCTGTAACAAGCCATCATTTGACAACGCCCGTGACAATGCAGTCAATTAGGTATGAAGTCATGCTTTTGTCTGTCTGTAGCAGCTCAATATTTAGTATTGTCAAGTCGGGACCATTACTCAATGCTCACCCGCCTACTTAGCATTGCTGATAACACCCGCACATCATCAGCATTCTCAGCCGAATTTATATATTTTAAATATATGTATACCCCTTTTAAATTATCGTGGCGTAGTGGTCACCATTCTAGTCCGCCACCGAGAGGTCCCGGGTTCGATCCCCGGTCAGGGCAAGTTGGAAAATGGCCTTTTTCAAAGTGTCCTGGGTCTTGGATGATAACACAAGTCTCGAACTTACTTTGGGGCTAGCTCAATCAGTGTTACAAATATTAGGCATTCTAAAAGGCCTTAATAAGATTTCTTCAGCAATGGTCCATATGTCAAAGAGAGTGCAGAACGTTTGGGCTAACTAGTAGGACCATATGTCTATTTACCTATTTAATAGAGTAAAAAAATATTTATTCAATTGGAGTAAGCCCTTAGAATATATTGAGAACTGATTCGAACCATTCCTTAAATAAACCAATATATTTTTCAATTTTCTTCCAAGCGTAAATGTACACAATGAGGCTTGTTATCGTGTTAGGAAAATGGTCCCTTAGGGTAAAATGTGGCTGAATAATACATATCGTAGCTGCTATCAGTGGTCTCAGGTTCCGCAAAATTCTGACCGGGTATTTTGCAATGTAAGTTAAAAATACTGTTGAGAGGAACTCGTTGGCCTGATGGGAGTACGCATTGCTTGCGCTTTTGCAAGTTAACAACTCCGGGCGTGGTCTGCACTTAGATAGGTGACCACAAGTGGATTAAAAAAATTCTCGAACTCCTCGGTGCTTCGGAAGGCACGTAAACCCTTGGATGTCATCATTGAATGGCAGTCATCAAGCTATGTATGAAATCAGTGTACACACAAAAACCGAACTAAACAAGTTGAAAATAATTAGGTACCACGTTACAGAATAAATTATGCAAATTGTGTTGTCATTGCGGAAATATCATTTTTTGGAACTTACTAATAATGTGTTTTTCCTCAATGTTGTTTACTTTGCTGTTTATATTTAAATACACCAAATTATAGTAAAGCATCTTCTGGATGTGAACAGTGGATGACGATTATTATATTAGTCGCGTGACCTAATATCAGTACCTAATGACGCCGATGTATGTAAAATTTATGGATCCGTTCTATTAGAATATATTTATGACCATTAGGTATATCGCTCTATACCTAATGGTCATAAATTTAAGGTTAAGCATAGGACTTCTTGCGGCTGAAATGATGATACCATCATATTAATAATGCTATACTGTAATCTATGTCCATGGATTATTCTTTAATTTTTACAAAATATTTTACTTATTATACTGATATAACCGGTGACACTAAACAAGGACATATTTTTATTTATTTGCAGTTGGAATCTCCTCAAAGCCGCACAGCATTCGTAAACTCCGGAGTTCGTCTGGTGGAACAGTACGGCTTCGACGGCATCGACCTTGCGTGGCAGTTCCCAAGAATCAAGCCCAAGAAGATCCGTTCCACTTGGGGTGAGTATTTTGGTGTACTGAATATATAATTTTTAGTCTATATTATCAGTCTACTGTTAGACTTGAGGCGTCTTCCGATATAGAGGATTTACTCATAATCACCAAGCTGGGCAGACAGATTGGTGGTCGCGAAAGATGGTAAGCTCTGTACAGGCATTTCGCATTTGTTTGGCTGTCCCGCTCGCACAATCGAACATTTTCAAAGATTATTAATAAATTATTATAAATATTAGTGTCGTGGATATTTAGACATGTTTTTAGTAAAAAAAATAAAACAAATGTGAAATGCCTCGTAGGATGCACAGAGGAACTGCTGCCCGTTCTTTATTTTATTACCTATGCCTCCCTAGTCGCCTCATTCACTTGTGACTTGTGATAGATGAAAAGGGTGGTGACAAATTGTACTCTACTTTGCCAACGCTACACGGTATTGAATAAATTATCACGTCTTTGTCCCTAAATGAGCAGTCAGAGCCAGGGCTGTAAGGTTCGCCTCCTATTCTACAGCATATTGCTGGGCACAAAGTAGCTGGTACATTACATGTTGCTTTTCTCCCAGAACAGTACAGCAATAATTAATTCTCCTGAATTGTCTTTAATAAAAAGAATTTTACAGGATCCATCTGGCATGGTGTCAAGAAGACCTTCGGCACCACTCCTGTCGATGAGAAGGAATCTGAGCACCGTGAAGGTTTCACCGCCTTGGTCCGCGAGTTGAGGACTGCGCTCAACGCTGTCCAGCCACCTAAGCAGCTTTCTGTCACTATTCTGCCTAACGTCAACTCTTCTGGTAAATGGAACTATTTTTATGAAAAAATTAATAATGTTTGCCTGCGTCTTCTCTTAACGCAGAGAATATGAACTGTTTATCTTACTTTAAGTATTTAATTACGATTTTCTTTACTGGTGATAGTTCAGTTCTTGCTATTAGATTTTGAACAATACAAGTAGGGCAAGGAGTTGCCCATCATCTGCCAGTCTACTAATTTAACAAGGAACTAAATATTCTATACCTAACTGTTTTATAGAATACCCTAGCTAAATCAGGTTACTTTAAAACACGACGTGTATTCTGTATTCTAGGTCCTGGTTCAAAGGGTGTACTAATTAATTAGATAACGGTACAAATTGATGCATTAGTGAGGGAATATTTAATTGCTGCCGCAGAAATAACAGTATTTCTTATTTATCCAATTTTAAATATTGCTTTTAGTTTACATCGACGTTCCCTCTGTCATCAACCTCGTGGACTTCGTGAACATTGAGGCCTTTGACTACTACACGCCCGCCCGTAACCCCAAGGAGGCCGACTACGCTTCTCCCACCTATACACCCCAGGGACGCAACAACCTCCTCAACACTGACGCAGCTGTCAATTACTTGTAAGAACTTTTTTTTTAATTTCTGAAATCATTCGGCTATCAAATTCTGGTGCCTGCAGTGGTGGTTGTGTATACATTTTGATATTACGAATACTTGTTTAATGTACGACTCCGGTGTACGTACATATCGGTGCAGATAAATATACAAAATGGTTCTCCATTCACCTGCGGCGTGCTTTGTTATGGACTTACTTGTTTCTTTGTGCATGTCCTCTGAATTTTCCATGATGTTTAAACTAACATCTGATCAAGTCTTTAATTATCACTGTTGTTAAAAGTTGCATATCTTCCTTCTTTTTAGACCATGGGCCTCGTATACCTTTTTTATTTTTTTCTCTTAACTTTTACGTTAACTTATCAACTTCGTGCTAACTACTCGTGTTCCCATTACTGTTTTCATCATGCTACCGTCTATAACTTTTCAGCCTGCAAAGTGGTGCGCCCAGTGGTAAGATCATAGTGGGCATTTCTACTATCGGCCGCACTTGGAAGCTGGACGCAGACAGTGAGATCGCAGGAGTACCCCCCCTACACGCAGACGGTCCTGGAGAGGCTGGTGTGTTTGAATAAATTATTCCAATGGTTACATTTGTATGTAATCTTCATTGCGTCATCGAAAGATTAATTAGTAGACTAAGCAAATATTTTTATGTGCTAAGACGGTTTTTCATGTTAAAATAAAAATAATAATTCAATGTAGGATAAATTTATCTTATAGTGAAGGTGTTTTTTTAAACAATCTAGATCTTAACAAAACTTGTGATGTAATATGAGCCCTCAAATTGATAATCAAAAATATTAATCAGGAAGACTTTTATCATTATTCTCATTTAAATCACAGGAAGTCCACTGCTGGACATGGGCCACTCAAGTAAAATTGTTTATTCTCTAGTAACATTTGTATCTTTTTTTTTTTCTATTGTGACAGGCCCTTACACCAAGACCGAAGGTCTCCTGAGCTACCCTGAAGTGTGCGCCAAGCTCATCAACCCCAACCACCAAAAAGGCATGCGTCCTCATCTCAGGAAAGTCAACGACCCCAGCGATCGATTTGGTGAGCATATACTTAGGTTATTTTTTTTTCTGTATCACCAGAAACCCGGGCATTCAGGTTGGTATTGGTAATATATAAAAGAAATCACTATTAAAACTAGTTCGCAAAGATAAAAAATACTACTGTGCTTAACTTTATAAATTGGTTGGGTGGGTTCCTCCTACATACTCGAAGTGTATTATGGTACATATACTTAGTTCATGTACATATAATCGTTTATCAAGTAACTACATTATTATAATTTTATACAGTGGGGCTCTGTATACCTACTCGTATATAAGCAATGTTTAAAAAATTACTAGCATTGAAGAGGTCTTGATCGTAATTTGAAGGTGGAAAATCACTTCAAAACTAAATGTACAAAATCTTCAATTGGAATCTGGATAAATAAAACTACGTTTTTGATAACTTGATAACAGTGTTGTCTGTCATGTAAGTAGCTTTTGAAATGCAGGGCACGTTGATTTAAAAATCAACGGCTTTGTTTGCTTTTCAGAAAAAAGTAAGGGCAATAGAGAAAATAAAGAAAGGCCATTAACTCAGGATGCTGATTTGTCTAATCCCTTTGGTTGGTACCATTCATAGGTTTTGTGGCTATTGCTTTTTAACAAAGATTTTATTTATGAATTAACATCCATTTAGGTTTCACAAACTATATATTTTTAACTAACCTTATCACATGGCATTGCATCACACAGTAACATATACCTACTTAATTATTTACATCTATGCAAAAAATTCTACAGTTGAAAACAAGGATTTGTTTTAGCAACACGTATGTAAGTATAATAAGCACGAGCCCAAACTTAGAATTAACTTGCTTAATAACAATCGCGGGTTATAATGACGGACGGAAGAGGTAACTGTGTTTGACTATAAGGGAAAAAGGGGGAGGGGGGGGGGGTTCTTGCGGATAACCCTTAGTAATAACAATGCTTTGACCATGAATGGCTTGCCTTGCGTGCCAATTCATTATACCTATATATTTTTGGCTTATAATATCAAATTAACTTTGCAGGTACATATGCTTTCCGCCTTCCTGACGACAGTGGTGAGGGTGGACTTTGGGTGAGCTTCGAGGACCCTGACACTGCTGGCAAGAAGGCCAACTATGTCAAGTAAGTATTATTTAATTTCACTTACAACGCAAAGCCATTGCCAAAAAATATAGAAAGGTTCTAGAATGGTGACCACAACGGCAAGCGTAGCGTAGGTCCACCTGCTACGACTACGATAATATATTTATCGTTACCTGGTGGTAAGACCCGATCAAGTTTGCAAGAAGTAGTAGATTGTGCTACAAGCTACTTTGTGTCCCGAGCGAAATGAAGGACTCTACAGTGGAATCACGAGCATAGAGGTTGATTCTACGGTGGAATCCTGAGTGAAGCGAGAAATCCATGTATATCGCCCATAATAAAATCATTACGGTACCCGAGTAGCACACTCTACTTTTCATCTCCATGCGTATGAGATAAAGAAGCAAATACAAAACAGAATAAGAAAATAAAAAAGCTACAACACCTAGTCAGAGTTCAACCGACAGATACAAACCTTTATTTTAGTGCTTTTTTAATTCAATAAATACAAATAAATAATTGTGGAAGAGCACCAATTTTTGATAAAATGTGGTCTCATAACTTTGTTTGCATGGTCAGTCATATCTTTTTATAAGTGAGATTTGAACACACACCCCTCAAGTCTGTACCATGAGTGCTATGAGTGAGTTTCAATTATGATACTGTTCGAATCACCCTGATGAATATTCTCATCATATAACGTATTTACGTACTTACGCATTTGTTTGAGTTAAAAAAAATTTCATATGTTCTTGAGCATTGTATGTCTATTGCACTTTTTCACGTGAAAGCAAGTTCCCTTGCGGTGGTTCTTAGCTATGTCTGAGAAAAATCGGTTTAGCCGGTTAAAAGTTATTGGGAGTTCCAGCTTGTAACGCAGGGTTTTCTAAAAAATATAGATGGCGCTATAATAGCGGAACTAGTCAGTAGTTCCGCTATTCATCAGTAGATGGCGTTCTTGATATTTTCGGTCGTGGTTTTTTATTTATTTTTTAAATAAACTTGTTAATTTGTTTTAATAGGACAAAGAAGCTGGGAGGAGTGTCCATCGTCGACCTGTCCATGGACGATTTCCGTGGCCTCTGCAACGGTGAGAAGTACCCTATCCTTCGTGCCGCTAAGTACCGGCTGTAAAAGACTTAGTTTTAGGTTAATTTTAAGTACACGGATTTATGTATAAACAAAAACTCATTTATATTTGAATTAAATAAATAAAATGTAAACCAAATAAATTCAATTAATAAAATATCAGTTGTATGTACCGAAAAGTTTTTTATTAAAAACAATTTGCGTTGTTTTGGCCCCTACAGTTCTAGGTTTAACCCACAGTAGATAGATGTTGGTCTACTGCTGGACTAAAGGCCTCTCCCAATAAAGGAAGGATTTAACCATAAGCACCACGGTCGGTTACGATTTTATATATTACCTTTTTGGAAAGAAAATATACGATTTATTATCGTCAATAAATTTACTGATGATGTTTATATGCCTGTACTGTCTGCCTATAAATATAATTAGGATGGTGTACGTCAAGAAGTGAATCAAAATAATTATTAAGTATTGACATGATGGTTTTCGCCCATTACCCTTCATCGCCTTTTACCCAAATCCTGCGCGGGTACAGAAGCAACTAATAGGTACCTAGGTAAGTACATCTATGATTTGTTTTCTCTCAGACCAGCATGGAAGGCAAAGAGTGTTCTATGTGTAAAGGTATATTTGTTTGACGATAACTCTGGTATTTTTAGTAGTAGCTTCATGAAATTGCTTGTAGTGTAAACTGTAGATATTTTTATAAACGAACATGAGCCTAATCAGTCCTTTGTTCGTGATATAAATTTATGATATAAGATATGAATTTCGCGAGATCACAGTTCGGGGCAATCTAAGAAGTGTATAAAATTTTCACAATATACGGTAGGTTACCGCGGATGAATCCCCCACTGGCTTGTCCTACGCCATGTAAGGTTATGGTATAAATAAAGTACTCTTTGTTGTTTATATCGACAAATCGACCGTAATGTCATTTCATACCTTTGTCCTCCTGACACTTTGTCATGAAATCAGATTGTTATGTCAATCAAAAATTCTATTATGTATTTCTAAATCTATGTTTTTGTATTATTTCTCAACTTGTACGGATCTTAAAATAAATATTAAATACATTCTTTGCAAGAATCAAATCTATCGATAAGCATGTTGGCTCACCAATTAAAACAATTGTTAGCTCGCTCTCGCACACCCCCAATATTCGTACCTTCTCAAATTTTAGCAACACATACTGAATTATGCCCTGCTAGTAAATCCAAAACTGGATCCACTAAAGGAGGAGTGAACCTAGCAGAAATATGCCCTGGTAGTAAATCCAAATGTGGGTCCAAGGGAGGAGGATCTACAACTGGAGGATTAAAACGAGCTGAAACTTCTGGTAAAGTCCGTCTAGCATTTATACCGGAAGAATGGTTCCAATTTTTTCATTCCAAGACAGGCGTCTCCGGACCTTACGTATTTGGTTTCGTTCTCTCTAATTATTGCATTAGTAAAGAAATATATGTTATGGAGCATGAATATTACCTTGGTTTATCGTTCTTCATAGTTGTAGCACTAGTGTACACAAAACTAGGACACATCATTGCATCTAGCTTGGACAAAGAAGTAGATGATGTAGTTAATGAAATGGAAAAAGACAGGAAACAAGAAAGGGATATCTTTGAATCTTCAATAAAAGCTGCAAAAGATGCTCAATGGCGAGCTGAAGGACAAAAACTATTGATGGATGCCAAGAAAGAAAATATTACAATGCAACTGGAAGCTATTTACAGAGAAAGGATGATGCAAGTTTACAAGGCAGTCAAAGGTCGTATGGACTACCACTTGAAGAGATACCAAGCGGAGGCGAGAATACACCAAAAATGGATGATTGGGTGGATATTGGAGAACGTGCGGAAGTCTATAACACCAGAGTTCGAGAAACAGGCTCTAGATCGGGCTATACAAGATTTAGCGACCGCGGCTAGTCAGGCTAAATAGTTGAACTCTAGCGGTGCACAATGTCTCTTAGAATTTATTTGTTTTAATCTGCTATAGTATTTTGTCCTCTCGTATAAAGGAAACTGAAATTTTTCTCATATTTTGAAAAGGTTTCGTGAATGTTCATTTGATAAGACCATTCATCATTGGTTGTCTCATTGACTATTGATTTACTTGGTAGTTAGTTGTTAGTGAATTTGTAAAAGAAAATGATTTTATAACCATAACCGTCATATAACAATGCATTATTTGTAAGTTTTTTTTGCTGAATTTATTCCTTGCCTCCTTGGACGAGTTCATAGCGGCGATATACCTAATTGTCGTACCACTGACTCTATGAAAGTGTCTCTAAATGGCGATATTATTGCGGCAATGATGTAGGTGTGCAGTATGCCGTGTGTCTTTATCTCTACTTGTGGATGTCGTAAGAGGCGACTAAAGGACTAAGCCCAAACAGGGTTGACAACGGACGGTGTCCTGTTGTAAATTTTTCACATAAATGCATTCCCAAAAGAGGGTTGATGTCAGGCAGGCGGCCGGTTATAAAATTGGTGCCAAATCGTATTAACTATTTCGTCTAGTATTTTTTTCTCGATTCCGCATGGTCTCCAACCTCCGTGGCGTAGTGGTGGTGGCTAGTCCGTCACCCAGAGGCCCCTGTTTCGATCCCTGTCAGGGCTAGTTGGAAAATAGCCTTTTTCAAATTGTCCTTGGTCTTGGATGTTTATATATGTATTTGTTATAAAATATAGTATCGTTGAGTTAGTATCCCATAACACAAGTCTCAAACTTACTTTGGGGCTAGCTCAATCTGTGTTACATGTCCCTATATATATAAAAAAAAAACATTGACATGCAACTATATTTATAGAGGAAGGGCGCACCCCTGGTTAGGTAGGTATTGATTTAAGTCCACTCGTCGGGATAGTCTCGCCTGTGGTGTGGAGGTTACTCCTTCGCTAGGTACCTACAAAGTTATAGTTATTGTACTAGTTTAATGTTATTTTGATTTAACGAGTTCTTTATCAGTAGGTACATTTTCGAGCAATATTTTAGGTATAACGTATTGGCAAAATGTACAAAGCAAATTTAATTTCGATATTTTTTATTTTTCATACAAAATCTATGAAATGTGCCATACTTGGAGAGGATACAGCAGATCTAACTACGCCGGTACCAAGTAAGTTTAACAAGAATAACATTAAGGTACCTCTTGGACGAATAGATAGAATAGTATGTCTGGTTTTCAAAAGACATGTACTTGTCGCAAATTGTAATCACTATATCAATAACAAATATATAGGTACTACGGTTGCAATCACAGAAAAGCCATCACAGTAGATTAGGTAAGTATAGAATACCCTGAATCTTGTCGTCTTGTGCCACACTACTGAGCAAAAGACCTCCACTTTAGCCTTCCACACCATCATCATCATCCGAGCGTATTTTTCCGGTTGCGTCCTCAGCAGTAATGCTTCAGTGCCCGGAATCCGCTACCTAACCAAGGAGATTTGACTAGGTTACCGGTTTTTACACAGAGCGACTGCTGTCTGACCTCCACAACCCAAAGGGTAAACCAGAAGCAATCCTTGGATAGTTTGATGATTAAACTCTAGATGGCGCTCGGGACCCACAGTTTATACGTGCCTTCCGAAACACGGAATGATCATTCTTTTCGGATAATCAGGTGATTCAAGCCTGCAATATCCGAACCAGACTAGAAACAACTTTTCACAAAGTATGCTTCCCAGTGGTATTCGAACCCATGACCTCTTTGACCACTGGACCACGGGGGCAGTCAGATCTTATCCTTCCACACGTACTCTCTATAAACTTTTAGAAAAACAAAATACTATGTAGTTATATCGACATTGGTCCTAAGATAGCCCTTTAGAAGAAGCCTTTCCGTTGGAAAATATTTCAACTAGACCTGGAAAAATTGAGTGAGGTTACCGATTTGGGAGACTCATGGTTCGAGCAGGACGGGGCGACAGCACACACAGCTAGAATTTCAATGCTGAAATTGAGACAAATGTTCCCTGCACAATTGGTTCCTCTTTGGTGATTTGGAGTGGCGTCCACGCTCACCAGATTTGAAGATTTGTGACTTTTTTCCTTGGGATTACCTGAAAGAAAGTCTTCAAACATTGTTTTCCTCTTTGGATTAACTAAAGATGAGAAATAGGGAGGAAATAACTGCCATACCCACTGAAATAAGGGAGGTTGTTGAAGATTTCAGAAATCGCCTTCATCAGTGCATCGCTCCTGATGGCCGCCATCTTGCTGATGTAATTTTTAAAACTTGATGTAACAAATGGCATACTGAATTAAAAAAAATAAACCGCGTTACAGTAATTAGTTTTTTCTTCTGTTGCCCTTCAAAACTGATGCATATAATTTGCCCCACCCTGTATAACTACCTTAGGGACAAGGACGATATTCCTAAATTATAATATACCTACGGGGTGGATAGTAGTTTCCTAGGGCAAGAAAGTGGACACCTGAGTCTAGAAAAACCGCAAGGGTACTCCAGCACAAATTTTGGAAACTGTTTAAGTATTTTAGGTCCATATGGTCGATCAACTTTCTTAGTTTGCGACAAAACACAGCTTTTTTTGTTTAGTTACAGTTTTAACTATAGCCCCCACTGTACTGTACGTCACCCCAGGATATTAGGTACTTACCTGCTATTATGTCCCCGTATCACACCGCCGCCCGCAAGATTGGTTTTTCTCACACTATATTATGCATTGCCATATAGGAGAATATGGTTTGGCAATATAAGTGCGCGGCCGGACCCTACCATTCCATCCTTACATTCATACCATAATTATCATCATCATCGGCTTTCATAAACATATTGTTAGGTACATAAGAACCATAGAACATAAGATCTCATAGATTTATTTCTTAATTAATTATTCTAGTTGAAATCAGATCATTGGATTACAACGATTGGTGCAAGTTTCAGCCTAATTCTTACGATTGTGGAGATACAGGCAGATTCGTATACAGGTAACTAGACAGTCATTACATCAGAGATCCCAAATCATTCTAACTTTAGGGCCAGACCAGTTTGCGTTTATAAACAGGAGATCAGCTCATAAACGAGTATGTTATCTACCGTTACCGACATACATTGTAGTCGGTGGTCTACGCAAAAAAATACGGCAATTGGAGATCAAGAGATTTCCTTTGGCAGGGAGACCCTTCTGAACCCTTAGACCATTTTAAGAAGTGGGAGCCATCCTTAATTTTTGTACAGTGGGGTATTATGATGTAACCATTTTTTGGTATGAAATAAAAAAAAAAACTTATTCTGTAAGATATTAAATGAACGGGCTTTATGAGCTGATTCTAAGAATATACCACATCATTACATTTCAGTCACCTGTTATCTGAAAAAACCAAAAATATTTTCAAAACATACCAATGTTTTGATTTTATTTATGAAAGGAAACGAAAATTGACCTGATTTCCGAAACTAATGAGAATAAGGTTTTGAAAAAAGTACAAAATTGAAATTCATTGCTTGTATATTACAGGAAAACCTATAAGAATAATAAAGTGGTAAACACATTATAAAACTTTCACTTAGGTACGCAAATCTTTGGCATTGTACGGAACCCTCTCCATGCGATAGAGAGCAATAGAAAAGATGCATAATAAGTAGATTTTGATAAATGTCTCTGATTTTGGAAGCATTTACGATTGAAAAAGGCAATTTTAAAAGTAATAAAATGTTCAAAAATTATGTTACCCTAAAAAAATTATGACCTGCCTAAAAACAGGTGATACGTGTTTTGCAGCATGCCTTTTACAAGTTTGTGAAATAAATGTTTTTTATTTTATATTTTCATTATATTTGCAAGGTATACATACAAAGTCAAAGTCAAAAAAAAATATTCAATGTAGGATAAATTTATCTCTTATAGGCGATGTTTCAGTTACAATAAAGATTTACACTTAAGCTCAGTATACATTAAAATATACAGACATGCATACATAATATCACGCCTATATCTCACAGGGGTAGGTAAAGACTATGGACCTCCACTTGCTACGATCCTAACAAACCTTTTTCGCTTCATCTGCACTCATCAATCTCTTCATACATGCTCTTCGGTTACGGGTACTTTTTACCTCTCCTTTTTTCACGAACGTCTGCAATCTCCTCGCAGAATGTTCACCAAGGCCGACCCTTTCCTGCTGTTCCTTTTACATTTGTCTTATAAATATTTTTTGTTAATCTGTTTTCATGCATCCTTTCTATATGTGCCCAAACCATCTTTACATCCCTTTTTCTATTTTTGTCACAACATTCTCGTATATCATTCCTCGTTCGATCTTTCAAATTAACACCACTCAACTGCATTTATTCTACTTTCATGTTTTCTCTGCCATACCCAACTCTCACTACCGTACATTAAAGTAGATATTAGTACTTTTTTATGGACAACAAATCGTGCCTTGTGTGATAACTTCTTACTTCTTATAAACGAATGCAACACCCCATTCACTTGGTAGCATGCATTCACTCTTTTTTCAACATCAGCCTCGTGCTTACCATCTTACGTAAACATAAATCCCAAGTATACAAACTCGTTCAGTTGCTTTACTATCACTCCATTTATTAAAATATTGCATTCTGTTGAACTATCTTCACTTTCAAAAACCATAAATGTTGTTTTACTTGTACTGATATTAACTTTCATATCCATTTTCTTTAATGCATCATTCATAACAGTTATCATCTTCTGTAATTCCTCCTCTAAGTCTACATGTATCACTTGGTCATCGGCATAGAGAAGACATTTGATTAATCAATAACTCATCCAATCTAACACCACATTAATTATCTTTCAAATCTGTCAAACAACTGTCCATGAATAAGTTGAACATCCAAGTCAATTTTGACTCAAGCACTGGAATCCTTAGAAAGAGATTTCAGAGGTCAGATCAGATGGCTGCTCAGCCCATACGCAGACTGTTCATTCCTTTTCACTCTGTTATAGGCCTTTTCTAAATCTACGAAGATGCAATAGACTTTTTGACCTTCGACCAGAAGCTTCTCTAAAATGCATCTTAAGGAAAAGACCCAATCCGTGCATCCCATACCCTTTCTAAATCCCGCTTGTTCAACCTATATCTTCTCTTCGGTATTTTTCACCACCCTTTCTATCAGGACCTTCACATACAATTTGCCGATAACGCTGAACCTTTTTATTTATACAGCGGTACAATTATCGCCTTGCATCAATCCTTTGGTACCACACATTTCTTAAAACAAAGATTGAAAAGACAACACAATTGATTTGCGTCTATGCCCTGTCCAGCCTTCAGTATTTCGATGGCAATCCTATCATACCCTCCAGCTTTTCCCATTTTCATACTATTTAATGCAATGCCAATTTCATCGCCAAAAAAAACCCAACACCTTTTCATAACCATCGCGCTTAATACCAACCTACCCATTAAAATCGCCCAGCAGAACTATTTTCTCATTGTCTTTGCAACCACTCAAAACATCATTTACACTATTCCAAAATTTCTTCATTTCTTTTAAATTTACCTTCTGTAGGTGCATACACTCCGACAATAAAAATATCCGATTCAACCCAACTTTCATTCTAATCACGCCAAGTCTTGAACTTACAAATTCGTATTCATTCATAGACTCTGCTATTCTTTTGGAAAGGAGGAGGCCAACTCCTTGACAGCCTTAGGTGGTTTCTGGTACTCCTAACCAATATGCCATGAACGAACCACAGCAAGTGGTTCAGCATCCTTTCCGTTTAGTCTCATTTACACACAGCACATCTTTCTCCTTCTCATCAGCAATAACTCATTTATTTTAAAACTCATTCCTCCTCTTAAATTCAAAGTAGCCAAGCGGCTTTCCAAAAATTGCTTTTCGTATCTGCGAAAAACGGGACGTAACGGGTTGCAAACCGCGTCGCAGCCATACTGATTTTTTAAATGCTTTCCCACGAGTAATGGGGATCTATTCGGTCGCACCTGACAGAGCCCCTTGTCAGCGAAGGCTAGCGTTGTTCTGGGGGCGCCTGACGCCAGGGCAAAACGGCACGCTCTAGACTAGGCTCGCCCCTAGCCACGCATCCCTTGGCACGGCAGACCTTGGATTGGCATAGAAATAAGATGGCAGGGAGAAACTAACATATAAAGAGATTTAATACATTTAGACAGGATTGATTGGGATGGGGATAGGACAAGAGGTAACGGAGGTACTGACTGAGCTGAGCAGCTTGGGAGGCGTACCCATATGACCAGTCCCATTAAACTACCGGGCGTGTAGTTTAAAATTTGTGAGATCAGATATTTGCAGGTTTATACTGAATTAGTTTTTCCAAATTTTAATTTCTATACAAACCTAGAAATAGCGCACAAGATACCTGTTAGTTTTAAAGTTTTCAAGAAAGATCAGTTACAACGCCATAATCACGTAAGAGCGTTTGTATGAAAAGTAAGACGGTGGCCGCTCTTATGAAGCGGGCCATCTCGATTTTTGATATAGGGGGTGTGTAGGGTTGTGGTTATGAGGTCATCATTTTTTTGTTGGGAATTTGATTCCCAACAAAATAATGAAAGGACTTTATAAGCTGGTTCTAAAATATACTAAATAATTACATTTCAGACACATGTTTTCTGAAAATACAAAAACATTTGCAAACATTCCCAAAATTTTAATATATGTTTCAAAAGAGGATTAAAACGTTTTTACCTGCAGGAGCCCAAACTTGGTATGTTTTTAAACTGTTTTGGTTTTTTCAGGAAACAGGTAACTGAAATGTAATATAGTTTTAGAATCAGCTTATAAAGCTATTTCATTTGATACTCCACACGAAAGGATAAAAATAATATTATATATTATTCTATACAAAAATTCAAAATGCCCCCCCCCTTTCTTAAATCCATATTTGAGTCATAAGGATCAACTCAGTCAAAAGTCGTAAAAAGATAGTCTAATATAAAACCCATCTTATATCTCTTTCCCTTGTATTATTTTCCGCCCTCACAGTATTTCTGAGTGTTAGGACCAATTTCCAGTTCACATATATATCACTGTTTTTATTTATAAAAAAAAATCATAAATAAGCTAAGCATCTTCGCGCGGGGGAATGTTTATAAGGGGGTTTTTTCTACCTCGCCCTCACAACCCCCTTTAACCCAAAAAAGGCGTTTCGTTTTAAGATCTAACCTTAAAATTTAAATGATATATACGTTTAGAAAAAGAGCAAAAAAAAATTTTTATTTCTGAAAGAGATAATCTGGCATAAAACCCATCTTGTGTCTCTTTCTCCGTTAAGGGAATTTACTGTTGCAAGAATGAGACTTCCTTAAACGTCAAAATTGAAAGCGTACACTGATTGTAAACCCCGCGGGAGGTATGACATGAAATAAATATAAATAAATATAAATATACAGGGACAAATAACACTGATTAAGCTAGCCCCAAAGTAAGTTCGAGACTTGTGTTATGGGATACTAACTCAACGATACTATATTTTATAACAAATACATATATAGATATACATCCAAGACCCAGGACAATTTGAAAAAGGCTATTTTCCAACTTGCCCTGACCGGGGATCGAACCCGGGACCTCTGGGTGGCGGACTAGCATTGTGACCACTACGCCACGGAGGTCGTCATCGACATCGATACTTTTACTTACTTCGAGAAATACTTATCCTAGGGCAAAACGGTTAGCAAGACGTCAGTAATAAAAGACTTTTAAATTATATTTCACTATTTAAATAATTATAAGTCAATAGTATTCGTCAAACGTTTGATCTTTACCCGATTGCGGCGAAGCCAAAAGGAGGGTTGGTTGGTAGTAGCAATGTTTGTACGGCACCTTCAAATAGTGCTCAACATTGGCCGTTCGAGTTATACAACATAACAAGACAATTCAAAATACTTTGAGTACTTTTTTGTTCCGTACAAATGTTGACGTGTAATGATTTTAGAGTTCCATACAAAAATTAATAAAAAAACGGTACCTTTATAGAATCACTCGTGCGTCTGTCTGTCCGTCCGTCTGTCACAGCCAATTTTAAATGATGCTGCTCACATGATTTCGATCGAACTTCACAAGTTCGGTTGATCTTCGATTATTTCATTAATTTTTTCTCTCAAAATAAAAATAAATTATGTGGTATCGATATTTTTTATCGACTAGTTTATTCTTACCCTATTGTCAAAATTTTCAATAATTACGAACAGCTTACGAAATACATAAGTAGTAAGAAATACAAGCATAAATTACTATGTTATCTATTTATAATAAAATGGAAAGGATTACACTCAATATCCAGACAAAAATGTATTATGTGTATTAAATATTGTGATTTTATAGTTTAGGTATCGGTACTTCTTGGTTTAGGTAGATAAACCTATAGATGAATATTTTAAAAAGAAGTTGCTCTTGCTTGACACTTTCGCATTACTTTTATCTGTCTTGTAGTTCTAATCCGTTCTAATAAATAATTATCATTCGAGTATGTAAGGATTTTATTTCAGTATTTTTAACATGGTAGCAGAGCGTGAAGAGCGGAAGAGCTACCGAGACAATTAATAGGATTGATTTAAAGAAATGATCTGAAAATTTGCTTTCGAGAAGAAAACAATTGACAACATATCAGGGACCGGAACCCTTAGGTCATTAAAATGGAAGGTAAAGATGACTTTAAAATACCAATTTTTAAAGGCACTGATTATGAGAAATGGAAGTTCTGTTTGACATTATTACTAGAATTGAAAAACTGTAAAAAAGTTATAGAACAGGAAGAGAAAGATAAAGAAATAGATGAAAAAGATTGGAGAAAAATGAATTTAAAAGCTCAGAACTACATAGTTAATAGCATTGGAAACTCGCAGATCGATATCGTAATATCTGAGGATAGTGCTTATAAGATGATTAAAAAACTTGATGATTTATATATTGTAAAAGGATGTGCGAACAAGTTATTATTAAAAAGAAAGATACTCGAATTGAAATTTGATGAAAGAGTCTCCCCATTAGATTTTTTCAAAAATTTTGAGAAACAAATAAATGTTTTAAAGGGAGCAGGAGAAATAGTTAGTCAAAAGGATAGATTGAATTACTTATTATTAACATTACCATCCAAATTTGAATATCTCATGAATATTGTTAATGCAATGCCGAAAGAGAAACAAACAGTTGAATATGTAAAGTCAAAAATAATTTCAGATTACAAGAAAAATGAATCCAGAAATAGTGTAGAGACAGAACACAGTTTTGCTAGTACCTATGTTTGTAACCAAAGAGGTCATTTTAAGAAGGATTGTCCAAAATTTAGAAATAGAGGTGGATATAACAGTTATCACCGTGGTAACCGAGGAAGAGGACGAAACTACAGAAGAAATTATAGCAATGCATTTAATGTTGAGGTAATGACAGTTGGGACAGAACAGTCAAATGAAGCAGGAACCATAGATTGGCTGTTAGACAGTGGGAGGGACAGATCACATTGTCAACGATGTTAAATATTTTTCTGAATATGAAACGCTCAAGAATCCAATAAATATAAAGGTTGGAGACGGTTTTTGTCTTAAAGCTGACAAGATTGGTAAAGTAAGCATGTTTTGTAACCTAGGATTTAAATCTACAAAAATTGATATAGATAATGTTTACCTTGTTACAAATATGAAAAAGAATTTACTCAGCGTTTCTAGTATTGTCAACAAAGGAAATATGGTAAGGTTTGATCGTAATAATGCTAAAATATACAATGTTCAAGGAAGATTAATAGCTATAGCCAAAAAGGATAGCAAATTGTTTGAAATATCAGGTAAGATCTTTTATAATAGAAAAAGTGTAGCATAGCAAAGTGATAAAGTAATGTCAATTAAAGAAAAATGGCACCGTTTCTAGGACATCCTAATTTTTATAAACTTAGAGAGATGTGTCGTAATAAAGTTTTAGATGGTTTACCTGATACTTTAGAAGGGTATATGCATTGTGAAATTTGTTTAAAAAATAAGATGAGTAATTTACCGTTTGTAAATAACAGACGACGCGCCACACAACCTTGTGAAATAATTCATACGGATGTTAATGGATCCATGCAAACAATAGGATACAAGGGTCAAAGATATTTTGTTTCATTTATTGATGATTTTAGTCGACATGCATATGTTTGTGTTATTAGAAATAAAAGTGATGTGTTTGAATGCTTTAGGACATATGTTGATTTAGTGCAAACACAGACTGGTAAGAAAGTAAAGGAAGTAAGGTGTGACAACGGTCGTGAGTACATAAATAGAAATTTCTATGAATTTGCAAAGCTGAAAGGATTTTTTATTAAACCTACACCAGCGTACACACATGAATTAAACGGAGTAGCGGAACGCTATAATAGGTCAATTATAGACAGAGCTAGAATCAAACATCTAGCTCTGTCTATAATTGACCTATTATAGACAGAAGCAAAGCTAGAGAAAAAGTACTGGCCTGAATTTGAGATGACAGCAGCATATTTAGGTAATAGATTGCTTACGAATACAGTAGAAAAGAAGACGCCATATGAATTGTTTACTGGTAGAAAACCAAATGTCAAAAATTTGAATTTGTATGGCAGTAAACGTTTTGTACGTGTTCCTGAGGAAGTCAGGACATCAAAAGTAAATCCAAAAAGTCAGCAAGGAATATTGGTAGGATATACTGACATGGGATATAAAATTTTAATTGACGGCATGGTTATAGTTTCTAGACATGTAAGATTTATAGAAAATGATGTAGCAGAAGAAAATATAATAAAATTTGAAGCTTGTGATGAAGAGAAAGGAAATGACGATAACGAAGAGTTCTTTGACGTCATAAACAATGATGAAGATGAAACTATAGATAAATCAGAGGACAAAAATGAAGAACCTTGTGAAGAAAGTCGTGCTGAAAGTCGTCCTAAAAGAGTAGTGAAATTACCAGAAAGATTAAAAGATCACGTAGTATACGTAAATATGTCAAATGCGCTAGTACCAACTACATATGATGAAGCAGTAAATTGTCCTGAAGCAAGGAAGTGGATAAGTGCTATGGAGGATGAAATTAATAGTTTAGAAAAGAATGAAACTTGGGAAGCAGTAAATGAACCTAAAGATAAACAAATTATAGATGTGAAATGGATTTACAGAATTAAATCAAATGGAAAATATAAAGCAAGAGTTGTTGCTAGAGGATTTCAACAGTGGTATGATGAAAATGAAGATAGCTATTCGCCAGTAGCAAGGCTTACTACAATGAAAGCACTTTTATCTATAGCCTGTGTTAATGGCTGGCAGATACATCAGATGGACGTAGAAACAGCTTTTTTGAATGGAGACATCAAATCGGAGGTGTACATCTATCCGCCTGATGGATATAAAATTGGAAGGAACAAAGTTTGTAAACTTCGAAAAGCTTTATATGGGTTAAGAGAAAGCCCTAGAGATTGGTACGATTGTTTTAATGAATATATGTTGAGTATTAATTTTAAAAGGTCGGAATATGATGAAGTGTAAAAGATGCTGTAATTTATTTATGTTTGTACGTTGATGATATTTTAATATGTTTAGAGAATTTTAATTCTATAAATGAAGTAAAAAGGCTGTTAAACATTCGTTTCATAATGAAAGATTTAGGAAGTGTGAAGGAATACTTGGGAATTGATATAGAATATAACCCGTTGAAGAAAAAGATGTCACTAAGTCAAAAGAAGTTCACTGAACAGTTGGTAGAAAAGTATAATATAAAAGATTATAAGTACGAAACACTTAGGGAACAAAATTTGAAATTGGAGCCCAGCAAGAATCAAAGTTCTGATATCAAGTATAGAAATATAATTGGAGCACTACAGTATGTCGCTAGTGGAACGCGACCTGATATAGCATATAGTGTTAACTATTACAGTCGTTTTCAAAATAGTTATAGTGCTACTCATTATAAATATGCATTAAGGGTGCTAAAATATTTGTATAAAACAAAAGAGATAAAGTTAAAATATGATGAGTTTTTTGATGAATTTATTGATGCATACGTTGATGCTGATTTTGCTGCAGATGTCACAGATAGGAAAAGTACAACGGGTATAATTATTAGATTATTTAATAAACCCATATATTGGAAATCTTAAAAACAAAAGATTGTATCGAGAGCATCTACTCATTCTGAATAATATGCATTGGCAGATTGTGTTGAGGAGTTGTTACCAGTTAGAGGCATATTACTGGATTTAGGAATTAAAGTTGATAAACCTATTAAAATCTATGAAGATAATACGGGAGCTATTGCTTTGTCTAAAAATGGAAAGTTTTCTAAAAATTCATTTGTGTCAAATAGAGTGTTTTGATATAAATGTTTTTATAAGGTTGTTGTTGTTAACTTTTGTTCGAGCATTATGTTTCTGTTTAATAAGTGTGTATAACTATAAAATCAAGGAAGTGTATTAAATATTGTGATTTTATAGTTTAGGTATCGGTACTTCTTGGTTTAGGTAGATAAACCTATAGATGAATATTTTAAAAAGAAGTTGCTCTTGCTTGACACTTTGGCATTACTTTTATCTGTCTTGTAGTTCTAATCCGTTCTAATAAATAATTATAATTCGAGTATGTAAGGATTTTATTTCAGTATTTTTAACAATGTAGGTATACCTATAAAAATCTGTGATTTCAAGTGAAATGTGCTCACCTGTGAAAGCTAATAGTTTTGTCACAATTTTCTTTATTATTCTAGCGGGATTTGCATCTCTGTACTATACAATTCGATGGAATCTTACTTAAAAATAATAATGTGAAAATGAATTTTTATTTTTATTTGTACCTATTAGAAAATTCGATTTCAAATGCACTCTAGCCGATAATACGACAAAATTTAAATGACATTATCTAACAAAGATTGAATACACAATTTTCTAATGACATTGACTTCTGATCTCGCGACTATTTTATATATTACTAGCTGACCCGGCAAACGTTGTTTTGCCAAAATTGAGGATTGTATGTATTTTTGTATGTTTTATCATAAAAAAATAGAAATTAAAAATTTTGTCTAAAAAATGAAAAATAAAATTTAGGGGTGGACTACCCCTAACATTTAGGGGGATGAAAAATAGATGTTGGCCGATTCTCATAGATACCGGATAAGCACAAAAAATTTCATCAAAATCGGTCAAGCCGTTTCGGAGGAGTATGGCATCGAAAACTGTGACACGAGAATTTTATATATTAGACTAGCTGACCCGGCAAACGTTGTTTTGCCAAAATTGAGGATTGTATGTATTTTTGTATGTTGTATCATAAAAAAATAGAAATTAAAAATTTTGTCTAAAAAATAAAAAAAAAATTAGGGGTGGACTACCCCTAACATTTAGGGGGATGAAAAATAGATGTTGGCCGATTCTCATAGATACCGGATAAGCACAAAAAAATTCATCAAAATCGGTCAAGCCGTTTCGGAGGAGTATGGCAACGAAAACTGTGACACGAGAATTTTATATATTAAGATTAAGATAATAGTGTTTAAAAACGAAGTGGAAGGCTAAATGCCTTCCGCTACAATTCAAAACAGTGTATGTTTAGGAGCCTTTATCGCGGAATCTATATACTCCTATATCTTTGCGTTTAGATGACTTTTCTATTAAGTAGATTCATATCATAGATAAAGAAAGATACAGGAGGTATAACCTTAACATTTAAATTTGTTTTTGCTCTTTGTAAATAAGGTTGCGATATTATTATTTGATTCATGTGACTTTTAAACCTTTTAACCACCATACACGGCGATAATAAGTAGGGGAGACTGGGGCAAGATGAGATAGCTAAGACAAAACTCGTAATACAATGAAAATTAAACTCTTTAATAACATTCTTTAACAAAAGAGATAACCATTATACATTTCTCTCTTATAATTAAACGTTGTAGCATGCAAAATCACAGAACTTTTTTTGGCAAATAATGAAAAAATAAACTCGGCAAATTTCCCGTTTTGCCCCATAACTGGGGTAAGATGGGAAACGCTGTGGGGCAAAACGAGTACGCTTTTTAATCGGGTAGACAGCGTTCACAAATGTATGCCTCTTCGTCTTCCTCATCTACTCCGGCACATGAATTATGCGCCCAACCGTGGCATGCGCCGCAGATGACCCAAACTTCCGTTGAATTTGAGTATAAGTACCCACAATAGATGCAAGCACAGTCATCATCCTCTTCTTGGGATGAACTATCTTCCGATTCTGTTTCATTTTTGCACCTTTTGGTTTGACGCTTTTTCTGCAGATTTTCCTTGTCTGTTGTCTTTTTAATCTTCTTTGCAGTCTTTTTTCCAGGTTTCCTTATTTGTTTTTTACCTTTTTCAGTCACTTGATTATCAGTCTTTTTCTTATTTTTACCATCTTTAATACTTATATGTTTCATGAGTTCGTTTTTGTAAGGTGATTCAGTTAGTACTGCAGTCTTCCCTCGTTTCCTAGTCTTTCTCTCCTGAGTCCTAACTTCTTTAGGTATGGCCATAATATTTTCAGGACTTACCAGAAAAGAAGTTTCTCTTTTTATTTGCCTTTCGGGAGTTTTGTCTTTAGCTCGAAATGTTGACGTCGAAGGTTGCTCGGCCAATGTTTGTTCAGGGTTCTTTCTAGTATTAATAATCTGGGGAGAATATCTATTGAAAATATCATCTGCAACAGAAGACGTGGTAGTCATAGAAATGTCAATTTGAGAATTGAACGAGACCTGGGCATCATTGTTATTCGAAAAAGATGTGGCTGGTTCAACAATATCTTCTTTTTCAGTAGATAAAACTGGATGGACAGCATTTTCTGAGGATATCAGAGGCTCTGGACCACTCCCTTTATCAATTTGTAAGTTTGGATTAGAAATAATGTTTTCTGTATTTTCTGACAAACCACGACCATTTTCAGCCTGAGAACAAATAACAGAAGAAGGTACATTATTTTGCTGGGTTGCAGACGAAATTTGGCCAAGGTGAACTGAAGGGGATGGCCGCGATAGATTTTCTTCAGTGATTGCAGGTTCGGATGTTTGAGTTGATGGAGCATTTTCCACATTTAGCTCTTCTCTTGCCAGATTTTCTGTGTTAGTCGTCTCTGCAGCTATGAAATCAGCATCCGTAAATACATTTTTATCTAGCGGCCATACACCACATTTCCGAAATCCATTTATGGCTGTTAACATTGTGGCTGCTTTTAAGTAAGCTTGTCCAAAAAGTTTTGCCACTTGATATGGTGTAACCACGCGACCAGGGTGATCTCTGAGCCATTTTTTCACTTCTGCACTGTAGTACGTGCTTAAAGGTCTCATGAAAGACACATCTAAAGGCTGCAATTTGTGAGTGCAGTGTGGTGGTGTACATAGTAAAATCACATTATTTTCTCTTGCATAATCTATCAGGTCAATATTTTTGGTATGTGAAGAGTGACCATCTAACAGAAGCAATACAGGCTTTTCTTTTGTTGGTTGTGCAAACTGCACAAATGATTTAAACCAATCAAAAAATATTTTTGTTGTAATCCAACCATTGTCACTGCATGTACCCCAAAACCCTGACGGAGCATCATCCAGAGGTTCTTCTTTCATCCGCTTCCGAGCGTATATTAACATTGGCGGGACATCGGTGCCAACGGCATTAAAACAAATTTCAACAGTGACCAACTGACCTCTCTCTGCTGATGAGAGGCAGCCGACTTGCTTCTGGCCCTTCGTTGACAATATCTTAGATTGACTTTTTGGAACAGTACTGATCCCCGTTTCGTCTACATTGTAGATCCTTTCAGGCGTCAGTTTATGTTTATCTATTACATTTTCCAACAATGTAAAAAAATTATCGACTGCCACTCTGTTAAAAGCCATCGCTCTTGCAGCTGATGTTGGTTCTGGGCGTCTGTATGCTAGATCAGGGTGTCGTTTTAAAAACCCGCTGAGCCAATCTTCTCCTGCCATACCAGTTTCTGTATTAAATGGGTTATCTATATGATTCCGCTGAGCCAACTGATAAGCTATAATGCGTAGCTCTTTTCCTGTTAAACCAAAAAGCCGTGCTTCCATAGATTTCACATACTCCGCCAGCTCATTTTCTTGCTCGGCTGTGAAAACTGTTTTGAATCGTCCCAAATGTTTTTTTCCCGCAGTCGTTATCAGAATCAGTGTCGGCATTAACAGTTTCACGAGCTTTTCTAAGGTCGACTTCGGAACATCGTAAGTAGCCGAGGCTCGAAGAAATCCCATTCTATCAGTAAGAACAGCATTTACTGCTCTTCTCATGTCTTCTTCGTTCCATTTGCCACGATCTGTTTTTCGTTTATAGTTGCGAACCATTTTATCTGTAGACAAATAAATAAATAGGTAAATACTTTTGATCCTGATTTAAGTAGAATTTAAAAATATTATCAGTAGGTACCTACATAAAAAATGTTATTTTAATCACAAGGGCGGGGCAAAACGGGATAGTATCCCATTATGCCCCGATCATCTTGTCCCGATCCACACGTAGTTAAAAAAGATGACGCAATTCTAACCTCAAACTTAACCGGCGAAAAAATCTGGTTTAAATTTAATGTTTTGGACTCCTATAATAAGCTCGGGATAGAAATAATACATTAACACAGGTACTTACATGTCTGTACATCAGTTTTCGAATCAAATTTCGCGTAAAAAAACTTGCAATATCACTTTTTTCTCTCTGCAACGCAAAAACGAGTTCTAACCTGTCCGCTCTGCATGGAAGCACTGGCGGAGAGTGAAGTTCGTGCAAATGGCGCTGTTGCCGCTCAGAACACAATAACAAATCACGCACACAAGCTTACTTCCCGTGCTGCCCCGAACTTCATCTTGCCCCGGTCTCCCCTACTTTAGTATCATGGAATTAATTTCCCCAAACACATTGCTGATGGTTAAACAGTCACCTGTATAGAAATTTGGTTGTGATGCTTAAACAAAAGCTGTGACAACAAACGAGCAAGTGTAGCTTTGAGATAAAAAACCTATAAGTCTACGGAGGTACCTAATCTATCTACCTAGGTACATGGCCAATTTCATTCCCATCGTAGGTAAGTTTGATAGTCAGTTCCAATCCTATTAGTCGTTTTTGTTTGGACGTTTGATTGAGTAACAAAATAACAAACATCCAAATACTAAAGCACATTTTTTTAGTCGTATCCATAAATTTTAAAATGATAAATAGCATTTTACTTTTTTTAAATAGATAAGTACCTTTCTACTAAAGGTAAATTTCCTGTGAAAAGAGTGAATTACTTCAGTGCGAGTGCAAATCCGCTAGTTTCCAGAAATCAGGTACTTTTTCTAAACGTCAAAACACAGATCAGTATTGTATACCTCATTCTGTTTTGAGCGTCAAAACAAACAAAAGTTTATTCCAAGGCTATCTGACAAATATTTTCTATGGGGTTTGTTTGAAATACTAAACCGTGACGTCATAGTTTTGGAATTAAACAGCGCTCTTCTCTTTTTCAGTTTTCTGCATTTGTAAATCTAAAATCACGTTGAAAATGGATATATTATGATCAATAACAAGTGACATTATTTTGTGACATTGTATTCTTCCAAATAATTTATTTTACTAGTTTAGATAATATCTGTCATTCTTTTTCTTTTTTAAAATTGATTGTTAAATGAGAGAGATCAGAAAATAAATGTAGTATTTGTACATCAGGTATTACTACGATATTAAACTTGGAGACTGCAGAACCACGGCTGTAAGCGATTGCAAAGACAATCGTAATGTCTATTATTACATGGACGAATGCAAAGCAAATTGTTTTGGTAAGTTTTATACTTCGACATGACGCCAATTAAGTATAGTACAGGATCCGAGAGGGGTCAACTCACAAATTTATTTGATTTATTTATTATAAAGCATTTAGACTGATTTGGCATTCGATTTTATTTATATTGTATTCGAATTTAAAGAGATTTATGGTAATAATCAAAGAAGCTTGACTTTACTGTGTCCGGCCATTTTACCCAAATGTCCGGCCAAATTGGCTGGTCTGTCCGCGGCTATTAGGTTTGGTGACCTGGCAACAGCGGCCACCCGAGTCAGGGCTATAAAATATTTTTTTATCAATTTTCATTAACTGCTACTCGAAGGAAATAAGTTCCAATGGAAAGCATACAACATACACAGTAGGACGCAACAGTAAGTTTGTTCATTTTAAAATCACGACAAAAAATAAGAGTGTTATAAGTTTGACGCTAATGTAAAGTAAACCAAGTTCCCTCGCGGTGGTTGTTAGCTCTGTTTAGGTGAAAATTAGTTCGGCAGTTTCAAACTTATTGGGGGTTAAAAGAAGTGGGTGCGTGTCAAGCGCCCTCACTTGAAATAATTCTTTTAATCGTAAATGTGGTGATAATTAAAAATTGTAAAAGCTGATTGCCCTAGATCAGTCTTTCCCAAAGTGGGCGTTAACGCCCCCTTGTGGGCGCTGGAGGTAACTGGCCCAGAATAAAGTTGGGGGGGCGCTGATGTGATTTAAGCAATGAGTGATTTATAACTTCAGCTATTTCATATTTTAAATTTCACTGAAATTAAAATCCTCTTACTACACAACATTTATTAGTTCATATTTATATCCTTTTTTATTGTACAAATATAAACTAAAAATGTAATTAATATTTATTATTTTTATGCGTTCAACGCTATTTATATCGTTAAAGGAATCAAACACTGAAAAAATTTCGTGTTTTAAAGTTTCGCAGGTGAGTTCCCACTTCCAATACTTATTATTGTAAAATTGTATTATTATTGCTATTTTTTTATTTAAAATTAACAATGTTGATTATTGTTATTTTTTATAAAAGATACTCTAATGTACTGGTGTATGTATTATTATTGCTCTCTCGTTTAGGATATAGGTTGAATTAAACTACAGGTAAGACAAATATGTGATTCAGGTTTTTATGGTGAAAAAAATGGGGTGCGCTACAAAATAACTGATTTTTTAAAGTGGGCGTCTGACAAAATAAGTTTGGGAACCTCTGCCCTAGATATACCTTCTTTAATGAACAAGCTTTTCTACGCACATACGCCAAAAGTGGCCGTTTTTCGCAATGTGCGTAGAAAAGCTTCACGTTCTCACTTTAAACTGTAAACAGTAGTACATAAAATAGTTTGAAACATGAAAAAGGTAAGCAACCTAACTGTTGCATACTGGACATGTTGTATGCTTTTTATTGGAACTTAAATTAGTTCGTTCAACTAGCAAGTCAGAGATATAAAAAAAAAAACAGACATATTTTTACTGTTGTTTTATAATAGGGAGGATGTGGACTAAAAAAATGTTTTTGGCTCATTAGGTAGAATAGTAGATTATTAAAAAGTAAAAGTATGCATAGTCTTTTGTTCTGATTAGCAAATAATGAAGAAGATACAGCGCATTAAAATTTCGCGTGACGTCACGATCAGGTACGATTTTCACCAGAACATGACGTAAATCGCTCCCACTCAAAAACTTCAATCGCTGTATCTAAAAACCGAGTAGGTAAGTACAGTTTACAAATTAAAGAGTTGTAGTCAACCAACTAATAACATGTTTTCATGAAAATGAATCATTATCATTTTCGGCACATATCAAACCACTTCTGGACATGAATATTTCATACGAATTCCATAAAATTAGTTTTTCAGGCGTTTTTAGTCTCTGAACCGTAAGGCTTGAACGCAAAGTCGGCATTCGCAACTACGGAACCCGACACGCAGTTGGCCGCGGTTTTTATTATATAATGACATCGACAAGAGCATTCTTTTTTTGTAGATGCCGGTCAGCACCCAACCTCGTTTAATTTGACACCTAATGTATATTGTCGCATGCAAGCAGATTTTGGAGCGTGTCAATCCTATTTTCCCATGTAAGTATCTACATAGAAAATAAAATAAAAATTATTTAAGGTTACATGATATATCTTATCAATGTTATATACGGAGTGGCTGCCGTCTAACCTCCGCCACCGAAAGTGTGCACCAGAACCAATCCTTGGATAGGTTTGATGATCAAACGCTAGATGGCGTTCGGAACCCACAGTTTATTCGGATAATCAGGTGATTCAAGCCTGCAATATCCTAACCAGATTGGAAACAACTTTTTCACAAAGTATAATGCTCCCCGGTGGGATTCGAGGCCGAGACCTCCGGATCATAAAGCGAACGCATTGACCACTAGACCTTAGAGGCAGTTGCCTGAAAAGACTGAAAACAATCCACACAGGCGAATTAATACTCGATAATAAGGATCGTAGACATGCGGGTTTCTTCTTGTTTGAAACTCAAAGTTGAAACTAGATAATTAGAATCTTGTCAAATGCTGCTACATAAACCTCACAAGGTTCAATCTTATATTGTTTCGTTAACCGCTGCAACCTGTTCGCTGGCACGCTGGTATGAGAGGTCCACGTCTACCTGTCATTCGAGCGGCTAAAACATAGAATTATAATAACCCATAGAGACATATCTCTGGGGTAAAATGACGATTACATAAAGGAAGAATAAAAATATTTTTGTTTTATTTTACTTGTTCGTTTCTGTCTTAAATCCTATTATTTGAACCAATTATGATGATTTTTAGGGTTCCGTACAAAAAATAAAAAACGGAACCATTTTAGCATCACTTGTGCGTATTGTGAGCGACTGTCCGTCCGTCTGTCACAGCAAATTTGCTCTGAATATACTGGACCAAATCAGGTGAAACTTGGTAGGATGGTGTTACAATAAACCTCATCCTTCATGTTCCCGTTTACCTCCTTCTCCGTTTTCTAGAAAATAATTTCATTTTCAAATTCAATTTTTAAATTTTAGATTCCTTCCTCATCATTCTGATTCATTCCATTACTATCTCTCGAGCTGATTACATGTATATCAGTATTGTAAATTTATATATAACAATATTGTAAAGTTATAATTAATAAAATAACCCTGTGCTGTTTCTCTCAAGCTCTCCACTGCGTACCTTACCTACCTTTCATGTAGGAGCTCCAACTACCCCAGCTAGCCTACACTATGACCCAAACACAGATGTGCAAAAGTAAAAAAAAATAATTTAAAAATAAGGTTCATTTTCGGGGGACAAATTAGGAAATAAAAAAAAAGTTTTGCGAACCTTACTGTGTCATATATCAAATGAAAGGGCTCATTATGAGGATCTCAAATATATTTCTGTTATTATTGTAAAATAAATAGTTTTGATATTCATGAAAGAAGATTCCCGCCTCCTTTATTTCCAAAACTACTGAGCCTATAATTAAAAAAAATAAAAAATTTAGGTCATTACTTGTAGATTACAGGAAAACCTATAAGAATTTTATCAATTGAAAATAAAGTGGTGCTCAATATAATACGTTCTCTTACGGAAAATCTTTGGCATTGTACGGAACCCTCTCCACGCCAGTTTAAATCGCACTTGGCGGGTTATTTTATACACATGTAAAAATTAAATATTAGGTTGGGGAAAAAGTCTTTTCGCATATTATAGTATGTATGAACTTGTAATAAAACCACTTTGGCTATACTATTTGTACCTGGCTGGTTTTGGTATCATATAAAAGTTTAAATTTTAAAGAAGATAATTCCAAATTCAAATTAGGAAAATGCGTGATTTTCATTTGTTTTTCTTACCGTCAAGATGAGTGAATCTAATGAAGAAATTAGATACATTTTAAAATTTTACTACCAAAAAGGAAAATGTGCAATGCAAGCCGCGAAAAAAATTTGCGATGTTTAGGGACCGAGTGCAGTGTCGGTGAGAGTAGCACAAATTTGGTTTAAGCGTTTTCAATTCGGAAATTTTGATGTCAAAGATGCACGACGCTCTGGTCGCCCTGTTACGGCGGATAAAATGGATGCTACTTTTGAAAAAGTGGAGCAAGATCGGCATATCAGTAGTTACGACGTAGCTGAAAAACTGGGAATTGACCACAAAACAGTTTTGGCGCATTTGAAAAAAAATGGGTACACAAATAAGCTCGATATTTGGGTACCTCACGAGCTCTCTGAAAGAAACGTAATGAACCGTGTACTCATTTGTGATTCTTTATTACGACGTAATGAGACCGAACCATTTTTGAAGAAATTGATAACTGGTGATAAAAAGTGGATCACGTACATCAAGAACGTGCGAAAAAGGTCATGGTCAAGGGCCGGTCAAGATTCACAGACTGTGGCGAAACCCGGGTTAACTCGCAACAAGGTGATGCTGTGTGTGTGGTGGGATTGGAAGGGCATTATTCATTATGAGCTGTTACTACTAGGCAGGACCATCAATTCAGAACTCTACTGCGAACAACTGATAAGATTAAAGCAAGAAGTTGAGAGAAAGCGGCCGGAATTAATCAACAGAAGGGGTGTGGTTTTTCATCATGATAACGCTAGACCTCACACATTTTTAACCACTCAGCAAAAATTAAGAGAGTTTGGCTGGGAGGTGTTAATGCATCCGCCGTATAGTCTTGACCTGGCACCTTCAGATTTCCACCTGTTTCGATCTCTTCAGAATTCTTTAGGCAGTGTCAGGTTAACATCACGAAAGGACTGCCAAAACTACTTGACGCAGTTTTTTGATCAGAAGCCCCAAAATTTCTATAGCAATGGGATCATGTCCCTACCTATAAGATGGCCAAAAGTTATCAAACAAAATGGTACCTACATACTTTAGTAAAATGTAAATAAACTATATTAAAAAATGTTTTGAATTTTCATATAAAATGCGAAAAGACTTTTTCCCCAACCTATTTTAATGATGTCATAGAGCCAGTCTGATGATGGAACTAGAAGGTACGCTCAATTAAGTCTTGTTATGCAGAAAGGTTTTTTCAGTCCATTATGGACTACAGGTGTCCTACCTGCCAGGAAAAGGACGATAGGCCCATAATCACTACGCTGGGCAGGCTAAATTCAAATGTGTATTTAGTAATAAGACCCTTACAGACACTTTACACGACAATTTAAGTATAGTTTTATTTACGTATAATTTTTATGTACATTTAAATTAATTTAAAGAAAAGCTACCTATGCTAGCGTTTTGACACGACCACTGCTGAGAGGAAACGCCGAAAGAAACTCATCAACATAGTACTGGTCGCCTACAATTGTTACCTGTGTACCTGTACAAGTATTGAACAAGTTTTCCTATGGGACCAATGCATGGAACTCGAAGAAAAAAAATCGACATTTTCCTACAAATTGCCGAGCCAGCTGAACACTTTTGTATGAAAATGTCGATATTGTTTTCGAGTTAGCATTGGTAAAGTGGTTTATTTTGACAGTCTGAGTTGCTCCTACGTGGATCGGATAGAGTTTTTGTTACATATTGTATACGAGTATATAATATTTTTTTAATACAGGTGGTATTTCGACGTTTCTTCGAAGACTTGCAAAGGTTTCTCATACAGTGGTTGTGGTGGAAACTACAATAAATTCAGAAGTGTCAACGATTGCACTACGGCCTGTATGCCAGCTGTAGAATATGCAGTACCTTCCGGAGATGATTATAAATAAGATAATAAATTTACAAAAAATATAATAAAAAATAAAAAAAAAGATTATACTTAAATCAAAAAGATTAATTTTATTCCACTTCCGTCATAGTAAGAAATAAATGTAACTTAAATTTTTAATTTTCTTTTTTTTATCAACTTTAAAATAGATTGTAATAAAATATATGAATATCAGTTATTTTATTTAGATTTGTATTTCTTAGTTTTTTTATTTTAAAATGACAAAATTCGTTAAACATTTGAATCTTTGAATCTAAGAACTTTTCATATTATAGTTAACTATTTCCTAAATATTTTATTTTTACTCTCAGTAATTTGTTGCATTTGTCCCATAAAATAAATGGCTTATCGTGAACCAAAGTATTCTTAGGGCTCAAGGATGGAATTAAGAATTAAGCCACCAAAATGTTAGATGTAAGTTTTTAAAAGATTATTGGCCACCAGCTCAATCTTAATCAAGTATCACATTCGCATGAATTAATGATGCCTTCATATTTGTATTCATATTTACACGATTCAGGTGGTAAACTATGAATGGTAAAATCCCATCAATCCGTCCGTCTTTGCGCGGTTTTACTTATTCTATGCTGATAAGATGCCAATATAAACACAAACAAGTTTATAAGCGAGGCAAATTAAAAGAAATCTCTAACGACACCATCAAGTGATAAATGGCGAAACTACATAATATTCTAACCAAACAGACAAACAGACAGTCGGACATTTTTAACTTCAATCTTATAATAACCTCTCTTTTTTATCAGGGGTTAAAAATTTTTTCAAATTTGAACAGCACCATCTATTCAGTGACAAAAGAACTCATTTTGAAAGATTACTCCAAACCATCGAAATTCTTAATTTTAGCGTGCACAAATGAACACATTTTTTGTGTTTTATTGCGTAGATAAAAGCCTCCAGCAATATTTTTCTGACTGCAGCGACACTTTTTTGTTACGAAATTTTTATGGAAACCTGATTTTTATGGAAATTAAATATAGTGACGGAAAAATTTAACACTTTTAATTAATAAATAAGGGATATACATACTTTATAATAAATTACACAAAAGTAATAAAAAGTAAAATATAATACGTGCGTAAGCTGGGAAGTGAACCCGTCTCATGAAGTAAACGAGTCATATCAACTGAGCTAGAGACGAGTTGTAATTTCTTTGAAATTACCTTTCTCTTTAATGCGCTAGATAGCGCCATCTAGTTGTAAACCATGATTTAGGTGGTGATAAAGAGCTGATATTATCTAAACTGCTGGATCGATTTTTACCAAACATAGTTAAGAACCGCGTTCGAGCGCCAGTATGCCACAGACAGACACAGACTGACAAACATAGACAGACCGACAGACAGACGTTAGCATCAAACTTATAACACCCCTTTTTTCTGTCGTGGGTTCAGAACAACTACAACAAACAAAATAATTTGTCATAGTCATTCGCCTACTGCCAGTTATTCTAATAATCCGGTAAAGGTGGCTGCTACGAAGAAATCGAAGGATTAAGAATGTTAAGATGACGATGTTAACGCCACTAGCCAGCAGGTATGTAGTATTCATTAATGATGCTTCAGTACATTTTCACACACAATTGTCGGTTGTGGCGAGAGAAGCATCATCAATGACGGAAACGGCACACGGCGCCATACGTTTTCATAGTGCAAATATTTACACATAAGGCGCTATTTTTGAAACGCAAAGACACTAAACGAACGATTTTTAATGGCATAAATCATTCGTTTCAACGTTTCACAAATGGCACTCATGACATGCCGTGCTGCTACGATCTGCCGCAATGCACAGAATGTAGGTACCGTTGGTCCATTGAGGACTATAATCTTAGATACGTCTCTGCATTTTGGCGGTAAGGTTTTTATAGGTATACAATACCCAAATTGGAAAATATTTCATATTCGATACTTTTTGTTTGTTTTATCTTAATGCATATTGTAGATTTAAATTTAGATTTTACGAGTTTATTGAAAATAACTCTTTTATTGAACACAGTATTTATTGAATATATTTTAAACATTAAATATTGCCAAAATGTATAGAGCAAGACATTTGTTTTCTGGTTTAATTGTTTATGTCATATTTATTACTATTCGATTCACGGTTGGACAGTTGGGAGATGATAGTGAAGTAATAACAACGCCTGAACCATGTAAGTTTCCATTTAAGTTTCTCTATTTATTTCAAATTTCTTCTTCCTTATCCTTATCCCATCCACTATAGTGGAGGGTCTTATGGTTTAAGAAGTTAACCTATAAATGAAACCCTAGGTCGGTGTCCGTAGAGCGATCGTCACCAAGCCTTACTCTTTCTAAGTTTGTATTGTAGTACATACATTGTACGGTAGTTTTCATGGATCACTACGTGGTTCTAGAGAAATAAAAAATCATAAGGAAATCTGCACACCAGGTCACTAAAATGAATTGTTAGCATGATGACATGACAGGCTATGGAAGATGTGCTTGCTGGAGGATTTTGGGGAGGTCTATGTTCCGGTGGCTGTTATGATGAAAATATGTTGACTATTAGGATACTCCATAAGAAGTGTTGAGTAGATGCATGTCACACACACAGCACAGCATGTCAGTTTTTTACACCCACTTTGTCGCTATTAAAATCATTCGTTCTTCTCCTCCTTTTCATCGATCGTTTATTAATTCTCTATTTCGGTGTGTACCTAAGTATAAGTTATTTCTCCTACAAAATTCCATTATTTACTACAAAGTTAGTTAATAAATAGCATAGAGCATTATCATATGTATGAACACGCCTGTATGCCTCTACTATAACTCCTCTCACAGGCCTACTGGAAGAGATCTCTTTTGAGATAAGTAGTGCCTTTGTACAACTTTTATTTTATGTATTCTCTGCATACATTCTCCGTTTACATAAATTGATAAATAAATAAATAAAATAGAGCAAATCAGGCTTGTATTTATTATTTAGAAAAATATTCGCATGGTAAATAAATGGTAAATGATCAAAGACTTCGTTCTACCTCGTGGGTTCCCTACCCACGAGGTAGAACGAAGTCTTTGACTATCGGCCGCACATGTGGTTTCATTCCTGCTATTCTAATAAGTCAACATCAGAAACTATGTTTAATAATAGTATTATTATAGATTAGATTTAATATTATCATTAAAGCAATAAAACATAGGTTAGATGTAAGAAAATTTTACTGTGGTGATTCTAGTAGAACTCAGCAAGTTGAGTTACAACGAATGGTGCAAGTTCCAGCCGAACAGGTACGACTGCGGTGAAAAAGGGATCAGGTCACTAAACAGGTAAGAACGCAATATCAAATAATCAAATTGATCGGCCCCCGGTATATCCATGGAATTCGGAAAGCCCGTGTCGCGAAAGCTAAAAACAATAAACATTAATTTATTGAACCTCGAAGTGAAGTTTTGCTGACTTGGATTGAGGCTTAAAGGTTACCCATTTATAAATGATCTAAAAAATTTCAAATAGATTACCGGTACTTACTTCGTATTCCTAACCAAGTGTGAAACTGGAATAATATCATTTCTATATCCATCCATCTAGATCCGATGTTTTATATCTGTCGCAGCCATATTCTGGTTAAATTTGTCAACAAATTGGACGTCTAAGTGTAGACGGTTCATTAAACACGTATGCCGCCAAAAGTTAAATGAATTAGAATCACTCAACGCTTAACAACTTGGCGCATAGTAAAAGTCACCCCTTTAAGTTTACTGACCAACTTAGCCAAGTTATTTAAGCTCAGTTAATTTTTTTTCCACTGCGGAGCTAGTTGTCACCAAAACTTTAACACGTGACATAAAGACTCATTCAATAATTTAAAAAAAGTAATATTTATTTAGTGATAGGTATTAGTAAAAATTCATCAATATTGATGGGCTCCCAATTTAAGAGAGTCCAACGTAATGCGCATTAGTAAAGAACGTTAAATAAAACACATAAAAACTTTATATTGTTTATTCAATCAGGCTATTGCTATAGCAATAGCCTGATTGAATAAACAATATAAAGCACTTATATGAATATTACTTCTGATAAGCATTTCTTGATGATTCTACCACCGCGTCGGAAGGCTGAGTCATCACAGAGAAGAGGCGGCCAGAAACTCTGTGGTAGTTTTTTTACATTATATTATAAATCATTATTTTTATTAGAATTAACACGTATAATTAAGTATATACTACTATATAACAACACTCACATTTGATAAGATTTCCCACTATCAATTACATAAATACACTATACTTATCTTTCTGGTCCGGAGACTCAAAGCAGACTGACTCAAAAACTGATTTTGTGACTGTAAGAACACTTTAAATGGGAGGGGACTTGCAACAACTCCACACCATTACTTAGTTATCAAAACAAAGTATATTTAGTAACTAATTACTAACCAAAAGTACATTTTATATTTTATATTTTATAATTCATAATAATGATTAAAAGGATTAATGACATTGATTAATAATTACAATTAGAATTACAAACATACAATTAGTCTTATTAAATTCAAAACAGTTAAGTATCAAATCAGATTTTGTAAATACATTCATATATTTTATTTATAAATAATAAATAAAATTCATGATGAACCTCTCTAAAAACCATAATTGAATCTCTAATAACTCATGCCTCTAACTTGATTCCAATCCGAAGATTAGACATGCCAGTAGATCCAGCATCCAACAATATCGAATAAAAATATGTAACAAAAACCCTGTCCGATCCTTGTAGGATAGGATGGCCCTCAAACATCTCAAAAACAAGCGCCGGGTGAGGACGGAATCACTTCTGAGTCATCTATATAAGTTATTTCGAGGGTCATCACGAATCGTCTCGCTAACAGATTTGATGCCTTACAACCTCCCGAACAAGCCGGATTCCGAAAAAGCCACAGTACCATGGACAACATCTATACTTTGTGGCCTTTAAGCTCCTGGAATGGGAAGGACTAGGCATTAACTTTATGGCAAGTATATTACTCAACTTCGATTTGCCGACGATATTGGCGGACTTAAGTACGATGCTTGAAGACCTAAATCGAGTCTCCCAACAATGAATCCTAAAAATGAATATTGACAAGACGAAGGTCATGTCAAATTTGCACGTTGCGCCTTTACTTGTTTCTGTTGGGAGCTCCACCCTCGAAGTTGTAGACCAGTATGTCTACCTGGGTCAATTGATCTAGGCAGGAAGTTCTAGCTTCGAGGAAGAAGTCTTTCGGCGAATCGAACTCGGCTGGGCAGTGTTCGGGAAATTACGCAGTGTTTTATCGTCTAAAATACCTCAGTGCCTCAAGACGAAAGTTTTAAATAAATGTGTGTTACCAGTGATGACTTATGGCTTATGGCTCTGGAACGTGGTCCCTTACTAGAAGGCTCGAGGTCGCTCAACGCGCTATGGAGAGGACTATGCTCGGTGTTTCTCTACGCGATCGAATCAGAAATGAGGAGATTTGTAGGAGAACGAAGGTCACCGACAAAGCCAAGGATTAGCTTTTTATTGTAGCAGTGGGCGGGGCACATAGCGCGAAGAACCGATGGTCGATGGGGCAGAAAGGTTCTCGAATGGCAGCCACGTACCGGCAAGCGTAGCGTAGGACACCCACCTGCTAGATGATCGGATGACCTGAGCAAGGTTGCAGGGAGGCGCTGGATGCAGGCCGCTTTTGGAAATCCTTGGGGGAGACCTATGTCCAGCAGTGGACTTTCTGTGGCTGATATGGATCCTTTTAGGAGCAACTCAGACTCTCACTCTCAGACTATTGGACTAATGCTCGAAACTCGAAAAAAAAACCGACATTTTCATACAAAATTCTTTTGCCCGGCCCGGCTTTTTGTACGAAAGTATTGATTTTTTCTTTGAGTTTCAAACATTGGTCTCATAGGAAAAGTGGTTAATATTGGCGGTCTGGCTTGCTCCTAGGATCGGACAGGGTTTTTGTTACATATTGTATACAACGTTCAGCCATATGGTTAAAAGTGCTTAATGGCACCCAATTAAATGGCTAGAGGACAACTAGCCTCTAGCCATTTAATTGGGTGCCGGCGTGTAAGGAGCAGATTAGGCTTCCAATTAGTTGGCTAATTTAACTAAACGGCTGCGACATATCCATAACATCCCTGGTGGCAACAATAATGTTTGTATAGTTTAAGAGTCCCCTTACCCTGGACAGAATCAGACTTTCCCATACAAACGTAGTCTACGTTTTATTTTGAAACGACATGTGGGATATGGGCAAAATTATGTAATTTTAAAGAAATTGCAATTATCTAGGGTTATAATCGGTTTCCGTTCCTTCAGTAAAATTATGAACTTAAAAGAGAATATAGTGTATTACATCATATTTGACTATCAGTATTCAGTAGGGTGTAGTTACTTCTAAACCCTTATATTTTCTTTTCAGTTCATAATTTTAGTGTCAGAAACCAATTATAATATAACCCAAGATAATTGCAATTTCTTTAAAATCTAAAATTTTTACCGAAGTCTGACATGTCGTTTAAAAATAAAAGTTGACTCCGTTTGTATGGAAAAGTCTAGGGTTAGGGGATTCTTAAGTACCTAACCTACTGCTGATGATTTATTGATGACTTGATATTTATTTATCAGATTTTACTACGACGTTAAAATGGAAGACTGTTTAAAAACCACCGCAGGGGATTGCAGAGATAACCCCAATATTTTTACAAGCATTGTTCAATGTAGACAAAATTGTCTAGGTAAGTCAATTTGAAATTTATTCCGGAATTTATTTTACCTACATCACTCAATTAATGGCAATTCCATTTTACTTGATTTAATACAACGCTGAAAGATCAGTTTAAGAGAACGTGAAGTTTTTCTACGCACATACGCCAAAAGTGGCCGTTTTTCGCAATTGTGCGTAGAAAAGCTTCACGTTCTCACTTTAAACTGTAAACAGTAGTTTATAAAATAGTTTGAAGGGTTATCCAGGGTCTGATCAAGACCAAATTTTAAATGATATCTCCGTTTCTTTTCAAATGATTTATTTCAAATGGGGGCAGCACTGGACCCCGAAAAATTCATGTAGTAAGAGAAGGCCGTAATGGTTTTCAAATATAATAGTATAATTACATCTCCTCCTGTGGATCTGGTTCGAAGCGACTTAAGGACTAAAGTTTCTCAGGGATGGTGAACTTCAACTAACGTCCAAGTTACAATCAAATCCTTCTTGTGTTGATATTCTTCATACCCAGATCTAAGGGAGCCAACCGGAACACCTGCCCCGGGGGCGGTTTCAGGAGGGGCCAAAATTATAATACTTGCACCACCTCCTCTTTCCGCTCATACCCGCGGTCCACAATGTGGCGGCGGCTGGTCAGAGGCGGCAATCTGAAAAACCTCTATTTATTAGTCTAGATCCGGATCAGCTTAATCGATATTCTCTGCCTACCCCTGTGGGAAATAGCCGTGATATTATGTATGTATGTATGTAATCGAGCTTTTATGGATACGGATATGGTGGATACCCTAGTCCTTAAGGTCGATATCACGGTTTACCTCCTGGACTGGACTCAATTCTGGGTATAATTTAAAGGACGTCCGAAGCGGCGAGGTTATCGGCAGCTGGGGACCGTAATAACCTCGGACCACGGTCCTAGTTGCCGGATTCAAAAATTTTAATCATTTTCTTCCGGTGAATGGGACCACTCACAAAAAAAAAAGAAATTTATTGTTATCTAGCCAAAACAGTACAATCAAACGAACAAATGTTTAAAGTGGTTTTAACAATGAAATAGTCACATTGTATAACGTAGGACTCCAAAAAGAAATGAAAAACTATTCTGCAGTATTAAATAATAAAAATGCTGACGGCGTCCAAATATCAAAGAGGAAGCATGCAACGATCGAAAAGATAAAAAAAGTGTTAAGCATGATTTATGTGTATTTTTAATATAATAAGTATCAAGATCGGTAATCATAGTGATCAATCTTTTTTAGGGTTCCGTAGTAAACAATAAACCCTTATAGTTTCACCAAGTCTGTTTGTTCGTCCGTGGTTTTACTCAGCGACTATAAGTACTAGAAAGGTGTGATTTGGCATGGGTCTGTATTATAATTATGCGGAAAAAGTGGTAAAATAAAATATTGAAAAAAAAATTGGCCTAGCTTCCATACAAGTAAAGTGGAAAGTATTTTTTTTCTCGACTAACTAATCATGTGGGGTATCGTTAAATAGGTCTTTCAAAAATATAATGAGAAAGAAAATTTTTGAGACGTTTTTTGTGGCATGAACATCAAAGAATCAAAATTTGCATTTGTAACTACGGAACCGAACGAGTATACTGCGCCTGGCCCGACATGCACTGAGCCAATTATTTATGTTCAGAATATAAAATAAATTTTGAAACAACGATTTTTTAAACCTTTCTTTTTCATAAATTATCCTGATTTTATTTTAAATTTATGAGAGTCCCAGCGGCTGAAAAAAATTTTTTTTGGATCCGTCAGCTGGGACCACGATCCGAGTTTATTGCGGCCCAGCTGCGTATCTTCAAAACGGCATAGGCGGTGATCAGCGATGTTGCTCGGTGCAGTAGCACCGAGCAACATCGCCGAGCGCGGGGCCGCAGATTTTTGCGTTGTATGCAAGGATTTCAATTAGTATTAAAAATACGCCTAGTCCAATACACTGACAACGTGTACCGCGCATAGATTCTTCCAACTAGCCGCGGGCTATTACACATTGCTATGCAGTACCGCGCTTGTTTTTATGCATATAGGATGTTACCAAGAGCGCGACCCGCACGCAGATTCTGCCAGTCTGCGCGGGGCCGTCGTAGACCGCTGATTCGCGCGGGGAAGCAGATTGAACCGCTAGGTGCAGCAGATCTGCGTCTCCGTCGCCGCACGTGGAATCTTTCGGACCGCGCACCGCGGCGGGACGCGTTGCTAGTATCGCTAGGGGGTGGGGGGGGAATCGCCATAGCCGTGAATGCAACTGAGAACAAGCTGAAAATTAATAAATAAATAAATATATATAGGGACCAATAAATTAAGAGATTAATTGAAGAGTAAATTAATTTAGCTGTTGTTAAAGATAATTTAACGACTAACATAACAGATACTTCACGCCATAGAATACGATTGGAGGACCCAAAAGTAGGCAAAACTGGAGTTGCGGGTAGGCAGAGATGGCAGCACACACAACTAGCAAAAATTTCAAAAAAGTGTTGAATACGCTTTAAAAATATTTATTGCATTTCATTTAAGTCATATTTAATTAATTATAGTACTATATTACTTTGTTTATATGACAGCAATAAAAGATTTTAATGTTTTAATAAATAGCTATAGCGCCATCTTGTGACAAGGAAGAGAAATAATTATGTTTATAAGGCGATGGATGGGCATGCTGTTGTTTAATACCCCGCCCCGGTTGTCGGTTTTGAAATTCAGAAGCTGTCGCTGGCACTTGTACCAACTCGTATCAATCGCCCGGCTTCATGTTTTCTGAGAGTAAAATTATGAGATGTTATAAAGATATACTATCACGTCGGGGTAGACAGACCTCAAGAATACAAGGCCACTCTTAGTATATAATGGCCGGAAGGTGGAAAAGAGAATCGAACTAGTGGATTGATAGCCGCATCGCCTAATAATATGATTCAGACTCTCGCTCGTGGATATTATTTGTTGTGTTGAACTAACTTAAGGCTATACAAACATACATGCATATCCCATCAAGAAAAATACTATTTTAAAATTCTAATAATATAATAAACAAGAAGAAACGATATTTTGCAAAATCCTAAATATTTTGGAATAGTAGGTATCTTCCTAGTGCCTTGCTTGCAACTAGAAGAACTGCCGATATTTTAAATGAAAAATCTGCAAGAAACTTGTTTCGGTCTATAACATCATCAGAAATCTTTTTATTTCAGGACCGGGCTCGCACCGGGTCATGGAAAATTTGACAAAGAACGTTATTTGTCGGTTTCAACCAGATTTTGGATCATGTCATGATTATCAACCCTTGTAAGTGTCCTTAATTAATGTTGTTCTATCATCATCATCATTTTAGCCTAAACATCTGGATATAGGCTTCCCCCAAAGAATTATCCAAAATAACAACTTGGAAACTGCCAACATCAATTTTTTTGTTATATGAACTATTGTTGTGTACGCGAATGTATTCCTTTTTAAGGTTCCGTACCCAAAGGGTAAAAACGGGACTCTATTACTAAGACTCCGCTGTCCGTCCGTCCGTCAGTCCTTCTGACCGTACGTCTGTCTGTCTGTCACCAGGATGTATCTCATGAACCGTGATAGCCAGACAGTTGAAATTTTCATAGATGGTCTACATATGTCTGTTGCCGCTATAACAACAAGTACTAAAAACGAAATAAAATAAATATTCGAGGGACTCTGAGGGGCAATAGGTAGACGCTGGAAATATTCACAGAATATAAAGTTTCTATTCACTTTAACACACAAAATAAATAGTTAAAAAAATGAAAAAAGAAAACTTAAGCGGGACTGGGGGGCTTCCATACAAAAATGTTGTGAATTTTCTTTTTGATAATTTTTCGGAACGCTTTATGTGCGAGTCCGATTTGCACTTAGCCGGTTTTTTCTCAGTATAGGAGTTACTTACTTCTTTTTTTTTTTAAATAACTATTACAAATTTACTTTGTGATTCAGTATAAACCTAGATAAAAGCGAACATTCAAATGTATGGACAAGTTAGGAAGAGGCTATGTCCTAGCTGTGGGAGATATGTGACTAAAATATCTTACAACAAGTCCTGACGATAAAGCGAATTTTACTTGTATATCGATTGCCATCATGAGTCCGAAATCATTGTTTAGGTGTAGATGCAGATATACTGTTACATCTTTATCCATAACTAGAACTAGGTTGACAGTGATTGTGTGACTCAAATGTCGCGCAGCAAGTTAATAGTCGTAAATAAATAAATATATAGGGAAAAATTACACTGATTGAGCTAGCCCCAAAATAAGTTTCAAAAATAATTATATAAGATAGATTATAAAACGGGAATTACAAATAGTAATTACCTGCTAGCCTATCACCTGACACTTGCTTAGCAGGATTTCCAGGTACGTATATGCTCAACATCTGAAATAATATATGGAGAATATACTTAACTATTATTTTTAATACACGTAACAATAAAAATTAATGATCAAAAGGTACAATTGGATATTTTCCTAGGTCTAAATTAAATTATTTTGTTCTGATAAAAAAATAAAACGTCCCAAAATAATGTCACTTGTCTTTGAACATTCCATTTTGACGCGATTTTAGATTTATTATTGCAGAAAAACTGGTGATAAGAGCGCTATTTGACTCCAAGAAACTGTGATGTCATTACCCAGTATTTCATACCAATCCCATAGAAACTGTTTGTTTTGACGTTTTGAAAAAAGTATCTAATTTGACTTGTTGGAAAATAGCGGATTTATTGCAAAGTTTAATATGTCATAATCTCGTGTGCTGTAATAATTAAATTTATCAACAAACAGGTGGTATTTCGATGTTTCTACGAAGACCTGCAAAGGGTTTTCATACAGCGGATGTGGTGGAAACGAGCACAGATTCAAAAGCGCCAACGACTGCACCTCCGAGTGTATAATTAATGTCGAATATGTTAAAGCATAAAGAGTATGAGTATAATTAGCCGAAACAGAATTTGTTAATGAATTATATATGATTCGCGCCATTTGTGATTTAATTATTTGAAAGATTCATAGTTTAAAACCTTTAATCGTCATTAGGAACAATGCTCGGTGGCCCGGCGGGAGTGCGCATTACTAGCGCTTTCGCACAAGTAAAGCGTCATCAGGCGTGGTCCGCACTTGGATGGGTGACCACAAGTGGCATAAAAACCTCTCGAACTACTCCGTGCTTCGGAAGGCACGTATAAGCCGTTTGTCCCAGGCACTGTAATTTTTTCACAGGCGCCTTTTCTACCATTGATAATTTTTATTAGAAAATGAAATAAAAAATAAAATATCTTTATTTCGGACTTTCTTTTTCCATAAGTACATAATCAGTCTTTTCCCATCTTACATTCACTAAATATATATTATTTCTTATAAAGATAGAGGATTTCCTAAGTCATCAATAGATCCAATACAATGGAGTGAAGCGAAACATACCTTCTTCCATAAAGCATCGATATTCCGCCTCTAGCGCCTTATATGTTAATACAGCGTATTACTTTCCGAAGGTGAGCACATTCAGCCCCGATGTGTGTGTGATTATTAAGGACGTAATTGTGTTAATAAAATGTTAATGAGTACTTTATGAGAGCGTCTGTTGTTTGAAGGGCGTGAGTCGGGAACACGTAGGTGGGCTAGGTACTCGTACTATTTAGATTTGTGTAACCCATGTGGATGACGATAATGCGTTGCAATTAACTTAAATTTTAGTTAAAGGTTAACAGTCGTTAACCGTTTATTAAAATTTATGTGGCTCGTTTAAACAGTGCGAGTTACACGCACGTGCGAGTAGCTGCACGGCAGCCACTTGGCAGGTTGACTCGCACGCATGCAATGATGGCGCCACCGGTTGTTTTTTATTTTGTGTTATTGCAGTCCCATGTTGAATTTAGTTCCGAATTTTCCGAAATATAGCGAGTTCCATTAACTTTTTTGTTAACCATAAGCCTTCCTTCACTAGAATATCAGATAACTATATTTATTTTACTATCCGCCATCGCCAGTCTTATCCGCCGTCTTATAGGTCATCTTGTAGAACAGTTTGTAATAATTATATTATATTAATATATTATAGTATAATACCCAATATAAGATTGAACGTAGATGTACGAGTATGCACTCCGGACAATCCTTCATAGTTTTGGGTAGCACAATTTTTTTTTTGCAATATGCGAGTATTATATTTATTAGGTAATATATTATTTAATTTGAAAGCAACCTCAGTTGCAGCTAGAAATTTAACACACTTTGGAATAAGCGCCTTTTGGTAAATAAATACTATTCATATTTCTGCAGGATGACTTTTTACTCACCAGCCAAATTTTTGGAGCAAGTTTAGACAATAATACTGAATTACTTTCTAAAAAAAAGTTATTAAAAAACCGATAAAAAATCTTCCTCACATACAAAATCCGTTTAGAAAAGCACAAACTATGGGAAGCAGAACTTCTTTTTTCTTTTTTCTTTAATTGTTTTTATGGAAAGTAGTTAAGAATCATAGACAGGACTTGCTTACAAAATTTGTCTGGTGGTTTAAAAGTCACCTTTTATTTCTTAGAAGGTACCTATATAAATCTGAAAATTAGGTACTCTTCAAGTAGAAGAAAATAATGTTGTGTACGGTAATTAAGACGGACATAAGGGTATCAAGGAAATAAACCAACATTATTTTAAAAGCACGTTGTGATGGTTGGATTGTAACGTTAGATTTCGTATATGTATACGAATCTAGCGTTACAATCCAACTACAGTATATACTCGTATTTATTGAAAGTTTTGGAATATCTTGAAATATCGTTATGTAGCCACTGCCTCTTACAAGCTGTTTGCTCAGCAACTCGGGGATAAATTTACAAAACCGGCAAATTGTTTAAGTTTACTTGATCTTTGTTTCATAGTTCCGCATAAACAATAAACAAGGGTCCTAAGCTAACAGGGGTGAAAGCTGACTTTTCTCACTTAATAATAGATCGAAAACACCGTGCACTTGTATCAGAGGCTTTGATGAATTTTGCTGAAGTAATGGACTCTTAAACAATATTTACTTCATCATAGCTGTTTCGTGAGGGTATGAGATGATATCAGGTAAGAATTCCCGCTTTGCAGTAATTCATTTTTTTCAAACTACTAGAAGTATAAAAAATAAGTTTGGAAAATCCAAAAGTGCACGTCTCAAAACGTTCATTAAAAATATTCTTATTAAACGACATTGAATTAAATAGTTTTTTTCAATAGGAAACAAGCCCGTAACGTGATGAAGTTATTTAAAGAAATGGAACAAATAAATTAAGTATTTCGAGCGCAATAGTGGCCTATATATAGGTCTATATAACATCGGGACATCCGCTAAGATTTTTTTTTAAACATTTTATTATATTTTATGATTAACAAATATTTTCTTCAAGTATTAAATGTGATTACAAAAATGTTTTTCATCTCTGTATTATATTATTGTATTCGTACTATTACTAGATATATAAATATAATAAAGACAGTCCAGAAAATGCTTGACCCTGTCATGTTGAGAGTATAGCACTACCTCAACCAACAATCCGATTATGAGGCGTGCAATTTTTTAGAACTTACTTAGTTCTTATCATTTAAGGACTTATAGGATGTAGCGTTAAAAATTTGGACTCAAGGAACAAAGACTTAGCGTGCAAAGGAGGATAGATGTAACTGTCCGTGGTAAGACATATATGGTCATTTTCTTTCTCCTCTACCTACTTTCACATGTAAAATTGGAAAGAAAAAAGGTAAACATTAATTTCTCTGTCGAAATAATCGCCTTAAAGTCAGACTTTGAAATCGGAAGTTTCCTTTTCCGACGTCCGTCGGATGTTGATGCAAACCAATCTAGAGGGTCCACTACGAATTTTTGGCGGGAAGTCAAGAAGTTCAGTTAAAGTTTGCTTTAAATTGTTTTGCAAAATGATTCTAGTGTACTTTATAATATGAAATTGGTGCAGTTTAGTGTTATAAATGCTCATGCTCATGGACAATATGTCAAATGTTTAAAATGGACACTCATAGTGCGGCTGTAGTGATATTCATTTGCGGACTGTGACGCCACTCAATCAGCTATGAAAAACCAGTGGGCTAGTATAGATTTGTCGCCAGAAGCTCCCTTGAAGCAATCAAAGGACCTAGGGAAGTACACCAACCTTTGATTGTATAGTTAGGGTTAGGGTTAGGAATAAAGAAGTGAATAAATAAAGATGGGCTCTAAAGGAGTAGTATCCAGAGCCGTAATATAATTATAGAAAAAAAGGGTCCACTACTATAACAATATTTCCAAATCAAAGAAAAAGCAACTAAAAAGACAGTGCTAATTAAAAAGGTACCTATACTTCAAGTAAAACTTTTTGTTACATCAAACGGCAATCGCTACACTGACGACACTGAACTCAAACAACAGCTACCACAAGCGCAACAGGTATTATACCGAAGCGCACATTTCCAAGGGAGAGTATTTCCTTCGCCCAACGATGATAACGACAGTGAGGGAATTAACATTCTAATTGCTGTTTATGCAAATACTTCACTTACGGGATATTGCACAATTAAACCTTTGCTAAATTATTCAGCTAAATTAAACTACTTTCAGGTCTTTGTATATAAGCTGTCTCATCAAGACGGGGTATTGAGATGAACCATTATGTCTACCTGTAAATTGACACCTACACTACATACACGACTTTCAAAATTGATACCTACACACAGACACTGATACTCTATCACGTCTTTATATCTAAAGGGGTGAACAGAGCCTAAGGCCGTCATATTAGCGTGATGGTGGGTGTGAAGGTGGACAAATTGAATCTAAATAGTGGTTTGCATTCCGGCGTCCTCATTTCCTATAAACATGATTCTTATTTTACCCATTCCCTCAATTGGCTTTTCTGCGCGTGAAGAGTACCAGTTGGTACTTTTATTTAATTTTTCACCAAACTTGATAGAAATTAATGTAATACGTGAAATGTGTGGGGTGAAAGAGAATATAGTGACAAAAATTGAGAAGGAATGTTAAGGTAGTTTGGACATGTTGAGAGGATGGATGAAAGAAGACTAACTAAAAATATTTATCGTGCGGATGTGGATGTCAAAACTAGACCGGGTCGACTTTGAAGAACGTTCTGCGACCAAATTGCAGACGTTCTGAAAAAAGGTGAAGTAAGGAGTACTCATAACCGGAGAGCATGTATAAAAAGAGTAATGAGTGTTGACGAAGCAAAAGAGGTTTGCAAGGATCGTAGCTAGTGGAAATCTATAGTCTCTGCCTACCCCCATGGGAAACAGGCGTGAAAATATGTATGTATGTATGATAGAAATTTTAACAAGTAATAATTTAAAAAAAAGTATCGGCCGACGGCAGTAGGTATGTTTAGTACTTCCATATGAGCCGAGCGTGTTTTCCACACGTCGCCTGCTGGAACACGCATTAATGTGTTAGTTTTCTCATAGAGAAAACACATTTGGTGCGTTTTCCAGGAGTCGAAGTGCGGAAACACGCTCGGATTCTTAGCATTTTTCGCTACTTTTATTTTCAATTTAAATCTTTACTTTTTCGCGTATAGTACATTAGTTATCACGGATTTTTTCAGTATTTATAACCGACTTCCAAAGAGGAGTATGTCATCAATTCGTCGCTATCTTTTTTTATGGATGTTCACCGCTTATTTGAAGACGCCTGGATCGATTTGGAAAATCCTTTTTTTGTTTTAAAGCTGACATACTTGTCGGGTGATCCCATATAAATTTAATTAAAATCGGTTGTGAACTTTGGGGGTGAAGACGGTTTTTAGTTTTGGAAAATTGTACAGATTTGTGGGAAAAAAAGACGGCAATAGTTTATGTAGTCAATCTGTGCATTCTTTTGCTACTCTTTGTTTTAGTAGTAGATTGTTGCACCGAGCAGAAAGTAATTTATTACTGCACCGAGTGCTCACTTGGAGCACGAGTGCAATATATAGTAGATTGGTAAACAAGGGTTGTAAGTGATCAATTACGCTTGAGATATTTAGGTGCACAAGCGAGTGAAGCGAGCGAGGGTGCTTATAGTTCGAGGTTGTAATTTATCACTTACACTCGAGTTAAACACTCTACTTTTTATCATGATAGCGAGGAAATCATGAAAAACTGTTTTAACAGATTTCCTTATGAAGTGTCTGCATAACTGCCTTTGCCTCTATTTTTACCGATTCAGGAGTCAAATCTAAATCTTCACTAGAACTCGTAATTTTTTTTAATTATATTTTTAAATTAGCTGTTGACCGCTACTTCGTCAGCGTGGATTTTAGTTTATGAGAATGGCTGTTGGGCGGCGTCTTGCGTCCCTAGGCTCTGTCTGCAGAGGCTCTAAAACTCGCTCTTCGTTCCACTTTTTGGTTGCTATACCCGATAGGGTTCATAGTGCACCTATTATAAGACGGTGACTTTTAGTAGTTAGAACTGATGCTCATTATGAAATGTTAATATGCCCAGAACCGCATTTAAATTTTAAATTTTTAAACATCGATATCTATAGGCGGCCAAAAAAAAATAACAAAAAGTAAAAACGGGACCCTATTATTAAGAACTCTGAGGACCGTATTTGTTGAGCGAAATCCAGTTACCATCGCCCGATTGGCCCACGTTATGGAGGCATCTGCAGGTCAAAAGCCCGCCTCCTGCGCAATGTGCGCCGGGGATGAATGGCCAGGTCGGTTGTTGCCTCCCGGTCTCTCTCCGCCACCTCTTTGCAGAGCATGACGCTCTCCGCAAAGGCCTGCACTGCTCTCCACGACGTTCATGTGACGGACCACAGTCGACAGCGGAAGGTCAGCCGTGCCCCCCTACCGTGCACAGTTCAGCGCGGTCTTCCGCCCAGGCTGGGCAGTCCGTCAGGGTGGGAACCTAACCTAATCTGTCTCGTAGTCAAGTAGCACCAGGCAGCGCGGCTCTCACCACGCTTTTGTCTCCATGATGGTTTAAGAGAACAGAAAAAATGAATATCTAACTCTTTATCGTATCTTTCAGATCGTAGAAGCCGATTCTAAAACTGTAAATTTAAATTTTTGAACAGCGACATCTATCGGTGACCAAAAAAACAATTTTGTAAGAATGCTCCAAATTTACCGAAATTGTCAATTTTTAGGGTTCTGTACCCAAAGGGTGAAAACGGGGTCCTAATACTAAAACTTAACTATCCTTCTGTCCTTCTGTCTGTCACCAGGCTGTATCTCTTGAAGCGTAATAGATACACAGTCAAAATTTTCACTGATGATGTATTTAACTAAAAATATGAATATTTAAGAGGGGCTCCCATACAACAAAAGTGGTTTTTTATACATAATGGTACGGAACCGTTCGTACGCGAGTCCGACTCGCACTTGGCAGATTTTATTAACTTTATATTAACTTTTAATAATCATTTTATTACACAAATTTTAGCCAATTGATGACCTGATTCTTTTAATTGATATAACTTTTTTATTTATGAACGGATTTAGATGAAACAAACACTAAATTATCTTCCATATACAGACAGCGATCGGTTACGATTTTATTATATGTATAGATATAGATTTTTACAACAAATATTACAACAAGAAAAAATTGCGCGCCAAGAAGTATTTATTTTATGGCCGCGCTCTTGGCCCATTCAGCCATAGGGGAGGCCAGTGCGTTTGTTTTTAAAAATAAAACTAAATTCATGCTATTTATATAGGAGCCTTGGAGACTGCCAGCCTGCCTTCGATTTTCAAATTTACTTATCTCCCTTAGGATGTAAATCGAACTTACAACACGGATTTCGAGTTAAACACAACCTTCTTTCAGAGCTTGGGTGATGAAAAATTACTTAAAGCGAGGTGAATAATCTGCTTTTCTTTTAACTACAATATGAAAATGATTTCGCTTCATGATTTTTTTCCATTCAGTAAAGGTCTCATACGCTTTCATGTGTTTTATGAGGGACTTTTGCGGCAATAGGTTTTCTATAACGTTTTTAGCTTCGCTTCGAATTGCCTTCGACGTTAGAGAAATGTCCGTGTCACTTGATGATTCTATATTTATGATAAAATTACGTATTAGGTAGGTAAGCAACGGCCCGCTCATATATTTTTTTAGTGAAAATTAGTTGTTGACGTTTCCGCCTTTTTTTTCTTTATATATTTACTTCATACACTACACACGTCTACTTCACACGCTAACTGCAGGTTGGCCTACCTTTTTTGTGACATGTGATACAAGTGACCAGCTGCGAGATTTAAAAAAAATACTAAACAGTGCAGTAAAGGATTCACATAATTTTTTCTGCTCTAGAGCAGCAATGTTCCGCTTTGTGCTGGATATGTAGTGCAGTTATGATAGAATTGCAGCGTAGTTGGAAGAAATATATTTTTTCCGAACAATATCTTTATGAAAAACCATTAATAAAGTATAATGTCCGTTTGTCCCCCATTTTATTACAAAATATCAGCTTAATGTTAAGTGGCTTTTATCCCTAAAATGTATGAGCGGAGGCTATAATCAAATTAATGTGATAAATGTGTTTGCGAGGTTTGCGGCCACAAAATAGGTGGCAGCTAGCATAATTATGTAAGTACTAATTAAATAGAATCCCTTTGCATTTACCTACGCTATTAGGTTAAAGCAACTTTTTGACGGTGCAAGTTTTTGTCTGTTGCATACTTACCGTAATATTTTATTGAAGCAATTCATTATTTGTATGGCTAACGTTTCGTTTATACAATGTATGTTTATCTATTGCTTTAATAAAATGGTATGCAACAGGCAAGAACGGCAACGGGCCCTTATTGTTAGACTTTTAAAAATCTTTTCAAATACCTGTATTACCTACCTGTATAGGCAGTGGCAAAGTAAAGCCCTTGCTTCGGAATCATTTCTCTTCACCGGCTATTTCTTCTCGATTTCTCATGGTCTTCGGCGTCCTTTATCATCACCATATCAGCCACAGGGAGTCCACTGCTGGACATAGGCCTCACCCAGGGATTTACAAAACGACTAATCGGAAGCGGCCTGCTTCCAGCGTTTATCATCGGCGTCCTTGGGTTGTTGGAATAATTTCTAGGGTTCTAGAGCTAGGCCAAGAACGTAATGATAAATTTACCGATTGTCATAATTCAACTAACAAAATAGTAGTATGTATTTGAAGTCTTCCGGCTTAGAATAGGACCACTCCATCTGTTCCTCTTGACGTCGTAAGAGGCGACTAAAAGAACAAAGGACAAACATCTCGTGCTAACTGCATTTTCAAGTAAGGTTGGCGTCAGGCTGGCGGCCCTTCGTAAAGCTATAGTCGAATCGCTAAAATTGTTCTGGCTGTCTTCTCGATTTCGCTCGGTCTTCGCGTTCTTGGGAAACACGCTATGATCAAAAAAAAGTTTTAAACTTACTAGATCAACAATTAAGCTATAGCTTCACAAGCTTCAAGTTTACAGCACGAATGTTTTTATTTCAAACTAGCTGTTGCCCGCGACTTCGTCAGCGTGGACTTAAGTTTATGAGAATGGCTGTTGGGCGGCGTCTGGCAACCCTAGGCTCTGTCTGCAGAGGCTGCCCAGAACAGCATTTAAATTTAAAATATGTTAAGTAAAGCGTATCAAAATACATTAGTGAAAACCGCAACCGAATCGGTTCAGCAGTTTCCGAGATTAGCGTGCACAAACGCACAAACGCACAGACAAACAGACAAAAATTCTAAAAATCATTGTTTTGTGTTCTATTGCATTGATTAAGCCCTCAACAATATTTTTTCTCATTTATCTTCCATGTACAGACAGCGATTTAGTTTAAGTACTAAAAGGAACTGCACTTTTTCCAGGCGGCGAAATCAAAAGGGTGGTAAAATCGTCGATTTCGAAATAGTCGAACCCTCCCATGCTACCGATACGGAATGGAGGTGTCGTCTAGTTATTAGGGGCCTACAATGAAACCTTATGGTCAGGACGGACCGAGACACGACGTGCTGTTTAGAAAGCAAGGTACTGGTAACCAAGTAGGTAGCAAAACCAACAGGGGCGGCATATTAACATATTTTGCCTCCCCCCCCCTCCAAAAAATTCTATATCCTGTACTGCTCGAAAATCGAATTCTTATTAAAGTAGAGAAATAAGCATTTCTACTTTAAGTCCAAATTGCAGATAAAAGTAGAGAAATAAGCATTCCTACTTTAAGTCCTAATGCATGATGGCGTTCCTCAAGTAACGCGGAGTCACATCGGCCACTAAAATATAGGTTTTCTTAAGTGCGACTTCATCCCGAGCCGCGTCCATAGCGGGAAGCGAGAGAAAAGTACTGGGTAAAGCTTCCAGCGGGTCACTTCTGCTACCGCCACTATAAAAAGCAGACGCTCATGGAAAGAGGCCACATAACAGTCCTAAATGATGTTGGCATGGTTGCTGCAAAAGCCCTTAACCTAACCAAACCTAACGTAACTTTTATTTCATGTTGAAAAGACCTACCGTTTCGTCCACCCACGGGAAGTTGGGTGGAACCTTCCTTTTTTTTTTTTTTTTTTTTGTCGCGGAGAAAATCCCTTCGGATACCTTACCAGTCACGGGAAACCGGTAAGGTTATATGGTGTTACCACTAAAAACTCCGCGGTGTCACCTCTCAGCCGCTATGTGCCGGGGCCGTGTGCTATTCTCGCTCCATAGCCCCGGCGCGGCGACCGCTGTGGCGGTCCCTGTTCGCTCTGGGGGTCCCACTCACTAAGAGAGGGTATCAGAGCGAACCTGTGGGGGGGGGGGGGCTTTCGGCCGCCAACTCCACCCAAAAGGGTTAAGGCGTGGTGACACCCGACGCCTTATAACCCGGAGGGCCGTTAAGCCGAGCAGCAGAATCCCGTTTCCACCACTCGACCGGCCCTTACTGTGGGGTCTGCTGGTGCAGGCCATAGGCCCGCCTCCTGTGCCCAGTGCGCCGGCGGCGGATTGCGTGGTCAGTGGTGTCCTCACGCTCTTGTTCCGCCGCCTCCTTGCGGAGCATCACTTGCTCCGCAAAGGCCTGCACCGCATTCCACGACGTCTCACTGTCGACCATGACCTGAATCAAGGTCGGCAGAGAAAGGTCGTCCCCCACGATCGCACACATGTCGGCGCGCTCTTCCGCCCAGGCTGGGCAGCTCTCCAGTGTGTGTTGGGCGTCCTCGTCCGCACACCCGTCACAGTGGTGGCATATGGCAGTCGGCTCCCTACCCGCTCTGCGACACAGGTACCCTCCGAAACAACCGTGTCCGGATAGCACCTGCGTCAAGCGGAAGGTGAGATGGCCATGTTGCCTCGCCAACCACTGGCTTAAGACTGGGCGGACAGCCTCAACCGTTCGGATTCCGAAACTGGGCTGCTCCAGCCTATAGGCCCACTCCTCGATAGAGCGCTGACGCAGCTCACTGCGACGTCCCTCTACTTCCCTCGGTGCCGGTCGGTGACCCCGGGCCAGCGCCTCCTCACGCCAATAAAATAGAGACGCGAGGGCACTCGCTTCTATGTCCCAGGGTAACGAACCGGCAAGCAGACTGGCAGCCTCAAAGGAGATCGTGCGGTATCCCCGGACGGCCCTTATCGCCATCAACCTCTGCGGTCTGCGCAGCAGGGTGATACTTTGGCGATTAAGGGACTCATCCCACACGGGGGCGCCGTAGAGCGCCATCGACCGCACGACCCCCATATAGAGGCGCCTGCAGGACGCCTCGGGACCTCCGAGATTCGGCAGGAGCTGCGTCAGCGCCGACGCCGCCGACATGAGCCGCGGAACCAACGCCTCGAAGTGGGCGCCGAAATTCCATTTGCCATCAAGGACGATGCCTAAGTAGCGCATCGTCGGCCTGATGGCAATATGGGTTCCACCCACCATCAGACTGGCGTCTGGAGGGGGCGCCTTCCGAGGGCTATGAAAACATAGCGCCTCAGATTTGTGGAGCGCAACCTCCAGACCCAGCCGCCGGATTCGGCGCACCACCTCGGCGACTGCAGCCGTGGCGAGGATTGACGCCTCACGAAACGAGGTGCCGCGGGATACCACCAGGGTGTCGTCGGCGTAACACACCAACTCCACACCTGGGAGATTAGTCCCCCGCATGAAGCGGCGCAGGTATGTTGGCACCCCGTGAAAACGGAGTGCCTCCATAATGCAAGCCCATGGGAGGGTGTTGAAGGCGTTGGTGATGTCGAGAGACACCACCACGACGAACCCTCCCTGGGAAACCGCTTCCTGCGCCACTGACTTCACTCTCAGGATGGCGTGGATTGTGGACCTGCTCCGACGGAATCCGTACTGGCAATCCGCCAAGTTCGGACCCACCGTCTCGAGGTGCCTGACCAGGCGATCGGTAGTGACTCGTTCCAGCAGTTTGCCGGCCTCATCAAGCACCACGAGGGGACGGTAGCCAGACGAAGAGTCCGCCGGTCGTTCCTCCTTCCTAAGCAGGACCATCCGTCCCGTTTTCCACGCCGTTGGAAACTTTCCCTGCGCAAAGCAGGCGTTAAACAGCCCCCTCAGCTGCTCCTCCAGAACATCCAGAGCGAGGACAAGAGCTCGACCCGGGATGCCATCCGGACCAGGGGCGGTGTTTTTGGCACGCAACCTAAGGATGGCGGCGCCTAACTCGCCCCTGGTTATCTCGGGGATCTCCTCAGAGATGTCCCCGCTCTGTTCCACCGACGGAGGAGCCATACTGGGAGGCTGAAACTCCGGGCCCTGCTGCGGGAAAAGAGCGGCCACCACTTCGTCCAGGAGCTGCGGCTCCAGACTCTGCGTGAGGGGGACGGCATGTGGCAGGAATTTCTTCCTGACCAATCGATACGGCCGTCCCCACGGGTCGCTGTCTAGTGTCGACAGCAGCTCCTCCCTAGCCGCTTCTTTTGCCGCAGCAATGGCGACACTAAGCGCGCTCTTCGCCTCCACGAGCCTCCTGCTCAGGGTAGCCTCTTCGTCCTCGTTCCGGCGCCGTCTTCTGCGGTAGCGGGCATATTGGCGTCTTGCCACAATGCAGGACTCCCGGAGCCGAGTTAACTCCGGGGTCCACCAATATACCCACCGCCTGGGAGGGCGAGTACTGGCCCGGGGCATCGCAGCGTCACAAACCGCTGTCATCGCACCCCGGAACCTTTCGGTCTCGCCCTCAACCTCCACGTTGACCGACGCCTGGAACCAATCCTGGACTACGGCTGCCTCATGCAAGAGCTCCTTGTCGAGGCACTTTAGCTGCCACCTCGGGCCGAGTTCACTCGGGATCCAGCTTGGACCGCTCGGAGCGACTGCGGACGCGGAGAGATCAAATCGCACGTAGCGGTGATTAGATAGATTCTCCACGTCCACCAACACGCTCCAGTCCTGAACACGCGCCGCAATGGCAGGGCTGGCGAACGTTACGTCAACTATTGACCCGCCGCCGTCGCCCCGCCAGCTTAGGCACGTGTTGACCGAACCCCGGTTCAGGACAGTCAGCCCGAGAGTGATGAGCCACTCCTCCACCACCAAACCCCGCGCATCTGATGCGGGAGATCCCCACGCCATGGATTTAGCGTTGATATCTCCCGCAACTATCACGGGATGAGGGCGGCTCCTGAGTACGAGTGCCTCGACATCGGTCAGGAACGCCTCGAACTCGCAGAGCGGTCGATTGGGGGAAAAATACACCCCAATCACTACGACACCGCCCAGCAGAGCAGAGACTATTCCATGACCCCGCACAATATTCGCGGGAGGCGAAGAGCGCGCCGACACAATAAGTGTCGCAAGGCCATCCCGGTCAGACACCCAGTTGTGGGCGGCCGGCGGGACAAAATATGGCTCGGCGACAACCGCGACATCTATCAACCACTCCGCCATGCTCTGGCAAAGTAAGTCCTGAGCCCTGGCGCAGTGGTTGATATTCGCCTGGAGGAATTTTTGGGCCATACTTATGCGATGGCCCCTACCTCCATCTCCTCCAAGGCGCTTGGTTGCGCCGGCCGGGCGGGCTGTGGCTGGGCCGTGGCCCATGCTGCAGCGCGCCGTCCGCGTCCTTTGCCGGGTCGGGAGGCAGAACATGCATTGTTGCCGACCCTATGGCCCGCCGGTTTACCCTGCCCCGCGCAGAGAACGCAGTGAGGGGCGTCCTTACATTGCCCGGCTTTGTGGCCAGGCTTGCCGCACCGAAGGCACAGTGCACTCCTGTCAACCTCTGCAGTGCATGTCTGACCGACATGGCCAACCTCAAAGCAGCGGTAGCACTGCAGTGGTCTCGGCGGCAGGACTACAACCTGCGCCAGAGACCAGCCGACACGGAGGCGTGCACTTCCGGCGGTGAGCCGCTTGGCAGCCGCCACCGGGCATCGGACGAGGACCGACCGGGTGCCGGAGTGGTCCTCCTTGATGTCCCCGACCCTCACTTCGTCCGCCGCACACTGGCTTGCATCCGCCACAGCCGTCCGGACTTCTTCAGCCGTGACAGCATCATCCAGCTCCCGGATCCGGATCTCTGTCGTTTTTTGTGGTCTGGATACCTCTACCAGTAGAGGATCCAGAGCCTCCTTTAGTTTAGCGGTGAGAGCTTCTGCTTTCTCGTCCCTGCCTTCGCCTGATCTCTAGGATACGGGCGCCGGTTGCTGCCCGCCTTATTTTAACCCCTGTGATACCCAGGCTCTGTATGTTCACCTTTTCACGGGCAATCGTAAGTATCTGCCCGTAGGTGGAAGCCACGCCCGGCTTTATCTTGATCTGAACAGCAGCCGAGCGCGGCGGGCGGAGCCTAGGCTGGGTCTTCACTAGAGCCCGAGGAGCTTGCAGCGGAGCAGCAGCCGCCACCGTTCTCATTGGCTTCGCACCTCTCCTGGCAACCTGCACCCATGGCTCGTCCATGGACTCAGGGGCAGGTGGGAGAGGGCGAGCCTCTGTGGCAGGGCGAGGCACCGGAGCCGCAGGTGCGCCTTTGGCCGGAGCCTTGGCCTTGGCCGGAGCCTTGGCTGGGGCCTTAGCCGAAGCTTTGGCCAGATCCTTTGCCGGTGCATTAGCTGGGGCCTTGACCGGCGTGCCCACCAGCGACTTGGCGGCAGCCGTGCTCGCCGATGTGGACGGCTTCGGCTCCGCAGCGGCCTGACTCCGGCTCTCAAGCCGCTGCCGCTTCGTCTGCTTCTTCCCCATAGGAGGAGCGGGGGCCGGGCTCTTAAAGAACTCTTTGGCCCTGCTCTCTGGCATTGACGCCTGGAGGCACTCCTCTTCACTCTCTGAGGAGGACGGGAGAGCCACCTGCACGTTCTTGCTGCCACGCTTGTCGGCCGCCAGCGCAGGACGCAGCCGCTTCTCTGGGAGCAGTCTGCCCTGTATGCCCTCAAATCGGGCGTTTAAGACAGGGCCGACTGTCCTCAATATTAGATTTTGGACCGCGTCCAGGTTCTCACCGCCAGCTACCAGAGCCGACGGAGCCACCGGTGCCTGTGAAGCAGGGGCCACCGCAGTCGCTCGCTCAACCACTGCGCGGAGCTCGGCCATCTCGCGCTCTAGCGCCACCACTTTGGCCTCGAGGCGCTCATTTAGCGCCTGCAGCCGCAGCGTCTCCTCGTTGGTCGACCTCTTATGCAGGGCCAACACAACTTCCTCAATCGAGGTTGCGGCTTCCTTAAGGCTCTTTACAAACGTGCTTTTTAGGTTTCGCGATTTAGTCGCAACCTCTTTGATTATGGAGACGCTGGTCTCCGCCTGTTTTTTGAGCGCCTCTGCAGGCACTCCCTCATCATCGGTCTCCAGCGGCCTGGTGACCCGTTCCGCCATCGCTCTACGGGCCATTTCAGCCACCAGGCGTTCAGCTTCGGCTTGGCTGGCAGCCGCCGCCTCCGCTCTGGCCCTGCGGTCACTGACCGACATCGATCGGCCTCTCGACGCGGTCGTCAATTTCGACGGCGCTGCCTCGCTCTGGGCGCCCACCAGGCACCTCTTACGCCCAACACTCCTGCTTCTGTCGCAGGAGGCTGACGCCACCGGCTCGAAGCTCATGGTTGAGCTCGCGTCGGAGTCGTCACCCTCCTCGACATCCACCTCTTCACGACCTTCTCGGCCCTCCAAACGTTCCATCCGGCCATCTTGGCCCGGGCAAGGGACTACGTCCCTGAGGCAGTTTGTGCCCCCCCCAGATACGGTGGGGCTGCCTGCGTCCTGAGACGCAGGGAGGGATTCTCCAGCTGAGCTGGTACCCTCCTGGGGTAATTCTCTTCTCAAACTTGCCATTACATGATTTCCTTTGTTATCGGGGTGAGGTCCCCGGTAAATCCCCTTCCCCCCCAGGCGCTTGGGACGGGACTCCCCTCCCGCCATTCATCCCATCGGCACGCCAGACCTTAGGATTGGGGTTATTTTTTATGAGGTTTTCTTCCCCGCAGCACTGCCCGTCTACCGGACAGCACCCTCGGCCCCATCAATTTGGGGTAACGAGTTGCCCGACGTGTATGGTATACCAAACACGCCGCGCGAAGCACAGCTTCCGCCGCGCACCGCCGCCGACTAAAAAGCCAGCAGCGTTGGCCGTCGCCAGCCTCCCCCAAAGCGAGCGTTACCCATTGCTGGGCTCCGCTTTCCCCCCCTAAGGCAGGATATTCGCCGACAGCTAACAAGACCCTTAATAAAAGGGAGTTATTAGCTGCCGCCCAGGGTGCACCAGCCTAACCCCTTGTCAGCCCGCCGCTCTCACCGGATCAATAGATCAAGTGAGAGAAGCAAAGCTTTCAAGAGGCCGAGCCAACGTGGAGGTTTCCTGACCATAGCACCCCAAGTTGGGTGGAACCTAACCTTACCTTTTTTAACGTGAGGAAACGAATCATGAAAAATTGTACCCGTTAGGGTAAAGGCGCGTGTTGGCACAAACGCGCTTTCAACTCGGAGGACCGTATTTGTTGAGCGAAATCCAGTTTCCATCGCCCGATTGGCCCAAGTTATGGAGGCATCAGTTGCAGGTTAAAAGCCCGCCTCCTGCACCCTGTGCGCCGGGGATGGATGACCAGGTTGGTTGTTGCCTCCTGGTCTCTCCTCCACCTCTTTGCAGAGCATGACGCTCTCCGCAAAGGCCTGCACTGCTCTCCACGACGTTCATGTGACGGACCACAGTCGACAGCGGAAGGTTGTCCGTCCGTGCACAGTTCAGCACGGTCTTCCGCCCAAGCTGGGCAGGCCGTCAGGGTGGGAACCTAACCTAACCTAATCTGTCTCGTAGTCAAGGAGTGCCAGGCAGCGCGGCACTCACCGCGCTTTTGTCTTCATGATGGAGAACAGAAAAAATGAATATCTAACTCTTTCCATGCAGATCGTTAAAGCCGATCAAGTGAATGCGCGGAAATGTGATCAGCAGCTAGGAACCTATCCTGTCACTACCAATTTTGATTCCTTTTTTTATTATCCCGCCCACAATCACGCTAAGAATGGCGGTAAGGCGTCGTTAGGTCTTGCAGCACTCGCCTCTGTCTGCAGACGCCCAGAGAAGCACTTAAATTTTAAATTTGTAAATTAAATTTTTTGGATTTTTGAACAGCGACATCTATCGGTGACCAAAAAACAATTTTGTAAGAATGCTCCAAATTTACCGAAATTGACAATTTTTAGGGTTCCGTACCCAAAGAGTAAAAACGGGGTCCTAATACTAAGACTTAACTATCCTTCTGTCCTTTTGTCTGACACCAGGCTGTATCTCATGAAGCGTAATAGATAGTCAAAATTTTCACTGATGATGTATTTTTGTTGCTGCTATGACACCAAATACCAAAAACTAAATAAAATGAATATTTAAGAGGGGCTCCTATACAACAAAAGTGATTTTTTATACATAATGGTACGGAACCTTTCGTACGCGAGTCCGACTTGTACTTGGCAGGTTTTTTAACTTTATATTAACTTTCAATCATCATTTTATAACACAAGTTTTAGCCAATGTAACGGAACAGTTATTTTATAGCAATTTTTCAAACAAAAATTGATGACCTGATTCTTTTAATTAATATAACTTTTTTATTTATGAACGGATTTAGATAAAACAAACACTAAATGTTAAGTGAGGCTTATCAAAATTTATTAGTGAAAACCGCAACCGAATCGGTGCAGCCGTTTCTGAGATTAGCGTGCTCAAACGCACAGACAAACAGACAAAAATTCTAAAAATCATAGCTTTGTGTTCTATTGCGTTGATGAAAGCCCCCAACAAAATTTTTCTCATTTATCTTCCATGTACAGACAGCGATCGGTTACGATTTTATTATATGTATAGATAATAACCTTTCTTTTTACGATATCTATAGTTCATTTTTTAGGTATTTAAAAGAATGTCAACAATCTTCACATGCCTTTTAATTGAAATATACACTTTATAAATCAATACCTTTGCAAATTACAAATTATTTATTTTATAAATTATAAATTACATTTTTTTTGTATTGTGCAAAATATTGATTTCTAAAGTGTATATTTCATTTCATAAAAAGACATGTCAAGATTGTTTACATTCATTTAAATACCTAAAAAAATAGACTATAGGTACCTTTATCTATCAGGAAATGCCAAAACACTAATGGGTAAATTGCTGATGTGGTATACCGCTGAACCACAGACGTATATACAAATTCGGTCCCTTTCCTTTGCTTAATAATTTTGGCTTCGTTTAGCCTACCATTCATGCCATGAATTCACACGTCACCCTCGAAGATTATTTTGAGAATTTCGTTATTTCAGTTATTCATTTTAATTCATATCCAAGGTACTTATTACACTTATAGCTACCCACCATACCTTCGCATGGAATTAACATATTTATAGTAAATCGACGAATAAATTCTTGAAGAAATACTCTAATAGTTAAAGCCAAATAAAATTTATACACACTTCAATTTATAATAAGTAGAAATGATCGCACAAACCTATGTCCTATGGGATAATATGAAAAAATGTAGGAAGTAGAGGCTACTCTCATTCGGGGTATCGCACACTCGATGATGTGGAATATTGGCCGATTGGAGTTGAGCCATGCGCGACTAATCGCAGAGAAAATGGTTGGATCTAATAAGTTTACTCCGTTATTTCTCTCTACAGAAAGTGACAGCCTGTTTTGTCTTCTACACAAAGTTGCAATAGTAAATATTAAAAGGGGAAAAAAAATGGTCCAATTAAAAAAATTTAGCCCCCAGACTCAAGTTTATGATGATGCAGCTCAGAAAATAAAAAGAGAGGTATCCAAAATGAAAACTCATAAAACTGAGCAACCACATAAATAATCATTGCTTATTTCAACACTTGCCAATGCGGGCTGAATGTGTGTATGATTCAAGTCTTGAAGGCACTTCGAGTATTATTTATCCTTTTTCGTAAGTTGTGTTGTATGTGTAGCTTTGGTTCTCCCGAATGAACACACACACATATTTGCGGATAAAGTATGGATTAGGTATTGACAAAAATAGTCCAGTAACAAAATTTTAAAACGCCGCTTTACTCGATAATAGCTCGACCTATTTGAAATTTGATAAATTGTATAATCACAACAAATTGTATGAAATAGAAATGAAATCAAATAATGAGACGGCAGGCTGTCACTTGAACAGAGTAGGGTTCGAAAGAAGGCAACGTCTGGTTGCACCGGTCTGACCTTATTTTGGTAAAGACTTAAGTATCAAGAAATTCAATACAAAATCCTCCTCTTTTTGGCGGAAAAATAGGCTTTTATGCTTTAACTTCGTGAGTTGTTTTCAAAAGTAATACCAAAGAAAATATGTAAAACTTCTTGGAGTGAAGGTAAAGGTGAAATTATAAAACACTTTGAGAAATGTCGGGGTCGGGAACCTCAATCAAAATTCACAACAGGTGTTTGGATTTACAGTGACTAATTCATAACATTTAAAAATTTTAACATATTACTTTTACATTATTAAATTAAAGTTAAGCCTTAAATAGGGTACCCATATTATTTTTATATGAGTTCGTTTCTGTTTAAAATTTTGATATTGAAATTTTGCTTATTCTAAAATTACGTAAATGTCTCCTTTTATTCCTTTCCTATTTCCTATACTTTGACTGAACAAAAAGCAAACATGCTACACAACTTTGACATTGACAGGTGTGTCAGCCAAGCTAGATTGTATAAAGTTAATTGATATTGACAGTGGCAGTGACCCTGACACTCAGTGTTGACAAGACATATTGAACCTAAAATTGTTTTTTGCTCTTTGAGACATATACACGTTAGCAGTTCGCATCTCACTTCACTATATTTCTTCAAAAATAAGCGACAAAAAATCTTTTAATTTATTTTTGGTCTTTTAGACGAATAAATAAGCGGTATTTTTAATTTAAGGCCTTATAAATATAAAATGTTGTTAATTCTTGCTTAAGTATGTGGAAGGACCATCAATATAGTACTTACTTAATCTATATTTATAACATTCACAATATATAAGACCTGATATATTCACTTTCGTCCATTTTTTTCGTACAAACACATAAAGCTTAAACTAAGCATATTTTTGGTAAAAGATTTTTCTATTCCTTTACAGTTACTGAAAAAATACTTACATCTTATTTTAAAAATTGAATCATAAGTGTACAAATCACATTACTAAAAAAGCCCTTTTCTTTCAGACGAGACCGATTTATCAATTTCGTTCCTCTTTATTTTTCTTTGGCTCAAAATGTGGACCCACAACAAATAACGCAAAGGTTTTCTTAGGTAATTCTCAATATGATTTGACTCATATAAAATATAATTTTTAATAATGCGTAAGTTCATCGCGAACTTAAAGGCAGATGGTTTGGCATGGATATCTAATCTACATGATATACATATTTTCATTCTAGTATTTTTCGTTTACTGGTTTTCGTGCTCACCGAAATAAACTTGAAAGGCGCGGTTAAGCGATACTTCGTAATTTTCCAAGGGTTTACTGGCTAAAAAGGGGGATCAAAAGATCCGTCAGGAAACATCTTAATAAACAAAATTGGCGGTTGTTGCTACTTTGTAATGAAGTGCGTTAGTTAGGGGCGATTATAGAGCAGGCGCGCCGCTCTTGTGAAGTTAACGCATAAATTGCGCTCCCGGGACGTTCTGCCATCGCTGGAGAAAGGGAGACTAATAGAGATAGATCTTCATGATAAACTTCGTACATTAGGACTCCATTGGCCGACTCTAAGGCTTGGATTGTGTGTGAGTGTGTGACCGATAAAGGAATGTTGCAAATTTGATGGTGACGTTTAAGTCGAAGCAGAAGCTCTTCATATTTCTAAATATTCTTCGTACGAATTAAATAATTTGTAAGTAATATGATACTGGATATTGAATTGCAAAAAGCTTTCACAATACTAGTAATTACAACTTGATAGTTCTCTCTTGTTTATTGTGTTTAATTACTCTAAGAAGTAAGCTTAAAGTTGTTTAACTTTACTGAAATCACCTAGTCAGGCGGGTCTACTACCCATCGTTGTGTGTGATAATAGTCAAATTTAATAGAGTGGTCGTGGACCGATATAGGCTATAATGAAAAAAGCATTTCAGCCCATTTGAATGTATTTTTTAAACGTAAGTAGGTTGAAAATTAGTTGACAGGAAGGCAAGTACAATGTGACACAAATAAGTTGAACAAAAATGCGGATTTCAAAGCATTTTTATACAAATTCCCGACACGTAAATTGAACCAAAATGGCAGTCGTCGGCGCATTATTGTACCTGCACCGATAACCGCCATTTTTGTTCAACCTACGTGCCGGAAATTTGTACAAAAATGCTTTGAAATCCGCCATTTTTGTGCAACTTATTTGTGTCGCATCGTAAATAGGTATATTTTGTATATAGGATTGTTCATAAAATCGTACAGGTCTTTGTCTCTAATCTCAAACAAAAGACATTGCGAACAGGTAGGTTGAATGCTCGATTTTGTGGGGACCTATCTTTCAACAGATCTCTTTACATTATTTTTATGTTTAGAATTATATTTTGGTTCTTAGAAGTCGTTCAGAATAGGACTTTCCATTATTTACAGTCTTACATACAATGTACATATGTCTACCTGTATCGTATAGCTGCCGTGCCCCTTATAAGTCAAGCAAAGCAATGCGCAGCCGAACCATACTTTTTTGAAGATATCCAGGAAATTTTCAACACTTCTTTTACCAACTTGTAGAAGAAGCTACAATTTCAAGTGACCAAGACAACGTACAATACTTTTTTTTAGTTTACAAACAATCATTAGCCATAGTTCCTAATTTTTTACGTTAATAATAATCACTGTTGAATGAATAATAACATTTGAATGAAAACCAAATGAAATGTCTAGCAGCGCGTTTGAAATATTTAAACCCCTGATGGAACTTTTCACGGTGTATTTTTCGTAAGGGCTCGGAGTAAGAGCGAAAGCGTGTACACTTCACTCACTCCAGCTGAAATTAAAGCAAGAGATCACCGCTTTTTCACTACGGTAGCCTATGTTGGATATTTTTTACACCAAATAGATATATATCATTAAAAAAAAATGACCGATCAGCTGATCTAATTTTATATGGAATACATTTTTTTTTTCATATTTAAAGATATTATGTTACACTGGCATTGTCATGGACTGAATCTGCCCTTTTAAGTTTCAGTATATTTTGTTAGACGTTAGACACTATAATGTCTGTATCCCTAACGGGATAGATAGATCTTAAACTCACGTTTAGCGTGATGGTGGGAATGAAGACGGAAAAAAATATTGATGCAAGACCAGCATGGAAGTAGACAATGGTCGATGTCACTCGAAGATAACTCAAATATCTTGCATTGGAACTTGGTTTAACCGCTCAGGCGATGCCCCGGCGCGATAACCAGCCTCTAAAGCGCTGCTGAGCGCTATCAATTACCAACCGCAAATAGTGCGGTATGGGTTTTCATTTTTACAGTTAGTACAAAAAAAATTGGCAAATGATTTAATTTTTAACACTAGTTTCATAAAATATATTAGTAAGGGGTTATATATAAATGCATTCTTAATTGAATGTCACGTTTTCGATATAAGAAAAATCACGTAAAATAAATTTTTTGTAAATATTTTATTCACTTGCATTAAATGATTCATGTTTCAGAATACAAACAATAAAATTTGTGGGTTTTGTATGATTTCAGATCATACATATTCTACGTTATAATATAATGTAAAAAAACTGACTATCCAGTACAAAAAATAAAATAATTAACTTGAGAGAGAGGCTATCAAATTCTAGTTTCCAAACGACATTGCAGCGCGCAACGTTAAAGATAAACATTAATAGCGTTTAAAATACTTGTTTGTTTTACTTAATATTGACCAAAACTGTAGAAAACAATATAACCTTTAACTTTACTTAACATAACTGAAAAGAAAATATACATAAACCTTTCTAAAAATAAGTGAATTCTCCGACAGCCTTGTTACATTACTGTTCACAAATGTTCATATCATATCACTTATATACAATAACGGAGAAAGATTATTAAAACACAAAAAACTACATTCAATTGTGAACAAATTGAATTAATGCACTGTTCAAAATATTAAAAGAAACTTTACAAAACTAGCTTGCAAAGTGCATATCGAATCACACTGACTGGGGCACGGATTCGCGCCTAAAGCGTTTTAATACCTCACAAGATAAAGGTCGTTTCACGGTGGTATTTTTTCTGAACCAAACGAAGCTAGAGTTAGAACTACATACACAAACATACGAAAGGTAGGTTGAATGTTGTAAATAAAACCGTCCATTATTAAAGTAGTCATATTTGACTTCGTATTTGATTACCAGATGACATCATGTTGGCTTGCAAAGTACCTTACTTATTTTTGTCCATCTTGTAAGTAAACAAACGCCTTATTGTTTTAGTTCATTCATACGGTAAGTATGTACTAATCTGATCAAAAATATCAACCAAGGGCGAGTTCAATTTGCACTTGGGTTCCGTGTGAAGTCTTTTTTATCCTGGTCGAGAGCAATTATGCATTTTCAGCGGTAAGTCCGCCAATGTATAACCGTATGTAAATGAATACGGCGTACCTACTTACAATAAAGAAAATTGTCTTATCTTAAAGGTTGATACTTAGATAAAAGGTAAATTAAAAACAATATGTGATCATTATTACTATTATATTGTGTGAAAAGCCTATACACACAACAAACATACGAAACTATATATACTAAGCATTATTAACTAGAGTACTTACCACCTATTATTTGAGCATCATTTTAAGAATTATTATTTATCATTCATAGCAAAAAACTGCGTCTTTGGCTATGAATGATATTCTTTAAAACAATTTTCAAAACATAGTGCGACCGTGCATTGTTCGCATTTGTATGCGGTTCTTTTCTTTTTATCGTACTGTACACGGCACCACACGCATACAGAGTGTCTGGTTTCAGACTTTACTATAAAGTGATTCCCAGATAATATTGGGCGCTCTTTTGATCGCCGGTGCTGCATTTGTTTTATGCAAATGGTCCGAATCTGCGTACGGGGCGACGGAGGGCAAGATACGGACAAGAGAGCTTCAGCCAAATTATTTCTAAAACTTCTGTGTTCAATATTAAACTTGCATTTATAAATAACATAGCTGTTTAATATCGAGACATTGAGAAGCCTCAGAAACAATTTTTTATACCACACTTGGTTTCGTTTCCGCTCCATGGGATATGCTGACAAAAGCTGATCTTTTTTGTCGACACCTCCCATAAGCAGATTATAGTCAAGTACGGCTTGTGGCTTATATTTAATCTTGCCGTATTTCTCCTTCGGCGCCACCGCCACTTTATGGTATGTCGAGAGCATACACACTAAATTAGAGTCTCGCCACAAAAGAATCGTTAGGTCATCGGTGTTACTAAATGCAATTTCACCGATGCGCATTTCTCTTTTGGTGAGAGACTTAATCGATTCGGGTACCAACTCACGATTGACACGAAGGGTCCCCAACACATCCGTTTTTTGTTGTTTGAGACAACGCGCTAGTAATGGCGAATTATAGTAATTATCCATTACTAGCGTGTGGCCTAAATTGAAAAGTGGCCTAGCTAGGTCGTAGACTACTTTCGCTGTCGCCCCGTCTGGTTGTGGGTCTGTTCCGTGGTCCTGTCCTTCTGTTTGTGTGTCTGTATCGTCTTGTCTGTCTGTTTGTGTGCCTGTCTGTGCATCTGTCTGTTGGTTCTTTGCTGCACCGCCATAGACAAAAAAGTTCCACAAGTAGCCTGTGGCCGATTCGCACAGCTCAAAAGTTTTTATACCGACTTTAGCGGCTTTATTGCTGATCTTTTGAGCAAATGCCAGTCGGCCCTTCCACATGAGAAGACTTTCGTCTATTGCGATGCTTTGACCAGGCATGTATAGTGACTTAAATTTCTCAGTCAGTCTGTCAACAAGGGGCTGTATTTTGTGGAGTCTGGTCTGTTGTTCAGTTAAGTTTGGAGGGAGATGGTCAGAAAAATGGAGGAAACGCTTTAATAAGACAAAACGATTATAGGTCATCACGGCAGCTAATTCTGGCATTGCAAGAATCCCTGATGCCTTGAAATAATCCTTTTGAACAGGGAGGTGTGCTAAACCATGAAATTGGTAAACGGCTAGAAAGCGTAGTATTTCAAGTCTGTCTGTCGGTGTCCAGGACCAAAGTCGGGAGTTTTTTTGTAGGGGACCTTTTGCGGCAATCGTTGCAGCTGCGTATTTATTGGTCTGATCTACAATAAAATCAATCAAAGGAGCATCCCAGATCTTAAAAAATGCATCCAACGGGCATGTCAGATCCGATAGCGGAAAAGTCGGACCGGCGTTGCCTGTGAATGATTCTCTAGACCCTTTAAAAACCTGGGGATCACTCAGCCACTCAAAATTTAATAAATCTGGTGACATGACGCTCCGCAACGCCATGTCGTCCCTTAAATCGGCCCTGCGGATTCTCTCCACCTCAGCTAAGCTTATAGAATCAGGTAGAACCGCTGGGGCCAAGGATGCCATATCTTCGTCATCGCTTTCTTCCGGCATCTCATCGTCCGTCGAATCCTCAGCTTCTACAAACAAAAATGTCATCTGTTTTATTTAACATAATAATAAATTTAAGGATTTGAATTTGGGTAAAGAAAATGCTATCAAAAATAAAGTTATTGAGAAACCTATAAAGTTTATGACCAGTATAATAATAAGTGACTTTATTGAATCAGAATAAATTAACCTATCACTACTTTTCCTTTAATTAAAATAAAATGAAACTGCGTTAACCTGATTGTACTCCAGAACCAACATTCAAAGCGGGAGATATCAGCCTAAGCTCTTGCGCATCTGTTGCGGCATCAGGTACTTCAAGTACAATGGGCGACCCCGGCTTGAGCTCGTGCATGGCAGAGTCTAAAACAATGACAATAAATATATTTGTAGACAAAGAAGTATACTTAAACTTAAGTACGAACTGGTTAACATAAAAACTAACACAAAAACCTAATGATCTTTGTGAATAAGCAAACAAAAAGAAACTTACAAACATAAAACTAAGAGCGCGGTGCACGTGCTGCATAGTACACAATGGTTGCTGTGCAACGGGTGCATTTTACTTCATTTCAATAAGAGAATTGATGTTTATATTGATAATTATTATCGCGGTAAAAGTAAGAAGACTTATTAACTAACCTGCGGATGTTGATGCTATGGGTAGTGGTGGGTCTGAAGACATCGAAGAGGATGCTGAAATTATGTTTTAATATTCAAACACGTATACTTCTCAAAAAAAAAATACGTTTCTTTGCACTAGAGATGAAAGTTTATAATGTAGAAAAATATTATAACTTACATGCAGATATTGATGCTATAGGAAACGGTGAGACTAGGGGCGGTTTTATGAGAACATCTGAAATAATATAATATTTATTTAATATTTATGTTAGTTTCTTCTCACAAATTTATAACTTTTTACGCATTTATTACTAACTTGACAGTACACTGATTTGTTTTTCAGGTCTTATATAACTTCGATCTGAAAGAAAAGAAAAGCGTGTTTAGGAAACAAGTACAGTTTTTGGTTATCTTAAACTTAGGTCATTAATTCATTTCCATGACATCTGAACTAAGTAATTTTTTTTAGTAAGAACACTCACTTAATGTAATAAAAGGACGCTCCGGGCTTCCGGGTATATCATCACACTCTTCAGCCTCTACCTCAACACAACCCTCAATGCCTCCACGCCAGCAGGATGGCGATAGCGACTCAACCTCTACTATGCTTGCCATGCTGCTGCTACTGTACAAAAAAATAACAATATATTAATCATTAAATGCAATATCAAACATTTGAGTACCTACTTCATCGTTTGAACACTTGAAAAACATACCTCCTAGGCATGGTAGGAGCTCTTGCTGGCGAAGAAATGTCAACGAGAGAATGTGACGTGGAGCTCGTGGATGGGTCGGGGTTAATAACTGGCAGATTTGCCATGGGACATTCGATACGCGAAGGAGACGATAAGCTGTATGAAAAAAAAAAGTTTAACAATGTTTAAAGAAGAAAGTTTTATTAAACTTGCTAAAGTATAAAGGGATAATTTAAATTATAATAGTATCTCACCGTCTTCGTTTCGCGTCTGGTGCGTCCGGCAGAAGAAACCTAGCAAGTTGCTTCTTCCTCTTCGCTTCTATCAATTGTTTTTTTTTTGTAGGTGATAGATTGCGAACGCGTTTTAAGTGCATTTGGTGCTGAGTCCGCATCTTGTCCAAGTCACTCAGAGGGCTAAGATAAAAAAATATAATAAATTTTAAATTTACAATTTCTATAAAAAAAAATTTTTGCATTACGACTTAATGTTTCTAATTCTTCGAAGCAGATTATACCTTTATTTTTAATAAAGAATATCATATGGACTGAAACGCTAACATCGGAACAGTGATTAAGAAGCTATTACTGACTTAAAAAAACAGCTGATATTTAACACTACGTGCGCTATATTCTTATTAATATCTACTTACTTCGATGTTGAGGTAGACGGAGTTTGCTGATGCCCCGGTATTGAAGACAATGACGACTCTTCAAATCGCGCCGAGAGCGTTCGGCGGGAACCTATTCCTCGTGGGCGACCACGGCCTCGGCCTAGGCCTCGTCTAGGCTTACCAGAGCGGCTAAAATTATTTCAAGATATTAAAAACCATTACAATAAAGTTCAAGCTTAGAAAGAACTTTAATGTCAAAACCTAACACATTTATTAATTACAAAACCACAAAAATAGCAAATAATAGAAAATATTATCATAAAAATAACAGGTGCCTAAACTATAACATGCAATACAACCCAACCGCGGACTATAATTAAAGATTCCTAAAATACCAAGCAATAATGAGTTACTACTCTAGTCATTTATTGTTAAAGTAGGTAGATACATTCAAAGAAATGCCAGTAAATACTTCAGTTAAAACATTTGTACAATAATTCAAATGATTTATAAAAAATATTATGAAGTTGTCGAAAGACATAGGAAACCATAACGGTTCTCGGGAACCCTAAAAAATATACGATATGAAAGATACTTCAACCACTCAACTATATACAGAAGAAAATAAGCTTTAATAGGAACACAATAGGGGTGAAATTAGAAATTCCAAGATTTTGTTATTCCATCACCTCGCTCGTAACTCAAGTGTTTTCTTAACTAATTCGTGTGTAAGCCAACCAAACACCATTGAGTAAATTGCTGAGTTTTGATTTACACTTACAGGATAATGTAAAACAACCCAATTCAAGTCCATATCCAAGGTCCGGAGAACAATCAAACACACCTGAATGAACACACCTTTACATTTTTAATGGCCGACTTGGGGCAGCAATTTGAAGCCCGCAGCGGTATAGGATCATTGTTACATTACCCGAATAAAGGATTAATGACGAAAATTCATATTTGCTGAAAAAAATATTATTCTGTAGGGTCACAATTATATCTGTAAATATCTAGAATTAGTTTGTATGTAGTTTTTGATTATATAAATAATTTTACATACTTATTAAATACATTTTACTGACCATGTAAAGATCCTCATGAAACAATCAACTTTTAAAAAATATTTTCTGCTCAACTTTACAGGACTTTTCTTAAAAAAAGTTATCAGGTTTTATAAATATAGTCCATATATTTAATTTATAACAAAATATTATTTAGAAAATACTTACTTCATAGTTAATACTGCAGAAGAAAACACACAACAACACTCCACTTCAACTAAACTTCACAGCACTACTGAGGCTTTTTTTTTCTTCTATGATCATTGACGTTTTGCGTCTATACAATAGTGCTGTCCATTTAGAATCAAATTCAATCGTATTAACTCGACTAACACGTCTTAAAATTGAATGAATAACATTTTAACATCACTAGTAACCAAATCAGCTGAGGCGCAAATCCGCGCCTCAATCGCTTTAGAACGTACTCGTCGGGTATCAAAGTGCAGCCCGCAGCGCCTTAGTGGATAATAGAGAAGAGATAAACAAAACCGATACAGGCGCCGTATTAGACTGGCCGTAGAGCCGAGATGGCATTTGCCAGCCGAGCCTCTGTCTGTGCGGGCCCCTGCTGTGCCTAATATTGAGGTATAATTATACGATAATCGTTGAAGTTAATGATCTGATACAAAAAGTTATAATATTATATTATATTAACGCTTTTTCAGATTAAGAACCACTCAGCCTTAGTGAGTGGTCCCTGCAGTACATACCACAAAACAGAACTCTTCCACCCGGGCTCGTCCGACCCTCTCCCGGGGTTACCGAAATATGTTATTATTGATCAGTACAGATACATCGCATGTTTATAGTTTCAGCGAAGTTTATAGTAAAAAAGTTTGTTGTTTAAAAACTAAAAAAATGTACCTATTGCTTGTAATGAATGCAAAATATAAAGTAGTAAAGTATAAAATTGAAGGCGGTGATAAAACTATGAACCTATCAAATGTGATTGGTTTGGACGCAACAGAGAGTTTGTGTTTGCCTTGGACACCTGGGGTGGTTCATTTTGATAAGAGGGTCGACAATATCCCTTTATTTCTACGTGTCTATACCTTTCATATTTTATTGCTTACCTACTTACTTGTTTTATTTTTTGGCGGAAAACATGTCAAGATTTTGGTTTAAGTAATGTAATATAATTTATCAATAGTTAGATTATCGATAGTTAGTAGACTGATGTTGAATGTATAACATCGTAATTCACATCGACGTCAGAGTATTTACTGAATAGGTACCTACATATCCTACGTTCTAAAAAGAGCACCCGAAGCCGTGTATGAAGATATTGAAGAGTGTAGATGAAGCAAAAAAGGTTTGTCAAGATCGTAGCAAGTAGAGATCCATAGTCTCTGCCTACCCCTGTGGGAAACAGGTGTCATATTATGTATGTATGTATGATCAACATACCTCATCATCTTAGATTTCTTTTCACAACATGATGTGGCTATTTTCTTTAAGTATACAAAAAGAAAACCTTTTTTGGAATCCAAATTCTTTATAGATGTTTATGGATTACATTATACTGGTATCGCATGGTTAGAAAACTTACCTACGCAGTTCATTACCATAAATAGGTGGGCTGTTTATGGTGCAACGGGAAGGTTATGTCATGACCATAAATGTGGGAATGAGACAAAAGATCTCTGTCTGTGTTGTGACCTGTTGACTGACTATGCATTTAGTGACTCACCGGAATATATACATACCTACAGGACAAGTGGCTGTGTGGTTTCCGGCAGAGTAGAATAGGACCACTCTAAGTCCTCCCGTGGATGTCGTAGAAGGCGACTCAGGGAATACAAGCTAAACAAAGCTTATAAACATCAATGAGACCTCTCCAACCCGTCTGGCCAGCAAGGAGATTGTAGGCCAAGTCCTCTGGCTGCTGTGGCCAAGTATGGCTCTGGTAGTACAGAGAGGGTCGTGCTCTTGCAGTGGAGACAACAAGACCTAATAATGATGATGATGATGATACAGGACAATAAATATATAGGTAATTGAAAAGTACTTATTTGTCTGCGGCAATCTGTTAAGAGTAACTTCAGTAAAAAGAATATTAAAATCAGGAAAAGTTTCGAACGAACGCTTTAAGGCTCTCACGTAACACAGGCTCCAAATTTTTCTTCCTTCGGGAGCGGTGAGATAACAAATGATGAAACAATGACGTTATCATGTAGAGCTGGCTCGGCAGTTGCTTAGCGGAGCGGGGAGGGGGTCGGGCGGTCGGGCGTCGAGCGCTCCGCGAGTTCCCGCCTCCGCTGCACGGGCGAGCCGTCAGATCGCGTGCTACCTTCCACGGAGCGTCCGCGTACTCCCTACGCGCTCCACCGCGTCTAAACTTACAAACTCACTTTTCGACGCCGCAAACCTGTTCTTCACACAAAAAATCTTCTATTACCGCATAAGCTTCATTTAGAACTGTCTCTATGAATTTTTCTTTCGAGTAATTCCTACAAACGCACTATCTAAAAACTTTACAAAGTTTGTTTTCAACTCCGTGTGCATGTGTGAGCTTTAAAGTCATGGCTGGTCGAAGTCCCCTCTAAACCGGTAAGTAAAACGGACATTACTGGATGTTATATGTTTAAATTTTTTGATTCCATTGTTTATTTCGTTTATTTCTTTTAATATTGTCGATGGATGGTTTTTATCTAAGAGAATCGTCTATGGACGAGTGTGCTATGGTCAATATGGTCATTGACTATTTTGTGGTCGGGCTGCATTCCGAATGCGTCGGCTCCCACAAACGCAGAGTGCCGTCAACAAAGACCTTGTTTATTAACGTTTGATTTCTACGAAGTGTGGCTGTTTGAAAACTAAACAAAGTTTACTGTCCGCTGCTATCGTGGTGTCGGGTTGCGAATCATTGTCTCAGGTTCCAAGTGCAGTGCCATGATCAAGATGACTCGTATCAAGTTTGAATGTAAAACATCAAAGCCCTTTAATTGGACAAATCAAATTAGTCATCAATTAAGTACATCGAATTGTAACAAGTTCAGACTTTACAAAGCGTTTAGCACAAGATCTGAACAAAGAGTGGAGCTTTTATTGTACTTGCTCGTAATTAGAAGGTAAACAATGACTAGGTTGATTTTTAAATGTACTTTTTTGTAATTATACTTGGTAACAACAACATCTTATTGGAAATCATGGAAATGTATCTTGAAGTCAAAGAATAATGGACTCAAGCAAATATGTTTCCAACTTATAGCATTTGAAGGTCCGTTAAGAGGTGTTCCTCGGGATTAGGTGATCTTTGACTCGGTTATATACAAATGAGGTTTTCTATCAATCATTTAAAAGCTTGAAAAAAAAAGGTATGTATTATGGAATGTCTTTCCGAGGTTAAATTTGAAATCTCAAGAGGTTTAATTGGATCTCAAGAAAAAGGTAAAACAAAGATGGTATGCGGCGCCTGCGTTTCATAATCAGTTTATGAATCAGGTTTAATATCTTTTGTCTCCAAACAAGAAAGCCGTGAACGAAAATATATTATATTAGTTTACAAAGCTTGATATTGACAATAAATGTATTTAATACAGTAGGTACCTACTTGAAAATTATAGTAAGATGGGCGATAATTATTTTCTAGAATGAGAAGAATATGAATGGGTGTCATTCCTTAGAAGCAGAAAAATGAGAAAATTTCACTTGAACTAATCAAATTTGGGTAATATTGTAACGCAGTAAATGAAACTAATTAAAATAATGGGGAAGCCCACCCAAGATTTATTAACACCGGAACAAACGCGAGAGGAGTTAAGTAATTAATGGACCTTTAGAGGATAAATAGAGAAGCGTTTGGCAAAAATTAAAACTTTGTCTTTCATCGCATGAACGCAATTATCAATTTATCTGTGATGTGGAAAATAATTTATAGCTCAAAGAGCTTCATAATACAGGGAAGAGCCTCTAACACAGAAAGTATTTACGAGTTTTTTAATTGTCAAAACTTTGTTTTACTATACATGTAGGGTAGGTATAGGTACCTACCTAATTTACCGTAGAATGAGAAGAAACCATATCAAATGTGTAGATGATTTATGATTTAAATAGGTACTGTTACTGAATATGAGACGACATGGCTACAAGATAATTATGAAAAAAAAGAATTAAGTTACTCAAATTAAGATTTTGATATATTAAAGTAGGTAACAAATGGATGATATTAGTATCCAAGTATTAAATAGTAAAGTATTTGAGTAGTTACATATTGTTTTTCCACAAACAATAGTGTCTGAATTTACTAGCAGCTTTTAAAGGCATTTGATATAGCTTAACGAATGCTATGCCGGGACCAACGGCTTTACGTGCCTTCCGAAGTCTCAAAGAATCCGACAATTTTATGCCACTTGTGCAGACCCATCCAAGTGCGGACTACGCCCATTGCCGCTTTACTTGCAAAAGCGCTACTAATGTGCACTTCGCCGAACCACCGAGCTCCTTGCGCGTAAAATAAAAAGTCACGCATCACTTTGTCTTACTTACATCATAGTCTCTGTGTCTATGTGAATGTGTTCATCAAGCTCGGTGCTATAAAAATTACAGGTTTCTGGTTATCGATACACATACGTATTAATAGTCATGAGCTCGAATAGTTTGATGCATCTGATGTCAACCGACACATATACGTATTTAATCATATCCAAAGCATGATTTGTGAAGTTCCCTGTAATTCGATTGTGCCCACAGCCTTTCATGCGAAATTGTGCCATGAATATGACATAAAGCTAGTGCGCCTTTAAGTCTTTCTAGTATTCGAACGTCCAATTAATGAAACTAATACGAAATAATAATTACACTTCAACCTTTGTTAGAGCACGACGTCATGTTTCTGATTGACCCTTTCGCAAATCGTAATTTACCGACGAATAATGCTTCTCAGTAGCTCAATGTAATCACAAGTCTGTTCGAAGAAGTGCCATTGCATATTACACAATACAAAATGTCGATACAACAAACAATAGATGTAATATGCTGTACGAGAACGGACGTTTGTTAAAAACTTATAATTTTACAGGATCGCGAGTATTTTCTTTATATAAAAGTATAAATATGAAAAAAAAATATTACAAATTTCCATGCTGTTATTAAAGTTTTGACTGGAACTTTTACCACAAACCATAAGACTAAATAAAAATATGAAGTAGGTATTTGTACCTGCCCATTTTCACAAGTGAATATTTTTCTGCGATTCTGGATGTGATGTGAATCGGGCTTACACATCAATTAATGACATACTTTTTTGATTTTAGATTTTATTTATTGAATAACAACAAACAGTTACATTAATAAAGAATTAACTATCTAACAGATATAATATTACATATATTACTACGTTATTCACAGTTAAAAATTTTGAGTCTTATAAAGTAGCCACTTGAGGAAATAGTTACAGGATTTTAACAATGTGTATTACATAAAATATATGTGCTTACAAAGAAATCAGTGAAATAAAAAAAAAAGCAAATTAGAGGAATTTATAGAAAATGTTAACTTAGAAACTTAAAATGAACTAATGTCATGCTCAGTCAAAGCAGCGTTGAGCAGTTTTTTATATTTTTGGAATTAATAACTAAATATGTCTATTTTTCCGTCGAAAAATGTATTATGGTACTCTTTACTATATGTAATGATACTCCGAAATAGACAAATAGCCTAAAGCCGTGGCCCGTGGTATATGTCGTTCGGGATATAGGTAGACGTGGTGTATGTGTATTATTTTAGGTTGTACTCAGCGGAATCTATTTTCACGCTAGAAACTTGTTTAAAAATAAATGTAACCCCAAATAAATAGGCTTTTCCAGAATACATTCTTGGTTTTTTGAATTTTAGGGACTGTCGCCCCTTATCACCGGTGAAGCGACATGTTCACTCGTGTGTACCGTTAACTTACTTTTAAACCCAAGTATGCTTGCCAATAAACTTACGAAGCGTCTACATGTAATTGGTATTAATAATTTTTTTTTTATAATACAATCATATAGTTTCAAACATAAAAAATTGACACTTTTTGAGTAATTTGAAATACACAATTAATAATACACATCCGTAATGGTAACCAAAATTAGCAAGGTATATTGATATATTATAGCTAACAAGAAATAAAAATATTTTAATTTGCAAGTATGTATTTCTTTCTATTATGCCCCATAATCGATGTGCTTACGAAAATTTAAATATTTCAATAAAATCGATGAGTCTCAAGCAATAATATCTCGGGCTCTCACGTGATTTCCTGGCTGTCAGATGCTATGTTAGATGCTTGGCGGTATCGGCCACGATCACACATATTTTTATCATTATATTTATGATAAAAAGTTGGAAAACTATGGCTATATTTTCTGAAAGATTCAATAGTCTCAAGAAATACTTATCTGTAAACTTAATTTATCAAGGTTCTGACTGGAGGAAGTTACAGTGGTGTATAAAGTGCCTCAAAGAGCTTCAAAATATATTATTTATATGGTGTACCTTTGTTTGCTCGACTTGGCGGGGCACTGCCGTGTCCTCAGATCTATTTATAACGTAGTAGATATTATGTAGATATTTCTTTGATTTTTTTTTCTGAGTAAGACTTCTAACGTTAAAGTTGATTTACTATTCACTACTAATACTGCCATTGAATATTGTATTGTACTATCGAACTGCAATACTTTCGCATGCAATGCATTCTTGATGTGCTGATTTGCCATGCACTTGAGTTCGGCATAATCCCAAATTTCCGTCTGAATAAAAACTGTAACTAAGGCAGCAGTAGCTTTTAAAAATTTTTGTACGAATAATTTTAGAATTTAGCTCCAACACGCTGCCGCGTGTTTAGATTGTCGAATTTTCGTTCGTGCACAATTGATAGGCCACAAATAAAGATACAGGTATTTTACAGTGCACTTTTTGACAGCAAGTTTAGTTAAAGTTTAGTTAAGAAAGAAATTTATATACCTAAGTACTATGTTGACTATAAATGTTTTATTTGTATTTTTTAAGTGTACATGAACCAATAATATTAAAGAAATTCTAAGTAGGTATTATAAGTTCACTAAAATGCAATTGCAGTAAAAAGAATACTTTAATTTTGATTTTTATATCTGCAAGTCATTAATTTGTTGGCCAGATTTTAATTCTTTCCGGTGCACTTAAAGCTATTTGATCTTTTCTGGTCGAATTTACCGCCAAGTGCTAAACAACTTCTTTGTTTTACATTCGTTTAGTGGGATTTTATCGTCTTCCTGTAGGTAGTACCTTCGTCCCGAATTGCAAAGAAGTTTATATTGACAATTTCCATGTAGATTTGATTCAGTCGGGACTATGCTGGTACATATTCTATCTTCATCCAATATTCTTTACCTGCACGCTTTAGAATAGTAATGAAAGGTTTAAGAAGGAGTTCAAATAAACACAAAATATAAATATTTCTAAGGTATGAGCAATGTAATTATTAAGATTTTTTTATATCGTATTTCAAATTAAGCACGTAAACCGCAAGTTCGTCATAAAAATAATTTGATGAGAGTCCTTCAAAGCTATAGACTTTGGTTCCCTAAAAGAGACCAGTGTTTGGTATTTACATATAAGTATCTGTTATATTTTTTTCTCAATACATGAAGCTTATGGAAAGTGATTTAATAAATAGTCTAGATACAAATTATATAACATCGTTCATCTTTATTGAATCAAATCGATAATATATAAAGCAATTATAAGGAAAAACTATCAAAAATATCTTTGTACTCTAATTCTATCAAATCAAATCAAATGATGTGACTGAATCAGAAATGAGGAAATTCGTAGGAGAACAAAAGCCATTGACGTGGCCCAGCGGATTAGTTCGTTGAAGTGGCAGTGGGCGGGATACATAGCGCGACGAACCGATGGCCGATGGGGCAGAAAAAAGTGAAGCGTAGGACACGCATCCAAAAGGACTAAGGTTGCTGAAAAGCGCTGGATGCAGGCCGCTCTAGATCGGTAATTTTGGAAATCCTTGGGAAATTTTGGAAGCCTATGTGTAGTCGACAGTGGATGTTGTGTGGTTGAAATGATGATGATGATGAAATGTCTGCCGGTCAGTAAAAAACGACGGGTTGCACTCCGGGAGTGCCGGCAGAAGTGAAAACTTAAATATTAACGTTGTGCATTTTTGATATTTTGGAATGGTTAGGGAATAATTTTGCACGAATTGCTTTAATTATCAGTATAAAAATACTATCATTTATGTGGTAGAATACAATATTTATTTATTGCGCTATCGTACACAAACATGACAATTTATATTACATCAATTAAACACTTTATATACACGAATTTTACGAATACACAGCAGTGTGGCCACTACACAGAGTCAGCTGTCACTGTTACCATCCATGGATGCGCGTGGCACGCTGACATAAACACACATGATCATTCGCGCAACTATGCGCCGCCTAAACGAAACAGCAGACGTCTGCATACATTTTCGCCGCGCCGTAAAAAGAGAGGGGGATACTTCCTCTCCTACGCCGCGCTGGCTGTCTCTCTCTATCCGTCTTACGAATTTTCGATCAGGGTCACGTGTCCTGACGCCCTGACGCCCTGACGCCCCGATGCGAGTTGGCATTTCCAAAAAAAATTGGCATTTCCATACTCAAATGTGCTGCTGCCTGGGCAATTTGTATGGGAATGTTTTTCTGGTTCTTTAACTGTTATTTTAATTTCATTATACTATAGTGATCTAGTGTAGCCCGTGGTTCGATTTATTACGAGTAATGTCCCTTCCACGTTGTATATAAAAATGCTGTTCGTTAGTCTCGCTAAAACTCGATAACGGCTAAAAAGAATTGGTTAATTTTGGTTTTGAAATAAATATGAATGAATATAAGTCTAGAGCAGGTTTATATGGTGAAAAAATATTCAGGGAACATGCAGATCACAGTTCGCCGGGTCAGCTCATATTTGATAAGTAAGTATAGTAGCAGATTTCTTTTTCCTGAATTTTTCAATTGCCGTGTTATTTGCACGATTACCGAAATAATCTAAACATATGGTTAAAACAGTAATATTCTTCGACAGTCGGGTAAAAAATACGCATGAATTAATTTTATAACTTCAGCGCAGCAAAACTTTGTTGAATGATACTGGGACCGTTATTTCTCTGTCACTGTGTGGTTCGAATCGAAGGTGATTACACGACTGCACACGTTGCTTTGTTGAAGTTATGACTCACGGAAACTTGGCATAGGAGAACCTAGACACTAGTCAGGCTCAGAAACCTTTGTATAGCCTAGACAGGAAAATTTTATTAGTTGCGGCAATAACCGTACTTTCTTTACAACTTAGCAACGTCAAAATAGGCTTGCAATAAGTATCACTTTTGCCGTGGTTTTTTCTAAATTATTTTGACTTTACGTAACAATGTGTGTACATATGTACGTGTCTACACGTATTATTCAAGATAATATAATGTTCACTTATAAAAACATTTTGTGCTTTAAAGTTAATAAAAAATATAATACATATTATATTTTTTATTAACTTGCTTGTGATAAGCTGTTGGTGAGTAACGTAACGACACCACGGACCCGAGTGCTCCAGAAAACCGGTAGGGCCCTCTTCGCCGATGCTTCTTCTTCGGTCGGGGTGAAAACCCAAGAGGGCTCGCAGGGCTCTCAGCTTTGCATTGCCTGCAGAGAGGAGTCGTTAGAGCTATTGCTCCAGGGGTACAAGTGTTAAAGGGCATCATGCAACGAGTATCTTTGGAGAAACGGCAGCACACGTCTCGACGGCACTCAAGGGTGTCGAGAGGTGTGCTGCGCTTTTCTATTCTCGGCGCGTTTAAGGGGCCTATCTAGTGGGCGGCAAGCCACCACCTGCCTACAATAGTCAGTAATCATTTAAAGGCAGAACACGTTACTATTGTCCATTGCAATCTCATTCCATAACCCATAGACCTTTCCCTTTTTCTTGCAATAGTACTTTCTCCTGCTGAAGCCTATTCAAGGGCATACCTTTTACAGGTATATTCATTCAAGGGTTTTCGCGGGAGCGCCACATAACATCAACTTCTCCAAAGGGCCTCTACGCTTGGCTTGCGTCCACGCAAGCCTTTTAAAGGACCGGGGTGAAAATTGCCCCTGCACTCGACGCGCGAGCTTCATAATTCTGCCTAAGACACGGACAAAATGTTACGGCCAGTCGACGATAACATACGAAGGTGCGCGCCTTTTTAACAAGATACCCTCGGACATCAAAAATATTAATTCGTTTGATGTATTTAGCCAAGCACATAATTTCAATCTACTGAACTTGTCTGTTCTATTCTCTTTGTTAGTGTGACAATGAATATATTCATGTCTTGTATTTTATGTTCTCATGTAAGTGATGTAAAATATGTCTTTATGAGAATAAAAGTCTTTAAACCTAAACCTAAACCGGGGTGAAAAGACCCTTGATTCACAAAGGAGATAAATATTATTCAAGATAGAAAACAAAATAATCTACTTACCTGTATTACCTACAATTGGGTATTGGTATTGGCTTACTATAAATAATATTTACGTCATTATTACACCTGTATATACTTTCATCAAAAGCCAAAAATCATCTAAACAAGGTGTTTATTTGGGTCTTACATACTTATCCAGGCAAGCATTACATGTTCAGACCGCAGAGCGTGCCAGGCATTTATACATACATACATGAGATACTTTTGTCGTGGTCGTTGCGTAACGCTGGTATCGGTAGCTTTTCTTTAAAAAACAAATAAAATTTTAGTATTTACGTGTAGTGTAACAAGTAAACATGACATGTAAAAGTGCCTCGAAAGGTCTTATTACTGAATAAACATTTAATTTTTTTTTATTTCGCTCTTAGTGGTCAACTCTGTAAAATAAATGTTAATTATATTTACTGAATATTCCGCATTGATTGCTTTCATTTTAGGGTTCCGTACCCAAAGGCCAAAATGGGACCTAATTATTAAGACTCCGCTGTCCGTCTGTCTGTCTCTATGTCTGTCTATCACCAGGCTGTATCTCATGAATCGTGATAGCTAGACAGTTGAAATTTTCACAAATGATGTATTTCTGTTGCCGCTATAACAAAAATACTAAAAACAGAATAAAATAAATGTGATTTTTTTAAAGATAATAGGTACATATTATTATACTGGCCCGCATGGAGCCCTTCGTGCGCCAGTCCGACTAGCACTTGGCCCGTTATTTGTATTCAATATGTATCTAAAATCTCTACTATTTCAGAGATGGCATCGAATTTTAGGAAAATTAATTACATAACGTAATATGATTATATACTATATAAAAAAGTCACTAAAAATATTTAAAATCAAATAAAAAAACTTATCATGTAGTTTTTGATTTAAACTACCAATATCTAATTTTTTAAATCCAAAAATAAGGAGACAACGACACAGGCAAAAAGCAATATAGTCGGATGAAATATCTCTTCAAAGCAGCATTTTCTTTTGAAATTATATCTAGTAGAAATTTTGAGATTTCACTCGTAATTTACCAAATTGGAATCTATCTACTTCATAGAAACGTTTCAACAAATGTATATATTATTGAGTATATTATTACAAGTATTTATTTTTAACTAGCTTTCAATCATCATTTTACATAACGATTAACTAAAGTTTTAGCCAATCGCATTTGCATTGGTTACTTTAAAAACAATTTTTCGAACAAAAATGTAGGCCGTGATTCTTTAAATTCATATAACTTTTTTATTTACGGATTTAAATGAAACAAACATTAAATGTTAAGTGAAACTTATTCGAATACATTAGTGAAAACAACAAACGAATCGGTTCAGCCGTTTCTGAGATTAGCGTGTACAAACGCACAGACAAACATATCTCATATATCTTACATGTACAGACGATTTTATTATATGTATGATGATGATGATGATATGATAAAAAAGTATATCAAAATAAGGTAAATCAATGGAGTGTATTTTTAAACTGTTTTAAAAATACACTTCATTGATTTGAGTTTTTGCAAAACCAGTGAGTCTAAATGGGCAATGAGATCAAAAGAATTTGCAAGACATGGATTGCTCTTAAGCATAAATTATGGGAATTTTTCTTTTGGGTCGTGAGTAGACGGCTGGCTTAAATAAAGTAGCACTCTGTACAACGCTGGGCTAACATGATTTTTTTGAGGTCCAATGATGCCCTTATTCGAAATAAATTATTTGAAAGGAAACAAAGATGTCATTTAAAATTTAGGTCTCATAGAGCTCTAGATAACCCTTCAGCCTATTTTATTAACCGCCGACAAAAAAGATGGGTGTTATAAGTTTGACGTTAATGTCTGTGGCATAGTACCGCTCGAACGGATGGACCGATTTCAATGCGGTTTTTTACGTCTAGATCTAGAGCTCTATGAAACCAAAATTTTAAATGGTATCTCCATATCCTTTCAAATCTTCTCCTTATTTCCAATGGGGGCAGCACTATACCCCGAAAAATTCATGTATCCTCGCATCTTGTAGGTTATTTCAGTAACTATGCATAGACACAGAACAGCATTATCTCAGTCTTTACAACATTACTACCTAAGCTTTTTTAAAAGTTTCCGCCCTTATCTTGGTCCTGCTTAAAACCGTATTTTTGATAGGGGAATTCAGCAAAGCTATGAATGGTTTAGGCAAAGTGTACGCCTGCTAGGTCCTCCTCTTTCTCTGAGTTAAGGTCCATGTCCAATGACTTTGGCTCTCATGACGTGCATGAATTTTCGCTTATGTTAAAAAAAAGTATAACAGAAGAAATATGGAACAGATGTTAACTAGATGACATTTCATATAAATTTAAGAGCGACGCTGTTGTCGGTGGAGTTCCATTCCTGACTGTTCTCAGCCAGCCTTTTGACGTCTTGGTACGACACCACTCCTACTTTCTCCTTTATTTCCTTTATAAAGCTGTGTCTGGGTTTTCTCCTCCCTTTCTTTTTTCTGTTTTGCCCTTCTATTATCGTCAACATGAATTCGTCGTTGCGTGCCGTACCAAGTGTCCCAATTCCTCGCCTATTTTCGACAGCTTTTATTAATTGCCTCCTTTCGCTTGTTCTGTCTAGTACATCTGTATCTGTAATCCTGTCCTACAAGCTAGATGAAATGTATTATTATGGTTAGAAAACCAAACTGCTAAATCGATTTTGATTCTATGGGTCTTATCCGGATATCGTTTAAAGTAACAAACCAAAATTTACAGCAAAATTGACAACCTCCTTTTTTTGAAGAAGAAAATACGATTGTGTTGTTACTGTTTTGTTCTAAGATTTAAGTACGGCCGATTTAATACCTGGACCAAGGTCGCTGGAAAGCGCTGGATGCAGGCCGCTCTTGATCGGTCATTTTGGAAATCCTTGGGAGAGGCCTCAGTCCAGCAGTGGACGTTATGCGGCTGAAATGATGATGATGAATATAATACCCAATTCATGTTATATTATTTTTTATTTAAACCCGCTAACAATAAAATAGGAAAGTACGTGTGTTTAGTAGGTATATGAGACGCATCACAATTTATTTTGTTTACTTTCTTAATGCATATAGAATAGTCACTTTGCATACAAAGTGGGTCTCCTAATGTTTGAAGTCATAGTCGTTCTAAACGCTGTATAAACTTTAATTAACATCTTAGACCTTAGCATTGAATACAATAAAATTAACTATTATTCGGGACTCTGATGAATAAAAAATATATTCCATTTTGTATAATTTCTCAGGATAAGTTTTTTTCTACAAATTTAATTTTAACTTTGGTAAAAAATATTTATATATTCCACATGCGTTAGTCTTAGTAAGGTTTATGTATAACTCTAAATGGTAGGTACTTGTATATTTTTTGTTATATTTTAGAGTTTGTCAAAAGGTGAATTCTTCTTCACTTCGCTCGAAGTGTGGTCGACGGTCGTACATAATAAATATAATACCTACCTAATGATTACTGAGAGCTTCCCGTGAGACTCCTTTTCTTAAATTTCATAAACAGATCACTACATGCGCCGAACATGAATATGAAGAAAATAGCATTAGATTCATTGCTTCACCGTATCTTAGGACCTTGAACTTGGTGGTGTGTTATATAAATATCATATCGACACGATAACTATAACTTGGCATGGCACACTTTTAGATCTACTTGACTTACGACCAGTTCTACACTGAATGAATGTAAAGCTTTCTTAGGAGCAAGCTCAATTTGTGTGCTAAGTCCTTTTTAATTAATTATGCACTAAAAACTAAAGCCTGACAACGGGAAGATTCTTGCTAAAAAGTACGTTTATATAGTTAATGCAAGCACAGCAGTGAGAAACAGCTAATAATGTATATATTTTTGAAATGTGCCAATTATTTCATTTAAAATCCTAGTCTATTTTTTTCAATTTTTTATAACATAATTTTGAGTCTCAAAATATTATAAATAAGACTTACAATAATATTTCACGAGAACAAAATAGAAAATCCCCTGGTTAGTATGTTCTGCACATAGAAACAAACAAATTTTATAATGTTTTCGCTGTCGACAATCCGGCTACAAATAAGTTTAAGTATGTGGTGGAGATAGCTCTCGCTTGAAGGATTGCAAGTGCGGGTATTTTATAGTAAGTATTAAATTGACTTATGACTATAATGCAATTAAACTAAGTAGAGATTTGTCTTGTAAATAGGTAAGCGTTAAAGTTTCTTGAATTGAAAATTATAATTTATTTTATAGATTATATTCTTCAACATATTTACCTAATCTAATACAAATTAAAGTTTCAATTAGCGTTTACAAATCGAAACAAAACGTACGTGCATTCGACCCCAATAAACTTCGCGATCACAATTCTAGGTAATAGTTCTGACAGAGCATTTTTTGTTTCCTTATTTTTTTATCGGCAAAAACATTTATTACCTGGCTACGGTACGGTAGGGGCGAACAAAAAAGACAAATGTTCCGAAGTTTCATAGCGATATCATCCCTACGTATCGAAGCGAGGGATGTGAGATTAATTTAATTTATTCGGCAGACGTGGCGAGCCAGTCAGCCCTATTTCCCGATTCTGATTAACGCTAACCGAATGGTTAAGTCCTGACTCATGCCATCGGTACTCGTATTTAAGTCGATACCCATCTTTCATTCGTGTTAAGGCGTGTACGACATAGAGGTCCTGAATAATTTTATCGAAACTCTACGTAACTAGGTACTAATGCTTTATAAGTGTTTGTTGATTCTTCCATTTACAAACGTTCGAAATCATAATCGTCTATATGTATGATTAAAAAATATCTTCAGAGCAGGATTAACTGGAACCTGGAACCAGTTAATGTACAAAATCTAGCTTTTCCTATCCAACTGGCAAGACAGTTGTTAAATTATTTTTCATCTCATCTATTCGAAAAACGATTTTATCATCCCAAAACTTATATTATTTTAACATGTAATTGTTTGCGTAATCTTTAATACTGTTGGTGCTCTTCGAAAAAATATTTCTTAGTATTTATTTAATGAAACCAATACAAAATAAAGGTTAGTAACTGTCGGTTGAACACTGATTAGGTACTTATGTGTAAGTGTTCTACTATTTTTATAGTCTGATTTGTATTTGCAAATTTTTCTTATGAAATAGAATCACTCCGTATGAGTAGGTATACATAAAATTCAATTAAACTTAGGATTACATAAGAGTATGATAAGCTTTATCAATAATTTGGTTTATTTTTGGCGGAATCATAGATAATGTTAAGAAATTATTGTGGTAAGGGTAATTATTCAGAAGAGGGGGGGGGGCTCTACCTTTTTTTGGCATAGGCGAGTGTAATTATTATTCGCCTTACTACGTGCTTATCCAATCTTTCTATTTTTATCGTAATAGACATTTCTCTAATTTGCCTGATACTTATCTTCGAGGGTAACATCTTATTTCGCAAATGAGATTTTTCTGATATCAATGAATACGTCGAAATAGGCAGAAATTAAAGAAGTAATAAGGTAGATATGGCAATTAACGCTTTCTGTTAAATTCTGTTAAATCATACCCAAATTACATAAATAATTGTACTTACGTATTATGTGATTACGCGTTATAAAAAAATAATACGCATTCGGAAAATAAATAAAAACCACAGTACAAAACTTTAATCATATGTAAAATATGGAATTACCAAGTTATTTATTTATTTACAGATAAAAGCTATTGTTTCTGTTCTTATCAATAACTTGTGGTTTTACATAATTAATAGTGTTTTCCTTTATGTGCCTTACATTTAGTAATGGACTGCAAAGCATTACTCATGTATATTTTAAGAAATATGTTAATTTTTTCCTTGTTGAACCTAAAATACCTGTATCTAATAAAAGGTTTATGTTTATTAGAAAAAAGATACAATAATTGATAAGAAAATTAATTAATAGTGGTCTAATATCCATCAACAGAAATTATAAAGAAGAGGGGGCAAATTACCCCTCTCAAATTTTTTATTAATATTTGGGAGCAAAATGGGCCCTCAAAATTTTTAACACAAAAAATTTTTGGGAGGTAAAATGGGCTGCCTAGACTTTGAAAAGCGAAACTGATTAGTAAAATTTTTGTATTTTAGAAATTAAAGAATTATATGATAAGGGACAAACTAGGTTACGAGTTCATAAAATATAGTTATTATTTCAATTCATTTACAACAATCACACGTGTATTTACAGACATTTTTATTTTTAACTCCAGCACATGAATCGTGGGCCCAAATATAATGTGGGTCCCATTTTACCCCCCCCCCCCTCTCCCTGCCTGTAAATCTTAATATCTGAATAAGATAAAGAAAATCACTTATTGATCAGTGGCCACTACAATCAGCGAAACTTATTTTTAATAACAATAAGTAATAAATTAATATTGCACAATAGTTTAGCTGTAAGTTCCTTGAATTGACAACATTTAAAAAAATTTTATGTTCACGTTTTATATTTTTTGTTTTTCCTAAAATTAAATTGTTTAAAATCTCTCCATTCTAAAAGAGCGTAAGTACAAGAGTTAGGATGTAACGAGTTTACATCTTTGCCATACATTATAATTAAAAAATAAAACTTTTACTGACGTCTATAGAGTTTTGTAGCAGTAAGATATCGATATCGATACAAAAACTTACGTATCGTAAAATAGGGTTACTTTGATTAATTTAAAAATTCAAACGCTTCTATCTCAGCTATTTTTGGCATGAAAATATTATATTGACGACTTGGTATGTGGAAAACAAATGGCATTAAAATTATGCTTGTAATACTCGACAAAAATATATTTGCCCCATCATCTCTGTACTTGAAATGGGGTTTTTGGGTAACCCACGTTTTTTAACGGATTCTCATAGTCGCCCCTTACAGAAATTAAGAACAGAAAGAAAAAATGTTTCACTTTTTAAGTTACAGCGTTTTAAAGTTAATTGGGGCAAATTTGACTGAAAATAAAAACAAGGGCTCCGGCGTACACGCGTTCAGAAATTTGGAAGATTTAATTAAGAAACCAAAAAAAAAACTATCATAAATGTCACCTTGTGTTTTGAAAGTCGCCCTATTTTAGGGTAGCATTTTTCCTTACTTCATTTTTTTATAGTTTTTAAGACCTGGATGTCAATATTATTTTTATTTAACCTGAAATATCAATCATATAAAGGAAATATTAGCATTTCGTCACCAAACTATGTAATCATTTTAATGCATGTGTATTTTTTCCAATCCTAATTCTACTTTACTGAAAGAACTATCGATATTAGATGGTCTTCTTATCGAACTGATACTTCCATAGACAACACTACTATTATCTCTCTCTCTCACTCGTGATGTCAGTTGTCAGATTGACGCACACGTCAATTGACAGCTGACAGCTTGACATAATTTTTTCACTTTTAGATGTTCAAGTTTAAGGCGTAACCTGTTAAATGCCTATATCCATGTACTTTTGAGTTTTTTTATTTATCTCTAAAAATATAACTCTCTCAAAAATCCTATTTTTAACAACATTTATGTATATGTACAGTTTTAAGAATTTTGTAATGTAGATTTTTTTAAGTATTCAATTTTATATTTCAGATTATGAATATTAATCAAAATGTCAATATTGTGGTTATTCAATTTCTGGAAACACCACCTGATAGTGATATCAATAACTTTGAATGTGTACCAATGTCTTGGGTGAAACGTCGTTCACTTCATAACAATACTGCAATAGTTTCATGGTCTTGGATGGAAAAATTCAGAATCTTAAAACTTATTAAAAATAATAAAGCTCCCAGTAATCGATGGCTTTCATACTCGGTTAAAATTCTACTTTTGACAAATTTGCATATTTTATTTTATTAGTCTTTTTAATTTCAATCAGGAAGAAAATATTTACGCTTCACTCAGATTTTAACTGTGAAATCTTTCGTTTTGCTCTGGATTCAAGTAGCGCTCTCACCTTAAAAATATTACCTTAACCCCTAGTAGCGCAATTTTTTATTTATTAAGATTGTAATCGGTAGATACACGTTAGATATATTTTTATATTACTATAGTTACAGTAGGGTAACATTTTAAAATGCACTATTTTTTATATTTAATCGAGTAAGTATATATCTTCCGAATCAAGGGTACTTCTTTGCTTGAAATGTCACATACATCAGTACCAAAAGGCAAAATGAGCGTAGCGGCACAATTACTTAGGAGCGGGCTTTTTTCGCCATGAAAAAAAACCCGAAATATTGAACAAATTTATATTTGATAAGATGAAATCTATTGTTTTATAAAAAAAATAATTTCCCCTATTTCAGTATTTAATAGTAAAGACATTGAAATATGTCTCAAAAATATTAAGACATATTTCAATTTCTTTGTCAATTATTCTTAGTTATTGAATAAAACTTCTCCCAAGGCAATTCACAGAATTTAATCTTATTTTTTTCTATATAGGCAATTTGTATAAATCGTGTTTGATTAAATTCCGTAAGAGACTCATAAAATATATTCTTAACTTCAAGTATAATGCAAAACAAATGGCAAATTCGTAATTCTTAAAAGCAACAAATGGTCAAATGATTTTGTAAAATTTCAAATTGTTTCAAATTTATTTTTTCTTGAATGTATAAATTTCAAAATTAAAATATGTGATGAAAAATTTAATTTGTATATAATCCGAGGATTGTAACGCTGTTAAAAATCAATAATTGAAACAAAGCATTCTTCACTTTAATGAACTTTACATTCACACACACACACTTCTAAATAGTGGCTAATATCTAATGAAGTGCTTCAAATGCGTGTGTACTATGTGATGAGAAAATTCGTCAGATGATTCGAAGTTATGGTAGCACAATTGGTAGTGTCGTGGGCTCGAATCCGAAATTTTTAATCACCGGTTTTAATTTTGATAATAATCCGAACATTATAATTCTGTTTAAAATCAATAATTGTGTCATAAATTTGTTTTGAGTCGCATTTTGCCTTCATAGTATCTTACTTCGAGCATAAATTAGGCCACTTTAATGTTTCGTGCATCGAATCTGCGGAACACTTTGGGGTGTTCCGGCAAGGTTCAATAGTTTCCAATTTGCCGGAAGGGATAATATGAATAAGTAATTAAACTTACCAAGTTTCGTGGCCCAACACTAAGATACGAGTATAACATGCTAAAAATACCCAATTGTGTTTTGATTTTGTTCAACGTGTATTTATATGCCATAGTGTGCATTGGTGCATTGGGTTACTTAGATGCTTTACACGATGGTGAAAACTGCATACAAATTCGTTGAAAATTCTGAAATATTAAGGACAAAAAGAGTTTGAAGATCTTGTTTTTGTTGAAGAAATCTTTGTGCCATTTGTGGTCACTCATCCAAGTACGGACCACGCCCGGTATCGCCTAGTAATGCGTACTCCCACCGTCCGGTCCCATCGAGCTCGTCACACAGAGGGTATACCCTAATCATGAGCTGCTTCTTTATTGTTCAGTTTAGAGCCATTTTGTCTACAAATTCTTTAATTATAATATAATATTTATGTTGCACATCTGTTATGTTTCAATTGACAATTTTAGAACGGATTCCTAATCCATGGATCACACAGTGACAGAATTTACATTGTTTTAATATCACCTAGGCAGGGTAGTTGTTTTATTATCTAGACATTTTGGTCTTAGGACGGACAAAGTCTACTTATTGGTTTAGCCAACTTGGTAGGTCTAAGGGGACAAGCTCTTGTTGACTTGCTTTGTCTTCGAGGTTCAATCCAAAATTCATTCCGATTGAAATCAAGTCATTTTTATTCAGACTATAAATTTTCATGTTAATACAATTTTTAGTTTAAGAGAAAATTCAAGATATAAGAAGAGAGCCTGGTCAGGTATCTTGGTACTTGACTGTAAGTACATTTATTACAACTCACTCAAGAAATGTTTTATTTATAGCTTTTTACCGTTGTTGAATGGCTTGTAGCTACCCATCATGATTCGTACTTAGTAAAAGGTAGCTAGCTATAGGAAGTTCCTTCTATTCCCCAATTCAAGAGCTAGCAGGGATACGATTGAAAGGTTTTCATGTAACAGAATGTCCACGAGAAGGGAGAAGAATACCGTATCAGTGGGAGAGTTAGACAGAGAATTGTACGCAGCGTCACATTTTCTATATTCATATAGAATTTAATTGTAACAAGTTTTAGTCTGTAAATTTTCTATATACATATAGAATTTAATTGTAATAAATTTTAGTCTGTAAATTTTCTATATGCATATAACTGGCACTGGACTGTATTATCTTGGCATTTATTTGGTACTATTTTGTCTGTTGCAAAAACATATTATATTTTTGCATGCTGGAAACAGCAAGTGTACAATCCTGATATAATGTACTTATAACACCGATATTGTACGTCACTTATGCAAATAAATTTCATTTCATTTCATTTCACATCTAAGACGGGATCTTTAGTTTGAAGTTTTGGGGCAGTGTACACGTGCACAGAACCGGTCGCCGGACGGGGGCGGTTCTCTCTGAACTGCCGCCGAGCGCGAACTGGCTCTCGATGACTAAGCACGGCTGCATAACTGATTTATAAAGGTCGCCAGATTCCTGCGCCGCTCGAACAGATTGTGCCGACTGAATTTAATTGGGCTATGGAAACGCTTGTAAAGTTACATTTCTACACAGGGATGGTATTTTATCTCATTACATTCTCGAACGTGGACAAAGTTGCCTATTAAAAAAATAACCGGCCAAGTGCGTGTCGGGCCACGCACTGTGAAGGCTTCCGTAGTTGCGAATACCCACATTGAGTTCATGCCACTAAAAACTCCTAAAAACTAATTTTCTATTGAATTTGTATGAACTTTTCCTTTTGGGAGTACATTTTATTAGTCGGTCGCTTATAACTTTTTGATTTGTAAACCCTACTTAGCTCTGATAGGTTTCCTTTAAACTTCGTTATATGTACTACTGCTGTGAATTTTTTCATATGTCCATGTATAACCGTTTAATAGATAGATGGGGGGACTCTCGACTCTAACAAAAATTTGCAATATTAAAGCATATATTTCAAAAACGGACCCCTAAATCGAAAAATGATGTTCACAAGCTCACTTATAAAAGACCTATTCAACGATACCCCACACGATGGGTTAGTCAAGAAAAAATCAATTGACTTAGTAGTAAATAGTAGAACGCTGGTAGGTATGTAAAAATATACAATTTAATTTGTCAATTTGAAATTTTGGTAATATACTTGATACCTAAGTTAATACGGTATTTGAATCATATCAAAAAGTAACTGAAAATTTCATTTGATAATCGATATTTTTGCAAAATTGTAAACCCCATTTGCAGTCTTTCAGACGTGAGCGGCGCTAATTGAGGTCGTTGAACTAATTCAATTATTCCGCTAAGAACTGCACAGTCATAGCTAGCACTGAGTCTGGTAGGTACCCAACTCGTTTTAACACCTGAATGAAAAAGGGGTTTAATAGTTTTAACAACTATCATGTCACAGGCCTACTGGAAGAGATCTCTTTTGAGATAAGTAGTGCCTTTGTACAATTTATATTTCATGTATTCTCTGTATAAATTTTCCGTGTACATAAATTGGTAAATAAATAAATAAACTATTTATCCTCGTTTAAAGGATAAAAAATCATAATTAATTGCCATTATGTTTAAATAATCGTTATAATTACCACGTGACCTTTTTAGGGTTCCGTAGTAAACCAGGAAACCTTATAGATTCGCCAAGTCTGCCCGCCCGCGGTTCAGAGACCATAAGTACTCGAAAGCTGTAATTTTGCATAGGTATGTTTATCAAATATAGCAAAAAGAGATTTAAAAAATAATTGATGGAATAATTTCTTTGTAGCTTCCATACGTCATTACATGTGAAGTGGGAGTCAATTTGTTTTTCTCGACTTACCCATCGTGTGGGTGGTATCGTTGAATAGGTCTTTCAAAAATATTGTGAGCTTGCGAACACCCTTTTTCTTTTAAGGATCCATTTGTATGTGGACACGTGAAACAATTCATGGAAGTGTGTACATATATGGTTATTGGAGTTTAAAGGAAAACTATCGGAGCTGAGTAGGGTTTACAAATAAAAGGTTAAAAACGAACACCTTATAAAATGTACTTAGTAAAAAAAAAAAACATACAAATTCAGTTAAAAATTTAGTCGTCGGCAGTTGGTCGGTTATTTAGAGAAGCGTTTTACCTAATGGTAAAATTGAAAATAAATATTTATGTTTTTATCTTATACGTCCAGGTGTAGACTTCTTGTAGCTGATAAAATGACAAAAAAAGTATATAAACGGAACTTGGTATGTGGTATGTGTAAGTGGCTAACTCTGATGTCAGATTTTCAAGCTACCGAACGGCTTCTGATATAGATTGACGACTGCCATACAACAATGCCAGCCGGGATCAACAACGGCCGGAATCTCTGGGTGGCCGCGAATAGCACGGTGACCGCTACGCCACGGAGGTCGTCTTTTTGCCCATTTTTAAAAATATTGTTTTATTCATAAAAACATTGATTTAAAACACTATCAAAGTACACCGATGTGAATTCCCCTAGCCTATCCGTGTTTTATTATCATCACTTGGGTCCCACTCTAGAACTACCAGCAGGACTTTCGAGAATTATTGTAACACATAGCAGACTAAGCAGTCCAACACCAATGAAGTCTCTGAATTGAAATATTTACATTAGATTTGTAATATTGTATGTTCCTCTATTATAATAAAATATAAATATATACGGACAAATTACACAGATTAGGGCCGTAACAGACGCGGCGCAAGCTGCGCCGCGTAACATCTAGTGATGGGCGGCGATGCATAAATACTCAATCAACCCATTTGAGTATTTACTCAGTAGATTGAGTAAATACCCGATAAATATCCTAATTTATCCATTTGGTGAGTAGATTGATTTATATGAGTTGCGACTCATATTTTTATTCATATTCATTACTAGCTTGTGCCCGCGGCTTTGCTCGCGTAGGGGTGTAATTTATCAAAATCCTTTTTTAGAGGATGCCTACGTCATAGTAGCTTTATGCATGCAAAGTCTCAGCCCGATCGGTTTAAAATTGACAAAGTTTCATACAAAGTTTCATCCCCTATTTTATCCCCTTGGGGGTAGAATTGATCAAAATCCTTTCTTAGCGGATGCCTACGTCATAACATCTACCTGCATGCCAAATTTCAGCCCGATCCGTCCAGTGGTTTGGGCTGTGCGTTGATAGATCACTATGTCAGTCAGTCAGTCACCTTGGAGTTATATATATTTAGATATATAGATATATATTTAGATTTCTTGGATAGTGTTGTTGACGACGCCACCAATTATCCAGTTGAGTTTCTTAATTCACTTGCAGCAAATGGACTCACGGCTCACAAAATAAGTCTTAATGTCGGAGGGCCAATAATGCTGATGCGAAATTTGACTCCGCCGAAACTGTGTAACGGAACCCAACTTAATATCTCAGCACTGTATGCCGAAGTTCAGCGGCTGAATTTCAGCCAATGCATGCCTGCAATGTTATTTGCTGCAATGTTATTTGCATTACTAGCAACACATAACGCCGAACTTCCGATGCTTTTGCCTGAATCGGACCCGTACCCGTACCCGTACCCGTACCCGTACCCGTACCCGTACCCGTACCCGTACCCGTACCCGTACCCGTACCCGTACCCGTACCCGTACCCGTACCCGTACCTGTACCCGTACCCGTACCCGTTCCGCTCCCGCTCCCTCTTCCGCTCCCACTCCTGCTCCCGCTCCCGCTCCCTCTCCCGCTCCCGCCGCCGCCGCCTCCGCCGACGCCGCCGCCACCGCTTCCGCCGACGCCGCTGCCGCACCTTCCGCCGCCGCCGCCGCTGCCGCCGCCGCCGCTGCCGCCGCCGCTGCCGCCGCCACCGCTTCCGCCGACGTCGCCGCCGCCGCTTCCGCCGCCGCTGCCGCCGCTGACGCCGCCGCCGCCGCCGACTCCTCCGCCGCCGCTGCCGACACCTCCGCCACCGCCGACGCCGCCGCCGCCGCCGCCGCCGCCGCCACCGCCTCCGCCGCCGCTGCTGCCGCCACCGCTGCCGCTTCCGCTCCCGCTCCCGCTCCCGCTTCCGCTTCCGCTCCCGTTCCCGTTCCCGTTCCCTCTTCCACTTCCGTCACGCACTGGCATCACTCACTTACTGTAAGCTTTAAAAGTCTCAGCAGACTATGCCGAAGTTTAGTGTCTAAAGTTCGGTGGGGATGACACACTAAATAAGCTGAAGTTCAGCTGCTGAAGTTCAGTGGAAACGCCGGACAGTAGTGATGTGCCGATATGAGAATTTAATCTTCCGTCTTTGGCGCGTCTGCGGCGAATGGAAACGGGAGTGGAAGAGGGAACGGAAGTGGAAGAGGGAACGGGAACGGGAACGGGAGCGGAAGCGGGAGCGGGAGCGGAAGCGGCAGCGGTGGCGGCAGCAGCGGCGGCGGAGGCGGTGGCGGCGGCGGCGGCGTCGGTGGTGGCGGAGGTGTCGGCAGCGGCGGCGGAGGAGTCGGCGGCGGCGGCGGCGGCAGCGGCGGCGGCGGCGGCGGCGGAAGCGGCGGCGGCGACGTCGGCGGAAGCGGTGGCGGTGGCAGCGGCGGCGGCAGGGGCGGAGGCGGCGGCGGTGGCGGCAGTGGCGGCGGCGGCGGCGGCGTCGGCGGCGGCGGCGGCAGCGGCGGCGGCGGCGGAAGGTGCGGCAGCGGCGTCAGCGGAAGCGGTGGCGGCGGCGTCGGCGGCGGCGGCGGCGGCGGGAGCGGGAGAGGGAGCGGGAGCGGGAGCAGGAGTGGGAGTGGAAGTGGGAACGGGAGCGGAACGGGTACGGGTACGGGTACGGGTACGGGTCCGATTCAGGCAAAAGCATCGGAAGTTCGGCGTTATGTGTTGCTAGTAATGCAAATAACATTGCAGGCATGCATTGGCTGAAATTCAGCCGCTGAACTTCGGCATACAGTGCTGAGATATTAAGTTGGGTTCCGTTACACAGTTTCGGCGGAGTCAAATTTCGCATCAGCATTATTGGCCCTCCGACATTAAGACTTATTTTGTGAGCCGTGAGTCCATTTGCTGCAAGTGAATTAAGAAACTCAACTGGATAATTGGTGGCGTCGTCAACAACACTATCCAAGAAATCTAAATATATATCTATATATCTAAATATATATAACTCCAAGGTGACTGACTGACTGACATAGTGATCTATCAACGCACAGCCCAAACCACTGGACGGATCGGGCTGAAATTTGGCATGCAGGTAGATGTTATGACGTAGGCATCCGTTAAGAAAGGATTTTGATCAATTCTACCCCCAAGGGGATAAAATAGGGGATGAAAGTTTGTATGAAACTTTGTCAATTTTAAACCGATCGGGCTGAGACTTTGCATGCATAAAGCTACTATGACGTAGGCATACCCTAAGAAAGGATTTTGATAAATTACACCCCTACGCGAGCGAAGCCGCGGGCACAAGCTAGTTAACAATAATTTGCGTCATAAGTTCTTTATTAATTGATTTTTAATTTTTTGGTGTCAATATGGCGCGTTCACATAACCAAGAATTTTCTGGTGTGTTATGCTCTGAAGGTCGGCAAATACTGAACTTATAAGTTCTACTTCGGACGAAACAACTTTTTTTTTAAATTTCAGTGTACAGACACATTTTTTTTACACTTTTATTATAGTATACATTTAGTATGTTTTTGTTCAGCGGCAACAAAAAACATCATCTATAAAAATTTCAACTGTCTAGCTATAATGGTTAATGAGATACAGCCTGGTGACAGACAGACAGACAAACAGTCGGACGGTCTAAGTAATAGGGTCCCGTTTCTATGGAACCCTAAAAATCGAATAAAATAAGTATTTATCGGGGGCTTCCATACTACAAACGTGATTTTTCATAGATTATGGTACGGAACCCTTCGCGCGCGTCCGACTCGCGCTTGGCCAGTTGTATTATAACTCAACAAAAAGTTCTCATCAGACTTAACAACTTTTGCTAAGGCGGCATTTTAATATATCTTATAGGTTAGCTGGACCATTATAGTTCTGCATCATGTGTTCCATTTTCCAAAATCAATTATAGCCTATATGTTGCCCAGGCTTCACAGCTATATAACAAAAAAAGTTTCATTCGAATCCGTCCAGTATTTCCGGAGATTAGCGTGTACAAACAGACAAACAGACAAACAGACAAACAGACAGACATTTTTTTTTATTTTCTTACTCTATTACTATATCTCCATCGCCCCAAATATTTTTTTTTGAAAAATTTTCAATGTACAGACACATGTTTTTTACTCTTTTATTATAGTATAGATTTCATAACAATTTTGAAACTTAAATTTAGCATACACTTGCAATTCTTGTCGGAAAGTATGTGCGTACGCCATAATATGCTTAAAATGTAGGTAAACGTTATATGCGACGCTAAATTATATGAAAATACCATACTAATCATACATTGAAAGTAGACTTCTTTGACTAATTATCATTTTTGGTGGGAGGTGTGCATAGACGTAATTTTACATAAAAATAAGTAAACAGACATCAAATGCGATGTCAATACATGAGCACGCTTTATTTACTCTATTTATTAAAGCTAGTGAGTAAATACTCAAACGGGTAGATTGAGTACTATCCACTGCCCATCTCTAGCTGTTACGCGACGCAACTTGCGTCCGTCTGGTCTGGCACTTATAAGCTAGCTCCAAAGGAAGTTCAAGACTTGTGTTATTATGAGATACTTTTTTTTTTATTTTTATTTTTTTACGGAGGAAAGATCCCTGTTACGGATACCCGTCAGCCTGCGGGGGAGGCTGTCGGGTTATGTGGGACTCCACGCCAGAGCGACGTGCCTACCCACTAAAAAACCTCCGGAGTTCCATCTCGACCGCTTTTGCCGGGGACACGGGAACGGAAATACATCCGCGAACCCCGGCGCGGCTGGCCGCCAAAGCGGCCCCTCGGGGGCGTCACAGCGCCCCCCCACTTACCAAGTCGGCGCGTCCGGAACTCACGGACGCGCCGTACCTCCTCGGCCCAATTGAGAGGCGGTAAACTCCCTCGCAGTCCACCGCCTGTGGACCCATGGGAGCCAGATAAACCGGCTCCCAGCGGCGGAGAAGATGAAAGGCTCCGCCGCTTGCCTCTCGCCGCAAACGCGGTGCGGCACCGCTCGGTCGCGGAGGATAGGGAAAGCGGCAACGTAACACCGACACTCCTCCTCCGCCGCGACCGATCTCCTACCACAGCCACGGCGGTGTAGCCCCGCCTGAAGCGCCGGGAGGGCAATGAAACATTCCCCTCCCGGCGGCTCCACCCCGGGTGGGGGGAGAACTTTCCACTCCCCCGCCGCCCCATTGGGCGCATCCCTAAAGGCTCAAGGCCGAAGCCGAGCCCGCAGGAGCGCCCCTCCTCGGGTGGGGGGAGAACTTCCCACTCCCCCGCCGCCCCAATGTGAGCGCTCTCTGCTGGTGGACGACAGCAGGAGCGCCCCCTCGCGGGTTCCTCTTAGCTTCCCCGTGGCCACCGGCTACCACGGGTACTGAACCCCCCCGGTACGACAAACCGGGAACCCATTGGGGGGGGTTATTATGAGATACTAACTCAACGATACTTTATTTTATAACAAATACAAATACAGATAAACATCCAAGACCGACTTCAATCTGAAAAAGATCATTTTCAATCTTTACCTGACTGGAGATCGAACCTGGGATCACCAGTGTGACCACTTGGCCACAGAGGTCTTCAAAATTTGTTCAATATCTTTTATTCATGTCAATCGGTCTGTGGTCCGGGTCAATCACTGTTGACCGCATCGATAATTCACTGCCCTGCACAATTGTTTTCTATTTCCTTTGACATTCAGACATGTGATAGAGGTCTAGAATTCTCGGTCCATCCGGCCCGATGTCCTTCTGTAAACTGATCATCCCATTTTATTGAACAGTTTGCCGTCGATCAAACGTTACGTTTTGAACTTTATATGGTCCGTTCACTTTAAGAAATAGAGTTGTTCTAATAAATACAGGGTCTTGTTAGATTTGTATGACTATAGATAGGTACGTACAACAATGGGCCACAAATCGAGTGTTATAAAATAAGTTTAAAAGCCCTAAAAACGGGTACCAGCCAATCCGGTTGAAATAGATTACTATAGGTTTTTTAATAATATATAAAGAATAAGTCATGACCTCTCCTACCTACATTATTTTGAAGTTGGTTTCTTCTAGGTTATATAACGGATATATAATGTTTGAATGTTTTTTAGTTAAAATACTTGATAAAGTTGGGCGTTTCATATCAAGTTTAAAATCCGACAAAAGAATTGAGATTTAAATGGCCGCCAAGTTCTTTGGAGAATATTGAACTATATTTATAAGAATCCTAACATTTGACCCGACTATCAAATCTACGAAATTCAATGTTTTTTGAATTTTTCCTTTGCATACGCGTAATAGTCTACCTAGATGCCAAATATCAATTTTACAGGCCATATGGAAGTAGGTAACTTTTTTGATGGTGGATAAGCGGTCAATCACATTTTTCGGGATTTTTAAACGTTACTATATCAATAACTCTTTAAGCTACATTATTGAAATTATTGGATTCGAGATGAGCTAGACGATTTTTATGTATAAGCTAAATATCATGTATTTGGGTTAAATAGGTTTCGAGTTGTGAAGGGGTCAAAAGTAGCTCGAAATGGTTCGTGTAAATACACACGGCTTCTGCGTTGCCAGTTCCTATTTTTTTTGAACTTGGCTCTGATAAGCTACCGCGTGTCTACGTATCGGGAATACGTGCGTAATCGTAAAAAACAAATAAATCTACTTATTCTTTTTTTTCCAAATACCTCAAATATCACTGTAACAATTTTTTTTCAAAGATATTTTGTTGGATAGAAAATTTTCGGATATCAACGTTACTATATCACTCGGCAAGTGTCCATATATGATACCGAGCGCGATTTGACTAGGGAGCGCTGAGGATGCAGTCTCTCAATGCATATCAATCGGGCTCATTTGAATGCATTTCGCAGGGCCGTTGGGTTTGTTTGCAGACACTTTGACGACTTCATATGAACTGAGTTTAATCCTTGGTGAGCAAAACTAAATCTTGAAACGTTCGTATATACGAGAGGGTACATGTGCGTTTAAAAATTTGCAAATACTTTTTACCCATTTCCATAAGAAACAAAGGCTGCAATCAGCTCGGTTGTGGACGCGTATGTACTTAAAGTATGTACTGAACCACAGGTAAATAGATATTTATTCATCTCATCTACTTGAAAAACTATGTTTTCATCCCAAAACAGTTGGAGCTAAAGTTACTGCAAAGTGAAAAAGAAAATTTCTAGGGAATAAAACTTAAAACCAATTTAAAAATTGAATACGAGGGTAATCTATGTAACATCAAGTATAATGTTGGCAGTTAAGCAAAAAAAAGAGGAATTTTGTTTTGAAACAATAAATAATAGCACAGGCAGGCGTCGTATTTTTTTAAAGGAATAATTGTCTTGGTTAACATGAATGAATGTAGGTAAACATTTTTGTTCTTCGCTTCGGATAAAGAAATAAGTGTAATTAAAAAAACCGGTCAAGTACGAGTTGCACTCGAGCACGAAGTGTTCCGTACCATTCTCTATAAAAATTACGTTTATTGTATGGGAACCCCACTTAAATTTTTATTTTATTTCTGTTTTAGTATTTGTTGTTATAGCAGCAAAAGAAATACATCATTTGTGAAAATTTCAACTGCCTAGCTATCACGGTTCGTGAGATACACCCTGGTTCGTGACAGACAGACACACAGACAGACGGACGGACGGACAGCGGAGTATTTGTTATTACATTCAAAGTAATTTCAGAAGTGTCAACGTGCAATATCTAACCATAACTTTACATCCTAATTTGTCAATAACATCTGCATTACATTCTTATAAATCACCTGTACAGAAATTGTATTATTATGAGTCACTTGCTTACGTAAAAGTACACGTGATCGTTTTGATCAGAAATGACATAATGTAAGATGTTATTAAATTCTCATTTATTTTTATATAATTAATTCAAATAATAAAACATCTCAAAACAGAATATAATACTAAAAGACTTTTATTTTTGCCTGCGTGTTGCTCCTACTACTCCTCAAACTATCTAACTTTGACTATAAAATGCCACGCGCAAACAAACGTCGGCCAGAACCGATTCATCCGCAGAGCTACCAACGCTCCAAGGATAGCGAGAAACTGCGACCTACACCGCGATCTCGAACTCCCGTCCATTAAGCACTTTATGAAAGAAGCGTCCGAACGCTTCTTTGATAAAGCCGCCGACCACCCGAACCGACTAGTTAGAGAGGCAGCTAACTACATCCCGGAGCACAACCCTCGCCGACTCACCGGCAGACGTCCGAGGCATGTTCTCTCTGATTCCGATGACCAGATTATGGCTGACATGGTCCAATTCGATACCTCTGCGGCTCCGAGTAGCCAGAGGAACCTCGCGGTCCGACCCCCCCGCATTCGTCGTAATCGAATACGTAGGCGTAGGAACATTAGCCCGTTCACTAGGTACCGCCCGGCGGTACCTGGACGATTTGCGTCCTAAGTAGGCCCTTCTGGCACCGTAGCTTCGGCCCTTCCGGCAAAACATGGGTGTTGCAGCACCCCAAAATTTGCCATAATCCCTAGCGCGCCCAAAGCCGAGGTTTCCCCCTTGGGAGCCCTTTGCGCTGCTGCTAGTAGTATAAAAATATAGGAAGCCGGGCCTCTGGCCCGCTCCTCAAACCTTGTCCGGGTGAAATAGGAAATGCCGTCCGAGGCAACCTATGTCTGTCATATCAAAAAAAAAAAAAAAAAAAAAAAAAAAAAAAAAAAAAACGTCGGCCATTACGTTGCCAATCGTGGAAATGATCGTTTCATGGAACTGTGAGTACTGAATTATTAATATTGCTGTAATTCTTGTTATTTAAATTGCTGATGAAATATTTAATTCTTAGATCATGTTTTTATGCCAATTATGAAATAATTGTGAAACATTTTAAAAGAGCTACCACATAGTTTCTGGCCTCCTCTTCTCTGTGAAGGTACAGCTTTTCCGACGCGGTCGTAAAATCTTTCATGATATATTCATGTCCGAGCTATAGCAATAGCCTAAATAAATAAATATTTTAAAACTCTTGGATGTATATTTGCTATTCCTTTCCCAAGCCATGAAGAATTGCGAAATGTCTAGACTCCAATAACATTGTAGTCTGACAGAAGTTTTAGGTTATGTTGTATTGACATGTAATTATTTATGTTAATTTAAATACTTTTTCGTAAGTATAAGTGTACTTTTTAAAATAAAAAGATATGAAGGACCACGCAGACAAAGTTATGAGTAAATATTTGGTCAAAAGTTGGTGCTCTTCGAAAAATTATTTCTTAGTAAGTATTGAACGAAAACCACACCAAATAAATGTTAGTATCTGTCAGTTAAACTCTGATTAGGTATGTGTAGGTGTTCTAGTTTTCTTAACTTTCTTTTTTTAATTTGCTAATTTTTCTGATAGTTGGAGTTGAAAAGTAGAGTGTGCTACTCAGGCACTGTATTATTTTTATCTCGGGTGATATACAGGAATCCCTCGCTTCACTCAGGATTTCACCGTAGAATCACTCGCTACGCTCGTGATTCAACTGTGGAATCCCTTTTTTCGCTCTTGATTCAAAGTAGCGCCCTCGCCTTATAATATTTACCTTTTGTAATCTACTATTTACACCAAATCCTACACCAGTGAATTCTTGCCGTACACCGAACAATTACATCTTCGTAATTCCGCAAACGCGCGTAGCTTGTGGTCTCAGCCAAAGGTAAACTAAGGATTTTAGCCTGCACTTGCGGGTTTTCAGCGCCTTTGCTTTAACTTGTAATTTAATTAGACCGCCATTTTGCCTTAGCAAAGTGCTTTCGTATAGCAAGCATGTTACACGCAGTGTAACACGTGCTACGAGTTTAAAAGTTAAGCATGTTTTTTATAATCGTTTTTAGGGTTCCGTAGCCAAATGGCATATTGAGGTTTCAAATTATTTTTTCTATACTGAATAGTTTGCGCGAGAGACACTTTCAACCAAATGGCAAAAAACGGAACACTTATAGATTCGTCATGTCGATCTGTCCGTCCGTATATCACAGCTCCTTTTTTCCGAAACTATAAGAACCGCATCAGGATATTCACACAAAAAAAATAAAAAAATTGGGGGTTCCCCATACATAGAACTGAAACTCAATTTTTTTTTCATTAAACCCTTACGTTTGGGGTATGTATGGATAGGTCTTTAAAAACAATGTTGAGGTTTCTAACATATTTTTTTCTACACTGAATAGTTTGCGCGAGAGACACTTCCGAAGTGTTAGAATGTGTCCTGCGATAACTTCTAAAATTAGAGAATGATAAAACTAAAAATATATGATGTACATTAATTACCATGCAAACTTTTCTGATTCATTCCACTACCATCTCTCGAGCTGATTAACTATATATGTATCAGTATTGTAAAGTTATAATAAATAAAATAACTCTTTGTTATTTCTCTCAAGCTCACCACTACGTGCCTGACCTACCTCTTAATGTAACAGCTCCAACTGCCCCAGCTAGTCCGCAGCGAGTGCTCCCTTCTAGGAGCTCCTACACGTTTATTAAAACATCGATAAAAGTTACAACGAACTACAAGAACTTATATATTATGTTACTTGCTGCTACGGAAACCTTCATGGGCCAGTCCGACTCGCACTTGGCCGCTTTTTTACTGATCAAGCAAGCGCGTTGCTCAAGCGAATCATCTCCGCTGCAGTTTGGGCAAAACTTCGTACATCCACAGGTCACATTTCCCAACCGATTCTGATAAAATTTTGTGAGCAGTTTTGATAATAATATTTTATTTTTATCGATTCAAATTTGTTTCTTTTCAAAAAGGTAGAGCCATAGCTTTGGTCGCGAGGTCTCCAGCTCTCAGAGTAATTAGTAAATCTATTAGTACGGGAAGTAGTGTCATAAGGTGCAAATTTTAGAATCGGATGAATTCACTTGGCACAGATGTAATATACGTAAAACTAAGCTAATTTAGCCCGGTAGCCAACCGCCACCCCCTGGGGGGTAGGCAGGGGGGGGCATCAAAGGTATACGCCGCCGCGCTTCAGAAAAAAAATTACGACTTCTTGTATTTACCTAACACGTCGAGTGTGGTGTCATTTTCTGATAAATAGCTAAATGGTTTTGATATTTCGCCACTTTTTTTCCTTTTTTTTTATTAAACTATACATTAAATGTGAAATTGTACTCAAAAATGAATCCCTCATGCCCAATTTATCAGAAAATGACACCGAGGTGATAGGTAAACACAAGCAGTCGCGATTTTTTTACCCCCCAGGGAGTGGTGGATGGCTACCGGGCTAAATTAGCTTAGTTTTACGTATATAACATCTATGCCAAGTGAATTCCATTACCTAAATTTGCACCTCCCATACATTGGGTGACACTACTTCCCGTACTATATACATTATTATTAATCAATAATAACAAATTAATATCGCAAAACAAAAGATGAGAGGAATGTTACAAATTATCCTGGGAGGCTAATTAGGCGTTTTTGTAGCGGCCCAAAGTCAATAATATCGATAATTTACTTGTTCGAAATCACGATGTCCGTGGCCTGGAGTTATTTCGGAGACGTGATCCGACGTACGTGCCAGCCCTGCTTACTCCGAAGCAACTTCTTCAGTGTTCGTCTATAGTAAGGAAAAAGTTATTGATGCTATTTGTCAATAAAAGATTGCAACGAAAACGGATATTCTCGCGATGTCGAGCTCAGCGATTCGGGTAATATAAAAACAGTTAACTTTACTAGCGGCCGACCCCGGCGTTGCCCGCGTGCTCAAATTTTTAACAACTCTACAGAAACCGCACATTTTCCCAGGATAATAAGTATCATATGTGTTAATCCAGATAATATGCTATTTACAAGCCAAATTTCATTCCAATCCGTTAAGCCGTTTTGGCTTAAAAAACAGAACCAAAATCCATACATCTAGACATCCATAAGAGGATTGTAGCGGATGCAACGATTTGACAATCGTGGATGCGGATGCGGATTACAGATTTTTTTTACATTTTTAAGTACATTTATACATAAAATTGATTTATTTTAATATTATTTTCAGAACAAAACAAACAGTTTATAGTACCTATTAATTAATAGCATTTGAGTCTACAGTTTTTATAAAAATCTTAATGTAATAATTAAATAAAATAACCGGCCAAGTGCGAGTCGGACTCGCGCACGAAGGGTTCCGTACCATAATTTATGAAAAATCACGATTGTAATATGGGCTCCACTAAGGTAAATATTAAATTTGACACTGGTGACAGACAGACGGACGGACGGACAGCGGAGTCTTAGTAATAGGGTCCCATTTTCACCCTTTGGGTATGGTCCCCTAAAAATTGGTGTATTATATTTAACTAGCTGATGCCCGCGACTTCGTTCGCGTGGACTTTATGACTCCGGTGTGTGAATATAAAACGAACTGATGTAGATACAAAAATACTTGTAACTGCTACAAGTATTTTTGTATCTACATTAGTTCGTATAAGCTTGTATAAGTTAAAAGTAAATAAATTATTATTAAAAAAAAAACGGTCTCTTAGTTTTCTACTTCAGATGGTCATCGATTTTTTGTAAACACATGTTTATGCAAATAAATTTAACTTGGTTCTGTATCATGTATTCCAGATCTTCGATTCTTATGTCTAAACAAAAAATGCTCATTAGGATGAACAACTTTTGCTAAGGCGTAATTTTTATATTTCTTATAGTTTAGCTGTACCATTATACGAGTAGTTCTGCATCAGGTGTTCCATTTTTCTAAACCAATGTCCAGGCTTAACAGATATATAACAAAAAAAAAAACAATCCGTCTAATATTTTTAGAGATTTGGTTTTTTTAATTTCATCATATTAAAGTCATCTAGTATATCCCGTGGTTCGATTTATTATAGGCATTTCTCTTCCATGTTGTATATTCAATGTACAGACACATTTTTTTTTACCTGTTTTATTATATGTATTGATAAATAGTAATACTGGAGCTTTATGCTGGTACGCTTTTCAGCCACGGTTCCATGGGGACTCGGTCCTTTGAGGCGTTCATGGGGCGAAAGCCAACATGAAGAGGTCTTTTAGTACCTTTTTATCTAAAAAGTGAGATGGCTGCATCTATGGAGGTCTATCCCTTGATGTACCATTGAGATGCACCAACGGTCAGTTCTCCATAGCTGGTGAATTATTGCCAGGGTGGGATTTACCTGGTTTGGGCTATATGCATAGGATATTAGTGGACTGGGTTATGGAGATACGGACATCTACCTAAAAAACTCTCTCAACAATTTAATCCTGGTAGATGGTGACTCGCTGCTCTTTGGCTACACTGCCTGTGGGCACCCTAACTAGTTAGGGCATAATACGCTACAAGTATACATATAACGTAAAGATGAAAAGAAAAGGATAGGATATAGTTATACCATCAATGAAAATGGCAAAGAGAAGCAGGGACGAAATTCAGACACCAATCAGACCGCTTATCATTGTTCTAACTAGTTGGCCAGGATCAATCATAAGCGGTCTTGGTTCCAACAAGGAATGTTTTTTTTTTGCGAGATGACCACGTTTCCAAGTATCGGGAAAGTTGCCAGAGAACAGCGAGAACTTAATTATTTCAGCAATAACAGGTGATATTACCTAGATAAAATATTTACCTCGAGAAAATACAAATCTGGAGAGAATTTTAAGTGCAACATGATTTCCACCAAAATCCGAATTTCAAAGTCAAATAGTCAAAGTCGTCTTCATAATTCAAATCTTTTATTAACGGAACATATCTGGTTATATTCTTTTTTGAATTTCCTAGGTTTGTGGCATCCTTGAAATAATATAAAAAGAAAACGTGCTAACAATACGAAAAAATTGTTCAGCCTGTTTTGTTTTGCCCTGAGTTTTTAAGTATACATACCTAATATATACTTAGGTGACTGTTACGTGTAAGAAAATGTGGGCTTTTATTCATATTCTTTGGCAATACAAAAATACTGAAGGGCGTTTTTATTTGCTTATTATTCGAAATAGGTCTCTTTGATTTGTGTAAGAAAATTAGATATGTTTGCGTCATTTTTTTATTCTGCTATATTACGCTTAACATTTTCTTACTTACCTGAAACTATTACAGAGGTAAGCTTATTAAATATTAAAATTAATTATGTCTAGTTCTTTTAATCTACATTCTTGGTGCTGTAGGTAGGTTGTACAAATTAATAGGTATGGAACGAGCCTGCTTTTTTGCGATTTATAATAATACTTATAGCATTTTATAAAATGTTTTAGATTATTGAATTATTTTTTTTATCTGACACAATACAGCGAAATAAGAGAAAAAAAAGTTGTGATGTTGCAGAACTTCGAGAAGTGTAGTTCTACTAAGAAAAGAAAATATATGAATTTGCTAACACGTTATTCTAAAAATAGAAAACTGACACACATCTGAAGTCCCTCGTGAAAAGCCAAGCTCATGTTACGTGACGGTATTGCCGTAACTCAATGTACCATGCTTGTAAAAGAATCAGAAATCGCAAGTTTCTCTCCAACTTCCCCAATGGAGTCTATTCAAATCGTTTCCCATATTTCCTCGTTATAAGAGATTTATTTTTATGACCTATTTTCTTTGATTGTGCGTCCTCTTAAGAGTGAAAATAGCCAAAAAATAAACAACATTTAGCACTAACTAAAATCAAAAGCGCCACAATCGTTAGTTAGGGAGCCCAAGAGAAGATTTTAGGATTTACTCAAGCGCGTTAGATTGATATATAGAGGGGTTCCTTGCACCCTGTTGAGTACCTCCACCAGGTATAAGCTATTGATCTAGAGGGGTGCGTCTAGGGAAGCCCATCAGAATAGTAAAAAAAAATCGATGATCAGAAATACTCGAGCGCGACAAATTAAGATAAGGTGGGTTTACATGCTTCAAAGTTTATTTCAATAATCTGACGATTTCAGCGTGACATGAGGGAGGGGAGGGTCACAAAATTGCAAGAAATTCACCTTAACATACTCGAGAGCGGTCGACTTTTTTTTATTTTGAAGCAAATAATGAATAAGAATACCAGAAAAAAATATAATCTGACGATATTCAAAAGCCGAAGCAGCAAAAATCGTAATGCAGTATAGTGAGAGAAGTTAGTGTAAAGCATGTATTCTCTATCAGTTTTCTGTATCCCTCACTCCCTCGCACCGTCCCCACACTTGATCGCCAGATATTAATGTAGAAGGGGTACGGCCTGCTGAAATGGTTAGGGTTTGAACAATTTAAAACCGTTAGATTAAGAAAATCCCTTCAAATAATCGTCAGATTTTGGGCTATCACGATTAGGACAAAAAACTTAACCTTCTGGTATAATAATATGACAAGCTCGAGTATGTCACTACGTGCTTGCGTCACTTCCAAATCGTCAGTCTTTTGAATAAGAGCTTCTTTCAGGCTCAATTAACATTCTCTCGGAAATCAGAAGCGCTCGAAGAATTTTTTGTATTTTCAACCGTTACGTATGGCTACCTCCAACATTCAAGTCGCCAGAATAACATGCTTTCGTTATCAGATGACAATAAGCAATCAGAGAATGATTAAATGTAAAATAAAAAAGCGGCCAAGTGCGAGTCAGACTCGCCCATGAAGGGTTCCGTAGCAGCAAGTAACATAAAAGTTCTTGTAGTTCGTTGTAACTTTGATCGATGTATTAGTAAACGTATTAAAAAAAAACTACTTACTAGATCTCGTTTAAAGCAATTTTCGGTGGAAGTTTGCATGGTAATGTACATCATATATTTTTTTAGTTTTATCATTCTCTTATTTGAGAACATACAGGGGACACACATTTTACCACTTTGGAAATGTCTCTCGCGCAAACTATTCAGTTTAAAAAAAATGATATTGGAAACCTCAATATCATTTTTGAAGAACTATCCATAAATAATCCACATGTATTTTTGAGGAAAAAAATTTTTTGAGTTTCACTTCCAAGAATAGGGCACCCCAAAATTTGTTGTTTTTTTTTCTCTATTATTGTGTGTATAATAGTTTCAGAAAAATGTGGCTGTGACATACATAGGGACAGACAGACATACAGACATGACGGATCCATGAGGGTTCCGTTTTTTGCCATTTGGCTACGGAACCCTAAAAAGTGTTAGATTTTTCCGTCACTATTTATCTACGAAAGGTTTAGATAAAAAATCCGTAACAAAAAAGTGTCGCTGCCGTCTGAAAAATATTGGTGAAGGCTTTTAACAACGCAATAAAACACAAAAAAAAATTCTAAAATGTTTGTCTGTTTGTCTGTGCATTAGTGCACGTAAAAAATTAACAAATTCGATGGTTTGGAGTGATCCTTAAAAATTCGTTCTTTTGGTCACCGAAAAGATGGTGCTGTTCAAAATTTGAACTAATTTTAACCTCCGATAAAAAGGAGAGGTTATTATAAGATTGGCGTTAAAAATATCCATCTGTTCGGTTAGAATCTTATATAGTTCCGCCACTTATCACTTGATGGTGTCGTCGGGGTTTTTTTTTTTAATTTGCCTAGCATATAAACTTGTTGCATTTTGTTCCTCCAGGGACAACTTTAGGTCGTCACAATTATACCACTCTCCGATGCCGAGTTGGTATAAATAGTTCTATATTAGATTATTTTACACAGACAAACATACAACGTGTAAGTCCCGTAAAAAAGTTATACTAGATCACTATAGTATAATGAAATTAAAATAAGTCTAAAAGCAAAAAAAAATTGCCTGGGCGGCAGCACACTTTAGTATGGAAATGTCAATTTTTGTTTGTTTGTTGACTGTTATTTTAATTTCATTATACTAAAGTGATCTACTATAGCCCGTGGTTCGATTTATTAAGGGTATGTCTCATCCACGTTGTATAAATACCTACTTTTTCATGTGCATATAGCGTCACTACCAATTTTGTGTAATTTGTGCCGAACTAGCTAGAACAACTTCATATCCCTTGACAGTAGAACCTATCAAATCAAACTTCTCTGTACGACTCAAAAACACGAGTAAGCCTCTTATATCAAGGCCAAAGTTTGTTTCCGTCTGGAATTAATAAAACCAAGGCTTATAAAGTACATATTACACAACTTCAGAGTATCGTATAACAAAGAACATAGGAACCGTATGGACTCTTAGAAGAATTGTATTCGAACAAGTCAAACAATCGAAGAAAGCGAAATCATATAATGGTCGTTGTTAAGTAGTTAGTTCGTGCACCCGGACCAGGAAATTGTAGGTAACTATGCAACCAATACAAAGGGAACAGTAGGCAATGTTAGCACTTTGCATGCTCCATGTCAGCCGCTATAGGATACGATTACGATGGAAACGCAATGCGTAGTAGCTGACATTACCTACTTGAATAAATGAAAGTGGTTCAAGCCTTCAGCAGTTTCCGCTCTTCTCAGACGAAAGCAATCAGCTACCCAAGCCTGACAAAGCCTGGACTCAGCATCAGAAGCAAACGAGTAGCTGATAATATGTATATAGCTTATAAGCTTTTTTTTAAATCTGACAAGACTTTGAAGTCCATCGCGCCTCGATAGAGATCAGCAGCTAACAAGAGAGGAAAGGTTTTTGCCCAGCAGTGCGACAGCACTGCTGGGCAAAAACCTTTCCTCTCTTAGGGTTAGGGAAATAAATTTAATCGATGAATCGAACAAAGGTAAGTTTGGACTAGCCTAGGCGCGATACTTCATTTTAGGTGAGAGACGAAGTTGTGTTTTTAGACAGCCGACAGCTAATAAGATTCCTATGTCACTAGACCTATAATTAATTGAAAGGATGTAAGCTGTTCTCTCTTTCAATACCTAAAGAAAAGTTTTTAATTGTAAGAAAAACACAGCACATCTATGCACAATTTTAATTAAGTCTCGACGTTATAAGGTTTAAGATTATTGAATGCATGCAGATATTTGAGTTCCTTAAGAAAATTAGTAATGAGTTCCTCAAGTCATTCGGTTGTCCCAATTCTGTTGAAATAGTGCTGGTCTAGTTGCTCATTGTCTACTAAAGTTTCTAAGCCACTATGTTCAGAATCAAAGTCTGCAATAACTTCGTAAACTTACTAACTTCAAATATGATTTGCTTGTTACCTCTGAGTACGTGCTTGGTATTATTTTACCATAGAGTAAAGTCATGCACAACTTAATTCTTTCTTAGATAACCTTTTAATGCTGCAAGCAATTAAGGTAAGTATAAAATAAATCTGGATGCAGTCGATTTTGTCAGAATAAACCTGCTGAAAATGGGGTCCCGTTTCTTCCGTATATTGCGATTGTAACTCGACACCCCATGTAGGTAAACTAAGAGTAAATACAAAGCGTGGCAAGAGAAATAATGGTGCATAACCCAGGAATGAATGGAAAATAACTCAGAAATCCACACTATAACCCCTACAACAATATCGTTTCCTTATGTTCGCAACCTGGAAGTCACATATTTAACTTTACTTGCAGTTCAGAAATGTGGGTTCATTTTAGTAAAGATGTTGTTTTAAATATTATTGTTCAGAGCTCTTTGAAAGTATATTGAATCCATTATATATATATATATATATATATATCGCCAAACCACACCTCGTGGCCTAAAGTACCACAAGAATTAAATATTAAAAAAACAAATTGGACTCCATTTTGTGACCAATCTATACAAACTTGTATTTTCATTAGTTCTTGATTATTCCGTTTCAATGGAGCAGCGCTGTAATTGCGCAATATACATTTGGCAACAATGTAACGAATGAATACGGCCAGCGAGATTGTTATGAGTAATGACTACTAAGAATTCGGCTTATCTACTTCCTGGCGTGGCCGCACGGTGACTTTTGTCTTGTACAAAATGAAATGCAGTACTTACATCTAACATTGATTTTAAGTTTAAACTCAATATACAGTCGACACTCTACAAGTACACACAGTTCAGCGTAATATTCGGCGTCCTTCAGTATTATGAAATATCTTGCACAAGACGATGTACTCCATAATACCACGATACATAAAAACAACTAAGCAAAACAGCATACGTACACGTATGCTGTTCGGCTTAGTTGTTCTTGTTAGTTTAATTAAAAAATATTACTTTTAAATAAAGAAAAATATGTAAATTAATAAATCTTCAGTAGCTCTAAAAACTAATCTTTTCTTTTTGTTAGGCACAAGCAGCGCAAGCTGTCGGCCAACACTAGGGTAACAGCCTCTACAGGGGCTGCGCTTTGGGTGATGGCATCATTTCCATGTAGTCAGCACTTCGACTGCTTTCGCTGCTTGTGCTTAACAAAAAGAATAGATTAGCTTTTAGAGCTATTGAACATTTATTTATTTTTCTTTATTGAAAAGACAAGATTAGTATATTTTAATTAAATACTATAATCAGATATAGCTTTATCCTTTCGAGAGCTATCCTACTAATACTATAAATGCAAAATTTAGTAAGGATGGATGGATGTTTGTTAGTTTCACGCTCAAACTACCGAACGGATTTTGATGTAACTTTCCAGGACAAACGTTTAGACATCAGAATAATACATAGGCTACAATTAGTACGCGGGCAAAGCTGCGGGCGAAAGCTAGTGCAATCATATTAACGGCTCAAATTTCACTACGTATGTCGATTAAAATATATCTCACTCAGGGATAATATTATTGCCGCAATCTAATGACTTGGTAACAAAAAAAAACGATCCAACAGAAGAATAACAAATGTCAGTACTCCCAAACTTTCGCAATTACTCATAATATTAGTATGGATAAAGATTTTTTCTGTTTTTCTCAAGAATATAGTAAGATTTCTACTAACAATGGGATCATGGATCAAAACAATGCTTACGACATTGCTAATTTTTGTTAAGGATATATTTTTTTTTTAACACGTTTATTCACCTAGTTGCTCACTTTTGATGGAGAAATTTGGTGAATTAGGAGGAGCCCAGCTACGCTCATCATTAAGTTCTATTAAAAAAAACGCGAAACACATACATTGAGTGATGTCTCATCAAAGCGTGACAGACTATTAATGATGTTGGGGGTGGTTTTGTCAGTCTCATTTGAGGGATAAGCACATATAAAATGGGCCAAGTGGGAGTCACACAGATTGTTTCTTATCATATTAGGTATCGTATCATGAAAAATTGATGTACCTACCTAAAAAATTCGATCCCAGTTCATACAAGAAAACTAAACTGTTTCTTTATAAACTTTTACGTTTTGAAAAACCTTCAACCTTGCCTAAATTAAATCATACTGTTGTAAGGTGGTAAAGAACCCTTCATGTGCGAGTTCGACTTGAACTTGACCGGTTTTTTTGTAATTTGCTATTGTTAGTAGTTGATGTAGAAGAATACATATTGTTGTTCTGTTAAATTTAATGCTCGTACGTAGTATTGCGTTAAAAGTTATATAAAAAAGAAAGAAAGTCAGCGGAGGCATATTAATATCCCATTTGGTTATGCAATCCTAATCATTACAAAGTATTTAAGCTGAAGCACAAAGATTCAAAGATTCAAATGTTTATTCAGTAATTAGACCTTTACATGCACTTTTACACATCAATAAGTATAATTTCCGTTACGTGTAAAGTATATTAAATTATAATTTATTTTTAAAGAAAAGCTACCGATACCAGCGCTTCGTAACGACCACTGCTGAGAAAAAACGCCAAAAAAATCATTTTCACAGTATTGGTCGCCTACTCCCCAGAGGGCAAGGGCTATATCATGTTTTTATCATTGTATTTTAATTATTAAATACTTATAATATAATACAATGTTGACACATTTAACATGTTATGCTTGCAAACGAGTTAACAAACATAAATTGCGTAATAAAAATATTAAGTAGTCAAAAAAAGCGAAGCCGAGCTGACCAGTCTCTCCCGGCAGCACCCGTTCACGAGTTGACGCACGGATCGGCCATCGTTAAACTCAACCATATTAGAGGGAATCTAACTTAGCAAGCTATAGTTTCATTCAAATATTATTCAATGTATAAATAAACTAGCTGTCTGCCCGTGACTTCGTCAGCACAGAAATTATTAGGGTTGCATCGATACGCCTTTTCGCCGATACGATACCGATACCGATACTCTTATACAAATATCGGCGATACCGATACCGATACGTTAATTGAATCATACATGAAGATAAAATAAATAAATTACCAGTCGAATTATTTTTTTATTAATATGAAAAGTAGTTACATTGGTCGATATTAAACAAAGTAATCTTAAGTTTTGCGATACCGATATATCGACTAACCCGAAGTAACGCCGATATATCGGTATCGGTATCGGTATCGGATGCATCGCTAGAAATTATCATGTCTTTGTACAGACATCGATCGGTTACGACTTACGATTTTATTTTAAGTATTGATATAGAAAAAGTAGATTTTGCAACGTTTCAAAACGATACGCAACAAAGTATGAACAGACTGGACGTCAATTGTGCGTGGAATTTGAGAGAATGGCCGAAATATACAGTGACGCCCAATACGAGTTTATTTTAAATGGGGTCCAAATGGGTGCCAGACTAAACATAAATCGAATATTAGTAAATAAAGTGTTTTTTGTCTTTATAAATACATAACCTACTGTTGTATTCGATTATAAAGCAATATACGCGAAAATATGAAGACAAAAGCTATTGGAACACATGGACGCAATACTGATGTAAATTAAAAAGACGCCAAATCATAACTGGGATGTAAATATGTATTATCTATGTATATATGTGTGTATATATATATATATATATATATATATATACACACACACATATATATACATACATAATAATTTATACATAAAAAAAACATGTCAAATTACAAAACGTAGTCAATAAAAATAAATTTAAAAAAATACAAAATAAAATTACAACCCGCCTCTTATCGATTCCGGTGCAAAGGTGCCCAGAACGCTTGCCGCGTTACCGCGCTGGATGGCTATGGCCATTCTTTGCATCAGAAACGAGCCAGAGCGGGAGTCCCCAGTCTTTTTTGCGATTTGTTGACCTATCTCCCTTATAAGGCGCTTAGCGTCCGATCCCCAGCTTCCCATGATCTGCAATGAGCTGCAATGGGCACAAAACAATATTTTGGCTCCAAATCCGCGTATTTTAGACGCTTTCTATCAGCCGCATCCTCGGCAGCCGCAGCCGCCTTGCACACAGTACGCCCAATGTGGCTGACGGCTACTGCACTGACGCAGGTTGCTTCCCATATTAGGCATCTGCCGTGCTTCTACGGCACAAGCGTCAGCCCGTCAGGTCTCTTGCCATCCGACCTATTAAGGCCTGGCGGCTCCAGCACGCAGGGAACATTGGCTGTAACAAATGCCCTGTGGACTATATCATTGAGCGCATGATGCCGAGGGAACTTGCCCGAGCAGCGACGGCAACTCATCGCATGATGGCCGTCACCCTCCACCATGGACCCGCAGACGCATTTATGTGGTTCATATACTCTGCTGCCCAGGCAGAGCGCCACGGCCACCCGCATGGTTTCGTCGTCTAGTAATGTGAGGCGACGGAAGAGCCTGCAGCCATGCCCCCGACTCCGGCTGTGATACAGCTTTAAGCCTTGCCAGATCCGGCCCTGCAGCCGCACCCAATAACTCGTCGTGAAATTTCCCTGCGCCAACTTCATCCCAGGCTCGCTGAACTGATAGGGCAATCGGGCTAGGCGCACCCGAGTTAATGGCCGCCCAGGCTAACTCAGCATCGGACGCATAAGGTATGCTTACTAGAGAATTAGGCAGAATGATAGCAACAAGGCCAGCAACCCCATGCGCCGACGCCAAGAAAGCGGGCATACCAACATCAAGCGCGCACCGCACCCCTAACCTTATAGGAAGAGTAGCCTGTTTCCATTGAGTCTCATCAAGGTGGACGTTTAAGACTGACTCGATTGTGGATTTCAAGGTTCCATCGAAATCAGAGATCTCTTCGGAACAAAGCCAAGTTGGAGCGGTTCGGAGCAAAAGTTGATCTTAGGCAATGCGAAACATGTTCGTAATAATACTAAAGCTACGTGGGCTGCGATATCCTGTAGACGCTCCTTAGCCATAAGCAAAAGTTGCTTACGAGTATTGATGGCCTCGGGAACTGCCTCAACAAAAATGGTTGAACCTAGGAGGCTGAAATTAGTTTTTGATAGTTCATGGAGGCCAGGAAGAAGACTGGAAAAATGTGCATAGTGGGAACTTACCTCGATACTGCAAGGATAAAATTCGCATTTCGAGGTATTTACCTCCAGACCCAGCTCTTTAAAGCGTGGAATTAGCAAATCCTTATATACAGTCTCTGGTTCCCCGACAATAGTGCCATCGTCCAGGTACCATATATTTAACGGTGACTTTAGCTCTGAATCTATTTTGTGAACAACCAGGCTAAAAACGAGTGGCCCAAGCGGATCCCCTTGTTGGGCTCCCACCTGCGACAAGATCAAGTTATTGTTGTAAACGAGGTTTGATGGGGACTGATAAACTTGATAAAGAAAGGGGTACAAAGATGGTATTTGGTCCCTAACCTCGCTTAACAAAACATCTCTCTCTACTTAAGTACGACGCACTTTTCATTGCCAGAGTCTGCCAGGAATGCACGTGTGCTGTGGATAGCCGCCTCACAGCCAAGGCGAGTGCCGAAGCCTAACTGATGTGGCTGAAGGTATCCCGACATCGTTTCTTTGACTGCGCGGCATGCCAGCTTGGCTGTCAGGCGCCTTAATACGCTGCCAACGTCAATGGGTCTTAGGGCCGTAACAGACGGGGCGCAAGTTACGCCGCGTAACAGCTAGTGATGGGCGGTGCATGAATACTCAATCAACCCATTTGAGTATTTACTCAGTAGATTGAGTAAATACCCGATAAATATCCAAATTTATCCATTTGGTAAATTGATTTATATGAGTTGCGACTCATATTTTTATTCATATTCATTATTTCATGACAATTTTGAAACTTATATTAGTATACACTTGCAATTCTTGTCGGAAAGTGTTTGCGTATGCCATAATATGCTTAAAATGTAGGCAAATATTATATGCGACGCTAAAATATATGAAAATACCATACTAATCATACACTGAAAGTAGGCTTCTTTGACTAATTATCATTTTTTTGTGAGAGGTGTGCAAAGACGTAATTTTATGTCAAAATAAGTGAACAGACATCAAATGCGATGTCAATATATGAGCACGCTCTATTTACTCTATTTATTAAATCTAGTGAGTAAATACTCAAATTGGTAGATTGAGTACTATCCACTGCCAATCTCTAGCTGTTACGCGACGCAACTTGCGCCCCGTCTGTTGCGGCACTTGAACCACCTTCTTTTTTTGACAGCACGCAAAGGGTTGCTCCATAAAGGTGAGGACAAACTTGAACATTAACTTGTCCGCTTAACATGAAGTTGGATAGCTTGGTTTTGCTTTCCAATAAGCGACGCCTATTTTGGCCCGCACTGCCGGAAGTTAGTTCCTTCAGATGCCCCGGGCGAATGCCATCTGAGCCCGCCGCAGAGCCACTATAAAAGGAACCGAGAGCAAGCACCACATCATCCACTGTGAATGATTCAGAGGTGTATGATGTGTCAGGTGCCGGCGGCGAGCTAAGGGGACGAGACGGAACGTGCTTTAGCTTAAGGGCAGCTAGAGTGTCAGGGCCTGGTTTTGCCAGAGTGTCGTCCGAAACTAACAAACGGACAGCTCCTCTCAAGTCACCTTCGAAAACCTTCATTTCTATATTTTTTCGGGTAGAACGTGGCCTGAAACTTTCCGCCTTCCGCGAAACATAAAGGATATATATATATATATATATATATATTTATATAACATAACAATTACGTCTTTATCCCTTACATGGTAGGTCAACTGTCAATTAGTGTGTGCTTTGTTGTAGGTCTGTACAGTGGTGGATTTACACATTTGACGCCAGAAGGCTATTCAATATTTGCCGCTCAAGCTGCGTTCTATGAAATATCATAATAAAAGCACTCTTCTACCTTCTCCATTGCCGCGATGCACGAAAGGGGAGCACTTGGCTCGATTTTGCTACCCTGCGAAATGTGCCGCCACTAGGATATTTATTGCCGCCCCTAAGCTGCGTTCACTGAAATATCATATTAAGAAGCACCTTTTTACCTTCTCGATGGAGAGTGTGCAATTGGCCTCAAATTTGCCGCACCTCCAAATGTCCCACCATAGGCTTTAGCCTACTCAGCCTATTTGTAAATCCGCCACTGGGTCTGTAGGTGGAAAAAGAATCAAATGTTGGGTTGCTAGCTGAATATTCGGAATCACTCTCTTTTTGTCTATAAAGAATAACAGGTATTATTGTATTAGTTGCACGCCTCTTAGGCGAGGCGTTGAGGTAATGCTCTACTTTCAACATGTCAGGGTCAAGCATTTTTCTGTATTTAAACTATCTCTTGATATTGAAAGAACAAACCTTTTATAAGTTACACATTTAATGCTTGTAGAAAATATACGTCAAACATAACATATATAATAAATATATTTAGAAACATGTTTGTGGATGTCCGGATGTCTGTATGGACGTATGTGCAACGATGATTCGAAAAACTTAATGTATTTGTACCATTTTTATTTTACAGTTTCGAACCATCACATCAAAATTACTATCTAATTCAGTGTCCTTTAATATTTTTTTTAATACATTTAATAACGTAATGAGGTCTGCAAGTTTTAGAAAGAACTTTTTTTTGTTTGTAACAGGTAACACACGACACACGAATATGATAGGGCCAAGTAGAGCGAGTCTCTTTACCTTGAAAATTTGTGTGAACTATGATTGTAGATTTTTTGTTGTTAATAAATCTACTTCCATATAATTTATTATGTTCCCTTCTTATTAACAATTCACGGTAGGTTCTTATTACTCGGTACTTCTCTAAGCAAACAAGCGTAAACGTACCTATAGCTATGACTGATGACTTTCTACTATAAGATATTTAAACTTGACAAGAGATAAGATATTCTTTTCTCGGTTTGTATTTCTTACTAAACGATGACTCAAGCTCGTTGCGTATACATAATAAAATTATTTATTAATTAACATCTATGTTAGCGTCTACGCTTAGCCTATCAAAACAGCGTTTTACAAGCGCATTACATTCCAACATGTCAAAAATACTATTTAAAAGTTATACAAGAAACATGTATTCTAAAGTTATACTTTTAACCCTTTATATCGAGGCTTTTATGTCGTGAAAACCCTTTGAGATACATAATTACAGGCAGCAGGAAAGCATTAAAATGCATAAGTTGGGCTCTTCTATGCTTTATGTTTCATTCCGCAAAATATGCAAAACTAGAAACAGAAATTTTCGAGCTATGTTGTCTATTCATGAAACACCGGATGAAAAGGGATGCCTTTTAGCTCTTTCTGTTTGAGATATGTTGAAAATGATTCTTGGAAGTTTTTAGTCTTAAACTCTATATCACACTAGTTGGAAAAAACTTACTTCCTTTGGTTAAAAATATCAAGTTTTTTTGATAGGCCACGGTATATTACCTACATGTTCCCTCATAAATTCCGAATATCACGCATACTTAGACGATTCGGCTAGGAATGTAGACGGACCTTAGGGACTACATATTATACTTCTGGTATGATAGCTTGGTCATTGTTAAATGTCCTTCGTTATCTACAGTTCGTGTTACTTGTTTTATAGCTGTCTATTACTGCACCTAAAAAGATTTTTAACTGAGTTTATTTCGGTGTATCCTTTCAGCTTTAGGTCATGTCATAGATTTGGATATTTCTTGGTTTTTGGATCATGTTGATGATGACATAAAAATATTTTTGAACGTTGTCTACTGAAAGGTTAGCGACAATATATTTTTAAAACTGTAAGCGCAGTATTGTTTACCGTGATCTAAATTATTTCTATAACCTCTACTGACCAAGTAATAAGTAATGACATTCAGGAGAACGTTTTATAGTAAGTTTAACTTCATTCCTTAAACAAATATTTACGTACTATTTCATCATATTCTCGAGTTTTCCACGAAGTTTCCTTCTTTACAATACTAAAGCAGCAACAGCTTTTACGGTAAAAAAAAATTAAATAAAGTAATTTGAGATGGTTCGGATAAATTTTTAAAGGCACGAATTTGTCATGCGCTCCGCAAACTGTAGAATTGAAGATATATTAATGCCATCAAAGCCTTCAGGACAAGATATTGTTCACAATTCTTGCGAATTACTAATACCGAGCTAATTGAAGTGCTTATTGTTTGTTATTTGAATGGAACGTTTACAGAAAGAATGCCAAATGAGTCTTAATTCGTTCCATCGTAGAGAATTGTGTACAATATATGTTCGAGATACTCGTACAAGTTCAAACGACCACCGCACATACGACTGTGTCATATAACGTAGCCACACTTAGTAAATAGGCCAGTAATATTTTTAGTTAATAAAATAATAATGCACGAAAACATTAAAAAAGAGTCGGTATTATGCTGCCAAAAGAAGGAATCTTCTTGTGCCTGGGCATTATGAATAATTTCTTTATTTATCAAATTACTTAGAAATTATGATTTCTGTCATAGGGCTTACGGGCAATCTGATAATACACGGAACAAACGCGTGACATACGCGCGCTGACCAAAAAATAGACTCAATGGACTTGTAACAAAATATTAAATAAAAAAAATCGAACGTTTTTTGTTGTTTGCAATAGTGTAACCGAATAATCTATAGTTAACAATAGATAGTTTTAATCCGAATATGCCAAACTCTTGATAGTATCGATAGCTCTTTTATTGCACTACTATTGATAACCAACTATACTATCGACAGTATGGATCGATGTCGACGATTAAACTGTCGAAGTTTTGCTTTTCATAATACAAAAATTATTCATAGTATCGATACTATCGATCGTACTTTTCAATAGTATCGCCATCGATGCCGTGGACTGTCGTCGCCAAGAGGCAGCGACAGTCAGACGACGTTGACGACACATTGACGACGGTGACGACACATTGATGAAACTTTGACGACATTGATAACATTTTGGCAGACTGTCGCTCCCTCTCGGCGACAGTCTATCGATAGCGATAGTCAATCGATAGGCTATCGATAGTGGACTATCGAGCGGCACCACTAGACTTTGCAATTTTCATTGAAATTTATAGCAAATTCATATGGACGTTAAAGGTTATAATACTTTCGTGATTCTGTATTAAATTGTTATGGCCCATACGTGATAAGCATTAAGATAATGCCTGGACAATTTGATAATTTTAAAAGTTTTTAATACACTCCCCTCCCCTCATTTTGGGCATTTTCACACTGCGCGGACATTTATTAAACTGTCTAATTAACCACTTCGTCTATAACATAATGTATACTACATATATTATATAAGAAGGCACATGTGCTTTTTGAATAAATTATAACCTAGCTAGTACCTACTTAGGAAGTAACTGAAAAAAATATTCGTTTTACATAAGATTTTACGAAAAAAATTTACTTGTAAATAAAAGAAACGCGTTCCTATTACAATTATACATTATAAACGAGTACGTTCGTCATATCTAAATTAATATTTTTTGTTAGGAAGGTTAAAAGGGGTCCATTTACTATCATGACTTAAGCCAAAGCCGGGCTTTATCCATTAACTTCTCTAGTTTATTGAAATTTCACTACGAAAATAAGGTGTTATGTTTATGGGATCCCCATTCCGTGGATTCAGTGTTCATGAGTGGCGCTTATCTACTACGTTAAGAGTTATGTGGCATTATATCCACCCAGGTGAAGCTGGTAAATTATCTGATATACCTTTATAAAGGGTCCATCAATACGAGAGACTTCTATGGCAGCAACCTGATGTAGGATTAAAATGTTATTAATAGATGATAGAAAATGTTAAAATCTTATAAAAACAGCGCGATTTTTTAGTAAATTTGCGTTTTCAGAATAGTATCCTTCCATGTATTATTCTAATACTATCTGAGGCAATTCATCCGCGTAAAATTTAAAAATAGACGGCAACTTTTTTTCCTGGTACCAGATTTCAATGAGACAAATAAAAGCCTATATGTTGCTCCGAGCTGAGCTTAATCTATTTTAGAAAATCGCGTAAATATTCGTCCAGTATTTTGAAGATAGCGTGAACATAAATATAGACAGAAAGAGAGTAACTTAACACAAAAAAATATTATTTTTGTGTTAAGTTACTCTCTTCATAGTTTCTTCTTTTTAATATTTTTTTAAAATGTACAAACATGCAATTTTTCTGCTTTATTATACAGGTGTCTTTTTAATCACCAGCCAATTTTTGGAGCAAGTCCTGTCCATGATACTAAGCATCTTTCCTTAAAAAAATTTAAAGAAAAATGAAATATCGTATTCGGCTTCCTACAACACTACAACAAAACTAACTAAAAACAACAAAAAAGGGAGTAAACTTATTATTTTTAAGTAAGTGTATACATATACTTGTATATATAGAGGACAAACCGATGTCGTGGCCTAGACCGCTGGTACATAATTAGTACGTAAATCATAATAAAATATTATATCTATACTATATCTATACTAAAATAAAAGAGTAAAAAAAATGTGTCTGTACATTGAAAATTTTTCAAAAAAAATATATTTGTGGCGATGGAGATATAGTAATAGAGTAAGAAAATAAAAAAAAATGTCTGTCTGTTTGTCTGTTTGTCTGTTTGTACACGCTAATCTCCGGAAATACTGGACGGATTCGAATGAAACTTTTTTTGTTATATAGCTGTGAAGCCTGGGCAACATATAGGCTATAATTGATTTTGGAAAATGGAACACATGATGCAGAACTATAATGGTCCAGCTAAACTATAAAAATATTAAAATGCCGCCTTAGCAAAAGTTGTTAAGTCTGATGAGAACTTTTTGTTGAGTTATAATACAACTGGCCAAGCGCGAGTCGGACGCGCGCGAAGGGTTCCGTACCATAATCTATGAAAAATCACGTTTGTAGTATGGGAGCCCCCCATAAATACTTATTTTATTCGATTTTTAGGGTTCCTTACCCAAATGGGTAGAAACGGGACCCTATTCCTTAAACCGTCCGACTGTTAGTCTGTCTGTCTGTCTGTCACCAGGCTGTATCTCATGAACCATTATAGCTAGACAGTTGAAATTTTTATAGTGAAGTTTTTTGTTGCCGCTGAACAAAAACATACTAAATGTATACTATAATAAAAGAGTAAAAAAAAAAATGTGTCTGTACATTGAAATTTTTTCAAAAAAAAAGTTGTTTCGTCCGAAGAAGAACTTATAAGTTCAGAATTTGCGGACCTTCAGAGCATAACACACCAGAAAAATTCTTGGATATGTGAACGCGCCATATTGACACCAAAAAATTAAATATCAATTATTATAGAACTTATGACGCAAATTATTGTTAATTTCTTGGATAGAGTTGTTGACGACACCACCAATTATCCAGTGTTCAGCGGCTGAATTTCAGCCAATGCATGCCTGCAATGTTATTTGCATTACTAGCAACACATAATGCCGAACTTCCGATGCTTTTGCCTGAATCGGACCCGTACCCGTACCCGTACCCGTACCCGTACCCGTACCCGTACCCGTACCCGTACCCGTACCCGTACCCGTACCCGTACCCGTACCCGTACCCGTACCCGTACCTGTACCCGTACTCCCTCTTCCGCTCCCGCCGCCACTCCCGCCGCTGCCGCCGCCGCCGCCGCTCCCACCGCCGCCGCCGCCGCCGCTGCCGCCGCTGCTGCTGCCGCCGCTCCCGCCGCCGCCGCTGCCGCCGCTCCCGCCGCCGCCTTCACCGCCGCTGCCGCCGCCGCCGCCACTGCCGCCGCCGCTCCCGCTCTCGTCGCCGCCTCTACCGCCGCTGCCGCCGCCGCCGCTACTGCCGCCGCCGCTTCCGCCGCCGCCGACGCCTCCGCCGCCACTGCCACTTCCGCTCCCGCTCCCGCTCCCGCTTCCGCTTTCGTTCCCTTTTCCACTTCCGTTCCCTCTTCCGCTCCCGTGTCCGTTCGCCGCAGACGCGCCAAAGACGGAAGATTAAATTCTCATATCGGCACATCACTACAGTCCGGCGTTTCCACCGAACTTCAGCGGCTGAACTTCAGCTTATTTAGTGTGTCATCCCCACCGAACTTTAGACACTGAACTTTAGCCGCTAAACTTCGGCATAGTCTGCTGAGACACTTAAAGTTTACTGTGAGTGGTGCCAGTGAAACTGTATTTATTCCGCGTATAACAATTTTCCTTTTGAAAATACACAGTTTTACAAATACACAGTGTTTACTTGCTTTCCTATGAAAATAAGTCACAGTTTTAGAGGCTTAAAGCTGCTGAGGTCGATCTAAGGACTGCTTTTTCGCATGGCCAACTTAATGTGGCTTTCTCCAGGGTTAGTAACACTTCAGCTCTTTTCATATTGGCTCCCGAAGGAAAGAATTAAAATAATATTGACTTTTAACTCCTAACACTGTTACAAGTACTTTCTTATCTCTCTCTATCTTTCTCTCTCATTAGTTGTTATTTATATTAATACGCCGGAGTCATAAAGTCCACGCGAACGAAGTCGCGGGCATTAGCTAGTATAATAATAAACCGGAACAATACAACAATCTACTCTACACCCAGTCATAACTCTCCCGGAATTTATTCTGAATATAAAATGTGGGCGAAATTCTAAACTGCTCATTTCAGGCCATAAAGCCTACAATGCAATAAAGATAAACATAGCAAGGTTAATGATTATAACTCTTGATGTCTTGTCGATACCGTGCCTGGCGTAGCTTTCTGGGGTGTCTAATTCATGTATTTGGTTATTCGTGTGTAGTATTTGCATAAACCTCGATTCAAATAGCGTCTATACTAGACCCTGGCAAACAGTTGTAAAAAAATTTCAAAAACGAAGAGCTATTGTTTTACATTCATTCTTATCTTGTTATGCTCAAGATATGACTTATTCAAGCACACAGGTACAAGGAATTATATTTGTAAACTAGCTGTGCTCGCGGCACCGCTCCCCGTAGGAATTTTGGGATAAAAACTATCCTATTTCCTTCCCTGGATCTCAATCTATATCCATACTAAATTTTATGTAAATAGATTCAGTGGTTGAAGCGTGAAAAGGTCACAAACAAATAAATATACAAACTTACTTTCCCATTTATAATATTAGTTGGTATTGGGATAAGATACATATAATAACTCCAAGCCTCACAGTTCAAACCCCTTATTCATAAAAAATATCAAACGTTTGCTAAACCTATTTTAGTTAAATTATGTTTTGTCCTTATCTCTCTTTTCAATATCTGTCATAGTAAAAACGAGACAAAACAAATTTTAAGTAAAATAAGTTTCGCAAACGTTTGATATATTTTATGAATAAGAGGGTAAAACTTTAACTAATTTATAAAGTTAGTAAGTAAAAACGTTACCACGTTCCTAATCCCATAATGTCCTGATCCGTCAAGCTTCAGCATGAAAATGTTGATGACTTTATGTCCAAAGCGCTTAATCCCTAGTCGATCATTTATAACGGCTTTCAACCTCCGTTCATTTCAAACTTTGTGAAAATCGCGTTTAAAGATTTTCTAATGGACAATGGTTCTAGAATTCCTAACCAAATTCGTTTGAATTCCGAACCGGTAATTTTTACTCGTTCAGGCGGTGGTGACGAAGTGAAGATACTACAGATTTTTCCAAGACACTGCGAGGTCTACTTACTTAGATGTCAGTCTTTAAACACTTGTGTCAGAGATTAATATATTATGCAGATACGTGTGTGATTTTATGAATTTAGTATATTCTTACTCCCTTATTCATAAAAAAAAAATAAACGTTTGCTAAACCTATTTTAGTTAAAATATGTTTTGTCTCGAACTTTCTATATAAAATAATGAAAAGAGATAAAGGGACAAAACATGTAGCAAACGGAAGTTAACTATAATGAATAAGAGGGTAAATCTTTAAATTTAGGGGACATAGTACGATAGTTGTCAAGCTATGTCAGGTACCAGAGATAAGATGGGTTATAATTCTATGGTCAGATACCTTGTATATTCTAAATCTTTGTGTTCTGAGCATAGACCTAGTGTTTTTTTTTAACAAATCTATGATTCCGAGTGAGAAACCTTATACCACATCACTCCATGATGTATTGGACTTGTGCCGCAAGTCTTGCGGGGGACATTAATCTCGCAGGAAGTTCTGTACGTAAGAACTTTCTTATATTAATTCTGTGTATGTGTCTGGTCTGATTATCAAACAAAAGCCCAAAAGTAACAAATTGCTTGAAAATACCAAAACAAATCATGTACTTAATACAAAATAGACTTTTTTCTTCAATACAGTCAGCCTGCATTAAAAACTTTTTAGTTTTATTACTTATAATATAATCATCATCATCATCAGGTCTTTTTGTCTCCACTGCAGGAGCACGACCCTCTCTGTACTACCAGAGCCATACTTAGCCAGAGCAGCCAGAGGACATGGCCTGCACTCTCCTCGCTAGCGCGCATAATATAACCTTTATGGCAAATGCAAGCTCATTATTCCCTTTCAATTATTTTACGAGATGAAGTGTTCATAATAAGAATCGTCTTCTTTTTACTTTAGTATATAATAGATACAACAGTTCCTATTATTTACTAAAGTAAAAAGAAGACTGCTTTGCAATGCAGTTTTACTGGTAATTTTTGCCCATACCTGCAAGTTTTCCATTTCGCCTTATGCGAAAAAGCAAGAGAGCTTTTTTAAAGTACTCTCAGTAATAAACCCATTAAAGAGGAGCACAGGTGCTCACCATGCGTACCAATGATAAAAGCGGTTTCGTAAAATTTAATCTATCTTCTATCTTCTATCTTCTATAATATATAAATATAATATAAATATAAATCTAATATATAAAATTCTCGTGTCACAGTTTTAGTTGCCATACTCCTCCGAAACGGCTTGACCGATTTTGATGAAATTTTTTGTGCTTATCCGGTATCTATGAGAATCGGCCAACATCTATTTTTCATCCCCCTAAATGTTAGGGGTAGTCCACCCCAAATTTTTTTTTTATTTTTTAGACAAAATTTTTAATTTCTATTTTTTTATGATACAACATACAAAAATACATACAATCCTCAATTTTGGCAAAACAACGTTTGCCGGGTCAGCTAGTAATATATAAAATTCTCGTGTCACAGTTTTAGTTGCCATACTCCTCCGAAACGGCTTGACCGATTTTGATGAAATTTTTTGTGCTTATCCGGTATCTATGAGAATCGGCCAACATCTATTTTTCATCCCCCTAAATGTTAGGGGTAGTCCACCCCAAATTTTAATTTTTTATTTTTTAGACAAAATTTTTAATTTCTATTTTTTTATGATACAACATACAAAAATACATACAATCCTCAATTTTGGCAAAACAACGTTTGCCGGGTCAGCTAGTGTACCTATATAAATCAATTTTAATTGCAAATAATGATTTTGATGACAAATTGCGCTTCGGATATATGTGACCTATTTAAACAGATGAAGAGAGAGGCCGCAAATTGTATCCCACTAAAAACATAAATGTAAAAATGGGAGCCAAGTTCAAAATTCGACCAAAGAATTTAGATATAAATGGCCGCCAAGTTCTGTAGAGAATCCTGAAATTTATTTAATTGAATCTTAACATTTGACCTGACTAGTTCTTACCAGCTATCCTGATATTTGGAAGAATAGGACCTTACAATTTAAAAACAATAACGTATAACATAACAATGATGTGTAACTAGCCAAGTCAAATGTTAAGAATCAATGATATTTTCCGGTTTTGTTAACGTCATTATACTCGTATCAATAACTGTTTAAGCTATATAATTGAAATTTGGATTCAAGTTAAACTAAACGGACTTAAATGTATAAGCTAAATTTCATGTTTTTAGGTTTAATAGATTTCGAATTGTGAAGGGGTCAAAAGTAGGTCGAAATGTTTCGTGTAAAAATACACACGGCTGCTGCGCCGTCAGTTCCTATCTTTGAACTTGGCTCTCACACGCTGCCGCGTGTCTAGATACGGAGGAATGGTTAACAGACTATTTTGTAATTTAAAGGTATGAGCTACAAACCTCACGGGATAAATAATAATTGACCAAGCGAGCGAAGCGTCTCAGTTTCGAGATTAGCCAAAAATTCTTTTGTCCGTCTGTCTGTCTGTCTGTCTGTCTGTCTGTTATCGTCTACAGGTTGCATTTCTTAACCGATTCTCATGTAATTTTGTAAGCAGGTTCAGCAACTAAATATAATTTTTTTATCGAGCTAGTTTTTCGAAATTTTTCAAAATGGCGGAAATATTGTAGTTTAAAATTTTAAAACTGTCATATATCCGCCATTTCAAAATATTTTCAAAGATGTCATTAGACTTTTTTGATGCCATTATAAAAACGCAATTTTTTATTTGAACAACTTTTTTATACGTTATACTTGAACGGGTTTAGAGAGACTCGCGAAGTCTAGCTGACTGAAAAATATACAATACAAATCTTCTTACAAAATATACTGAAACTATTTAAGGGTGAATTCAGTACGGGTTAGTGAACAACTTTCTTAAAAATGCATGTCTCCCAAGGGAATCAAACCCGCGACTTCCGAGTTACAAGGCCAATGTCTTGACCACTATTTTACTTTTATTGCAAAGCCCAACAGTATTTATTTAGGGCAACTTTTATTTAAAAGTATCACATCGTGCGTGGTGTTACGGCATCATACCGACAAGCAGGAGTAGATCAGGCGTTATTTAGGGGTATTCCTGATAGGTTGAGCATGGGGAGATCATCAAAGACTGACTGGGAAGCGTTGATGTCTCGGGAGAAAAGTAAGCTGAATAAAAAAGAATTAGATCTTTTTAAGGACTGCATGCGGTTATATCTCTGAAAGCTATCGGCTAAAAGCTCTGAACCGGCCTACAGTGAAAGTACCGGCGAACCACAACAATAAACAAGTTGCACAGGCCTGCGCTGATCAGCAGGCCCAGGGATTGAAAAAAACAATTTACCTATGTGTCGGCAGCAGAGTGGGTCCGGCCGTTAGGCCCTCATTCCGCGAGGCGGTCGGCCGCGACGCTCTCGAATTTCAAAATTTGTTTGTCCGTGACGCCCTCGGCCGTGACGCTCTCGTTTTAATAATTTTTTTGCAAAAATCTCGTGTGAGTACTGTTAAGCGCAGAAATGTTAAACGAAAAAAAAAATCAAATTTACGTGCGTAAGGATCATTTAGTGTGCATGGAATATTGTAATTTTAAACTGTCCAGAAAAATAAAGTAAAATAAAATTATGTAATTTTTGTTCGAGTAGACATTTACGACATCAAAAACATAACTTGTAAATAAAATAGTCTCGCAGTTCAGTCCTTCTACCGTAAAAAGTCTGTTTATTTATTCAGTCCCTCCTAATGGGACCTCCTGTCTTACGTCATTACGTTATTAGCCAACATAACAAAATCAAAGTCAAAGTAAAAAAAAGAAGTTAATGTGGGACAAATTTATCTTATTTTGAAGGTATTATTTTAGTGCAAAAGCTAAAAACTACTACTCGGAACGACCACTGCTGGGAAGATTACGCCGAAAGAAACCCAGTTCAGTAGTGGTCCCTTCCCAGTCCGATGGGCTATGTTTAAGTTACAATACAGATTTACACTTAAGCTCAGTATACATTTTATTATACATCTAAATAATACAATTAAAATTTGTAGTTAACTATTTCTAAGAATTTTGATGAGATAAATAATCATTTACATCATAACAAGCATTTTTTAACCAATGATTTTTAACGGCAGTCTTAAACTTAGATAATGGTAACGCTACTACATTATCTGGAATTTTATTATAGAGACGCAAGCTAAGACCCACAAAAGACTTTATGTCTTTTTTAACCGAAAAGCTGAGAGCTTAGTACTATGAATATCATAATTTTTCTTATATAAATGTATGTGCTGACGTACGTACATAATGTTCACATAGATAAATTGCGAAGGGAGAGTCAAAATATTTATGTCTTTAAAAAGTTTCCTTAGAGACTCTCTAGCAAAGGTATTTATTTCTGCAATATTACCCCATAGCAATATTCCATAGGACATCTATGGAAGTAACTAAAATATACCAAACGCGCTGTATCAATGTCCGTCATCTGCCTAACTCTTCTAATCGCGTAGGCTGCAGAGCTAAGATTTCCAGCAAATTTTTTTATATGGGCAATTGGGAATCAAGCCTTATTCCCAGAAACGTTGTGTTATCTTCCATACCTACTTCCTTCCTTATTAATAAGTAATCGTGTTGGAACTTTTCGGTAAGCAGAACTTTATACATTTAGTTTTGTTTGCATTTAGTTTAGTTAGATTTAATCAATTCAAGAGCTTTCCCTTTTATTCCATAGTGTACAAGTTTGGATAGAAGGGTTTCGTGGTCTACACAGTCAAATGCCTTGGTGAGGTCACAAAACACACCAATTGTATTCTGACAATACTTCCAAGCATCATAGATTTTCGTAAGATTGCATATTATATGTATGTATATAATGGATCCGTTGTTGCACATTATAGTGACCAAGTGACCATATCAATATTAAAAATCTTTTATGTTTTAAATAAATAGAATCCGATCCAAGTTACAATTATTTTTTTAATAAATAAATACACTGTGGTAAAACAAAAACAATAAGTATTATGTGATGATAATTAACTAATTAAAATTAAATTTACAATCATAGTTTTCGTGTTTGCTCACCGGCTGGAGTCCCAGAGTAGGGCTCTCAATATCTATACTAAGAAGATCAGGCAAGGTAGTGTGAAATTTATACTCAACACGGCACACGTTTCAAAGAAATTTAAATATTAAATCTGAAACACTTCTTTTCTCAACAGTACACTTACCTTGTTTTACAATCGAGAGCGGCACGGCCGAGGGCGTAGCGGACAAACAAATTTTAAAATTCGAGAGCGTCGCGGCCGAGCGCGTCGCGGAACGAGGGCCTAACGGCCGGACCCAGCAGAGTCATGCTTAAGACCAATTTGTGGGTAAAAAAGGGCTAGGTGAATGGTGCATTAGGCACTGTTACTCAATTGGTTTACCCCCCGAATTGCTCCCCACCTACAGATCAACCTTTGGTGATTATGGTGCAATTTGACACCTACACTAGGCCACATATTAACAATTCTGTGTCTATAGCGGCCGTTACTCGATCTTGGCGTTCTGGAGAGATCACTTGTTCCAGAACCCCATTCCCTCTTATATTATCATGGGCAGTGACCATCCACAAATCGCAGGGTTAAACATTGCCAAGGGTGGTTGTCGATTAAGGGACTCGTGAGTTAGCAGCGGAATGTTCTTACGTTGCCCTCTCTCGTTCTCGCCGACTAGCGGACATAGTCCTGGAGCCATTTAATTTAGCCTGCCCGCCTCACCAGAATAGGTACAATGAAACTTCTTGTTTTTCAAAACGATTAAAATGTTGGTTATTCCATGGATGTAAAGTTATAAAAGCTCGCGAGGTCTACTGTTCTCACAGAACTACTAGTTAAGTAGTTTTTAGACCCAAAAATTACGATTTTTATACATTCTCACGGTCAGATAGGTTAAGGATAGTCAGCTTCAATTAAATATCCAGAAACCAGTGTCTGCCACAAACACGATCGAAAAAAGTCTAAGCCTGCTTTTCATTAATACTTGAAACGAGCTTCCAAAGATAATTTTTACTTTGTATTTGACGAATGTACTTATATATGTAAATGTCCAGCCGCGTGTTAGGCCACTTGCCACTTTTCGGACATTTATTTGAAAAGTTTCACTATTATTATTTTTTTGTATTTTAAACAGAATCTGGAAAGGAGTTTCTTGTATTATATTGCCAAAAATCGTTTCATACTGTACTGTAATGGTCTGTGGTAATGGTCCCAATTAGACCTAGAGGATTGAGTTCCAAAATTTTGTCCAATTGGGTACCTACTTTCCTAGGTCAAAAATATATAGAGACGTGGACTAAATCGTTTTTTTGGCCAATAAAATAACATATTTTTATAATTTTTTAGAAAAAGTTTTACATCTGAGTTGTTGGTAAGAAGCGAATTGCAAAGGTTAAGTTTTAGTAGGAGAAGTTGCCTTAGGAGAGCCGTATATACAATGCGCCGTAGCCGTATTTAAATTGCGGAGGTCCGTCAATTAACCCTTTCACCGCGAACGTCGGATTTATCCGACAAACATTGTCGTGCCCATTCCGCGAGCGACGGATATTTCCGACAAAAAAAACCGCTCGTATTGCACATAACTTAAGTATCCACATCCCTTTTTGGTTGTAGGTATTTATTTTAGATTTCATACCCCTCGCGCTGGGGGCAACTGATATATAGTCTCGCGGTGAAAGGGTTAAGAAATTATCATTCGCAAGCATTCAGCGTGGGTATGCCGTCAGCCTCTTGGGTGCCCTGTCTACCGTGTGCAGCTATTTAGGTTCTATGTTTTATTTGACATCATGTGGTTTTACCTTTTCTTTTTATTTTCTGTCCATAAGCATGTATTTATTCTGAGAATTGATATTAGCACCTTACTGATTGTAAATATTGGTTTTATATATATTAATAAAAATTATAATACATAATACATGATATGCATTTAGATGCACCAGATGAGCTCATGTAGTAAACTCAGACGAAATCGAAACGGTTTCAAAGTTTAGAGGAGGTTCAAAGGAAGTACATAAGTGGGATAGCTTAACTGCTTCAAATTGTCTATTTACCGATACCTCGCATTGCAAATGCGGGTAAATCACATCCATCCGTCGATATACCGTACCGCTGGGAATTAAGTAATTTCGTTTCAACTTTTCATTTATAGCTAAGCATCCCACTGCTGGGAATAAACAAGGTCGCTTCATATAAATAATAGATATAAGAACAAATACAAGTTTTTTACATCGACTAATATGCATATATAATTTCCTGTATCTGAGGCATCTTAGAAACCATAGTAAAAGTTTGACATATGAATACAACTAAGATGTGCGGTCGCTGGCCTTATTTGCGAGGATCACAAACTTGGCCTATTTAATAACTCTACAGTGTCAATTTGTCCATAGTCTCAAGATTCAAATTGATCAACCTTTCTCTCTGTTTGCCCAAGAAAAATGGGCATTCTATAAACGCAAACAGAATAAAATATATGTTTTTGTAATTTGCTTATCTACTGGACCAACTCTCATGGGCAAAGTTATTCCGAATTAATTACAACCGGGCGAAATAACAATGATTTTATTTTCGACCCGCTGCCAGATAAATACCACGCTAAAGGTAAACGTTATACATATACATTATTGGTTTATAAATAATGTATAGGCGGACGCAATAATAGTGATTAATGCATTGTCGAGTAGGGTTTTGTGACCGCGTTAAGTGTTCACAATAACTGGAGAACAACGCTACACCGAATTCAAGTGTAGAACTTATTAGTATTTCAGGTTAACGCCATTATTAATCCTTTTATTATTTGGAATCTGTTAAGGGGCGTCCATAAATTACGTGAGGTGTTTTTTTGAATTTTCTGTCCTTCCCTCCCCACCTGCTGAGATGTCCTGAGATTTTATTCAACCCCCTCCCCCATCCCCCAATCTCACGTAAGATTTTTCAAAATGTTGGTTTCTTACGTAAACGCGTTGTATTGTTATTGTAAAAAGAAAAAAATCGATCAACTTTGACCTTGAATAACTACTGTATTTTTTTATATTATACTTCTTTGTTTTACGTTTATATCTGAAAGACATTATATTTATATATTTATTAGTAAATCCTTTTTTACAGAATGTAAAATATGGTTTGGTTGCGGAGTAATTATTTTCTTTGTGAACGGCGGAATCGATGACGTAATTTTCCCACAGTCATGACACCTGTCAATCAAATAAGCAATAAATCTTCCTGGATTGAAGGGTCAAGATTAAATCTTAAGCATGTACAATCTGGATTAAATGGACCAAAATAGTATATTTTTTTTGTTTCAATCAGAAAAAAATTGCGTGATATTTGCCGAGAGATGAGATTTGACTCGACCCCCTTAAACATCTCACGTAATTTATGGACGCCCCCTTATTTATGAGCATAGATAATGTTCGACCGGTGACACTACGAGTTATTTATAAAAAATACGTCCAGACTCTTAACGGTAAGTTAATCCATTGCACACGCAGTAACTAAATCTCCTTCAGTATGAACGAGCAAGGTTAGAGAGTTCCATTATCCACGTTCTACCCTACTACCCTACAAAAACCTCGCTGGGATGAGCAAAATACATGCTTTTTAAGTGCGGCCTTTGGATCTGTCTTTCTTTTATGTGACGAAGAACTGTTTTAATCAAACACATCCAGTCGGCTCATGGTGGGTTTGTAGACAGCCCGGCTGGCTCCAAGCGAAAAAAATACACAGAAAATCCGGACGTGTGATACGATTCGCTTTGATATTTCTATGTATGTGAATGGAGTGTAAAAAGCGCCGTGCACGTGCCCTATCGCCGGCGCCTTTGGAGGCGTTAAGCGCGCTCAGCATTACGTAATACAACAAGAGGAAGTGGACATGCTTCTTCACTTAGGGTTGCCATTCACACAAAAATGTTCCCTATTTGCCCTTTTTTGGTAATTGCATTTTATTGGGTGGCTAGCTGTCTGTTGTGTTGAGCTTTTATTTGTAACTTATGTGGCAGAATCATGGAAGATCTAGAAATACTAATAAAAAAAACAAAAAGTACTACCTACCTATGCTATTATATGAATTTGTTGTTGTTGAAAACACTTCAACAATCAATGTCAGCTATTTGATTACAATTCCAGTGAATGCAATTCATTTTAAACTGGCGTCCTGGGTTTACATTGATATCATCTCCGAATAATGTTGCATAAGTAAGTGAAACTCGTATCAAAATCACAAGCCAGTCTGTGATGTACTAGACATGGACTTCCAAGTTGAATCAATTTATTAAACGATAGACTCGGAGCTATATATGCTCCAGTATGGCTTGTAACGTTAGATATAGTTTGACCAATAAAAGTGCACGCTTCTTCAAAGTGGATCCAAAACAGCACACTCAAATAAAAGCTTATATTTAAGGTGTACTGTGTACTATATGCCGAGTACGACTCAAAAATTAGAAAAGCTAATATTGTTTTTTTTGTTTTAGGTAAGTATACGTAGTTGATATCAACTCACGTAAGTATTTTATCGACAGACAGCAAAACAAAACCATTTCTGTCCAACACCTTTCAAATTCTCTAAATGCATTTCCTTCGAACACTATCATAATGTTATATATCTTCTTAAATATATAAAAGAACATACTGACTGACAAATCAACGCACAGCACAAACCAGCAGCTTTGCCTGAATCGGAACTTCTGACCCATATCCGCTCCCGCACCCGCTCCCGCTCATCCCCACCGAACTTTAGACACTGAACTTTAGCCGCTAAACTTCGGCATAGTCTGCTGAGACACTTAAAGTAAATGCTTTGAAGCGAAATATAACTGAAGCTGAGATTCTCACTGTAAGTGGTGCCAGTGAAACTGTACTTCTACCGCGTATACCACTCATCCCCAACAATTTTACTTTTGAAAATACACAGTTCCATGTGTCCACTTGCTTTGCTATGACAATAAGTCACAGTGTCAGACGCTTAAAGCCGCTGGTGTCGACCTAAGGAGTGGTTTTTCGCATGGCCAACTTTATGTGGCTTTTTCCTGGGTTAGTCACACTTCAGATCTTTTCATATTGGCTCCCGAAGAAAAGACCCAACATAATTTATAAAGAACATTTTTAAACGATACTTACAGTATGAAAAAAATAAATTAAAATAATATTGACTGTTATCATATAACACTGCTACAAGAACTTTCTTATATCTCTCTCTCTCTCTCTCTCTCTCTCATTAGTTTGTATTTATATTAATAAGCCGGAATCATAAAGTCCACGCGTTCACGCGAAAGAAGTCGCGGGCATCAGCTAGTACAGAATATTGGATCCGAAATAAATTCGAAGATTGTGCCTTTGGAGTGAATTGAAAACAACAGGCTACACTCCTTTTGCCTTAATGACGTTTAAAATTTATAAAATAAATTACACTTTAATAATTAAATTGATCAAGATTTTCGTTCGTTTGTAAGCCGACTATATATCCCATTGTCCCTAATACGGGTAAAGGTATACTCAGCAGTATCGTACTCGGCTGGACAAATAAAACAATATTGCCCGTCACAAACATTCCTATTTTCGTTGGACAAATTATTGGACGGCCACACAAATGAGTTATTCATTGTTTTCTCCCTTTCAATGATAATTCTTATTGACAGGGACCGTGTAGGTGTCATACCCGAAAAATCCGGAAAATAAGCAAGATTTTCCTCAAATTGTGTAGGTGCGTCAAGCGCTCAGATATAAACCTATTTGGTATCGATTGCCGGTCACTTATAAGTTATCGTTGATTTGTGTTTGTACAACATTTTGTGGGTCTTTTGAAGTAGATTGCTTTTAGGATTTTTAACAAACTTAGCAGGAAGATATGCATATGTTTATAATTGAACACTCTTCCATGTAGGAAATATTGATTAATCATATGTAGTCAACATAAAATTTGTGCCGCATGATTTTGGTTTTGTCATATTACGAATTTGCCAGATTTTGGGGCCATAAGCCCTGTGGGTTTAAATCATTATGTAGATATAGAGGTATATGTTCAGTGTCGGGTGAGAGAGTCAAAGAATCTGATCAAATATTTGCAATGCGTCAATTAAAACGCTACTTACTAGTCTAACAACTAAATATTTAAAATACAACTAACTAGTCCGGCCATAAGTTCTGTCACAAATGACAATGTTATGGCGACATTTTCAATAAAATGAATAATCAGACAAAGTTGGAACAAAGCTACAAAGATCAAGCTTGTGTATAGATATTTTTAATTCTCTTGGCATCCTGTAAACAGGTTAATTAATTTTTATTAATCAAAACGTTAATGTATGTATGTAGTGTAGGTAGATTCAGGAAGTAGTATGTCCTTAATCTTTATTCATCTTTTTTACGTCCTTTTTATTTGATCATTATAATCATATTATGTGTCAGCTATTACTTTTTCTGCGGCTAAAAGTAAAGAGACCTCACAGTGTGCAAACTACTTAATATGTCTTTAGTGTCGACTATTAAACGTATATAGAACTCCCAGTAAAAGCACTCCTATCCAACTGGTGAAACCAGGTCACTTCTCACCTATATCCCTATGTGTTTATTGCTCAACTGGTCATGCGATACATTAGCCTATTCATATCACTCAGAAAACTTTGCGTCAAATAATATAATAAATAAATATATGGGGACAAATAACACTGATTGAGCTAGCCCCAAAGTAAGTTTGAGACTTGTGTTATGGGATACTAACTCAACGATACTATATTTTATAACAAATACATATATAGATAAACATCCAAGACCCAGGACAATTTGAAGAAGGTCATTTTCCAACTTGCCCTGACCGGGGATCGAAACCGGGACCTCTGGGTGGCGGACTAGCATGGTGACCACTACGCCACGGAGGTCGTCAATAATGAATGAAATGGACTATTTGTGAGTTAATAATAATAAGTTTAAACGTGTGTTCTTTTTGAACAAAATTGTATGAGTACGTGATTGAAGTTCCGTCCGCAACTAAGCTAAACTATCCAAAAATTCAAGGACAATTTATCTGTACTCTACCTAAACGTAGCAATGAACACGTCTGGATCTAATTTTCAATTACTCTTTTTCCAATTAATCATCGCAAGTCCCGGGGCATGCGCATAACGAAACGGGCAAAAGCTTGTGATTTTCAAAAATATACGTAACTAGTCACTAAAATAACGAGATTTTGATTCAGGCATCAAAAAAGCGTATGCGCGCTGTACTGAAAGATTAATGCCTCGGAATCAGTACTCGACCTTCGGAGAGGTTAGTGACCTTAAGGCGTAGACACCTGCCGTCGGTGGTCTCTTTAATAAACCCAGTAATTTCTCCTGCTCAGCACTGAGCGACATAAAAAGCTAATTTCCTGAAACCACTTCATAATGTTTTATGTCTTTATTAAATCATTGTATTTTACTTTATTTTAAGTGGCTAATTCTGCGGTAGTCTAAGTAGTAAATTAAAATCATCCTTTTAAAGTAATGTAAATTTATTAAAGGTTAAATTACATTTATTGGACTAGTTTGGTTTCCAAAATGTATTCTGTTTGTTCTACAAGTAATATAATCTATACATCTGTATATAGTAGTTGGCAGTTTCTGCATTGTTGTCAAACGTATGTAAACTTATGCACAAAGTATATGTCAGATGTATCTAGTGGAAAAAAATGTGTATTCGTAACTTTAGGTACTCCTCATTGTCAAGTATTGTCAAGCAATTTTTTACTTCCATGAATTTTCGGGCCATATTTAGGTGGATAGATTTCAGTGCACACGTCAAAATAGGGCGTAAGTTCTATGACACTTTTAATTAATATCAACGGCTTCAAAGGGCTGAACGAAGCGTGAAGGCGGAAGTGCGCAACGAGGGTCTTTGCCGGTACTAGTGACGATGTGGAACACATTTACTCATGTATTTAGTAAGCTTTACTATATTTGAGTTGACCTAATGGTTAATTGTTTTTTAATTGTTTGAGATATATTAATTTTATATTGGTACTTAACTTGCTGTGCCCGCGGGCTCCGCTATCCTTGGGAATTGCGGGATAAATTATGTTCCTAGGGGAATGTAGTTCAGAATCGTGGACCGAATCTTTTGCTCGAAATAGTTTCCGAAACTATTTTGTTTAACGTTATGAAGGCAATGATGTGAAATAGAAGTGTAGGAGGACATTCCTGGCGGCGAGCACGCGAGCAAAGATATCCCGAAACGCCGCTTACACCCACTTTCCCCTCCCAGCCTATTATCAGACGGCGCCGACACTGAACCAGCTCGCAGCCATGATACGACTCTCACGCACGATACCAGTTAGTGAAGAGGAATCATTAGTTAACGTAGAGATCTGTTTAATAAAAACCACTGAGCAGATTTACATAGATCACGCAGAACATTCGCGGATTTGCTATACGATTTCGAATACTGTATACGAGATACTTATTTCATAGGTAAACGCAGTCCATCCTTTAGTGACTTGCAATCAAAATTCAACAGACAGAACTCAATAAGTAAAGTCATTTTTATTAAATTTAGAAAACAGTCTCAAATTGTCCCCTTCGCCGGTCTAAGTACTTTAAAATTTTCTTAATAATAGAATTTCATTGCGCGATATCGCCGTCCCTGAAATTCTGCGCTCCATTATTTTCAAATCGTTCGTATAAAATTATGTAAACGCACCATCCCCTCTCCTCGTTTCAATTTTGAAATGACGTCCCTTTTTGCGATTTCGCACTGCAACAATAAATTTTCAATGGTTCCATGAAATGTTATTTCTCTTATCATTAGAGCTATCATTTGATGTTCTTTAAATTACTTTGTCATTTGATTAAATATGTGTTCATTGTTTATTTTAAAAGACTAGCATATTCAGTGCTCATTTTTTTTGGGCAATGCCCATACTACCCAGTACATTTTACTAAAATATAACTATTTATTAAATTTACCAAACAATGAAATCCTCGATCGTTGCCACATATATTTTGGGGGTAATGGACTAAACTTGCTCTAAAAATTTTCATTATATACCATTATCCTCCATCATAATTTTATAGTTTCATCATTAAACTCACCAGTGTGTGTAAGCATACTAAATAAAGTAGTCATATCTTCAATTGAACGGTATTACCTTGTATTGACGAACACTGATTTAACTTGCAAGTGTTAAGACTGTAAGACTTCAGTCACAGCTTGAGATTTAACTCTAAATAATCCTTTTGAATTTACGCGGCTTGCTTCCGAATGATCCGGAGGTCCTTTGGGTATCGGAGGTCAGCCGGTAGTCGCTCTGAGTGTCATTCTGAATTTCGACATTTAAATATTTCGACAAAATCCCAATTTCGAAAAACAACAGTTCGATGCCCAGTGCTTTGACAGAGCACATATTCGAGTAGCATTAGCACGACGGAATATACTTCGACAACACACTCCTTCGAAGAATACTACTTCCACAGAACCCTTCTTTGATTGTGTAAAAACCAGTAACCTTGTCAAATCAACTTGGATAAAGGAAGCGGACCTCGGGCTCTGAAGCGTTACCATCCTTGCTAGTATAGACCAACTGAAGTGGAGATGGTCCGGCCATATGATTAGAGACAAGCAATACAAATGGAGTACAGCTGTCTCAGATTGGTACCCCAGAGATAGGAACGCAACAGAGGTCGACCACTAACGAGATGGACAGATGACCTGAAACTCACGGTGGGACATAAGACAATAGAAAATGATATAGGAGGCCTATGCCAAGAAGCAAACTGAATTACGCGACATTAGTTAGAAAAAATAACTACACATCGTTCTTTTTTCTACAGTACTAAAACCTGTAAATTCAGAATAAAGGGTTTGTTATTATTATTATTGGTACGCTTTTCAGCCACGGGTCCATGGCGATCCGGTCCATTTGGCCGTTCATGGGGCCAAAGCCAACATGAAGAGGCCTTTTTTTACCATTTTATATAAGAGATGGCTGCATCTATGGAGGTCTATCCCTAAATGTACCATTGAGATTCTCTAACGGACAGCTCGCCATAGCTGCCGAACTATTGCCAGGGAGACAATACTGGATTATGGAGTGAGATACGTATTATTATATTGAAACTGTTGTAGGTTGTAGGACTGCGTTTAGTAGTAGACTTTCACTTATTAACGTCGCGACGTTAGAAAAAAGTTAATCGTCGATCATTTACAATCGATTACAGTGTAGTAAATACTTGATTCGGATCCAGTCTATTTTTTTTAATTAAGCCTAGTTGCAAATAAAAATAAGTTTAATGAAAAATAAAAAAGAATTCTTTTTCATGCATTCTTTTATTGTGAGTTCTAATCACTTATCAAGACAAATGAAATAAGCCCAAACTCGATGGAGAGGCGTAACGAAGTTCTTATTGACCCTTCGGCTCCATCATTATATCAGCTTCTTTATATAATAATATAGCAAAACTTTGTATGATTTAAATTAGCACACAAAATTTCATTTCAATCGGAAACCAGGAATATCAAAATAATCTTGCAAGATTACACTTAAATAATAAACAAATAAATGAGCAAAAAACATGGCAATCTAAATGAAAGCTTGTAAAAAAAGGTTGTAATTAAATTTAAAAAAATATATTCAAAGGTGCATAATCTCATAGCCTCGTTGTGATCGTAGTATTCGGCGAATCAGCATAATGTCTGGCCGGTCACAGATAGTCAAGTTGAAGGTCGGAAGTCGATTTGTATGTGCATACAAATCTCATACGTTATTATATAATATCGTATTCATAGCTCGTCCTTTTTCTATTTCTTGGTCATGTATCGATATTTGCCTATGATACTACTTGATACAAATAGAAACTCAGGCAAAATTTAAAAATATTTAGCTATTATAGTGATATATATATATATATACCCGTAATATATGTATAATGTATGTATAACATTTTAGTTTATGTTCTTAGGTATGTATGTATTTATAATAAAATATAGTATCGTTGAGTTAGTACCCCATAATACAAGTTTACTCACTTTAAGACTAGCTCAATTAGTGTGATTTGATTTTCTTTTAGCTCTTTTCTTAATTAATATAACAAATATATAGTCCATGGCTTTATTTTATAATTATAAATAAAATTAACAAAAAACTAACAAAAACTAAACTAACAACTCAATTACTAATATATAAAAAAGCCCTGGCAAATCGCTTTCCCGTGGTATGTGTCCAGAAGGCTGGCAGTATTGCCACGTTGTAGACAATGCTTATCTTTTGAAACAGGCCAGCCCTCTGGTCACGTGTGATTTCAGACAATTTTCGGGCGACAGTGTTATATTAATATATTTTATGTTCCGATGGTTCCTACGGCCCCACATTTCAACCTCAAATAAGTAATATATTGCCGAGGCTACAATATTTGCGCCGTTTGAGGTTTTCTGCAGCAGCTGCGGCTGTCCCGGCTTTAGACCCTGTGACCGAGAGATGAGACGGCGCCAGAGTGTCAGTGCAGGTAGTGTCCTACACAAGGGGCTGTCGCAATCTCCAAGGCTCTTGCCGCCATCCCTAACCAGGCTGCTAGGTTCTAGAACGGCTGATATGTGGATGTTAGCAAGAGCCCGATGGATCAAATTATTAAGGGCAGTATGACCCCCTAAACGCCCAGTGCTTTTACTACAAGAGAGGCCATGGTGGCCCAAGAAGTTATCAACACTGTCGCCGCAGGAGCAGCAATGTGCCACGGTGTAAATTGCGCCCAGTCTCTAAAGTTGCCAATATATATTTTCACAGCAATATCAAAAATATCTACATCATAAGAGTCTATAACGCAAGTCTCTCGAAAACTTTGTCAATTAGAATATAAGCTTGGAGTGTGAAATTGTGACATGACATATTTTTTTCGAGTTTCCCAAGTTTTTGTGAACACGAATGAGCAAACTTTTGACTTTATGAATATTTCAGTAAGAATCGTCTGCTACAGGGCCCTTGAATATTATATAAAATGAAGTAAGTATATTTTTTATTTGTAATTTACTAGATATTAGGTTTGGTTTAAGGCCAGTGATTAAGTTTTAAAATGATTTTCTAAAATGTTCTTATGAGTGAAAATAGTACTACCTACTGTAACTGTGTAGCATAAGGACTATTTTTATGCGTCTATATAATATGTAACAAAAATCGACATTTACATACAAATTGCTGGGCCAGGCATTTGTCCCATAGGAAAAGTTGTTGATATTGACGGTCTTAGTTGCTCCTACAAGGATCAGACCATGTTTTTGTAACATATTGTATGTAGAACATCTGTTCGATTGAAAATTGATTTAATACTTCTTTAATCACTGTATATTCTACAAACGTTGTTATATCTGAAATATTTTGCTAACGTGGAAAGTTAAAAATCCTTAAAAAATAAAAGTTGTATAAAATTAAAAATTTGCGGCTAAGGTTCCATTACACTCAAACCAGATTTGATAACAAATCTAGACCATCCGGGCGGCCGCATATTATCAGAATTTTTCTGTCCGAAAATTTTGGACGCCCGCCGGAAGGCACTCTGTCTATATATTTCGTCCTAGAACCCGCATACTGTAAGAATTCGGACGTGTCTGACGTCCGAATTTGATAGCGCCGGATGCAAACCATCTGACATTAGATTTTTTTCTGATCCGGATTCCGGGCGCACATTATAGGAAATTTTCTGTCAGAAAAATTCGGACGGCCACTGATTTCACTCCGCATACTATCAGAAATTTCGGTTGGTGAATCTGACTTAAGTTCTAGGCTGGCTGTCATGCAGCGTGGTCGTCAAGAGTAAAGAAAAAACAAATAGAAGACAATACATTTTATTTATGTAATGGTTATAGATTTAGAAATACCCTAACGCAATATTTTCATGAAAACTCGTATCATGTCATGTCTCTATGTCTAATGGGAAAGGCACACCATTTTGGCCCCTGCAGCTCTTAGCAGACAGAGTCCAGGGCCTTTAGACCCAAAGGCTACTTTTAGTGTAGTTTTTGGGCAAAGAGATAGAAAAAGGAATCAAAATAGTGATAGGTTGCTAGCCGCATTCGGATTTCACCATTTCCCTCGATCAACTTGTGCGATGTGTGCGGGAAGAGAAGAAGCTGGTACATAATAACTTTATCCTATTCTCCCAGCTCGTAAGTAAATATCATACAGAAGTAGAAGAAGAAGAAAGTTTACAAGTTTACTTGCTAGTAACATTCATCACTAGATGAATATCCATGGCGCCATCTATTATTTTGCTAGAGAAAGCCCTGACTTTCAAGGAACATCAATAACTTTTAAACGGCTCAATCGATTTTCATCAAACATCCTTCATTTCAAGAACCACTGCAAGGAACTTGCTTTCACGTTAAAATAAAACCGGCTAAGTGCGAGTTGAAATCACGTGGAGAGGGTTCCGTACAATGCTAAATATTTTCCGTAAGTAAACGTATTTGAGTTTACCACTTTATTTTTATTTGATAGAATTCTTATTCCCGATATATCTACAAGCAGTGAACCATATTTTGTATATATTTTTTTTTTAAATTTTAGGCTCTGTTGTTTCGGAGATCTGGGTTGAATGGTCAATTTTCGTTAAACTTATAACACCCCTCTTTTTGCGACGGGGGTTAAAAATTTCACGTTTTAAATCGTCATAGTAAAAAGTGAGTTAACTAATACTAGCGCTATCTAGTAGTATTTTAGTAAACTATATACCTTCCGTGTCTGTAAGTGAACGTATTATGTTGAGATTACCACTTTATTTTCAATTGCTAGAACTCTTATATTAATTTTCCTATATTTCCATGTACAAGCAATGAAATACAGCTTGTATTTTTTTTTTCAAAATTTTATGCGCAATACTTTTGGAGATTTGACTGCCTCCGTGGTCCAGTGGTGAAGGCATTCGCCTTGTGACCCGGAGGTCATGGGTTCGATTCCCACTGGGAAACATACTTTGTGAAAAGTTGTTTCCAGTTTGGATAGGATATTGCAGCATTGAATCACCTCTATCTACTATCCGAAAAAAAGATGATTCTGTGTTTCGGAAGGCACAAAAAACTGTGGGTCCCGAACGCCACCTAGCGTTTGATCATCAAACTATCCAAGGATTGGTTCCTGGTTTGCTCTTTGGGTTGTGGAGGTCAGATGGCAGTCGCTCCGTGTAAAAACCAGTAACCTCGTCAAATCTCCTTGGTTAGGTAGCGGACCCCGGCCTCTAAAGCGTTACTGCTGAGGATGCAACCGGGAATACGCTCGGATGACTATGATGACTTTTGGAGATCAGGGGGGGGGGGGAATGGTAAATTTTCGTCTTCTTTTATGAATAATATCAAAACTTTTATCACACTGATATTATAAAGGCGAAAGTTTGTTAGTGTGTGTGTGCGTATGTTTGTTGCTTCTTCACGCGCAAACGGCTGGACTAATTTTGACAGAATTTGGTATTCAAAAGCTGACGCAAGCTACTTTTAAAATAATAACAAAAATATATTTGAGATCCTCATAACGAGCCCTTTCAATTGATATATGACACAGTAAGGTTTGCTGGATCCAATTGGCTGTGACAGACGGATGGACCGAGAGACGCATGAGTGATCCTATAATAAGGGTTCTGTTTTTTTTATTCTTTGTACGGAACCCTAAAAACTGAATCGAAATCAGTCCATCCGTTTGAGCGCTGTACGATGGCACAGACAAACACACCGGCAGGCAGACAGACAGACCGACAGACATTAGCGTCAAACTTATAAAAACCCCTCTTTTTTGACTGGGGTTAAAATAGATTTACTTATTTATTAATTTATTTTTAATTACCCATTTATTTTATTATATTACTGAGTAATTTACTAAATCAACGAAATAGTTTGCATTCGCAAGATACCATAAACATTCATATATTTTCTGTCACTAGATCCTCCATATCCGCCATATTGTGCGCTGCTCAGAGTGAACGCGTGCCGAATGCACGACATTCACTTGACAACTGAGGGGCGAATTTCCGAATTTCCGATAGGTGTGCGTGGTCTAGCAAATCGTTTGAAAAGCGCACCGTCCGAAATTCTGATCAGAAAAATTCGTACGTCAGATGCTTTGCATCCGGCGATGCATCCCATCGGACGTCAGACACGTCCGAATTCTGATAGTTTGCGAGGTCTTGAACAAAATGTATGGACAGAGTGCCTTCCGGCGGGCATCCGAAATATTCTGTCAGAAAAAGATCTTGTAATGTGCGGCCGGTTAAATATCGGATGGGATGCGGGGCTGAGGGGGGGCACACATTTTGTACTAGACCAGGCCCACCATGTCAAACATAAATAATAGGCATGATGACTGGAAAAAAATAGTTTTTTCTTTTCTCTGAGAAACAAAATATTACGAAGATATAGCGCATTTTGCATGGCGTCACGGTAAAGTACGAGTTTTAGATAGCGGTGACCTCATAACGTCTCATTAGGTACAGAATGTTACAAAAGTTGCAACGCGAATATTTATTTATTAATAAGGAAGCAGTAGATGTAGTAGATAATGCAACGTCCCTGGGACTAACGCTTGATTTTGAGTTGCAATGCCCATATTAAAAATAAAATGCTGAAAAACTTAGCTCTGAGGCCTACGTGGTTAGGAGAATTAAACAGATAGCTGACATTAATATAGTGCGTTTGGTATATTTTAGTTACATCCACAGTGCTATTTCCTATGGAATATTGCCATGAGGTAGCGCTGCAGAGATAAATACCACATTTATTTTACAAAAACGCGCTATTACATTTATCGAGACTCTGGGATAATTTTATTTTAATATAAAAAAATACACATTACTAGAATTACTCCTCAATCTCACATTATTCCATTGCTAGACTTAAGGCCTTTCCCAATTTAGGCAGGATTTACCCATACTCACCACGTTGAGAAGATGGATTGGTGATTAGACTCCTAAATTAGTAATAAATACAATCATCTAGTGTAATCACAAACTCAAAAATACACGGGTTTAACGATTGTCCATTATTATTTTTCTGTCATCATGCCTATTAAAATGATGAATCCAGTCCGTCTACGCTGACGGCCAACCGTGTACTAAATTCGAAATCGCCGGATCGAAATTTCTGATAGACGTGCGGGGTGGTAGCAGTAGCCATCAGAAATCGGTCATAAAAATTCTGATAATATGCGGCCGGCCTTAAACAAAATGAAATAAATATTAAAATCTTCAAAATACTCCTAAATGCATATCAAACAAAAACGTGACTCGGTCTTTCTGAATGAGCTGGAGACTTGAGACAAACGACTTCAATATAGCGCAAAAGGTGGCAATCTGTACATGACAGTGAAAATTATATTGACACAATTCAAACAGGTGGGAAGAGGGTGAGAAACGGAATGTCGTTAAACATTTGGGAGCGGGCTAGATTTTGTGTTATATATTTTTGCAGGAACCGTTATTACCCATTTGAGAATTATGACTAAGTATAGGTTTTTTTATAACCAGCACCATCAGTTCACAGTAAGTCCTTAATTATTCTATTTTATTTTTCATATTAACCCATTCCATTTTAACCCCTTATAAAAAAGAAGGTTGTTATAAGTTTGACGTTAATGTCTAGGTCTGTCTGTGGCATCGTAGCGCTCGAACGAATAGACTTATATCGATGAGGTTTTTTTAAGTGAATGCAAGTTCCCTTGCGGTGGTTCCTTGCTATGGTTGTTGAAAATCGGTTCTGTCGTTTTAAAGTTATTGGGGGTGAACGCTTGAAAGTCAGGGTTTTCTTCAGCAAATAATAAATGGCGCTACAGATATCAATTATAATATGTAGTTCCGTTAGTTATCACTAGATGTCGTTCTTGACAATCGGGGCTTTTTTAATTAGCTTAGCATACACAATGTCCTTTTTAATTAAGTACAAATATTTTAAGGGGTTATTCAGTCCATCTTTGCCCAATAAATATATATCGAAATACGAAAAAAAAAATTTAGGTTCTCATACAGATCGAAGTAGTCACGTGATATCGTTACTATGAAAAATGCAAAAAAATTTTTCGTATTTCGATATATATTTATTGGGAAAAGTTGTTCAAAATGATGGACTGAATCACCTCTTAAAATATTTGTACTTAATTAAAAAGGACATTGTATACTTGTGCTTATGAAGAATTTTCCTAATGCGTAGACAAAGGAGAAAATAATTGGGTAGATGACACACTTTTCATTGATCATATCCATTTTTAACAAGATTTTAGATTTATTAATGCAGAAAAACTGATATTGAGAGCGCCATTTGACTCCAAAAATCATGACGTCACGCTTTTGTATTTCATACAAAATTCCATACAAAATGTTTGTTTTGACGTTTAAAAAAAAGTGTTTGATTTGACTTGTTGTCATATAGCAGATTATTTGCCAAAAGGCAAAAAGTAGGTAGAGGAGACCAAAATATTTTTTTTAAGTCCGATTATAAGCCATACTGTTCAAGAGGTTGCAGAGACGAGAGAGAGTGGCAGAGATTATAAGGTTGTTCAGGTTGTATTTAATCGCAAATTCACTGAGAAAAACAACAGAACCTTCATATTAAGAGCCCAGTTTCTGCCCACTGGCTAACAATGGCCGCATTCATTTCAAGCACTCTTGAAGCTGCAACAGAGTGGTCGGCAGTGGCTCGCCGTGGCTGCGGCTTGCCCTGGTTTTTTGACCTATGCACCACCTATGCACTTTCACTCATACGAATGCGTCATCTATGCATTAAGTAACATACTTGCTTGAAAATATTGGCAATAGTACTGGTCGCTGTAAGATTTGAAATAAAGAATTAGGGTAAATATATATATCTACCTCTCAAAAATAAATTTTGAAACTATTACTCATGTTTTAATTAAGTAGATAGCACCTAATAAACTGCTTAGGATTTTGAACTTTTCATATACATAAATCATGTGTTCAAAGAGCAAAAATTAAAAGTTAATATCAAATTTTGACGTTGTATAAAAATTCTTTGTAAATCGCTAAAAATATCGTCAAGAATATTATAGACATCATAATCATCATCATCATTTCAGCCGCATGACGTCCACTGCTGGACATAGGCCTCTCCCTAGTATTTTTTTAATGGCCAATCAAGAGCGGCCTGCATCTAGCGCTTTCCAGCGACCTTGTTCAGGTCGTCTGACTACCTTGGGTGTCCTACGTTTCACTTGACAGTACGCGGTCGCCAATCGAAAACCTTTTTACCCCATCGGCTATTGGTTCGTTGCGCTATATGTGCCACCCACTGCCATTTTAATGACCTTATCCGTTCAATAATTTAAGACATATTGCTATTTAATTTATAATATTAGATCTAAAAGATTTAAATTTAATATTCTAGAAAATAAGCGCAGGAAAAAAGTATTTTTTAAAATAAAACTCAGCATTCTTTGATTGTTCATTGTTATGCTTTTTATTATTGTTCCATCCGCTGAAGTTTCTTTTATACAATAGCAGATAATTATATTAGCCCGAGAAATAGCTCTATGTGGGCATGAAAATAGTTTTATAGCAGCTACATTATTTTACTATCAGTTAGGCAATGCAATTGCTTAGATTTGTAGACCTGTCCCTTCAACCTTACCGGCATTTTGGGGTCACAAATGACACCAGTCACCTCCCGCCACTTTGCCCGTGCCGCAGATATACGGACCTTGACGTCGGCATCGATATCTCTGAACGCGTGAAGAACAGATTCTAAGTATTTGAACCAGACTGTACGCTTGACAAAATCTTCGTCTATACGTACGGGGTGGTAGATATGTAGCATTGCAAACCATGTGTTTAGTCTTCGCCATATTTAGCTTCAGACCACCGTTTTCAAGCGACTAATTAGGTGGAACTCTATTAACTCTGTTTACTCGTAATTGGCCGCTTATGAATACTTTACTTTAAGAGGATACATGATTATTTTGGGGTCCAGTGCTGTCCCTATTTGAAAAGAATCGGAGATATGATTTAAAATTGTGCCTTGACTAAGCCCTAGATAACCCTTGAAACTATTTTTTACTCGTAAACTACTGTTTATACTTTAAAGAGAGAACGTGAAGCTTTTATACGCACATTAGCCAAAATGGTTTTCGCCAATGTGCGTAGCACAGAACTACATGTACCTAGAAAGCGTAAATGCACCTACTTCGCGTGTAAGTTCTCAGACAAAGCGTCTAGGTTGGCCGCCGCTACTGACAGTCCGCGCGCATCTGTAATTGCAGCCGGACGACTGCGAAAAATAACAAAATGTCTCGTTGCGTGATAATTAACTGCAGTAGCCCAAAAATTGCAAGCGCCCAAAGGCACAGACATATTTCCTATCACAGATAAGTTATTTTAAATTTATATTGTGCGTGAATTCATTTTAAAACAATTTTTCAAGAATTTCGAGCTGTGATTTCAAGATTATACCTAAGTAACTATAGATAAAGGTTAAAAAACATCATTCACGTTACATTGCCGCGTTTGCTTTGAGCGTTTAATCTGACGTTGTGTGTTATGAGACGATGAATATCGGAACAAGCGATACCGTCGCGTATCACTTCGACGTCGTAGTACCGGCAACTTCTCATTCGTTAATAAATTTAGCGACTAGTGTTGGTCGTTGTACAACATATACCGATAATCGATTTTAATCGATATTGGAAAAACGAATGAAATTAACCATTATAAAAAAGCCATTTTGGTAGATATTGAAATAAACAAGTTCATGTAATAAATTTAACACCTTAGAAAAGGGGAAAATATTTTAGAGTTTATGTATGTAATGTGGTCGTTAATGTTTATCCTTTGAACATATATTATATCCATTTATTTGTTTAGGTTAGTTTTTTAAAAACTATTTGTTTATTTTTCCAGATGATACAATCATAAAAGAAAATGAATTGCGGGCACGGGATGGACAGACTGGTTTCCAAGTAAATACAGTACTAAATAGTACTGTCCGACTGAGCCAGAAGGAGGGTTATGTTTTTCGAAAGTGTGTATATATGTATGTTCGTATGTATCTATGAATAATTGTTTGGCACGCTCTGCAGCTTGAACGGCTCAATGGATTTTAGCTTGAGAGGTGTTGATAGATTTGTACTTACTGTGAGAGTGACACTAGGTATATAAAATAAAATTTAAAAAAAGTAATAAAAAAAAAAACAAAATAAAAAAGGCAGTCGGGTTATTGTTTTTGTAATAATTACTTGTTATTCAATACATTTTGAAAATACTAGTTTGATTGAAGGGAAAAAGTTTAAAAAAAAAGGCAGGCTCCACTATTTGATTTACTTAATAAACTCATTGACAATGATGATGAGGTTGGTTGATATAGATAACAGTGTTTTATAACCCCCGCCTGACAAAAAGAGTAAGTTTGATGCCAATGTCTATCGATCAGTGGCATCGTAGCTCTTGAACGAATAGACCGATTTTGATGTGGTTTTTTTTCGTGAAAGCAAGTTCCGTTTTTTGCGGTGGTTTTTAGATATGTTTGATGAACATCGGTTCAGACGTTCTAAAGTTAGTGGGGAATAAAGCTTGAAAACCGGATTTTTTCTAATTTGCTGGCGAATACACTTGTTATTACTAGTGGTTCTGTGTACAGTAGACCTCACAAATAGAGAGGTCCATTAACAGTAACGCTACAACAAACTTCTTCCAAAATATTATACAATAAAAAAAGGAAAGTACCAGTACAATCTTTTTAAATAATAATAATAGTTTTATTTTTAAATTTCAATTAAAATACTTATTCTTTATTAATAATTCCGTTCAATGAAAATTACAATCGAATTTCTGATAGATGAATGATATAGGTACGGACACATTTTTATCACAAATCGATTAACATGAATGTTAATCGGTACTGATGATTGCTTGTATCGTAGTTGGTAAGCGAGAAGTGTGCGAGAGAGACCACAGATATATAAATATATTAGTATGAGCGAGACGAGCAGGGCGGCGGCGGCTCCAGTTAAATCGTTTGAATAGTAGTGAGCGGTGTCTTTTAATCGGCTTGGATTTCCCGTCACTAAATTTGCCTGTGACGTCACAGTAGGCATTAAAAAGTTGCCACGCTTGGTTTTCATACAAATCGTGGTACATGCGCCATATAATATATCCAAGTCTGTGGTGCGTAGTTCCTCTTAAAAATGTAGATACGAATTTAACCTTTTGACCAATATTAGATTAGAGTAATCTATTCTTTTTACCATTTTTGATACATTTTTTTTAATTCCATTATCACTTTGGTTTTATAAGGCCTTTTTAGGCCTGTTGTTATTTTACGCAGAACTAGCAGCCCATTTTTTATTTCTTTACATTTTCCTATCCTTTAAAGCAAAATTACATTATCTTATTATATTTCCAAATTAATTATTTAAAATCTTTATCGAGCCAAAACCTACAAAACGTGGATTTAATGCTAAAGCGTTCTCTCCCTGACAACCTCTCAAAAAGAAAAACAGATAAAAAAAGTTGGCGTCTAAATAAAATAGTATGAATCAGTATTTTTTTAAAACGCTATATCATTCTCGGGCATGTATGATGACATGCTACTAATGGGCTAAAAATCACACTAATATTATAAAAGCTCAAGTGTGTGTGTGTGCGTGTGCGCGCGTGCGCGTGTGAGGGTATGTGTGAGGGTGTGTGAGGGTGCGTGCGCGCGTGTGAGGGTGTGTGTGCGTGTGTGTTTTTCACTTGGCTGGACCAATAACACCGCGGGGCGCAGCTAATAAGGTATAAATCGTCATTTTTAATTGTAAGTGATAGATTGCTATCTTTCAAAACGCAAAGGACATGGACAGAATAATAAAATATTGTCTTAAAAATCACCTGACAAATACTTAATATAAGTGTATTTTTAAACTATTCGATTGCCATGTAGCAAAATTCACAAAATATGAATTTTATACGCAGAAACTGTCTGGCATTTTCTAACCAAGCTTTTATTCCAAACAAGCGTGGAACCGCATACTGGGAACATAACGAAAAAAACACGCTCGAAAATATCCTCTCTCTCATAATCGTACGTGCAAATCTGGGTGGAATAAACGACTTTTCTTTTTTTTCATACAGATCTGTCGAATAATTCCATTCTAGGAACGTAGAGAAAAATAAATGTACTGAAGTGTGCCAAGTGTGCGGTAAGCCAGGTTTTATTTTCACAAGATTATAAAGACGATCCCCGGGCTGTTATTCAAGTGTTGAACAACGAACCCTCGAGCAGCTGAAGCTGAGTATTACCGCAAAGACGGAGGCTTTTGTTTATAGGCAACACTGCAAATAGCAACTTTATCTCAATTGTGGGAAGAACACTAAATTAAACAAACTGGAATATTATTCAGAAGGTATTTACTTGCATTTGACTGCTAAAATCAATTATAACATACGATTTATGAACACACTTGTTATATCCACTCTTCCACCGTACGACCTTTGCCGGTCCGCGTTTACGAATGCCCGAATCAGATTCCCGTCAGTGTTACCATTGTAAGAAAAGTGAAAATAACAGTAAATTAACTCATTTAATTAATATTTTATGTATTATTGTACTGTTTTTATTGAATTGTATTTATAAATTACGATAACGCTAACACAATGGTTAGTTATTTTGTCTACGTTATTACACAAAATGATCGATATCTACCGGACGTTTTCACAATATGGTAGTTAGTGCTAAACATACTCGCAATTAACGATATTACCTATTGAATAATCGTAATATTTACAATAAACAAGACAGAGTTTATTTGAAAAATCAAATAAAACAAACCCCGACCGAAAATGTCAAGAACGCCATCTAGTGATGCCATCTATTGAGGTGATACCAAACCGTATCGGTAGTTACAATACAATACAATGCAAAAAACTTTGTTGCACCAAAAAACATTTACATATTCGAAATACTTACAAAGAGTAAGGTAGTTCCGTTATTATAGCGCCATCTATAATTTTTTGGGGAAAGCCTTGACTTTTCAATAACTTCTAAGCGGCTGAACTGATTTTCCTCAAACATAGCTAAGAACCACCACAAGGGAACTTGCTTTCACGTTGAGAACACTGCATCGAAATCGTTCCATCCATTCGAGCGCTACGATGCCACCGACAGACACACAGACAGACAGACACTAGCGTCAAACTTATAACACCCCTCTTTTTATCGGGGGTTAAAAATAGATTAAGATAAGCTCAGTACATGAATTTTGCTCTTATCTATAAATTAATAATTAATCTCACTATCAACTCTATCATAAATGCTAGAAAATTAATTCATCAAAAGACAAACAGTAAGAATACTATCAAGTCCGTCTTAACAAAAGCATTTTAGTTCTGAGAACTTTAGTCGGTATTGCTAACAAAATTTAAAAAAATTGGCCTTGGTTTTTCCAGGGTCCAACCAAAAGAGATTACGTGGTAAACACAACTCTAACTCTATTTAGTTAGAACATTATATTATGTTTTATGTGGTGACACTCTCATTAAAACTTTGTCTGGACTGGACCCAGCAATAAAGGGGCATAGCCTCTTGTCCTCTATACCGCATTGTAACGTTTCAGGCCGAGTTTCGTGGGTTGTTCTGCGTCAGTTCGTATTTTATATGACTTTTTCGTAAATTTGTGCTAAGCAAAAGCAAAAATAAAGCTATAAAGCATATTTTTGATACAACTAAGCACAGGAATGGATTTTTACATGAAACATATATTGAAGGTAAACGTATCGTGCGAGATGAAATAGGCATGACGAATGGAAAAATATTTTTAGCTCATCGGTAAGATTATTAAAAAATATTGTACACGTATTTTTTTCTCTGTGAAACAAAAAATTACAAAGATACAGCGCATTGAAATTTCGCATGACGGACGTCATGGCTACGTACAATTTTTACATAGAGGTAACGTCGCAAGCCCCCATACCGAAATTTTGATGCTTCGTATCTTTGTGAATTTATACTTTTTTGGCAAAATGAAAAGTATGGATCCATTATTTTTGGATAATTTAAAAGACGGACTAATACAATTATACTTTTCTAACCCTGCCGTCACCCCTATTCTTTGTATTAAAAGAACTTTAACGTCAAAAAAATACTTCATTTTAGTTCTGTAGTAAACAAGGAACCCTTTTAGCACCATTTCTGTCTGTCAGTCTGTCCGCGATTGAAATCATAGACTATTGGTACTAAAAAGCTGTAATTTAGCATGGATATGCAAATGATTAAGCCAAAAAAGTCGTAAAATTTAATCTTGAATTTTTATTTGCTGAGCTCCCATACCTGTATAGTGGGAATATTTTTTTTTTTTCCCGACTAACCAATGGTTGACGTGTAGTCGAATAGAAACATAATTTGTCGACTTTTTTTGTTACAGACAAGTGCCAGATCAACTTATAAAATGTGGAGTGCATTTTATAAGTCGGTCGACTATAACTCTCTTAACTGGAATTAAAAATCAAAATAAAAATTCAATAAAATAATTTGTTTAGACGTTTTTAGTCGTTAAACCGTGAGGCGTGAACTCAAAGCGAACACATTCGCAACTATGAAACCCATACATTGTGCGTGGCCCGACACGCACTTTTTGGCTATTTATAATGATGATGACGATAATAATAAAAATCAAATCTTTATTAACAAACATGTGTACATACATTTATTCCCTAGTTCCCGATATAGGAGGACGATGAAAACAAACTTTTCATTGATTTCAATACATGGACGGTGTCCAATAAATTTCACGAATTGGCAAATTGAAAATTGTTGGAAAGTCATACGAGTCTACCAAAGATTCGTAATACAAAATCTTTGATACTGACCACTACATTCAGTGGTGGTCCTTTGCGTCTCGTGGAGTCATATAAGGTGCAGGTCGATAATGGTTGCATTCTACTCATTGATATATCGCAGCTGGCCGCAATCTACCCGTTAATGACCCTGCAGGCTTGCGAACGGAACGTCATTTATAAATTCCACGTTCCAATCACACATACTAATCTAACTTGCCGGATTCCAAGGATAGCTGCCAATATATAACATTCTATCTAACTAAAAACAAACGCTTTGATATTAGGAGAAATAAACTATTTCGATTGTTATTCGTTTTTAGGGTTCCGTACAAAAAATTAAAAAGCTGAACCCTTAAAGGATCACTCGTGCGTCTGTCTGTCCGTCCGTCTGTCACAGCTAATTTGCTCCGAATCTACTGGACCAAATCAGTTGAAATTTGGAAGGATGGTGTAACCCTATGACCCAAACTTTGCATATCTGTGCAAAGTCAATAAATATTTTCTAAATAAGGGTCAATTTCGAGGGACAAATTAGGAAATAAAAAAAGAAAGTTTTGTAAACCTTACTTTGTCATATCTATACTATAATAAAAGAGTAAAAAAAATGTGTCTGTACATTGAAAATTTTTCAAAAAAGAATATTTGTGGTGATGGAGATATAGTAATAGAGTAAGAAAATAAAAATAAATGTCTGTCTGTTTGTCTGTTTGTCTGTTTGTCTGTTTGTACACGCTAATCTCCGGAAATACTGGACGGATTCGAATGAATCTTTTTTTGTTATATAGCTGTGAAGCCTGGGCAACATATAGGCTATAATTGATTGTGGAAAATGGAACACATGATGCAGAACTATAATGGTCCAGCTAAACTATAAAAAATATTAAAATGCCGCCTTAGCAAAAGTTGTTAAGTCTGATGAGAACTTTTTGTTGAGTTATAATACAACTGGCCAAGCGCGAGTCGGACGCGCGCGAAGGGTTCCGTACCATAATCTATGAAAAATCACGTTTTTAGTATGGGAGCCCCCCATAAATACTTATTTTATTCGATTTTTAGGGTTCCTTACCCAAATGGGTAGAAACGGGACCCTATTACTTAGACCGTCCGACTGTTAGTCTGTCTGTCTGTCTGTCACCAGGCTGTATCTCATGAACAATTATAGCTATACAGTTGAAATTTTTATAGATGATGTTTTATTGTTGTCGTTGAACAAAAACATACTAAATCTATACTACAAATAAAAGAGTAAAAAAATGTGACTGTACATTGAAAATTTTTCCAAAAAAAAGTTGTTTCGTCCGAAGAAGAACTTATAAGTTCAGAATTTGCGGACCTTCAGAGCATAACACACCAGAAAAATTCTTGGATATGTGAACGCGCCATATTGACACCAAAAAATTAAAAATCAATTATTATAGAACTTATGACGCAAATTATTGTTAATTTCTTGGATAGAGTTGTTGACGACACCACCAATTATCCAGTTGAGTTTCTTAATTCACTTGCAGCAAATGGACTCTCGGCTCACAAAATAAGTCTTAATGTCAGAGGGCCAATAATGCGAATGCGCAATTTGACTCCGCCGAAACTGTGTAACGGAACCCAACTTAGCGTCTCAGCGCTGTATGCCGAAGTTCAGCGGCTGAATTTCAGCCAATGCATGCCTGCAATGTTATTTGCATTACTAGCAACACATAATGCCGAACTTCCGATGCTTTTGCCTGAATCGGACCCGTACCCGTACCCGTACCCGTACCCATACCCGTACCCGTACCCGTACCCGTACCCGTACCCGTACCCGTACCAGTACCCGTACCTGTATCCGTACCCGTACCTGTACCCGTACTCCCTCTTCCGCTCCCGCCGCCGCCGCCGCCGCCGCTCCCACCGCCGCCGCCGCCGTCGCTCCCGCCGCCGCCGCCGCCGCCGCCACTGCCACCGCTGCTCTCGCTCTCGCCGCCGCCGCTACCGCCGCTGCCACCACCGCCGCCACTGCCGCCGCCGCTTCCGCCGCCACCGCCGCTGCCGTTTCTGCTCCCGCTCCCGCTTCCGCTCCCGTTCCCTCTTCCACGTACCCGTTCCCGTACCCGTTCCGCTCTCGCTCCCATTCCTGCTCCCGCTCCCGCTCTCGCTCCCACTCCCGCTCCCGCCGCCGCTCCCGCCGCTGCCGCCGCCGACGCCACCGCTGCTGCTGCCGCCGCTCCCGCCGCCGACGCTGCCGCCGCTCCCGCCGCCGCCTTCACCGCCGCTGCCGCCGCCGCCGCCACTGCCGCCGCCACTGCCTCCGCCACTGCCGCCACCGCTCCCGCTCTCGCCGCCGCCGCCACTGCCGCTGCCGCCGCCGCCGCCACTGCCGCCGCCGCTTCCGCCGCCGCCGACGCCTCCGCCGCCGCCGCCGCCTCCGACGCCTCCGCCGCCGCCGCCGCCGCCGACGCCTCCGCCGCCGCTGCCACTTCCGCTCCCGCTCCCGCTCCCGCTTCCGCTTTCGTTCCCTTTTCCACTTCCGTTCCCTCTTCCGCTCCCGTGTCCGTTCGCCGCAGACGCGCCAAAGACGGAAGATTACATTCTCATATCGGCACATCACTACAGTCCGGCGTTTCCACCGAACTTCAGCGGCTGAACTTCAGCTTATTTAGCGTGTCATCCCCACCGAACTTTAGACACTGAACTTTAGCCGCTAAACTTCGGCATAGTCTGCTGAGACACTTAAAGTTTACTGTGAGTGGTGCCAGTAAAACTGTATTTATTCCGCGTATAACAATTTTCCTTTTGAAAATACACAGTTTTACAAATACACAGTGTTTACTTGCTTTCCTATGAAAATAAGTCACAGTTTTAGAGGCTTAAAGCTGCTGATGTCGATCTAAGGACTGCTTTTTCGCATGGCCAACTTAATGTGGCTTTCTCCAGGGTTAGTAACACTTCAGCTCTTCTCATATTGGCTCCCGAAGGAAAGAATTAAAATAATATTGACTTTTAACTCCTAACACTGTTACAAGTACTTTCTTATCTCTCTCTATCTTTCTCTCTCATTAGTTGTTATTTATATTAATACGCCGGAGTCATAAAGTCCACGCGAACGAAGTTGCGGGCATCAGCTAGTATCAAATAAAAGGGCTTGTTATGAGGATCACAAATGTATTTTTAATATTATTGTAAAGAAAACAGTTTTGATTTTATTCATGAAAGAAGACGAAATTTGCATCCTGATCCCGAAACTAGTAAGCCTTAAATTAAAAAAAAAAAAAAATACAGAATATAGTCACAAGCAGGGTAACCGCGGCAATAATGACTTATTAGAGCTGCTCGGGGTCGAAACATTGGGCCGTGGGGACGATCGGCGCATAAAATATAAAACACTGTCGCTCTAAAATTGACTGAAATCACGCGTGACCAGAGGGATGGCCTTTATCTGCCTCAAAAATTAGCATTCAAATACAACGTGGCTATGTTACCAGCCTTGTGGGCACGTTACCACAAGGCAGCGAATTGCCAGGGCCTTTTAATTATAAGTAATTTAAATTATAATTTTAGTTTTTTTTCTGTTTATTTTAATAATTAATTATAAAAAAATACGCCAAAAGTGGCCGTTTTTCGCAATTGTGCGTAGAAAAGCTTCACGTTCCCACTTTAAACTGTAAACAGTAGTTCATAAAATAGTTTGAACGGTTATCTAGAGTCTGGTCAAAACAAAATTTTAAATGATATCTCCATTTCCTTTTCAATGATTTATTTCAAATGGGGGCAGCACTGGACCCCGGAAAATTCAGGTAGCCCCTTAATCCATGAGGCGTGAACTCAAAGTCGGCATTCGCAACTACGGGACCCAACACTGCGCGTGGCCCGACAGTCACTTGACCGCTTATATACCAAAAAATTGTGTACTATGTCCACTTTTTCTTCTTGCACGTGTTTGACATGGTCACAAAGGATACAGTATCTTCTATCTAATATAAGTCTTAAAATGCATAAAATATAAATTATTTGCATAAGTCAATGACCGAAACTATAATTTAAACTTAGCCTCGATAACTTTGATATATGCTGACCTTTGTATCGTTAGGCATGATATGAATACTATTACAATACAAATGATTGTATAATAATACTATTATCTATATTCAATGAAGAGGTTTAGTGGTCTAGTGGACAAAGGGCGGCGGATCGGGGACTAAAAAGGTGCCTTCTTCTTTCTCACCTTATCCTATTCAACGTGGGATCGGGCAGCATGTGATTCTTTTTCATTAACCTCTATCCTTTGTCATTGCATTGTTACATCATTTCTGTCCACATACTTCTTGACGCGCTCCATCCATCTTTTCCTTCACCTTCCTCTATTCCGGTGCCCAGTAACCTTCTGATTAAGTAATTTCTTATTGGCTCTCTTCTCCCGTCATCACATATCCATACCATCTCAGTCTACTAAATACATAAATACATAAATTCTTGTCACTCTACTCATCTATCTTAACATTTGCGTGCATGATGAACCGTGCGTGACCCCAGATAACCTGGATGGGTGTAACGATAAAAGTTATAAATAAATAAAATAAATAAATTGATAGGGACAAATCACACAGATCGAGTTAGCCCGAAAGTTAGCTTAAGCTTGTGTTATGAGATACTAACCTAACGATACTATATTTCATGATTAATACATCATAGATAAACACCCACGACCCAAGATAATTTGAAAATGACCCTTTTCCAACTTGCCATGACTGGGGATCGAACCCTGAACTTCCGGATTGGCGAACTAACGTGTTGACCATTAGGCCACGGAGGTCGTCAAAAGTTGTGTCATTTATGTTTACGTAGGTACATTTTTTAGATATTGTAATATAATAGCTTACATTTTAGAATAGGCTACCGATTTCATTAACAATATAAATCGTCTTATAATGGAGTCGATTTCGTATTCATAATTCTATTATGCAGCATGAATCACGTTTGTCGGATAGATGAGGTCATTAAACAATCATTTCTGTTTGGTTGCTGTAATCGATTTCACAGTTTTAAGCTTTTAAGTTATTATTAGGTACAATGTTTTAATTACGTTTAGTTTGAGAAAAGCTTAAAATTTTAAATATTCTTTAGACGAATACATATGCAAACATTTTTGGGGCATTTATCAACGCAGTAGAACCCTAAAATCATTGTTAGAAGTTTCGTCTGTTTGTCTGTGCGTTTGAGCGCGCTAATCTCAGGAAAGGCTTAACTGATTCGAATTGCGGTTTTAACTAATGTGATGTAGTAGGTTTTATTTAATACTTTGGTTTTATTTCAATCATTTTTATTTCAAAATTTTAAAAGTAATGTCAATTAAAGTCACGTCATACATGTTTTCGATAAGTTTGCTATTAAGTCCACGCGGGCCAATTTACGAGTAAGAGCTAGTAGGTATTTTAATATTTTACGTTTATAACCGAATTATGGTCCAGCGAGTCGGAGGTCTCAAAAAAAAAAACAAAATCTTAAAGACTAATTTATTGAAATATAGAAATTACAAATGAATCTAAAAATAGAACTACGACTTATTACAATTAGAGTGCATGGGTCGAGGTCAAGCCCAAGTGGCCGAGGCGTCCGGTGACCGCGCGGGCGTCGAGTCTTGCACGTGCTGCTGCGTCAGCGCTTTACTTCACTTGTGCAATTCTAAACATCGGTGCCGTGTGCAACGATATGACAGGTCAGCGATCTTCATATAGGACAATGTCGTAACACCTCCACCCTTAGAAACGCAACTATTTTAGGTTTTTTAACGAAAATGTTGCGTTCGGTATTTTGTTTGCAGGACTCGGGATGCTGTATATAGTTGTGGATCTGGAAGCTTCTTCGGTCTTCGGGATTTCGTCGGTGGTATCGGGAATCTGTCTTTGTTTCATATATCTGCGGCATATTATAACTGTAGCTGTGTGACACTCAGGAACACGTATAATAGTGCTGTAGTGTGGTATAGGGATGCTGTATCTACTTCATCCAGTTCCATGATCTTCTGGGATAAAATTCTATCTTGAATGTTTCGAAGCATCTTCAGATCGATGGAGTTAAGAGTTATCGCTGGCTCCGGGTTGTCCGGAATATAATTTGCCTATTCATATAATATGAACCTGCGTGAATGACATTATAATAATCTCTTAAATCTATATCTAATAATTGCTCATAACTATATAATTCCTTAAGTCTCTAATAAACTTACCTAGGATATTGACTCTCAACATCGAGTGATGAACACTTGATGTGCGAGTGAACGCCAGTATATCTTCTATTCTACGCAATTCATTTGAGAGTTCATCTATATTATTAGTGATAATCGATAAAAGTTGAGCTAACTTAGCGTACTTAATTAGGTTATTATTCTTATGGATTTCATCATCTAGTAGCATATTCAAGGTATGGTTAAGGTTCTTTTGATTTTCTACTAGACTAACTAAAACACTCGCATGATGAGCCATCCACTCTTTGTTTAAACTAACATGGGTATTAAAGTTACTAACTAATTTCTTTAGTTGGTTTCAAGGATTTCAATGGCCTTATTATAGTTAATGGCATCTGTGTAATCTAGATTTCCTGTTAAACTTTTTATCATACAGCCAAGACCATCTATGAGACCTCTCCGTAGACGATGGGGTTCTAAACTAATTAATTCATACGCGGTTTTATTTAATTTATCGCTTAAGTAGTCTATCTGGTTTTCAAATATTCTGTAAGTGTCATTAGGTAATTTCGTTTTTAGCTCTACGATTTGATGTTTAACTAGCTCAATATGGTTCTCTATGTTACTAAGCTCAATGTATTGTAGGAAGGAATGGTCATGTGTTACTAATCTAGTAGGTCCCAATTTTTAGGGTAAGAGTCCAGGTCCGTCTTCTAGGCTGTCAACTTGAACTTTCTGCGCTCGGGTCAGGGTCAGAGTTAGAAGTAACCTGCAACAATTTTGCAGATTTGGGAATTCTTTTCAATCTAGCTTTTGCAATCGGGCCGCGTTTTTTGGTTGTATAAATATGGATCGGCAAATTCGCTAATACAGTATCTTGGGTGTATTTTGGGGCTATCTTTTGCCTACTGGCTGATGGGTTCGTTATAAAAAGTTGTTGTTGGGGTTGGAATTCTATTTCCGGCTCACGATTTTTATTTCGGTTCTCTATGACGGCCTCGCGTTCAGCGGTGGTAGACTCGTGTATTAGTTCATACATTGTCTTCATTCGGTCTTTATGTGTACTGTTGCATTAGATGTCCGGTAATGTCAATGTCTATGGGATCTCGAGGGTTGAAATGGCCATTTATAAGATCATATGGTCGGCATTTCGTAAAACTATGTACGGAACTATTGTAAGCTATGAGTGCATAGGGCATCAGATTAACAATGGGCTCTGTTTTTCGTTGTAGGCTAAGAATACGTAGGTGTTCGAGAAGGGTGGAATGGAATCGTTCTATATTCCCATTATCGCTAGGTGTATGGGCCAAGGTCTTATGGTGTGTTATTTTGTGTAACCTAATGAACTCTGAGAACATTTGGTTATTAAATTCAGGGCCTTGATCGGTGACTATCGTTAACGGAAGTCCGTGATGGGTGCAAAATGTTAGGAGCCCTTGTAAGATACTGAGTACTGTACCATCCCTAAGGATGTATGCTTGTGCATAGTTTGAAAATACGTCAATGAAAGTTAGATATTTTTCATTCTGGGCAGTGAATAGATCAATATGGACTACTTCGAAAGGTTTAGACACAGGGGCAACAAGATTAAATTGTAGCCTAATGGGGTTTCTGTCATACTTTGCTTGCCCGCATATAGTACATTGTCCGATAAACTTTGCGATATGCTCTTTCATCTTGGGCCAGAAATAGCGATGAGAAAGGGACAGGAAACATTCATTAATACCACGATGGTTAGTTTTGCCATTGTGATAGTTGCTGATTATCTCTTGTTGCCTTAAATATTCTTTGACGTTCTCTATTTCACTTTTACAAAGTATAAGGTTCATAGATTAAGTTTTGAAATTATTTTGGACTAGCTGATGCCCGCGACTTCGTTCGCGTGGACTTTATGACTCCGGCGTATTAATATAAATAACAACTAATGAGAGAGAAAGATAGAGAGAGATAAGAAAGTACTTGTAACAGTGTTAGGAGTTAAAAGTCAATATTATTTTAATTCTTTCCTTCGGGAGCCAATATGAAAAGAGCTGAAGTGTTACTAACCCTGGAGAAAGCCACATTAAGTTGGCCATGCGAAAAAGCAGTCCTTAGATCGACATCAGCAGCTTTAAGCCTCTAAAACTGTGACTTTTTTTCATAGGAAAGCAAGTAAACACTGTGTATTTGTAAAACTGTGTATTTTCAAAAGGAAAATTGTTATATACGCGGAATAAATACAGTTTCACTGGCACCACTCACAGTAAACTTTAAGTGTCTCAGCAGACTATGCCGAAGTTTAGCGGCTAAAGTTCAGTGTCTAAAGTTCGGTGGGGATGACACACTAAATAAGCTGAAGTTCGGTGGAAACGCCGGACTGTAGTGATGTGTCGATATGAGAATTTAATCTTCCGTCTTTGGCGCGTCTGCGGCGAACGGACACGGAAGCGGAGGAGGGAACGGAAGTGGAAAAGGGAACGGAAGCGGAAGCGGGAGCGGGAGCGGAAGTGGCAGCGGTGGCGGAGGCGTCGGCGGCGGTGGCGGCGGCGGCGGCGGCGGCGGCGGAGGCGTCGGAGGCGGCGGCGGCGGCGGCGAGAGCGGGAGTGGCGGCGGCAGTGGCGGCCGCAGTGGCGGCGGCGGCGGCAGCGGCAGTGAAGGCGGCGGCGGGAGCGGCGGCAGCGGCGGCGGCGGGAGCGGCGGCAGCAGCAGGGGCGGCGTCGGCGGCGGCAGCGGCGGGAGCGGCGGCGGTAGCGGGAGTGGGAGCGGGAGCGGGAGCGGGAGCAGGAGTGGGAGCGAGAGCGGAACGGGTACGGGAACGGGTACGTGGAAGAGGGAACGGGAGCGGAAGCGGGAGCGGGAGCAGAAACGGCAGCGGCGGCGGCAGCGGCGTTGGCGGCGGAAGCGGCGGCGGCAGTGGCGGCGGCGGTGGCAGCGGCGGTAGCGGCGGCGGCGAGAGCGGGAGCAGCGGCGGCAGTGGCGGCGGCGGCGGCGGCGGCGGGAGCGGCGGCGGCGGCGGCGGTGGGAGCGGCGGCGGCGGCGGCGGCGGCGGCAGGAGCGGCGGCGGGAGCGGAAGAGGGAGTACGGGTACAGGTACGGGTACGGGTACGGGTACGGGTACGGGTACGGGTACGGGTACGGGTACGGGTACGGGTACGGGTCAGGCAAAAGCATCGGAAGTTCGGCATTATGTGTTGCTAGTAATACAAATAACATTGCATGCATGCATTGGCTGAAATTCAGCCGCTGAACTTCGGCATACAGTGCTGAGACACTAAGTTGGGTTCCGTTACACAGTTTCGGCGGAGTCAAATTGCGCATTCGCATTATTGGCCCTCCGACATTAAGACTTATTTTGTGAGCCGAGAGTCCATTTGCTGCAAGTGAATTAAGAAACTCAACTGGATAATTGGTGGTGTCGTCAACAACTCTATCCAAGAAATTAACAATAATTTGCGTCATAAGTTCTATAATAATTGATTTTTAATTTTTTGGTGTCAATATGGCGCGTTCACATATCCAAGAATTTTTCTGGTGTGTTATGCTCTGAAGGTCCGCAAATTCTGAACTTATAAGTTCTACTTCGGACGAAACAACTTTTTTTTGGAAAAATTTTCAATGTACAGTCACATTTTTTTACTCTTTTATTTGTAGTATAGATTTAGTATGTTTTTGTTCAACGACAACAAAAAAACATCATCTATAAAAATTTCAACTGTCTAGCTATAATGGTTCATGAGATACAGCCTGGTGACAGACAGACAGACAGACTAACAGTCGGACGGTCTAAGTAATAGGGTCCCGTTTTTACCCATTTGGGTAAGGAACCCTAAAAATCGAATAAAATAAGTATTTATGGGGGGCTCCCATACTACAAACGTGATTTTTCATAGATTATGGTACGGAACCCTTCGCGCGCGTCCGACTCGCGCTTGGCCAGTTGTATTATAACTCAACAAAAAGTTCTCATCAGACTTAACAACTTTTGCTAAGGCGGCATTTTAATATTTTTTATAGTTTATCTGGACATTATAGTTCTGCATCATGTGTTCCATTTTCCAAAATCAATTATAGCCTATATGTTGCCCAGGCTTCACAGCTATATAACAAAAAAAGTTTCATTCGAATCCGTCCAGTATTTCCGGAGATTAGCGTGTACAAACAGACAAACAGACAGACATTTTATTTTTATTTTCTTACTCTATTACTATATCTCCATCGCCACAAATATTTTTTTGTGAAAAATCTTGGAAATTTACTACACTAGAATATTAGGAAATAAGGGAAGCAACACCACGAATAAATTGTAGCGTACTTACAGTATCATGTCTCTATACCTGGTCCTTCTTGAGTGATATCGAAGATTAGATATCTCCTCCTCCCTCAGCTCGACGAGTAGAGATGAGTAGGTCAGCTCGACGAAGGTTCGAGAACCAGCTAGTCACGCGGGACCCGGGCTGAATTCTTGCGGAAATCTTGATCGCGATCGCGTACGCCTAGCTCGAGCCTACTACCAAGACTGCGCCAATTATGGACCAGCGAGTCGGAGGTCTCAAAAAAAAAACAAAATCTAAAAGACTAATTTATTGAAATATAGAAATTACAAATGAATCTAAAAATAGAACTACGACTAATTACAATTAGAGTGCATGGGTCGAAGTGTGAAGCCCAAGTGGCCGAGGCGTCCGGTGACCGCGCGGGCGTCGAGTCTTGCACGTGCTGCTGCGTCAGCGCTTTACTTCACTTGTGCAATTCTAAACATCGGTGCCGTGTTCAACGATATGACAGGTAAGCGGTCTTCATATAGGACAATGTCGTAACGACCGTGTCCCTGCCAGAGTTATACTTATTCATACACCCAAATCAAACTTCTTTCTACAGAAAATGCAATTACCTGTTACTGATCTGGTTTCTAAAATAAAAGGCACACTTGAACAAGCTAATTGCTACAGACTTATTGGATGTTGGTTTGTTTATATATATAGGGGAATATAATATCACACAGATTGATCTAGCCCCAAAGTAAGATTTTTAAACTTGCGTTATGGGATACTAACACAATGATAGATACTATATTTTATGATAAAAATATACAATACAATTTTGTTACATATTGTACTTAGTTAATCACCAAAGACCCAGGAGAATTTGAAAAATTCCACTTTCCAACCTGGCCTGGCCGGGAATCGAGTCCAGAACTTCCAAGTAGAAGACTAGCGTGGTTACCAATTGCACCTTTGAGCTTCTTACAATAAACTTATTGCATTTTATAGGTGTTCTGATAATTTGATACCTATTGTAATTTTAAATTGTATTCTAAACAAATAAGCCAGACAAACGACAAACAATTTTTAATTCTATATACTAAGTGCTAAAACAGAAAATTACTGGGAGATTATCCTTACAGAATACACGGCTACATCCTACATAATGTCACCAAAGAAGCACTTATCCATGTAATAAAGTACTCCATCTTTTAACAAACACTTATTAAATATCCTCCGTACTAGGGATGAATTAAAATACAATAAAGTTCAGTACTACTTTTGTCGTACGTGGATTATTTAAGTTTCCTTTGGACCGTAATGTTTAAATTGGAATTTGTTTTCTAGTAGATATAGTTTAACTTTTGAGTTGCATATGCTTTTGTGTAACTTTGGTAAAGTTTGAAACCATACTTAAATGAGAAAAGTTTTTAAATGTTCTCCTGATGATTTACTCTTTTGTATTATGTTCTTATGAGCCATGAAATACCTTAAACAGGGCCATAATTCGCGTAGAAGTGGGCAATTTCGCACAATATCAAGCATCCGTTTTGCTCACGGAACTGAGTTTATAATGACTATTTTTAAGAGTGCTCTTTTTGGAGTGCTGTATATTAGAAATATACGAGTACACATCATCTCGTCTTTATGCCTAACGGGGTAGATAGGGTAAAGGGTATATAGGTCCAATAATCCTTAGTTAAAAGTTATAGTTTCCAAGACGGGGACCTACATTACAAAACTGGAATTATGAGAGGTAGCAGGTCGTCTCCAAGAATTCACATGTTTACATACATTTCCTTATTTGACGAAGATTTGCTAGAAAAGACAGAAGGAGCTAGCTCCAAGGGATAGCTGAAATATATTTTTTATAATGTGACTAGTTTTTCATAAATGATATGCAACCGTACCGATTCCCTAAAATCTCAATTTTTCACATAGCGTTGATCAATGTTACTGTATTTTTTTTAAAAGCTGTTTTAGCTCTTGAAACTGCTCCTCGTGCCTGTGTGTGTAGATGGCAGACAAGCTTATCGCAGTTACACGTGCACCTCAAATATTTGCTTAACGCGTCCAACGCCATATTCAACGTGGTAACGGGAAATGTCACGTACTCCTATCACTTTAATATAGATGATCAACTATTTTATTTAACTAGAGGCACAGAATAAGTACTAGTACTTACGTATATAAGTTTATTTTCGATACCTAAACGGAGAGTGACACAGGCCTGCTATAGGTAAGGTTTTAGTTAAGTAGGGTACTTATAGCCAACCTTGTTTTAATTTAAGAAAAGTGCATTAGTAGATTAAGAGGGATGTCCTAAAGTGGAGAAATTATGAGTTTTCCGATGCTGGTTGTTGTATTGTGTTATTAGAAGAGCACGATGATGATGAGGCAACACCATAGATTAGGGAATTTGATTATTTGCATTACAAACTGACTTGATATTGGTTTGATGCGCCTTGAGTTGCTATCAGACTCATAAATTTAAAATAATTAAGCTTCTTTTAAAAGTATAGAAGCAGCTTTTTAATTCGAATGTATATATATTTTTGAATATTCGCAATAACTATTCTTTTTTGTCAGTAAATCAAGAATTTGCATTCTACAAGTGTGATTTGGTGAATCGGAACTGATGAAGACACGAAATTAAAGTCGCTTTTTTGTTTTAAATTTAGTATTATATTGAGTGATCTCCAATCAAGCACCTGAATTGCGTCGTTGTATAATATTAAATCAAGGCGTATAAATGGCACCGCAATAAAATTAGCAGGACAATATTTTTTAGCGAAATTGACATTGAGTAATATGTAGTAATTATTCAGTGTTGCCAACCGTCACCGACAGCGGCCGGGGCCATCCGTCTCACCCTATGGTCTCACTGAAATAATTATATAAAGTGGTGAATTTAATTTTCCTGCAAATTCAGCGTATGAAAATTAAATTCATCGCTTTATATAATTATTGTAATGGCTACTTTAAAGCTATTTAAAGTAATGTGGGTGAAACTTCAGATAAACTTCTTAGTTTATGCTATATGAAGTTTTAGTGTCGAGCTTTGTAAACAAAGAGTATGGATGGTTTTATAAGAAGAACTCACAAACAGATGCAAGCTCTTGCATCTAGCTGAAAACAGTAATAAATAGTTTAAAATACCTCCAAAATGGCACTAGAGACGCAAGAGCGTGAGTACATTTTCGTGATCTTTATAAAAAAAAAATTGTTAATTTATAGGTTGTGTTTCCAGTCAAAAAGCTTTTTAAATAATAGTACATTTATTTAATAAAACTTCCGTGCAAAAATTTTACCCGAAGGCTAGTGTGTTTAACGCATTTTGACGGACACATTAGAATATACTCGTACAAGATGTTTCTCCTTACCTTTACTCTCCATAACAAAGAGCAAAACGCTTCTCAAATTCTCTCTTATAGGCCGGCCGCCTTCATTAATGTTGAAAGGACGCTTATAATATTTTGCATTATTTTTACGGTTGCATAACCAAAGGGTACAGCCGGGAACCTATATACTAATTCTCCGCTGCCCGTCTTTCTGTCTGTCTGTCACCAGTTTGTAGGTATCTCATGATCCATGAGCTGGTGTATTTCTATTGCCGTTATAACAACAAATACTTAAAACAGAATAAAATAAACTTTTAAGTTGTATTTTCATACAAAATACGTGATTTTTATAGATAATGGTACGGAACCCTTCGCGCGCGAGTCCGACTCGCACTTGGCGGGTTATTTCAAAACAATGTTACGCGATATGATGAATACATTGGCGCCAAGACTAATATCAATCAACTTTGATCGTGGTCAATATTTTTTTTACGTTTCGAACGTTTGACTTTTTCTTCTTTATATCTGATATCTCGACAAAAAGATTTGTGTTTGCTATTCACCCACGCTTTATATTGCACATCGTCTCCTAAAGAAAAGTCTTTCGCGGATAACTTTCGCATATGAATATCATTTTATATGAACAAGGAATATCCTTAAATTGCCAAAACTCTTCCATTTACCGTCTAAAAGATACTCTCATAACACAATTTTGCCACGAGAGCCAACGAGGTCTTGAATAAATATCTTACCTTTTACCAAGGGTTAGCTGTTCGACGCTATTCCATAAACTCTTATCAAATCCCTCCTGTAGGTATTCTTCGGCTACGTTTTATGACTATACAATAAGCACTTTACATTTTAAAGAGCATACCTTTTGTACAATACATACAAAGCAATATCAATGTGTAAAGTACCTTATACAAGTACATGAAGGAAATCTGGTCTTTGGGATGAAATGATGATGAAAAAATTATTTTTTGTCTGTTATTTTAATTTCATTATACTACAGTGATCTAGTATAGCCCGTGGTTTGATTCATTACGGGTATGTACCTTCTACGTTGTGTAATAATACATAACATAAAATTTATCTTTTGAATCAAAGAATAAGTTATATAAACAGCTATTATTTTTCTCCCTTGCCTATAACTTTGCACCTTTCGTCAAAGATCTCCAAGTAAGTATCCGCCTGCAAGAGATTGCAGTTGCGATGAGCCCGCTTTTTGATCTGTTTTATGTTATCTATTATTTTATGTAACGTTAGGTTTTAGTGCAATACAGATTTTAACTATAACTAACTTTTAAGTTATAATAATTAATTAAAATATTGTGTAACAGGAGTCACTTTTAGATTCTAAGTGGCTATAACAAGTTATTTATGATATATTTTTGACGTTAGTTTTGAGTTAACCTGGGTAGAAGAAGGCTTTTGCCTTTCGATATAAAAAAAAAACTTGAGAGATGTCAAGGGACACCCGGATGGAACGAAGTAAAATATACTTAAATATAAATATGTCTAAATTACATTCAAACTCTTTTCTGCGTTCTTAAATCAAGTTTTTATTATCTTCATAAATTTGAATGAACAAAAAGTGTCGTTACAACTTTTGGTCTTAATTTTTTCCGTCTAGCTCCCTTTCGCAACGCGCGATAAGGAACTTCTTTCCAAAAATATGATTGAAAAAAAAAACAATCATCAAAAATAGCAAACTATCACTGTTCCGATTCCCTTTTCTCACTTTCGCTAAAAGTGACCTATGGGATGGGAGTCGCGACTCTCGGCTCCGTGTACCCCGTTAGACGGAAAGACTTGGTAATATTTGCACATATATAAAACTATCAGTAAATATATTTAAAATAGAATAGTTGTTGGTCTTCCCAATAAAATAAAATAAAATAAAAGTCAGTAACACTAAACAATATTAGCCTTGAAGTGTTATATAACGTAGTAGGTACTGAATTGTACTAGAACATCAGTAACATCACTCACACAGGGAATACTAGTACAGACCTGATCAAAGTTGGAAAACAAAGATATCGACTGTAAAATTCCGTTCAGCGATCGTACAACGGAAGATCGGATTTTTTGCTACGTTATTTACTTTGAGTCAAGTTTAACAGAAACTTGTATTGGATTATCCATCCGAGTAGAAACGTCCCCGGGTCATACAGAGCGGATTTGTACATTCTTTTTAAAAGGACACTGGAATATTTGTATTCTTCTTTGAAAGTTTTTATTATAAAGTATTTTTTTTTCTTTTTTGTTTCTCAGTTTTAGGGTTCCGTACAAAAAATGAAAAAACAGAACCCTTGTAGGATTACTCGCGCGTCTGTTTGTCTGTCCGTCTGTCAAAGCCAATTTGCTCCTAGTCTACTGGACAAAATCAGGCGAAATTTGATAAGATGTTGTAATCCAATGACCCAAACACAGAAGTGCAAAGTAAATAAATATTTTTTTTAAAATAAAAGTCATTTTCGGGGGATAAAATAGAAAAAGTTTTGCAAAGCTTACTGTGTTATATATCAAATGAAAGGGCTCGTTATTAAGATCTCAAATATATATTTTTTATATAGTAAAATAATTACTTTTGATTTTATTCATGAAAGAAGACAAAAATTTACCTTTCCCCATTGATCTCCAAAACTACTGAGCCTAAAACTTTGAAAAAAATACAACCTGTTCATTGCTTTACGTAGATTACAGGAAAACCTATAAGAATTCTATCTATATTGGAAATAAAGTGGTAAAATCAATATAACACGTTTACTTACGGAAAATAGTTCACTAAAACACCACGCGTCTTACTGTGAGGATTTTAAATGTTTTGTATTAATTAAAAATTTATAATATTTTGTATTAATTTAAAAACTTTGGCATTGCACGGAACCCTCTCCACGCGAGTTCAACTCGCACTTGGCCAGTTTTTTTTGGAAAAGACCTCCCTTTTTAGGGTTCCTTATAGTTTCGCCATGTCTTTCTGTCTGTCTGTCTGTCTGTCTGTCCGTCCTCGGTTTTACTCAGCGACTATTAATACTATAAAGCTGTGACTTAGCAGGGATATGTATATTAATTAGGTGGAAAAAGTGGTAAAATAAAATATTGAAAAATATTTTTTTTTAGGGTTACTCTCATACAAGTAAAGTGAAAGTTTTTTTTTTCTCGTCTATCCAGTCATGTTGGGTATCGTTGAAAAGATCTTTCAAAAATAGGTTATGAACATCGTTTTTCGATTTAGGGATCCGTTTCTGAAGTATTTGGTTTTAAAGTGAAAATTTTAGTTTGAATCAAGTGGACCCCCCCCTCTATCTGCTAAACGGTTATATATAAACACGTGAAAAAAATTCACAGCTGTAGTATATATAACGAAATTTAAAGAAAAACTATCAGAGTTAAGTAGGGTTTACAATTTAAAAAGTTATAGACGATCAACTTATAAAATGTACTCGCAATATGAAAATTTCACACAAATCAATAGAAAATTCGTTTTTAGACGTTTTTAGTGGCATGATCTCAAAGTGGGCATTAGTAACTACGGAACCCTACACTGCGCGTGGCCCGACACGCTCTTGGCCAATTTATTTATTTTATGATAGCTTAAGTCTCAATCCACCGCGTTGGTGAGTCGCCAGAGCTGCGTTGGTTAGAAGCGGGATACATCGTGCAGGCGAGAATGACTTAGTTTCCATAAGATATAAATAATTTATGACAAAATAACAGCTAAACTGTTATTTTGTCATACAGTGATTTGATTTGACATTAGTCATGTCATATACTAACCCGTTTGTAAGCTTTACCTTTACGAGTTATTGAACATGTTGGAATAGTTGAAAGTTTGTACCATGCAACCTAGTTTAGAACAAAACTTGCTCTCCAGTTTGCAAAATTGCAATAATCTTCTATTAAAATACCTACTGCAACGTAATGAATAGTGCCCTCAAATCAGTTTGGCACCAAGGAACATAATAATGAGAGTAAAATTATCCAAAATGCAAGATTTTGGAAGCAAGAATTTTTAAGTCCTTAGACTGATTTATGAAGAAAATCTTGAAATTGTGCAGTCCGAGCCGAGTACCTACTCTTTAAAACTAAATCCGTGGCGTGACTAATTAACATCCGAGTGCAGGATAAAGGAGTTTGACGTAACTTCTCAATCGTTCCTGTTAGAGGTTCTCTAGTTAGGAACTTGGTGCCAAGTCGGATTCCACAACTTTCAGATGGATTTGCCATAATGTGTAATTTAGATATAAGTACAGTCGTTTTATGGATTTATATTTATTTAGTGGTTAGGGCTTTTCTTTTTCTTTATAAAAATTTTAGGGCCCTTAATTTAAGACCCTTGTTGGACTAGAGGCATGCCCCAAGAGAATTTGCCCATAATATGTTGGTGATGAGAGCGCATAGTATAATGTCATTGCAGAGAGCATGCAGATGCTGCTTACTTGACTTAGGAAGTATAGGTAGGGAACGAACAGAAGTTCGTTCTCTACCCTTCCTAAGTCTTTAGTTCGAATAACGAGTTCGACACCTGACGAAAGGGCTAGTGACTGATTGTATTCTACTTTACCATCTCTACACAGCTTAGTAAGAACTGATTATAAGCAACGAGCACAATTATAACATCGACGAGGCAGTGCCCACGGCCAGTAGGTATTTGCCAATCTTATTTAGCAGTAGCAGGTTCTGCTAAGTGACGTTTTTTGTCATATATTATATACGTTATAAGGATAGCATTTCCTGACGCTCGTCACGCTTATTCAGTAGCGCATCACCCGCGTCCCAATGTTTCTTAAATATTTTACGGGCAGCGCAGCGAGCGATGACAGAAGCTTGCGGATGCGACAGAAACTAATCAAGACCACTAAGTGCAAGTATGTATATATATATGTATTGGCGTATCAAACCCATGCATTTTTCAAATAAAATAACATATTTAAGATACTGTGAAAGAAGAGCAATGGATTTGCCATGACATTTGCTTGAGAGCAATAATAAGCTATTTTGTAGTACTATTAAATTGAACCTTTTTTATTCGTTTCGTCGTTTGTCTCACGTCCCATGAAATTGGCACTATTAGATCAAATTTCAGTGCCCTGGATATAAAAATAGTCGTGACAGAATGTGTAATAAAACTGAAAGCCTGAAATAAAAAGGAATTCCACCGTTGGAGAAACACAGTTTAGTATTTGAATATTAAGGTCAATTGTAGTAACAAAAGGAGTATACTTAATCGTAGAAAGGAAATGTTGGTCTTTCATAATTACTGTACGGAGATGAAGAATTTTTTATAAAATAGTAAAGAATTTCTTTGATATTTAGAAATTTATTTTCTGATATGTTGTTCAATGCCTTGGGCACGAAAGTAGAAAAAATATTTTGAAAAGATCAAAGAACGTCGGGAAAACAATACTTTCGATGATGATACTGATGATAAAATTATTAGTGTTAGAAAAACAAATGACTCAGCATAAAAACTAAAAAAACCAACTGTTTTCTTTTTCCGTTTTCTTCTGTTAGTAATTAAGATCTTGAAGCTCCAAGAGAAAACAAAGTTAATGTAAGAAAATTTAATGATGTATAAAATTTAATGATGTATAAAATTGTAAATTTCATTAATATCTTCTCAGTCCATAACCTACTGCAAACGTAGGTTATAAAGAATATATAATTATAATCGTAAGAGATGCAGCTAAATATCGATATTGATTTGTGACGATCGAGTTCTTTTCTCTGTCTACTAGTATAACGAAATCTCTTTCTTTCGTGGCTGAAAATCCCGTTTCGCTCACTTGACCGAATCCAATTTTTTATAAGTTGAAAAAGCGTTGGTTAGCTACAACATTCTAACCATAAAACTTTATACATTTTGACTTTTCCACAATCGAACCATCGGACGTTTAGTCATGTGAACAGCTATGTCCCGGTATGGTTTTATTTATACCGGGACACTTTAACCTAAAAAATGTTAAATCGCTGAGGATGAATTGTTAAAAGATTAAATTAAAAAGTGTCGATCGGCAAAGTAGCTGATAAATTTTGCGGTCATCACTTGATTCCCCATCATCAATTACGTATGTTATGAATTTTAGTGTGCTTCCCTTTATTTCAATTTTAGTGGTTGAAATAAAGTGATGATTTTCACGAAGTTATAATAAGAGAGTGATCTGAAGAGTATATTTATTGTTGTAATTAAAACATGTGTTGGGGACAGTAGGTAGTACATTTTCAGACCAAGAGCCCAGGAGTGCTAGGTCTGGCGGGCCTACTTATATTCTCAGTAAAAAAGGTGGGATTAAGTAATCTACTTAACAGTAGACTACTTAGTAGTAGTTAACATGTGCAGAGTAAAAAGTAGACGTCGCTTAAATATGTAATTGAGGCAAATTAAAAAGTAAGAAAACTACAGAATACTTATGCCAAGTTTTTGTTTTTGTTCTAGTTTGTTTGTTTCACTAACCTCTCACTATGAGGACTAATGAAAAGTCTAGATCAGTGGGCCGTTACTAAATACAGGCTGAATTTTTTTCAGGTCAACCAAATAAAGACTAGTACCCAACGGCACTACTACCTGTTTGAAGTATTTAATTGACTTGGAAGTTGCTAGTCGAGTGTATTCCGCTTACTTAGTAGTTTAAGTTTTCATTGTCATCATTATACTTCGGTATTATGCTTAAGTGAAGTTACCCATTTTGTCGTTCGATTTCATAATAAGTAGTTGTTGTTGACGTCAAATCACTTACATACAGCTAAGTTTATTGCCGCTTCCTAAGCGCAAGTACAGATGTACTGGCAAAGGCATTTCTCCAAAAACGTCAACTTACGAATAATACTGCTATTAAAATTAGATATGTGGACTCAGAATACATTGTTATGACAAAATTATTAATAAAGAATGATGGCAAATTTGAAATAGATGCCAATTTAAAAACTTAGTACTTAAGCATGTACCTACCGATTGTACTCAAATTATGACATTTGTGAGTGTACAAATACAAACCAAGAGACCTTCCTACGCCTAGATCAAGCTACACATTTTTATCTTTAAGGTTATCATCGGTTCCGTAATAAACCTTCTTACAAAGTACGTTCTTTACATAGGCTTTAAATTTTCTATCTGGCGTATCAAGGAACGATTCTGGCAATTTATTATAAAACTATAAACAGTTAAATCTTACTTTTATACTTTTAACTTTATCCGTAAAATCAACCATTTTATTAAATAAGGCAATATTTTTTCTTACATACATTTTATTTTCAATATATACAGATACTCTCGATCCTAAACCGTTAATAAAACGAATTACCCCTTTTTGTAAAATAAAAATAGTCTGTATATCAGCTGCACTTCCCCATACAAGAATCCCGTAGGACATCAGACTATGAAAGTAACTAGTCTAGTAGAGTTAACTAGTCTAGCAGTTGCTACATCTGTCAATTGTCTAATTATTCTGATAGTATAAGCCGCTGAGCTAAGCCTATTAGCAAGTTTACAAATATGGGCATCCCATTGAAGTTACGAATCTACTGTGATTCCCAAGAAAGTAGTATTTTCAACGAGATCTTTGTTTTGGCCATCTAATATCATATAAACATTAGCCTGCTTCACGTTAGGAAGACTTAATCTAATGCATTTATAAACAGTGGTTTACGGTCGTGGCAGCGACTATAACGATACATAACATTTTTATATAATTATCACTTTGTATGAACGTACTAGTCTATTTTCTTCGCCATGATATAAATCGGCCCTTGCGTAGAACACTTTTAGAATACTCCGGCGTCGTGATCATTAGAATGAACATTGGCTTCAAGACCATCAAGTAACGTCTACTGAAAATACAGCTGGGTGCGAGGGAAATTCGACAACATAGTGTATATTACTCGATGGTGCTAAATTGGCGGTATTCTATAAAATAACGATGACCAGACACTACGAGAGAATAGCATCTAAGTCCTTTACGAATTTACAAGGAATACTATGCTTTTAAAATATCGTAAAAATAATGAAAGAGACACAATCCATAAGGCTTTGTTCAAGGAAGGTGTAATCCAGCATAATGCTATTGAGATAGATATAACTTTGTGTGTTTCATCGCGTGTGTCTACCGTCTAATGTCAATGTTCATTGATTGGTCCGCTGTAGTCCACACCGTTGACCCTAATAGAGGCCGTTAGACGCGACGTATCTCATTGAAGACACAAAGGGGGTATTATCACTCGTTTCGCTTTACCACAAAACATCGGGATTGGAACATTAACATTGTTTCCTATTTCATTTTTTTTGTTGTTTACTTTTTATTGTTTTGACACGTTTTTATTCGGCTATTTATGAGACAATTGAGGGTCAAGCTTTTTTTTAAATTATGATTGAGAAAGAAACTTTAAACAACGTTTATGCAGTTTTCACAATTGAACATGATGCGGTTTGTATGCATGTCATTGTAAAAACTTCCGCCTTATATCTGTATTAGCCTTTATTATAACGCTGTTTCTATTATTTTAAGTTCATGTTAGTATTCGTTTAGGGAAAGCCAAGATAATATTCTTCATGTGTCTATCCACTGAAGTACTAGTATTCCAACTGACCTCCGACGAATATACTGACCATTGGTGCCTAATGTATTTTGTCGGCTCGTGTCAAAGTGCATAAACTATCTAGGCGAATAGCTTTTCTGCGTAGTACTTAGCTCGAATGCTGAATAAAAGAAGTCATAAAGTTGCTATTAGAGAGACAGTAACATGTATAAGATATTAATATTCACTCGTAAATACTGGTTGAGTTCTATGCACCTCAAAAATCGTGTTACGTACAATATAGAAACTCAGCGGCCCGATTATAGCACGCCTTGGCAGCGTTTTTGCAAGTTGAGCAACACCGGGCGTGGTCGGCACTTGGATGGATGACTACAAGTGGCACAAAGAGTTCTCAAGCTCCTCCTTATTTTGGAAGGCACGTAAACCTTTGGTATGATCGGCTGTAACCATTGTGTAGCAGTCATCTTAACGACTGCTACACTTTGGCATAGGACTTATTCTGTTACTTCGGTCACACGTCATAGTTCGCTATGTCAGATGTATTAGGCAGCTTGAAAAATCTGACAATCGTATTATTACCGCCACTTATACATACGAAAAAACTAAATAAATAAACCTCCGAACTGAATAGAGTCGATTCTTTTTCGTATTTTGCCATGAATCTTGGAGAGTGTAACGTCAAAACAGAGTGAATTTGCTCGTAACGTTGCGCACTGTAACTCTTATTTGTATGCCATGTTTTACCTTTCTCGGGATATACGGAAGTCAAGTGATTAAAATATCAAAAGATAAATAAATGATTTTTACTTTTATTTTAAATCAAATATTGAAGATATAGATTTTAAAATATACATTAATTGTTACAGGTGGCGGAAACCAATTGCTTGGGGAAGGTAGCACCGATAATGTGCCCCAATGTTTAAGCGGAGCTACAAGGCTCGCTGCATCCGAGTCCTCAAGAACCGGACGTGGAAGAGGGTGCCGATGAAGCTGCTAAAGTGGAGCAGGAAAATGCCTTCCACCAAGCAGTACAACCTGGTGCCCAATGACGAATACGATACCAGGATACCGCTGCATCCGGACGAGGCATTCCACTATGGCATCACCTTCCAAGCTAAGGTACGCAACTGTGAAATATATTTAATAAACATGAGTGATTATTTTTTTTTTCTCCTACAGCAGTGGTCTTGCCTGTTTGGCACTAAATACTATAAATTTTTTTATATATATATTACTTTTTTTGTAATTTTCTTTAAATTCTCAATAATTCTTACTACTAAGAAAAAACTTAGTTGTGAACTTGAACTAGACAATATGTAAACGGCCTATGTCCAGATATTAGACATCTTCTTCGAGAATCATAGGTCTTTTCTTCCCGGTCCTTTGATAGGCTTGGGTGGGGATACAGATCTAAGACGTAGGTAGAGGCCGTTTGGAGAAGTTGATGTTATGTAGCTCCCGCCAAAGCCACTCTTGGATGTACCAATGAAAGGTGTACCGTTGAATAGATTTTCGGCACGAAAAAGATCTCTGATGCAAGAAAAAAGGAAAGGTTTATGAGATAAGGAATGAGATTGCGATAGACTAACTTACTTACTTACTACGATGGCGCAGCGACCCGAAGTGGATCTTTGCCTTCGACACTAGATGGCGCCATTTTTTGCTGTCTTGTGAGCGATGCTGCCAATCGTCCACTCCCAGGCTTCGCAGGTCTTTCTGTACCTCGTCGGCCCATCTGTACATGGGGCGACCAACAGGTCGGCGGCCATTCGGCCGACCCAAGTAGGCTCTCTTCAACGCCCGATCCTCTTCCATTCTTTCTACGTGTCCAGACCAGCGAACCCTGCCTGCTTTCGTTTCACCTATGATATTTAGTTCGGACACTAGATCTTCAATCTCCTGGTTAAATGGCCATAGACTAAAGATATCTTTATTTTTAGATCTCATACTTGTAACATTAAGATCTGTTTTAATAAAACAGCTACTCAATTTTTTCATATAATGGATCTATCCACTATGGGCGATTGTCGGAAAATTAGCTTACTGTAAGGAAATCTCACAAGGGGATACCTGAATTTTCCAGGGTCCAGTGCTGCCTCCATTGGAAATAAATCATTTGAGAGGAAACGGAGACATCATTTGGTCTTGACCAGCATTATTTGGTCTTGACCAGCATTAAAATTTGGTTTTGACCAGCATTAAAATTTGGTCTTGACCAGCACTAGATAACCCTTCAAATTATTTTATGAACTACTGTTTACAGTTTAAAGTGAGATTGTGAATCTTTTATACGCACAACTGCGAAAAACGGCCACTTTTGGCGTATGTGCGTAGAAAAGCTTCACATTCTCGCTTTAAACTGTAAACAGAAGTTCATAAAATAGTTTGAAGGGTTATCTAGTGCAGGTCAAGACCAAATTTTAAATGATGTCTCCGTTTCCTATCAAATGATTTATTTTAAATGGACTGGACCCCGGAAAATTCAGGTAAACCCTTAACAACGTCGTGGATCATAAATAGATCACCGCACGTTATTATAAACGACATCCATCATCTCTGGAGCGATATTGCTTAGCTATAGAATTAGATTAGGCGATAAAAAAGTACAATTAATCGATAATACTTATCAGTAAAGAAGCTAGGTTAGTGAAGTTGTCGTACTTACCTAGATCGACCTTAGAAAACATACCTAGTTTCATTTTATTTTTGTGATAATTCCAAAATTTTATTTTAGCAATGTTTATAAATTGAAAGTATAAGATTCTTTTAATTTAGTGAAAATATTTTAATTCCAAGTCAGCCCATAATCCCTCGATAGACGTATGTTGCCGCGGTCAAGTGTTGGAACTGTTGATGCGAAAGACGAATCACCAAACACTAGAACGTTCATTTGATACGAGTACTCGAGTAAAAAAAAATATATTAGAGTGAAAGGATTTGCTTATGAAGCGAGTAGATGAAATTAATACTTTTTAAGTTCGAACACGATAGTTATTTTTTTTCTGTACAGCTATTAACACAATATTTCTAGGTGCTCCTTTATGTAGAAGATATTACGAGTAGAAAACGTTACAAAAAAGGGATGCGATAAATCTGGATCGATTGATTTCAATTCATAAAAATTATGCACTCGGCCACTTATCAACTGAGAATGAAATCCTCTTCTACAAAATCGAAGCCACTTTTAGCGTGGAAATCGAAAAAAATAATCGGTTTTCCTCAAAATGACAAAAGCCGTTTTCACAGTGGAATGTTGTTGATTAATCTGATGTATGGTATACGAAGGCTTTTCAGCGGAACGTGGTAGAACCAGAGGCGATTATTTAAATTTTCCCGACGTTTTTATTTCCATTCAATATTGTATGATGCGATACAAGTTTTAGGGGCTACATGAATTTTCCGGGGTCCAGTGCTGCCCCCATTTGAAATAAATAATTTAAAAAGAAACGGAGACATTATTTAAAATTTTGTCTTGACCAGGCACTAGTAACCCTTCAAACTATTTTATGAACTACTGTTTATAGTCTAAAGTGAGAACATGAAGCTTTTCTACGCACAATTGCGAAAAACGGCCACTTTAGGCGTATGTGCGTAGAAAAGCTTCACGATCTCACTTTAAATTGTAAACAGTAGTTCATAAAATAGTTTGAAGAGTTATTTAGTGCCTGGTCAAGACAGAATTTTTAATGATGTCTCCGTTTCCTATCAATTGTTTTATTTCAAATGGGCGCAGCACTGGACCCCGGAAAATTCAGGTATCCCCTTAAGCTTTATTCCGTGTAACAACTATTGTATGAATTATTCTAACCCTATTTTAGGTTTGCTGCCCTAAAACGGTAAAAGGGCTTTAACATTAAACGGACTTTGTTTATCGAAGCAGAAAATGTATGTTTCAATGTGACATGGATAAAACGGTCTATGATGTCCCACTTAACAAATATTTGATGCCATAAAATTTCACTATTATTTATACTCAATATTTACTTCTCTCTAATGAATTAGTGACCAACAATGCTAATATAACAACCGAGAGAGCACCAAACGGACATCTTTAGCAGTGTGACTTAACTTCAAATAAATTGTGTACCAATATAAATAAATATATTATCCTTTGAAACGCTTTACAACAGTATACACTTACCTTTAAAATACTGTAATTTCTTTTGTAATATTTAAATATTCTCTTGAGTAAAAATAGGTTAGGTTTAAAGCATTTATTTGTCGTAAAAATATACATTGTTCACTTGAATGAGAACTTACAATTTTATATTTGCAATTTGTTCTATAATATGTAACAAAAACCCTGTCCGATCCTTGTAGGAGCAACTCAGAGAGTCAATATGAACAACTTTACTACTTTACAACTATGGGCCCAATGCTTGAAACTCGAAAAAAAATCGTCATTTTCATACAAAAATGTTCGGACGGCCCGACAATTTGTATGAAAATGTCGATTTTTTCTTAGAGTTTCAAGCATTGGTCCCATAAAAAATGTTGTTCATATTGACAGTCTGAGTTGCTCCTACAAGGCTCGGCCAGGGTTTTTTTGTTTCATATCGTATAAGCAATAAATTAGTAAAATCATTAATTTTTAAAATTAATTTAATGACACATAAAAGTAATTGTAACAGCATCGTCATTTTTTCGTGCCAGCCGATAAAAGAAAATTTAAAAGTTTAAAAATTTGACGCTTATTAATCACGTAGTAAAAATTACTCTTCAAATAATTGTGGCTGAAGCATCAGTTTTCAGTAGCACTTCTCAATTCAATTAGTCATGTTTTTACTCAATTGAATCGCAAATTGTGTTAATGGCAACAATAAATTTTTCAGCTGGTCTGACGCATCTGTTTTTGTACAATTTGGCAATTTTCTTCATCGAAGCAGAGTACAGCCTTAGGCCTCTGTTTACAATAAACAATACTGAAGACGAGACAAGGTAAACAAACAAATGAGACTCGAATTATCTCCGTTTTGTTGTAAACTTACATGTGCAGAGAAATTAAATTGCTTGTGTAATGTGTAAACGTAACATAACAAAATATAGAAAAAATAATCGGCTTAGTGCGAGTCGGGCCACGTGCAGTGTAGGGTTCCGTGGTCGCAAGAGTTCACGAAACTAAAATCTTCTAATAAAACTAAATTTCTATAAAATCTTTACTTTCCGAGTATATTTTCTAAATTGGTCGCCTATTACTTTTTAGTTTGTAACCCTACTTAGCTCTGATAGTTTTCCTTAAAACTACGTCACATAATGTCGTGAATTTTTTCACGTATTCATATATAAACAGTTAGAAGATTGAGAGGGACACACACTTGACTCTAACAAAAAATTGCAATAAAAAAACCAAATATTCAGAAACAGATCACTAAATCTAAATAATTGGCCAAGTGCGTGTTGGGCCACGCGCAGTTTAGGGTTCCGTAGTTACGAATGCCAACTTTGAGTTCATGCCACTGAAAACGTCAAAAAACTTATTTTCTATTGAATTTGTACGAGTTTCCTTTTCAGAGTACATTTTATAAGTTGATCGCCTATAACTTTTAAATTTGTGAGCCCTACTTAGCTGTGATAGTTTTCTTTTAAAGTCTGTTATCTATACATATAATAAAATCGTAACCGATCGCTGTCTGTACATGGAATATAAATGAGAACAATTTTGTTGGGGGCTTTCATCAACGCAATAGAACACAAAACTATGATTTTTAGAATTTTTGTCTGTTTGTCTGTGCGTTTGTGCACGCTAATCTCAGAAACGGCTGCACCGATTCGGTTGCGGTTTTCACTATTGTATTTTGATAAGCCTCACTTAACATTTAGAGTTTGTTTTATCTAAATCCGTTCATAAATAAAATAGTTATATCAATTAAAAGAATCAGGTCATCAATTTTTGTTTGAAAAATTGCTATGAAATAACTGTTCCGTTACATTGGCTAAAACTAGTGTTATAAAATGATGATTGAAAGTTAATATAAAGTAAATAAAACCTGCCAAGTGCGAGTCGGACTCGCGTACGAAGGGTTCCGTACCATTATGTATAAAAAATAAATTTTGTTGTATGTGAGCCCCTCTTAAATATTCATTTTATTTAGTTTTTGGTATTCGGTGTCATAGCAGCAACAAAAATACATCATCAGTGAAAATTTTGACTGTCTATCTATTACACTTCATGAAATACAGCCTGGTGACAAACAGAAGGACAGAAGGATAGTTAAGTCTTAGTATTAGGACCCCGTTTTTACTCTTTGGGTACGGAACCCAAAAAATTGACAATTTCGGTAAATTTGGAGCATTCTTACAAAATTGTTTTTTGTTCACCGATAGATGTAGCTGTTCAAAAATTCAAAACTTTTAAATTTACAAATTTAAAATTTAAGTGCTTCTCTGGGCCTCTGCAAACAGAGCCGAGGGCGGCAAGACCTACTGCAATTCTTAGCATGATTGTGGGCGGGATAATGAAAAAATGAATCAAAATTGGTGGTGACAGGATAGGTTCCTAGCTGCTGATCACATTTCCACCCATTCACTTGATCGGCTTTTACGATCTGCGTGGAAAGAGTTAGATATTCATTTTTTATGTTCTCCATCATGGAGACAAAAGCGCGGTGAGTGCCGCGCTGCCTGGTACTCCTTGACTACGAGACAGATTAGGTTAGGTTAGGTTCCCACCCTGACGGACTGCCCAGCCTGGGCGGAAGACCGCGCTGAACTGTGCACGGACGGACAACCTTCCGCTGTCGACTGTGGTCCGTCACATGAACGTCGTGGAGAGCAGTGCAGGCCTTTGCGGAGAGCGTCATGCTCTGCAAAGAGGTGGCGGAGAGAGACCAAAAAATTGTGCAGGTTTTTTTCTTGCAATGCGACCGAGCTTTGCCCAGTTACTGTTTTTAGAAAAAATTTTTTTTTAGCCTCGTCACTCTCTATACCTAGTTTCATTCAAACTGTTGGAGCCGCGTTTCCGAGATTTTCATTATACATGTGTGTGTATTGAAGAATTGGTCGTTCAAAGTATAGGATAGATTACAGCACTACTCTAAAACCGCGTAAATATAGGAAGCATAGTTTCGGAGATTAGCTTTCATATTCAGACGGACAAAAAATACTAGGATCATTTTCTTCGTTCAGTAATTCTTTTAACGCCCACACTCATTTGAAAAATATGTCTTAGTTGTATAATATTGGAGTATTGAATAACATATCCTGCACAGCGGTATTAGCAGCTTTCTAAGCTGGTCCACGTTGCTTGAAACGTAGCAGGGAATTATTTCAGGAAATTTTTTTGGTGAAGAAATGTGGTACAACCATTAGGCATTATATTAAATGTCTGTTTCTGCTTCTTTTACTGAATGATTAACCTGACCCTGCTTTGTCTAACAAATATTGGTTTTACTATCTAAGCATATTTTTATTTAGAAAATGTCATAAATTAATTCATTGAAAGTATTCGACTTTTTCTCAAATCATCTATTTATGACAAAAACGAAATCCGATAAGTACTTACCTAAACAAATATTATTTTGTTTGAAGAAAATTGTAAAATATAAAATATTCATATGAACAACTTAATCGAGGGATACGAATAATTTTATTGGACCTTTCTGCCTCTTATCACCGAAAACTATTCATAAGCCTTTGTGTCACGAGAGGGAGGTGAAAAGAGTTAATAAATTCGTGTATGTGCTTGCCCACTTTTATGAGGTCTACTGCTATATAGCTACGTGTAATGCTAAAGAAAAGTATCCACGACCGTTCGACCGGAGCGGCTTCCTAAGCCAGGATTACGTTGGCTTTGCAGAGTTGTACCCGTTCACTATGTCTTCTACCTGACAAATACAAAAGGATCAACAGGATCTTCGACGCAATTTCCACGCGAAATTAAATTTTTTGCAATGGTTGAGGGTTTGTTTGGGACGTTATCTGTCTAAAGGGTTATCTGGAACTTTAATAAAAATCGTTGCCGTATAAAGAGGTCCGTCTCGACAGGCTCCATTCAAGTCGGGACAATAAGCGGCCACAAAGGCCTATTCATAGGACTGCAACTACAACAAGGACGTTCGCGGCTCCGACGGGCTTCGGTTAGTGCTTCCTGCCGTTCCACATTCTGTTCCGTGAATGCTTTGCAAGATAAGCTGACAGATCCATAAGTGTAATAAAAACTTGTATTTATTTTAGGTTTAATAAGCACATGTTCGTATTTTACACACTACTTGTATACTTGTATATTCATCTTTGTATTTTACATTACTTTTTCACGTGTGTAGTTTTGACAAGCGACAATATATTGTCAAGAACGATGTAAACGAGTCAATTATGACATAGGTACCACCTGACTTTTCAGTAAATTTTCCTTAAAGTCTAACTAAGTTAAGTATCGAACAAACTCATCAATCACTATTGTTAACTTTCCTAATTTTTTGAAAACAAAAAAGGAAAAATTTATAATTTATTACATTCGTAAGTATGTACTTAATTTATTCTTATAAAAAAATCTTAGTAGGTATTCATATAAAATATATTTTTACAAATCCATATCGTCTGTCAAAGTCACATTTGCTGACAAACCCAGGCTTAGAGACGCACGAGTTAAAAAAATATTTGTAGCCAAGTATCACTGCCATAATTAGATTACTGAGGGGGCGAGTCCCCTGCGGCCGCAACCAAAAACCGAATCACACTGACTGTGACAAATGAGGTCATTCGATCGTGCCTAATCGCTCAGCCAGTACACGTAAATGCTGGATGCTGGACAGTACGCTTTTGAAAAACGGTATTCCGGAATATAAGTTAGAACGTGGTCCGCACCAAGGGATGTTTCAAATTTTTCCTGCTTAAAATTTGTGTTTAAAGTAATAACTTTTCGTTTTTCCAGCCCTTTCGGTTTTCCAGACTTTTTTTAATACAAGTATTGTGTGATTTTTGAAAACTTAGCGCGTATTACTATGTCGATCTACAAACAGTGTAATTTGGGAAAAAGTTTTATAAAGAAGCTACCAAAAGTTTTGTTCGACTTTTTTACGTCTTACGTAAAATAGAACATTTCCCGTCTGGAATAAGGTTTAAGAAAAAGTTTGTTCTCGGTTGATGGTCATTTTGCGATTAGATCCAAAGTCGACTCAACAACGTTTCGGCCACCCGTGCTAACTTGTTTCATTTTGGCTAGGCAACCGCGGCTTTGTAACTGCCAGTGAAATTAAATTCCTTTGCGAGCGTTCTACCTTTTTATAAAAATGTTACGGTACTTCAAAGCTTGGAATAGCTAACTTGATTCTAACATTTTTTAAAGAAAACATCATCTTGAGAATTAATTCTTTCTGAGCCTACAAATACAATTAAATAATTACTAAAAAAGTGCAATCGTTTGTAAAATATAGTTCCTATTATAGAAAACGTTACCACTTACGAGTAACAAACACGCTAAACACTAAAAGAGTGAGTAGTTATATAGGTGCCTACACTTTTATTGCAAATGGATATTAGCTACATCAAAAAATTCTAAGAAGTTGCAACATTACTAAGCATGCCAACATTGATTTGAGGATGATTTCAAAAACGAGGGTGAATGGTAGCAATCTTCTCAAATGGATTTACGGTGAAATATTATACAAAAAGAATACAAAATTGACATGACAAGTAGGGTAAGTCACATCTTTTCGCTCTTTGATATTCGTCGCTGAGAGCAGGGAACGAACATTACGTTTATTTTCCTGACGTACTTTTTTCTTTTAGATGTCCATAGATTTCATAACTTTACCTAATCTCTCATTTATTAATCTTATTGTAAGTTTGGTGCCCTTCTACGATAAAAAACTTTGATGTTAATTTGTGTATTTTGTGAAAGGGTATCTTCTAATAGCGTTTTGCATAATTGAAAGGAAGTTAAGAAGGTATGCATTTAGGAACCTATATAGTACTCACCTTGACTAACATCTATCAAAAGAAAATACAGTTAAGTACCAAGATACCTGACCAGCCTCTTTACTTATGTCTTAAATTTTTTCTGAAACTAAAAATGATATTAACTAAAAAAATATTCAGACAGATTTTAATTAAGTCTATCTGAATATAAATTTTTATGTTAATATTATTTTAAGATTAAGAGAAAATTGAAGATACAAGTAAAGGGCCTGGTCAGGTATCTTGATACCTACCAAAAGAAGGGTAAATTGAACTGGAATTTCATATTTTTAAAGGATTTCGAAAAAGGAAGAGGTTCTATTTTCGACTGTATATTTATTTTTTAAGCTGTACCTATATCTACTTATATCAGCTATGTTTTCTCTAAGTTGATAGTTAAGCTCAAATACATTTCGTATGTTACAATTGTAATACCAAATAAAATACGTTTTCTTCTTTAAAAATGATTTTTGTGGTTTTACTCAATACTTTATAAATAAAAATTCTTATATATATTGCCAAAATATTCATTTGGCGATTTCCTAGAACAATAAAAAGAGATTGCGGAAGACCAAGTAACGATGTTTGTTAAAAGTTTGTAGTCTACTAACAGCTAGTCCCAAAATATGTGGCCAAGTATCGGCTCCTTTGTCCCGCTAACTATTATGGTCATTACCGCCTTCAGATAAAGAAAAATCGCACGACAGTGACTCACGAACTCCGTCATTCATTTGTGCGGTCGACATTCTTCGTAATGCTGCTCACTTCTAAACTTGACTTGGGTATGGATTGAGACGTCGGGATTCATCAAAGATTTGATATTATTGAAAATATTGGTTTTGGTACAACTTAATGCTATTTTAAAATTGTTAGATTTTTATAATAATTTTAAGTTTTTGTTTCTAATCTCGAGTTGTAAAATGATTTTAGCACCTCTATGATTTCCAAAAGAATGCAATGGCGAAGCACTCCTTTATCTCTGCCAAAAATCGACATTATGTGCATCTCTTTCCATATAATCGGTGTAGGTAGTAGGATAGGATGTCAAAGGCATAAGCCCTAAGCTCTGTTTGTCCTGTTGGTACTCAATTATATACTAACCTAAATAAAATTAAATCATCAATCCATCATTCCGAACAGCACGCTCACGGTGCGAAAATGCACCTGCGATTTCTTGCTAGCTGGGATATGTTACATGCCCTGTATAATTTTCCTTAAAAAAGTTATACCCGAAATACATATGTATGTAAAACCTTTCTTTTAGGGCATGACATTATTTCATGATCATTCGCTAATTCGCTGATTCGCTCTACCTTTTCGTGAGCAACTTTTCGGTAGGGAACTAAGTTTTTGTGTTCGAAATAGTGACGAGGCTTTACATGGGATCCCACTACGCCACTTTTTCACTTAGCTTCGTCGCCGCGCCGTTTCGTCAGAACTTTTATATTAGATGGAGTGCTATGTTCATTTTTGTTACTAATATTTCTTCACTATCTACAATAACAAAAACTCAAGAACTGAACGGGTTTGTTATAGTTAACTTTGTTTAGTTTTAAAATGTTTGTTATAGTATTTAATTTAAAAATTTTTAGTGTGTATTCTAAATATCATCGAAAATACCTTCGAGCGGCAAAGGTATAAACTTGTTTGAGTTTAAGAACCACATTTGTAGTTTTAAATAATATTTACTTACCTAAATTTTTAAATGTTTGATTGTGTTGATTTTAAAATAAACGTTATTTATATTTATTTGAGAATGTATGTAAAGCATAATCCAATTAAAACCTGCTTCGTTAGGCAAACAAGCGTTTAAAAAGGTTGTTTACACGCTATGAAATTTTCTTTTTGCTACCTAATTAAAATACATGTTTACCGTAGTTCACTACAAATAAATCCATCTCGGAAATATTTCAACGTTAATTATTATTTTTCATTATTGAAATCATGTAAACAAATTCTCTGGATAAATAGGCAAGATTTTTATTAAAAGTAATTCCAATTCAATGTTTTTAATTAAATTAAAGTAAGCAGACAATGTTTTGAATTAATAATACTATTCATCTATACAGGTACTTTATGAACATCTAGACGCTGTAAAAGCAACATAATCGAAATGTAGATATTGAATAGGAGAAAATTTGTTTTGGTCCATCGGACGTCGATTAGGCGCTCTTTTTGCCCCACCCACTATCACTTCAACGAGATAATCCGCTGGGATATGTCGGTGATCTTTTTCAAATTTCCCCACGATATCCACACAGTCATTTACGGATTGAATGCGAACCATTTTGATTGTTGGGATTCAGTGCTGCTTCAGAACAATCGAAAAGTAATTTTATTAAAGGTTGCATTTTTTTTGCAAGAAACTGGTACCTACTTATTGGTAAGTACTTAATTAAATTTATATGAATATCAATTTAAAAGATTTCATACGACAATTTGTTATGTTTGACAAATATGTGTCTCAGTATATTTCATATCCACTTTTGTAAAATAAGGATTTTGGTAACCATAACTCTCTTCACCGCGGGATGTACTCGTAAACGTTAAAATTGTTATCAAATATTAAATCCATTTAAATAAGCAAAAATCACGTACATCGGTGAAGGTTCTTTTGCAATTAAACAGCCTTAATGCCTGTAGGTCTGGCTGGACGAGTTTCGTGCGTTGTCGATTATTTGTAAACAAGTAAATTAGTCGCGATTCGTGCGTTTTAGCAAATGTAAAAAAAAATACCTACATCGTATAATCGCGTTTTAATGCGCCCGAATAAAACGTTAGTCGCGGTCCGGGCGTACATGAATATCTCAAAAAAATGACTTTACCGAATAGTCTTGTTTCGGGTGTCTTTTTAATTATTTTGATGGTCGCGATTCATGCGTCGTTGTTTAAACCCGTCAATTTACTAAGCGGTTAGACACGACTTACTAAACTAATAAGTAATTTCATTGTTACTCGTTAGGTATCCAATCATAAATAATAACTTAATTATAACAACATTGACACAGAGTGATTATCAAAATATAGTAAAAACTATGATATCCGACAGTTAGTGTGTAACTGCTATAATGTTGTTTTGAGCCCTCAAATTTTATGAAATTGTCAAATAAAAATCAAAAAGTTGGTAAATCAAACGTTGTATTGATCCTTTATATGCAATATTTATGATAAAAGACTTTGCTATTCACAAAAAATTGTAGTAGTAATTTCGACTGTTTAGTCTTTTACAAAAATATCTGAAAATTATTAAATTTAAAACCATCAACTATTTTTAAATTCCTAAGTGAAGTAATCGACAATGATTTTATTAATATAGTCAAAGAATTCCTAGAAACAATATAATCCGAGAATTACACCACTTTCTTAGAAGATTGGAAAACATTTAATTCTTTATCTATACATATAATAAAATCGTAACTGATCGCTGTTTGTACATGGAAGATAAATGAGAAATAATATTGTTGGGGGCTTTCATCAACGTAATAGAACACAAAACTATGATTTTAGATTTTTTGTCTGTTTTTCTGTTTGTCTGTTTGTCTGTGCGTTTGTGCACGCTAATCTCAGAAACGGCTGCACCGATTCGGTTGCGGTTTGAACTAATGTATTTTGATAAGCCTCACTTAACATTTAGTGTTTGTTTTATCTAAATCCGTTCATAAATAAAAAAGTTATATGAATTAAAAGAATCAGGTCATCAATTTTTGTTTAAAAAATTGCTATAAAATAACTTATTACATTGGCTAAAACTTGTGTCACAAAATTATGATTGAATGTTAATATAAAGTTAATAAAACCTGCCAAGTGCGAGTCGGACTCGCGTACAAAGGGTTCCGTACCATTATGTATAAAAATAAATTTTGTTGTATGTGAGCCCCTCTTAAATATTATTTTAATTAGTTTTTGGTATTTGGTGTTATAGCAGCAACAAAAATACATCATCAGTGAAAATTTTGACTATCTATTACGCTTCATGAGATACAGCCTGGTGACAGACAGAATGACAGAAGGACAGTTAAGTCTTAGTATTAGGACCCCGTTTTTACTCTTTGGGTACGGAACCCTAAAAATTGACAATTTCGGTAAATTTGGAGCATTCTCACAAAATTGTTTTTTTGGTCACCGATAGACGTCGCTGTTCAAAAATTCAAAAATTTAAATTTACAAATTTAAAATTTAAGTGCTTCTCTGGGCCTCTGCAGACAGAGCCGAGGGCGGCAAGACCTAACGACGCCCTACCTCCATTCTTAGCGTGATTGTGGGCGGGATAATGAAAAAAGGAATCAAAATTGGTAGTGACAGGATAGGTTCCTAGCCGCTGATCACATTTCCGCCCATTCACTTGATCGGCTTTTACGATCTGCGTGGAAAGAGTTAGATATTCATTTTTTCTGTTCTCCTAAACCATCATGGAGACAAAAGCGCGGTGAGTGCCGCGCTGCCTGGTACTCCTTGACTACGAGACAGATTAGGTTAGGTTAGGTTCCCACCCTGACGGACTGCCCAGCCTGGGCGGAAGACCGCGCTGAACTGTGCTCGGTAGTGGAGGACGGAAGACCTTCCGCTGTTGACTGTGGTCCGTCACATGAACGTCGTGGAGAGCAGTGCAGGCCTTTGCGGAGAGCGTCATGCTCTGCAAAGAGGTGGCGGAGAGAGACCAGGAGGCAACAACCGACCTGGCCATCCATCCCCGGCGCACAGGGCGCAGAAGGCGGGCTTTTGACTTGCAACTGATGCCTCCATAACGTGGGCCAATCGGGCAATGGAAACTGGATTTCGCTCAACAAATACGGTCCTCCGAGTTGAAAGCGCGTTTGTGCCAACACGCGCCTTTACCCTAACGGGTACAATTTTTCTTGATTCGTTTCCTCACGTTAAAAAAGGTAAGGTTAGGTTCCACCCAACTTCCCGTAGGTGGACGAAACGGTAGGTCTTTTCATTATGAAAAAAAAGTTACGTAAGGTTTGGTTAGGTTAAGGGCTTTTGGAGCAACCATGCCAACATCATTTAGGACTGTTATGTGGCCTCTTTCCATGAGCATCTGCTTTTCATAGTGATACGCGTAATACACTGACGACATCCCAGTTGCCAGCCAGGGTTCAGTTGGCACTCTTCGCCGACGACATGGCGCTTTTTGCAGTTAGTTTGAACTCAAAGTACGCCACCAGAAAGTAAGTAGGAATGCTTATTTCTCTACTTTAATAAGAATTCAGTTTTTGAGCAGTACAGGATCTAGAATTTTTTTCATTTTGCAGGCCTCTAATTACTAGACGCCACCCCCATTCCATATGCATGGGAGGGTTTGAATATTTATTACAAAAATATCTGAAAATTATTAAATTTAAAACCATCAACTATTTTTAAATTCCTAAGTGAAGTAATCGACAATGATTTTATTAATATAGTCAAAGAATTCCTAGAAACAATATAATCCGAGAATTACACCACTTTCTTAGAAGATTGGAAAACATTTAATTCTTTATCTATACATATAATAAAATCGTAACTGATCGCTGTTTGTACATGGAAGATAAATGAGAAAAAATATTGTTGAGGGCTTTTATCAACGCAATAGAACACAAAACAATGATTTTTGTCTGTTTGTCTGTGCATTTGTGCACGGAAACGGCCGAACCGATTCGGTTGCGGTTTTCACTAATGTATTTTGATACGCTTCACTTAACATATAGTGTTTGTTTCATTTAAATCCGTTCATAAATAAAACAGTTGTATCAATTTAAAGAATCACGGCCTACATTTTTGTTCGAAAAATTGATTTTAAAGTTACCAATGCAACCGATTGGCTAAAACTTTTGTTAACCGTTATATAAAATAATGATTGATTGACTCGCGCACAAAGGGTTCCGTGCCATTATCTATAAAAATCATGTTTGTTGTATGGGAATACCTACTTACTTAAATACTGTTTTATTCTGTTTTAGTATGTGATTTTATGTATAGCGGCAATAGAAATACATCATCTATGAAAATTTAACTGTCTAGCTATCACACTTTATGAGATACAGCCTGGTGACAGACAGACGGACAGTAATAGAAATACATCACCTGTGAAAATTTAATTGTCTAGCTATCACAGTTTATGAGATACAGCCTGGTGACAGACAGACGGACAGTAGAGTCTTAGTAATAGGGTCCCGTTTTTACTCTTTGGGTACGAAATCCTAAATATTTACAATTTCTATGGTTTCAGTGTTCTTAAAAATTAGTTTTTTTTTTTGGCCACCGAAAGATGATAGCTCTGTTCCAAAATTATATTATTAATATTTCATAATGAGCATCAGTTCTAACTACTAAAAGTCACCGTCTAATAATAGGTGCACTATGAACCCCTTTCTGGTATCGCGAACAAACAGTGGAACGGAAAGTGAGTTTAAGAGCCTCTGCAGACAGAGCCTAGGGTCGCAAGACGCCGCCCAACAGCCATTCTCATAAACTAAAGTCCACGCTGATGAAGTCGCGGGCAACAGCTAGTAATATAATACAATGTTACATATTTAATAAATAATGTCACGTACAATTAAAACCCGCCCTGTATTGTTACTGGTGCAAAAGTGCCTAAAACGCTAGCTGCATTACCACGCTGTATTGCAATGGCCATCCTTTGCACCAAAAACGAGCCAGAGCCAGAGTCACTATTTCTTTCAGCGATTCTGTGCCCTAATTCCCTAAAAAGACGCTTTGCGTCCGTGCCCTAACAGCCCATGGTCTTTACAGCTATGGGCACAAAACAGTAGTGGGGCTCCATAGCTGCGTATTTCAGTCGCTTCCTATCTGCTGCATCTTCGGCAGCGGCCGCTGCTGCGCACGCAGTACGACTAAGGTGAAGAGAGAGGGAAAGAGAGCTAAACACGCTTTGCGTGCGTTAGAACAGCACATGTATCCGTTGATCCTTTTAAACGCCCGGACTCCGTGCCCCTCTACGCATTCCTATGTCAGTCAATACAATGCAAGTTCCTTGGCTGAACAAGTGACAAAATAAAGTTTGGATATAATGCGGGTAATTATTAGTTTAATTAACAAATTTTGTATTAATTACAATTGTTCTAAATATTTGAAAAAAAAAATCGGCAATGTCTTTATATTAGCGTCAGTGCCATGTAAATTCATCATCATCAAAGCATTTGATGATACTGTACATACATACCCGTTTATTGAGTGAATATTAAGTTTGTATAATTAAGACGCCGGTCAGATACAAAAGTATCAAACTCCTATGACTCTTCGTAACATAGTTCTTATAAACCGCACGAATCCAATCCAAGGCATTTTTTTTAAATTTTCTTGAGCGCCCGAACCGCTACTAACGTTCGATTCGGGAGCATGAAACGCTACTATATGATAAAGGCATATTCTTTACATTTTCTAAAACGCATGACTCATTTGCTTGTTTACTTTACACAAAATCAACAACGCCCGAATTCCAAAACGGAAAAGAAAATTGGAAAATGTAAGTTTAATTTTTATCGAACCAACGGTCGTGTGACAAACTTTTTATACTGCTGGTAGTGCTCATAGTTGCACGACTTTATCTGTGGTTTAGTTGCAGGTATTATTTCAATCGGATTACGAGTAACATTCATTCTCATATTGAAATGATCCTCGATCGGATTACCTTAGTAATAGGCGGGAAACAAATAATTAAATTATTGAACTGTCAGAAATTGTTATCATTTTGTGTTTGTCTTCTAAATCTTTTAAACGGCTGGATCGATTTTAATGAATTTTTGTGTGTGTATACAGTATGATTAACCTCCGACAAGAAAGAGGGGTGTTATAAGTATGACGACAATGACTGTCTGTCTGTAACATCGTAGCCCTCGAACTGATGGACTAACTTTGATGCGGTTTTTTACCTGAAAGCAAGTTTTCTTGCGGTTGTTCTAATCTAAGCTATGTTTGATGAATATTGGTTTAGCCGTTTAAAAGTTATTGGAGGTGAACGCTTGACAGTAGGTGGTTTTTTAAATTGTACTTATTAGATACAGAACAGTCAAATAATACCAATCCATCACGTAGAGGTATCTTTTGGAGAAATCAATGATTATTTATTTATTGCGCTCTTAGAAACCTAATAAGTAATTTTAGTCTTGTTCTACTCAGGTATTTAACCTTTGAACAGATTTTAATGGGATTTACTGCTACCGTTACAAAGGAAAGATTGTGATGACCGACATTAGTACCATTTTGCAGAAGAAGTTCCAGAACTATTATGTCACAGGAAACGTAAAACACACACACACACACACTCACACACACACACACACACACGGACAACGTAATATAAGTACTGGAGCTAAGCTTCTTATTCAAATCGCATTCCCAGTTGTATCCTCAGCCGTAATGCTGAGAAACCCGGGGTCCGGTTTCCGGCTTTTTCTTCTCAACTTCATACGGCCTTGAGCATCCTTGATTGTAAGACGATTGAGGCTCGCGTCTTTGGCCATGTCCACCCCTGACACGGTAGCCCTGCTTGTCACAGGAGTCAGGTTTTTGCGCGTTATTTTGCGATGGCGCCCTATCTCTATACCTGACTCTTTTTTGACGTTTCATATTTGATTTGGCTTAATTTTACGACCAGCCGCCTGCCTGACGTTCACCCTCCTTGGGAATGCTATTGTAGCACGAGCTTTAAGTGCTATTTTTACTTTAATAGCCTCTTAAGGCATCCACAAGAAGAGATGGAGTGGCTCTGTTCTAACCTGGAACCACACGAGTGAAATCTTCTTATTCGAATGTTCAATGTTAAATTTAGTATTCTCTCCGCTTATACTTGTGTTGTACGAGCATTTATAAAATATTAAGTTATCGTAAATGTTTTCTAAATGCTGGAATTTATTTCAAAGAAGTTTTTACCGAAATCTACTTTGATTTTTCAACGAAAATATGTAAATCGGTTTTTTTCATACAGGATCTATCAAAAGAAAATATACAGAATAAACATTCTCGTGACCCTGATTGGTACGCAATGTCCTAATTGCCTCTGCAAGAGCCAGGTTATTCATATTTAAATGAACTCGCTTGATTTTATTTATATTTGTAAAACTTTATTGATCCACAGTATACAATTGTTTACAATTTGCGGACTTAACGCTAAAAGCGTTGATCGAATTCTAGTACGACTACATATTACGAAAAATATATAATAACTGTAGTCTTTTGCTGGTTTTGTCCTTTGAGACTATGAAAGCTAAATAATAGAGTAATTATTTATAATAATAATATAGAATATGAAAAAGGAAAATCAAATCATTGAACAATCATTGTAAAATCAGCCGGTTCAATAAACCAGTTTTAGCTGAAGCTCTTTTTAGGGCTTGAAACTTAATGTTTCTTTTCACATTTGTTCAAAGAAGACGCGGTGAGTACGTGCTTGGAAACTTGGCTGATGCTCGAGGCACTACTTTTGAAACACGAAATACTATACTTTATGCACGACGACACTCGAGTTTCCTTAAAAATTGACAATATGAAGACAAATAAAATCTTATTTTATCCAACTTCTTATCTGCTGGATATTGAGCTGCATTCTTGACTGTTGGTGCTTTTGACACAGAGGTTCACCTTCGGACTTTTTCTTCAGCACTTTGCATAGTCTTGGATATTTTGGGTAATGAGATCAGGCATAATCCTTGAGGACTCATTTATGTCCTACCAGTATCTAATTTTCCGGATTCCAAACGATGTTAAGTGGAATAGATATCCGTAGCGCCATCTGTTATTTGCCGAGTAATTAAAAAAGTCCCAACTTTTAAACGGCTGAACCAATTTTCATAAAACAGCGTAGAACTACCGCAAGGGAACTTGTTTTTACGTAAAAGAAAACACATTGAAATCGGTCTATCTGTTCGAGAGCTTCGTTGCCAAAGACAGACACACAGAGATACATACATAAGCGTGAAACTTATAACAACCCTCTTTTTTGTTGGAGGTTAAAAAAATAGGTTTTCATGGTATTACTCTAGTCCGCTGTTGCAGTTTGTGGTAGCCGGACCGTAAACACAGACCACTAGCGCATTAGTGCACGTTTTTGCGTCACTAATGTATGCTCTGGGAAGAAATAAATAATTCATGTTGGATTTGATATACAGATGTATCTATACTGGGTATTTACATTTAAAAAAAGGTTTCATTATATAAATAATTGGCTGACATGTCTGTTGAGATAAAAGCCCTAAAACAATCATATAAAGTTAGACTTAGATCTCAATATATATTTCAGTTTTATTGCTATTATACAAATTTAATGTAAATGTATCAACATCACACCACAGAATAAAAAAATGCACGTTGTACAGAATAACGAACGCCCTTAAAGTATTTTCAATTAAATGCACTAAAATATGAGGTAAAAAACAAAAACCAATTTAATCTAAAAATAGTGCACGTACACGTAACGTTAATATTTCCGATCAAGATAATCATTCGTAATTATTAAGTTCCCCGATACGCAGTTTACGTAATTGAAACACATCATTATGTTATTGTCTTTACTTATATATATCTAATATTTGTAACTCTCGATCACCTTACTTTCTTATATTCTTCTTCCTCCTCACCTTATCCCACTTTACGTGGGGTCGGGACAGCATGTGAGTCTTTTCCATTCTTCTCTATCCTTTGTCTTACTTACATTCATACACACAAAAACAGACATCTACGTTGCCAATCCTATTCCGTCTGTAGCTTTGCAGCTCCTATCTATGTGGACAGATGGATTTGCAGTTGTCTTCATTTAAGCCTAGGCATTTAAGAGCCTTTTCACCTTTGGTTGGCTGACTCGCTTGCACAATCAAACATTTTTAAAGATTATTAAAAAATGTGACTCATTTGAAGAAAAGTGTTTCATTAACTTTTTGATATATTATATATTAGATATTGTAGACATGTTTGTATATTATTTATGTGTGTGTGTATCGAGAATAAAGTAATCAAAAATTTTAAATTTTGATGACCTAAATTCGATGTAGTCAATGTCTACACAATATATGTAGTATAATGATAGTAAATGTCTTATTTTTAGGCAGTTATTGTTGTATCTTTTGTTTTAAGAAGCGATTGTAGATAAAAGTAGTAAGTTCCTTATTTTACACATATTTTTTTATTTGTTACAAATAAATGTACATAGAAACGTCATAATTGAACTACCTGAATAACTTTGCTTCTGAAAATAAAACAATTTTTTTTTTAGTAAAATAAATGTATAAATATATAAATACATATAGCCCCAAAGTAAGTTCGAGACTTGTGTAATGAATGGTATACTAACTCAACGATACTATATTATAAAACGAATCCGGATAAACATCCAAGACCCAGGGCAAATTGAAAAATACAATTTTTCCAACTTGCCCTGACCGGGGATCGAACCCGGAACCTCTGGGTGGCGGAGTAGCATAGCGACCACTACGCCACGGAGGTCGTCAAAAAATAAACAGACCTTATTTTCTTTGAGGAATTTTTTCCTTGAAAATGTTGAGAGACCACGATGTGACTTTCAATTTATTAAGCTTAATTTTTAAATATTTTATGTATTAAAGTTAACATTTAAATGAAATGAATATAAAATAATTATGTACAAAAATATTTTTATAATGTTACCAATTTAAAATTGGTTATAATTATACGTCTGTAATTAACCATCTAAAAACAAGTTGCAAAATAGATGTGGTTTTTATTGCAAAATAGATGTGGTTACAATTTGCAATTTTATTGATAAATATTAAGTACAGAATTTCCTAAGTTTAAACAGGATAAATACAATAACTCTACATTTTTGTTGAAAAATATGGTTTAGTTTCTTTGATTTATTGCCATTTATATTTGTTGTTATTACTGTAATCAGCTCCAGACTAGCTTCGCAACTTCAACAATTCGGCACGATAATGCAAACTGAGTTAGCAAGTGAAGACGATGAGGTTAAACTAAACTTAGATTACATTAAGTTATAGAAACTTAACACTGTTCCACATGGCAGCCTAGGAAAATAGAGACCTTGCTTTGATATTATTTTATTTTACATATATAATGGGTATATTGCATCTTAAATCTATGCGATTTGTCTTTATAATCAAACCAACGAGCGAGTTTCAACAATATTGGATAAAAAAGTTGTTCAGACAAAAAAGTTGCGTCTTATGAAGGGTAACAAAAATTGCTGAACTATCATATTTTTGAAGTTTTCAACCCCATATTTCCGCCAATATGAAGAATTTTGAAAACTGAATCGACTAAAAATTCTTTCTAATTTTCGAACCTTCTTACAAAATTTCAAGAGCATCGGTTGAGAAATGCGATCTGTAGGCGAGAACAGCCGGACAGACAAACTGACAGCCGAACAAAAGCCCTTTTGATCTTCGCTTCGCTCGGTAAATTAGTAAATGTAGTTGTATAGTTTTTGGTGCTACGGCAAAAAATATTTAGTAACACAAAACATACGTAGTATCATTAATCTAAATCGGTCCACTTAAATACAATGTGTGAACTCAATTTTCTGTGCATTCATACTCGAAGACCTGAGTGCGTATAATCTTCACAAAATCTAAGGTGAACACTAATATGTTAATCTGTTCATTCAGTGGCTATTTTTGAAAACCTTTTCAGTCGTAAATAGTAAGTAAATGCTGCAATAAACTCCGCCCGACGAGCGTGAAATGACTGAGACAATAAATTCTCCCATACCTCAATCTGGAAGTTGTAAGAAGCCACTAACTTTATCACAGAGAAAAAAGAAAATATGAAAAGACGAGAGAAAATTACTGGCCACTTGTTGAGAAATAGCATTGTAGAGTTAATATTTTACCTGTCCTTGGTAAAACTTCTTTACTGTTATTCCTCGTGCCTTAGTTTTAATGTTAACTTTGTGTTGTTCGCAAAGAGAATCTGAGACGTGACGAGGATGTGAAAAAGTAAGGAAATACATACAGTCAAACTCTCTCTTACAAAGGTTTTCAGGATTAAAAAAATATCGGAAGAAATAACCATTTCGATTGAAGCGGTGGTGGCCTTGCAGTGCACTTTCACTGCGTTTGTGGGGCACGAATTCAATCCTCACTGGACATGCCCCCGTGTTACACTAAGATTGTACTCACTTAAAGTAATTTTAAAATACCATCTCTTGCTTACGGTGAAGGAAAATTTCATTAGACTGTTATCACTGTATTATAGACATTGAACTTCGTCAGATGTCTTGAGCTCCAAAAATGACACCAGTATTAGAAAGTAATAACACAATCGATTTGAGAAAGTGTTTCGATGCAATAAATTATAAAAAAAAAATTATGCATACTACGAGTATTGTAAAATTTTGGCTAACATGTAAGGATGTGAACTGAGAAATGTTGACATGAATTTCAATAACGTAACTTAAAGTACGAGTATGTATTTAACTATGTGCAAACTTTGGAAGCCTTTGACAACTGAGACAAGATCCTAACAAACGCTTTCTGTCCTGAAGCCGGTCCTTTGCAAACAGCTTGACGCATTGCAGCAAATATAATTTTAGTTATCACAAATATGTTATAAAACTAATTTAAAAGAACTGTACTTGTATAAAGTTTTGAGAATCGTACTATTTTAGTTTTATACTGACCTAGGTCTAGAGCTTCGTAACGACAAGTACTTGTACGAGTACGTTACAAAGGTTTTGCAGAGTCTAGAAAGAAGTTCGATCCCAGCTTAGCTATTATGTAGACAGAGAATTGTAGCCATAATAATTAATTGAACTAACTGACGTTAATAATCAAGAAATCTTTTTCTTTTAGCCATTATATCCAGAACAGATATAGAATATGGAGTCTAGTCTCATTTATAAATTTATTTACCTACATGTTTATAACAATGAAATTATAATTACGTCATGTATCGTGACATATGCATTCCTATATTATTTAAATGGCATGTGTACAGGTTACACACTTTTATCTACGTACATGTATTAAGCCAGTCGAACAATGTGCATTATCGCTTAATTGGATGCAGAGCACACCTGCTTCCGCTATAATATGTGCAAATCTGTTTATATCAATTAAGAGAACATTGCAAATACCTTCAATATAGTGCAACACCTGCATACTTCGTTTTGCCATTAGGCTAAGGTATATATTTGCTGCATGTTACTTACACACACTAAAATAAAAATCAGTCAAATTCACTTGTATTCACTCCAATGTTCCCTTCACCTTTCGTGCGAAGGCAAAGAAGAACGTAGAGTTTACCAGCTTCTTTTCCTCCCATCTCATCAGTATCGATCAGTCGATCGACTAAGCAATCTGTCACTTGTTTTGGCCAATACGAGCCCGATTCTTAAGCCTCTTCGTAATCTAACATAACTTTTCCACTATCGAGCGCTAACGAAAGAGTCTAATAAATTGTTTATTATTGGAAGAAGATTTAATTATTATTACCTAGAAGTTGCTTGAACATGAAGGCAGCTACTTAGTACAATGTTATAAGAGACATTTTATTAGATTTGCACAATCATAAGAAAATTACTTTATAAGCATTAAACCTGTAAAATCTATCTTTAATACATTTTAACAATGCAATATGAGGTAATTGTTAAGTTTCAGAAGCTTTGATGGATCAGCAAATCAATATTTACTTATAAACTTTTCCTTAGAAATTGAAACTTAATGCTCTAAATGAGCCTGATTATATTTTTCAAGTAGAGTATTGTAAAAATACAATAACTATTCATTATATAATTATATTACAGCTTTTGTATTTGTATGTATTCTGAAGAAATAAACAAATACATATTTTCTCTAGAATATTTTCTTTTAATTTTTCTAAAACAATGAGTCCGTAGCTATAATGTAATTTATGTGCATATCAAGTTAATAAAACACACGAGTAGAAAAAAAAATTACAACGAAAAACGGTGCTTTTTTCCCTAAACAGTACGAAATTAAGTTTGTATCTTGCGGGACTGAAATAAATTTGCTTTTTTAATCACATGATATAAATCTACTCGTAATAAAGGAATAATACAAATATCCTTATAGTCGTAGTCTTATTTACAACCTTTGTTTTATGGCATCTATTACGTGATTGTGACACATCAGCCCTTGACTGCGTGTGCATATTTTAACAATGAGACACGACATCGACATCGACGAATACGTGAGACTTCGTGTGATTACAAATTGCAACTGCTGGAATTCGTTAAGAATTAGAATAGTCATATGAAATCCGATAAAGTTTAGATGGTGTATCTGAGTTTGGAAACAGTTATGTTACTCGTATGTTATAGGGATTCTGCCTAATTACCGATATTATAGAATCCTATTATGGCACATGAAAAAGACATAATGCTTGTGAGAACTTTGAGCGTCTATTTAGACACTTTTTCTTGTTCATTTCCAAACTGTTTTATGAGGTAGAATATTTGAAAGATATTTTTCAACAATAAATAACATGAATTTGCACATAATCTGAAGTTTAGTTCGATACACGTATACCAATAAGTTAGTTGTTTAGCATCTACTTTGTATTATTAAATGTTTATATAATATGATGAATATGATGTATAATATAATGTCAATTTTTTCAAACTTTGTTTGTCAACTTATCTTTAATTTAAGCACTGGAATGTGTTAGTGATCAACACTGATATCATTTTCCGAGCTACCTGAATATTACTCAACGACTATCTTCCTCATGGCATGGGGCACGAAAACACCATATACATTCAGAATACATACATTAAACACTAACAAATAAAGGCTCGTTCAAAAGCAAAGCCGCCAGCTACATGACAATGATACGAGCACAGAAATTGTACTAGACTAGAAGTGGCTCTATGTAACATTAGTATGAAAACCGAGCGTTCCGAGGAGTCCCGCTAAAAATGATGACATGCAAATATTTCGTAATGTTGAGAATAATAAAGTATTCGATTGTAATTAATTTACAAATGCGTAACAATTGATGGGATATTTACTGCTATCTATCACCAACCACCAATAGCTGAACGGGGTGATTTTTAAAAAAATCTCCTTAATTGAGAGAGGCAATTGGTCCAGCACTGGACCAATAAAGGTTAACAAGTTTATTTGGTAGGCAAATTAAAAAAACACCCGACTGTCAAAACGCCATCTAGTAATGAGTACCGAAACTACTGACACGACTTGATATCTGTAGCGACGTCGTAATTTTTTTTTTCTACAGAAAGCCCTGACTTTCAAGTGTTAACTCCAAATGACTTTAAAACGGCTAAACCGATTTTCATAAAGCAGTTAAGAATAACCGCAAAAGAACTTGCTTTCACATAAAAAAACCGCATCGAAATCGATCCATGCGTTCGAGCGCTGCGATGCCACAGTACAGACAGACTTTAAACTTTTACGACTTTTATGACAGCGTCAAACTTTTATCACCCCTTTTTTATGTCAAGGGTTAAAAAGAAGAAGAACCACTACTAGCACTGATTCGTTAGTCAAATCAAAATGCATCAAAGCGCAGCTCGGGAACACACCTGGACGATCAAGCTTTTCTAGACCTGAACATTTCTGTAGACGAGACTATTTCCGATCTGGCGAGCACGTTCGCAGACATGACTGATGCTCTAACAATAGTATTTTCGCACTTATGATGTATCCCTTGGGAATAAATGGATCAGTTTAGACGGTGCAGTATATGTATATGACAGAGGGTTTTTTTTTTTACAAAATTCGTCTGCTTTTCTCTTAGGCACACATGATTAAATCTTGTGTTTTGGTTCGAAGGACTCTAAGACTGCCTTAGAGGCGAAAAAATATACTTATGTAAAAATATATACGTTGCTTTTTCTTTTTATGTAGGTACCTAAATAGGTAAACTATTACATCAATTACACAGTCAGTAGTTAATCGTGTAATGGTATTTTTATGACTAAACATTTAAACAACTCCGAACTATTTCTAAAATTTTTAGTTTCTTAGATAACATATTTTTTTAGGATTTTTTTTAAGTTTTTGTAGGAAAGTAGATTACTAAGTTAAGATATTTTATTTGAAACGTAAGGCCTTTAGCCTAACGGAACGCTCGAATCCAAAATATGCATAGAACGAATTCAAGTAAGATAAATGGATTGACCCAAATAATAACGCCGGCCAACTATTTGGAATAGCACCCCAATATCGCCACAATGCCGACCTCTTACAATTTACTGTCGGAAGGTCTACCTATAAACAAAACTTAGATACCTATGTATATACATGTCTATATAGACATGTATATCTTTAAATACTACGAAAACGAATACTCATTTTATAATTAAAATCTTTTATTTTACGTACTTAGTAATAAGACGGAAGAAGAAGATACAAGGATGGAAGAGAGAATACAATATAAATATAAATAGATACAATATGAATCTTATATAGTAGGGAGGAACCTATACACATTTTACCATTATTACCGATATACCGATATTCATGTTCATAGAATTACCACTAGAAATAAAAATAAATTAGCTATCTCAGCTTTTCGGTTAGAAAAAACAAAAAATCTTTTGTGGATCTCGGCTTGCGTCTCTATATTAAATTCCTGATAATGTAGTAGCGTTACCATTATCTAAGTTTAAGACTGCAGTTAAAAATCATTTATTTAAAAAATGCTTATTATCATGTAAATGACTATTTATCTGATCAAAATTCTTGGAAATAGTTGACTGCAAATTTTAATTGTATTATTTAGATGTATAATATAATGTATATTGAGCTTAAATGTAAATTTGTATTGTAACTGAAACATAGCCCCTCAGGCTGGGTAAGGACCAATACTGAACTGGGTTTCTTTCGGCGTAATCTTCCCAGCAGTGGTCATTTCTAAACGTTTTAAACTTTTGCACAAAAATAATATTTAAAAAAATTACCTTCAATAAGAGATAATACATTGAATATTTCTTTTTGACTTTGACTTTATTTTTATTTTTAAAGTTTAGTGTTTTCCTCGTATCCTTAGTGATCTACTAATAAACAATAACACTTAGACGTCTATATATAGTATATATGTAGGTTCCCGCTTCCTTGCTGCGCGTGGCCTTCAGATTTTGCCGCCCGTGGCACGATGCGGTGTAGTGTTAATAAACATGATACTCGTAAAATGTATGCAGGATTATATTTTCAAACAATAATCGTTGGTTTTCTAAAAGTAAAACATAAAAAAATTCTATATTCTAATTCTATTTCTTTGGCGGTATAATAATTCCGACCCTTATAACTTGCCGACGTAAAATATACCCACTATAAAATATAATGTAGGTAACATTAAATTAAACTGGACAAGGGTCTCACTTTTTAAAATGAATTCCGGGGTAGTGTTCTCCATTTTAATGTGAGTTAAACCAGGGTCAGTTAAAATTACGGCCACGGTCTAACAATTGTAGAACGGATATGTTTTGGAATTTTTAACGAGCTTGTTGGAATAGCTTTGGCATTTTAGTTCTATTTGATGCATATAATGATTAAACTATAATATTTTGTAATATGATAATATTTAGAATAAGTAACGAAATAAAAATATCAAGCAACCAAAGCATTTAGTATTCCTAAAGCGCTGGACACACAGTAAACACGTAAGGCGTGGACGGGCGTAGACATATGTGTGCTCCACGTCTGTTTCATACAAAATGTATATAGAAGCGTCGCAAAGCAGAACACACAGAAAAGACGTGTTCGTTTTTTTGCGCCTTACTATTACGAGTGGCTCTGTGAGGTGAAGACCTCGCGAGTCACCCCGACCCGTTGAATTTTATCGGATAATAAGTTGTTCAGACAAGAAGTTTATGAAATTTTTGATATTTTCTTTTAAATAGCTGAAATATGAAATTTTAAAAGTTTTCAAAGTCCATATTTCCTATTATGGAACACGACGAAAACCTAATAAAAAAAAAATCTATTTAATTTTTGATCATTTTCACTGAATTTCAGTTGAGAATCGGTTGAGAAACGCGACCTGTAGGCGAGAACAGCCGGACAGACAGACACACCGCCGGACAAAAGCATTTTTGGCCAATCTCGAAACAGACGCTTCGCTTGCTTCGCTCGCTTCACTCGCTCGGTAAATTTCTAAATTAATGCTTACGGGAATTTTAGTCATATAAGTAAGCACCTACCATGACTTATTTTCTCCTTGGTATTATGGATGGCTGAAAAATAAATTCCTACTTACAAACTTAAAGCCAAAGTTGAAACTTAATACCTTAATGTAGGTATAAGATTTACAGAAACATATAATTCACTCAAGAAAATCTCATCTATAAAATTAAACACTTAATGAAGTTTAAGATAAATGCCATTCTTAAATTAAAGCTGGATAAGCAAAGCAATACTAGTTAATGTAGATATCTAGTAAAAGACTTTCCAACACGTGTCTACCTCACGCAAATATAGCGCCCAAAGAGCCCAAAGTTTCTTCACGATCATCAGTAATTCAAGAGACGACAGGCGGCATCTCATCACGCTGTAACTGTAATTATATACAACATGTAGATTATTTGACAACTTACTCATACTAGTAACACAACCAATTTCAACTGGGTAAATTATAGTAATGGTATCCATCGCTAAAATAAATACACTAGAAAAATCAGTGAAAATATTGTTAAAAATTATAAAGAGTACCGAAAAATATCGTTCTATAAAAATGAACTACTCGTATAAAGTAAATGCATTTAAAACGCAGTTCTTATCCTAATCAATTTATCGTTTTCTGCAATTTAGGTGTATCGTGGTATTCGTGGCAAATAATACAAATGAATGTACGGCAACCTCTTTGTCGAAAATCTTTTGACATAAGGTCATATCCTTTTTTACGATCGTTGCAAAGAGTTGTAGGTCTTAGTTTACGTATTTACTGCTCAAAGATTTACGATGATTGCGACTCTAGGTCACTCAATCTTACTCGTATCTTTATGCGGGAACGGGGTCGACAACTTCCAGAATTGAACCCCTTTTGCTTGACTTAAGACGTTCATGTAATATGTAAGTCTATTGTCCCACACAAAGGGTATTGCGAATAGAAAATTCACGACGTACTTCATCGTACGGTCTTGTTTTGGCGTCTATTGTACTAAAGTCTTTTTTTCCTGAAAACGTAAGAAACATTCTGGCAAAGTAATGGAGTTGCGATTTGATCATGACAACTTAAAAAACGTTATTACATTATTTTATTCACTAGAAACTTAATTTATGAATCTGAATGATCTTGAGTTAGTATTCTAAGAAACTGGTTTTTTAATAAGGCTGTTAAAACAAAGCTAACAATTCAAAATTATTGCTAATACAGTGGTGGATTGAAATCGAATTAAAATACTTGTTTCATCTCACAATATGCTAAAGTAAAACGGTATTGTTGTACACTTACTCTGTTTCATACCTCATTTTCAGGCGTTATTCTCCAATGCGGAGGGTCTATAGGGAGGGAGAGAAATATATTTCGAATTGGTTTAGTAGATAATTATCATTTGAATCGGCTAAAACTAAATACCTACCTAACTTAAGTTTTGGGAAATATCTAGAAATATAAATGTAGATAGCGCCCAACCTATCTCAACTTCCTGTCGAATATAGATGTGAGTAAACAATATGCTATTTTACTTAGTCCGACAACTAGATTATCCAGAAATAAAGGACCCATATTTTTAAGTTTAGCAAAGTAGTATAACTTCACAAAGATACAGCGCTTCGAAGTTTCAGAGTGCGGGTGATTTACGTCACCTTTAGTTATAAATCGTAGCCGATCGAGACGTCACGCGATGTGCTGTATCATCGCCATTATTTGCTTATCAGAGAAAAGAAATAAAAAGTATACCAATACTGTTTAATAATCTACCTAAAGAGCCGAATAAGAGTTTTAGTCCACATCTTAGCGATTTTGATGGCACATTCACTTGTTTACTTATGTAATGAAAAAAATTGTAGAGATAAATATATTTCTTGTCATCGTACATCTTGTAACTAATTGAGTGACGTCCCCTGTATTCGAGGAAATATATTATTCAGCTCGGCCCTGAGTTTAGAATGGATATACATTCATTATGCATAGAAATGCTTATGGTGGAATCTGAGGCCCATATGAAGGTTTCAACAAGTGGTCGTATAATGAGAGTTCTCATAATCTTATGTGTAAACGTTGTCAGAAATACATATGTATTTCTGACAATTGTTCTAGCTTGGAAATCACTGTTGACAATGAAGATTTAAAGAAAGATAACTAAAAATTTAACGTTCAATACTCGAAAGGAATTAGTTTATACTTCTGCTTATATACGTGTATACTCGTACTTGTACTATAATGAATCGTCTACACATCGACTAGGGACCAATTGTGCAGGTTAAAAGGTTCACAGTAGCATACGGTTTAAGATCTAAGCACTAGGTATTAGCATAAAATTCATTTTGTCCCAGGTCCCAGTGGAGAACCCTGGATAATTGTAGATTACCTAACGGGCTAGCTTGGAAAATTTGGGCATAAAGCTCTGGTGAAATTAAAATTTTCTTTAGGCTCTCCGTTGCGCTATTAATTTCAAATGGGCACTTGACAGCTTTGTTTCATTCATCTTTATAGATTAAATAATACTTTGCAAAGCGTTAAACAAAATTAAGAAGGTATTTATTTAAAAAATAAAAATACATTGACACTTTGCCACCAGTGTGTGACCACCTAAAATACATATAATGAATAATGATGTCTGAAAAAATGTATAAGTAAATATAGTTAATGGCGGAGATCAAGTAAATTTCGATAAGGAATGAGTTATCATAAGTAGGGGCATTTAACGAAGAAATATAACGAAGTATTTTAGAGTTTTCAAGAACTAATTTTAAATCGTTTAAAAGCCAAAACACACAACGATCCTAAACTTATAAAAATTCTCAAAGAAATCTCAAATAACAAGATTGGTAAGTCACAATTCAGTGTTTTCACGAAGTCTTGTTTCGCCACACCATTACAGTTTTTAGTCAAGCACAATAGTTCTTGTATGGAACTTGTATGGAAAGCTAAAAAATTTTTTTCGTCAAATCAAATCAAATGAAATATCTTTGTTATTATCGTTCGCTGTATATTTTTTGGGGATTATTGTTCTGTATCATGAAATGAATTCAACCTTTAAATAAATGCAGAATATTATGTAAATAAAAAAAATGCTTGATTTTACACGCTCGCTAATAAAAGTACCTATATTAAGTTTCGTATACCTATTGAAACTACATCGTACTTATACCACTTACTCCAAACTCGTCTGCAAACTTCCAGACGCCTGGGAAATTATCTTCTCTAATTATACAGCCTTCATCTTCATTCACATGAATGAATTTATAATATTTGTCTGGTTTGCTTGATTATGTTATTTGCATCATTAAGTTATTGCTTAATAACTTCAATTTAATTAAGGATATAATTTAGTTTAGTTGAAAGTAAATAACCATATATTTTTTAATAAATTTCATATAAAGTATCGTTCGTCCTCCTGAGAGTATCTTTAGGCTGGTTTCACACTGTTTTAAATTTCAAATATTGCCACAAATGTAATCTATATTGTAGTTTGTTTTTCGTGTACGCAAGTGACCTATTATTAACTTTATCAACCGACTAAGGCGAAGCCAAATTGAGGGTCATGTCTTTCACTTTTATTTATACATGTATCTTTATCTGTTACCTCGTATCTTCAATGATATCCACAGTAATTTGACAATTAATGAGCTGGTTAGAGGCATCAACTAAATTGACGACTCGCCCTTTATATGCCATTAAGTAATTAACTAAAACATGAAATAAATCTGATCATGCCGTGTAGGGTATCGAATGAAAGGCCTTGATTATAATAAGCACATTTGAAAAATATATATTATTAGAAGTTACTCCCTGCTTTGCTCGCAATAACTGAATCACCGGACTTTTCAGAATTTTTCCGAAGTCAGGTAGTTTTAACTTTTTTTTATTAACTTACAACTTGTTAACATTTCAAACCATTTGAGATAACCTTTATGTACCAAATGTGATCCACGACTGGGGTTGGTAACATTCGTACATAAATGCTCTAATAAAGGCAATATCGCGATCTTAAATAAAGTGTGAGTACAGCCTTAGTCGTTCTCAGATATCAAGCAAGTACCTACGTCTCGCTCGTGGGCATCTCATATTCTTACGTGCATTTATTTCTAAGGCATTTCTCCTCAATCGTTACGTAATGGTATTCGTATTCTGTCACTATTTCGACCAAATTTTTGTATAAGTATCCGTTTTATATCACCCGTGCCAAACGCACTAAAACTTGTTGCGTTGTAATTTTTAGGGTTCCAGCTTAATCTTTGAAGCCACTCGAGAGGTTCTGAGCTCGAATCCCCCGTGGGCTTAAAAAAGACCGTACTTACTTTTACTATTTAGCTATATCTGCCTGCCATCGGATTCAAGATACCAGTTTAGTGTGGGCCCGAGAGTGTTATCCATTAAAAAAAAAGCCAAGGGTTTTATTGACCGAGCGAGCGAAGCGTCTCAGTTTCGAGATTGGAGAAAAATGCTTTTGTCCGGCAGTCAGTTTGTCTGTCTGTCCGGCTGTTCTCGCCTATAGGTTGCACTTCTTAACCGATTCTCGTGAAATTTCATGAGGTTTGAAAATTATATAGAATTATTATGTTGACTCAGATTTTCGATTTTTTTAAATGGTGGAAGTATGGGGGTTGAAACCTTTAAAAATATCATAAATTAGACATTTAATTTTTTTCAAAAATGTTATTCATCTTTTTTGTTACACTTTTTGGTCTGAACTTTTTTATCCGATAAACTCCAACTTTGCTCACAGAGCCACTAGTTTAAAATAAATGAATAAGATCACTGCTAAATTTACTGAAGACCTTGCGAAGTACTTCTATCTCACTAAGTAGCCGAAGGCACCCCCGGATTCCGAAGCTGTACAGGATCAAATTGTAATCAGTATATTAGATGAGAGTCAGCGCTATCAATTGATTTTTTTAGGAAATAGTTCTTGCTAATACATAGAAATGTGGCGGAAATATTTATTTATTGCAAAAATAAAATTTAAATTTAATTAAAACTATAGGTAATAAAATTTAAATTTAAACTAAGTAAGAATGCGGCTAGTAGGGACGGTCCAGCGAGGATCGTTTGTGCTCTCAGCTCTACACTTACTCGTAGATCGATGAACATGGGCCGGACTTCATAAAACCCTTCCCGTCACTTCAATTCTAAATCCAATCCGCTTCGTGAACATCTCGGCTCATTTATTACAAAGCGATTGAATAATTTTTGTGCCATTTTGGAAATACTAGCTTTTGCTTGAGACTCAGTCCGAAACTAAGAACGTATGAATTTTGATTGGAAATAATAGTGCAAACATTTGTTATACAATCGATCAATCACAAAAGACTATATCGTACAAAATAACATTAAAATCCGTTTACTGATGAAAATGTGATCAATACATTCCTAGTCGGCAGTCGAAACAACGTGTTTAAGGGATTTAGGACCACAATACGAAGGATTATCCTGAAACTACGCAGCTTTTTATGTAAAGTATTTCGTGTTATTGAAAAGTTGTGTGTACAACACAATAAGCAGTCGCATATAGTTATTTTAGGTGGTCAATTTAAAGGGCGTCAATCGGATTCTGTAGTTACGATGTCTTTAATTAAAATGCTGATTTAGTATGTACGTTGAAAACATTTAAAGTCCGATCGGTTATATAAAAACACGCAAGGTGTGTAAAACCACTGACTGAACTTAAACCGGTGTGAGTTCAGGCGTTAGCAAGCGCATGAAATGGCAAAATTGTAGGAAGTGTATGGTTATATTTTTTTTGCATTATTTGTTGTTAACTTTAAGAAGAAATGTATTCATACATAACATAAACATTGCAGACATATTTTTACGTAAGTCAGTGCTTGAACCGTGTAAACTGCATATTTTAATAGAAGTTCTTATTAATAAAGTTAACGGAACCGCTCTTTTAAGTGTTCCCACGAAAGTTACATAACTTCATTAAGGATCTCCTTAACAAATGCACAGCTATGCAATTTCGCAAACAAACAACGTTTCGTAGCAATACTCTTTGCTATCTTGTTTCATTTCGCGTAATTCCCTGGAAATTTGAATAAAAAGGGAGTAAATATACGTCGCGCAAAATGAAACAACTTTGTAGGGAATTACACAGTTGTTCTCGAAGTTAAAACCAATAGGGCCTCAGGGCTCGTGACAATTTGATTAGGTACTAACTTTGCGAAAGTGTATAAAGGTGGTTTTCATCAAAAGAAAGTTATTGCCTCGACACTGGTGCCACGTGTCAGTGACAATGTCGAATGTCGTGAGGTTTCACGCATAGCATTTATCACATTGACTATATTTGAACGGAGAAAAAGACTTGATATTGGCGATAATAGTACAAAATGTATGGCTGAGATTACCTGAGCACTAAAGCTAAAGCCCGCACTTATCTAGATGTGAACATACATTACATAAAGATCCCATGTATTCCCAAGTTTTGTCTTACCAAAAATTGTTAACGTCTGTTTTTACTAAGATTGAGCGGTCCGCGAGATTAAGTTTTTTAAAATTATTCAAAACTATATCTTTAGATAGATATTATAGATAACTCTTTTTTGTACACCAAAAAAGCAAAATTTAACACAAAGAAATAATATTTTTTCATTAAACGAGTACAATGGGCGGTCTTAATTATATTTTTCCTCTTTCACTAATCCTCTATTTTTAATCTTTTATATCCTCTATAATCCTCTATATCAATCGGAATTAAAATTTTATTTATATGTGAACGTAGTCCTTTACTAACTATACCTCCCTCAGTCGCCTTTTACGACACCCGTAGGAGAGGAAAGATGGGGTAAAACATCGTATTTTACTCTGCCGTCGCCATACAACAGGTATCATCACACAGCATTTCATTGCAAAAATATATTAAAATTATTTCAAACATGAGTTTTAAAATCATTAAATATTAAATGGTAATATATGGAGTAACAAGCTAAAAAAATCCCACCCCGTTCGGAATCTCTCCAAGTCAGATTGAGACAGTTTTAAAGCCATGGCCGTGACATGTGATGACGTAGGCGAGCTTGACGGCCATTAGGGCCAGTCAACACTTTGATTTTAACAAGGGATTGCGAGCCCTTGTAATCCGTTTACGCATCGCAAGGGCCCTTGTGGCCTGAGTGCCTACGTTTTGTCAAACATCTTACCAACTTAGCTTTCTCCTTGTCTAAATATTTGTCCTCTTTCATTAACCCTCTATTTTACGCCTAATGGCTTACGCCAGCACGTATTTATAGGTTCGAGAATGAAGTTAGATCATAAAAATGTTTGCATTTTAAAAAGAAATTAGTTCGTAAATGCAATATGTTTTTACACGAGTTATTTCTGTGTTTATCCATTTGCTAGGCTTCATAACGGCAAAACACATATTGTTTAGAAGGATGTAGAACATGTACATATGTACGTATAATATATATAGATAGATATACTGTTAAGATAATTCTTTGTTATATACCGATACAAAATAAAACATATACATGCATAACATTAATACCTAATGTACATGAAAACTGTCCGTTGCCTTCCACTATATTTTCACTACAATATTTGCTAGCAATTCTACATCAGCAATTTAAAATAAAGTTATTGTCTATTTTAAATGATTAAATTGTTTTGTATTATTTTCAGGTAAGCCAGCGTCCGTAGCGAGCCTTTTCATGAAATGCTGTGTGTTTCATAAAGGTAATATCAAAGAGATAAGCTGCGCTGCGACTGTCACGCCCGTATTTTGTTTTACTGGATTACTGCAAAGCGATGTTACACAACGCCAAAACGGGAAATGTTATATGCTTTTTTCCTAAATTTTTACATATTTTTTACATGTTTTTTCTCCGAAAAAAATGTATGTGCTTTTCGGTATTAGTGTGGTATTACAATTTTATTTGTTTGAAATAATTTTATCGAAGTCTCTTTTATAAAAGAGACTGTCACAATAAGAAAGTAGTTAATATGTGTTTGGACTACAAGAACTAAGAGTATTTACACATAAAATAATCCTTATGCAAAACATAACGCAAAGGCACAGGTTCTTGGTTCCTATTTTTACCCCACCTCTAAGGCTTTAAGGCTATGATTTTGTTTAGTTTCCAATTTGTATAAATATAACCCAATTAAAAAGAGAACTTTGATCGCGCGCTTAATTTTCCACCAACATTGGACGGCAGCTACTGTGAAAAAGGCCCGATTGAATTTCCCTCGCCGGGTCGTTGACTGCATAGTTACTGGGTAACCCGAAATTGAAGCACAATTGGATTACTTCTTAAGGTCTCCCGAGGGAGGCCGCTGCATGGTTAGCGCTCAACCACCTTATCTTAACGACTTTGTTTTGGGTGCAATTTTCAAGGAAACCACACTCAGAAACGCCATTTCGGTCGCGAGTTAAGTACTCGAGAAATAAATTCCAGTGTTTCGTTGATCTTCCATCGATAACGTTTGTTATCTAGCTGTAAAATGTATAATTTAATTTAAATTTTTATGAAACCATGTCAAAATTTTTTCGTACCGGATTTTTTTTGGTAAAGTCATTGTCTCTTGTGTGTGTCTTGTAATTTAAAATCCTTCTCTTAAAATTATTCATCAAGGTAATAAAATCTAACCCCGATGAAAAAGAGGGGTGTTATATATTTGGCGTGTCTGTGTATTTGAGTTCGTCTGTGGCATCGTAGCACCTATACGAATGGGCTAACTTTGATACGGATTTTCTTTAAAAGCTGACTTGATCGAGATGGTTCTTAGCTATGTTTGATGGAAATCGGTTCAGCTGTTCAAAAGTTTTCGAGGGTGAACGCTTGAAAGTCGGGTTATTTTTATTTGCCTGGCAAATAAACTTGTTGCAAATTATTTTGGTTTACATAGTATAGTTTAATCTATTCATTGTTACGTTATATGTTTTGCTAACGAATTTTTGTTTTTATTTTATGTTTCTAGAAAGAATTCGCTTTTATTTTCTATTTTGCATGTTCCATGTACTTATTTTTTTAAGCGTAGGTACCTACTTTAAATTATTACGACTCTGATGATTGGAAGACAAGATGTACTGAGAAGAATTAAATATGATATGTTTTCAATAAAAAGCCAACAACAACAACAAAGTGTCAGATTGCTGTACCTATATTTTTCTATTAATAATATCATTACATTAAACAAATATGGATTTTTTTATTGACGTCAATGCATTTCAATTGGCGAATGAAATTCAATGAGACGAAAGTCGGTCGTATGCTGATGGAAAAGTCACACTCGCATTTGCGCATCACCATAGCTATGTAAGTTTTTATTATAAAATCACCATAACAATTTAATTTAACTTAGCTAAACCAATGCTAATCTGAAATTGTAGTTTGAATACAGTTCTTTCTTTAAAAAAAAAAAACTCTAACATATTATAAAAACCTCCCCCTAACTTTCTGATTTGTCAAGCTAGTAAAACATAATTTGTTGTACGTGTGTATCAATAAAAACATTGCCTCAAGCAAATGAACTTTACGCAAAGAGAAAGCAAGCCGTTTCGCTAAATAAATAAAAAAGCTAAGTATTCTAATTACAATTCAAATTGTAATAAGAATTGCGTCAAATTGTAAAATTGTACATTTACCACTATTCACCACATTTGCCGAAATTGCCAGTAACGCACGTCTAGACGTAATAAGTACTGAAGTTGTAAGTAAATCCGTTTATATATTGTTATTCGAAAAAAACAAGCCATATTTTATATTGTGATATAAACATTCTATTAGAATCGTATTGGCACAGTTTTTTAAATGAAAATTTCATTTTATCCAAATAAACATTCAACTCTGCAACGAGTGCATCAAGCTAAAGCTAAGTACTCGAACATGTTCAATAAAACATCAAATCATATTTACATGAATACACAATTCTTGTGGCGCCTACTTGTTTATTGTATATTTTCATGATAATAACCCGTGGCAGCGTACTGAAAAATAAGTTACGTAACCAAGTACGAACCTCAAGTTACGTATACAGGGTACAATAAATGACTCGAAATTTTCCAATGGCAACTCAACTAGGATTTCTTGAAATAAAAAAAAGGCTCTACTAACTCTACTAAGGCTGATACGTGTTATTTATATCATCAAGCATTTGTTGACTGCCTAATTTTACATTTATAAGGATTGGTCGCAAATGAAAGTTGATTATATTCCCACTAATAAGAAATAATACCGACTAATGGTAGATATTTTTAAATCGCCAACGGATCGTATTTTTTTCGTATACTACTTATCTACAATCGTGGACACTTAAAGTTTGATAATTATTCTTACACATATAGTCTAACGAGCTCCGAAAAGTACCTATCTAGTTTTACAGACTAAGCCGGGCTCAAAGGGTTTACACCCGAGACGGTTCAGGACGGGACAATTTTGTTACTTATTCAATCTCCTATGACGCGTCCTTTATCAAATTTATCCAATAACAAAGTTTTAACTTGATATGACGGCGGCCATATTTTGTCTACTCAAACAATATATGCGGAACATTTTCCGAATACTCCGAAATACGCGCAGTCTAATGTACTCCAAAAAATTCCAAGAATGTTTAATTAATGTCTGAATACGCCCATATTAGTGTACATTTCAGCAATAAATTTGCAAAAAGTTCAGTATCAGTCTTTCAAATATTTTCGATACCCGCATATTAATGCGGGTATTGAATCGACAATTATTAAATTTTCGAGTCCGTGGTCAAGTTCTCTATCATTTGTATTATTGATGCTATGTTATTATTACAAAATCATTCGATACTTACTGATGAGACTCAAAAGAAAAATCTGTTGATTTTACGGTACATATAGGTATGTAATTTAGTTTTAATATTTATTGGGATATTCATTAAATCATTTGAATTTTACTTTTGTAGGTAGGTATATTTTACGCTGTGCTATCGCTGCTATATTTTTTTAGGTACGAGCGGGTACCTGGAAATTCAGATGTACTAAATTAATAATTATCTGATATTTTTGTGGTAAATTGAATTATTTCAAATACCAGAAAAAAATCAGGGGTTTTGAAAATTTCCATCCGTTCTCTATAATATTGTTAAATGCAGAAAATCAATTCTTACGTCTTTATGACGTTATCTCATAAAATGTGGGTCAATAAGGCCAGTAAGGTTTAGGCTAGCCGTAGTTTAATTTGCTGGCCTTACTCACTCCGTGTCTTCTTACCTAGAAATAATGCCCTAAGAGATACGCTCAAGTCACCCATGCGTGTAATGTTTCAAAAGCATTTTCCTTTCCGATTAGGGAACGCAGGTATTTAGCAAAATGTTTTATAGTTAGATATTATAGTATTAAAGATCGGTTCTCATCGACTCGAAAGTCAAAGCAAGACATTTGAATAAAATACGAAATTTTGTTATGATTATAAAACAAATCTATTAATCGTTGCTCAGCAGGCGTTTCGTTCCAGTGAGAACTGAGACAGTTTATTTCCAACCCAAACTATGTTCAGCCGCATGCTTTCGCTCCTAATAGGACCTTCATAACAAGAGATTTAACATTGTTGAACTTTTTTGCCTTTGTTCCAAGGTATCATCCACTTGTGAAATTTGTTCTTAATTTTAAGTATGAAAATACTTTCATATCTAAAACTTTTTTGGCTTTTTTGTCCAAAAACAGATTAAGTTCACCCCGAAGGTCAGTCTTAAGTTTATACTGAAATTAGCACATAAAATTATTTACGACAATTGAAAACTGCATATAAATAATAAAATCGAAACCGTTCGCTATCTGTACTTTACATGTACATAGAAATAAATTAGAAATAAATATTGTTGGGGGCTTTTATCAACGCAATAGAACACAAAACAATGATTTAAAGAATTTTTGTCTGTTTGTCTGTACGTTTGCGCAAGCTTATCTCAGAAACGGCTGAACCAATTAGGTTGTAGGTTCCACCATTGTATTGTAATCAGCTTTACTTAAAATTTTGTGTTCGTTTTATTTAAATTCGTTCACAAATAAAAAAGTTATATCAATATAAAGAATCACGTCAAAAAATTTTCGACAAAATGCTATAAAATAACTGTTTAGTTGTACTGGCTAAAACTTTTGTTAATTTTATATTGTGGTTTATATAAAATGATGATAGAAGTAACATAAAGTAAAAAAAATACCATTTCGATGGTTTCGGAGTGTATTTAAAAATAAGTTTTTGGGTTATCGGGTGCTGTTCAAAACTGAAACTCTAAGGGTCTCTTTTTTTACTTCTCAAAATAAAATTTGAAACCCAGTGCTGTGTATCAGTGAAGTGTCTCCTGACTCCTGTGTGAAGCGAGCGAACACGGCGATTTTGATTCATCCATATTAATTTAATTTTTATTTATTTATTTAACTTTTTTACAGTACATGTAAATGGCGGACTTAAGGCCAGGAGACTTTTCTACCATTCAACCAACAGGAGATAAATCAAACATATAATATTTAGCTTAGACTGGGCGGAAACAGTTCCAACGCATACGATCAAAAGCGCAAAAGGGACGCGTGTATGCAGACAGGGTGACCTTAAACTATTTATCCATCAGCCAAATTTTTGGGGCAAGCTCATTCGATGATACCGAACTATTTTCCATTAAATGAATTTAAGAAAAACCAAAAATATTTAACCGCTCCTATATAGCTTATAGCCCTATATAGCCCAAACAAATTACAGCTCAGCCGAACCACATTATATACCAAAAAGTTACGCCGGACGGCCTTATGTGGGAGAACGAAACTTTTTTCCATTTTCAATAATTATCTTTAAGTTAGTATCATGAACAGAACTTGTTCCAAAACGTCTTTATATCTAAAGGAGCAAACAGCGTTTTGGTTTTGTTTGCGAGTTTATTTAAAATTTTAGTGTGGCTCTGAACTTGGAGCCTCTGCAGACAGAGTCTAGGGCCGCAAGACCTAACTCCGCCCAAAGGCCATTCTTAGCGTGATCGTAGGCGAGAAGATGGAAAAAGAAATCAAAAAAGTAATAGTTAGCGATAGAATAGGTTTTTATAACATCAAAGTCTTGAAAAAAAGATTTTTTGGGTAGCTCACATACATGTAAAGTGGAAATGAATATGATTTTCTTTACGGAAATCAGGGCAGTAAGTCCCAAAGGCTACGCTTAGCGTGATGGTGGACGTTAAGATGAAAAAAGGAATCCAAATAGTGACAGGTTGCTAGCCGCATCACCTATTCGTATGATACAAATCTCGTCAATTCTGTCGATCGGCTTTTAGAACCGCGTGAGATGAGAGGCAGCTGATACATTCTCGGTTTTTTCCTTTCTCCCAAATCAGCATGGAAGATTAATATTAAATAATAAAATTTATTAATTATTTTTAACTCTAAGTCGACATTCGCAACTACGGAACCCTTCACTGCGCGTGGCCTGACATGCACTTGGCCGGTTTCCTAAATAAATTAAGTAAAAAAACTGGGTTGAATTGAAATGTTCATATCATTCAACAAACCACACATATAATATTTAACATCTTTTCTTGTTAACCTATTTCGTAAAACTTATAGTTGGTACTAAATACATTAAATAACTATAGGTTTTATTGCATTATTTGTTAATTTTCTTCTGATGGGTTATAGTGGTAAAATAATAAACTCGTAACACATAAGCTAGTTATATGTATTACACAACCAATTATTCGACTTGTATTTGTTAACACGAGTCTATTTCAACTTGGAAATCAATCTCCTCAGCAAAATTAAATTAAAAAAAAAACTAAGCCTCCGTTTGAATGAGAAATAGCAGTCGAAATGAGGGAGCCATGAGTAGGCAACTAGGCTGCTGCGGAAATAAGGTGCCTATGCATGAATAATGAACAGGGAAGGCCCGTGGGCTGTTTTGAGGCGAATAGAGCTTTACTTGGTTTGACCTAACTTCAAAATAGATACTGCGCTGCCAGTTATTTTAGTCTTATAGTCGGCAACGTTCATAAGAGTCAATGTCATCCGAAATAAGATGCCATTGAAAGAACAATTGGCCGTGTAGGTGACTACTCTATCTCTTCCTGTGGATGTCGTAAAAAGAGACTAAAGGACTAAGCACAAATCTCGTGCTTCATTTGCTTCCCCAAGGAGGTAGTGGCGTGTGTACAACATATTATATGGCGTTTTGTAAACCAAAGATTTCCTTCGGCAGGATTGGTCCTTAGACGCAAGGATTGATTTAAAAAGTACCACCAAGTTTTCTATGTAAGCTTCTTGAGGTTCTTGGTCTCCAGCTCAATCTTGAAAGGCGTTGGTTAAGCTACTACATATGTCGAGTTTGGTATCATGTTCGTATGACACCTTTGCACGATTCATATGGTAATGTTAAAGAAAAAATACAAATTACAAAAATAAACACAAGTTGGAATATTTGAAAAAGAAAAATATTTTGAAGCTCTATTAATTACCCTTTTGTATATTAAAATAATAAAAAGCAAAATTTTCTGGCAGATTAAAAAAAACCTTATAATTTAAAACAAATAAATCGAAACTCTTGTATTTATATACTATCAATTTAAAAAAAAAATTAATAAAGTCACTGGGATTTATTACCGTTTGAATAAAATCTTAAAGTTAATATTTCCATAAGTTAGACAATTTTAACTACCCAAATTTTCTCGAACTTTTGTCTTCAGTGTAAAGTTGTAAACTATAAAAGAAATTAAATAATTGGCGTAAAAATATTTTACTTCGTCGAGACTTTCTTCTAAACATAGCTAACAAGATCACGTCAGAAAAAATAGAAAAACATTAAAACTTAGTTTTTAAAGTTGACCAAAAGCGATAGTGTCAATTTGAAAAATGATTTTAAACAAAGTTTTAATTTTTTTCTATTGTACATCGTCATCTTGTTAAATATTAATAAGACAAGAGCTAAAATTTATAGTCACAAATTACTGATAAGTCCAAAATTTAAAAAAAAAAATTATTATTATTTTTTTTACTATACAACGTGGAAGTAACATACGTACGTAAATTCAGCCCATGATTCTCAACAAATTTCCCCGAAGAAAATATAAAGAAATATGAAAAATAATCTTTGGATTCGCTGAACTTCCAAATTTAAAAATATTTTCGTATTTTGAAATGTTCCTTATTGCTTTTTGTATTTTACCATTTGGTACTTGTACCAAATGGTACAAGTACCAAATGGTACTTGTATGGTTGAGTAATATGTTGGTAGGTTATTAACCTTTTCTCCACATATTCATTTATTTTTAATAAAAATGTATTTATTGAACGGTAGCCAGTTTTTTTTTTAATTCTAGCACTAACTGTTTATTTTATACTTACTTGAAAACATTCTACAAAGAAATGGGATTTCCATTCCGTTTTCTTTTTGAACACGGTGCTCGTTAAATAAAAGCATTTCGCAAAGGTTGAAGCTCATGAGAAAGGAAGAAGGCTCGACGCTATTGTCTTCCTAACAAATATGACAAGGCTTTGGAGATATCGACGATATAAGAAAATGGCTAAAAAAGAACAAAAGATTTTGATATTGAATGAGTAGAAATTCACTGGAATAACATCTGGAAACGAAGTGAATTGTATGAAAATCCTCATTTTATTATGAAAAATAGATTAGAAATGGAAGGCCAAAACCCGTATTCGATAAGATTTACAGCTTTAAACGTAATAAATTCTCTTTCACCGTTTCGCTGCGAAAATATTTTAATTAAAACAAGTGCGTACCTGCGTACTAAGCGTTGCTTTATACCGCTTGCTCCGTTCGTATAGCTTGCTGAAGCTTTACCTACTGATGAAGGTAAATAAATATGTAGTTCTCAAAAAAAAAACTTGAGCACTGCCAAGTGTGTGTTGACGCTGCAAAGGTATAAGGTATGTTTAACTCTGTGTCGCGATAGCATCAAGGAGATTATATAGATGTATACGTCCTGGGACATAACTGGAACACATAGGTGTTCCAGTCCCTGTAATTTCTTGATTAATTTTCTAATAAAATATAAACCTTAAACTTAAAACTAATAAATTATAGTTAAACTGGTTTTTGACACGCCCTCTTAGGCTACGGGTCTCCGGCGCTTCTGTTTTAAAGAGACTTAGAAAGCTGACTGCAGCCGCTCTAATAGTTATGTGAAATAAAATAAAATAAAATTATAATCAAGCCAATTAAGAAAATGGACATGTTCTAGGCACGTCTTGTTTGACTAGTAGTCCCAGCACTTTGTTTTTAACGAGACTTAGAAAGCTCACTCCAGCCGCATTAATAATAATTTGAAAAATTGTCTAAAAAAGAAAAATAATAATCACTAAACTAATACCCAGCCAACTAAAAAATTGGTCAGATTGGTTCTAGGCACGTTCTGTTAGGCTAGAGGATCCAGCCCCTGTAATTAATGAAACTTGGAAAGCTGACTCCAGCTGCTCTGATAATTATGTGGGATCTGCCTGGAACGGCAGGAAAACGAAAACACACGGATTAATAGGGAGTTACGCTTGACTGCTGACTTCGTCTGCGTTCCTATATATTTATACACAAAGGTTATGATTATTATTGTAAATGTTCATTATAATCCATTCATAAGTTGTTGTATGAATGAGTAACCGATATCCATACATCTATAGATCCTTATAAACTTTCACATTTGCAATATTAAAAGTATACCGCATTACAATAAAAAAATCAAACTGTAAATATACAGACTAAACTGACAAAAATTTTAAATTTGTCATGTCATCAACAAGGGTGTGTAAGAAAACTGAATTTCACTCGGGCGAACTCGCGGGCACCAAATATAGATAATAAAGTATGTATTCGTGAGCAAGATATAGAAAGAGTTACAGAACACTAAAAAATTTTTTAATATTTTTGTTTGTATGTCATTGACTGTATGCACATTGTATACCTGAATGTCCGAAACTGCTGAACGGATTTTCACGCGGACGAAGTCGCGGGCACAGCTAATTTAGAATAAACGTTTTGGGATTTTTAAGGGGATACGTGAATTTTCCGCGAAATTGCCGCACAATTGCGAAAAACAGACACTTTTGGCGTATGTGCGTAGAAAAGCTTCACGTTCTCACTTTAAACTGTTTATCTAGTGCCTGGTCAAGACAAAATTTTAAACGATGTCTCCGTTTCCTATCAAATGATTTATTTCAAATGGGGGCAGCACTGGACCCCGGAAAAGTCAGGTATCCCCTTAACTAGAAATATTTTAAAAAATCTATTCGGATGCGTCAAATATTTCAACAAGTTGAGAAGTTTATTTGAACATAATGGTGGTTTCATATATTATTCATACTAATCTTCTAAAATTTCTTTGAAGGTGTCCGTTCCAGTAAAATATATCTACGGCGTCATCTCATAAATTTTAACTCCGACACTTTCAAAAACTGCAAAACACTCGACTAAGAGGAATCTGACATGTTTTAAATTATACTGAATTTTCAATTAACTTTTAATTTGGTCGTGGTACGTGCTACTTGCAAACATAATATTGCGCTTTAGGTGATTTTGTTTGGTTTCATGAGTTTGCATTTATTAAGGATACTTGGTGAAGATCTGAACCGAAGGTCCTATTTAATGGGCAATAAAGCTATTTATTGCTAGTGTTAATAATCCACAGCATGATTTTCCGGGTGTTATAAGAGGTAGTAAAATAACAGACACAGTAGGAAGCTCACGTAGGGCACGTGGTTATAGTTACCATTATCGATGAAAATTTTAAAACTTTCGTTATGTAATTATGTTGTCGATTATGAAGGCAAGGTGCAATTTTTATAAATATGTACACATAACGAATTTAAACTTTATACAAGTAATTAAATATACCTGGTGTAAATTTACCCACGATATATATACTTGAAGAGATGACTATTCCTATGGGACCAATGCTGGTATATCGGGGAAATTTCAGTACAGGAGCGCGTTCTCGGTTAAATCGTGTTACAAAATTATATTTTATATTTTCGGTAGTCGTATTCTTCGGGTCGAATTGGCTATATTTTATTTATAATAAATCAGACCAATATTTAGCCACGTCTACTGCTCGATCATTTGCCTCATCTTGCTCTGTGCTGTATGTGGGGTTTTTTGCAGAACAATAGGTATCATTACTGGACAGAACGGCAGGCGCATCTGTCTTTTTTGGCTTGACATTTCCAAACACCAGTTTGGAGTCTATTTAATGATTTTCATACTAACCAGGTAAGGTCGGCACCCGATGAAAGTTTATCATCAAGGATTTCAGAAGGTGACTATATGAGGCATATTATAAACAATTGTCGCTTGATCTCATCTGGCGTGTTCTCAAGCAAGTTGCATCTTCAACTGTGATGCTTCGCAGGCAGAGGTTCGTTTTACGGGCTTTTTCTACGTTTCTACTACCATTATTGGTTGCTTGTGTCTAGAAGCTATTATGGATTGGAACGAACTTCCTTTTCGGATGATCCGAACTTGGCGGATGGGGACTAGGCCACAAATAGTGTAAGATTTTTCCGTCACGAATTAATAATTTACTACGAAAGTAACTGTAAATGTTCTAACCGAGTGTTCCACGACACTCACACACGACACTCAGTTCTTATGATGTTTATTTTCAAATGTGAGAACGTTCATAGTATCCATCACAAAAGTATTTCTATTGACTATGCTTATATTGCAACTTAAAGCTATAAATAGAAATTTATAAGAACCCTTTTCCAGCTAAGCGGACTTTTATTTGCTTGGATGTAGACCGCGACCGCCCACATTCTGTACTATCATACACACCTACATGTTTCCCATATTATGCGGGTTGCACAAGCGAACGCTGCATAAGCACGTGGATGAAAAACAATTTGATTTGATTTGTTTGTTTCTTCTAACTATTTATGGAAATAAGAATAAAACAATTACTCATTTCTGGACTTCTATAACCAATAACCAATTGTCGATTGCATTAGCCAACGATGTTTTTTTCTATTTCTTTTCTAAGTAAGTAAGGAAAAGATTCTTCTATGCTATTCTTTTTCTATTTTCAGCTTATGCTTTATGCAGTAGCATGGCAAAGGCCTCTCTCACCTTTCAACTCTAGCTGTGGAGGACTCTTGAGGCCCAATCTATGAAAAGAAAGCTGGTCTGGGAGAAAAGAAAAATATATGGAATGTACTAGCTGTTTCTCTTTCAGTGCAGGCCGTGAAATTCGATTGAGGAATAAGCGAGAATTTTGAATAAAGTATAAAGGTGATGTGGCCAGCACTTCATCACTATTTTTAATCGTTTTTCCACGTAGTAATTTTTTTTAAAGTCTATGGTTTTTCCACCTTCACGCTAAAGGTGGCATTGTATTTTGCGTCCCATAGAGTCTCCTTTTTATCATTCGATAGTTTTTTTTTTCTTTTTCATTCTGGAATAATTACTCCCGTAGTTAATGCCTAGGCTCTGTGTACAGATGAACCTGTCCCCGACTGTACCCTGTAATGGATACTGTAGACGTGATATCGTATGTACGTTTTTGTATTAAAAATGTGAAATATCGACATATCCATCACAAAACTATCGCTTGTTGGAAAAATGTGATTGCCTTGTTCGCGGGGATCAGGGAACAACAGCGAGTTGGAGCAGGCTCAGATTCCAATCACTGCGCTGATTGTTTTGTGTCGTGCAAACAAAGGAGGATTGAAAGATCGTCTCCAGGCACGACATCGCCAGATTGAGTTACAAGCTTCCCTTAACTAAAATACCTACCTACCTAGTCGCGGATTACTAGCTTATTGCTTGAGACTATGCCTGTAGTTGATGTTTAGTTGTGTGACGCTGTACATCAATCACAGTAAGCTTTGCCTGCCAGACTTGTGGTAGAGTATTTTGTTTGAAGGTACGGCTGCTGAAAACATTAGTGATTGAAAATGATTGTAGGGGCTCAAGCGTAATAACACCCTCATAGGGCTTGGTGCATGCGGAATGCAATATTCTACATTTTTTATATACACACCCGCGTGTGAGTGAAAATCGTCTTGATTTTATTTCTTTAGTTTCTCAAAAGGTAGCAAGGTCAAATCCGCACATAATATTTTTATCACAATCTTTATTTTTCCTCATAAAACTAGTAAGTTATCTTAATTTTTCCCTTAACTTACTTTTCATGAAACATTTAAGTACCTATATATTTTCTTCTATATTTTCTTACGTGTATGTGTTAAAGTTCGTTGACTAACTTAGAATTAAATAGTATTTTATGCAACGGTTGTATAAGAAAGTTCAAAAAATGCGAGTGGCGCCATCGAGTATTCTTTGACGTACTTATACAAAGTTGCATACAATACTTTTTCTACGACTATATTTGCTAAATAAAATACAAAAATAAACAAAGAAAATATGTAAATGTTTGACATATAATTGGCAGATACTAAATGAGATATCTACGGCAAATTTTATTTTTTTAAATTGACATTTATCTCCTAACGTGACTATATCTGAGGACTATATAAAAAAAAACGTTTTTCTTATGTTGGCTATGATTGGCAGTAAATAATTTATTCCGGAAAGTTTTATTTTTAATCAATAAGTTAGTAGCTTTCTTTTTTTGTTAAGTTAGGGTTGATCGAGTAAAACTTTAACCTAAGTGAAATCTACATAGGCACTTAGGCGTCTAGATCTAAAGAAGAAAAAAAAACTAAGTCTATGGCTAGGCGTACCTTTTTGGTGAAATTACGACACATGTGCTATTATGAAGGATAGAGTTATAGACTTTTCTGCAATCATATTTTCAATATTCTTATATTAGTGTTCGGGACCATTTAAAAGACAGATAACAGTACAGGAGTAGAAAAAATATTTTATATTAATTTGGCACTCGTAATGTGCCTGTTCTAATGTGATTAAATAGTAGAATAAAGTCAAATAATACTGTATAAAAATTAAATAATTATATCAATCATTGATGTTTGTATTTATGTAATATAACTAGTTAAAACTTTTGTATATAGAGAGCAGTCATCTATCACAAACACAAGCATTATCCATGCTTAAAAATGATTCCCATCGACATTCAACAAATATTAACTTAAAAAGGAACTGAATAAACTATTTAGAATTTTAAATACAAAAATAAATATAATTTGTCAACTCTTAATAAGTAAAACTTACCAGAAGACTTAGTAACTACGATTGCACTTAGACTTTTAGTGCAATGTGATAAAGATGTAATTATATGAACCCGCCGAGTGTAAGGACTCTTGTTCGGGAAGTCTCATTATAGTGCGTGTCGAGCTGAGCATTTCAGTTAGAACACGTAATTAAATTATCCAGTAGTGTGTTTACCGTACATAATTGTAAATTCAAGTGTAGCGTGTACCATGGATTAGAATTTACATGTCTATTAAATTTAGATGCTATTATCAGTGATTGTTCTTGAATTACTTCTAAAATGATAATGCTGATTTCAATGCAATAATTGGACTACAACCTCCTACTATGTTATAGCTTTTTTCAACTTTTCAATAACAACTGTTGATATTCTAAATACATCTAGTCATAGTTTACATAGTGCATGAGATAACCTTTTTTCTAACGAAATAGTTGATGCTTTAACATTCATTAGCTTTCGGAGTTTACAGCCTTTCATGAAACATGTGTCCCGGTCAGGGCAAGTTGGAAAATGGCCTTTTTCAAATTTTCCTGGGTCTTGGATGTTTATCTATACAATATGTAACAAAAATCCTGTCCGATCCTTGTAGGAGCAACTTAGACCGTCAATATGAACAACTTTTTCTATGCGACCAATGCTTGAACGAATTGTCGCCTGCTCCTTCGATCGACTTTTTCATTGAGCTAATTTTTTCAGCAAATTCAGTCCATGGTATAACTGAACCGTAAGCAGACTACCAATTTAAGTTCCAATGTCCCTAGTCGCTGGCTTGTGGAGCAATCGGCTCGTGTCAGCTTGGATAGATACTTTACAGGTATTCATTGCAGCAGGACCGTAATGTGCCCTGAATAATGCATGCCGACAACTTCACCGGAGACGATTCTTTCACTCAGCCAATGTCGGCAATGTATGGAGAGTCTGAGTACCTAAACCTTTCAATTCTATTCATAAGATAGCTGCTGTGACGCTACTGAAATCTTCTATAATAAAGTAACAAATACGGCATTTATATATATTTTTTTCGCAGCAATCACCTACTAGTGATGTTTTTTACATATACAAAAAAATATACACTTGTATTTATTTTATAAAGCTTTTCTTCACAGCAGTGGTCGTTACGAAGCGCTGGTATCGGTAGCGTTTCTTTAAAAATAAATTAAATTCTATTATACTTTACACGTAAGATAAATTATACTTCTTGACGTGTAAAAGTGCCTGTAAAGGTCTAAATACTGAATAAACAATTATATATATATATATATACTTTTTTATAGATTCAAAGATTCAAATGTTATATATAATATTAAACTGATTGAGTGACATAAATAGTAAGATAGTGACTGATCGATTAACGCATAGTTCAAACCGTTAGGCCTGGAGACTCCAAATTTGGCACTTAGGTACCCTTATGAGGTCAAAGGGTGAAAGGATTTTTCAAAACTCACCCTCTAATTGGTTGAAACCGGGGTCCAAAGTTTGTATGGAGAAATTAGATTTTAGACCATTTTATTGAAACTTCGCTGGAGTACTCCTGGCGGTAAAGGAGAAAGTACGTGTTTCAGGATTTTTCAAAATTGATGAAGGTTAGGAGAACGGGCATAGGCATAGGCGGAACAAAGTTCGCTGGGTCTGCTAGGCCTTTAAATCCCTACACTATAATAAAGATTTTTATATTTCAAAAAGTATTCAAACTTTTTAACGTAATAATTCGTATGTTATAACAAAATTAGTAACGAAAAAAAACCAATTAAAATCCCATTAGAACCCTTTTTGGACTTTTACGCGGACGAAATTACGGGCTAAATCTAGTACATTATATAATATCAGGTATTTCATGAAGTGTAAGGTTAATAGTATTTTTATCTAAAGCCAAAGATACCGTTGACAAATAAGGTTAATTGGATACCAGTTAGGCGTTTTTAAATTGACACAAAAACTCGTTTTACTTCACAAAAAGGGCTCTGAAACTTTTTATTCGATTAAACACGGCAAAAGTTTTTTCGTGATTACTTTCCAGAGACAATTGTTGAGCTAACTGAAAAGTTTCCGTTGATAACTTTCCGAGCGACTCAAGCCCTCAGAAGGGACATTTTTATCACGAAATCCCGTTGGTTGTTTAAATACGCCAACTTCCAGTACAATAAAGTCTACCGTAAAACGTTTTATTTTTCGCAAATAAAGCCTGTCCGACTCTTGAAAGAGACAGGACATAATTAAAAGGGCTATACGACAAAGTACAATGTAATGTGCGATTCAGAACGACCGGCTCGCACCGGGCTGGACGGCAATTTACAATGCGGTAAAAGAAATTGAAATGTGTAAACAGTGATTACAGTTCATATTTGCATGCAATTGATTTTTTCGCGATGGACGTACGCGTACCGCGACAGCATTACAGCTCCGGGCTCTCGCGGCAGCCGGAGCTTCCTTTCCGACGCGAAGGCGCGAACAAAACCAATGTAACTACGAAGAGACTGCAGAACATTTCTTTTACAGCCAAATCGTTTAAATAATTTTGGATTTTTCTTCTATACTTCAGTCATGGCATCGTTGGGTGACAGTTTACATGCATTTATCTATGAAGTCCTAATATATAAACCAAAAAATACTCGTAGTTAGTTAGTTTTTATTTTTACACTAACACTTTTTTACCGACTGTTTGATTATGAAATATCTACGATTTTCGGGGTGAATTGGATTTTACTAATAATAACTTGTATTTTTTTATGGAACAATATGTTTTCTAATGGGTATAATTGGGTATTAAGGAACAACAGAGAGTAATTCAGTTTGTGACTTACAGAGTCATATACCATTGTTTCCTTCCTTTTTAATAACGCGATTGCAGCCCTCTTATATTCTATAGCAAACATGTTTAACATTGAAATAACTACAACAACACATTATATTTTTAATTTTAAATTATAAAAATACCAGGGCATGTTTGCCTCCATATTTCCCTGCGAGAAGTTAAAGAATAACCCGTTGTTGAAAAACGATAGTATAATTTCACTGTCGGTTAAGTAAGCATCAAGAAGTGGGCGAGTCGTACACAGCAGTCGTGACTATGTGACCTTGACTTGCGACCGGTTCCAGCCATGGGTCTACGGAACCGTAAGTCGGCAAGTCAGCCGGGTGGCTGATAGAACAAAACCTGCTCCCAGTAATTGAATAAATACATCAGCTGTCCAAAATCAAAACACAGTAAGCCCCGGGCTTTACGAAAGATGAGCGAGAGCTGTGTTTTGAAAATCAATAGAATTTCGTTAGCATTACACTGAAATATACTATTTCTAAGTATACGTTTCGATTAGTTGTTCAAATACAGTTGGGTAGTTGTTCATATCCTAGCTCAATTTAAGTGGACCCTCGGTCTAAAGAAGGATTTGACCATCTCTGTAATGCATGTTAACACATATTTAGGCCGCCATTCCGGGGATTCTAAGTTTAATCTCCGGCCGGGACAAATTAGATAATTGTTTTGATTTTGGGTGTTTAACAATATTTGCATTCATTATAAAAGTATAATATCGTTTACTTACTTTGTATCTGATAGGTAATGTATAAGTTTAATCTCATTTGAGGGCTAGCTCAACTCGTGCAAATTATTTTGTTCTTATATCTTTTTATCCGACTACGGCGAAGCCAAAAGGAGGGTTATATGTTTCGCCGCTATATAATGTTTTTTTTTGTATATAGTATGTATGTTTATCTGTTCCCTCCTATTTTCTGTGATATCAAAAGTAACGTTACAAAAATAAGTGCAATTATATCGTTGGAAGCGTCTTTCCTGTATGCTAGTTATATGCTAACAATAAATTCAGTATGGTGCTCTCTATAGGCCAAAAAGTAAATAACTAAAAATAAAATAAATGTAATCATACCGTGTTTGATATCAAAGGAATTACCTCATTATAAAAATTTACATATTACTAGCTGTTTCTCCCTGCTGCGTTTTCATTCACTAAACAAAGGTATTTTCAGCAAGAATCTTTTCGTAGTCGGGTTTAAGTTTTATAAGTTTTGAAAACTATATCTTATTATTATTTTTTATGACATTCAATTTATTTCGGTGTAAGTTTATTGCTCAACCAGTAAAATCTCAAATTGATTTCTATAAATATTTGTAGAACACAAGATACTGAAACCTTTGATTTTAGACTGCCGAGATGACAGGGGAGACGATCAAAAGCTTCAAATCTCATTAGATAGTCACTCAAAAGGCGATTCCGGATTTCTGAAGCTTTGTATCGAACTTCGGAGGTACAGAAATAATGAGAACTAAACAATATAATCTGAGAAGTTCGTTCCCATTTGGACCATATTTAATTCACATTCAATAGAAGTATAAGTATAATGTAACTGTAAATAGGAGCCAAGTTCAATATCCGACAAAAGATTAATTGAGATCTAAATGGGTGCCTGTTTCATTTCTGGAGAGAATCCTGAACTTTAATTATAAGAATCTCAACATTGATCTCAGAATGACACGGCTAGTTTTAGAATGCGTAACCCCAGCAAAATGTTGCGCCTTAGAGAAATGAGAGTATTACAGATACTTGGTTCATAGTAAGTCTCAACATGTTCAAATATAGCAAAATTCGTTCATGTTGTATTTTCGAAGTTATTCGAGAAAAACTGATTTTGCTGGAGTAACGTTACCCCAGCAAGATGTTTTTCAAAAAAAGCGTTTAGCCTAGAATCAAGTATATGAAAAGACAGCTCTTAATGGGTTGTAAATGTATACCGATAGCAAAATTTGTTCATCTTATACTTTTTGAGATATTCAAGATTTTGCTGGGGTAACGTTTTGCAATTTTCCATATCTCGAAAACTGTAAGTAGCACAATTTTGAAAAAAATACTGTTTATAGGCCTTAGGTTGTTCAAATTTGTTTAAATATAAGTATTCCGATTCATCAACAAATATCGAAGTAATTTATTATTTAAAAAAATCGGAAAATTCCGGTTTACTCGTAAACTAGTACATTTACTAACAAATAAAAAGCAGTAACATATACGTATGATATACCCTTCTAACGTGTACAAATTTGGATGAACAAACATTACGCGATATGAAGATATAAAGGAATTTGATCGAATTCCTAGTGGTGTATCTTTGGCCATCGAATACGCAGTTCTCTATGAACACAAATAGATAAACTATAATGAACATATGTGTTCATTTTGTTACAAAACATGCCCGAAAATTTCGGCTTCAAATCTCGGATGGAATAAAAGTTATTAAACAAACAAGAAAATATCATCAATTCTCCTACAAACCGATTAAATAACGGAGGCTACAAAAAAGCGGCCGTTTCATACTTGCGGGTTTCTTACGCAAATTAGCAACCTAATAACCGATAAAAAGTACAGTCGAGCAGAATAATATTCATGTAGCCGATATTTAAAATCTTTTAAGTATATTTACTACTAGCTTTTGCCCGCGGCTTCGCTCGCGTAGGGGTGTGATTTATCAAAATCCTTTCTTAGGGGATGCCTACGTCATAGTAGCTTTATGCACGCAAAGTCTCAGCCCGATCGGTTCAAAATTGACAAAATTTCAAACAAACTTTCATCCCCTATTTTATCCCCTTGGGGGTAGAATTGATCAAAATCCTTTCTTAGGATGCCTACGTCATAACATCTACCTGCATGCCAAAAATCTGGCCAATCCGTCCAGTGGTTTGGGCTGTGCGTTGATAGATCACTATGTCAGTCAGTCAGTCACCTTTAAGTTATATATATTTAGGTTATTCTCTACGAGACAGATTTTAAATTCCTTGTCGTCATTGGTAACCAGAAACATAGTTAAAACTAAGTATTTAATAATAACAGTTGTAATTTAATAGATGATTACTTTGCTCGAGTCCTTTTCGAAAAGAAACAAAAATTATATCAATATTGAAATGCATAAAAATTTATCACATGTCACGGTGTCCAACACAAGAAGTTTGTTTTACAGTTCTGTCCCGCTTGCCACTGTGTAGGCGTCTCTTTCTCACAACGCCGCGAAGCAAAGGCATACATTTTTCTACCATGAGTCATGTTAGTCAAGCCATACCATTGTGAGACCTGGAAAGTTGCTGTTGTGCTGCGCTATTATATTAAAAATGGTGAGTATTTTTATTTTTTCATTAACTTGTTTATAATGTGTGTAATATATAGCGTAATTACTAATTATAATATTTGAAATATTGTATTGTTCAGTATACTAAGTATTTTTTACTAAGAAAAGTTAATTTACTTTTGTAAATGTGTTTGAGCTTGTACTGAAAAGCATTTAATTATTTAAGTCTAAAATTAGTGATTAAAGTACACTTGTTTAATAATACTCAAATTATCTATGATTTTCCTAGTTTAATTTATATAGCATACAATTATTGTAAAATAGTAATTTGAATAAAAAATAATCATGCTTATGTATTTTCTTTATCCACCAACCGCAAGAACCTTTTTGTATGCGACTGTACTAGCAAAAAAATACTATTATACCATTTTTTTGAGATGGTTACGCTGAAGTATGAAATGGCCGCTTTTTTGTAGCCTCCGTTATTTAGTCGGTTTGTAGGAGAATTGATGATATTTTCTTGTTTGTTTAATAACTTTTATTCCATCCGAGATTTGAAGCCGAAATTTTCGGGCATGTTTTGTAACAAAATGAACACATATGTTCATTATAGTTTATCTATTTGTGTTCATAGAGAACTGCGTATTCGATGGCCAAAGTTACACCACTAGGAATTCGATCAAATTCCTTTATATCTTCATATCGCGTAATGTTTGTTCATCCAAATTTGTACACGTTAGAAGGGTATATCATACGTATATGTTACTGCTTTTTATTTGTTAGTAAATGTACTAGTTTACGAGTAAACCGGAATTTTCCGATTTTTTTAAATAATAAATTACTTCGATATTTGTTGATGAATCGGAATACTTATATTTAAACAAATTTGAACAACCTAAGGCCTATAAACAGTATTTTTTTCAAAATTGTGCTACTTACAGTTTTCGAGATATGGAAAATTGCAAAACGTTACCCCAGCAAAATCTTGAATATCTCAAAAAGTATAAGATGAACAAATTTTGCTATCGGTATACATTTACAACCCATTAAGAGCTGTCTTTTCATATACTTGATTCTAGGCTAAACGCTTTTTTTGAAAGACATCTTGCTGGGGTAACGTTACTCCAGCAAAATCAGTTTTTCTCGAATTACTTCGAAAATACAACATGAACGAATTTTGCTATATTTGAATATGTTGAGGCTTACTATGAACCAAGTATCTGTAATACTCTCATTTCTCTAAGGCGCAACATTTTGCTGGGGTTACGCATTCCTAGTTTTAAACAACAAATTTAATACATATTTAGAAGAGTAGAACCTTACAATTTAAAAACAATTACATGCGTACCTATAGCATAAAGATGATAATTTGATTAGCCAAATATAAGACGACTAGTATACTTAAACTAGCGTAGTCGTGTCGTAGCAAACAAACCTTGCCTAAAAATGAAATGAAGAATATAATAATTGAATAATTTGTCACTTTTCAGATAATAGAATATAATGGGTTTACTAGAAGAAATTTCTTATGAAATAATCGGAACGTATGTACTCAATATTTTTTTAGTTTCTGTTTTTGTATTTTATGTACTTAAATTTTGTAAATTAATAAATATTCACGTTTATATTGTTTTTGGTGGGGTATTCATTATTTTTGGTACATAAATTTATTTATAAGTTATACAGTTGCAAAAATATGTACTTATACGAATACTCCTATAGGAAGAAGATATCATCAAAGATTTTTTTAATAAAAACAAATCTAATATTGTTACTGTGTCCCGTTTTTTTACATTGAAACTTATTAAGTTATATATATTTAATTAAAACTATTTTAAAAGAATTTAGTAGATATAAATTATTAGATAATAAAACAAAACGATTTTTCAGATTTAAAAGTTAACATTTATTAATTAATTAACATTATATAACAACACAGTATATTATAGTTACAATTATATTTAATTAAAATACATACGATTGAATACAGATCCATTTATATAATATATAACCATTTGAACCATGATATGTATGTTTGTTGTTTTTCGTGTATGTAAGTAGCCAACACTATGTATAAATAATGTTGACGAAAAGGCATATAAAATAAGTTCCGAATAAAGCGAAAGATTTGTCTCGAATGCGACAGTTTTCATCTCACCATTCTGACAGTTCCTCGAGGGACGTGCGATAAATTGAATTTAGGCGAAGTCAAAGTAGGCGAGTGCAGTATCATAGTGGAAATATATCATTTCCTTTTATCCGTCTCTCTAGCAGGTAAAACAATAAGTTTGAGGGACTGCATAGAAAACAGGGTTCTTATGTTTATTATGCCAGATTAGTCAACAATATGAAAATGTCACTATATCCTTTTGTGCTTAGGAAGAAAAATCTTGATAACGTTACTTACCTACCCAAATTAATACCCTACTTGGCAATGTCTTAAAAACACGCCAGTTTTTTCACAATGAATCCATTTAGCAACAGAGTCTACAAAAAGGAAAAAATACTAAGTACACAAAAGCGAACGAGGGCGTTTCAGAAAGCCTGGTCAAATTAGCATTAAATCGCAACGTCTCCGAGTTAAAAACTAATTTTGCCTTCAACATATACCTAAAAAACATTTTGGGAATTGATCTAAAAGATTTTTGATTTGGAGAACTGTAAATTTACGTAACTCCTTGACAAAGGAACGAGTTATCTGCAGTGAATTACAAGCGATCTGTTTTTTTTTTTTCTATGTGTATCTCAGTATATATGAAATAAGTAAAGCCATTATTTGTAATGGACTTAGTTTTAGGTGTGTATTAAATGAAAATGTCTTAAGTATATAACGTCGAAAAAAATATACTGAAACCACTTTAAAAGGGAATTCAGTCCACCATAGTAAATATTTTTTCTCATGGAACATATATCAAAATATGCAAAATATTTTATTGACTGAATTCACATTCAAAATAGTTTCAGTATATTTTGTACATGTTTGTAAAAATCAAATGAAAATATAAAATCTTCAATAGCTCAAAGATTTGGTACAAGTACAGTAGTATAAATACTTACATGTTATCCAGAAGAATGCCTTGAAAGTTACCTCTGTAAATATAATATGCAACCGCTCCAATACTATAGCAATTAATCGTGGCAAAGAAGTGATTAACCACAAATACTGTGTTAACCTATCCAATTTGATTCCTTGGACGAGGGTCTACTGTGCTATACAAAACATCGGTTATTGTACTTCTATATTCTATAATAGGGTCTTATAACAGCTATTCATAGAGTCAATAAATATTTGTACATAAATTGTTTCTGTTACTCGTCATATTTCGATACGTCGCTTAATAAATTTGTTTACAGATATTTGATTGTAAGGAAAATTAAAATTGATTTTGAAGCTATTTGTAGTAGATCTTTTTGTTGTAGCATTCCCGTGTAAACAATAATTTATAGGATTTTATTAAAAGCAATCTTTAAATCATGAATAGGGACTTGGGATGAAGGGCAGAATTTAGTGCCAGACATAGGGTAATTGACGGAACGGCTTACAGATTTGCAAGATGAGGTCAAAGAGCTATCAGATTTCTATAGCTATAAGATTTATGATTAATATAGTCGGAAAGTTCATTTTCAGGGTGTCGTAGTAGACAATAAACACTTATAGTTTTGCCATGTCTGTCTGTTAGTCGGCGGTTCTTTCTACTCAGAGAAAGTACTAGAAAGCTGTACTTTGGCATGGGTTTTCAAAGTGTTAAATTAAATAATGAAAAAATATATATTTTACAAAGTGAGAGTCAATTTTTTTTCTCGACTATCCCATCGTGTGTGTTATCGTTGAATTGGTCTTTCAAAAACGACCATTCTTAGATTTAGGGATCAAACACCATTTTTAAGATTTAGGGATCCTTTTTTGAAATATTTACTTTTACCGTGCAAATTTTCGTTATAGAGTCAACTTCTACTTAAACGGTTGTATATGGACACGTGAAAAATTCACGGCAGTAGTCTATAGCGATGTTTAAAGGAAAACTATCAGAGCTATAAATGAGTGGGGTTTACAAATTAAAAGAGTTATAGGCGACCAACATATTAAATGTACTCGGAAAAGTAAAATTTCATATAAAGTTTTTGGTCCCGTGAACTCAAAGTATTCGCAAATATGGAAGCCTACGATGCGCGTGGCATTAATCATTTTTACACTATGTAATCATTTGGTATTATATTATTAAAAATTAATAAACTTATAAGTTCTTATAATAAATACAGAGTAAGTATAACCGAGGAGCTCGGTGGCCCGGTGGAAGTGCGCATTAATAGCGCTTTCGCAAGTAAAGGGACACCGTGCGTGGTCTGCACTCGGATGGGTGATCACAAAAAGCATGAAAAATTCTCGAGCTCCTCCATGCTTCGGAAGGCACGTGCTTTTATAAGCCTGAAAAATTGGAGACAAAAAATACTTACAAAAAGATATTAAAATCTAAAATCGTAACGTGTATGTATAGAAAATAAAGCAAGTAGTTTAGCAAAGACCGACAAGTTTTTACTCGTCTAATAATGTCAATTATAGACAACTAGCACTTAGCATTTGCCACTAGCTTTAATAAAAATTCAGTGTGACGTGAAATAATGATATTACTTCGGTGCTCGGAAAAACGCCGTTCTTTGCAAAATAATGTAGAAATATTGTACATTAACCCTTGTTGAAGCTTGTCTACCTAAGTTAGTGTTAATAAATGCCAGTAAGTAGAGTTTCACTCTGATTATTATTTACAACCGAAGTTGAAATACACAATTAGACATATAAACGAGCTATAAAAATTATGTATTTATTAATTTTTTTAATACATTACAAAATTATTTTCGAAGCTATACTGACAAAGTAGCAGATAGTATTATAAAATAGTTGTATTAAAAAAATATTTTTAGAATCTTCTTATTGATTTTCCTACCTATTGACCTACTGCTATATAAAAGAAAAGAAAAATACATGTTTCAAAAAAACAAATACGTAAAATATCTAATTTAATTAGCCGCATCTAAGACAGGTATAAAACCTTTCAGAAATATACTGCGGTAAGTATAACAAAGAGTCACCCACTTGACCAAAGCGTAATAAAGCTATTTCTCGGGAAATCCGAATGGTCTCTCATAGGAATAACATCGTAATAATAAAAGTTTTGAGGACTCCCAGGGGTCTTCGTAGATAGTGGATTGTCCGGGATTCTGTGTAATTTTACGCGAATGATAACGGTTCAGGTATAATCCTAAATAATAAAGGTTATGACGATATGGAAAAATCAAGATTATTGGTTTATTACGTACCTACTTTTTACCTTTATATTAAACATTACGCAAACAGCAATGAATTAAAAGTTACTCATCCTGGTGTCTGGGAAAAAAGGAGATGTCTTAAGTCCAGCAGTGGCTCGACATAGGTTGTAAAAAAGAAGAAGAAATAAAAGTTTATGGCAGGGATTAAATGTAGGACTGGTAATTTTTTCCAGGGAATTAAAAGTTCTTCAAAAAAATCCACCACCATCCATTGGACCTGCATCCATTAAGTACTAGCCAATGGTTGTCTTAAAATTTTACATTATAAACAGTACATTTCTTTGTGCACAAAAATGAGGTGTAAAAGTGATTTAAAGTTAAATATAAGAAGTAAAAAAAAAGTTATAACTTTAATAATAGACGTTCTAGATTTTATGGCGGCAATTTGTTCAGTACCAAAGTTAGTAGCCACTCGATTACAGTCAATGAGGTACCACCACTAATGTCGTTAGGTTGGTCGGGACGCTCAAACCAAACGAAACGAATATATTGGTTGGTTATCGTGTAAGTAAGTTTGCGTGCGCAAAAAAGTTAGTTAGTATATTAATTACATAAACAATAATTCAAAATCAGTTCGGCCTAAGCCATACTAGTAAGGCCTAAAATATTTTGGCTTAACTAGATTGTTCTGGGCTAAACTGTACAAATATTTTGACACTACGCCACTAAAAGCCTAGCCTAAGACGAATTTGTTTGGTCTGAAATCGGGTTTGGCCGGTAACATTATGCTAGATACCAACAATTTAACTCTGAGGAAACTTTACACGTTAGTTGTAATTACGCCAATTAATATTACCATTATTAAGGTGATGAAATGAAAATAGTTTTTAAGCAGCTTTTACTAAAAATATGACCAAAATTCTTACTTATGTTCAGTTAATCGCAATATCACAATCAGTGAACTGTATGTGGAGTAGATTAAACTGTCTACTACCTAAATAGTATATAGTACTAATAGATAGTGTGACACTAACCAACGACATTGCAGAGTCGAGCAGGAGACTCTCTCTAGTTAACCTTGAGTTAACTACTAAAGAGGCGATAAATATCCTTTTTATAATGACCAATTGTATTTTACAATACATAATGCGCGGTTTACAACATATTTATAAACCACAGAGAAAAAATAGAGGGAGAGACCACGAATGGGCTACAGCAAATTAGTCAGATGAATCAACGGATTTTAAAGGGGATTGAATAAAAAAACAGGGGTGAAAAACTATCAATGAACTGTGTAGGGAGTAGTTAAACCATCTAATCAAGGGTGAGCGTCCTGATACTTGAGAGTCGAGTTAGCAACTTCGCTCTCTGACTGAGATGAGACTTGAAAACTTGATATGGTATGATTAATGCTTGTAATACAGAATCTTTCCGTAAAAAAATACCCTGATTTTTTTTATTTAATTAAAATAAAAAAAAAGAACTGTGTGGTTACAAATTGTATTTATACTCTAAACTAGCAGATATATAATTCGAATCGTAGTTTTATATTGAATAAATCTAAGTTTTCCAACGTGAGTGGAAATGGGAGGAGAGAGGGACGACATAGGTTAGTTTAAAAAAAACCTAAGTATAAATTGTGTATTCTAGTAAAATATTTCTGTGTATTTGCGAGTTGCCTATTCGTCTCAATTTGTCCAGACGAAGTAACCCAATATATAAAAGGAACTTAAAGCACTAAAGCTTGGTTAGCGTGATTCCCCATATTTGAGTGTACGCTACGTAAGCAGAATACAATATCGTTATCGCTACGAATGTTTATACGTATTTATTTTTAGATATCGTGGTCTCAGTGGCTATTGAACAAGTAAATTGAGCAGTAAATTCAAGTTTCTACAAAGAAGTTTATTTGCCAGGTAATTTAAAAAACCCCTGACTTTTAAGCGTTCATCCCCAATAACTTTTGAATGGCTAACTGATTTTCATCAAACATATCTTGACACCACCGCAAAGAAACTTGCATTCACGAGAAAAAACCGAATCGAAATTGGTCTATCCGTTCGAGAGCAATGATGCCACAGACAGACACAGAAACATTGGTGTCTAACTTATAACATGCCTCTTTTTTATCGTAGGTGCTAGTAATATATAATTTTTCAAAACTAAAAAACAATCAAAATCGGTTGTGTAGTTTGAAAGTGAAGTCGTCACTTTCAAACTACACAACCGATTTTGATAAAATTCCTATGGGACCACTTGACAAGTATATTCTTTTAAAACAAAAAAAAAATTCAAAATCAGTCCGGGCGTCTTTGAAAAATCTGTGAACATACGTAAAAAAAAAAAACATAAAAGATCTCGACGATTTGATACCCTTCACCTTTTTGGAAGTCGGTTAAAAACAAAACAGTATTTTCGCACTTTTTTTGTTTATTTATTTACTTATCTACTCAAACGAAAGCTAAGATAATATAATTACATAGTAACGGTAAATTGTTCTTTGGTAAAGTTTTCACTGTCGAGACAATTAAAGTTTCAGTTTTAATATAATTATTTGTTTGGGCAATAAGACTTCTTTATATAGGTAGAACATACCATAACAACTTTTTAATTTTAAGGTCATATTGAATTAAGCATGACGTCACATAGTTTAATATAACCAACGATTCACCAAAACTCTCACAAATACTAAATAGGTACAAAGTGACGAAAATCATAACCCCTTCTTTTGCTTAGCCGTAGTCGGGTAAAAATAATAATAATGTGATTGGTATGTATGAATGCTAGCTCAGATAGATATCAGGAAGAATTTGATTAATTGAGAAGAATTTGCCCTAACCTAGCCTATTCCGATTATCGGTTGATGTCTCCTAAAGCTCTAGTGATGAATGATCACAAGTTGACACTTATCTCTGGTGGCTTGATGCAGTCTGGAGGCCGTCGGAAAATTGAGCTGAAAGTGATTGCGTGACGTGAAAAACATTTTAGTGTTTCCTTTTAACTTAAAATCTAAAAAATAAAGACTATTGTTTTTTAAACGATTTCCAAAAGAGGAGGTAATCAATTCGTCGGAATCTTTCTTTTTATTTTTTATGGATATTTAACGATTAATCGAAGACTCCTAGAACGATTTGGAAATTTTTTTTTTGTTTGAAAGGGTATAGTTCTCACGTGGTCCAAATCCAAAATTGGTTGTATAGTTTGGGAGTGCAGTCGGTTTTTAATTATATCAAAAAATGCATGATCTAAATTACGAGCGCAATTATTACCTTCAATGAAATATATAAATATAAAACATAAAAATTAATAAATAGACTGTGTTTCCTCTCGACGATATTTGTAAATAACTTTTAAACAACTGAACCGATTTCCGTCAAATATAGCTAAGAACCACCGCAAGGAAATTTGCTTTCATGTAAAAAACCACATCAAAATCGGTCCATTCGTTCGAAAGCTACGATGCTACAGAAAGACAAACATTGGCGTCAAACTTATAACAACCCTCTTTATTGTCGAGGGTTAAAAAGAAGATAATAAATAACATGTTTGATCAACTTTGACTTCTTTTCTTCAAAACCCTTGACCTTGTTACAAGTACGAGGAGCAAATGAGCAATATCGATTCAACCAGTGCGTCACTCGAAAAAAGTATTCGGCGTGGAATATTGGAACAATATATTGGTAATGAAATCACTTGTAGGAATTCTCAAAATGCGCACCGGAGCCCTTTTACCCCAAATCTTTTGCCGCTTTATTTACATTCTCCGGAAAATATTGCTTTAACTTAAGGCACGTCGAATTTCCAATGGATTTTGGTTTGTCGGAATTTCAGAGTTGAAAAGTTGATTTCGTAAGTACGATTCTCAACTGCCAAAGTATGGTCAAATGTAGAGGTATCTACACAATTAAGTAAGTTACAGGATTGGAGAAGTATCACTGATGTTTATGTATTGTGTTTAGCTTGTTAGATTTCTTAAGAATCCCCTTACCCTAGACTTTTCAATAAAACGTAGTCAAAATTTTATATTGAAATGACATGTGCGATTTCGGCATTATTTTGTAATTTAAAAGAAATTGCATATATCCAGGCATATAAATAGTTTTCAACAGTCAAATATTAACTTGAAAGAAAGTATGAGATTGTAGAAGTTTTCCATACTGATGATCAAATATGATATGATACACTATATTCTCTTTTAAGTTCATATTTTGTCTGTGAAAACTAGTTATATTCCATAATATTTGCAATTTCTATGAAATTACATAAATTCGCCAATATCTGACATGCCGTTTCAAAATAAAAGTTAGACTACGTTTGTATAGGAAAATCTGATTCTGTCTAGGGTAAGGGGGACTTTTAAGTCGACTTCTATACCTAACATCCACGGAAAAACTTGGAGCAGTCCTATTCCACTCTGCCTAAAACTATGCGGCATGTATAATATGCCAGATACAATTGACTCCTTTAGGTATAAAGGTACCAGTATGTGTGGTAGACGTAACACACTACGTAAGACGTAAGGTTTTCTGTACGTGATTTTAATTTTTCAAATTAATTTTTTATTTAATATCAATCAATTGTATTGTTTTCAGTTATTTTAAAGGAATTCTACGAGTAAACATCTTTGAACAATGTCAAGAAGAGCAAGTGCAAAATACATACGTATCTATCATCGAATTTATCTCTAATGAGACAGACAGAACATTTTGGGTCTTGCGGCTCTAGGCAGAACCGCGAGACCCAGAGACCAATTTTAGCGTAATGGTGGGCGAGAAGGTGGACAAAGAAATCAAAATAGTGGTGGGTTGCTCGCCATGAACATGATTCGCATTTTCACCCATTTCCTCAGCTGGCAAAATTTTTTTTCTCTTCTCCAGGCCGGGACCATGTCGACAGTTAGGTGATCCTGGCCACGCTCATTAAATTTATTTATTACAAAACTAGCCATATTTTCATTTATTACTTGAAGCTATGCAGTACAAAACTTTTCTTGCAAAAACAAATAGATTGTGTCGGTGGAAGGGCGGAGGCAATCTTCCGAAGTCAAATCGACATTACATTACGAGGGCTTCCTTTCGTCGGAAATCGACTGGAATTGTCGGTGGTATGCAGTGTTAGCTGTTAGGACGGAATCACTTTGAGAAATTCTGTTACTTTAGTACGGTTGGAGTTGATTAAAATAATTGTTACTTACCAGCTTTAAACTATTTTAAATAGCAGATGAGAGCTAAAGCATGCAATATAATAAGATTAAGGTTTTGTTTTGTAGCCAACAAGTCATCATTCAGGGATGATCATATTTATGATCATTCGAGAGCATTGACTTTCCTTGCCTTCCAAAGTGCGAAGGATCTCAAGATATCTCTAGAAAACGTACACATTCAAAAACATCTGACAACATTTATTCATGCAAGAAGCCTGGTGGAAAAATAACATTCAAAATGTGGTTCCTAAATTCATACCTTCCTCAAAAAAATAGGCAACAAGGATTTTAGAATTGAAAATCTTAACCAAAAGTTGGTTGAGCAAAGGTGCGTACCGTAAATCTGTGCAATTCAAACTTTTGGCACGATGTTATGCAAAGAGTGCGAGTTTGTTCACAAAGAGCACATTTTTGCTGCGATGCCCCCCTTGTGGGCCTTGCTCGAAGCCTACGAGCGCCTAATAGCGAAGAGGGTTAGAAGTTTGCATCAGTAATGTAGAATGTACGTTGGTATTATTTTTTCGTCTGCGGTAGAGTACGAGTAAGTATATGTCTTTGTTGACATATTGTAGCTTTTTGATATGGTTACATGTTCATATATATTTAAGAGATATACTCTTGACGGTTGAGTATGAAGTATAGCAGAGATGAGTTACATGTTACATGTAAAATCTAATCAGATGGATAATAGATTGGCGATGCTCTGCTATAAATATAGATAGAATAGAATAGAAATTTCTTTATTGCCAAAAAATACCACAACACCAAATAGAAAAAAGTACATCGAACAATATGATATCCATGAAATGTCTCCTTCATCTCGTACAATTGTGCAGCATTGTCAAAGCGTGGTGTGGTTTTTTGGCAAAAAGACCCATTCAGCATATGTCGCGGCCACGATGTAACCGCGACGCTGGTTTTCAATGGACCTTATGTGATGTGACTCACGGGCTAATGTGGTTTGTGTATAAATGAGTTTGTGTGTCTATGAAATATATAGATATAATAAATATATTTTAAATAAATATAAATGTGTGGTAAAAAAATATTAATATAATTAAATCCAGTACTATTAAAACTATGGGCTTCAATGCACACGCAATGCTAGCCTTTCAAATATAATTTCTACTGCCACTGCGCTATTTGTGCCTGTAACAAAATGCCTGTCAGTTTGGTTTTGAAAGTTGGGACTGATTGCGGACACCGAAGTGGATCAAATATTTCATTTGCATTGTGCACTCACATTCACATTTTTAAGGTTCCGTATCTCTTGAGGTACGGAAAATTAAAAACTTATAACCGTTGGGTTAAAACGGGACCCTATTACTAAGACTTCGCTGTCCGTCGGTCTGTCTGTCCAGGCTGTATCTCATGAACCGTGATAGCTAGACAGTTGAATTTTTTACAGATGTATTTCTGTTGCCGCTACAACAGCAAATATTAAAAAGCGAATTAAATAAATATTTAAGCGGGGCAGAATATCCTATACAACAGACAGAATCCTTCGTGCGCGAAACCGACACGCACTCAGCTGGTTATTAATATTACTAAAGTATTAATTGCCTCATAAATATTATTTTTCCAGAAACCAAATTAATAATTCGGGGTATTTAATTAAAAAATAAATAAACGGCTCCAAATCCTTCAAGAAAATTATGTTTATATTTCATATGCATTGTCCCCATGTACTGATCAGACAATGTAATGTAATAATACACCGTAACGATGTTAAAATACTTGTTTTTTTTTGTATCAAAGAGACTAAGAAGAAAATATTAATGTACCTAAGTACTTCAGCATAAATAACAAAGTTGAACGTTCAAAATAATTTCCCTGTATCATTTATTTTTCTTATGTTTTGAATTTCGTTATACATATAATCATGAGTTTTTTGCGCTTAATTTTTCATTAATTACGCTATTTGATCTTATTTGGTAGAAAAGAAAAAATATGTAAAGTTCATGTTATTCGGCCTTTATAAGTTAAAATCAAAGGAAATAATTTTGGCAACAGGTACTGCAAATAATGTCGTCGTCAATGAGATTAATTTAAACAGACGAATGAAGCTTTAATAATGTTGAAGCTTTTCTTTGGCTTATTTATGAATTTAATTCATAATGAAGAAAGTCAAGACAGATTTCAATCTGAAGTAAGCGAATGTTTTCGACCTTTATATAATTAATAATTTGTAATACCGTTAAATTAAATGTGTTTTGTGAAATTTAATATATTATAATAATTTAATATACTATATTGTGAGTCACTTTGTGGCGAATCCGAATGTTGTTTGTGTTGGTAATTTATTTAATACTTGCTAAATTATTTATTTTATTTCTTAATCCTTAAGCGAGTTTTTGAGACAGTCACCTGCATTATTATCGCCACTGGTAAAGAGCATAATTACATGAAGACAGTTATGCTATCTTATGTTATAAAGGCTTTATGGCTTCATTTTTCATTTTTCTACACCTGGAATGGTTAAAAAGTTGAAATAAATTAATAATAAACTTTCAGAGATATAATCAGTAATCAAGGTATTTTTTTAAACATTTTTGACCAAGGTAAGTAGGTAACCTAAGAGATCATTAAATTATGCACTCGGGAATTGATGCGGAACGTATCTTTTATTTTATTTTAATTTCCGCGGCATTTCTTAAACTGTATAAAATGTAAGAATTATGTAGGTCACAAGTGTCACGATAACATACTTAAAAATTACCACTAGTTTAAAACGTGAAATGCAAGAAATAAAATAAAAGTGAGAAACAAAAGGTATTCTCGAGCCTACTACAGCCAAACTTGTTTCGTGTTTAGAATGGCGGCCGCAAATTATTCCAGAGTTGATTTTGCAATTACCAGAACATTACCCGTTGGAGACGTGACTTTAGTCTTATTGGATTCGGGCTTCAACGTGGCAGCTTGACTGAGAAAATTTGAGTATAATTATATTCTTTGACTTGTTGCAGTATAAGATTATAATGGATGTGACTCATGCAAATAAAATGAGTACCTATACTGAGAACGATAAGTAATGACGTACCTACTGGTTTTTTCATAAAATGGATTGATATCAAATGTTCTCATTATTTTTACATTTATCGTTTATATGTGTACTCGATACTGAATGAACATAGAAAATACAACAATAACTCATATTTAAAGAGGAATCGGAAACAAGAAAGTCTTAAGCAATTTTGTTGCGATCGAATATAATTATTTTAAGGGCGAATTAGGACGAGGCACGCACGCTGAGCCCATGCCTACGCCTAGCACATGCCTAGCGCAAGTTTGACGCGCTATGAATTTTTTTAAATTTGTTGCTTTATAATTTGACTCCTATAAACATACATCAGTACAACTCAAACTGCATTAAAGGGCTACCTGAATTTTCCGGGGTCCAGTACTGCCCCCATTTAAAATAAATCATTTGAAAGAAAACGGAGATATCATTTAAAATTTTGTCTTTATCAAACCCTAGATAACCCTTCAAACTATTTTATGAACTATTGTTTACTCTTTAAAGTGAGAACATGAAGCTTTTCTACGCACATACGCCAAAAGTGGCCGTTTTTCGCAATTGTGCGTAGAAAAGCTTCACGTTCTTACTTTAAACTGTAAACAATAGTTCATAAAATAGTTTGAAGGGTTATCTAGGGTCTGATCAAAACAAAATTTTAAATGAAATTTCCGTTTCCTTTCAATAGATTTATTTCAAATGGGGGCAGTACTGGACCCCGAAAAATTCAGGTAGCCTCTTAACCGAAATTAACACGCGCATACCGCGCCTAAGCCATGCGCTCGCCTTGCCTCCGCCTTGTCTCTGCCTTACCTCTGCCTTGCCTCCGCCTTGCATCCGCCTGGCGCTCGCCCCGACTGGACTTCGGTAAATGCAATTTCAGTTGTATAGATGTGTGATAGGACTCAAATTATATGCAATAAAGTCAAACTGCGCTGGTGATGCGCGTGTCGTCTGAACGCGCCCTACGAAGACTAGGGCATTTTTATGAAGAAAGAACATTTTTACGGGCGAACCTCGACAAGGAAACTACTTTAATCCCATTCTGATTAATTATGAGTGAGGCGCATTACGCATACGCCTACCTAATCTTCTTTACTTTTATTAAAAAGATCTTTTTGGCACTACAAGACCCATATGTAACCGCCCATAATAAATTACTTCTACCCAAAAAATGGCGGAGTTTTTTTTTTAAGAGAGAAAGGAGAGAAAAATTTTGTATCGGACGTACGTTCCCAACTTAACACATTTTTTAGGGTTCTATAGTAAACAAGGAACCCCTATAGTATCGCCATGTATGTCTGTCTGTCTGCGGTTTTAATCAGAGGCTATTAGTACTAAAAAGCTTTAATTTGGCATTTGGCGCGTAGACTTTACCTTTGGGTTGAAAATAGCAGTTATACCCTGTTCATATTTGAATGGAAACACATTAGCCACATCGCAGCGCAGCTAATTCTAATCAAATCCGCGGGAGTCCGGCTCCGGAGCGCATCGATAATAGATTGCTACAAGTACCTATGAAATTGGGTCAGTTTATTGAGTCCTCTACACATAGCAATAAGCACTAGACAGACTTGGATTACACATACTCATGGCGGTCGTCTAGGCTAAGTACGGCTCGCGAGGAGCAAAAGTCAAAATCTGATTTTGACCTGGAGTAAAAAGAAAAATGTTGATCGGCACGCCAGTGTTTCTAACCGTTGGGTGATGTTTTTGAATAAAAAAACAAAAGGGGCCCGCTTGCTCGGGGTCTAGCTGACGTGGGCCTGGCCTGCTTGGCCTAATGGAAAATCAAGTACATAAATATTATTTACCTTTTGCATGATACGTCTAACGTTTCAATAAATGGTTTCGGTGTGAAAATTTCAATACTAATAGAGATAGATTTTCTTTAAAATAATTAATACTTTTATATACATATAAACATTACACGTAATGTACACTGACGTGGAGTGCTTGAAAAGACACAGTTATTGAATAAATATTGAATTTAGAATTTTTGACTTTATATGGAAAGTGATGGTATCAAAACATCGAAGTTCCATTTTGTGGTTCATTACTCTAATAATGAACCACAAAATGGAACTTTTTGTTGCTCAAAAACGAATATTATGTTACAGTTTACGATGGACGACAGTGATACCTATTCAGCCCAAGTTGTGAGCTTGGGTAATGAGATTATTCTCAACTTAGCTAAAGGGTTTAATTTAAATAAATCAATCGGGTCTTTGACATTGATTATAATCCTATTACTATGCAGATCGTAAGTTGACTTCCCGCCAAGTACGTGAGCGGCGTACGTATATACCAGCCCTTCTGAAGTTCAAAAGTTAATATGACACTCTTATTTACTGTGTTTACTGCGAAGTTATTTACATATTCAACATTTTATGGTTCATAAAGGCTTTGTACCCATTTAATATTGACAGATGTGCTTAGGTAGGATTTTAGTCAGGATTGTTAGAAATAAGTCTCGCTTGGTGCCGATTTCCGTGCAGTTTTTCATACAAACTTTACAATATTACAGAATCTTCCTTGACTGGGTATAAAGCGTAAAAAAATATAGGCATACAAGAAAAACAAACTAAACAAAGATTTTAAATAAATCAGCATGATTGATAATAGGTAATATGTTTGAAAAAATATGTGTTATCTAACCAGTTTATCCATAAATATTCATAAGCAAAGTACTAACAGTGAAAACAGAATAAAAATTGTTTGAAAAACTAACGAGAAATAACGATTTTTCGAAAATATCTCACTAGCAAAAACGCTATTTTCTAAGGCAAATGTATAGATGATATGGGCTTTGACGTCACCAGTCCATATCGGACTTCTCTTTTTCTAATTGAAACTTTAATGTATCACATGTTCGTCGCAGATTAAGATATTTTTAAATTCTTTCATATTTGTTTACTGTGGTTAATAAGGATTTTATTAAGCAAATAAAGAAAATACGTGCATAATCCCTATTATAGGTCACCCACAGCAAGTAATATAATTATAAACTTTAGATTTACCTTAGTTCAAATGTTATTTATGTTTCTATATTATTATCTACATACTCGTATCACTCAAGAAACAGGTAAATAAGTTAAATGTTTATCTTTTTACAAGTACTTTCAAGTATTTTTTATTCACAGTACATCGGGACAATGGATGTGCCGCGTCCGACCAGCCGGGTGGAGATCGTTGCTGCTATGCGTCGAGTCAGAGTAAGTTAATTCTTATGAATCAGTGGTGCCATTTTTAAGTTAAGAGTTACTAAACGTACAGTTTTTATTGTAAAGATAAAAAGTTAAATGACTCAGCGTTTTATAAATGGCAGGATCTGATAATTATACTCATCCTCATTACGATGAGTAAAGTAAAACGAAAAATACGTCTAGTTATGCGATGATATCCTTTGCATTAGTGGGTGTGTTTTTCCTGGACAAAGATAAATCAGTAAGATTGATAACTTTGTATTAAAGAAGTAGAATAGAAAACAGCTAACAAAGAATTACTGTTATGCTTATTTAAGGGAATACTTGAATTTTCGAGGTCCAGTGAAACTGAGATATCATTCAACATGTTGTTTTGACCAAGCCCTAGATAACTCTTCAAACTATTTTATGAACTACTGTTTTTAACAGTTGCGGAAATCGGCCACTATTTCATAAAATAGTATTAAAGGTTATCTAGCGCTTGGTCAACATCAAATTTTCAATATATCTCCGTTTCCTTTCAAATAATTTATTTCAAATGGGGTCAGCACTGGATCCCGAAAAATTCATCTATTCCATTTAAACTGACTTAAAAGTTATTTTGTTAATCCTTAACTAGCGAAGATTATGTACAGGGTGGGCAAATAACAGCGATACATTTTATTTTTAAAACGATATTCTATAAAATACACAAATTATTATTTATTTTAAAATTTATAATTTAGGGTAAGCAATTTATCATAAAAAAACGTGAAACAAATTTCCAACTCTAGCAACATAGCAGTGACCCTTTTCATTGCGTTTTTTATGTCAGTGACTGTGTCTTGGATATTTTGTTTTAATTGTTGAAGATTTATTGGTCTATTAGCATAGACACGTCCCTTAAGATGGCCCTACATAAAATGTCAGGAACTGTTAAATCCGGGAATCGTGGGGGCCAAGATGGCAACAAGTCAAGGTATGGTAACAAGCTAAAATAAACCTTTAAAAATTAAAACAAAATACCCGAGACACAGTCACTGAAATAACGCTGGACATTTGCCATGCTGCTAGTGTAAAAAAATTAGTATCCCATTATTTCTTATAATAAATGGTCGACCCTAATTAATTATATTTTAAATAAATACTTAATTTTTTTATTTTATAGGATACTTTTTTTAATATAAATTGTATACCTGTTATTTGCCAATTATGTAAATATTTAAATTCTGTTTGTATCTATATTAGACATGTATGTCAACAAAACTGATGCGTAATCAATCAATGTGAATCGTTTCAGTGAGCTTAAAATGCGATCCATCATAAACGTCAAAATTCCAGAACGTAATGGGTTTTATTCAATTTTAGGGTTCCGTATCCAAAGGATAAAAACGGTACCTTATTATTAAGACTCCCCTGTCCGTCCGTCTGTCTGTCATCAGGCTGTATCTCATAAACAACAAATACTTAAAAGCATACTAAAATGAATATTTAAGGGGGGCTCCCATACAACAAACGTGTTTGTTGTTCCGTTTTTGCTCGATATTGATAACGGCAACAAATAAATGCTTAAAATATTCACAGAATATTTAGTTGTATATTAACTTTGAAACTAAATAAGTATCTCCATTACTTTAGTTCACAAGTAATTTTAAATGAAGAAAATTGTATTTAGCTTTTTTAGTTATTATTTCGAGCTTTTGACCGAGCGAGCGAAGCGTCAGTTTAAAAAATTGGTTATAAAAATGTTTTTTTTTCTGTATGTCAGTTTACGAACGTTGTATCAAGTTTTATCTAGCTGCATAAAACTTGACCTGTACAAGGCTTTTGATAGCGCTGTAAAAGTGCTAAATTATTGAGGGAGAAAAATAACATTTTAAGCTAGCGAAATGATAAGAACTTTATCTAGTATCTTTTATTTTATAAGAGCTATAAAGTGCTCCCGATATTTCCCGAAAGCCCATATTTCTCACACCGACAGTTCTGCCACGGCCACTTCTGTATTTATGTGATTCACTTCAAAATGAGAATTGCCACTTTACGGTTATATATGGCGTTTTCACAGCTGTCGAAGAAATCGCGATAAACTTTCAGAGCTTGAAAGTGATGTCAGCAAAATAATTTCATTATTTTGTACCAATAAGGTAATAGTTCATTACTGCAGAGGCTGGGAAATATGGCATTGCCGGACGAGCATATGATCACTACATAGTTTACTGAAAAAATCTGCTATCCCGAGTTTTTTAGTGCAAAGCAAACATACATAGGACATACCAAGCCCATACAGCCCAGTAATATTTTATGCCAAGAATGTTACGGTATTACATTCTTGGCATAAAATATTACTGGGCTGTATGGGCTTGGTATGTCCTATGTATGTTTGTTTTTTTTTCTCTCACAACGGAAATTAAGCAGACTTTCGCATAAATTAACATTTAAATGAAATTGTGGTCATATTCATATATTATTATATGCTCGAAGCATAGACCTAAAATTTTTTTACTGCATTCGAAGAGTGCATTTTTTATAATGTGGTAGCAATTGGCTGTATGAAAAATTATGGAATTAAACGCTAAATATGTCTTTGCCAAATGTAAAAACAGTCATCTGAAATGTCAATGTCACTAGGCCGTGAAGTAATGCATGAGCTATTGTATATTCTAATCTTTGCTAAGAACTGGGTTTTAAGTTCATGGCTCGATCAAAAAATTTGCTAAGCAAGGCTAACATAAAAAAAAACACTAATACATTTTATATAAAAGAAAAACACATAACTTTTACATTTTACATAAACAAAGTAAATATTATATATATTTTATCTGTGTATAATCTGTGTGATTTGTTTTTATTATATAAAAACAAATCACACAGATTGAGCTAGCCCCAAAGTAAGTTCGAGACTTGTGTTATGGGATACTAACTCAACGAAACTATTCATAACATATATAGATGTTTATCTATTTATAACCAAAAACATAAATAGATAAATATCCAAGACCCAGGTCAATCTGAAAAAGATCATTTTCCATCTTGACCTAACCGGGGATCGAACCAGGGACCTCTAAGTGACGCCTGGCATGATGACCACTAGACCGCAGAGGTCGTCAAAAATGATACGTAAAAGGAAAACATAAGAGTTCCGTAATAGGACCATTATCATTCCAAATATTATATTATCCTCTATTATTAATAAAAGTTGTAGCACATAAAACAAAATATTCACACGTTTAGTCAGAGCGTGTTTCAATTCATTTTCTAACGCTGAGACAGTGGTCTATTCCACGTCTAATAGCAGCTCGGTGCATATTACCGTCTGAGATCATTTCCTTGATTATGAACGTACTTAATAATTACGGGAATGGAGAGCCCCAACTTGCTGAAAATTTAATAAAGCGCTGTGGAAACGGAGTGTAAATTAATAATGATTAAAGAATGAATTTATAATATGGGCAACATATGTATGTCGTAGTTTCATTTTATTTGATGAAGTAAATAAAGGAAAAGAAGAAAGTGCGTGTTAAAATAAAAGTAAATGTCTACCTTACTTTTTTTTGGTCAAACTCTTCAAACGTATTGTTTAATTAATAAAAAAAGAGTACATATTTAAAAATTGCATCTGTGACTATTTGGTTACTAAAATTTAGATGATTTATGTTTATAGTAAACTGACACGCAGCAGCGTGTCAGAGCAAAGTAAAAAAAAAGGAACTGGCCGTCGAGTGTTTACTTACGTGTGTTTTATGAACTACTGTTTACAGTTTAAAGTGAGAACGTGAAGTCAAGCTTTTCTAAGCACGTTAGCCAAGAGTGGCCATTTTAGGCTAATGTGCGTAGAAAATCTTCTTGTTCACACTTTAAACTGTAAACAGTAATTCATAAAATATCTAGGGTCTGATAAAAGACATAATTTTAAATGATATCTTCGTTTCCTTTCAAGTGATTCATTTCAAAAAGGGGAGCACTGGACCTCGGAAAATTCAGGTAGACCCTTAACGTAAATAGAATGAAATTTAACACATATAATAAAGTCATCTAGCTCATCTTGAATCCAATCAAATTTCAATAATGTAGTTCAAACAGTTATTGATATAATAACGTTTTAAAAACCTGAAAAACATCATTGACTACTTATCCATGATAAAAATGATAAACTACCTCCATATTATTAAATACTGTGGTTTTATAGTTTAGTTATCGGTACTTCTTGGTTTAGCTAGATAAACCTATAGATGAATATTTTAAAAAGAAGTTGCTCTTGCTTGACACTTTGGCATTACTTTTATCTGTCTTGTGGTTCTAATCCGTTCTAATAAATAATTATGATTCGAGTATGTAAGGATTTTATTTCAGTATTTTTCACATATGACCTGGAAAGTTGATATTTGGCATGTAGGTAGACCATTAAGCGCATACAAAGGAAAAAAAAACAGTGAACTTCTTAGATTTTATTCTTTATTTCAATTAATCGATTTTTTTATGTAAAACGCCTACTAAAATTATGCGAGCAAAATTTCTTTTTGCTGACACTGCTATGCAAAAAGTAATGATATCAAAACAAACACATAAATGTGAAAATGGGAGCCAAGTTCAAAATCCGAAAAATAATTGAGATCTAAATGGCCGCCAAATTCCGTTGATAATCCTGTAAATTATATATAAGCCTTTCCCTTTGACTTGACTACTTTTAGCATGCCTACTTATATTTGGCTAATCAATTTTTTACGTTATTGTTTTACATTGTAATGTCCTATTTTTCTTAATATCAGAATAGCCAGTAAAAACAAGCCAGGTCAAATGTTAAGATTCTTATAGATAAATAAATTTGAGAATTCTCTACAAAATTTGGCGGCCATTTAGATTTCAATTCAATTCTTTTGTCGGATTTTGAACTTAGCTCCCATTTCCACATTTATGTTGTAGTGGGATTAATATTACCCTATGTATAGCCTACGATATGAAACGTGATTTAAGAAAGGCTTATATATTTTGCAGACAAAAAGGCTGTGATCGAATCGCTACGGCCCAGAAAGGGCATTATTATCGCATAAGCGGAGGCGTGCGATGCGAAATGGGACCGATCGTGTAACATTGAAATATGAATATGACACGCATCGCGACACCGCCTCGCCTGAATATAAATGAATCGCATTTACAGAATAAAACCGCCATACCGAATAGATAAATTTATTACCTTCGGCGTAATGTTGACACCGCAACGATAAGGATTCGCTACGTTAAATTCAATCGCTTGGCGCGCGTATGAGATGTTTAAATTGCGTGTGATTGGATTTGTGAGAGGCTTTGTTCTCGCGTTTACGAAGATGTCAATGTAAACTGAAATCTTAGCTTACTACATATTAGGAATTTTGGAGGAGCTATAGATGTGGCGGATGCCCCTCGTTCGTTCGTTGCGTAGTGTGTGGTGTGTTTGGTTGAACTAGTCGCGGGCTCGAACTCACAGGTGAACGCGGCGTAAAAGCATGCTGTCTCACCTAACATTGTGTTCGGGCGAAGTAGTAAGGTGAAATTCACGATAATACATGGTAAACCGAGCGAGTAAAAAAATATACGTAAAATCCTTTGGAAAAAGGGTTTTATGCAAAAACTACCGCATTCATCAATTATAAATAAAGTTTATTAAAATCTTCGATAAGCTGTGTCATTACGGACTTTGTTTTGGAGATTTTCACTTCTTTTTTTTACTTATGTACTCGGAAATTTGCGTAAAAATAAGCAAAGAAAAGAAACGAATCTTAGATGGCATAAAACGTTTTGATGGATTTTAATTTTACTATTCTGTAACCGTACAGATAATATTTATATCATTTAAAACTTTAAATTTACAATGTCAAAAAGTGGAGGAAATCTCCTCCGAAATTTGTATAGAAAAAGTATCGACTAGTTCAACCTGAAAGCTTGGAACATGTACAAATATGTAAAAGATTATAATCAGATCAATAAATAATTATACTACGCTATCTTATCTACGAGTACCTGCCATATAATGTTGAATTAATGTAAAATAATAAAGTATTTAATATTTGATAAATTTTTATCGCCAAACGCAAAAGTAATGCCACTAAACATCAGGTAGCGTAAGTTAATTTTATAAGTGGTAACTAAACTAGTGGTAATGTAGTTTCAATCAATGCACGCTTCGATCGCGTGCTGGGCAGTCAGAATCAGAATTCAGGTACTTATGGAAATTGATCACAATCAAGCCTGAGCATCGAGTGGAGAGTACGCACAAGTAAGTCTCTATGACTATAAAGGGGACCAGACGACTGATAGATGGGTACCACAAAATAAATATGAGTTCTAAAGTTTATTAAAGGAGGACATCCTCCCACGTGATGACGTTCCTGATGAGTCCCCAGCAAACCGGTAATATAACATAAGGTATGTCACTACAAATCTGACATAGCATGACAACTATGAGGGTTAAAGGAAGCTAATTTTTTTTTCGATTTTCGTTAAATGTTTTTATGGCAAGTAGTTCCAAAGACTTGCTCCAAAAACTTGGCTGGTGGTTAAAAAGTCACTCGGGTAACACAATAAGTCAGTTGGGTCCGTTTCCGGATTCGATCCCCGGTCAGAGCAAGTTGGTAAATACTTTTTTTAAATTTTCCTTGGTCTTGGATGTTTATCTATATATGTATATGTTATATATTATAGTATCGTTGAGTTAATATTCCATAACACAAATCTCTAACTAACATTGGGGCTAGCTCAATCAGTGTAATTTGTCCCCAAGAAAAAAAAGAAAAGGGCAAAATGAGTCCGTCACTATAATCCGACAGTAACCAGTATGAGTGGTATAGGACATGAATTTATAGGTGTAGAGTGAGTTGTTTTACATTTTGTTCAAAATTCATTAAACTTCACAGTTGTTTATGTTCATCTGCTACAAACTTGGCAAACAATATAATTATTTAAAAAAAATATAAGCGAACTGTTACTGAATCTATATGGAATATTAAATTCAAAGTACTTTTTACGTACAAATAGAAAAACCAAATTCAATTCTTGCAGTCGGCATTGTGGGGGCTGGGGACAAAAATGTGATTTATGCCGCCGCACAGCTGACTCGAACATGTCTCAGTAGTCAAATATGTGCAATTCTATTTGAATTTAATGCTCTATCTCTACTAATAGTATGTACACCTTACATAAAGTTTCCAACCACACTGCCATTGAAATTTATCAATCATTCCCAGTTTATTTTTTGAAGGTTCAACATTCAATTCTTAGTCATACGAATGTGAATGTCATATACTTACACGTAGTAGAGTTGGTTACATTTTATATTTGAGTAAAACTGTAAATAAAGGTGGTAATAGAATGTCAGAGGTCACCACGTAAGATTTTGTCCACGTCATATTGCGGAAAGAAGTTTAAGAAATGTTCGGTAGCGCTATCATTTCACTTCTGCTTACTATAGTTAAAATCAATACTTAATATAAGACAAAGTCAATTCCCGCAGCCTGCCCTTATATGTATGCATGCATGTATATACGCTTGTATATATATATCTTTAAACTTGCCTATGGATTTTTATCCGAATGTCAGCAATAGATAGAGTGATTCAAGATATGTATAAATCTTTCTCCTGAATCACACGTGGAAAGCTGGGCGGGCCCGTAGTTTCTTATTATAATAATGTCTGAATAAGCTTGCACTTCATGGTATGAACAGCTATTGGTCATTAGAAACTTTGTTCTATGAGTATATTAGATGGAGATTTATTTAATTCCAGACGGTAAAATGGCAATCTGTAAAACGTCTCACCTATTTCTAACGAGAAATCTTTTAACTTATTAACTTCTGTCACGTGATTCGCTTATAAAATTACGGGCTTTTAGCTGGCGATAAATTAGTTACGGGCAAAGTGATATGTCAGGATCCTGTGATGTAGTGATTTCGTAAAATATCCATGGGGAATAAGGATTTGTTAACAATTAGTATGATATAAACGTTTTATAATAACAATGTCATCATTATTATGACCTACTAAAGTTCAACTAATTTATAGCATCTGTCTTACTATTACAAACGTTTAAGAGTGTTTGCCTGTTTGTCAGTTGACGGTTGAGATTAACATTTCGAGAAGGCAGTCCTACTGGTAAATCTATTGGGACAAAAATTCCCAGTAGTAGGACCCGCCCTAGTGGTAGGACAAACTTGGTGGGACTAGCTCAGTTCTACGTGTCAAAACGAAGCAATGAAGTGTGATAGTTTAAAAAGTTCGACATAGATAGTCAAACTTATAAGAGCCACAGGCAAACGCTAGTTGTTAAATCTGTTAATATTTGTGCCTCTTTTAGGCAAAAGCCCGCGTCAGTGATTTTACAACTAGAAGCCGGGCAGTGCTCAAGTTATTTTTAATTTGTGTAGCTTTTTTCCTTTCCGCTTTTCATTCGGGTTTATAGTAATAATTAAAGGGTTTATTTCTTTTTCAGTACGAATTCAAGGCGAAAGGGGTGAAAAAGCGCAAGGTTACGGTCGACGTTTCTACTGATGGCGTGAGGGTTACGGCCAGGAAGAAAAAAGGCAAAAACAAGGTATTTCTTTCATAATTATTCTTAAATGTATTTTATTTTTATTTTTTTGGGAAAAAATAAACATAGAGTGTACCAGCTGCTTCTCTTTCTATATAGGTCGTTGAAACTGATCGAAGAGATATGCGAGCTGTCAAGAGGAAATGACTAAGAATACCAACCCATCACTATTTTGATTCCCATTTTTGCCTTCACAGTCACCATCAAGCTTAGAGTGGCGTTTGGGTGCTACTGCCATAGGCTCCGTCTTCTCCGTTAGGGATAAAGACTTGATAGTCTTAGTAGGTTGGGGCTTATTGATGTCTGATGGATAAAAACTTATATAATAACGATACGTTGCGGCTCAAAGGACGTAACCACCAAAACACAACTTTTCAGGAGAGCCAAAAAACAAAAATAAAAATTTTGTATTTGTCATAACTTTGTTGTTATTCATCCTATAAATATGATTCTTACTCAAACCTGGTAAATTTTTGGTGCATAATATTCAAACATAACGTTTTAACAAATATTTATAGTTTAAAAGTTTGCTGGTGAATACGCCTCACAAAATCAAACATACATGTCTTTATGCCCTGTAAAATGACTGCTGCGTTAGTAACGCAGGGTGTAATCACCAACATTCAAATATAAAATTTGAGTTTGTATCGTGTTGTTATTATTTTATTCTATTTTTTGGATCTTTATTACAATACTTACAATTTTTTTAAAGTAAAATAGGTAAATTTGGTAACCCTTAGCCAATGACTTTCAACTTTTTTCAGAAAGTTTGCAATTTGGTCGCAGAACGTTCTGCGACCAAATTGCAAACTTTCTGAAAAAAGTCAAGGTATACTAATATTACCTATATTTTTCTTGATGAATTATGGAAACGGAATGGAGTATTCAAATTCTTGATCTGAATATTTTTCAGCGTAGTTTTCGTGAATGTTTGACTTGTCTCTGTCTCCTAGATCAATAAAATTGAATGATCAAGAATATCACTTTGTAGGGGGCAGGTGTTTCTGAGCTGATTTAAAGTATGACGCCCATTTCACTACGTTCCCTCTATCTGGCAAAATCTTGATGTTCCGATTTTTACTTGGCATTCCAAGTTGGCATACATACTGTTCTTAAAATGAATATTTTTAAACATAAACACATTTTTTTTATTTAAAGATTAGATAAATATTATTTAATATAATTATCGTTTGACCTAATGTTACTTGTCTGATTTTAAGATGGTGGAATTGCATTTAGGATAGGATCTTCGACAATTTTTTTTATGCCTTTAGCATAAAGTCAATTTAAGTCAAGAAAAGAATGACAAATGAACACGTTGCAAAAGTAACCTATTAATTATCCCGCATTAATCACGGAAGGTACGTTAGGTTATGATTGTGCAGTGACCACCACAGGAGCGAGTGAGCGTTGACCAAGTGACAGCAGCGACTTATTTGGCTTTCCTGAATTAGTCACGGAAGCTAGGTTATGGTTGTGTAGTGACCATCACAAAAGTGAGCGAGCGAAGTGAACAAGCGTCGACCAAGAGATAAAAGCGACCAATTTGGCCACCCCGAATTTGTCACTGAAGCTAGGATAGTTGTGCATGTACAGTGACTATCAAAAGAACGAGCGAGCGATATGAAATATACGCCAAAAGTGATACCGTGAACTTTCTGCGATATAATGGTTCTGCTATTAAGTTGTTATAGATGTGAAAGCCAAACGATTTTCTGCGAAATTAACTTTATGCCATCTGCTGTTATGCATAATATTATGTTATGATACAATACGAGTAAGTTCTGCTTTTTAGGATAGACGGGTCTTGCCATTCCCTTTCACGCGTTATAGTAACAGGAATACTTAAAAGTTGTGCATAAATTCATTACTTAGTAACCAATATTGAACAATTATGGGAGTAACTACCATTTTATTTGTATCAAATCTAACTGACTGGGTCGTAAAAACCAACGTTGACATAAAATTTCATAAATGTTGGGGCGTATATTCTTTAGTTTGTTTAAAGTTCATAAATGGCTATTATTCTCATGGATATACGCCCTTCAATTTTATTTGATCGAGTCGTTTACGCCCAACATTTTGATGATGCCTAATAATGATTGCTTTTACGTCCAAAAATACAAGAAAGTCTCCATTACCAGCAATAAAATTTGAGGTCGTATTTACCATTGTTTTTAGAATTTGAGAACTTTAAATATACAGTTCGACAGCGGGGAAAAAACTGAATAAGATGGCATTTAAAACTCATTTTGTTCAAAATGGTGGTTAAGCCCTTTAAGCCGCAAGGAATCGATAGCCTCTGGAAACCTGTAGATATATAAAACAGCAAATTTCAGTTCGTTCCAAATATGTGTTATTACAAGGAAATTTCAGTATATCTTGCAGTAGTATATATTTTTTTCATCAATAATAAGGAACAAGTATGAACAACAACTATGAGAACTTGTTTACGAACGTAGTCATAGTTTTGTTTTACTTTGGGGGGGAGATATATGTATATTACGAGACTGCTCTGTAGTGAGTCTTGTAGTTGCCGGAAGTGCATTAGCGTCACTTCTGGTTGTATCAATGTCCTGGATGGATGGATAGTTAAATAAATAAACTTGTTACAAGTTGTAATAAGTTTAAACAATTTTAATATCTATACATATAATAAAATCGTAACCGATCGCTGTCTGTACATGGAAGATAAATGAGAAAAAATATTGTTGGGGGGCTTTCATCAACGCAATAGAACACAAAACTATGATTTTTAGAATTTTTGTCTGTTTGTCTGTGCGTTTATGCACGCTAATCTCATAAACGGCTGCACCGATTCGGTTTCAGTTGCGGTACAAATGTATTTTGATAAGCCTCACTTAACATTTAATGTATGTTTTATCTAAATCCGATCATAAATAAAAAAGTTATATCAATTAAAAGAATCAGGTTATCAATTTTTGTTTGAAAAATTGCTATAAAATAACTGTTTCGTTACATTGGCTTCAACTTGTGTTATAAAATGATGATTGAAAGTTAATATAAAGTGAATAAAACCTGCCAAGTGCGAGTCGGACTCGCGTACGAAGGGTTCCGTACCATTATGTATAAAAAAATCACTTTTGTTGTATGGGAGCCCCTCTTAAATATTCATTTTATTTAGTTTTTGGTATTTGGTGTTATAGCAGCAACAAAAATACATCATCAGTGAAAATTTTGACTGTCTATCTATTACGCTTCATGACATACAGCCTGGTGACAGACAGAAGGACAGAAGGAAAGTTAAGTCTTAGTATTAGGACCCCGTTTTTACCCTTTAGGTACGGAACCCTAAAAATTGACAATTTCGGTAAATTTGGAGCATTCTTACAAAATTGTTTTTTGGTCACCGATAGATATCGCTGTACAAAAATTCAAAAATTTAAATTTACAAATTTAAAATTTAAGTGCTTCTCTGGGCCTCTGCAGACAGAGCCGAGGGCGGCAAGACCTAATGACGCCCTATTGCCAATCATAGCGTGATTGTGGGCGGGATAATAAAAAAAGGAATCAAAATTGGTAGTGACAGGATAGGTTCCTAGCTGCTGATCACATTTCCGCCCATTCACTTGATCGGCTTTTACGATCTGCGTGGAAAGAGTTAGATATAAATTTTTCTGTTCTCCATCATGGAGACAAAAGCGCAGTGAGTGCCGCGCTGCCTTGTACTCTTTGACTACGAGACAGATTAGGTTAGGTTAGGTTCCCACCCTGACGGACTGCCCAGCCTGGACGGAAAACCCGCGCTGAATTGTGCACGGTAGCGGGGGACGGACGACCTTCCGCTGTCGACTGTGGTCCGTCACATGAACGTCTTGGAGAGCAGTGCAGGCCTTTGCAGAGAGCGTCATGCTCTGCAAAGAGCAACCGACCTGGCCATCCATCCCCAGCGCACAGGGCGCAGGAGACGGGCTTTTGACCTGCAACTGATGCCTCCATAACGTGGGCCAATCGGGCGATGGAAACTGGATTTCGCTCAACAAATACGATCCTCCGAGTTGAAAGCGCGTTTGTGCCAACACGCGCCTTTACCCTAACGGGTACAATTTTTCTTGATTCGTTTCCTCACGTTAAAAAAGGTAAGGTTAGGTTTCACCCAACTTCCCGTGGGTAGACGAAACGGTAGGTCTTTTCAACATGAAAAAAAAGTTACATAAGGTTTGGTTAGGTTAAAGGCTTTTGGAGCAATCATGCCAACATCATTTAGGACTGTTATGTGGCCTCTTTCCATGAGCATCTGCTTTTCATAGTGATACGCATAATACACTGACGACATCCCAGTTGCCGGCCAGGCTCAGTTGGCATTCTTCGCCGACAACACGGCGCTTTTTGCAGTTAGTTTGAACTCAAAGTACGCCTCCAGACAGTTCTAGGCACCCTGCTTGACAGGCTTTCAAATGGAGGTTCCTTAGTGAACGTCAACAAGAAGTAGACATTGCTTTTTGAAAATGTCTGCTTCCTGCCACCCTTAAAGCTCTTTGGGGAAGATGTGCCGAGGTACTCGGACGTCAAATATCTGGGAGTACCTGAAATTTGGCAGATGCCTCAGCTTGAAAGCTTACATCGATAGGGTGATGGCGATAGCAAAAGTGACCCGGTGGAAGATCTACCCAGTACTTTTCTCTCGCTTCCCGCTATGGACGCGGTTCGGGATGAAGTCGCACTTAAGAAAACCTATATTTTAGGGGCCGATGTGGCTCCGCGTTACTTGAGGAACGCCATCATGCATTGGGACTTAAAGTAGAAATGCTTATTTCTCTACTTTTATCTGCAATTTGGACTTAAAGTAGGAATGCTTATTTCTCTACTTTAATAAGCATTCAGTTTTTGAGCAGTACAGGATCTAGAATTTTTTGGAGGAGGGGGAGGCAAAATATAAAAAATAAAAAAAATATGCCGCCCCTGTTGGTTTTGCTACCTACTTGGTTACCAGTACCTTGCTTTCTAAACAGCACGTCGTGTCTCGGTCCGTCCTTACCATAAGGTTTCATTTTGCAGGCCCCTAATAACTAGACGCCACCCCCATTCCGTATCGGTAGCATGGAAGGGTTCGACTATTTCGAAATCGACGATTTTGCCGCCCTTCTGATTTCGCCGCCCGGGATAGGTGCAGTTCCTTTTAGTACTTAAACTAAATCGCTGTCTGTACATGGAGGATAAATAAGAAAAAATATTGTTGAGGGTTTTTATCAACGCAATAGAACACAAAACAATGATTTTTAGGATTTTTGTCTGTTTGTGTTTGTCTGTGCTTTTGTGCACGCTAATCTCGGAAACGGCTGAACCGATTCGGTTGCGGTTTTCACTAATGTATTTTGATACGCTTCACTTAACATATAGTGTTTGTTTCATTTAAATCCGTTTATAAATAAAAAAGATGTATCAATTTAAAGAATCACGGCCTACATTTTTGTTCGAGAAATTGATTTAAAAGTTACCAATGCCACTGATTGGCTAAAACTTTTGTTAATCGTTATATAAAATGATGATTGATTGACTCGCGCACAAAGGGTTCCGTACCATTATCTATAAAAATCATGTTTGTTGTATGGGAATACCTACCTACTTAAATACTGTTTTATTCTGTTTTAGTATGTGATGTTATGTAAAGCGGCAATAGAAATACATCATCTGTGAAAATTTAACTGTCTAGCTATCACAGTTTATGAGATACAGCCTGGTGACAGACAGACGGACAGTAGAGTCTTAGTAATAGGGTCCGTTTTTACCCTTTGGGTACGAAATCCTAAATATTTACAAATTCGAGGTTTCGGAGCGTTCTTAAAAATTGAGCGGCCACCATGCCAGGTCTGTGAAGTAGGAGTAGCACATGGGCCTGGCAAAAGCGGTAAAAGCGTTGACACCGTAAGTTTTACAGCGGCTAAGTATTGCCGCTGTAAACCACCATCACCATGTGTGAAAATTTCAACTGTCTAGCTATCACGGTTCGTGAGATACAGCCTAGTGACAGACAGGTCTTAGTAATAGGGTCCCGTTTTTACCCTTTGGGTACGAAATCCTAAATATTTACAATTTCTATGGTTTCGGAGTGTTCTTAAAAGTTAGTTTTTTTTTTTTTTTGGCCACCGCTACATGATAGCGCTGTTCAAAAATTTTAAATTTAAATGCGGTTCTGGGCAAATTAATATTTCATAATAAGCATCAGTTCTAACTACTAAAAGTGACCGTCTTATAATAGGTGCACTATGAACCCTATCGGGTATCGCAACCAAACAATGGAACGGAAAGCGAGTTTTAGAGCCTCTGCAGACAGAGCCTAGGGTCGCAAAACGCCGCCCAACAGCCATTCTCATAAACTAAAGTCCACGCTGACGAAGTCGCGGCAACATCTAGTTAATAATTAATATACACAATAAACACCGAAGACCCAAAACAATTTGAAAAAAGCCACTTTCCTATAATACTTGCCCTTGCTGGGGATCCAAACCTGCGGAGAGGCGGACTAACGTGTAATTATATTATACACCTTCACTGCAACAGAACTTTATAATATTTTTTATTATTCATTATATGTGGGCAACAGCTGTTTCTGATTCTTGTCTTGCATTTGTAAGCCTACTAATTTGCTAAGTTTGGCTTTTGGGTCTTAACGGTTTTGTCTACCCCGTAGGTAAGGGCCGGCCTGTGACCCTCCCCGTGTAGGTATCAAAAATATACCTACATTATTACTATGCGCTCGGCGACCACTTGGAAGGGGAAAATGCAGTTACATGAATCGTTTGTCCAGAATTGGCTTGCTTTGGATGTCTAGGTATCTAAACGATGAGGTGAGGACTTCTTACGATAACTAAACTAAACCAGAGCGCTAACCACATTGAGTAGATATTTCTTTGAATTTTCTTTCCAAGTAAGACTTCCGTACGTGAATACTAGTACTTATTCTGAGGAAAGGGACGTGAGAAAATCTTTATTTTAAAAATCTAGAGAGATTTATTTAATGGAAAGTAGACCGTAGTTGGTTAGGTTCCAAAATCATGATCCAAAGCGTCTTACCCATAATTTTGGTGTAAGAACCTAAATATTTATGGCAAAAACCTGTAAATGAAGTAAGAAGCGGCTTGTCCAGGTTATCTTGTCTTTAAGCTAGATTAGTGGCCTCAAGAGCCTAGAGCTTTTGTCCTAAGTAAGCCTGCAGTAATGACAATGTCGCCGTCACAGGCTACTTGCTTTTATTATAAAATCTCTGCAAAATGTCGAATAAGTTTTTATTCCTGATTGGGATAAATCTAAACCTAACTGCCTACTTATAATGCCTGAAAATCGTTAAAAAAGGCGATTATTTTGCTAGAAACTTGTCATAGCTAGCTTATCCATTTTTTTTTTCAATGTTAAATTACAATATTGATTTGATTATATGGTCTATCCATTCTGTGCTGTAAAAACACGTGATTCTCTATCTAAAATGATAAAATATCCCGCAAACTACAACAAATCCATAACAATGCCGCATTAGGAGCTGAGGCGTAGATTTTTTAAGCCATTAATCATGTCGGGCATAATGGAGGAATGTCAACCTGCAGACATAGGGTAGGGACTCTGTTTGTCGCGACGAAATTTCAGTGTTCCGAATTATGTCTTTTGTATAAATCCACCTGGCCAATCCCATCTAATATAATAAATTTAGCGTACCAGCGTATAACAATTATTTTAGAAAATTGTGATTTGATGTTACATCAATGTTAAGAAGTCACGTCCAAAAATAGTGAGGCATTCATAGCTCCAATCATCATCATCGTCACCCCTAAGCCTTCCCCACTCCCCAATCCCTCTGTTAGGAAATCTTCCTTTTTATGTCCCTATCCTTACTTTCTTACTTCTTTATTAATATATAAATGCGAAAGTAACTCTGTCTGTCTGTGTCTATGTCTATCTGTTATCCTTCACGCTTTAACCATTAAACCGTTACATAAGGTAGTTTTTATCCTTAAAATTATCCAGTAAGGGGATACTTGAATTATAAACTACTGTTTACAGTTTAAAGTGAGAACGTGAAGCTTTTCTACGCACAATAGCGAAAAACGGCCACTTTTGGCGTATATGCGTGGAAAAGCTTCACTTTCGCACTTTAAACTGTAAACAGTAGTTCATACAATAGTTTGAAGAGTTATCTAGAGCCTTGTCAAGACAAAATTTTAAATTAGATCACCATTTCCTTTTAAATGATTTAGTTCAAATGGGGGCAGCACTGGACCCCGAAAATTCAGGTAGCCCCTTAAGGGAATGTAAAGGGGAATGAAACTTTGTAAGGAGAATCCTATTTTGCCACGCAAAAGAAGACTTTAAGTAGATACTAAAATTATACAAAAGCGCAGGTAAAAGTTAGCATTTAAATAAATACAATCAAAAGTCAATTGTGGCCAGCACAGAAGTATCTACGACGGTTGTTCGCCTCAGGGTTAACTAGCTTATGAAAATACTTGATAGAGAATGCTTTGTGGGCTTTCTCTTACTGCTTTCTTATCATCTTCTAAGCATGATACAATATCGCTTATCGCTGGGGGAAATTGTGGCCAACACCTAATGTAGTGATCATAAATTTTGATGGCGGAATGGCGTCATAAGCTGAAATAGGTGTAAGCTGCACTGAGATAATTGGAGGCATCGCTGTTGCGTGCCGATAACACGAACATCCATAATATGTCGCTACTGTGTAGTGCGATGCTAGTAAATAAATAAACAAATAGGGACAAATCAGTTGAGCTAGCCCCAAATAAGTTATACTTGTGTTATGGGATGCTGACTCAACGTTGTATTGATATATGGTTATAAAATAAATTTAATGTTGGTTTTGTTAGTCTGATATATGTCGTAAGGTCTCATATTGTATATTATACACAAGTTAGTTCCCGCTACTTCGTTGGCTTTCCCTTTCCCTTTTCATTCCCTCATATTTTCCGATCCTGTTCCCGTTCTCCTTCCCGTCATTAGCTAGAGTCTAGAGGAAGGGAGCGACGGAACGTAGCTCACTTCCCTCTAGGGGTTGAATTTTGAAGTACTTACTCATTAACCGTCAAAAGTACTCCTACGCAGTTTCGAATAAAGTAGTCTAACTAATCTTGTTTCTCCATACAAACTTTGGACCCCCGTTTCACCCTCTTAGGGGGTGAGTTTTGAAAAATCCCTTTTTAGTATACCTCTAGACCCTAGGAAAATATGTGCCAAATTTGGAGTCTCTGGACCCAGCGGTTTGGGCTGTGCGTTGAGATGTCAGTCAGTCATTCATTCAGTTTCTTCTTTTAACGAGTATAAAAAATGGAAAAAAAAATATTACGCGAATAAGATTTTAAAATATTATAATAATTATTATTTGCTGAAGAGTTAGGTCACCTTGTAAGGAATAAAACATATGTACTTAGACACTACGCCAGTGAATAGAGTAGGTAACTCTGCAGAAGCCATTAGTTATGGATCAATTTAATCCGGTACCTACACGACATTGTTCTCCTGCGGTAAGATTATTGGTTCTCGATGCTCGTAACGTAAGCCGTATCGGTTAAACTCGATATGTACCACTCTTAATTATCGACTCAATTGGCATCGAAATGTGCCATCGATTGTAAGTTCGTAAGGGGCTCGTATGATGGTGGCAGGCTTGGCAGGTAATCTTGCAAGATCAAAGACCTTTACATAGTTGGAAGGAAGGGTAGGAAGTTATGCTAAATATGTTTAAATACAGATATTTTCTTGGTTTACGTAGTGTAGGGTAAGAAATACCTTTTATGTAACATCACATTACAGTGTATCACGTCGTTATCATTTTTGGTAAACACACCCGACAGTCTAACACATTCATAGAAACTTACATATTTAAAGAGATATGCCTATAGGACCAGCACCGTAATAAACAAACGCTAACAAACAAAGAATAGTAATAATTTGTTTTTGTATACAATTTTCTTTTTCTACTGTTGCAGAAAAGTTCAAGCTCGAAGCTGTTCAGCCGCGGCAGTAAGAACAGCACTGGCAGCGACGGCGCCGAGTTGATGCACCACCCAATCTATCGCATCTTCTACGTATCTCATGACAGCTCTGACTTGAAGATATTCTCCTACATCGCAAGGGACGGCGCTACCAACGTCTTCAAGTGCAACGTGTTTAAGAGCAACAGGAAGGTAAGTTCAAAAATCCAAAGCAAGCAGTTAATGCTAAGGTTCTTTTCTTTTCCAATAGTAAAATTGACTTGAAGATATTATTCTTACACATCGGAAGAGATCACGCTACCATAGTTTACAGGTAGCTTAGCTCAAACCGACATTGAAACTCAGATAGCAACTTGTTGACGCATCATCTCACTGCATATTTTGTACCCCACGATAGTTGTGACTCGAAGATCTTCTTTCTTCTTAGGTTCTATCTCTTATTTGTTTCGTTTTCGATCTACCTATTACGTTTTGAGGCCAGAGCCAGGGCCATTATGTCTATTTACTTATGTCTTAGCATCCAATTTTACTAACCTACTATACTTATTGACACTTGTACTTATAACAAAATGCATAGTTGTACCCAAATCACTTGGTGATAAACCGAGCGAAGAGCTTAAGTATTTCAATCAAAATCAAAGAAAAACTTAAGTATTTCAATATAAAATACAAACTATCAAAGAACACTTTATTACTTGTATTACGTTATGGAAATAATATTAAAGATTTGTTTGTTTTATTAAAGAACGTTAACGCACAATTTCCTGGCTATACGCAAGGAATACGAATGAGCCGCGAGTCCTTCCGAATATCCTGGATCACGTATAGTAACAGATGAAATAAATGGCTTTGTCTGTACTCCACTTTAATAAATATCGTGTTTTGAAATAAGTTTTAGTTGTTGATTTTCTTTAACGCGACAGAGTAATAATATCGTACGTGTATTACGTATAAATATATTCATAATTCTCATAATGTGACGGCCTGGTAACTACTGCACCCAGGGTATGGTACCGATGGTGTGGTACTTACAACTGCTTTGCTCCATTATATGCTGGGGATACTCAAGCGCCGCCGCGCCGGGGGATCTATTAGATTTTGAAGATTAGATAGCAATAAACGAAAGAATTTATGTAATGTGACACTTTCACTGATGGGGGGAGCGTATACAGGAAGAAAAAAAGTCGTTTAATGGAAAATATTGTAGCGCTTCAGATATTGATAACTTAAATGCTCCCGCATCTCCCTGATAACAAGGGCATGTTAATCTGCCGACTTGCATGGTGGAGGTGGCCGTACGGCCACCTCGTACTGGAAGGGTTGAAAATAGAAAAAAAATAGAGCATGTCAGATTTTTGGACGGGATGTTAATTGAGCCTGAAATAAGCTTCCATTCAGATAACTGTCGATTCGGAAGTGACGCTTGTAGGTAGAGGCTTTTTGAAAATTCAAAAAAAGAGCGCCATATCGAAATACTCTACCTCGTCAGATTATTATACCAGAAGGTTCAGTTTGGTGTTCTGATCGTACTAGCCCAAAATTATCAGATTTTCTTAATCCTTCGTTTCGTAATTGAGTTCCAAAGAAGATAAGGAATTAAAAAATAATTGTATGGATGTAGTTACTCTCCGTTTCAGTTTATGAAATACTGAACAATACATCTGTATACAATACAAAAATCAAACTGGAAACAAACTGCGAATTATATCATGTCGAATTAATTTTGTAACGTTACATTCAAACTGCGGTGCACTGATGCATACCTATCTCTGGAGAGTAATTTTCTACAACTGAACGAACGCGTGTGCCTGTGGATATGAACATATGCGAATTTCGTTCCAATTTGCTGGAATTTCTGACTATCCAGACAGGTTGCCCATTAGCTCGAGCTCGGATTCTGCGGGGTTTGCAAGCATTGAGATTTCATTATTCCGTATAACGTGTAGGGACTATACTACGAGTTCAAAACTTGCTGTGTAATAAATAAATTATGTAAAGACCTGTTTTTGTTTATGAAGGCACATTGGTTTCATTGCTGTCGTGTAATTCTTTGAACAATATTCTTTAGATAAATGATAGGTATCGAAGGTTTCAATTTTAGAATATATGCCGTGCGGTGAAACTATACTTCAAATCGGACATAAACAAGGTTCTATAAGTACGGCCTACGAAAGCACGTAACCGTAACATGATTGAATCACAAGAATATAGGTATAGTCCAGTTAGGGTTTTCAGCAACCCATATTTCCGACAAGATTTACTTTCAAAAAACGAATACCCACCTAAGTGAAATACGGCGAACAATTTATATATTTTTGCAATGTACATATCAAGATCTTACATGTGATATCCCACTTAATAGAGAAACAACACAAAAATACCCTCACGTTTTTGTATGTAACATTCGTTAAATATTTTTTGTGAATACAAATTATAGCCTGTGTCACCTGGACAATAGTGACAATCGATTGACATATCATTTATGATAATTGGTCAAGCGATTCGGATGCTACGGTAGAACAGACATACATACCCACATACATACTTAACGGCCGGACCATTTTAAAATAGTGATACAAAATGTTACTTTATTTACTAAGCAATAAGAAACACATTTTATCGGGTGAGTTAGAGAAAGTGTTTCGCGGCGCCTGACGTCGTCGAGCTGCAAAATGTAAAAAGATTACATTAAAATAATACAGCACGTCATATTGCCTGACAACGTGATAGCTAATTTAATAATTACACTGTAAATCCGATAGCACATTGTTAACACAAACCAAACATAACACGCTCAAAAATTCTCGTAACAGGCTTTTAATTAGGCGTCTCGTTACTGACTCCTGGTTCATTAACTCTAAAACGTGCCGAGCTCACGTGCTGTTACCTCTAACGAGTTAAACAATTTATTAACTTTTTCATTACAGACCGAGAATTATTCAACAGAGCGCTTGTTTGTTGGGTTACTTTTTATTTCACAAAATACATATTTGTTTGAAAGGGCCTTCTTTTCAGAAGTCCCCCACCCTTGAGGATTTTTTGTATGTTCATTTAAGCACCAAAAGGTGCCAATTTTCAAAACTACACGAATTATTTCCCCTGATTTGAATTTTTAGGGGTCTAGTGCTGCCCCCATTTGAAATAAATTATTTGAATGGAAATGAAGATATTATTTAAAATGTAGTCTTTATCAGACCCTAGATAAACCTGCAAGCTATTTTATGAACTACTGTTTACAGTTTAAAGTGAAAACGTGAAGCTTTACGCACATTAACCAAGAGTTTCAATATCCAGACAAAATTTTTAGTTATATTCCGTTCCCTTTCTAATAATTTCTTTCAAATGGAGGCAGCACTGGATCCCCAAAAAATTCAGGTAGCCTCTTAATTTTCCTGGGTTACTAGGGAACGCTAACAAATAAAAATACAAAGGCTGACTTTAGTCTTAGCCCATTAAGGTTGCCTGTAATGCAGACATTACATTCTATCTTATAGATATACTAGCAAACAAATTAAGGAAAAATAGATACAGATACATATCACGTCTTGATCCCTAACGAGGCAGCCCTGAGCCGCAACCCTCAAAGGCCACCCAGGTTTAGCGTATCGATTTGACGTAAAGATAGAAAAAGAAAGTCAAAATAGGCATGGGTATGTAAAAATCATGACTAAAACCATACTTATACGAAAATGTCATCTTAAAAAGCACAATATGAGTAGGTACAATACAATTCCATTCATAGAAATATGAGGAAAATATGCCTTTTACATGATCATTTTTTTTATCCTATTATAAATATTCATAAAAAAAATATGCCTGCATCTATCGGTCATATAGTAAGAATTTTTGCAAAGACAAAGTTTTTTAATGCAATTAGCAGAAACCAGTACCTCACTATTAAGAAATATATTTTTTAATCAAGCTTTCATCTACAAACGAGCCCAAACTCGTTACGTCCTTTCATTACAAAGTTCTAATGGCTACCTTCCGGCTCCATCATCAGATCAGTTCCATGTCATTACAATATTTCATTGCCACGTGATATACGTTTGCGTGTAAAATTTAAACTTAATCGGAAACTGGAAAGTGTGTCAAATTCAACTTGTAAGATTTGATTACAGACAGACAGGCAACGGGATAGGTAAAACTAAATAAAAGCTTGTTAAAACACTGCTCCTTATATCCACATATAACTGATATAAGAAGTGCAGTGGTTCGACTACAGGTTCGATTTTTGTACATAAGGGAGTTGAAATAATTCGTAATCTTAAAGGGCAAAAAAAGGTATCATTAAATGGCCTCACGGTACTGATAATAGTAAGAATCTCAGCAAAAAATTTAGAATTGTTTGTTCCATATTTTCTTATTTTTCATGAGTCAAAAGGTTACAGAAAAAAAAACCGACTAAACTTGCAGTAAGATTTACGGACGTTTAAAGTGGTACTTCCTTGTAATTCTGATGACAGGAGCATGGCACTGACGAGGGTTAGGTTGGTAACAGGTAAGCAGGGTGGGCCTTTAGACCCCAGTCCAACCAAGTCTGGTCAGTGATTAAATGTGAAAGGCAGATAGATGCAGGCCCTGTGTCTATGATATTTTCATATTCGCAACTGCGTGAAACGCATAAGTGAGTAGAAATTGGAATGTGTAAGATTTCAAAACAGTCATCATCATCATTCGAGCGTATTCCAGGTTGCAACCTCGGCGGTAACAGTAACGCTTCAGAGCTCGCTAAGTTTTCACACAGTGTACAATAAATTAAATTAATCAAGGACAGAACTAAAGTTAGTGAGAAGTAAAGTATAAAGTATTATAACAAGTCTTCACCGCTGGCCTTATAGGTATATTTTTGTAATTTATTATTCGTACTTTTTTTGAATGGAACAAATCTCTGTCCAGCTTGAAGCGTTGTTAGAGTTTATAATAATCAGCATTTATTGTCATTGCTAAATAAAACTTTGTTATAGCTGTCTCCCTTAAAATATAACTATTCTATACATAAAATTGATTACTACTAGTACGAGTATACAGGTAGTTTTAATCAACGAAATCTAAATAGCATATACTCCTAAAAATGGTGATTCTACTCTATTTGTATTCGTTATATTTTATAATGCCTTTGAGCATAGTACTCTCTGTTAAAATATCTGACAAAACAAAACGAATGCAGCAAACAGGGTTTTAAAACTTGTAAAACCCTATTTTCAAAATTTGTTGCTCAACAATGTTTTTCAATATCTTTCTCCGAATTCATAATTCACCTGTCTAAATCAGGCTTAAAGGGATCAGGGCTTCTTTGTTTTCTGTTTTTGTGAGTGCAATTTACTCACTTAGGACAGATTAAATGGGATTACAGTTAAAAGATTAATGTTCTTTTCTTTTGGATACTATAAGACGGCTGTAAGCTAAATATAAGATAAGAAATTGAATTTATTTTGAATAATGTGCAAATTGGTATAATATTTATGTAAAAATATAATAAAGCACAAATAAAAAATAATTAGATAGCTACTAAATAATACGAAATTTTTTAAATAACACTCCTATTTATTATTTTATGCTGGTCCGGGAGAAAGAAAAATATTTTGTATGTATCAGCTGCTTCTCTTCCGGCGCAGATCGTGAAAGCCTATAGAGAAGGAATGGCCGAGATTTGAATTATGTTAATAGACGATGTGGCTAGCAACCCATCACTGTTTTGGTTCGTTTTTTCATCTTAACGCCCACCTTCATGCTAAGCGTGACCTAAGGGACTTCCAGCCCTAGGCTCTGTCTACCACGTCAGGGATAAAGACGTGAAAATGTATCTGTATATGTCTTCATAATCATCTATCAAAGATAAAATAGCCTGTTATTTTATCTTTGAATGGATGATTATGATTATTGCTCAATGAAATAGCATGATAATGTACTTCACTTCTATGGATATATATATTTGATAACGTGGCCTATGGTCGGTGGCATTGAGGTTCACAAGTCAATAAACGTCAAAACATCTGTATTAAATCGCCCTCGGATATCAATCGCGGCGCCTTAATGAACCGATCCTCAAAGTTGGCAGAACTCAAATCTTCGGATAAAAGAGTTTAGAAATTTTAATATTATTTAAATTTTTCCTAAAGTTAAATTGGAAGAATTAATGTGCCAGATTTGTGGCTTTATATAAAAGATTGGATATTTAAATTTTTATAATTAGTCAAATGTTGTTGACTAGATAGACCTATTTATCATAATAGTTTGGCGTAAAGAGAACTGTTCATACGGTACGAGTATTGATATAGTAATTTTTTGTATGAAAATGGATTTTTAAAGGGTGCCGATAAGCAGGAATATTGTTAGGCTTACTTACTGGAAATAGAGAAATTCGGTTATATTTAAAAAAAATGATATTTGTTTGGTCATGCACCGTTACTAACTCCAAACCTTGACGAAAAAAATAAAAGCGCAAAAGTATATATTTTTTTTAATATACTTTAAAATAAAATATATTTTCATAAAAATATGCTTTCTACATTGCCAAATTTTTATAGCAATTTGGTCACCACGTGTGCAATGAAGATACCAATGGGTTCCTCGTAAACACCCTTCCGGCTATAAAGCGCAGCCGGCAGCCACGTACCCCGTCAAAATCATTTTAAGGGTGCGTGTCGCGATAAGTACGGTCGACATTGACATGCGTGCTTCAAAAAATGAAATACAACATGTTAGAAATACAGCAAAAAATCTGTTTAAATCTGCGTCGTAAAATAAAAATCTGTTTAAATCTACGTAGACGATAAATTACAATAAAAAATAACATAGACATTATTTATTTATTAAAAAAAGAAAAGTTGCTTCTTAGGCCAGTCAAAAACTACACAATTTTTAGGTTAAAAAAAAAACGAATCGCGATGTATTTGCTGCATTTTTGCATTATGCATGCAAGAAACTACTTACATTTTGCAAGCATTTAAAAGTTGTGCTACTTGGGTGATACTTGAAAAACCCCCAAATTTTCAGACTTTTTTCAGTTTGTGCAGTTTAATTAAATTTAATGGGTTTTCAAACATTACTTTCTTCGGCATTTCGACTAGTTAAGTACTTTATATTTACACAAAAATTAGCTGGGAGATACTCGATAAAACTAAAGTTTAGTGGTATCACTAAGCTTTAGCTTCGTACTGCCTTCTTACCTGTTAATTTTAATTTATTCTTATTGTTGTATATAGTTTCGTAAGTTCAGCCCCAATAACTTTTGAACGGCTGAACCGATTTCCATTAAACATAGCTATGAACCACCGGAAGGCTTTCACGTAAATTACCAATAAAACCACATCGAAATCGGTCAATCCGTTCGAGAGCTATTTTGACACTTACAGACACACAGACAGGCAGACAGAAGGACATTGGCGGCTTCTAACTTAAAAGCACCCGACGCAAAAAGAGGGGTGGTAGGTTCTTTTTGCGTCGGGGGTAAAAAAAAGACCTTTATTTCAATCAATATTGAAAAATAGAACTTTATTTCAATCAATATTGAAAAATAAAACTTTGTTTCAATCAATATAAAAAAATAGAACTTTATTTCAATCAAAATATGGTCAATTTGTTTTTTTAATTCCATTTTCCAATGTAACTAAGTTTAAATCTTGGTACCTAGCTTCTTCTTGCGTACAAATCAAATACAAGCACATATAGATTTACATAGATTCAAAATTTTGCGACAATGTGTCAAGTTTGCATTGGTAACGTGCGTAGCACCATGTGGGTCTCATGAACATAGCAAGAGGTCGTAAACACGCGACTATAAAGCGCAGCCGGCTCCGATTTAGCCGCCGGCGTAAAGAGGGTACCTACGTTTGATAAGTACTACAAAGTTAAAGGAAAAATAAGTAATATTTTAAAATAAAATGTGTATCTTTTGAAATTATTATTATCGCAGATATATGGTTAGACTTAGACCTAGGTACTTCTTGTATTACATGGTATTTTAGGTGAAAGAAATTTCGAAATACCAAAAATAATGTTTTCATAAAAACTTGATCAGATAATTACTTAATTTGTAAGAGAGATCAATACTTCATTATTAAATTTTTTTCTAGGTAGTCTTTTCCACATCCAGGGTCATTTCACCTTTCTTAACATCCCGTATAATTTAAATGAAGCTACTTCCCCGGTTCCCACTATACTCATAAAAATTCGATATTGCATTCTTCTTCTTATCGAGTCGAAATATGAGCCATATTAGATATTGTTAGATCAGAACGTAGCCACGGCAACCGCCCTGTCATTAGCCATATTCAGATCTATTAGTACAAGACATGACAAAAGATGGTCCATGGATTGTGTGACCCCACAGTCACACAAATTGTTTCCAGAGTTCCAACTCCATTTGGCTCTGCTCTCCCGGCATCGCCCTGTACCAGATCGGAGTCTGTTTAAGGGGCTACCTGAGGTCCAGTGCTGCCCCCATTTGAAATAAATCATTTGAAAAGAAACGGAGATATTATTTAAAATTTGGCTTTGATATAATCCTAGATAACTCTTCAAACTATTGTTTATATTTTAAAGTGAGAACGTGTAGCTTTTTATAGCATTTTTGCGAAAAAGCTACACGTTCTCACTTTAAAATATAAACACCAATTCATAAAATAGTTTGAAGGGTTATATACGATTATATCAAAGCCAAATTTTAAATATTATCTCCGTTTCTTTTAAAATGATTTATTTCAAATGGGGGCAGCACTGGACCTCAGGTAGCCCTTTAAAGATTTCATTTAAATTTATTTAATACTAGCTGTTGCCCGCAACTTCGTCAGCGTGGACTTTAGTTTATGAGAATGGCTGTTTGGCGGCGTCTTGCAACCCTAGGCTCTGTCTGCAGAGGCTCTAAAACACGCTTTCCGTTCCACTTTTTGGTTGCGATACCCGATAGGGTTCATAGTGCACCTATTATACGTGGGGCGCACTATAAGTTTCCGGAATGAATATGAAAAAATACTATTAAAGGTACAAAATTAATTTATTGTTTTTTAAAATAATGTCCCTTGGCGTCTATGCACTTTTTCATTCGATGAAACCAGTTTTGAAAACTTTTGTGCCACTCCTCTGTGGTGACCTCTGAAACATGTTTTTCATACTCCTCGACAGCCTCTTCTGGTGATGAAAATCGTTGACCGCGTAATTGGTTCTTAATTTTTGGGAACAGAAAAAAGTCACAAGGTGCCAGGTCGGGACTGTATGCAGGATGACTCATGAGTTCTACATTTTTCGCCTTCAAAAAGTCGTTTGTCTGTCTGGCCGTGTGAGAACTAGCATTGTCGTGGTGCAGGATGATACGGCGTTTACGGTTATTTTTACGGAGTTCGTCAATAACTTCCGGCAAACAAATGGTCGTGTACCAGTCACTATTCACTGTACGACGATTCTCTAAAGCAACAGTAGCCACGTGTCCAGTTTTATTAAAAAAAGAAGCAATCATCCGCTTAGATGCACTTTTCACGCGCGCCACTTTGGTTGGTTTCGGCTCATCTTGAAAGACCCATACGCTCGATTGCTGCTTTGTTTTGGGATCGTAGCAATAAATCTATGTTTCGTCACCTGTTACTATGTCCCACACCAAATTTGACGCACCTTCGTTGAATCTGGTAAGCATGGCACTGCACCAAGTGACGCAGTCCGTTTTTTTAGGCCTCGGTCAAGTTGTGTGGGATTCACCGCGAGCACAGCTTTCTCACACCCAAATGTTTGTGTAGGATTAATTGTATTTGACTCATGCCTATTTCTAAGGATGCGCGAATTTCATGGTAGGTCACATGCCTGTCTGTTTCAATCATACGGCGCACAGCATCGATGTTTTTGTTGGTCACAGCGGTGGACGGCCGACCATCGCGAGATTCGTCACTGAGATTGATACGACCACGCTTGAATTCTGCAAACCAGCTATAAACAGTTGTCTTGCATGGTGCTTCATTGCCAAAAGCTGTTTCAAGCCGAGCGATGCTCTGTTGAGCTTTCAAATTACACTTAAAATCGTAGAAAATCATACTACGAAAATTTTCCCGAGTTAAATCCATGTTGATGCAGACACACAATTTTTTAAATGGCGCCACAAGGTAAAAATAAAAGACAGTCAGAAGAAACAAACTGCATTCTACAGCCAAAGAGTTCTATTTTCAAATGTTGCAATAAATTTTTAAATATTGTTTATGTAAGTGGCCAGTTCCGGAAACTTATAGTGCGCCCTATGTAAGACGGTGACTTTTAGTAGTTAGAACTGATGCTCATTATGAAATGTTAATAAGCCCAGAACCGAATTTAAATTTAATTTTTTTAACAGCGCTATCATCTATCGGTGGCCAAATAAAAACGAATTCTTAAGAAAACTCCGAAACCATAGAAATTGTAAATATTTAGGATTCCGAACCCAAAGGGTAAAAACGGGGCCCTATTACTAAGATCTGTCTGTCACCAGGCTGTATTTCATGAACCGTGATAGCTAGACAGTTGAAATTTTCACAGATGGCGATGGTGGTTTACAGCGGCAATACCTAGCCGCTGTGAAACTTACGGTGTCAACGCTTTTATTGCTTTTGTCAGACCCATCTGCTACTTCCGCTTCACAGACCTGGCATTTTGGCCGCTTAATTTTTAAAAACGCTCCGAATCCACGAATTTGTAAATATTTAGGATTTCGTACCCAAAGGGTAAAAACGGACCCTATTACTAAGACTCTACTGTCCGTCTGTCTGTCACCAGGCTGTATCTCATAAACTGTGATAGCTAGACAGTTAAATTTTCACAGATGATGTATTTCTATTGCCGCTATACATAACATCACATACTAAAACAGAATAAAACAGTATTTTAGTAGGAAGGTATTCCCATACAACAAACATGATTTTATAGATAATGGCACGGAACCCTTTGGGCGCGAGTCAATCAATCATCATTTTATATAACGATTAACAAAAGTTTTAGCCAATCAATTGCATTGGTTACTTTAAAATCAATTTTTCGAACAAAAATGTAGGCCGTGATTCCTTAAATTGATATAACTTTTTTATTTATGAACGGATTGAAATGAAACAAATACTATATGTTAAGTGAAGCGTATCAAAATACATTAGTGTAATCGATTCAGCCGTTTCTGAGATTAGCGTGCTCAAACAGACAAAAATCCTAAAAATCATTGTTTTGTGTTCTATTGCGTTGATAAAAGCCCCCAACAATATTTTTTCTCATTTATCTTCCATGTACAGACAGCGATTTAGTTTAAGTACTAAAAGGAACTGCACTTATCCCGGGCGGCGAAATCAGATGGGCGGCAAAATCGTAGGTAGCAAAACCAACAGGGGCGGCATATTCACATATTTTGCCTCCCCCCCCCCCTAAATTCTAGATCCGGTACTGCTCAAAAACTTAATGCTTATACAATAGGCAGTGACTTTGTTAGTACTTCATTTACCTTCCGTCATTTGGCAGGAGCCCCCATAGCTCTGTTTTAGTTGTCTTAAGTGGAGTGCTGCCAGCGCCTATAGGTACTACTTTGGTATCATCTCCCCCGCCCTTCTTATGTGGCGGTGCAACGGTAAGTCTTGTCATACGTGTCCTTCGCTAGGCGGGAGATAAAAGTAGAGAAATAAGCATTCCTACTTTAAGTCCCAATGGACGCGATGCCCCATCAGCCCCTAAAACATAGGTTTTCTTAAGTGCGACTTCATCCCGAGCTGCGTCCATAGCGGGAAGCGAGAGAAAAGTACTGGGTAGAACTTCCACCGGGTCACTTTTGCTATCGCCACCACCCTATCGATGTGGGATTTCAAGCTCAGGCATCTGCCAAATTTCAGGTACTTCCAGATATTTGACGTGCGAGTACCTCGGCACATCTTCCCCAAAGAGCTTTAAGGGTGGCAGGAAGCGGATGTTTTCAAAAAGCAATGCCTGCTTCTTGTTGACGTTCACTAAGAACCTCCATTTGAATGCCTGTCAAGCAGGGCGTCTAGGACTGTCTGGAGGCGTACTTTGAGTTCAAACTTAATGCAAAAAGCGCCGTGTCGTCGGCGGAGAGTGCCAACTGAGCCTGGCCGGCAAGTGTATTACGCGTATCACCATGGAAAGCAGATGCTCATGGAAAGAGGCCACATAACAGTCCTAAATGATGTTGGCATGGGTGCTCCAAAAGCCCCTAACCTAATCAAACATTACGTAACTTTCTTTTCATGTTGAAAAGACCTGTCATTTCGTCCACCCACGGAAATTTGGGTGGAATCTAACCTAACCTTTTTTAACGTGAGGGAAACGAATCAAGAAAAATTGTACCCGTTAGGGTAAAGGCACGTGTTGGCACAAACGCGCTTTCAACTCGGAGGACCGTATTTGTTGAGCGAAATCCAGTTTCCATCGCCCGATTGGCCCACGTTATGGAGGCATCAGTTGCAGGTTAAAAGCCCGCCTCCTGAACCCTGTGCGCCGGGGATGGATGGCCAGGTCGGTTGTTGCCTCCTGGTCTCTCCGCCACCTATTTGCAGAGCATGACGCTCTCTGCAAAGGCCTGCACTGTTCTCCACGACGTTCATGTAACGGACCACAGTCGACAGAGGAAGGTTGTCCGTCCCCCACTACCGTGCACAGTTCAGCGCGGTCTTCCGCCCAGGCTGGGCAGTCCGTCAGGGTGGGAACCTAACCTAACCTAATCTGTCTCGTAGTCAAGGAGTACCAGGCAGCGCGGCACTCACCGCGCTTTTGTCTCCATGATGGTTTAGGAGAACAGAAAAAATGAATATCTAACCTTTTCCACGCAGATCGTAAAAGCCGATCAAGTGAATGCGCGGAAATGTGATCAGCAGCTAGGAACCTATCCTGTCACTACCAATTTTGATTTCTTTTTTCATTATCCCGCCCGCAATCACGCTAAGAATGGCGGTAGGGCGTCGTTAGGTCTTGCGGCCCTCGGCTCTGTCTGCAAAGGCCCAGAGAAGCACCTAAATTTTAAACTTCTAAATTTAAATTTTTGAATTTTTGAACAGCGATATCTACCGGTGACCAAAAAAACAATTTTGTAAGAATGCTCCAAATTTAGCGTAACTGTCAATTTTTAGGGTTCCGTACCCAAAGGGTAAAAACGGGGTCCTAATACTAAGACTTAACTATCCTTCTGTCTGTCACCAGGCTCTATCTCATGAAGGGTAATAGATAGACAGTCAAAATTTTCACTGATGATGTATTTTTGTTGCTGCTATAACACCAAATACCAAAAACTAAATAAAATGAATATTTAAGAGGGGCTCCCATACAACAAAAGTGATTTTTTATACATAATGGTACGGAACCCTTCGTACGCAAGTCCGACTCGTACTTGGTACGTAGGTTTTATTAACTTTCAATCATCATTTTATAACACAAGTTTTAGCCAATGTAACGGAACAGTTATTTTATAGCAATTTTTCAAACAAAAATTGATGATCTGATTCTTTTAATTGATATAACTTTTTTTATTTATGAACGGATTTAGATGAAACAAACACTAAATGTTAAGTGAGGCTTTTTAAAAATACATTAGTGAAAACCGCAACCGAATCGGTGTAGCCGTTTATGAGATTAGCGTGCACAAACGCACAAACAGACAAAAATTCTAAAAATCATTTTGTTCTATTGCGTTGATAAAAGCTCTCAACAATATTGTTTCTCATTTATCTTCCATGTACACACAGCGATCGGTTACGATTTTATTACATGTATAGATTAAATCTATATTGACCACAATGGTAACTACGATGAAAAGGTGAAATATTTAAAACAAAATATTTTAGAGCTGAATCAAAATACAAGGTTTATGTTTTGTTTCTTTATTTTTTTTTATTTAATTGGTTCGCTAACTGGCTGAACAACACACAAGTTTATATAAATACAAATGAGAGCATATAAGTTGCCGACCTACTTGGATATATTAACATTATTATGTATCAAATAAGTCGTTATTTTAGTGTACATATAATATGTAATTTTACAGTCATCAAACATAATTTGGTTACGTAAAATTTCTGTTAGCTAGAAATGAATACTGTTAGTTGGAAAAAAAATTGTACCAACTGCGAAAAAACATCATTAGTTCTTTGAAACTTTTGGTAAGGTTAGTCAGTTCTCCTGAACTCCCGAAATGTGATACTATGTTTTGTGTACTTTGAATTAGGTTCTTTCAAATTAGTAAATAATTTTATCTAAGTCAAAGCATTGTCAATATGATTAGTGTGAACTGTAAACAAAAGATACAAATCCATAAAGTTACAAAGGATCGGTTTACTCTACTGGTTTTAAACTCGTTAAAAATTTCCCTTTCTGCGATGTAAAATTTCGTATAACTCAGTTAACGAAGGGCAAAAGGCGAATAATGACAAGGTAAACAAAGAAATACGGAATTCTGACATGGAATATTTATAAATTACCAAAACTCCGAACTTCTTTAGTCTCCCTGTCTTTTGTAACATTAAGCCTGTTCCCACTTTTTCCGCTAAATGATAAAACTTTGGAGGTTATTGTTTTGTACTGAGTTATCTCCTTCTCAAATAGGTAAGTATTAAAATGCCCAGGGCCGGACAAAATAGGGTGTTTTATTTATTGGGACTCTTTAATGATATCTTACTTACTTGGACATGGTGATTACGAGAGTCAGAGTGAGCAAGTAATGAGTGTAGCTTGATTTTGATAACGATCGACCATACGAAAACTATATAATGTTTTCATTCTCGTTAATCACATATGCACTCTAACGAATATGTTTATTTTTTATAAAAAAAATTTAATAGAGTTAAGTCATAGATAATTCGTCACACCACATCCGCTTCCTTATTTGCCTAGTGCCATCTGTACGACATATTATTCGGCGTTTTGTGAACCAAAAATTTCCTTTGTCAGGATTATTAGTCTTTAAACCCAAGGACTGATTAAGGAACAGCCACCAAGATTTTTCATGAAAGCTTCTTGAGGTTCTTGGTCTCGAGCTCAGTCTTGATAGATGCATTGGTTAAGCTACTATGTCAAGTTTGGTATCATAGTCATATCACTTAAGGATTCTCAATTCGTATTTAGATTCACATATAGATTCAGTCCTTTCAGATAATTTATTTCAAATGGGGGCAGCACTGGACCCCGGAAAATTCAGATATCCCCTTTAGTGTGAATTTTTATGAGCGCTCTTTTGTACTTATTATTTAATGGGATACCTGAATTTTTCGAGGTCCAGTGCTGAGAAAGTGGCCCTTTTTCAGCAATTGTGCGTAGAAAAGCTTCACGTTCTCACTTTAAACTGTAAACAGTAGTTCATAAAATAGTTTGAAGGGTTATTTAGCCCTGGTCAATACAAAATTTTAAACGATGTCTCCGTTTCCTGTCAAATGATTTATTTCAAATGGGGGCAGCACTGGACCCCGGAAAATTCAGGTCTCCCCTTAACGTAAGCTGAGTTAACTCAACTCGTAATAAAAGTTTATGAAATTGTTGAATGACGAGGGTATTAAAGAGTTATGTGTAATTTCATGCACTATTTTATCTATAATTCTTATAAATCGCACCTAAACCCGTAATTTTACGCGTTACAGTTTCAAAAACAGGAGCAGCGACATGCGTCACGGCAGCATTACGTTTCTTTTTTTGAAATGGAGCGATAATATTTAGCGCTCTGCAATGTCGAGAATAAACGCTATTTCTTCTCGATTTTGCAGGATCTCAGGCTTCTTTGGGTTTTGCCATTGATACGCATATTATATTTAGATAGAAATGTGAGAATGCACCCTGGAACGCGCTAAGATGAAGAAGAGGAGTGGCAACTCTATTGAAACAGCTACTCTTTGACGATATCGTATTACTTATCTAGCACATGTACATGTATTCACGTATTTTAACACGTCCACATTATGTGAACAAATTCCCGATTGTATGTTTCACAAACGACAAAACAAATACTCTATCATTTGAACCCTGCACGAGTTAACAGTAGATATAAACAAAACTTTTCGATTGATCTGTATTGCTCTCTTCACATATGTACATTCAAAAGTACAACAAACTGTCTCCATTATGAGCTCATGACCACAAAGTGGAAAAATAGTTTTTTTTTTGTTTGTTTGCTAGTTGATTTGGTCTGGTACATTTTTAGTTAGTCATTTCAGATTTTTTCAATCGAGGTTTTTTTAATGTTTGTGATTTTCCTTATGTCTCACAACAAATCGATCACCTGATATTTTAAGAATAGTGACTATAACAACACCACTTTCTAGCAGTAGCTTCAACAAAACAGTTTTTTTTTAGCATTTGGTTGTTTATCATTTCATACTAGAGATCAAAGCTTACTTTGAGATATGACACAATTAATCTTTTTACATTTTGATAATTTCATGTGCAAATATTGTGACGACAATAGCTTGTTTTGTAATATACTGCTTCTGATCTGAGTGATTTATCATCGTACGCTCTTATTTTTATAGAGTCTGTAAGCGCAATGCTTACATTATATCGGTTATATTGGTCTTTATCTGTGAAATTGCCGTTTTGTATGGAAAAATTTAAACGAATTTTTTCATGTATTTTTTATTTGTATTAATCGACGTATTCACCCGTGCAATCAACGCATCTTTGCCAACGCAGTGGCAGTTTATTGATGCACTTCTTAAAGATATCAGCTGGACGGGAGGCAACAAATTCTTCAAAGGCATTTTGTACTGCCTCTCGGGTATTGAATTTTTTTTTCCGCCAATAAGTTATCCAAATTCTGGAAAAAGTAGTAGTCTGTAGGCGCAAGGTCTGGTGAGTAGGGCGGATGACGGAGAGCTTCCAACCCCAGTTCTTGCAACTTGGAGACCGTCTGCTGTGCAGTATGAGGTCGCGCGTTGTCGTGCAGGAGCAGCGGAGAGGAGCGATTGACCAATGCTGGTTGAAGATGTGCCAGCTTCTCCATCATTGTGTTCAGTTCTTCACAGTACACATCTGCAGTAATGCTCACCCCGTTTGGTAAGAAGCTGTGATGAATCACACCGGCGCTAGACCACCAAACAATGACCATCACTTTTCTAGGGGTAACTTTTCGTTTAGGGCATTGTTTAAGTGCTGAACCAGGATCCAACCAAGTTATTAAACAGAATCCATTTTTCATCGCAGGTAACAATGCGGTTTAAAATTCCTTCATTTGTGTGTCTGTCGAGCAGTGCAAGGCACGTCTTGACGCGTACTTCGCGCTGGCGATCATTGAGTTCGTGGGGCACCCATTTGTCAAGATTTTTTACCTTGCCAATTTGACGCAAATGGACCAATATTGTTTTGACGCTAACGTCGAAAGCTGCTGCTAATTCAGACGTAGATTGTGTATCATCAGCTTTCGCAGTCGCCTTTAATTCGTCATTGTCGACCAAAGTCTTCGGATGACCGCGATGTTCATTTTTCAGGTCGAAATTTCCAGAACGGAAGCGAGCAAATAACAGGTGGTGCGTTGGTATGTAGTGTTAGCTCGTAGTCGTTGATGTTGCGTGCCGCTTGTGCCGCGTTGCTGCCACGACGGTACTCATATTCCATAATTACTCGAATTTTTTGCGTATCCACGATGACGAAAAAGATTGAAATGCGATGAAAATGTAACACTAATCAATAAACAAATGACTACTTTTGGAAAAAGAATTCCATGTTTTTAAAATTAGAATTCTTAGCCAAACAAAAATTATTTTGATTTGAAATGGCCAGTACTGCAGAACGGCAATTTCATAGGTAAAGACCTATTATAGTTAATTAGACCGTTTTAGTCGGAAAGGATATTATAGTCATCTGTTTTTGGGTATTGGTTTTTTTGTTTTTCTGGCGCTGGTGTTTAGGTAAGAAACTTTAATTTTAATAATCAATCCAGATTTTTAAATTCTCTCCGCGACTTATAGCCGCCGCAGATGATAAGAGGGCTTTTTCGCTCAACGGATCAGCATTGCTATCCAGCGAAGGAACGCAGGCAGTTTTCTTGCTACCATGCCACAAGGGCAAGATTGTCATCTTGCCCTTGTGGCATGGTAGCAAGAAAACTTATTATTTAATAGTTTAGTTTTTAGTTAAGGTAACTTTTATTTGTCTGTTTCTCTATTTATTTGTTTTTTTCTTAAGAAAGCATATCCTAATTTTTTATATAAAAATAAGATGTAGGGTAAAGGGACCCAAAGCGGGTACCTTAAGGTTTGTGTTAATAAAAATAAGTCATTTTTATATTTGAAAAGGTTTTATTTTTATATTTGGTTCAAATATTAATTAAACTTTGTATTTACAACAACAAAACACGTATGTCTTTTAAATAATAATTTAGAAAAATCAAAAACAAATCAGTTTGTCATTTTACCCTCTTTGACCGGAGCGGATGCCCAAAGCGGGTATGGCTTTGGAGCATTAACAGGGGCGTTAATAGACAGTGTAATCCAAAAACCACAAAAACTATAAATATATTTATATTTTTTGTATTTATATATGATAAACTTAAATAAACGAAATAATTCGACGATAAAATTAATCTTTTGGGTAAAGAAAGAAAGAAAAAAGAACAAACGGCTACCTGTTTTACCCCTACCCGCGTAGCCCAAAAGGCTACTTTTACACGATTTGTACTTAAAAATCTTACTTAGAAATGTTGCTAAAAAATGGGAATTCTAATCTATTTTAATGCAGAATAACACGCAAATACTTATAGTAATATAACTTTAAACAGATTGAAATAATCGATATTCACATACCTTGATATATTTTAGTAAAAAGAGCAAATAAAAAGATTCGACTCTTACAACTCAACCACGTGATGCCGCTGTCTCGTTCAAACTGATTCGTAGACTCACACTTTTACATAATCGGCTTGTATTTTGTAGTGAAAAACGAAGCCTACCCGCGCTAGGCGGTATACCCGCTTTGGGTCTATTTCCCCTATAACTTAAAATAAAAATTTATAGGATAGCTTATTTTTCTTTTCAAACATATACTTTGAGCAAAATGAACTTGGCAAAATTTTAAGACTAGAATGGAGTTGGTTCGTATAAGAATACGAACCAAATTTCCATTCTAGTCTTCAGTAAAGGCACTGCGAAATACTATTTCAACGAAATCAGTTTTGCAAGAGTATTGTGGAACATGCGATGTCTTTTTATTTAGTCTCTGTATAGGCTAAGTTTTACCATTACTGCTATTATACATATTTTACTCAAACTGAAAAGTACCAATGAATGGTACGTTTGTTTTACTAGAAAACAAATGACATATTTAATTCGTAATAAGTGTACACAAAACACTCATACGTTTAGAACAAACACTCTTTGAGCCAGGATGATATGTTTTTACTTTCTTAAACCGACTCGAGAGATGTGAAGTGAATTGAATGCAGAATATGCGGCTAAACTTATCTACGAAGCGGCAGCGGCGGCTATGTCCCGCCCCGACCCGAAGTCATCTGACAGTTGAAACTTTGACACAACGCCAAGTTATGAACCTAACGTCTGACTAACAATGAGCTATTTCGCACATAGTTTGCAGCATTTCAGTCGTTTGTCTATCACAGTGAGACTCGACTCGCCTAACTAGGTTGGTTGGTTTGCATTGCACCACGTGTTGATTCGAAGTTGTACAAAATTATTTACTAATATATAAATATTTTATATATAAATACCTCCTTAGATTATGTTTTAGAATAACACTACTAACTATACACTATCCTATTTGGCTGACGAAATAGGATAGTGTATAGGGCGGTCGGTCCATCATAATTATTGTTAATACTAGTTGTTAATGTTATAGCGGTTATATCAGAAATACATCATCTGTAAAAATTTTACTGCCTAGACAGACAGACAGACAGACCGACGGACGTACAGCTTCCCGTTTAAACCCTTTGGGTACGGAACATTAAAAATACTCATCGGCTTGTCAAAGCAGGACCGCTGGTGATAAGACGGCTGGCTCATATCTCGCACAAAGAATTGCAATAGCCATTCAGCAGCCAGTATTCTTGCCACCATGTCACATGAACAGTATTTAGATTTTAGGAAACTAGCAAGTACTATACTTTGCCTGCCATGCCTACCATTATTTTTTCTTTAAATAAAATATTTTATTTAAATTACAGCAAAATTGAAACTCTATTGAAATTCATTTAAGCCTAAAATTCAGTAGATAATAAATATCTTCACAATTGAAAGAAAATATATTCAAACTTAAAAGTGATCCAAGAACATTTTTATAGTTGTTCAATTCGCTTCCATAATATAATACCAGATCGAATTGTTCGACGTCGAGCGTCGCTGACAGATTTAGAGCATTCCATTAAACAGACAGACAACCGATTGCTATTAGACATCATCGCGATTAAAACATTTTCCCAATGCCCACCTAGCGAGCGCGAACTAAATCCTTTAAATATTTCAAATTACATAATTTTATTACCTTCTTTTTTCTCTTCCACTCAATTTTGGAAAAAAATTAACTTAGAATGTACTTCTTCTCTATCCGCGCAGATCGTAAAAGCTCCGTGGTAAAAGCTGATTAAAGATATAAGCAAGAATCTGAATAAAACATCACTAAATTATGGTTTTATTTTTCCACTTTCAGTAATGATCACGGCACACCGTGATCATTATTCGTAAATAAATGCAGTTTCCTTTCCTGCAACCAAATAGCAAAACTCTCGGGTTTTATCTATATTATGTTATATGGATTTTGTAATAGTCATTTTACGTAGGTACAGTTGTAATTTATTTATTCGTATTTTAACGGTTAACGGCTTTAGGTCTTTAAGAAAAAATTAATTAAATATCTGTCTGATTCCATACCATCTATGAAAAATCGCGTTTGTTGTAAGGGAGCCCCGTTAAATATTTATTTTATTTTAATTAAATTACTTATTTTTTAAGTTAAAATACAACTAAATATTCTGTGAATATTCATGCGTCTACCTGTTGCCGTTATTAAAATCGAGCAAAAACGACGAAAAAAATCATTATTTTATTATGTTTAGTATTTGTTGTTATAGTAGCAAAAGAAATACATCATTTGTGAAAATTCCAACTCTCTAGCTATCACGGTCCATGAGATACGGCCTGGTGACAGACAGACAGACGGACGGAAGGACTGACAGATGGACGGACATCGGAGTCTTAGTAATAGGGTCCCGTTTTTACCCTTCAGGTAACCCTAATAACTTTGTTCCAACCATGTCTTCCACAACACTCACATTCTTTTTTTATCAAAAGGTTTTTCTTATGGTATTCAATTTAATGATTATAATTAGAGTATTTACATAACCTACAACTTATCTCGGAAACTGTAGTAAATAGCTTAGATAAAATGATATTATAATTTATTGGTCACCTTTATAGTTCTTACCTGTAACCTAAATAATATATATTACTTTCATAAATAAATAAAAAAAAAATTGAAAAAGACATTAATCAGGTTGAAGTACATTTTCTAATACGCTGTGATTCACCAACTTCTGTTTATAGACCATATAAATCTTCCATTCCACAAGCTACTCGACTTTTATAATCAATTACAGTCGCCGATCACTCGCTCGAAAGCCATAAATATTCAAGAAGTAACAGAGTTGTTTGCATTAGCCCCTCGTTTGCGGCAGATTTTTGATGAACACTTGATTGATACCAATTTTGTGACAACTCCTAGTGACATCTCAAAATGTGCTACAAATTTCTAGAAGAGCTTAAACATTTGTTGCTTGCACATATTAACAATGTTTTTAAAAATTTTGCATTTTTTGTTTTCATTTCTCCTATTATAATCTACAACTGAAAATGAAGAATCTTCGTAAATTTCCGCAAGAGTTGGCAAACACTACAGACCCTAATTGGCCCGTAGATTTTCAATAGCAGATTTCTGTTTTCGACTCTCAATTCGCTGTCAAATAAATAACGTAGGTCCCTGCTTCGCATTCTGGCTTCCATTTTACTTTACGATTCTACCTTTCAGATTATGGTCGGCCGTAAAACCTTTCGTCTTCGTTTCAGCTTTATGTTGTATTCTTAATAATTTTTCTTTCACCCTGTGTGATTGTCTTTAGAAAAATACAGTGTTTATATCAAGAGTTTATATGCAAATGTTTATTTGTGGTGGTTGAAGCGACGCGCGCGTCGCACGCGCCTGCCATGCCGTCGCCACTTCAGTTGTTTCGTGGCGAGCAGTGCGCCTGCGCGTGTGTGTGCCTCAACTTTGTGCTAATAGTGAACTCGTGAATTAAAATATAAAGAGTATTCCATGTACTTTTCCAAAACTAGTCCCGGAAAATGTCTAATCGAAGAGAAAACATTACAAAACCGAAGAGAAACGATCACCTGCTCAAGAATTTGCCAACCGAGGTATTACTGAAAGCTCGAAGCACCTTCGTCTCTCTCAGCGATGCACTGAAACCAAAACACGAGCAACAACAACGGGCAAAACTTACGAAACAAGAATCCAAGGATAAGATAAATCACGAAAGATTAAAAAGCAGTCGATCAGAACCTGAGTTCAACGATCTAAGGAAAAATAAACATAGAAGTCGCATAGACAATGTGTCCCGAGATTACTTGGTAGCAACGAAACCTAGACCCCTCTCCGTTGGAGCCACAAAACGATACGATATAGAAGTTTCAGATTTCCACAGTGGTGGTTTTTTGAGGGATATATCGCCATTGCGTCAAAGACAGTTTGAATCATCCGAAGATATATGTGTTCAGTCGCGACTTGTGATACCTGTAAATGATAGACTAAGTAGTCAAGATATCCAAGTGCATGACAACAACAACAGACCTCGAAAAAAATTATCTTTTCGTGAACCAGAGATAGTTAGTGGCAGCACGGCCACCCTCGGCCGGTCTCATAAACTTATGGGTGTAAATAGTTTAGCACGAAGACCTAACAGGGTTTCTTTACGTTCTGATGTGCAGTCTTCAAATGCAGAAGGCGGCATAGATTCAGACCTAGAGGTCAGTATATATGTCGCAGTTAAATATTTTATATACATAGTAAATAAGAATTAAATTGTTTTTGCTCTACGTAAGTGTGAAATGCTCTTTAATCTTATAAACAGAAAGTGTCAGTGTATTTGGAACAATAAAATATGAATGACCTGTTTGACTAACCGAAAATTGCGCTATTAGCAATAGTCTCAACTAAAATTAGCCTGCGCACTTATGTGAGGTTCATTTGAATGAAAACAACCTGTCAATAGAGTCGTAAAAATCCGTCACTATTTAGTCTGGAAAATTGCCGCATTTCGAATCCATTTCACGTGAGGATTCAGAATCTGGATTTCAGAGCGGCTACGATTAATGTTCAATAACAAAGGTGAAATAGTAAAACATTTATTGCTGTACAAAAAACTTGTGTAAGAGAGCACTAAATTTACTTTTTAACTAGCATGTATATAACCAAAAGCTAATGCAAATGTTAATACAAATTATTTTTGTTTATCTCGGAGTACCTATTTATTACTTTTTAAGAATAAATTACTCATAGAAATAAAAAAATCGGAAAATATTATAACTGAAGCGCATTTTACAAGTTCTCTCAAAATGTACATTCGCTTTGGTTTATTAGTAGTCCCTTCCTAAAGACTATATAGATTGGCTAATTAAGTAGTCTGTAAGCAATACTAAGTAATGCCATCAACCAATTTTTCCTTACATAAAATATCAATAACTTTTTGAAGGAATAACATATTTTACAAGCTTTTATTTGTTGATGAAATAAACACAAACTCGATGGAGTTGCGTAGTTTTATTACTGACTTATATCGACCACCTTCTATCTCCGTGATCAGACCATAAGCATCTTCTATCACAAAGTGCTCGTCAAGACAAATCACATGAGACCTACTCAATGAGATTATGTTTTATTATAACTGAGTTCCGTCGAATATTTCCCGGCTCCATCATCAAAACAGCTCACTGATACACATAATATTGTATTGTCATCTGATTTACACAAGTATGCAAAATTTCATCTCTATCGGTTGAAGATAACTGGTTGAGTTACAAGATTTGACCTAAACAAACATTCATACTTACAAGGTACAAGCTTGTAAAATTGTACCACTTTTCAGATTTGACAATGGATCACATAATTTACATATGTGGACTAGTTGGCCTAAAAAATGTGAAAAATATTGTAAGTTCGGTTGGTTTCAAGTATGAGTATACAACTAGATATTGTTATCTGTATTCGATAGAAACTTGTACTGGGAGATCGTGGGAAGGAAGATATAGGCAGTTAGTCTTATATTTATTTTTATTGCAGTGTTGTGTCGCGGTGCGGAAGCGATGGCCTTTTTATAAACCCTCCAGCGACATTTCTGCGTATTATTTTGCGTGGCCTTACGTCAAAAGCGATACTTCCGTCGCCGCCATCATTTATTATTTAGAAAACTTTAGTAAACCTAGTCGTTAGCGTGAGATATTTTTGAACCGTCGGCGACGTGTGAATTACGTTTGATTGGCTGAGCCAGGGAACGTAGAAGCAGATGGAAATGATACTAGAAAAACAAGTTATTGTAATTAAAAAAAAAGTAACAGACACGACTCCATTCATGAACATGATATATACATGAACCATCAACTGGTATACATAGTTTTTTGGGGGCTGTGAAATATGAGAGCAGAAAATCCAAATTAACGGTACCAAAACATACAATGTTGGTCATAAATAACAGATTGCTACTTAACATATCAACTATTTAGAAGAGTAACGTAAGTTCACTTACTTCTATTTTATCATTTGTTGCTTTGGTGCACGCGGGAAGAAACATTTGCCATGAAAAAGCAGTATCTGCCTTGGAAGAAGACAAATTACTCAATTTTACGTCATAATTTTCGTATGTAAATACGTCCATTTCAACATTACGCAAATAAGTAATCAAAATGTCAAAATGTTGCGATTGTTCGGTAGTTGTGTTTAAAGATAACAAACACTTCATATCACTTTCTGAACAAAAAATGGGATTGTTATTATTTCAGACAGTTTGCTCCTAATTCTTGTTTACAAATTTTCAAGCTACGCTATTTGCCTCTATACATGGAAGCATGATAGAGATGGAAGACACAACTGTAAATTTTTCTAGATATTCTGTAATGAAAAATTGTAATACTATAAAATTGTATATTATATCAACGGCTAACTTTCATAAGATTCTAAGCTCCTGAACAGAACTGAAATCTCTTTCATTGATTCTCTGCAATGCGTTTAGGTTACGTGTTAGATCAACATACAAGTGCTAATGGAGAAAATAAAGCACGCATAGTAGGAAGGGGCCATCGATTTGTAAACATGTGGGCTCTATATGCCCACATAAAAAACCAATTTAACTTAATAAGCTACCTATTTAAATTTTTCTACTGATTCAATTAATCATATAAAAAATAAGAATTCGGCCTTTAGCAAATCCCAACTTACTCGTATTTACAAAAAAAATTCTCTTGATTAGACTCTAAGTAGGTATATATTGCAATTTTTCCCAGCCCTTTTCTTTATAATAGGTAGTAAAGTATATTTCAAAACAAAACAAGTATCTAGTATTTGCGAAATTGATTATAAAGAAACAATAATTTTGACGACCTCCGTGGAATAGTTGGTCACCATGCTAGTCCGCCACCCAGAAGTCCCGGGTTCGATCCCCAGTCAGAGTGAGTTGGAAAATGACCTTTTTCAAATGGTACTGGGTCTTGGATATTTATCTTTATCTATATGTAAGTATTTGTTATAAAATATTGTATCATTGAGTTAGTATTATCCCATAACACAAGTTCGAACTAACTGTGGGGCTAGCTCAATCAGTATTATTTGTCCCTATATATATTTACATTTAATGAACCAACATATAAATTTAATTTTCTTGATTACGGAAAAATTAAATACATACCTAACTAGGTAACATTATTTGACGGTAAATATATTACCCTAATACAGAACAACATAAAAACATCAAACTATAGAGCGCTCATACCAATTTCTTTTTTCAACTAAAATAAACATATGCCACACTGGTATATCACCATAATAACGAAATCTAGAAAATATGAAAATAAATTTTGAAAGACAAAAATAAAAATTCTAAAATTATATTTCAAGTTAGAATTCCCGTCAATATTAGATGAACCAACCACAACGAAAAAAAAAAGTAAAAAATGTCTCGGGAGGCAGGATACTCGTACACTGCATCCTTTAAAAAGGTTTTCCTGAAAATGTATCTCGCTTTTCTTTTTAAGTGCACCATTTACATCGCACATGGTCGTGAAACTTTTGCGATTTCAAAAATATAAGGCATCCTGCATACTCTAGACAGGAAGGTTAGGTACGTACTTATTCTGAGTAAATAAAAGTCCTTTTACAGGCACTCGCGAGCAAGCGCGTGCGCTTAATGGCATTTATACGACGAGGGGACTGATACTTTTAACCATATGAGTGTGAAACTACGACATTACATTAATATGTTAGTGACCCAGACACTGATGTTAAATTTAATAAGCGGCATCAATCTATTAATAACAATCGGTCTCCCGTAGCATGTTGAAGGAGCACAAGATAAAGTAAGGGGCACTTTATCTTGTGCTTCTTCAACATGCTGGCACTTCGACAGTTGTGACAAAGGCGCAACTGTCAAAGTTCAACACTCACCGTTTTAATACAACAAATCTTACACGCCGCAAAGCCATGACGCTCCCTGACAAATGCTTTTATCTTTGAGTTTATTTCACCTCGTAGTGTAGTGACGATGAGTCAGAAATAGACAACTGACGTAAGTGATCAGGTAGCCAAAAATTATGATCGGATCGGTAAAGGTCATTGTCTCAGTCTGACCAACTTTTATGGCGGAACGGTCTACAACATCAACTTTGTATAAAATAATACGTAGAGAATGGTGTCGACTTTAAAAAAATTAAGACCAGCGTAAAATCAGTAGTCTAAAACCAATATAGTCAGGAAAGGAATTTCGTTCAGTTGAAATTTCAGTTATGTTGTTAAACGTGCCATCATTCCAGTCAAAGTTTCAATTAAGTGCAATAAAAATATTAGTTTAATTAAAAGTATTAGAAATTATATTTTTCGATCGTTAAGAAAGCTAGATAAATACTAATAACAAACATATGTTAATTCTTAATACGAGTATATAACAGTCTTCTTCAGCCCATTATATATTATATAACAGTATTCAGCTTTATTGAGCTTGTATATTTTAGTTTTATGTTTAAAACTTTAGTATCTCCAATAATTTTGAGCTGAAAACCTTTGCTGTCCTTTTTTCAAATAATTAATAAAAAGTTTTCTTTTTTTTTGCTCACCGTACAATAATGTGAATGTGGCTGAACATGATACTTGGTACAGCTGTTCTGAATAAACAAGCCACAAACACTTTTATTTACTCTATCACATCACATTATTTTTCATATTGATGTCTCGAGTTAAATAACTTAATTACTATTAGTGGTTCGCCGCGAACTGAGACCTCGCGATTATTATTCCAAAATACGAAGAGAAACACATTTGAATGTCCCTTGAAATAGTCGATTTAATGAAATAAAATTAATTAAACTGAGTACTTATGTATATATATATATATATATATATATATGTGTGTGTGATATGTGTGTGTGTGTGTGTGTGTGTGTGTGTGTGTGTGTGTAATTGAAGTTTTGGTATCGAATAAACATCCAACAACTTCATCTATATAAAGAGATATAACTGTTATTTACTCTTCGGTAATTTTTCATTTCAGGTTATAAGTCAATATCTCAAAAATTGGTTAAACAATTATGATATCAAATATACTTACATGAGTTATCTTGTAAAATTTTAAGTTTCATTCTAACCTGATTAATAGTTTTAAAGTTAAAGAGCAATATTTATTTTCACCAAAATGCGTATATCTCAAAACCGACTGACCGATTTTGATGCCCAATGAACTTAAAAATTCTATGAATAGTATAATATAATATTTTCCTATTCCTGAAATATTATAGTGCAAAAAAAATCTGCAAAAAGACAGTGAAAATATGTATATACGTAGTAAACATTACAGAAGAGAGTTAATAAAATGGTGGAAAACACCCTAGGAGGACGCGCCGGAATGTTCGACCATCGATCAATGTCAAACTTATTCATTTCACCACCTCTGCTCCGCTATTATCCGACAAAACGGGCTTCGAACTTTTATTTATTATATTGGTATTCGGGAAATTGAATGATTAGCTTGAATGACCACATTTTGGATCGATTCCCAAAGTTTACGGCGCCTGAGCAAAAATGCTAATGTAACAGGTGAAGAAAAAAATGAACGGAATTTTCATTCAATGTCGTATAGTATTAGGAAAATTTTCCTTTGTGTTCATCTTGCAGGTTTTTTTTTTAAATTTGGATATGTCGTTTCTTTCGGGAATTCATGTTCATAAAAAAAAAACTGAGCGAATTTATCGCGCTGCTATTTCCTACCGTGACAATCTTCTTGGAAACAAACTTTCCCTTATTTAAGATTCAGATAAACATGTATTATTTCGTTGATAGTACAAGGTTATATGAATTTAAACATGTAGTAGTTCGTTTTTAATATTGATCATAAAGCTATTTACCTACGAATACCTATTAATTTTTTTATTAAATTTGCATTGTTATATAGTAGAGAGTAAGAGATCATTGAAATATTAGTGTTTTTATTTAGAATAAGTTTGTATTTTTAAGTAATGTTTGACAAAGAGTCGGTGATTAGGTAACTTTGGTTTCCTAACAATTTTTGAGCTCGTTCACTAGTGAGTTTTATTTTATTGAAACCGTCACCACTATATATTTTCGTTATTTTCTACCGCTAAGCAAATGGAAATATTTAATATCCACGTCTACTTGAGAAGTTCAGATAATCTTGACATTACATTAGTTAATTTAAGCCTAAAATTAGGCTAGATGTCCAACTTTCCTGCATAGTTAGCGAGACTGTTCTTTTTACAGCATTTTATTGAGCATTCCGACCGCACGACCCGCAAACCAATAAGGAAGAAAAGGTGTTTATGAAGTTTTCCAATCAGAAAGTGCATTACAAAACTTTTCCATTTCAAAGAACTGAACTAGGTACATAGATTTTCAAATTGCATTGACAGACATTTTGTAATACGTTTATACCTAATAAAAATCCGATTTTGTAAAGTCATGCCCCAGGGATAGAAAGATGTATAATTGGAAAATAAAGCTGTCACTGTACCAAACAAATTACTTATATCCCACAAGATTTAAAATTAAATTTATGATCAAATTTAGAAACAAGTAGAAACAAATATCAAACAAGTACTTCGTTCAATGCCTTCATCAAAACGTTTGTGACAAACTAATTAACATTATTAAAAGACCTTAACAAATTAAAAAGCTTTAAACGGGAAAGCGGGAATCCACTGCCTGGCTATTTAAGTATAAAAAATAAGGCCCTGAATGTCTATATCAAATAATTATCGAAACAAAACACCGACTTCAACACAAAACTATACAACCACCTGAACTATACTGTAAATTTCTATAAACCACCTGACCAGTATTTCTAACAAAAAAGGAATTTTCGAATTGGTCCAGGCATCTTTAAGTGATCGGGAAAAATAAAAACATATATATATATATATTCGCATTCATATCCTCCTCCTTTCTTGAAGTCGGTTAAAAGTATTTTTAAACCAATGTCCCTAATTTTGAATGTTTAACAAATGAGCGTTTTGAAAAGAGGGCCAAGTACTGATCTATCCGATGACCTTCAGTTTAAATCGGCCTTATGCATTCATGACTCTCCATCTGATATAGCTGGAAAATTACTGTAACACACGACATTTTACAAAAGGAGATAAACGGCCCAGCGTGGGAGATGACATGTGCCTAATTAATGTTCATCTCATGTGAATGCTGCGGATTGAAAGAGATTATTTGGGTTGAACGCGTATGTTCAAAGGGGTCCGGCGGATTCAAAGGAAATTGAACGCTTTTTGCAATTAATGGTTGTGTAAACTGAAGATCATTTAATCTAAACATTGGGGATATCGTAAGCTTTCTAATTAGCAGACTCATAAAACAACTGTGGCATATCAATGAATATACAATTGACGACCTGTATGGCATAGTGGTCAACATGCCACGCTGTCACACCGGAGCTCCTAGGTTCGATCCCCGGTCAGGTCAAGATTGAAAATGATCTTTTTTCAGATTGACTTGTTATAAAATATTTATCTATATGTATATGTATTTGTTATAAAATATAGTAACGTTGAATTAGTACCCCCAAAAAACAAGTCTTGAACTTACTTTGGGGCTAGATATTTATATACTAGGTATTTATCAATAACTCTTACTAATCGCATCACAGATTTTGATAATTCCTGTTTTAATTACTAAATTACAGTATGTGCAGCAAATACATCAATAAGCATGGAGATTTGTCTGTAAAAACGCCTTTAATTAAACTTGCCGTTCATAAAATATACCTATTTGTTCACTCAACAGCAAACATTGATTTAGTTACCTATATTGTAATTTACAAAGTACTTATTTTGTGGCTTCTGTTTACAACCGTTCTGGCAATACTTATTACAATTTGAAGGCCATGACTATCCGACGGGCAAAATAACATAGGTATAATAGTCACTAGTCACTTGCTAGTTTTTACTCGATTACGATTAAGCCAAAAGTTAGATTATGATGTGTTTTGCCGCTATGTACTCGTATGTATTTATTTATTGCAAGAACATATTGTTGCCAAAGAGAGAGTTATGTGTTTGCCCGCTATGTATGTAAGTATATATTCATGTATGTATATTCATCTCTTTCCTCGTATCTTTAAAGATATCAAACGAGACCTTAGCAAATGTGGTATCGCCGGAAGCGTCTTGGCTGTCCGCTGGTTATTGTTGCTGCTGCTGGTTGGTTGTTGCTGGTAAATTTAATATGTTACATCATATTAAGTTTACTGTGGCGCCCACTACACGCCATAAAGTAATCTAGAAATTAAAAGAATGAATATTCTTTTATAATACTTATTCCTGCTTTTCCATTCGGTGTGATCTTATAACTATATCATTAAAATGTGAATGGTTGTACTAGTATGGATTGAATATGGATTACAAAATTAGCGTCAAAAACAGATTGAAAGAATAATGTTTGAGTGGATTCCGGATTCCGTGGCCAACCTTGGCCTGCGGCCAGAGATCGACAAGATATTCCTAAAGCCGTACGTTTTGACGCCCAGTGCCGTCGTGTCACTACCACTTTTGGGATTCATGACACTAATTATGCTCGGCAATATCATATTATTTTTAATTAATATCGCATTTCTAGATATTACCTTAACGTTCTAACACAATTAATCAGTATTTATAATACATACTTACTAAAAAATGAAAACGTGTAATTTATTCAAAATTAAGATTAAAGTCAACTTTTTTTTTTATTTCTTTTTTTTTTATTTGAAATAAGTAAAGTATAGAATATTTTTATTATCGGTTATTATATAAAAAATAATATGCAACATAAGTACAGAATGTTTTTTATACCATTCCCCCTCCCAAAGTTTATTTTATTCACTGAAAACAGTAAATAAAATGCACTTTTACTTACTATTTTGATGTTTGAATTTAGAACAATTTACACTTAATTTTTGTAATTTTTCCAATTTAAATGTCCACTTTAATTAATTTAACCTTATTTTTCTTCATTAAATGTCTATTTTCGCCTTAATTTTTCAACCGACTTCCAAAAGAGGAGGTTATCAATTCGTCGGAATCTTATGTTTTATATAAATGTTGATCGATTTATTCGACCGTTTGTACCGATTTAGAATATTCTTTTTTTTTTAAAGGGAATACCTGTCAGGTGATCCCATATTTTTTTATTAAAGCCGGTTGTGTAGTTTGGTGTTAAAGTCGGTTTTTAGTTTTGAATATTAATTCTCGTAGTCATGGTATAAAGTATAGTATGCAATTCTTGAATAAAGCGGATTTACATCGAGGGCCATGAATCACTCGCATTGCTCAGGATTCTAACACTTGAATCACACTCTACGCTCGTCATTCAATCATCATGAATCACTCCCTATGGTCGTGATTCAGTCGTTAGAATCCTTCACCTGCTCGTGATTCATCTATGGCTCTCGAAGTAAATCCGACCTTTATTCACTAATTGCATAATATACTATTTTTCTTCTAGTGTATACATATCACCTCTATTTATTAATAATATGTCTTTACCTATGAAATTGCCGTTCTGCAGTACTGGCCATTTCAAATCAAAATATTTTTTGTTTGGCTAAGAATTCTAATTTCAAATAAATTTTATTTTATAAACATGAAATTCTTTTTCCAAAAGTAGTCATTTGTTTAGTGATTAGTGTTACATTTTCATCGCATTTCAATCTTTTTCGTCATCATGGATACGTTAAAAATTCGAATAATTATGGAATATGTGTACCGTCGTGGCAGCAACGCGGCACAAGCGGCACGCAACATCAACGACGTTTACGGAGCTAACACTACAAACCAACGCACCACCTGTTATTTGCTCGCTTCCGTTCTGGAAATTTCGACCTGAAAAATGAACCTCGCGGTCGTCCGAGGACTTTGGTCGACAATGACGAATTAAAGGCGATTGTGGAAGCTAATGATACACAATCTACGGCTGAATTAGCAGCAGCTTTCGACGTTAGCGTCAATACAATATTGGTCCATTTGCGTCAAATTGGCAAGGTAAAAAAGCTTGACAAATGGGTGCCCCACGAACTCAATGATTGCCAGCGCGAAGTACGCGTCGAGACGTGCCTTGCACTGCTAAACAGACACATAAATGAAGGAATTTTGAACCGCATTGTTACCTGCGATGAAAAATGGATTCTGTTTGATAACCGTAAGCGCTCAGCAAGTTGGTTGGATCCTGGTTCAGCACCTAAACAATGTCCTAAACGAAAACTTCACCCTAGAAAAGTGATGGTCACTGTTTGGTGGTCTAGCGCCGGTGTGATTCATCACAGCTTCTTACCAAACGGGGTGAGCATTACTGCAGATGTGTACTGTGAAGAACTGAACACAATGATGGAGAAGCTGGCACATGTCCTACCAGCATTGGTCAATCGCTCCTCTCCGCTGCTCCTGCACGACAACGCGCGACCTCATACTGCACAGCAGACGGTCTCCAAGTTGCAAGAACGGGGGTTGGAAGCTCTCCGTCATCCGCCCTACTCACCAGACCTTGCGCCTACAGACTACTACTTTTTCCAGAATTTGGATAACTTCTTGGCGGGAAAAAAATTCAATATCCGAGAGGCAGTTCAAAATGCCTTTAAAGAATTTGTTGCCTCCCGTCCAGCTGATATCTTTAAGAAGTGCATCAATAAACTGCCACTGCGTTGGCAAAGATGCGTTGATTGCATGGGTGAATACTTCGATTAATACAAATAAAAAATACATGAAAAAAATTCGTTTAAATTTTCTCATACAAAACGGCAATTTCATATGTAAAGACCTAATTTATTTAAATATAATAATTTATCTTTATCTGTAAGTGAATGTTTATTTTATTGAGAAACATCAAAAATCTTTAACCATACATCCATATTGGAAGCAAGTTCAGTTAGCCCATGATACTTATAAATAACTTTCCCCGAGAGACACTTCAGAAATATGATTTCTTTTTCACCTTCCTTAATAAAGCGCGATCAGAAACATCGGAACTTTATTTTTGTATTTTGCAAATGTTTCATGGCTAAGGTTTCTTGAAGGATAAAAAAGTATCACCAAATAAAAAATGTCATATAGAACTGCTGTATCTGGGCCTGGAAGTAACGTAATTAATTCATTTTGTTATAGAGCCAAGCCATGAGAATCGTGCGCACTGTGGGCCAGGCCTTCGAAGTGTGCCACAAGATGCAGACCAACAACCCGGACCAGCCCGTGCCCTCCACCTCCTCCGTAATCGACGAGCCCATCACCATCGACCAGGCTAGCAACGCACCTCCCACTAAAGGTCCTAAAATTAACCCGTCAACGAAATATATCATCATTTCAGTATTATCTGGTGTAACCCATGAACCTAAAATGCAAAACTGAATTCGTTAATTGAATCTCCACTACAATTTCCGCTGAAGCCACGACATCAACGTCAAGCGGGTGCCATCAGCATATGTTAGACAAATTCTAAGCGAGTTACTTGTTATAGAAACGCTTCGCCGTCGCTAGACACAAAATGTCGTGGCCTCTTCCAGTACCGGTTACAAATTGAAAAATATATCGGTTAACTCTAACTAAAGTACACCAAGACGATTTCACTCAAAGCAATTTCTTCACATTGGGACACAGATTTATTTGTTTGAGACAAACGACAAAATACAAAGCCTTGATATAAATCGTTGTTATGTTTCCAATTTAAATAGAACATTCATATTTGAACGGGTGTGAGAGGAAGTTGATATCTGTTCCATCTCCATTTCAATTAACGAGTATTTTTACAGTATTTTAATTAAACTGGTTTCGAATCTTCTTGTGTTCTGTAGAAATGTATATGTTTGGCACTCTATGGAGTTGATTCGATCGGTGTACGACTATTAGTGGACAATTCAATTATCGCCGCGGCGGACTCCAGCTGCAATCCAAGGTCTTCTGTTTAATTGCTAATCCTGAACCAATTGCTGCTGTTCGCGATATACCTGTGTTGTAACGGGTCTTACGTACTTAGATGTATCTGCGACCGTAAGCTAAGCTACAATATTGTTCTGCGATTGTTCATATTGGCACAGCGAAGGTGTAATTTAGTTGACATATAACATACTTGTTCTCATTGGGAATTTTACAAATGTTATAAATTTTAAATTAGGAACGCCTAAATGTCATAGAATAATATTTGGCGTAAATCAAAAGGACAGCAGATGGTCGTTATATTTGATGCAGACATGTTATTGGAGGGATTACGTTATTCGGTTTTAGTGTCGTTGACGTCAAGTTAACGACACGTCTCGGCTCGGCCGGCAATGAAGCCGTAGAGTTCGGCTTTCAGTTTATTTCATAGCTCACGATTGCGTCGGTCAGCAGTAAAATATAGGAGTGGTTTAGTGATGTGCTGCTTTGAATCTCGGTCACCTTAATGGGATATCTCTTTTATAGATAAATATCGCACGAGATAGATAAACAAAGTATTATTTTTCAACTGGTTATATGTATAAATTTTTAATGAATTTATTTTTTTCTCAAAATACAACGTTCTTAACAATGGTTCATCGTTTCACTAATCCCAAATTGTTATGAAATATCCCAGTGGTAACGATTCTCTTTTTCCGCGAGCCGTGGGCGGCTTATAATTAGCTTTTATGTATTGTTTTATGACATCCGACGCAACGTGTAGGTAACAGCTGTTTTAACGTACAACGTCATAATTTTACAGCCTATACATTGATCTATACACGTTTTCTCTGCCAATGTCAATCACTTTATAATAATCAAAACTGACGATAATTTTTTACAATGTACTCGTAGTAGTAGTAGTAGTAGTAGTAGTAGTAGAAACTAAACAGACATGAAATCGTTGTTTAGTATACGAGATTGCTATACAACTAAAACACAATCGAAAAGGGTTCAGTTTACAAAACAGCTTCCTTTGGGAAATTATAGATTGAGATATTTTAGGGTTGAATACCAGTTGCTCATTAGTGAGCTATGATATCAATTGATTCGAAGAAATAATTACGTCAATATTTTGTAAAAGTCTACGTCAAACGAAACAATTCATGCTGGTTCGAAATATTAAAATATTTCCTTTCGATTGAACTTCTCCCATCCCCCAGGAGGTTTATGGAAAATAACGATTATACTTAGTTCTTCCGGGGAGTATAAAATGATGATTACATGCCAAATATTATTCTGTGGCAGTTTTTCAAACGAAACAATATATATAGCGAATAACAAAAGAGTGTTAAACCTGAACACAAAATAGCGCCTAATTCAATCAACAGAAGTGGCATCAGAATGCGGTGCTTCCGAGTCAGGCGCTGCTTCCACATCCAAGGCGCCTGTGGAGGAGGGAGCGGTGGGAGGAGAGGAGCAAGCCAGACCTACGCACTTAGAGCTGTTGCCGCCACCACCCAGGAAAGATGGGAAGAGATCGCCTCAGGTTAGAAACATTAAATATCGTTATACAGGTATCCTTTTACTCTCCAAAAATGATACGTGTGTCACACATATATCATTTTTGGAGAACAAAAGTTCGAAGATCGCAGCCTGGCTCCGAGCTAACAACTAAAGATGAAACTGAAAAGACACTATTAGTACGATAAGGTAAAATAGAAAAATCCTTCTCGGTCCATGACGATGTTTCAATAGTTTTGATTGATATTTTAAATGAAGCATGATGCCATCCACATCAAGAATCGTTACACAAAACAAGCACATGAGAATTTGAACTAGAGTGTGTCAATAATCGACTGAATTTCTTTGCAGTTTCTATAGTAGGTGTTGCTAAGTTATTGGAGTACGATACGAGTATATCTAGAATGACGGGATCATGTCCATCTCTTTTCGGTCCCGAACTGAACTCATACACTTCACATATTTTGTAATGAAACTCTTCTTCCACGATTCACAAACATTATAATATACATACACATAGACACATATGCCAAAATATGTATTGTAGAAGAAACACATGAATCAGTAGCAATAAATTCTTCCTAAGTACATCAGCTAATTTTAATAGGTATCAACCATGAACGCCCAAGGGTAATATTGTTCAAAGAAATTCTGAGAATTGATTTCTTGGTTATTGTTTATGTTACCGCGACCGTACTTTACACAACTTTACCTACTTTATATTTAAAGGCCCAAGGGCGGTGTTACAATCGGTATTAACTTATACGTTTAGAACTTTTATTCTTTCTCGGTAAAATGCTTTACATATAATTGAAAAGCTTTTCTACTAAAGTAGCCATTTTTCGCAAATGTGCGTAGAAAAGCTCCACGTGCTTAAATTAAACTGTAAACAGAAGTTCATAAAATAGTTTGAAGGGCTACCTATAGAGCTTGGTAAAGACAATTTTTTAAATGATATCTCCGATTCCTGTCGTATGATTAATTTCAAATGCGGGCAGCACTGGACCCCGAAAAATTCATGTATCCCCTTAATCCATCGATGCATCAGGTTGGATATCCTACCGTCAATGAGTTTGATGTGACACGACGACAGATCTATTCCGTTTGATGCTCACTCTTGAATCCTAACCAATCGAGACCGTCAATCAGTGTTCGAAAACCACCTATCGCTTCAAACGTACCTTTTAACCTACAGAGATAGTGATGAGTTGATGACCTAGGACCTGCAACACACATTACTTTCCTTCAACCTAAAAAGCCTCGTTCGATCCCCGAATAGACAATCAGGGAGCGTCAGCGAAGATGCTGAAAACAAATCGGTATTCCTAAATGAGGTCTTAAGTTTTCCGTTACTTTTTAAGATATTGTTAACTTACCTTTTTTGTTGGACCTGCGGTACAATTTCACGTAAAGAACACTTTTGTGTGCCATTTACAGATTTAAAAAATACCACCGTCTTCAAAGCCAAACTACACAACCGATTTCAAAAAATTTCTACGGGACCACTGACCAGCATGCCCTTTCAAACAAAAAAAGGATTTTCCAAATTGGTTTAGGCGTATTTGAATAATCGGGGAACATACGTAAAAGCATAATTATATCCAATCGAATTCATAACCTCCTCCTTTTCTGACGCCGGTTACAAAAATCTCTGAATTTCATCAAACATTACCATTTTCTGCGGAAACACTCCTTATATTAGTTTTACCTCCTTAGATGTTATAATTTTATGCTTGAAAAAATTGACTAGGCTTTTGGTGTTTCTAGATCTTTATATTATCAATTTTGAATTTATTTGAATAACTCTAGCTGGATTCCCAATAACCAATTTCGTGAACGTATTGAACTAGTGCGTTTGATCTATCTATCTTCTATCAAATGGCCATCCGTTGCGGTATGCTGTGACACGGCACAGCTGAGATAGAAAAGGAACATGTGGTCCAACTAGCCTTGTGTGATTGTTTCGTCAGCGCTGGGCCAAACCACCGAACTATCTCCATTGGATAGATTTAGTTATTTAGAGCTTTCTGCGTTGATAGAATTCTCTCGACACGTAATTCAAGGACTGTCGTATCTATAAAATACAACCAATGCAGAAAGGCAACTGTTAAAGTTTGACTATTAAAGTTAAGTTAAATAAATAGTTTATTCAGTACTTAGGTTTACAATTTTCTGAGTGTCTATGGGAATCACTTTTAAGCATGGATATGCTTGTGTTAGTGATTGTTATTATAGATTGGATGGGTTTCGTAAATTTTTATTCTTTTCATGTCACTTACATATATGCACTGTAATTGTAATTTAGGTGCGTTAATGTAAAGTTAGAAAAAAAAAGAGTAAGATATCTGAACGGAACAAAAAAAAGATAACGGAAAACGGAAACTGGAAAAAATATTTTATACAAGTTTACTAAACATAGAATCAAAGAAAAATTTAAGATTAAAGAAAATAATATTACTATGTATATTTTATTATATAAGTAATATTACTGTATAAAAAAATAATTAACATGACTATATCAGTACGTATCTAATTTAATTGCAATTAGAATATTTTATCTAAAATTGCTTAGGCAACGCTTCACTTAGCTTTCGCCAAAAACTATATAGTTCTTCCTCTTATATTAAGAGAACTAAAAAGAATTCTAGGTCAATGGCCAAAAAATTCAAAGAGGTTACACCACGCATCCATTTCATTTTTATACCCCTACGTCACACATCTTACTTGTCGGTACGACGTATCCCGATTCACTTTTACATCATAACTCTCGACATGTGGAAAATTGCAATGTCCTCGAGCAGCGGTGCGAGGGCAAGCCTTTGCCTGTGACGTCAATTGCGGTTTGACTTTGACCATACTCGTAGTATGAACTTCAGTTCATTTCAATGCAATTTTACTTGCTCGTATAATTTTGTTGGACACTTTACCTAATTAAAATAATTAATTAAAAAATAATCAAATTTACGAAATTAACTCTTTTTATAATTTTTTTTTGTAGTCAACATAGATGCCACATGTCAACTTTCTAGGTCATATGGAAGTAGGTTGCCTTTTTGATGATGAATAAGTGGTCAATCACCTTTTTCGGGTTTTTTACACGGTATTATATCTAAAAGTGTTTAAGCTACATTATTGAAATTGGATTCGAGATGAGCTAGACAATTTAAATATATGTGGAAAATTTCATGTATTTAGGTTAAATAGGTTTCGAGTTGAGACAGGCTCATTAGAAGCTCGATATGGTTTGTGTAAATATACACACGGCTGCTGTGTCGCCAGTTTCTTTTTCTTTACTTGGCTCTGACACGCTGCCGCGTGTCTAGATTATTAGTGATTAGCGCTTGATGATTACATTTGATATTATTTTATGTTTGTACAATTAGGTGGAGTGACTAAAATAGCACTTTTTGTATTTTTTGAAGTACCCGCAGGTCATTTGTAACTGAAATTGAAAGCTACTTAAATCAACACATCATACACTTGACATTTGTGAAAATGCATTGTTCTCGAACGATCGACGATTGCGAGCTGCGAGCCTGTGACTGACGTCGATAGTGGTTTGACTTTGACCGTGTATTGTATGAACTTTAATTCGCGCGGGATATACTTACTTAGCTGCGCTTCAAGATAAAGAATACAAATTCTGATTTATATTGAGTTCTTCTATGCATTATAACAAGGTGCAAATAAAGCCGTAGGTCACAGTTATAACTGCTAGATAATAGCCGATAAGCCATGTCATATGCTTTTATATTGGAGATGCTATTAATAAATAATGCTTTAAAGTAGCTTTACTGTATAAATACTGAAAGGCAAACGAATATAGAGCATACAAATAAAAGCTGAGAATTCGAAGAAAAAAGACGTTTTTTTTTGAATGACCACACTCTCCGAAATTGTGTTTTCTGTTAGTTCAGCATACACAACAACCTCAAAGCGATTTGAATTGGACCATCCTATTTCTGATGAATTCAAATTCACGCGATTTTACTTTTGCCTTGTGTAATCAATAATATTGTTATTGCAAATCTGGAGGCGAATTCTGCCTGAAGCAAGAAGCACCTGTTTTTGTTTACGCACTGATCTGTTATAGATACTGTTATGATCTGTAATGGCAGTGTTTTTATTGCCAGCTTTTACTTAACTTGCAATTTTTATTTGTTTGTTTGTTCCGGTCAAATCTTGCTAGTCGTACATCTTCATGAACCTTATACTTCGTGTCTCTGCATGAATGCCATATTTCAAATCAATATCTAAAATGTTGCATACATGTTAATCGGTTGAATGCAAAATGAAATGAAATGATAAGTCTAAAATACTGTTCAAAAATGTTAAAAAAATAAACTTACTTGTTAGTCTACCAATGTTTTCAATTTAAAATTATGATTTGACACCTGTGGCACAGAAGTAAAGTTGAGATAGGTATATAAATGTCACCGTGTTTTTTTGATTGCAAACATCAATAGTTTATAAACTACCGCGCGAGATTATAAACTCTCAATAAATTGTGATCTGTATCGTACTGCTTACAATATAACGTACTTACAAATTTACAATAGTTTATAATTTCTCCACGTCAAATTGTCAAATTTTGAACGTTCAGACAGTGTTCACAAATTCTCCGATGTTATATCACTCGTAAAATTTTAAGTTGTCCCTCATTGGTCGTTCTTGGCGGTACCTCGTTCTCGACGACTTATTTATCACTAAAACCGAGTATCATTTTCTACACGAAAAACTTTTAATCACCATTAGAAACCGTTTGGCGACCAACGAATGACAGCTACATATTACATCACGGGCACGTGACGTTTTGAACCCCTCAAGGTGCGTTCCAGTTGCGTCTAGTCGCATTCAAGTATGATGTTAGCTCACAATTTGATGGTTTGACGCGGAGAGATTATAAACTATCGTAATTTAATACGTTTTATCGTAATGCTCACATTACGTTTACTTGTACATATTTAATTAAGCGTTGTGTACAGAAGTATAGAAGTAATAAAAAATTTATGAGTTTAGTTAATTATTATACAATTTTGGAGGATCAAATAAGTTTATTAATAGAAATGAAATATATAAAATGTAGGTACTTTTTCCATAATTCGTAAGATTCAAAACTAGGCAGCCAGTTAAAAGGGTTAGTTTCCACAATCACCCCCAATTTCCGCGGCGAGTCCGAACAAACCGAAGCCCAGTAGACCAATCAGTTTGTTTATTTGCCGCAGCAAACATAGGAAATCACACGTTGGTATTCGTTTGTTCTTCAAAACAAATACTCCATATATTATAAACTCTACAGTATTTTTTGCTGTTTGGGCAAACAAACATAAACCCAAATAGCAAAAAAATACTACATACATCATAATGTATTTTGAGATTGTGCATAATTTGTTTGTAGATTTATGGCTTACTATCAATAAGAAGCTTTAACGCCTTTTTTGACATTGAAAGACCAAGAAAACATATATTTTTACTATAACGGTTTATCAAACGTTTGTATTTTAGGGTGAAAGTTGACCTTCTTCCCGCCGCACAGTCCCGTATCTTTAACTTTCTTATTAATATAAAAGAATGCTTGTAAATAATCTTAGAAAAGTAACAAAGTCTAAAATAGACCGAACGAGCCATTCCTTTCTCTATAGATAAGGCTTCGAGCCTATAAATACATTTAAATTGCGTTTCCACGACGACTGTTAATTTCAAAATGAATACCGGAAGATTAATCTTTGCGAGCTTGAACAATCGTTACGCATAATTCATAATCAATGTTAGGCATATTTCTTAGATATAAATACTTTTAGGGATAATAATTAATATGATGTTTCTATGAGAACTTTACGAAAGTATAAAAGGAAAAAAAACCCTAAGGTTCGTAAGCCCGAACCGACTAGTTAGAGAGGCAGCTAACTACATTCCGGAGCACAACCCTCGCCGACTCACCGGCAGACGTCCGAGGCATGTTCTCTCTGATTCCGATGACCAGGTTATGGCTGACATGGTCCAATTCGATACCTCTGCGGCTGAGCAGCCAGAGGAACCTCGCGGTCCGACCCCCCCGCATTCGTCGTAATCGAATACGTAGGCGTAGGAACATTAGCTCGTTCACTAGGTACCGCCCGGCGGTACCTGGACGATATGCGTCCTAAGTAGGCCCTTCTGGCACCGTAGCTTCGGCCCTTCCGGCAAAACATGGGTGTTGTAGCACCCCAAAATTTGCCATAATCCCTAGCGCGCCCAAAGCCGAGGTTTCCCCCTTGGGAGCCCTTTGCGCTGCTGCTAGTAGTATATAAATATAGGATGCCGGGCCTCTGGCCCGCTCCTCAAACCTTGTCCGGGTGAAATAGGAAATGCCGTCCGAGGCAAACTACGTATGTCAATTTAAAAAAAAAATGGTTCGAAAGCAGTAATTTCGCTGATTTAATATTTTACATAATAAACATACAAGTAACGACAATAGTGCATAATTCACTGATAGCAAAATAAAAAATAACCGGCCAAGTGCGAGTCGGATTCGCACACGAAGGGTTTCGTACTTAAATATTTATCTTATTCTGTTTTAAGTTTTTGATGTTATAGCGGCAACAGAAATACACGATCTGTAAAAATAACAATTAATTAGTTAACGCAGTTCATGAAATACTGGTCCTGTGACCATTATTTGTTGTTATGGCGCAACAGTAATATATCATCTGTGAAAATTTCAACTGTCTAGCTATCACAGTTCATAAGACGGTCGGACAACAACAATGGACGGACAACGGAGTCTTAGTAATAGGGTCACGTTTTTAGCCTTTCGGTACGGAACCCTTAAAAATGCCATACCACAGGAATTAGCCACAATGTGATAAATATGAAATCTGGGGCTTCCCTTATCATCGTAGGAGGTCTTTTATGTCTTCCCTTCTTAAAATACGACACTCAAACTATACTGATACTACATATTAATTGGGTTCCTTACCAAAAGAGTAAAAAAGTAGGGCTCCGTACGCTATTAGAGTACGGAACCCTAAGTGCGCGAGTCCGGCTCACACTTGGCCGTTTATTTTGCAATATACAATTTTTATAAGTTGATTCATTTCTTTTTTAATATTTCAGAACCAAATATCTTGTTTGTAATTAATGCTTGATGGACTTACGACCTATCCTGGATACATATACAACATGGAAGGGACATATTCATAATAAATCAAACCACAGGCTATACTAGAACACTATAGTATAATGAAAATAAAATAATAGAAAAAAAAACAAAACAAATTTGCCTCTTCCATACGAAAGTGTGCAGCCGCCCGGCTAATTTGTATGGGAATGTCGAATTATTTGCAGGTTTTTTGACTGTTATTTTAATTTGATTATACTATACGATTTGATTATACGGTCTATACTAAGACCGTGGTTCGATTTATTACGGGTATGTCCCTTCCACATTGTATATTAGAGTTTGATTCTAATGTCGAATTGTCCGATGGAGCCCTCCAATTCCCAATCATGTTGACGGGAAACAATACATGGCATATTTGTTTACCGTCGGCTAACACGCACGTCGATCCCCGGGATATAATGCTAAAATTTATGGTGTTGGCCCTCGCCTCTCCTTTGAATTGAAATGCGCTTTTATTATAACTTTAATTCAAATAACTTTTCCTTCCGTTATAACAAAATTCACTCTGTATATTTGTCTGTGAGTTCAGATTATTAAAAGTTTTGATGTTTGTTATTAATCAATTACGACAAGATAGCAGAATGGATTAGGACAAAATTCCGAATTTAGGTAACTTAATTCCTGGTAAAATTATATTGTCAATTATTCGATGGTGCCAAATGATCATGGCATTTCGAAACAGGTCTTTGTAAACTTCGACCTAAAAACGTATCGACTGTTATCTGAACAAAACTAGTTTAAAAATAGAGACAATATTATTCCATCTGAAAATAGTATCCGACACTCATAATAAATGTTCTCCCACGTTGGATCCAAGAATCGTTGCAATAAATCATATCCATAATATCATCGACTCGCGAATATTACTTGGATCCAACTTCTGCGGTGTTCCAACCTGCTTACCGCATTATCGCCCACTGAGCCACGTTTTATGGACGGGATGGATGATGCCGCATCCAAACTTTATTAATTGATAACTGAGCTTATAAATTATTATCTACACGGTTGCGTATGTATATACTTACGTGTCTAAAAATTTTAATCCTTGTTATTTAATACCTTTTGCTAAGGGACGTGATTTTTTTATTTTTTTTTATTTATTTAACTTCATACACAAATACAAGTGTAATGGCGGACTTAAAGCCTAAGGCCTTATCTACCAGTCAACCAAACGGGTGATGTAGAGAATGACAGGGGTAGTGCAAAACTTGAATAGGTACATGGCGAAAAAAAAGACTATGTCAAAACAATAAACTTCATACAAAAAAATACACGCTATTAAGTATATACTATGATAAACAATACCTACATCTCTCTCTCATCTCAGCGTTTTCCCAGTTGCGTCCTCAGCTGCAATGCTGAGGAGCCCGGGGTCCGCTTTCCGACTTTTTCTTCTCCACTTTGCACGGTCTTGGGCATCCTTGGTTGTAAGACGATTAGCACGCATATCATCTTTGACGACGTCAAGCCAGCACTTCTTCGGTCTACCCCGCCTGCCGGGCCCCGGCGGAGGCGGCATGGCTATACATTTGTTTCCCACGTAGCTTGCCGGCTTTCGTAGGACGTGACCGTACCAGCGTAGGCGACTTTCCTGCAGTTTGTCCGCTATGTCACGGACATGAAGACTGCCGCGGATGCGGGTGTTTCTAACACGATCTCTCCGTGACACTCCGCATATCCAACGCAGCATTTGCATCTCCGTGACACGCAACTCCTGCTTGTGCCGCTCAAGCAAAGGCCACGCTTCACTCCCATATAAAAGAACAGGTCTAATGATGGATTTGTAGACCTGTCCCTTCAACCTAACCGGCATTTTGGGGTCACAAATGACACCAGTCACCTCTCGCCACTTTGCCCATGCGGCAGATATACGGGCCTTGACGTCGGCATCGATGTCTCCGGACGCGTGAAGTACAGATCCCAAGTATTTAAACTGATCCTTACGCTTGACCAAGTCTTCGCCTATGCGTACGGGTGGGGGATCTGTAGCATTGCAAGCCATATATTCAGTCTTCGCCACATTTAGCTTCAGACCACCGTTTTCAAGCGACTCCCTCCACACATTTGCGCGTCGCACCAGTCTCCCTCTGTCCGCATCCGCCAGTGCGATATCGTCAGCATACACAAGCAGCCACGGAGGTTGCTCGTGTGTGTCTCTGATGCTGTCAGACACTTCGTCTAATATCACACTGAACAGGTACGGACTGAGAACCGAGCCTTGGTGAACCCCGACTGTAACGGGGAAGGGTTTGGAGTCACCAACAGCAGTCCTAACTATGGACTCGGAATCGCGGATTATGTCAGTATATATCTCTGGCACCCCTTTGGCCCCCAGAGCCCACCAGATCATCTCTCGAGGAACACAGTCAAAGGCCTTCTCCATATCCAAAAACAGGAAATGGAGAGGCGTATTCTTTGCCCTGTATTTCTCCATGATGACTCTTAGGGCAAAAATAGGGTCCGTAGTGCCTAGGCCGGAGCGAAATCCATACTGACACTCCGAGACTGTACACTCCTGTCGGATCCGAGAGTCTATTATCCTCTCAAAGTGCTTCATGGTGTGGGACATGACCTTTATACCGCGGTAGTTGCTGCACTCTTGCACCGATCCCTTTCCTTTAAAGACTGGAGTAATAATACTCAGCCTCCATTGGTCAGGGATTTTACCGGTGAAGAGTATGCGGTTTAAAAGGTTTGTTAAGATGTCCACACCATGGGAACCCATAGCCTTCCAGGCTTCGATGGGCACACCATCGGCTCCGACAGCTTTCCGGTCCTTCATGCAGCGAAGAGCTGAGTGGACTTCCTCAGGCGTTATTGGTGGCACTAATCCTTGATTTGGAGGGAGATCCGGTGGCTGCACCTCTTTATGCTGCTGGTTCAGTAGCTCGTGAAAATATGAGCGCCATCTCTCCTTCACCGCGAGGTCTTCGCATAAAAGGTTGCCGATAGGGTCTTTAACACAGCGGCACTTGGAGATATCCTGTGCCGCTTTGACCCTGGAACGTGCCAACTTATAGATAAGCTTCTGCCCCTCAGGCGACTCCAATCTATCGTACAATGGCTGTACGTGGTTACGCCTGGCCCGGGCAACGGCTTTCTTAGTGGCCCGTTTTGCAACCCTGTATGCGTCGTGGTCTTCAGGAGATCCGGACGCTTGCCACGTTTTAAAGAGTGCTTTCTTCACCCTTGTCTCCCTCTGGACTGTGTCGTTCCACCACCAAGTTTCCTTGTCACACTTGCGTCCACCCTTTGACATACCCAGCACTGCCTTCGCCGCACCAGTAATTGCTCCCTGAATTTTGTCCCAGTGAAGCTGGATTGGTTCGCCATCGGTTTCGTCGCATTTGTTGCCGATCGCAGTTGCGAACTCTTGGGACTTGGATTCTCCGAGCCGCCACCACTTGATTTGGCGTCGACAGCGCTCAGTGGGCTTGCCCGCAGGCTTAATGCGAAGATCCATGACAAGGAGACGGTGTTGCGCAGTGAGACTCTCGCCGGGTATGACTTTGCAGTTGGTTGCTTTGCCGATATGGTCTCTTCTGGTTAGGAAGTAATCGATTTGGGTAGCGCGTCCCCCGCTCCTGTAGGTGATTAGGTGCTCGGATTTCTTTCTGAAAAACGTGTTCACGATGGCAAGGTCGGCCGCCGTACTCGTTGAGAGGATTTCTCCACCCTCAAACAATACCTACATATACTACATAAATACACTATGATCTATCTGACAGTTTTTGAAGAAAGTGTGCCTTTACCTGTTTCTTAAATGAAAAGCGGGTTTAGCCTTCCGGACATCAACTGGTAAATCGTTCGATAGTTTGATAGCCTGGACGATGAAAGAATTTGTAAAGAACCCACTCCGGTGAACTGGCAAAAATAGGTTGAAATTGTTAGAGGAGCGAAGATCTTTGAGATGGGTATCACCCTGAAATTGAAAATTACACTTGAGGTAAGCAGGAGTAGCGGGTTCAAAAAGAATCGAAAAGAGAGTTGTAAGAATGTGCAAGTTACGCCGTTGACGAATTGGTAACCAATGAAGTTAGGAGCGGTAAGACGACACATGGTCATACTTACGAAGACCAAAGATATAGCGAATACAGTTATTGAGAAGACGGTCAAGTTTGTTTAGCATATCGCCAGTCAAGTCCGAGTAGCACACATCAGCATAATCTATGATTGGCAGGATCAATGTATTTGATTGTTTTAGTATCACTGGGGAGGAAATTTTTTAACTTAAAGAGAGTTCGTAGGACACCCGTGATCAGAAATTGTACCTACTCGTACCTCTTTTACCAAATCCGTTCCGTCGCTAATAGATATTTTGTTTATTTTTTCCACGCCAAAAAAACAGAGGTATCTTCTCCTGGGTGATCGCAACCAATGGGAAGCGCATAATCCTGCGCATTTATTGTACTGGAGAATACAAGGCAAGGTACTTGTAAATATGTGAAGGTCAACTGTTTATTTTTTCCTTCTTTCAGTGTGTATACGAGTAAACTTAACACATTTAATTATTAAAGTTATTTAACGAACATTTATTTAAAAGTTTAATGTCCGCACTATTTACGGTTTAGATATTTTCTTGCTGGAAAAGAGCAACCGATGTAACAAATATAAGAAAAATATATACAAGATTAAAATCATAAATTTTAAAACAAACCAAAAAAGAGCGAGTAAAAACTCGCTCACGCAGGCTTCGGTATCATTCAAATATGAATTGATATGAATTTGATGTGAATTGAAATGTCGTATGTTACTTATAAAAGTATAGTAAAGACTTCTTAAAGGTTTTTCTGTAATTAATACGTTTGTATTTTGGGTATTTTTTAATTATTATGCCCGTTTCAGAGATAAATAGTGATCAGCTTTCGCCAATTTTCTTAAAATAACTTCAAAACCTATAATCCTAATGTATTAAAGAAAATATTTGAAATTATCATAATCACAATCACTTCACAAGCACAATATTTCGTCATTTTTGAAGCGAGCCACATGACATTTTTGAATTAGAGTTCAATAAAAAATAATAATACAGAAATTATAATTTAAAAATTGCATCCCTTGAGGTGCATTAGGGGTTCCGAATTTATATTATTATGTAACATCGTCATTTTTCGACAAAAAAATTGAGACAAATAGATCATTTGTTCTCTTTTGCTCTAGCAAATGACGGTAACGGTAACGGGAACGGGAACGGGATATTATAACACAATTTATAACGTAAAAACAATTAAAGATCCTATCAGAACCATTTTCGACTTCTACGCGGACGAAGTCGTAGGTTACAGCTAGTGTAGATATAAAATATTCATTTCAAACTACAAAACTTCTTGCCAAGAACACGAAGTCGTTATGCAAAGACGTCGCGTAACAGTGCAAGTTTAAAATCAGGGCACATACTGCTCTAAAAAGCACCTCATTATTTTTTATCTTATTTCCGAGAATTCTTTTTCCATAATAATGTAAATAAACAGTCCAGTGTTTATTTACATTATTATGGAAAAAGAAACATTTTTGAATAATTATTCAAAAATAAAACCAAATTCACCCCCAAACACACCGATTTTGATAAAATTTCTATAGGACCACTTGACAACTATACCCTTTCAAACTAACAAAGGATTTTCCAAATTGGTCCAGGCGTCTTCGAATAATCGTTGAACATACATAAAAAAAAAACATAAAAGATCGCGACGAATTGATAACCTAATTAATCCTTTTTGGAAGTCGGTTAATAAAAACAAAAAGAGTTTGCAGATTTTGTTTTGTTTCTATGACAGGAAGGTCTTACGGTTCTATGTTCAGTCTACGCGTATAAGATAAAAACGTGATTGCTATGAACATATATTAAACGTATTTAGGAAGACCATTTGTTTTATCTGTTAACATTTATGTGAAACATTTACTAATACTTAGGATATAATAAAACTAAAAATAAATTTACAACTGAAACAAGAACGATTAATTATTAATTTGTGACTTTGGAACTCGGTTCTAAAGTTTGGATTTTCCTCGAAGTCATTATGCAAAGCCGTCGCAAGTAATGCAACTCGTAATCATAGCGCACGTTTGCATTCTGCCATAACTTTCACAGTAGCATGGCCACAAATCAATAAGTGTTCCATCTTACCGGTACCTTTTACACCACCGTTTACTAAACGAGGAGGTCCTGAAAAGAAACAGTAGATGCATTCTAGACATAATAGAGAACAGAAGAGGAAAAATGTAAGACTCATCTGAAACGATTCGACGAATTTATAAAGAATCATTAAAGAAAATTTAGAAGGGAAAAGAGGACTGAGGATGTACGAGGCATAGCTACATGAGTAAATGTCGTTTCGTATAGTGAAGTAAAACCGCTGGCGGACGAAAGAGACAAATAGGAGCTAGGCTCTTGTCGATGGAGTATGAATTTGCATTATTACAAAGATAGAAAGAATTTCTAAGAATTTACAAAAAAAATAAAATGCCTATAAACCTACTGTAAGTTATTTGATAAATAGAATCGATAGAACGCTTAAAGTCCTAACCATGACAAACATGAACCGGGCCAATTGTTCGGAACGAGACGTAAAAACCCTTTCAGGGCTTCTCATCCAAAACGTTTTGTGCCCTTTTGAATAATGACAGTCGACAGATTAGCATTATTCTACAGTACCTTTTGCCCTTCGGATCGTCAATTTACTACTCGACTGGGAAAATTGGCGCAATTTCATTATTAATGTCAAACTTAAATGGCAATTTTCTCGATTGTCTTCCATAATAATTACATACATATTACGGTATTTATAAAAAAATAATCTAAAGTACAATGCTACAGATTCTAGGAGCGCAGATTTTTTTTCAAATTATAAAGAACATTTCTTAAATTGGTAAGTAGATCAATGATAAGATTATAGACAGGACATAGGAAAAAGCGGGCGGAAGCACGATCGGGTCGTGCCTCATTTTTTTTTAGACAGGGAATCTTTCTTATTTTTGTCGTGATTTCGATGAACGTCTTACTCAGAGATACAAAGGCCACGGCGGAAAACCGACGATAAAAAAAAATTGTGTACTTTTACGAGCCTCTTGCGCCTTACATATTGCCACGTCGACATTGCGCCGCACTTATACTTGGCTGCGTTTCTAAATTTTCGTTGAAAGCAACTTCGGAGGTCTGGTTGAGTTGGTTCGTAAGCCGATTGCAATGATTTTTGACTTAATCGACGACTCTCCTGTTCTCTGATTTTAACTTTATTTGCTTAGATTTTTGATGCATCTCTCTTAGTATTCTTCGATTTCAGGCATGCCATGACTATTAGCGAAACTTCAACGGCTTCAAATATCACGATTCTTTTTTATTATATCAAAAGATTACTACTATTTAACGCACTTTAAAACTATATTTAATTTATAACTGTCACTCATTATTTAACAAAGTTATCTGCGTTTGTAATGTATTTTACGAGTACAACCTTTTTTTTTTCTAAATAGTCACTAGTATGCTATGACTAATATCTTGTGACTGTCGTATGCGAAATTAATTAGTCTTTATGTCATTGCTCAACTTTTCTCTAGCAATAGACACCTGTGGCCCGGTGCCCGGTCCGCAGGTGACTGAAGAGGATACATACGGTCACGCGTACTTACATCTTTGTTGTCGGTTTTCGTCAGCGCGATCCAGCCGACCGAGCATGAAAGACGGAGTATTTCTGTAAAAACTTATTATGTGTATTATGTGGGTGAAGTAACTGTATACAATTTTAGTAAAAAAAGTCACATAAATATACGCGTAAAGTGGTTCAATACTAATATCTAATAGGTTTTTACCTATTAAACTAAACTCAAAAATTACTTTTAATTACTTTTAATAGTAAGGTTTTCACGTACCTACGTTGAATTCTTGTGGCTTGATATAAACTTTTCAACGAAAAGTATAATATATATAAAGAGTAAGTTTGAATAGGGTTGTATGTATTCCCAAACTAAGTGACCTTCATCGATTAGTGAACATTCCAATTTGGCGTAACTATATATAACTACGGGATTTGCGGTTTAAGCGTGACCTTGAGAACAAACCTCAATGACTGATGCTTGTGGGCGTAGAACTGGCATACTTAGTCCTATGTTCATCCCTTCTAATCCTTCATATCAGAATGATAAATACAGAAATTCCGATGTTTGTAGACAGAACTGACATAAGGGTTCGGAGAAAACGTGCTCGTAGTAGTGCCGAAATTATTAGGAACAGTTTAATACCAAAACTTTAAACTTGAAAATGGGAGCCAAGTTCAATATTAAAAGATGATATGGAGTGGTTGTCGATTTTTCCGACCAAAGATTTGAGATCTCAATGGGTACAAAGCTTTTAGATATTTCTGAAATTTATTTAAAAGAATCCTCCTATTTAACTGGCTAGTATTTTAGCAGCAAATAAGTAGTTAAAATTTTTATAATGATTTTTCTCGTAATAAATACTCATTAGCACTTACATAAACTATGTGCTGAGGATAAATATCCAGCCTTACATATAGGCATAAATCACACAATGCCTAAACAAACGAAGTTCTAAAATTATTTTAAATAAATATGTATTTAAAAGATTGGAGAACTAATATAAATACGTGGCATATATGTCGCAGCCATCTTGTTAAATTAGCCAGCTAATTGAACGCCTAGGCCGTTCCTTGAAGGCTGGTATCCATTTGGATACCTAGGCCAGGTAGGAAAGTCGTCCCTTTTAAGATGACCGACCAAGTCTCAGTTAAGTTATTCAAAAATTTTGTATATGGCGTCAACAGCGCAAACAGCTGTAACGTGACTGTAAATATTATTCTTCGTTCTCTTCAAAACTCAATTGTTTTCAAGACTTCTCTATTAATAATTAATTATGGTATGTATTACTAAAAAGTTTTAGTCAGTAATTTGTGAATCCTGACAAAAATCACAAATTAATCAATATTCAATTAGACTAAATGGCTATATTTACAATGTTCAGCTATCTTGTTAAACGTTGCGTTCAATAACTTGGCTAGTTGTCCTTCAGCCATTTAATTGGATGCCGGCTTTTACAGAACTATCTAGGCATACAGTTATCTAGCTGATTTAGCCAGATGGCTGCGACTTATACAATATTCGTAAAATTGTGTGAATTATGTAAGCACATGTTGCGCTTGCAATTTAATATTTACGTTAATTACTCCGTGCCACAAGTGTGCGTCATGCTATAAATATTTGGTACCTATCTAGTGGGAACGTTCTTATATATTCAGTTTAGGTAATATAGGTCGTTCCTATAATAAACTTTAACAACGAGTATTTATATCTACTTAAAAATAAAATAAAGCTGCAAGCCTTTTTTATATTTGCATAATAATACTGATGTGGATGAAACAATATTGCTATGTTTTTTCTCTGATTATCATGACCAATGACGAAGATACAACGCATTTAAATTTCGCATGACGTCACTGTCTAGAAATTTTGATAAGCTGTATTTTTGTGAATTTACTACTTTTTCAAACCGAGAAATATGAGCCCATTATTTTTGGACAATCTAACTGCCGGACTAAATAAAATTGTATTTTACTGATCCAGTCTTCATCCCTATTGGATGATAATGATCATAAAAAAACCGGGCAAGTGCGAGTCGGACTCGCAGTCTATGGTTCCGTAAGTATCTTGTTAATGATATTACAAAGACCGAGTTAAAAAAGCTAAAAAAAACACCTTTCTTGTATGACGACCCTCTTTAATTTTTCTTTTTAATATTTATTATTATAGCGGCCGCAGTAATTCATGATCGGTGAAAAATTCATCAAATTTCAAGTGTCTAGCTATTACGGTTCAAGAGGCAGAGCTTTCTGACATGATTGAGTTAAAAACGCTAAGAAAAACAAGTTTCTATGACAACCTCATATAATTTTTAAATTTCTTTTATTTTTAGTATTTGATATTACAGCGGCAAAAGGAATACATCTGTGAAAATTTCAACTGTCTAGCTATCACGGTTCATGAGCCGTGTAAAGCCTGGTGACAGACAGTGGAGTCTTAGTAATAGGGTCCCGTTTTTAACCTTTGGATACGGAACCCTAAGAAAATATGTCTATTGGGACTAAAATAAAAATAATTCTATAAGAATTCCGTGTTTTGATTATATATACCTACTTACCTCAATAGATTTTGGTAATAAATATTTTGTTTTTAAGAATTTAAATAACATAAATAAACTATGACTAAACTAAATATAACTACGAATAAAAAAAACAAAATTGGTAACATAAAACTTGCGACTTGTTTTTTTACAAGCTTTGATTTTGTTTCACCAGTCCCGTTATCATTCTGTCTTTGTAATCAAATATTGCAAGTTAAATTTGACTCACTTCGCAGTTTCCGGTTGAGTTGAAATTTCGAATTCTGAGAAATGTTTCCGTCATTTTTATAATTCAAACAAGAGCCATTCTCCTATAAATATGTTGCTACTTGTCCCTGTATACAATAAGACCAGGTTAAATTCTTAAAATACTTTCTTTTTGATATATGGTTTATACACGTCATATGCGTCTTGTCCGGGCCACTTAGGTATGATAAGATGTATTTAAGCATTTACATTAAATAACTTACATTACACCCAAAAACAACACGAATAGAAAAAATATAGAGATAAAAAATAAATATGCGTTTTGAAATCGTCAACCAATCTATCTTTTACATATCTCAACCTCCCAAAATATTTCTATGGTCTACAAAGACGTATAAACAATGGGATGGGTGAACGGGTGTCGTGGTACACCCGATGGAAACGAAGTTCCTTAGGTACTGCAAAATCGAAAGCTGTCTTATAATTTACTAAATTCAATGAAAAATAAGTTCCCAGACACCATCCTGGATTCCAAAAAAAGTTTAGGCTCGGATTCCGTGACCTAAAAAAAACTGTTCATGGGATTTGAGGTATTCCAGTTAGCGCACCCATCTGAATAGCAACTGAGCGAATAGCACTTGGCCTTTTCCACTAAGAGCACCTAATATTCGCAGGTGCTCTTAGTGGACTTAAATTTATTTTTACATTTTGTCTACGAAGAGCATACCTATGATTTAGAAGCTAGTGCTGAGATTGATATTTTTTTACTTTTTATAATGAATATTTTTATATATATATAAAAATCACTAGAACGTTTATTAATTACGCCAACAATTATGTTTACACACGACATCAGTAAATCTGTCCAGCTAGACGGTGCGACATGAAATAATAACAAAATCTAATCTATCATAAAATAATAGTACAATTCCAATAGTTTACCCGATAATAACACTAGCTTTTACATCATAAATATTTATATACTTACTTATATCATATACAGTGTGTTCGGACATGAACTAGAGATAATTAAAGGGCATGCTGTCGTCATCAATACTCATACGAACAACTTTTACTAAGGGAAAAATTAAGGAATAGCGAAAAAAAATTGTTGCTCCATACATTTTTATGCTATAGGTACGTAATTACTATGGAGCAGCGACTTTTTTTTCGAGATTTTCTAATTTTTCCCTTAGTAAAAGTTGTTCGTATAGATGACAAAAGCAAGTCCTTAAATTATTACTAGTTCATCACCGAACACACTGTATAGTCCAAGTGCTATTCGCCCAGGTGCTTTTCAGATGGATGCCCAAGTGAAATCCCACCAAAAACATAAATGTGAAAATGGGAGCCAAGTTCAAAATCTGACAAAAGAATTGAGACCTAAATGGCAGCCAAGTTCTTAATAGAATATTAAATTTTATTAATAAGCATGTTAAAATTTGACCTGGCTAGTTTTTTACTAGCAATTCTGATACTTATAAAAAAAGACCCTAAAATGTAATAACAATAACGTATAACGTACAGATGATAAGTTGATTAGCCAAATATAAGTAGGCTTGCTAAAACTAGCCAAGTCAAATGTTAAGATTCTAATAAATAAAATTCAATAATCTCTAAAGAATTTAGCGGCCATTTAGATCTCAATTCTTTTGTCGGATTTTGAGCTTGGCTCCCATTTTCACATTTATGTTTTTGGTGGGATGTCATTACTTTTTGCACATATGTATCAGAAAGAAGAAATGCTTGCTCGTAATTAATAAAAAATAAAAAAGAGTAATTTTGTTGGGTACTTTACCAAATAAAATCAATTAAAAAATAAACAAATTTACTAAATTCACTGCTTTTTTTTATTTTATTTTTTATACGCGTAATAGTCTACCTAGATGCCAAATATCAACTATCCAGGTCATATGAAAGTAGGTTACCTTTTTGATGATGGATAAGTGGTCAATCACATTTTTAGTGTTTTTTAAACGTTATTATATCAGTAGCTGTTTGAGCTACATTATTGAAATGCAAAATTTCACGTATTTAAGTAGGTTAAATAGGTTTCGAGTTGTGAAGGAGTCAAACGTGGTTCGAAATGGTTCGTGTAAATATACACACGGCTGCTGCGTCGCCAGTTCCTTTTTTTTAACTTGGCTCTGACACGCTGCTGCGTGTCTAGATACCTCTACGATTTGATTGAAATTCAGTAAGCATCAGCAAAAAGAAAAAATCGCATGCAGTTTAGTATCTGTGAGAACAGTAGACCTCGCGGGCCTTTACAACCACGAAATAACCGATTTTTACCGTCTTCCTGGCTTAGCAAAGCCATTTAAGAGTTTTGAAACCAACTTATCAGGGAAAACCCTGAACAAACTTTGAATCTTAATAAAAAACTTAAAAAACTAATAAAAAACTTAATAAAAAAAGTCCAAAAATTTTTTTTTATATTTCGTTATATGTTCGTTGGGAAAAGTTGTTCAGTTTCACTCCCTCTCCCACTTCACATGCGTCAACTTCTTTCATTTCAATTTATATTTAACTTTTGTACTGCATATAGTCTGTGGGTTTGACCAATATGGAAGTAAAGTTAATTACTGTGTAATCTACTCATAAAGCCCTTTCTTTTGGTACCGCACGTAGTATGTTCATATAAAAACATTTTTTTCTCTGTATCGCCGACGTCACAGTTATTTCCCACCATTTTCGTACTTGTCATCCTATACATTTGTACTTACGACACCATACTGAATACACAATATACAGAAAATCGATTTTTAGACAACTTTTGGGCGAATTGTCGACTATTAGCACACTAAAAGTTGTTCAGACAAAAAAGTTGCGTCTTAATAATAATAAATCGTTTATTTCGGACAACAAGATCCATAATTAATTAGAATAACAAAAAAGGTTAATAAGAATAACAAAAAAGTCTACTGACATCTTAGAATTTTTTAAGAAATAGCTGCGATAAGAGTTTTTAAGTTTGGAACCCCCATAATACAGTTATTTTTAAAAATTTTGAAAAACCGGCTTGATAAAAATTCTATATAATTACCGAACCTGCTCACAATATTTTATGAGAATCGGTTTAGAAATGCGACCTGTAGTCGAGAACAGACAGACAGACGGTCAAAAGTAATTTCGGCCAGTCGAAACTGAGACGCTTCGCTCGCTCGGGCAATAAGAACTGACGGTTTTATTCTAGCCATGTTTAATTGAGATGGCGTCTGTAACATCGCGAAAAATAACAATAGGTTAGTGAAGAGAACACTTTGTGAAATTTTCCGCTTGGCCGGTTTTTATTGTTTTCGTTTCATTAACTTTGCTGAGGAAGGAATCAGTCCGCCGTTGACGTCGCCCTTTTTATATTAAAAATATAATGTCTTCGGAGTCCTGGAGAAAAACTTATTATTTTTCTCACAAAATAACAACTTATGCCAAAAATATTGAAACGGTTTTAAGCTCAAAAATTAATTCTATTTGGACGTAAATGGGCATTAGCAAAACGCGTTTTTGGTATGATCATCACCATCGAAGGTCAGTATTACGCGCGCCGGCTTTTATTCTCCAAAGATAATATGCATATCAATTGTCACCCAATAATGCTACGGCCGTGCAAAGTTGAAGAAAAAGCCGGAACGATCAACATTTTCGCTGTTTAACCTCTCGGCGACAACCCTCTTTATATATTAAACAAATAAAATATCTTTAGTTCGGACTTTCTTTGTCCCTAGAAGAATTATAACAACATCCTCAGTCTTCTCCCATCTATTCACCAAAGTCGATTACTCTTTTACAATTTAATTTATATCTATTTTTACTATCAATAACTTTATATCGTCAAAACACTTTAATATATGAAATTACAACATGTTTTACTTACTTGTCAATTTGTACATGGGAGGACCCATAGGTTTTAATCCAATGCGCCCACACCGGACCTTCAGTCTTATTGGCAATAATGCTCATAGTGCTATTAGAACTGAATCGGTCCTGTGCATCAGAGACGCAGTCCTTTTGCGTAAAATTGCATGAACATAATTTACTCCTGTATCCGCGAACATCCCTGATGCGCTGCAGAACCGAGGCAGTCGCAATAGCATTCTGAAACCGTCATTGTATTGAAATCTCAGGGTGCTGACCCTGTATAGTTAACCGACAGGCTGCAGGTATAGAAAGTTTGATAATATGCACGAAACAAAGTTACCTTTACACCAGCTGTGCACCTCGCGAACCTGCGACCCACCATGTTACAGCGAACTGCACTACCAGGTCATAATTGAGCGTCATTCAATTTAACATGTTTGCAAAGATAGCTCTCAAGAACACCGTCCGACACCTTAGGGGCTATAGTGACCAAAGATATGGGCCTGTAGTTGCGAATATCACTAACATCTCGTTTTATTTTTTACTATGGGTACTACCACCACTTTCATAAGTTGTATAGGTAGATAAGAATGTCTTATGCAAAAGGTGTAAAACATACTGAGAACCCTTGATATCTGCTAAGGGTTCTCAGTATACATCGGTAGTATCGGGTGTACATCTGTACACCCGCTTATACTATTGCACGAGATAAATGTGGTTAGTTATCAGTATATTACGAAATTCGCAGAAAAATATACAGTTATCTTATTGTAGCCCATATAGCACACCTTTATAACCCGTTCTATTTAATTTGTATGGATACTTTCTAATCACTTCAATAATAATTTGTTCCAGCGCGTCACCCCAGCTCCTAGTATAAATTTGCCCGATCTCCCGGAATGTGTGACCAAAGTGGAGGTGACAGTGAACGGGGAGCAAACGCCGGACTCAGTAACACCGCTCAGCGCGCAACACCAGCTGCAACTGTTGCGCGAACGACTGGAACAACAGGCGCAGCAAACTCGCGCAGCGGTCGCGCAACTACTGCTGCTGCGGGACCAACTGGCTGCGGAACAAGCGGCACGTTGTGAAGCACAGGTACTGGATTCGATTTCCTATATCCCTGAACTGCAGACAAATGACCAAGTGTCTACGGTACCTCTCATCCGGTTTTCTCTGTCCAGGAAAGTAGATAAGCATAACTTTAGGCTGGCTGGAATAGTTCAGTCGGTCTCTGATTTAGTATGGAGAATGGAGATACATAAGTGTAGTAGGCCCGCTGCATTACTAGCGCCCGTGTATGTTGAACGACTCAAGATTATCTCGAGCGCTATCGGTCTCGGCGTCTCAAGCTGTGTCAGACGTCTTTAGACAACTAAAAAAATCTGATATACCCACTTATACACACGCAATACAACAAACTTTCTTTATTATCCTGATTGACAAAAATAATGCTCGTTCTAAAAACTGTCTATACTTTTTTTTTATTATCCCAGTATTATTTCTGTGTTTTTTGTACAATCTATAAGTACATAATATAACCACCAACTCGTCATTTTGTCTTTAGGTAGGAGGAAACTCTCACAACGGCCGGCATTGATAATTTTTTCCGCATTTTATGAGTAAAAATAACGCAAATTGGACTCGGAAATAGGTTTATATATTGTACATAGAAAGCTTATATTCACAAATTATTCTTTGTAAATCGTGACTGCGTTATTTCCCCCAAATAATGAGCATCACGATCGGAGCTGTACGTGTTGAATTTGAGACTAATTATGCCCGCATTGTTCTGGATAGTCTGGGAAATCGAATCTACAAAACAATATTAGATTGTGCTACAAGGCGCTAACTATTTTTTAGAGATTTCGGCAAAAATTCTAAAGGACCACCAGACAAGTATGTCCTTTCAAACAAAGAAAAAAGAGTTCAAATTTAGGCCTCTTTAAGTAAATTTGGAACATATAGATGAAGTGATAAATTGGGGTAATTTTCATAATGCCCGGACGTAATGAATAATGCCAAGCTAATTTGGACGAAGTCATAATAAGAATTTCTTAATTTATCACATTGCCCATTATGATACTAAAGATAGTTTTGAACAATCGATTGATACCTTTATTTCAATAATATCGTCATCGATGTTGTGGACTGTCTCTGAGAGGCAGCGACAGTCGATGTCGTACACATTCTGTCCCAGCGACAGTCAGTGACAGTCCCTGAATAAAATGTTTCGTCAATGTGTCATCAACGTCGTCCATGTATCGTCAATGTGTCGGCACTTTAACGACACGACGATACATTGACAACTCACAGACACATTGAAGAAACGTTGACGAAACATTGACGCCGTTGATGACACATAGACGACATTGTTTTATAGGCAGTCCACAACTGTCACTGACTGTCGCTGCGTCAGAATGTCCACGACATCGACTGTCGCTTCCTCTCGGCGACAGTCTATCTATAAGTAAACTATCGGGCGGCAACACGAGACTTTGGAATTTACATTGAAATTGAAAGCGAATTCATATGGACGGATGTAAAAAGTGATTAAGTGTTAATTTATAAGCATAAGATAATTTGATAATTTAAAAAGTATTTATCACATTGCCCTCTCATTTTGGGCATTTTTCACACTGCGCGGACATTTATTATACTGTCTACAGACATGAGCACCGATGGGCATATTGTCGGCGGCGGCGCGCCGACTTCAAGAGGTCTGCGAAGGTAGCGATTATTTTTAATTTTTTTGTATTATAACAAATTCAATGTCTCCTTATATTTAAGAGCTGGGCTCTTTAATATAAAGATTTATTTTTGTATCTTTTTGACGAGTGCTTTTCATGATTCCAGGCGAGAACGCACCAGCTGTTGGTCCACAACAAGGAGCTCCTGGAACACATCGCCGCACTGGTAGCTCACCTCCAGGAGCGCGAGCGTGGCACGTCGCGCCCGATCAGCGCGCAGCAACTTACCCTATTGCCGCAGGTGGGTTTCAACCATTTCTTTATTAATGAACTGTTTTTGTTTACAATGATGACACAATGGTCCGAAGGCGCAACAAACTGCAGGATTAAAAAAATCTAATAATTATAAACTGATTACATTTACCAAAAATACTCATTTTGACAAAGCTTGTCAAATACTGAACTTGTTTCATTACCATTCGGTTGATAAGCGAGCAGTGAATTCTAAAAACGACCGCGGTCATGGCCACTTTCATCCAGATTTCTTGACAACCAACTTACATATACTGTTGTATACATTTGGTGTGCACGCTATTCTGTATGCATGTCTGTAAAATTATTTTCATTTGTATTTAGTTGTCTGTCCGCTACTGAGCAAAGATTTGCTCTCCTTTTTTCCACTCCGTATGTATTAAGTTTCATTTAAAGGAGTAAAAATTAAAAACTAAATGAAAAGCTCAAACGTGTATTATTTCAACAAAAAAGAATATTATAAAATTAATAACGAGAAAATTACGAGACTCTTATAATTAGATACATATAAGCTCGTAAGCGTATATTTATTTATTTCCTTGTGTCTTATTTACAAGTGTTTACTTTTAATATTACGATACAGTATTAATAACAGTGATATTGTTATACTAATACCAAAGTAAAGCGAAAACCATGGTAGATTAATTTACACTATAAAAATAGAAGCTGAAAATTTCATCAAAAATATATTTTAACATTTAGCCTTATGTACCTAGACTACTTATCCATATAAATATGAATGATCAATAAAGTCTCTACTGCCAGCCTCATAAACTTCTTATTATCTATTCAAAAATCTCGTAACGTTTGCGTATACGACCAGTGAAATTGGTTGAAAAAATATAAAAGCAAAATAAGACGCATATAGAAATAAATTTAAGAGAAATAGGTCGTCGCTAAGTCTATCAGATTTTGTTTTCTCTGCATTATTGGTATCATATTTAATTGTAACGACTAACTATAATAATTGAACTTCGGTTAATTCCAATTTCATAAAAGTTTCCATGAGTGGTACAGAAACTTCTGCCTAATACCTACTTACTTGTTTTTTTTTCGTTCGTATGTTATACCAACCGCATGTTATAATTTGCATGGATGTGTGTAAATACATATGGAAAGATTCTTTCACAACAAATGATTACGAATCGGTACACCATTTTTTGAGAGATCCTGCCTCCAAATATATTTTTAGAGGAACAAGTGGACAGCTGTTTCATAAAACCTTTCTAATTATAATTTAATTTAAAATTAACTGAGTGAAAGACTCTTAACTATCAAAATCGGTGTATAAAATTTTATTTTCATGTGAGTGTTTTGATGGCTACTAATACATTCTATTTCAAATTCAGTTTCTTACAAATTGATTTTATTTGTTAATGCTGCTGGAACAGGCGAAGGGAAAATTAGAAAAAGGAGCCGCCGAAGCCAACTGTAACGGGAACCCACAGCTCACCAGGGCGGACTCCTTCATGGACGTCATTGGAAACACCAATAAGATTACACAAAACGCGGAAAATAACAATCTGAGACTTTCACCATTTTGCCTGACTCCCACAGGTGGCCCTACCAATGGAACTAGCTCGGCGCCCTGCTTTGGCGGAATGACTAATGAGCAAATACAAGATTATCTAATATCAAAATTCCAAGATATGGGTAGTTTTCCAAACGGAACTGAACCCAAAATGAACTACAGCCCGAACCAGCAGTTCTTCCAAAACAGCAACGCGTTCCCAAATATACCGCCTCTTACGAATCACTACAGCAATTCTGATCTCGCTAGCCTTTTGAACCACCAAACTTACAAAGACAAGTGTAATTCCACTGAAGAATTAGCAGCAGCGGCTCAAGCAATGAGCATAGGTCATTCAGATAATTCTTTGTACAGCAACAGCCAACCGACCACGTCAAAAGACTCTACGCCAGATGCTTTCAGTTCAGATGATGGTGTGCCATTTATAATGCCACTTTCGCATAATGGAACACTAACTGCGACTGGGGAAGATGGCCGCGTCAGGTTGATAGTACCGGTGAGTCCATCCGAGAGCACCTCTGATGTCGCAGACTTGAAGACTGAAGCCCCATGCTCGTCGGGCTCGACGTTGAAGGTGCCAGAGTTGCTGGCACCCACTGCTCCCATCACACGTACCACCAGTGAGAAGGTGCCTAATCGAAGCGAGATGATGACCGCCATGAGGTCTCAATGGACGAGGCATACCACCAAGTAGTTGAATTTATATTTAGGAACAAATTCGAGTCAAGTTACCTTTTAGCTTTCTTTATTCAATATATCTATATTTTGGCAATTTTAATTTCAAAATAAGTATTTCTACTATATTAAAAGTAGAATTTGTACGTTGACTTTTTTTTGTATAACTATTGTCTATAAAGTTTTGGAGATGAGACTTAAATGAAGGTGCCAAATTGTAATCGCGTCAACCAAAGATGGACTATAATGTAAATGTAGATAACTATATTTATTATATAACATATCAATATTACTGTCAAATCTTATCTGATATTGAAGTATAAATCTCCTTCTGAACGCATATATCATGATTCATATCCATGAACATATCTATCGTCATATCCAAATAAAAATAGGGTTTAGTTTTATGGGTTACGGGCCGTTTTGTTATGGTATAAAGTGCAAGATCCTGCGATATTTATTCTACGATGAGCCATAAAAAAGTTAATAATATTGCACACACACAATTTCTTCAGGTTTAGAAATAATCAAGTTTTATGGATAGAACTTTAAAGCTATAGGTTTTTGTGTAGTTTCGGTCACTAAAAATCTTAAAACTCATTTTTTTTAATTGTTTATCCTAACGTGAAATGAATTAATTGAGGATACGTATATGTACGGTTTTACTTATAAATAATGTAATTAGTCAAAAACAATTTCTTTTGCTTATGCCTACACTGGGTTCACATTAGTAATCGATCATATAAATGTGCTGTTGATCTTAAATTTAACCATTTTTGGTGGGCCTCTGAATGTACCTGATGTCTAAGACCGACAAGAATCTTTTCACATAATCAAGGAGATAGGTATAGTCTTAATTTTGCTTGTATAAATTTAAAATGTAACTATGGACATAATATCCATCCATAAAACTGATTATCGTATATAAATTTACCTATAGCAATGTTTAATTTTTTTAAATTAGATAGATATTGTAATGTTATTAAATTGTATTCTTTCAAAAATAAGAAAAATTAAATTGACATTTTAAAAAAGGCCAATGATATTGATATAATAAAATTACGTTTGCTTTTATTATAGACCAGTGCAGAATATCAACTCAGAGCATGGTTGATGGCTACATAAAATATTTCTATATTTATACAAAGAACAAAATTAAGTAAAAATCTATCAATGCTCTTGCAAAACATAGCTTCGTGCCAAATATTGTTTGTAGACCAATTGTAGCACAATGAAAAAGATTTATATACTTAAGATGTGTAAAACCCAGTTATTGACAATTGCTTTCTCGATTCACATTGACTTAGGCTGAAAGAAAGTCAACTCAAAAACCGGCGACAACGTTGACTGTCTGGTTTTTCATGTGAAAAAAAGAGATCTTGTGTGCCATTTTTATAATCTTAGGATACTTTTAGAAGACCAACTCCAACAAAAGGAACACCATAGCCATAGGTAGAGGTAATCGTTTGAAGAATGTATTAGTTTACAGTTACCAGGATTAGAAGTATTTTAGAAACTCTCGCAACTGAAGATAAAGTAAGTAATTTAATTATTGAGTCTGAGAAATATATTGAAAGTTATATTCTGGTGGAGTACAAACATTGAAATCTTTAAATCAGCATTGATTTTGTCGAAAGACCTCTTTGAAGCTAAAACTTCCAGCCTGAATCAATTAACCCAGATATATATTGGTATTACCGAACAAAAACTGGTAGGGGCGCGATGTGGACATTTGACAATATTTTTGATTTGTTCTTGTTCCTGTTGCAAAACTCGATTAAAGTCCTCGAGCATAGTATTTCAGTCTTTCATGGATTCTGCCATGGAAACGACCTCGTCGGCAAATCGAAGGTGAGTGATATACGATAATAAAACTACGTTTTGCTGAGTCCCGAATTAAAAAATAGGTCTCCAGGTTTGAGCACCGTACGTGAGAATAGGAAATATTAGCTTACTTTCTAAGGCTATAAATAAAAGGTGGCCGTTCATATGTACTTTCAAAGACCAATAGCTTTTCCACGCATTGATCAATTTCCTGGTCTACTCGGTTCTGGAAATAGACTATTTGGCCTAAGTATATGTACATATGGACGTGTACAATATTTTTCCCTTTATTTAACGGATATTCGGTATTTGTCATGATTTTGTATTTTGTCATATTCATTTTTTAGCTTCATCAGTAAAGCTTGATCTAAATTATATCTATCTATATATTTTAATTTTCTAAGATAATCCAGTTTGTTATTATTTTTTTATACCGATAATAAAACATTTTGGATAGGCAAGTGTCAAATTCTTAAAAAATATTTATTTCAGATCAACTTTTAAGATAGAGACGTCTTACATTTTACTAAAATACCTATTCATTTACTTATTACCTTCAGTTGCTGAATTACGTTAATACGAATACTATTTGCATTATTGAATGCAGTTAATTATTAATTATTTAATCAATAGTCATTAATTTAATGTGTAGATTTTGCTCAAAAAGTTGTTATTGAAAAATCACACAAACAATATTTTTTTCCTATCCAGGTAATAATAGGTAAAAATTAAATTTCTTATGTAGGAGACTTTAATAAGAATGTTTTAATGCCACCTTAGGAACTTTAATTCTTTTCAGTGTAATTGTAGATGCAAGCTTTGACATTTGATATCAAGTTTGTCGATATTTCGGCGGAAAACATTTCAAAGTCTCTAAGGAAGCCCAACGTTTGTTATGAATATTTTGTGATTACGCGACATTATGTAAATTTATCAAGGCACGAATAAAAATATCTAGATACTTGTACGCGTGTTTTTCTACGAGGTGGTTTGTCAAACACAGGGTTATATTTTTTTTGTGATAAAAATATTTTTTGACTTCATATACGCTTTGATAACGAAATTTCATTTTTGTACTTGACATTTTTCATTGGGTATCCAGAATATTTTTTATCATTCTCTTTAAGTCTTTGAGTACGCAAATTTTAATGAATACAGAGGATTTCACATTCCACTAACTAGATTTTGTTTGAGTTAACTCAAACAACGGTCATGAATTAGATTAATCGATTGAAATATATTTGATTAAGCACTTAGTTAATTGGAATATTTAATTGGTGTTAAAAGTTTGTAAGCGAACCAATATTAGCTTGAAGATTATTCTTGATGTTTAATGAATAATATTAGTCTATATTCAGGTTTTATGGTTCTTTGGTGGTATGGTGTTCCTAAAAAGGCTAGATTTATATTTACTAAAATCCCGTAATATAAAAATTTAATTCATTAAATAAAATAAAATTCTATTAATTATATATTGCCTCTAAAGTATTAATAAAATGCAGAATAAGGCACATTACAGGCAATTTTCATGAAATCAGGTACACGGAATTTTAGTCAATGTGAATCCAATCTAAGAGTTATCAGTAGTCAAAATAATTAAACGACTATTATTTGCACATATACATATATCTGTATGACAAATATACATACATAGTATTTGATCCACTTTTGATGGAATTTTCATAGTGTCAAACATTGTTCACAGTATCGGAACATGAATAAATAATAGAATTGTGATGTTTATCATGGTATTATTGTTACTACTCGCTGACCAGATTTTTATTTTTTTCAAAAACTTGAACTTCGGAACGTCCGGGGAAAGGGGCAAATAATAAGAACTAAGTTTACAGAACTAGTGGCTAAGTTACATTAAGTGCCGGAACAAATGGGGCGCAAGTTGCGTCGCGTGACAGCTAAAGATGGGCAGTGGATAGTACTCAATCTACCCATTTGGGTATTTACTTACTAGATTTAATTAATAGAGTAAATAAAGCGTGCTCATATATTGACATCGCATTTGATGTCTGTTTACTTATTTTAACATATAATTACGTCTTTGCACACCTCCCAGCGATGAATGATAAGTCAAAGAACCCTACTTTCAGTGTATGATTAGTATGGTATTTTCGTATATTTTAGCGTCGCATTTGACGTTTACCTACATTTTAAGCATATTGTAGCATATGCGCACACTTTCCGACAATAATTGCAAGTGTAAACTAGATTTAAGTTTAAAAATTGTCATGAAAACATGAAATAATGAATATAAATATGAGTCGCAACTCAAATAAATCAGTCTAGTCACGAAATGGATAAATGAGAATATTTGTCGGGTATTTACTCAATCTACTGAGTTTCAAATGGGTTGATTTAGTAATTATGCACCGCCCGTCACTACCTGTTACGCGGCGCAACTTGCGCCCCGTCTGTTCTGGCCCTTAGGGCCGTAACAGACACGGCGCAAGTTGCGCCGCGTAACAGCTAGTGATGGGCGATGCATAAATACTCAATCAACCTATTTGAGTATTTACTCAGTAGATTGAGTAAATACCCGATAAATATCCTTATTTATCCATTTGGTGAGTAGATTGATTTATATGAGTTGCGACTCATATTTACATTCATATTCATTATTTCATGTTTTCATGATAATTTTGATAAAGAGAAACTTAAATCTAGTATTACACTTGCAATTCTTGTCGGAAAGTGTGTGCGTAGGCCATAATATGCTTAAAATGTAGGTAAACGTTATATGCGACGCTAAATTATATGAAAATACCATACTAATCATACACTAAAGGAAAACTTCTTTGACTAATTATAATTTTTTGGTGGGAAGTGTGCATAGACGTAATTTTACGTAAAAATAAGTAAACAGACATCAAATGCGATGTCAATACATGAGCACGCTCTATTTACTCTATTTATTAAATCTAGTGAGTAAATACTCAAATGGGTAGATTGAGTAATCCACTGCCCATCTCTAGCTGTTGCGCGACGCAACTTGCGCCCCGTCTGTTGCGGCACTAAAGCCTAAGCTAGGCGGTCCTGAACAATTAATAGAATTATGTTATTACTAGACAGATAATGTGTACACCATTGTCTACAGTAAAATCCTATTATTTGGTACAAAACTGCTCAGCTCTGCTCAGCTTTGGTAAGCCCTAGAACTAAAGAGGATAACTAGGTAGTAAGTACCTTATTAATAAACATGACATAGCAGTCAATCATAAAAAAAAATCAAATAATCTTTTCCAATTATTTTGGTAAATTTAATTCTGATATTTAGAAGAACAGGACCTTTAAATTTAAAAACAGCAACGTATAGATGATAAGTTGATTAGCCAAATATAAGGAGGCACGCTCAAACTAGCCAAGTCAAATGTTAAGATTCGATAGAAGAAGAATTTGATAGGCGCTTTACCTAATGTGGGTAACTTACCTTATTCATACTATATAAATATATATCATAATTTACTAATACCTATAAAATATTACAGTACACTCACAATCATATATAAAAAAATATAATAAATACACATATACATACACATAGAGTATAATAAAATATAATACAATACATACATACATTTTATTTACTTTATTTCACAACATAAATTTGATTTTTATTTAATTGAGAAGCAAAGCCGGGTGATATCCATAGTTTGCAGCGAGGACCGCATTCCGCACCACATCCTATAATTACAGTAGGCATAGATCTCTATGCGCGTGAGTCGCCGGTCGCTCGTCGGCGTTGGACGAGCCAAGTCGACCATTGCCGGTGCAGCGCTGAGTGCAAAGTGTTGATCGATGCTTTGCAGCGCGCAACGCGACTGCAAATTTTTTTTCTGTGTTTTGGCTGTTATTTTAATTTCATTATACTATACTATAGAGGTCTAGTATAGCCCGTGGTTCGATATATTACGGGTATGGCCCTTCCATGCTGTATATATATACATGTATACCAATACGATTACTATAGATAAAATAAACATATCAAATAATACATAAATACCTAAAATAATATATATGTATAAATAATTATCATATGGATGACTACTACTGCACATGGACATCATGAGAAGGAGAAACATCTAGGAGAAACCGTTTATGAACCGCCTTCTTGAAGGCTAAACGTCTAATGGATTCCGGAAGAGCATTCCAGGGAAGAATGGCTTTAATTTGGAAGGATATATTCATGAAATCAGAATCATAAGCAGGTAAAGAGAAAGTTAAAAGATTGGAAGAGCGGAGATGTAGAGCTAAGAAGAGCTAGGAAGAGAAAATTGAGACATGAGATAAGCTGGGGAGTTAGGGTCATTGAGGATAGCATAAAGCATGTATAGGGTTCTGGCGCTTCGACGCTGGGGGATAGGGAGCCAGGCCAACTGTAAACGAAAAGAGGAGATATGGTCGTATTTACGAAGCCAATAGATGAATCTTATGCAGTTGTTAGCTAGTTTGTCTAGTTTATGGAGAAGAAATTGGTTTAGCTTTGTATAGCAAACATCGGCATAGTCAATTATAGGAATAATAAGGGATTGCGTTAAAGTTATTATTGTTTTTAGTGGAAGGAAATTCTTATATCTATAAATGCAGCGCAGTGTTCCTGTGACCTTACGACTAAACTCAGCGATGTGATTGGTTCAGCTCAAAGTTGAGTCAATGTGCAGCCCAAGATCTTTGACACTGGAACAGAATGATATGGTTGTATTGGGGAGACGGTTTCAATGTCAATGTTGTAAAGTTGTCGAGAGCTTTCCACAATTATTGCTTGACATTTGCTAGAATTGACAGAAACGCCATACCGTCCTGACCATTCCGCGACTAGCCGCAGATCATCGTTTAGAAGAGAGATCGTGGAGGCTGTATAATTGCGATCACAAGAATGATAGAGTTGAAGGTCATCAGCATAAAGATGATGAGAGAAAGCAAGAAGAGAAGTAAGAGAATCAATAAAGATAGAAAATAGTAAGGGAGAAAGGATTCCTCCTTGAGGATAAATGCAGATCTTGCCATTCAGAAACGGACTTGTCGACACGAACCGCTTATTGTATTTGTCACGTAGATACGATGAAAACAATTCCCGGACTGTTGGTGAGAGGTTGAAGCGGGACAGTAAAGCTAGTAAGACATCATGGTCGACGGTATTGAAGGCATTGGAGAAGTGGATGAGAACAAGTAAAGTTACCTTACCATTGTCCATACCGCTTCAGTTACCTTTAATAACGCAGTACTAGAGCTGTCCTGAAATCCTGATTGGAAATTACTAATAAGGTTGTATGATAAAATAGTTGTAAATTCACAATTATCATCACTTAGATGATAATTGTGAATTTACAACAGCCTCTAGAATTTTAGAGAAGAAGGGAAGTATTGAAATGGCTCTAAACGAATTTAAGCTACTGGAATTGTCTGTTTTTGGAAGAAGAATGACAATGGCTTTACGCCATAAAGAGGAGTAAGTCCCAGTGCTCAAGGAAAACTTAATGATGAGTGAGAGCAGGGAGAATGAAATCAAGAAGAAGATCAATCATACGCTGACCGATTTTATCAACACCTAGGAGTAGGCTTTAAATTTAATGAAAATAAGATTTTTTTTAACGTCATCAACAGTCACTGGAGAAAAGGAGAAAGTATCAGGTAGTAAAGGAGGCAAAGAAGTTATGTATTTGATTGTCTGGGATTTGATAGAAGGATCAAGACAGGAAGCTGAGAAATAGAATGTGCCAGTTACACTGTCATGGAAGTATCGCCTTTTGGCGGTTCTCACGATCTGATTGATGACCTGGTTCCTGGCATGTTTATACGAGTTTCAATTGGATTCACATCGATTGCGCTTATATTGAATGAAGGCTTAGTTTCGTCTTGCCATTGCCACGCGCACTCCTCTTGTGATCCAAGGACAGTGAGGTCGCTTTAGTTTAACACGACGGAGAGGAGCGTGCTTGTTGTACAAATTAACAATTTTCTTATTTAGCCGCGAAACCTTGGCATCAATTGTGTCAGTTCTAATAATGGCATCCCAGTTTGTGTTAGCAGCATCATTGTGCAGAGCCTCAACATCCAACCTAGTAAAAATTCCGCATTAAGACAGTGGCGGGTCTCTGTTTAGAAGTGTTACCACCATGGCAAGGTATACGTAATATACCCGTACAAAATTCCAGCTTTCTAGTACTAAAGTCTCTGAGCTATGCCACGGACGGACAAATTGAGTTGAAGAAACTAAACTTCGGAACTTTAAAAAAAGCTGACTGACTTAAAAAAAGGAAAAGGACTTCAATAGGCTAAGAAAAATAAAGCTAATGTAAAATAATTAATTACGTTAAAAGTTCCTTAAAAAATGTCGGTAACTATCAGTATAATTATCCGAAGGCCTCAACCCCACTGCTGGGATTGCTGGAACCATTGTCATTTCCCACAATTCTGTGCTCTCAGCCACGTTTCCACAAACTTTCGATGTTGTCAACCCATCTCACCAACGGACGACCTTCCCTGTACTTACCATGAATGGAGTACGATGTAATTTAGATACGTTTAAGTTATCGTTAACTACAAGCCTTAATTTCCACTAATATACCCACTATCAATATGTTCAGTTTACGAAAATTGGACCCAATAATATTAACCTGTCATCTAAAATACCTACGAGTACCTCACACCCACAACCTTGTTAAATAATTGTAAGGTGATATTCTGATTGACTTCCCGTTTTGACCCCGATGGAGTCAGAAAGATCATGTAATAGGATTTAGTGTTTTTCCTTGACGCGGTATCCATAATTGGCCTTTTATGAGGTAAACTAACGCCAAGTTTGAAATAATGAACGAAACGTTCATTTAATTTGCCAAGATCTTTCCCTTTTACTTAGTGAAGTATTGTCTTTGCAAAGTTGTTGATTTGACGCTGAAAAAAAATACCTGTATTTGCTCAAATAAGCCTAGGGGAATAAACTAAATATGCACGTAAGTAAGACTATGTAGAGGCACGTAGGTAAGTTACCAAAAATATTTAAAAGAAATCCTTGCTATTAGGTGTTTACAGTGGTGACTCTAACTTTAGAGATTTGTAATCGATAGTACGACTCATCTATTGAATTCCATTCATGAAAAGCATGTGTCCAGTCCGTTGAGCAAACGTTGTGATCGGAAGCACTCATTCGTGAATTAGCTACGAGTACTATACGGCCGAACCGCGACTAGTGTTTTTTTCGGGCGCACGAAACGCGACTATTAGATATACGATGAAGGCCTTTCCTAAAACGCCCGAATCACGACTGATTTACATGATTAAAAAATCGACAACGCACGAAACGCGTCCAGACTACAAGTACCTACAACCGCAAGGCTGTCCTTCAAATTAGCCCTGGCAGGTGCTCGCAGACAATGAAAGTATTTCGTTAATTTGACTGAACATAACTTTATTTTGGAAAACTTCTAGGTCATATGTATACCTATAATGATGTACTCATTGTCATATGTTTTGTTCCATACAGACCCATTAAAGAGCGAGTTTATCGAGTTAGGTACTACGAAAAATTTTACAATTTTATTTTGGAATTTCTTCCCTGAGCAAAAATGATAGGTAATTATCCTTGAAGAAAAATAAGCTGGGAAGACCTTGGGCTCCGAAGTAGCACAGCTGTGAATGCAACCAGGAACGCACTGAGTTGAGAATTATTATAGAGAAGTTAGGTGATGTATATTATTAGAATGGTTAATATAACTAGACCATATACCAACAACAACTTAAAGTAAAAACCGCTTTCCGGGTTGTCCTAAGCAGCGTCAAGCTACGTAAGGTGTTTTTGGACAACTTGAAAATCTAACACCGCCGTTGACCACAACTTACAAAACAACACACAAAAGCAAAACAAACACAATAGACAGCCAAATGAATATAGCATAAGCACAATATAAGAACCTTAATAGAGTTTGCGAATTATATGTTTAAAAATAGATAGGATAGTAATACGCTTTTACTCATTACGCCGTCGTAGTCGCGGCAGCACAAACTTACTTTAGATATTTATTTTATGCCATGAGACTATTACATATTTAGCGTTATTCGATAGTTTCAATCCCTCGATCTATGTATGTACAACTTTACTGTGACAGAAAAACATAAATTTTTATACGTATATTATGGTAATTATATTGTAAGGTACTAACAAAAAAAAAATATTCCACGACTGTTCGATGAAAATATGTCTCATTTTTGTATAAAAACTGTAACGGTTCGGTGAAAAGCTAGTATAAAAATGAAAATAGGGCTGAAGATACTAAGATTTAATGCAATCAGAAATATAATAGATAGTAGGTACTTATGGAGGGGCCCGCTAGATAGACGTTTTGGAAATTTCAAATTTACTCAAAAACCACTGGGGTACAAATGATTTTAGTTCAAGTTTAAAGACTTTCAACAAGGGTACTTACCATCTTATACTAAACATATTTCAGTAGGGGGGGGGGGGGCGCTAGGTATAGTTACATATCAGTTTTCGCCAGCTGCGGCGGCGCTGCATGCATGTTTTTTACACACGATCACAGAGCCCCGCGCAATTTGCGTCCCCGTTCACTCCCTTGCACCTCTCCCCCGTTTGCGCCGTGTGAAGGGTGTTGAGCGGGAGGCTCCAGGCGCCTGCCAGCCGCCTCGACAAGGCGAGACCGGGGGAGAGGTGCGAGGTCGGGGAACGGGGACGCATTTTGCACGCGACCCTAGGAGATTCCGTTCTATTTGTAATACTTGTATTAATTCCGTGACACGATGTCAAAAACTGCTGCGGTGTAATGTGTAAATGCTCTTACTATATTGATAAAACGCAGCTTTAATGACTGAACTGGCTGTTGGTGTAGCACGAAATGATATTTTTTTTTTTGTTTTGTAGGAAGATTTTATTCTTGTTCAATAATGATAATACTCAACATGTTATACTCATAACATTTGAATAGGAACCAAATATAAGTACGTACTTACAAGGTTCTCACCAAAAAAAAATGTGCCGTTAATGGTGCACGATCCAAATAAGGGTACGTGACTTGCATCAATATCGGTTTATCTCCACCACAGGGGCTTGGATTGCGACCATTCGCAATATTACATAAGTGTAACATGTTTTTGCGATCAAATTTTGTTGCAGCTACAGACATCATAATGAAGGCTCTAAGAACACAATGACTAACTTAATTATAGAGAAGGGAATAAAGAATATAAAATATTTTTGTTTTGCCTAAGTTGATATTTGACGTCATTTAATTAGATTTGATATACACATTTGACAGGTAACAGTTATGGCTTCTCGTCACATTTTTGTTTGATATTTTTCTTATACATAGGTATAAAGAAGGTAATGTGCCAGATGATACTTTGATTCATTGTAGCTGGCAAAGAAAGAAAGAAAATGTTTATTTGGCAAACAAAATCTTTTGTACTTATATCTATAGAGTGCCGAAGAGGCGGCCAGCTAAGCTTTGTGCTGCGGTGTGAACCACCAGCGCTGATTTTCAGCTGGTACCAAGTGATTTAGAGGTTAGATAGCTTTAAACAATAATTTAATAATCAAATAAGAACACAATATCGACAAATAATAATAGTAAAGTTGTGAATAACTGTTTGGATTTTCGAATAAGTCAGAATAAATTAACTACTTTTAACATGTTTTCATTGTTATAATAAATTTTGGGATGCGACAGACGAGCGACAGTATGCCCTCGACACTTTTCGCCGACCTGAGTCGCGCGACTATCGCCGACTGTCGCAAACAATCGTGACAAATATCAATCTGTTACAAACCTGTCTAACGACTATCGCGCGACGTCGCACGTCACAGTCGGTGACCGCACCGACTGTCGTCGACGGGTGGCGCGGATATATTGTTGCTCGTCTATAAAAGCGCTTACTCTCTCTTGTACAATATGTAACAAAAACCCTGCTCGATCCTTATAGGAACAATTCAGACCGTCAATATGAAAAACTTTTCCTATGGGACCGATGCTTGAAACTCGAACAAAAATCGACATTTTCATACAAAAGTGTTCGGCCGGCCCGGCAGTTTGTATGAAAAAGGTCGATTTTTTCTTCGAGTTTCAAGCATTGGTCCCATAGGAAAAGTGGTTCATATTGACGTTTTGAGTTGCTCCAACAAAGATTGGACAGGGTTTTTGTTACATATTGTATATTATATTGTCTTCTCTTGAAAAGCAAATCAATGATGATGGATGGAATTTATAAAGGTGAGTCTTTTAGAAAGATAAGTTAATTTAGGTACATACAAAAGAAAAAACACTTAAGTATTACAAAAAAAAAATATTACGGTAGTCACTTTTACCTGAATTTTCTGTTTTCTGTTAACTGTGTTCATAAAATAGTTTGAAGGGTTATCTAGAGCCTGGTAAAGACAAAATTTTAAATGATGTCTCCGTTTCCTTTTACATGATTTATTTCAAATGGGTGCAGCACTGGTCCCCGGAAAATTCAGGTAGCCCCTTAATAGAACTTATCCATAGCTAACTATTAACGCTTACACAAAAGGGAAAATTATAACATTGGCTGATATACTTACTGGATATTTTGATACGTGCAATTTTACGAGTTCTTGCCTCGGGCGATTGCTGGTTGCATGTTTGAAACGGTTAAAAGATTTTAATAAAAATACATAGGTACTTATTAAAATAAATAAATCAAGTCAAATATAAAATAACCGGCCAAGCGCGAGTCGGAGTCGCGCACGAAGGGTACCGAACCATTCTCTAAAAAAAATCACGTTTTATGTAAGAGAGCCCACATAAATATTTATTTTATTCTGTTTTTAGAATTCGTTGTTATAGTGGCAACAGAAATAGGTACAGTCAGGCTTCAAAAATGGAGTCATAATTTTTCATACAACTAGTATGAGAAATTATGAATCCATTTTTGAAGCGTACCGTACATCATCTGTGAATATTTGAACTGTCTTGCTATTACGGACAGACAAACGGACCGCAGAGCCTTAGTTAGATTTTACACTTTGGGAACGGAACCCTGAAAAGAGAATAAATATTACCTTAACCCGTCAGCTTCAAGACGGTCGGATCCGACAGAGAGAACAATAGATAACAATGTGTTTGCAAAATTGCGGTTGTTGACGGGTTAAATAGGTTAAGGAACCGTTTGTTTATGAGTTAGAGGGTCGATGTTTAGGTATTGGAGACTTTTCTCCAGCTGGAGTTTAAACTTTTCACCTTGTAGGTATATACAGAAAACTAGTATTTCTTACATTAATACCTATCTTTCATATCAACTCAGTCATTTACTGAACATTTTTTTTACTCATTTATTACACTGGATATGCTACCCGAAGTGGATCTTGGTGTTTGGCGTTATCCTATACCTACTTAAACATATAATATTGAAACTGTATCTACTTTTGACATTTAGGCGAGTATTCTATTCCGTGCGTCAGCTCAGACAGTAAACATATAATATGCATAAGTCTATGCAAATTGTACAACTTTTTGTCTTCTCAGTTTTGTTATGACGCCGACATTTTATTCCTTTCGTAACATCTAGAAATTAGTGGAAATTTTCAGCTGTTTTACCAATTTTTATTTATAAAGTTACTCTTTCGTTTACAGTTGTCATCGAGCGCAAAAATAGATCGATGGTTCTCCCTCTTGCCTTCTGGACAAGCTTTGTCCCGCCCAGAGAGCGGATTCGTCTCAGGTGTGGAAGACGCCGACGCTGTTACTCTTGCGGAAGCCAAAAATCTGCTCATGCAACTTGGAGCCAAGAAGAAGAGAAGACTTTTGCCCATACGCTTCACTAGACGAAAGATCTTAGTCAATAAGCACACGTTACTATAATAAGTATCGTTTGTTGTGTACGCTGTCCAAACATTACAAATTATTGATACTTTAAGAAATTTTAAAAAGATATGGAGTTAACTTTTTACATTTAAATATTCCAAGAGTTGTGAAAATCGCATCACAATTTGTAGAAACGAAACAGGGAACCATATGTGTATAGGTAGGTGGTACATTTATTCCGAAACCGTATAACTTATTATTAAACAGATACATATCGATATAACTGATGAAAGTTAATATTATTTATGTCTATTATGCATTTTGTCTCTCGTATTAATTAGCACAAAGGTAATAAATCATTTGGACGTTCTGTCATGTGAACAGCTATGTCCCGGAAGGCTTTCAAATCAAAAAGATCCCGCAAAATTATTTTTCACTTGAAGTTTACTTAAAACTGTCTATAAAAAGGCCTAAGAGAAGTAGGGGTAATACATTATAAAACTTCAAAAATAAATATGAGTCAATTATACCTAATATTTTCTATTTCCAATGCGCAAAGTTTCTTGATTTTGTAGCAAATTACAGTGTAATGTCAGCCCAATAAAAACCTATAACAGTTGGATACTTAAAACAACATACTCGTTGTGTACCCTTGGTACTAAGAAATCATCGTCGCAGAGTAAAATTGTCGTTTTAAAACGTGACTTCATGACTAGAATAAAAACTACGGTGACCGGTACTTAGGACAAATAGCACATATTAAGCAGCCATTCAGCTCACTCTGATATTACGATGGTAGGTACCTAAGCACTTCACATTAACTTGAACAATGAAGGCTGATCCTAAAATACGGAAGTCATTTTTAAACAAAACATGATATTTTTTTGTACAATCGTTAGAAAATATTAGAAATAAGTAGTCGGCGGCGTGCGTCTCGTTTGTGGATTAAAGGAATAATCTTCAAATGCTGAATTAAAATTGATTCTACTTCAAAAGTCATTAAAAGACTGTTTTATATTATATTTTATTTTAAATTAGTAATTTTATGAGATATTACTTATAGGTTTTGAAAATTGTAATGAAGTGTATGAGGTGGAAGACTGAGGGATTGATCAAGATATTTTGGATAGCGTACATTGTTATTTGTAGTGCAATTTAATCTCAATAAAATAATTTTAAGATTTATTTAGCATTCAAAAAGTATTACTACATTAATATTTTTGATTAGAACCATTTCATATACGAACAAAGACAATATTAGATAGGTAAATTGAGAAACAATAGCTCTATACCAGCTGTGATCAAAATGTGCACAACTAAAGATGCCTTAGTGATATTAGTCTCACAACTTAGTTTCAATTGAGGTAGGTTTGACAATAAAAAAATCATTTTAAAGACACTAGTTGACAACTTTGTATACGTAATCGCGATTTACAGTATAATGTAAGAATAATATATAGCTCCATCGAAATCATTCCACTAAAACAATGAACAAATCATTATGCATTTTTAGATATAAATTAGCTTGTAAATTCGCTGACAATAAGTAGGTAGTGATATTATAATTATTTCGTGTTACATACAGCTACCAAATATTTTATTTGAAAAATATTTCCACTGCCAGATGCTCAAACACGCGAACACCTTAGTAGAAAAGACTTTGACAATTTGCATTTGGATCAAGCGCAAGACAGACTAATAGACCCTTCAACATTGCGCAATCCATCTCTGTATTCCAAACAAATTTAATATCATTTTGATTTAAACTTAAATACACACGCAAATTAATATTTACGTGATAATCATACACGAGTTTGATTGACACTTTGCCAGACGGCCATTATATAACTTGAAAAATATGGCACCACTCTTTCCCACTTACACACAAGAAAATCAAATAAACAATTTTGTTTTTTTAATGTAGGTACTTACCTGCGCTTGGCCCAAATCCTGTGTCCTTTTCATTCTATTTGTTTCTACTTTTAATTTAATTTAAAAGGTCACAAAAATATGTTTAGTTAATCATAATATCTCCGTAGATCTCGATTATAATGTTACGACTAGAGAGCTTCTTATGTGACATGTGACTTAACATGCTTATGCTAAGACCATAGTGCCATATTATACTGACTCTTGTTTAATCACAAACATTCGGTGCTAGAACAAGAAGAGTCCACGAAAGATTTATTTCTCAAGGTGCTAAAAATGTAAACTAAAAACTATTTCCTCCGGAAAGGATTCTATATTTTATATCTGGAGACATAGTAGTAAAATCTAATATTATCTAAGACACCTTATAAATACTTAATATTATCTAAGACACCTTAATCTCGAAAACAACATTCTGTGCCCTTTAGCTTATTATCAGCATTTATAAATCATATATTTTCTTATATTCAATCATTATAGCTATTAAAATTTATCATTTCTAATGGTGCAAGAATTAAATAATCAATGAATAATTTTATACGACTATAACTTAAAAACAAAGTGTCCTCCAATAATAATGCGTACGACTGAAATCACATACCTAATGTGACTTTTTGTAGTATATTTGATATCGTTGATCATATAACAAAATTCTATCAACTCGAAAATTATGACAACAACATATAGGTAAGTATGTCATTGATTGGTTAGGAAATTGTGACAGTTTTGCGATCTTCATACCGAAAATGACTTTTATCAGTTTTCTTTAGAGAATATTCACTTTTATCTATGTTAATATTTTAATTTATACTTTTTATCATTTTGATAAGGTAGATACTTTATTAACCTAGTTATTAATGTGTTGTATGAGCTGACTGATATTGATATGTCTTGTGTTCTTTTTGCTAATATGTATAAGTAATTTTAAGGTGTGATTTAAATGAGAATAAATTTCTTAACTATATAAGTTCGTATCTTCGTGCGTTCTTATTTAACTTCATTTTTATAATTAAGTGACAGATCCTATCAAATTTGTCTCTTCAAAACAAATATAATATGTTGGAAAATACAAAACAACCTTCGTAAAATTATAAGTGCCTTATTTTCAAAAATGTAGGTACTTACTAAAACTACTTTTACACATCTTCCCAGCTTCTTTTGAAATTACGTAGATTTTTTAGCTATCAGGTACTCCTCCAATGTTGTTCGTAGGTACCCAAAATCAAATTAATTCTTCCAGAATTTTCTAACATGCAATTTATATATTCAAGTAAAGTTTTAAGTAGGTAAGTTTCATGTACTTTCGCTTGCGTAGTTCTTTTTCGTAATCGAAATAATGGACATTATAGTTTTGCATACAGTTGTAGCCGAGTTTCTAACTACTTGAAGCGAAGTTTTCAGCGGTAAAAAGTAAGAGAAAATCCAATATAGGACGACGTTCCTTAGCGAAGAAAATCAAGATAACCGTACTCGATCTGAACCAATGAGACCCTGTAGTCCTCATTTTTTTACTCGTAACTGTGCTGAAGCAAGCGGCGCCGCTATTTAAATTTTCAAACAAGAATCAAAAACAAATTATATGTATATTTAGAAAATATTTTTCAAAACTTAAAACCGACTTCAATACTAAACTACACAACCGTTTAGATAAAATTTATTTGGGGCGACCTCGCAAGTATGCCCGTTCAAACAAAAAAAGAACATATTTTTGACATTGTTCTTGACGTCTTCCTTTTAGGAAGTCTGGTAAAACCGACGTAGTAAGTATAATACGTAAGTTAATAATTTTTGATAAACTTATGTTTTTTTTTTAAACAAATGTTTGACAGTATAATATTACAATAACTTCGATACTCGTATATGTGATGTTATAATATAACGCTGTGCAACCAGTAAGAAGCACCAGCGGGATTTATTGTTACCGAATTAATAACGATGGATTAAATTCTTCTCTCTGAATGTTACAGTTGCTAGAAACTACAGTTTTCTTGGACAAATATTTATTCATATTAAGCATCCATACGAGTACTTGGTTATGAAATAGGGTATTTATTTATTATATATTTCATTCTCTATTTACAGTCTATTGCGGCCGTCTGTACTGTAGGGATATATATTAAAATAAAATAGATATATAATAAAATAAGTAGTTAGATACAAAAAGTAGGCCACGCTTACATCGCCTTTGAGTATAGGTACCTTCCTACATAATCATAAAAGCAAATCATACAGTCTTCATACTCAGTTACAGTCAGTTGCAGGAGGCCCTGTGTAGGTGTTAATAACTAAACCACGTACTTTACTCTGAAAACAAGTAGTATGGGTGTTTACTGTATGAATTAGGAATGCAATTATTTTTGCGTGATTTACAGTCAATTTTTCCACAAACATAAAGCCAATTTTACAGTTCGAAAATTCATAAAGCACCATGAAATCGTGTATAATTATTACCGATACTACCTAGAGACCTATTTTTTATATCTGTATACCCTCACTATGAGTTACTACTTAAGTACCTATTTTTAGTTATAACTGCCGTCTAAGGTGTTTCATACAAAAGGACGAAGTTTCTAGACAAAAGAAAGTGCTGCTAGACAATAAGTTGGCAAGTAATTAATTAATTTTTCACCGTTTAGGAGCTGTTTATTTCAGCTCTGTCAAGCGTTACATTTGATTACAAAGTGATCTTTGCCCCGTCAAAAGCAATTGTGAGTAATTGCCAATTATTAAATACAGCCATACATGACGAACGAACTAAAATAGCCATGAGAACTACGTGATATTTGTCTGCATTTTAAAAATGGCCGCCATTTTGTGAAATTGGGTTTAGTAATTGGTGAAGCAAAACGGATTTACACTTGGATGGCAGAGCTCGTCGCCCAAGGCTAGTGAATTCAATCATTCATTTATTTATAGTTTTTCCATTTTCTAGCCTATGTTTGCTGTAGCTCTACAATGCTTACTTAACTACTGACCGACCAGTTATTATGCAATAAATTTTGATAATCCTTTAAAAAAAGTAAAATATACAAAAAATACTCAGGCACCAATATACTTATGTTTAACAGTCTACATCAGCCCACTGCTGGGCTTAAGGAGATCCAATGCTGCCCCAATTTAAAATAAATAAATAGAAAAGGAGACATCATTTAAAATTTTGTCTTGACCAGGCACTAGATAACCCTTCAAACTATTTTATGAACTACAGTTAAAAGTAAGAACGTGAAACTTTTCTACGCACATACGCCAAAAGTGGCCGTTTTTCCGAAGAAAACTTCACGGGTCAGACTTCGATTACAATTCCTATTTGTCCCATTGGCATTGGTGACGAATGGGAATTTTCGTTTTTATGTTTCCCATTTGTCCCCAGTTATGGTAAATAATATAGGTGATAATGATTTGTAAAAGGTATTTTTAAGGAACTGTCAAATAATATTTCCATTCGGCCCCAGTGGGACGACGCGGTGGTGACAATCAAAACACATAATACTAAAAATTATCCCATTTGTCCCCAGTGGGACGTCCCTACGAATGGGATATACGCGATATTAGGGTATAATGCTAGATATACGATAACTACAAAAAGCATACCAATTTAAACGTCTAGCTATACTATCTCTATCTAGGCACTATGCAAATTTCATAGAATGTAAGTAAGTTGGTAGAAACTTGCTGATTAAATATAATCATAATAATTATTTAATAATAATAATTATTTTAGTAAGATCTGTAGTCAATGTTTACTTAGTGCATTTAAACAACTTAGCATCCAAGAAAAAAAAATGCCCCAAAGAAAAAGATATTTTGTCAACTTTCATTTAAAACAAAGGGATTTGATAAACCTATACCAACATAAATTTCAGTTGCTACTTATCATTCATTTCTTTGTTACATAATTATCTCTATTAAACATTAAGGAAATAAAACGACATAATTACGTACTTGTGGTGTTTTTTGAATAACCGGCTAAGTTCGAGTCGGACTCGTTCACGAAGACTTTTGTACCATTATTCACAAAAAATACGTTTATTGTATGGAAGTCTTAAATATTTTTTTTATTATTTATTTATTTTTAAAGTGCATATACAACTAAATATTCTGTGAATATTTCAAGCGTCGCCCTGTTGCCGTTTTTTAATATCGAGAAAAAGATGGCATAAAAAGTCACGTTCGTTGTATGGGAGCCCCTCTTCGTATTTATTTTATTCTGTTTTTAGTATTTGTTGTTGTAGCGGTAACAGAAATTATACATCATCTTTGAAAATGTCTAGCTGTCACGGTTCATGAAATACACTATTCAGCCTGGTGACAGACATACAGGAGGACGGACGGACGGACTGCGGAGTCTAGTAATAGGTTCCCGTTTTTATTCTTTGGGTACGGGACAAAAAGAGATATGTTCAAAAATTAGGCTAAATAATAAATATTATAACGAGATAAGCATTAATCAAGTATTCTTATTTTAAAAGAAAAGCTACTGACAGCTTTTCGAAAAATCCACTGCTGAGAAGAAACGTCGTGGTCGCCTACTCGCTTTGTCATACACTTATCTTTGTCAATGTAGGTGAAAAGAAAAACCCAGATATCACAATACAATAAAATATTGCACGAATAGTAAGTGCACCGACGAAAAGTTTTAAAAAATACGGTCAAGAACGTTAAAAAACTTTAAATGGGTAGGTAGTAGAACCATTTCATAACTTTTTTGGAAAACGTTCTCAATATCATGGACAAAATGAAATCATGGATCCTTTTGGAAAAACTTGCGCACAGGAAAGAAGGATTGAAGGATTTACTTTGAAATTATGAACTTGGCAGTCTTGTCCACTTGAACTACTAAACCGACTGGTATATGCCCTTGCCAGAGTCACGCCTCAATTGTAGGGGGTAACATGTTCGCCGCTACACCTTACAAGTAAATACAAACTCAATATTATACGATAAACAGAATCGGTATTCAAGTATTACATATCTATAGATTTTATTTATTGTATGCCGTGTAAAGTGCCTGCGGACATTAATTTGTATTAAGTATATAAAAATAAAATAAATATATTTTATAAAAGTTTCTTTTTTTCTAATCTAACACCTACCCTACACACAGTTATAAGTATACACCGAGAGTGAAAACTTGAAAAAGAGAGAAGTCTAAGAACTCAGGCATTAAGAGTCCCCTTACCCTAGACTTGTATGGAAAGGTCTAAGGTAAGGGGACTCTTAATTATTTAACTATGATAAATATACACTATATAGTGTACACTATCACATATTTATCTCTAACTAACAAGAGCATAATTGAGTCTTGTTTCTCTAAACTGACAGAGCACAGGGCCGCAAGACTTACAGGCTGAAGATGACTGTGAGTGAGAACGTGGAAAGTGGAAAAAGGAATCAAAATAGTGAGGGGTTGTTAGCCGCATCGTTTATTAACATGATTCGCATTTACTCCCATTCCCTCGGTCGGATTTATGATCTGCGCGGAAAGAGAAGCAGCAGGTACATTCTAAGTTTTTTCTTTTCTCTCAGACCAGATTAAATAACATATTTATTTGACTTCACGTCTTTCACGCACGTAGCCGATGCAAAACGCCGCCTTTTGGCTCAGGAGGACATCACAAACATCTTCATCGTCAATAGAAAACCACGTCGGCTTTGGTATCGTTCAAAACCAGATCGAATCAGTTGAAATCGAAGCTAAGTTGTAGGATGAGACAACTCAGATTCTGAGACTGTATGAATGAGTCAAAAGCATGAAAGGTCACAATCCCTCGTTATCCTCGGCTTTTAATCGGATGACGTAACACTTGCGAATAAAGCTTTGTTGCGTTAGTGTACCTAAACAGCAAAAGTTTAAGGAGAGGTATTATTAATATGGGCTAAAATTTCGTAAGTCGACATATCTTTGTAGACTTAGTACCTATGTACTTCATTAGTTTACTTTAAAAAATACATTCTATTTCTATACAGAACAAACTTTTATTTCAAAAAAAGTGTTCATAAAATTAAGCTTTTGCGTTGTTCAGTATTGTTATCTTCTAAAATGTTTTTAAATAAGGGTAAGTCAGAAAGTAAGTATAAGTGTTTTTTCAAACAAGTTACAAGATAATATTTTTTCAAACATATGTTACTATGAATAGATACTTATTTTATTTTTAACTGACTTCCAAAAAGAAGGAAGTTATCAATTCATCGCGATCTTTTTTATGTTATTTTTTGTTCGAAAGGGAACACTTCCAGGTAGTCCCATAGAAAAATCATCTAAATCGTTTGTGTGGTTCGGGGGTGAAGTCGTTTTTTACTTTGGAAAAATAATAAAAGCATAGTAATTGAGCAATATTCTAAACATGTGGCATGCATGCCGTTGCCCGTTAGTCAACCAGTCGTCAATAAGTACTGCGCTGCGCGCACGCATATGTACCACGTACGAACCGCGCGAGAGAAATCGAAATACCGTTGTTTATTATGTGATTTTCCCCCCATCAACGTATAACCTAGCACGGATTTTGTGGATTACACTTATTTACATACAGGTACGTAAACTGGGTCAGTCAAACTTTGTTGAATAGTATTTGTAATAAATTACTTCCAGTCTGGTCTAGCAATTATAATATCTTGAGACGTGACTTATATGACCTATTCGGTTATCAGTGGCAAGTTGGAAACTAATCACTGTGGATCAAGGAAATATGCATTCAATGTTTTAACTTGCCAAAGAGGTTATTTTGCGACTCTATTATTTCTGCCAGCTTCGTAATCATAGCATACATATATTATGCCTTATCGTAATATATGCCTTTCTTAACTTTCTTTTCACTCAAGAATGGCAGAGCATAAAATTAAAATTACTTAGATACATAATGCATAAAAACCTTCATGTAGATTCAAAATGTTTTCATTTAAGTAAGAATAAGTAGTTAATTCGTAATGTTTTTTTTAATATTTAGGTAAACATATTCTTTACGTGACAGACGTCTATAATTCATTTATATTTCATGGTCTTGTATTAAAAATTAAAAGTAACCAAAACTTTTTCGAATTATCCTGTATAGCCAGTATCTCAGGCGATCACTTACCTTATTTTTCGGGTGCTGCCCCATTTGAAATAAATAATTTTAAAGGAAACGGAGATATAATTAAAAATTTTGTATTGGTCAGACCCTAGGTGATCCTTCAAACTATTTTATAAACTACCTACTGTTTACCGTTTAAAAGCCACTTTTAGCTAATGTGCATAGAAAAGCTTTATATATTATATATACACCCAAAACCCCAGTCAATCTGAAAAATATCATTTTCCATCTTAACCTGACCGGGGGTCTAACACGGGATCTCCAGTGTGACAGTCTGGCATGATAACCACGAGCCACAGATATCGTAAAATAAAATAGAGTAATTAGTAGTTGATATTATTTTGATTTTTCAAAAGCCAACCTTTTTATTACTAGGCATCCACAAAAGTAACTTATTTTTTATCATAGTAGATCATTCTGTTACCATTACCATTACCACATGACTATGCACAACTACAGAGTAATAAAATAGAACGGAAATGTAGCTGCTACGAGAAACATTGTTTAAAATAGCTAAATAAAGTTAAAAAAAGTAACATTAACTATAAATCACGTTTATTGTATGGGAGCCCCCCTTAAATATTTATTTTATTCTGTTTTTTTGTATTTGCTGTTATAGCGGCAACAGAAAACATCATCTGTGAAAATCAACTGTCTAGCTATCACGGTTCATGAGATACAGCTTGGTGACAGACAGACAGACAGACAGACAGGCGGACGGCGGATTCTTAGTAATAGGGTCCCGTTTTTACCCTTTGGGTACGGAACCCTAAAAAAAGATAGAACACATTTAAATTTTATTTTATTTTTTAATAAAAAAACATTATTCCAGATTCCTGTCTATATACCATAAAAATACTTTTAAGACAACAATATACTGGACTCAATAGTAAGGAATTCATATGATAGTCGCCGGATAGAGTCCATTATTGACATAATGAAGTACACGTTCTGACGCTACCATATGCTAGTGTGTTGTAATACAAATATGCATACATTATAGCTCACGAGTGCTAAACAACAATATTGAGTGAATGTATACGGGTAGGATTTATTTAACGAAATTTAACATTTGATTACTAAGGTTTTTTTGTTCTACAGCTCTACATAGATTCATAATATACTTGTAACGATGTCGCAATAAAACTCCATTCTGCAGTTCTTACTCCCCGCATTTCTTCATCATTTCATTCTGTCCACTTTCTAAAATTTATTTCTAAATTCAATTTTTAAATTATTCACATAATCCTTCCTCGTCATTCTGACGCATTCCTCTAACACTTGTCATACTGATAGCAACTTGCTTATTAATAATTTTTAAATAAATATTAATATAAAATATATACGGACAAATACCCAAGGGTATATCCCATTTGCCACCTTAGGGGGCGGCCACCACTGGTGGCAGACGGGACAATTTTTATGTACACGTGTGCCAGATGCCACCACTCGCGACGCCCCCACTAGTGGCGAAAGGCAATCACCAATCATTCACAGTCTCATTTGCCCCCAGTGGTGGCGAATAGAACAAACTCTGGTTTCGATTCCCATTCGCCTCCAGTGGTGACGATATTTGAAGCGGCATTTATGTATACTTTTGTCGTTGTTTTTACCTAGATGTAAAACAGAAGTTGGAGATCCTCGAAAACATCAATAAATATATTGTTGTGTCAAACTAAGCAGGAAATCCAGGTACCAATAGGAAAACATTTGAATCGCATAATATCTGCTAATATTTATTTATAAAATACAATACTAGTAATTTCTCCTTCCATTCGTCAAAAAAATTCCATTCGTCACCACTGGGACTGTGAATGATTAGCGATTGCCTTTCGCCACCAGTGGGAGCGTCTCGAGTGGTGGCATCTGGCACACGTGTACATATAAATTGTCCCGTCTGCCACCAGTGGTGGCCGCCCCCAGTGGTGGCAAATGGGATATACCGGACAAAGGGTGACAGAGGATGGGGTGACAAATGGGTCACACAGATTGAGCTAGCCCCAAAGTAAGCTTAAGCTTGTGTTATGGGATACTAACCCAACGATACTATATTTTATGATAAACACCCAAGATATAGGACAATTTGAAAAAAAAGGCCATTCAACTTGCCCTGGCTGGGGATCGAACCCAGAACCTCTGGATTGGCGGACTAGCGTGTTGACGATTATGCCTCGAAAATTGTCAAATTTTATATCAGTTCTGTTATAGTAAAATAGTAGATTGTGCTACAAGGGGATATGGTAATATTTTGAAGGCGAGGGCGCTACTTTAAATCTAGAGCGAAACGAAGGATTCCACAGTTGAATCACGAGCGTAGTGAGTGATTCTACGGTGGAATCCTGAGTGAAGCGAGGGATTCATGTATATCGCCCGAGATAAAAATATGACCGTACCCGAGTAGCACACTCTACTTTTCATCTCCATCTATGAGAAAAACTAGCAAATACAAAACAGAAATATAAAGAGCAGTAGAACACCAACCAGTACTTAATCAGACTTCAACCGACAATTTAATACTAAACCTTTGGTGTTGTTTTCATATAATAAATACTAAAAATAATATTTCGAAGACATTAAGTTAACTTACAATAAAATGTTCACTTATAACTTTGTGCGTGGTCCTTCATATATTTTTTTTATAAGTAAACTTGATACCAATTCACTATCGGCTTAAACTAAACTAAAGTATACACATTTTCACAAATAATTACATGTCTATACAAATAACCTAAAACTTCTGTAATTACTTGAATCTTCTATTTGATTGCGCTTTTTAAATTATACTTATTTTTCTGAAGCTATGTATATCAAAATGTTTACCAACATTCATCCATGTTGACGACGTTATGTATTCCAAATTTAAAAATAACTACGTTTGTGTCAACATTTTTTTTTTGGCTTGACGCTGTTGCGTATTTAGCCATGCAGCTAACAATTTTTTATTTTAAACGAAATTTTTCTTTTCTTTTTTTTTTTGCTGCACTGCCAACATTATTTTTGATTCTACATATATTTCACTCGTGTTTGGTTTTAATCTCTAGTGATTTTCTTTTTCATTTTTTAGTCCCGAGAGAATAACCAGCAACTTTAACTCCAAATGTTTTGGAATGTAAACATGGTTTTTTGGGTAGATGAGATGAAAAATACATTTATTAACTTTTGTCGTTGCTTGCGTTACGACTATTTGTACATATATATTTTATGTGGGAACACAACTCCAGCTGAGACAGGTGGAGTTCCCACATACTTAATTAAGAGTAGCGTTTAGGTATTGCGACCCTTGATTCTATCTAAAAGCCCAAAAATCAACTCAGCTATCTGTATTATGTACACATAAATTACTTACAAAAGTATTTTAAATATTTAGACGACCTCCGTGGTGCCAGCCCGTCATTCCGGAGGTTCTGGGTTCGATCCCCAGCCAGGGCAAGTCGGAAAATGGCCTTTACCTAATTTTCCTGGATTTTTGTGTTTATCTATATGCATTTGTTAAAAATATAGTTTCGTTAAGTTAATAGGTATCCCATAATACAAGTTTAAACTTACTTTGGGGCTAGATCAATCTGTGTACCTAATTTGTCACTATACGAGTATATATATAAAAAAAAATGGACATAATCTTTTACTTTCATGACTGTTTAAGATATTTTAGTAGATAATATTATGTATTAATCACAACCATTTTCCTTGTAGACATGTGTTGTAAGTAGAAGTTATGTGTTAGCCTTCTATATACATTTAGAGATATTATACAAGTTAACAATCGGCTCGTGTCTACCTCGACGGAATTTTTTTTCTTCAGTTAGTTGTGGTAATTGTTTGATTTCACATAATTATTTAATTTTTAGATGAATATAATAAGCTTGACCTGAGTGAAACTTTTTTGTACCCTCTCTCACATTATCACATAGGTTTTTGGTGATTAATTTTGGGGTTTTTTCATCTTAACTACGGCATCTACTAAGTGACTAACAAAAAAATAAATACATCTCACTGAAACGTGGAATACCTATTTGAGCACTAAGATCGGAATAAAACTTCGGGGAACAAATATATTCTAGCTTAATATTAAGCTGTTTAAGTATTCCGAGTAGGAACGTAGTGTCTTTTGTTCTACTTATTAACTATTTATTCTAATGCAAACGAGCGCTCAGTGAAATATTTGGTTGCATTTGTTTATGCTTAGCTAAGCACCAGCGCAGAGCAGGGTTCAATGGCATCATGACACCTAACAACGCAGCCTTAATGTTTAAAGAAGGTTCATACTGCCCAGTCTTGCAATTTTGGCAAACTTCTTTGTCATCTTAGCGACGTAGGCGTTACCTTTATTTTTTGGTTAGGTACCTATATGTTGTGTCTTGTATCACACAACATAGATATAACCAAAAGCTAAAGTTACTTAATTGTGTGATATAAGACAAATACCTACTGGGGTTTGGCTGGCACCAGTGCCTGAAATAGAAGTATCAACTTGTCTGTTCAGGCATAACTACACAATACAGCTCACAAGGGGCGCAAAGAGAGAAAGGTTCTTATTCCACAATAATTTACAAGCAAAAAAAAAATTGATCATACCATACATACTCGTTTTTTTTTTGTCTGTGCAAATCTATTAAATTTACAAACCGAGTTGATTTTTGTCCTAAATATATCTTATTCAGTGAAAATTTCAAAACTTTTGAATCACAGGTAGGTGGCAATACTGGCGGCTAAATTAATAATAATAATATTACAAAAATAACGAAAGTGCTATGAACTACATACAATACACAAAGTAAGTACTACGTCATTCATTGAACGACGGAACGACCAATTTGAACATGTGGCTAAATAAAGGATACATCAACAGATAGATATATAATATATACTTATACAGTATACTTACCTAACTCCTTGTTTAAAACGTGACACAATGCCCTTCGTAAAATTGACCGTAGTGATGTGGCCTTGTCTATAATTTAGATGTTATGTTATTACATTACATTTTATCTTTAAATATTCTTTGTAAGTAGATAAATTATGGAAGTAACTTTGTAAGTAACATATTTTCGGTACCATGTGAAACTGAACATCGCTTGGGTAGGTTCCAGAAAGGATAAATAATATTTGAAGTGCTTCTTCGCTCGTGTCCCGTGTAAGTAGTATGTGTACAACTAGAGCAATAAACTTATCAAGTATAATTATCAAGATATAAGTAGGTACGTTTATAAAATTAATACCCGACTACAGAATTCATACTAATAATGTAAATATTTTTGAAATGTGGTGATCAAGACTTTCCATTTGAAACCCCACTCGAAACAAAATTATTTTTTTTACTCTCACTTTCTTGTATATAACATTTTTTACATCATTTTTTGCATACAAATTGTAGCCTATGTCACTCGGACAGTAATGACGAATCGATTGACATAATTATTTGTGAAAATTGGACAAGCGGTTCGGATGCCACGGTGAAACAGACTTAAATACCCACACACATAATACATAGACTGCTAAAATCATTACCCTTCCTCTTGGCTTTGCCGTAGTCGGGTAAAAAAGAAAAAGAAGTAGACATTTTATTCCTTGACAAGAGCACCTTCAAGGATTATTTCGCCTTATTAAAGCAGTTGTTAGTATAATACATACATAAATAAACATATGGTACATACATACTCTTTCACAGGCTTTACGGTGGCTCCCATCATCTCAAAATCTGGAGCCGGTTCCACTAGCAAGAGTGGAACTGGCCTGGGAAAAGCAACTTCCTCCTATGGCAAAAGCCCCTCAGCTGCCTTTGGCAAAAGCTCCTCGGCTTCCTATGGAAAAAGCTCATCGTATTCCTATGGAAAAAGCTCGTCGTCTTTCGGTAAAAGTGGGAACAGCCTCGGAAAAAGTAGCGGTAGCTCTCTTGCTCCAAAAATCAGCAAGTCCTCGATGCCAGTGCAGGGTGGGAAAAGCTCCAGTGGATCGTCTGGTGCAAGTAAACCTAGTAAAAGCTACCCGTCCTTTACTCCATCAAAAGTCAACAAACCTTCAGTCAGTTTGGGCATAATATGGATACCAACGAGGAAGAATAAGAAGAAAGAAGCAGTTTATAAGCCTCATAACACCAAATATGATTATTCAAATAGGTCACCGTCAATGTACAAATTGTAAGTACTAACGTTTTCTACCGATGATTACTTGACTTGATAACAGGTACCTACATCTAATCTCTAAAATGATCAGCCTCGACTCCGGACTGCACATCTTTGTAATCAGCCTTTATCTATATACAAAGAAGGTAAGGAAGTGTATATTAGAAATAAAAGTTACGAGTACATATGTACTTACGCTTGAGTATTAAATATAATAAGTATGGGACTTTAAAAAGTTAACAAGTAAGAGAATGATTTTTAACAATATTCAACTAAATTAAGTACATAATATTTTTACAAGCTTTTATTTAGTTTCACCTGTCCCGGTGCGTCTGTCGGTATGTCTGTCTGTAATCAAATCTTGCAAGTTATATTTAATCCACTTCGACATTTTCGATTGAGTTGAAATTTTGCACGCATTCGTATATCGCGTGACAATGCAATATTATGATGACATGAAGCTGATCTGATAATGGAAATGTGGTCACAGGAACTTTTTAAACGAAGCAAACCCCATCGAGTTTTGGTTCGTTTGATTCGTGTTGAGGAGCCCTTTTAACTTTTAAGTTCATTGTTATAGATAAAAGCTAGTTCACTTGTTAAAAAGTCGGTCGGTGCGCAAGTGAGGCTCAAACATGCAAGAGCACAGACTACGCAAATAACGTTATACAAGCGTGACCCCGGTTTTAAAATTTCGCGCGTCTTTTTATAATTATAATTTTGGGCATGGAATAATAAGTCCTTAACGCTTTGAAATAAGAGTCTGTTTTGAAAGCATGGTCTATTTTGTCAGTTGTGTGTATTATAAAGGGTGGCCAGCAACTAAAGTGTCCCAACTTTCAGTTTAGATTAATATAGGTTAGTGTACATACCTATGCGAACTTTTCCTTGAAATATAAGTAAATAGCGCTACGACTACGCCAATTGCCACCATCACTGTGGTGTCGGTCAAACTCGTAGGTCTATACATAAAATAATTAGATTAAAATTTATTCATTATCTGCGTCTTTCTTTTCCACATAACGCACTTTCGCAAACAAATGATTTAAGATTTAAAAAGTTCTATCGCCATAGTGTGGAAAAACGGAAATAAATTAAACATATACGTGTAACGAAAAGGAGGCATCAAAGCGAAATGTAAACTTACTAATCAATGTGAACCACATTTATTATGTGGCTCCACGCTCCATGGTATGTAAAAAACGACGACCTGCACCAGGGCCTGAATATACAATTCGTTGACAAATTTATAAAAAGTACGCCGACGCATACGAATTTAGGTTGCTTCACCATGTGAACGTTGAGGCGATCCAGCTCCTTGACAACACAGACATTGTGCGAAGACTTAAAAGAACTAAGCTGTTCGAACTAGTGTAGGCAGTGTAGCAGTGGTTTGTGAATAATAGTGAAAAATAGTGACAATGAAAACAAAAGACACATGAACAGAGTGCCTTCCCCTTAATAGAGAAAGTAAGAAAAGTGCCGATGGACACATTCTTATAAAATAAGTATTTTATAAAACTAGGTCAATATTAAATTACTCATTAGCCTGAGTTTAGGCTAAATCGTAATTTAATTAGCGTATTTAATTTAACATACGGCAAAAAAAACTTTTATTATGGGTGGGACCATCCCTGAAATTGCAATTTAAAATCTGCAGCTCCATTCAAAATTATATACCTACCGTAATATAGCCAATTTGTATGAAACTGCAGATTTTTTTTGCGTTTTCAGGGATAGTCCCATATTAAAAGTTTTTCTATTGATTAGTATTTAATGAGATCTCAATTTCTTGAAACACCTTCTAACCAACCGCATATCTTTGACTTGCGTTTGGCTATCAATCTTATTCTAATTCAAACAATTTATTATTTGTAAGTATATTAAATTAGTGAACCTCGCCATAGCTTAGCTTTAGCTGTATTTCCTAAGACTTGGAGTGGTCCTATTCAATTCCGGAAATTACACGGCAAACTGCCCAAATAAACCAGATTAAAAACATTCGGTTACTTTGAAATGGCAAATGTCACACTTTTATGGTAATTATTGAAATATTCTTAAGAGCAGAATTTTGATTACCTACATGTCACCTTTTTTAAAAAAATTAACTACCTATGAAATGTTCTATTTCAATATTCTACTTCATTCAAAATAATTATTATACTTATTATAACTGGCAACTATATGTTCACTCTATAGGGTGAATAAAGTTTATACACTTGCAACATTAGCGAAAAAAGAAAAAGTCAAACAAACCAAGCTCTTTTCTGTCATTTGATTTCGATTCCAAGAAGCTTTGTTTTGTTTGGTAAAGTAAACAAGGAGGTGGGTGAGGTGACATCATAAACTGCATTCCTTTCGAAAAGCTTTCCGTAAATTTTGTGTACCTATGATGATTGATGAATTTAACCACAATCTATTTAGTTAAATAATAGGCCAATAATTTTCGAGGCTGGTTTTATTTCATATGTTTTAGAGTTTTTGTTTTTATTCTTTAAACTCTTTGGTCGATGTTTTTTTCGCCATCAACATGCAAGAAAACATAGAAAACAACAACTTTCAGACAATCATTAGCACATGGCGACGTTTGTCTGGAGAACAAATAGAATCAACAGCATTAGTGAGGTAAATTAAAGTGCTGATGGGCACTTATATGATCCATTGTTTATGTATTTCCATAGTGTGTGTAGCCGTACAGTAATATGATCTACATTTACCATTATCAAGTCAGCATTCATGTTCTTGGGTTCGCTTGTTGCGATCTATTATTTCCGTCCGAAAGAAATTATATTTGTTCATATATACGTATCATTTCCAGTATGTCTGGAGACTCCCCTGATTACGACTTGTATAAGAAAAAAGAAGAAGAATCCAACCTTTTAATTCCCGAGAGAAGTAAAGCACCTTTAGCGACAATCGCCAGCGCAGAGGTGGCAGCAGCTACTGTTGAAGCACCGCCAGAAAACGTGGGGTCTAACCCCGAGGATAAACCAGAGTTCTTGAAGTTTGAAAAGGAAGATAGTAAGGTAATATTGCATTGTGGTTTCGTTTTAAAATGAAGAATAATTTGTCTTGGGACTTTCATATAACATATATTCAGTTCTATCAGTTCAAACTTACTATAAGGCACAATCTATGTGATTTATCTTTATTGTTATTTATTGGGTAGGTTTGTGAGCCCTAGTTCATACAATACAACCAGCAGCCTGCTGCCAGTGCCCATAGTCCTGCTCCACTACTGGCGAAATTATATTCTACTCTGTAATTACCTTTCAGCTAATTACAATGATTCTTCTTGCAATATTTTGTGCTTATGATTGAAATGAGTCAATCCAGTAAGGAGGTACAAACCTTTTACTATTTTATTCTTTATCATTTCCTTTATAAATTTCAGGATGGGTCTGGTGATACAAAAGAAAAAGAAGACAAATCTGATAAAGATGATGATAAATACCTTGAGAACAAGAACAGTGAAAAGAAGTCACCGGACAGTAAGTGCGACAAAGACAATTATGGAGACAATGTAGACAGTGTCTACTTAAGGCGTCCACCACCCCACAAGGCTCGCTCTGTGGCTTCCTCTGAAGAAGAAACAGACTGCTGTATTGACTGCCTGTATTACACAATCCAGTGTTGTGATTGCGTCCTAATGTAAATCAAAAACTAGTATTTTTACTGATGAAATTGGGTGCAGGAAAATTGTATCAATATTAAAATTTGAATTGCTTGGACGCTTATTTAAATTAATAAATTTCATCTGAGGAATCAAACAAAAAATTCTCACATAAAAAAAATGTGCTTCAATTTTTGTGTTATAATTTCTCTCCAAATCTGACATTGTCGAAATGCATCGTTTGTAACTTGGATGTTCCCTTTCTGAGCCCCCTAATAATACTTAATTGCTCGGTTATTATTATGCATGTACTAGTATACCTTAATTATCTACTTAAAACAAAATATATGTAACCTTGTTTTGTTATTGCAATCAACATTAAGTTTATTTATATTGGTAAAATCCTGTGTAAACCTTTTTTGGCCCTAATAAGTATATTGTATATTTTGTAACTATAAGAAACTGTATCGCTGTTGGTTTACCAATAAAAAAAAAAAATTGAGATTGGATCTCATAGTAAAATAGTTTGTATTCGTAAATACATTGCAATTGTGCTGTCTTGCTGGTACTTATGTTGCATTTTTTAATGATACAATAATTATTGGGTGCAAAACATTTTTACGAAGTTTTAGTAAACTTATATTTATCAAAAAACAAAAGATAACATCTTGTTGAATAAAAAATCACAAAATAAACATATCTTGAACATGAATTGCGTAAAATTTTATGCTGACTTTATCAGTGACCTGTGTTAGAAAGATCAAGTTTCAAAACCACATACCTAGTTCTGAAACCTGAACTAATACACCCACACAGAAATTAATGTGTATATGAAATCTGAGTATATTCAGGCCTTAGGTAACAATCGTATATATAAAGTACTTACCCTTATGAAAGGTCAAAGAATTTTTTACAAAATGCCCATTTTCATCAGCTGTGTCCGAATTAGCATAATTAGCATTAATTGAAAACATTGCCATTGTTGCATATTATATATTAGATCTTATTGTAAGTTATCTATAACCTTAAATAGATAAGTAAGTTGCCATTTATGATGTATCAGTTACATCGAATCTCCTAAACTTCAACTTGTTAATTTGTTTAAGCCTGTATTATAAACTTAATGAAAGCGGCGAATATTCGTGCTCTCCCACGTATTAGTTTTAACTATTATAATTACTTATATGTCTCCATACATACATACCAGTCGAGTAAGTTATTTTTTTTTATTATTTTATGCTTTACTCTAACTATCCAGTGTTCTCTGTAAATTAATTTAACATTCCACTAAACTAGAACCAACGACCTTCATAGTTGTAATAAATTATATTTTTTCTATTCATGAATTTACATGTATTTTGATAAAAATCTATATAAATTTAGAAGAATTTAAAGGTATTTTTAAATAATTTAAAGATATTATATGAAATTCGCAAAATCCTTTTGTTCTGTAAATTTAAACAGGTGCTCAATAAACTTTTAATAATTGGTAGGGATAAAAAATTGACTATGTAATGGTAATGGTCATGGACTTATAGTTTTGGTCTTTGTCAATTTGAACAACCGCGGGGTAAACAAGACGATGACTCTATGTACTTTTTGTAATTTGATATAATTATCAAAATAAAATATCAATTTCTCAAGTTATTTTCATTGACTTACCCACCCGGCGATTAAAAAAATTTACACTTTCTTGGCCATTATTTTTGTAACTAAGCGAGCGCGAAGGGTCTCTGTTTCAGCTTGGGCAAAAACTTTCGTATGTCCGGCTGTTCTCCTCAAGTGGTTTGGTCGCAGTATTCAGTAAAGGAGAGTTCCTATTACTTATAGCAGCCATCTGACATATTTAGGCGTAAGCTTGTAACAGAAGCGAGGAACAACCAGCTTCGTCGTCTTACCACCTCTAATGGTCTGCAGCACCTGATGTATTGCAAACTACCGTCATAGCTCTTAGCTTCCCTGTATAGAGTAGATCGTGTCACGTCCATCAAGCGTGGATATAGCCCTTAACGAAAATGTTTGAACCCATCCAACACTGGTAGTAGAAATTAACTGTACACTGGAATAGCTCCACCTTCTTCCCGCAGAGAGGCAATATGAGCCGCTGAGCGTGGAAGAGAGAAGCAGGATTTACGACACCCGGTACTTAACTGCAAACTAGCTCCTCACAGACTCATAAAGCCAGTTTTCTGAAAAGCACGTATGATCTGGAGTGAATGAATTGAACATTAAAGACGCTAGGTTAAATCAGTAGGAGAGAAGCCACAGTGCCTAGCGAGCTTTCTACCACCACTCGAGGAACTTCTCCCTGGTCATGATTTGCCGTGGCCTTCTTGAAAAGCGCTTAATAGGCTGCGAACCCAGGTAGGGCGCAGCAATTTGGTCAAGTGGAAAATATTGGGTATCTCGCATGACAAACCTTGCGAGTGCGGGTTCTCTCCACAAACGATGTCCCACTTTTTGTCATATCCGAGATGTGGAAACACCTGTACCTTGGACGACCTCTTACGACAATGCAATATAGGTGACCCGATTTGGTCTAATAAAACATCAAACTATTGACACGACAAGAACTCGCGAGGTCTGTAGCTTACGGAGCCACAAGTTTATTTTTACTTAAAACGATTCAGATTTGTCATTGGTCACATATAAACCTTATATCTAGGTTGGTTAATAGTTTGCTCTTAGAGCCGATTTTAACCAAAAATGTGTCGTAAGTATTTAACAATTTTTTATTTATGGTGTTTATCAGGGATGCGTACCTAAAGGGAACTGAACTTAAATAACTGAAACAATGACTCAATTATAAGAATACACTTAGCTTTTAAAATGTGTAAGTATATGGAAGTATTTTTAACTAAAACTAATTATTAGTATACATTCAACTGGTTACCCATGTAGTCTTTACGAGTATCAGGGCGAATGTGAGACTAGAGGACGCGTGCACTCGATGTCGCCGCTTCGAGACACTGATACTAATAATACATGAAAGTACTCTATTTCATTAATATGTATGTAACGAAAAAAAGTAAGCAGAAGTTCAACATTGTGTCTGTCCGTAAGCTGCAGCCATTGTTTACCACACGCTATGCAATGAGTTAAAAAAAATATTCATTCTGAGCCGAATGTTGGGTTTTGTGTCAGTATAATGATAACAATATAAAACGGGTGTTCTTTCTCTCAAACTCAATCAGGTCGAATAAAAATAGAAATAAAATGCCGACTTAGTCCAGTAATTAAAATGTAATCTCAAATTGTACATTTAATACAACCACTGTAAAATAGCACAACATTATTCAATGATTGAAAACCCTATACAATAAGAAGTAATTACAGAGACAACAGATATTATCAAAAGACAGTATAAAATGCAGTTGTTACAAGCGCATACGTTAAATACCTGAATTTCCCGGGGTCCAGTGCTGCCCTCATTGTGAAAAACGGCCACTTTGGCGTATGTGCGTGGAAAAGCTTCACGTTCTCACTTTCAACTGTAAACAGTAGTTTATAAAGTAATTTGAAGGGTTATCTAGTGACTGGTCAAGACAAAATTTTAAATGATCTCCATTTCTCATTGAATTTCAGCATATCAAATGATTTATTTCAAATTGCAGCACTAGACCCCAGAAAATGTATGGGGATACCTGAATTTTCCGGGGTTTAAATCAATATTAACAAGACTATTGAATTTCCGATACAATTATTATTATTGTCAACTATATTCTGCTAATCATTCGATCAAGATCACCTACTAAACAAAAGCATGATTCCTCTTCAAGTTTGAAGCGCTCCTCAGCTCAATCCCTACATGCCATATTTGGTATGGAAGGTATGTTAGGATTGAATTAAGGTCCTTATTTATGTGAATTCAAACAATCGACTCAACGAAATAAAACATATTCATATAATTGGCCAGGTGTCATTGTTTGAATTTAAGTATTCCTAAAATATATATTTTTTTATTATATTATTCCATTGTGTCATACGTTAAAATTATTTTCACACTAAAAGTTTACACAAAATATTTTAAAATCGGCCGTAACACATTAATGCGGCATAACTAGTTTCATGGTAACTAAATAACAATATTATTCTCTATAACTGACTAAAAAACAAAGAAGACTTCAATGCAGTATCATCACATTACATTATATACATAAGTAGGTAATCATTTGCCAATAACACGTGGTTGTTTATAACTGTACTCGTAAGTATCGCAAGTTATGAACAAGGCTTACAAGGAAAGGAAAATATTTAGCAACAGCTTTATCGTTTGGTTAAACAAAAATACGATATAATAATTACTGAAATAGATATAGTCGCAGTATCTAATGTGCAGCGTACGTCTTAAGGGGATACCTGAATTTTATGGGGTCCAGTTCTGCCACCATTTGAAATAAATCATTTGATAGGAAACGTAGACATAACTTAAAATTTTGTCTTGATTACCCTTCAAACTATTAAGTTTACAATTTAAAGTGAGAACGTAAAGCCACTTTTGTGTGGCCGTTTTTCACAATTGTGCGTAGAAAAGCCACACGTTCTCACTTTAAACTGTAAACAGTAGTTCATAAAATAGTTTAAAGGGTTATCTAGGACCTGGTCAAGACAAAATTTTAAGTGAAATCTCCGTTTCCTTTTCGGAAAAATCAACTTTAACTCCCTTAAGAGTACTACGACAATATTATTTAAATAAGCAAGTTTGTTTTGGCCCCATCCATAAAGGAAATATTCTTTCATCAAGCATGATTTAGATATTTGAATTTAACATGACATGACATAACTATGTTCATATAGTAGTATATCTGCAGGCAAAAGAAAGGTACCTACACCTAGTAACACATAAAGAAATAATTTTGCTAACATTGTTATAAGGTGCAAATAAATTGAGAAATAATAACGAATTATTTTATATCTACAAGAAAATCTATTATCAATACAATACTTATAACAAAATTCACATCTAAGTATTACACACAGATTTTTTTATTTTATTTAATCATACAAAAATTTATTCATTTTTAAATTAATTTTAATTTTATTGGTTCATGTACAATTGAAAATTTACAAATAAAATATTTATAGAAGTGAACATAGTACATAGGCGCTACTTATTTCTAAAGAAATTTCTTTTAGCAGACCCGTGAGAGGAAATGGGAAGAAAGAGGTAATTGGCGTGAACAATATAAAAATAAATAATACATAAACGTAAGTTCATGAAATAAATTTACAAAAACACGTAAATAAATATATACTCATATATTACTTAATAAATACAAAAGATAATATTTCTAAATATGATGATCAGGATGATAAAGACAGATAGAATTCTTTAACTCGTTTCATAATCGTCTATTTTATACTACATATTTACAATGTAAAATGTACTAAAATAAAATTATAATTTTATTAATAATTATTAATATACAAAATATTATATATTATATTGTATATTAATAATTATTAATATAAAATAAACGATCGCTAATTAACGAACTATTGCTACGCTTCGAAATTATATTGCAAACAAACATCGTATCAATTAGCTTATAGTACTTACATCATTTTTATTTGTATTTTTAATTATTACTAAATTATATCATATTTCTGCTAGTTCATGCATTAATGATAATGCAGCAGTTGCTCCTTCGTCATATATCCTAGTCTGTTTTCGGACTAATTATACCGCTCGGTATGAGAATAACAATAATCCAAGAAATTGACATTTTTTAAAAATAAATTTTATAAATGTAACAATAAACCCTATCCTTTATTCTCCATCATTCTTTACATACCTCTTTTCTCCATCATTTCATTCTGTCCACCTTTTAAAATTTGATTTCGAAAATTTTGACACATCCATTCCATTCAAACCTTTCCAACTCATTCCTCCACCACCTCTGATACAAGCAACTTGATTAGATAATTTTATCAGTGCTGACCAATAAATGATTTAACCTTTGTCGTGTCTCTCTCTTGCTATCTACATAATTCTCGTGGGAGCACACCTACTAGAGTTCCACAAAATATTTGGAGAAAAAAATACAATAACGCTTAACAGTAATCAGATTTTCAATATTTGATTTAAAATAATAATAAATTTGTACAAAATTCATTCGAACAGGATGGTTGGAAGGAGGAGATGGATGCTTAATTATGTATTTGATATCGCTATAGTCCATTTGTTTAGGTACTTAAATAAAAGTAAACAATCTTGACGTGTCCTTTTATCTTAGCGCACGGTAGTGCGCAGGCCAAGTTCCAGCAACAGGCCGCAATACTTCTAAATTTGAACGTGGCAGGTTAATTTAATTATATAAAAAGGTTAATTTAATTATATAAATAATAAAGTATACAATTAATCAACTGTTACGTACAGCACGAAAACGTGCCAAGTTCAAATTTAGATATTTTTCAAAGTGCATCTAAACTTGGCATTGGATTGGATTTCAACCCTTTTTTAGGCGAACAATTAGTCGATAGGAACTTGGCCCCCTTTTTAACAGGTATGTTTTTGGTGGGATTAAAATATACACTATACATAAATTAATACCTTTGCAAATTACAAATCAATGAATGTATAAATTATGAATTACTCTTAATATGTAATGAATAACGATTTCAATTTGTAAAGTGTATATTTCAATAAAAAGACGTCAAGATTGTTTACATTTATTTGAATACCTAACCAAATGGACTATAGACACAATGACCTCGTGTATGGATTGTGATTGTCAAATACAAAATGAAGCATCTATAAAAAAGAACAAATTGTAAAATTTCAAAATATATGATACTTTGATTTAAAACTTAAGGGCAAACAGAATATTATTAACACCATCTTGAATAATCACTGGCATACAATTTATTAATATTAATTCATCATTCATTCACTAAATATTCACATAATAAATATGTATGCAAAATATCAATAAATTTGTTATATGTAGAGTAAGTACGTTGAGTGATATTATCCATATCAAAATATTTAGGCTCACCACACAAGAAAGTAACTTAATTTATGTAGAAAATTTTTATGGTCTTACAAATACATTACATAATTACTTTTATTTAGCCCAGCCACTCCGAAAATATATAGCTAAGAACTGGATTATACAGGTTTTGTAATACAACATATTATCACCATACGATATAAGTCAAATGGGGATGGGGTTTCAATCTGTAAGTGCATATAGTACTTTTATTAAAATAATGTGCCTATAAGTGAACATTGTAATGCCTATCTTTAATTTTCCTTGTGAGGTAAGCTACACACACAGATTGTTGTTAATGATAATTCATTTGAAATATCCTGTTGCAGGAACTAACTTGTATAACGTTTTTACTGCCTTAATACTCTTTAAAAGGTTTAAATTAATACAGTTTTGGTAAAGATTTGATGTTGTTTTATTCTTTGTTATACACCCCTTGACTCATTACGCCTTATATCCCAATATATATATATATATATATATATATATATATATATATATATATATATATATATATATATATATATATATATATATATATATAATATAAAGCGAGTACTAACTTTATTTCTTACAAAACAAGTTGACACTGACCGATTATGCGTGTTACATTATCAACTTCTTTTGGAAAAATAATGGATGGACGTTTTAAATAAAACAGATTGTCTAAATTGTGTTTATACATGGCCATTTCACTGCCGCATCAGGGTAGCCTGTTGGTCGAGGTAGGCGTAGGAGGATTCTATAATACAATGGGGCTACCTATATGGAACACTCAGATTGTCAGTGCCCGTGGGTTCACACATGTTAATATTTGATGTTAATATTCGCAAGATATCCGCGAATATTTGTTTGCAGTATCTACTGCCTTGCGTACCTTTACTGTGTAAGTGTCTGTTTTATTATTTATTTAAGGTTAACCGCAATGGATTCTTGAAAACTCACAAGCAAAATAAATCTAATATTTATGCACAGGTAAGCATGAACCAACCCACTTTGGTAAATTTTAAATATACATAAACTTAAATACTTAAAAATAGAAACGCAAAACTTCTGAGCACCAAAAATATTAACTAAGTATTTATAAAACGATAGTACTGAGTGATAAATTAATTTACCTAATAATGTCATAGGCTGTATTTTTATGTACTTAGTTGGATAGTAGAAAGTGAAATATAATATTTACTTGACATTTGATTGCAGTATACAATGTGGAAGGGACATACCCGTAATAATTCGAACCACGGGCTATGCTCGATCACTATAGTATAATTAAATTAAAATAACATCAAAAAGCCAAAAAAAATACGGTCGTTTTATACAAATTTCCAGGGTGGCTGCACACTTTTGTATGGAAGTGCCGAATTTTTTTGTTTTAGACTATAATTTTAATTTCATTATACTATAGTGTTCTAGTATATCGCTGTTTCAATTTTATTATCTTATTAAACTTTAAATTAGACTACAGATCTGTTAACTTCCTATCTATCTGTCCTTTGAGAGAATCATATTCAAAAATTATGAAGTTTGAAATATAGAAGAAAAGTTTAAGAATCTTATGAATAAAATATTTTACAAAGCTTTTAATTTTATTGAGATTAATAAATAACAAATCTCAAAGTTTTCAAGACATGGTGAGTTTAGTCAGAAGATAATATAAAGCTACAGTAAAATTAATATCATATTCAGTCTTTTCAGTAAGTATAAAAAAGATTACATTTCATAATTTAGGAAACGATTCCAAGGACAGTGTTACGTTTTTGGGTGTTAATTCTTGTGGATGGGCAGTGGATGGGCCTCTGAGTTGATGACGTACAGGTTCAGGTCGATGAGGTACCTGTCGTCGCTGAACAGGAGATACAAGTATTTCAGGGTTTCTGACAGAAAGAACGATTCCATCATGTCGCGATGTAGGGGTTTCTCCGACTTCACATTGGCCAGGGATGTATAACCGTTCGGCACTTTGGCGTATTTTTCGAATCCCTGCAATTTAAAATATCTAATTTAATCAATACTTTAATTCTCTGTCTTGTAGGACTAGAGACCTACCTACATGTCAACAATGTGCTTTATATTAAACACTTCAGAAATATTACGCTGTAAGAACGAAACGGTAAAGTGGCAAGGACACGGGACCAATTATAGGTATAACGTACGACACTAAAATGACCGTTATTAATAGCCGAGTTGTGAAATACCCCGATGATGAAATGCCCTCAAATAACTTTGTACGCTCAGCTGCATTGGAATAAAGCTATCACACGATAAAGGTCAAATAAACATTAAGGCTTTAGAACAGGATATATATAAAATAACAAAGACAGCACCAAAACTATACATTAGTCGACAAATGGAACTAAAGGGTCTCTTTACAACCTTAAAGGCAAACAGCGACCATCGCAATGTTTAGTCATATAAGCTGTTGGTATTGGACAATAGCATGCACTTATGCTTGTTGGATATAGAATGTAAAACGGAGGGGGGATAACGAAAAATTTGACTGGCAGAATAAAAGGGAAAAACTGATCTTACTTATACTACTAAGGATCTGTACTTATCCCACTTCTATGAAAAGTTTTTCTTACAATTTAAAAAAGAACCTTTTATTTCATAATAATCAATTTTTAAATTGCCTATAATTTCATACTCACTTGGAAAATTTGCCAGCCCCAGTCCTGATAAGTGGTGTTACCTGTGATCTGGTACATGTACCACAAACTCTCGACGAACTCCGGCCGCAGCAAACTGTGGGCATCCGCCGTTTTCGTGTACATGTCATCAGTACTGCTAGCCTGGCGAGGTAAGTATATATACGTTAAAAAGAAAAGTTATTTTAAGGCTAGGCATAGGCACCTGAAAATGGGCTCGTAACTCTTTACCTAAATTACGAAAAATAAACTATAGTATTGTGCAAAATGTGGAGAAGATAATGGTAAAAATTACCTCGGGCAATATTATCATTGTCTGTGTTTTTCCAAAAACAATGCTATCAATGACAATAGCCAGACAGAAAAAAGGAGTTCTGGCTTATCTGTATGAGCAAGTTTGGTCAAGGCCGATACTGTTTCACAGAATACAGCAACCAGTTCACAATGAAACAGTAACATCCACGGCAGCAGGACGGAAAGATATGAATATTTCCCCTATTTCCAAAAGTTACACTTCGATGATACCAGGACAAAAAAAAAATTACATCATGGACGCAACTAAGCCAATCGATTAACTAGTAGTAAGCCACCTTAAACTTAAGCCACCATTTCAGGGCATGCGGCTATAAAAAATATGTACATACCAGATTAAAATGAGTGATCTCCGGGGCCAAAAACGTGGGATGCGCGGCGTAAGTTAAATAGCACGTTTGCATAATGTCTTCGGCCATCGTCATATGCCAGTCAGGGAGCCCGTTCGCGTGACCGAGCGCCAGGGTGCCGGGCAAGAAGCAGGTCAAGTGGTCCATTTTCGGGATGAATGTCTGGAACGAGATTACGTAAAAATAATTGCACTTGACTTCACATATTGAGACTATTTTCACTTTTTTACACTTTTAGGGATGTAAAGTCCGCCTGGACAGCTGAATCCTATTACCACAATTCGAAAACCGATGGTGGGCGACTAACCAAACATTAGTGAAAACATTGTGAGATAACTTTAAAACTAAACGACTTCACTCCCAAACTTCAGAACCGATTTTGATAAAATAACTACGGGACCTACTGACAAGTGCTCTTTCAAACAAAAAAAAAGGAATTTTCCAAAATGGTCCAGGCATCTTCAAAAAATCGGTGACATACTTAGAAAAAGGATCACGACGAATTAAAAACATTCGGCGAGTCGGCGCCTTTCTTAATAAACATTAAATAGTACGCCGATTGCAGAGAAATATATTTAAAATTGTAGGTATTGGCCACCATACAAGATGAGGAGTGAGGAGGTCTGCTATGAAGGTTTTTATTTGCCTGAGGTTTTCATACATACGTATGACATTGTTTATATGTTATAAAACGTTGGAGAACCAAATTTGTTCTCTTTTCTATAGTCTCTTCTCTATTACAAAGTATACCAGTCCACTGGTGACTAAAAGCAATTATAAATAGTTCCTTATTGAAGAAGGATTTGCCCATAATCACCATGCTGCCGCTGCACCGAGCAGACGGGTTGGTGATGCTGACGGAAATAATAAATCGCGCTATTAAATAAATAAATATATAGGGACAAATCACACTGATTGAGCTATCCCCAAAGTAAGTTCGAGACTTGTGTTATGGGATATTAACTCAACAATACTATATCATATAACTTAGTCATAATTAATAAGTAGTTAATAATTTACTTAGTAATTAATTACTAAGTAAATTAATTACCTATGCGATATAACCACCATATAGTTCTTCAATCACCATAACTAGCAACACAAAGTGAACATTGTTATCACTGTAACAAGTAAAATAGGCCTTACCACAGGTTGTGAGCTAATTAACGATAAGGCGAACTACAATATCCGTTAGCAGCACGATAAGAGGAAAACCAGTATGTTTTCAGAATATTGTGTGTATTTTTGACTATGTGAAATGATTATCAACAATCCTGGCAAGGAGGATTTCGCTAATCATTCATTAAATTCAACGGTTACCTTTGCATCCACTTTTGAAAAATTTGACATCCACTCTGGCTTTCGAGAAGATAATTTATTCAAAACTATAGTTTCCACAGTTTTTCCTTGAACTTGACTCCGAATATGTATTTGGAATGTATAGCACTCTACTCATGATTGAATATGCTTTAAGAAAACAATGCTGTATGCATAACATCCGAGTAAATTAGAATAAGCGCTATTATTTCGAACCCGACATAGATTTGTTTCGCACGAACTGCAGTTCAATGCCCTTAAATGTTTGTTTTCATAATAATATGATGAGAAGATTGTCTGGTTCTTATAATGGACAATATTTTTATATTTAGATTTACGGTACGGCTTTCTGACAAAGAACTAACGGCAAGCTTTGACATAACGTCTCTAATTACAACAATGTGCTAGTAGTAATATATACATTATAACCCCGCCGAAATCTTTAAAAGTTTTACACTAATCTTGACCAAAAAGATAATTTTAAAATTCCGACCTTTTTTTAAATTTTGTCTTTTAGTTAACCGAAACCTGGTTGGTCTGAGGCCTGAGCTGACTCAACTTGAGTAACCCGTTTGAGTGTCCAAGTGGGTGTATATTTTTCATAAATCGATAAACGCAACCACAATGATTGTTATAAGATAGATTTGTACAACTGTGAAGCAGCAATAAATATGTAAAACTCAGACACTAACCTGAGAGGGAAATAAGCGGGTGGTAACGTAGAGGTAAAAACGTCGTAAAATCTTAGGAGTAAAGAAAGACGGAACCTGGAGAGTAAGGAAATTTAAGCGATCTAAAATGGGTCAAAGCAGATTTAGCTAGATAAGACACTAAAAAATGGGAGAGGATGTAAAGTGAGCACACTTAAATTGGCCAATAAGCCATCGACCTGAAAATGGTCGTTCTAAGTAGGTACCGATGGATCGACAGCGTGCTGAAACCAGCAGCGTCTCACGGCTGGCAAATGGCCACAGTTGACAACTGGCGACAACTGGTACAGAACAGTAACAAACGGTATCATCTAGTGTGAAAGGCCAATTCTTCTATTGATTCGCTGCGCTACTTAATTAAGCCTAAATGTACTAATTGTAATGTCATCATCATATGCATTCGTTTTTTACTTCATTTATTGTCATTTTTTCTACTCACTAATTTTATTCCTTATTTCATCTTAACCTCCACCATCACGCTAAGCGTGTAGCCTTTGGATCTTACGGCCCTGAGCCCTGTCTACCCTGTCAGACGTGAAAATGAATATATTAGAAACACTAAAAAGAAAGCCTCACCTCAGATCCAGCTGACAATTCTCCAATGAACAAATGCTTGTTAGGGGAAGACCTTTTGGCCAGGAACTCTCGCACCCCTTCCATGGCGGTCATGTAGTCATCCAGCAAACTGTGGATGAAAGTAAGGAATACATTTATATTTTGCAGCTCAATAACCAACTTGAAACGGGTCTATACATTGTCCTGCAGCTTTGACCTGTATTTCTTTGTTTTAAACCTAAATTATCACACGGTTTATGTTCGAAAAGTGGCGTTTATGTGAAATCAAGTCTTGGAACCGGTACCAAAGGTACAGGTTCTGTACCGGTATTTTGAGGTTCTTTTCATTTAGGTACCTAGGTACCTGTACTAGATGGGTACCGGAACTTCTTCAGGTTCAGGTACAACTACCGATAATTAATTTAGATACCTGCTTTATACTTGTATCTGCTGGTATCTGTTTTCTCTCTCTGGTACTGGTATAGTACCGATATATACGGAAAAAAAGTACCGGTACTGATAGTACGGGTACTATGTCTGGAACCGGTACCACACTATTACGGTTATATTTCTGCCTTAATTTTAAATGCAAGTCATCACATTTTAGTCATCAATATTTTTTGGTTTGCCTCACAAGTTGACCAATCAGCTGATCCGAGTTTGTATGGAAAGAATAGAAATATTTTTCGTATTTCAACACTGTGTCTATGGGAAAGATGTTCAATATCATGGACAGCATCTTCCCGTGAAATAGTTTTTGTAAGTATATTTTAAAAGATAATTTTGAATAAACAAAGGAGAGCAATAACCACTGAACTCTGAAGGTCGTCGCTAAATCATCGTGATCCATGTGGCCTTCGCTGTGTGAATTGACAACAATTGTGGTCGTGTCTATACGTAAGTATATCTGTAGTGCGCATTAGGCTGCAATTATATGACATAATTCGTATTCGTTTCGCAGATGAAGAAATTACTTACTAAATATTACCCTTCAAGCACCGATTGGCCCGATCGGGTCAAAAGAACAATTGAATTCAATTGTGTCTGCGATTTATGTGCTTGAAGGATTAAATGGACATGTCAGAGTCAACAAATACGAATAGTAAATTAAAATCGTCTTGCATTATAAACATATTACTCGTGTTTCATGGATTAAGTATTAGTGAGCAATTATAGAGATAAGACGAGGAAAGATGTTTAGTCACTTTATGCGGCATGACAACTTCATAAAAAACATCACGGAGACCAAGGTCGTTCATGGATGAAATAAAAGAAAAGGCAAAAGTAGTGTCGTGCAGGGATGTCAAGCATTTAGCCGAACATAAGTAGACAAGGTAAATACTCTACCTACAAGAACCTAGCACTAAATTTATCAAACGAATGAGCAATATTATTATTTAAAAAAAAATATTAATTCTTAAATGATTTTGAAAGGTATTCTACACTTGTATTTGGTATATTTATCAAGAAAATTGTTATGACTTTTGGAATCTTGATAATAAATATGATAATTTTTCATACAAGATATAAAAACCCATTAATAATTCGATTCCCTTTTTCCAACTGGCAAGAATCCAGAATGTCCTTTGGGCCTCGCGCCTGTAACCCTTGTCTACCTCGTAAGGGCTAAAGACGTATTTTGCGTGCTAATCATTCGCCAGCTATGAACACAAAACTGCTCGGTAAAACCGTGGCGAGTCATGAGATAGCCATATCCTCCTTTTTACCCGACTACGGCAAAGCCAAGAGGAAGGGTAATATTTTAGCAGTCTATGATGTATGTATGTGGGTATGTATGTCTGTTCCACCGTAAAATTCGAATTGTTTGTCCAATTTTCACAAATGGTAAATCCGGGTAACATAGGCTACAATTTATATAGCGAATGTAACATGCAAAAAAGTGAGAGATTTTTTTTGTTGTCCGAAGGGTTGATCAGCACATTTCAAAAAAATATACATATACGGCTATATGGCTCCCGTATTCGTCTTTTAAACGTATATCTTTGTTTGCGCCATGGTTTACGTAATAAACAAGCAACACATAAAAATGTAACTTCGCCAGGAGCAAAATAATATACCCAACCTGGGTATATTATTTTGCTTCATACAAAAGCGTCAATTTCTTATCGCATACAATATGAATAACAGTCAAAACATATTTTATTACACAATCCCCAACTATAACAAGATTTAAGTCACATTCGCTTTGCAGATTTCGCAAAGTGCTGAGACAGATACGTTATTAGGTTACTCTGGCTGACTATGTCCATTTGTGTATTCTCTTAGTCACAGAAACTCATTCGAGTGTCGAGACAGGCGACTAAAAGAGGAATACATACACATATTCAACATATACATATTTGCGATCACCAATATGCATGCCCCGCGTAATGATTATGGACTAAATTCCCTTTAGTTAGGCTTTTAGCCCAGCAGTCAACTAATAAACACTGATTGGAAAGAAAATTTTAAGGCCGGCCAGATATTAAAAGACATTTCCGACGCCTTTGGCCGCCAGAAGGGCGGAAGGAATTGTTTTGTTCTAGACACCGCACCGCACATTATCAGAATTTAATAATGTTAGTATACGGGGTATATAAAAAAATAAATGGGGCAGAATTCCTTACGGCGGGTGTCAGGAATATTCTGACAAACAATTCATTATTTAAACCTGACTACCTTTCTATAAACCCAATGTCACTGTCAGAATTAAAACGAATCTAATGACACCTCTTAAGTTTAAATCCATCGAGCCGTTCAGGCTGCAGAGCGTGCCAAACAATTATACATACATACATACTCTCGAAAAACATAACTCTCCTTATAAGCGCAGCCGGGTAAAAATAAGAATAATATGCGGCCGGGCTTAACATTGAAGTAATTTGCGAGCAATAAAACTTACTAATTTATGGTCTTTCCAGTCTGCAGCCACTGTTTGAGTAGGTACTCGTAGTAACTGTCCCCTCGCGCACCCAGCGTGATGGTCGCATGCGGCAGAAAGTGGCCCGTACCGGGGTTGATGAAGATTGGCACCAGCCCGTGCTTCTTGGGCAACTGATGGATCTTCTCCGATACCGCAGCTGCGGCATCCTTAGGGAGTACAAAGTTCACGTTGACACGCGCATTTTCTTGTCAAACAGTTATTTTCTATGGTCACTTTTTTTACAAGTAAGACGAAAATGACTATAGCAAATGGCTGATTGATAATGCGCTGTGGATCTGTTATCATAAGTCAAGTTGTTTTTTTACGATTCTTCATAGGGGTTTGTATAAGCGAGTGCTTGGTTTTTTTCAACACATGTAGAGGTGGTCCTTCCATGCTGGTCTGGGGAAAAGGAAAAACTTGCCGCTTCTCTTCCCACGAAGATCGTAGAAGCCGTTCGAGGGAATGTTCCAAAATGCGAAACATCTTAAGGCAATGCGACTAATAACCCATTACTATTTTGTTTCCTTTTCCCACCTTCTCGCCCATCATTATACTAAAAGTGGCCTTTAAGTCTCGCGGCCCTGAGCTTTATCTATAAACTGGGTTAATGTGCCACCTAGTGACTGAAAAATCTGCGCTACCCAATTCGATAGCATTATAATACATAAAGTTTTTTTATGAATACAACGGTAGGTGTTTACCTCATAAATTGGATCACTACTAGCTCTGGACAATTCCCTGAACTCAAGTTGAACTGTAGTGACCTCCGCAGTGGTGCTGTAGTGCGACCATTCGGGCGCGTGCGCAGTCTTCATGCCGAGGTTCACGTCCGAGTAAGGGATCCCAGAAGGCGAGGAGAAAGCTGCCATCAGCCGATCCCCTAAGTCTTTCTGAGAAATTCCAATATAAAGATTACATAGATTATCTAAAAGTCGGTAAGAAATGAATAAATATGAGATGTCGGAAACAATCACAAAATGAATTTATTGACTCACTTTGTGGTTATTTCCGACGCGGTGGATGGTGCAGTGGTTTAAGAGTGCAACCAATAACCGAAAGGTCCCAAGTCTGATCCCTGCCGGCCCGACTTGTACCTCTGAGTTTGCAGAACAGGTAATCTGATTCATGTACGGTCATTTTCATCGACTAGTGCTTGCTTTCGGTGAAAGAATACATCGTGAGAAAACCTAGCTGCACACTTGTTTCATTCTGTCGTCTTCTTTCGTCTTATATTAACATATGATACTTAACTGACATACCCTCTTAATTAAAACTTATAAACATAACGTAAAATATGACTTACAGCTTTATTAAGAAACATATCATCCTGACTAAAATGGTAATTGGTTAACAAAGCTCCCAGAACTCTTATGGTGACTTCGAAAAAGTTAACGTCTTTGTTTTTCGTAAAAACTAGTTCGTCTTTCACCCATTGTTTTCCTTCCTCAAATTCTGGAAAAGGGATAAAAATTGTTTATGTTGACTTTATGTGCGAAGTTATTCCTGGCTAAAATAAGATCACTGTGTTTCTTCCCCCATCATATTGCATGAGGCGACTAATGAAATATAAGCACAAATAGCTCCAGTTATAACTGCATTTCAAAAAGGGCGGTAACGTCCAGCCCGTCGTTAAACTTCGGCCAAATAGTTTAATAGACGGACAGATCGATCCAGCATGGGCGAAAGTATTTTCGGACCGGTCACAACGAAGAAATTCGCCGATTTCTGCTCCATACACCCGAAATTTTGAAAGCGGGAGGCGGTGCAGGGAGATCGCATATGCCTGTCATTGAAATGTAGCTGCTATAATAATTTGTTCTTTACCTAAACTTTTGATCAAAGTCGCAAGACTAGATGAGAAACCTAATTTTTAAGAAGAAAAAATTCTCATTTTGACCGTTACGATTAGGAGACCATTTTGATAGACAAGGCTCGAATATTTGTAAATACAAATTCATCTTTTGTGTAAATATGTCCATAAGGGACACTCGACAACACAATAGTATACTAATGGTCGATTTACTATCTGGGTTTGCTTTTCCTTACCTTCACTCAGCCCCATTATAAAAGCCGTGTCCAACCCGTCAACAATGGTGAGACCGAGAGAGAACCAATCGAATGGCATCCCGGACACCGGCTTTACATTATCGTGGCCCCAAGCGTGCTCTTTATATCCTTTCCACGCATGCTTGAAGCTCTGCACAACAGCGTACTGTCGTGCATTTGTTGGCCCTATAATAAAATTTATTTAATTATTATACGAGTAAGTTTTTAATGAATAATCTTGAACAACTTTGGCCAGTGAACTAATGTTGAAATAAGAAAATATTTACTTGTATGGGTAGTCAAATTTCAGTTTTTTATTTATTTCAGTGTAATGAGTCTAATTATTATATAAAAAGTCTTAAAGAACAAATATAGCTAATCAACACGTACAAAAACGAACGATTAAGGCTACCTAGTATTCTTGCATAATTAATAGATATACCCTACTATGACACCAAATGATAACTGTAACAACATTATATGTATTAAATAAATAAGAAAGGTGTCTCGAAGACCTGTTTTATGTACACAGGTGATACACACTTGCGCCACATTATTTTCTAAAAAGGTATGTGCGAGCATTGTATTATATGGTAGGTAAATACATACACATTATCATATTGCAACTACAATTTGAAATGTTTACCTGTGAATGTAGGAGGTCGTCTCTCAGTCAGTTCAACATCAACAACAGGGTTTTTGGGTACAATCACATTCACTAAGGGTTCATTGACTAGAGATGCATTCTTCAAAGATTCCTGTAAAACAATTACTTTGATACTCATCTGGATACAAAGTGTAGTTTCTTAAAAAAAATATTTTTACATAAACAAATCTATTATTCTACTTATGTATCTATTTCAATGTATAAATTATGAATAAAAACTACGATTGACATTCAGTGTACAAAGTAGGTACAGTCAGGGTTCAAAAATGGAGTCATAATTTCTCTGTGGATGACTCCATTTTTGAAGCGTACCGTACATAACAATACGATTTGACTTACCTCAACTGAATTGCTATCATTAGCTATGTCTACATCAGGCGCACTTACTTTTGCAGAGTAAAATAGAACTAAAACGGTTGCTGTCACAGCAAGAAATGCATATACTAACGACCTTTGTAGGCGAGATAGTCGGTTCCATTTCTAAAACAAACAAAAATAGTACTGAAATAGTGTAGAACGTTTTTGTAAAGAAGCATTAGAACCAAAATCATAAGCTGAATGATTACATGATCACTCGGTTAGGTGTGGTCATAGTTGACAGTGACTAAAAAAGTCCTGATATTAAAAATAGTTGGGCGCCAAAAACTTTCGTGGCCATTTCACACAATACTTACATGCAATCACCATAATGATTATGATGTCTTTATAGACGAGACTTTATCGACTAGGTAAGTAGATCAGTATCATGGTTTACTACACTCAGTTATATATACCTATCCTTACCCATGGGCGTACCGAGGGGGGCCAGCTGCCTTCCCTGGATTTTGGTTACGATCAACTTTTGTCAATAATAGTTAAAATAACTTTTTGCCATTTGCAATACAATTTATAACGTTTAACCAGTTTATGTTCCAGGCATATTAAAACTCTCCAACTTTCAAGCATTCACCCCAATAATTTTTGAACGTCTGAAACGATTTTTATCAAACATAGTTAAGAACAAATAGGATTTTTATGATAAGTGAACATAAAAATTTGAAAACGCTATGCGTGATTTTTTTACGGAAGATGTCATAAACCGTTTTGCTGAAGATCTTCGAAAGTTAATTTGTCGATTCAGTTTTTCGAAATTGTTCAAAATAGCGGAAATACGGAAGCTAAAATCTTAAAAAAAAAAATTATGTTTCAGACATTTCGATTGCTCTCTCTCTCACCCAGAATGCCAGGTACGCCCATGTCCTTACCATGATTCATGAATAATGTTACTGGCAAAATATGTCATAACTTATATTGAGCATGTTAACTTTAATAATTTAATAACAAACTCAGTTACTTAAATACATTTTAGCGTTAATCTACTTTAAATCTGGACCTACAAAATTACTTTTAATTTAAACTACAGATTAGAATAGATATGAACTAATGACCTAAATTACAAAATCAAATCTTACACATAGCGAAACTTCATCGGTGGCCGGCTCCGGCGCTCCGTTATTCATTACTTTACCAAATCAGACGACTATTACTCGCGAGTGCCAGTCAATTACTAAATTTAAGAAAAATTGCAAGTTATATGAACCTCTGTATTCTGTATGCAGATCTTCGTAATATTGGCAAATGTGTCGATCAAGTGCTGGAATGATGTATGGTGTAGAATATAAATGTTTGATTTTTTTATCTGACTTCAAAATAGAAGGTTAACCATATGTTTTTGTATGTTTATGTTACGCGATATCTTCGCCACTAGTGAACCGGTTCTATTGATTCTTTTTTTAAATTTATTTGAAAACCTTTAATAGTTATTAAGTTGGTCCCATATTAATTTGATAAAAATATGATGAACTTTGGAGATATGGAAGAAACTCCTGAAAGAAAATAAAGTCAGTTTTTTTGTTAAAAATTTAATTACTTCGACCTCTTCATTAATTATAAGTTTAAGCCCAAACCCAACTGATTACGAAAACGATGTTTTACAGTAGAAGTATTACACTACTAATTTTTCACAAAAATAACTATTGATAAAGATAAATAGAGTAATAGGTTCCTACTTACTTACTCAATATAGCGCTAAAGAACTTGTGCCTTTATTTATCTTGTCTTGTATATTATGATTGAAGCAGCATTGACGCCGCTGATTTATTCATAAAATAATTTATTAATGCTTGATGATTAGCAAAAACATGAATAGTCTTAAGAGAAACACTTAATCATACAAAAATAACCAGTTCTACTTTACAAAATAATTATGTACCACCGCAAAAAGTTCATATAATAAAGCGAAGTTGAACATTAATTATCTAAAAACATTATTTCACAGGAAATTTCTTACTTGATTTTCACGCTCTATATTAAAAATAACGATAGAGTTTTTACGTTTTTTTTAAAAAATACATACATCCAAATAGCATGTATGTTTGTATGTATGTATTTTTTATATACAAGATACATTGCAAGTTAAATAAAAGCTTGTAAAAATAAATACAGGGTGAATGCAAAAATGCTTTTATAAATACTTACTCTTATAATATTCTGATGAGCAATTGATTGACTGGCATCTGTGATCAAGATAGAGGTCTCTGTCTTGGGACTCCACTTCTTAATACTGGAAGGAACTATATCTTGTTCATTGAAGTCAATCTGTGTGTCTGGCTGCGGTTCTTTCATTGTGGCAACTTTCTAGCCCAAGCAACACACAAGAAGACCCATTGTGGTATCTGTGAGGATGAAATTTGTAAGATTAGTAAGATTTAGCATTAAATATACAAATAAAAAGACTGTTTAAATGCATTTTGTCTTACAAAATTAGATCAATCTTAAAACTGTTGTATCTATAATACCACACACCACTGACAAAAACTATTTTGCATGTAAGGTCTATTAGTTGAAAGTCTTTGTTGCAGCGTTTGCATCTACATAGATTTTGTTTTTTAGTAAAACTTTATTGTTCCAACTTCCACAACACAAAAAGCGTTCTGTCCCCGACAACCATAGGGATAAACAGATGATTTGTTGTTATACAAAACAGCTTTTAAATTATTTTATATAAGATACTAAAATGAGATGGAATAACAACCTGTTTGATTTTAACAAGGATTGGAAAGAAGTGGCTAAGGATTGAAATGGAAACAACAAGAGGCGGCTTTTGCCTAACTATAGGACCTAAACAACGAGGAAAAAAATAAAACCAAATAATATACATACAAATTAATATATACCTACTTAATAAACCATACTCATAAATAAATAAATACACACACACAGTTATTGTACAGAATAGGGGTGACAACAGGGTTAGAAAAGTATAATTGCATTAGTCCATCTTTTAGATTATCCAAAAATAATGGACGCATATTTTTCAGTTTGGCAAAAAAGTAAAAATTCACAAAGATACCAAGCATCAAAGTTCCGGTGTGGGGGCTTGCAATGTCACCTCTATGTAAAATTCGTATGTAGCCGTGCTGTCATGCGAAATTTCAATGCACTGTATCTTTATCTTTTTCTGTTTCTGAGAGAAAAAAATTGGTGTACAATATTTTTTAATGATCTAATTGATGGGCTTAAAATATTATTCCATTCGTCATGCCTACTGCTAACAAATGTTAAATCAATTCTACACCAATGAGGGAAGGAAGGATTTTTAAAAATTCAAACTGACTTCGTCCCCAAACTATACAACCAATTTTGATTAAAATTTGTTTGCGGTCGCAAACAAATACCTGACAAGAATGCCCATTCAAACAAAAAAGAATTTTCCAAACTGGTCTAGGTGTCTTCAAGTAATCAGTGAACATACATAAATAAAAAACAAAAGATTCAGAGGAATTGATAACCTCCTCCTTTTTATATTCATTTACATAGGTACAATTAAAAAAATTATTAAGTAGGTACCCAATATACCTTGGCTCTAGACAAAACTCTAAAAAAGGACCCATAGTATAATAATGTAAATTATAGGTGTCACGCAGCTCTCAACTGTAGGGTATGCTATCATTAACAAATTGGAAAACACCCCTAAGGAAGGCCCTGGAAGTGCTGTTAGAATGAAGTTGGAAAGACCTAAAACAAAAGGGATTTATTTCTATTGGAAAAGCCAAGCAACACAAACCAAAATGCTGACATGTTGATGTGTAAAAATCAAAAAGAGACATTAGCAAATAAGTTATCAAAGAAATATATAGGTTCTTGCCAGTGGCGTGTCTCTCAATCTTCAGTCCACTGCCTGACATCCCTACATTTCCAACGATAATTAACAGGAAAAGGTCGACTCTAACAATGGTCTGATCTGACTTGACTGTAACTTCCATTTGAGGGTCCTCATTCTGATTCTATAAAGTATACTTATGTGATAAATTTATTTTTTAGGTTATTTAAGCAGGTAGGTAATACCCGCCTGAAAACGTCTGTAAAACGAAAAATTTTATGCATGGCCATGAACTTTGCATAGCTTACCAATACTTAGTTGGATGGGTGATAAACAAGCAGGTAGAACCAAACAATTAAAATTGCAAATTTATGATTTATGAATTTTATAGATTAAGACGAAACCACGTCTGCAAGGAAGAAATTTGCACAGGGAGACCGCGATTTTAGATTTTCTTTCATTGATAGATACAGCGGTCTATTAAAATTATAGATTTGTTATAATAAGTTAATCAGTGTCATACAATTTTAGCGCAACTAGGAAAAATAACTTTTTATTTGAAAAAATAAAATAGATTTTCAGTTCCGCATACAATTTTACACAGACACATCACATCACATCCATATTTGAAAATTTCTCTTGATTTGACAGTCTTTTGAATGCTTTGAAGTTTTGACGGACAGACGTGTATCGAGCGTATCGAGTATCGTCTGACATAGACAGTTCAAAATTGACATTAGTAATTTTTTTGGTCTATGGTAGATAGTTTTTCCAGTTTTTCTGGTTTATGGTAGAGTAGTGATGCACCATAGAATTTATAACCTATAGTGATGCACTTACTAACGTGCGTGCATGTCGTGCTGTGCATCGCAAGTCAAGGGAAAACCCAAAGATACAGAAGATATATAGATTCCGCGATGAAGGCTTCTAAACATACACTGTTTTGAAATGTAGAGGAAGGCATTTAGTCATCCACTACCTTTCAAGACACTACTAAATAGAAAAGTCGCGGGATCAGAATTCAATGTCATTAGTCAATGTCATTCAAATTTTGTGGTATTAAACAGCTATTGTAAACAAATCGGTTATACTGCATTTTAAATTTAATTTTCTAATAGATACTAAAATAATTATCGCGCTGTTAGATCATATATAAATTAGGTGCTAGAGAGTCTCTAAGGAAACTTTTTAAAGACATTAATATTTTGACTCTCCTTTCGCAATTCATCTATGCGAACATTATGTACGTGCGTCAAAATATACATTTATATGAGAAAAATAGTGATATTCATAGTATAAACACTAGAAGTAAAAATAAATTTGCTATCTCAGCTCGGCTGCAAAAAACAAAAAAATCTTTTGTGGGTCTTGGCTTACGCCTCTATAATAAGTTTCCAGATAATGTAGTAGCGTTACCATTATCTAAGTTTAAGACTGCCATTTAAAATTATTTAATCAAAAATGCGTATTATCATGTAAATGACTATTTATCATCGTGTGATCACAATTCTTGGAAATAGATGACTGCAAATTTTAATTGTTTTGTTTAAATATATAGTATAATGTATACCTAGCTAAAGTGTAAATCTGTATTGTAACTGTAATATAGCCCATCAGGTTGGGTAGGGACCAATACTGCAGGCCTACCGTCATCTCTTATAGCAGCACTTAAACTGAACTGTATTGTTTAATGCAACCATGACACCTTTATAGCAGGCCTTAAACAGGATTGTTTTGGTTGACGTCACAAAACCATTCACCTTTTTTTGTATGGACTATTCCTACCATCACGTCTATTTGCCAGCACGAAAACGATTATTGCGCGTCTCAAGTGTCAAATAAAGCGATCCTTAAAAAGTTACTTTCCAGTAACTTATATCGATTTTAGTTGGTTTTCTTGTGAATGTGAATATGTTTTTTCTTTACTTTAGATTTTTACAAAACAGTTTGTAGATAATTGAAGTAACGCTACCATGGGACCTTAATTAATCCTACTTAATACCTTTTATTGGAAATTTGGAATTCAAAAACAAAGTAAGATATATTACTTTATTATTTTACAACTTATGTGAAAAATAGTAAGTTATTCCAACTTACGTAAGATATTTTTTTGTAAGTAATAACAATGCTAATCCTTGTAAAATATTTATTCACACACGAAAACAAATAACAACACATTCTTAAGTATAAGTTATTTATTAAAATTACAACTACATACATTTATACATTTTGTCTTACAGGATTCTTTGGTTACTCTCTGAGAAGTACCATGATGACATTAATTAAAAAATACAAGACAGGATTCACTGGAGCCTATTATTAAATACAAAAAAGACTGAGAGAGCCAGAGGATTACAGCCTCCTTTGAAACCTGTGATTGAACCAGTGAAATGGCAGAATGTTGAATTCCAAGCATTTTACAAGGCTAGATCTGTTGCTAGGCTGGTTCGCTTTTTCACCAGAATACCTGAAAAAAAAATAGTTTAGATTCATGTCGCAATCTACGAATATCAAATACATACCCATACTTTGTAATAAAATTATTTGTGCACTACAATCACTGCGTACTTACTAAAACCTAGCCTTTATCTCGTTGAGTTAGTCTCGAACTTACTTTGTCTGTATATATTTATGTTATTTATAATAGCACTTAGTGAAGAAGCTGCAAGTTTGAACACATAATTATCTAAATATAAACTTTGAATAGGTATGTAGTTAAAATGTTACTTACGACATGGTTATTGATAAAATATATTTATGACAAGACACTGTGCTTTTGTACGATGAAGCCCACAATAAAATTAACTTCCAAACACTAGTCGTTACCATCGTATAATAACTATTTATCACGGCCATTCGAAAAAGCACTATAATATGAAGTGATGGATATATTTTGTCAGGTGGTTGCTCGGCTTCCAGCATTAAAAACATAAAACATTTATGTTGTCACGAATTTACGATTTATTTATAATTTCGAAAAACAGACGCAGACATCCGTTCAAAACTTTCACTCACAATTTTTTTCGCACTCATTTAAATTTAACCATCTTTAATGGTCAATATCAAATTAAATTTATGTACATAATCAAATGAAAACAAAGTAAATAACACTAACTTACTTAACTATTTAAATAAAATATGATAGAAATAATTTTGTTTAACGTAAATAAAAAAACCGGTAAAAGTAATAATTTTTTGTCAAGGATTTGAACGTCTTCGCAGTCTCATCACCAAAATAAGCCAGAGACAACAAACAGTTCACCATTCAGAAATAACCATTCAAAAAACGTTCAGCATTATGAACGTCATGGTACCATTTAAAGTTATCCTGCTTTTGACCTGCTTAAAAACTGCATCTCAACTGCCTTGTTTTTGAATGGTTTTATAAGTGTTGGTGGTAGCCTTCCTGAACTGGGTTTCTTTCGGCGTAATCTTCCCAGCAGTGGTCGTTCCGAAACGCTAGTAGTTTTTAGCTTTTGCACTAAAATAATATTTAAAAAAAAATGACCTTCAATAAGAGATAAATTTATCCTACATTGAATAAAAAATTTTGACTTTGACAAAAAATGAAATTTTTTGAAATAACTTATTTCAATCAAATTTATAGGCCGCAAACGTTGTGAGTTTTTTTTTAAATTCGCGTTTCTTATTTACGACACTGGCTGGTTGGTATAAAAACACATTGACGAATTCATGATAATTATCGTCAAATTGACGGTCAGGGGACAGATATAACACGAAGTCTCTTCTTGAATATTCGTTATTATTTGTTTAGTTTATTTACATATTTTTGAATTATTATATATGTGAGTTTTTTTTTAAAATTCGCGTTTCTTATTTACGACACTGGCTGGTTGGTATAAAAACACATTGACGAATTCATGATAATTATCGTCAAATTGACGGTCAGGGGACAGATATAACACGAAGTCTCTTCTTGAATATTCGTTATTATTTGTTTAGTTTATTTACATATTTTTGAATTATTGTATAGTAACTATTTAGTACAAAAATATTGACAATATTTTTATGAATACTTCACAAGAGGTTTATATTTTGCACTAAAACTGTAATTCAAAATGCCTCAATCACATTTCTGGCCTTTTACTTCAACAAATAAAGCAATAGATGCGGACCTCGGCGAACAACCCTCGATCCTGGTAGGTGTATATAAAAATTCTTATCATAATGTAAAGGATCTAACAAAATATACTTACTAAAAATATTTTAAGGGTTAATTTGTTAACCGATCAGCTGATTTGATTTGACTTTGATTCTCGATACACACACATAAACAATAAAAAAACATGTCAACAATATCTAACATATAATATATCAAAAAGTTTATGAAACACTTTTCTTCAAATGAGTCACATTTTATAATAATCTTTAAAAATGTTTGATTGTGCGAGCGAGACAGCCAACCAAAGGTGAAAAGGCTCTTAAGTGGCTACCTGAATTTTCCGGGGTCCAGTGGTGCCCCCATTTGAAATAAATCTATGGAAAGGAAATGGAGATTTCATTTAAAATTTTGTCTTGATCAGACCCTAGATAACCCTTTAAACTATTTTATGAACTATTGTTTTCAGTTTAAAGTGTGAACGTGAAGCTTTTCTACGCACAATTGCGAAAAACGGCAACTTTTGGCGCATGTGCGTAAAAAAGCTTCACGTTCGCACTTTAAACTGAAAACAATAGTTCATAAAATAGTTTAAAGGGTTATCAAGGGTCCGACAGACTGACAGTAATGCCAACATTACCAACCAAAGTATTACATAAAATAATCTGCATAGTGACGTCACAATCACAAATAAGCTTGACCTTGCTTGAAAATAAAGGTCATTCTGATTTTCGCATATATCTAAACAAGTAAGACCTTATTTTAAAATCTGATTAGAGAGAGCTTCTCCTAGAGGCTATCTCAACGATATAGTATGCAAATCAGATGTTTTTAAAATTAGTTGACAAGCGAATTGCGAAAAACGGCCACTTTTGGCGTATGTGCGTAGAAAAACTTCACGTTCTCACTTTAAACTGTAAACAGTAGTTCACAAAATAGTTTGAAGGGTTATCTAGGGTCTGATCAAACGGGAAATTACGGTGTCCGAGAAATTACACGGGAAAATTCAGGTATATTTACGATAAAGATTGCCATATTATAAAAAAGAATTATAATCCACAACATATAAACAATTTCACTAATGTTATAAGAATAGGAAAAGCTCAGATTACATTATAGATGGATATATCGTTCTTTTTTGTGAAAACTGCACACACACACACACACACACACACACTCACATACAAGTAAATACATGAATGACTTTTGTGTAAATAATAGTAGGTAAGAAACGATTAATACCATGTAGGCTAAAATATTCTCCTGAAATAAACTAGTGGCTCTGTGAAAGTGTGGAAATGAGTTTCTTTCAGCGTTTCTTCTCAGCAGTGGTCCTTACGAAGCGCTGGTATCGATCGTTTTCCTTTAAAAATAAATTAAATTTTAATATACTTACTTTACACTTAGTGTAAATTATACCTATTGACGTGTAAAAGTGCTTGTAAAGGTCTAGTCGAAAGACTGAATTGACGAAGTTCGATGTAATTTTCAAAACGTCTCTAAAAATTTTACGAGAATCGGTAGAGACATCCGACCTGCAGGCGAACATAATCAGTTTTGGCCAATTTCGAAACGGGAATGTTTCGTTCGCTTTGCTCGCTTGTTCAATTAAACTAATTATTTTTTATGAAACAAAGGTATAAGAGCTACCGCAAGGGAACTTGCTTTGAGGTAAAAAACCGCATCGAAATCGGTCCATCCGTTTGAGAGCTAGGATGCCACAGGCAGACACACATGCGAGATGGACAGACAGACATTAGCGTCATTCTTTTAACACCCCGCTTTTGAACAAAAAATACCTACAAATAATTAACATAAACCTTACAGAATAAACGATCTATCTAGTAGTAAAAACTGCATCAGAATCCATTCAGTAGAGTTTGTGTTATAAGCCTACAGCCAGACAAATAATACGTGGCGAGGACTTCATTTTAAACTATGAAAGTATGGATTGTTTCACGTTTATATATAATTTTTTTTATTTCTCAGCAAAAGCAGTTGGGAGATATGGAAGGAGAGGTCAAAGAGATCCAAATGGAGCTGGCTGCGATCAAACGCAACCGCATAGATATGCAATCTCGGACCACTAGCGAGTTTGTATATCCGGTTAGTATAAAAGTGTACCGACTGTTCGTGCATTCCATATTATATATTTCCTTCCACGCAGGATATGGTAAACACGGGCTGTGATATAAAGAAAGTAGGTATCAGATCACACATTCAGTATAACTTTCACATATAAATCAGTGTAGGTACAATCTAAAATCATACAGCGTTACAAAAATAGTATGTGTACCTTTAAAATCTTTTTCTACTCCTGTACTGTTATCTGTCTTTTAAATGGTCCAGAACACTAATATAAGTACATAGATTATATGATTTCAGAAAAGTCTATAGTCTATTCCTAATATAATAACACATGTGTCGTTATTTCGCCAAAACGATACTCCTAGCCAGACCTATAACTTTTTTTCTTTAGATCTACCATACTGCCAACATATTAAAATCGTTATTTTAACATATGGTGCCATTTTTCAAACGTGGAGTCACTGAACAAACGGTTTTTTGTATGAAAAACATTCGTTTAAGTGACTCCATGTTTCAAAATGGCACTTTTAGTCACTAGGAAGCCGTCAATAAAAAAAAATAAGTCTTCCATAGATACCTAGTATCTACCAAACTTATGGTAGTATTTCGTACCTTTCTTTGTTTATTTTTGTATTTATTTTAGTAAATTTAGTCGTAGAAAAAGTATTGTATGCAACGTTGTATAAGTAGTGAAAAAATGCTCGATGGCGTCAATTTACGATGCTCGCCAACGCTCGCATCGTAACCTGCGCCACTCGCATTTTTTAACCCTCCTTATACAACTGCTGCATAAAATACTATTAAATGTCTGTACATAAACACATTCTTTGTTATTAGCGGGTCCTCCTAACACAGGTTTCCTAAGTCCTTAAATTGTAATACCTATGGCATTAAAGAATTTTATTTATTTATACTAAACTTTTAACATAAGATGAAATGTCTGTATAATAGTTTCTTAATTTATCATTCTTAATACTTAATACTTAATAATACGTAATTACTTTATCAATATTTTTAGGAGCCTGTCGATGTGATGGCGGAACATGAGAAAAGAGCCGAATTCAGATTACAAAAAGAACCTTATTCTTATCCCCATGAATTAAACGAGGTAATTGTAAACGTTGCAAACACGAAGAAATAAACAATTTTTAGTATAGTATATTTGCCGGAATCATTTGCTTTTTTTATTTATGTTCACTGATTACTCAAAAACGCGTGGGCTGATTTCGAAAATATTTTTTGGTACTAGCTATATACATTTTATCAAAATCAGCCGTGTAGTTTAGTGGTGAAGTCGGTTTTTAGATTTAAAAAATTATATTGGTTAGATTTCGTAGGGGTAAGTTTGTCTAAATAATTGACAACATTTCATTTTCTAAAAGGTATGACAATTCGAGAATCATTTCGAGATTTAGCAATTCTGAACACGTAAAATATTTTTTCAGATTTTTTTGAGTAATATTTTTAGAGATAAATGAAAAAAACTCAAAAGTATAAGGATATAGGCATTTAACAGGTTACGCCTTTGCTTGAACATCTAAAAGTGAAAAAATTATGTCAAGCTGTCAGCTGTCAATTGACACGGGCGTCAATCTGACAACTGACATCACGAGTGAGAGAGAGAGAGATAATAGTAGTGTTGTCTATAGAAGTATCAGTTCGATGAAGACCATCTAATATCGATAGTTCTTTCAGTAAAGTAGAATTAGGATTGGAAAAAATACATATGCATTAAAATGTTTACATAGTTTGGTGACGAAATGCTAATATTTCCTTTATATGATTGATATTTCAGGTTAAATAAAAATAATATTGACATCCAAGTCTTAAAAACTATAAAAAAAATGAAGTAAGGAAAAATGCTACCCTTAAATGGGGCGACTTTCAAATCACAAGGTGACATTTATGATAGCTTTTTTTGGAGCCCTTGTTTTTATTTTCAGTCAAATTCACCCCTATTAACTTTAAAACGCTGTAACTTAAAAAGTGAAACATTTTTTCTTTGTGTTCTTAATTCCTGTAAGGGGCGACTATGAGAATCCGTTAATAAACGTGGATTACCCAAAAACCCCATTTCAAGTATAGAGATGATAGGGCAAATTTTTTTTGTCGAGTATTACAAGCGTAATTTTTTATGCCATTTGTTTTCCACATACCAATCAAGTCGTCAATATAATATTTTTATGCCAAAAGTAGCTGAGATAGAAGCGTTTGAATTTTTAAATTAATCAAAGTAACCCTATTTTACGATACGTAAGATTTTGTATCGATATCGATATCGATTTCTTACTGCTACAAAACACAACTCTATAGACGTCAGTTTATTTTTTAATTATTATGTATGGCAAAGATGTAAACTCGTTACATCCTAACTCTTGTACTTACGCTCTTATAGAATGGAGAGATTTTAAACAATTTAATTTTAGGAGAAATAATTAAAAGAAATGAAAAAGAAAAAATACATATGTCCTTTTTTTTGAAGTTCTTTAAGGAAAAAATATAAAATAAGAATATAAAATTTTTGAAATGTTGTCAATTGAAATTTTCACAGTTAGGTATTTATTGGGAAATCAAACCGCTGGCTATAAGGGATTGATGACAGGATTTCGTAAAAGTGGCGCACTTTTAATGTCTAATGTTCATATTGCTTCTTTTATTTTTCTTTTTAACCGATTTTCAAAAAAGAGGAGGTTATCAATTTGTCGCGATCTTTTATTTTTTTTATGTAAGTACGTTCAGCAATTTTTCGAAGACGCTTGGACCGAACTGAAAAAATCTTTTTTTTTTTTTGTTTAAGATGTATACTTTTCAGGTGGTCCCACAGAAATTTTATCAAAATCGATTGTGTAGTTTGGGGATGAAGTCTTTTTTTAGTTTTGAATAATTATTGCTTCCTAAGGTTTTTGGCACTCTGTGACTGTGACTTGCATATTATATATAACGAAGTCAAGCGAGCTTTGTGACGAATTGTTAATAGCTAAAAGCATCTTAAAGTAGTTGACTCGAATCTCATAGGTACTAACTAGTATAGTACGAGCGAGATAAGAAATAGTTTTATTAAACGAGTACCTTGAACGAATAGGTTAACGTTTTGCAACAGATTTCGAAGTTGAAAGCGGAACTAATAAAAGCAAAAAACATTACTGACGAAGAGAGGTTTCAAAGGGAAAAATATGAAGCTAAACTTAAGGATTTGGAAAAAAAGTTAAATACAATATGCGGAGGAGAATCTATTACAGAGTACAAAGTAAGTACCTATAGACTAGCACTATGCACGAAAACAGGCTATGGTAAAAATACTTCGACGATGCAATAAATATAAAGAAGGTAATCTTCAATTTCTTAAATGTTCTTTTAAAAATCGTAATGGTGTCGTCGAGGCTGGTGGCTCATCATTACTTTAGTGAGTTGTATTATGCGTTACGTCGTCGCGTCGTCGGATCAACGCATTGTATTTTGGTGATCCGACGACGCGACGACGTAACGAATAATGCAACGCACTAAAGTGTGGCATACACGGCATACAGTATGCCACACTTGCGTTGCGCTCGCACGACATGACGACGCGTCGTCTCTCGTTGATCAGTTAAAACGTCGAGTGGATCGATGCAACGCCTGACTTTTTCGGAGTCCAGTGCTGCCCCTATTTGAAATCAAATCATTTGAAAGGAAACGGAGATATCATTTAAAATTATGTCTTGATCAGACCCTAGATAACACTTCAAACTATTTTATGAACTCCTGTTTACAGTTTAAAGTGCTTTAGCTAAAAGTGGTAGTTTTTCGCTAATACCTATACCTTTGTGGGAATCGACGCAACGCATTTTAATGAGGCACCTTCCTAAGTACGTCCGACCGTCCGACGTCACCATTAACCTGAACATAAGGTAAGGTACACTTTGAAGTTGAGTGGCACGCGGCAGCGGCGACTGCACGTGCCGCGCTATACGTGCAGCTCCCGCGCCGGCCTGCCACTCAACTTCAAAGTGTACCTTTTCATTTCACCAGTCTGTAATCACCTTTACGAGCAAATAGCGTCGAACCACGCTCAGCGCAAGATGCGCGCCGCGACTAGATGTGAAAACCTCCATGAAACTTTCCACTTCTAAGGAAGTATCCCTGAAAACTTGATTGAATATTGTTAAAATATTTCATAAATGTTCTAATAATTATGTGTTATAACAAAATTAATAACGTAAATGACCAATAAAAAATCCTATTAGAACCATTTTCGACTTCTACGCGGATGAAGTCGTGGGTTAAAGCTAGTATTCCTTATAATTATCTTATTATTAAACTTAATGTAAGGAAATATTTGTATTTATTTAAAATAAATAAATGTTTTTGGATACTTCCAAAGTTGCCGGAAATGTTTTCAGGAATACTTCAGGAAGTATTGATTGTGGTTCGACCCAAAATAAAATAGTATGAACTCCGAGAGAGTAGGTACTTTTGCTAGTATTATTAATTCATTTTGTATAAGTCCAACTTAAAGAAAAAGTACTTTAACCATTTTGTAACAACCTTCTTGCTGCCATTTAAATAATAGGAAACAAGAAAAGTTTCAGAAGAAGAGGTCACCGCTTTGAAAACACAGATAAGGGATATGAAAGATGAGATGGAGGAAATGAAGATGACTGTAGTCGAAAAAACGGAACAATTACAGGAATATCGAGTCAAGGTTATAGTTTAGATATTTTCATTTGTCATTTAATGGGGGGTTTTCCCATTACCCGGCACACGGCGGCGGCGACCTGCGACCTGATTGCGACCACGCATCCGTGCGGAGTTGCCGCCGCCGTGCTCATTGAATTTAAAGGACTTGTATCCAGAGCGGTAAGATTATTTGACGTATATGACGTTGGCAGTTTGCGTGTCACGGCGCGCCGCCGCCGTGCCGGGGCCGTGCCGGCAAGTAGAAAAACGGGGCCAGGGCTCGGCGCCGGCGTCGCCGCCGTGCTGGTTGGTGGAAAGACCCCCATAAGTGAGGCTTTCTGTTATTCAAGAATAAATATGGAAGAAAGCTGGTAAAAATATATGTAAGATAGTGCACTTTATGTTTTTTAAGCGTGTAGGTATGAAATAAGTACCTAACTATTAAATTAATACGAACGATTTTTAATGAACAATCGAATCTGTCGGATGGCAACGAATTTCCCAATTTGATAAAGTTGACTCACAATTTATTTAAGGGGCTCCATGCAAAAAAGTACGTTTTTTCGTAGTTTTCATTCCGTATCTACTCATTAGGACGGCGAAAGTATTCAGGTATTACGGTATTCAGGTAGGTAGGTAATTAATATTGGTTGGGTCCGATGATATGAACTATGATGAACGTCAAGATGGCGGGACCCCGCACGGTTTTACGAATATCATGTGACTAGAATTTAGTACAATATTAGTGCTATTTTATGCTTACGTAGTTAAATTCGTACACTTATATGATTCAAAATATTCAACAAAGAAAGTGGTCCCGCTATTTTGATATCAAAATGGCGGGACCACTACTTAATTATTAAAAAACAAATGGCATGTTCGTAAACCGAACTAATCAAATTATAATACGATATAGTACGACAAAGTTCCATTGTTGTTATTCATTTATAGAAATAATTTCAATTATAAAAAATATATTAAGTTTTTAATAAAAAGCTCCTGAAGAAAAAGTTAAATTTTAACGCAAGTAATAGTATATTGCTATTCAAATTTATTAAGGCGTTAAACTTTAGGGCCCCCTTAAGTTTGCAATATTTTATACATTTTACAAAGACATTTGAATTTGATACGGTTATTTTACAACTTACAACTAAACACAGTTTTACTATAAACAAACATCAAGTGTTCTCGTATGCCCCTACATATATTTTTTTAATGATAAATCATGACTGCAGCGAGTAAGTTTAAATCACATATCTGACAAATACTAAGTTGCATTGTATCAGTAACAGGAAGTGTGTGCAAAATATTTTTTCTTTATCTAGTGTCGTGGTAGTGTTCAATAGCATTTTATGTATAATAGTAACATACTTAATCTGTGTTTGTTACAAAATAAAGAAAAACGGAAGAAAACCCGCGGTTCCTATGGATCAACAAAATTTAGTTTTTCTAAAGAAAAGGATGTATTTAAAAATCATTCAAATGAGTGAAGAACTAAATAATCGTATAACGCCGAAAAGTTTGTACTTATAAAAAAATCGATATTTTCATACAATTCATTTCAGATCGTCCGAACACTTTTTTATGAAATGTCCATTTTTTTCGAGTTTCTAGCTTTCAAGCAACCCATAAGAATAGTTGTTCATATTGACGGCCTGAGTTGCTCCTACAAGGATCGGACAGGGTTTTTGTTACATATTGTATACGAGTAGCACTGAAAAAACATTATGACTATTATAAGGGAGATTCTGCTCTGCGACATCTGAAGATATCAAAAAGATACAGTTCATCTGCGTCTTCGTAAAAATCTAACCATGAGTTTACTTTTCATATAGATATTTACGCTCGGCCAAAAATTCAGCTTATTGTTACATATGTAAACAAAAATGACCCTAAAAAAATCAAGTAAGCATCATAATAATTTTTCAAAACTAAAAACTGCATTCACCCACAACTACACAACCGATTGTGATAAAATACCACTTAACAAGTATACTTTTATTACAAAAAGAATTTTACAAATCGGTCCAGGCGTCTTCGAGTAATCGGTGAACATACATAAAAAAATTGATAAAAGATTCCGACGAATTGATAACCTCCTCCTTTTTGGAATTTGGTTAAAAAATGGTGTTTATCGAAACATACATGGATTGAATTATTATGGGAAGAATTGTTGAAACTGTGCACTTAACAATTTAGAACAGTTGCAGTTCTCTACAACTGTCACAGCACTTGCTGGAAAAATACAAACTTTTCAGCGTCATACGATAAATTCGTTCTTCACTCACTCATTTGGCTAAAAACTTGGTCACCGTTAGAAGGATATCGACGATTTTTAAATCCATCCTTGTTCTTTAGAAAAACTATTTTTTGTTGATCTATAGTCAATGGGAACCGCGGGTTTTCTTCCTCTTTTCATTATTTTGTTACAAACACAGATTAAGTATATTACTATTATTTATAAAATGCTATTGAACACTACCACGATACTAGATAGAGAAAAAAATATATTGCACCCACTTCCTGTTACCGGTTTAATGCAACTTAGTATTTGTCAGATATGTGTTTCGCTGCAGTCATAATTTATTATTTAAAAATATATGTAGGGTCATACTCATACGAGAAAACTTGATGTTTGTTTATTGTAAAACTGTGTTTAGTTATAAGTAGCAAAATAACTATATTAAAGTCAAATGTCTGTAGTGTATAAAATATTGCAAACTTTAGGGTGTCCTAAAGTTTAACGCCTAAATAAATTTAAATAGCAATATACTAGTACTTGCGTTAAAATTTCACTTTTTCTTCAGGAGCTTATTGTCGAAAACATAATATTTTTTTTAAATTGAAATTATTTCTTTAAATGAATAACAACTAAGTATTAGAACTTTTTCGTACTATATCGTATTATAATTTGATGAGTTCGGTTTACGATTACGCCATTTGTTTATCAATAGTTGAATAGTGGTCCCGCCATTTTGATATCATAATAGCGGGACCACTGGAAATATTTTGAAATCATATGAGTGTACGAATTTTACTATGTAAGTATAAAATAGTACTAATATTGTACTAAATCCTAGTGACATGATATTCGTAAAACCGTGCGGGGTCCCGCCATCTTGAAGTTCATGAACTATGTACCTATGTACTTCACTTACGATACGATCACCTCTCTAATTTTACTAATGATAAAAGCTTAACAGATACTAAAATACACTCAATTTCTATTAATAAAAATTCATTGTATTATGTATATTTGATAAGAAAAAAAGAAATTATTCAAAATATTATTATTTTGTTAAAAGAGTAGTAGGCTACCTCTACAAAAAACGGTTATTCTGTTGATCTCATTGGTGCTTTTTATTTACCCATAATAAATAAGTTTTATATACTAATTTAGACAAGTCACCCGAAGGGAATTTATTTTTCTTATTGGCCTTTTTTTTAACCGATTTTCAAAAAAGGAGGAGGTTATCAATTCGTCGCGATCCTTTATTTTTTTTATGTATGTTCACCGATTATTCAAAGAAGCCTTAACCGATTTAGAAAATTCCTTTTTTGTTTGAAAGGGTATACTTTTCAGGTGGTCCCATATAAATTTTATCAAAATCGGTTGTGTAGTTTGGGGGTGAAGTCGGTTTTTAGTTTATTATTCAACAAACGGTTTTAGAGATATTCATTTTTGAAAATTTTGAGTCTAAAGCGATCAATTTAAACGTCAGATCGATCAAAGAATACTATAAACCATAGGCAAATAATAATACAATGAATATTATTCGTTTGAGACGTGACAATAAATGAAGTAATAAAATATAACACTCAACTTACTATAGAAATATCATCGTAAAACCACAATGGACATGAACACATAATAAAGCAGGATATTTTGTAAAAGAAAAACCATTCAAATAGACACTTTTAATTCTCATAATTGTTAGTACAGGTAATATTTATTAATCAAAATTATAACATCACAATTACATATATCATTAAAAATAAAAATAACATAAAAACAGTTGCTTTGGGAATAGCTAATTTTAAATTTCTTGTTTCAATCGTGGATAAAATTAAATTAAAAAAGAAATCAATAATTATACTATATAATAACCGTTTTTGTAATTTAGGTAATATACCTAATTTACAAGAACAAAATTGGGCAGTAAAAAATTAAAATAAAACATTATTGTAACAAATCTGGAGTAAGGACACACCAGATCGATCAACTTGTGAGGTTCCACGATTTTTTTAAATTAACTTCAAATTAAATTAGGAACCATTACATATGTAAATGTTCTAGATAGCCTACATGTCAAACTACAATGAACAATATTTTGAATGACAAATTTACATTCTGAAAATTGGATTCTCAGCTCATTCATACTTTTGGTCATAGTACCTTACCTATAGAACAACATGAACACGAATAGGTAGGTGTACTTACATACTAACTTATGTTTTCAGTATCTCCAAGCACAGCAGCAAGTTGAAGAACTAAAAAGACAAATGGACATGGTTGAATACGACAACAAGCAAGTGTCTGATCAAATCCAAATTGAGATACAGAAAATGAAGGTAACATAGTTACTAAAAAGTAAAAAAAAATTAAAACTGAAAATCGACTTTACCCCTAAACTACACAAAACCGATTTTGATAAAATTTCTATGGGACCACTAGACAAGTATAATCTTTTAAACAAAAAAAAATCATTTTTAAATTGGTCCAGGCGTTTTCGAATAATGGGTGAACATTGGTGAACATACATACGAAAGAAGGTCGCGACGAATTGATAACCTCCTCCTTTTTGGAAGTCGGTTAAAAAGCAAGGTTTATCTCCTGTAGCTATCTATTTATTGCTTTTTTTCTAGCCCTAAAGATGGCGAACGCTACATTTGGGCTAACTTTGCTTCTATTTATATTAATGATATTCATGTAGTTTCACAGATGACATACGTGTAAAAAAGCACGGTTTATCTTTCCTATTGTTTGTATTAAATGGTTTTCAAGTATATTCATAGATGGCGCACGCATGAAAAGCAAGATTTATCTTCACTTTTGTCTGATTTTATTGTTTATGGGTACATTTATAGATGGCCCACTACACGCTTAAAAGCAACAATTTCGCTTTGCTTTTGTATATATCGTATATTCACGTAAAATACGTGATAGCGTACATGGTGGCGATATGATAGATGGCGTACGTGCTAAAATAAAAAAAAATGTCCCTTGATCTTTTCGGGAAATCCGCCTTTACAGTCGTATCTATTGTTTCATTTAATTATAACAGTTTTTAGATGGCATAATCGTGCTTTTTGCCATTTGCATGACTTGTCCAAAAAGAAAAATGTCCAGCGTCCATGGCCAGTAATTATGGATTTGGACATTTTAATATGACGTAGTTGTACAAATGTACATTATCAAGCTCAAGAACATTTTTGGACGTTAGGCACAAATTGCTTTTTTTGCTATCCGGTATTCGGCCGAATGATTCGTTATAGGTGGGTAGTAAGTACCTATCGCATAGATAGGTATTTACTATCTACCTATAGATAATATTAGCAAGATCTTGCTTATATACGTCGGCCGCGGGTTCTTTAATGTTTGGTATTCGGCAAAATCAATATTCGTGGCATATCTAGAACCTACTTGCGTTCATTATCTATGCCTAGAATCTAATACTAATTAGGTTAACGACTTTCTTATAATGTATCATTCATTTATCGTTATAGATGCAGTTTCAAGAGAAACTGCAAGAACTGGCCCCTTTGCCGGATCTCTTGAAAGGCGCGCAGTTCCAGTTGCAGGAGGCTAAGCAGCTCCAGCGTTTGGCTGAGGATAGCTCACATCAGCTTTCCAACGAGTTGCACAGAGTCAAGGAAAAGGTACACAAAAATGACAGTGGCATAATGGGTTTTTTACGTGGAATATATGATTGCTGTGTATCTAGTATCCTGATATGTCTATTTCAACTTTTTACTTGAATGTTACAATATTATTTGGAGATAAAATATACTCAGTTATGTACTTTATTTATTTAAGTTACTTAATACTAAGTTAAGTTATTTTCTGTAAAACGGTTTCATAACCGACTACCAAAGGTTTTCGGTATTAGATAGGTTATACTTTTCCAAGGGTACAAACGCTGGAATTTATTATAAGGTCTAATTTAGAGGTATTAGGTATATGCAATTGGTGGATTTATGAACTTACCCACATCCTCGTTACCCACTACTTGTATATTAAATATTTTTCGTTACCGGCTAGATTGACGAATAACATACCTAACCTACATAAGTAAAAAAAAATCACTTTCTTCTTATCTTTGTAGTTAATTGACATCTAACCTTCTTTTACCACAAAAAAAAATATATATCAGAATTACCTTCCTCTGATATCAAAGGTAATTTAAAAGCACTAAAATAGCAATATCTCTGTCAGTTATGGCATCTATCCAGTTGCGACTACATACTTAATTAATAATAACTTCAATATATAAATATTATACCCAAATAATGCGATATTTCATGGGTGTTTTCATCGTATTACTTTAAACAAATCATCATCCTCTGCCTTACCTTTTCCCATTTTATTAGGGGTCGGCGCACTCGGCGCAGTATGTCTACTCTTATCCCTCCATGTCCCTCTATTCGCCGTCATTCCTTCATATACACCCTATACCCATATCACTCCAACCATATCTTATGTGGGCTTACTTTAAACTCGTAGATTTGAATATTCAATTTATTTTATTAATCCGTCGCTTGTAACTTTTTAAATGTGGGAGGATTATAAAAACTATAATAAAACTAATTTTTGTCCCTTAAATTCAAGATGCCGGCTAACACTTCCATCTTCTAATCGCGAAAACTCGGATTTCTTGTTATGTTTCACATACTTTAAGGAGCTACTTAATTCTTCGGGGTCCAGTGCTACTCCCATTTAAAATAAACAATTTAAAAGGAAACGGAGATATCATTTTGTCTTGATCAGACCCCTATAACCCTTCAAACGAGCGAAAAATGGCCACTTTCGGCTAATGTGCGTAGAAAAGTTTCACGTTCTCACTTTAATCTGTTAAAGACAAAATTTTAATTCATACCTCCGTTTCCTTTTAAATGATTTATTTCAAAAGTACTGGACCCCGAAAAAGTTTAGGTAGAAATTAAATACCTTGTTACATTACGTCAAAATCACTTTTACCTCCACCTTTTGAAACGCAAAACGACCTATAGTCAAATAGGTACTTACCTATACACTGGATTCTATAAGTTTATACACATTAATTTTATTAATAATATTAATTGCTGTTTTGTAATAATCGATTTCAATTTTGTCGTTGATAAACTTCGATTTTAAAAGCAGGAAATTACATATTTTATAAAATAAATAGGCAATATGAATTCAGTTAAATGCGCTATTAAACGGCCAAAATAATAAAATATAGATGTCAATATAAAGATATTTTATTCGATGTTTGATTTTTAGGGTTCCGTAGTAAATAAGGAACCCTTACAGTTTCGCCATGTCTGTATGACTATCCGCGGTTTTACTCAGACTACACATAAGTACAAAAAAACTGTAATTTGGCTTGTGTATAGTATTGTAAAATTGTAAAATAAGTTAAATGGTAAAATAAAATCATGAAATATATATTTTTAGGGTACCTTCCATAGCCATTGTGTGGGTTTCATTGAAGAGGTCTTTCAAAAATACTGTGAGTTAAAAAAATTTTTTTTTAGATTTCGGGATCCGTTTCTAAAATATTTAGTGTTGTAGCAATATGCAAATTCTTGTTTGAGTCAAGTGTCCCCCTCTAACTGCTAAACGGTTGTATATGGATGCGTTAAAAACATTACGGCTTATACCTAGTATATATAACGAAGTTTAAAGGAAGAGTATTAGAGCTGAGTAGGGTTCGTAAATTAAAAAGTTGTAGGTGGCCAAGTTATGAAATGTACCTACTCGGAAAAGGTTTTTTTTTGCTGTTGTACGAAACCCCTGAAGGCGAAATAGGCGAGTTGCTGTTTCGCCGTAAAAATAAACTCGATATTTTCTTTATACATTTATATTTCATAAGATAATTACTATTGTATCATACAATTTCATAAAGTTAGTAGGTATTAAAAAGCAAAAACAATAAGAAATGTCTTAAAAAAAAAACATAATTATTGAATAAAATTGATTCTTTGCAGCAACTTTTCAGTATTTAATGTCAATTTGCAGATTTAGATTTTTCGAAGCAATTGTGCGAATCTTAAAACATATTTTTAACTTTCAGTATAATGCAAAACTTAAAATGAATTCATAGTTTTTATCAGCAAATAAATGGTTTAGCTAACAAGTAAAACGCGTCACCTCAAGAACCTGTTTTGAGTGGCATTTCGCCGAATTACTACAAATAAAATGAATGAATGGTGTATTTACTTCAATAAAGGATTTGAATAAAAATGGGTTGTGAATAACACATTATTTAAGGTGGTGAATTAACAAGGACCACCCTTGAGATAACAATATCCCTTTTAAGCTCGCCTATATATTGTTTTATAAAACAACTAAAGGATCAAATTAATGTTTCAACCTACATGGATGTTAAGGAGTTGACTTTAGACAGAGAGAGATGGAAGGCATTGGTAACTCCACAGACAAAAGCTTAGCTCTTTAATAATAAGAAAATGAGATTGTTTTGTATAATCCGTATAAAGTAGCATCATACAGACAATGCAACCGACTGGTTTACAGACGTCATTATTTTTATCTCTCATGCATGAATAGGTCGAACATTTTTGTAAAATGTGCATCAGCAAGGCAAAAAGTTGTAAGTAAGTACTAGTATGCAACCAAGTTACAAAAAAAAAACGAGAGCATACAAATGCATACTAAATTAGCATAGTAATCATGTTTATGAACTCATAATTATTGGAAAATTACTTTAATAAGCAAAGAAATGTAATTTTTGATGATATTTTATAAACACTAGCGTCCAGCGCGGGCTTCGCATGAGTATATGTACCGCAAGTACTAATTTATCTGGGTATAAATGCAGTCTTTAAGCCAGCATAAGACATTTGCTTATATGTTAGTGAATACTGCATCAAAATCGCCACAGACTTTTTGAGTTTATTGTGTACAGCAGATAGTTGTGGGTACGGATCAGGGGACTTCTACTTATAAATACAGCGTGACTTTTCAAGCACAAGCCTTTTTGGAGTAACGTCAGAGCATGATACTGAATCAAATTTCTTAAAAATAAAAACATATTATCATTACATTAAAAATAATACCATTCAAAAATATGCTGAAATTCTTTTAAGGGCGTTTCCAATCCATTATAGGTACCGAAAAACTTTCCTCGAAATAAGAAAAATAATTTTAGCCTCCCATACAAGTTGATCGATCAGCTGATCTGAGTTTGTATGGAAAGCAAAAAAAATATTTTTCATACTTCGACACAATTATATTTTTCTTGGGGAAAGTTGAACAATAGTTTCAGTATGTATATTTAGTTAGACGATATTTATCAGTGCTCTGGAAGTCAGATCTCGGAGATTCGGACGATTACAAGACCAAATTTTTTTATACTGATGAAAGGTAGTTAATTTCAATATTTACGGAAAGTATTATGAACTGATCTCATATTGATGCCAGGAAGATGAAAGACGCATAAATTACCTGCTAGAAATTTTATCGTAATTTACAGTTGGTGGTAGCAGTCAATAATTATAATCAGGAGAAAGCAGATAGAGTGAAATACGCTGAAGAAAATAAAAACCAGAAAGCTTTCGTAGAGGAAATGAAAATGGATCTGGAGTCATCGCATAAACAAATCGACGACTATAAGTACCTAACATTATTTTAATATCATCTATTCGAAAAACGATGTTTTCATCTCAAAACTTTTAGGGTAAAGTTGTTAAGACTGCAAAGTGAAAATCTTTAAAGTTTCAAAACAATTTGAAAACTCAGGAATATAATCTATATGGAATAAAAAAAATATATTTGCAGTCCAACATCAAAAGAAAAAACGAAGAATATAGTTCCAAAATAATACATAATCGGCACTACTACTTGTCTATTCTCTAGATCTAAATCTTTGATCGGCACTGGCGCGTTATTTTTTAATTTGGCATACATATCGTCGTCAACATGGATGAATGTATGTTAACATTTGTATGTTCCTCGCCTCGGAAAAAAATGTATGTATAACAAAAAAAAAACGCAATGTTTGTGTTAGATTTAAAGCAAGATTCAAAACAAAAACTTTTAGGTTATATTGTATTGACACGAATTAGTTGAGTAAATTTAAATACTTTTTAACCGATTTCCAAAAAGGAGGAGGTTTTCAATTCGTCGCAATTTTTTTATGTATGTTTATTTTTATCAAATCGGTTCGGGTAGTTTTGGGGTAAAAGTCAATTTAAAAATTGACTTGAAAAATGATTTGTAAGTTTAAGACGATAGTGAATATCAAGTTTACTTAAGGACCAGGACCACACCCAAGTTAAGAATTAACACGTTAAGTGAAAATTTTTTCGGTATTTGGTCTCCCTTCGAAAAATAATTACTTAGTATTTATTGAACGAAAACGACATGAAATAAAGATTTAGTACCTAACTGTTAGTTAAATTCTTGTTAGTTATATGTAGGTGTACTTCTTTTCTTTATATTGGTTCTGATTTGTATTTGCTAGTATAAAAGTAGAGTGTGTTACTTGCGGCGGCTACACGAATCCCTCGTTTCACTTAGGATTCAACCTTAGAATCACTCCCTACGCTCGTGATTCAACTGTAGTGTAGAATCCTTCGTTTCTCTCCAGATTCAAAGTAGCGCCCTCGGCTTAAAAAAATATTACCCCTTTGTAAAACAATTTACTATATCATCATTATGACTACCGTCTATATCTCACAGCTGGGCATAGACTCTCAAAGCACGCCTTTTTTTGCTGCCGTAGGAAAAAAACAATAACGTCCTTCACAAGTGGAAGGCATAAAATAACTTACAAGGAGACGGCACGACCTTCGGGAAACGGATTTAACAGAAATTTCGTATAGTATACCATACCGTCCAATGCCCAGAAGGAGCTGAGAAAAACGCGTACAAAGTTCAGCCCTTACTTTATCTATAAGTTACGTTTTCATCGGGCAGAGCATACCGTGTTGTATTTTTTAGTATCTTTCTGCTATTTTTAATAGTCTGTTGTGACATATGTTTTAATTTAAAATAGCTTGAAACAGAAGTCAGTAAATTTTATTTTATTTTTTGGGAGCTATGGTTTATGTTATACCTATTCATCAGAGAAAATAAAAAAGTGATCTCCAGATTCCGAAGAAGGGTGGAGACGTGCAAAAAATGATTTACTATACCTGCATTGAATTTATGTGACTAGTTAATATTGTAATAGCATAGTCCTGCGATAATAGCTAATTTATTATTGTACCTCAGGTGCAAAGTATTAAGGCTAGAAGAGAAGCTACAGCAATTGGAAAACAGATACAAAGAGAAGACGTCGGAATGTTCCCAGCTATTGAAGGACTTGGACGAGATTAGGCTAGAGAGCAACCGCTCTGTGGGGCGATGTAAAGAAAGGTCTGACTCTATGAGGCGGTACTTACAGACACAAATCTCGGAGCTTGAGAGGCAGTTGATACAGAGCAGAGCTCAATGTAGGGCATTCCAGAAGGAAAGGGATGACGTAAGTTTTTAAAAAGATTTTATTTAATTTCAATGTTGGTATTTATTTCCTTATCAGCATATGTCTGTCTACTCCTGGGCTAAAGGAATGATACATAAAGGAAGGATTTGCACATAATATCGCTAGGTGGGAGGGACCACTCCATTGTCTCTGCCTCAAAATCGTCATTGTGTGCGTCTCTATGCATACAATGACACCGAAAAGAGTTTGGCTTTTAAATGTAGACAGACAGAGCAGGAGGGTAGGTGATCGCTAGATGATGTAAAGTCGCTACATAGAGGATGCTGCTCCGGATACATTCCGGATACTTTATATTTTATTCCGGATACGCAGGCTTTTCTTGATAGATCACTTTTGTACGATTCAAACGAATGCACTTGAAATAATCCACCGGCAAGTATAGTTTATTAGAGGGGAACTCATAAAATTGTTTGACATCTGCATTATTATTCATAATCGTCACCTTCCGCAAATCTTACCGACATCATATGGTACTTAAGAAAAATTTGAAATGAGTTTGTATGTACCTATGTTCTTCAGTATTGTATCTTCGTATATCTTTGATTTAGAGAATCATAGAAATATGATAGAAGTGAATTAAGGGGTGTAAACATGAGGATTTAAAAACGCGATGTTCTATCATATGACCACCTAACATCCTCATTTTTCCAAGTATTATGTTGCAACACTAGGTTCTTTCACTTCCTTCCAGTAAGGTAAAAAAGTCGTGATAACGTGTCTCTATATTTTGTTCAGGTGCGTCAACGCATGCAGATTCAAATTAACAGTCTGCAAGAAAACTTCGAGATGGTGGAGATCAGGCTGCACGCCCTGCAGAACCAGGTCTCGTCGCTCAAAAACAGTTACACTGTCATATTGACCGAGGAAGAAGAAACCGATTTCAACAAGATTACTACATCGTAATTATTATTGTATTTTGCTAATTTTCTTAAAACATGTTGATATTTCTTACATTTTGTTTGATTGGGATACAATTTTGTCCATGGCGTAGGTAAATTTTCTTACCTAAAAAACCAAGTTAATTATTAATATATATAAGGTTAAACTTTAAAAACTTAATTATAAGTTGATGTTCGTACTTCCTAAAGATTTCACAACCCTTGTTATTGTAGGTAAGTAATAAAACAGAAAAAAGTTTGATTGCTATCACAGCAGGTACTACGTACGCGGCTGCATGTAAATATTTAGTATTGGCATAGCTACCGAATGCCACGCAGGATTCATTTACATATCCAAGTGCAATGATTACGTCTGCGCGTAAACCGCAATATTCGTTTGTATCGTAATACTTGACCCGCGGAGCTCGCGCCCTTGCTCCACATGAGACCTCGCAAGGCACTCTCCTTCCCTCGCTTAATGTCAACGTACAAGTGCCGACCTTATTAAGCGCACCACAATTTGAACCAATTTTTTACAATTTCTTTTGCATTGGCTTTGCGCTCGATCGTAAGTGGCGCAACCTGTTCTCTCATTATTCACAATCTCTTTTTTTATCGTGTTAACGCTAGCGATTCTTTGTCTCTTCGACAAGGAACTCGCGTCCCCAGAATGTTCTAATTAGTTACAGTAATTGTAGGAAGTATATCGATTCTGTAAATAGAACAATCGATGGCGAATATTTTTAATGGATTTTCAATGCCTTTCCTGTCATTGCAAAATGAGCGAGCTACTTAGATTGCGTGCTATTTTTTACAAAACAAAAACTGTTTACCAGATTTCTCAAATGGAATATATGTGACGATTTTCGATTTTTATTTTGGATTGTAATTGATTGCTATTTTTTTTTATTAACTAGATATCTAACTAATCTATCTCGTTAAAAAGTATGCCATACCATTCGCACATGAATTGGGTGTTTAAAATCGTATTCCATTTGACGCCGTGATTTGTTACATCAGATTTTTTTTATAAATGTAAATTTAATATGCACAAACTTTAAACTCAATTAAAATTAAAATTCAAACAATCATTTGATGTCATGATCAAGTAATCAAACAATTAATTATTCATTTACATAATTTCATTGCAAGTTCTTTATATTAGCAATTAATATTGTATCTCAGGAAATCCGATTAAGCTAGAAACGATCGAGTCCCTGAGAGACCTGTACAAATCTGATTACAGGTGCGCGGGTCGCGGGTTCGTCCGCCGTCCCCTTTTTATGATTGCCTCGTGATTCCATTCCAGGATTTTATTTTAAAGTATTGTACTTTTTTGCTCATTGAAATTGGTTTAACGAAGGCTTCTATTTAATTTGAACAGTAATGTTATTGGTGTCACACTTCTATTTGAATAAATTATGCAAATTTGTACAAAAACAACTATGTAGAAGTGCATTTTTAGAAGAAAAAAACTGATTATAGGTATTCATAGTCTACAAGTACTCTACTCGCATTACGATTTTCAGAATGGCATCAAGCGATCACAGTCCCGCCAATAAAAAGCAGTCTGGTACAATTTAACGAAGTCATTTAGGTCATTTTATAATATTAAAATAATTAGTATGTACCATAATCTCGTATTGATATTATCTACAAATGGAAACTCATTTACATATGAACCAGTACGTACATGTGTACTTGATTTGCTATAAACAGACAAAGTATTCAATAAAAATAAAGTTTCTAAGACAGTCGACAGTTTGCAGTTATGGAGTAAATTAAACACAATAATCCAGTCAAACGCATATATTTTCGGTTTGATATTTTTGTCTTTTTGGTGCTCCATTTTTATTCATTTTGTGTCATTTTAAATTATAAATAATACTAGTAGTAGAAGGTCTCACGAAACGTGCACAGCCTCCGTAAATGGGCAATCGGGAGCTCTGTGCAGTTTCAGAGGCCCGGGCAATGAGCTCGGCAATAAATAATATACAATAAGGTACAAAAAGGTATTTAACGAAGTACCATCCAATGATTTTCACACTCGCACACACGCTCCACACACGCCAACAGTCTTACATCTATAATATCACTAGCTATACAGAATACGGCGAGGCCGCGTGCACTGAACCATATGTGTACTACGGGTAGGGTGATCACTCGAAATGAGAGCCCTTGAGCTTCTTGACGGCGTTGGTGAGGTGCAGCATTTCCGTATTGAGCTGCCAGATGAGGGTCTCCAGCTTGTCTACGGAGTCCAAAACCTCCACGCGCTCGGTGTGAGGGTTGAAGCGCACCTCGAAGGGTCGCGACATGGTGGACACCCAACGTCTGGAATTAAATATTAAATCAAACACTATATTGTATTAGATACCTACATACTTATGACTTTCTTTTTGTCAGAAACTTTTGTCTTATAAGGTCCTCATAAGTCAAAGAATCCGAAATTTCATCAAAATACATTATGAATTTTAAATATTAAACATTGAAGTACACGCCCGCTATAAATATCTTCTTGACTATCACTCCCCTTTTTTGTCGTGAATAGATATCAGTGAGTTTATAAAATATAATATTTACCTGAATTTGTCTTTGGCATCTTCAAAACTCTCGGCGACATAGTAGATTGGCTGGTACTCTTGGTCTTGGTAGGGTTGCACTGAAGTGGAAGCGGGTTCGAAGGGTCTTAGTTCTGGTTTATCGCTGAGGGCATGGAGAAGTTCTCCAATGGAAGACAGCAGCGCCGCACCGTATGCTTTCAGCTGATGGTTTTCCTTACAAAGGCCGAATTCGACGGTGAACCAGTATACCTGTACAAATAGATGGTTATCAACATTATTGCACCGCCATCAGGCTCTACTTTCGAATTTATCATTTAATTCGCTTGGCTTAATTGGGCCCAAAATTCGCATTGGCAATAAAGCAGCAAAACAATAATTATTCAACTCACGGTAGAAAGCTTTTCGATCTCCGAGTCCGATGCTCCAAGCGACGCCAATCCGATCTCTTGAGAGAATTGAGCGAAGCTGAGGTCGGCCAAGAGAGGGATGTGGCCAAGGAGTTCGTGGATGCAATCACTAAAAAAAATAAATTAGATGACATTAAAACAGGCAGAAAAATTGGTGAAGAAAAGTGCTGACGCGTCTGTATTTTCGATACTATATGCGATACCTTTATATCTTATTACCTAGTATTTTGATTGTTTTTCATTGTCATTGCATCACTGAAACTTAAACTAAAATAGAAAATAAAATTCGGTGACAAAGAACCCTTCTAGCTAAAGAAATTATAAAGATTTTATTGCACATAATGATAACGGTCCTCGCAGAATTGAAAAAATACGAAAAAGAATATTTAGATGCCCTTCAATAGCTTCAATAAATCTTAGAGCCTCTACGCGTTAACGGAGATAGAGTTATGGCAAATGTGTAACTCAATAAAATGGTCCTTTGACGGGAGAAACTTCATGTCGGAGCGTGGTGGAGCGTAACTAAGTTTAAGGTCTGCATTTAAGACTAACATTATTACAGTTTCATCACGACAACGTCGGATCCCGTAAAGCGATCTACGAAAGTTGTCATATATTCGCAAGTTCCGCAATACTGATTTGAATGAGTACACTAGGTCCGATCTACATCAACCCAATTTACATAACTTCTACAAGGACTTATTGCGTAATATTTCCGTAAAATACACTGGACAAGGTAATAATCATAAGTGATTAACAATTCTACGCTTAATTTAATTATCAGTAACATACTTGCTGAACAAAAAGTTGCTCGAGATTTAGTCGATGACATGCATATTTATATTTCCGCGTTATATTATGAGATCAAACTATATTATAAGGTTATCGGTTGTTAGCTGTGTTAAGTAGTAAAGCTCAAAATAAGTGGTTATTATGAGAGGTTTTAACGGTCAGGTGGGAAGAAGGGCTGATGACGATAGTAAAGTTTTCTTTTAATTCTATAAGTACGTTATAGACATTCCTAACAAAAGTTAAGTAAATATAATATAAGATTTGCTATACAATTTTGCCTTCATCTTGTTTCATAAATTATGATATAGTTACCGTCGATATATTTAATATGAATTATTAAGTACATTTAATTAGTCCCTCCGATGCTGAGCTGCGAGAAAAGAAAAAAAGTAGAATGTACCAGCTGCTTCTCTTCTCTTCATGGTAAAAGCCGATCGGGAGAATGGGTGAAAATGTGATATAAGCGATGTGGCTAGCAACCCATCATTATTTTTATTCTCTTATTGTATCTTGACGCCCAGCATTACGCTAAGAGTGGCCTTTAGGGCTTGCGGCACTAGTATATGTCTACCCCATTTGGATAAAGACGTAATAGTGTATTACATAAAACTTGTATTATACTTACGGTTCAGGGGTATGGAAGGGGGAGTTGGCGTGTCGCACGTACTGGGTAGACTGGAAGACACGGAAGGCGAGAGAAGCGAGGAAGTCACGAGCAGTCAGCAGGCCGGCGGCGGGGCGCAGGGTGAAGCCCGTGTGCTTGCGCAGGAAGTTGCTCACGTCTTCTAGCTGAGGAATGCGGTGCGGGACAAAGATGTCTGCAGCCTGCAGCTTCCCAAAAGCCACTTTGTATTCGTGGCAAGCGTGTTTGGGCATCAGATCCAAGACGGTGTTGAATACTCGCTGCCAAGTAGAGTTCTCGCTCTCGGTGTAAGTGATGGACGGGATTGGGTCTCCATATTTGTAAGCGAAAGCGATCTCAGCAATATCTTTCCTGCGCTCTCTGTATTCCTTGTCAGCAAATCCGGGGTGGTTCATGTCGAGCTCGGGTTCATATTTGGTCATAAGATGATTGCAGTTGTCGAGGTCAGAGGCGTGGCGAGGGAACCAGGGAGTCTTGCTGGAGATGTTGTTTTCTGACACAAGGTTAACTCCGGCGAAAGCTGTTGACTGACGAAGAGATCTGATGAGTTGTAGGAGGTTTGTGCGAGACATGCTCACTTTGACGAGGGCGTCGAACTGGACGCCAGCCACTTGAGACGGACGAGTCTCCAGGTGTTGGACGCAGCCCTTGTAGTTGTCGATCGTCTTGAGGATGCGAGCGAGCGAGCCCATGCCGTCACGCATACGCAGCAGCAAAGCTGCCTGCTGGATAGCCTGTTCAGCTTCTGGAGATTCGCTCGCTGCATTTTGTAGAATTATTTCTTCCTCAGTTAGGGTGTAATCTGTAATTAAGGTTGCACATTCAGTTTACCTGGTCAGATCATAGCATAAATCAATGCTGTTTGTTATTTTTAATTTCCCTATTTTTTGATAAATCATACTGACCCTCGTCCGAATTAGTAGCGTCATCACCAACGTCGGCGTCGGCTAAAATTAAATAAAATTAAACATAACAAACAAAACTTAAATGAAATCAAATAATTGAAAATTATGGAAATAAAATTACCGAGTTGTCCGTTCTTTGTTTCGTCTTGTTGGGTACCATCTTCAACAGTCGGCGACTTATCATCATTATCAATATGAACTCCATCTTGGATAAAATCGGAGTCCAAGCCAGAGTCTAAATACAACCAAAATAAAAAGTTAAATTAAAAAAGAATAAAACAAAACAAAACAAAATAAAAACTAAAAGACAGGTAATTATACGAGTTTAAATATGTAAAGGCGTGGAAAGTGTGCTTACCATTGGCACGGGCGCGAGCCTCCTCCAGGACACTTTGCTTGGTCTGTTTGACTACCAGTGTTTCGAAGCGCGCGTCGTCTACGAGAGAGCGACGGCGAGATGGGTAACCATTCTGTAACAATCCGTACTCACTTAGAAAGACGTACTTAAAAACAATCCGTTCAAAACTATGAGTATACTGTGACATTGAACATTAAAACGTATTTATAAAAGTGGTCCGAAATATAGGTACACAAGGCAATCAAGAGGCGAAAAAAAGTAGTATAAAAATGTATGAACATTTTCTTTTTAGCTAGTTAGCATTCACTGGAGCTCATAAGTATGTCATTGGTACTGGAAATTTAAATTGGCGTACCTAACATTTGCGATTAACTTAATATTTTGTTAAGTAGATTTGTTTAAATGCACTCTGAGATCAATTGAATTATTCATAATCATAAGATATGAATAAAATTTGTATTAAAAGTATGCCAAGTATTTATTATAAATTTATAATACAAGATTTGGTACTTCGTCTGATAGATCGTTCCTGATTTCTTAGAAAAGTCAAAATTATTTCAAAACAGTTTCAGTAGTGCTTTTATTAAAGTTCTGCAATAGCATCAAAAGGGCGCTTCTAAAAATAACTCGATCCTCTAAATCCTTATAAATATAAAGCGGTCACATCGCATTATATTTCATGTGAGAGTGGGAATTGCTTTTACGAAGTTCCTAAGCTTATTTCCTGAGTGTGGCCGGGTGTAAAGTGCTGCCATTACGTCTGCCCCGCCCCCGCCCGCCGGAAGCGACATCTCGCGATGGAAATCTTTCAAAGGAACCCGACTTTCTGGAACGGTGCGCTTGAATGAAACCAATTAGGTACTACAACTTACAGTGCCAACTTTCAAAAGCTTTGCTGTTCAGATGTTTCAGTGAACCACTTTGATTAGAATGCAGTGAAATTACTTTAAAGCTTTGAGAATTAAAAGTGGTTTACTGTATTTGGAATATCTATTTTATTCTACTTGATATAATCATAATTATCATTATCCATAGATCTCATTATGCAAAATGAGATAATCTTGCATAATCTTGACCTAATGACAAAAATGGTCAAATGGTTGGCTTAAATGACTTCTTTTTTTGTAAATGCGTGATTTGTTTGTCATCGTAATTTCCAATGTGATTAACGTTTTTTGCGTTCAGTAGTTGCGTCTCGCGTCATTCGGTTGGCGCGAAGATCGCATAGTCGCATCGCGAGTATCAAGACTGGCGGCGCGTGGTAGGTCGGTGCGCGGGCGGCGAGACCTAGCATTTTCCACTAGAGTGGTCGCGCGAGCCTAACTATGTATGTCAAGGGTTGCACTAATCACTCGCGATTGTTACTGAGCCCCTGAAACGTAGCCTTATATCACATAATTACCGCACCTGAAAGCTTTGTTTGAAACGTGCGAATTCAATTTTATTCGCAAGGTGACCGCCAACGAAATTGCGGAAACGTGTCGCTTACTGTGAAGTTAAAGGTCCGCCTAACTGGAGCGAGCAGGACTCGAAATCCGGTTGATATAACCTTGGTTTTGTCCGAATGGCCACTTCACCGTTCCAATCGGCCGCCGGTAATTAACCGGAGCCCAAGAGCGCTGCCCGGCGACCTGCCTCCACCCCGTTTTATATACGTACCGCTGCACGTATACGACACGAGAACCGCTCCATCTGATAATCTGTCATCACAAATCGCCAAACCCATTGGATGTTTCGATAACGTAATTCAATAGACCATTAGTTGATTTTAATTAAGTAACTAAGTATTTTATAATTATTATATTATTAAAACAAAAAAGAGGTAACATCTACAGAAGACGCTTTAAAGGGTACAGTACACAAAAAATATTTAAACGCAATGAGCGATGATAAAAAGATGAGTTTTTCGAGTTAAAATAATTGACCGTGGCGAAGAACTGTTGGTCAAGGGCAATATCAGAACCTCGAGATTGTTACATAGTAATCGTTATACTCAAGTCTTTTGTTTTGCCTATTGTTGACGTATGTTCGATTTATTAGGTTTTCGGCGTTATATCGTGAGCAGCTGTTTCGTGCATTTTAGGTCGCGTCAGAAAATAGGCTATGTATTTCAATTTCAGGGTGTCATCAACGGCAATTGTCACCTCACTGTTTTTAATATTATTATCTAAATAAGATTGGCTGTCTCATTATTTAATTTTAACGATCTTTACGGATTGTAGCGGTGAGCGTCGCACCTCTTTGCATTCCGACCTTCAATGGTCAAGGAAACATAATAATTCAGTTGATAATTTTAAAATAAGTACATGTTAATCAAGTATAACAAGTTAACTTCAAAACAGCGTATCGCACAGCAACTACTAATCAAAAACATTGCATTGCTCTTCGAAGTCTAGTGTGGAAACGTTGACGCCGAGAACAATAAATATTTTCACGTGCGTTGTAAACAAAGTAAATTCGCAAGAGTATTTCGCAGAAGCTTATGACTGACCACTCCATCATATTTAAAATAATATAATTGCAGCTGTGGTAAAAACATGCCTGTAATGAGGCAACGATTACGCATCAACACCTTGAATATTGACAATAGCCATTAATCCAGACAATGCTGAGATTTTATTAGCGGAATGTTTGTGTATCTCGGTGGACTAGATTCGTCGGCAGAAACTACTGTTCGGCGACGACTTTTGTCAACAATGGCTATATTTATTTAATAATTGTTACGCGACACGTTACATAATGTGTCACACGATAATTTTTGAGAAAGTGTATTATTGCAGCTTAATAGTGGATTCATTTTGTCGCGAAATACATGATTACGACCCTATTCCGTCTGCGGGACGATATAAGCTTTTCGACAATTACGGATTGCTGTTGAGAAAACATTATCTTTTAATGCAGCAATGTTTTATTTCCAGCGCTTTCACGCGATTTCTTTGGTTTTATAATTGTCTTTTATCGTAAACATAATGGTTGGTACTTTAACGTTTTACTTAAATCAATTCGGTTCGGTCTTAATTATTAGGTACCTACTGACCAGTAATATATTACGTTACTTAAGTTTAGTCTATTCAGGTACAAGGCCGGTATATGATTTAACTACATATGTAATACACAACGGATCTAATGACATGTTAGGAACAGAAGATCGATCTAATTAATTTATGATAATAAATGATGATGGGCGGAGAAATTACTAGGTATTTTTATTGTATATGTTTATGCTGTTTTTGGGTATTTAAAAAGTTTGCAGTTATGATCGTGAAATAGATGATAAAAACAGTCGAATATTTAAAAATAAACCTTAATAACAGGTACACATATAAATTAGATTCCAAATTAAATTTTATGGTCACTAAACTGATTCAGATCTATTTCGTTGTCAATAAAAAAATTCGAAGCATTAGTTTTTGTGAGCGGTCACATATTTTATGTCTATCAGAGGATGTTATTTTTTACAAGTGCAGACTTTTTTAATTGCCGCGAAATCAAATCACTGGTGTAATGAGCGAACTTGGACAAGCACTGTGGTTCGTAAAAAAACATTGACCGTTCACAAAAACTTGGAGGGATCCTTTAGGATGCAAGCAAGGGAGGCAGGCCAGGGAGCGCTGGCCCGCTAAAGCCGGCGGCTCACCTCGATACTGTAGGACTTCTTGATGGCGAACATTTCACGGTTCTTCTGGGCTGCTGCGACGGCCATTGCTTCCGACAACACACACTGGGATCGTACGGCCTGAACGTGAGTTCACTGCGCGCTTAGCTAGCGTAAGTCTGCGAGAGCTTTATTGTCTCGACCACGGGCTGGAGCCAGTCTGTCTACGACTTGAGCTGTCGTAATACTAAGGCTAACTAAACTTTGGATTGCAAACAGACCAATGCATGATGACCGTTCGCAAGAACAGTTTAAATAGTGTTAGGCGCTCGCCTCCCACCCCGCACTGCCTTTCGTCGCGCATGCGTCATACTCCGCGCCCCGCGCGCTTCTCGCGCTCTCCTGCGAGTCCTGGCTGCTGACCAGCACCAACCCTCACCACTGTAGCATCCCCGTGATGTTTATCTGACACTTATTTACAATAACCTTTTTATCATCATTGTTAAAAAAATCTTATTTTGATAAATCAATTTTTCCAAAATTGCATTGATTAAACATATATTTTTATTTTTAAAAGGTAGCTTAAAATTTAAGATTAAAATCTATGAAGGCATGGTAGGAATGGTGAATTTATGCATAACATTGATTATGTTGAGGCTGGTAATGTTTCAACGTATGACGTATGTCAATGACCTACTGAGTGGTATTTCCCCGCATGTGGATTTTCCAGCGTCTGGTCCTGATATGATATATTCCTTCCTTAAAATTCTCTTTCGCATTTCTTTATTTTCAGATTTTTTACAATACATAGATTTTTTAAATATTTTGTATTCATTTCCGAAAAATTTAGTCATATTAAACCTAATCTCGTATTCTTGATCGTAGGAAATACGAGTCTGTTTGAAACTTTTCTGGGATCACATATTTTTCTTTGTTGCAACATGAAACATCTTTTCGTTTAACTACCTTCTTAAAATTGTTCATTGGAATGTGGATAGTTTTATAATAGAGTAGGTAAATATGTTTCTATGTTTTCGGGCGTGGTGCAACACAAACTTAAATATTGGGACGATATATCTATCGATTATTTGTTGGTTTATAATACATGTGCGGAATGAGCTGCTTTTTTCATCTATTCGGAACATTATGTTTTTATCCCAAAATACTTGGGACTAAAGTCACTCGTAATTCTCGCGGGATTGCAAAGAAAATGAAAATCCTTTGGGATGAAAAAAAATAAAACTTAACATGAATGTAATGAAAATAGAATTCAAAATGATGTTATGGCAGTTTAGCAAAAAACAAGGATGAATTTAGTTTTAAAAAAATGGCGCAGTCGACGACAGGTTTCAATTTGGAAAACAACAAGTTTTACAATTATGCGCTTTTTTATTTTTACAAGCTTTTATTTATGTATGTAAGTCAATATGTTCATTTGAGTCAAATATTGCGACTCAATTTTAAACCAGTTATCCTCAACCGATGTAGCTGAAATTTTGCATACTTGTGTAAGTCAGATGGCGATGCAATATTTTTATGACAAGAAGCTGATCTAACGACGGATCTGTAAGGTGGCCAAAGAAACCCTGTAAGAATACGACTCAACAAACACCCTTGAGTTTGGGCTTTTTGCTTTTGTATTGATAAGTCCTTAGGCCTTACAATAAACACAATGAAAAAATGATTTGTTTTTCAAATAACTTATATTTTTTGTAGCAAGAAACATAAAAATGCTGACTCACACAAAAAAAAAATAACGCGCTATTGTGGTCTTTTATAAAAATAATAGCTTATAGTTCGTTTCGACTGTGAACTCATGAACCCCCTATTTCAGCAATCCCTTGACCGATTGGCTCATATTCGAACTTAAAATTTCTATTGGCAGGTAGCCAATATAAATTTTAAATCACTAGACGTTTCCAAATTTCACAAAGCTCCGACAAAAACATCTGGTGTTAATTACGACCAAACATACATACATACAAATGTCAGATTGTTCAAGTAGACTCGTAGAACTTCGCTCGCTCGTTCAATGATGGAAGTTTTGTTATTTTACATTGTTAAATTTGTAAATCTAATCAATTTCTTAAAAACTTAAGCCGATATTTAATAAGTTACGTATAAAAATATAAAGATATGCAGAATTACGTGCAAAGTAAATGTCATGAAAAGATTTTAATTGACAGTCGTTTTTAGTAAAGAAAGAGAAAATATTTTATACATATATATACATATATATTTATAAATATACATTCCATGAAATTTGTATAAAAATGTTACTGTACTTGTATGAACTTAATATTTGCTTACTAAAAAAGGCAGCAAATTGAGATAAGTACGTGCACTATAAGTTTCCGGAATGAATATGAAAAAATACTATTAAAGGTACAAAATTAATTTATTGTTTTTCAAAATAATCTCCCTTGGCGTCTATGCACTTTTTCATTCGATGAAACCAGTTTTGAAAACTTTTGTGCCACTCCTCTGTGGTGACCTCTGAAACGTGTTTTTCATACTCCTCGACAGCCTCTTCTGGTGATGAAAATCGTTGACCGCGTAATTGGTTCTTAAATTTTGGGAACAGAAAAAAGTCACAAGGTGCCAGGTCGGGACTGTATGCAGGATGACTCATGAGTTCTACATTTTTCGCCTTCAAAAAGTCGTTTGTCTGTCTGGCCGTGTGAGAACTAGCATTGTCGTGGTGCAGGATGATACGGCGTTTACGGTTATTTTTACGGAGTTCGTCAATAACTTCCGGCAAACAAATGGTCGTGTACCAGTCACTATTCACTGTACGACGATTCTCTAAAGCAACAGTAGCCACGTGTCCAGTTTTATCAAAAAAAGAAGCAATCATCCGCTTAGATGCACTTTTCACGCGCGCCACTTTGGTTGGAATCGGCTCATCTTGAAAGACCCATACGCTCGATTGCTGCTTTGTTTTGAGATCGTAGCAATAAATCCATGTTTCGTCACCTGTTACTATGTCCCACACCAAATTTGACGCACCTTCGTTGAATCTGGTAAGCATGGCATTGCACCAAGTGACGCGGTCCGTTTTTTGAGCCTCGGTCAAGTTGTGTGGGATCCACCGCGAGCACAGCTTTCTCACACCCAAATGTTTGTGTAGGATTAATTGTATTTGACTCATGCCTATTTCTAAGGATGCGCGAATTTCATGGTAGGTCACATGCCTGTCTGTTTCAATCATACGGCGCACAGCATCGATGTTTTTGTTGGTCACAGCGGTGGACGGCCGACCATCGCGAGATTCGTCACTGAGATTGATACGACCACGCTTGAATTCTGCAAACCAGCTATAAACAGTTGTCTTGCATGGTGCTTCATTGCCAAAAGCTGTTTCAAGCCGAGCGATGCTCTGTTGAGCTGTCAAATTACACTTAAAATCGTAGAAAATCATACTACGAAAATTTTCCCGAGTTTAATCCATGTTGATGCAGACACACAATTTTTTAAATGGCGCCACAAGGTAAAAACAAAAGACAGTCAGATGAAACAAACTGCATTCTACAGCCAAAGAGTTCTATTTTCAAATGTTGCAATAAATTTTTAAATAATGTTTATGTAAGTGGCCAGTTCCGGAAACTTATAGTGCGCCCTATGTAATTACTTATTAAACTCCGTTAAGCTATATGTAGGTAGGTGTTTTACTTTTCGTTAAAGGTAAATATATGTGCATTTTTCTCATAGAATGAGATGTAAATGTACAATATGGTACTCGGTGAACGGTAATATTTAAACATGTTCTCGCTTCGCTCATCATTCAACTGGAGAATCTCTCGCTATGCTCCTGTTTGTACTTTAGAATTAGAATTCCTCTCTGGACTCAAAGTAGCGCCCTCGCCATAAAAATATTACTTTTACAGCTTGTATCACAATATTCTATTGTTTTTGTGTGTGTAAGTGACCTACAATATTCTATTATAAAAAAGTGGCACACATAAGTAACTAGGTACTTAGACTATGTATGTGGAAAACTACAGAGTATGTGCCATAGATGTAGTAACTATAATGTTATAGTAACAATAGCCTTAATTAAATTCTCGGAGGTATAAAAAACGCGGATATTAATTTTCCATATAAAGTAAAGGGAAATATTAGATCCTTCATTGTTTCCGTTCTTTATAGGAGGATAAAAAGATTGGTGTCATATTCAATTACGATTGTGCGGACACGTAAAATTAAATTATATTTATTTGGAACTTTACGAGTATATTAAAATATCAGTGGAAAACTATCCGCTTTGCTCCACTACAGAACTCTTCGTTTTGCATATACTTATAGCCAAAAAAACTAAAACATTTAATAAAAGGAAATTAAGATTTCAATGTTAACTTTTTTGATTTATCAAATAGAAGCCCGTTGAAATCTTTTGTAGTGCTATGTAAGTATAATGCGCCCTATGATATTAAAGTCAATATAAATAAATATACTGAAACTATTTTATGAGTAGATTAAGTCCATAATTATGTATACAACTTTGCCCTGCCCTTATCAAAATATGAAAAAAAAAGATTGCATCCCACACATACTCGTGTCAGCCTACCAGTCATACATGGGAGGTTAAAATATTTTTTTCTTATATCGCTATATGTTTGCCTCTGGCAGTGAATGAACATACAGAGTCGACTCCAAATAGAGAGAAGGCGAGGAAAATGATGATCATATTTTTATTGACTAAATCACACATTATTATAGTTTAATTATATTTTGTTAGATTCTGTTTTTAATAGTATTGCTCTCTATAGTCTGTTCTTTGCTCAGACCGAAGAGAGAAGCTTGTTTATAAGTAGCTCGAACTCTTCAAGAGATAATTTCCTGCTGAAATTGTTAGGATATGTTTGAATTAAAAAGTAAGGATCTCACATAATAATATACCTATTCCTTTTTTAAAATGTCTATCCTCCTCCACAGTTTAATTTACTGTGTAGCAAGCATCTATTAGATTTACTTTCTCACATACATAGTCATCAGTATAAAACTTGTGTTGTGTTTTTTTTTTCTAAATCACAAGAATAAAAAATAATTCCGCATTCAAATTCTAAGAATAACAGTCAATAAAGTTCAAACGTCTTTTTACTTTAGCTTCGAACTTGTTTATTCGATTTGATAATTATTTTTGTATATATACCTACATAAATTTGGATCATTAAATTTATTGTTTTTTAGTTTTATTGTTATAAAATTACATTTTTATGATGTTTATTTATTTGTTATTTTTCTTTGTAAACAGGAGCTAGGCTGTTTATACTCTGTGATAAAAGTAAGTTCTTGGTCCACACGGCTCCCGGTGATGTAAATGTCGCATGATGCGTCGCGCGATGTTGGATTGTATAATCCGTTGTTTGTCAGTGGATTTGTAATACAGCTTAGTAACGTTTAGCATTTTAGTGAAATAACTGAACTTTTGTACGCAGAATTGCATTAACGATTTGTATTTATCAAAACGTTGGGTCAACAACGGCTAGAGTTTATGTAAAACTGCGTAAAATGTAACGTAAGATTGTAGATGAATGATGTTATTTGTGTCTGTCAACTGTATTATGACAACCATGCGCCCGACACAGATTATACAATCCAACTGCGATATAAAAATCCTAAAGAAAGCTGTCATATTATATTATTATTTGAAATGAAGAAAATTTGGTAAAAATAGTACATTACTGCAGAGGCCGGGAAATATGGCGTTGATGGACGAGTAGTATTATATTTATACAATAATTATGAGTCCAGCAATGCCATTCCCGCCGAGGCATGTATAGTGTATAGTGCTTTTCTCAATAAATGTGAGGAAATCATTAAAGGAATAACCAGAAATATGTAAATATTTACCGAAAGCAATTAATGTTTAAGAAACTGTTTTCCTGCGTTTTTTAGTGCAAAGAAAACATAGCCCATACGGCCGGTCATATTTTACGCAAAAAATGTAATACCGTAGATTTTCTTTTCTATCGCAACGAATATTAAGCATATTTTCGTGTGATTTTACAACAATATTATTTTAATAAAATTGTGGACGTATTTTACTGTCAAAATATTAGCCCGTCATTTTATTATTCAACGAAACAATTCGAGATGAATTGTTAGCCAGGAGTTATGTATAAGCGAGCCACCCCATATCTTGGCAAGTATGCAAAACCTGAAAGGCTCGTGTCAAGCTTAAGAAATATTTTAGGTGAATACAAAATTTCATGCATATATATAAATGACTGGTTTGATCAAACAAGTTCTACTTGTAATTGTATTATAGACTGTTTTCAACAAAGATGGTGTTTTTAACTGACTTCCAAAAAGAAGGAGTAAATTTATATTGGTGAACATACATCGAAATATCGGTGAACATACATAAAAAAGATCGCGACTAGATCTTTTTTTACGTATGATCATCGATATTTCGAAGACGCCTGGATCAATTTGGAAAATTTGTTTTTTAATTTTTTGTTTGATAAGGCGTACATGTTAAGTGGTGCCGTAGAAATTTATCAAAATCGGTTGTGTAGTTTGGGGGAGAAGTCGGTTTTTCATTATGAAAAATTATACCTAGTTAGTTTAAATCACAGCGTCACAAGAGAGGTTCGGAAATACCCTGAGATGAAAAAAGAACATATTGTGACACTTATATAGGTAATATTGATGGCTGTTTTAGTTCGCGGAAAGACTCGTGCGCATTTTCATTTCCAGTTAAATATATTCGCTCTACTTCCGATATAGGCGCGAGCGAGTATAATGTACTCTCTTCTTTGAAGTTTTCCTGGCAACTTCTTTTTGTAAACATATATTTATGTAATAAATGTGTAAATAAGTGGTTCGACTACTCATTTCAAAATGGTTTAAAGATAGCCGAAATAAGTTTGTTATTATTAAGTTGGTATGCTTTTTAGCCACGGGTCCATAGGGACCCGGTCCTTTGAGGCGTTTACATGGAGCCAAAGCCAACATGAAGAGGCCTTTTAGTACCTTTTTTATCTAAAAAGTGAGATGGCTTCATCTATATATTATTAATATTATGTTGGTACGTTGGTTATTACCCTAACTAGCCATGCGGCCAGTGCGCAACACAATGTGAGCAGCTGAGGGTGTCGAGAGATGCGGCTCCGGTTTCACCATCACGGGGCTTACCCCCGAGAGCGGGATTCCCCGTTATTACGCCTTTACGTGCAAAACACTTCCAACCTGGAGCGTATGTTCTGCTCTTGCGACTCCACTCTGGCCGGCCAGTTAAGGCAAAACAGATAATATTATTATTAAAAATTTGCAAACCATTTGTCATCCACTGGCTGTTCTCATCTGATTAAGTTGAAAGGCATACTGTAAGTTCGGTGATAATAGTTCAATAAAATCTGACGATAGGTTCTGCCTGCATGTACACGTATTTTAATAAGGAAAATAGTCAACAACTTTGTTGTAGGTGTAATAAAACAGTCAAAGTATAAGACGCATAGCTGAAAACATTAATAAGAAGGTTTTCCTCATATATATTGTCACTGGGAAAGGGATCAAACACCGCGGATTGTCCCCGTACTTGTTTAACTGAGAAAATTTACCTACGTATACTTAGATCTTAGCTGTGGCAGAACAAGTTTCTGTTTCCCTAAGTGTCGAAACGAGGTAAATCTGATGAACTACGTTTACTGTGGGGTATCCTCATTATCTTGCGACGACAGCAATAAATACTTAAACGAATTTTAATGGTTGTGCTATGTTGTGATTAATTTGTGTAAAAACCTTGTACGGTGGGAAAAAAATAACAACTCATTATCTCATCAATATTTTACTGTAGGTAAGATAAAACAATGTTTTATGCTTATTAAAATTTTTCGACTTTTCCAAACATTCTATGGTTTTTCTACCATATTTTTTTGCCTGATCAGAGTTATTACGAGTAAGTATAGGAGGTAGTGAGAATTAGATATATCTGATGACTATGTTTTAATACTTTGTGTATTAAAACATAGTCATCAGATATATGTAGTTCTCACTACCTCCTATACTTACTCGTAATATTAACTATGTAGCACAAGGCATATCCATTTCGGAAGAGTCTGAAAGTGGAAAGTCCGGAATAGCACGTAGTCAATAAACTCATGCATATGTCTAAAACCAGTTAGCGCACCTGTTGCCTTGATGACAGATGCAAATAGTCCAAACCACAGGCTGCAACCCTTGGTTTTCCCAAGCACTAAGTACGGATTTTATCGGATAAAAAAAATGCGTAAGTGTCGTGGAAAACTTGGTTGGAACGAAGTTTTATCAATCAATATAATAGTATTTTATGCAACAGTTGTATAAGAAGGTTCATAAAATGCGAGTAGCGCAGGTTACGATGCGAGCCTTGGCAAGCATCGTAAGGAGACGCCATCAAGCATTTTTTGACATACTTATTCAACGTTGCATACAATACTTTTGCTACGACTACATTTAGTAAAATAAATCCAACAATAAACAAAGAAAAGTATGAAATACTACCATATGTTTGCTAGATACTAGGTATCTATGGAAGACTTAATTTTTTTATTGACGTCTTCCTAGTGACCAAAAGTGCAATTTTTGAAACATGGAGTCACTTAAACGAATGTTTTTTCATACATAAAACCGTTTTTTCAGTACCTCCATGTTTGAAAAATGGCACCATATGTAAAATAACGATTTTATTATGGTAGATAGTAGATCTAAAGAAAAAACGTTATAGGTCTATGGCTAGGAGTATCGTTTTGGCGAAATAACGACACATGTGCTATTATATTAGGAATAGACTATAGACTTTTCTGAAATCATATAATCTATGTTCTTGTATTAGTGTTCGGGACCATTTAAAAGACAGATAACAGTACAGAAGTAGAAAAAAAAATTAAAATATATTTTGTAAACACACACGCAAAAATATTATTAAAATCGGTACTGCTGTTTAGGAGGAGTTTAATTAAAAACTCACGCAAAATCATCTAATTGTAAATCTAAACCATTCTCGAATCCACTGGGCCGATTTTTAATGTGTGATCGATTACACACAAAAAAATTCATTTAATAATCCCCTTACCCCAGACTTTTCCATACAAACGTAGTCTACGTTTGATTTTGAAACGATGTCAGATTACGGTAACAATTTAGAATTTTAAAGAAATTGCAATTATTTATGTTTATAATTGGTTTCGACAGTAACATTATGAACTGGAAAGAAAATATAAGGGTGTAGAAGTTTTCCATACTGATGGTCAAATATGATATAATATACTACATTCTCTTTAAAGTTCATAATTTTACCATGGGAAACCGATTATAATCCTAGATAATTGCAATTTCTTTAAAATTACATAATTTTGCCCATATCCGAAAAACGTAGGCTACGTTTGTATGGGAAAGTCTGATTCTGTCTAGGGTAAGGGGACTCTTAAATCGGTCGTTTAATTACAAATACGAATTTAGGAGGAATTTAATTATAAAGATATACGAAAGAAAAAAATCACGTTTGTTGTATGCCCTTAAATAATAATTTTATTCTACTTTTAGTATTTGTTGTCATAGCGGCAACAAAAATATATCATCTGTGAAAATTTCAACTGTCTAGCTAGGGTCAGGCTGTAGCCTGGTGACAGACAGACGGACGGACAGAGGAGTCTTAGTAATATGGTCTCGTTTTTACCCTTTGGGTACGGAACGAAACTGATATTAAGAGCGCTATTGGACTCCAAGAAACTATGACGTTAATAGTCTAATATTTTATACAAATCCCACAGAAAACGTTTTTATTTTGACGTTTAGAAAAAAAAGTACTTAAGTATAAGAACATCTTGATGTGGTAAGGTACAGTGATTTACTAATATGAAGCAGAGGTTTTTTTTTTCGACATTTCAAATTTTTCTCTTAGAGGTAATTGATAGTGTTGATGATGACAACATTACCTTAAATTTATCGGTAAGTCTATCCCGTACCTATTGTATAATTGTAAATTAAGGAAAATTAAAATAATAAGTGTAATAAAAGCGAATTTAAAAAAAAGTTAATATAGTTAACATAATACTGCAATCACCTACCTTCCTTCTCAGCATGGTTATTTGTGAGTATATAGGCAAATCATCCCTTTACTGTCCTCCGTTCTGGCTCAGCCACTATCGCTTTTGCTATCGCGATTAATGTAAAAGTTATACACAGAGGACACCTGATGACCTCTTTGTAGTTCGGTACCGAATAAAACAGCCCAACTCTAAGACTATAAGGCTATATTCTAGAGACTAAACTGAAGATAAAAAAAAAATCCAACAATATTTGATTGTGCCCACGTTAAAAACTTTTGATTTTCATTAGAAATTAGTCTACAATCTTTGCCTGTCATAGAATCCCTCACAGGGGTTTATTTATAGAACTCTAAGTTTGTTATACAGTTTACCGCAATATATTCACATTCAAATATTTTAAACATGTCAATAGCGCATGAGGAAAGATAGTGCTTGTGTCGATTTTTCAATTGAAAATAACAATAAGAATACTTACAAAGAGAGGCTTATGCCCAGCATTAAGTTTTTGAAAGCTGATGATGATGTTGTTGATGAATAATAATAGTTTATAGCATTATAATTCCGATAATGATAATATAAGTAAACAATAATTATAACAAAGTATACATCAAACTTTTTTGTCTATACTAGTTAATAATCTTCTATGTAACATCTTATATTGGGGCAATTTAAGGTGCGAAAGCCTAAAAATAAAAGCTGTCCCCATGCAAGTCTCCATACATTAGTTAGTTCAGTCTGACTCACAAAGAATTTATTTAATTGTAGTAAGTTTGCTCTTCCGCTTAATATTACTTACCCTGTCAGGCTAACACCAATTTGATGGAAATTAGGGAAGTGTTGTATTTAATTTTCTAATATTTCATTAATTTTGTTAAAGAATGTTGTAGAGAATAGATTCCGCAGAAAACTTTGCTTTGAATTTCACTTATGATTTTGTCTATGATTTGTCGCGTTTTACTTTTTTGATAACCTTTTGACTTTGTTCTATGAACACGATAAAATGTAGCCTTGTTAGATTAAAAATTCAAAATCGTTTCCCGTATTTAAAAAAAATACAATTTGAAGGTTGATATGTTTATATGTTATGAATAAACTAGACTGATATAATAAGTGTTCATCTGTCACCGGAAACTATATTGTATTTTTGAAAATGTAGGAATCGAGATCCAAGTTTTATATTTATGGTTATGCAACCGACAAAATCTGCCACATTTAAGAATATCCTTGGAAAATGCAATAGATAAATAATATGCACGATCATCCTTGTTTTCTTAAAATATGGCTGTTTCTTTTTCTTTTAAATGTAATATACAAGTCGGCTTGGTAATCTCTCCTCTTGTTATTGCCATGATGTCTACGGAGTGTCCTGCCAAGGATAAAAGTCATACATTCAGACATATGGACGGATAGAAACAACACGAGTTCAGTTTTTATACAATTGGTTCCAAAGGCCTGCAAAAACTTGTCAATATAATGACAAGTATAAAAAGTGTAATTAAGGTAGGCCACGACGAGCAATGTCATATTAATTTATTTCAATACATAAATGCAAATGTAAGCCTTCGCTTGACGAGCAAGGTCAATTTCAATCGCTTTACTTGAGCTTAGTAATAATACATAAAACACGAAATTCAATAATGATCTATTTACAGTAAGTATTGTACAACCGGCGGTAAATAAAGCTAAAGCGAAGGGGGTTATCATTTTCAGATATATCTTCCTGGTATAAATTTTGACATAAGTGTATACTTGAAATGGTGACGAATGCAGACAATAAATATGAAATTTTCCTATAAGACTAATTTCTAAAAAGTTTTGAACTCTAAATGCAAATCGTCTGGTCGCCTGAATACTTTTCTTGGTCCTGTTCAAAGATTAATAATAGCGATGCATCCGATACCGATACCGATACCGATATATCGGCGATACTTCGGGTTAGCCGATATATCGGTATTGACGATATTTTTATGATCGATTCAACGATACTTGTTTTTTTAAAATCGCCTTTCTCCGCAAAACTTAAGATTACTTTGTTTTTTAAATAAAAATGTTATTATTGTTAATTACTAAAATTTATAATAATTATCTAATATCGACCTATGTAACTACTTTTTATATTAATAAAAAAATAATCCGACTGGTGATTTATTTATTTTATCTTCATGTTTGATTCAATTAACGTATCGGTATCGGTATCGGTATCGCCGATATTTGTATAAGAGTATCGGTATCGGTATCGTATCGGCGAAAAGGCGTATCGATGCAACCCTAATTAATAATGTAAAAGTAGTGGTCATATACCAGAGACCTGAGAGATTAATAATCTGTATCACTTTTTGTTACCTGATATATTTATTGCTATTTGGTACCTTTTCACAAGGAAGTCCGATTGACATGATTCAGTTGTAGAAATGTTTGTTACGTACTCTTGGATTTCACGTTTACAGAGATTCTACAATGTGTGTCTTTATATTGGGGATAACAGATTTCGATGTAATTTTTATTGAACAGTATACAGATTATAGCGTATTTCAAATATATTTCCGTTACATATTTTTGAACTTTATTCTAAACTTGATTCATATAAGTAAGATACAAATCAATTGACATTATCAGTGATCAGATCCCTGATCCATAGATCTAAAAGCAGTAATAAAAATTCTAGGCCTGTGTATGATCACTCTCTGCAAGGATTTTTTCTAAATATCTTTGGAAATCCTTGGTATAGGCCTATGTCCAGCAGTTGACGTTATGAGGCTAAAATAATGATGAATGATTTCCTAGTAAATATTTTCAGATCATACGTAATCAAATCATGATAACAACAAAAGACAAATTGACATGAAGTATATGCTTTAAATTTATTTTCACATACATAAATAAAAAGTAGACACTTAGATGTTGGATAGTTTTTTACTACCAGATAGGTTAGCACTTGGAGAAACAACACTAGCTCAAATTGATGTCATTTTTTGTGAACAAACATATGTTACTTCCTGGTAACCTTGGAATTTTATTTTGTTATTTTCAAAATGCTAGTATTTATAATAGTCACGTTCAGTGGATCATATGGACACGACAATCGTTTTTCTTCATATTATGCAATTGTAGATCATATTATGTAATTGCAGGCAAAGATCCTACAAAATAAGGATGGAATATGTCAATGAGTATATCTGTCTGGGCCATCTAGAACCCTTTCAGGCGCGACAAGAACAAGAAGAAGCAAGACGCACCGAAGGCGCCTGGAGGAACTATTGGTCCATGAAGGAATTTATGAAGGGTAAACTTCCTTTATCCCACAAGCGCAGACTTATGGACATGTGCATCCTTTCCACCGTCACATATAGAGCTCAGTCTTGGTCTTTGACAGAGGCTGAGATGTCCAGTCGCGGGGTTTGCCAGCATGTTAAGCAGCGCAGCATGTCCAACTTCAAGAGAATAGATAGAGTCCGCATCACAACCCTGCGATCCATCACAAAAATTATAGACGTGAATGTCACTGCTGCCAAATTAAAATGGGGCTGGGCCGGTCACGTCAGCCGCATACCAACCAAGCTATGGACCAAAACCCTAACTTTATGGACTCCAATTAACGGACGGCGGCGTCCTGGGAAACCTAGGCGCAGATGGCGTGACGACCTAGATGCCGACTCGAAAGACTGGTACAAGACATGACAAGACAGAGATAAATTGAGAGCCGAGAGGGAGGCCTTTGCCCAACAATAGGATACAGGGTTCTAAATAAATAATAACAATAATAATAACAATAATAACAATAATAATAATAATAACATTGGTTTCTTTCTCTGCGGCCCTAACCGCCGGTAGCTTGGGCCTTGCGCCGCTGCCAGCGGGCAGCTAGATTAGGTTCTTTTTTAAATTGTGTATATTTCGTAGTGTATTTTACTTTTATAAGATATGTTATAAAAACCCTAATCTAAGAGAATATAAATAAATAAAGACATAAAGTGAATAATAATACAACAAAATGATAAGCTAAGTAGATATTATATATTTTATTTAAAATCTACTCTTTTTCTCTCATCTTATTGTGTTCCCAGTTGTAACTAGCTGCATTTAAGAACAGTCCACTTTCTGGATATACCTACGTATAATTTCGAGTTCTCCTAATTGCATTTTGATCATATGGACTAGAAACAAAAAAAATGTCGTGACGATATAGGTACCTACAACAACTCAATGAGGTACAATGTTCGTCGAAGCGAATCACGTGTTATATTAGGTCCTATATTTTTTAAAATCGGGCCAGACGTATTCGAATAATTGGTGAACAAATATAAAAGATCGCGACAAATCGATAACCTCCTCCTTTTTAGAAGTCGGTGTAAAATACTCCGTGCCGACCCGGATCAGAAAGAAGAAGATACACGTGATAGTAAAAAGATATTTTAGGACTAGTAGAGCAGAAAAGTTGGTTGTCGCTCATTTTTAGGGTTCCGTAGCCAAATGGCAAAAAACGGATTCCTTATGGATTCGTCATGTCTGTCTGTCTGTCCGTCTGTATGTCACAGCCACTTTGTTCCGAAACTATAAGAACTATACTGTTGAAACTTGGTAAGTAGATGTATTTTGTGAAACGCATTAAGATTTTCACACAAAAGTAGAAAAAAAAAACAATAAATTTTGGGGGTTCCCATACCTAAGTATGGGGAATCCCCAAAATTCTAAAAAAAAAGTAGAACTGAAACTCAATTTTATTTTTCATCAAACTTATACGTGTGTGTTATCTATGAATAGATCTTTAAAAATGTTATTGAGGTTTTTAATATCATTTTTTTTTTCTAAACTGAATAGTTTGCGCGAGAAACACTTCCAAAGTTGTAAAATGTGTGTTGGTTGGAACGAGATCTAGTAAGTAGTTTTTTTAATACGTTTATTAAAACATTAATCAAAGTCACACCGAACTACAAGAACTTTTATATTATTTTACTTGCTGCTGCGGAACCCTTCATGGGCGAGTTCGACTCGCACTTGACCGTTTTTTTTCCTTTTGGATCCACTTTACAAGCACGAATAAGTAGCTATGTTTAAACACGTATTTTTATGTATGTAGAACAATCATAATCCTTCGCATTATTTCATAGTTCTTTGGCCCTTCGGCTTTGTTCCAAGTTCCCACGAACGCTATTAAAGGAAACGTTACGCAGATCATTTGCAGGCAATGATGTTGTATTTTCATTAGGTACCTCAATATTAACAAACTCCAAACTGAATAGTGTTCTAAAGCTTCATCTCAGCACTCGTAATTCAAGTAGTTCATATCTGTTCATGTTGCTGTACGCGATCAGATTAACAACGCATTTGATAACAACCGTAGCCAACAGTGTAACGTGCCTTTTGAAGCGCGGAAGGGTATGTCGGTCCAAATGGTGAGTCTACGGTTGTTGTTCTCAAAGTTTGCAGGCCGTAAGCAATCCTGTCAACAACATTGTCATACGCTGCTGGCCAGTCAAGGCTAAATTACAGCTAGACGATTATACAAATAAAAATATTTACTATACAAATGTTGATCCTATTTGAATATGTGTAATTTTGAACAATTTTAAGGGAAACAACGTAATGTAATTATATTTTTATTGTAAATAACGTTATGTAATTATATTGGGTGGAGTGTCCCGCAAGATATTAATTTTATGCGTGTAATAATAAAACGATAAACCAAAGTATATTGGTTTAATTATAGTTAGAAGGATACTAGACATATACAAGACATTTGAAATGACAATATCAAATCAGAGACAAATAATAGACAATACATTACAGTCTCCCCCCCTTAAAAGAACAATCATAATTCTTTAGATAAGCAGGAGGCTGGCGGTCTCTTCCGGAACGACGACATTCAATCGGGAGCCCACTTGGTTCTCCTGGCTCGACTTGATTTACATCATCGGCTTCGGCATCGTTGTTCTCATGTGTTTCCTTAACAGAGTCAACCTCCTCTTCAGTTTGGGGTATAGGTGCTAGATGTTTATTCGACACGACTGTTTCGCGTTCATCCGGCAGCCTCACATGCGAATATAATGGATTAGGTTGTATAAGTTCGACTTCGTCCACTAAAGGATCGCATTTCGAATTCCTTACATACCTCTTAAGCAAGACAGGTCCAGGCGTATGTAACCATAAAGGAACGAATCTCCATTCGGTGACCTTCTGGGGTGTTGAAACATACGCTCGTGTGGAGTAGCATTTATAGAAGTGCATAATAATGAACGTATTGAATTAAGTGCGATGGGTAAAACTTTCTCCCACTCTTCTATGCAGCGATGCAGCGATTGCGTGTTCTGAGGCATCAGTTTCTACGACTAAGCGTACATCATCGCTAATAGCGGACAAAAATGATTTCGATATATCAGATTTAAGTATGTTAAAAGCAGAGATAGCCTTTTCATTGAGAGGAAAAGTTTTACATAAAATAAGAGGTTTCACTTTTTCAGAGAAGTTCATTATCCATTTTGAATAATGTGCAAAGAGTCCTAGGGCTCTCTTAAGACATTGACTATCATTCGGTATTGGTAAATCTAAAAGTGGCTTCAAGCGGTTAGTATCAGGCTTTATAGTATTATTTTCTACATTGTATCCAAGTAAATTAATAGAAGTTGTACTAAAAGTACACTTGTCCATATTTAATGTCAAATCATATTTCTTTGCCGCGGCCATGAACTTTTAGAAATTTAAATCATCATCATGATGTTCTTTTGTTTTCCCGCAAATAGTGACGTCATCTAAATAAGAAAATGTCCCATCCAGTTTCTCCGATTCTATCACAAATTGCAGAGTTCTTTGAGAAGCTGCAACCCCGTTCGTTACTCCGAATGGAATACGAGTAAACTGATATAAATTTCCACATGCTTCGAACGCTGTATACTTTTTCTCCTTTTCTATAATAGGAACTTGATGGTAAGCACTTTTCAAGTCAATTTGGCTAAAGAAATTGTATTTGGCGACATTATTGACAATCTTTTCTATGCTAGGTAAAGGATGTGCATCAAGTTCTGTGAATTTATTAATAAATAAATAATAATAATAAATATATAGGGACAAATTACACTGATTGAGCTAGCCCCAAAGTAAGTTCGAGACTTGTGTTATGGGATACTAACTCAACGATACTATAATTTATAATAAATACATATATAGACATCCAAGACCAAGGACAATTTGAAAAAGGCCATTTTCCAACTTGCCCTGGCCGGGGATCGAACCCGGGACCTCTGGGTAGCGGACTAGCATGGTGACCACTACGCCACGGACGTCGTCGGTAATCGTTCGTGAGTAATCAATTACCATACGGCGGCGATGGTGATCTCCTCCAACAATTAAGACTTGCGCTCTCCAAGGTGATAAAGATGGTTCGATTACTCCATCTTGTAAAAGATTGTTTATTTCATGCTTGATAAAACTTTCCTCGTCATGGCTGTAGCGTCTAGACTTTACCGCTATCGGGTATACATCAGGAGATAAGTTCGCAAATACAGATACAGCTGGAACAGAAGCTTGCATAACATTAAAGATTTTAAGAGACTTTCGTATTCCACCAAAATGTAACTCTAATGAAGAATGATTCTTGAGTATGTCATGACCAATTATAACATCCGCACACAAGTTATTTATAATGAGCATTGGTACATGCTTGTAAACGTTGTTGTTAATTTGAATAGTAGGATAACAGACTCCATCAACATGAGATATGTAATTTAGGGATGCTAACGTGATAGTTTGTTTACTCGGTTTTATTATAAGTTTAGTTAATTTCACCAATTCGTAATCAATAAAACTCACTGAACTCCCAGTATCAATGAGTGCATCAGCACGTTCGTTATTTACTGTAATAGGAATGGTGGCCTTTTCAAGACTCGATGGAGATGCTGCTGTTATTTGAGGATTTTCTGCAGATTCTGCTTCAATGCAATTTACATTTACTCTACTTCTGCATACATTAGCAAAGTGTCCCTTTTTGGAGCATAATTGGCAGGTAGACTGGCTAGCTGGGCATTTAATCCTTTGGTGGACACTTCCACCACAAAAGAAACAGCGTCGTTTATTGCTGTAATTGGTATGAGAATTAGTAGTATTAGTAGCAACTATGCTTTTATTTGTTTCTGTGTTTTCATTTTCATTAAGACAATTAAGGGTATTATTAGACGACGGTGAAATATAGGCCTTTGTATTGTTCACAGCTGCCTCAAGCGAAATAGCTACATTAAGTGCTTCATCTAGACTGAGAGTTAAGTGTTCCAGAAGCCTCTCACGTATATGTTGAGATTGTATTCCTGATATAAATGCATCACGTACATATTCATGTCTGTGTTCTTCTGCTGATAAGCTTTTAAAATTACAGTTTTGTGACAAAAGTTTTAAAGCTTGAATGTATTCCGAAATATTTTCGCCGGCATCTTGTTTTCTCATAGTCAGAGTATGACGTGCGTAAATTTCATTCAGAGGCTTGGATATAAATTGAATTTAATACATATATAGCATTATCGTACTTGGTACACTCTTTGATAAATGAATAAACAGTCGGTGACAAATGATTTACTAAGAGCTTCAGATGTAGTGAGTCGCTCTTACACTCAGCAAATTCTTCTGATAAAAAATTTTCAAACGTGTACCGCCAATGTGTCCAGTGCAGATCGGCTCCGCTCACATTAGGTTCTACATCAAAACGTTCAGATCTGAGATATCGGCTGAGACTGGTAGAGGCGGTTGTGGTAGCCATCTTTTGTTTCTTTTCTATGTACCAACTACCAACGTTGTGAATTATTTTTCCAGAGTTCCGAAGTTATCTTTATTGAGTTCGGCGAAACATTGTTAGATAAAATCTAACTATAATTAATTGTAATAATAAAACGATAAACCAAAGTATATTGGTTTAATTATAGTTAGAAGGACACTAGACATATACAAGACATTTGAAATGACAATATCAAATCAGAGTCAAATAATAGACAATACATTACAATGCGTAACTGGTAAAAGTACATACTCGCTTATTATTATTGACTTAAAAAAAATTACATATGTATAAGATTGCAGTTCAATGATGTTATTTACAGTACACTCGCAAAATAAAACCTAATACCTACATATAAAACAAACCCGGCCAAGCGCGAGTCGGACTCGCCAAGGGTTTCGTACCATTATCTATAAATATTTGTTGTTTGTTTTTATAGCGGCAACAAAAATACATCATCTGTGAATATTTTAACTGTCTAGCTATCACGGTTCATGAGGTACAGCCTGGTGACAGACAGACAGACGCACAGTGTAGTAATAGGATCCCGTTTATACCTGCTTTGGGTACGGAACCCTAAAAATATCTTTGAATCAATATTTTGAGCATTCCGTTGATCGAAATTTTATGAAAATGGTGGTTCCGTTTACCAAAAAAGTAAACATTCACAAAGAAACGGAGCATCAAAGTTCCGGATCGTACGAAGCAGTGACGCCATGCGAAATTTTAATGCGCTTTATTATTGTCATTTTTTGTTTCTCAGAGAATCTAACCGATGAGCTAAAATTATTTTTCCAGTTTTTTATGCCAATACCCTGTACATATAAATGTCTATAAGTTTACATAGACTTTCTCTTTTTGTCTCTTTTATTATGAATAGTATAGGTATTATTCTTCTTTCTATTTAACTTTTTAAATATCTTATAAAAAAGTTAGCTGTCACGGAAACAGTTGGAGTTAGTATCAAATGGTCTTAAATGCAAATAGTCTATGTATTAACATAGGTATTTATGCTATTAAAACCATATGGAATGATAGTTAGAACCATTTTTATGAAGCAATGTTGTACAACAATGATTGGTCAGCTGAACAAAGCGCGTGGGAATAATCTTTACACATAGATTTTGTTACATAATTTATGATATGAGTGAGTGCCACGTGGTGCCACTGGGTCGTATCTTTTTCGCCCTTTACCAAAAATAGGGTAGTATCATGGGTTAGTATTTATAAGAGAAGGAAATGAAAAAAATTCATCATATTAATTTTGAACATGATTTTAGTTTATTAATGCATAAAAGCTTATCATAAGAGCGCTATTTGACTTCAAGAGACTATGACGTCATGGTTTGGTATTTCCAAGGAAGAGAAAAAACTAGTGGAAGTACTACTTCACAAAATTAATATGAGGACCGTTGTCGCCACACTTACACCAATAAACCACTATCCAACTAACCACATTTCCATTAGGTACATATAAACAATTTTATTCGTTTACTTTGCTACGGTTCAAAGAGTATTAACGAAGTTTTGCAATGTGAAGTATCTATAACTTTAGGAAAATATCTGGCATTTTACTCAAGACGGCGTTATCTCAAAAAAGCAATAATTAACTTTAGTACGATTAACAAAAGGAGTTTATTTGTGTCAATGTATATTTTCGGGATTGAGTGCAGTTGTGCTTAATTATGACACGTGCGCTACGTCCTCTTGGCACTTCCTCCAATTTTTCTCTTCCGTAGATATTCTATACTATCCCATATAAAATGATTGTTTAGATATTTAAAAAAAGGAAGTCTCTTTTTCTGATAGTATATTAAGTCAATTAAGATGTTCGGCAACAAATTTCTAATAACAAAATAGAGAGGAGACGTAAAAATATATTTTTTTATACGTTTAATCTGTAATTACAATATTGCTTTCGAAATAATCGTTTGTACATGACTAATGCATGTCACTTAACGGGTATATAAATACATGTAGGAACCTAGGTAGTATGTAGAGATTACATACAAACTACATCACTTATAGGTATAAGTACACGTAAAAGTTAGCCTTAAGTATTGTTGCTTTGTGAATCATCATAATTGCCTACGCATGAATCCTTGGCAATCCTTTTTTCTAAGCTAGTCGTTGCAGTATGTTATGTCTTTATTGCATTTTGTTCGTTAGATAACTACATAGGTACAAAATACGCAAATATAGTTCGTAAGTGATCATACAAAAAAAGAAACACAGACCAACTCTGACAACGAAGACCATTATATTCCATCCTGCTATTCGTAAATACTGCGAATGATAAATGTAAAATTTTCAATTACCTGTTTGAGACCTCATTTTTCTTGTGTTTTCAAACATTAAAAATGTAGATATACCAAATACATTAAATTTAAAGGATAATTTTACCGAGAAATGGTGATCCTTCACTTCACGGTTCGAGTCTTGGTAGGTATATTGACTTGAGCGTCTCCAAAATCTCTGCATTAGATTCATATTTGGACTTCGCAAATATGATCACATTTCTAGTTTTCGTGCACAACTCAAGTGGCTCCCTATTAGACAACGTCGTAACTTGCATATCCTTTCCCTTCTTTATTCAGTCATGTTCGTTCCTTCTACTCCGCTATACCTTAAAGAACGCTTTAGCTTCTTTCGTGAGAACACGAATCGAAGTGTGCGTAGCACAGTCTCCTTTAAACTCTCAATTCCTGTTCATAGTACTCATTTCTATTCTAATTCTTTCTCAGTTCAGGCAGTAAAACTTTGAAATGCTTTGCCACTGGATATTCGTAAAGTGGAATCATTGAAAAAATTCAAAGATTTGGTATCGTCTCATTACCTTTCCTCTAGCTCTAATTAATATCTCTTTACTTCTTTTCTTTTTACTGGCTACTTTCATTTACTTTTTTTTAAATGTTCGTACAAATTTTATGGTTTATGTATTTCTATTACTTTATTGTTCATTTATTTGTTATGGTATGTACTCCTATTATTTATTGGTATACTTATATTCTTCTACACTGTAATACTCTAACTGCGCCAACTCCCCCACATCTTTTATAGTTTTCTTTACCCAAAGGTTGGCTGGAAGAAATCGCTTTAGTGATAAGCCCGCCTTTGTACCTACTAGATTTTAAATTTACTTTTGATTATTGTCATACTTAGTTGGTGCAATAAAGAAATTTTATCTTATCTTATCTTATATTCCGTTTGTGTGTCTTTATTCTTATTTACTTAATAAAAAAAATCTACCTAGCTTAGCTTCATTTGAGAGAACCTCGTTTTCTCTTTGCTTTTCATCGAGTGAAGCTTCGTCACCCATGTACTAAATATTTAATTCCGGTTTATATCTCAGGTTAACCAGCAAAAAGCTGAGCTTTGTGAGGTTTTCCGCCTGGTAGTAATTTGGCAGTTTCCTGAATTCTTTTAATATCATCTGGTTTGAGATTCTTAAAAGAATCACGGGTGCGGCTTCACCACAAGTGTGATTCGTGTTCAGTTTGACAAATAACTGGTCCTCAAATAAATAGTACGGTTCCTTTTCCACCCATGTGTCATGCTCATGATTGCAATTTCCACTGACGCTTGCCGGGGCAATAATTGTGCACAAATCGCAAGGATTCACCTAGAATATAGTAGTCGTGGACATCAGCGTCATACGAATGTTATGGACCAAGTGATTAACGAGATATTATAAATTATGTCCGCGCCGTTTAAAGAATGCCGAAAATGAGAGGGCAGTGTAATAAAAACTATTAAAACAATCAAGCCGTTCGTACATTATTATAATGCCTGTATGGTGCTAGTATGGGGCAGCATAGTCGCCAACAGCAGACTGCTTCGTGCAGAGTCATTTAACCACCCAGATCATGTAGTATAGGTCCGCCTCGTACCTGGAACTTCATTTTGACGCATAATTTGTAAATTGTCGTCGTCAAAATCACTAGTTCACCCCTACAAACAGGTTGTAAAGGCATGCGTCAATATATGTCAGACATATTTGAGATGAGAAAGTATTTGTTAAATGTTATTGTTTGTTATTCTGGAGTTACTCACGCTTTCGGCTATTAACTACATTTCCTACTGATGTCAGCAGAGCGCCCTCTCATTGCCGGTTATTGACCTAGATCATAAAAACGATATGTTTTCAAACGCGCATGTGTGTGTAGATATATTTATTGTTTGCTTTTATTAGAGGCTCACGTGCATGTTGCAGAAGTGGAACAAATCTATATTCTGATAAGAATGAGTAGCGTGCTGTTCATTACGAAATAAAATATAAACGTTCTTATTTCTGTAAACATGAAGAAAAAGCACACATACATACAAATTATTCAAAAAATAATTATCATAGAAATATCGACTAAGTGAATGTCTCATTCGCACAGTCACACACATATACATACAAAATTAGGAACACTATTGTATTGGGACTCAAATTTAATAAACTTGTTTTGTATAGTTCCTTACCAAAAGGGTAAAAACGGGACCCTATTATTAAGATTTTGCTGTCTGTCCGTCCGTCTATATGTCACTAGGCTGTTCTCATGAATCGTGATAGCTAGACAGTAGGAATTTTCACAGATGATGTTTTTTTTGCTGCCGCTGTAACATCAATACCTACTAAAAATAGAATAAAATAAATATTTACGTGGGGCTCCCAAAAAACAAACGTGATTTTTTTATAGATAATGGTACGAAACCCTTCGGGCGCGAGGCCGACAAACGCGTTGATGTCTTTTTCAACACTTCAATTCGGGAGTTGCTATTTTTCAAACTGATTTTGATCAAGTAATGCCATCCATTACGCACATATTCGAAATAGTGCGGCAAATTTTACTTCCACATAAGTGCGTTAAAGTATTTTTTAATATTATAGTAATAAGATTCATGATTCTAAAATATCGAATATTATTTTTGAAACATAAAATCACTTTGCATGCAGGCAATCTATTCATAAACTAAACTTTATAATATTTTTTATACTTACACATATTTAAATATTGCCTTTAATTAAGTTCGTCATTTCTTCCTCCTTTCTCAGACAGGAGTTAGAAGTATCTTCAAAGAAACCAGTTACGTTCAACCGCAACTTGAGTAAAATAAAATTTGCCGTTGTTATATTATGTGAGAGAGTTCTGAGAAACATTTTATTAGTGATTGCTTACGTCTATGGCTATGAGTATGGAGCACTATTATCATATGTATGATGTTAAATTTCATCCTGTAGCTTTTTGTGGTCATGTCAATCTTAGTAGTTTTCAATTAACGTGTCGTTAGCTTCACATAAACAAACATTATAAACGAACAGATGACGAATGTTTAATATGTTTGTTATTAGTTTTACTGTGAATCTGAACATGGGTTTGTATATTACCTACCTGTGTATTAGCGTAGTGCTTAAAAGTTTAGCACGTATTCAAATAAAGTTTAAGCTATGTATAATAGACATTAATTTTTTATAAGTTTTCATTAGGTGTATAATTTTGTTGAGAAAAACTCACATTTTATATATAAAATGTATTTAATAAACAACGATGTAAGTTAAAAATATTTGACCTAGAATAGTTTAAAGAAATAGAATTTTTTAAAGCTTTTGGTAATTCGAAATACCGGTTACATTTCAGCGTTTAACAAAAACCAGCTGTAGTCCGTAGCAAAACAGTTACCTACCATGGCAAGCAAATTAAATACAAAGATATGGTATATTGATATTCTAGAATGTTTTTATTGGTAGGTAACAATTTGCCTGTCCAATTATTTCTTTGTGTGAGACGAATATCTTGTTCATGATTGGATTTCCATACTAAAGTATGCCAACGGAATTCTGTTACTAAGCCTCTAGAATTAGTCTCTAGGGGACCATCTATCAGGGGATTCAAGAGGGTCATACAATACTTTTTCTACGACCACATTTACTAAAATAAATACAAAAATAAACAAAGAAAAGTATGAAATACCTACTACCATATGTTTGGTAGTATTTCATACTTAGATACTAGGTATCTATGGAAGATTTTTTTAATTGACGTCTTCCTAGTGACTAGAAGTGCCATTTTTGAAACATGGAGTTACCTAAACGAATGTTTTTTCATACAAAAAACCGTTTGTTCAGTAACTCCACGTTTAAAAAATGGCACCATATGTTAAAATAGCGTTTTTATTATGTTGGCAGTATGGTAGATATAAAGAAAAAAAGGTTCTAGGTCTATGGTTAGGATTATCTTTCTGGCGAAATAACGACACATGTGCTATTATATTAGGAATAGACTATGGACTTTTCTGAAATCATATAATCTATGTTTTTATATTAGTGTTCGGGACAATATAAAAGACAGATAACGGTACAGGAGTAGAAAAAAAGATTTTTGTTATGTCGGCAGTATGATAGATCTGAAGAAATAAAGTTCTAGGTCTATGGCTAGACGTATATTTTTGGCGAAAATACGAGACATGTGCTGTTATAGGGAATAAATTAAAGATTTTTCTGAAGTCATAAATTATCTACGTCCTTATTTTAGTGCTCTAGGCTATTTAAAAGACAAATTAAAGTTCAGGAGTGGAAAAAAAATACTTACGTATGTGCGACTATGTTAATGCCACAATATTTGGACTTTAAACATATGAATAATACATTACATTAGATAATTTTATTGTATTTAGATTCTAAATGGGTGCTTAATGATATTTTAAATAAAAATAAATCGGTAAAATCTACAAACGAAAAGTTTTAATAATTTACATAATTATAAAGTGCATATTGCGAATACTTCTTGTAATTGTTAATTTTGATTAATTAATCGTTATAGTTCAGATAGATTTTATTACTTCGGGTTAACAATGTTCGTCATATAAAGTCAAGTTTTTTCCTTGATATTAATTCAAGTTACACTTTTTGAGCGTGTTGACCGATGAGTGAACATTTTATTTTTTATTGAATAAATGAGAAGTTAATATCGTTTAAAATATTTTTAATATCTTACAATACATGTAGGTTATTCAGGAATTTTTATTATGAGCAGCTAGTCTACACGTATACGTCTAGTCGCACGCACACAAACACCGTGCCGTAGTCTGCCGAACTGAAAGGACGTTAGACGATGCACGGCTTTCATCGTCGCGCCGCTGTGCCGGTCGCCGGTTGCCGAGAAACGTTAAGGCGGAGTGCGGAATTTCTTGTTCGGTCACCGCGCTCAAAGCCCGCGATAAAAGCTATGCAATAGTTTAAAAATCAATTTTTCGTTCATGCTTTTATTGTGAATCTCAAGTACTTATCAAGACAAATTCGATGGGGTTGCGTCGTTATTACAGAGTTCCTATGGCCACCTCCCAGTTCCATCCTCCCAGATCAATTACATATCATCATATTGCATTATCACGCGATATACATATACGTGCAAAATTCCAGCTCAACGAAACCGAGAAGTAGGTCAAATTGATTACAAACAGACAGACAGACAACGGGACAGGTGAAACTAAATAAAAGCTTGTACGAGTAAACAAGTTAAAAGTAAAACCTTTTTTGAGATAATAAAAAGTAAAAAAACTAAAACCCAACTACGACAAAAAACGACGCTGAAAAAGTATAAAACAAGATTTTCAGAATACTGAACTGAACAAAGTTGCTAATGTAGTTGCAAGTAAATGGACACAGTAGACTCTACCAAGATGCCTTCGTTGTAAATTGACAATAATGTCATACAATACTATTCTGAAGTATGCAATATTCACTATGTAGAGATAAATTTTCATGTTTGGAAAGGCGTAGTCACACGTTGTCAAAGTGCTACGGTAGGTAGGTATATGTAACGTGTGACTACGCCTTTCCAAACATGAAAATTTATCTCTACATAGTGAATATTGCATACTTCAGAATAGTATTGTATGACATTATTGTCAATTTACAACGAAGGCATCTTGGTAGAGTCTACTGTGTCCATTTACTTGCAACTACATTAGCAACTTTGTTCAGTTCAGTATTCTGAAAATCTTGTTTTATACTTTTTCAGCGTCGTTTTTTGTCGTAGTTGGGTTTTAGTTTTTTTAACTTTTTATTATTTGTACTATTTGGTGTTAAAGTGTATTTGTGGCGCATAATATTAACAAAAGTTAAATTGATGAACTAAAAACTATGTAGTTGACATACGAATGCTAGTAATATATATATATATTCAAAATGTACAAGTAAAGCGCTTTCAAATGATACCAAACACGGCATATTTATCTTAACTTTATTTTTTTACTCTGTATGGTTTGTCCGCTAGAGGGCGCCACATTAGATTTTGTGAAACCCCATATAGCCTATAACCAGCGGACAATTAAGACGCTTCTAATGATATGTCATTTGTCGAATTCTGATAAGTAGTTTGGAAGTTACTAGGGAACAGATGAACATACATACATACATACATAGCCTGTCAAAATCATAACCCTCCTTTTGCTTTGCCGTAGTCGGGTAATAAAAAGGAGAAAGAAGTCACGGCCAACAGCTTATAAGTAAAATAAACTAACAAATGATAAGTTATAGTTCTTGCGCGCTATGTATTAGCTAATAGACGCAACATATTAACGATCTATTAAGCTCGGATCCTGTCGTTGGCGACTAATTGTCGACCTTAACCTACATGTCTGACCATACGTTGCTAAGCTCTGCATCGGTCTATAATGAGATATGATCTAGTTTGCCTGATGACCGTCCGAACACGTCAAATTAGATTTATATGTCCAACACTTTTCAAAACAGAAACGGACTGCAGCAACCATTTTCCTTATAAACATGATTGACATTTTCGTCCCTTCCTTGATTGGCTTTTATGATCTGCAATGGAAGAGAGACAGTTAAAATACCTTCTATACCTACTGTTTCCTTTCTTCCGAAATCAGCATAAAAATTTGATAATATTAATGTTTGTTTTAATGCGCATGTATTAAATATGACAAATATTATTTATATTTTATTTATTTGGGAAACAAACAATAGCCTTGTACAGTTAGAAATAACTTAACTACTTAAATATACATCAGTAAAGTTTCCACTAACAACTAGTTCATTCATAATGTTTTGAGCAGTGTACAGAAACTACAAAAAAAGGACACAAGGAGCCATAGAAAAACAAAAACAAAATAACTTAACACATACGATAATAATAAAGCGACAAATTTTTACACATTTGTTAATAGTATTCTTCTCAGTCCGTTTCTGAATGAAGCCGGTGAGAGAATGAAGGGATCCAATTCTTGAAACAATGTATCGTAACAATGACAAGCTCTTTTCAAAAACATATTACTTGCATAATTTGTTTTGGTATCTTGTAAAACAAATAACTTATGATAAAGTGAGTTAATACGGGGACATTTGAAGTTTATACAACTTAAGAGGATGGGAGAGTCTACCAAATTATTCAAATTTTTTTATAAAAAACATTTGATCTCTTTGTATGCGGCGATCCATCAGTGTCATGACTATTTCGGTCGTAGGATTAAGACCAGAACCATAGCGTGATGCTTTGTATTTGAGGTGATTAAAAAATTTTGTATTTATTTTTTCTATGCTGTCGATATAAAGTTTGTATTGAGGACTCCAAAACGTTGATGCATATTCTAAGATTGACCTCACAAAAGAATTAAAAAGAAGTATCAAAGTGGAACAGAGTTTGAAGTCTTTCCCTATTCGAATGATAAAGCTTAGCATACAAAAAGCTCTAGCTGTAATATTACTTATATGAGAATTAAAAGTAAGTTTTGAATCTAAGGTTGGGGGTCCAAATGTTTTATTTCTGAGACACGCTCAAGTGATTCATTATTTAATTTGTAATTATGTAGTATTGGTTTTAGTTTCCTAGTAAATGTTATTATATTACATTTTAATGTGTTTAAGTGCAGACCATTAAGTCTGTAATATTCGTTAAAGATATTTAAATCATTTTGTAGGATTATCATAACATAACCGGCCAAGTGCGAGTTGAACCCGTGTGGAGAGGGTATTTTCAGATTCAGATTCTTTATTGGCAAGTCAAATACAATGCTAAAAAATTTCCGTAAGTGAACGTATTATATTGTGTTTACTACTTTATTTTCAAGTCATAGAATTCTTATAGGTTTTCCTGTAATATACAAGCAATCAACTATGATTTGTATTTTTTTTTCAAAACTTTAGGCTTAGTAATTTCGCAGATCAGAATAAGGGATGGTCAATTTTCGCCTTTTTTGATGAATAAATTAAAACTTTTAATTTTACAATAATAACACAAAATAAAATTTATTTCAGATCCTCATAAAGAGCCCTTTTATTTGATATATGACACAGTAAGATTTGCAAAACTATGATAGTTACAACCTACAACTTATTTTAAAAGTAAAATTTATTTACTTTGCACATCTGTTTTTGTCATAGGATAACACCATCTTACTAAATTTCACCTGATTTGGTCCAATAGGTTCCAAACAAATTGGCTGAGACAGATGGACGGACAGATAGACGCAAGAGTGATCCTATAAGGGTTCCATTTTAATTTTTTTGTGCGGACCCCTACAAACGAGGCAACAAACGCATATAAGTATCTCTATTATTCCAACATAAAACATATTAATAGATTGGAAAGAAGCAAATTCAGGTGAACAAAAGTTTGGTCTCAGGTCAACATTTCCTCATATATTTAATTCACGTCACAAGTTCATTCATAAGACGTTGGTACGCAATCTGGGGGCTTCCTCTAGTACAGTGGGCCAACGAAATACCTCGGCCGGCCCTTTACCTTCTTGAATTTTCTATTTAACTCAAAATAATATTTACATAAAAATGAATAGTCAGAAAAGTTTTAATGAAGTCTTTCTAAATATATACACTTTCATGTTAATACAATTTTAAGTTTAAGAAAAAATCAAGATATAGGTAGAGGGCCGGCCCAGGTATCTCGTTGGTCCCCTGTACTAATGGTCTAATTCTAAGCTTGAGGAATTTAACTTTTTAAAATATATATTTAAATAAGTACGTTTATATCCTATTGAGATGTAGCTGGCAAGTTATGGCTATAAGACAAAGGAAGGTCAAAAAAAGATAATAAAGCCATTGTTGGTAAATTTTTCGGCGACAAGCTATTTAACAAGGTAAAGAGTATAAGGTGGCCGATTGTTAGTACGGACAACGGGTTAATTTTAAAATATTTGGACAAACCAAGCACTAAAAAAAAAAACTAATTAAATTATGACCATGCTAAGTTATGCGTAACGATCTTAATAATTTAATATTCTAATAATCGAAGTTTACAGTATTTTGCACTGAGATGATACATATTTGACTAGATGCCTTATTATATAGCTACCTACAACTCTTTCTTGCGAAATAAAATTGTATGTTTGTAGCATAATTATGTTACCTATAAGTAGGTACCACTAGTTCCTCAGTAATCTTATTTACCAGTAAGGCTTTTACAAATAATTCAATGAACTTGACCTCACGCTAACGAATCGTTAGCATTCATAGAAGGTCGACATACAGTGAAATTAGTTCTTACATAATGTTATGACATATAACCAGATACAAGTCCACTTTTTAAATAAAAAATTAAATTATTTAGATAATTCAATGTCAGACTTTATAATGTAACGGAATGTTACGTCCAATTTTTGTGACAGCATAATTTAAAACTGAATTGTCAGAGTGTCATACTGAACTTCGACTTTTAAAATATCGATGTACGAAACTTCGAAAACTTCTGTATGGAACTTCGAAATTTACTATGAAGAAACTTTCGAAGTTCCGTACATCGATATTTTAAAAGTCGAAGTTCAGTATGACACTCGAATTGTCATTATCGTCAGCAGCTGTCAGGTACCCACTATATATGTAATTAATACTAAATTTAATTTAAATTATTTAATATTATAGGTTCTTTTAATTTTATTATTTTTATCAATCTATTTTTTGGAATGTAATATGCCATAAATAAATCATGTAATAAAATTTATATTAATAATTATAAATAAATGGATTAGAGATTATTATTAAAGAGTATGATGTGCGCTCAGTAATAAATGTTAAAACGTTACTATTAAGAGCTCCGCGTCAACTCTACCAGGGTGACAGGTGAAAATCAGCGGTTGTTCATCTCGAGCAACACTTCGCTGAGCTGTAGCCCTTTTGTACTTCTGTGGCACACATGATGCATGTTATAAGATATTAATGTTAATACTAATTTTTCACTTGTATAATGTGTGTTACAGATAAAAAAAATCTTTTATCTATCTATATGCTCATATATATCAATACACATTTAACGAATAGCTCTACAACATAGGTACTTATAAAATATCCAAAAATTGTGCCTGCTACCGTGGTCCAATGGTCAAGGCGTTCGCCTTGTGATCCGGAGGTCGTGGGTTCGGATCCCACTGGAAAGAATACTTTGCGAAAAGTTGTTTCCAGTCAGGTTAAGATATTGCAAGCTTGAATCACCTCATTTAAAAAAAAAGATGATTCCGTGTTTTGGAGGACACGTATAAACTGTGAATCCCAAACGCCATCAACCCAATGAGCGTTGGGTTTGATTATATTTCTGGTCTACCCTTTGGGTTGCGGAGGTCTGACGGCGTCGCTCTCTGTAAAACCAGTTACCTCGTCAAATCACCTTGGTTAGGTAGCGGACCCCGGGCTCTGAAGCGTTACCGATGAGAATGCATCTGGGAATACACTCGGATGATGATGAATGATACTTATAAAATATCCAAAAATTGTGCATTGTAAGTACTTTGAAAAACACACGATAAATCCGCAATGATCTTCCATTTATTTATGTTTTATTATCACTCGTTGGTATATCAAATGGCTTTACCCGATTCTTCGACAAATATACTTGACGAATAGTTCATTTGTCATCTTAGGAGTCCAATTTCAGTGATAAAGTGAATCATTTAGATAATAAACTTAATCGTTATCCATTTGTGGTACCCTTATGTAAATAACTGGTTAAGTGAAAATAAATTGTCTCCTATATAAAGCTGATAAGCGTAGTCGGAAATGCCTAACATTATAATACAATTTTAAATATTCTCGTTTTATCTAATGCATTGCTTTGAGTTTACTTGGTATTAGTTAAGATTTATTTTATTTTCCGAATAAATTATACAGGATGTTTCAAAAAGACGAAATAATTTTAAAGGGCGTGCTTAGTTCGTGATGTTGAACCGGCATTTTTCGCAGAAATTCAACGATTTTGAATGTTTTTTTCTTGTGTTACCATTTTAATATAATGATATTCCGAGTGAAGTAAATGGTATGTTAGCTAGTAATCTACCATATCATTTATTTCACTCGGAACACCCAGTATATTCAAGTTCAATTCGAAGTCAGAAGGGGCGGCAAAATCGAATATATCCACCTCTCCTATGCTACCGATACGGAATGGGGGCGGCGTCTGGTTACATTTGAAGAAATATAAAGTTCTTTATTACCTAAATATGTACAATCGCATCATCAACTGAATCTTAACAGACCATGACACCCCCCCCCCCCCCGTACTCGTATTGTTCAGCTCGTAATCAAGGAGGCGGCAAAACCAAGCAGGGGGCGGCATATCACATATTGCCCCGGCTCAAAAAAAAATCTAGATCCGGTACTGACACTTGGTATCTCCTTTGGATTCACAGGTATTTTCTCTTTAGTTCTTAGGGAGGCTTTTTGCGTGGGAATTCAGGTCTAACACGAGCGAGACCCTATGGCGCTTTGAAGCGCTCTAATCAAAAATTAATTTTTGGATACACTATGGAAGATATACCCTTGAACGGGTTTAGGCAGGAGAAGATTTTTTGCAATACATTATTATCTATATATGTATTACCACCATCATTATCTGTATTACCACGTAACTACGAATAAAGAAATATTAAAATTTTATTGTGTATTAAAATTATTATTTATTATTTTGTTTATTTATACATTTCACTGAAAAGCTTTTTACTTATTTACGTGCTAATTATGGATTTATTGAAACTTTAATTTTTTTCTAGGTTATGCAACTACGTGCAGACATTTTCAAACCTTTCGTTGTTTTACTTACAGGAAGTGTTAATTACTAGGAATGCTCCACATTTGATTTAACACAAACTGGTTAAATGTTACAAGAAAATCAATTATTTTTAAAGGAGGAAGTGAGCAATCGCGTTATAAAAATACTTAATTTGGAACCACTTATTTACTCAATAAATCAAGATATTCAGATTTTTAACATGTTTGGCTAAATTCTTATATTTTTATATGATATACTTTCCAAGTGCAAATATGTTCGTAACTTATGTACTGATATGTATATTTTTACGTAAACTGTAACCTAAACTTACTCAGCATTCTTACGTAAAAAAATATTTAGATTTTGCCAAGACTAGGAAGACTAACCCCAAAAAAACGCAGGGTTAAATCACCAGAGAGAATGCCAGTCTCTCTGGTGACTTATCGCTGTATTCGAGACGCCACTCTATGCTACTTTTAAGTCAAAATTTAATGTGTGATTTTCTTTCCGTCCATCATTTTCTTTCTTACACTATAAGATCAACAAGAGCATGAAGCTTTGTCCATTCATCATTTTTTTTTAAATATTTTTTTTTAAATATTGATCGTTGTATTTAGATAGATAGAATTAAAATTCCCTCGGCAAATTGGTTCTGCGAAATGTGTTTGCGTCAATGTGGGCTCGTATTTATTTCTACCTGAATGTCGCGCGTGGCTTCCGTGGTTATTCCCAATGGAAATGTAGGAGGTAGATCATAAATATTTTGCATCAGTATTTTATGTTGCTAATCGAAGCAGATGAATAATGGTTAGTGAAAAAAAAAAATAGTTGTCATATTGTGATCATATTGGTTGCAGCATTGGGAGGAGAAAATCAATTCAGTTGTTTTTTGAGTCAAAATGTGTTTTAATATTATCAGTGCCTATATCTTTGGAGTCTTTTTTAGTTCGTTTCGGTATTGACAAAGTAATTGGAGTGGAGTGGCGATGGCGGGTGCGTCACAAATTGCATTATTTCCGAGTTCCGTTTTAGCAAGCCGCGGGCCGCGGCCGACAGCTGCGGGGCCGCCAGCGAATATAAATCACACACTAGGGCTGTCTCATTCAACATATGAACTTAAAATTAACTACCATACTTTAACAACCTCCGTGGCCTCGTGGTCATTATGCCTGGCTGTCACACCGTAAGTCCTAGGTTCAATCCCCGGTTAGGTCAAGATAGAAAATGATCTTTTTCAGATTGACCTGGGCCTTGGATGTTTATATATAATCTTATAATGTATTTGTTATAAAATATAGTATCGTTGAGAGGAGTAAGTTTCGAACTTTGGGGCTAGCTCAATCTGTGTGATTTGTTCGTATGTATACATTTTTTATATATGCGGACATATATATAAACGGATATTTATTTATTTTATTTAAAAATTCTCGTTGTTATGTGAATTTATAGTTGTTTGGTAACTATTGTAATAGTAATTACTTGGCCACTAAAACCCTTTTGGCTTTGCTGTTTTTACTTCGGTAAAATAGATCTAAGTATAATATGTGTTTAAGAATGATAATATTATAATATCTACATAGTTCATGGCCATTTATATTATTGGATAGAAACGTGAGATACCTACGTAATAATAATATATCCAGGAATGGATTTTGGCGGGAGCGCCACATAACATCAACTTCTTTTAAGGGCCTCAATCCTCACGCAAGCCTCCCAAAGAACCGGGGTGACAAGACCCGTGATTCCAAAAGGAGATACAAAATACCTGTGCTATCAAACAAAGATACATGCAAGTAAATATTTGCAACAGTATGATTCAGAGAAGATGTATGTACCAGGTGTAACCTACCTAAAAGAATTCCGAAGATTTTTTCATTGAAGTTACTTAAAACATCTAAAATAGAATGTCAATAATTAAAAAAATATATTTTAATGAAACGAAAGAGACAACCTTAATTACTCGATAATGCTACATTTAAGATAGACTCCTAGGTTATAGCCCCGCCGGAAAAGTTGACTGTTTTAGGACCTTGGTGCAAAGAGATAATGTCCTGCCACTTCACGATCGAACTGTGATATAATTTACTTGAAAATACAAAACCCGACAAAATCTGGTGAATGTCAAATTACACGCAGCCTTGCTACTTATCTGTCACAGCTTGTCACTGGTCGCAGCAGGGTGACGTCAGATGAGAGTTAAACAAAATCGGTCGCCATTTTGCGCACACAATATCCCTACTTCAGCTTCAAGGTACTTGTTACTTGCATCAATTTATTTATACTAGGTAGTTTATAAAGTGTGACGTTCAGAAAGGCTGGGATAACAAAACGATATTATAACTCTTAGCATTTAACTGACATTTATTCTCCCTCTCTCTCTCCCTCGATCTCTCTCTCTATTTCGTCTTAGGTAACGCGTTCTCTATTGCTTCCTTATCTGTGCTGTTTTGGAGCCTGTGGCACGGGATCCGATATTGTGATGCTGTAATATCTCGGAAAAACTATGGCATGGACAGCACATTTCATACGGATATCTAAATTAACTAAGTTGTTTCCAAGCAGTATGGGCACTGGATGTGCGTCTGTCAGGTCTGACTTGTACCCTAAAGTTTGTATTCGTGAACGGTCATTTTCAACGACAACCACTTGTTTCCAATAAAGTAAAACCGCGTGATGAAACCAGCACACTATAGTTTACTAGTGTGTCATAAAGACTGTTGTGACTATACGAAAATTCAAATACGTCAATAAACTGTATAGTTAATTTTACGTGTAAGGTGTATTAAAAATAATTTTATTTTTAAAGAAAAGCTACAAAAAACCAGCGTTTCACAACGACCATTGCTGAGAAGAAACGCCGAAAGAAACCAATTTTCACAGTATCGGTCGCCTACTCGCTAAAAGGGCTTTGTCATATCTAAGCACGCGGCAGCGTGACAGGGCCAAGTTAAAAAAAAGGAACTGGCGTAGCAGCTGCCGTGTGTATTACTATTACTAACTGGGCGACCGAGCTTTGCTGAGTTACTTTTTATAAAAACCAATTGTTTTGCCTCTTCACTCCCTAAATACCGACAGCAAAATTACATCAAAATCGTTGGAGCCGTTTCCGAGATCTTCATTATATACAATAATCTTGATTTGTTAATATTTACAAGAATTGCTCGTTTAAAAGATGTCTTATAATTAATAAATACTTACAATATAATACAATGTTGACACATTATTGTCAGTATTATATTATACTAAGTACTCAAAAAGCGAAGCCGAGCTACGACACTCATAACGTCAGGCCAGATGCCTTTTAGGCAGCTGACACCATACTCGATATTAAAAAATGTTCAGTTGTGTCGTATCCGTCCGTCCTTTTTTGTGACACACATTAACATGTAAGTTTCTACTTCGTAATATAATCTGTGCTGACTGATATCGAACTTGTATGGTTTGACAGTAGTATGACTAGATAAGCAGTTAACACAAATCACTGGTTTATAATCTTATAAACAAAATCAGGTAAAATCCGGACAAGGTCTCCTGATACATGACCTTCTAGATACTTGTTCACTAAGGAGAGTGACACAAACCATTTCCAGTTCTTAATATCCAAGTAAGTTATGTGACTTGTGGCTATGTGTGTAGGTCGTAAACCCACGCCATTTTCACAAAAATTATGCCGGGTGTGAAAGTTTCAAAACGTGTCACAGTGACCCTCAAGAAAGCTCCCAAGACCTAAAAAAGACTTTATTGCCCATGAAAGAGACAGTTGTCATATCGTCATCATCAGTATTATCAGGTATTTTAAGTCTCCACTGCAGGAGCACGATCCTCTTTCTAGGGCCATACTTGGCCAGAGCAGCCAGACTACTTGGCCTACTCTCCACGCTGGCCAGACGAGTTGGAGAGACACCTCCCTCTCCAACCCGTCTGGCCAACGTGGATTGATGTTTATAGGTGTTGTTTAGCTTGTCTTCCCTAAGTTGTCTTGTACGACATCCACGGGAAGACTTTGAGTGGTCCTATTCTACTCTGCCGGCGTACCAACCACACGGCGTAACATAATGACATATCGCATCTCAATGAACCACGCATTGGAGAGCCTCTAGAAGTTAAATACTCTCTCTACTTGTAATGTTATAAAGCAATTTTTACGAGCTAAAGAACTGCATTTTAGAGCTTCGAAGTCCCTACAAGAAACTCCTAAATAGTTTCAGTATGTCCGTCTGTTCGGTAGAAAGCTGTAATTTTTCATGGGTATACATAATATATACATATTTCGTACGCTGACAATATGGTACAATATAATGTTGTTGAAAAAGTAATCCTCCCCTACAAATAAAGTGGGGATGATTTTCTTTTACAGCCTAACTCTTAGTTGAAACTTCCTTAAAAACATGTCGTTTTAAATTTTAAAGGAGATCTCTGAAGGCTTAGGTATGCTTTGTTAATTAATTTTTAAGACAAAGCTGCTTGAATTACAAAAAAAAATATCTATCTATTTGATAATTTTCGTACATTACTTCATCTTAGTGATTGTTATTAAAAATAGGTACTTATTTTTTGTCAAGAAGTAATAGCTGCTTTTGCGAATTTATTGAAGTTAAATTTTAGGCATGGCTTCTTATTGTATTTTAATATATTTTTATAATCATAGAAAAAACACATTTTGTAGGTACCTTATAGAAAGCAATTACCTAAGTATTTATATGAAGCTGTTACTTGTTTAAAATAGGTAGTACAATATGTAAAATTATAAAAATTAATTTCCCGTGATATTGTGTGTAACTCCGCAATTATACGAGCGTGAACTGACATGCACTTGGCCATATTTCTTGGAGAAATCTCCCAGGCTTTTAAGTGTTATTCAACTACAATGAGAGTGCACTTTCCACGCCAGTGCTTTGCAAAGAAAGATGCTTGCTCTTTTAGATCTGTCTACGTTCCTTCCATGGTTTGAGTGAGAAGAAAGAACTCAAAATGTACCAGCTTTTTCACTTCCTACGTAAACCGTAGAAGCCGAACGAGGGAATGGGCTAAAAGTAACCCAACTAACCCAACATGTTTTCTACCAAGTCAATTATGTTTTCTATCAGGTGAAATTTTAAAACACTATATCAATTATTTTCAACATATTTTTAAATATATGGGCCAGGGATATAGCGCACAGAGTAGTTGTAGGCAGCAAATAGAGATTTGAATAGCCAACGAACAAAATAAACATTTAAAACTCGACTGCGGGAAAACTCATACTGTAAAGTATGAATTATCCAAACAAGGTAGTGATTTACGACTAACAATGTATATTTATATTTATATAATGTGCTAACTAAGGCCTTTCATTTAAGGGGCTACTTGAATTTTTCGGGGTCCAGTGCTGCCCCCATTTGAAAAGAAACGGAGATATCATTTAAAATTTGGTCTTGATCAGACCCTGGATAACCCTTCAAACTATTTTATGAACTACTGTTTACAGTTTAAAGTGAGAACGTGAAGCTTTTCTAAGCACATACGCTTAAAGTGGCCGTATTTTGCAATTGTGCGTAAAAATAATTGCAGAATTTAAACGTGGGCGAGAGAATATCGAAGATGACCCTCGCTCCGGCCGGCCAATAACGTTTACGACTGAAGAAAACATCGGCAAAGTGTATGATCTCATATTGGAAGATCGTAGATTGACTGTCAGGGAAATAGCAGACACTACACGCATCTCATATGAATGAACGCTTAATATCATTGGCAATGAACTCGGATTTTCTAAGATTTCTCCTGGGTGGGTCACTAAACTGCTTTCAGTAGAGCAGAAGCAAATTCGAATCTCGATTTCTCATGCCTGTTTGGAGGTGTTTGGGACTGATCCGGAAGATTTTCTTGATAGATTTCTGATAATGGATGAAACCTAGGTTCACCACTATACACCAGAGTCAAAACTACGATCCAAGCAGTGTAAAAAATCCAATGGACGGACCCCAAAGAAGGCGAAGGCATTTCCGTCGGCTGGCAAGGTTATGGCGTCAGTTTTTTGGGATTCTAAGGGTGTCATCATTCTGATGGACTACCTTCCGAAAGGCGAAATAATAAATTCAGCGTATTATTGCACCCTTTTGCGTCGGTGACGTGAGGAAATTTAAGAGAAACGTCCAGGAATACTGAGGAAGAAAGTGTTGTTTCACCAAGATAAAGCTCGCGTTCAAACGTCCGTTGAGTTTATGGCTCAAATTCATGCTTGTGGTTTCAAATCGCTGCCTTAGCTTATTCTCCTGATTTGGCACCCTCGGACTTTCATCTATTTCCAAACCTAAAAAAACACCTCGGTGGCCAGAAACCTGTATTTTGAAGACCTTGAGGAATCTTTTTTGAAAACTGGTACGGAAGCTTTGAAAAGCAGACGGAAGAAGTGCAAATAGCTAAATAGTAATTACGTCGAATAATAAAAAAATGACCGTATTTTAGTTCGTTTTCTTGACTAGACCACGAACTTTTCAATCCGCCTTACTTATCAAAACAAAAAAAATCTTTTATTTTTTTGTATATACTCGTAGCATTTATTATAAACATTTATTGCATACAAATTATTGCCTATGTTACCCGGACAATAATCAAGAATCGAATGATATGTAATTTGCGAAAATTAGATACTTAAGCGGTTGGGACTTGGGATGCAACTGTGGAATACACAAACATACAAAGACTGCTAAAATTTTTACCTTCCCCTTGGCTTTGCCGTAGTCGGGTCAAAAGACAACGAGATCAAGGGCACAACAAGTTCTTTCTGAAGACAGAAAGAAATGGATCTCCTTCTGTAACTAGTTTAGTGTGGAAACCCGTTTAATGTCCAGTATTGAAATTCTTGCGAGTGAAATAATATAAGGTGGTAAAAAAGAGACTTTAGGTTCGATAAAGGAGTCTTTTAGATTATTGTTTGATTATTCACACGTTTTTGTTTTCTTTTTAATATTCTTGAACGGATATCCTCAAGCGTCACTACACCCACTTGTCAACTTTAATTCATGCGAAATGAGCACGCATGCGGATACAAAGTAGATACACAATAATTACGTATTATAATATTCTCCGATCAAGCGCTATAAATAGAGCAAGTGTCTATTATAAGGTTTTCCCAGGAAATCCGTGTTCTCGTCAAATTATCATAAAAGGATATATTTTTTTCAATTCTCAATAAATTTGAAAAATCAGAGAGCTAATAGAATAAATATTTAATAGAATGACTACAAGCAGGTGCGATACCTAACACAAAACAAATAAGTAAAAAAAAATACTGATAACAGAATAAAACAAATATTTAAATGCCTCCCATACAACAAACGTGATTTTTTTATAGACAATGGTATATATTTTTTTATAGACAATGACACCTTTTTTTGCTCAAGTCTGACTGGCACCTGGCCGGTTTTTTAGTCATGTTATAGCGGCAACAGAAATACATCATCTGTGAAAATGTCAACTGTCTAGCTATCGCGGTTCATGAGATACAGTACAGCCTGGTGACAAACAGACAGAAGGAGAAACGGGCAGACAGATTGATGGATAGACGGACAGTGGAGTCTTAGTAATAGGCTCCAGTTTTTACCCTTTGGTTACGGAACTCTAAGAATCATATTCCACTGATATGAGATAGCTTTTACAAAAACAGATGAAATTTTTTTTTTTTTAATTTATTTCATGTAAGTACATTTATACAATTTGAAACTTAAATCTACTTATTCTACAAAATGCCCATTAGGCCAAATATACTCGTTCAAATAAGCTTGTATGGCTGAGTCGCTTTTTGCGATTGAGATTAACACTAAAGATTTAATTTTGAAATACAAAGTGGAGGCTGAAAAAATGTCCGGACTCGTTCAAGTCAGAGATTATAATATGAATTATGTAAATTCACAATCTTATGGTCATTATTTATTAGCACGTTCAATTGTTTTCAATGTAATTACATTTACATTACTCACAATACTTATTAGTGTAAGTAAATAATTAAGTGTGTTGGTGACGAAAACCTTTGAATTAAGTAAATACTGTTATTTAGATTTTAATGTTGCGAAGTTGACTAAGAGATATCATTTGACTAACTATTTTATGCACTACTGCAATGTACACATTTTGAAGTAAAAACGTGAAACTTTTCTAAGCACATTTGCGAAAAGCGGTAAATTTTGGCTAATGTGCGTAGAAAAGCTTCACCGCGTTCTCATTTTAAACAGTAGTTCATAAAATGATTTGAAGGGTTATCTAGGGCTTGGTCAAGACAAAATTTTAAATGATTTCTCCGTTTTCTTTCAAATAATTTATTTCAAATGGGAGCAACGCTGGACCCCGAAAATTCACGTATCCCCTTAAGAACTTATACCTATATCTTATATTAACATTGTGATTCAGAAAAGTGAAGGTTGAGGTTTAAAGTCATTAAGGCTAAATAAATTATTTCAGTGCAAGTATTTTTTTTAAATGTATTAAGTTTCTTGGCATTGAAAGCTGTACTGTGAATATTCTGTTTTGTATATTGTTGAATGAAGGCACGTATTATGATAGGCTTTGGACTTGCTGCTAACATTTTAATTGCTTTTTTTTATGTACTCCCACGTCTGTATGGATGTCGAAAACCGTACGACTAAACATAAAAATAATTAACGAGTATATGTATGTCAAGTATGACTATTGACACATACCTACTTGTATTTTTTTTTAATGTGAAAAAGCCCTTAACCCTCTCTGCGCTTAGAAGTGAGAACTCGTAACCATGATGTATTCAGGCTGCTTATAACATCTGATACTTCAAGGACTTGGGACAGTTATTTCATTTCTTAGAATGACCTCGTCTTTTAAATAGAATTAGTATATGTAGCAATTATATTAATAGAGTATTTTAAGACACTACAGTAAAAATGTGCATACTGCATACGTGCATACGAGTATCTATAAAGAGATACCTTCACCTAGATACTAGGAATCCGTCAATTGCTTGTGATAAATCAACTATGTCGCATAAAATAAATCGATACAGTGTCAAAGTGTCAAGAGAATGCCATAACAGTAAGTAATGAACGTCAACGGATTTCCTCTGACATAACTGTCAGTATGAATGAGGAAAACTGTACAGTTGTGAACTTGTGAATTATGGTAGGTACTTTAGGACATGAATGAATAATCAAAGTAGATACTCGTAAATCCAGCAACCGCAGGCACGTGGCCATCTCATTATTGCATACAAACAGTCACATATTATTTATATTATGTAATTTTTTTTGAACAAAGAATACAAATATATTCACAGTTTCAGTGTCCATACTGATTATATTCCCCGCATATATTATATTGATGCATCTGTCAGGGATAAAGACGGTTCGTGATAGTATCTGTGATAAGAAAAAAATCATATTTTATTATTATTAGAAGCTACTTTTTTTCGGCACCTTTTGGTGTTGCGTCGGCCTGGCCAAATTGATTGACACTGAGCAGAAAGATTGGCTTTATAAGGATTAAAGCCAGTCTTTTTGCTGAGTCCACCAGGTTGCCATCATCCGGGCACATATGTCTCGACTACCGGCAGCTTATCCGATATTTAAAACCTTCTTTTAAAAGATTTTTGAGTGAAAGTAATCCAAAATAGGGAACGAAAACAAGCACAGTAGTTTCCAGTGCACCTTTTTAAAAATTATACTGAACTACTTTCCCTATGACACACAAAGCGAATTATGAAAGAAATGAGTAGGTATTTAGTAAATTAGTTTTTCGCTCTATATTAGCGGAAGCATCACTATAATAGAGTGAACTTGAGTAATGGTCCAATACGTTCATCTGTGCCTTATGGTTGGTTCGCTTGACTACCACTGCCGGGTTCCCATAAGTAATGTTAGAATATCAGTGTTTTTATCGGCTTAATAGAATTGAATATTTCTGGTTTATTTTCTTCAATCGCTTGTTGCTTTTAAAGTAATCATAAGAGGTAACAAAATACAAATTGTAAACAACCGTAACGTGGAGAGCTGGAGACGTCATTTTAAGACAATGTAATATTGGTAGGTACCCGTATAGCGCATAGGTTTTCTAAGGTCAAAAATTTGGATTTTTATTAAAATCATTTTATTTCATCAATATAACAAAATTGCAAGAGGGAAGGCAAAGGTTCCTACATTTCCAATAAACTGGACTATTTTATTTACGTTGACTAATTCCAACTGTATATTTTGAAAAAAACCCTCCACGTTTGTTATTTCCGCAAAGGCTATACACGTGTGACTTATAAACAAACCGATTAAATTAAACGGGTCTGACATGTGGAAAAAGCCGTAGTTTTCGGGCCTCGTCCGATGACGGGTATCATTTACCCCTCGTCATTTGATGTCTCTATTGTGTTGTGAACTGACGCTGTAAGGAAGGCATATTCACAACAAGTGCGGCCGGCTGATTTTATTTTAATTTTTCGTTAGTGTAAGTGGCCAACACTTGTATCAGATTTTTCAACTGCCCGATCTGACATAACTTGACGACGTCTATAAACTGCCGATTGGATCCTCAACCATGTAGTAGTATACTGACCCTCTCTCCCCTCACCTCCGCACCTTAGAAATACACCTGAAAAAAACTATAACATTTTCTTTGAAAAATTAAAAAATAAAGCTCATTCCAGGATTGGTCGACGCTGTCTATGAAAGATCACTGGTCGTGTAGCAATTATTTAAAAAAAAAATATGTCTGTGCTTGCATTTTCGCCCTTTTGATTTGAACCGTGTGTGAAGAGTGCGTAATGAATGACAACTTTTGATTTTAGATAAAGTCTGCGGTCTAATGATATCAGAATTTCTGTACCACTGTCTACATGTTTGTAGGTAACGGCTTCTTCTTGATATCTCGTAGTCAGATATTTCAAATTCAGCTTAAATTTCATTTATGCACAATACTCACTTAAAAATTATAGTTTATACTTTTAAATATTCATACCTATGTAATAATAATAAAAGTAACCTGCAAAATATCAACAACCACTCAGTGTTAATAAGGCATGGTGGAAATTCGTTTATAGTTGTCGTGTCTGCCCAATCAAATATCAATTAATCGGTACGTTACCGGTTGTTTCGTAGTTTTACCCACTTTTGTTTGGAATGGGATCGGAATTTTGCATCAACTTTTTTCACACGACTTAGAACGAACATCGTAAACAACAACATATTATACTATAGGTAAGCTTTTTGCGGATTTGTTTTTTGTTACTATCAATTGAAAATAATATGTATTGTACTAAATGCATTTACGTGTAACATTGCTTTGAATAGTTAAAATATTTGTTTCTAAGAAGGAGCGGATAACGTCAATATCATAGCAATTACAGTACGTATCGACCCGGTGTATGTATGTATTGCAAATATTTTAATAAAGCTATAATCGGTTGTACTGCCTATGAAACATAAATATTTTCCATTACAAGCAAGTACAGTGCCTGACAAAAGTTAATGATAATATAAATTAAAAATTTATTATTATCTCTAAATATATGTACTTATAGCTTTATAATTTTTTTATTGATTATTATAAATAGCAACAGAAAAAAAAACTACAACTACATACATGCATCTAAAACTTAAAACTATTCTTAAAATTAAAATAACCTATTAGAAAATTTCATCAAAAGCGGCAACGTGACCAAAAAGCTGGCAGCATTTTTTTCCTGGATAGTTGAGCTTATTCGTTGGGCAAAAAAACTGCCAGCTCTTGGGTCTCCAGTAGTGTCGATGAGGCGCGTTGTAATATGTTTTACGAATTTCTTTGTTTCAGCAATCCAGGGACCCAAAGTTTCAACACCAAATGGAACGAAGTAGTAATTTTTAACAAGACCCTCATATTTTCTTATTTTATACGGCTTTGTACGTAGCCAAAACGTGCGATGGCTCTGATGTATCCACCGATGTGGTATCCCAAACCAAACACTTGCCTTATTTCCAGGGGGACTAAAAAAAGGCCGTCTGGACTTTTGCCATCAGTGCGGACGATTCCGTTAGGCTCCAAAACAGATGAAAAATTGGCCGTCACCAAGGCTCTACGAATAATGTCGTTTAGCGAGGCATGCCGAGGGATTCGTCCTACTTTTGGCAAACCAAGCAAGACCATAATGGCCTCTTTCATCTACAGTTATATCTCTCATATTCATCCAGTTCCATTTGTTTCCTTAGCTGTACTGCTTCGAAGCTCGGGATATGCTTTCCAGCTACGAGTGATTTTTCTCTCTTTGCAAGTTGAGGATTTCGCAATAAGGCGTGACCGTGCATGAAAGCTGCCACGATACTCATTCTCGCCAAACAAATCAATTTATGATAGGTAACCAATAATGTACTGGCAGTATTATATTGCTACACTATCTACTTATTTTATAAACTTTCGATGCCATCATACATAAGTAGATTTTTCTTGTTTTTAATCCACCGTGCTCTTGCTAGCGTCCACATACCAGCCGTTCTAGAACCTAGCGGCCTGGTTAGAGATGATGGCAAGAGACCGGATGGGATGACCCTTGTGCCTTGGAGATTGGGACGGCATCTTGTGTGGGACGCTACTTGTGTCGACACTCTGGCGCCGTCTCATCTCCCGGTCACAGGGTCTAAAGCTGGGACAGCCGCAGCTGCTGCAGAAAACCTCAAACGGCGCAAATATAGTAGCCTCGGTAATAATTACTTATTTGAGCCGTTTGGAGTTGAAACTTTGGGGTCGTGGGGACCATCGGCGCATAAATTATATAACACTGTCGCCCGAAAATTGACTGAAATTACGCGTGACCTGGGCTGGCGTTTATCTGGCTCAGAAGATAAGCATTGCTATACAACGTGGCAATGCTGTCAGCCTTCTGGGCACGTTACCACGGGACAGCGATTTGCCAGGGCTTTTTTATTTATAAGTAAGTAATTTGAGTTATTAGTTTAGTTATAGTTTCTTTTTTGTTTTGTTTATATTATTTAAGTAAGTATTGTTAAATTTCAAATGAAAAATAAATCTTATAGAACTTAAAAATAAAAGTGTATAATCGTTCAAATTTAAACTGTTCTTAATAAAAATAAAATCACACAACATTTCTTTGTGAAACTTGCACTTACTTCTTTTGCACAGGGATAAGAATTAGGTGTGGTATGTAATATTTTCCATAATTTCAGTTGTCATAACGTTTATCTGACATAGCTTTCAGATGTAATATTTTAGTGAAAAATTAATACACATATTTCAGCGTTTATTAAACTTAGGTGTTGTTTTATTTGCAACTTGCATGCTTATGCCTAGTAAAATTATACTTAGGTGTGATAACAAAAAATGATAGATATAGTCAATCGTAATTGTATGTTGATAAAAGTCATAATTGAAACTAACACAACCTGTCTTGAGCCTACCTACTGTTATTAAATTAAAACATGATTCATTTTATTGCCTCGTTCTTTGTCATCGATTCTTGATCTTTGAAAAAGATCTAGGGTTTTTTGAATTGAACAATTTATTTACAGTAATATAATTAAATGGAACTGGATTTCTAAAGCAGTATACATACTTAGCTCGCTAGAAAATAAATATACCTATGTCCAAACCATAATGGAAAAAATAACGCTACGCCTAACGACTTGAGTGGACCGGTGATATTAGAATAAATATTAGAAGGTACAAGGTATACAACATACCCAAAACGAGTCAAAACAGAATAAATGCAGTTCTGTAAATCTGTCAGTAGTTGTACAAAAAAAGTATGGAATTCTCAATGAGCCAGTAAAACTCACTCTTGGCCGGTTTTTTAAATCTTTAGTGACGGTATGCGGTATTTAGCCAATAACGAGTAGAACAAGGAAACGGGAACATTTAAAATGCACATATTGTTGACTATTTATACTACGCAGTTTATTGAAAATAATTGTTTATTTTGATAAAGCAGTATACATACTTAGCTCGCTAGAAAATAAATATACCTATGTCCAAACCATAATGGAAAAAATAACGCTACGCCTAACGACTTGAGTGGACCGGTGATATTAGAATAAATATTAGAAGGTACAAGGTATACAACATACCCAAAACGCGTCAAAACAGAATAAATGCAGTTCTGTAAATCTGTCAGTAGTTGTTCAACAAATGTATGGAATTGAACAAGTATGAACGAGGCAATAAAATGAATCATGTTTTAATTTAATAACAGTAGGTAGGCTCAAGACAGGTTGTGTTAGTTTCAATTATGACTTTTATCAACATACAATTACGATTGACTATATCTATCATTTTTTGTTATCACACCTAAGTATAATTTTACTAGGCATAAGCATGCAAGTTGCAAATAAAACAACACCTAAGTTTAATAAGTTTAATAAATTTAAAAAATAAATAGACAATTTTGTTGTCTATTTATTTTTTGCACCTCTGTTTAGGGGAATTTTATGTGCAATCGTTTATAATCATCGTTTTGACAGTTTTAAAGTATGATAGGAAATTCCTCTGTGGCGTAGTACCACGCTCTTGCGTCAAATGTTCTAGCTTAATTTCTACAGGAATACAAGCATTTGAATGAGAAAATGCTTGTAATAAAACTTCTAATAAAAGTATATGTTTAAAAGTTATAAATAACTTCTAAACATATCCTTTTAAATATTTTTTGAAGTAAAATAAACATAAATACTAACTTTTTCTTATTTATTTGTTTTAGTATATTAATTTAAATGTTTTTTTTTCTGTTATTAAAATTTAACATAGTAAGTACCTACCGTATATTAATTGTTAACTTCATATTAATCGTTGACTTAAACATATGTATGTACTTACATATTTTATTTAAAGAAATTATTTTCTTAAATGATTTTAGTCTGAATGCCAAGAGGAGATGATGGCCCCATGCTGGTTGTGAAGTAAGCATTTTGAAGTTAGAATAAGTGTTATTAGTTGAACATTGTTTCCATGCTCCATTTTCTCCAGTTATTAGCTTTTAAGAGCATACGTGACCACTTACAAGAGTATAGTATATGTAGTGGCCGATGTATTAAATTGTACTTCCTATATCACATACATTGTTACGGATCTTATATCGATAGATTTGTTGGTTATTAAAATAGAGAAAAATCTCGTAGTTGCTGTTAAAATTTATCATCATCATCATTTCAGCCGGATAACTTCCACAGCAGGACATATGCCTCTCTTAAGGATTTCCAAAATGACCGATCTAAAGCGGCCTGCATCCAGCACTTTCCAGCGACCTTAGTCAGATCATCAGACCAACTTGCAGGTGGATGTCCTAAGCTTTGCTTGCCAATACGTGGTCGCCATTAGAGAACCTTTTTGTCCCATCGCCCATCAGTTCGTGGCGCTATTTTATTAACATTAAAACTCTGAAAATTACGACTCTCTAGAGTGCCTATTTAATTTATTATTAATTAATATTATCGTGGGCTTCTAAAAGTGAATTAATCTAAGATAATTTTAAGGCCTACAGTAAAATCTTCGAAAACGAAAGGACGACGAAATATCCCATGACTGACGACTATTTTAAGTTTCAAAAACCAATTCCAAAAGAAGAGCAATGCATCTTACAAAGATATTTTTCGCTGCATGATTAAAAGAATGAAAGAACAAATGTATAATTATGGCATAAATATTACGATCAGTTAAGTAATTTAGACGGATACGGAACTAATTATCTAGTATCATGAATGCAGTTGCATATGTTAACCGATATTAATTCAACGAGTGCTCGTTACTCATAAACCAGTCACGGTCTGCGTGCCTACCTGCTGCACTACAATTGTTGCTATGCTCTTCTTAACTTGGAACTCTCGTACGGTAAGCCTCAAAAGTGGAGTCCCAATTTCTCATACAACTAGTATGAGAAATTGGGACTCCACTTCTGTGACCTACCGTACACATAGACGTTGAACAAAATTTGGTACTCACCTTATTGTAGAGATAGACCATTATGGTGATGGCGAGACAAACTTGTCAATTTTTTGAAGGAATTGTAACATGGTCTATTTAGGGATCAAATAACAAGGGAGGCCTTTGCCCAGCAATGAAGAAGACGAAAATTTACCATTCCCCCCGAGATCTGCGAAAATACTGAGCCTTAAATTTTGAAAATTAAACAATATATAGTTCATTGCTTGTGGATTACAAGAAAAATTAGTAAATAAATGTATTTTTTTTAAATAAGGTTTAGTTTCGAGTGACAGATTAGGAAATATAAAAAAAAAGTTTTGCTAACCTTACTGTGTTATATATTGTAAAACAAATACTTTTGATTTTATTCATGAAAGAAGACGAAAATTGACCATTGAGATGAGAGATGAGAGATGAGAGACCATGAGAGCAAGGGGGAGGCCCTTGCTCTCATAATATAAGAATTCTATCAATTGAAAATAAAGTGGTAAACTTTATTTACCACTTTATTTTCAATACTGAAAAATCTTTGGCATTGTACAGAACCCTCTCCACACGAGTTCAGGCTGCCGCTGGATGCAGGGTACATGCTGTCGCTCCCAATTTTCTTTCGGTTTTTTTTGTCACTCTGTTATAGCACATGAAAGTAGGTATCTAAAGAATTTATATTTATTATTGAATTAATTTGGCTTTTATCCAAGGAGTATGAACCAAACTTATCTCGGTTTTGTTGCATCAATGATTTGCCGTAAATAATTTTTGAAACATTGTGTTTTACGATATCATACTCCACGTGTCTATCAGTTTTAAAGACAGCCGTTTATACTATCTGCAAACATGACCATGTTCTAGCAGTCGGTTTGAGTCGTGGCCTCAGCAAGGCCCGTGTACCTTCCGGTCACGAAGATATATTTGCAACATTTCCGACGTCGGCCCAATACAATATTTGCCGACAATTTATAGGTCACTTAAAGTCAACGTTTACCGATAGCCATTTAAGATACGATAACCGCTAGCTAGGAAGTAAATGCAGAGTCGTATACATAACGCCCACGAGAATACCTTTTCTTGAATCCACGACCTTAATGTTATTATCTCATTTATACTCCATTCGATCTTCATAAAGTTATAAATATCTATAGAGATATATCCATGTTATAGAGACATGTCCATAACTTGTTAGATTAGTAATAGTACTAATCTAGCAAGTTATGGACATACACGAATATATGTCACCTTCACGCTGGATTCTCTTTTTATACCCAGAAGCCTATCATGCAAAGAGTAGCCTTTGAATTCCGTAATGTGAAAGTTAAGGCTCTATCTTTGCCTCAATAGATAAAAAATGTGCGATTATGCCTGTGTTTTTAATAATATTCTCTTTGTCAGAACTGTTTCTACCATACCGAAAACACATTTGCAAGTGTGTAAAAACAAACAAATAAATGTAAGCTAGTTAGGATTATACATTTAAACAGAGAAATCGATGCAATGAACTATGCCTACAGAAGTGACGTTGACCCACCATCAAATTTTAGAAGTAGGTATGTTACTGCACTACTTTCTATAAAAAATGTTATTAAAAATCGATAAAAAATGTTCGTCCTCTCATATTAAACCCATTTGGCTTTTTTTGGCGTTTTTTTTATTTTTCGTTAATTGTTTTTTATGGAAAAGAGTTCAATCAGAATTTGCTCCAAAAATTTAGGTAATCCTGCTGGATAAAAAGTCAACTTGATGATGGTTTTTTATTTATGTATGATAAATATTTCTACATGGGTCAGCACATTTCATTTTTTTAACTTTGGCTGAAGATAATTGCTGCGAAATTAAACTTAAATGAAGGCTCGGTAGCTATAGGCAGAGTCGTGACGCGAAAGTAATTAACAAAATTAGTTTTTATAAGTCCGATGGAAACTTATAATTTTCATAAAATACTAGTATGCTTAAGATAAAATGGACAGAACTTGAAAAATAAAAAATGACGTTTCTTGTATGGGAGCCCCACTTAAACATTTATTTTATTCTGTTTTTAGTATATTTTGTTGTTGTTATAGCGGCAACAGAAAGACATTATGTGTGAAAATTCCAGCTGTCCAGCTATTACAGTTCATAAGATACATAGCCTGGTAACAGACACACAGATGGACGGGCGGACCGCGGAGTCTTACTAATAGGTCCCGTTTTTACCCTTTAGGTACGGAACCCTAAACATGGTGTCTGTTTAAATGATTAGAAATTGTTTTTTAAGTTAATAAAATAATCTAACTCCCATTAATGGGTCACCATCATGTGATACTTACCGAGACTGTAATTGGTCATGTGAGCGCATAAATCTTACATTACTTACGTGTCAATAAATGACTTGCAAGTCACTTATCTACGAGTGTATCCATGTGCAGATTGAACCTGTATCCGCTGCCGATACAGATATAAAATCATTAAAGGTGGCCTAAACTAAAGGCCTAAATGAATTCTATTTTGAAAGTATAAGGCTTGTGTCTGAATGTGTATATATATATATATATATATATATATATATGTTACGGCTAAACCTCGAAATGTGGCCACGCCTAGGTTTAGCCGTCTAGACCTAGGTGCTGTCGGTCTCAGATGGTTACACTTAGGTGTATCCTGCTTATCTTCGGCTAGACCTAAGTTTAGCCTTTATCATTCCGGCTAGAACTAGGTGCATCCGGTCGCAGGTGGTTAAACTTAGGTGTATTCGATTTATATTAGGTTAGAACTAGGTTTTTAGTTCCGTCAAGCATTTTGTTTTGGGTAGGTAGTCTTGTGTTGCATTTCCCGATGAATTCGAATTTTATTTTGTGCTCGTAGGTAGACAAAATATCTTTTGAAGACAAACATGGCGATTCGAGTAAAAAATTATCATGTATAAGATTATTTATATTCAACTAGCTTGTAAGAATTTCGGGACAAGTTTATTTGCTAGGCAAATTAAAAAAAAAACCCAATTGCTAAGAATACCTTCTGGTATTAAGTACCGCATCAAAATCAGCCCATTCGTTTTTATTAGGCGCTACGATGCCACAGAAAGATACGTCAAATTTAAAACAATCTCTTTTTAGTCTGTGTTTAGGGGCGATACCGCACATCTGGCTAGAAAAGAAAAGTCCATCTAGACTGTAAAGGAATAGGCACAAAAATACCTGAAAAACCTTTGTGAGATAGATGAACGTGGGGCTAGTGCGATTATGATTAATTAATAAATGAGTTGGATGGAGTTAAATGGCGAAAAAGTTACAACAATTAAACATAAATAGATATATGAATAAAATATTTTTTTGGGACAGTACTCTCAGTTTTAAATTAAGTAGTGCAATGGATACCAGACATACTTGAATGAAGTGCTGGTAAAGAGTTTGTCCCACCAAAAACATTTTCATGTAAAAATGTTGCCAAGACGAGTCTACATAGCTTACCCTGTGAAAAAGTTATCAGATCTCGTATAAAGCCAAGCTCTAAAGACTACACGCTCTAAACCTACAAGCTCTACACTACACCTTAATCAAAATCTATGAATAAGTGGTCAGATCTCATGTAGAGTCAAGATTCTTGATCTATGCGATCTTACTTTACCAGGCCTAACTTCACATACTTTACATTTTAGTCAAAACGTGTGGCTTGGCCGTTTTGCTACCGTTACAAAGACTTCATAGGCATTTATTTATCGTGTGTAAAATAAAACGGCCAAGCCACACGTTTTGACTAAAATGTAGAGTATGTGAAGTTGGGCCTGGTAAAGTAAGGGCATTATATCTTTAAATTTTGAACTATTTAGCATCATCCAAACCAAAGTTATGAGAGTTCAAAAAAACGACCAAACGTTTCGCGAAAAGGTAGGTAGTGCCCTTGCGCTCCGCTTGGCTCGTCTTGGCGGGGGCACTCCAGTGCCCCCAGATTCATATACAGGGCTAATATCTAAAAATAAAAAACTATTAAAAAACACTATTATCTTATTTGTGCATGTGTAAAAAGTCCACATTTAATATTTTCAATCAAATAGTACATTATTGATCAAAATAGAAATAGTTTATAAATAAAAAAACTAATAACAAAATCATATCATTTTGCTATTTACTTACTCACAGTAAAGGGTATATAAAAATAAGTCATGCTATAAATGTTACGTCAATATTACGTCGAGATTATAATGACATAATTTTAATAGCGAGTCCTTACTAACATACTCATCACTGTTCTAAACAAAGTCCATAATGATCAGCCGAGATAATCATCAAATCACCAATGTCTAGGTAAAAACAATTACCTTTAACCTTATGTGTAGTAATGGCGCGTCTAAAAAAAAGAAAATGAGATAAATTGCTGTAATTTAAGTATGTAGTGAGCACTGAGCATATAGTATAGTCGTGTCAGTGGCGTTTTTCCTTGACCCGGGCTGTCGCGGCTTGAGCAGGAAACATGCTATGCGAATCCATGTGCTCTTTGTGACAATTGACTTGGCATGACAGATGACGGAGATGCAATATATTTATAGGAGGAATGTACGTATATGTTTATTTAGGGTTCCGTACAAAAAAATAAAAAATGAAACCCTTAAATAGGATCACTCGTGCGTCTGTCTATCCGTCCGTCTATCATAGCCAATTCGCTCCGAGCAAATTGGCTATGAAAGACGGACGGAACTAATCTACTCGTCCAAAACAGGTGAAATTTGGTAGAATTGTGTAATCCTATGACCCAAAAACAGATGTGCAGAATAAATAATAATAATTCTTTTAAATAGGGGTCATTTTGTGGGACAAAATTTAAAAAATGTTTTACAAAGCTTACTGTTTCATATGTCATACATAAAGGAAATGGCTAGTTATAAGGATCTAAAATATATTTTTGTTATTATTGTAAAATAAATAGTATTGATTTTATTCATGAAAGAAAACGAAAATTGAGCATTCCCCCCACCGATCACCGAAATTATTGAGCCTAAAATTTTGAAAAATTAAAAAATAGTTTATTACTTGTAGATAACTGGACCTATAAAATTTTATCAATTAAAAATAAAGTGGTAAACTCAATATAAAACGTTAACATACGGAAAATCTTTGGCATTGTACGGAACCCTCTCCACGCGAGTTCAACTCACGCTTGGCCTGTTATTTATATATGTGCCCGATTACTCGAAGACGCATGGACAAATTTATGGAAAATTATTTGAAAGGGCCTGCTTGTCAGGTGGTTCCATACAAATTTTACTAAAATCGGTTCTGGGAGTTCGGTGTTCAGGTCGGTTTATAATTTTGAAAATATATGATCTATCAAAAATATCGGTCGCCGTAAAATTTAATGATCAATTGATCACATCCTATGAGAATAATTAAAATTTATTTTGATACCTAAGATGCCGAGCAATCTACCGTTTGTGGTGTATCTGATATTTATTCACATAATTTATGGGATAAACGCTTCATCACTCGACAACTTTCTTCGATATCAAAATCACAGACGGCTTCGGATTTCGTAGCTTAACATTTCACAATATCGTATCTAATGGATATACGGTCAAAATACATGCATCTTAGCCGCCTGTGGCAACGAATAAAAATATCATAATATGCTGCCTTTAGGATAATATGATTTTTAACAGATTATGTTGCAGAAAATACCACTAGATACGAATTCAAATGTGATATTTTATATAAATATAAAAACTTTTGCATTGTACCGAACCCTCTCCACGCGAGTTCAACTCGCACCTTCGCCGGGTTTTATTTCTACCAATCGTGGTTGGGGCGACCACTGGGTACTAGTTATACTCACATAACTATAGTGCCTAACTGGGCTGGAAAATATCTACAAGACTCCTAGTTGTTTAGGAGACTTATGGATAACGTTGTAAAGCATACAAATATGTTATCGAATATCACAAGTATTTCAGCTAGTCAAAAACAAAGTTATTTAAAAAGTCATGTGATCTAGTTGAAGTGGTGTTATTACTTCCCAAACTAGATTACGTGACTCACAATTTGTATGAGAACCTAAAATATATTTTTATGTTTTTCTATAAACATTTATTCAGAAAAGACGTTTAAATTGATAGACTGAATCAACCCTTTAAATGTTCGTATTTTATTTAAAAGAACCTTGTATAACTGACTATATGTATGCGTAAGATATTGCAACAAATCTGAATCACTGGTCTGGTCAAGTCGGCCGCCTCAATGTCAAAGGCGAAAGTCAAGGCCGCGCGTAGACACCATAAATTATGTAACGGACGTTACAGTACTATCGGTTATATTATTACATAAAAGTAACGTAACATGAAATTTTCAACAGCGGACCGCCAACTCATTTCGCGAATCTTAATTAATTTTTAAGTTGGACAATTGTTTTGATACTTAGCTTAGAATCTAAAATTATAACTTGATTTACATATTTACAAATAAGAAACATACTTGAACCGTTCGAGTCTGAAACCTTGGGACCGTGGAGTACTTCAGCCCACAAACTTTAACACGTTATCTATAGAAAAGTCATCGCTATACATATCACGGCTAGGTAAGCTTTGTTGATCTAATATTAAGACAGGTATAGCCGCCTAACTTATAAAATGTGATAATTTTATAATATAATACGGAAGTGGACTCAGACAAAAATAAATTATTCGGTACAGTTAATAAAACGTCACAAAATAGTGCCATTTTACAGTGATCATATTGATTTACAACAAGATTTTAGTTATGTTAATGCAGAAAAACTAATAAATATTAAGAGCGACATTTGACTCCAAAAAAAGGATGACGTCACGGTTGGTTATTTCATACAATTCCTATAGAACATTTTTGTTTTGACGTTTAGAAAAAGTGTCTAATTTGGCTTGTTGTCATCTAGCGGATTAAATATCCAAAACAATGAAAAAATAAAATCTCCTAGTTATAATGTAAAACTTAGGGACTCTACTTTGAGCTTGAGCCAACACGCACTTGACAAGTTATTTTATTTAGCTTTCTATTGCTCTAAAATTTGGTGAACTGCAATAGAAAGACATCGAAAGTTTATGAAATTATATTATACATAGGGCGCACTATAAGTTTCCGGAACTGGCCACTTACATTAACAATATTTAAAAATTTATTGCAACATTTGAAAATAGAACTCTTTGGCTGTAGAATGCAGTTTGTTTCATCTGACTGTCTTTTGTTTTTACCTTGTGGCGCCATTTAAAAAATTGTGTGTCTGCATCAACATGGATTTAACTCGGGAAAATTTTCGTAGTATGATTTTCTACGATTTTAAGTGTAATTTGACAGCTCAACAGAGCATCGCTCGGCTTGAAACAGCTTTTGGCAATGAAGTACCATGCAAGACAACTGTTTATAGCTGGTTTGCAGAATTCAAGCGTGGTCGTATCAATCTCAGTGACGAATCTCGCGATGGTCGGCCGTCCACCGCTGTGACCAACAAAAACATCGATGCTGTGCGTCGTATGATTGAAACAGACAGGCATGTGACCTACCATGAAATTCGCGCATCCTTAGAAATAGGCATGAGTCAAATACAATTAATCCTACACAAACATTTGGGTGTGAGAAAGCTGTGCTCGCGGTGGATCCCACACAACTTGACCGAGGCTCAAAAAACGGACCGCGTCACTTGGTGCAGTGCCATGCTTACCAAATTCAACGAAGGTGCGTCAAATTTGGTGTGGGACATAGTAACAGGTGACGAAACATGGATTTATTGCTACGATCCCAAAACAAAGCAGCAATCGAGCGTATGGGTCTTTCAAGATGAGCCGAAACCAACCAAAGTGCCGCGCGTGAAAAGTGCATCTAAGCGGATGATTGCTTCTTTTTTTAATAAAACTGGACACGTGGCTACTGTTGCTTTAGAGAATTGTCGTACAGTGAATAGTGACTGGTACACGACCATTTGTTTGCCGGAAGTTATTGACGAACTCCGTAAAAATAACCGTAAACGCCGTATCATCCTGCACCACGACAATGCTAGTTCTCACACGGCCAGACAGACAAACGACTTTTTGAAGGCGAAAAATGTAGAACTCATGAGTCATCCTGCATACAGTCCCGACCTGGCACCTTGTGACTTTTTTCCGTTCCCAAAAATTAAGCACCAATTACGCGGTCAACGATTTTCATCACCAGAAGAGGCTGTCGAGGAGTATGAAAAACACGTTTCAGAGGTCACCACAGAGGAGTGGCACAAAAGTTTTCAAAACTGGTTTCATCGAATGAAAAAGTGCATAGACGCCAAGGGAGATTATTTTGAAAAACAATAAATTAATTTTGTACCTTTAATAGTATTTTTTCATATTCATTCCGGAAACTTATAGTGCGCCCCACGTATTAAGATGTTTGGAGGTTTAATTCTATAAGCCTCTACGCCTTATGACGAATATATCCTCTGTATGGTACTCCATTCCTTATCCTAAAGTTTTCTGTCCGAATGTTATAATCCATAACAAGTTTGCTATAATCTTTTGTATCCATAATATTAAAATATCTGTAATTTTGATTTACCTAATTATCTTGAATCATCACACTTTTGTGCCATAATATGAATTGCTATAATAATTGAATTTTCTTATTTTGGATGCTACCTACAAAGTCGCATGTCCTAGGTTTTGTATTCTATAATATATAATAGTCCGAATGTTAATTTATAATCAGATTTTTAGCTTAAAACACTAGGTTAAAATTTGGTTTTATTCACAGAAAGGAATTGCTGTAAAACCGACTCCACGCAGTCTTGTCTGCCCTACCCCTAGACTGTAATTCCTACCCGCGTAGGCGTGGAGAGGCGAGGCGGCCGGCGAGCTGAGGAGCAAGTGGCTTGGAGCGTGCCGCCATAGCTGAGCTGGCCGACGATGTCGGCCAGCAAGCCGAAGCTTCGGTGACGAGTGAAAGCCATCTGCGACGATTAGCACGCCGGCCGTCTCGCCCCTCCACGCCTACGCGGGTAGGAATTACACAGGAGTCGTGACAGAAAGGATGCTTGTTGCATGTTGCTTGCTTGCTTGCTTGCATGCTGCATGTTTGTTTGAATGCTGGATAATTGCTTTATATTTGCATGAAAATTTCATAGCAAAGTATTTTAATACAAATTTGTTAAAAAAAATTGAAAGTATTAACATTATATAATATACTTGCTTGTTTCAATTAAGGATTTATTTACTACTTTAGAAAAGTGTATTATAACAAGTCGTGTATAGCAAACGAATTTATTGCCTTTTTTCGAATTAGGTTACGTGTTAATTATGAGTAACAAGTAATTATTACAAAAACAAAAATCTCTACTGCCTCTTTTTTTGTTTTTATTTTGGTATTTTTTTTGTATTTTTTTATTTTGATATACCCAGTGTCTGTCACAGTAAATACGAATCTAACGACACCTCTCAAGCTAAAATAAATCGAGCCGTTCAGGCTGCCGAGCGAGCCAAACAATTATACATACATACATTCATACAAAGATACATACATACAAACTTACATACATACTCTTGAAAAACATAACCCTCCTTCTGGCACAGTCGGGTAAAAATATTAGATATTTTGAATATTATGAATCATAATATTTATAGCAAAAAAGTTATAGCACGTTGTTTTTCGGGAAAACAACTTTTGGGCGCGTGATATAATTCGATATTATGTTTTTTTTTTTTTTTTATAATTTTATCCTCCAACGTAATCGGAGCCTATACTAGCATTGAGCCTGTTACATGCCAGTTCTCTCTATTATTCTTCTCGCACTTTCATGCCGCATACTATCCTTTCACTCTTCATCTTTTGTACCATAACGGGTGGGATGCCCGACTACAAATTACTAGCTATCTACTTTTTATTTTATTCATATTTTTCTTTTTCTAGGGAGGGGTATAAGTAAATGTTTTATTTATTATTTCTGCTTATGTTTACAATTCTTACACTTATATATAATATTATCATTTCTATGTTTTAACAATTCTTTTTTATTTTTCTTATCAAACATTTTATAGTTTCTACTACACAGTTTCTTATTACATATTTACTTATTTCTATACATATGGTGTCGGGTAATATATTCTAATATTAGGACATCATATCTTACTACCATGTCTTTTGTTTACAATGTTTACAAGTTTTTTACAATAGTTTAAGAATCTATCATTATTTTTACAGTTTATTAATTGTGATAAATTTTCTGTTGTTATTTTGCATTCTAACAGTTGTTCTGTTTCATACCTTATTGTACTAAAAGCGTTACACTCTGTTAGTATATGCGGGATAGTTTCCCTTATATCTGGACTACATATACAAGCTGGGCTGCTCTTACATTTAAATCTGAATAGATAGTCTGCGAGTCCGCCATGTCCAGTCAGTGCCTGTGTTGTCAGGTAAGTCGGTTCGAATCTTCGCACTGTTTTGTAGGCTGCTGAGGCTATAGGGAAAAATATTTTCGTGATCTTTGCTGTGTCTCCCTGACTATATCTTTTGTCCCATTCGCTAAGCGATGCCGTTCGCAGCATTCGTTTTACGAATGAGATTGGGCACAAGTCGTAATTGGGTTTTCTTTTTGAACCTACAGCGGCTTCCTTGGCCAGTTGGTCAGCTCTTTCGTTCCCTTCTAGTCCTGCGTCGATATTATGTTAGGGCTAGGCATCATTCGGACATATGATTATTATGGAAAAAAATATTATGAGATCCTAAATTATGGATAAAAATGTTTTAGGACAAAATAGTGAACCCCTCTCTATATCAAAATGACGACCATGATTCGACTACACGATACGCTCCTGGTAAGTACATATTAACTTCTGTTTTCCATTAGTCGAAACATGGAAAGTAAATAAGCCAAGACTTTATCTTAATAATTCAGGACTAAAAAACACTTTTCTTGGCTGGCAGTAATCTTACTTCTTTCTTGTTCTTTTACTTATATAGAGTAAAAGTTTCAGATTAAAAATATGTCTATTCATATCATCAAGGGGTGATTGAATTAGAATAATTTAATTTCAACACAATAGACGTAAAACAATAGGCTACTTACTAACTAAGATTATACAATACCACTAATTTGGAAAATAACTAGTTAGGTACTAAAATATATTAATGTTTGTAAATCTTCGAGTTTTTAATAACTTACAATAGACTAGCTTTATTGGAATTCATACCAGCTGACCTTAGTCTCAATAACGATGGGAATGAAGGCTTACAGAAAGTGCTTATTCATCAGATGGGCTCAGATTATATTTATGTTACTTGTGATACATACCGTTCCTATTATATCATAATTTATTTACATTATAAAGTGTTAAGGCAAGGTATGACCCTTTCAAGAACTCGCAGTAACGTTTACGTTCCGGCTTTTTATATGAGTGCCTACTCGTATACGGGACAATGCCGAGGTCTTTCAGTTGCACTTATATATAGTTATGAATTATGAAGAATTGCGTATTACCTACCATAGCTGGATTTAATTGTCTCGGTAGGTACTACTATTTTTATCCCGGGTTCGATCCCCGGTCAGGGCAAGTAGGAAAATGGCCTTTTTCAAAATGTCTTTGATCTCGGATGTTTATCTATATATGGATTTGTTGTAAAATATAGTGTCGTTGAGTTAGTATCCCATAACACAAGTCTCGAACTTACTTTGGGGCTAGCTCAATCAGTGTTATTTGTTTGTGTATATATATGTTTATAAAGATTAAAAATATACTATGTAAAGGTAATACACAACGTGGAAGGGGCATTCCCGTAATAAATCGAACCACGGGCTATATCTACTAGATCACTATAGTATATTAATATTAAAATAACAGTCAAAAAACGAAATGGAATTCCCGTACAAATTGCCCGGGCGGCTGGACATTTTTGTATGGATATACCATTTTGTTTTTTGACTGTTATTTTAATTTCATTATACTAAAATGATCTAGTATAGCCCGTGGTTCGATTAATTACGGGTAAGTTCCACTTTGTTTGTAATATTAAGTAGCTGAGTTTATAACTACATAATGAAACTAAAAAATATGTTTTAAAAATTGTATGCGTACCTATATGTATAAAGTATACCTAAAAACCTGGAATTTTACTATAAAAGTATAACCAAAAATCATTAACAGCACGAGGGAGCAGGCTGACACCGTCATTTGTGTGACATTATGGGCGGCGTCATAAAGAATGATAATTGCAAAAAATGCAATTACGACGCCAGATCATCGGATCATTGCATGGACTGAAAAGTGTAGCCTTGCCCGCTTTGCTGGAGGAGATCAAGGCAAGTATGTGATTGAAAACAGACCCTTCGTCACGCAGACTCCGGCTACGGTGCTAATTCTATTGTTTTAATTAAATCCCGCCGAAGGTCGCCACTTGTCTTACCGAATAGTCTCAATGTCAAGACCACAGCGGCTACGACTGTGGTTGTTAAACTTATCAATCAAACCATAGACCTACAATTTTTTTTACTACATAAATAGACAGAACTAGCAAAGTGAGACAAACAATACGTTAATGGTCGCCCTCACAAGAGCAATAGAGATAGCGGTTAGATTGACGTGTGACCAACTTTTGTATGAGTCGACTTCTAGAAACCAGACTTATATTGTGTCACAGGAAAATTGGATTTTTCTAATTGTAAACTGTGTTAATTCATAACTTTTTTTACTTTAGAAAGATTATATCGTGCAGGTTTATCGACGGTGATAAAACAGCAAACTTTAATCCTAATAAATACACTTTTAACAGGTAACTTTGCTAGACTCGTCCTTTACCTGTTAGTCAATATTTTCTTCGAAACTCCACCAAAAAACCATTTAAAATCATGCATTTTATATGGTTATTTAGAGAAAATACAATATTTATTAGTTATTAAAGGAATTCAGTAATATAGGTAGTGCATAAAATATAAAAGTATTTGATTTCGCTAGGGCTTGACTAATTATTGACGTCATTTTATGTCATGAAAATATATTATATGGATAACAAATCAATTGTACTGATTCGACCAAAATCAATTTAGTCGAATCAGTACACATCTTTTTAAGTTAAAACGTTTGCAGATTTTATATCGAGTTTCAGTTTTGGTTGGTAAAATTTATTTCCCAACATTTGTTACGGTCAATTTTATCAGCATAGCGCAACTCCGTAAAACATCGATATTAGTAGGAAGAAACGCGTAATAAGTTCTCAAATTGTAGTAAAAGTAATTAATGACTTATTATTTTTACAGATTTCCAATAAATGTAAATTGTAAAGAAAAATGGATAACCATCATCAATAGACCGGGTAGGACTCCCACAAAGATTTGTAATGTTTGCAGTAAACATTATGAACTAACGCGTTAAATACAAAGAAAGTAGATGCATGATCTAATCAAGGACTCTTTGCACATTACACGTTTTAATCAATGATTCCAACTTTTTTCGTACCTGCAAGTGTATATAATGTGTCAGATGGATAGTGAAAATTGAAAAAAAATAAGCTTCTTAAAAATTTAAAAGCGAAAGTTAAAATAAGTAAATAAAAGTATTTTACATTTTTAATATTAATCCATTTTCCACTTACGGGGGTCTACTAATATACATATTGACTTTTGGGCTTGGGCTAAGTCTACTCCGCTAGGGACAAAGAGATTAAAATGTTTTAGTATTTATTTATTATCATATATGTATTAACAAGAATATTAATTCATAATCAATATAAATTTTTCATCGATATCGACGAACTATATGTGTCGTGTAGTAGGTGCAACCCTTTTAAAGTCAGACATGACATTTTATTTCTGGTCTCATTTTACATTAAGCTAATTCTATCTTCTTACTTCTAAATCTATGAATCAAACAAATAAACATCTTTAATATTTTCATTAAAAAGTAAAAAAAAATATATAATTCCCTTGTCTATTATCTTATCAGACCAAACAATCGATAACATTAAAAAATTATTTACATGAGTGACATTTAGGTAAAAAATCCTTTTTATATTATGGTTGTAAAAATAATAGGGGAATAACAAGCTTACTCTATTTCTATCTATTTTTTTATTGTTAGTTAAATAATATTTCAATCACCTTCGCTTAAACGACTGTTTGTAAAAATTGTGAGACTATCGGAAAATAATCCGGCCAAGTGCGAGTTGCACTCGCGCATGACGGGTACCAAATCACCTTACCAAAATCTATTAAAAAATTACTTTTGTTGTTTAGAATCTTAAATATTTATTTTGTTCTGTTTAATATTTGTTGTTATAGCGGCAACAGCATCATCTGTGAAAATTTCAACTGTCTGTCTGTTCATGAGATACAGCCTGGTGACAGATAGACGGACAGACGGACAGCGGAGTCTTTTTAATAGGGTCCCGATTTTACCCTTCGGGTACGGAACCCTAAAAAACGAAAATAATGTTTTTAATGTTCATTTTGTAATAGATGATAACAAAGTTTTATAAATTAACTTAAAACTATTACGCCCTAAAGGATGTCCTAAACTGAATTTCGACAACATTTAACTCGCTGAACAAATTTTGTGACATTATTAATAGAAATAAATTCTTTTACTTAAATTTTAACTTTAATTGCATATCTTTTTCTCTCAACAAACTCTACTTTTCATTCTCTAACGAAATCCCCAATTTAAGTGCCCATGTTAAGCTGAGGTGGATTGAGTTTGGGAACCATTGTCACGACGTATTACTGGGGCGAGGTTTTCGCTCAAAAGTCGAGTCATGCACGTAGGTTTCTGGTGAACATTCAGGCTAAGGTCTTTCAGAGTCGTTTGATTGTCGCCCTCGTTCAAGGAAATTTGTGCCATCTTTTTACCCGACTTAGAAATCATGTCAAATATTGAAGTTTCTAAGAAATTAAATAATGCAGATATTTTTTAATTAACTACACAATATTTGCATAAAGATAAAACAACAACGACAATGTATTAAGTAGTTAATTAAAAATCTAATATTTCACAAAAACGAAATTTGATTTTACTCGATACACTGTTGTTTTGTTTTGTGACGCTTTCCTACATGTAAGTAGATACAATTAGATAGGTACTACAAAATCCATTGATTTTAGGAATCTCGATGATTTAGGAAAGTACATATTTAATTTGTGTGATCTATCTATTATTGACAAATAAAATATTATACATCAAAATAACATATCGATTAAGACCAGAACTAGTAACCAGAGCTTCAGCCTACGAGTATTTTCTAAATACAACGTGGAAGGGACATACCCGTAATAAATTGAACCACGGGCTATACTAGATCACTATACAAAAAATAAATTCGACATTTACATACAAATCGCCCGGGTGGCTGGACACTTTCGTATGGAAATGCCAATTTCTTTTTTGTTTGACGACCTCCGTGCGTAGAGGTCACCATGCTAGTCCGCCACCCAGAGGTTCTGGGTTCGATATTTAACAAACCTAAATGACGAGTTTTAAATAAATTACTTTTAGCTTCATTTTAATTTTATATAAATTGTTTGTCTTTTCTTACTCAAAAGTAATACCATACAATATTCAGAACTAACTGCTCAGTCTGTCAGCAAGGTATTGTAGGCATAATAATCGTAGCATGAGCAAGGTTTTAAACGTAATATCCTTGTAAATAACTACAATGACCGTAAGTAATAATTCTTTTATGCAAAGTTGTTTTTTTGTACGTAAGTTCATGGTCGTACACATTAATACTTAATACTTTTATTGTACCAACCTAATATAATATATGTAATTATAATAGGTAAAACTAACGGCCCACTACGACTTTTCACGCATATGTTTATAAATACTATATGAGGACACATTGCTACATCTACACTTATTGAACTAGCCTTAAAACTCGCCTATGAGTAGCGTATAGCCGGCGTGAATCAGAAACCCCACACCACAGTCAAAATATGTTTTCTAGCCGATTAGACTGTTCCGTGGGCGTATGAATAAAAAAATGTATTGAGCATTGACCAAAAATACCCATGAAATGTACACAAAATCAACTTTTCGTGTCTGAAATGATGATGAACCCTGATTATTCCCTATTTCTTATTTTATAAAAAAATGAAGAAAAGCTGTTTCTGTGTCCCTATGTTTTCTATTTGTAATATAATCTCGTCAAATTTGATGATGGAAAATCTTACCAATTTTTCAGGTTTATACTTATTTTTAATAATAAAATTATAAAAAACGAAAACATAGGGACATGCTTATGCTAGGGTATGTTAACGTTTATATGAAAATACGGCCAAACGATTTCCTCATATGCTGTAATAAGAGTTAGAGATTGTTAGATTACGCTTGGCTCGCCATGAGATCTAATAACTTTTTTAAAGTAAAAGCAATAGGTACCTACGTATACGTCTAGAGGGAATATTTCATGAAATTGGGTTTGGTCGGACTAATTGTTAATAATTTCTTTTTGTAAGTTACAAGAACAGTTTTGCCACCAATTCGCCCTATACTAACTTTAAACTCCTTTATAAAGGGGTTGAGAGGGCAATATGTACAAATTTCTGTTTGTATGTACAGTTATATATACTCATCCTAGCTTTCAAACCAAATTTCAGCGTTCTATGACTTCAAAAAGTACCCTAACAGTTTTGATGATCATCAGTGCGTGAGTAACGAACTAGAATACATTTAAAACTTGGCAAGTTTAATAACTACTCTTTAGAACTTGGAAGATTATTAATATTTGTATCTCCTTTTGAAATCGCGGATCTTTTTACCAAATAAACTTTGAACTTTGAACTTTGAACACGGTTTCTTGGGAGATTCGCGTGAGGATACAGATCCAATACGTAGAGGCCCTTTGGAGAAGTTGATGCTATGTAATAAATTATTTTGTGTCAATAAATAAATAAAATAAAAATAAATAAATGTGGCGCTCCCGCCAAAACCCATTTCTAGGTTTCGGCAGGAGAAAGATCTATTGCAAGAAAAAGGTAAAGGTGTATGAATTATGGAATGTGATTGGAATGGACTGATGCTGGGACACTGCAATATTAATTATAAGAAACATATCCAAAGAAATTGGAATTTGTAGCTGTAGGTACCCAAACCGAATTTCTAAGTATATTTTAGGTATATTTTAGTTACTTCCATAGTGTTATGTCCTATGGAATATTGCTATGGGGTAATGCAGCAGACATAAATACCATATTTGTTTTACAAAAACGCGCTGTTAGATCCATATATAAATTAGGTGCTAGAGAGTCTCAAAGGGAACTTTTTAAAGACATTAATATTTTGACTCTCCCTTCGCAATTCATCTATGCGAACATTATGTACGTGCGTCAAAATATACATTTATATAAGAAAAATAGTGATATTCATAGTATAAACACTAGAAATAAAAATAAATTAGCTATCTCAGCTTTTCGGTTGCAAAAAACAAAAAATCTTTTGTGGGTCTTGGCTTACGCCTCTATAATAAGATTCCAGATAATGTAGTAGCGTTACCATTATCTAAGTTTAATACTGCCATTAAAAATCATTTAATCAAAAATGCGTATTATCATGTAAATGACTATTTATCATCATCTGAATTCAATTCTTGGAAATAGATGACTGCAAATTTCAATTGTATTGTTTAAATATATAGTATAATGTATACCTAGCTAAAGTGTTAATATGTATTGTAACTGTAATATAGCCCATCAGGCTGGGTAGGGACCAATACTGAACTGGGTTTCTTTCGGCGTAATCTTCCCAGCAGTGGTCGTTCCGAAACGCTAGTAGTCTTTAGCTTTTGCACTAAAATAATATTTAAAAAAAAATGACCTTCAATAAGAGATAAATTTATCCTACATTGAATAAAAAATTTTGACTTTGACTTTGACTTTGACTTTGACTTTGACTTTGACTTTGACTTTGACTTTGACTTTTAAGGGTACAAAAATACAACCGTTGTATTTTTGTCGTATCGTTGTATTAAAACGACATATCATAGCGTGATATGGCAAGTTGAAATACGACGAAACGACAATTAGGTATTAGGTTAAAGATTTAGAATATACTATAAAGTATTTACAAGTCAGATGGACAAACAAATACAATAATTTAGCCTTGTTTCTAAAAAATTCTCAATTGAAAATATTATTGAAACGTTTTATTCTACTATAAACTCAAACTGTATTGGATGAACAAAAAGTAAATAATCTTTTAGCTTCTATAGGTACTAACGAGGTCAATTGGCAAAGTAAATCTAGATAGGTACTCGAAGAACAATGAATAGTACCTAACCTAACTACCTGTGCAATTATGTAGGTACTTTGACTGCTACTTTGTGGAATCGCGGGTCTATCAATAGCATATTAGCATTTTTTCCTCGGCGCTTAGTATTGTGATGATGACGCTTTCGGAATCTTAGGTCTGGCATTTTTTATGGAGATAACTAGATCAACCTTAACAATAGTTATGAATATACATTATGGACTTTTGAGACACGATCGATCTACTTGATTTATCAAACGTCTATCATGAGCACATTAAGACCACAGAATTGATTTATCGGACGTCTACTATTTATTACATCGCCAGTTACATACATTACTAGTAGTAGTAGTAATTAGAGGGACATCTTTTTTTTTAAATTAATAATTAGCAAACAAATTATACATATTAACTTACCATAAAACTGGTTTATTGGAACTCCATTGATTTTGTACTCAGACCAAGGATTACTGATCTGTGATTTTGTACCTGGTATAAAAGAAGTATGTTTAGGTATTGTACTATACAGAACATAAACCAGTATTCAACGAGTTCACAGACTATACTATTGAATTATAAATAATAGAGTCAAAAAACTACATACCTAATATTTTAAACAATTAAATTTATAACACCCATAGCGAATCCAAGGCTTCAACGAATTAATAATTAATACTTATGGTTCTGTTATTGATTGTTTGTTATATTTACAAAGCTGCCTAACAGAGGTACAGTCTGTCACATCACACTAATACTATAAAGGCAAGAATTTGTGTGTGTGTTTGTTACTTTTACACGCGCAAAAGACTGGACCAATATTAATGAAAAAAAAAATTATTATTTCATATTCTGGATTAACACATAGCTAGGCTACTTCTTATATATGTATACCGCGAGTAACACCGCAGGGCGCAGCTAGTACTTAATAAATAGTAGGTTCAAAAAAAATATTTATTTGAAACTAAGCTGAACTTTATAAACTACTTTTTAGTTTAACTTTTAGAAAATCTTTTTAGTTAGTAAAGCGACACCGGGCGTGGTCCACACTTGGATGGGTGACCACATGTGGCATAAAAACATTACTTAGGACTTAAAAGACGTTGTTCCCGGCTGTCATCATTGTATGGCAGTCGTCAAGCTATGTCAGATGCTTTGAGGCACTTTGAAAAAACTGACTAGTGATTTCCACCACTTACACACATGAAAAGCAAAGCGAGCAACTGAAATAACTGGAGTAAATAATTTTTGTTTATTTAGCTTTGCGACTGTCACTGGTAATAGAAGTTCTTTTTTTGCTTTGAAAATGAATGATCTCGAACCGGTTTGTCAAAGTAAGTTCCAACACTTTTTATAAAGTAGGTACGTAATTCAACTTAACTTATAGCAAACTCGTATATACAATATGTTACAAAAACCCTGTCCGATCCTTGTAGGAGCAACTCAGACCGTCAATATGAACAACTTTTCCTATGGGACCAATGCTTAAAACTCGAAAAAAATCGACGTTTTCATACAAAAGTGTTCGGCCGGCGCGGCAACTTGTATGAAAATTTCGATTTTTTTTCGTGTTCCAAGCATTGTAGCCATTGGAAAAGTTGTTCATATAGTCGGTCTGAGTTGCTCCTATAAGGATCGGACAGGGTTTTTGTTACATATTGTATATTACCTGGAATAGAATAAGTTTCATTATTTTTTTCTGCTCAAATATTTACAGTAAGTATTAAATTAAATAAAAAGGATAAAAATTTTACCATTAGCTTCACGTGACGTGTGGTTTGCTATCAATCAAGACTTTTTGTAAATTATGCATAAATGTCCCACTGCTGGGAAAAGGCCGGCCCTCTTTCAATCACAAATATTTATTTAAATTTAATTTATAAAATTCAATGTCATGTATGTACAGTCAGTCAACGAGATACCTGGGCCGGCCCTCTACCTTTATCTTAAATATTCTCCTAAACTCAAAATATAATACTAACATGAAAATGTATGTTCAAAGAGATTTAAAATCTTTTGAATTATTACTAGACATTTGGTATATTTTTTCATTAAAACTTGGGTCAACAACTGATTTTTATTAACCCAGACGCAAAAATCAGTCTGTCTGTGACATCGTTACTGCTGATGTGATATTGACGTAGTTTTTGTTCAAAACGTTTTTATCTTTTTAAGGTTCCGTACCCAAAGGATAAAAACGGGACCCTATTACTAAGGCTCCGCTATCCGTCCGTCTGTCTGTCTGTCACCAGGCTGTATCTCATGAACTGTAATAGCTATACAGTTGAAATTTTGACGGATGATTCATTTCTGTTGCTGCTATAACGACAAATACTTAAAACAGAATAAAATAAATATTTAAGTGGTTCCAATACAACCAACGTGATTTTTAATAGATAATGGTACGGAATCCTTAACGCGCAAGTCCGACTTCACTTAGCCGGTTTTATTCTCTGTTCCAAGCAATCTGATGCATTTGCATTTTTATTTCATCTAATATTCCAAAGTTATAAATCCAATTCCAAATTTAATACCTACGTATAAATATTTTGCCTATAAGTGTCTTTTATTGATTCCACCCTGTATACATTGTGTGGTTACATTCATTACATACAGTTATGCCCTCATTATATAGTGTATTATGGTAATAAAATCTATAAATCAGTACGATTCATTGATTCCAATTAAATTTAATTGTGGGAAATATATAATTATTGTCTAATTTATTTAAATTACGTACTTCTGTACAAGTAAATAGTTAAACATACTTAGGTAATACGTACCCGTACAATTTTATTTAATTTACAAAACAAAAACAGAACAACAGATTTTGCATTGTTTATATAATATTTGGCTTCATGAAATAATGACAAGGCCTTTGTCCAGCAGTGGGACATATCAATAAGCTGTTAAAATAAAACACTCTAGTCTTTATACTTCCCCAAACATATGTATATCTATGTAATATTGCAATAATTGAGTTACTGGGTACGTAGTTAATTAGGCAAAGTCTTATTTTGCACAAAATTAAATTTAAATATGATGATAAATTTAGTAACAAAAAAAACATGAATTTTGGTTGAACATACCCATTGACATTGATACGTTTATCAAGGAGAAAATTAATGTGATGGAAGTTATTCATAGTGTACCCATCTAACCATAAATTTACAATAATATAAACAAGTTTTTTTTTTTTACATAAATAAATAAATATATATAGACAGATAACACCGATTGAGCTAGCCCCAAAGTAAGTTCAAAACTTGTGTTGTGGAATATTAACTCAACGATACTATATTTTAAAACAAAAACATATATAGATAAACATCCAAGACCCAGGACAATTTGAAAAAGGTCATTTTCCAACTTGCCTGACCGGGGATCGAACCCGGGACCTCTGGGTAGCGGACTAGCATGGTGACCACTACGCTACGGAGGTCGTCATAGTGAAAAGTTAAGTTTCAAGATGTTAGTTTGATCACGTAAATGGGATAGAATATATAGGTAAGTATAAAGTTAACCTAAATGTTTAGAGCAACTTAAGTAAGAAGGTAAAAAGCAGGCTATGCATGTGTTAAGTGTTACCTACTTGTGTGAAATAAAAAATATTGTACCGATAAGTAAAGAATTGAATAATTTAATGAGTTACAGTTATAATATACTTAGGTAATTTTCTAGGACTGAAAAAATTACGAGTAATATACGATTTAATACATTTCTCTTAAACCCAAAATAGTAATAACATGAAATGTATAATAAGGAAGAATGAAGTATTTCTAAATATATATTACATGTTAATATTAGAGAAAATTCAGGATAAAGGTAGGGGGCTGGTTCAAGTATCTCGTTGACTGACTGTACTAGACGTCTACGTAAAATGTTTTTTCATTAAAACTTGGGTAAACAGCTGATTTATTTACCCAAACGCAAAAATCAGTATATCTGTCTGTGAAATCGTAAACTGTTGATGTGTATATTGATAGGTATAGTTTTTGTCCCGGACCCTGTCTGTCTGTCCGTCTGGCCGTCTGTCTGTCTGTCACCAAGCTATATCTCATGAGCCGTGATTGCTAGGCGGTTGAAATTTTCACTGATGATGTAATTAGTATTTGTTGCAGCCATATCAACAAATACTAAAAATAGGATGAGTAGTAAAATAACTTTTCAATTACCCATCGAGATTATTATAAGTAAATTTAACATAAAAAACCAATTACATTCTCACTCTAAGACCCGTTTTTCTGTCGATTTATATACTTATAATTATTGTTTTAGAAAATAAATATTCTTCTTAAGATACTCATATTTTCTTTGGCTCATGTTGCGTAGGTATGGGCGCAGAAAATAGTGACGCTCAACACCATAGATATAAACAAAAGAAAAATACTTTTCACACCTTAATAATAAACACACAAACTTATTATTTTTCATATAAATAGTTTTATATATTTTTTGTACAATTTTGTCACACAATTAGGCTCACAGGTATTTGATAACTTTTCTTCCTTACGTCTCACTTTTCTTCATTTATTAAACTCATAACACCAAAAAGTCTTCCAACAGTTGGTATCGCTGACAATTATTAGTTACACTTTCGATACATACTCGTTATTAGACGATTAATGATCATCTTTTTTAGTTTAATGACAATCCACGGTCTAAGTTTAAAACCAGCACTAAAATACAAAATTACTTACCTCAATCATCTTTTATCATCAAAAACTAATCTGAAAAAAATATTTTCAGGCTTATAAGTGTAGTAAATTATTTTAAAACATGACATAAATCCTATTAATATAATTTTGACTACGCAAATCGTCAAAGTTGCAGTCAAAGTTGTCAACAATGTGGCATTCTGTTTTGGTACTGTAAAAACTTTGTCAAATAAATGACCCAATTTAGTAATCAAGAAGTAACTATGAAAACTAAAGTAGGTTTGACACACACAACATTAAACGTAGTTATAAACAGATTTGTTGATATATAAAAAGAGGACCTACTATTTTTATTTGCTTTATAAAATCCCTATTAATACCTCAGTAAACAATATGAAAGAATTTATAAAATATCTTAATCTAAGATTATGTTATGCCAGTCATGGAACAATTGTGGAATATTTTAAAACAGCTACCACAGAGTTTCTGGTCGCCTGTTCTCTGTGATGGTACAGCTTTTCCGATGCGGTGGTAAAATCTTTCATGATATATTCATTTAGAGCTATAAATAGCAATAGCCTTAATGAATAAATATTTTAAAACTCTTGGATCTTTATTTGCTATTCCTTCCCAAGCCATGAAGACTTGTGAAATGTCTAGACTCCAATAACATTGGAGTCTGACACTAGGATAAAAAAAAGACAATAATCCTATGATTTGTCTGTACTGACAAATCATAAACATAAATATTTCACAAAAATACCCTCAAGATATGTTCCGGCTACTGATGATACGTGATCAATCAAACGTTTCCAGGAACGAGAGGTGTTAAAGTGTGACAGACAACCTTCGAGAGGGGCAGTGGTTCCAGACCGTGCATTCTGGCGTAATACTGGCATTGGTGTCGACATTTCAGGAAATATTTACCGCCGACCTTCGGAGGAAAATCCGCGAGCCGAGTTTAGTTTGCGAGCTTTGCTCACGGTTCTTTGTGTGGTTTATTTATAGGAGAGGAATGAGCATAAACATATTTTATGTTGTGGAATGGGCTCATTTAAATGGGTTTCTCCAGAAACTAAGATCTTAGCTGGAGATCTAAAAAAGGTGTAAAAAGATTTTTTCAGGGTCCGCCACGTGAATGTAACTCTCCTTAGGTTTCTGACTACCATAATAATATATTCTATAGTAACTACCATACACTATAAAATTAACCATCAAGTATGTTTAGTTGCAAATGGTAGTTTTGTTTCCCCTACCCAAGGACCTCATTGTTTAGGCTTAGCTTAGGGATACCACTGCCGATGTCTTCTTTGTGTCTGTTTCTAAAGTCGTTTACGTCGGGGAATCATTCAGAATTCCAGGTTTTGCCATGGTATTATTACTAAAAAATAAAATCATTTGAATATGTTTTAAGAAGATTTGATCTGTATGGCCTTGCAAATCATTTAAATAAAGCAGGCTGTCGAGTTTGTATGTAGCTTTGAATTTTTTTTTATAGCAATAAATACAGCCTCACTTGGTCTTCCTAGGCTCCTACAATTAATTGAGATCTGCTTGATTAAGCATGATATAACTCCAGAACAACTATTTTTAGACAGTTTCCGCTTCTAATCCACTTTTAGTCAAACTGCAATAATTAATTAGCAACACAACATTTTTTCATAGTTACCTATTAGCGTAGAGTAAATTCTGAGTAGTCACTTCAAGGTAAAAGCTATTGAACTTCTGCATCAGTGTCGCTACAAATGTCGTCAGAATCTATTTAATTTTTACGAAACATTACATATAAAAAAACAAGAAAACAACAACTAACAATAAGTATTACCTAGACTGTGTTTTTATTTTTACAGACAAGGACCGATCAGTTCATTCGAGTTAAAATAACATAAACATCTATTTTTGTGTCTAAATATATTTTTTTATGTTTTTTACTTATGCATACCAACAGACTGAATCATAAAATATGTAGTTTATGTATATTTTTCGAGTAAGATTACGTTTAAAAGCGTGATATTTAGTGTACGAATCCATTTCGTCGTTGTTCCTGATTCCTCTCCACATGCGTGTTTGATAATTCACGTATTTACTAAATACTTGAATTAACAAACACGCATGTGTTCATATTTCGATGTCCTGTCCATTTTCATGGTCTAGATATTCAAATTATTCTTAGTTTACATCCTATATGATGGTGACTCGAAATATCTGACACCAGTATATAGGTCACTTATAATAATCGAAAAACAACCAACATTAGGCAGTGTTTCTGGGTAGATCGTCAAATCGCGGTGGATTGGATAATTACTTATACCTAACGAAAACCTTCTTATTTCTTATATTGATTATTGTGAACGATCTCATTACTCCTTGCGTGAATACCGAACGGTTTATTTATTATCGGCAACACGGACCTTCACCGCTTTAGGAAGGAAGTCTGATCAAGATACAGCGGCGGTAGTGTTAAACTACGATTCGTATCGTTTCCAGTCTCTTAACTCGCCTTTAATGTTTTTCTCATTTCGAGGTCTAATTGTTTTTAAATGGGTTAGGTAAATGTATTATGTGATAAATGGGTCTTGAGGTAGTTAGGTAGCTATCTACTTAATTAGATAGTCTAAGATAGACATAACAGTTATTGTGATCAAAGCATTTAACGTTTATAAAGAATCTTGACTTTGACTTAACTTTTTTAATACCCGTCAACTTTCTAATTTTTATCAACGATTTGGAATATACGAGCAGTGCAAATTTTTATGTAGGTAGGTAGGTATAACGTTTATAACAGTTTTTTTATATAAAGTAGAGTTTATGTGTGATAAATATAAAAAAAATACCTACACAGGAAGTAACGAAGACATGCAAATCATAAGAAAAAAGACGTAGGTAACTACGTCACGAACTCTCAAAGATAAGACATGGAATTATTAATACGAGACTTCGATTAAGTAATATTGCTTAGTGCTTGGTGATTATAATATCGAGTTTTCCGAGTTTGTTAGGGTACCAAATTGTATAAAAATGAAAAAGAAAATCAAATTGTCATGCGTTAACTGGTATACACTAACAACCTGTAAACATAGATAAAATGTAAGTATCCAGTTTGAGTAGTCAAGTGCAAGCGTAGCCGGGAGAAGACCATAGTGCAACAATTTAGAGGTACACCTATAGGGGGAAAGGGGGTATCAACTCAAAAGGAAGTAAACATACAAATCATTGAGAACAACTTTGGCTATGGGACCATACATGAAATCGTACATCTGAAGCTCCATACATTTTTGGTACGGTAGGTATTTAATTTTGTATGGAGGTGAAGATTTTTTTTACGATTTCACGAATGGTCCCATAGTAAAAGTTGTTCACATTTGTTGATTTATATTATTTTAATTGCAAAAATCAATCTTTATTTTTGTATTATATCTGGCAATCTTTTATTGCTGGCAACACCCACTTATGTCATCCTTCTTCTCTCTTGCATTGTGATAGGGGTCAGACATACTAGTTCCAAGTCAAAGTTAAAACAATATATTATTCATGCTTTACCAGTTAAATAGTATTTTAATTTAGCCCAAACCGAACAGATATTCCAACAACATGATTAGTATGTTGTCTCCCTTTCGGGTTGATACCGCCTTTCCGATACACGTACCATATATAAGATCTAACAAAATAAACTGAAACCATTTTAAGGATGAATTCAGTTCACGATACTGAACAACTTTCGTGAAGGAACATGTATCGAAATATGAAAAGTAATTTGAGGCTACCCCTACAAGTTCACCGATCCGCTGATCCAAATTTGTATGGAAAGCAAAAAAATATTTTTCGATACAATGTTCCTTGGGGAAAGTTGTTCACTATCACGGACTGAATTCACCCTTAAAATGGTTTCAGTAGATTTTGTTAGACCTTATATATATGTAGCGCATAGGGTTGGGATGCATCTGGATTTTCCCGATATTTTATTTGACGTCAAGACTCCTGACAGTACTCCGCAGTTACAAAGCGTGTTACATAACTTGACTATTGTATACATGTAGGTATATATTATGAACGAAGTGATAAACTGGAGTAATTTTCATAATGCCAAGCAACATGAATAATACCAAGCTGTATAAATTTGGGCGAAGTTATAAAAATATGATTAGTAATCATAATCAATTTTAAATTTAAGAATTTACGAATTTAAGAATTTTTTTTTTATGATTATTATTTTAAAAATTAATCAGCCAGTACTGAGTTAATTTGTTGGCAGTACTTATTTTAATTGAATATTTTAGTCTTCCCGAACCCCGAGTGGCAGCCCTAGTGATGGTGGTGACAGGGGTTTGAGTGCCTTTCTAGATTTCATGACACATTCATCATGCCAGGTTGAGGATAATGACAGCCTCACTATTTCAGATTGTACGAGGTAAATCTAAGTTGGTAGGTACGGTATGCTTCAAAAATGAAGTCATGATTTTTCATATAACTAGTATAAGAAACATTTTTTTTATATAGTACTAATTTTCCTTTTACTATAAAAATATTAAATCTTATAAACATTTACTTAAATAAAAGTGTTATATATAGTAATATAATTAAAAGAAATCTCTGTGAGCGCATGTATCATCAAACAATTTATGACTTTGTATGCCTAACGGCGCAACACAGTGATACTTGAATTTATGTACCTAACTTCCATTGTACCTGTGATTGACAAAATAAATGATATTATAAGAAATTATGACTCGATTTTTGAAGCCTGACTGTACGTAAGTAAGTTTTTAACGTCTAAAATCTTGTTAGCTACCAAAGGAGGAAAATACATTACCTCATCAAATAGATCAGTAGCAAAAGTTTAAGCATGTCTATGGGAAAGTGTAGGTAGTAAGTTAGGTGGGTACCTACTTATACCTACTTACTTAGAAATTGAAAATAGAAACTTCCAATGATGTCACTTAAAGTACGGAGGCCATCCACATACAGGGTTTATCAAATTATACTAAAACTACGAGGTTTTAAGGGTTAATTTAGACAATGATACTGAAAAACATTCCTCAAAGAACGTGTATCGAAATATGAAATGGTAGATTGTGCTACGTGGGGATAAGGTAATATTTTGAAGACGAGGGCGCTACTTTGAATCCGGAGCGAAACGAAGGATTTCACAGTTGAATCACGAGCGTAGCGAGTGATTCTACGGTGGAATCCTGAGTGAAGCGAGGGATTCATATATATCTACTTTTCATCTCTACTTTTCATCTCCATCTATGAGAAAAACTAGCAAATACAAAACAGAATATAAAGAAATGTAGAATACCCACAATATTTAATCAGACTTCATCCGTCAATTTAATACTAACCTGTGTTTGGTGTCGTTTTCGTACAATAAAAACTAAGAAATATTTTTTTGAAAACCACCAACTTACAATAAAATATTCAATCATAACTTTGTTTGTGTGGTCCTTCATATCTTTTTATTGTTATAAGTAAACTTGATACCTATTCACTATCGGCTTAAACTAACGAAAAAGTATTCACATTTACACAAATAATTACATATCAAATACAAATAACCCAAAACGGCTGCAATTACTTGAAACAAAGAGAAAAATTGCGCTTTTTTAATTATACTTAGATATTTCTTTTTCCGAAGCGAAGAACATAAAAATATTTACCTACATTAATCCATGTCGACGACGATATGTATTCCAAATTTAAAAAATCACGACGTCTGTGCTATTTATTTTTGATTAAAAAAAATATCTTTTTTTTTGCTGGACTGCCAACATCATTTTTGATTCTACATAGATTATACTCGTGTTCAGTGTTCAAATTGGTTTTAATCCCTAGAGATTTTCTTTTTAACTGTTTTAGTCCCGAGAGAATAATCAGTAACTTTAGCTCCAAATGTTTTGGGATGAAAACATCTTTTTTTGAGTAGATGAGATAAAAAATATTTTTTAGCCTCCCGTATAAGTACTTAGGTAGAAAAATATTTTTCATTGTTTATTAATGTTCATAAAATAGTTTATTGCCTTATTTACGACTAAACGATTAATTTTAAATAATAGCCCCACTGCACTTAATCATTTCCATTATCAGACGCAATATGGTTTCTCCTACCTAGTTAGCCCATCAACAACTAAGTATACCTACCTAGGAACCTATTAGCTAGATACAATACAACCTAAGTATGCCTGTTCACCTAAGAGTTGAATTATAGAATCTCTCAGATTTTAGAAATTGGGTAACCGATTCTGGTAGAACCTCTCTTAACTAGAAAGTTGCATATCTCGTGCGTTTTGCAGTTAAGGCATGGGAAAACAAAGCATTGTTGTTATTCTTACATCGCTAATAAAACATAATGATTTTTTAACTGGCGACATCTATTAGTGGTCTAATCAAATGTCATGTTTTCATTAAACTACTAACAGATGTCGCTAGTAGCAAGATGATTAATACTTTATATAATTTTAGCTAGATGCCGCTATTTTCTTTCCAGTCAACTTCATCTACGTTTTTACACTTTGCACTTAGTTAACATTTTAAATTATTCATTCAAAGCAGTTTTTGGTAAAATATTTGATCTATAAAATCACAATGGTTTCAATAAATTTAGTATGCGATGTATTAATTACTCACATGTAATGGTATTATAAATTGTCAATAGATGGCGCTAGTAGAATGCATGTCGCTGTAGACATTCTATAGCCAAAGGTATATAGGTAGGTAGGTATAGTTTTATATTTTTGTGTTTTTGGTAAACACCAAACGAAGCAACATTCAATATTTAGATTGTATTTAAATGTGTGTGTCTATTATAAAAATGTGAGGGTGAAAAGTTATCTAAAACTTGGTAGTATGAAGAAACTTACGTATAAGTTCCAATTAACTCAACGAGAAATATTATTATGATATAATACGACGGCTATGGGTATGTACCTATCAAATAATTTATACTAAGTAAATAATTATTTAGGTTGCTTACGGAAATTTTTAATTTAATAAGATTAAAATGTTTGTGAATAAGAATGAATTGGTAGTTGCAATGGTATGCAAGTTAAGTATTTATTTGGGTGCAGTGTCGGGGTGAATGACCTCGGCCTATCCTAAAATGCGGGTTTATGGGGCGAGCCGGCGCGCGGTGCACTGCGTTGCCATGGTTTCCAACGGGAACGGGAATAGGAATAGATAGATACCTTGATGGAAGATATAGATCGATGGCATTGGATATATCTTGTAGGTACCTACCTGAGGTAACGCTTCTCTCTAATAACTACCTTACACAAAATAAAATACCTTGTATACTTACTTAAATACTGAAAATATCAATAAACCAGAATATTGGAGAGTGAAATATTACAAGTAGAGCTAAAATGTAGGTACAATGGTTTGAGTTTAATTTTATGATATATATGTGACTTTAAATCCCAGGGGAAAAATTAGAAAAATTAAATTAAGTAAGTACAGTATTGCTTAATTTTAATATTTACAAAAACACATACTAAAAATTTAAGCGAAAACGTATTGGCTCTACATTTTTTCTTCTAGCCTTCTTGTCATTTAAAGCAACATAGCAAAGCGTAAAAAAATACCTACTTACACAATATTTTAATGATAAGTATTATTGTAAAATTAATGTGAAGCTGTAGGTACGATTAGGTCCGTCCACTGAAAATCGTCAACACATAACGGCCCACGAAAGCTCTAGTATTGTTAATGTGCATTATTATATTAGCGTGAATTAACGGGTTCTTCAAGTAGTGTCTCACGTTAGTTTTTTTTTAAAGGTTAAGGGCGTCCAATAGACATAGACATTTCCAGATTATTCTGCAAATGTTGACGTCCATCGGAGCACAATTAATGTAGTTAATTAATGTACTGCCAGAAACGCAGACACTATAAAAAATAGTTCACGCTTTTGTACGCGCAAAAGTGTCTTACCACCGCAATCACCAACCGGCCCAACGTCTTCAGTACTAATTTCTATTCTTTACCAACGTGTTTATTATATTCAACACGTTAAATTATAGTCACACACATTATATAAAGGAATACCAAAATAAATAGTCCTTGATTGGTAAAGGCTTTTAGTCCAGCAGAGTGTGTAACAAGCTGTTAGAGAAAAAGATAAATATTTTATGTGTCGGTTTGCTCGCAATGATTAGTGGTTCTAACTACCCAGCTATAAGGACACAATTTCACCATTTCAGTGGCCTGACATGGCTGAGGCGACGGGTCGCACCGGGGTGATCCGCAGCACGCGCGACTACGTACCGACCGTGGCGTCGCCCGCGCCGGGCTCACCCGACGACGCCGAGGAGTCCAGGGTGGTGACGTCGCCCATATCCACCATATCCGGTGACGATGACTCTCCGACCACGACCATCTCCAGGTATTTATTATCTTCTTGCTCGTCTTCCATGGTGATCTGTCTTAATGTCCAAAAATGGCTGATGCGAGGAATCGCACCCCCGGGTGGATCAGCAACACGCGCGAGTACGTGGCGTCGCCCGCGCTGAAGTGTCAGGATTGTGACATCGCCTATATCCGGTGAAAATGACTCTCCGACCATGTCCATCTCTAGGTATGTTTGTATAGGGTATAATTATAGTTATTACATATAAATATGTATAGGTACTTACCTGTTCCGTGCGTCAACTCATGAACGGGTGCTGCACGGAGGGACTGGTCAGCTCGGCTTCGCTATTTTGACTACTTAGTATTTTTTTATTCGCAAGCAAAACATGTTATAATCAACATTGTATTATATTATAAGTATTTATTAATTTAAACAACCAATACTGTGAAAATGAGTTTCTTTCAGCGTCTCTTTTTAGCAATTTTTTACAAAGCGCTGATATCGGTAGCTATTATATAAAAACCAATTATATTTTAATATTCACTACGCGTACCTACTGTAAATTATACTTATTGACGTGTAGGCTCTAGATAACCCTTCAAACCATTATATCTACTACTGTTTACAGTTTAAAGTGAGAACGTGAAGCTTTTCTACGCACATACGCCTAAAGTGGCCGTTTTTCGCAATTGTGCGTAGAAAAGCTTCACATTCCCACTTTAAACTGTAAACAGTACTCTTAGTTCATAAATAGTTTGAAGGGTTATCTAGAGCTTGGTCAAGATTTGAATGATGTCTTCGTTTCCTATCATTTGATTTATTTCAAATGGAGGCAGCACTGGACCCCGGATAATTCAGGTATAATTACTGAATAAACGTTTAAATTTTGATATTTTGAACAGGTACCTTATCTTTGCTTTCTTTTATGGATGCTTTCTAAATACTGATCTAGGCAGACCAAACCTAAATATCATCGTAAAAAAAGAACACTTCATATTTTCGCTCGATCAGCTCCTGCGAGCTGCATGTGAAGAGAAATAGCTTATTATTTCATACTACTTTTTCGGTCCCAGAACTGACAAACTCGCACATTGCATGTTAAGACGGAAATCTAAACTCTACTTGCAGGTGAAGTTGAAGTATTGGAAATTAACTCCGATGCACGACGCACCTCGTTACTATTTCAGTAAAACAATAGTGTTGTGGCGCTAACACTAAACAAGTCCGCAAATTATACTGTTCTAGCGAGCACATAGCTGCGATCATGTTGTAGACGGGCAATGACCAGCACCTACGTGACGATCTCCGTGGCGTAGTGGTCACCATGCTAGTCCGTCACCCAGAGGTCCCGGGTTCGATCCCCCGTCAGGACAAGTTGGAAAATGGTCTTTTTCAAATTGTCCTGGGTCTTGGATGGTTATCTATAATATTTATAATATGTTATAAAATATAGTATCGTTGAGTTAGTATCCCATAACGCCAGTCTCGAACTTACTTTGGGGCTGGCTCAATCAGTGTAATTTGTCCCTATATATTTATTTATTTTATTTATTTACGTAGGTACATACGAATTACCCTTACGAGTAGGGTTGCCTAGGGTTTTCTAAAATTTGGAAACCAGTACAAGGCGCGTGAAAACCCCGGATTTTAGAGCCCAGAACCGGGACATGTTAAAAGGTTTTTTAAACATAGTCAATGTAATAAAAAACCGTTGAAATGTCATAAATCACTTTTTTTTTCATACCTTAAAATTACATTTTGTAATCTTTTTTCATAATTTTAAATGTACCTAACAAAACAGAACTTTATTACAGATTGTTACAAAAAAATGTATTGTTAAAATAAAAAGCAAATTATTGATATACTCTGTAATAAAAACAAAACCTTATTAAATCTAACAAAATTTAATTAAAATTTTAAACAAATTCTTAATTACCTAACATCATATGAACTAACGGGCGGCGTGGCGTGCGGGGCACAGTGCGCGTGTCGCGGGCGCGGGCTGGGTGGCCCAAGACTATTTAGATTTTTTTTTAGACCCGGACGAAATGTCGAAAAAAGCCGGACTACAAATGAAACCCCGCCCGGACGCTCCCCGGATGCCCTTTAGACCAGGACAAGAAACCCGGGGAAACCCGGATGGAGGGCAACCCTACTTACGAGGCAAGTAGAGTCTAGGGCTAGGGCTGTACCTAAAGATACCTACCTATTTGTGGGCCTACCCGATTTTTCCAAATTAGTATTTAGTAAATCACCTATATTATAGGCTATTTGTTGCTCTTTGTTAAAAGGTAAACTAGGGCGATAAAATAAATATATATGTTTTTTTAATCTAATTTGTTTCTTTATTTTTCTTTTCTATGGTTAGTTGTGACTAATCACGTCGTGATAAAATATAATTTATTACTTACTATGTAAACAAGCGAGATTAATAAAATAAATTACAGCCAGTTAAATTACTTACGAGTACATAAATGACGTCGTATGTCGTCCAATGAATTAATTATCGGGAGCTCTGACGATTTTAAGGCTGTCCAACCACACGCTAGCTGCGGTCGAGAACGAAGCTTGTTTGAAGTTATTAGGCCAACTAAAAAAAGTTGATATTAGATGTTTCCCGTAACTCTTACCTGCGACTTTGTTCGCGCGCATCCCCCGGACTAGAGTAGAGATGTGACATTGGAAATATTTCAAATTTACGGGAATATTCCCATTGAAAATTTACGGGATCGTCCTCAATATTTCCGTAAATATTCCACGATTGTCAATTTTTACACGAATATTGCTTAAGTTTCCGAAATTTCCGGGAACGGCACTTCACTCCTGGGCACCTTATCCTGGTGCAAAAGTTGTGGCTTTATCGCTGTTCGTACAGTGCGTTGTCACCCTTATCCCGTCAGTGTTTTCATTTTCATGCAACTTTGTAGAGAAATGTTTACCTATATTTAATTAAACTGCGAGTCACCTTGGGGCAACTTTGGGGTCATAATTTTCTTGTTGATATGTCTCTTTGTGGGGTTATCTTGAATGTCATATAACTGCTCATTGGACTTATTAGCTCGTGGTAACTAAGTATTTGAACATATATCTAAACATAGAAATTATCCTATCCTAAGCGTAAGAGAGGAATAATTCATCTGAAAAACGCCTTTGCAGTAAGCTTCTTTAATGTGCGTTTCTATCTACATACAAGTATAACTTAAAAAAAAAAGTCACCATAGTTTCTTTATTTTTTCTTTATAGTTTTAGTATACTAGTTCTTATGATCTCATTAACAATTGCGAAAAACGGCCACTTTAGGCGTATGTGCGTAGAAAAGCTTCATGTTCTCACTTTAAACTGTAAACAATAGTTCATAAAATAGTCTGAAGGGTTATCTAGGGTCTGATCAAGAGTAAATTTCAAATGAAATCTCCGTTTCCTATCTATAGATTTATTTCAAATGGGGGCAGCACTGGACCCCGGAAAATTCAGGTAGCCCCTTAAGCTAGTAATCCGCTAAATTAGTAGTGTCCAACAAATACAATCAGATATTTTTTTCTTAATGTGAAAACCAAAGGATTCTATGGGATTTGTATGAAATACTACTTCATTAACGGAGACATCATAACTTTTTGAAGTCATATAAAGCTTTTAACCCTTTCACCGCGTACGTCGGATTTATCCGACAAACATCTACGTGCCCATTCCTCGAGCGCGAAAAAGAACGCTCGTATTGCACATAACTTAAGTATCCGCATCCCTTTTTGGTTGTAGGTATTTATTTTTGATTCAATATCCCTCGCGCTGGGGGCACGGCAACTGATATAAAGTTTCGCTGTAAAAGGGTTAATATAAGTTTTCTGCATTAATTTTAAACCCACGTTAAAAATGGATATGATCAATGACGTGACTTTTATTTTCCAAATACTTACTTTTTACCGAGGGTTTTGACTATCCTATTGGAATAAGTATACAAGCAACTTGCTTTTATCTACTCAGTTCTAAGGGAATAGACAAAAGTGTGAATCATGTCGATATTTTGTTTATATGTTTCCATACATATTCATTACATTAGGAAATAAATGGTTTTGTAAGTGCAAACTTTTAATTAAAAAAAAAACATACAATTACATGTAGCTTCCATAGTTGGAATTGGAAAGGCCCATCCTTGTTTATGTCAATTTTCTTAACATTTGCGCATAACATTCTACTTATACACTAAATATAGTTGTGATGTGACCCCGTACACCAAGTACTACAACAGCATTAATTCCCAGAGAGGATTTGCTTTATGCTTTAAGAGAAGGGCGCTCCCGCAAAAGCTCTCAGGCCTACCCTTGCAACGCCCACCGTTTGTCGATCAACTATCTAAAAAAATAATCTATAAAATGTATTAAATCTTTATTGACCACCATGATACAAAGCTCTACCAGTCAGCATTTACGAATAAAAGAAACAAAATTTATATTTTACTATACTACGAAATAAACATTTTTATAGCAGAACTTTCCAATTTCTGCAAAAGCTTGGCTTATTATACTAAACAACGAACGTGTTAAACTAAATTTATAGATTATTACTTGTTCAGATTACTTATACATATTCCGCTTTCTTTTTATGACAAGATATTTTTCAGAACTAAAAACCGACTTCAACGTCAAATTAAACAACCGATTTTAATAAAATGTATATGGGACCATCTTTCAAACAAAAAAAGAATTGGCAAAATTGGTCCAGAGTCGGTTAAAATAATGGTAAGTATTTTTACATTTAACAAATTAATAAAATGTAGAGTCGTTCATATTTTCTTTAATCTTTAAATTTCTCTTTTTTGGTTTTTATGATCATATAAGTACATACAAACTAACTTGTTTTTTTAAATTATCAAGGGTTTGGGATTGTTGATCACATTTTACAAAGTCCTTATTATGATTTAATTTCTTAAAAAAATGCAAAATATTTCAATAAGTGCATAAATCTATGTTGGAAAAATTATAACATGACACCTAAATATGAAACCAGTGTATGTTGGTACCAATAAAGGTATGCACCTAGTGTTAAAGAGTAAACAAAAAAGGTGTTCGTGACTAAACTTACATCATTGCTCCTGTTTAAAATACAAACAACAAAAATATGTAGTTGCAAAACAAGGTAATAAAAGTTCATCCTGCGATCATAATGTGCAAATGAGATGTTACAGTGTCAGTTTCGCGGAGTGTGAACGGAGACCGCCCTTTATCAGCGGCCGGCTAACGACGTACATTGCATCGAGAGATAAAGGATTTGCAGTTTGTTTATGCGTTGCACGGGTGGCGGAGGGCGGGGCGAGCCAGTGCGCGCGCGATGCGTCCGCCGCAGCACGCGTGCATCGGCTTCGCTGCGCATTTAAACTCTTCTGCTCCAGAGATATGGCCGACTGGTCAGTCATGGATCGCGAGTGGACCACTAACCAGTACGACCCGTACCAGTACGGTTACAACCTCTTCTACCAAGAGAAACAGCAAACACCGTACCAGCCGCCGCAAGCGCAATCCTATGCCGCTCCTCCGTCGCCAGGCTTGGCTTTCCTTCTGGCTTCTCCTGAGAACGCTGCAGCCCAACCTCCGCAGAAGCAGTATGTCAACCAGGCAGTCCCTCCTAAAGGGTATGTACTAATTTTCTATTTTCTACTTGCAAAAACAACATAATAATTCAAAGAAATTATGCAGCTGATAAATCCGAATGCCTAATGAGTGGTAACTTGATGCGAATTGCGGGCATAAAGCCGGCACCCACGTGTTTGCACTTCCGACTGTCTCGGCGTACTTTGACAAATTCTCAGCAGGACACAAGTGAGTTTCTCAATTTTCTTGGCATGTCGATCTTTGGCGAATAGTTGTTAGTTTATTTAGTTCCTAGATAAGTGTACGAGGCGACTAGCGGCCGCTGTCACACCACCGGCGCATACGTGATTATGATTTATGCCTGCATGTTTTGCAATCGGAATAAATACTTACGTTATGATTTATAATACAGTATTATTTGAAAAGCAAAACGATTTTATAGCGTAAAATTTGAATTAGACATTTGGGTATAATCAGTAACATATTTAATACTGTATCTTTATTAAGGTAGGTAGGTATCGTTTCTTCTAGTTTTGCTTGCTTTAACTCAGGCTACATAAGAGGGGTACTTAACCATTATTATAAGCCCAAAAAAACTGAGATTCCATTTTCTCAAATGTATGATTTACCTACCAGGTTGATTCATACCTATTTTTTTAAAGTAAAATGTCGTTTATTTTCTCCAACAATCTACACAAACATGGAATATATAACTTGAGAAGCAATCAATACAGGTGGTTTTTGAGCCTGATGAAGGCAGGCCTGTATCACAGCACTCATACCCATAGAAAGTGCTTCAAAATCGTAATGATAGCAAAATACTTATATAAAATTTGATAACAAATCGAGTTACGCAAGTATTACGCATTTAGCATTCATATAAGTACTTCATATAATTATTAAAATACGTAAGCGTAAAATTTTTAACTTAAGGTTGGGATTTGTACCTATTTTTACCGTGTAACGTTGGTGCGAAATTTCTTTCCAGAATATTCCGCGCCCTTTATAAGTACTTTGGAATAAATTTGATTCTTCCAGCTTTGATTTTGAACTACTATGCAAGATATTATTTAATTTTCAAGTACAAAAGTGCGACAACGCACAATTCAATATTACAATTCAATTTATTACATACAATAATTCAATTAAATTAAAACATTAAATGGATATAAGACTTTTATAACCGTAAATTTCTAATATCGTCAAAACTATAAGTTTTGACATTGATCTTGCAGTTTATGTTGTCCCAACGGAGTACTAGTAGGTACTTATTCTGTACCAACGGTAATATCAACAGTTGGTAAACCGTTTCATTTTCAACAAATAGACACTTAATTTAAAAATATATTGACTCTATACGATTATATTAATTAGCGATGTAGACCATATCTTCAAATTTCCATTTCTACTGATTTTTGACGGCGTTTCAAATCACAAAAGGAAAAACAAAACTTTAATAAAAATTTAGAAAATTTTTATTTAACATAATTAAAAATGGATTGCATATCAAAATACAGAGTTTATAGGTACAGACTGACAGACTGATCTGGGGCTTCTATTTTTTTATGTATGAATAAGAGCAGAATAAAAGCAACACATTGATATACCTATTAAGAAAGAACATTCAATAGTTTTTGAAAAGTCAATTGTTCCTCGCTTCTATTTAACAGGAAATAAAAACCGGCGGGGAAAATGAAAATTTGATCAATGTGTGTGATCAGTGATGACTTATGGCTCTGAAACGAGGCCCCTTACTATGGGTCTCATAAGAAGGCTCAAGGTCACACAACGCGCTATGGAGAGCACAATGCTACGTGATCGAATCAGAAATTAGGAAATTTGTAGGAGAACAAATGTCACTGACATAGCCCAGCGGATTAGCTCCTTGAAGTGGCAGTGGGCGAGACGCATAGCGTGACGAACCGATGGCCGATGGGGCAAAAAGGTTCTCGAATGGCGACCACGTACTGGCAAGCGAAGCGTAGGACACCCACCTACAAGATGGTCTGACGACCTGACTAAGGTGGCTGGAAAGCGCAGAATGCAGACCGCTCTAGATCGGTCATTTTGGAAATACTTGGGAGAGGCCATTGTCCTGCAGTGGACGTTATGCGGCTGAAATGATGATAATGAAAAACCGCCCAAGTGGAGAGAGAGGGTTCCGTAAAGTGCCTAAGTTTTTAAATTAATACAAAATATCAAATTTGTTATTCCTCAGACGCGAGTTAACTACTACCAGCACTATCTAGTAGTGTTTCAGTGAACTATTTTCTTTAAGTGAACGTTATATTTAGTTTACCACTAAATTTGCAATTGATAGAATTCTTATAGGTTTTTCTGTAATCTACAAGCAATTAACTAACTATATTCTGTATTTTTTCTCAACATTTTAGTCTCAGTAGTTTCGGAGATCAAGGAGTGTAAATTTTCGTCTTCTTTCGTGAATATAATCAAAACTATTATATAATAATGCTAAAAATTTTAATAATGCAATGTGACAGTTTGGAAGTAGTTCCTATTGAAGTTGTATTTATATTTCTATTTCCGAAAATGATTGAATGAGGTAAATTTTTCATTGAGTATATTTTTGTATTTGGAAACCAACAATATATATATGATTATGTGTTTACGTCTCATACCAATATAATTTGATTTCTTGGCTTAAAGTCCGCATGGGCGATAGGCGTCAACACATCAGTTTCCTAAAATTATTGCACTCATTATTTCAATAACGCAGCTACTTTGTACGTTTTCTGTTATATCTAGCAGGTAGATTGAACATCTGCAACGTTTTATATTAAATTTATTGCAATATTAAACTCTGCTCTGCAAATATTGATGATGCTAGGACACACTACGGAAAAATATTTTTGACTCATTAATTAGAAAGATTATAAAAAAATTTGGTATTCTTTTGTTTTTTGTTTTTTCTTATTAGTCACGATCAGCTACGATTTTTAACCAAAGGTGATGTAAATCACTTCCACACGAAACTTTGAAGCGCTATATCTTTGTATTTTTTAAAATATTTTGCTAAACGAAAAATATGGCTCCTTTATTTTTGAACTAGCTGATGCCCGCGACTTCGTTCGCGTAGACTTTATGACTCTGGCATATTAATATAAATAAATATTTACACCACATTTCAAAAGAAATGTGGTGTCGTGGGACACCAGGTAGGAATGAAGTTCAAAAGTTCTTGTGTATACGACTGTCGCGCCTGCGCACGTCTCATTTAACGGTTTTATTTAACGAGGTCATCCTTACGGTTTTACTATCACATTTTTTTCAGTTCGGTCGCGCAGCAAAATCCCTATCTCTCATTAGTTTTGGAACTTCGTTCCAAAACTAATGAGAGAGAGAGAGAGAAAGAAAGAGAGAGAGAGAGATAAGAAAGTACTCGTAGTAGTGTTAGAAGTTAAAACTCAATATTATTTTAATTCTTTATAAATTATGTTGGGAGTCTTTCTTTCGGGAGCCAATATGAAAAGATCTGAAGTGTTACTAAACCTGGAGAAAGCCACATAAAGTTGGCCATGCGAAAAACCAGTCCTTAGATCGACATCAGCAGCTTTAAGCGTCTGACGCTGTGACTTATTGTCATAGCAAAGCAAGTAAACACATGGAACTGTGTATTTTCAAAAGGAAAATTGTTGGGGATGAGTGATCCGCATACGCGGAATAAATACAGTTTCACTGGCACCACTCACGGTAAGAATCTCAGCTTCAGTCATATTTCGCTTTAAAGCATTGACTTTAAGTGTCCCAGTAGACTATGCCGAAGTTTAGCAGCTAAAGTTCAGTTTCCAAAGTTCGGTGGGGATGACACACTAAATAAGCTGAAGTTCAGCCTCTGAAGTTCGGTGGAAACGCCGGACAGTAGTGATGTGCCGATATGAGAATTTACTCTGCGTCTTTGGCGCGTCTGCGGCGAACGGGAGCGGAAGCGGGAGCGGGTACGGGTACGGGTCCGAAGTTCCGATTCAGGCAAAAGCATCGGAAGTTCGGCATTATGTGTTGCTAGTAATGTAAATAACATTGCAGGCATGCTTTGGCTAGAATTCAGCCACTGAACTTCGGCATACTGTGCTGAGACATTAAGTCGGGTTCCGTTACATAGTTTTGGCCCTCCAGCATTATTGGCCCTCCGACATTAAGACTTATTTTGTGAGCCGAGAGTCCATTTGCTGCAAGTGAATTAAGAAACTCAACTGGATAATTGGTGGCGTCGTCAATAACACTATCCCAGAAAGTATAAACCACTTCATTACCAATAATTTGCGTCATAAGTTCTTCATTAATTGATTTGTATTGTTCATTTTTTGGTGTCAATATGGAGGTCCGCAAATACTGCACTTTTAAGTTCTTCTTCGGACGAAACAACTTTGCCAAGTATTACGGAAAGACTCACCTGACCATTCTCTTTAAGAAAGAGACCTTCCCCAAAATAGTATTCTTGAAAACTCTTGGGCACGTGAACTAATACCGCCAAGCTGGGCTCTCTTATTTGAGGCCACAGATAAGACTGTTTTAATGAAGAGTTAATCTCATCTGCCCTAGAGCCCCGACATTGAACTGGAAGGGTTTGACGAAAATCTCCTGACAACAAAAATGTGACATTGTCTATTGGCCTATTATCTCGACGAATGTCTCGCAACGTTCTATCTTCAGCTTCAACTGCCTTTTTGTTGGTCATTGTGCATTCATCTCAAACGATTAGAAAGCAAATGAGAGGTTTAGCCAGTTGAAACAAGTCGATATCGAAAATTAGGCCCAAACTGACACCGCCTTCTCCACATGGAGTTACTCCCAGCTTATGTTATTATATTATGCTAAACAACTTTAACATGATATCTTATATTTCCACATCAGATGATCATCGATTTTAGTAAAAAAATATTTATGCAAATAAATTTAACTTGGTTCTGCATCTGTGTGCATCTTGGCATGCTGTGTGTTCCAAATCTTCGATTTTAGGGTTCCGTGTCCAAATGGATAGAAACGGGACTGTAGGCGACGCACTTAGGTATTTATTTTATTTAGATTTGTTTCATCACTTACATTTGAAACTACTTACGCCATCTATTATGTAATAGTAGAACTAATGTTTTGGCGGTAGCGAGTATTAATTTTGTTTCTTCATATGTAGGTAAATAGAAAAATTCTAGTCTGTCCTAATATACGCGATTCAAGTCCACCAGTGTTTTTTATTTGCGTCGACTACAGGAACCCTATTACTAAGATCGCCGTCTGTTTTTCTGTCTGTCACCAGTCTTTATCTCATGAACCATTATAGGTACACAGTTGAAATTTTTATAGATGATGTTTTTTTGTTGCCGCCTAACAAAAACATACTAAATACAGAATAAAATAAGTATTAAAAGGGGCTTCCGTACTACAAACGTGATTTTTCATAGATTAAGGCACGGAACCCTTCGGGCGCGTCCGACTCGCGCTTAGCCAGTTGTATTATAACTCAACAAAAAGTTCTCATCAGACCTAACAACTTTTGCTAAAGTGGCATTTTAAAATTTCTTACAGTTTAGCTGGATCATTATAGTTCTGCATCATGTGTTCCATTTTCCAAAATCAATTATAGCCTATATGTTGCCCAGGCTTCACAGCTTTATAACAAAAAAAGTTTCATTCGAATCCGTTCAGTATTTTCAGAGATTAGCGTGTACAAACAGACAAACAGACAGACATTTTTTTTTATTTTCATACTCTATTAATATGTATCCATCGCCCCAAATATTTTTTTTGAAAAATTTTGAATGTACAGACTCATTTTTTTTACTCTTTTATTATAGTATAGATAATCTGCTTAACTGGCTTAAAATAATAAAAAGTAATTTATATTTTTATACCCAGTTCTCATCCCTATTAAGGTAAACTAGTTTGTAGAAGAAGTTTTTTCAAACACTTCATCGACAGTTAAACTATGAATATACCGTAAACTAATTGAAACAAAGTATGTATAAGTATACAATGTACACTTACCGGTTTTAAGTATATCTAAGTTTATATTTTAGCTTACCTCCTTGAGTTTTTTTTAATAACTGTCCGTAAAATTTCCGGCTTAAATTAAATTTAAAAATTACTTGAGAACGGTTAATAAGTACATTTGTGTCTACATACTTTGTGTCAATTAATTAACGGTTTATAGATAGATGGATTTGTTCGGTTCCATTACAAAAAATACTTTTGTTACCCGTGGTCAAATTGTCTGGGTGTTTATCTTTTTATGTATTTATCAAAAAAAAAGTATCGTTGAGTCAGTTTCCCATAACACAAGCTTGAAACGAATTTTGAGGCTAGCTCATTCGGTGTGATTTGTCCCTACAAGAACATTTATTTCAAAGAGTAGAAGTTTAGTTTTAGTTTTGGACTTCCGTAGCGAATAAAGACTGTTTACTAAGAAAATCATTAGAATCAATGAAATATAAACATTTTGATTTAAAAGAGTAGTATAAAAAAATATTTTTTAGACTAAGTACCTACCTACTCTTTTAAAATATCTATTTCATGAATTTTTCAGTTTTTTTTTGGGATAGATTTTTTCATAGAACTGTATTTTTACTAAATTTAAGGAAAGTTAACGTTGATATGCTGACCAATAAGCAAAAAAAAAAACATAATAAAATGATCATCATTCGCGGAATAATAGAAGTCGACCATTGGATGACCTGGAAATTCTCTCAATAGGCGACAGCTATATCTGCCATCTTATGACCACCATACTGCTAAGCAGGGTTTTGAGCCTTTGACATCTTTAATCTATCCCCCGAGGCGACGCAATTGAATGTTTGTATAGTTTATAAGCAGAACAATGCCAGTAATCTACTAAGAAAATAACGTAAGTAGCACACCCACTCTGACAGCAGCTTGCCTTGTGATCGTTCTGAAAATACACGCGCAAGACCAAGATCACAGGTTACCTAACATTCCAGACTTGCAAACGTACCCCAGTGCGCTTAATTATTTAACCCTTTCCCGCGAACGTCGGATTTATCCGACAGTGTCGTGCCTATTCCGCGAGTGTCGGATATTTCCGACAAAAAAATGCGCGTATTGCACATAACTTAAGTATCCACATCCCTTTTTGGTTGTAGGTATTTATTTTAGATTTACCTCGCGCTGGGGGCACGGCAACTGATATAAAGTCTCGCGGTGAAAGGGTTTAAAAATAAAATCGTACAATTATTTATTTAAACTTAAAATTATCCCATTTAAATTATTTTTAAGTATGTAATGTAAAGACAAATATCACAAAGTAAGTAAAAATTGTAAACCTTAATTTATATGTAAATAATTAGTTATTAATCAAACGTCAAAATAAAATAACATGACATTACGTAAATATATTAAATATGCAGGGTTGGATATAAGTAGATATCGACTTACACAACATTATCTAACTTATTTATCCACAAAATCATTAACACTTCTTAAATTAAGTGACACTACCTCTTTTATATTGTACCTATTTAATATATTACGAATGTCGGAACAGTTAACTATAGTTAACTGTTTGGCACGGACGCCTACCAGTCTCCATGACATAGCACAAACAATTCATTTATTATCAATTTATTCTAAGTGAAAAACAATACATAATGCTTGCATTATCAGTCGCCTCGTCTATAAATAAAAATAAAATGTTACTTATAGATTCTCACTTTTATTGTTCTTTTGTCGAGACCATTTTGATTATTATGGAAGTCATGTAGGTAATATAATTAAAATATATTGTTATAATTTTTTTTATTTAGTCTTAAATATTCTTCTTTTAAAAATTTAATTTGACATAAGACATTTTATAATTTTGTGCATGATATTTATATATATATATAAAAGCGAAAATCACTCACTCACTCACTCATAGGAAATTAAAGGAGATTTCGGACGATGGCATGAAAAATGCAAACTATACACCTATTAATATGCCCACTGTTAACTCTTAGGCAACACGTGAAATCTGACACCAGTGTTGGCTACATGCACACGTAAAAAACAGAATGAACTCTGACTTTTCTGAGCAGTGTACGTCACTGTTCTCAGTTCCCTACGTCAACATTCGAAGTGTGTTGTAGGTTCTGGCCGTCTCGTTTCACTGGAAAATACCGTGCATGAGAATGCAAACAGGAATGCCAGCTCCGAGGTGCAATAAGGTCGATAGGAGTCGGTATTCCGATCGGGTCACTATAATTGAATACGAATATTCAAACAATGCGGTGTTTGACTCGATTTTGTTTTCTTATTTATATCATAAAATAAATGATACGAAACTTTTAAAAATAATAATTTTAATCCGCTCTAAAAATTAGCAAGTATATATTTTATAAGCCTTTTAAATCCGATAGAAGGGAAAACTGTAAAATAACAGAAAAAGGATGCACACACACCCGCGTGACGTCGCTGTCATTAGTTGTCACGCTTACGAAAGAGATAGCGAAATGTCCCCACCATGCTCCCACTCTAATATTCAAAATGATAATTGCTGCTTCATTTAATAACCAATTTACTTGCTATCTTCGGAAAACGGCTTCTTGTTAGTGTTTTTGTTATTCTTATAAAACATTGCCCAAAAACCAACTAAGTTAAATAACCTATTGTTTTAAATAAGATTATATCTTAACAGAGTCTAGCGTGATAGGCCCACGATTAACACTAGAAACTCTATTGGTACTTATAATTTAGATATTACAGAAAAGTAGCGATAGCTAATTAGATTTTTAATAACAAAGATCACATTTTATTAACCTGACATTACGAATTAGAGAGAAAAATCTCAATTCAGATTTTTATGACACAAATTTTGTTTGGTGCAAATGTGGCTATCTCTACATAGAGCAAAGCTCGCAGGCGCGCGTTACTTGATTCCTGGGCCGTCGGCTGGTCGTGTTCACCAATGTAGGTATACCTTAAACGTCGGAGTTATTTGATATTGCGTTCAAGGACAAATGTGTCTCTACCTACTGTTTTTTTTCTCAAAGGCGATTATTAGTTACCTTTGTAAAACGAATAATATCCCTCACTAGGTACAATTTATACTAAATTTAAGATAAAAGTTCATAAAAATTGCCAGGTTTCCGCTAAAAAACCAGCTAAAGCAAAGTGAAAATTAGTAGTTGCACTGTTCGTTTTACGGTTAACATCCACTGAACAGCATTTTTAACAAAGCATGGTCAATAGCTTGTCCCATCATGAAGCGATCCATGGCCTTCTATTGCCCATTCTAAGTCTAACCACACTTTTGTCTTACACAATTCTTAATATCCTTTTAAGAGTTCTGAAGTCCTTACAATAGACAGCTACATTACGTCGTTTAACAAAGATTTATTTTAATACACCTAAAATTTGTGGAACGAAGTTCCTTCGCGCTGGTTGCAGGGTCGGAACGTGCACTGCACCATAGAATAAGTAATAGTACGAACAGAAGTCTTACTCAGAAAATAAATTCAAAGAAATAACCACACAATGTAGTTAGCGCTATGGCTTAATTTAGATCGCGTCGGAACTCCTCACCTCTTCGTTTAGATACCTAGATAGTAGACATCTATTGCAAGCCATTTTCATTCTTATTTCTCTGGACAAACGATTCATGTAACTGAATTTTCCCCTACGAAGTGGTTGCCGCGCGCATAGTAATAATGTAAGTTTATTGTCAATACCTAAACGGGGAGTGACTCACGCCTGGATACACGAAGTATTTGACATAATTTTTTTACCTGGTCTGAGGTTCACCATACCTGATGCGTTTAATCTTTTATATCTTGGATACTGATGCATTAAATTAACCAGGATGAAGAACAATTACTGAATCTTTCCCGCTTTTCCTTGCATTTGATATCTAGGAGCTAAGCTATACCCATTCAGCATGTCTCATTACAATTTTCAGTAAGACGATCTTACCTTAAGAGTCCCCTTACCCTAGACTTTTCCATACAAACATAGTTCTAGCTTTTATTTTGAAGTGACATGTGAGATTTTGGAAGTATTTTGTAATTTTAAAATAAAATTGTATATATCTAGGCATATAACTAATTACAGTCAAATCTGAACTTAAAAGAAAATATGAGAGAGTAGAAGTTTTCTATACTGATGGATATGATACACTATATTCTCTTTTAAGTTCATACTTTGACTTTCCAAACTAATGTTATGCCTGAATTAAATATATGCAATTTCTTTGAAATTACATAATTTCGCCAATATCTGACATGCCGTTTTAAAATAAAAGCTAGCCTACATTTGTATGGGAAAGTCTGATTCTGTCTAGGGTAAGAGGAATCTTAAATATCTTAGTTCCGTCGGTTGCGAACTATTCCCATTTAAGTATAACTATAAGAGAACCTTCCCCGAGAATCCCGTTTTGTTTCGTGCAGCTCGAAGTTTGCTGTTTACCACTGTCATATTTTCTGTTACCTTTTGTATTATTAAAATATAGTTTGAGCCCATTAACTGATGCCTTACGGGGTAGATGACAGTGCTATACTTATTATATTAACTACTCTGATACACGAAATAAAGAAAAAATCAACTGAATGGACTTTAATTTAGAATCAATATTATGAAATTAACAATATCATCAATTAAAAGTTATCAGAACAAGGAATCATAAATTCTTTGTTGCTATGTTGTAATTACAGTAGAATGCGCTAATAGGCGTTTAATAGCGCCCATCAGCGAACAAAAGTTACAATACAATTCCGAGGCAATCATCTGCGCTTTCAATGCTAATCCGACCAGAGCTAATAAGCGAACTAATGTGAGAAGTCAATTAAAACTATTTATTACATCTATTTATATCTTTTTTAGGGTTCTGTACATAAAATGAAAAAACGACACTCTTATAGGATCACTCGTGCGTCTGTCTGTCCGTCCGTCTATCACAGCCAATTTGCTTCGAATCTTCTTAACCAAATCAGGCGGAAATTTGTTAGTATCGTGTAATCCTATGACCCAAACACAGATGAGCAAATTAAAAAAATATTTTTCAAAATAAATCATTTTCGGGGATAAATTAGGAAATAAAAAAAAAATTGGCAAACCTTACTGTGTCATATATCAAATGATAGTTTTGATATTATTCACGAAAGACGTCGAAAATTGACCATTCCCTCTGACCTTCAAAATTACAAAGCCTAACATTTTTGGAAAAAATACGACATATCGTTCATTGCTTGTGGATTACATGAAAACTCTAACTTCCGCGCGCAACTCAAGTGGCTCCCTATTCGACTTCGTCGTAATTATCATATCCACTCCCTTCTATACTCCATACTATTTATTATACCTTCTTCTCCCAGCTATCTAAAAGAGCGTTTCATATTCCTAACTGATGTCTCAAACCGTAACTTACGCAGCCTCTACAATCTCCGTCTTCAAGTCACCCTTCACTCTTCCACATACTACTCTAAATCCTTCTCTGTGGAACTCCTCACCTATTAATATCCGTAGCGCTAAAACTTTGTGCAGCTTCAAAACGCAATTAAAAGCTCACTATCTGTCCAACTCATGATTTGTTTTGTAGTGGATTCTTTCGCATTATGCTCATATTTCATTATTTTGTTATAATTATAATATATATTTTATATGTATATATGTATGTCTATTAATTTGTAGGTATGTATGTCGTGTATTTAAGGATTTGTATGTATATATTGTGGCAGGTTCTATATAGTAACTATTTACAGTAAATCTAACATACTGCACCGCCTATTTTTTAAAATTCACTTCTCCCTCTACCCAAAGGTTGACTGGAAGAGATTGCTATGCGATAAGTCCGCCTTTGTATCATAATTCTGTCTTCTTTTTTTTTCTGTTACTTGTTTTTCCTTTTGTTTATGATGCAATAAAGAGTAATTGTATTGTATTGTATTGTAAAAACTGTAAGAATTCTACAATGAAAAATAAAGTGGAACTCAATATAATACGTTCACTTACAAAAAATCTTTGGCATTGTACGGAACTCTCACCACGCGAGCTCAACTAGCACTTGGTTGGTTATATTTTTATATTCTTTTACAGTGAAACTTCCGCGTCATGAGGAATATGACAATAAGAGGTTAATAACTCGTCCATAGTTACGCTATTGTTCCCAATAAAATGGGAAATATGTGGATTAACTTCCTAATTACTTACTTCGAAATGTGGTTAATTACAAAATCGCACTGTTCGCTCAAGATAATACGTTTCATTAAATTTTAATTTCTTGTATTAAGTACCTATGAGTTAATTAATACGTTCTCGTAAAACCAATAATAGTGATAAAAGCGGGCAATTTGTGGCGAGCTGTTTTAATGAGGAACGACACCACGGACCTGACTGCTCCAGAGCGACGATCAGAGCCCTCGTTCCCGACTCATCTTCATAGGTCAGGTTGGACACTTAAGAGGGCTCAGAGAGGAGCCGTTAGAGCTATTGCTCCAAGGGTGGAAGCGTTAAAAGGCATGACACCACGGGTAATTTCGGAGAAAGCGCAGTAAAATCTCTCGACACCCCTGGATCGCCCACACCGGTATTACTGGCAGCAATCGTCCGCCCGTTTGAGGAGCTTCTCTGAAGGGCCTCTATGTGTTGGATCTGTATCCCCACGCAAGCCTCCCAAAGAACTGAGGGGACAAGACCCGTGAATCCAAAGATGATAAATGCATAACATTGGACACTTGTTATTACGACAACACTTAGCAAAACAATAAAACACGGTTTTAACAACCCGCAATTTAGTCAATATAACATTTGAGACTACATGCAACTTAGACGAGTTGCTATTTAAACGAGTTTCGAGTTGTGTTTTAGATGAGTTTCTCCATAGACTATTTGCGCTTAAGACCATGCAAGTCTAACTCATTCGATAATTTAAATTAGTAGCGGATTTACCAATAGGCTGAGTAGGCTATAGCCTATAGCGGCACATTTGGGGGGGGGGGGGGGAATTTGAGGCCAATATTTTCAGTGAACGCAGCTTAGGGGCGGCAAAATATGAATAGTCTACTGGCGGCACATTTAGCAAGGCAGCAAATTTGAAGCCAATTGCTTCGTGCATAGCGGCAAAAAAGAAGTAAAAATGTCCTTCTATTATGATATTTCATAGAACACAGCTTAAGGGTGGCAAAACATGAATAGCCTACTGACGTCAAATGTGTAAATCCGCCACTGATTTAAATATCAGTAAATTTAAATGAGTACTCTCGCAGGTATGCATTTTTACAAGCTTTTGGTGAACTTGCAATGTATCTTGTGTGTTAAGTCAAATCATGCAACTCAATTTTCAATTAGTTATTCTTAACCGATGGAGATTAAATTTTGTATATATGTGTAAGTCAGATGACATTACCAGATTATGAAATGAATGAGCTGTTCTGATGATGGAGCCGGGAGATATTCGGCAGAGCTCAGTTATAAAACAACTTATCCTTATTGAGTAGGACTCGTTTTGTTTGATCTAGGGTCGATGGAGCTCAGTAATCAAATGACTGAATTAATAAGTTCTTTGGCCTCACAATAAAAGCTTGCACAAAAATGTGTTTTTTTTTTTTTTACCTTCTTTATACTTAGATTTTTTGACATGATCTGTGCAAAATTTTTATTCATTATTTGGTTCAAAATTTACTCTTATTCATTTGTTGCACTGTCTTGTTAAGAATTTTTCAGCATATTTTGAACTAACAAGATTACGTCGCAGGCTTAATATTTGTAAGGTTTTCCAAATAAATACACAGTGCAAGCAAAAGTTCGTTTTGCTCGGTAAATATTGTTTGCAAAGTGATGAAGCTTATATACAATGTATTGAAGGTAGCTTTGCAAGGCTTGCATTTTTCCTTACATTGTAATCGCTCATGTAGGACGCAACCATATAAAGCCGTTCGTCTCGCGCAGTACATCCTACATTTCACACTATTTTACACTGCGTCGAATATGACTCAAAAGCTCAACTTTATGGATTTCCTTGCGTCTTTCCGTAGTTATTATTTCTACAATGTTAACAACCGTGTGTTTTCTCTTGAGATCTTTTGAGGATGTTTCTTTTCCACTTCAAACGGTCTATGGGATTCGTGGTCGTGTGACCTTTGACACAAATATTATTATAAGCTATAAAATAGACATCCACATAGCTTGAATACAACCGAAAACGCTCTTAGATCGGAAGAGGCTCTATTATGAGATTTATTAAAGATTTCCTTTTGCATCTCAGCTAAACATTATTAAATAACATTTTGTGAGCAATTCAATTCTTTTAAGTTAAAAATCTTCCTAGTCCTTTGATTGATATATATTTTCAAATTCAGCATGAACTTATTTTCGATTTTTAAAACAAGTAAAGTTAAAAAAAAAACAAGGGAAATACCGATATAATATAAACATAATTAGAACTACACTACACCATTATGATACATCATAATGGTGTAGTGTAGTGCTAAAAAGTACCTGCAACGCCCGTATTTGATCGCCGTAGTGTACTCCGATCGCACCCATAAACCTATCATCCGAGTAACAATCAATTATTGACGAGCACACGTTCAACAAAATAACACTTTTTTACATGTGACTTGGCCACGGAAACGCCCTGCATTGGCGGGAGCGGGTATTTTTAATCTTGGCATGAACTGCACTGCGAATGCAGCTGCATAACGGCTTTTATATTATACTTGCACTTTTACTGGGTGATCGCACATACAAACGTTATGTTGATACTAACCGCTAGTAATGTAATTATCAAATAGTACGAATAGAACATAAACATTGTGTTTATTAAGGCTGGCCGGGTAATATAAACCGCTGTCAAAGTCGCTTATACATGTAACCAATCTGACTAATGTTGTTTTATTACTTATTAGACTGATGTATTTTTTGTTGTTATGACGTTTTAGGAATTGATTGGAAACTTCCCTTTTTAGAGTTCCGTATTTCTGTTAAAGTTGATTTTAAAATATATTTTTCGGCTAGTCAATGCTGGTAACATTGACCATCATGCCTTTTATAGCGAAATCTACTACAAATGTTTTACAATTGCTGTGATACACATACTCGTATGTGTTTTGCTATGCATTATCGATATCATAGAACTAGAAGTGTACTAATTTTCTTTTTTTTTAGGGTTCCGTACCAAAATAGTAAAAACAGGACCCTATTACTAAGACTCTGCTGTCCGTCAGTCTGTCCGTCCGTCTGTCTGTCACCAGGGAACCGTGATAGCTAGACAGTTGAAATTTTCACAGATTATGTGTTTCTTTTGCCGCTTGTACTAAAAACAGAATAAAATAAATATTTAAGTGGGGTGGGATACAAAAAACGTGACTTTTTATAGATAATGGTACGGAACCCTTCATGCGCGAGTCCAACTCGCACTTGGCTGGTTATTTAATATATACCTACTAGTACACAAGATTTTAAATGTAAAATAGATTATATTTAACGCAGTTTCATTATTAAAAGTTATTATGCATTTATACTAAATATGGTTAATATTAAATTATATAAAATAAATTAAAACTAAAAGTTATACTAGAAAATAAAAACATGAATTTGTTTAAAAAATTGTATCCAGGTCGGCACCCTTATAATGCAAGGTCCCAAGGGGCTGGCGGCATTACCACGTTGTATGGCTAGGCTTAGGCTTTGGATAAAATGCGTACCAGCTCTTGGGTGCCCAGAAACGTCGATTAAATCGTTTATAATGGGCATTTTGCGACCGCTGGACGTAATGTCCAATTAGCAGAATGTCCAGTTCGGAAAATGTCCAATTCGAATAATGTGCAATTTTCATCAACATTGATCAACCAAACCCTGACCACCTATCACCTATCACCCAACATTATCAACTTTGACTTAAATGAGTAGTCAAATTATACGTTGAATCAGTTTTATTTTAGTCTCTTTTTTTTTATAATTTCATATATTTATAATAACCTATTATTTAAAAATATTGAACTCCCCCCTCCTTTTACGACAGTAACTTTTATTTGAGAACTACGTTCCAATTAATGATTTATAGTTATTTAATTTAAAAATATAAGTAGATTTGTAGGAATCAACGATCAAAGTGTGGACATCTATTTGAACAGTTGACAGTCTTTAATATCCCAAGGCCCTAAGGTCACCACGGCGAAGGGCGTAAATGTTTCGGCACGCCTAAATCTGCGTACCTATATTTGTGCTTTTAAAACGCTTCTGCTCCCGCTGCGGCCGAGCGTTATCTACGAAATTTGATGTTTATTTATTTATTTATTTGGCTGCTGCTTAGTTTTCCTTTTGTTACAAGCTGTTATTTAGTTTCACCTGTCCCGTTGGTTGTCGGTCCGTCTGTCTGTAATCAAAACTTACAAGTTAAACTTGACCCACTTCCTGGTTTCCGATTGAGCTGAAATTTTGCACGTATATCGCGTGACAATGCAATATTACGATGACATGGAGCTGATCTGATGATGAAGCTGGAAGGTGGCCATAGGAACTCTGTAATAAAACGACGCAACCCCATCAAATTTGGATTCGTTTGATTCGTCTTGAGGAACGCTTTCGATAAAAGCTTTTTTTAAATATATTTTTTAAATAACTATTTGTTTTATAGTTGTAAATAACGTAATAAGTACGAATCAAACTAATAACTCGATGTCTACTTGCCTACTCCATTGTTATTATTTTTGAAAATATGAATAAAACATGAAAAATTTAATATGACACGCCACTTTCAATGAAATGAGTTACTCCATGAAATACATATAGTAATATACTTTTCACAGTATCTAAGGCTAAAACTACCTTTAAATATACCTATCATGTTTAGCTGTCGCATCACAATTGTTTATAATTAAAAGCTCATTTCTCATGCCTACTACTTACTTTTATAAGGTGAACGTGTAAAATGAGATGTTTGAAACTGAGTGTGCACAGGAATAATGTAGCTACCGTGAATTACCACTGTAGTGTAGGTACTATTATGGCCAAAGGCGCGACACCGAATATGCGACTACGCTGCAAACATCTGTGGTACTATTTTTCAAACGCGGAGTCACTAAACGAACGGATTTTTATATGGAAAAACCATTTGTTTAGGTGACTCCGCGTTTCAGAAATGGCACTTCAGAACATTCGATTACAGAATGTTTACAGTAAAATCATACCCACTTATTCATAAAAATAAACAACAGTTTGCTAAGCCTATTTTAGTTAAAACATCTTTTGTCCCTTTCCCTCTTTTAAATATTTGACATAGTAAGAACGAGGCAAAACACACTTTAACTAAAAGAGGTTTAGCAAAGGTTTGATAACTTTTATGAATATGGGGGTTAGTCTCTAACTCTCGACAAAAACTGGAACCAATATTGTTGTGTCAGATCCATTCTGCATAGTTAGTTGCTTTTTACTTACAAGCTTTTATTTAACTTGCAATGTATCTTGTATGTTTGTTTAGGATAAATCTTGCTACTAAATTTGCAACCAGTTATCCTCAACCGATAGAGCTGAAATTTTGCTTACTTGTGTAAGTCGGGTGACAATACGATAATAGGGAGACAATGAGCTCTTCTGATGATGGAGCCTGGACATATTCGATGGAACTCAATTATAAAACAACATAATCTCATTGAGTAGGACTCATTTGATTTGTCTCGACGAGCACTCTATGGTAGACGATGCCTAGGATCTGATCACGGAGACGGAAAGTGATCAATGAAATTCAGTAAAAAAACGTTGCAACTCCATCGTGTCTGGGCTTTTTACAGTTGTCTTAATGCGTACTTTGGCTTCAAAATAAAAGACCGTACAAAAAAATATTAAAAAAAAAACACTTATTATTGAATAGGTTAATTAGGCTAAAATCTACCTGACACACATTTATAAATTCTATCGCCACTTTCTCGTCATTAACACATTAAATAACTTCCTCATTGATACAACTCTGAAAGGTTTTCTGTTAAAATTGTGTTAAAAAAGAATTTTTAATACAGTGTAGTTATAATTTTTAACCGACTTCAAAAAAGACTTAACAAAGGAGGAGGTTATCAATCGAATATATATTTATATTTTTTATGTATGTTACCCGTTTTCCCAGACACCTAGACCAAGTTAGAAAATTCTTTTTTTGTTTGTAAGGGCGTAGGTACTTGCGAGGTGATCACATATAATTATTCTGAAATCGGTTATGTAGTTTGATGATGAAGTCGGTTTGTCGTTTTGAAACGTCAAATTTTTAAATTCATGGGCTTAAATATAACGAAAAATATTAATTTTACTAATATTACAATTGCACAAACATTATGATAAAATATAGTTAGTTACATTGTTAGGCACTGCCATCTGTAGTTGGCTTCAGAATCGCACCTAAACAATATTGATAGATGACCTTCCTTAACACTGGACTTGGCAACATAAGTAGTTTCGCGATGTAGGATGTAGATATAGCAAACAGGTGAGCACAATGGGTCAGACTAATAACATTACGGAGAAATATAACAACCACACCTGGGTTTCGTTTACTTGGCTGGGCTAAGTTTGCATTCAAGGAATTATCAATTTACATCATTACTTAAGATTTAACAAAATTAATTGAGCGAGGCCTGCGACGGAAAGATCTTCGTTGTTTTATAAAGGCTAAAAGATTTTCTATGTACGTATGTCCCCAATACCAGTAAGAACGATCTTAGACTATGAAGTTTGTCTCACGGTGGCTTTGGCAGGTAACAGGTAGTAAGGGTTTTTTTTTTTTTTTTTTACAATTTATTGGTTTAGGCATTTGTCCTCAATCTCACCTGATGGAAAGCGACGATGAAGACTAGGATGAAGCATGCCTATCCAAAAGATACCCATTCAATCTACTTTTGAATGTCCCGGGGCTGTACTTCTCTGGGAATATAGACGCAGGCAGTTCATTCCACACCTTAGCTACTCGAACCAAAAAGGAATTGTCAAAGCGTTTAGTTCGAGACTTAGGTATTTCAACGACAAAGGGGTGAAACCCCTGTCCGCGCCTCGTAGTCCGACAGAGAAATGGTGAGGGTTTCACGAGATCAAAAAGAGCCTTCGAACACTCTCCAAAATGTATCCTATAGAAAACCGATAAGCAGGCTACTTTGCGACGATGCTCTAGGGACTGCAATTTTCTATTCGAAAGCTCATCGCTGTTTATAAGCCTGCGGGCTCTTCGGTCAACAGAGTCTAGTGCCTCAAGTTGGTATTTAGCGGAGCCATTCCACAAGTGACTGCAGTACTCCATGCAGGAGCGAACCTGGGCTGTATAAAGATTAAGTAGCCGTTCAGGGCTGAAGTACCGCCGGACCCTAGAAATGACGCCCAACTTCCAGGAAGCAGTCAGTGCCATCGACTCTATCTGTTGGCCGAAGTTGAGTTTGGCCGTAATGCTGATGCCTAAAAGCCCAAGATGGTCAACTATCGGCAAGGAAACACCTTGGAAAGTGGGTGTAAGTTGGAAGTTACTATTTTTTGCAGAAAAGAGACACGCCTGGGTTTTGGACGGGTTGAACTTCACAAGATTGGCGTCACCCCAATCCGACACCCCCTGTAATTTCAAGTTAACTCGTTCAATCATAGACTCTCTCAGTGACTGGATTTCTTGTGGACTTGTACGGGCATTGGACATATAACTCTCTACAACGGTGCTGTCATCGGCGTAGCCAATAATGCCTGATGTCAGAAGGTCATTAATGTGCAGTAGGAACAAGGTTGCAGAGAGAACAGATCCCTGAGGTACCCCGGCATTAATAGCCATTAGGTCAGAAGAGCAGCCTTCTACAATAAAAAATATCTCCATTAGGTTATCCAGAGACAAACATTGATTTATGTAAATAACTTAAACTAGTAGTGAGCTGTAGACCTCGCGAATCTCCCCCGACCCGTTGAAGTTTATCGGATAATAAAGCTGTTCAGACGAAAAAGTGGCGTATTAATAAGTGTAACAAAAAAGATAGGTAATTTTTTGAAAATTTTTCGATTTGGCTAAAATATGATATTTAAAAAGTATTTATCCTACATATTTCCGCCATTTTGAAAAAATCGAAATACTGAATGAAGAAAACCATTATTACCCATATAATTTTCAAACCTTATCACAACATTTTACGAGAATCGGTTGAGAAATGATACATGTAGGCTGTAGGCGAGAATAGATTGACTAAATGACAGACGGACAAAGGAATTTTTAGCCAATCTCGAAACTGAGACGCTTTGCTTGCTTTGCTCGCTCGGTCAATCATATTAATAAACTAAGTATGATTTGCCAGACACTTAGTGTGGTTGCAACCCCTCCTGGACAATAGCGTTTAAACAACCCGTACCTATGTCATTCCATAAATAGGTTCCATTCGAGTATCAAAGTGTTTAAGAATACCTGTAGTGCGGTGTTAGATAGATAGTCTACTCTTTGTTGTACACCGAAAGAAAAATGTAACACAAAGAAATAATTTTACATTACGTGGTGGTGGTACAGGTGTTATATAATGACCTAACACCTAATGCTCTAATTGTCTTGCAATTGCAAGACATACAGATGCAGATTCATTTTCATCTTTATCCCTGACGGGGTAGGAAGAGCCCAGGGATAAAGTATAAAATCTAAATTTGTTAACATATAATTATGTTATTTGGAGAACTATCAATTTATGTTACCAATGCAGCCCGATAGTTTCATTCTTTCATCTTGCCAGACATGTGAAACACTGTGACTGCTAAAAACACACCGTGTGTGTTTTCCTAGTCCGCCGTGAGGAATATTACGTACTGGTAAGTCCAATCTAGAGTGTTAGATTTGGCCAAAATAAGTTGTTTATAGGGTGTATAAACGCTTACACCGTATTAAGTGTCTAAACAAAAGGTAATAATTACTAATAGAATAAAACACAGTAGTAAATAAACGTTATTTTATTTATTTATAGATACTTTAATTCCATTTTCCTAGATTTGCTACTACTTAATGCTCGTATTAAAACTTACTTGAATTTTAATCTTGACTGAGCAATCAATATTGCCTTTAAAATTACTTGAAAGTACCCATTGATATACTTTAGGGTTCCGTACCCAAAGGGTAAAAATGGGAACCTATTACACGACTCCGCGTTCCGTCTGACTGTCTGTATGTTTGTCACCAGGCTGTATCTCATAAACCGTGAAGGCTAGACAGTTGCAATTCTCACAGATAATGTATTTCTGTTTTCGCTATAACAACGAATACTAAAGACAGAATAAAATAAATATTTCAATGGAGCTCCTGGTGGTACTAAACATTCTGGTGGAACGTAACATCTTGACTTATCTCAAACAACACATGAATTACGTCACTGACATCTTTGGCACCGAGCCGTGTGATGTTTTGGGCTCTAGTTTATACACCAATTTGTATTTACATGTGATTATGATGCAGTCAGATTTCCCTAGGCATTTAGTAGCTCCGGATCTATCTATATATAATATATCATTTAGGAGCCACATAACTCGGGCGGCAAATTCAGAGGGGAGACAAAATAGAATAAATCCACCCCTCCCATGCTACCGATACGGAACGAAGAAGTATAAAAGTTGTTAACTACACAAAAATTTACCATCGCATCTCGTTCTGAATCTTAACAGATGATTACTGTCTGCAACCCCCCCTCACTCCCCACCCCTTCTCCCCCCGTATACTCGTACTGTTCAGGTACTAGTAATCAAGTAAGCGGCAAAACCAAGCAGAGGCGGCATATTCACATATTTAGAACCGCCTAAAAAAAATTGTAGATGAGGTACATTTAGGTAAATAAATAAATAAAATATATATAGAAAATTACACAGATTGAACTAGCTCCAGAGTAAGCTTAAGCTTGCGTTATAGAATACTGACCCAACTATACTATATTTTATTTTACGATGAACACCCAAGACCCAGGACAATTTGAAAATGGCCATTTTTCCAACTTGCTCTGGCTGGGGATCGAACCCAGAACCTCCGAATTGGCGGACTAACATGACCATTACGCCACGGAGGAGGTGACGAAGGTCGTCAGGTTAGGTATGTATTAAGTTATTTTATGTGTTATTTCCGGCTGAGAACAATTCTCTACTACTCTATATTTAAAACACATGTTAAAAAAGTTTTATTGAACAATGCGTACTATACTATCAATGATTATTTAAGAGATAAAAACGCGTGGATACTTCCTAAACATTTTCCATTACATTCCACACATGAAACATAAATAGCTGCATTTTCTGTTACCATAATAAGCTTACTGTAAAAACATGTAAATGCTCTGCGATCAATAAGTGACCAACATATAACTAATATTTTCTGTTGACAAGGTCTGCGAGTTCGGGTTTTTCATGCTCACTAAAATGTCCAATCCGGTGGTGGCGTCGCTGGTCGGGTCGTTGGATTCCCTCTAATATGGTTGAGTTTAACGATGGCTGATCCGTGCGTCAACTCGTGAACGGGTGCTGCCGGGAGGGACTGGTCAGCTCGGCTTCGCTTTTTTTGACTACTTTATATTTTTTATTACGCAAGTGATGTTTGTTTACTTGTTCGCAAGCATTACGTTATAATGTGTCAACATTGTATTATATTACTAGCTGATGCCCGCGACTTCGTTCGCGTGGACTTTATGACTCCGGCGTATAAATATAAATAAAAACTAATGAGAGAGAGAGAGAGAGAGAGAGAGAGAGAGAGAGAGAGACAGAGGGAGAAAGTACTTGTAACAGTGTTAGGAGTTAAAAGTCAATATTATTTTAATTCTTTCCTTCGGGAGCCAATATGAAAAGAGCTGAAGTGTTACTAACCCTGGAGAAAGCCACAATAAGTAGGCCTTGCGAAAAACCAGTCCTTAGATCGACATCAGCAGCTTTAAGCCTCTAAAACTGTGACTTATTTTCATAGCAAAGCAAGTTAACATATGGAACTGTGTATTTTCAAAAGGAAAATTGTTGGGGATGAGTGGCATACGCGGAATAAATACAGTTTCACTGGCATCACTCACTTACTGTGAGCTTTAAGTGTCCCAGCAGACTATGCCGAAGTTTAGTGGCTAAAGTTCAGTGTCTAAAGTTCGGTGGGGATGACACACTAAATAAGCTGAAGTTCAGCTGCTGAAGTTCGGTGGAAACGCCGGACAGTAGTGATGTGCCGATATGAGAATTTAATCTTCCGTCTTTGGCGCGTCTGCGGCGAACGGAAACGGGAGCGGAAGTGGAAGAGGGAACGGGAACGGGAGCGGAAGCGGAAGCGGGAGCGGGAGCGGGAGCGGCAGTGGTGGCGGCAGCAGCGGCGGCGGAGGCGGCGGCGTCGGCGGTGGCGGAGGCGTCGGCATCGGCGGCGGAGGAGTCGGCGGCGGCGGCGGCGGCAGCGGCGGCAGCGGCGGCGGCGGAAGCGGCGGCGGCGACGTCGGCGGAAGCGGTGGCGGTGGCAGCGGCGGCGGCGGTGGCGGCGGCGGCGGCGGCGGCGTCGGTGGCGGCGGCGGCAGCGGCGGAAGGTGCGGCGGCGGCGTCGGCGGAAGCGGTGGCGGCGGCGTCGGCGGCGGCGGCGGCGGCGGGAGCGGGAGAGGGAGCGGGAGCGGGAGCAGGAGTGGGAGCGGAAGTGGGAGCGGGAGCGGAACGGGTACGGGTACAGGTATGGGTACGGGTACGGGTACGGGTACGGGTACGGGTACGGGTACGGGTACGGGTACGGGTACGGGTACGGGTACGGGTACGGGTACGGGTACGGGTACGGGTACGGTTACGGGTACGGGTCCGATTCAGGCAAAAGCATCGGAAGTTCGGCGTTATGTGTTGCTAGTAATGCAAATAACATTGCAGACATGCATTGGCTGAAATTCAGCCGCTGAACTTCGGCATACAGTACTGAGACATTAAGTTGGGTTCCGTTACACAGTTTCGGCGGAGTCAAATTTCGCATCAGCATTATTGGCCCTCCGACATTAAGACTTATTTTGTAAGCCGTGAGTCCATTTGCTGCAAGTGAATTAAGAAACTCAACTGGATAATTGGTGGCGTCGTCAACAACACTATCCAAGAAATCTAAATATATATCTAAATATATATAACTCAAAGGTGACTGACTGACTGACATAGTGATCTATCAACGCACAGCCCAAACCACTGGACGGATCGGGCTGAAATTTGGCATGCAGGTAGATGTTATGACGTAGGCATCCGCTAAGAAAGGATTTTGATCAATTCTACCCCCAAGGGGATAAAATAGGGGATGAACGTTTGTATGAAACTTTGTCAATTTTAAACCGATCGGGCTGAGACTTTGCATGCATAAAGCTACTATGACGTAGGCATCCCCTAAGAAAGGATTTTGATAAATTACACCCCTACGCGAGCAAAGCCGCGGGCACAAGCTAGTTAACAATAATTTGCGTCATAAGTTCTTTATTAATTGATTTTTAATTTTTTGGTGTCAATATTAGTGCGTTCACATAACCAAGAATTTTCTGGTGTGTTATGCTCTGAAGGTCCGCAAATACTGAACTTATAAGTTCTACTTCGGACGAAACAACTTTTTTTTTGAAAAAATTTCAATGTACACACACATTTTTTTTACTCTTTTATTATAGTATACATTGAGTATGTTTTTGTTCAGCGGCAACAAAAAACATCATCTATAAAAATTTCAACTGTCTAGCTATAATGGTTAATGAGATACAGCCTGGTGACAGACAGACAGACAAACAGTCGGACGGTCTAAGTAATAGGGTCCCGTTTCTACCCTACCCTATGGAACCCTAAAAATCGAATAAAATAAGTATTTATCGGGGGCTCCCATACTACAAACGTGATTTTTCATAGATTATGGTACGGAACCCTTCGCGCGTGTCCGACTCGCGCTTGGCCAGTTGTATTATAACTCAACAAAAAGTTCTCATCAGACTTAACAACTTTTGCTAAGGCGGCATTTTAATATTTCTTATAGTTTAGCTGGACCATTATAGTTCTGCATCATGTGTTCCATTTTCCAAAATCAATTATAGCCTATATGTTGCCCAGGCTTCACAGCTATATAACAAAAAAAGTTTCATTCGAATCCGTCCAGTATTTCCGGAGATTAGCGTGTACAAACAGACAAACAGACAAACAGACAGACATTTTTTTTTATTTTCTTACTCTATTACTATATCTCCATCGCCCCAAAAATTTTTTTTTGAAAAATTTTTAATGTACAGACACATTTTTTTTACTCTTTTATTATAGTATAGATAAGTATCTATTAATTAAAAGACAATTATAATAATATGACAAAGCCCTTCTGGCGAGTAGGCGACCAATACTGTGAAAATGAGTTTCTTTCGGCGTTTCTTCTCAGCAGTGGTAGTTACGAAGCGCTGGTATCGGTAGCTTTTCTTTAAAAATAAATTCAATTTTAATATACTTTACACGTAACATAAATTATACTTATTGACGTGTAAAAATGCCTGCAAAGGTCTAATTACTAAATAAACATTTGAATCTTTGAATCTTTGAAAACTACTCTACATTATATAGGTTTCCAAGAAGTATGCAATCAAGAACGCGATAAGATGAGAGGATTTCAAGAAGTGAATTTAAAAGTCATTCCATGAATATGATAAACTTCCCCAGGAATTATATCCAGACCACTTTACATAAGGAAGCCTTATGAATGTTGCCCGCATAAAATTTACTTACGAGTAAAATAGTAGAGTCTAGAGCAGTAAACAAAAATATAATTTTATTCGTAAAAGTTTTCAATGAGGTACCATTGTCTCTGAACGAATCTTAGATATATTTGAGTAACAGACTGGTGTAAATGAATTCCATTAGCACCCACATTTGCCATTTCGTATATTATACAATCTTTTAAAAACAAAAATAAAAATATTTAATTTCAAATAATCGTTCAAAACAATTTAACTAGGTATATGTCATTCTTCTCTTGAGAACAAAAAAAAGAAATTATTTACGTTAGCATGGTCATGTCAATTAATGCATGCATGGCTCATTTAAAATTAGAATATACTTATAAATATTATAACTTTTTAGATAAGATTCACTTACGGTTGTGATGTTAAAACAGAACACAAAGAGTGCTTCTAAAAATAGGCCAGAAGCTATAGAAAGTATTTTGTTAATGTTTTTATTAAATTACAGGATGCTGATAAGTATTTCTTTCAATTTTAGAAGTCATATCTTATTTGATTTTATTAATAGAGGTACGCTTACAGTGTTACATACATATAGATTTAGAAATTAGCATACACAGTTAGTGTTTTATATGTAGACACCAATTAATAGCATACACAAAATTTGCTACTTTAGAAAGTCGTTAGTGTAAATAAAAAGTAAAATTATAATATAAAATTGTAAATTCAAGTTGAAATTAATATAAAAGAACAATATCTTTTTGTAGGATTAAACTATTATGCATCACAAATATTATAATTGTGATATGATTTACAACTCAAAGTGTTTCAGTATTTTAGACTTAAAACTATGGTAACTATCGTAGAAAATATCAAGTTCATTTCTTTTTAAATGGTACAAGTTCTGGCGATAGGATGGTGGAGGCCTAAGTTAGTTCTATGAGATGGTAAAGAAAATGTCTTATTTAAAGGTATGCGAGGAATATTATAGGGAACAGTAAGAAGCATAGAGTTAGTGAGCTCTGTGCAATCAGTTTTGTTGTGAAGGAGTTTGTGGAAGAAAGTTAGGTCTAAGATGGTTCGACGGACTTTAAGACTACTCATTTCAAAGTGCGTTTGAATCACAACGTACAGCCTATAAAATACTGCGTAGTTGTACCTCAATGATAAGGTTAAGGTACATATTTTGATTGTTTTGAATAATGTACCAACGACTAACGAAAACTCCGTTCATTACCTTAGATACACACTAAATAAAATCTAGGTCTATAACTATTATAAGCTACTTTACGCTGCCATTAAAGTCTGCTGCCAAAAAAATCGTTATATATCGTTTATAAGTGACACCGGAAAGTACAGATTAATAAAGCGATGCTTTAACTTAAAACTAATCTTACACTATAAAAAATACCAAGCTATAATAAAAGATAAGCTAATGAAATGACTGGTAATGGGTATGAATAAGTCTTTAAATCCCAGCTGCATCGTAGGTCAATGTTAAGAGCATTCTATTTATTTGAGGCGGCTATAAACCGACTAGAAACAGACATACTCTATTCTGAAACAAGACAAGTATATGATCTATATAAGCTTTCTTGGAAGGGTATACTTACTATACTTTAGAGAAATTTATGACGGAAATTCAGTGTTTCAAGAAGATTATACAACGTGTAACTGAAAGGTTAAACACCCCCTTTTGGTAACAAAATACGAGGTTTATGTAACAATATTATTTAATTCAATGAGAATTGATAATATGTTAACCACCCGCAGAGACAATTATTTTTAATATTTAAAGTTATTTAACAGACGAATTTAAAAACTAAATCGAGTCGAAAGAAACTCAAAAATGAAAAAAAATATGTTTTAGATATACTTTTTAAGATACGGAGACCTAGAAATCGACTTGATAAAAGATTCTTTCAGTAAATTTTCAAAATAAACAAAAATGTAATTAATAAAAACAGACACAAATTAGTTGATTGTACCAATCAAGAGCCTTTATCACAGTCTGCTACAAGAACCATGGTTAATTTCTTCATCATTGCCATTACACCGCGTCCCACCATTCAAAACACTGGATGACTGGATGTAGGGAATAGTATCTAGAATTTGGGAAAAGAACAATTGACACGTGAAATTTATTGGATAAGAATACAAACTGGTGGTTTTTTCCGAAATGCAATATTGCATCCTGCCGCTGAGCTGGGTATTTCAACGTTCGGACGGGCAATGGTTCACTGCAAGTTTAATACAAAATCGACCATAAACAACTTAACTTAATTTTAGGCATAATGTTGCTTTTTCTATATTGTAAAAATTATGGTAGAAGTTTTAGTTCAGTTTTTATTCGAGTCAATAATATTAATATACAATATCTATATCAATTGCAGTAGGTATTTGCACGACGACGCTGTAAGCAGCAATATACGTGGGGCGCACTATAAGTTTCCGGAATGAATATGAAAAAATACTATTAAAGGTACAAAATTAATTTATTGTTTTTCAAAATAATCTCCCTTGGCGTCTATGCACTTTTTCATTCGATGAAACCAGTTTTGAAAACTTTTGTGCCACTCCTCTGTGGTGACCTCTGAAACGTGTTTTTCATACTCCTCGACAGCCTCTTCTGGTGATGAAAATCGTTGACCGCGTAATTGGTTCTTAATTTTTGGGAACAGAAAAAAGTCACAAGGTGCCAGGTCGGGACTGTATGCAGGATGACTCATGAGTTCTACATTTTTCGCCTTCAAAAAGTCGTTTGTCTGTCTGGCCGTGTGAGAACTAGCATTGTCGTGGTGCAGGATGATACGGCGTTTACGGTTATTTTTACGGAGTTCGTCAATAACTTCCGGCAAACAAATGGTCGTGTACCAGTCACTATTTACTGTACGACGATTCTCTAAAGCAACAGTAGCCACGTGTCCAGTTTTATTAAAAAAAGAAGCAATCATCCGCTTAGATGCACTTTTCACACGCGCCACTTTGGTTGGTTTCGGCTCATCTTGAAAGACCCATACGCTCGATTGCTGCTTTGTTTTGGGATCGTAGCAATAAATCCATGTTTCGTCACCTGTTTCGTCACTATGTCCCACACCAAATTTGACGCACCTTCGTTGAATCTGGTAAGCATGGCACTGCACCAAGTGACGCGGTCCGTTTTTTGAGCCTCGGTCAAGTTGTGTGGGATCCACCGCGAGCACAGCTTTCTCACACCCAAATGTTTGTGTAGGATTAATTGTATTTGACTCATGCCTATTTCTAAGGATGCGCGAATTTCATGGTAGGTCACATGCCTGTCTGTTTCAATCATACGGCGCACAGCATCGTTGTTTTTGTTGGTCACAGCGGTGGACGGCCGACCATCGCGAGATTCGTCACTGAGATTGATACGACCATGCTTGAATTCTGCAAACCAGCTATAAACAGTTGTCTTGCATGGTGCTTCATTGCCAAAAGCTGTTTCAAGCCGAGCGATGCTCTGTTGAGCTGTCAAATTACACTTAAAATCGTAGAAAATCATACTACGAAAATTTTCCCGAGTTAAATCCATGTTGATGCAGACACACAATTTTTTAAATGGCGCCACAAGGTAAAAACAAAAGACAGTCAGATGAAACAAACTGCATTCTACAGCCAAAGAGTTCTATTTTCAAATGTTGCAATAAATTTTTAAATATTGTTTATGTAAGTGGCCTGTTCCGGAAACTTATAGTGCGCCCTATGTACCACAGTATATTGCTGCTTACAGCGTCGTCGTGCAAATACCTAATATATGCGCAACGACGTACACAAGACACATCTCGTGTACCTTTTTGCGCATTGTGTGCTCTAGTTTATCGAATTTGACCCAATAGTATGGTCTTTTCGGGACCATTTCTTAAGACCAGAGAAGTAAAAATTTTGTTACTAAAGAAAAGTGCAACGGTATCATCAAGTTCCTGAATCATATCATATACATTACAAGATGATCAACTTTATCAGAAACATGTAAACTAATATTTTATATGATATTATATAACCTACGAAAAAATAAAATAAAATATATAAAATAGTAATATTTAACGAAAAATATATTAAATCATTTAAGAACATCTGATAACTAAAAATGCAATTGTTTGTTACAGGGATAACCCTAGAGAGATACGCAACAAGGCGGAGAAGCAGCGGCGCGACAAACTGAACCAGTCCATCAAGGACCTGGCGTCCATGGTGCCGCCCGTCATCGCCGCCAGCCGGAAGATTGACAAGACCGGCATTCTGAGGCTCACCGCGCATTACTTGCGCTCCCATCAATATGGTAAGTATGTTCAAATTATTATCACCTTTTACTTCGAACGAACAATTCTTATATATGTCGCAGCCACGTACAATACGTACATATAGGTATCTATTATGTACTCGTAAGCCAGCTAATTTGATGCTTTCAAAACGGCTCCAACGATTTCAGTGAAGATTGTTGCATACCAACCTTACAAAAAATAAATGTAATTGTTTAAAAAATATAGTATCGTTGAGTTAGTATCCCATAACACAAGTCTCGAACTTAATTTGGGGCTAGCTCAATCTGTGTGATTTGTCCGTATAATATACGGAACAAATCACACATAGCTATCATTCTTATCCTCACATTTATCGTTACTGTAATATGTAGATCTGCGTTAGAAGTTTCGAATTGCAATAATAGATATAAAACCTTACCCTAAATATTTGTTATCAAGATCACTTTCACAGAAATCTGTCATCGGATTACTGGAGGCTTCGAATCCTCCATAAATAGGTACTTACCACATATCAGCACAATGCTCCTAGATGATTTTATACTCTATTGTATTTTACAAAGAAAATCAAGTAGGAAATAATTTGGGTTAATAACTCTTTGCCGCAACTTAGGAGTTGCGGCAAAGAGTTATTAACCTATATTATTTCCTACTTGATTTTCTACTACCTATAAATGAAATATGAAATGAATATTTACCTATAAATGAAAACAATCTGTCTCAATAGGCTAGAACCTATTGAGACAGATTCTTTTCATTTATAGGTAGGAATGCATACAGGTACCTTCGTGTGTTAAGGAATATGAACTGTATGTTGTAATAAATACTTCTACTACTGTTGTGATAAGTACTGTAATAAAAACTAACAAAGCATAAATTTGACTCACATACATACTCTCTACCTCTAAATTCACAAGATTTTGAAATATAATAGAGATGGCATTTTTTTCGATTCCAACCAATGATGTTAACTTTTTGTTGTGACAGATACATAAGGGCATTTGGTTCCTTCATTTGTGGAAGCATAAACATTCCTTAATTTAGCAAATATGCTTCAAGTTATAAAGCGCAAAAAGCTGGGAACAGTGCGCCTGCACTGGGCATTTTACGCAGTACCACTAATCTTGCACTAATCGATCTTGCCCTAGATATGTATTTACCTACGCTGTGATTTCTGAATAATTTTCTAGTTTCGCGACATTCCATGGATAATTGTTATGAGTTGGAATGCTCGCTCCACCCATATCATTACGCTAAGAATTATGCTACTAAATGCAATGTAACAAGGAGTGCTTTGAGTTATCGGTTATTTGAGGCGGCTTATATTTAGTTGGCTGTCACTCGCCTGCATCGTAGGTGTTGTAAGTATCGTATTGTTTTATGGAATGTTGTCGTAGGTTTACGATTGTTGTATGCTTTAACAATGTATAGAACTAAAATACTCTTAATATTTTTGTACCACTGAAATGTAGGAAATTAATAATAGTTTAAAACTTTGGTAATATTTAAAAATAATTTTGTAAGCTATGTTCAAAACCATAAATATTATTTTGATTTTATACCATCAAAACACTAAGATAGGTCAAAAAAATAATTGATACCAAAAGTGGGTATAAAATCGCATTTTTGTGTTTCCCAAAAACGTTTTATACAAAATCTTCGTTGATACAAAACGACAATTGAATGATTTGTATGAATCGTATTAGAAATTTTTTCACAGTCATAAATAAAAAACAAATTTTATAAATCGAATGATGTTATATGTACCTATAAGTAAATATATATTTAATATTTTGTGCATCCATTACTTTACGAGTATGTTACTAGGCAGGTACTTTGTGTTTCAGCCAATTAAATGAATGCATAACGATAACTATCAAATCAAAATTTATAATGTATAATACACGTAGATGTCTAACTAGCGTTTTGATATTTCAATTAAAATTATTCAGATGTAAATTAGTTTTAAAATCATAAAATATATAAGAAGTCAGACAATGGTCTTGTATGTGTTCGAGAACTATGACTCACTGAATTAGAATATTTATTAATGATTAGACGACTACGTGCTAAAACGACCAATCACTTTAACATTATATTTACAATTTACAAAGTGTTTGTGCTGCATTACTTTTCGAACAACATTTTCGGTTGAATTGAGCCATTCTGTCTACAATAAAATAGTAGTAAATGGGCAACTGAGCTTCGCTTGATGAAACGCCACGAAAGATTCGCAAAAAATAAAACCTTAGCTAGATTGATTTTTATCCCCGAACGCCCTACAAACTAAATTTCATTGAAATCGTTGAAGCGGTTTCCGAGATTCTCATTAAATACAAACATTTATAATACATAGAGATAACCTAAAAGTATTGCTCGTTTAAAATAAAAGGTGATAAGTAATTAATCTTTTTTAAGGGAAACCATATGTTAAAATAACAAATTGTACTAACGATATGAAAAAAAACGATGGGATTCACGTTTACTGTTTGGCTAACGTTTTCCCAATTTCACTTTGATAGCTTTTGCTTTATTTCAAGACGAAATATTTGATAATAACACGCAAATGGACGAACGGCAAGTATATTGTATCTAAATACTCCATGTAGCGAAGTCAAATTTCATTTGAAAGTTTAGTTTTCCTGACACCTCATACATACATACATACATATTATCACGCCTGTTTCTTCTGACCTCTCCTTTTTTAAGAATGTCTGCAATCTGATCGCGATACGTTCGTCGAGGACGACCTTGACCCCGTCTACCACTCACGTTCGCTTTGTAGACCCTTTTAGTAAATCTCCTTTCATCTATTCTTTAAATAATATAAATAAAATTGCGTATGTGATGTGCCTTTCATTTTCCTTTCTTTGCTTTTTCCTATTAGTAGTCGGCTCTGTATGTCTGTATGCATCTTGGAGCTGATGTCTATTTCACATAGTGCTGAGAGTCCATAAAGTCTTTTGATAGTTCATTAATTTATTAACGACACTTTATTTGTCTTTATCCACTTGACGAGTCTATTTTTAAATGCGTTTATGGAAGGCAAAGTGACCACTTCTTCTGGTAGTCTATTCCAGTTGTATTAACCAATAACATCAACAATATTCAGATCCATCCCCAATAATTGTAGGTATAAATTATGTAATGCTGAGGTGTACCTTGTTTCTGTTCCGTTACTCAGCTATAAAACGACGCGAAGTGCAGGCTATTCCTAGATTCCACTCATTGGTGCAATCGCACCTACTTTGATTCAAAACGACTGATTATTTGCTTTTTTGTAACTTTAACACTAAACTTCTTTAGGAAGAACAAAAGTGGTTGTTTTACCACTTTGATAAATTTTTTTTGGCTTTTTCAAACAATAAAAACATTGAATTGGTGAAGATGTAGGTAGACATGATTTAAATTTATTGTCTTTTTTTAAATTCTTTCCTTCCTTAATAGTGGATAGTGCTACAAGGGGTAAAGGTTATATTTTAAGGTAAGGGCGCTACTTTAAGGATTTCACGCACGCAGGAAGCTAAGGATTTATGTATAACGCCCGTCATATAAATAAAACCGTACCGAGTAGCACACTTTGTTTTTTTTTTCATCTTAATTTTGGAGAAAAATTAGCAAATACAAAACATAATATAAAGAAAAGTAAAACAACACCTCATTAGAGTTTAACCGGCAGATAGAAATATTTTTTCTAAGAAATATTTTTTTGAAGAGCACCCTCTGATGACTGATCACAATTTTGTTTGTGTGTTTCTTCATATCTTTTTATTTTTAAGATCAGTAAGTTAACCTGATATTTACCATTTGCTAAATAAATAAATATAAACTTATAATGTATTTAAATTTATACATGTAAATACACTATTACCTAAAACTTCAGTTATTATTTTGAATCAAACACAAAAATTACCTTTTTCTTTTTCCAAGGTGAAGAACATAATAATGTTTACCTGCTTATCCATGTTGACCATAATTATGTTGACGACTAGGTCTAATAATTATGTAATCCAAATTAAAAAAAATACGATGTTGTCTTTTGCTGAAATTTTTTTAGTGGATCATTTTTTGAGTAGATCAGATGAAAATAATTTTTCATCTCATTGACTCGATAAACGATGTTTTTATCCCAAAACACTTGGAGCTAAAGTTATTGTTTATTCTCGCGGGACTAAAAAGTGAAAAACAAAACCCTTTAGGGATTTAAAACAATTTTAAATCATAACACGGGTGTCATTCATCTATGTAGATTAAAAAATAATGTTAGCATCCCAGCAAAAAAAATTGTTTTTAAATAAAAAACAATTTATAATACATATTGTCGTCAACATGGATGAATGTAGGTAAACATTTTTATGTTATTCGCTTCAGAATAAGAAATAAATATAATCAATAAAGTGCATTTTTTCTCTTTGATTCAAGTAATTATATTATAGAAGTTTTAGGTTATATTTGTGTTGATGTGTAAACGCGAATACTTTTTCGTAAGTTTAAGCCGATAATGAATAGGTATCAAGTTTACTTATAAAAATTAAATTTCGTGAAGGACCAAGCAAACAAAGTAATGAATGAACATTTTATCGGAAGTTGGTCGTCTTCGAATAAATATTTCTTAGTATGTATTGTATGAAAACGACAACAACAAAGGTTAGTATTAAAATGTCGGTTGAAGTTAGTGTTGTAAGAAACTCGAGTCTGGGTGTCTAAATATTCTGACTCGACTGTAAATCACAAGACTCGACTGTAAATCACAAGACTTGACTCAAATAAAAACTCCATTGCCTCGATGTTTTAGTTATACTCAAACTCCCGTAACAGACTCGAGTTCAGTATAAGTGCTCGAGTCTGCTCAGGTCTGAGTCGCGCTCGAGTCTGGTATTTATTTTTATTTTTCATTGTTTATTTTAAGTATATAACAAACATTATTATAAGTAGTGTATCATTAATATTATATAAAGTTTTTAATAATTGTAATTCTTTGTGTTAGTTGTTGTACTAGAGAGTTGGTTGAGTAGAAGTTGCTTCGAGTTTGGTATTTGAACTCGGGTTGGTGCTGCGAATCGAGTTCTTTATCCAACTAGAGTCTGTGCTCCAACGAATCGTGCTTGATTGACTCGACACCAACTTGTGATGTCTTAGCCTACCAGGCATGCCAAATTAAGTCGAGTTTGCAAATGTAGCCTCACGGACTCCAGTTTGTTACAACACTAGTTGAAGTCTGATAAGGTATTGTAGGTGTTCTACATTTCTTTATATTTTGTTTTGTATTTGCTAGTTTTTCTCATAGATGAAGATGAAAAGTAGAGTGTGCTATTCGGGTACGGTAATATTTTTATCTCGGGCGATATACATGAATGCCTCGCTTCGCAGGATTCCACCGTAGAATCATTCGCTAAGCTCGTGATTCAACTGTGGAATTCTTTCTTTTCGCTCTGGATTCAAAGTAGCGCCCTCGCCTTCAAAATATTACTTTATCCCCTTGTAGCACAATCTACTAGAATTACCAAAAATAATATACATTGCCTAGCTTGCTCTAAAAGGTGTTTGTAACGAACCATTATTGTGTATCCAGTGTAACCAGGATGCAGTAATAAAGATATCTAACAATACGAAAAGAAAAAGGAAAAATAGCCAGAATTGTTCAACGTTCTTTGACTAATTACAGTAATTATTTTAAAGGTAATTTAATAAATATTTTTGAATACACAAGCATGTTTACGATTCTCTATCAGTGTTGAATGCAATCATGCAAAGTAACGTGAGTGCGCGACGCGCGCGCACGTGCGCGGCCATGCTTTTTGAGCTAAGGGCGCTCACGCACTCACCAAAAACACAAATTTTATCTACAACTAATTAACAATGTATTCTACTTGACTTATTTCATCAAGTTCGGAATAAAGACACCTACGTTTGTCGGAAACCTTAGTGCTCAGGCGTCAGTAGCATATTTGACGTATAGGTACATACTGTGTATGTTCGCACACTTGATAATAACACGTTAGAAGTAAGTATATGGTTATGATAATAGTCTACCCACTGGCAATATCATATCTTCAATTAATTAATTTTCTGTTTCCAATGCAGTCATGGACTTTTGGGCAATTAATTTCAACTGGCAGTTTGCCAACAAAGAGTTAATTGGTTATTATTCGTATAACCGAAAAGAAATACTTTTTATTTATTTGCAAATGAATCAATGTAGACTTGCTTTCATGAATATTTTGACAAGTGATTTTTATTCTCATTATATGACAGCACTCATAGCATAGACCTAGAATAACTTGCTACATAGTATATTAATCTGTGGTGACATTATTTGAAATCAAGGGGTTGAGAGGAGGTTGAAGCCGCACGTTTGATGATTTTTATTGTCTTGTAAAAGTTGTTAATTTATACCAGACTGATCTTAATATCAAGTAGCAGTGGTTTTCCAACAACTTCTATTATTCATTTCAGCTACAGCTATTGGACGTCCAGTCGTCCACTGCTAGACCCACACACACATACTATTACGTCTTTAGCCATAATCTACCATCAACCATCTGTCTACCGGACAGTCATTTTGAGTATTTTGAACTGCAAGAAATATTTACATTACACAAAACAGCTACATTTTTTGTAACGTTGCTGTGATTTGTTGCAGTATTTGGAGATTCCATTGGGCAAGGCCCGAGCCACAACTTCACTCCTGCCGCCACGCAAGCCCTACTGGCGCTGATGAACGGGTTCCTCATAACAACCACATACAAGGGCCTTGTGGTCGTCGTCTCACAGAATGTACACCAGTTCCTTGGATACACAGAAGTTAGATTTGATACTTTACTATTTTGTTTTGATATACCATTTATAATATCATTTACAACAGTACAGGATCTAGATGAATGTCGTAAAGAGGCCAATTATTCTATAAATAAATAAATATTTAAGGACAAATTGTATAATGGGATAGTAACTCAACGGTACTATATTTTATTATAAATACAATACTAAAACATCCAAGACACAGGAAAATTTACAAAAAGGCTATTTTCCTACTTGCCCTGGCCGGGGATCGAACCCTGAACCTCTGAACAGCGAATTAGCGTTGTTACCACTACGCCACAGTGGTCGATTTATTAGCAGTGAGTGGACGAATAATACTTTTATTTTAGATAGACCTTACTAAGATACCTAGATAGAAGGGACCAACCCTATTTTTCAAAGAACAAATTGTATCTTGATAGCATCAATTTCTTTTGTTAAGCTTGAACTTCTGGGTCAGAGCGTATTCAACATCATCCACGAAGATGACCGTCAGATGATGCGAGAGCATCTCATGCCCAAGAGCCATTTGCTAGGAGCGAACGGGGAACTCCTGATCCCAGATGAGCCCAACGGGAAGAAGCTCGTGGCGGAGGCCCTGGCCAAAGAAAAACGCAGATTCATTGTAAGGTAAGCACAATCAGTCAACATTTTTGATTGATTCTCGTTTGTTTTGTTATGTTACATGTGTTTTTATAACTTATTGATGACTGTTGTAAGTATATTTATTTTTATGGCTGCGCCGGCGCCAGCGCACCTGTGTAAGTAGGTTAGGTAGATGAGTTTTTAACTAGACATTTTTTGCGAATACCTCTACATGTGCTTATCTACGAACTTTTTCGGATTAGAATTTATCCTCAAACTGTTTACGTATCAGTTTTCTTTATTAGATATACTTATTCTCTTGTTTAATATCATTTGTAAAGACAACATACAAGACAAATTAAAATAAATTTAGCTAAGGTCTGATATAATTTTGTAAATTTGGCAGCTTTTACTTGGTTACAATAAGTTTTTGAAAATATTGTACAAGCTTTTGAAACGCTCTCGTACAAATGAAATGAGCCCTAAGTCGAAGAAACTGCGTTGTTTTAATTACTGAGTTCCATCAACCACCTGTTCCAAACCCTATAGACATCGTCTACTATAAAGTGTTTGTCAAGACAAATCGAACGAGTTCTACTCGATAAGGTTATGTTCTTTTATTGCTGAGTTCTGTTGAATATAATATTACTAGACTAAACTAGACTCTTTAATATTGTATTGTCAGCCGACTATTACAAGTATGCAAAATTTCAGCTCAATTGGTTGCGAGGCTAACTGATTGAAAATTGAGTTCCCAGATTTGACCTAAAAAAATACATACAAACAAGATACATTGTAAGTTAGTTAAAAGCTTGTAAAGAAGAAGCTATGGATCATGGTATATAGTAAATCATACTTTGCCCTTAGAATGTTTTTGTATAGTAGTTGATATTATGTCGTTAGACAAGACTTCTAACGACATAATATCAACTACTTGGCACTAAAATTTATTAATAATTACTGGTCAAGGTCAAACACTCTTTTTGTATCTTTAAAAAACCGGCCAAGTGCAAATTAAACTCCCGTGGAGAGATTTCCTTACGATGCCAAAGATTTTCCGTAAGTGAACGTATTATATTGAGTTTTCCACTTCATTTTCAATTGATACAATTCTTATAAGTTTTCCTGTAATTACAAGCAATGAATTATATGTTGCATTATTTTCAAAATTTTAGGCTCAGTAGTTTCGGTGGTCAGGGGAATGGTCAATTATTTTCGTCTTCTATCAAAACCTTTTATTTTGCAATAATAACAAAAATATGTTTGGAATCCTCATAACGAGCCCTTTCATTTGACACGGTAAGGTGCAATACTTTTTTTTTATGTTTTCCAATTTGTCCACCGAAAGCGACCCTTATTTAAAAAATATATTAATTTATTTTGCACACCTGTTTTTGGGTCATAGAATTACACCATCGTACCAAATTTCACCTGATTTGTCCAGAAGATTCGTAGCAAATTGGATGTGACAAACTTACGGATAGACAGACGCACGAGTGATCTTATATAGGTTCCGTTTTTTTAATTTTTTGTACGGTTCCTCAACAGTTAAGTTTCCGAAACTAAATGCTTGCTCGTTTGTGTTTGTATTTTTTACTTTTTATATAAATGTGTCATTTCCATCGAAAAATAAGTATTGAACCAAATTTCTTAGCGGAAAAACAATCTTCGTATACAATGCAGGTTCAAGAAACTGAGCCAGCGTTCTGAGCCTTGTCAATACGTGACGTGTCACGTGGAAGGCTCGCTGCGGAAGTCGGACCGAGCATGCCGCGGGTACAACCGCTGCTGTCAGATGGTGCGCCGCGCCCGCGCCAGGGGCGACAACCCGTGCTCCAGCGGGAACGATATCGTAAGTATCAACAAGAAATTAATAATTCAATTTTTAACAAAAAAGAAACACCCTACTTCGTTTTTTTTAGGAGTTTCATCCATATCCATCAATTTGGTAGTATAGGCTTTTAAATAAAAAAAGAATCATCGAAATCGGTCCACGGTTGACGAAGACATCGCGTAACATACATTCAAAAAAATAAACATACGGGTCGAATTGATAACCTCCTCTTTTTTCAAAGTCAAAGTCAAAATTTTTTATTCAATGTAGGATAAATTTATCTCTTATTGAAGGTCATTTTTTTTAAATATTATTTTTGTGCAAAAACTAAAAACTACTAGCGTTTCGGAACGACCACTGCTGGGAAGATTACGCCGAAAGAAACCCAGTTCAGTATTGGTCCCTACCCAGCCTGATGGGCTATATTACAGTTATAATACAGATTTACACTTTAGCTAGGTATACATTATACTTTTAAACAATACAATTAAAATTTGCAGTCATCTATTTCCAAGAATTGTGATCAGACGATGATAAATAGTAATTTACATGATAATACGCATTTTTGATTAAATGATTTTTAATGACAGTCTTAAACTTAGATAATGGTAACGCTACTACATTATCTGGAATCTTATTATAGAGGCGTAAGCCAAGACCCACAAACAATTTTTTTTTTTTTTGCAACCGAAAAGCTGAGATAGCTAATTTATTTTTATTTTTAGTGGTTATACTATGAATATCACTATTTTTCTTATATAAATGTATATTTTGACGCACGTACATAATGTTTGCATAAATGAATTGCGAAGGGAGAGTCAAAATATTAATGTCTTTAAAAAGTTCCCTTAGAGACTCTCTAGCACCTAATTTATATATGGATCTAACAGCGCGTTTTTGTAAAACAAATATGGTATTTATGTCTGCTGCATTACCCCATAGCAATAGTTTTTGAAGTCGGTTAAAAATACATAAAACCCGACTGCGTGCATGACGCACAAGCGTGTTCTCGGTTGCATCCTAGGCATACAGTGCCTAGGATGCAACCGAGAACACGCTTGAAGAAGCAATGTTGTATGTTGTTTTTGTAGTAAGTAATAGTTCCTTTATTTTGATGTCCCACTCAATATGATTTGAATAACAAAAAATTGAGATATATAATTTGGTGCTAAAAATCTTTTTTTTCAATTTCCGTATAACCAATGCCATTTTTAGAAGCTAAAATTTATCAAGTCGTAAGGCTGTAAAGCAGTCTTTCCCAAAGTGGGCGATAACTCCCCCTTGTGGGCGCTGGAGGCTTTAAGGGGGGCGCTAACGGGCCCAGAATAAAGTTGGGGGGCGATGATGTGATTTAAGCAATGAGTGATTTATAACTTCAGCTATTTCATATTTTAAATTTCACTGAAATTAAAATCCTCTTACTACACAACATCCATTTATTAGTTCATATTTATATCCTTTTTATTGTACAAATATAAACTAAAAATGTAATTAATATTTATTATTTTAATGCGTTCACAACGCTATTTATATCGTTAAAGGAATCAAACACTGAAAAAATTTCGTGTTTTAAAGTTTCGCAGGTGAGGTTCCCACTTCCAATACTCTTTATTATTGTAAAATTGTATTATTATTGCTATTTTTTTATTTAAAATTAACAATGTTGATTATTGTTATTTTTTATAAAAGATACTCTAATGTACTGGTGTATGTATTATTATTGCTCTCTCGTTTAGAATATAGGTTGAATTAAACTACAGAAAACAAATATGTGATTCAGGTTTTTATGGTGAAAGAAATGGGGGGCGCTACAAAATAACTGATTTTTTAAAGTGGGCGTTTGACAAAATAAGTTTGGGAACCTCTGCTGTAAAGCGTGCCAAAGAAATATACATACATAAATATATATGTATGCACTCGAAAAACATAACCTTCCTTTTGACGCAGTCTGGTAAATACATTCATAATGCTATCATGTTGACATTTTTGTTGAGGCTAGGACTGTTTCGACGAATTGTAACGCTGAGTGTGTGAAAACCTTGCCGGTTGGACTGGCGACGATCGGGAAACGTTACGGTTCGTCACTCTATTGACGTCCTTACTGCAAAGGTGACACAAATGGCGAACTGAGACTTAAGAGGTTTTCTTTGGGATAAGAGGGGTGACTAGCCAAGGGTCCTGGCGCTTAGCAGGACAGTTGACCAAGGAAATCGGGAATCCTTCAACTGCAATCTAGAGCATCACGAGCTTCTAAAAGAGTTGTTGCCTCGTTATAATAATAGCCTTATCAGAAATTATATCAAATCGTTCATAAAATAGATCTGAGTACCTATTTAAGTAATTGGAACCTTTCGTTAAGATATAGGTTGCGCTTATCTACTTACACTTTATATAAATAAAATAAAATAAAAAAAACTATAACAAAAAATAAAATAAATAAAAAATAACACCCGGGGATTCTCCCTTCATTTTCCGATATAAAATGCAGGTTACATCGCTCGGGGATGGTTTTATTTGTTTTCCCGACACTCATATGTTTTTCCAATATGTACCTACATACATATGCTTAGTTTAATTTGCAAGTTTGTTTCTCGTATAGAAATCGTATTTCTATAGCGAACGATACTGATATAAGAGATCAATATAAATTAATTGCGCTCGCAAGTTTTGGTCAATAGGAAATATAATGTAGAGGCTACGGGCGCTTTTGAAAAGCGCGACTCTTATCTTTGTCTATGAACAATATAATTCTTTTACTGAAAAATTGAAATGCCATTTTTAAACGTGAAGTCACCCAAACTAATGGTTTTTCCAAACAAAAACCCGTTAGTTTAGTGACTTCGCGTTTGAAAAATGGCACCACTACCTTGATAAGAAAAAATGATTGGCTATTAAAGTATGAAAATATTATTTTTGATGAGGAAATTATGAATCAAGTTTCAACTAGGGCGAAATTAGCGTTCGTGTATCCCCTTAAAGACGTTTGCAACTTTTATCAAGCAAATGTTTCCAATCAATCTAAGTTAATTTCGTTTCGTACCGACGCAAATGCAGAATTATGCATGAGAGCGAGTCCATTTAGCTATTGCTTAAATAGTTTGCATCACAAATACTATTTCATAATGAGATTTAGCTGAAGTGACGATGTATTGTCTGTGAATATAAGTTAATCGTCTGGAAAAACAGTTAAAAAATATGCAACTATATTTTTGAATTTTAGACTGACCCTTAGGTTTGGAGTTGCCGATTATCAAATCAATATACGATGGGTATCACTTTTATAGTATAAATAAATTATTTTGTAATTATAACATAGTTCCTACGAACCCAATAGAATGTTATGCTAATATAGTACATATGTCGCAGTTGGATTGTTTCATCCTCTGTTTGACAAAACCTCTAGCTGCTTGGCATTAAAACTTGGTTATGCAAAACCATTGAAAATTGTTGAGCTGGATCGTCAATGTGATGCGTTTAACAAAACAGCTAGCCGCACGCTCCACAAGTGATAGAATTCCGCACAAATCTACAATCTTGCGTTTTGCACCGCGACATTGATGACTTGTGATTTAAATGTTAGCTGTTTTGTTAAACGTAACACATTGACAATCCAACTGAACGATTTTCAGCTGTTTTACAAAACCGAGCTGTAAAGTTAAACAGATAGAGGTTTTGTCAAACATCGGATTATGCAATCCAACTGCGACGTATACAAGTAGGAAAGCCACCTCATTATCATATTTCAAGATCATAAACCGATTATAGATCGGCGTGCCTAAGCAAACTGGGGTGCCTATGTAATTTATGTCATATTTGTTTTGTTTTTCGTGTGTGTAAGTGGCCAATACTGGTATCAGATTTTTCAAGCTGCCTAAAGCCATCTTACATAACTAAACGACTGTCATACAATAATGTTGATGACGGCCGGGACTAACGGCTTTTGTATGTATGTCATAACTTTTATTGACGTTACGTTCATTTCACATTATTTCGATTTGCATTACTGTCAATTCTTTCACGCGACATAATATCTCCTAACTTCGCCTTTCCAGGTATTCGTGGGCGTTGTGCGCCCAACGACGGAAACTTTCCAGACAGAAAGCTCCCTGGAGGCTTTCCGTATGGAGTACCGCACCAGGCATTGCATCGACGGCCAGATCATCCAGAGCGAGCACCGCATCGGCCTGGTCACTGGATATATGACTCATGAGGTCAACGGGGTCAACGCTCTCAACTTTATGCACAGGGATGACGTCCGCTGGGTCATCATCGCCCTGAGAGAGAGTGAGTCATATTAACTTTAAATAATTTTAGATAATATTAATTGTAATTTGTACAATATTGTATTATAAAAACTGCTTCCAATAGGAATACTGGTACATTTTGGAAAAAAAATTGGTAATGGTAATATCTTTATGATAAACTTGCTTGATCCCATAAAGAGTTTTGATTGTAGTTTCTTTTGAGATGTGTTGAATAAGAATAGAAATAGACATTAGTACGTACTTTTGCAAAGTCATTCAACCTACTTGTATGTACGTAGTTTTCACGAAATCACTCGTGTAAAAGATTGGTCGTAAAAGTCTTCTTGGTGTAAAAGCACTAAAGATATTTACTGTGTAGGTGCGCTCATGCGATTCGAATGCATTTTTCGTTATTTGGCTTAGCGAGTTTTCAATTTACCTGTTGTTACATTTTTTGCTTTGCGAATTTATATACCTCTTAATTTTATGTTATTATGCGGCTTATTAGTAGTACACCTAGTCTGCTCAGATGATCTCGTCCTGCTTATAAGCTGTCAAGTAGTTTACTTTGTAGCAGATAGCTTTTTGCTTTCTTAAAGATGATTATGTGGAATTTATCTGACAACCGGAACATATTAAGTGACTTTTATAGGATTGAGATGAATTTAATGTTCTGGGCTCGATTAACAAGTGAGAGAATGTTCTCTTACACATTTGATTAGGTAGGTATGAGTTTATTTAAACCAGCAAGTACGCAGCGCTCAGGTATTAAATAACTGGCCAAGTGCGTGTTGAGTCACGCTTAAAGTAGAACTGTGAAGTTACAATTTACCACATGGGGACTTTACCTATTCTCAATAATTTTACAAGTTTTTATTTAAAAAAAATTAACCGACTTCCACTAAAGGAAGAGTTTTTTTTTATGTATGTTCACCGATTATACGAAGAGAAATGGATCTATTTGAAATTTTTTTTTCGTTTGGAAGAGTATATATTCCAGGTGGCCCCGTTGAAGTTTTATCAAAATCAGTTGTGTAGTTTGGTGGTGAGGTCGGTTTTTACTTTTGAAATATTATATTTTACCACTTTCTCAATGTGCGTAATATATTTATGACATGAAAATAACACCTTACGAACAGTCTCTCAACTTAGCCGTGGACGGAAAGGTGGATATATCGAAACTACAAAAGTTCCCTTTGGGGTCTTCAAAATTCTAAAAATACATTAGTACCTACATAAATAATTTTGTACGTGAAGTTCGCGTCGCAAAAGTTGTTTTTAAGTTTTATGTTTTTACGACGTCTCTCATTTCCTCCAGTCTATTTTACTTTTTACACCCATTTTAATATTCACTCACGACACTTTGCTTTGGTCAAATATGAATTTATAGAATTAATGAGAGATATAAATAACGTTTGAATTTTTTTTATGAGAATGGGAGATTCTGATTTTCGTAAATTACTCCGATAAAACCCAAGGTCCAGGTTAAAGTGAGTGGTGAATTTGTAATTTTTAGGATCTTATAGCAAAAGGTAGTTTGTCTATAGGTAATTCGCATTGATAGGCGCCTTAGTTACATCTGCATAGCGCACAATTCTGTGTAAATATCAAACATTTATTTGAATTATTATCGTACAAATCATAATATAAAGCGTACTACCACGACACTTAAAAACTAATATTATAATATCAAATTTTCTAAATCAAACAATTTGAGATAGACACGTGCGCTAAAATTACGTTAAATAAAGTTAAAATAAATATACTAATGGCTCTGTGAGCTGTAGAGCTCGCGAGTCACCCTCACCCATTGAAGTTTATCGGATAAAAAGTTTTTGTTATTGTTTAGACAAAAACTGCGTCTTAATAAGGATAATAAAAAGTTATATTTCCGCCATTTTGAAAAACTACGAATAGTGAATCGATCAAAAACCTTCGAAACTTTTCACAAAATTTCACAAAAATCAGTTGAGAAACGCGACCTGTAGGCGACCTGTAACAGCCGGACATATAACTGACAGACAGCCGGACAAAAGCATTTTTGGCCAATCTCGAAACGAAAATGAGACGCTTCGCTCGCTCGTTCAATAAATAAAATAGACTTAATCTACGGCCTTGTGCGGCTTTATTAGATGTGGGTTGATTTAGACTTTATTTTGCCCTTCTAGGACATTGATATTGTGTGTATGTAGGTATGACACGACACGAGGATAACATTGATAACGATACTGCATGTATAATTTCATTAGTAACAATTTACAAGCCATCTATATTGCTTGCATTTTAAAGCATAGGTATTTAACGCCATGACATCAACATCAGCTAAGTGACAGATTTAAAAAAATAACGTATTTTATGGACCACCATCACGCTAAAACGTGCCTGGTCTTACGCCCCTAAGCTCTTTCTATGATATATCTTTACGTATTTATGCCACTCTTTTAATTACGAGTGTAGTAGACATTCAAATCATTTTTCTCGTATCAAGCTAACACGTCAATTTTTTGAGTTGCCTCTAAAGGCATCTGACAGTCATTGAGCTACGTAGGTCAATGGCTCTCACCTAACGTCAACAGTCATTATTACACACGAAACTAGCGTGTAGGTTTTCTCACGAGTATCACGACGTTTTTCTTGACTGTAAGCAACTGTGATAGTCGGAACTACGGCAATGCCCGCTCTTTTAGATGAGTAGATAGCCCTGAGTTTTAGTTCAATCCTACAAGAACCTCGCAATTTTGCGGGATTTTCTTTATGGTGATCCAAAATCCAGGGTACAACAAATCTATGTGCAAATACTCAAATTTCACAAACATAAAAGAAAAAGAAAACATCTTTCGTGTTTGTGAGATTTGAATAAGAACATATTAGTAGGAAGTACAATAATAGAATGTTATACCTACTGACAAAGTAAAACTGAAAGCCACTGTTTTCTTAATTTAAAAAAGAGATTGAACAAATCCATCTATTCGAAAAAACTCTAGATGTTTTTCCCCTCGTATTTATTAACCAAATACCATGGCAAAACAGCAACAATGCATGTGGCGTCTTAAAAACTCTTAAATAAATTAACTTTTTTGTGTAATTATGTGGTTTCCATTATAGTACGGGGAACCCATGATGCTAAATGGGGATTTATTCGATTGTATTTTGATATTGGATCAAAAATACCTAATGAGTTTCTTTCACGCGAGCGGAAGCGTCTACAGTGTTAAAAAAAAAACAATTACATTGAAATACTCAATGTGTCAGTGTCTAATTCAATTATGCAGATGGTTCAGCTTGATGTCCTAGTCATGCTTGCCCAAAAGCTGACTATCATTTTGAGGGGCAGGTATTCATAATCTGGCGAATTCAAAAGTTTTCATTTCAAAATCTTTTTACACCGTCCGATTAAGAAAACATTTCATTTTTGTAAAGGATTTTATCTTGAGACCAAAATACTAGTCAGGGCAAATCAAATGAGCGCAAACGTATTATTTATGTAGTCGTCGTTGCATTACTTGGTTCCTATGGTTAGATACGTCCCGGCTCCATCATCAGACAAAACTTTATGATATTATAACATTCAACTGTCATCCTTACATGACAAGACTGTATGTTTATCCGATGCGCTTAAGTTAATCCAAAAATGCCCTCTTGTGGGCCTCCTCATATATGTTTCCACCTACAGATAGCTGACAATTATTATCTATAGATTATGCCCGCAAGCAATGAGTTTATAGAAAATGAATATAGGTAAACTACCATCCACTCAGCCTGCATTTAATGTAGTTTTACAACACGCTACTGTACCAAAAACTATTGCTGTTCTTTATGTTCAAAACACATTCGTACCCTACTACTACAAGTATTTACTTAATTAAATTCGCAGAAGGTTAGACAACTGGACATTACTTTATTTTCTTACTCCCAGGCCAGTTGACAGAGTATGATGTCAAGAAAGGCTCTTTACTGCTTAATATATAACATAAAAAATGTGGTGACGTCTGATCATTATCTTGTTATGAGCACGTTTAATTAGACATTACCTACTGAGTGATGCCACTTGTTTACCCAATGCACATCTGCGGCTATCTACTCATAAATTGTTATTACCTACTTTAGATAACCACTTTCTAATTTTCCATTTACTCCGCGTAACGACACCATATTTATACACAGACCGATGTTATCAGTCGCATCACCCGCTCCTTTGTAACGCTTTAAATAATTCAAATGTTGTGTCTATGGGTACTTGAAAACAGATTACTGTAGCGAACCAATACACAAAGAGATACCTATTTTAAAAAGCTTTTATTTAACTTGAAATGTTCGTATGTAAATATACTCACTTAACTATAAGTAAGTAAGTAACTAAGTCGGACTTTCCAAAATTTGTTAACCTCTTGTTCTTAATATTTTGTACTTAATTATAGGTAGTTCAATTGAAAATTCAACATATTTACCTAAGTCTCGTAAAAGTGCAATAACCTATTATCATCTAAATAATTTAATGATTAATTAGCTGGGCGGCCGAGCTTACTTTCTTTATTAAAATCATTTTTTAGCCCGGTCACTCCCTATATACTAAATTTCATAAAAATCGTTGGAGCCGTTTCAGAGATCTTCATGATATATACAAAAATTGTTCGTTTAAAGTATTTGAATAGTGAGCCTATTCAAATAGTTTAAACGAACAATTTTTGTCAAGGTTTAAAAAAGTTTCACATACACGTAAAGTAAAAATTAAATAATAAAATCTCAGGCACTAGGGCCATAACATCCAAAGCCTACGCTGAGCTTGATGGTGGACTTTAAGATGAAAAGGGGAATTCAAATTTGAACAGTAGTTCTATGTTTTTTTTATGTTAGGTATAAGATTCTATAAATGCAAAATATCGAATATTATTTTTAAAAAATAAAATGACTTTGACTCTAACGAAACCTTGATTTACTCAAATTATTTCATTTTACACAGTAAGTAAAATAATGTAACGACACTAAAATGAATTTTTATCCAAATCAGCTCTGCTTAAAAAAAATCATTTTTCAAATAATTGGTTGGTGGATTGATTTCTATCTTTCGTATCACTACAGATTCACGCATGCGCGAAATGCACCTGGAAAAAGAAAAGCTAAGCGCGCAATATGTCAAAGTTTCTTTAACCAGATTTATTGTAAATTTAAGTAAATTGTACTTAAAAATGTCTTCGAGTACCCAATGAAGTTGGCATGTTTATCGACTCAAATCCGCCAGAATTTGTGTTAGCAGCACAAAATGCAAATAGTAACTTATAACTGCAGAAATCCAAAGAAAGGTATACAGCTACTTATGAAACCTTCATATCACGGAAGATATGTATACTCGTTAGTAGTTTTATTACCTATTGATTTTTTTTCCTCACTAGTGTGTTAAAAAACGTAGTATGGCACACGTGTGTATTGTTCATCACAACGCTCGGCTCCATAGACAGTATAGAAACACGCGCGGGCTTCGCCTGCTTGTGTGTCAACCTGCCTCGACTGTAATGAACAACTTACCACACTTGTATCATAAACTACAATTTCGTATTTGGTAGGTTAAGATGAATTTAATCTTCATTTAAGTATTAATTATTGGACTTAGTAGATATTATTATTTACCTACCTAAGTCTAGTGTTTTCTATTACTAAACTGTATTGCAGATGTTTGTTTGCATTGCGAATTACATTTCCTTTGTATGTGGTAACGATTGTTACCTCTAACAAGCCCGAGTTTACACATTCGAAATAGATTTGTTGAAAACACTATAAGTAGTAACGCGAGTGTTTTGTAAATGGAGTACTTTAACTATACAGCCAATTGTTTTATTAATTGCAAGCTTTTAAGGGGAAGGGCAGGGGTCGCTCAATCCAGAGACAATAAGTTACATCCATTCATTAAGTGTGTCCATTTAATTACGTGAGGAGATCAGGGGGGAGGGGGTCAAACAAAGTCTTACCAAATTTTACCATACAGCATACAGACACTGACATACAAACAAAAATCTTTTCAGTGTTGTGTAACTCCTTATAGGTATATCTTGCTCACGAATACATACTTTAATATCTGTATTTGATGCCTGCGATTTCGTCTGAGTGAAATTCAGTTTTCTTACACTCCCTTGTTGACGACATGACAAATTTAAAAATTTTGTCAGATTTACTGTAAAATTTTTTTATTGTGATGCGGTATACTTTTAATCTTGCAAATGTGACAGTTTATAAGGATCAATAGATTTATGGATATCAGTTACTCATTCATACTATTTCTATAGGATTTGTATGAAATAAACTAATGACGTCATAGTTTCTTGGAGTCAAATAGCGTTCTTAATATTAGTTTTTCTGCAATAATAAACCTAAAATCACATTCATAAATTGATATGATCATGACAAGCGACATTATTTTGTAAGGTTTTATTTTCTTAACAGTACCAACTAACTTTGACCCAGGAAAGTACCCAATTTGATCTGATTCTCTCATCTCATTTTCACATAATTTTTTGGAAGAAAAAAAATTACGTGATATTTCTCCAGATCCCCTCTCTCCCCTAGGTGAGATTTTGTGAGACTTTGCTTGACCCCCTCCCTCCCTTATAACCTTACGAAATTAATGGATGCCCTCTATGGTTGGCTCTGAGTTCGAACCCCCAAAACCCCTGGTAACTACCCTGAAAAGTACACATGTTTAACTGTAACAGGCTGCTGTGCTGGCTTTAACTGAATAATCGTAATTTTTAAACAGAATTTTGCCGTACTCGGGTTTTAGATTTTATATTTAAGCTTGTTGTTCCTTATCAACAATAAAGCTGAAATTTTAAAATAATTCATTTATGATAGATGCTTAAAATTATAATATTGATAAATTAAATTAAACTACAGATAATATACACTATGAAACTAAAATAATAATTATGTATAAAACTAAATTACGTCTAAACAAAAAAGATTATATAGCCGAAGCTATTGACAGTACCTAGTTCAAAGGTGCCCAACACGCCAGCTGCATAAATTTTAAATACTAACAACGTTTTGACTGTGTAAATCCCTGACGTAAATCCCTCTTAGGAATGAATTTGTGACTTGACATTTTCTGCTTATATCCACATGAAGGTATGGGTGGTATTATCGTGCCAAAGACTGATCATTGAGAAAGTTAAATTATTTATACTCAATTTTTATATTTTACATATAAAAAAAATATTCTAGTGTACGATCAACACCGGCTGTTCGGAGAATCCTGCTACCGCCTGATGACTAAGAACGGGCAGTTCATCTACATGAAGACCAGGGGTCGTCTGGACGTGGACCACGGCTCCAGGGCTGTCACGAGTTTCGTCTGCACGAACACAGTCGTCGAGGAACAGGAGGGCAAACATTTGATCAAAATGATGAAGAAAAAGTTCACCCTGTTGGTGAACAATAATGAAGATCCTCCACAGGAAGAGGACACAATCGATGTAACTTTCTCTTTTTACAAAATCAATATAAATTGATTGTAATTTTGGCAATGGAATTTATAACATGACTTTTCATTTTACAGACGGCAGATAATCAAATGTTGCCGGTTGAGGACCCACGCCAACTGGAAAAAGTAATTCTACACCTTGTGACCAACTTGCCCTCGCCCCCAGATGACAACCCTCCCAGCGCATCCCCTGACCGCGGAGGCTCGCCTTCTCTTCGCTTGTCTATCATACCACCCCCGAAAAAGAGGATTGTCAGTGCCATAGAGAAAATATATAGTGTAATCAACACTTTTACCAAACCTCCAGAGGTGAAATCTCAGACGAGTTCGCATCAAGAAACTGACAGTATGAGTGGAGTTCAAATCACTGAAATAGCTACATCATCAACCAATGAAGCCAACTCTCCTCCACCACTTATCCCGATTTCGACAAACTTGGCCGACGCTGATGCAGCTGACCAAACGATGAAATTACCCACATTTGATAATATTTATATGCGCCGCCAACAGAATAACACTTCCCAAAATGAAATGACTGTATTCAACAATGATAACACTATCATAAACCAAATGCCCGAAACTTCTGATTCTTATACTGGCATGGCATCTTTGTCTTTTTCGAACAATATTTCCAATGAATTTGATAATATGAAGTACAATCTTTTTCTGTCACCACAAGATAATGGTGAAGTTAAAAATCTGCAGGGCAATGATTTCCAAGAAATCGGGACTACCACAAGTGGCATGAAACGACCAAGAGAATTCAAAGACATGGAAGTCATTTCTAAGAAAAAAATCGTTGAGATACCAAAAGCGGAAAGTGTCGTTGATCAACCTTTTGATCCAGATGCGCCTTCTTTCGACACATTATTTGATGATGAATGTAAGTCTTATATCAAATCTTAAGGGGCTACCTGAATTTTTCGTGGTCCAGTGCTGCCCCCATTTGAAATAGTGTAAAATATGTGAGAACGTAAACGTTCTATCACTTCTATCACTTTAAAATATAAACAGTAGTTCATACAATAGTTTGAAGGGTTATCTAGGGTTCGATCAAGGCAAAATTTTAAATGATATCTCCGTTTTCTTTCAAAGTACTTGTTTTAAATGAGGGCAGCACTGGACCCCGAAAAATTTACGTAGCCCCTTAATTAAATAGAACAAAGGAATCAAATGGAATTTAATTGTAAATTTAAATTGTTTTCAGTGCTTAACACATCGTTCTCGCAAATTGACACTACAATAGACTCACTCGAGCAGACCATCATAGACCCATCCTTCCCAGACTTATTGGTAAGCTAATACACACATTCATAAAAAAAACCTAGCCAATATAGAAGTTATATTCATATTCTTGTGTGAAGAACAGTACATTTACTTACAGATCTCAAAGGAGGTTCAGGACATCCTGGGAGCGATCAGTGATGTTCCAGAAGAGGAACACGCAGTCACTTGAATCGGCAAATTCGATTCTCAATAACAAATTGAGGGTTACGCACGAATTATAATTTTATTCTTCGAATATTTAATACATACATTCGAGAACGACGTATTTCCAAAAACAGCATATGAATGCGGCTGAAATATAATGGAAATAGGTATCCGATATTATTGTCCCAAGATCTCTTATTATTATATTAATATTGTTAAATATAATTAAACTATTTAAGCTACTTCATTAAGTCATGTCATACTCCCATTATTGATCGTCTAAATTACGGGTTTTTGTAGTCACTAGCATATAATGCAATAGATACAATGTATGTCAGTAGTGGCAATCTAGAACCAAATCATGTAATTTACTTAGGTTTACTTGCAGTCTGCATGTTATATATTATGTAAGCACCTCTGATGTTTTATATGTCGATTTATGAAATTATTTTCGGAACATGTCACTGTAACGCTGTATAAAAGGTAATAAATATATAAATGTGTAACATCAAATTAAGAAGGTTATGCATTCTTGTGCGCGTGATTGAAATAGAGTTCATTAATTATTATTTCTCATTTTCATATATTTTAAGGGTTACGTATAAAAAATAAAAAACGAAACGCATATAGGATTAATCGTGAATCTGTCTATCAGTCCGTCTGTCACAGCCAATTTGCTCCGAATATACTGGACCAAATCAGGTGAAATTTGGTAGGATGGTGTAATCCTATGACCCAAACACAGATGTCATTTTCAGTTCATCGATGGAAAATTAAAAAAAATTTCACAGACCTTACTGTGTCATATATCAAATAAAAGGGCTAGTAATGAGTATCTCAAACTTATTTTTATTATTATTTTAAAATAATTAATGAAAGAAGACGAGAATTGACCATGCCATCGTACTGAGTCAAAAATTTTGAAAAAAAATACAAAATGTCGTTCATTGCTTGTAGATTACAGGAAAACCTATAAGAATTATATTAATCGAAAATAAAGTGGTAAACTCAATTAATACGTTCACTTACGAAAAATAGTTCACTAAAACATAACTAGATTGCGCTAGTAGCAGTTAGCTCGCGTTTAACGATGAGGATTTTAAATGTGATATTTTGTATTAATTTAAAATCTTTGGTATTGTACGGAACCCTCTCCACGCGAATTCAACTCGCGCTTGGTCAGTTTTTATCACCTGCAGCTTCTATGTCTGCATTAAAAGTATACTCGTTGCTTACGCCTATATGATCAGAAAAGCAAGGTGCCCAGTCAACACCACAATTGAATCATTTTCATAAGTTTTTCTTATATCATCGCTATCGCAATCGCATGGTAATCGCTCTATCGCAATTCAAATTCTGTATAAACCACTTGGTCGGAATTCCTGTATAACAGACACGGTTTCAAGAATGACTTATATAACAGGCATAGTGTTTAACATGTGGAGATAAAAAAGTAATGTTTAGCTGAAAGGGATTTGTGCGTTGTGCTAAGCTCCCATTTCTTATATTAGTAATACCAAAGACAGATCTTTAGGAACCAGAAATATTCTTGATTGTGGCCTAGTCAGGATAAAATGAAACATTACTTAAGCGAATTTTTGGATAATATTTTTTTTATGACGTTTTTAACTTCTCTGCATTAATTTTATTTTTTACTTTCTTAGGAATGTTAGAATGTTTAGAAAACCTTGTATATATTCACATGTATTGTAAGACTGAGTATTGTTTAAATTGATGAAAATTATATGTTAGATTACTTTTAAGTATCTATAGTTATGCATATTGCTTCAGCATTTGTAGGTAATTGTGATAATTTCAGCAGAAGCCATTCATATTTACATTGTACCTACTTATACTGTCCATTTCAACATTTTACTGCCACGACGACGACACAAATTAGAACTTTTAGTATAAATATGGTCTCGTAACATAAAAAATCTAATAAAAGTTGCAAAATATATTTATTAATATAAATCACACAATTATACTAAGTACATATAAACACATATTTTGTTAAAATTTCAAATTTGCGGTGTATCTATTGTACTTATGTCAAAAACACAAAACGATTACAAGTATTCTTTTTATCTTTTATTAAGTACCTATAAACGTATTATCTATCGAATTGAGTGTCGTGATGCATATAGACCTTTTCATAAATGAACTAAACGGTTTCCAAGGAATTTCATTTTGCAAAAATATTGTAAGACTACATAATCACTTGTGGAGTCGTGCAGTTACTTATGATGTCATTTGTCCTAATGTTTCATCAAACAATAAAAATTAAAAAACGTACAATCTTTATGTCCTTTAAATATATCAATTTAGTGTTTAAATATAAATTCCTACATATGACGATTAAATTTCATACTATTTTGTAATTATCTAGGTAAAGATAACTATCATTTCTTGTTAGATTATGTAAAAAAGATAAAGTTTAAATAAGTGTAAATACTTAGAGAGTCAATATTACTGAACAATTTTTTCACATGAACATAAAATACGAATGAGAAGCAAACAATTTTTTGTATACCTATCGATTAATAGTGTATTCAAAAAATACGTTCAACGTTGACTCCTTGTGTTTGTCAGTTTGATAATTTTTATAATATTTTTATTGTATAATTATATTAATAAAACAGGCAAGTCCATAAGTACATTAGTCATTTAAAATTTAGAGCCGAACTAGATACTACCTATCATAACAAAATATGTATAAAATTTTACCTGTCACCATTATACAAAGTTTTATTTACTCTTATATTTCTTGTTTTTATCACATAATTCATTTTAACTAGGTAGATAGTAAGCTAGTCTACAGTTAGGATATGAATTTCTCAAAGTTAAGTCTTTCGGAATTGTTGTAAATTCATTGCATCTGAATTACTGATTTTGCAACGAACTTTTACTGTATAAAAGTGAATGCATTGGTTGTGTTATTGAATTCCAATTTCATTACGCTGACGCTAAACTTTTTTGATACTTTATTTTTTTATCAAAAAATCTAAGAAAAGGATGCTGTTGTACCAATGACTAAGTAGAACCAGTTTTTCTCAACTAAGCGCGGTCTCAGTTACATTCTAAGCTGTGTACCACTCCAATTAATGTTTCATCTTAAATAAGCGTTTGGCATCAATTTTAACTTATTTTATTTTGCTATAATAGGATACATAAGACTAGGAATAGTAAGCTCTCTCATTTCTATGTAGGGACATAGTCAGTTTCTTCATCAAACAATAAGTGCGCAGATGAACAATTTTGTCGAAAACCACGTCAGTTTGAGTCAGTAGGCAATTAAAATGATTATCTTATATTATGTTTCTTTGTATACAACAAGTACCTAACTAAATGTCCCATTTTGAAAAAGAAATATACTTACTGCAACATACTACACCAACAAAGTTAAAATTTTAAAATAAATGTAAGATCCTTTGAAATAGTAACTGGTGTATCTATGTAGTGTCGTGTAGAGTTCTTAGAGGCAGATGTTCTCCTGATGGAGATCTTAGTGGTAATATGAATTTCATGATATAAACTTATTGGCAAGTTGATCACTTCAAAACCTTTAAAATGCAGCTTTTTTGATCTGGTTTCTTTTGGTTCCAAATTGGCATATCCATGAACGAAACAGCTACAAAAGTTTTCATGTTGCCAACTTCACGATGTACAATTAAGAATAGGTTGTGACAGATCTGCAACTGTTAATTTAATCATTAAATCTTTTTTGACCACAATGTTTATAACCTTTGGGAAAACAGAAAATTTAATTGAGTTAAAAGCTTAAAGATGTACTTAAAATCCATAACGTTTCATAGGAAACTAGATCTGTCTACCCTATAAATACCTATTTTGTTTCATACACCCAGATATATAACACTATAATAACTATTCTAAAAGTAGAACGACGAATCAATGTGTTTGTATTTTACATATAATAATATAATTGATGTATGTGTAATTGTCAAAAACCAGGATCACAAAACGAAAAGAGAGTACAGAAGATATGACTTACCATAGTTTACATTCTTAAACACGTGCCAACGTCATGGCGGTGCGGTGGGTGAATCACTTGCGCTTACGCGTGCTAAACACCTCCGGACGAAGAGTGCGCACTGCGCATGGTGAGTAAACACACATGAAAAAAAATACTTACTTATATAAACGAAAGCTATTGTGTAGATTACCCGCGTTGGTCAACGGGTATATACATATATAGCCATAACTTGTGTAAAAATTTTGTTATAACATTTCTAACTTTTATTTAATTTAATTTTAATTTTGGAAAATAAAATACGAGTAATAGTATCAAATATTCTAGAAATTATTCTTCAGAGTAATGGTTAAAATATAATATCTAGTAATCACCTTCTATAGAAAAGGTGCATAGGGCACCTTTACTAACTACTTCTTCAACAAACATATGATAATCATGCGAGCCAATCGCATGATTGTAGACGAAGCATTTTTTCCGTTGTCTGTGTTGAGTTTCCTGAAGAATTTAATTCATAAATGGACAGAGCTCATTGTAAAATATGCGCTTTGAGAAAGATAATCTTCCTGTAAGTATACTCTGGTGCCAACGTTGTCACAAAGCTGACGCATCTTGTAGCTTTAAGTTCGAAGTGGGTTAATGTAGAAATAAATATTAATCATCTGTAGTATTGTTTTATTTAACATTCAAAGTCTATTGTATTACATTGATTGAGGGCTATTGATTATATACTAACTATCTTGAATATTAATTTCAAAGCGAATAATTATGTTTGAAAATGTCGTATGAAAAAATATAATTTTGTAGAGTTTCGAAAAATTTTGACATTGCTTAAGTCTTCATAAAGGTCGGTCTCCTTATAAAGAATAGTGAAATGAACGTTTATTATAAAAATAATACATTATTCGTCATTCCATTGATATGTAATTTTTTTCTACTTGAATTGCAATTCTATGTGGCAGACGAAAAATTCTGGATATTTATTGCAATGTTATACTTTGTTTAGAAAAATAATTAACAACTACGAGTTGGGCAATGACATGTTTTACTTGTAAGTTTTTTATTATGTTCTCTCAAGGTTTATCCTTCACGGGACGAATCCTGGACCTTAGAGGCTTGAATGGGGACATAGATCCAACATGTTAAGTCCTTGTGAGAGTTTTTGCTATATTTGTGATGGAGCACCCACTAGGGCATGACAGCAAGGACACTATAATAATGTTCTCATTATTATTATTTATCCTAATTATAATTTAATTTAATACTTTTAAAAAATTTATAATTTAATTCTTCAAATTATGGTTGAATGGAATAATTTATCTAAATAGATATTCCTTTTCAAAATAATTTGAGACGCAGAACACTTCCAAAATATCATGCATCACAAAATGTTATATTTTTTCTTACGACATAAATTTTATAGATAGGTAGGCAATATACATAGAAATTAATATATTTTTGGCTTATTGTTTTATAATTTTTATATAGTTTTGACAACATCAAACTTGCATGATATACTTAGAACAATTAAATTTTATTTTAGTTGACTACCTAGATGCTAACAACAACGTAGTACGTCCGCTTTATTCCAAATATAAGCCATATCAAATATATTTTACGACATGATTAACATCTTCCAGTACTGTTCTTTATTAGCTTTATGTTGCAACATGCACATAACAATTTAGTACCACCTTTTGACCGGCACTATTGCTGGAATCCAACGAATCCGCTCAACTTATTCGGCAACCACTTGGAAAATTTAATTCAGGCTTCTTAGATAAATATTCTGGACCAATTTGACGGTAAATCACACATGCCGACTCACTTCTTCTTACCACACATTAAATCTAAGTGATTACGATATAACTATCTCAACAATTAGAGATAATACTGAAAAATAACCACAACAAACTTTTGTCGTTAGTCGTCGAAAGTGTGTTGTTATTTACTGTCGTGACATATTTAGTAGATATACTGAATATATCATAAACACAACATTCATTTTACTACTTCTAAATGACTGGATTAATTTATTTTTACTACGAGTACTTTGTTGAGTTAGAATGCGCCAAATACGCAAAGAACAATGGCAATAAGTACAATACGGCAGCTGGGTACACTGACGGGGTACAGTAATGATCCTAAGACGGGGAGATGGTGAGGGGAAGTTTGAACAAGACACGGTAGAAATTGGAGCTTCTTGCCGAAGTCCACGCTACTATTAAAAAAAAAAAACAACGAGTTACTTCTCTCATTGCAATTGGTTTTATGATTACATAGAATAGTAAACTAAATACTAAAACGTTTTTATTGTAGTTTCAGTCGTATAAAAAAAAAAACGTAAATAGTTTATTGAAAGGGATTATGATTTAATGGAACTTAACCAGTATATGCTAATCTTTCATTTTTTTTTTCTTACTTAAATTAATAACCTAAATGAATACTGAGTTAGATCCTTGCACAATATGAGCAAAACAGTTCTGCATAATAAGTCAAAAACCCTTCCTGAATAATCCTTCCAATATTAACACGCCTATCTGCCAATTTATTATTTTTTACTTACTTATATATGTAATTATTATCACACATTTAATTATCATTGATTCGACCATAAACTTTTCCATCACTTTTTACCTGTTAAATGTTTGTAGAAGTTATTGATCAGAGTTTTACAATAAGCAAGTAAGTAATTACATTTCTTCTAAATTAAAGTATAATCTAGGTACTCGTAATCAAATAACAAGAAAATAACGTAAGTACACAAAAATGAAATTAAATGTCATTTAAACTTCATGCCAATAGTTGCATTTCTAATACTTAACTAGCAAATAAATAAATCTAAATAATTTGTTGAATGTGTTTCCAAAATCAATCATACTATAGTACCTATATATAAATAAGATTAAGTAACTTAAAGTATTAAGTATTTCTTCTATTACTTACAGTTTTCACTAAATAAAACTTTTTAACAAATTTTATGTACTTATATATTTGTGGACTAGAAGCACTGCTAGCGTGTTCGTATTATTTCTTTAACCACATTGCAGCAGTTTTTAATTTCATTTATGTGAAGTTGTTAGTCGTCTTGCTAGATATTTGGTAGCAAGGAGAAAGATTAACTTAAAGTATAACACTAATATTATAAAGGTGAAAGTTTGTGAGTGTGTATGTTTGTTACTTCTTCACGCGTAAACGGCTGGACCAATTTTGATAAAATTTGGTATGCAGGAAGCTAACACCCTAGATTAACAAATAGGCTACTTTTAATATATACAGCGGGTAACACCGCGGGGCGCAGCTAGTTATACATAAATTTAACAAAAACAACGTCAACCAACCTTATCGCGTGGCATTCCAATGGCATTTAAATAATTATTCCCATAGTGTATCTAAAAACAAATGATTCATTCATTCATTGATTCGTATCGAGTATTTTTTGAGCAGCCTATAAGCAAAAGTAGTAGCACAATTGGTTTATTTTAATTTGTTTGTTTACATAAAGTGTTTGTAAAGATATAAAAATTTGTCTATTGACTTGGGAATATTTTTTTAAATATTTGTTAGCGGAATTTACGATAACTCGCCGCAGGCCCGCGGCGTAAGCGGCGTCGCTGAAACAAAAAATAGAAACTTCTTATTCACATTTCAACATTATATTTATAAAAGGTTAGTGACGAAAATCAAAAAAAATAAGAATCTTTAAATCAAATGAATTGTCATTATATAATTTTCTTTTCCGTTCTATTTTTGACCGACTTCCAAAAAGGAGGAGGTTATGAATTCGCCGCAATCTTTTTTTTTTAATGTATTTTCACCGATTATCTTTTTTTTTTATTGGGTATACTTGATAGATGGTCCCATAGAAATTATATCAAAATCGGTTGCAGTTGTAGTTTGGGGGTGAAGTCGGCTTTTAGTTTAAAAAAATTATATTTTCTAGCATTATTACCTTTTGATTGGCTTTTAACGAATCCCATCGCGATGTACTTAATGCTTATTAAAGAAAATCTTAAAGTAAAATCACATGCCCCACCTTGACTGTCTAATAATAAGGCTCAAAGTTAGCTATGATGGAGATTTCCTACAAGATCAATTCAGAAATGAGGAGATTCGTAGATGAACCACGTCAATATCGAATCAGTTCACTTGTTAGGCACTGATATAGTAATGTAAGATACCCAACAACTAGATGAACAGACGATCTAGACGAGATTGTAGAAAAATACTGGATGCTGTCCCAATCGGTTTGCAGTCCCGATTACGGAAATCCCTTGTGATGACGTCAGAGTACTGAGTACATTACGATCTAGTCGGAATTCCTTTCCTCTCTCAAAGGTATCGTAAGAGGCGACTAAAGGAGGTATAGGAAACAGGGAACGGGTAACCGCGTCCTCTGTGCAACGACTTTATACCATCATTTGCGATGACTAACCTGCCTGTCCGGTGTGGTAATTACAGGCAAATTTTGCCTCCAGCAGGAGAAGCCCTTAGTCTAGATGTAAACTGATATATGTTGTTAAAGTTACCGAGCTTCAGGACCAGCTATTTTGGCGATTGTCCAGGGTCTCCTCGTGCTCCATGATGCCGCGCTCCTTGAACAGCAGCTCGGTCTCCTGCTTCAGGCGCTCGGTGGCCGCGCCGATCCAATCCACCTGTGAGTCCACCATGTCATGCTGCTTTTTTAAGTTTCCCAAAGCCAAGACCATTTCTGAAAAAGGAAAAATATGAAAGCGGAATATAATAATACTTTTATATTATAGGTAATGGGTTGCACGCATGGTGAAAAATAATATTACCTATACATACATACTTACATACTATCCAAGTATATAAGGGTAATATTATTTTATCAGAATGCGTTTTATTCAAAAACGGGCAATAAGCTAAACAAAAATATCATATAGGTAGGTATACCATATATGATATTTTTGGGTATAGTATTTATGGGTCCAAAAATGCCTACCATGTAATGAACTTCAAGTAAACATTTGCGCAGTGGATAGAACACATTATGAAAAAATAATATTACCCATACAAAATATAGGTTGGGTAGGTCAAAATTGCTTTTTTTTCCTCATTCAATACATACAATAAATTTTGCAAAATTTATTGTATGTATTGAATGAGGAAAGTAAATTAGTATGAACTATCACCTAAAAATACTGAAAAAATCTAAATGTATGTAAATTACTAAGTAAAGACCTCTTCATCGCCCTCGGCAATAAACTACTCTCACTGAGATGTGACGCGCGAGTGGTCGTAACTCATGTAGCTTAGAACTTATTTCAGCAGCGGTTGGTACTGCCAAAGTCCGTCGTGCAAGCTGAAAAATACCTCCATCTCAACTCAAATAAAAAAATCCTTTAGGCAGCAGCAAAGTGCAGACACTCACGTTCGAGTTCGAAGTAGTTAGCCTCCTGGATGAGGAGATCCAACTGCTGGAAGTTTTCGGGCAGCAGCAGCTTCTTGTTGCGCAGAAAGTTGAGGATGTGGCAGAACATCTCCCCGTCGCGGTCGATGAAGTAGTGCTGCTTCAGCGTGTCCAAAACGATGGGGATCGTGCCGTTGAACATCTTACCCAGACGGGAGTCAGGGTAACTGGGAAATAACATAAAGATATTACTATAGTAGATTATTCAACGAAGGCGACGAGAGAATCTTACTGTTATTGAAATATGTAATCGAAGTCTTTCTGTATCACCGCCCTAGAAATCTTCCCTTACCCTAACCATAATGTGGCTATTTTGAACCACTCCTTTTGGCTTGTACAATACTGTACATAGCTACGTAAAAGAATTAACTACCTAGTAACTAAAGTATGTATAAGCTTTTTACACTGTAATTAATCGATAAAACTTTAAAATATTTGTAAATGAATACAATAATAACTATAATGAATTAAAATTAAACTAAAAACTAAATTTAAAAACTAAACTAATATCTAAATTAAAATTAATTAAAATCTAACTTTAACTTTATTAAAAATCTAAGTGTGGTACATGTGGCATGGTGCCAAGAACACTGGCTGCATTCCTGCGCTGAATGGCTACTGCAATCTTCTGCACGAGATAAGATATTATTATATACCTAGTTATTTACTTAGGTAGGTAGTTTCTTATTAGGGTATAAAGCAAATATATACAAGTGAATTGAAAAATACAATAAAAAATATTTAATATATTAAAATATAGCTTTTATCTTAATTGCTTCTCAAGAAGAATCAAACAAGCTCGAACTCGATGGGGTTGCGTCGTTTCATTACAGAGTTACTATGGCAACCTTTCGGCTCCATCATCAGATCGGCTCCATGTCATCATAATATTGCATTGTCACGCGATATACGTATGCGTGCAAAATTTCAGCTCAATCTAAAACCGGGAAGTGGGTCAAATTTAACTTGCAAGATTTGATTACAGACAGGCAGACAGACAGACAACTGGAAAGGTGAAACTAAATAAAAGTTTATAAAATATGTTTTAAATTTTATAAATCCTCTCTAGTAGATAAATCAATTGTTTCCTACTCCAGTTTTGTAGTTTTCTGGTTCTCAAATTATAACAACAGTCTGGAAAAGCTAAAACCACAAGGATTTGCCCCATTTTGACAATAACAAAACATTAAAATCTTTTATTAAACTTACTAAAATGAAGTACTTCTCTAAGGGCCGCGCACATATGGCGAAGCGTAGCGCAGAGCATTTTTCACTGTCAATCCATTATTGACATTGTCCTCTTCAAAATAATATCTAAAATCAATTAACACAATACTTACGCACATATGTCGAATTTCGACTAGGCTATTAGTACCGTGTTAATGGATTTTGGATATTATTTCGAAGAGGACAATGTCGATAATAGTTTGAAATGCAATAAATATTTTTAAAGCATATTCAACACTTTCTTTGTCACTTTTTTGCTAGTTGTGTGTACTGCCATAATCTCTGTGTGACAGGCACGCAACTCCAGTTTTGCATACTTACTCTCCGGTAGTTTCTATGGCATTGGGTATCTGATACGTTAGTAATTGAGTATATTATCTTTGTAATGAACAAAACAAAACATCATAGCATGTGGCTTTCCATACGCCTCGTTCCCAGGGGATTAGCGATATACCATTAGGCCTCTTGCCATCGTCACGCACTACACACCGAAGCTCGATGCAAGTAACGAGAATAGTGACCAAAGTAAATAGATAGTGATAGGTACTTTGTAGAATATGGCTTTAAATTAAATGCGTAGATTTCCAATTTATTTTGCGCAAACAGTTTTGTATTTACTTATTATCAAGAAGGAAGCTAAGTCCAGGGCTGGTCCAGCACATTAACGGTAACCACATAAGCTACTTTTACGGACCACATAAAAATCAAAGTGTCGATTTCATGGCAGTGAAAACGTAACGGTTGCGTCAGTCTCCCGGTGAGGTGTGCAATTGGCAAGATATTTATTTTCGTGCCCTCGAGTGAGTTGATTAAAAGAGCGGGCTTCGGAGGCGAGGGTGGCGCGGGTGAGGGCGGCGGCGGATTGTACCGCAGCGCCCGGGGCGGCGCCGCCGGCCGTCGCGGCCGCGGAATAACACGCCGAGCGATAAAACAAGCTTATTTACTATCCTACCTATACACGCATATATCATTCGTTACATAATTGTAGCTCCAGTACATATTTCATGGTTGTTATATAGGTTGCATATAGGTCCAAGTCATACGTCTCCAAGCAGGAATACCTATTCTTAACCCTTTTTTTCTTGCGTCATTCCTGCTGGGGGCTTTTGACCTTTTTTATTTAAAGTTGGTTTACAATGTTCTTTGCGAATGAGAAAAATCTTTATTGTTACATCCTAAACTTCCCCTAGTGCTTAAGTCCTACGGAACAAACATAAATTTCAAAGGAAAAGTGATACATACTTTGTGCATATATTGTTTCTTGTTGTGTGTTTATTATGGTGCAATAAAGTTAATTTGTTAAAAATTTCTTCCTTTACTGTGTTCAAATCTTCCACCCTATGAGAAACTCCCACCATGTGGTAATCTTCCCTGGGCAGTCTGGAAGTCCTTAAATAGACTCAGGGCTAGTGTCGCGAGATGCCACGAGAACCGAGTCAAGTGGGGTTTCTCAAACAACAACCTTTGTGAATGTGGAGCTGTTCAAAGCATGGTTCACCTTCTGTCATGCCCCAAGATTTCGTACAATATGGCTTTAAATAAAATGCGTAGGTAAAGATAAATCTAGGATTATATATATATATATATATATATATATATATAAAAGCCGCCACGTTAAATTTGTTGACGTCATATGGACTTTAATGAGAACGGTCATGACGAATAATGATGAAAACAGAATATACAAGGGAACAGATGAACAACACAACTTAGATACATACAAACATACATATATAGCCACGAAAATCACAACCCTCCTTTTGGTTTCGCCGTAGTCGGTAAAAGAACAATACATTGTATGCAATGCACGAGTAGAACGACCAAAACACCGCATTCACCAAAGCCTAAATTACTTTCGGTGGAATTCAGGACTGAAATCCTAGTTTCCATGATACGTGATTCCATCGCCGGACTATTTGGGTCACGTTGAGCGAGTTCGCAGTGTCTCATAATATTCATCGTAAATAACATTTTGGCACCATTCTCAAGGTGCCAAAATTTACTTAAACGATGTTAAAAACTGTCTGTCTGTCTGTCAGGATGTATCTCATTAACAGTAATAGCTAGACAGTTGCAATTTTCACAGATGATGTATTTCTATTGTCGCTATAGCAACAAATACTAAAAACAGAATAAAGTAAATATTTAATAGATAATGCACTCGCTTTTGGTATTACCTTTTATCGTTTCACATTGTATTATATTCTTCCCTAATAAATAACTACTTATTAATACATTTTAGATACTTATTTCTGAACTGACACGATGTAACCTACGAGTAAATACCAGTTCCATTAGTCCAGTATTATTTAGATTATTCATATCACTCGGCGAATGAACATTTGTGTTATTGTTTTCAATGAAACAACACAAAAGGACATAATTATCTTAAAAACTAGGAAATGCGCAAAAGGCGGCCTTATCGCAAAGCAATTTCTTCAAGGCAACCTCTCTATATAGAATAAAGTGATGGGAAATTAGGTACCTAGTGCGCGGTGGTCAAAATGATAAACATACATATATACAATCATAATAATAAATATACATATAATATACATCTTACTTAAATACATACAACATACACAAAACAAAAAAAAATATTAAGAGTACAAGATGAATAAACTAAATGGAAACAAGTGAAGACCAGTCAAACAAACAGAGAGTAGATTTTTATCGAGTCGGCCGTAGTTAAGTGAACTTTGATGAATCAGCTTTTGGCCGACTGAATGAAACGTAACGGTACAAATGCATGTTACAGCCATTAACCATTGCCAAGTCGACCGAAAAAAAACGCCATACTGTTCTCGAAGCCATTCAAAACAATATTCGCCTATAAATAAATAATTTTATAGGATTGCACTCGCGGTAACTATTTTTTTTTTAATAAAATTACTATAATTGAGGTAGCTTCGATGAATTGACTCACAAAATTGAGAGCACCGATTGAGAACTTAAGAAATGCGCCCTGAAAAGAATAGCCGGACAGAAGGAAAGAACATACGAGAAATCATTTTTGACCAAGCTCAAACGGAGACACTTCGCGCTCGCTTGGTCAATAATGCAATCATATCATTTGTTGGAAAAATATTTTAACCATCACAGAAATAAAGATGAAATTATATTACCTACCCTTGACAAATAAAAGGTCAGGTCTATAATTCGCGTAACTGTGTACCTGTAGTCCTAGGAACAGGATGCGATGTAGAAGAAGCATACAAGCTAACCTACAGATATTTTATATTCCTACTAAGTATTAAAAAAATATATCCATGTCACACTAAAAAATATTTAAATAAAGGTTATTTGAGCAATCCGCCGATACAAGTTTCTTTAGAAGGCAAAAACTGATTTTTTAATTCGATGTATCTACTCGAGGGAATAGTATTCATAATCAGAAACATAAATTCTTAAAAAGTATCAGTACACAATATTTTATTAGACTTTATGCATTTTCTTAGGTACCAGCCACGAACGAGTTAACCTTAACATCAGAGAAATGGTATAACTCACGCAGTGAGGGTCTCCAGAGATGAGGTGTAGATGGTACCGCCCACGTCGATGTGGACCGGGGCGTTGTCCTTGGTGGTGGGTGCGACGCGAGGGATGCCCGCTATCGGCTTCTTCTCCAGCGAGCCCTCTGGCTGAGGACTCCCCGGCTTCATCGGCAACATGGCTGAAAGCACAATATTGCACTGTAATAGTACCTATTTAATACAACCGTTGTATAAGAGGGGTCTAACTTTGAGTGACGTAGGTTACGATGCGAGCCGAAAGGTGATGTAGTGAAATAAAAAGCCACAAGAAACAAGAGTATAAACAAGTAATTATTTAAAAAAAAAGACGAGTTGCACTCCGGGAGTGCCGGCAGAAGTGAAAACTTGAATATTAACGTTGTGCATTTCCATGGATGCTCGTGGCTAGTGTTGCAAAAAACAGTTTTTTTTCTAACATGAAAAAAATCATGACAAATAAACGTTTTTTTTCCCCTTTTTTTTAACATTGTGAAAAAAAACAATTTTTTTTTTCATTTTGCATCTCTGCGTGGCACGCTGTAACATAAACACACACGAACATTCGCGCAAGCCCCCTGCGCCGCTTAAACGAAACAGCAGGCGCAGGCATACATTTTCGGAGCGCCGTAAAAAGAGAGAGGGATACTTTATTTCTTTATTTCTTTATTACTCGCTTTCATGCACTCATACAGAAGATGGTTAGTAGGTAAGTACATGAACCCTGGCAGGGTGTTGCGAACTTATAGGAATTATTTGAGTTTATATTTAATAGTATTTATAATCAAGTACAAGAAGATAATTAACATAAATTAAGAGTAAGTTCAATTGATGTCAATGGTTAGAAGATTAAATTAAATAGTTAAAAATACAATAAGTTCAATGTCAACAAAAAGTTAGTAATAGGTGTTTACAGACAAAAAAATATAATTATTGTAAATATAATTACTGCAAGTGCGTTGGTCAGATGCAACTTGAAACTGGAAACTGGAACTAAAACTACGAGTACCTACGCAGATATATTGTGTTTATTGAGTCTTTCTTTAAAACGCTTATTATAGTTTGTCATTTAAATATTCGTTAACCGAGTAATACCCCTTTGACAATAGTAGCCCTTTTAATTTTTTAAAGAATTTTTTATCATTTTCTTCCGATGTAATTAGTTTTGGCAGTTTATTGTACATCTTGATTGCGCTTAGGTACGGACCCTTTTTATACATTTCTAAATCTTGTCCTTTAGTTTTACTTACCGGTATCGCTAGTCTGTTTTTGTGCCGTGTGTTTATTATGTGTGTGTCTTTTACTTGTTTAAAGAGGGACATATATTTTCTGACGAATGAGAATTATTCAAATATGTAGATTGAGGGTAGTGTGAGAATATTATGTTTTATAAAGAAAGGTTTGCAGGTGTGTCTGTACGGAAGGATACATAATATTCGTATACACTTTTTCTGCATATTTAGAAGATCATCAGCATCGGTGCTGTTACCCCAGAGCATTACTCCATATTTCAACCACGAGTATGCATATGCATAGTATGCAGTCAATGCAGTTTCATAGTTTGTATTGAGTTTCAAGATGCTTAGTGCATATATAAATTTAGAAAGTTTATTCCTTGTTATTTCTATGTGTTGTTTCCAGTCAACGAAGGTATCTATAGTGATTCCCAGTAGATTAAAGTGGCTGACTTCTTCTATTTTTTGGTTTTTAAAACATAGGTTGAGATTTAATGCCTGTTTTTGATAGGGACGAAATTGGATTATTTTGGTTTTTTTAATATTTATTTCTAAATGTTGTTTGTCAAGCCATGTCTTTAGTATTTTAGTGGCGTCTGAGAGAATTGCGTTAGCTTCAGCTGTAGTGTCGCACTTGAAGAGTAGCGATACGTCGTCGGCAAACATGATACATAAATTGTCTGGAAATATTTTTGGTAAGTCATTTATATACACTAGGAAGAGTATACACCCTAAAACGCTTCCCTGGGGAATAGAGGAGTTAGTGGTTCGTACCTCTGAATGTACCGTTTTAGCTTCGCGTGTGTCAGTGTTATGGTGTTCTATATCCACGTATTGTTTTCGGTTCGTCAAATATGATTTTAGCCATTGGTAAGCTTGTCCCCGTATGCCACAGTTATACAACGATCTAAGTAACGTTTTATGGCACACTTTGTCATAGGCCTTCGTCATATCAAGTAATAGTCCTACAGCGTATTTTTTATTATTAATGCAAGTCAATATTTCTTGTACGTATTTATAAACGGCTAAGGTTGTTGATCGATTTTTCCTAAATCCGTATGATCATCAAGTATTTGGTATTTTTCAAGGAAACAGTATAACCTATCTGCCATTGCTCTTTCAAAAATCTTAGATATAGTAGGTAGGAGTGCTATAGGACGGCAATTTGTTTTATCTTTCGAATCTCCACCTTTTTTCAAAATGGGTCTTATTTTAGATATTTTTAATTTTTCCGGTAAACAGCCTTCGTCAAATGATTTGTTAATTAATTTAGTCAGCGGTATTGTGAGTTCAATGGCACATATCTTTATGATTTTAGTAGGTATCTCGTCTATACCGAAGCTACTTTTATTTTTAAGATGCATTATTATTTTATAGACTTCTCTATCAGTCACGTGCGACAAGTATAACGAATTTGTGGGAGGAGCGCGCATTTGAGTGTGGTGTGCGTCGCTGCTCGCATGCGCGTGTGCACCGGGCGAGGGCTGCGCTGCACTGTGCGCTCGCGGCTGATGAGACTCGCCTATTGTTGCGTAATAGTCATTGAGAGTATTTGCGATTAGCTTGGGCGATTCTGTAATAGTGTCATTGACTTTGAGGGTCATAATTTTTATTTTACTGCTTTGTTTTCCGGTCAAGTTTTTTATGATTTTCCACATAGTTTTCACCTTATTGTTAGATTTTTTCATTTCGTTCGAGTAGTTTATTTTTTTTGATATATTAACTGATCTTTTTAATAATTTTGTATAGTTTTTACAGTGGGTTTTTAAGATACTATTATTCGTTTGATTGATTAGTTTATGTAGTAGTCTTTTGTGTTTACATGATCGTTTTAGTCCTTTTGTAAGCCAGGTTTTGTTTGATTTCGTTTTGTTTTTATATGTTGTAAGGGTATGCATTCATTTAGGGTGTTTTGTAAAATGTCATGAAATTTATTATAATTAGTGTTTACGTCATCTGCGTCATTTATTATGTTTTCCCATCGAATATGTCCAATCGCCTGCTTAAATTTGTATATATTTTTATCACTGTATATCCGTTTATAACTGTGATAGTTGTGGTTTGTCCCAGAGGTTTTATTATCGTGTTCAGTTGAATATAAAACTCCACTATGGTCACAAAAACCATAATTTTCAACAGATACTGAGTGGTTGGTTTTTTTGTTTGTATATATTAGATCAATACAAGATTTTGTTGTTTTTGTTATTCTAGTTGGCTTATTGACTAATTGGCGTAGGTTGAATGTAAGCATGGTGTCATTAAGGGCATGTGCGTGTTTTGTTTTTTCCAACATATCTATATTAAAGTCTCCGCCTATTATTATATGTCTTTTTAGTTCTTTTTGTTTTATTTTATCTAATATTTTATCTAACGTTTTAAAGAAATTCTCAATATCACGATCTAATCTATATATGTTTATTAGTAGTATATTATATTTAGGTATTTCAATGCCGCAGCATTCTATCACTTCTTGTATGGATAATTTCGCAATATCTTTTTTTTCTACGTAATCTATGTCGTTTTGTAGCAGAATCGCCACTCCTCCTCCCTCTTGTTTGCGCCGGTGGAAGGCGGTCGCGAATTCATACCCGTTGATGTGAATACAATCCATTTGAGCCTCAGATGCCCACGTCTCAGATACGCAGACAGCATGAATTTGTTTATCGGTTAAGAACGACTTCAGTACATAATACTTATTTTTTATGCTCCGCATGTTTTGGAATAAGACGTTGAATTTAGTTTCGAAAGGAGTATCGTTTTGAAGCCTGGAGGTCTCCTAATTGGTGTTTTGTGTTTCGGTCCGTAAGTTTTTGCGAGTTTGATGTGTTTAGGCTAGTGTTAGGTACATTGAGCACTGTTTCACTGTGATGTGAAAATTGTGAAGTGGTGCTGGTGTTGGTGTTATCCCTGTCTTGCGCCTGTGGCTGTGTGTTGTATTCTTTACCATTCACATAAAGCCGATTGTCTCGTATTACTGCGTGTTTTCCTTCCCTTCTAGCTATAATTAACAATTCCCTAAGTTGTTTTCTTATTTGTAGTGATCTTTCGTCCATGTATTTAGATATATATAAGCCTGTGTATTTGAAATGATTTGCATTCTGTAATATGTATTTTGTCATTCTTTTACTGATGAGTTCTATAACAAGTGGTCGTTTTGTTCCTTTTTTTCCTATTCGTTTTATGTCTTCTATGTATCCGGTCAAGTCAATGTTATTTATATCGTAAAAAATTTTAATTAATTCGTTGTTTAGGTCGTATTCGGTTTCTCCATATTTCTCTTCTAGTCCGTATAGCACAATTAGTTTATCTGTGTCTCTTGAATGTAATAGTGAGTGTTTTGATGTTGATAATGTTGATGATTGTGATACTTGTGTTGTATGCAAGGCGGTGTTTAGCTTATTTTCTAATATTTTAAGTTCATCTTGTAGTGTTTTATTGTCAGTCTCAAGTTTTTCTATCTCTTTGCTCATTGCGTTGACCCTGTTGGTTAGGTATTCCTGATTATTTTCTATTATACTAATACTTTGTTTTGTTTCCTGTCGTAATATGTCAACTGACGAAGTGATTTCGGATTTAATTGTCATAGTTAGGTGTTCCACTAGTGTCATTTTGATTGATTCCATTTTAGAGTCCAAGAGGTTACTAAATCTATCGAAGGTTATGGTCTCATTGGAGTCAGTTTTTCGTACAGGTGTGTAGTCGTTAGTTTGGGGACTAAGGTTAGTCAAATGTTGAGTGTTTCCCAAGATACTGTAGTCGTCATTTAATAAGTCATCCACGGACATTGTTGTGTCATTAAGCGATACTATAGCCTTTTGAGAAGATCTTACTGGGGTGTCGTCATGTTTTCTGTGTGTAACATTACAACACAAGCAGCGCCATTTGCATATAAGATCATTTCGGTTAGCCATAAAGTAGGCAGATGTTATATTTAGGCATTGATAGTGATACGCACTCTTGCATGCAACGCATCTGAGCAGTTCATTTGGATATTTAATAGGTTGATTACAATTTGCAGAACAATTCATTATGTTTTGTCGGTAGGAATATGTGTTTTCAATTGTCCGTTACCTTGATGTGAGCAGCGTAGATGATTGGTTTTGTAGGGCGTGGAAGTGAGATGGCAGTATCTCAGCTTAATGGCCGATGCACTGTTTGTTAAATCCAAATTCTTTTCTGTATTTTCACTGCCTTAAATACTGATTTTTCAATGTCACATATATAATTATTAGGAGTTGTCACTATTACTTTATATTTAATTTATTGATGTCCACTATTTGTCGCTTTTTCAATAGATAATTTTTTTTTTTACACGGAAGCACAACTTCGTACTTGCGGTGCGGCGGCCGCGATCTTTGATTATACTTCCTCTCCTACGCCGCGCCGGTTGTCTACTCTCCATCCGTCTTACGAATTGTCGATCAGGTCACGTGTCCAGACGCAAGTTTAACATTTTTTACCCATTACAAAAAAAGTGTACAACGCCGCTAAAGAAGTTTCACTTCAAAAATAAATAATAGATTTCGAAAAATTTATAACCTTATTTTTGGGAAGTAGGGTAAAAATGTAAATGTTTACTTTTCCTTGAAGGTTACTTTTTTGTACATTCCAGGTATCTTTTGACAAGACCTCGCTGGCAACACTGGGCTGCCTACTCTCCATCCGTCTTACGAATTTTCGATCAGGGTCACGTGTCCTGACGCCCTGACGCGAGTTTAACATTTTTTACCCATTACCAAAAAGTGTACAACGCCGCTAAAGAAATTTTCACTTCAAAAATATGTATAAACAAGCAATTATATCTATATGTCTGAGAGTTCAATGTGACGTTCCCTTTTTATTATTTTACACGTGCAAAGAAAAATTGTTTACAACAAAATGCAACGGTTGGATTTTAAATGGCAATATTCGTTAGCAACAAGTTATAAAACCGGTCGCCTTAGCGACAGTGACACAGTCTTGTTCGAGCGGCCGTACTGTGCACAACTCGTTTGTGTAGTTTGCTGTGGCTTGGCCATGACTCATTTAATTGTGATTATTGTAATAGATGTGGATTGGTGAACCGATTTATTACAATGACAGTTTATTTTAGCTGGACGATAAGCCCAGGTGTATACACAGTATTAAATTGGGGCCAGAGGATTCAAAAATGTTTGGTTGGAATCCATGGATCAGCGCGAGGTGGGGCGCGGTCTTTCGTCTCATTTTTATAAGGCCCACATAAGGTCTCTCATGTGGCGGCATCGGTAAGGTGACGTGACTGTAAGTAAGTTTTCATTCTGACATTATAGTCTGTTCTCGTATTGTAAGTAACTAAGTGGGTAGTTCACGTCACTCAGGATGTCAGATGCCGATCCCGCCCCGCTCTGCCTGCCCCTTTTACTCGGCCGTCTGCGAGACCAAAGTGGGATGAGGATCTCAAACTCACATCAGCGGTAAGATTTTGACCTGCAGCTCACATCAGAAGTGAGATCTGGACTTGTAGCTCACATCAGAGGTAAGATTTGGATCTGGAGCTTACATCGGAAGAAGATCCTGTTGAATGCTACTTGTGGCATGATTCGCTCTTTGTTCAGAGCGTTCGAATGCCAATACCGTAGTTACTTCTCGAGGTAAGGTTTTAAAGTGTTAACAAGTGAATTACAATGTGCCAAGTAGGAGAACATGAAAATGTGTTACGGCGGCCATCTTGGATTCAAAATCTGTAATCAATTTTGAGTTTCGCGGGATGCTTTATCCCCACAAGAAAAATTTTAGACCTCTACGAAGTCCAATTGATACGTTATGAAAGAAATAAGTTAAATTTTCTATTAACCAGTCGCCATCGTATATTCCAAAAATAAAGCTCAAAATACATACAGATATCGATTTTTAGCCAAATAGGAAGCAGTCGAATTTCAGCGGCCATCTTGGATTTCCAAAACTTAATAAAAAAAACGCAACGCTTGGTGGGAGTGGCTCGGGCTTCGCTCTCATTACTCTGAGGGAGGGGGGGGTCAAAGGGAGGAGGGGGAGAGGCTCGGCCTTCGGCCTCGCCACGCAGCTCGGCAATTGAAAATTAAAAAAATATACCGGCTCTCACCGGTCAAATCTCCAAGTCTTCAAGTTTAGCCAGGCTGTACACCTTCCACGTCAGGTTTCTGCAGATCCTCAACTTTCAGATTTTTCTGGTACTCGACCCCCAAATATTGCAGTGCATCATAAACAGTGGTCGGATAATCGGATGTATATTTACCTAAAGCTGAGATGTTGGCAGTTATGGAGTGCACTTTTGTATCTGAAAACTCCCGGGATTCCGGAATCGACAAAATTTTGTGTTTTGATTATGGAATTAAATCGGGTAGGGTGTACATTTCCTTAAGTTCAGGTGTTGGCTAATATGGAATGCACTTTTGTATCGATTGTAAATCTCGCGATTCCGATCGAATTTAATGCTTTTTAACTATGGAATCGGATGCCGGCTAATTTTGTAAAGCAGGTTACCAAACTAGTATAGATGTCATGTCACGATGAGTAATTATCTTTCTTCTCTCCACATAGCGACAAACAACTTGGTGTCTTGAGTTTCGTTAAAAAATGTTTATGTGTAGTACTGCGAAACTAATAAACATTTCATAATGAGTGCGAGTGATACGGCAAATTATATACCTGCTTGTATGCAGGTAGTGACCCGAAAGTAGTTCCTTTTGTTCATTTAATGACATTCGTCGCTTTGCCGGATTTTGTATTTAAAAAATATGTTTTAAGAAGCCGATTCCATAATTTCCTAGCCAAAAATTAACTTTAGGCAAATATGCATCCGATTATCCGACCACTGATCATAAATCATCACCCCCCACTATTCGGTAACAGGTCAAATCATGTCAATCAGTCGATCAGTGAGTGGTAAGTGTAGCTTTATATCAATACTTTTTGCTAATGTACAAGGCTCATAATTTATATGGTATTTCATTTTTATTTGAGATATTTTTCTTGTAACTGTCTCATAAGAACTAATATTCAAGACCGTGGAAAAATTACCCTGTATCGTAATTATAAAAAAAATATTTTATTCCATTACTTTGTTAAGAGCAGCCTTCCCATCTTACTTTTCATACAAAAGCTCGTACGTAATTATGGCGTTGTAAGTGATCTTTCTTGAAAACTTTTGAACTAACAGATATCTTGTGCACTATTTCTAGGTTTCTATCGAAATAAAAAATGAATATTTGGAAAAACAAGTTCAGTATACGCCTCCAAAAATCTGCTTTTTTGCACAAATTTTACCTAAACCTTGACCGTTCATAAAGTACTCATAAATTGTAAAAATAAAAAAATATTTTGTTTGAACCTCGCAAATGTAATGAAAAAACTTGTAAGGCTTACTGACAAAAACGTATATCCTGGAACACGTTTTATGAAATTTCCGCACCCTATGAATAGTTAATATTCGTTCAATGGATAGTTAATAATAATACTTATTTCATTCAATATATAATAAAGCTCTATCTCTCTCTTTTTGGTTTGCTTTTTTTCTAGCATTGTCTTGGATAAAAAAACATGCTCTTCGAACTATGCTCGCGTTGACGACAGAGCCGCCGGAAAGAGAAAAGTGTTTAATCCGAGAAACTAGCATTACTCTGTTTGAGCAGAAAAATTGTTCTATAGCAGCCTAACTATAATAACTACTATTAATATATATAAAATAATTATTTCTCTTTGATTACAGAAAATCTAAAATAATCTATCTTTAATGTAAATACGTGAAGCTTTTCTACGCACAATTGCGCAAAACGGCCACTTTTGGCGTATGTGCGTAAATAAATCTTTACTTTCCCACTTTAGAGGTAAACTGTAGTTCATAAAATAGTTTGAAGGGTTATCTAGCGTCTGTTCAAGACAAAATTTTAAAGAATATCTCCGTTTCCTATTAAATGATTTGTTTCAAATGGCGGCAGCACTGGACCCCGGAAAATTCAGGTATCCCCTTAAGCTGATTGATGAATGAAATTGCGATTATAAATATTTTTACTTTTTATAATTATCGGACTGGAACGAAAAATCTCATATTTATTTACGATAAATATAAATTTTATTCCTAACAAATTCCTAGAAAAAGTTTCAGACGTTTTTAATAATTTTAATCTCTCCCTATTGTTGGGCGCAACATTAATAAAGAGGATCAAATATTTTAAAAGGCAGCATGTATGGCGATGCTCTGCTAAAAATGCTAAAGTGCAGTTACGTGAGATCGGCTCGCTCTCGTCTCGTCAGCGTGGGAGACTTGACACGACCTACTACCACGCTCGCGCTCCCACGACTCTTCCAACAATTCCACATTACTATATAATATACAGAAATTTTCCCCCGCAATGGAAACATATTCGCTTTGAAAAATTCAATATCTTATTTAAGACTATCTTGAAGTTATGTCCTCCTTCAGAAAGAATTTATATCGTTCCACTTGTCTTCGTTTTTTGTGATTTGTTTGTTTCCGATCCACACAATAGAAAAGCTCGATATTGTTTCGTACTCAGGTCTTATCAACAAAACACAATCTAATATGTAGGTATATGTTTATCAGTAACTACCTAAATACCTAATGCTTTTTTAGCATTTAAAATAAAGTCGAAATAAAAAAATATTTAACGTTTAATATGTCAATAAGTAATTACGTTTGTTCCACGTTCAACATGAATATGAGCATGTTTGTGTTAAAAGACTATTTAACGTATTTATAATAAAAACGTTATTAAAAAAAGGTTAAGGTCCAAAGTCTCTACCTACACTTGTGGAAAGCAGGCGTGATATTATGTATGCAAGTGTGTAATAGAAGTTTAAATATATACCTAGATACTTAATTGCAGTCATAAATAATAATATTATAATAGTATGACAATGAATTTTGCATTTGTCCATATAAAAATCGATGTCCATTAATTATTCAGTCTATCCACAGTACTATTACACGTTATAATACTTACACGTTAAACGAACATGCTTAATCCCTTACCTGTCACTGGGAGGAATTCCTTCCAGGTCAATTGTTTATCTATTGTTTTATTATTTGCAACAGATGAGTTAATAAAATAATAAAAATAAAAGTAGGCCGGTGACCCGGAAAGAGATACCGGTTCATGGTCCGCACATGATTAGGTGACCACAAGTGGCATATTAATTTCTCGAGCACCTCCGTGCTTCGAAAGGCACGTATACGCTGTTGGTTGTAGCTGTCCTAATTGTATGGCAGTCGTCAAGCTATATCAGATGCCTGGCAGCCTGAAAAATCTGATTCATATACACACACGAAAAACAAAAAATAAAAATAAAGTAAGTAAAAATATGTACCTACTTGCGTACCATTTTAAAATCTGATGTAAAGAACAAAATGGTGTAAAGACTGGCCACGTACGAGCTCGTCTGCATTGCTGCAGGGCGCTGGCCGCCGCGGCGGACCAAGTCTGACTTCAATTATTTCTTATCTTTTGAATGCATCTCCGTCACAGCGCCTGCTGGAGACCTATCTCGCTAGTTTCACACCTAAAGTCCTATTCAGGCTTGTTTTGTAAGGAAAAGCATATTCATTTCGCTGTGCACTGTTTTAAAATGTTAACATTTGCAGGCTGGCTTTACTTTAGCTCGAACCCTGAATAAACTGAGCAAAGTTAGTTTTTCTGACGTTTGCACACGGATAATTAAAAACATTTCTTCTTTATTACCAGTTATTTTTTATTTAAATAAATATATTGCGTAGCTTATTTACCGAAAGACATATACGACGAGTATATTGAACAAGCAAGCAAAGCGAGCCACGTTGCTGAGTTTGATTGTATTTATGAGCATACATAAGATTGTTGGACAATATCTCTTGTCTAAATATCTCTAAGTTTTGGGCACTTTTAAACCCATGCTTTTCCCTACTTTTTCCCTATATCAATACTGTCAAGTGGCTACTGTGCGACAACTCTTTATTCTGGACACCATACTGAAACAGCACTGCAATAACAATTCAGTTTCTACTGCTACCCGTCCTGCTCGACGCCCTCCTCTGATTTTTGCTCCAGTACAAAATACTGCTTTCTCACATCGTTTTTACGCTTTTCTTGGTTGGTTTCTCTACAACAAACTCAACTATCTATTAAAGTTAAATCATCATACAAAATTTTCCTGCAAAAATAGTTAGTAGTTTTCTACAAACTCTCTCCTACTTTGACCCTGAAAACCTAATAATACCAGCCCGCTAGTCTTTATACTTTTCCTTTTTTTTTCTTTTTCTTAACGTCAAAACGGTATATTACATTTTAAAAAATTAAAAACTAAAGCCCGACTTCTACACCAAACTACACAACGTTTATACATTCAAATTAATAGCCTCCTCCTTTTTTAAGGTCGGTTAATGAAATAACATATTTTTTAAAAGTTATATATCAACAGAAACTATAACGATTTATGCGAGCGCTGCCATTGATATTATATCTTTTATTTTTATTAATTTCCTTCTTTTGTCCTTATAAGATAAAAAAAAACTTTCAATTAAGATTTTATTTTATGATATCGTCAGCTTAGCTCCTAGTGGGGAGAGGCTGGTGTACTTAGATACAATTTCAGCTTAGTTCGCAGCCACACCAGTCTCTTAAAATCTTGTATTCAAATTTGCCATCTGCTATGAATATAGTTTGAAGTATGTATTTTTAGGTATAAGATTGTGGAGAAAATAAAAAAATTGAATAAAAATATCTCGAATTGCTGTGATACAGGGATTTAAAAGAAGTAGCAAGTTCACAGTTCGGAATGAACTGCTAATCTAAATGAGATTCCAGTAGTCAAAACAAAACTTTTTGTGCCCGCAAGTCTTCAAGTACTGCGGGCACTACGGCTGATTCTTTAGTGACTGAGATGCTTGAGGGCGTTTCGTCGCGACGCACTCTTACCTGTCTGGTTTCATTATTACTCTGCCGCAGGCTGTTTGACTGTGCGACAACTCAAATGCCTACCTAATCATGGGATTCTGCCGAAATAATATTTACACGGAAAGACATTAAGTATTTTTAAACCTGACTATGAGGGCAATAAAAAATGACGTAATTTGCCAATTATTACGCTGGGTGAAACCACAAACTAACTAAGTACGTAATTTGAGTTCGTTACGCCTATATCATATAAACAAGCGATACAAAAATCATAAGATCTAAATGGCTCAGCTGTGGTAACGATATTTTGCGTTGCCATTGCCAGTGGTAGGCGTGCTTCGTAGGGAAGTAGCCCTTGGTTTCGGTTGTTCTTATTATTTCAATACAATGTATAAGTTTATTTTTATTATTTACTTAAGTTTTAGTTTAATTATATTTTTATTATGTACAAAGGTAAAAAAAAATCAAAAGATAACAAAGTATCTACTTCGGATGATGTTACATTTTAAATCTAACACCAATGATAAACAAAAATACTCGTTCATATAAAAGAAAGAACGTATACAACGCGAAAGGAAAACACCCATGATAAATCAAAACACAAGCTTTACCCGATCACTAAATTAAAATATATATATATATATATATACACATATATATATATATATATATATATATAACAGTCAAAATAGCGTCATTCCCGTACAAATTGCTGCTGGACACTTTTGCTGCTGCTGGACACTTTTGTATGGAAACGCGGATTTTTTTTTGTGATCTAGTACAGCCCGTGGTTCAATTTATTACGGGTATGTCTCTTCCACGAGCCCTGGTCAGTGCAAGTTGGAAAATGGCCTTTTTCAAATTGTCTTGGATCTTTGATGTTTATCTTTACATGTATTTGTTATAAAATATATAATAGTATCGTTGAGTTAGTATCCCATACCACAAGTCTCAAACTTACTTTGGGGCTAGCTCAATCAATGTTATTTGTCTCTTTATATTTCTTTTTATTTCTTTATTTATATCTCTAAAACTAGGAAAATGTATTTACTTTTAGGCATAAAAATATTATATTCATTGATGCTATCTCAGAAGCCCGCATTTTCGAGGTCGTATCAATAGGTATTTTGTAAACTGCACAGTACTTATTACCGAACAGAATTTAATTAGAATTCCAATGAATGTTTACAGAATATAACATACAAAAGAAGCACTTGCCCCTGCCACATCCCCTACGGTTTGCGCCTTAGTTTTACTCCCTACTTCGTTCTAAGTGGAACTGGCAAATATTTAGTTCGCGCTCATGCTGCAGCCGTCAAAAAGCGTGCATTTGATAGTTATCAAAGACCATGTCTGAGAACCGTAATTTCCTTATGTATTATTTTGAGACTTAGCATTGGATGCGACGATCAAGTATCGCTGGTCGGTTAAAGAGACTAAAACTTGGTACGTACTCCAGGACATATGCAACATCCTCCAATCACATTAATTGGGTTTTCGATGTTATTTCAGGCAATTCTAATAGCAAGAGCCAGGGTTTTTAACATTATTGGTAAATATATTTGAGAAAGGCGTTAAATAAGTTAGTTAGTTTGAAATTTACTCTTTTAATACTTATTTGGAATGAAACCGTGTTCGCTCCCGTTTTAAATTGAAAAAGTTATGCAACAATTCTGTTTGAGTTCATGAAACGCATGTACGAGAACATTAACATTACTAATGAAGTATCAGTGAAAGACAGTATACAGTATTATAGTAGTTCTATCAGTTTTTTTTATAACAACACCAAACACATCGAAAATATAACCACGTACTAAATAGAAATATCATAAAACGAAAGAAAGTGCGAATTTATATTTTCCAAATAAGTATATTTGGAATGAAACCGTGTTCGCTCCCGTTTTAAATTAAAAAGTTATGCAACAATTCTGTTTGAGTTCATGAAACGCATGTACGAGAATATTAACATTACTAATGAAGTATCAGTGAAACACAGTATACAGTAGTATAGTAGTCCTACTTATCAGTATTTTTTATAACAACACCATACACATCGAAAATATACTAACCACAGACTAAATAGAAATATCATAAAACAAAAGAAAGTGCGAATTTATATTTTCCAAATAAGTATATTTGGAATGAAACCGTGTTCGCTCCCGTTTTAAATTGAAAAGATTATGCAACAATTCTCTTTGAGTTCATGAAATGCATGTACGAGAACATTAACATTACTGATAAAGTATCAGTGAAAGACAGTATACAGTAGTATAGTAGTCCTATCAGTTTTTTTTTATAATAACACCAAACACATCGGAAATATAACCACAGACTAAATAGAAATATCATAAAACAAAAGAAAGTGCGATTATAAAATATAGAAAACTGTATCATAAACAATCTGTGTTTTCTTTTTAAATGTTAATTTGGCTTTGCATTATCAGGCTTTTCTACTAATAACCAAGTTCCATTTCGTGAATTGGAGTCTAGTTCATTCCCAATTGCTATTTTCAATTTTTCAGAATCAGTAGATGTTTTTACTTCATTGTAGTTCAGCAGTGCAGAGATGTCTTCACAACTGCACAAGTAACCAATTTCTTGTATATCGTTATCTTTATCAGGTTGTGAAACTAGTTCAAAGGAGTTGATGACTTAACAGTTTCGCTTGGAATCGGTATCTGTACTGTTTTCTTTTTCAGAGTAAAATTCAGAGTTTGTCGATTTAATAGTATCTTTATCAGAGCTCTCTGATGTGTACCATTCAGTTGATTCAGATGAAAAGTCACACATTGAGCTTTAAATCCTTCCTGTGTTAAATTAACTGGAACATAACTTCTCTTGGCAGTATTTTCAAGAAAGACTACATCTCTACTTATTATTACTTTTCTTGACTCAGAAATTTTAAGTCTGTATCCTTTAGTATGATCACAGTACCCAATGAATATTGTTTTCTTAACTGATAGCCGATGGATCAAAAAGGTTCTCGAATGGTGACCACGTACCGGCAAGCGAAGCGTAGGTCACCCACTCACAAGGTGGTCAAACGACCTGACCAAGGTCGCTGGAAACCGCTGGATGCAGGCCGCTATTGATCGGTCGTTTTGGAAAACCTTAGGAGAGGCTTATGTCCAACAGTAGACGTTATGCGGCTGAAATGATGATGATTGTTTTCTGCGCTTTTGGATCCCACTTCCTTCTAGTTTGATTGATAAGATGAATCATTACTTCACAGCCAAATATTCTTAAGTGATTGATGTTTGGTTTTTGTCCAGACCACATTTCTTCAGGTGTACTATACTTTAATGATCTTGTTGGAGTTCTGTTAATGACGTAAGCAGCAGTGTGTACAAATTCGGCCCAATATTCTAGGTTAATTAGTATTAATTAACAAACACTTTGCTTTTTCCACTAATGTACGATTCATCCGTTCGGAGACAGCATTTGAATCTGGCGAATAACGAAGAGTTTTTTCATGTATCACGCCAGCAGCTTTTAAGTATTCAGAGAAGTTTGAATTGACATACTCGAGGTCATTATTAGAGCGAAGACACTTTATCTTGTATTCTAATTGATTCTGCATTTCATTTTAAAATTTTTTGAACTTTATAAACCATCTGAGTTGATGATTGATGATTGTATGTGAATTTTTTCACGAGTCCATATACTACCGCTTAGCAGATAGAGGGGGTGGGACACTTGACACTTACAAAAATATGCACTATAAACCCAAATATTTTAAAAAAAGGATGTTCACAAGCACACAATATTTTTAAAATCCTTTTCAACAATACACCACACGATGGGATAGTCAAGAAAAAGAGACTCAAACTTTACTTGTGAGGAGCTACCCGAACAAAATTTTTTCAAGTATTTATCTTACCACTTTTTTGCCATGACTAAAATACATACCCATACCTAATTATAGCTTTCTAGTACGTTTATAGTGTCTGAGTAAGACCGCGGACGGACAGACAGACCGACATGGCGAAACTATAAGGGTTCCTTGCTTACTATGGAACCCTAAAAACGGCGTCAGTGATCGATCTTGCATGTTTTTGTTCTTTGCAAAACGTTATTTGAGTATTTTTAAATTATAGCTAAACGACATTGAATAAGATAGTAATTTTCAAAAGGTAACAATCCCGTGACGTAATGAAGCTATAAAAAAATGATACAAATGCATTAAGTATTTAGAGCGTAACGTGAACAAACAATTTTATTTAAATCATTTTCAATGTAGAAGGGACATATAAATCAAACCATGGGCTAGATCACTATTGTATAATAAAATTAAAATAACAGCAAAAAAAACAAAAAAGCAATTCGACATTCCCATACATATTGCCAGGGCGGCTGAACACGTTTTGTTTTATAAGGAAAAAGCGATTTTTTTTTCGTGTTTTGTGTTTGACCGTTATATTAATTTCATTATACTATAGTGACCTAGTACCCGTGGTTCAATTTATTACGGGTATGTCCCTCGCACATTGTATATGTTATGTTTGACAACTATTTTCTATAAGTAATAAATTTGTTTATAAAAGAGTTGTTCTTCATATCTTCATACTTATATTATTGTTTTAGTTCAATATGAATATAATAGGTACAGTATGAATCAATATGAATATAATAGGTATTCAATATGAATATAATAAGTCCACAAAAAAGTTTGACACTGACATTTTGAGAGTAGAGCACGTGCAAGGCGTGTAATATAAACCTGTGCGAAACAACAATCTACGTGCATCAACACAAACGCGGATGTAGGAGCAGTGAAATGGACGGGACATTTCTGCCGAATGCGTTCTGAAAGATGGGCCAAATTGTACATTCGCGATTTCAGGCGGGAGTAGGGGTAAGGGTATGCTCCGGACAAGAAGGCAGGACTACTAAGATAAATTTTATGCCAGTGGCAGAAGATCGCAGAAAAAAGGACCGAGAAGAACAATAAGGGGAGGCCTTTGCTTGGCACTACCTCTACCTACAGGCTAATAAAAAAGAGCCCCAAACAAAAGATCAGTCGTAAAAATTCTAGAAACAAGGACATTATGTTCGCATTGTCAATAAATTGTCTTCTGTGTATTATAAAAGACATTCCAGATAAAACCGGGGCAGTATACAAGTTCTTTTTTCTTTAACTTGTAAACCGTTCGAAGGGAGGCCAAAATGGTTGTAGGCATGGCTGCAGGGCAGGCCGGCCCTTCTATTCCAATGGTAATTATTGCCCTGAAGCATCTGCCAACACAACCCAACGAAACTTTTGTTTGACAGCGACGAAATATGTGTTATATTCCGAAACAAACCTCCAATAACCGTTGTTGGTAGGTAGGACATGTCGCATGCCCAAAAAAAAGATTAATAAGTACCTATGAGCTCACCGCGATTTTCCGAATTATCCTTATGCCCTAATAGTTTAAGATGTAACGTAATATATTTTATATATTATTTTACATCGTGTGTCCCTAAATATATAGGAATTTATATTATATTTATTGATTTTGCCAATTATGATTGAATTATGATTGTCTATTTAATACTCAATATAAATTAAACGGTATTTCAATCAATTATTTTTATTATTCATATCAATGAGTAACATAATCCGAACCAAACACAAAATGTTTTTTTTTATCCGCTCAAAACTAAGTTAGTTAATAACCCTCATATTCATAAAAAATAACAACCTTTTGCTAAACCTATATTAGTTAAAACATCTTTCATCCCTTTTCGTCTTTTCAATATTTGACATAGTAAGAACGAGACAAAACACATTTTAACTATCAGAGGTTTAGCAAAGGTTTGATAACTTTTATGAATTTGGGGGTAAGACTTTAAAATCTGGGAGAAAGGGAAACTGTTATGTAACAGAAAAATAACCGGCCAAGTGCAAATCGGACTCGCGCACGAAAGGTTCCGTACCATTATCTATAAAAAATCACGTTTGTTGTATGGGAGCCTCAAATCTTTATTTTATTTGAAATTGTTTTTAAGTGAATTTACTACTGAATTTTCTGTAAATATTTCAAGCATAAAAATGGCAAAAAATCAAATAGGCTATATAAGTTTTTTTATATTATGTAGCTGAGGTAGTGAAACGCACGTGCATGGTTATGTTCTTTTATTGAAATTCATGAATATACCATGAACAAAATTGAGTAGTAGAGTAGTTTACAATAGGCATGATGAAAGGAAAAATTGATTTAGCCCATCGGTTAAATTATTTAAATATTATACATGTATTTTTTCTTTTCTCTGAGAAATAAAAAATGCCGAAGATACAGCGCATTGAAATTTCGCATAACATCACGGCTACCTACGATTTTTACATAGAGGTGACGTCGCAAGCCCCCATATGCTTCGTATCTTTGTGAATTTTTACTTTTTTGACAATCTGAAAAATATCGGTCCATTATTTTTGGATAATCTAAAAGACGGACTAATTACAAAACTTTCTAACCCTGTCGTCCCCCTATTATTTTCTTATAATTTATCTGGATGGTCTCTTTGTGGAAAAAATCGTAACAAAAGACAATTTGTATTTTTAAGTACAATACCTCGTCCTGGTCCATCGCGGGGCAGACAGAGCCTAGGCATATTGTCAGGGCCACCCTGAATGTGACTGTTTGATGAGAAAGGAAGGGATTGAATTTTCATTGCATAATGTAATTTAGTACATTTCTTGTAACACTCGTTTGGATGATATAAATTATGGTTACTATTACACTGGTTGTTTTAATGTTCTCTAACTGTTTCAAAAACTTTCAAAGAGGATTTATTTATAGCATGTGTGTAGATATAATACTTTAAATAGGTAGGTATTCCGAAAGATAAGCGAAGCCTTCATTAAATGAAAGAAACTGGCCTTGGATATAATATACATAAATATTTACGAGTATTAGTATATTTTTAAAACGAACTTCCACTAGTACCTACCTATAAATCTTTTAACAACAAGCATCTAACGAAGCTTCTATGATCCTTGAAAATGCAACTAAACAGTACTCTACTAAGAAATTCTGCGAAGTATTTAACAAACAACTTTGAAATATGACTAAGCTTCTGGGAAATAATTATAATCACTTTAGCGTCGTCGAAGACAGATATTTTGTCTCAATTACATTTTGTAGACAAATATTTTGTCTGAAAGTAACTTAGTAATAGTATGTATATAAGTAACTAGTAGTAAATTACTAGCATGTGGTTTTGAAAATCTTCGTTACTTCCTAATGGGGTAAAATGGCCGGCTGCGGTCTGACCCAAATGCCACGGTCAGGTTTGACCTAAACCACGCCAATATTGGTAGTAGTTGGAAGACATTATTTAGCATAAAAACCGCCCTTTGCGCATTTTCTATTATTTAAGCAATAAAGGATAAGGTATTGTACTATATTGTAGGTAGAAATCGAAACGAAACAACGATGAGACGCTATAGCCGGATTCCTATGAAAAAACAACTGATACCTGCAATTCGAAGTGTTTTCTTTGCTGCCAGCCCTACATGAAAAATGTTAGGTATATACTATACACATATACTTAGAATTAATATTATTTGTAGATAATATTACAGAGTGGTATGGAGAACTGTAGCAGACAATGGCCCAGTCCTAATCGTAACACAATGTCTGAGCCCCGGGGTGTGCCGCAGGCAATGCAGGCACCCTTTCCGTTTTATCAATAGTTTATGTGTGTGCCCTGGGCCATACTATGTAAGGATCCCAATACACTATCCATACCGACCAAACTAAAACAATCCGTATTTTTCCTTCTTTTGTTAACAACCGTTTTTAAGGAGCTTTTAAACAGTGTCATTTTGTAGCAATTTTACTCAATTTCAAAAATTATTATAAATTTGTACTTTTTTTTAAGTACTTTTATGTGATAAAATTATTGATATAACCGCATTTTTTTTTTCAATGTAAACTATGACCTATCAAAGAAATTGAAATATTATGATACAAGTGTGGTAAATTGTTCATTACAATCGAGGCGGATTGAGACACGCGCGGGCAGAACTAATTGGAATTAAATTTGACATTAGGATAGCTTATCCCGTAAAATTTTTAGATCCCGTGCAATTTTCAAAAATTTTATCATGTGGGGAACGACTAGAGGATCAGCTAGTAAAAATATAAGAACTTTAATAAGTTAATTGTTATTTTGGAATGAAATTGTTTTTTTTATATTCAGCCATATTTACCTTAAGATTGGTTAAGTACCTACCATAGACCGTGCCTTAGACTAAACATGCCCTAGAAATACTCATTGAAAATACATCCTATCAAGACTGATATCTACGTACCAAAATAGAGCCCGCAGCGAGGTAGCAACGTTTAATCCTTAGCCGCGGGCCCAGACGATAAATATACCTACCTATGTTTATATATATATATATATATATATATATATATGATTTTTGATATCTTGAGTTGAGAGATTACTTCCTTAGAGCTCGTAGTTGCATATTTTGTAAATAATACTCAAATTAGAACTATAGTTGATTTAATTGATCAACCTTCTCATTATGTATTCATTTCATACTAGCAACGCACATCGTGTTTGCCGTGTTGCCAAAGAAGCTAAACTCACTACCCATCGTACATACTCGTATATAGGTTCGGAGTAACGATTTCTGTGCATTTTATGTACCGTATACGTATGGTGTTAAAACACCAATGCATAAACCCCAATATTATTCACTATACATGTTTACTTTTAAAACACCAGCAACATTTTTAAGGGACTTTCAGTTCATGATACTGAACTACTTTTCATAAACACAGTTATCGAAAAACTAAAACAAATTCGGCTTTCCATACAAATCAATACTCAGCCGAACGGATTTTGTATCCTCCCATACAAAATTCATTTGGCCGAGCGCTGATTCAGTCGAAAGTTTTTTATTGATATTTAATAACTTTTATTGAACTTAGTACAGTATCATAGGCTGAGCTTGCTCCAAAAATGTTTCTGGTGTTTTAAAAGTAACCCCGTATAAGTACCAGAACCTATTGGTTGCAAAACTCATGCAAATATGATTACTTTATATAGAGCGGAAGGACGTGAGTGCGAGGTATGTGGAACGAGTTAGGGTGGGTTGGTAAAGCGGGTTCGCTAGGCGCCCGCGGCACCGTCGCGGCACGGCGAGGCGCCGCCGGCGCTCCAGCCTCCTCCGAAAATATTAAGGCTCATCTAGTGCTTTTGATACCGCAGGCAACTTCACTGGAGGCACTCATCTACAGAACAATCATTTCGAAAATTATTTCGAAAGCGCTCCGGGCGCCTGAGTCTGCGTCGACTTTATCAACGCCTCGGGCGGAAGCGTTAGTGTTGGGCGTTAAAATAAAAATTCAGACAATATAATATTATAAATACGCTCCTTGTATTACAAGTTTTAAAATACCTGCGTAAGAAAAGCTTGCCTTACCAGACACTTATCCAAAAATGTGTAGCAATACACTGAGCTTGTGGTATATTTTGGACGCAGAGTAAAATGCGATTTGTCGCCACCTCTTTCCTCTTCCTCTCGCCGTAACAGGCGACTAAGGCAGGTATAGGTAACAAAGAACGGGCTGCAGCGTTTTTTATGCAAAGAATATACGTATTTTATCACCGTTAAAAGACGCTGGACCAGTATAGACTAATTCCATACTTGACAAATTGTGTCCTACATCTTTTTATTCGCTTAGCCGATTTATTAATTCTTCTTAGATAATCCTCTTAATTTTTGCCTAAGTTTACCTGTAAGCTTTGCCCGAACTCTACAATTGTATTTCATGCTAATAATGTCTAATAATGTAGTTTGCCAAAAACTAAACTGGCCTGGTTATCGTAGACATTTATTTACAAGAAGCTATACAGGATATATTTTTTGGTGCGTTTTTAAAGCAATTTCAGCCAGTCAAGTAGATATAAATGTATAAATAACAACAACGAAAACGTCCACATCCCTATAAAACAGGATTCCGACTCAAAGAAAAATGGCCGGCAGTGACCTCAACAATAGGAACTTTGTAGGACCAATATCAGGCTCGACGTACTCACATAATATATAGGTACATGTTTGAGTGACCAGACAATTTGTATGGGGGCGTCGTAAGGTTTTACGAGGTCCGAGCATTGGTGGCAAAAAAACAGTTGTTCGTACTCACTCTTGCACTGAGTTACGCCTGTTAAAGTGTTTTGACCATAACTACAATTTTGATCAAACATTCTGCGCATATTAAACGAGTAGAAGCGAAGTTCCAAATACCGCCGCAAGAGTCAAGACTCAAAGGCTTCTCTTAGCGTGAACGAAAAAGGAAACTGTTACACCCTTACTAGTCATAATTATCGTGATTCACGGACTCCATACATCTTTTCTTTGTCTTTCCTCTATTTTTGTTCAGGTTTCGCTTCTGTCCCGTTTTTCTTCCTGTTTCTCAGACTAAAATCTTCCCAGCGTTAGGCCCCATGGAAGAACGATAGCAACCTGAATTTTTCGGGGACCAGTGCTGCCCCCATTTGAAAGAAAACGGAGATATCATTTCAAATTTTGTCTTGGTCAGACCCTAAATAACTAACTATTTTATGAACTATTGTTTACATTTAAAAGTGAGAACGTGAAGCTTTTTTACGCACATTAGCAAAAACGGCCACTTTCGGCTATGTGCGTAGAAAAGATTCACGTTTTCACATTAAACTGTAAACAGTAGTTCATAAAATAATTTGAAGGGTTGTCTAGGATAGAACCTAGACAAAAAATTTTGTCTTGATCAGAATCAAGACAAAATTTTAAATGATGTCTCCGTTTCCTATCAAGTGATTTATTTCAAATCGGGGCAGCACTGGACCCTGAAAAATTCAGATAGCCCCTGCTGAGTAATAAGCATAGGTTTGCGTGTATAGTATACATTCTGTACGATAAGTCATTACCAATGGTTTCCAAACTTTAACAGGTTCCAAAGTCCGTAAGTATTAATTATTTTTTCATTTATTTAAAGCCGTTATTGTCGAGAAGTTTACAAAGAATTTATTTAAAAAAATGTAAAAGACAACTTAAGAACTTAACTGAAGCTAAAAAATCCATTTCAAATATTTGATATAAACGTAACATGTAAAAAGGCGCAAAAAATGGAGACTTATGCCCAACAAAGGGTTGACATGGGCGAAAAATAATGATGAATGATGATGTCTGGTACTATTTAAATACCTACATCAAACGAAACGCATTTAAAAAAATATACTAATTTTACAAAAAACATATCACTGGGAATGAAAATATATATTTTAATGGAAACAGGGGAGACGAATCTAAAAAAAAAATAGGATCTATCTTGCTCATACCTATCCGCCAAGCCATAATAAAGGAGATTTAAGGTCTGTGCTACGTCGCCGCGGGTTGTGCCGCGGGGCTGCCTCGAGGCGAACCACGTTGCTCCGTTATATACAGAGTCACCTTAAGGCTACGTGTATTTATATTTGTACATAAAAACAAATCACATCTTTATCTGCTACGGGGCAGGATATAGCCCAGGGCCATACTATTTTTCTCAGACTGCTTCGAAAAATGTATGATTTTTGATGAGTGTATAAGACTACTTAGACGGCGAAACGGTCTTGCGAAATCAAAGATTTTAGGCTAAGTAGTTTCGGAGATCAGGGGTGGTCAATTTTTGTCTTTTTTCATGTTAAATTAAAAAATATATTTAAGATCTTAAGATCTCAAAAATATATATAAGATCTTCATAACCAGGCCTTTCATTTGATATATGACACAGCAAGGTTTACAAAACTTTTTTTTATTTCCCAATTTGTAACTCGAAAAGGACCCCATTTAAAAAATATATATATTTATACTTTGCACATCTGTATTTGGGTCATAGGATTACACCATCCTACCAAACACCTGAGTTGATTCAGTAGATTCGGGACAAACTGGCTGTGACAGACGGACGGACAGACATACACACGAGTGATCCTATAAGGGTTCCGTTTCTTCACTTTTTGTATGGAACTCTAAAAATAATATTTTATCGCATTTTGATAATCCTAAAGTTCGCACCTATCGGTATGATGGTAAAAGGGAATAAAAATTGTGAATAGCCGCATCGCCAATTTAACTGATTCACATTTTCGCCCTCGATCGGCTTTACTATCTGCGCGGGAAAAGAACTAGCTGGTACATTCTACGTTCCCTTTTCCTCCCAGACCAGCATAAAATAAAAATAAAGATACCAAAAAAATGTAAATATTTAGCTTCCCCAAAAGTTGTGTAGCTCTGTGCACCTTAGTTTGCCCTTAAAATATCTTACTGTATTTTATTAGTAAAATTATCTATCTATTACAGATACACCTATCTATTTTAAAACTTCTTCGTAACTGAAGGAAATCATTTTAAATCAAACATAAGTAAGTACTCAGGAAGGCACTTATTCTACAAATGAAAACCAGTCATTGGTATTTTAAATCACATTAACTTAGTGTTTTGTTTGCCAATCGATTACCTACTTCAACAAACGTAGATACAAACATTAGCTAATTAACACAATGCACGAGTGCACTGCAGAGCTTCATAAACGAGATGGTATTAGTAAAACACCCAATATCTGAACTAATAGTCGTTGCTGCTGGACCTGGAACAATGGAAATTATGAACTTACCTTTTGCTGCGATGGACAGCCCGGAGAAAAAAGTCTGGTTCGAATTAGGCACCGAACGACGCGACCGCAGCGAACGGCACCCGAGCGCGAACTTCTCTTCTCTGAGCCGAGCCAAGCCGCCGAGCCCCATCCCGAGTCGTTCCCGCGCATCCCGCACTTTTACGTCCCGGATTCCTTTCAAGTTTACCCCTGCATTTTATTGCACCACCCCTCGTTAAAAAAGTTTAAGTATGCTTCTCTATTCTGTTCAGTAAAACTGTTCTGCTATATGAAGATACGCCTACTTATATAACACAAGTTAAATTACCTATACACCAACTTATTTATACAACAACAAAAACCTTAGAGGTTGGAAATTTTAAAGATTAAGAGTTATGTAATGGTAGTTTCTCTCAAAAACTTCTATTACCGTGTTTACCTGGTTCACCTGGTTCCGTGGGCATTTTTCTGCGCGTAGGCTTTTCTTATAAAGCTCCTTGCACGTGAGGGGCAAGCCGGGGCTACAGTTACACCCGATAGATCTAATAATTATTTTTTCAATTAAGCTCTGAAAGGTATTTAACTCAAATTTCGGATTGTTAGTTCTATAATAACATCCTTTGGAAGGTAAGTAAATTTGAAAATCGAAGGTGGCTCCTATATAATAAGCATAAACTTGATTTTATTTTTTTCATCATTCAAGCCCTGAAGGAGGCTGTAGTTAACTCAAATTCAGATTGTAAGTTATTTACTTACATCCTTAGGGAGGTAAGTAAATTTGAAAATCGAAGGCGCTAATATGCATAAATTGAGTTTTTTTTTTAAATAAGGGCACTGACCACTGTGAATGGCGGAATACATGGTAATGGCTGATAGATCAACAGCGCAAGGCCATCGGCTGGGCGAAAAAAATGGCAAAATATACTTTTAACAAAACATTACGGGTTCAAGTAAAAATAGAGGCAAAGGCAGTGAAGAAAAACTTATTACCTCCGATTTCAAAGGAATTTTCATTGAATTGTGTAATTAGATACTTCTTAAATAACCAAATCTGTTATGAAACAGTTTTTCATAATTTCCTCGCTTTCACGATGAAAAGTTGAGTGTTCAACTCGAGTGTAAGTAATCAATAATACCCTAGAACTATAAGCTCCCTTGCTCGCTTCGTTCGCTCGTGAGCCTAAATATCTCTGGTGTAATTGATCACTTACAAACCTTGTTTAACAATCTACTATAAACCAAGCGCACTGAAATAACCAAATCTGTATTAGATATATACTTCTTAAGTAATAAAATCTGTTTTAGCAGGTTATTATTATTTCCTCGCTATTATTGATGAAAAGTAGAGTCTTCAACTCAAGTGTTTTATAGGGTGTAGACCCTCGAACTATAAGCACCCTCGCTTATTATATATAATTACAAACCTTTTTCAGAATTTTCTAAAAATGTATCGGGTGTTACAGAGCCATAAGTCATCACGTGGTCCCTTACTGTGGGTATCATAAGAAGGCTCAAGATCGAAATGAATTAAAAAATTCGTAGGACAACAAAAGTCACTGACATAGCCCAGAGGATTAGCTCGTTGAAATGTCAGTGGGAGGGACACAGCGCGACAAACCGATGGCCGATGGTAAAAAAAGGTTCTCGAATGGCGCCCACGTACTGGCAAGCGAAGCGTATGACACCCACCCACAAGGTGATCTGACGACTTGACCAAGGTCGCTGGAAAGCGATGGAAGCAGGCCACTCTAAATCGGTCATTTTGGAAGTCTTTAGGAGATGCCTATGTCCAGCAGTGGACGTTATTTGGCTGTGATGATGATGATGATGTATCGGGTGTAAGTAAATAATTTACCGACATAATTTCAACCGGTGACTCAGCCCATCCCCATGAACAACTTCTCCTACGGGACCAATAATTTGGGATGTTTCATTATAGAAATAATTACAGTTCATTTCTTTTTTAAATCTCGCTATTCAATAGCTAGGAAATGCAGAAACAAAATGAAAATTATTTTTATTTTATTTACGTCATCCTGGGATATGGAAATGGAAATGGAAAAAACTTGAATATTCCCTTTGACTGCAGTTATTGGATCAGTTTTAATTAAATCAGGGTTTATGTACTCTCAACTGAACTATAGTTGAGTGATTTTATTAATCGTACCATCTACCTACTTATGCATCCCCGAGCGAGCGAAGCATCTCAGTTTCGAGATTGATATAAAATGCTTTTGTCCGGCTCTTTGTCAGTTTGTCTGCCCGGCTGTTCTCGCCTAAAGTTTGCATTTCCCAACCGACTCCCGTGAAATTTTGTGAGAAGGTTCGAAAATTATATCGAATAAATTTGTCGATAAAAATTCTCGAAATTTTTCATAATGGTGGAAATATTGATGTTGAAAACTCAAAAGAATCATATTTCTGCCATTTAAAAAAATCTGGAATGTCATAATTATTATTTTTTACCCTTATTAAAATGCAACTTTTTTGTCCGACCAACTTTTACATTCGTAAAACTCCAAGGGTCGGTTGTTAGGGCTCTTTTGGCCCCTATGACTATATTTTTATATAGTTTCTGACGGTAATTTAATTATTATTATTACTTACCAACACCGAATTATATATATATATACTTAATTGATACGTTGAAAAACTACATTATTGAATTATTATAATTTTTTGGAAAATTTGTACCTTCGCATAACAATTAGGCAACGCAGTTCTCTCCGCTTTAATATTCCCGATAAAATCCTTTAGGTTGATCTTTGAAGACTAAGGGAACGCGAGTAATCGCTAGCTTAGGTATAAGTAATACATAGGGCGCACTATAAGTTTCCGGAACTGGCCACTTACATAAACAATATTTAAAAATTTATTGCAACATTTGAAAATAGAACTCTTTGGCCGTAGAATGCAGTTTGTTTCATCTGACTGTCTTTTGTTTTTACCTTGTGACGCCATTTAAAAAATTGTGTGTCTGCATCAACATGGATTTAACTCGGGAAAATTTTCGTAGTATGATTTTCTACGATTTTAAGTGTAATTTGACAGCTCAACAGAGCATCGCTCGGCTTGAAACAGCTTTTGGCAATGAAGCACCATGCAAGACAACTGTTTATAGCTGGTTTGCAGAATTCAAGCGCGGTCGTATCAATCTCAGTGACGAATCTCGCGATGGTCGGCCGTCCACCGCTGTGACCAACAAAAACATCGATGCTGTGCGCCGTATGATTGAAACAGACAGGCATGTGACCTACCATGAAATTCGCGCATCCTTAGAAATAGGCATGAGTCAAATACAATTAATCCTACACAAACATTTGGGTGTGAGAAAGCTGTGCTCGCGGTGGATCCCACACAACTTGACCGAGGCTCAAAAAACGGACCGCGTCACTTGGTGCAGTGCCATGCTTACCAGATTCAACGAAGGTGCGTCAAATTTGGTGTGGGACATAGTAACAGGTGACGAAACATGGATTTATTGCTACGATCCCAAAACAAAGCAGCAATCGAGCGTATGGGTCTTTCAAGATGAGCCGAAACCAACCAAAGTGGCGCGCGTGAAAAGTGCATCTAAGCGGATGATTGCTTCTTTTTTTAATAAAACTGGACACGTGGCTACTGTTGCTTTAGAGAATCGTCGTACAGTGAGTAGTGACTGGTACACGACCATTTGTTTGCCGGAAGTTATTGACGAACTCCGTAAAAATAACCGTAAACGCCGTATCATCCTGCACCACGACAATGCTAGTTCTCACACGGCCAGACAGACAAACGACTTTTTGAAGGCGAAAAATGTAGAACTCATGAGTCATCCTGCATACAGTCTCGACCTGGCACCTTGTGACTTTTTTCTGTTCCCAAAAATTAAGAACCAATTACGCGGTCAACGATTTTCATCACCAGAAGAGGCTGTCGAGGAGTATGAAAAACACGTTTCAGAGGTCACCACAGAGGAGTGGCACAAAAGTTTTCAAAACTGGTTTCATCGAATGAAAAAGTGCATAGACGCCAAGGGAGATTATTTTGAAAAAAAATAAATTAATTTTGTACCTTTAATAGTATTTTTTCATATTCATTCCGGAAACTTATAGTGCGCCCCACGTATACATATAGTAAAAGTCTAATAAATAAATAGGTAAGCCTATTAGAAAATTCAAGCAAATAAATTCTGTTTAAAATTGGACTTTGGCTTTCGATATTTAATATTGTTGTGCAAATTACTTTTGTGCAATAAAATAATAAGACCTACATACCATGCTTTTTGAGGCGAAAATGGGAGGTTTTAGTCAATTTTCTCACGGTTTTGACCAACCACTGCAACAATGTTTTTGGAATGCCAGTGGTTGGGGTGATTTAAGGGCAAACTCAAGGAATACCTTAGCTTTCGAAATTTCGATGTCAATCACGTTTTATAATTATGGGATCGTTGTTAGAGGCTATTCAGAACAAATTAAGCGGAAGAGCAATTTTAATGTAAAGCTGTGTTGATGAATTGAAGAATCGAAGATCTTCTTTCGCCAATTGAATTGTGTCTGAGAGAGTAGGGTTTATACGATCATTGACTGAGCGAGCGAAGCGTTTTTTGTTTCCCTTATAAACTTTTTTGTCTAAACAACTTTTTTATCCGATAAACTTCAACTTAACATCGGGATGACTCGCGAGCACTACTTGTATATTCTAAATTTTTGCTCGCTAGGTCTACCTATGGCGCACAGAGCCACTATTTTACTTTTAGTCAGCTCGAAAATAATCTGACATCGGAACTCTTCTTGTCGTTTCTTATCTTACACCAGTGTTAGCTACTAACACACTCAATTAAGAAGTAGACAATATAACTAGAAGCTATTGCTTTTCATTCGTACCGTGTGGTTTCCGGCAGATTAGAATACGACCACTCCAAGTCTTCCTGTGGATCTCGTAAGACTAAAGGTTACATTCGTCACGAACACCAAAACTGGCTTCCAATAGGTAGCAGCGTCTGAAACTCAATCGTGACACAACATTGCGCTCGCCAACCCGCCTGCCAAGTGTGGCGAGTATGGCAAAAACCATGGAGGTACAAAATTGAATAGGCACCCAGTACCCGGCGGCCCCGGTAATCCTGATTCCAGTAGAGGTCATGGTAACGGGGGGCAGGGGATGCTAAGAATCTCCGGATGAGATCGGGCTTCCTCCCACGGCGGAAACTGGCCCTGGTAACACACAACGTCCGTACTTTGAGGTTGGACGAAAAACTGGATGAGGTGGAAGAGGAAATGAGTACGTTACGTTGCGACATTGTGGGGGTTGTCTGAAGTCCAAAGAGAGGGCGAGGGCACGACGACCCTAGAGTCCGGTAACCTACTAAATCTCGAAGGGGAGGGAAACGCAAGTCTCAGCATGGTGTCGGGTTTCTCGTTTACAGGTCCCTCGTTAATAACTTGTTACCACCGATAGTGATTCCAGCAGGGTAATATATATACCTGGTACCTAGAGTATCGAAAATATACTTGCTAAAGGTTATACAGGTGAACATGTCGATTGGAAAACACTCAGATGCAGAGGCTGAGGTCGTGTATGAGGACATTATTAGGGCCATACACGCCTCCAAAACCCAACTGGGCGAAAGACGATCAGGGTGATGGAGGGATCAGGTTAGGGTAATTTGGATATGGCGAGCGCAACGATAGAGGGCATAGGTTGGCTGATTTTCTGGAGGAAGAGGGACTCTTTGCGTTGAACCTTTTCTTAAAAAAGCCGCCACAGAGGAAGTGGACCTTGTGGGATCCTAGTAAAAACAATCAGCTTCCAGTCAAGAATAAGATAGACTTCTTCTTGACGACGAAGAGGCAGATATTCAATGACGTCTCCGTGATCAACAAGATTAAAACCGGAAGCGATCACCGAATTTTACTCCGATTCAAAAATTCCAGATTGATATAGTCTGTGCTCTGACCATCGCAGAACCAGATCCCAAACCCCAAGAGATTTATTTGTGTCGCATTGTACTTTAACTGAATACTAGGTATTTCGTTAATGGATATCTCTTTCTCTCTCTTAGAAGGCGGTATCAGCCGAGCTATATGCTAGAGGGTGCACTTTAGATAAAAGACTTTTAGTGGTCCGACTTTTTACACACTCAGAGAAACGGAGTACTCGAGTGCAAGCAAAGCAAGGGAAAGAACCGTGGTGTGATCTTGTAATTTCACCCCCTGCCGTGCACCTCGAGCGAACACAAATAGTCGCTCGTCGCGGCTGCGGGGTAAAACCGGTTTTCGGTGCCGCTGCTACCACTTACTTGATTTTGGAATGGAATACATTCATGGTTATTCATAGAGCAAAATAATCGTACTCAACTAAAAGTGTCAATGCAGTAAGAACATTCCACCAACCCAGGCCTTTTATTTAAGCGCTCACTTTCTACCTCTGAAAAATATCACCTGAAAAGCTACAATGGTTTGGCCAACATTATCCAAAAACCAAAACATAATAGGTACCTAGAGACAGATTTTTAGGCCAATCTCTGGGTGGTCCAGCTCGATAAGACCCCGAGCATATGCAGGACCTTGATTACGCAGACCAACTACCGAAGGCACTGATGTAGACGTCGCATCGCGGATAAACAAGGCAGAAGGTGCTTTTCCAAGCCTTCGTCACGTGTGACGGTCCAAACACCTCTTCTAAAGAGTGAAACTAAAAATATTTAATACCAACGTGAAATCGGTGCTGCTATATGGGTGTGAGACTTGGAAGGTGCTGAAAGACCTAACACATCAACTGCAGGTCTTCGTTAACCGACGCCTGCGCTACATAATGGGTATTTTTTGGCCGGACATAGTAGACATAGACATTGGTAGCTCGTATCTCGAACAAGGACATGTGGAATCTATGCGAGGAAGATCCAATTGACGTACAAATCCGTAGACGCAAGTGGAGCTGAATCGGTCATCTCTGAGGGTTCCTTGATTGCGTTGGAAGGCGTAAGCGTGGCCACCCCAAACAAACTTGATGCCGTACCGTCATCTCGGAAGCTAAGCAGCTTGGATTATCCTGGAGCGAAATCAAGAGCGCAGTGGTTGACAGATCGACGTGGCGACGTGTTGTGCCTGCCCTTTGCCCCGACAGGGGCATGTCCACCTTCGGAAACGAAGAGAGATCCCTACAGACAAATATTTTAACCTAACTATTTTTCCTGTTTTCATCATTTTGTAATCCCCACATGAGGTTTCCTGTACAAACACTTAAATTAAGTTCGTATTAAACCTTGCCGTAGCTTTTGTTACCGATTACGCACACGAATGTCAGAGCAAAAATGAATTTAATTTCCGCCCGACCCTTATTAAAAATGCCCGGCATTTATTGAGCAGAAATGGATTTTAATCCAGCGGTGGATTTAAATCCGGGCGATTACCCATCACTGGCTGCAGGTAGCACGTGCGCAGGTATCCACTTAATAGAAAAAGATATAATACCTGATATCATTGTTAGATTATTATGTTTAGTTGATTAAAACTTTATTTTCTAATTAAAATACACATGTTCATTTGTAATTTTGTTTTATTACTTTATTCATCAACAGTGGATATTTATCTATAAGTATATTTATATGTTATAAAATATAGTATCGTTGAGTCAGTACCATAACATAAGTTTCGCACTTACTTTGGGGCTAGCTCAATCAGTGTAATTTGTCCCTATATATTTATTTATTTTTATTTAGTATTCTTCATTTTACTAGATTTAGTTCAGTGAAATGACATTGACTTTATATTAGTATTTTTTCATATCACTATATACTTTTAGCAAGAAGACGTAATAAACAAGAATATTTGACATCTGCCGGGATTTCGTGATATCCCTAGAGATTTCGTGAAATCCCTGATTTCCACATTTCCCTGCGACATATACATATTACTAATAAAACAGTAAAAAATGTGACTGAACATTGAATATTTTTCCAAAAAACAAATTTGGGGCAATGGATACGAAGTAATAGAATAAGAATTAAAAAAATGTCTGTCTGTTTGTACACGCTAATATCCGGAAATACTGAACGGATTCGAAAAAAAACTTTTTTGTTATATAGTTGTTAAGCCTGGGCAACATTGTAGGCTATAATTGATTTTGGTAAATGGAACACATGATGCAGAACTATAATGGTCCAAGTCAACTATAAGAAATATAAAAATTCTGCCTTAGCAAAAGTTGCCTTAGAAAAAGCCTGTGTTCCGTACCATAATCTATGAAAAATCACGTTTGTATTATGGGAGCCCCCTTAAATATTTATTTTATTCTGTATTTTGTGTTTTTGTTTAGCGGCAACAGAAATACATCATCTATGAAAATTTCAACTGTCTAGCTATAATGGTTCATGAAATACAGCTTGGTGACAGACAGACAGAAAGCGGAGTCTAAGTAATAGAATCCCGCTTTTACCCTTTGGGTGCGGAACCCTAAAAATCGAAGATTTGAAACACCTGATGCAGAACCAAGTTTTTATTTGCATAAATATTTGTTTACCAAAAATCGATGATCATCCGATGTGGAAATATGAGATATCATACTCAATTTAAAGTCAATGCTTTGCAGCGATATACATAATTGAAGCTGAGCTGAGGGAACTCACTGTGAGTGGTGCCAGTGATACTATTTATTCCGCGTATAGCACTCCTCCCCAACAATTTTCCATTTGAACATACTCTTAAAGATGCTGGTGTCGACTTAAAGACGGCCAACTTTATGTGGCTCTTTCTACAGGGTAACGCTTCAGGTCTTTTCATATTGGCTCCCAAAAGAAAGACTCCCAACATAATTTATAAAGAACACTTTTAAACTATGTTTACAATATGAAAAAAATTAAATATAATATTAACTTTTAATCTACAACACTGCTACGAGTACTTTCTTATATACCTATAAAGGTACATTAGTTTGTATTTATATTAATACGACGAACGCGAACGAAGTTTCGGGCATCAGCTTGTTTTAAATAAAGAATATTTATTTTACACACTTGTAAGGCTTACTGATAAACACGTATCACCTGAAACAAGTTTTAAGAAATTTCCGCACCCTATATAATAGGAATCAAAAATAAGGAGTATCGTAGGAGAACGAAGGTCACTGACATAGCCAAGCGGATTAGCTCATTGAAGTGGCAGTGGGCGCGGCACATAGCGCGAAGAACCGATGGCCAATGGGGCAGGAAGGTTCTCGAATGGCGGCCACGTACCGGCAAGTGCAGCGTAGGACACCCACCTGTTAGATGTTCAGATGACCTGAGCAAGGTGGCAGGAAAGTGCTGAATGCAGGCCGCTTCCAATCGGTCCTTTTGGAACTCCTGTGGCTGATATGATGATTATGATAATTACTTTTCTCGTCGATGTTGATGATGTGGGTATCGCTATGCCGACGAAGATCATGATCCTCCATCAAAATTTTTAATACTTACTTAAACCTATGGTAGCTTTTTAACACATCAAATGAAAAACACACCGTGTGTGTTTTGCAAGAATGAAAAACAAATTCTTAAAGACACTTCCGCACGCTTTATCGATGTCTTCAGGAATATCTAAGGGATATTGCGCACATTTGGCACACCATTTGCATTGCAATACAACTCGGCAATGTGTTAGCCTGTTATCTTGGGTACTTTGCCTTGCGACTGCAGTGATTTGGCTTCTGTATTTGTAGTTTTTTATTACTTTTAATTTAAATTTTATATTTTTAGATTCAAGGGATAACTCCGGAAATACCCGATAAAGGGGAAAGCGTTGGCGTGCTGACTTGGATACTTTCAAGCGTGATTGGTCAGAAGAAACTCTGGAAAGAGAAAAATGGGTGAGACCTTTTCCCACCCGAGGGTTTTTAAAAAATAGTTTTAATAATAAAATGTACAGCAGGGGAACAACGTCGGATAAAAAATGCAATAAGTTTGTGAACAAAATCTTTTAAATTCACATTAAATAATTTTTGGTAAAACAACTAACTAATAATGAATATATTATTGTTTTTACAATGTCCATTATGAGAATATATTCCATCACTGCAAGAGTGTCAGCCACTTATCACATGTACGATTTATGTAACTCGCTTATTTTACCTTCCCTTTTTTGTCCTATTATCTACTTACCAGATAGTGGACTTGAAGTAAGTAAACGACAAGGCCGCCCGAGAAAACATATAGGTACTTATGCACTGGCTTATCATTAACTGATATAGTCCAATATGTAGCTGTAGGTCAGAAAACAAGATCACTCCGTGATTTCATTTACGCCGCCGTTTGTAATCTCTAACCTATTGACACAGCTGACAAAACACATTCAAACTTTGGCGGGCCTACGTCGCATATTTGAGATATTTTGCGCGTCTAAGTGGGCCCCACTTAGAGGCGCATATTGGACCATATCAGTTAATAATAAGCCAGTGCATAATTACCTACATGTTTTCTCGGGCGGCATTGTAGTTTACTTACTTCAAGTCCACTATCTGGTAAGTAGATAATAGGACAAAAAAGGGAAGGTAAAATAAGCGAGTTACATAATCGTACATGTGATAAGTGGCTGACACTCTTGCAGTGATGGAATATATTCTCATAATGGACATTGTAAAAACAATAATATTTTCATTACTAGTTAGTTGTTTTACCAAAAATTCTTGTGCAAAGAATGTGATAATAACATTTTAACCACGTCCAATTAATATTCATAGTAGATACAAGTACATGTTATTATGGAATACTTGTTTTGTGCAGTTTTTCTGCTCTAAAAGAGCAGTGTATTATTTCTAAGAAATAAGAACAAAAAGTTCGATAAATCAAAAAGTGCTCATTAAAAACAGGTTAACATAAAATATTTTTTTAACTCACCTTTAAATATTTGACAATGGTGAACGCACGTACAAATATTTGACAATATCAAGTATTAAAATTTCTTTGATAATGAATCATTGGTGACAAGCAAGTCAACCCTTCAGAAATTAAAAACAGAGACAGGCATATTGACTGTTCAAAATTTTTTAAAATATGCAAAAAGCGGATTTCTTTTAGTACATACGTCGTAAGCATCATTACTCTCAAATACTATCACTAAAACTTAAAAAGAGCGAACCAAAACATGGTTTTAAATATCTCCGATCTCACTATTTTCGAACATCCGTTATGTTTTACAAGATGCCAGCAAATTTTTTTGGAGTATTTTATTAATTGTAATTAAACGACATCGAATTAAATAGCAATTTTCAATAGAAAATAATTCCTTGGCGTACAAGAATTACCTATATGTGTTAATAAAAGCGTTGGTCTTCATATCTCTGAACTCATATTATTGTATTAGTGCAATATGAATATAATAGAGACAGTTTAAGTCCAGAAATAACCTCAACGCTCCGCTTATGAGGCGTGCAAAAGATCAAAATAAAAACTAGCTATGAATAAATAGATACTTTATTTATTACATATCTTGTATTAAAAAAATCTTACTTTTTTCAAACTTAAAACACTCCCTATACCTATTATTAGAAATTTACATAAATAAATATAATACTCTTAAATCCAAGCATCTTGGAACTAATTAAGTTTATTTTTTAATCCTATACAGGTAAGTAGGTATGCGCATGTATCGTCATTCTTCATCCTTCCCACGACGAAGCTTCCGTTAGCGGCGTCTGCAACAAGCAAAATACAAGTTAAAAACATCGTAGAAAACATCATTATGTTGTTCAGAGTATGTACTAGAGAAAGGCTCAAATGCCGGCCGAGAATAGTCATTTCATCTCTTCCTATGGATGTCGATGAAGCAACTGGAGGACTAAGCACAGAACATGTGCAAACCTTTTTGATTGTTGCTTTTTTTGTTAATATTGCATGGTCCTCGACATCATTGAATGGATGACAAGCATGTAGTGTTTCGAGAAGTAAAAGCCCGAAAGCCCAGCTCAGGCTCCGATGCAGCACGGCTAAGAAGGCAACCGAGAACACGGTATTAGTTGATAAGAATTTTATTAAAAAGACGAAATAATTTTGAAGAGCATGCTTTGCTTTTCAGTAGTATGGATCACGTTGATCTTACATAGAAATTGAGGAATAAGCAATATATTTTCGTAAAGATATCTAAATTTATTTTCATAGTAAGGTTTTCAATAAATGGACGGCGCAGTGCAGTGTACACGCTCTTCAAAAAATCCTTCACCCTTCTGTAACAATCTGTACATGTTTCACATAGGAAAACTTACTATTTTACAAACCTTTATTTAAACGATGAATAACCAATACTGTAGTACAATATATGAACGGCAAATTTCAAAACTATTAACAAACAAACATAACAAATAACAATAAAAATCATGTTATATTGCGACAGGTCTACGCTGGTACATAATATTTTTTCTTATTTTTTTCTTATTATGGGAGCAGCACTGGACCCCGGAAAAGTCAGGTAACCCCATACTTGAATTTTCCGGATTCCAGTGATGCCCCCGTTTGAAATAAATCATTTGATAGAAAACGGAGACATCATTTAAAATTTTGACTTGACCAGGCTCTGAATAACCCTTCAAACTATTTCATGAACACGGCGACTTTTGGCGTATGTGCATAGAAAAGCTGCATATTTTATCTTTACCAAAAAAACAAAGAAGCGTTGGGTAAACCAAAACATTACTAATAATTAGTAAATATCATGTCTTGTTTTTAAAAAACAGTAGATACCTACTAGTAAGGTCAGGGCAGGGCCCGTAGCCCCATATGGGTCTGAATTATTTCATTTGCGCAAACGGGGTAGTTTGATTACTTCACATTTGTAATCACTTACATAACAGCATACGACTCCATAGTGTTTCTGATTTGGACAGAGATTTAATGAGGACATTTCACTCGGCTCGCAGTCTTCAGACAGCAAGCAAAATCCGCCCTGCCTTAGGCAACCCTCCTCTTGCTGGATAACTGAAATTTAAATACAATGATACTGAACACTTATTCTAATGGGACCAAACCCCAAATAAATAAAATATTTTATCGAGTAATGGACATGGAAATAAAAACAAAAAAAGTGTGGCACTCGGGGACTGCCGCGGTAAAGCTATTGCATAGCATTTTTTGCAATTATATTTATTTATTTATGCATTATTTATGCAGTATTTTTTCTTTGATATTAATTCAAGTTACTCTTTTTGAGCGTGGTGACCGATAAGAAATAATTTTTTTGTCTTTTATTGAATAAATGAGAAATTAATATAGTTTAAAATATTTTTAATGTCTTACAATACATGTAGATTATTCAGGAATTTTTTTTATGAGCAATTAGCAGCTAGTCTCAGAGTTGGGCAAAATTGGCCATTTTTTTTCAATTTCGAGCATGGATTATTTATAAGAGACCACAGGGACATCGACCCCTGATATCGATTTTGGAGGCAATCGGCGCAGTAACAAAAAAAAATTACGCATGGCGGCCAGTTTTTTTAAATTTTGAGCATAGATTCAATACGAGGTGCCAGAGGGACGTTCAGATATCAATTTTGAAGGCGTGGGTAGAGTAACAAAAAAAAAACAAAATGGCGACCAATTTTTTCATTTTCGATCATAGATTAATTATAAGAGACTACATTGACACCCAGATATTACCCCCAGATATTGATTTTGAAGGCAATCGGTCCAGAAACGAAAAAGTTTAAAATGGCGGCTACCTTTGTCAAATTCGAGCATAGATTCATTATAAAAGACCAGATATCGATTTTGAAGGCAATCGGTCCAGAAACAAAAGAGTCCAAAATGGCGGCTACCTTTGTCAAATTCGAGCATAGATTCATTATAAAAGACCACAGGGACCCCCAGATATCGATTTTGAAGGCAATCGGTCCAGAAACAAAAGAGTCCAAAATGGCGGCTACCTTTTTTCAAATTCGAGCATAGATTCATTACAAAAGACCAGATATCGATTTTGAAGGTAATCGGTCCGGAAACAAAAAAGTTCAAAATGGCGGCTATCTTTTTCAAATTCGAGCACAGATTTATTATATTTATAAGAGACACCAGATATCGATTTTGTAGGCAATCGGTCCAGAAACGAAAAAGTTCAAAATGGCGGCCAGTTTTTTTTTTCATTTTGGGGCATAGATTCAATATGAGGGACCACAGGGCCGTCCAGATGTCGATTTTAAAGGCAATCGATCCAATCGATCCACGGTTAGTTTAAAAAAAAATTCGTTATTTAGAATAACGAATAAAATCATAAGTTATTCGCGAATGAATTATTCGTAAATAATTTTCCACGAATAAATTTTTATTCGAATTTGAAAAAGATAGATAAATTTTTATTCGAATAATGCTCAACTCTCTACACGCATACGTCTAGTCGCACGCACACAAACACCGTGCCGAAGTCTGCCGAACTGAAACGACGATAGACGAGTGTTAGGTTTAATTTTCGTTACGGAATTTCTGGATTCGGTCGCCGCCCCAAGGCCCGCGATAAAAGGTATGCAATAGCTTAATAAAGCCTTTGTGGATTTATACAAGTTAATTTATCATCCACCAAGGGCGATGAAATAAAAATGTCTCAAATCAAAGGTTTTAAGCGATAAAAATGTGATCTGAATCATCGATTAACATTTTCCCCTGGTCAAGAAGTAGTCGAGTTCGCACGCGTGGCGCGCGGGAGCGGGCTTTTAACGAATGCGCGATGTTCAGGGCGGAAATGAATATTTACACATAAAAATAATAGTAGATTGTGCTACAAGGGGCTAAGGTTATATTTTGAAGGCGAGGGCGCTACTTTGAATCCAGAGCGAAACGAAGGATTCCACAGTTGAATCACGAGCGGAGCGAGTGATTCTACGGTGGAATCCTGAATGTAGCGAGGCATTCATGTATATCGCCTGAGATAAAAATATTACCGTACCCGAGTACAGCACACTCTACTTTTCATCTCCATCTATGAGAAAAACTAGCACATACAAAACAGAATATAAAGAACAGTAAAATACCTACAATACCTAAAAGACTTCAACCGACAACTTAATACTAACCTTTGTTTGGTGTCGTTTTCATACAATAAATACCTACTAAGAAATATTTTTTCGAAGACCACCAACTTAAGATAAAATGTTCACTCATAACTTTGTTTGCGTGGTCCTTCATCTTTTTATTTTTATACGTAAACTTGATAACTATTCACTATTGGCTTAAACTCACGAAAAAGTATTCACATTTACATAAATAATTACATTTACTATTGGCTTAAACTCACGAAAAAGTATTCACATTTACATAAATAATTACATTTCGATATAAATAACCTAAAACTTCTGTAATTACTTGAATCAAAGGGAAAAATTGCGCTTTTTAATTATACTTATTTCTTTTTCCGAAGCAAAGAACATAAAGTTTTTAACCTACATTCATCCATGTTGAAGACGATTAGTATTCCAAATTTAAAAAATCACGAAGTCTGTGCCAATTATTGTTTATTTTAAAACAAAATTTTTTTTTTGCTCGATTGCCAACATTATTTTTGATTCTACATAGATTAAACTCGTTTTCTGTTTTCAAATTGGTTTTACTCCTTAGAGATCTTCTTTTTCACGTTCTAGTCCCGAGAGAATAACTAGTAACTTTAGCTCTAAATGTTTTGGGATGAAAACATCGTTTTTTGAGTAGATAAGATGAAAAAATTATAAATACTAATGTTAGCATTAAAGCAAAACATAATATTATTTTAGTTGATCAATGAAATAAAGGCATCTAAGAGTACCAACATATTATATAGTCTAAGAACATTAGTACATAAAGTATGAATGTTCATGAATAGATTAACAGTTTTGCGTATATATGAAAAAAAATATATATACACTTACTAAAATAAAAACGCGCCTTTGTTTTCTTTAATTCGTGATTTGAGTTTTGTGAATAATTTCTTATAGGTTTAGACCGATATTAGATTTCAAGTTGACGTATTGAAATATAGGATATAAAGGCAGGACCAGGAAAATTTGGCGCACAACGAAATACTCTGACGTTTAGTTCATGAAAATTAAGGATTCTAGAGAATGGAAAAATGTAAAAGAATTTGCTTCTCAAAAAATTATACCAGTAAAGGTTATTAAGTAACTGCCTATTAAACTCTGATAGGTAGATATAAGGTAAGTAGTACATTCCTAATGAAGGATTTTTTATTTCTACACTTCACTTCTCCTTTACTTATTTTTCTCATAAAGGAAGATAAAAAGTAGAGTGCCAATACGATAATAGAGTCAACTGTAAAATCCTTCGTTTCGGCAGTACTTATTCTGTGGTTTCGGCTTCAAACTAACGCCCGCGCGTTAAAAAACATTACCTTACCGCCTTGTAGAGCAATCTACCACCCATTTGAGATCTGTCGTAATAAACGGTTATCGCCACTACACTTGTAAGATTTTTCTCCATTAGATCGTCACTTTCCACGCAATAACTTGCTGAACTAATAGTCATACACAATTCACAAATGATAGGTACCTACATCATTTGTGTATACTTAAAGAAAATTGAGTTACTTTTGATTTAAGTAAGCTATATTAAGTTTTCTGGGTTTAGGTATTACTTTAGTGATAAAACATCCTTTATCTACGTACAAGTAAAATCAAAATTAATTATATTATTGCTTTCGCGGTGCTCCGTGCATGAAAAGAATTCAAACGCAAACATAACATAAAATAAACAATGTAAGTAGGTACTGTGATAAACGGCCTGCTATAAAATTTGTTTATTTACACCTCCTCATAATACCTATGTCCCTATCTACACATTAAGTGTAAGAGAAAAGCTCGTGTACCTACCGACACAACGAAACAATATATTTAAAGCGCTTTGTAGAGCAATTTCACAGGAAAGATTTGCGCTATTGCCAAAAAAATATTTTCTTACCTCCAAAAGGTAACTTTGAAACTGGGTTTGTTGCAGCAATCGTTAACATCGCAATAATCAATACAGCTTTGCGAATCATTTTTCCAACTACACTTGTGCACGCGTCGTATGTGCTGCTGACGTATAAACTACGAACATGCGGGCTCATCAGTTGCTTTTATACGTTCTGAACTTCGGAGTGTTTGATAACCCAGCTACGTAATTGAAATTCTGGAAATTACAAAACGGAATGGGGATATTTTGTTGTAAAAACTAAAATAGTGAAATGTATATAAATAGTTATTGTGGGCGACTTATCAAAAAGGGTCCAGTAGTGAGTATTGAGTTAAGACGAAGAGAGAAGTTAAAACTGAAAAAAAACTTGATTTGAGAAAAAAACACACGTCTCAAAACAAAAATCAAAACACATTTCCCTTAACATTTTTGGTAGTACTTTGAAACATTATTGAACTAGCGAGCAAAGCGAGCGAAGTTCTCCGAGTCTTCTTAAACAACCCGGCGTTTGTATGTATCTATGTACATTTGTTTGTTCAACGATAACTTGAGTAATTATGATCGGAGCTTCACGAAATTTGGTGGTAGGCGCAATATAGGTCCTATAATATGTAGACCAAATCGGTCGTGGGGTTGCCGATTTATGGGGTCCGCGAGTTAACAGTTCGCCGCGAACAACCAGTTTAAACCTAAGTAATTTATGATAGGTACTAGTGTGGTAAGTTTTTCATTAAGTTGAGGTGGGTCGACTCACAAGCGGGTGAAGCCCGCGCGTGTGTCTATAGGGCCGAAACTTGAAATGAACAGTACAAACGAGTGCCATTCGCCGTTTTTCAACACTTTTGTAAGGAAATATATAATATTTCGCAATAAAATTATAAAATATAGGTTTTTTTTTTATAATTTGACATTCGCGCATGCGCGCGCCTTTGAGTCACAAGAATCAATCCGCCTACAGCCCATCTAGGTATTATGTAAAAGATTTATATTTAATAGAACAAATTTAAAAATATTGTTTGTGTTGTTACATTGTATTTAAGAAGGGAGGCCTTTGCCCTGCAGTAAGTAGCACATCATAGGCTTTGAGAGTCAACCCGCCTCAAAATTACTATTTTGGTTAATTTTAATTACTTTTCCATCCTTTTTATCAACTAATAATATACTTATACTCAGTGTACGAACTCTTACGCTTTCCTTCTCATATTACCGCGATCCTGATTGAATTCCCTTGTTGAGTGGTGTAGTGGAAGGTGAGTTTCGGAACTGGTTCCGTACTAGTCTTTCAATTTACTTGTATGAAACTAGCTGTGCTGCTTTGGAGCCCTTCCTAGCTTTTTCTTTTCAAATAAAATGAACAACTTGCAACACTTGCATCATAATTATCATAAACTACTATTTTATGGGTAATTCAAAATACCTAATACTTATATGAATTTTCCAAATTTATTTACCCCACTACGGCGAAGCCAAAATGATAAAGTATGGTGTTCCGCCGCTTGGCATCTATGTATGTATGTTCATGTGTTTCCTAGTATCTTCTATGATATCCATAGTACCTTAAAAGCGTTTTGGCTGTACGCTTGTTATGTCTGTAATTTAAGGTAAAAAAAAAACAATCTATGGCGCCCGCTATAGGCTAAACAGTAAGTAACTAAAAAATAACATAAATCGAATCATACGTGGTACTAAATGAAAGGGCTCAATAAGCGCATTTTAAATATAGGTATATATATTCTGTGAATTTCAGTGTCCAATGACTGGAAGTTTACCCTAATTAATTACTTACTTACCCTTTTCGTTACGATGCAGCCTAGGTATTGTACTTACAAATCCAATTCCGACATCAACAAATCAAAATAGTGGCCAAGAGGTGCCTGCAAGGAGATTTGCAATTTTGCGTCGCGCTTTAGTTTTATTTGTGAAATAAGTTTTATCTAAGTACCTTTGTTTACTAACAACATGCGTTTTTTTATTACATGTATATCATTAATGTAATTCGTTGATTACTTACTTTTCCATAATAAGTATCTGTATAGTCAGTACCCTTAAAACAAATTTGAACGCATCGATCGAATCGAATGCTCTAGAAACTAAATTACATGCTACCTAGATCAAAATGATAAACATCCACATAACATCGATTAGAGGGATTTGTTAATTCCTCGTAAGTAGGTAAATTAGTAACATTAGAAGCTAAAACTGTTGTTCAATGGTTGTGATGTAAGCGGTATTTTTGCTGGCCAATTAATCGGGATTGGTCTTGACCTTACTGACAATGTTTGTCTAGAATGTACTTGACCCGACTACTCATGTGACAATTGTTATAGTCATTCGCAGTCATCGATTAGATATATTCTGAAGGACAACAACTTATGTATGTTTTTATACTTTGTATGTTTTATTTCAGATTTAAGTCTGCTATAAAAGTCAAAAGTCAAAAATCATTTATTTATATAACACTTGATAATTGTAATGTCTTTTTTCTTTTTTCTTTCGATTTCTGAATACTTGTTAACGTCAGATCATTTACTTACAACTAAGTTTACTGCCGCCTCCTAAGCGCAAGTAGTTTGTAAAGAAAGTACATGTGCCGATTGTACTCAAATTATGTCATTTGTGAGTGTATAAGAGGGACCCGCGCCAAGCTTAAGCCAGACGTTCTTGTATTTAAGATAATCATCGGTATACATTTTAATTCCTTATATTACACATATTCACTATCACGTCTTTGTTCCTAATGGGGCACACCGAGCATTTTGGGCCTTGCGGCTCTAAGCGGACTGCGTCCAGGGCTACGTCAAAAGCCACTCTAAGCGTAATGGTGGAAGAGGTGGAAAAATTATGCAAAATAATGATGGTTTTCTAGTCGCATACCTATTAATTGTCGCCCATTCCTTCGATTAGATTGTACAATCTACGCCGGCTGTCATATTCTAAGTTTATTCTTTTCTCCCAGATTATTATTGAAGAGCCTATTAAGAGCGCGCATAAACCTAAGAAAATCTCAGATTTCACCCGCGCACTTCACACACCCCGCTTTCGTCCACCGCTTCAGCGAAGTCGCTACCACAAATTAGAAAGAATATATTCTAACGGACAGATGGGCAACAAGCCTTGTAAACGTCATTTCATACTAACTAATGACATTACCCAGGACTCCATTGCGCTACCGCAGTATCGATATGTTATACATTGCGCTTTTTGATTTACTTTTAATTTTTACTTGGCGCACCTGCTATTTTGCCCCGGGCCCTACTACCTGCATCCTGGACGACTAATATTACTTATATCGTGACGGACGACGTCATCAGAGTAGCTCAATATTGGGCTGATAGAATATAAAGTATCAAGGGGCAAAGTAGAAAAATAAAATTACCGGACTACAACTGATCGTCCTCCGCCCACAATACCACACCTCATCCCATCTTTTTCCTAACCTTAACACTTTTGAAGTTATATCGGAAATGAAAAGAGGAACATTGAATTTGCGTATTTTTACTTTGAATCAATTTTTTTAAATTTTAAATCTATGTTTATATTATGTCCTCATTGTAACTTTAAGTCAACTGATATTTTTATTTCCTTAAAATAATGAATCATTATGGTAATAAATTAAATTTAGAAAAATTACGCAAAACTTACTCGCACTAAAACGACAGCCTCCATGATTGCGACGTCATACCTGCAGTAACAAATACTAGATTGCAAACTATTCATCCAATAATAAATGAACAATAAAGTGTGCGCCAATTGTTTTAAGGGATAAATGAATTTTTCAGGGTTCAGTGCTGCTCCCATTTGAAATAAATTATTTGAAAGGAAATGGAAATATCAGTCAATATTTTCTCTAGATAACCCTTTCAAACTATTTTATTACTTATAAAAACAAAATGGCGACTCAAATATTTATTTTATTCGGTTTTAGTATTTGTTGTCTGTGAAAATTTCAACTGTCTAGCTATCACGGTACATGAGATGCCTTATGATAGACAGACAGACAGACGGACAGACGGACGGACGGAAAGACGGACAGCAAAGTCGTATGTAATAGGGTCCCGTTTTCACCCTATGGGCGGGTACCGTGCCCATAGGGTGAAAACGGTAAAAAAAAATTAAGATAGGCACTTGTATCCAGAGCCGTAAAATAATTATAAAAAAAAAACGGCGGTTGACCTTTTTGATCACGTGACATACAGATAATACAAGTACGATTTTGTTTTTGTTTTTGAAAATAAAAATAAATCATAAGTTTTTGTAAAAAAAACTAAGACTTTGCGTTTCCTAAAGTAAAGACTATTTTAATAACATTATTTATCAATTTAATTTTGACTGACGAGAATGGCCTGGCAACATTATTTCTGTTGTATGTACTGTTAAGCTCAAAGACCGAAAACGCTCAATGAGTGAAAAAATAAGCTACAAGTGCTACAACGCGTTGTGGCTAGTGTCAAACGGCCACGACCACGACGACGCATTGTGGCAATCACGGCACGACCACAATGCATTGTGTCTTACGTAGTATTTGAATTCTCTTTGGCATTGTGGCCGTATTAATAAGGGCCACGTCGCGAATTGGAAATATAGGGAAGAAGGAAAACTGACCTGGGTGCGTGGTAACATAGATAGGTGATCACACTTTCACAGCTTTAGCAACCCACCATGAATCAAAAAATTGCCAGTAAACGTCATTTAAATCATTACACTCCTTCAGCAGTTGGGTAAAAATAAGCAATAAATAAAAAATCGCAATGTATGTCATTACTATCTCTATTGGTTATTATTCTAAGATTATTACTATACGTGGGGCGCACTATAAGTTTCCGGAATGAATATGAAAAAATACTATTAAAGGTACAAAATTAATTTGTTTTTCAAATAATCTCCCTTGGCGTCTATGCACTTTTTCATTCGATGAAACCAGTTTTGAAAACTTTTGTGCCACTCCTCTGTGGTGACCTCTGAAACGTGTTTTTCATACTCCTCGACAGCCTCTTCTGGCGATGAAAATCGTTGACCGCGTAATTGGTTCTTAATTTTTGGGAACAGAAAAAAGTCACAAGGTGCCAGGTCGGGACTGTATGCAGGATGACTCATGAGTTCTACATTTTTCGCCTTCACAAAGTCGTTTGTCTGTCTGGCCGTGTGAGAACTAGCATTGTCGTGGTGCAGGATGATACGGCGTTTACGGTTATTTTTACGGAGTTCGTCAATAACTTCCGGCAAACAAATGGTCGTGTACCAGTCACTATTCACTGTACGACGATTCTCTAAAGCAACAGTAGCCACGTGTCCAGTTTTATTAAAAAAAGAAGCAATCATCCGCTTAGATGCACTTTTCACGCGCGCCACTTTGGTTGGTTTCGGCTCATCTTGAAAGACCCATACGCTCGATTGCTGCTTTGTTTTGGGATCGTAGCAATAAATCCATGTTTCGTCACCTGTTACTATGTCCCACACCAAATTTGACGCACCTTCGTTGAATCTGGTAAGCATGGCACTGCACCAAGTGACGCGGTCCGTTTTTTGAGCCTCGGTCAAGTTGTGTGGGATCCACCGCGAGCACAGCTTTCTCACACCCAAATGTTTGTGTAGGACTAATTGTATTTGACTCATGCCTATTTCTAAGGATGCGCGAATTTCATGGTAGGTCACATGCCTGTCTGTTTCAATCATACGGCGCACAGCATCGATGTTTTTGTTGGTCACAGCGGTGGACGGCCGACCATCGCGAGATTCGTCACTGAGATTGATACGACCACGCTTGAATTCTGCAAACCAGCTATAAACAGTTGTCTTGCATGGTGCTTCATTGCCAAAAGCTGTTTCAAGCCGAGCGATGCTCAGTTGAGCTGTCAAATTACACTTAAAATCGTAGAAAATCATACTACGAAAATTTTCCCGATTTAAATCCATGTTGATGCAGACACACAATTTTTTAAATGGCGCCACAAGTTAAAAACAAAAGACAGTCAGATGAAACAAACTGCATTCTACAGCCAAAGAGTTCTATTTTCAAATGTTGCAATAAATTTTTAAATATTGTTTATGTAAGTGGCCAGTTCCGGAAACTTATAGTGCGCCCTATGTAGTGAACTGCTGACTTATGACAAGACCCTGTTATTATTTGACAGTTTATCAAAGAAATGGCCGTTGCCCGTTTCTGAATGCTTGTCATTGCTTTTTCGTTACATAGTATAGCCATAAGAATCAGATAAAAATTGGGTAAGTGCGAGTCGGATTGATATATCTGTCTGTGTGGTAAGTAAAACGAAGGTAAGTAAATAATGTAACTTATATTGTTTTTTTTTTGTTTTTTGTGTGTGTAAGTGGCCAAAACTGGAAGTCAAAATTTTTGTGCAACCTTAAGGCATCTGACTTAGCTTGATACTGCCATACAATAATGTCAGCCGGGACCAAGGCTTATACGTGGCTTCTAAAGTACGAAATAGATCAAGAAATTTTTATGCCACTTTTGGTCACCCATGCAAATATATAAGTATCCATATATTTCTATAATATAATATGTATGCGCAAATTAAACGAACAATTAAAAAAATGTATTTACTTTAAGTGATATAAAGACAAAAAGAAGCTAAAGCAGCTCTGAATTTAAAAAAAATTATAAATTATAAATAAAAAGATTACACGGTCTTGCTTCATCTCCTTGAGTCGAAAGACGTGAGAAGTCAAAAGCATCGATTTGTTTTGCTTATACTACATCGATGACGATGACGACACTTATGCATGATAATCGATGTCATGATACATGCCTTCGACAATTAGCCATGAGTTCAAAAGCGCTCAAAAGCGCCGAATTCGTTTTATTTTAATTACTCGTGAAATATACATTATTTTAGAAAAATGCTAATACGGCTTATCGGCAATATAATTTTATATTAGGTATAAAAATATTGACTCAGTAACACGCATAGTTTTGTCAAAAAAAGGATTCTAGTTGAAAATATATTTTTCATGACTACAATATTATGGTTTTATGTTTTTAAAAAGACCAATTTATCTGAAATATAATGTAATATCTACATTAAAAAAACCAGGTTATTTGTGGTTTATTCTCAAGATTAAAAATCCAATATGCGATGGGCAATTTACCTATAGTCCCCCTCTTAAATAAAAGTTAAGGCGATGTACCGAGTGATTAGCGGAAAAACTGTTTTGCTAGATCATATTTTTATATATTTTTAACAGCAGAATTGTTCTTGCAGTCATGTAGACCACCCAGGTCATGTAGTTATAGGTTATGTGGTTGGTGCGGCGGGGGAGGCCCATGGGACTTCGCGGCTCCCACCAACAGTGTTCTTCCAGAATTATGTAGGGCACCCAGGTCATATTATTATAAGTATTTATTAATTAAAAGACGATAATAATAATATGACAAAGCCCTTCTGGCGAGAAGGCGGCCAATACTGTAAAAATGAGTTTCTTTCGGCGTTTCTTCTCAGCAGTGGTCGATACGAAGCGCTGCTACCGGTAGCATTTCTTTAAAAATAAATTACATTTTAATATACTTTACACGTAACGTAAATTATACTTATTGACGTGTAAAAGTGCCTGTAAAGGTCTAAATCTATACTATAATAAAAGAGTAAAAAAAATGTGTCTGTACATTGAAAATTTTTCAAAAAAAAATATTTGTGGCGATGGAGATATAGTAATAGAGTAAGAAAATAAAAAAAAATGTCTGTCTGTTTGTCTGTTTGTCTGTTTGTCTGTTTGTACACGCTAATCTCCGGAAATACTGGACGGATTCGAATGAAACTTTTTTTGTTATATAGCTGTGAAGCCTGGGCAACATATAGGCTATAATTGATTTTGGAAAATGGAACACATGATGCAGAACTATAATGGTCCAGCTAAACTATAAAAAATATTAAAATGCCGCCTTAGCAAAAGTTGTTAAGTCTGATGAGAACTTTTTGTTGAGTTATAATACAACTGGCCAAGCGCGAGTCGGACGCGCGCGAAGGGTTCCGTACCATAATCTATGAAAAATCACGTTTGTAGTATGGGAGCCCCCCATAAATACTTATTTTATTCGATTTTTAGGGTTCCTTACCCAAATGAGTAGAAACGGGACCCTATTACTTAGACCGTCCGACTGTTAGTCTGTCTGTCTGTCTGTCACCAGGCTGTATCTCATGAACCATTATAGCTAGAGAGTTGAAATTTTTATAGATGATGTTTTTTTGTTGTCGTTGAACAAAAACATACTAAATCTATACTACAAATAAAAGAGTAAAAAAATGTGACTGTACATTGAAAATTTTTCCAAAAAAAAGTTGTTTCGTCCAAAGAAGAACTTATAAGTTCAGAATTTGCGGACCTTCAGAGCATAACACACCAGAAAAATTCTTGGATATGTGAACGCGCCATATTGACACCAAAAAATTAAAAATCAATTATTATAGAACTTATGACGCAAATTATTGTTAATTTCTTGGATAGAGTTGTTGACGACACCACCAATTATCCAGTTGAGTTTCTTAATTCACTTGCAGCAAATGGACTCTCGGCTCACAAAATAAGTCTTAATGTCGGAGGGCCACTAATGCGAATGCGCAATTTGACTCCGCCGAAACTGTGTAACGGAACCCAACTTAGTGTCTCAGCACTGTATGCCGAAGTTCAGCGGCTGAATTTCAGCCAATGCATGCCTGCAATGTTATTTGCATTACTAGCAACACATAATGCCGAACTTCCGATGCTTTTGCCTGAATCGGACCCGTACCCGTACCCGTACCCGTACCCATACCCGTACCCGTACCCGTACCCGTACCCGTACCTGTATCCGTACCCGTACCTGTACCCGTTATCCCTCTTCCGCTCCCGCCGCCGCTCCCACCGCTGCCGCCGCTGCCGCCGCCGCCGCCGCTCCCGCCGCCGCCGCCGCCGCCGCCGCCGCCACTGCCGCCGCTGCTCCCGCTCTCGCCGCCACCGCTACCGCCGCTGCCACCGCCGCCGCCACTGCCGCCGCCACTTCCGCCGCCACCGCCGCTGCCGCCGCCGCTGCCGGTTCTACTCCCGCCCCTGCTTCCGCTCCCGTTCCCTCTTCCACGTACCCATTCCCGTACCCGTTCTGCTCTCGCTCCCACTCCTGCTCCCGCTCCTGCTCCCGCTCCCACTCCCGCTCCCGCCGCTGCCGCCGCCGACGCCGCCGCTGCTTCTGCCGCCGCTCCCGCCGCCGCCGCTGCCGCCGCTCCCGCCGCCGCCGCTGCCGCCGCTCCCGCCGCCGCCTTCACCGCCGCTGCCGCCGCCGCCGCCACTGCCGCCGCTGCTCCCGCTCTCGCCGCCGCCGCCACCACCGCTGCCGCCACCGCCGCCACTGCCGCCGCCGCTTCCGCCGCCGCCGACGCCTTCGCCGCCGCCGCCGCCGCCGCCGCCGCTGACACCGCCGCCGACGCCTCCGCCGCCGCTGCCACTTCCGCTCCCGCTCCCGCTTCCGCTTCCGTTCCCTTTTCCACTTCCGTTCCCTCTTCCGCTCCCGTGTCCGTTCGCCGCAGACGCGCCAAAGACGGAAGATTAAATTCTCATATCGGCACATCACTACAGTCCGGCGTTTCCACCGAACTTCAGCGGCTGAACTTCAGCTTATTTAGTGTGTCATCCCCACCGAACTTTAGACACTGAACTTTAGCCGCTAAACTTCGGCATAGTCTGCTGAGACACTTAAAGTTTACTGTGAGTGGTGCCAGTGAAACTGTATTTATTCCGCGTATAACAATTTTCCTTTTGAAAATACACAGTTTTACAAATACACAGTGTTTACTTGCTTTCCTATGAAAATAAGTCACAGTTTTAGAGGCTTAAAGCTGCTGATGTCGATCTAAGGACTGCTTTTTCGCATGGCCAACTTCATGTGGCTTTCTCCAGGGTTAGTAACACTTCAGCTCTTTTCATATTGGCTCCCGAAGGAAAGAATTAAAATAATATTGACTTTTAACTCCTAACACTGTTACAAGTACTTTCTTATCTCTCTCTCTCATTCGTTGTTATTTATATTAATACGCCGGAGTCATAAAGTCCACGCGAACGAAGTCGCGGGCATCAGCTAGTATTGAATAAACATTTGAATCTTTGAATGTAGGTTATGGTGCCGCACCGTAACCTATTTTACATGACTTGTACATAATTCTGGATAGCCGAATTGGTAGCTTTCGTCAATTAGTCGATAGACCTCAAATAAATCTACTGTAAGTGAATCCCCCGAGCAATGTACGTACATATGTATAATCAGATTGACCGTTTTCGTCACATGACAATAATCGTGATGTGTGGCAATGATATACCCCCTTATTCATAAAAAAATAGAAACGTTTGCTAAACCTATTTTAGTTAAAATATGTTTTGTCTCGTTCTTACAACATCAAATATTCAAAAGAGGGAAAGGGACAAAACATGTTTTAACTAAAAAAGGTTTAGCAAACGCTTGTTATTTTTTATGAATTTGAGGGTAAGTAAATAAGTAATAAAATAAGTTTTATGAAAAAATTCGTTTTTGTCCAAATTTTATTGTGAAGCCCACAGATATTGACCGTTTTCGGTCACATGACAATAATCATAATGACTAGGCAATGATTAAATAAATAAGTAGTAAAATAAGTTTTTGATAAAATAATTTATTTGTCCAAATTTTATATTGGGCGGCCAAAGTATATGCCTATTAAGTGCCAATATGCCTTATTATGGCAAATGAAATAAGCACGGATCGATGGAGCTGCGCCGTTTTATAACCAAGTTCCATCGACACCCTTCCGTCTACACTCTACGTGATCAGTAGACATCGTCTTCTATAAAGTGCTTGTCAAGACAAATCAAGGGAGTCCTACTTAATGAGGTATGTTATTTAGTTACTGAGCTCTGTCTCCCGGCTCCATCATCAGAACAGCTCATTGACTACATAATATTGTATTGTCATCCTACAGAGAACACTGGTGTCAGACTCTCAAGCTGCAATTTTTTTATTTTCTGTTTTGGAACAAAAGGACTCGACATAGCGCGACGAACCGATGGCTGATGGGGCAAAAAGGTTTTCAAATGGCGACCACGTACTGAAAAGCGAAGCGTAGGACACCCACCCACAAAGTGCTTTGATGACCTGATCAAGGTCGCTGGAAAGCGCTGGATTCGGGCCGCTCTACATCGGCCATTTTGGAAATCCTTGGAAGAGACCTTTGTCCTGCAGTGGACGTTGTGCGGCTGAAATGATGATGATGATGAAAAGGACTCGAATCCAGGGCCTACGAATTGGCCGTAATAATGACCGTAATGGTTATTATTTAGTAGTATATTATTTTGAAATTTTGGTATTGTATTCATAAAGTATGAGATTAAATAAACATCTCATACGTTCCCGATTTTCCTTTGATTAAGGTAGATCATCCTTAGTATCTATCTTAATCAAAATAATGACACAAGCCGATCGATGAAGTTTGGAAAATTTTAAATCGAATTCAGATAATGAAAATTTTGACAACTGCGGTGACAACGTTTGAATATCTTTCTATCCCTTGCAAAGATGAATATACAATTATCTTTTGGAAATTTTCCTATTCATTATCTTGCACAAGACAGGCCCTTAAATATTTTTATGTTTAAATTATTCCTCATAAATTTTATTTTTCGTAAAGCTTCTAAATAAAAAAAAATGTTGGACAGTATTAAAAGTGTAATTGGAACATTCCAATAAGTATAATATCGTGATCTAGGTACACATGGTACAAGGTACAAGGACAGACTGCATTTGGACTGACAAATTACAGTTTAGGTGCAGATTGATTTGATTGCAATTGGCACTCTTCCAATGAAACACTAACCGTGCAGTAAGATTGCAGTCGGTATGCATTTGGCGTGTAGTTCCAAGTGTTCCCGCATTTGCAAATCACCTGCACGAGTGATTTGCAGTTGTGCCAACTGCAATAGAACTTCTTCAGTAATCAGAGCCCGTGCTACGGGGTATCTTCACGTGACTGTCCGTATGACAGCTTCGATTCTGCAGCAGTGTAAATTGAGCCTAAGGCTCAATTTACACTGCTGCAGAATCGAAGCGACTTTTTGGAACGAAGTCGTACATAGCATAATGAACTTCATGTCAGTCATACAATATTCAAACTAAGTTTGAGCTCTTAAAGTCGTCGCGCGTAAAGCGGCGGATTCTCGCGTAGTCGCCGATGCCGCGCGTGAAGCGCCGAAGTATCACGCAGTCACGAGGCGACTTCGCCCAAAGCGACTTTGTCCGAAGTAGCGCGACTGCGCGCGTCTTCTCGCGATAGCAGCGAATTTGACACTTCGCTTCGCTTCTATTCTGCAGCATTGTAAACTGAGCCTAAGGTTATTTGGATATAATCATTACGATAATAAAATTAAAAATAATTTTATTCCAGATTTTTAAATTGCATTATAGTTATGTCTTTAAACAAAATTCAAATATACATAATTATTTTACCAAAATAAAGATATAACATTTGTGTCAGATGTTGTGGTAGGTACATAGGTATAAGTAAAACCAAAAAAGAAAGTGTTTTTTCGGAAATATTTCAATATTTAGCATATATAACAATACTAAATCATAGGTACTTTATAAATCAATGCCTACAATCAGTATCTTATTATTATCATCTCATATTTGCTTACCTCGAAGGTAAAGGCTTCTCCCGTATTCATAAAAAATTACAAACCTTTGTTATATGTACCTATTTGAGTTATATTATATTTTGACCTTTCACACTTTTCAATATTTGACATTGCAAGAACAGGACAAAACAAACTTTAAACGAAGTATTTTTTTTACGAATAAGGGAGGTCAGTAACTTTTCTCTTTCACTATATTTTAATTCAGGTTACATAGGTACTGCTTATTGCATTAACTATGAAAACACTTTTCACAATTACATCTTTAACTAGTCTGTAAGATCAAAAAGCAGCAGCACAGGAATTAGTAAACACAGCAGTACATCAGGTAATACATGCTAATCACTTGCCTCATCATTTAAGGGGCTACCTGAATTTTCCGGGATCCAGTGCAGCCCCCCTTTGAAATAAATCATTTAAAAGGAAACGGAGATATCATTCAAAATTTTGTCTTGACAAGGCTCTAGGCCACTTTTGGCGTATGTGCGTTTATTTACTAACACCTGCGCCAGACTATTCAAGTTGCCTGAATGCAATCTAATAAAAAGATAGGAACATAAATGTATCATTTGTCAAAAAATAAGATTTTATTTTTGACTGAATACCGTTTAAGTTTAATAAGAAGTCTGAATTTCTTTTTTTTTTTTTGAGGATAACATGGTTAAACTATCCTAGATTAAATTACGGTAGGCGTAAGCACTTTCATTTTTACTAATAAATCTAAGCTGAAAGAGCAAGGCACACTGTAAGTCATCGTCATTTATACTCACGATAGATTGCTAAAATATGCGTAATGTACTTAAGGTACACGTAGCAAGCAAATAAAATATGCTTCGTTTAATTTGTATTTGCAAACTATTTCAAATAAATTAAATGCTAGTATTCTCAATGTCATTTTACTTTGAGTCACATCTCGAGCCCGAGACTCCATTGAAGCTTAACGAGGATGTGTTTTGTCAACGAATATAATTCCGATGTCACTAGATTATACTCGTAATTATTTTCGATGTAACAATAACAAAATGTCATTGGTTATTAAAACATCTTAACATATTCTCGCTCAGCTTGAATGTGGTGCCGGCCTAAAGCAAGGATGTGTACAATCACGTATATATCCACTGAAAAGTACGTTTTTATGTACTGTACAATTTGTTTTAATGTATCTACGGCGTTATTTGTCTCAATAACAACTGACTACTTCACAAACTTGTCGCAACCGTCATATAAGTTGATTTTTAAATGGGTCTCGAACAATAATTGTAACACGAAGTGTAATGAGAGAGCAGAAAAAGGTACAATATTAATTCAATATTCGTAACGACTTAAAAAACCTATTTTAATTTTGTTTTTTTCTTACTTGATATCACTTAACACAACTCTTCAGATATGTCTATGAAAAAACGAGAGTACGTATGTTTTCTAAAACTTACATCACGTGGAACTTACTTATCTGGCATAACGCCTCAAAGGCATTGGCAAAGAATAGAGCATTTTAAAAAGTGAATTGACATGATATGAAACACGAAATACTTACTAGGCAAAATACTATTTAAAATACATCTCGAAATACTTATTTGCATTTGTCTTATGAACTATTTAAATAGGATGTAGTTATACTATTTATAGGGATGGCACGAGTGTGTTTCTGGGTAGGTTTTAAATGAGTACATAAACTTAGCTTGAAAACAGATTTACATGGAGCCGTTTTTCTTATCTAGGCAAATATAATTATATGAATTCGTATATTTTTGGTATTTATATCTACCGTCCCGTCCGTCCATATAAGAAAATATATGGCAGAATTTGTATGACGTATTTTATTCAACTCACCAAAAAAACATCAATTCTAATATTCACAGGAATAAAAAAAATGGTTAAATATTAAGTTACTGTTATAAAAAAAAAAGTTGGAAAAGTTAAAAAGCAGGTCACCGTGAAACAATTGTCAGAAAAAACATATCGTTATTTGTTTATTTTTAATTATTTTCTATTGTTTTATCTTTCTGTCATTGATATATTATTATATATATATTTTAAAAGTTTCTTTTGTTGATCCAGTCGGGAAGATCCACGGGGAATGCTGAATTCTCCCCACACGCACCAGATAATGCAGTGAGCCTACGGAGACTACCGACGATTACGTTGTTATCTATCCACGGATAACAACCGAAAAATGTACGAAATAGTGATTGTACATCATGTCTTTAAGCTACTCGTTCGTTCCATTAACTGCACCATCTGACAAAAAAGTTGAATCTCGGACAATTTTATCTTCCCATGTGCAGTATTAAACTCAATATAGATCTGCTTTCAAATCATACCTAAGCATCACACTGTACATATGTATTAGGCCTGCTTAATCAACTTCGCAAACGCACATAGGATTGCGATATATCTAATCCACGCATTACAAATTTTGTTCCTTATCGCAGATGCTAAAATAGAAACAATAAATCATATAATCAAAATAAACTAGCGTGTCTATGAACTAATTTAAAATTCAATATTCCCATTATAACTACCTATTTTCGATGAGATTGTTAAAATGAAATAAATTAATTAGTGTACATTAAAATCTTACTACTACCAATTCAGAATGTCAATTTCATAAGGGATATATCTAAATGTAATAAGTTCATCATGTATTAATTTGAATATAAATTCATCATAATAATATGCGCCATTATTTGTTAATTGGTAATAAAATTCACTATACTGGTCTACGATCCGTAACAAATTACATAAAATGTAGTACTGCCGTATTCATAAAAAGTCAACGCTACTTGAATTATTAATATAAAAAGATCTTATTCCTGTTCGCAATAGTTGACAGCGAGTTCAGTCTATGACATTGATTACGTACATTATTTTGCAAAAATATGGACAAATCTGAAAAAAAAAATATTCACAAACAACATCACGGTCTTATATTCAAATTAGTATTACTCGTAAGTAATTTTGTGTTCGTATTTGGCTATATCCTTTCCAAATCCTTCTTTGGGAATTCTACGGTACATGAACTGAATTTGTGAATTTGTTTTTTTAGTCCGGAAAGACGAATCAGAATTACGTAGACTGTTAATAACTGGGCAAGTGCGTGTCGTTTTCAGGCCACGCACACTGTAGTGTAATGAATTTTAAAGGAAAACTATCACGAGTAACTATTAATTAAAGAGAAATAGTCTCCTAATTAACAATAAATCAGAAGATATGGCATCGTGGAAAAGTTCGTACAAAATTATGAAAAATTATTTCCCATGTTGTGATTTCGGGACCCTAAAAAGAGTAGGTAGAGGTTAAGAAATACTAAATATAAATAAGGCAGTAGACCAAGAAGTTTAGCGCATAAATAATTAAGCTCTTAAATAAGAACTTACTACACTACTCATAAGGAGCTCCGACTTTGTTGTCTTGCTCATAAAAAAAAAGCTGCAATAAATCGGTAGTATTGTTAACACACAAAAAACATTTTTATCAACATTACAGGTTATGTTCTATCCAACATTTCAACTTATAATTATCCTGATAAGTACGATTCTCAAAGGATAACGCTCATCAATGTCAGTCGTATTTGAAAACATAGAGTTCAATACCGTTGTAATAGCAGCAATAGAAATACACATCAGTTGTATATCATTGGCACCCTTTTATAATAGAACCCTAAAAACATGCTCGGCACAAACATGTGTATTTAGTTTTCAGTAATCAAATGTATGTTTAATAATTCTTAAATATTCGTCTAAATAACAAACAAAACAAACATTTATTTAACTTCGGATATGTTTATTTTTAAGCGCTGGTTGCTAGCCGCTCTAGCCTTAGGAGAGGCCTGTGTCCAGCAGTGGACGTTATGCGGCTGAAATGATGATGATTTTTATCATTTAAGACTAGCTTTTATTTTGAAATGACATGTTAAATTTCGGTAAAATTTTGTAATTTCAAAAATTTTGTATATATGTATACATAGGCACATAACTAGTTACCGACTTCAAAACACCTAGCTCAATCTGTGTGATTTGTCCGTAGGTATATATTTATGTTTCTATGAATAAGAAAATATAAAGGTGTAGAAGTTTTCCTTACTGATGGCCAAAAATTAAAACTATATTCTGAGATTACAAAATTTTGCCGAAATCTGACATTTCGTTTTAAAATAAAGCTAGACTACTTGGTATGGGAATGTCTGATTCTGTCTAGATTAAGGAAACTCTTAATAATTGTCAGTTTCATAAAAATAAAAATATTATTTGCTGAAATTTCTTTAATAGGTATCAGAACATATCTAGTATCCAGGTCCGCTTTACAGAAATTACTTCTAAAAAAAAAACAAAATTTGATGTAAAGCTGTAGTTTTATTGTTAATTGGGCACCTTAGGATATGCAACTGCATTTTGCAAACAAAAAAAAAAGTAGTATACTCGCATTAAAATCTGCAAAATTATTAAGATTTAGAAAACCCTACTTCTGGTGTAGTGAAGGCTTCTAGATCCATAAGGTTATCTAGACCCAGAATAGCTTCTAACGTCAGCTACAGATTTCGTATGGCCAGTTCTTGACTCCATCATTAGATCAAACCTATGGTATCAAAAACTTATAAAGAGACGGATAGTTTCGCAGCACAACCTTCTTTTTCCATACTCTGACACCAAATAACACACCACTAATTTTTCAAAACTAAAAACCGACATCTCTCCTTGGCCACACAACCGATTTCAATAAAATGTATATGAGAGCACAGATCAGTATACCGATTCAAAAAAAAAAAAAAAACATATCTGTCCAGGCGTCTTCGAACATCGGGGAACATGTAAATGTTTTTCAGAAAAATGTTTCCTTTTTTCATTTAGCCTGTCTTTGATGATCTGCCAAATCACTATTTTCTTATTAATGATGGCTAAACACCGGGCATACACATTATTTGTGCCGATCGTGTATTTGAGCATTACCCTTAGTTATAGAACACTTGCCCAGGCGAATAAAACCGATTAACAATAAACTAATAGATTGACGCCACAATTCGTGTTCAAGATTTCGCTTTGCAAATCAAAAGAACTAAAACCGTCATATATTTACAGATCATGGTACCACTTACAATAAAATTAAATACCTACCTATCTTTGGCTCGGTAAAGTCAATGGCCAATGATGAATTATATAATTTGTTTATATCGAATTGAAAATCAGAATGTTTTAACTATGCCTGCGTATTGTATACGTAGGCAGCAAGGCATCGCGCATCCCGCCCACTAGCACCATACATAAATACAAATACATACATATTGCGACTAATACAATCACAAACCAACGTGGAATACCTTATTCGGTAATAGATATTTGCGCGAAACCTATCAGTGTCTTGTCGTCGAATTGCTCGTTGGGTCCGGCGGAATTCTGTAAGAGAAAAACATGTATATACCACACTTAATAAATTTTCATGATTAACCTCCATCACAAAGCAATACACCTAGTACTTATTGCTGTGTGGTTTTTACGCTGAGATTTAAAGTATAAAATTGTGTAGTAGTTTACTACTAAATAATAATTAGTCAAAAGTGTAATAAAATAATAAATTTAGAATATTTCGGCCAGTGAGGAAAACACAACGTGAAGTAGGTTCTTTATTCCTTGGTCAAAAAATGCGAATGTTGCTTACCAAATGGAATGTGACAGCTTTTGGCGGTGATGGCGTTGAAATCTGGGCCTCCAGCAGCTTTTTGAGATTCGACGAAATGGGCACCGAGTCGTGGGGGTCCACTAGCCCAGCCCCGACCAATTCGGCGGCTATGCCCTCGGCAGAGTCTTTGCCCATTATGAACTCGAAGCGTATATCATTTAATTCCCGACGGGAATTCCTGGAAGTTCAATCTAGATAACCATTTGGATGTCGAACTATGTGTATTAATATATAGTTCGACTTCCATTGTTTTAGAAGTAGACTCCCAGTAATAACAACACCAGGTAACCAGGTTGATAGAATTCAAGATGTCAAACGTATATTTGATATTGACTTTACAATACCATCAACTTTTAAAATCCTTCAACAACAATGCTTAAGTTTTTCGCAATTGATATCTGAATTAAAGGAAGGTGTCATGTGAACTGTTCATTACCCAAAGTCCAAAGTATTCTTTTTTTAATAATATGTAAAAACATTAGCCAGCTCTAAATGTTATGTTGACACAAGCCGTGTTGCCCCCATTTGAAAAAAATATAAATATATACGGACAAACCACACAGATTGATCTAGCCCCAAAGTAAGCTCGAGACTAGTGTTATGGGACACTATTATATATTATAACAAACTAACTTTATAACTAACTCAATGATACTATATTTTATAGTAAATTCATAGGTATATAGATAAAAATCCAAGACCCAGGTCAATCTAAAAAAGATCATTTCTCATCTTGACCTGACCGAGGATCAAACCCGGGACCTTCGGGGTGGCAGCCTGGCATGGTGGCCACATGGCCACAGAGGTCGTCAATAGAGGAAATAAATCATTTGAAAGGCAACAGAGATATCATTTAAAATTTTGCCTTGATCAAGCCCTTCAAACTTTTTTATGAACTACTGTTTATAGATTAAAGTGATTATGTGAAGCATTTTCAAAAGTTAAATATAAACAAAAATACAAAAAACATGCCTCACGTTCTCACTTAAACTTTAAACAATATGATTTATTTCAAATAGGGGCAGCACTGGACCCAAATAGTTTAGGTAAACCCTTACGACTCTCTGCGATTCCCTTAACGATTCCCCCGCAGACGATGGCGGTGATGTTTTCAACAAAACATTTAGGCTAAGCCTCTTTTATATATTTTCTAACAATGTTATGTTCTAAAATTGGCGCATCGGACGCGACTTTAGAATACAAAAAGAGATACTAACCTCAGTCTTAATACCAAATTAATAACGGGCGGTTCACCCTGGTTGGCTGTTCTTGATTCAAAATTTCTTTTAGCTTCCGAAGTTTCCTGCAACAATATTTAAATTAAATTTATGTCGTACTTAGAATTTTTTTTTTTCAACGAATTATTTTCACGCTATGTCAGCATAAGTACGTAATATGCAGGATTACTGGTAAATGGACCTACGCCTACGTTCGTTGCGAGGTGTTAGATGAGACTAAAAAAAATCGTTTTCACCCCCTATTGCCCTTACAAAAAGTTAATAGTTTTAGATATTTTCAACATTTTAATTTATTTCAGAAACATCCACTTTGACGAAGTTTTTGGACTGTAACTTTTTTTCTCAGCATTTCCAACATTGATTTTTATGTTTTTGTATTAAGGATACTTAAACTAAATTATCTAGGTATTAAAACCACATTCCAGGATAAAACGGATGATACAACCTAATAACCAACACTTTACAATTTAATTAGAGTACTATGTACTTTATTTAAATAATAGTAATAAAAGATTTTAATATTTTAATAAATACCTATAGCGCCATCTAGTGACAAGTAAGAGAAATAATTATATTTATAAGGCGATGGGTAGGCATTCTCCTGCTTTAGAAACGCCATTGTTTTCTACTCCAAATTCGCCCATGTTCAATATAACGTAACGGCACCGAATTCCGACCACTGATCAATTCAGTTTAAAAAAATCCTTCAAAAGATAACAAAGAAACTCAAAAGTTCATTAAAAAAATTGCTTTTCTGAAAGATTACATACTTACGTTTTTAAAAATGTATAATAATGTAAGCTGTAATTGCAGTTTTATCCCTATATTTTGTTTTAAACTTGAAAGACTGCAAATAAACCGAAAGCACAGTTTTCCGACCAATTGACTACCTATATCCTTGAATCCGACCTGTAAGTACTCGAATTCCGACCAGATAGATCTCACCACAAACATACAAAATACAGTCAAAATTCGTAAAACTACTCCCTCTGAACTCTTCTCGCGAGTTTAGCTCGTATTTGTTCGTTTTATTTTTTCATTTATGAAGACTAAATCTGAATGAAGCGCACATGCAATCTCACTCAAGCTTGCTCAAGCTTACCAAAAAAAGAACTAGGACGGCACTTGCCCAAGTTGGACGGAAACAAATTTATGGGTAATAAATCATATCCTGATTCCGAACAAAAGTTAAAACTCTTATTAAAAGGATCTATTAATGTTAGCATAGGTCGGATACAGGTATATTTTATAAGGATAGTGTTAAGAATAAATAACTAAATGCAAAACACTGACAAAACAACTCGTACAATAGCAAATTAACTTAATTTAAAAAGTGCGATAATCCTGTTACCGACCACGTTGCCGCGTTGGTCGGAATTCGAAACGTTGTTATTTTATAGGCCTCCGCATTCCGTCCACTACAATTTACTCGATAAATCTATGAAAATACGCGATTTTTACTTGCATGTTGAAATTTTAAGATCAGAATAAATAATATATACCAATAAAGCTTATAAAGTAAATAAATCTCGAACTTACGGCGAAGTCGCCGGAAAAAACCTAGTTTGTTCGCACGGATTTGTTTTTTCGCATTCAAAGCCATGCAAACTGGACCCACTTGTAGTTTTTGTCAAAATTACAGATTTTCCGTTAATAATATATTTCGTAGACAAATTTCGACAGGTGGCGTATGATGACTGATTAAATTTGATGTGTACAGTTTCATAATTTTCGCGCGAAATTTTAACGTTTTAACGAATAAAATAAAAATTGGTCGGAAGGAGAAAGCCGGTCGGAGAAGATGCCATTGCGTTACTAAATACGCAATAATAAAAATACGCGAAAATAAAAAAAAAATTGTTTGCACGATTTTACCTCATCGTCGCTTCCGCTGGACTCGGCCCTCTGAAGCTCATTCATAGGCCTCATGTCCTCCTTTGGGGAATTGTCCTCGTCGGAGTCCGGATGCTCGGTCGCTTCGTCTTCCTCCTCGCTCCACACCCACTGGCCCGTCACGCTGCGGTGCAACCGACCAGACGTACCCTGCTGCCTTTTACTAGCCTATGGAAATTATTTTCTTAGATCAAAATCAGGAACGAAAGAGATTTCGAGAACAAAATTCGATGCGATTTGATTTTATCATCCTACTGTATATATATATGTGTAATAATTGGCCAAGTGCGTGTCAGGCCACACTGAGTGTAAAGTTCCGAAGTTACACGTCACGTATATTTCCTTTTTGTTCTTGCCATATCTTCGCCACTTGTGAACCGACACTAATGACTCATTTTTTTTTGATTCCATATTTATTTGGTGAAGATATGAGAACTTTGGAGATACGGAAGAAACTCCAAAGTAATTGAAATCTGTCATTAGTCGGTCGAAGAATTTAATTATAAAAGCTTTTGTTATTTCTACTTGGATAGGTTTCTTGTACTTATATACCTTTTGTTTTTCTTTATACTTATTTTGTAAGATATCTATGTATTATATAAAACACGTCTATAGTTTTAAAATTAAAAATGTGTATTTAGTTTTATATTTATGAAGATTTGTTATAGGCTTATAGATATTTACGTTGTTATATATATTTTTGTTGTTGCTGTTAATCTTCTGAATAAATAAAATAAAAAAAATAAAAAATAACATAGCCGTGATATATTTTCTTTAGTTTAGCTTTTGGAGTAGAGGGGACGCAAAACGCGAGTTGGTTGCCCCTTTATCAGCATTATGTACTCGTAATATAACGTATACACATCCCAAAAAGTGCAAACTAAACCAAGGCACATAAAAGAACATTGTGCACCATACATCAGTATCTCTGTATGTATCTACTTTTCTCATGGATTCAGCTTGATTCTGTCTTTTAGCCTAAAGAAATATTAGAAATTAAAATAGAGACAGTAAGTAAAAATGGGTTTAAAATTTACCTTGTTTACCCTGGTTTCCATACTAGGACCTATAGCAACTAAAGTTTGCGTCAAATACTTTCTATCCTTAGCCTTCTTGAAAAATGGATGCTTCAGTAATTCTGTAGCAGTTGGCCTTTTAGATGGGTCTTTTTGCAAACAATCTATAATCATTTTCCTAAAAGTTTTTCCATAAGCTTTGTATTGATCTTTCTCATCAGTACCTAAAAATAAATAATAAATTGATTACAAATTAGGGGGATTACAAATTACAAATTATGAGCTGGTGTGTTTGTCCAGTTACAAGAACCATGTATGTGTGCCATATAGTTGCTCGTATAATTTCTGTTAGTCATCATCATCATCCAAGCGTATTCTCAGTTGCATCCTCTGCAGTAACGCTTCAGAGCCCGAGGTCCAGTAACAGTAACTTGCAGTACTATTTTTTATATTGATCAGTGAATATCTTATAAAATATAGTATCATTCTTGTAAATTAGCATGATTACCTAAATTACATGAACGCTCCATATAAAAGAAAATAGGTACACATACACTTCTCTCTTTGCCGTCATTATTAGGGTGGCACAGGGTAGACGAATTGAATTTGTATTTGTCCGTATAAAATGCACCGTCTACCGCACCGCAACCTAGGTGATTTGACAAGAGCACTGGTTTTACACAGAGCGTTTGCCGTCTGACATCCGCAACCCAAAGGGTAGACCAGAACCAATCCTTGAATAGGTTTGAGCAAACGCTAGATGGCGTTCGGGTCCCACATTTTATACGTGCCTTACGAAACACGAAAACATCTTTCTTTTCGGATAATCAGGTGCTTGTAATATCCTAACCAAACCAAATCAGAAACAACTTTTCACAAAGAATGGTTCCCAGTGGAATTCGAACCCACGGCCTCCGGATCACAGGCAAATGCCTTGACCACTGGACCATGGAGGAGTCGTATTATTTCTGGTAGTATATGAGTACAATTACTTCCTTTCAATACGATAATGAAATACTAACCACTGCATTCAAGACTGTGCATTTTATTGTACTTACCAGTATCTAAGTTTGGGGGATCATTCTGCAAGGTTAACATAAGGACTTTCATAGGAGGATATTTATGGTATGGCGCCGTACCTGTCGCCATTTCAATCGCCGTTATACCAAAAGACCAAATATCAGCCTTGAAATCATACCCATGGTCCTGAAACATTAAAAGTATTACACTAGAATTTATACAATTATTGAAGAAAATAAAGAATGAAGGAGAATGATAACAAAGCGGTGTGTAAAATATTACACTGTTTGGAATTGTTATAAAGAGTTTGAAACCCTGTGTTATTTTTATAATTACTGGCCACGAAGAACACGTAAAACAAGTCACTCTCAGAATTAAGACGAATCTAATGACACCTCTCAAGCTTAAATCAATCGAGCCGTTCAGGGCGCAGAGCGTGCCAAACAATTAATTATTTATTATTACAGAAAAACTTATACTAAGATCGCTATTCGACTCTAAGAAACTATGACGTCATTAGCTAGTATTTCATACAAATCTCATAGAAAATGTTTGTTTTGACCTTTAAAAAAGTTATTTGATTTGAGTTGTTAGAAATATAGCGAATTGGGTACTTTCTTAGATCAAAAATAATTATTAATAGAGCTATGACCCTAAAAAACTATGACATCATTATTCTATATTGCATACAAATCCGATAGAAACTGTTTGTTTCGGTGTTTAGACAAAAGTGTCTGATTTGAGTTGTTAAAAAGTAGCGAATTCCCGCTCATGCGCATGTTTTTGTGATATGAATATTTTCAATAATAGCGCAAGTTATTGTGGCCACTAGTTTCATTTTGGACGACCAGTAAATGTCTTGCCAAGCACATTTGACCATGCAGGCAATAGCTAGTATAATTAGCTACTCACTTGTTCCATTACTTCTGGGGCCATCCAACAAGGCGTACCAACAAAGGTATGCCTCACTTTCTGCCTGGACAGATCCCTGCCTGTAGCCAGCCAAGCAGAAACTCCAAAATCCGCAATTTGCACAGTCCCGTCTTCTCCTAATAATATATTACCCGCTTTTATGTCCCTGGAAATACAAAAGACTTATTAAGGGTACTTATTAAGGGACTTATTAATTACTTTTATTAAGGGTATTTCACTCCAGACAAAATCTCTAAGGATCAGTTCAAACCAAAAGGAAAAATGCCCGAGCAATTTAGTAATTTAATTGAAAATAAGATCCTATTCCCGTTTTGCAGTTTATGCCAATAGCTTAAAGTTTATTTTCGAGTGTCATAAAAAAACCTCTCCGCTGCGCTCCTCTGGTCTGAACTGACGTTCAGACCAAGTAACATAATAACAGTCATGTTACTATGTTGAAACAGGTCTTACTTTAATTTGATACTTGATGATGTGCTTTTTGTCTATACAATATTTTTTGATAATGCATAAGTAAATTAAAGAGTTTTAATCTTTGCAAATAAATTAACAATCCATATTGGGTAGTACCTAGCACGTGTAGTAAAACGACTTGTATTTTTAGGGCTCTTGAAGAGATTTCTATGCAGGATTTGATCTCTACATGTACAATAATATGATGTGATATGGTTGACTGAAAGAGAACACTTTTAGCGTTAAGTCCGCCAATTGTAAACAATTTTTAATTGTGGATTAATAAAGTTTTATAAAAAAATAAATGTCATTGAGTATGTCTCTTTTCATGCAATCATACTAAAGAAAGTTTGGATCTTCAATTTAGATAATGTTTTATGAAAATTTTACTACAGATCTTTTACATTGCTGTGGGGAGAATGAAAACGTATGTAGCTGCTTTTCTTCCCATGTAAATCGTATTAGACAATCGAGGTAATGGACAAGAATTTTAATCATTGTAATAGATCTTGCGGCCAGCAACCCTATTTTGATTCCCTTTTCCACCTACAAGCACATTGTCACGCTAAACTAGGCTTTTGGGTCTTACGGCTGTCTACTTTGCTGGGGATAAAGACGTAACAGTTTATTTTTGCCTATAATTATCCTACATATCTATTAAGTTTACGTTAACGAAGAAACAATATTATTAATAATAGTATGGTCAGTTATGTTTTAGAACTTTTTTTGCACCACTACAAATTAAATTGTTACTACGGTAGTAGGTTCGCCTTAAGCCTTCGCACATACATTTACACAAGCTTGCCTACAATAATAAAAAAATGCATAAAAGTAACATGCAAAACAATTAAATTCTCGGTATGCATTTATGAAATAATAAGACATTCGCATTGCCAGCAGCAAATTAAATAGGTACACTTACTACTTCACATTAATTTCAAATCGCTGAGCTGTCTATTTGTTGCCACTTAGTACCTACCAATTATTACAAACGATGGGAAAAACTTTGAAATCTTAATTAGCTCTGCATATATAGACATCAAAATAAGACAATGCCCAGTATTCAAATTATTCAGTCACAGCGTTAAAATTAGTCACATTTGCAAATCGGGCAGTATTTTTCCCACTTGCATATTTATTTACAACTCAATTAAGCCAAAAAGCGACAACAAATAATTGAGACTTAACCCTATCTGTCTCCAACGCATTACAGATAAAGATGCGACCGGGAAAACGCTAAGAATAAAAAGAGATAAGAGAAGTGCCTTAAAGGTAATTGAGCTGAACAAAGTTGTTATCTGTAAAGACGTATTGGTGTCTGCTGTATGGTAAAAATTGCAAATCTTTATTCATAGGAGTATCTTTAAAGGATTTTTTTTTACCTTTTTTTCACACTGATGGGCAAAGGCCTCCTTCTTTATTTCACCCAGCTACATCCTGAACAGTCTGGTTCCATCAACTCAAAGGTGTCTACAGTGTTTTTTAGAATATAAAATTAAAGCTACTTGATCAATTTTGATAATCCAACATAGGTAAACACAAAAAAAATCGCAAAGCATACTTATATGCACCTAAGTATATTATGGGTCATAAAAGTATAATAGACCAAAACATGCAAAAAGTCTATATTTTACAAACAAAGCAGATTTGAGTTGTAAAGAGACATTACAATGAGTATCGGGATGAATGAATGTTCTTATTTATACCTGTGTATTTGTCCATTACTATGAAAATATTCTAAGCCTTTCAAAACTTCCTTAAGGACTGTAGCAATAGTTGCTTCATCAAAAACTCCATGTTTACAGTTAGCCACCTTCATTTTATGTTTGATAACATCTAGGAGACTGCCGCCTGCAAAATACATATGAACATTTAAATGTTTGTAATCAGTTTTAGATTCATAAACACAATCTTTGCTTTAAACTTTGCCTTAGTTTTGCAATCAGATATTTACAAAGATTGTGACAGTGACTTTGTAGCTTACAATATGCGATTTCGAAATTCATAAATTAAAATTTCATATCTAAGCAAAGCATTATGTGAACAAGAAATAGGTACCCCACTTTTGAATTTTGTTTTTGTTTTTTACTTTATGAGTATTGCAGCACAGAGTACCCCCTTCACAAAGGGGACACCACAGCCTCCCCCTCCCCTAAAATCCAGTAAACTTTTACCAAGCCAGTCCTTAAGTTAGTTTAACCATAAATTCATTAATAATGTTTTAGAGATATCTTGTAAAATATTACCTTCAAGTAGTCTCAGAACGAGCCACAGTTCATCATGCACTACGAAGCTTGTATAATATGTCACTACATTCTCATGGTTACAGCTTGACATAGCCTGCAAGAAATACATTAATCATATAGTACCTATTACTTATATAAAAAGACAAAACAATTCCCAAAGATTATGAAATTGGAAAACTGACAAGAACTTTTCAGTGAATGCGGAGTAAGTTGGCATTCCATTAGAAAAGTATTCATAAGTAGGAGTAAGTGTTTTATTTCTCACAAACAATGGTTTATGTTTATTTTATAAAGTTGTCTACATAGTTTGAAAAAGAAAAGTTACCTGTATTTCTTTAAGGAGCTCATCCATGGAAGTATTCCATTTTTCTAAGTTTATTTGTTTTATTGCACATTTCTCTTCACGTGGCTTGCAATATGCTCCATATACCACTGCAGTAGCACCAACTCCTACATAATAAACCTACATTATATTAAAAAGCAATAATTTAATTGTTTTCTTATGTTCGGTTAAGTTTTCTTTATGTTTAATTTATTTAAGACTAGTTAAATCCTTTAATTCAATAAATACATACTTACTTAATCCTGAATAAGTACAACTAAAAATCTTAAGACATTTTTAATTATTTTCTGTGAAGCTCTAATGTACCTATCAATGACCCTGCTGTCAATGCACACAAGACCGCAGCAGTCTTGTTGCTGCATAATCTGCAGTGCATCAGACTGATGAGTGATGAAACATAGTCAAGTAGGGGATTTGCGGAGGCACCAAGTTTCTAATAAATAAAGAAAAACAATACTAACTGTCGTAAAATCATATCACCGTATAGGCATCTCCACCTAACAATTACAGCACAAGGGAATGAAAATTGAAAACTGTCTTGTTTTGAGCATCTTACAACTTATACAAGATTGAGGTCAACTTTAAAGCACAAATATGGGGGCATAACACCTATTCAAATACATATTTTTTTATTTGTATGTACTGATACTAAATTTTAATAAATCTATAATTTCAATTTTAAGTACTTAAGTACCTACCAATTTCTAAATTTGCTCTCGTGTATGTAGTGAAAATGACATTTGGCATGTTGACATAATGTGCCGCTTGGCACGTATTTAAAATTGATTTATGTTACTTATCCATCTAGTTTATTTCGAAATTGAATAATTGATAATTGTTCATAGTAAAACATACCGATAACGTCCCGCAATTCGTAGTCATCTTGACTATTCGGCCACGGACAGGATGGATTTGCACTGGCCGCCATTTTGCGAGTGAATAAATTTCCGATTCCTACAGCAGCACTTCCGATGGAAAGGCGCGCGGCTTTTGCGTACGAAGATAGTGTCGACAGTTGCCGATCGCATGCTCCGAAAGATTTCTAAAAAGTCGCAAATTATTATAAATATTTTTATACAATTAAAATAATGATAGTTTGTTATCAAAACATTAAAAAATAATCAATTTGACTTAGAGTAAAGACGAATATCCGGTAAAGATGAATATTCTTTCGACCACAATTTTTTTATTTTTAATGTCATGATTAATCAATAGGTGTCACTGTATCCAAAAACAAGACGAGGAAATAATGCGATTTTATTGAACTTCGACAAGTTCATTTTATTGCAAAGCGATCTGCTTAGATTATTTGGTAGGTAAATTAAACAACCCCAACTTTCAAGCGATAACCCTCAATAACTTTTAAACGGCTGAACCGATTTTTATCAAACATAACTAAGAACCGCTTGAAGACGTATGCATTAGTGTCAAACTTATAAGTTGTAACACTCGTCTTTTTTGTTGCGGCTTAATAAAAACCGTGGTACACCTAGTGTTGCAAAAAACACGGTTTATTTCTAATATAAAAAAAATTAAAAATATCATGACCAAAAAAAAACGCTTTTTTCTTGAGCATGTTTTTTTAAGAATACAGAATTCTAAATTGTAAGGCAGTTTTCGTTAAAGATGAATGCATAATAATAATAGTAATTTCTCTGCGGCCCTAACCGCCGCGCCGGTAGCTTGGGCCTTGCCCCGCTGCCAGTGGGCAGCTAGATTAGGTTTTTTATAATATGTGTATTTCTTTGTAGAATATTTTATATTTTACTTTTTATAGATATATTATAAAACGCTAATCTAAGAAAATATGAATAAATAAAGTGAATAGTAATAGTTTATAATTAGAGTTTTTTATTTATTTATGAACCTACCATACTTTTTTGGTGGAATAGTACCAAGTTTACATAAATATATTGGCAACATTCAAATTGCGCACCGGGATTCCCGGTACAACTTGATACAAACATAACCGGTTATCCCGGTCCGGGAGACAGGGACATTCATTAGTAATGAACCAATTAAACAAAAAATCAGTTTAAATTAAGTAATTCGACATGTAATTTTAGTAAAATGTAAGAAATAAGAAATCAATGAAAGCATACATCAATAAATTATTCAATTTTCTATAGATATTTTTATCTGAAAAAAGCCAAATTTAAAAAAAAAATTTGGCATTTTGCTTCCCTATGTACGTCCTCGCGATAGGGTTAGAAATTAGGAATCCATTTTGCTGAGATTCAGATGCCGTTTTTTCATAAATTCATTGCTGGTTTGGTTATGATAAAAAAAATCCGATCTTTGCAAAACAGGCAATGTATGTAAATAAAATCAGCATCTTAAATTCATTCCCCAGCCATACTGCAGCAAAAATCTGCACCGCCCACGCAGCCCTCGTAGATTGAAAGACAGTGGCGCCATCATTTCAGAGTTCAGACCCACCAAGTAATATACCTAACTCTATAAAAATAAATATTTTCTTTTAATCAATCAAAATATTTCTTACCTGCCTGAATACTCCATGAACTCCGGCGGAAATTATATCTCCGTTATCGTTACTGAAAACATTAAAAAAGTTTACAGTAGGCAGTAACGTACTACAGTAGATTTTCGTGTTTGTTTGTTTGTCCGCTAGCTTTTCGATACCTTTGAATTTTAAACGAACTTTTTTTACTGTTTTCCCTTCACAACTACGCTCTTTCTTCTCATATGCATATAAAACATGAATTAATATGAAAAACTTGACGTGTTAAAGACAAACCTTGTAGTGCATACCTACTTATGTTTGTTGTAGGACGATAAATAACTAAAGGATTTTGATCTGAATGGTATCTTTGATCTGAACTAAAGAATACGTGACAGTACCTAGCAATTTAGACTAATTTGGAAGCTGGTGGCGGAAGCATGCAAGTAGGTAGTCTCTAAGATGAAATAGAATCATAGGGGTAACTTTAATAGTCTTAGTTTTTAAATTCTTAAATCTTTTATTTTACGCGTATTAAGTGCGCACGCTTGACTTCCGCAAAGTACAACTGAACTGAAGCCATGTCTAGTTAAAGTAGATACAATAGTATTTTTGATCGGAACTTCACGAAAGTCCTGTGGTGACAGGTAGGACGAATAATGTGGCACGCGGTCACCTGGTGACTATAAAAAAAACCTATTTAAACTTGTTTCTGAGAACCTAGACATGCACCTTCCAAATCCAAACTATGTGTATCAGACAGCACAAAGAGAAAGGAGAATCATACGTATTACTTAGTGCTGCTGTAAGTTAGATGTAAGACGACAGCAGTAAAAACCTTATAGATCTGTGATATATTCCTATTCAGCAGCACTTAGTATGGTAACGTAGGTAGACGCACTAAAGCAAAGTCAAGTGCATGTTGCTATACAATATGTAACAAAAACCCTGTCCGATCTTTGTAGGAGCTACGCAGACCATCAACTTCAACTTTTCTTATGGGACCAATGCTTGAAACTCTAAAAAAAATCGTCATTTTTATACAAAAGTGTTCCGCCGGCCCGGCAATTTGTATTAAAATGACGATTTTTTCATATTGACGCTCTGAGTTGCTCCGTCAAGGATCGGACAAGGTTTATTGTTACATATTGTATAGCAGCCTGGGCTACAGTTGGTAGTTGGTAGACTATATTTTCTGGAACGTTAATTTTTTAACTTAAATTTTGAACAACCAGTGTCATAAAAGTTTTGTAATCCTAATGTAAGTCCTAAGCTATCTACTGTTTGAAATATAGTATTACAGGATATCTTACTTACTTATATACGTCTTAAATATATAAAAGAAGAAACTGAAAGACTGACTGATCGGTGACTGACTGACATATCAAGTTCAACGCACAGCCCAAACCGCTGGCTCTACGCACTACAAATCTGGCACAAAGGTTCCTTATGAGGTCTAGGGGTGCACTAAGAAAGGATTTCTCAAAACTCCAGGTCCAAAGTTTGTATGGACAGAAACAAGATGAGTTTGACCATTTTATTCGAAACTTCGCAAGAGTACTCCTGGCTGTAAATGAGTAAGTACATGTTTCAGGATTTTTCAAAATTCTACCCCTAGTGGGATGAAATATAGTGACCTACTACTTCCTAGGCCATGCTCTAGCGTTCCGTCGCTCTCTCTCTCGGTCTGCAAATGACGGAAAGTGGAACAGGGACGAGAACGGGAGCGGAAGCGGGTGTGGGAGCGGAACAATTTTCGACATCTACGCGGGTGAAGTCACGGGTTAAAGCTAGTTCTACTTATATTTCAGTAATTTTACAAAATCTGAAGATTTAAAAATGGTCACACAAGTGCGGTATGTACTACCTACTTTAAACGGTAAACTCCCAGCTGTCCGAAACAGCCCCAGCTAGTCCAAGTCAATTATTTAAATTCCAACAAGTGCCTCCAGCAGGTCCACTAAAATTATGATATTGTCGAAATTAATTTATTTTTATGGTATGTAATTTAACAGTCGGCTACAGTTCTACAGTTATTGTTTGTATTTTTATAAATTTAAAAGTATTGTTATTAATAAAGCATGGGTACTACATAAAAAGCAATAAATTGATTTGAAATGATACTTATATTAAATCCTAACGTCACCAAAAACATAAATGCATAAATGGGAGCCAAGTTCAAAATCCGACAAAAGAATTTACGATCTAAATGGCCGCTAAATTCTTTAGAGAAAATATAAATTTATTTATAAGTATCCTAACATTTGACCTGACTAGTTTTTACCAGCAATTTCGATTAGAAGAATAGGACCTTACAATGTTATAACAATAACGTATAACGTAAAGATGAAAAGTTGATTAGCCAAATATAAGTAAGCTTGCTAAAACTAGCCAAGTCAAATGTTAAGATTCTTATAAATAAAATTCAATATTCTCTAAATAACTTGGCGGCCATTTAGATCTTTATTCTTTTGTCGGATTTTGAACTTGGCTCCCATTTTCACCTTTATGTTTTGGTGGGATATCATTACTTTTTGCACGGCAGTATCAGAAAGAAGAAATGCTTGCTCGTTTAACTTTGTTGGGAACTTTGCCTAATAAAATCGATTTATTAAAAAATAATCAAATTTATGAAATTCACTGTTTTTTAATTTTTCCTTTATATATGCGTATTAATGTACCTAGATGCCAAATATTAACTTTCCAGGTTGTATGGAAGTAGGTTACCTTTTTGATGATGGTTAAGTAGTCAATTGAAAAATAATTAATCAAATCTACGAAATTTACTGTTTTTGAATTTTCCCTTTGTAAACGCGTAATAATCTACCCAGATACCAAATATTAACTTTCCAGGTCATATGGAAGTAGGTTACTTTTTTGAATTATAATCAAATCTACGAAATTCATGGTTTTTTGAATTTTTTCGTTGTATACGCGTAATAGTCTACCTAGATGCCAAATATCAACTTTCCAGGTCATATGGAAGTAGATTACCTTTTTGATGATGGTGTGTCACATCAGTGAGATCACATCAGAGAGTGGTCAATCACATTATTCGTGTTTTAAACGTTATTATATACAATAACTTTTTGAGCTACATTATTGAAATTTTAGATTCGAGACGAGCTATACGACTTTAATGTGTGTATTAAATTTCATGTATGTAAGTTACATAGAAATTCGAGTTGTGAAGGGGTCAAAAGTATGTCGAAATGGTTCGTGTAAATATACACGGATGCTGCGTCGCCAGTTCCTTTTTTTTACCTGGCTCTGACACGCTGCCGCGTGTCTTGATCGACATAATTTTTGAATCTATGCATTCGTCATGGAGGGGACATACCCGTAATAAATGGAACCACGGGCTATACTAGCTCACTATAGTATAATAAAATGAATGGAAGTATAATGGACGCTGTGGCTCTAAAACCAATAGGAGGCGTAAATATGCTGCTCTGGGAGAGCCGTATATATTTGCGCCTTTTGCCGTGGAGACCGCCATATTCACCAATCCGTTCAAAATGGCAATCCAGCCAAAGTATGGAAATTTCTAAAGTCACTTGGAGTTGGTAAAACCAATGTTAGTACTTCCAAGAATTTCAATATTAATCTCCTTAACAGTCATTTTTCTGCTTCAACTAAATTTGGTGGCAATGACAAGGCAAATACGTTAAACCACCTGTCTTCACTACCAACTCCTGACTATTCACCTTTCTTGTTTAGTCAGGTGACTGATAGTGATGTTCAGAAGTGTTTGTTAGCAGTATCTTCCAACGCGGTCGGAGCTGATGATATAAGTCGTAATCTCTAATGATCTTGCCTATCCTAGACATCCTTCTCCCCATCATCACTCTTATAATGAACAATTCCCTATCCAGTGGTACTTTTCCTACCGCATGGAAAATGCCAATATTACTCCAATTCCTAAAAAATCAAATCCATCATCGCTTTCAGATTTTTGTCTTATTTTCATACTCCCTTTCCTTTCTAAAATCCTAGAACGATTAGTTCAAATGCAACTTAATTCCTTTCTCAACAAAAACAATCTCCTCAACCCATTCCAATCCGGATTCCGGGAAGGACATGGTACGACTACCGCATTAGTAAAAATCACAAATGATATCCGTCATGGAATGGACGATTCGAAAGTTACGGTTGTGGGCCTTCTTGACTTTAGTAACACCTTCAATACTGTGGATTTCGATGTCCTCTTAGGCCTGATGCACTCTCTGAACTTATCTCTTTTAGTCATTAACTGGTTTCATTCTTATCTACATGGTCGCCGGCAGCGAGTGCGCATTGAGAATGATTTTTCTTCTTGGTGCCACACGTCTTCTGGTGTACCACAAGGTGGTGTGCTATCCCCAATGTTATTCGCACTATTTAAAAATTCCATAGCTCTTCAGCTCCGCACTTCCTATCATTTATATGCAGATGATCTGCAAATTTACAATCGCGCAACATTGGATGATCTGCCTAATAGTATTAGCACAATTAACAGTGATTTGTCTCTAATATCTAACTGGAGCAATGCCCATGGACTTTAATCCTGCTAAAACGCAAGCCATAATAATAAGTAGTCGATGGTATATATCTCGAATAGATTGGCAGTCCTTACCACCCATTGTCTTTGATGGTGTCAAAATACACTATGGTGAGAAAGTAAAAAATCTTGGGGTATTCTTTGACATAAATTTATCGTGGATTCCCAATGGATTCCGCAAATTGCCGAAGTAAGTCGAAAGTTATTTGCGTCCGCTGCATCTCTTAGAAGACTCAAAAACTTCTTACCTTTTGCATGTAAAATTTCGCTTGCACAGTCATTACTTCTTCCCATCCTAGATTACGCCGACTCTTGCTACCTCAATATCACGGAGGAGCAATTGGTAAGCTTGAGCGCCTTCAAAACTTTTGTATAAGGTTTATATTTGGACTAGGCAAATATGACCACGTTTTCATCTTCCGTGCACAGCTCAAGTGGCTCACAATCCGACTTCGACGTAACTATCACGTTCTCACTCTCTTATATTCCGTACTTTTTATGCCATCACTCCTCCTTACCTAAAGTAGCGTTTTACGTTTCTCCATCAGGATAATAACCGTCCCACGCGCAGTATGCCTTACGTCTAAACATTCCTATTCATTCGACCGGATTCTACTCCAAATCTTTTACAGTACAAGCTGTCTATCTCTGGAAACCCCTTCCTGTTGAAATTCGGACTGCTAAGACTAAACCAATCTTTAAAAATCGCCTTTATAAATATTACCTGACGATATAATCAGTTCTGTTCAGTGTTACTATATGTATTTATGTAAATATTTTTATGTTTCATATAAGTATGTATTATTTATGATTATTTATATGTATATTTAAGTGCATATATATACCCTGCAAACGCAGCGATTTGGGGTATTTTTATATTGTTTAATTTATTATATTTAGTTTAGTAACTAGTTTTGTCAATAGTTATACCTAGGTATTTAGTTTAACTATAGAATATTTTATTACTGATATTTACGTTATTTATCTTATTTATACTATAAATTTCCTTAGATGATGGATGATTGTACGAGCCAAGCTCGCACATTTCGGCTGCACGCGGCCACATATTATGTAGGTCGCGTGTCAACTGTTTTTACTTTACGTTTTAAATCATAAAATAACATTCAAATGAGACACTATCGAGCGGCGATCGAGAAAGGACCTGTCACAACCAACTCTACAAAGTAATTAATATCGACAATAAACAGTTTCTACGTGACGTGGTGTTGTGTCTCCTTAATATAGTTTAGCTGGACCGTTATAGTTCTGTATCACGTGTTCTATTTTCCAAAATCAATTATAGCCTAAATGTTGCCCAGGCTTCACAGCTATATAACAAAAAAGTTTCATTCGAATCCGTCCAGTATTTCCGGAGATTAGCGTATACAAACATTTAAGACAGACGTTTTTTTTAAATTCTTACTTCATTACTATGCCTCCATCACCCCAATTCTTTTTTATTCAAAAATATTCAATGTACTGACATTTTATTTACTGTTTTATTTTAGTGTAGATTAAGGATATTAAGAACTGCCCAACATCTCACTTGCAGGCAGAGTTTACACGTGAGGTCAGTCATTTTGGAAACCCTGATGGGAAGCAGCTGTGGAGGCAAAGGTTATAAAGATATTCGACCCTTTCGGTACAGTAAGCATAGCGACTCTACCTAAAAATGCAAGCCTTTAAAAGAAATTGTAAAAATGCTGATCATTTGACTATTTTGATTCATTTTTGCACCTTGTCATTGTCACCCACCGTCACGCTAAAAGTGACCGATTTGGGGTCTTACCATTCTAAACAAACAGAGCCCGGGGCCGCAAGACCCGCAAAATGCTCTGTCTATCCCATTAGGGATAAAGACGTAATAGTGAAATCTATCTTCTATCTTCTATACATATATATAAAAGCGAAAATCACTCACTCACTCATTACGAAATATTGAAAACTACTTGGCCCATGAAGATGAAATTTGGCAGTAATGTAGATTGTGACTAGGAGACGCCCGCTAAGAAAGGATTTTTAAAAATTTCATCTCTAAGGGGGAGAAATAGGGGTTGCCAGTTTGTATGAAATCCTATTAGAAACATTTTCGACTTCTACGCGGACGAAGTCGCGGGTTAAAGTTAGGGTACCTATATATGATTTGAAATTACCGTATAAATAATCAGAAAAAATATGAAAGTATACGAGTAGGTGCTTATTACTGGTATTGTATCTGGGTGGCAGCTATAGATTTTGCTTTTCCTACAAGATGTTCTAATGTTTTTCATACTACTACTATATTTTGCAGTGTTTGCAGTTTTCTGTGTTTGTATATTCTAGTAAAGTGTAAGTAAAAATAGTAAACTTAGAAGTAAAAGTGCTGTCGACAGACGGCACACTTTCAGGCAGTCTACATTATTCATATTATTTCGACTGTACAGTAACAGCTTGTATAAAATTAGTAACCAGTACGCACATACTTAAATTTTGTTTAATTAACTAATCAACATTGTGAAAACAGAAAAGTCTAAGCCTTCAAATGAAAATGAGGAAAGCTTTCCCATTCAGAATTGTGGTCACGGCATTGACGACAATCAGAAAGATCAGAAAGAAAGCCGGCGGCGTGATAACGGCGCGATAATCTCTCCGCTGTTGTTTTGACCGTCAATATACAAAATTAATTTTTTTGCTTACGTTGGAAAAATATGGATTGTAAATTTGTTTTACATATCCCAGTTTTAAAAATAACGGGTAATTTTTTTATATGGTATAATAACTCTGCTTTTTTGTTGTAAAAAGAAATAATAAATTTGTTTACTTTCGAAAAAAATAATACATAATTAGGTATGTAGTAGCATTTTTTAAAGATATGGATTGACACAAACTGTGTATTTAACCAGGCAAAAGTAATAGGTATAACTATATGAAACGTGGAAAAAAATTTCAATCAAATGTTGGTGTGGGTCCTCTTGTTGCTCCACTTAGGGCACTCGTCTCATTAGCACCTGGGCGAATAACTCCTGGCCTATTCCACGAAGAGCACCTTACCTATATTCGCAGGTGCTCAGCTACATTTTTGTCCACGAAGAGCATAATTTGTACTAATGATTTTATTATTATTTTATTTTTAAATGTCGCATCGTCTAGTCCAAATTCCACCTATTTCAGTTTGCAGAATTATTTAATGCAATCCAAACTGAACACTTGATTTTCCGCCAAAAACTCCCGGTACTGATAGAGGCATCAATATTAATTAGCAGTCTTATTAGTTACAATAAATATCTTGATGACTATAATAAGTAGTTATTTGCCTACCGGAAATAAATATATTGATACATCCACGCAAAGGATATCCACACTCTGCCAATGGTGAAGATTAACCAAAACAATTTTATTAGAACAGTTATAATTGTAATGGATAAAGATAATTATTTGTGATATAAAAAGAGTTTTCCGAGTTTGGAATTCATTTACAAAAACTGTCCATTAGAAGACATTCGTGTCCGTTTCCCGTGAAATACCGAAATGTTCAAAGTAGCTGTGGCAGACGTTATTTTAAAGGTAAAGATTTTTATTGAACTTTGTTCTCGATTGGGCCATTTATTATTTTGCATTGGTAAAAAAATACTTTATTATTTTATATAATTTTTTTTTATTTAGATTTAAGACGAATTTTTATGCCAACTATTCCGTGTTGCTCTATGCAACTCGCCCAAACCAAATGAACATTACTTTTGAGTTGCGACTCTCAGAAAATTAGTTGCGCTTGAAATTTTTTGTTCTTATAAATTATTTTCTGTCGCCATGTGGCACAAAGAACGACTTTCGTTTGAAATCGAATGAAGCAGAAATTAATTATCCTATCTCATTTTCTGCGACTCACATCTAAAAAAATTATAAGCTCGTTTGACTTCGCCCTTTATGGTCTGCTAATATGCCTCGTCAAGCAAATCCTTTATGATAAGGCAATGTAAACATGTCGATAAACAATGTATTGTATGAAGATGCTGATACGATGATAGTTCGTATAGGTACGTAAATCGGAAGCTGTGTGCAAGGTTCAGAGTAGGGGTTTTTCGTGCACCTTTACATACTTACCTATAAAAATCTCTATGCCTTACAGGCAAGGACTCAAATCATCTTTATTTCATAAGTGTAACTTATGAATAACGTGTAACACAAATATACTGTCTAATATTTGCCGATTTTAAACCTATTACAAAACACTACTGAAAGTGAAGCAGATAATAAACCCATATATTTCAAATATTTTCTCTGCTTTTATAACATCTAAGTACAAAATACATCTATACGATCGACTCGAAAGTAGAATAAATATTTATCCACATCAAGAAGACTGTCATAATGGCTTAAGCGGGGTTACCTGAATTTTTCGTGGTCCAGTGCTGCCCCATAGCTTAATCTAATAACAGAATAGATCATCTATGCTCGTCAAAAAAAAGGAGAAGGGAATGGGCGAGAACCTTCACTATTCTACCTATTCCTTTTTTCCATCTTCACGCCCTCTATAATACTAAATGATGCCTTCGTGTAGTATGGATCTAGGGTTCATTTACCCCTTTACAGTTTTATTTAGTTTAATTTACAAAACAGTAATAAAAACAGTGTTTAAAATACTTTATTCTGATACCGCTGAAGTCCCTGCTCCTACAGTTTAACGGACACAGTGCCGAAGGTCAGAATAACCAAATATGCCACGCTAAACAACTAACAGCTTAATAATGATGTAATGTATGGCAATCAGAATAAAGAACGATCGCAGCCCAAAAAAAATTCCCGGTTACCCCCTTCCTTTGCTCGAATTCTGCGGGAGGAGAAGCAGTGATTCTATAATCTGAATTAGTTTTGTACTAACCTGTCTCCAGCGTAGCTGCTGACGACGCCTCCCTTCTCAGGAACTGATTCCATCTTGAATGATCTTCGACTCTTCCGCCTAACTTCCACTCCTCGGCCCCTGTGCCACAAACCACAATAGGAATATTTAAGGTTTTTAAAACAATTCATGAGACTTGACTGAACCTCTAAACAACTAAGTACGTTATGGGTCGGGTCGAGCCAACCAGCTTATTTTTTTGAGTTCCTTACCAACATGGAAAAAAAAAATTAAGTACAGCCGCTCAGTCCGCTCCATCCACATATAGTTGAAATCCATAGTAAATAAACTTAGCAATAATGTAATCTTTGACTTTTTGCTTGGCGCTTGATAGTACCCAGAAAAGGGTGTTAAGTGCTAACGGGATTCTATAACTGTGATTCCGCTGTCTGTCCATCTAGCACAGGGCTCTATCTGCTAGCTTGCCGCCAACAGTGTTCATGCAGCAGAATACAATTTCATAGTTCAAAAAAAAACTATTAATAATGACATTATTGAAAATGAATTATTATAGAAAATAAAATTATGTATTATAAATATTACACTTCTGACCCTTAATTGCTTATGGCCAATGAAATTTGTGAAAAGAATAATACGATATTTCTAATGAAATGATGGCAAATACAAATATGGCACATAATATTATTGCATTTTAAACATTAGTAAACCCTTTAAAATTGTCCTGCCTGGGTCTTGGATGTTTATCTATATATGTATTTGTTATAAAATATAGTACCGTTGAATTAGTCTTCCATAACACAAGTCACGAACTTATTTTGGAACTAGCTCAATCAGTGTAATTTGTCCCTACACGAGTATATGCCTAGGCTTCTTAAAAAATAAATATATTGATGCTATTAACAAATAGAATGGAACCCTAAGTGTGCGTGTCAAACTCGGACTTGACCTGTTTTTGTTATGATGAAAGATTGTCTTTATTTTATTATATGTCAAAATGCATAACTATGTACTTATACAGTATGTTCGGACATGAGCTAGCGATAATTTAAAGACATGCTGTCGTCGTTAATACGAACAACTTTTACGAAGGGAAAATTGCGAAATCGCGAAAAAAAAAAACGACGGGTTGCACGTTACTCCGAGAGGGCCGGCAGAAGTGAAAACTTGAATATTTAACGATGTGCATTTTTGATATTTTGGAATGGTTAGGGAATAATTTTGCACGAATTGATTTAATTATCAGTATAAAAGTACTACGAGTATCATTTGTGTGGTAGAATACAATATTTATTTATTGCGCTATCGTACACAAACATGACAATGTACGAGTATATTCGCCGCGCCGTAGAAAGAGAGGGGGATACTTCCTCTCCTATGCCGCGCCGGCGGTTTACTCTCCATCCGTCTTACGAATTTTCAATCAGGGTAACGTGTCCTGACGCCTGACGCGGGTTTATCATTTTTTACCCATTACAAAAAAAAGTGTACAACGCCGCTAAAGAAGTTTTCACTTTAAACATTTGTTGCTCCATGCATTTTTATGCGATAGGTATGTAATTACTATGGAGCAGCGATTTTTTATTCGCGATTTTCTAATTTTTGCCTTAGTAAAAGTTGTTCGTATAGCTATAGATGACGACAGGATATCCTTAAATTATCGCTAGTTCATGTCCGAACACACTGTATGTTTTAAATCGGCTTATTTTAATAGATAAAGATTAATTCGCACGAAATCTTTGTAAAAATTTTAGAGCGGCCTTGGGACTTGGGAATGGGACGAGCCGCTTTGGCTACTCTAGCTAGCCGCCGCTACTCGAATCATCTGTCAACAACTCTGTCGACCGCGCTCGTCTTCTTGCTGCTGCCGAATGGGAGTATGGTTTGTGGTTACGTGCACTACCATCTTTTAATTTAGGGACATTTTTAGATAATAATAATAATACGGCATAATACCGTCGACCGGCTGGGCCACCACGGACTATCTTGTCCCAGGAGCGCGGGCCGCCACCATTCTCTTGTCACCATTCAGATGCCAGCAGTTTTAGAACCAATTGGTTTGGCGCGGAATGATGGCAGGAGACCGGATGGAGTGACCCTTGTGCCCTGGAGGTTGGGGAAACCTCTAGTGCGGGACACCATATGTGTCGACACTCTGGCGCCTTCCCATATTTATGGTACAAGTGGGAAGGCTGGCATGGCTGCTGCTAACGCTGAACTCCTTTGACATACTTGAGCCGTTCGGAGAGAGGCATACATATTTGAGCCGTTCAGTGTTGAAACTTTGGGTCGTGGGGGGCCTTACGCACATAGTTTATTTAATTTTATAGGTAAAAGGCTGGTCGAGGTATCAGATGGTAATTAAAGAATAAGTATTGCCATACAAAGTGGCAATGCTGCCAGCCTTCTGGGCACTCTTTCGCAGGGGAAAGATTTAAGGGACATTTTTTATTTATGACAGCATATCTTTTCAAGTAATTTATTTTTAGTATTTAAGTTTATTTTAGTTAGTTTTAACTGTACACAATACTGAAATTATATATTAATTTAAAAAAAATTACTTTCAAAAGAAAATCGCATGATTATGAATTTATTTACCTAGCTATTCACATATCTATACATGTATACTTGGCCGTGAACTTCTACTTTTATGAAAGACAGTTAAAAGATAAATTAAAGAAGAAGATTCTACGTTATATATTTCTGTATATCGGTACCTACTATATACATCATCGTACTACTGAGTTGTCTATGTAGTCTAGGAATACCTACCTATAAAACCAATACTGTTTTGAAATCTTACGATTACGATACTTCAATATTTTGTGTACAAATACACTCTCTACACTATATATATTGGTATTGTGCTAAAAAAGATCTACATTCTTCGACTGCCGTCGATTGCTTTCGGAATCGTCGACTGCCTTGACCAAAATCGAATAATATAGACTAGATTTTGTAATAGATATGCATCAACTATCTACATGTGAACATCTCTCTCTTATGTTACGAATAATTATGACATAACACGCGCATTTCGTTTCTATTTATAGATTAAAGAAGAACCATTGTGCATATCTCGAATCTATATTTAGTTGACAAATTACGGGCAGGATGTGGCTCCCTCTGACCTGGTTGCGAACAGGACACGCGTATTACAAATTACAATCATCCATCATCCAATCACATCGCAATGTCGTAAGGCTTAGTTAACAAGATTTGCAACAAGTACCTACCTTTATTTTTGAAAACAACTTGTAGCCTGCCCCGGGTTCCACATACCTATGTACATTAAAGAAACGCCTACTTATGTCAACCGACCTAATGTTTGTGATTAGTCGTCTCTTATACGACATCCGCCGGAAGAGATTGAATGGTCCTCTGGTAGACCGAAAACGACCAAAAGTGATCATCAACATACATATTTATAAACTAAGCTTTTGTCATTAGAGTATTTTTTCTTGTCTCCAAAAGTTATATTCTCAAAAATTTATGAATAGTTTTAGACATGTTTACTGATAGCTAAAATAACTGATTGGAGGTGGGAGTTTTACCCTGTATCGACATGATAAAAGTCCCACCTCCAATTACTTATATTTTAGTTATTTTGTAACGAACACAAATATGATAAGAACATTGATAATAAGAGTTCAGAAAAGTCTATTTCACATAACAGCACATGCGTTCTAATTTCGCCAAAGAGATACACATAGAAATTCACCAAGCCATAGAACTAGATTTTTTCTTAAGATCTATGGGCCCAGCCGCCTACCCTGTGTAGTTTACACTTAGGTCAGGGTTTTACTCGATCAACACTTATTTTAGAAAAAAAATAAGCACAACTAATAAATGAACAAACCACTGAAATCATACGTTTGTATTAAACTTAAAACTTTTCGAAATAAAATCCGTACTGCCAACATAAGAAAAACGTTTTTTTATTATAAGATTAAGAATATAATTTTTTTTCTTGTTTGGCTTGGCTATTAAACTTCGTTGAAGCTTATTTTGCCAGTGTCCTGTTAACCAATGGCGCAGGCGCCAATCTTCTCATCCAATTAAAAGTTTCAAGTGGGGAAAATAGGTTTTACAACTTTCGAGTATGGATAGGAATGGGAATAAGGACTAGGCGGTATTGAGAAAACTAGGGCAATATATACTTAAATTGTTATAAAGATGGATAGGTAATTAAATTGATATAGTTAAAATAAAATATCATGAAATAAGAGAAAAGAAACAAGAGCTTTAGTATACTTGGAGTCAATAAAGGAAAGGATAGTATAGGAGTCACAGGGAAGAGAAGCACGGAATTCTTTAAGGAATTCATAAAGTGGCTTAGAGTCATACTTCGTACATCTGAATAAAAGGTGATCAACGTCGCCTTTTTCGCCTAAAGAACAATCACATGTGGCTGAATCAAAGACACCGATTCGGCGTAAGTGACTGGGAACACAGCAACGGCCAAATCTTAGTCTAGATATGGTAGATGTCACCTTTTTGCTAAAATGAAATTTAGAAAAACCAGGGCTTTAAACAAAGTTCAATATGTAAACGTCGATAGCGCTCCCCTTTAAACAAACTAGATTTTTCCCAATCAGAGTACCACTCTTTTAATAGATTTTCACGGGGTAATTCTAAAAGGTCTTGGGTATATACTCTATTATTTTTAGTACAACCCTGCACTTTTGCTAATGCCGCCAGCTCATCTACAAACTCATTACCTTTAATGCCTGAGTGACCAGGTATCCACGCTAAAGTGACGAACAAATTTAAATCATGGCATTCCTTTAGTTTATATTTAATCTCAAGTGAAAGAGGACAAATTGATTTCTTCTTAAATGGGTTTGATAAAAGAGATTGGAGCAAGCTTAAAGAGTCAGAAAATATATAAGACTTCTGAATTTTGTTTAAAATAATATATTTAATACATTCGAGAATAGCCATTCCTTCTCCCACAAAGTTTGAGCACAAATGTGAATATTTATAAAGATGGAATTGACCTGTTGAGTGTCTTAAAAAGGCTGCTCTAACACTATGATCACTAATGGTTAAAGATTTAGAAGCATCAGTATAAAATATTTCAGAGTTGGGTTCCAGATGATTAATAAAAGAGTTAAGTTTAAGTTTGCACTGCCTGATCCTTTCTGTATGTCGAGGGACAGCTTGACATCCGGTTTAAATATCACAATTGCATAGTCAAATGAGAAAATAGGATGACAATCATATTTGTGTACAGAGCAATTAAGGTCTTCAAATCTTCTGTGACTAGCAACCAAATGAGGAATTTCCTTTTTACGCCAGTAAGTGTTTTGCCTATGCATGACTTCACTAAGAACTCGAAGTTTTAAATTTAATGGGTGGTTTTGATATTCTTGAATTTTATATATAAACCTATCAGAAAGATATTGTCTACGAAGCCATAAAGGAGGTTCCGAGCATTCTATTTGTAGGGCATTTGTTGGTGTACTCTTCATTGCACCAATGACTATTCTGAGGCTTTTGTATTGCAATAAATCTAATTTATGAAAAGCTTGTTTTTGTTCTAGACAAACAGTTATAGACCCAAAGTCAAATAAACTTCTGACTAATGCATTGTACATTAATCTAAGAATACTAGGATGTGATCCCCACCAAACTCCACTTACCGCTCTAATAATATTAATGTTCTTTTCACATTTTGCAATGACATTCATACCGGAGTCAAAAATACGCCCAAGAAACTTCGCATCTTTAGAAACCGGTATATTTCATCCTAGACCGAAACGTTCACAGTCGGAATTACCCTTTTACGCGAGAATACGACTATTACACTTTTGGATTAAGAAAATGAAAGATTATTTTCGGTGAGCCATGTAGATAAATTATTTAGCGAAACATTAAGATTATCTGTTGCTTTCTGAACATCCAAGTTAGAAGAGTAAATTAAGATATCATCTGCATATTGTAGAATAGAACATGAAGGATCAACGCTCAAATTAAGGTCATAAGTATAAATATTATATGAAAGAGGACTGAGAACCGACCCCTGAGGGACACCCTTTCATATGGTCCTCTTTTCTTCCTCAAAACCAGGAATATGAACAGAAATTGTTCGACCTGAGTATAAATTAAATATATAATCAGCATATTTTCTTAGTATTCCTATTCTTTGCATAATTTCGCTTAACAATAATAAGTCGACATTATCATAAGCAGCATGAATATCTAGAAAGGCCGCTACAACCGATTCTGACTTAGAAAAAGATAGAATAATATCTGTGGTAAGTATAGCATGACTATCAGATACACTTTCGCCTTTGCGGAACCCAAATTGAGAAGAAGACAAAAGTTTATTATGCTCTAAATACCATTCAATTCTCTGTTTAATTAAATGTTCTGATATTTTGACTAGAACGGATGATAGAGCAACAGGCCTAAACGATAGGGGGTCATTAGCATCTTTATTAGGTTTCAAAATTGGAATTATTATCTGATGCTTCCATGTAGAGGGAATGATACCCGTATCCACTATTGAATTTATTAAAGTTAGTAAATATGTCAAAGTGCCTGGTTCGAATTAATTTTAAAGAATAAGGAATACCGTCAGAACCAGGAGTAGAATCAGATAATCTACTCAATACTAATTGGAGCTCTGATAAAGAAAAAGGAGATATTAAACTATTATTATAATTGTCAGACAGAGAATAAAAATATGGTAATTGACTAAAATTGGGAACAGTACAAGGAGCAAGATTGTTCAAAAAGGGACGAACCCAATCTACAGATGTTGAATTTCTAGTGGGGGATACAGTGGAAGCTCTAAACCTTCGTATATTTTTCCAAATTAAAGAAGATGGTGTATCTGGGGATAGATTTGAACAAAAACGTTTCCATCCTTCTTTTTTCTTTTTACGTAGAAGTCTCTTAGTAGCTGCTTCGGTATTTTTATATTGTAAATAGCTGTTCAAGTCCATAAAGTTTTTATTGCATTTCTCTGCTTCATTTCTTTTCATGATAGCTTCTGTGCACTCTTTGTCCCACCATGGAGGAGAAGATATTTTCGTTCTAGCAACATTTTTTTTAGGAATGTGTTTATCTGCAGCTGTCAAATATGTTGTGATGAGGTTATCATACGCATTGTTTATGTTTTTAGGATCTGTAAAAGGATCTGGAAGACTAGGAAAAGATTCTATATTCTCCTCCACAGCTTGGCTAAAGGTTAAAAATCACAGTTGTTTAACATATATTTAAAAAGTGGGGGTAATGGGGTGAAAGATCCAGACGATACGGTCATGACAAAAGTATATGGTAGTGATCACTGCCGTGGGTCAACGGTAAACATTCCCAGTTAAAAGGGATGACAAATTGGGTGAGCAGAGGGATACGTCAACATACTTAGTGCTTGCTCTGGTATGGGGCGCCGTGTCGGAGAGCCATCATTTAATACACATAAGTTGTGTTCATTTATAATGTCCATGAACCCATTTCCTATGCCATCGTCGTTAGGGGCACCCCATAGGGAATGGTGAGCATTAAAATCTCCTAGTACTACTATTGGCGTAGGAAGGGAATCAATAATGTTATTTAATATGGGAAGAACAGAAAAATCTTTTTCAGAAATATAAATACATAGATATGATACCTCACCTACTCGGGCGGCTACTGCTTGTAAAGTATTGGAATTGAAAGAAGGAATAGGCAAAGAAGAGAAAGTGTGATTCTGGCGTATTAAAAGGGCAGCACCACCATAACCATCAGTTCTGTCATGGCGAAGGATATTGAAACCAGGGATGTGGAAGTTACTATTTGAAGGTAGCCAAGTCTCGGATATAGCTAGTAGAAATAAATTACGTGTGTTAATTAAATTGATTATTTCATGTTTTTTGAAACTATACTTTTACAATACCACTGAAGGACTTGATCCATGTTTAAAAATATAAAAAATTGCAACTGATATTTGGTTAATAAGTGGGAGAGCAACGTGTTCAGGTAAATTGGAGTTAACAATTACATTTATCAGTGTTGATAACAACTGATTAATGTCATCTAAAGAGGGTAATGCATCCTTGCTGCATTGCTTAAGTGCAGATCCTGTAGCGCTTTGACTGTTGTCAAAACTAATAGAGCGAATTAGTGAGCCATGATCTCGTTTATAGAGAACAGGAGCTGGCTTATTCTTTTGAACAACAGTTTTTTTGTAAGATTGGTGGTTTGAGCTACTATAATTATTAATATGGGAGGGAGATGGTGGTGCTGATGTGGAAACAACTTGTGAGTAAGATTTGCTTCCTATAGGATATAATTGGGATGCTTCTTGGTAAGAGATAGGGTTCTGCGACATATGTTTTTTAATATTTACATGTCTAGTAAACTCAGGGCATGACTTGTTTGTTGCCATGTGGTGTCCGGCACAATTGGCACAATTAAAATCAGTGACTGTACAAGCAAACCCACTGTGTTCTCCACTGCATTTGTTGCATCTTGGTTTGTTCCTACATTGGGCACCGGTGTGACCAAAGCGACAACAATTAAAACATTGTATAGTTGGGTAAATATATTGTTCTACTGGGATACTAGAGAAGAAAGAAAAAACTCTTGGGGGAAGGGCCTGCCCATCAAAGGTTAATACTACAGATTGAGTAAGAGTCCAGGAAACTGTATCTGCATTAACAGATCTTCTGCTCAATCTACGGGTTTTAATAATTTGGCCATAACCTTCAGGGATTTAAAGGTTTTCTAGGATATCTTCATTTGTCCACTCTACAGGGATACCTTTTATCAACCCCATTTTGCAAATATTGTATGTTGGGATGACTACTCTATATGATTAGTTATTACTCATTAGATTTAAAAAATTGTTGGCATCAGTATGTGATTTGAAAGAAACTGATAGCCCATTACGCCCTACTCTTTTGATTCTATGCTGAACAATGGTTCCCATTTTGTTTTTCATCAAAAAATTGCCAAATTTTAGGGGGTGTACCGAGATATTTGAGTTAGGCTCAGACATAAAGGTGACATGTACCATATATGGACCAGAGTCTTTTTCATTATATAATTTTCTATATATAGATGATTCTTGGGACAATATAGGGGTTATTGGAGCAGGCTCTGTAGGAGGCTCTATAGACATTATATTTTTTTTTGAACAGGATTCTACAGACTTTCAACAAATATTGAAATTTTCCACTAATACCTGATGAAAGGGCCGCAGAGATTGCCTATCAATTTTGTTTTTAAATGGAGTATTTACCAATTTCTTTTTCTTATTGTTATTATTTTTATTTTTTACACTAACAAATTCAGCCACATCTGTTAAATCAAATTTATCACAAAAAAACACCGGTTGACTGAATTTGGTATTGGTAGTATCATCATGAGTATCAATATCAGGATCGGGAGGATCCGTCTCCGGCTCCAAATCCATCGTAAAAGTACTTACCACTACTTATAAAATATAGATCTACTTACAATCTAGTATATACACTACAATATTTACAAAATTTATATAGAAATATACCATATTAAATTAAAAAGGATAAGAGAAAAAATTTTTAGACCGCCCTTTTGAAAAGCCCGCCAAAAAGTCCTAAGAATTTAATAGTCACTAGGAAGTAAACGTCAATTAAAAAAAGGATTAATACATATAATTATAACCAATATACTATACGTATGTATCTAGTGTACATTTGAATATTTTTCATTGTTTATTATTGTATTTTATTAATATTTAATTATTAATAATTAATTATACAATAATTTTAATTATTGTATTTTTTTCGAAGACTATATTTAATAGTCGTAGAAAAAAAAAAGAGGGCGACGACAGGGTTAGAAAAGTATAATTGTAATAAGTCCGTCTTTTAGATTATCCAAAAATAATGGATACATATTTTTCAGTTTGCTAAAAAAGTAAAAAGACTAAGATAAGCATCGAAGCTTGCGACGTCACCTCTATATAAAAATCGTACGTAGCCGTGACGTTATGCAAGATTTCAATGCGCTGTATCTTTGTAATCTTTGTTTCTTAGAGAAAAGAAAAAATACGAGTACAATATTTTTTTATAATATTACCGATGGGCTAAAAGTATTATTCCATTCGATACCTATTGCATCAATGTCACGGAAAATTATTTTTCTACTAATATTAAATAGAGTCGTTAAAAAGAATTGTATGCAACATTGAATAAGTACGTCGAAAAATGCTCGACAGCGTGTCCTTACGATGCTTGCCAAGACTCGCATTGTACGTAACCTGCGACACTCGCATAAAAGTACTATTTCCTTAAGGGGATACTTAAATTTTTCGGGGTCCAGTGCTGCCACCATTTGAAATAAATCATTTGATGGGAAACGGCGACTTCATCAAAAATTTTATCTTGACCAGGGTCTAGATTACCCTTCAAACTATTTTATGAACTATTGTTTACAGTTTAATTTGCTAACGTGAAGCTTTTCTACGCACAATTGCGATAAACGGCCACTTTTAGCGTATGTGTGCAGAAAAGCATCACGTTCTCACTTTAAACTGTAAACAATAGTTCATAAAATAGTTTGAAGGGTTATCTAGTGCCTGGTCAAGACTAAATTTAAAATGATGTCTCCGTTTCTTATAAAATGATTTATTTCAAATGGGGGCAGCATTGGAACCCGGAAAATTCATGTATCCCCTTAATACGAAGTAGCTCTATATTTATTAATATAGGTTGTACAATGGAACTACTGTGTGGGCATGGTGTTATTGTATTTTTAGAACAAACCGTTTCAGACTGCTTGGTGGATAGTCGAAAAAAAGTATGAGGTTTTTCCATCACTTTTTTCCGTTACGAATTAAAGTGAAAAGTAAATTTACAACTTTTTTATTATCTCGTCGATAGCTCAATTGAGAGAGCGTATGCCTGAGATGGTCGACGATCCCCGTTCAAAGCCTGCACATGACGACCTCTGTGGCGTAGTGGTCACCACGCCAGTCCGCTACCCACAGGTCCCGTGTTCGATCCCCAGTCCAGGCAAGTTGGAAACTAACCTTTTTCAAATTGTCCTGGGTCTTGGATGTTGAGTTAGTACCCCATAACACAAGTCTCGACCTTACTTTGATGCTAGCTCAATCAGTGTACATATATTTATTTATTTGCATGCCAATATTCTTTTTTTTTCATTTTATCGTTTAATTTATGTATCTCCTTTATATTCACGGGTCTTTTCACCCGGTTTTTTGGGAGGCTTGCGTGGGGATACAAATCCAACACATAAAGGCCCTTTGGAGAAGTTGATGTAATGTGGCGCTCCCGCCAAAACCCATTCTTGAATATACTTATGTTAATTATTATTATTATGAATAAAAAAATGTAACATTTTTCTGTCACGAATTAATAATTTACTTTGAATGTGATTTCGTTCCAACCGAATGTTCCACGGCACTCACGTTGTTTTTTTTTCTGTGTAAATGGCTAATACTGCACTAATTATAGAAATTATAAATATATTTGAGATCCTCATAACGAGCCCTTTCATTTGATATATAACATAGTAAGACATGCAATTTTTTTTTTTTAATTTGCCCTCGGAAATTACCCGTTTTAAAAATAGAATTACTTTGCACATTGTTTTTTTTCTGTGTAAATGGCTAATACTGCACAAATTATAGAAATTACTACGTAGCATAAAGTACTAGTGTCCCGGGTCCCGGGTTCGATCGTCGGTCAGTGCAAGTTGGAAAATGGCCTTTTACATATTGTCCTAGGTCTTGGATGTTTATCTATATATGTATTTTTATAAAATATGGTATCGTTGAGTTAGTATCCCATTACACAAGTTTCGAACTTACTTTGGGACTAGCTCAATCAGTGTTATTGGTCCAAATATATATTTATTTATCTTAGCTATAAAATTACATATTAACAAATAAAAAGATACAAATAACAAATAAAATAACAAAAAACAAATAGAATAATTTACATATTAACAAATAAAAACAAAAATTAAATACCTACTATAATTTATAATAATTATTATTTGTTAATATACATTTATAAAATTACTCATATAATTTACACAAAACTTATTGACGCATAAAAGTGCCTACAAAGACCTTCTTACTGAATAAACATTTAATTCCTTGATTGATTACCCACTTGACTTATTATATACTTATCTAACAGTTTTTGTCATATTATGCAAATACCTAAATACATATAAATCGAACAGAACAATCGAGTTTTTTGCTTAGGTACTTATTTAGGTGTTCGGAATAGCAAAGGTTTTCGTTGACGTGCCTGTCCATGTCGTTTTAATCTATACTATAATAAAAGAGTAAAAAAAATGTGTCTGTACATCGAAAATTTTTCAAAAAAAAAAATTGGGGCGATGGAGATATAGTAATAGAGTAAGAATATAAAAAAAAATGTCTGTCTGTTTGTCTGTTTGTCTGTTTGTCTGTTTGTACACGCTAATCTCCGGAAATACTGGACGGATTCGAATGAAACTTTTTTTGTTATATAGCTGTGATGCCTGGGCAACATATAGGCTATAATTGATTTTGGAAAATGGAACACATGATGCAGAACTATAATGGTCCAGCTAAACTATAAGAAATATTAAAATGCCGCCTTAGCAAAAGTTGTTAAGTCTGATGAGAACTTTTTGTTGAGTTATAATACAACTGGCCAAGCGCGAGTCGGACGCGCGCGAAGTGTTCCGTACCATAATCTATGAAAAATCACGTTTGTAGTATGGGAGCCCCCCATCAATACTTATTTTATTCGATTTTTAGGGTTCCATAGGGTAGGGTAGAAACGGGACCCTATTACTTAGACCGTCCGACTGTTTGTCTGTCTGTCACCAGGCTGTATCTCATGAACCATTATAGCTAGACAGTTGAAATTTTTATAGATGATGTTTTTTGTTGCCGCTGAACAAAAACATACTAAATCTATACTATAATAAAAGAGTAAAAAAAATGTGTATGTATATTGAAAATTTTTTTCAAAAAAAAAGTTGTTTCGTCCGAAGAATAACTTATAAGTTCAGTATTTGCGGACCTTCAGAGCATAACACACCAGAAAATTCTTGGTTATGTGAACGCGCCATATTGACACCAAAAAATTAAAAATCAATTAATTAAGAACTTATGACGCAAATTATTGTTAACTAGCTTTTGCCCGCGGCTTCGCTCGCGTAGGGGTGTAATTTATCAAAATCCTTTCTTAGGGGATGCCTACGTCATAGTAGCTTTATGCATGCAAAGTCTCAGCCCGATCGGTTTAAAATTGACAAAGTTTCATACAAACTTTCATCCCCTATTTTATCCCCTTGGGGGTAGAATTGATCAAAATCCTTTCTTAGCGGATGCCTACGTCATAACATCTACCTGCATGCTAAATTTCAGCCCGATCCGTCCAGTGGTTTGGGCTGTGCGTTGATAGATCAATCAGTCAGTCACCTTTGAGTTACGAGTATATATATTTCGATTTCTTGGATAGTGTTGTTGACGACGCCACCAATTATCCAGTTGAGTTTCTTAATTCACTTGTAGCAAATGGACTCTCGGCTCACAAAATAAGTCTTACTGTCGGAGGGCCAATAATGCTGATGCGAAATTTGACTCCGCCGAAACTGTGTAACGGAACCCAACTTAGTGTCTCAGCACTGTATGCCGAAGTTCAGCGGCTGAATTTCAGCCAATGCATGCCTGCAATGTTATTTGCATTACTAGCAACACATAATGCCGAACTTCCGATGCTTTTGCCTGAATCGGACCCGTACCCGTACCCGTACCCGTACCCGTACCCGTACCCGTACCCGTACCCGTACCCGTGCCCGTGCCCGTGCCCGTGCCCGTGCCCGTACCCGTACCCGTACCCGTACCCGTACCCCTACCCGTACCTGCACCCGTACCCGTACCCATACCCGTACCCGTACCCGTTCCGCTCCCGCTCCCGCTCCCACTTCCGCTCCCTCTCCCGCCGCCGCCGCCGCCACCGCCGCCACCTACGCCGCCGCCGCCGCCGCCGCCGACGCCTCCGCCGCCGCTGACGCCTCCGCCGCCGCCGCCGCCGCCGCCGCTGCCGCCGCCGCCGCCGCCACCGCTCCCGCCGCCGCCGACGCCTCCGCCGCCGCCGCTGCCACCGCCGCTGCTGCCGCCGCTGCCGCTTCCGCTTCCGCTCCCGCTTCCGCTTCCGCTCCCGTTCCCTCTTCCACTTCCGTTCCCTCTTCCGCTCCCGTTTCCCTTCGCCGCAGACGCGCCAAAGACGGAAGATTAAATTCTCATATCGGCACATCACTACTGTCCAGCGTTTCCACCGAACTTCAGCTTATTTAGTGTGTCATCCCCACCGAACTTTAGACACTGAACTTTAGCCGCTAAACTTCGGCATAGTCTGCTGAGACACTTAAAGTTTACTGTGAGTGGTGCTAGTGAAACTGTATTAATTTATTCCGCGTATGCCACTCATCCCCAACAATTTTCCTTTTGAAAATACACAGTTCCTTAAGTTTACTTGCTTTGCTATGAAAATAAGTCACAGTTTCAGAGGCTTAAAGCTGCTGATGTCGATCTAAGGACTGGTTTTTCGCATGGCCAACTTAATGTGACTTTCTCTAGGGTTAGTAGCACTTCAGCTCTTTTCATATTGGCTCCCGAAGGAAAGAATTAAAATAATATTGACTTTTAACTCCTATTACAAGTACTTTCTCCCTCTGTCTCTCTCTCTCTCTCTCTCTCTCTCTCATTAGTTTTTATTTTTATTAATACGCCGGAGTCATAAAGTCCACGCGAACGAAGTCGCGGGCATCAGCTAGTAAATAAATAAATATGGACAAATAACACTGATTGAGCTAGCCCCGAAGTAAGTTCGAGACTTGTGTTATGGGATACTAACTCAACGATACTATATTTTATAACAAATTCATATATAGATAAACATCCAAGACCCAGGACAGTTTGAAAAAGGCCATTTTGTAACTTGCCATGACCGGGGATCGAACCCGGGACCTCTGGGTGGCGGACTAGCATGGTGACCACTGCACCACTGAGGTCGTCAAATGAATAATAGCTAAATTAGATGTCTGTATTTTGTTATAGACACTAGTACTTTATGCTACGTAGTAATTTCTATAATTTGTGCAGTATTAGCCATTTACACAGAAAAAAAAAACAATGTGCAAAGTAATTCTATTTTTAAAATGACCCGTTTTAAAAGTTTTCCTAGGGCAAATTAAAAAAAAAAATTTGCATATCTTACTATGTTATATATCAAATGAAAGGGCTCGTTATGAGGATCTCAAATATATTTTTGTTATTATGTAAAATAAATGGTTATGATTTTATTCATGAAAGAATACGAAAATTGGCCATTCCTCCTCCCTGATCTCCAAAACTACTTAGCCTAAAATTTAAAAAGAAAGGAAGTATAGGACATTGCTTGTAGATTACAGGAAAAATAATATAAGAATTCTATCAATTCTTATATTATTTTTCCTGTAATGATACGTTCACTTACGAAAAATCTTTGGCATTGTACGGAACCCTCTTCACGCGAGTTCAACTCGCACTTGGTCGGTTTTTTCATATGTTTCAATTGTGAATGGAAAGCCCTACTATGTATCGTTGAAGTGTTAACTTATATTAGTCCACTAGGACTATAAGGGCCTCTTCTAATAAATGGAGAATTAGCCCATAATCACTACGCTGAACACACGGGTGGCTGATTTCAGTTATCAGAGGTTATAATTACTCTCTTAAACAAGACTTCATTATCACATCGGCTTAATAAATCTGTTGAAATAGAACTAATGCATTTTTGTCGAACTTACATAAGTATATAATATCAAATCGCCCAATCAGATGTAATTGGATGAAATAGTTTACAAAAGCAAACAACGTATGTAGGTATATAAATACCTATACCGAAGCAACGAAAAACATGAAATCTTCTAAAAATAGTATAGGCGTACAAGTATCTTTTTCTTATTGTGTCAACGATTACTAGACTTTTTTGAAATAATATCTGGTCACCTCTATAGCATTGGCGGAAGCGGAATATATGTTTGTTACCTCGGACATGATAGAAGCCTGAGCACAGTTCTTTGAGAGAAACCGCACATTCGCACTGTTAACAACGAGAGTATGTTACATACCAGACTTATCTAGTATGTAACATACTCCCGTTAGTCTCCCCAAGGTACCTAGGTGTGCCATGGGGAGACTTTTAACATACTCCCATTATCCCCCAAAACAGCTAGATTCCATTTTGCACAATCTAAGCTGACCAATCCTGTTGCTACGATAGTTGACCCAAATAAGTATCCTAGAGGTAGTGTATACTTCTGCTAAACCAAAGGAAACTGTTAATTTAAATACCAAAAAATGTCGTGATTCTAGCACACATATCTAGGCAAATCTGCATTTAAATTAATGTTCTTTCTAATTTATATGCAAACATACTTTCCAAATATTAAACAACCTGCGAAATAAAATACAGTTTCGAAAGAATCTGCTAAATACTAAATAAGTTTTGAAATTCTAGTAATTACTTATATGGCATTGGTTTTCAGCAAACATCAGACGTAGGTAGCAACCTATATAGAGAAACCGCTAGCATACGAGTTTTAAATGCTTACCCTTTCAATATCATTGTGAATGTTTGCTGATACGAATATCAATTACACTTTATACAGCACTGCGCTCCATTTCGATCACGATATTTTTTCACAATAAGGAACCACATCGGTGTGTCATAGCGGCTGCCGTAGACGGCAATGTTTTGAGAGCTGCGGCCCGCGGGGTAAAGTTGCCACCGCAGGGATTGCCAATCATGGTTCGTTAACATCAATTGAGTTTTGCTCCTTTTGCTCTTAACGTGTCAATAGGATACAGTTTGCATAACGTGATAAACAAAATCGCATGCTTTCTCTGTCATATTTAACCAAATAGATGAAAACTTTATTTTATGAAAATATCCATGCTTACCACACATGGTAGAGCAGAATTCCGCGTCAGTCACTGTCCATCACATTTGTCTGAGTGATAAATAATTAAATGTATCACTGTGCTGGTTTTGTCTGACACATTTTTCTTTACAATAAATAATATTTCTAGCTAAAGGCTTTCATTACCGATAATATATAACATACATAGTAAATAGATTACAATTAGGTTTTTGACAGTGCTATATTTTCTGCCCTTAAAAACAAAAATATCGACCAATGCAACAAGATGTTAAAACAGGATGTTAAAACAGGATCATGAAATTTGGTGCAAAGGCAAAAATTTGTACGCTTACAACATAAAAATTAAGAAATCTGTTAACTTTCCTCCCCTTACCTTAAAACGGGTGGATAAAAGTTTGTATGTAACTTAGGAACATAAAAATTGGTATTTAGAATAGTGGTAAGATCATCGTTCACCATAATTCGCTACTTACCCTTCAAACCCTTATATAATGGGTTTAAAAATTGGTATTTAAACATTTTTTACAAACAAAAAGTACGCATTCCATCATCTTTCGAAAATTATCCCTCAACACCTTTTATTAAAGGTGTTGAGGGATAATGGCTAATAATTATGCGTTTATAATTATAGGCTAAAATGTCCAGTGTAACTTACAATTAGTTTTGTTACTTACAATTAGTTTTTAAAAAACACATTTTTCGTTCATACTTTTATTGTAATAGGTCTTACTTACTCATCAAGGCAAACGTAATAAGCCCAAAGTCTATGGGGTTGCGTCGTTTTATTACGAGAGTTCCATCAACCACATTCCGTCTCCGTGATCAGACCCTAAACTCTACCATAACGACATTAGTGCTTGTCAAGACAAATCAATGAGGTTATATGTTTTTACAACTGAGGTAACTATTTCTGTCGAATATCTGCCGGTTCCATTATAGCACAGCTCATTAACTCTATAATAATGTATTGCTATACGACTTACATACATGAGTAAGTAAAATTTCAGTTCAATCGGTTAATTTGACTGAAACAAACGTACAATATGTCTTATTAGAAATATAAAAGCTTGTAAAATAACCGGGCCAGTGTAAAAAGTTATCAGATATCAAAACTCCTCAACACGCCCTTACCTTAAACACCCACTAATTCTCATACATATCGTATAGAGATTTGAGTGAAAAACCCTAAACCTAAGCAGTTAACCTTAGTCAAAATGGATGGCTTGGCCGTTTCTTTGGGCCTTCGGGTAATAATTACCGCCTAGTGAATTAATTACTTTCTGTTCATAAGCCCATAGGTAGGAGTGACGTCACTCTCTCTTCGTTATCTTTTGACTACGGTGTAGTATAGAGTAGAGATAGATTCTTTACCAACGTAAATAATCTTTCTCCATACGATATGATGAGAATTAAAAGGTGTTAGGTTAAGCCGTTTAAATAGGAGTAAGGCACTCCATGATATGTGATAACTTTTTTACAGTACTAGCAATATGTATTTACCGCCTTGGCATTACTTTAAATGAATATGGGATCACATATTTAGTAACTTGTATTTTTATTGAAATACTCCAAAGCCCTCCAATTTTTTTCTAAGTTAGCCTAAATAAAGCTTTGGATAAAAAGTTTTTAGTGCATATAGGTATTTTAACAGCAAGCTCATTTCATGATCTATGGTTGAAGTGTCACAAATACCTGTTTATACCTAACTTGTGATTATGGATTATGGAATCACAAGTTTCAAGTATTTATTTATAATAAACTTTTTGAGAATTTTTAAAACCGCGAGTCTAAAGGGCGACTAAGACTAAGGGTGAAAATTATTATAAAAGTTAAGCACTTTTGCAATTTTTATGTGCAAGAACTTAGATAGACACATGGTGAACACGTAGGTAAAATGTGAAAGGTCGTTGTTTCTTCTCCCCATAATTACATAAAGCACATTTGTTACTACTCGCTGCGTATTATAAATTATTTTATATAATCATTGCAGACGTACTTTCTAGTCTCATATTTCTCTCTTTTTAGCCAGACAGAATGCATTCTAATCGTTACTATTTTATAGTATGAATATTTAACTAAGGAGACTGGGCGAATTGCGACTGACGAAATGTACCTAATATCTCTACTCACATTTTTATGAGCACTGATCAGCAGCAGGAACAACAGGAATACCTACTCGCTTTGTTGTGGCCTTTCATCTCAGAGTCGGACTGGCCACACAGTCGAGGTGCTTCTGCAAGCCAGGCCCTAGCCTGAGAGCGGTTCCTTTGCCTTTCCTACCTAGAGTTACAAGTAATTGTCCGGTAGTTACAATAAGAAAAAGAAAAAAAACTTGTATGTTTTATTTTAATAATGATATCCTATCTAATAGATATAGGTACTCTGCAGCCTATATCGCTAGTCTATTGCTGGACTAATCTCCCTTAGCTGCATTTATATCTCCATTAGTCGCCCCTTACGAAACCGCAAAAGGAAAGGGGTGATTATCTATACATATAATAAAATCTTAACCGATCGCTGTCTGTACATGAAAGATAAATAAAAAAAATATTGTTGGGGGCTTTTATTAACGCAATAAAACACAAAATAATGATTTATAGAATTTTTGTCTGTTTATCTGTTTGTCTGTGCGTTTGTGCACGCTCTTACGTAATCTCAGAAATCGCTGCACCAATTCGTTTGCGGTTTTCACTAATGTATTTTGATAAGCTTCACTTAACATTTAGTGTTTGTTTCATCTAAATACGTTCATAACAACTACTTCAACTTTCCTGTGTCAGCCCAACGCTTGGAAAAACTGAAACTACATCACGGAGGCAGTATAACTGTATGTTAATTCGCGAAGACAAAATGAAAATGTCAGTCGTTTGTCAAAAGACTAAATATTGTCTCGGACAATGATACGGTGACCAATCGTCCTGTCGTCAAGCGGACGGAAGGTGAAATGTCTTGTCGGACCATTGTACAGTGAACAATCGTTCGGTACAATGTCACAAGTACTTAGTTGGTTCACGACTAATAATCTGGCCTTAAATACACAAAAGACTAAGTGCGTTAATTTTTCACTATTGAATAAACCCAATACTCACATACCTTTGAGTCTTAATGGCCAAGTTCTAGAATGGGTACCCAACACCAAATTTTTAGGCATAACTGTAGACTGGAACTTAAAATGGGATAAACATATTGAGGCCACTGCCAAGAAACTTAGTTCGGCAGCATATGCTGTGAGGAGGGTCAGACGGTGTACTAACGTTGAAACTGCTAGGCTAGTATACTTTAGTTATTTTCACTGCTTAATGTCATATGGCTTGCTCTTATGGGGTAAAGCGGCTAACATACATGCTATCTCTGTGCTACAAAAGAGAGCAATTCGGTCGATCTACGGACTAAAATCACGCGATTCCTTAATAGAGTTATTTAAATCTATAAATATTCTTACTGTGACATCTCAATTTATTTACGACAATCTTCTATTTGTTAAATCTAAGTTAAATAATTTCAAGAAAAATAGTGGTGTTCACAGTTATAATACGCGCAACAAAAATCAGCTTCATACGCCTAACTTTCGACTTGCTAAAACTAGAAAGTCACTCTAGGTATAACATTATTTAATAAACTTCCCGAAGCGATCGTTAACCTACCAATGGCAAAATTTAAAATGCATGTTAAAAAAGTTTTATTGAATAATGCGTAATCAATGATTATTTAAGAAGAGATAAAAAAGCGTGGATACTTCCTAAACATTTTCCATTACACTCATGAAACATAAAATAGCTGCATTTTCTGTTACCATAATAAGCTTACTGTAAAAACATGTAAATGCTCTGCGATCAATAGGTGACCAACATATAACTAATATTTTCTCTTGACAAGGTCTGCGAGTTCGGGTTTTTCATGCTCACTAAAATGTCCAATCCGGTGGTGGCGTCGCTGGTCGGATCGTTGGATTCCCTCTAATATGGTTGAGTTTAACGATGGCTGATCCGTGCGTCAACTCGTGAACGGGTGCTGCCGGGAGGGACTGGTCAGCTCGGCTTCGCTTTTTTGACTACTTAATATTTTTATCGCCATTTATGTTTGTTAACTCGTTCGCAAGCATTACATGTTAAATGTGTCAACATTGTATTATATTATAAGTATTTAATAATTAAAAGACAATATTAATACTATGACAAAGCCCTTCTGGCGAGTAGGCGACCAATACTGTGAAAATGAGTTTCTTTCGGCGTTTCTTCTCAGCAGTGGTCGTTACGAAGCGCTGGTATCGGTAGCTTTTCTTTAAAAATAAATTAAATTTTAATATACTTTACACGTAACATAAATTATACTTATTGTCGTGTAAAAGTGCCTGTGAAGGTCTAATTACTAAATAAACATTTGAATCTTTGAATCTTGTTTCTTTGTTCTGTCGTCGAACGGACGGAAGGCGAAATGTATTGACGGACAATCGGTCGGCGAGTCATCGAAAGGACAAATGTTATGTCGTTGAATGATAACCCGGAAAAAGGTACGTCGGACTTTTGTTCCACAATCATAAAAAAAGTGATATTAATTAAAAGAATTTAGGTCATTAATTTTCGTTTGTAAAATTTCTATAAAAAATTTGTTCCGTTACATTGGCTAAAACTTGTGTTATAAAATGATGATGGAAAGTTAATATAAAGTTAGTAAAACCTGCCAAGTGCGAGTCGGACTCGCGTACGAAGGGTTCCGTACCATCTTCTATACTCTATATATATAATAAAATCGTAACCGATCGCTGTCTGTACATGGAAGATAAATGAGGAAAAATATTATTGGGGCTTCTATCAACGCAATAGAACACAAAACAATGATTTTTAGAATTTTTTTCTGTTTGTCTGTGCGTTTGTGCACGCTAATCTCACCGCACCGGCTGCACCGATTCGGTTGCTGTTTTTAACTAATGTATTTTGATAAGTTTCACTTAACATTTGGTGTTTGTTTCATTTAAATCCGTTCGTAAATGAAAAAGTTATATCAATTCAAAGAATCACGGCTTACATTTATGTTCGAAAAATTGTATTTAAAGTAACCAATGCAACCGATTGCCTAAACTTTTGTTAATCGTTGTATAAAATGATGATTGAAAGTTTATATAAAACCAGCCAAGTGCGAGTCGGACTCGTGCACAAAGGGTTCCGTGCTATTATCTATAAAAATCATGTTTGTTTTATGGGAGCCCCAATTAAATACTGATTTTATTCTGTTTTAGTATTTGATGTTATGTATAGCGGCAATAGAAATACATCATCTGTGAAAATTTAACTGTCTAGCTATCACAGTTCATGAGATACAGCCTGGTGACAGACAGACGGACAGTAGTCTTAGTAATAGGGTCCGTTTTTACCCTTTGGGTACGAAATCCTAAATATTCACAAATTCGTGGTTTTTGAGTGTTCTTAAAAATTAAGCGGCCACCATGCCAGGTCTGTGAAGCGAGAGTGTCACATGGGCCTGGCAAAAGCGGTAAAGGCGTTGACACAGTAAGTTTTACAGCGGCAATACGTACACCATCTGTGAAAATTTCAACTGTCTAGCTATCACGGTTCATGAGATACAGCCTGGTGACTGACAGGTCTTCGTAATAGGGTCCTGTTTTTACCCTTTGGGTACGGAATCCTAAATATTTACAATTTCTATGGTTTCGGAGTGTTCTTAAAAATTTGTTTCTTTTTTTTTTTGGCTACCGATAGATGATAGCGCTGTTTAAAAATTTTAAATTTAAATGCCCTTCTGGGCATATTAACATTTAATAATGTATATCAGTTCTGACTACTAAAAGTCACCGTCTTATAATAGGTGCACTATGAACCCTATCGGGTATCGCAAACAAAAAGTGGAACGGAAAACGAATTTTAGAGCCTCTGCAGACAGAACTTAGGATCGCAAGACGCCGCCCAACAGCCATTCTTAGCGTAATTGTGGGAGAAAGATCGAAAAACGAATCAAAATAAGTAGTGATAGGATATGTTGCTAGCTGCTGATTTACATTTTCGCCCGTTCACTTTGATCGGCTTTTACGATCTGCGTGGAAAGGGAAGATTTTTTTCACAGCCCTAGACTCCCTGCCTGGCAGGCTCTTCAAATGGAGGCTTAGTGTACGTCAACAAGAAGCAAACATTGATCTTAGAAAACACCAACCTCCTGCCATACTTGAAGCTCTTCGGGGAAGATGTGCCGAGGCACCGCAAGTCAATTACCTGAGAGTACCTTAAGTTTGGCAGATGCTTTAAAGCGTGATGATGGTCGTTAGGATGAAAAAGTCAAAGTCAAAGTAAAAAAAAATTATTCAATGTAGGAAAAATTTATCTCTTAGTGAAGGGAAGGAAGGAAAGGGAATCCAAGTAGTGATGGGCTGCTACTAATGCTCAACATAAATCAAACCCGCCCATTCTCTCGGTCTTTTACAATCAGCGTGGAAAAAGGAGCTGCTGGCACATTCTAAGTTTTGGCCTTTATCCCAGACCAGTATGGAAGATAAATAAAACTATTTAAATTAAATAATGAAATTAATTAATTATTTTTAACTTTATAATTTTAACTTATCAGCATTTGCAACTACGCAACCATTTACTGCGCGTGACCCGACATGCACTTGGCCAGTTTTATTGAAAATACCAAAATCACAGTGCTCATAAACTTAAGTCCTCGCTGACAAAGTCGCGGGCAACAGCTAGTAAATCATATTTTTCTGTGGTGTATAGTCACAAAATATTATCCTAATAATGTTTTGTGACATTAGTACCCCTTCATATTCATCAATCTACTCAAATAGTTACATTAGTATACTTAACAGAACCCTAGCACCATAAGCGTAGCCAGCCATGGGCTCAGGGTGGGGCAGCAATCGAAATAATATGTAACTAGCAAACTACAAGGTCCGCCGCTTACCCCAGTTAATTTTTACATATAAAATGTCGAGTTTGAACTTTCTTACGAATATTAAGTATTGTAGTAAGTACCTAGATAATTTAATTTTTAGGTTTGGTTCGGTAAGTTAAAGGTCTGAGCCAGGGTGGGGCAAGCGCCCCACCGTGCCCCACTGTGGCTACGCCCATGCCTAGCACCCGCGTTTCTTGCTCCTGTCACCCGGGCACTTTACAGGCCTAGCCTGTGGCCTAGCCTAATCCGACCCTGAGCTGTGTCTTACTGTTATTCACCAAGGTTATTTCATCATTATTGTAGTGTAGATCAACTGACTATACTGCGCACATGCTAGTTTGATAGTCGCTTCACTACGAGTCAATGGCGGCAGGCTGAGTAGGCGCTTTGTTTATTTTTACTACTTAGATACAACTATCTACGTTGTATGTAACCTAAGCAAGTAATTAAATTAGTAAATGTACGATTAATACATAAACATTTATTCATTTTATTCCAAGAAGTTTATAAGCTTTTATATGCTCTGAAATATTTACATCCTAAACGAAAGAAACATACATCACGTCTTTATCTCAACTCAAAGCCTTCGTTTAGCGTGATGGTGGAAAATGGAATCAGAATAGCGATGACTTGCTCGCTGCAAAAAGTGTAACTAGGACGTGCGCACAAAAATAAAATCTACAATTTCAAATAATACACGAGCTTTATTTCGGATGGTTATTTATTAATTATTATATTTCTACTTAGTACCTAATTAATATAATTTTATGCCTATGCGTAGCCTGGGCAAACAGGTACCAAGAACACAAAAGTATAAGTATACTTCATCGTCCTTGTAAGGAGTTGATTGATACAGTTGTGATCTGAATACCTAGTTTAATTTGATGTGATATATGTAATATCATATGAATATGGGATGAGATTAGATAAAACATAGAACATATTACATAAATTTACTTCTAACACCTATCAAATAATTATGTTTTTTTTTTTAATATTCCAGGCATTATGTTTAACACTCTGTCTAGCGTCGTCTTCAGCCAGTCCAAACGAAGAAACTGCGTCGGAATTCGTAGAACACGTACTGCGAATCCCAAACCCCGACAAGGTCCTAAATTCCGTGCTGGGCATGTTGGAACGGAACCGGCAGCAGACGATGGCGGCGCGGCGACGTCTTTCAGAACTTACCGAAGATGCGGACTGTGATGAATCCTCGGAGGTAAGTACGATGGCTCTAATCAAACGAACATATTTTTTAAATTATGAGTCCCATTAATTTAGTTGCATGATTTACGTTCTTCAGCAATCATTTTCTGACGCTGTGTGTGTGGCACAAACAGACTTCTGCATTAAACCGATTGCAGCTGAAACATGCAACTCATTTTCTGGGCCTTATAAGGCACAGAAAATTAGTTGTATGGTTTAGCAATACACCATAGAGTATACACTACAGAGTACTGCGATGATCCTAAAAATAAAATGAGAACTATATCCATTTGTTTAGGTATTCAAAAGAATGTAAACAATCTTTTTATGGAAATGTACACTTTAAAAATCAATACCTTTGCAATTTACAAATAAATTGTGTAATATATAATTTATAAAATACATAATTTGTAATATGCGAAGGTATTGATTTAAAAAATGTATATTTCAATAAAAATACATGTCAAGATTGTTAACATTCTTTTAAATACCTAAAAAATTGACTTATAGTTATTTTACATAATAATGTTTTAGTTTTAGAATTATTCAGATATTTTATTTTATTTGGAACAAGATGTCCTAAATAGATAAAAGGCTTACACCTGAGGCTGCGTTAAGACGACTAGCGCACGCCACGCGCGTCAACACCCGCGTATAGCCAGCCCGCTTTGAAATTTGCTGCATATAATTTGAGTTCTATCACCTTTAGGAATGTCATTGACTTTCACACATCAATACAACTCAAATTGCATTTACCGAAGTCCACACGCACACGCCAAGCGCACGCCACGCACTCGCCTTGGGCACGTATCGCGCCCGTCCCGCGCTCGTGCGGTGCGGCATGTGCGAGGCAAGTGCGGGTGGTAGGCGAGCATAGCGCGTATGGGGGGTGATCAGCGCAGGTTGTCTAAACACGGCCTAGCAGTGGGTTCATGAAAGCTAATGATGGTAACTGGTGACGATGATTCACACCTTATTGTCCTATGAGTTAGATATTTACATAGAAAAGTGGTTAATCTATCAATCACCAATCTACACTTACTTCAATTCCACAGCATTTAGAAATACGTAGTTACTTAGGTATATAAGTAACTATGTATTTCTAAATGCCGCGGGTTAGGGATGCAACTTACGCAACTACTGGCACCGCCCTAGGAGCTTATTTTTAACCCAAACAAAAGCAGGAGTGTTATATTTAAGTTTGACGTGTCTGTATATCTGTGTGGCTGTGTGTCATTGTAATCGTAGCGCCTAAACTAACGGGCCAATGTTGATGCGGTATTTTTTGTTTGTAAGCTGACTTGAATGAAATGGTTCTTAGCTTTAATTTTATAGAAATTGGTACAACGAAATTCGGGTGAACGGTTGAAAGTCGGGGGATTTTAGTTTGGCTGGCAAATAAACTTGTCATTGGTCGTATAAGGGATGCAAAAACGACGACCCGTTTTCAATGATCGATCAGGAATGCGGGAAATGTTCGCAGATGGCGTAACTGCCACAGTAACGAATTGTGGCTATCACTGGACATTCCTGGGGGAAACCCTGCATGCTTAGATAATAAATTTGATAATACATACCTGATATAATTTGATAAGAGTTACATTGTGTTAATCTTTTGGTGCGTACGCCAAAAAAAAACCTAAGTAGAAAGATTTACGTTACAATCGATTATCATTTATAAATAAATTATTTTATTGTACCATTTCAGATTTTGCCTGAATATACGGAGTCTCTTCAAGCTTCGAGAGAGCGAGACATGAGGAAGTTAGGTGTTCAGGTATGTGGGTACTTACCAATAAATACAATATGTAGTATACAACGTGGAAGGGAAATACCCGTAATAAATAAAAATGAAATTGAAATAACAGTCAAAAAACAAAACAAAGTCGACATTCCCATACAACATGCCTTAGCGGCTGGACACTTGTATGAAAATGCCGATTTTTTTTGTGGTTTGACTGTTGTTTTAATTTCATCATAGTATTGTGATCTTGTATAGCCCGTTGTTTTATTTATTACGGGTATATCCCTTCCAAGTTGTATAAGTATTGTCAAAAAAATTGATACCCATGTGTAACTTTGGAACTCTACTCTGAGCGTAGGTATCCCGACACACACATAGACAAGTATTGCGTTTCTTTCGATGTTTATTGCTTATGTCTTCAAATAAATATATATATCATTTAAATATAAATAAACACTGATGTTCTTTAACACTCATTATAAATGTACAGTCTCCCTTACTGAAAAACTAACCAAATAAAAGGATCATGCTATTGAAATACAGACACAATGGAGAGGAAAATGTCATAATAACAGAGTTATACAAAGATCATTCGACCCTGGTTAGATACACTATGTACCATCCCACTCAAGGCTGTAATCCTGAATAGGTAATACAAGAAAATTCTCGTACCTTTAGGCTTAGGACCGTGCAAATTTGCGAAATTGTCCTTTAAAATGAAAGAGAGCAAATATAGTACCTAAGTAAGACGAGTTGGATCTGTATCCTCCACGCAAGCGTCCCAAAGTACCGGAGTAAAAAGACCCGAGATTCCAAAAGATGATACAAATAATCATAATACATAATAGACAGGGTCATGTTATTGCAATAGACAACAAGTGCAGATGGTGATGATGTGAAAGTGCCTGCAAAAACCTAATAACTGGATAAATACGATTACTTGATTCTTGGGCGATAGTCTGAATCATGTCAATAAGCGAGCAACCTATCACTAGTTTAACTGTCTTTTCCCACCTTTACGCCCACCATCACCCACCCATTAGGAATAAACACGTTATTGTGTCTGTTTGTGCGTAAATTTCGTTTGTATTTTTTTAAGAAGCACTACCCTATCTGCCACACGGAGAGAAAGATTCGAAGGCTAAACACGAACGAGTACGAGTACCGACCAGCTTACTACGAGGAAGTGAGGTGCAGTCCCCCTAGTAGTGACGAGGAGGGTAGTAACGAGGTGAGTAGTTATTTTATGAGTATTATAAAGTCTTTCTTGTCAAGCGGTCTTCACGTGTAATATTATTTTTAAACAAGCTATCGCCTCTTCTTTACACAGGTATTACTTATGTCTCTTACACTTTATTATAACCATTATACCTACTTTTAAACGGAGAAATGCTCGACATGTTACTGAAAACCGTATCACAATCGGCGAAGCAGTTTCAAAGATTGTCGAGGACAGCCGAATATATGTATATGTCAGAATAAAAAGGAGGGAATGGACATAAAAAATTAGATGCTAAGGTCAGCGCTCCACCTTGCGTTGACCCATGAGAAACTGCCTTGCGAAACCTCATCACAACAACACCCTCTGGCCCACACTGAATTGAATACTGTGTCCAACAGGGCTTACTGTTCAGGAAAAGTAGACTATCATTGTAATAAATCGGATTACCAATCCACATCTATTAGAATAATCGTATTTGAATGAGTCATGACCAAGCCCACAGCACACTACACAAACGAGTTGTGCTCAGTACGGCGGTCCGAACAAGACTGAGTTATATTTGAAACATATTTGAAAATCTTATCGATATGCGTAAAACACTTTCTCTTTGCACAAGTAAAACAATACTAAAAGGGAAATTATTTTGAACTCTCCGTCATATACATACATGCCTTGAACTTTGCCCCGAAGTGACACGGTATAGATTACAAAATGAAAAATAATACCCTCGTGTATGGGCTTACAGGATTTGTCTGAACCAGTTTCTTGGCCTCATATCAAAATCTTGTACACAAAATGTTATTATTATGATGGTACGCTTTTCAGCCACGGGTCCATAGGACCCCGTTCTTTTGAGGCGTTTATGGAGCCAAAGCCACCATGCAGAGGCCTTTTAGTACCTTTTTATCTAAAAAGTGAGATGGCTGCATCTAGGTAGGCCTATCCCTTAATGTACCATTGAGATGCCCTAACGAACTGTCATCTAAGGCTGCCGAATATTACTATTTTTTAGTATTGGGACTAACCGCGATTAATATATGTTTTAGACCCTTCTGTCATCGTGGTCGCTAGGAGACTGAGGAACTGCGGTGCATGTATATTAATTGCGGGAAGTCCCTTAATACTAATAACAGTCATTGTGACCGCGAAGGCCTAAAATCGTTTATAACTATTTAGTTTATATACTCGACCTTACAGATCTGCTCCAGCCTGGGATTCTCCTGCGTTCAATGGAATAAAACGATACATTTTACTAGAAGAAAATATACAAGGTGAGCACTTGTAGTTAAAACCATTATAAGATAGGCATCGTTAAATCCTCGTTATAAAACCACCAACTAACTAACTAAATAGGTAGTTCACGGTCGTACGAGGCGACAAAAAAGGACGTACGTGTAATACAAGTACTGCATTCCCAAGGAGCGTAATGTTAGGAAAGTGGCAGGATCCTTGGAATAGAAATGCCGGGAAGAGGAGCCTGAACGAGGCCTATGTCACTCACTCCCCGTTTAGGTATCGAAAATATACCTACTTTATTACTATGCGCGCGGCAATCACATCGAAGGGGAAAATTCAGTTACATGAATCGTTTGTACAGAGTAATAAAGATGTCTAGCTATCTAAACTAAGAGTTGAGGAGTTCTAATGCGAGCTAAATAAAACCATAGCGCTAACCACATTAAGTAGATATTTCTTTGAATTTCTTTTCTGAGTATGACTTCTGTACGTGAGTACTCAGGCTACCATATTTGCAAAGTGTGCAATGCACACGGGCGCCATCCTTTAGGGGCGCCAAAACCAAGGGCCCAAAAAAAATTGGAAAAAAAACAAAAATAATTTTAAAATAAAATTTGAGAAATTAAATAGGATTAGGTATAAGTACACACGAAATTTTATTAGTATATCATCCAGTTACTGTTTATTACTCGTTAACACGTTGTATATGGTATATGTAGACATGAGGCAATACCTATTTCTGTTATTTGTTCCTAAAAAAATGTGATTTTTAGTTATGGGTTATTTTCTAGTAATTATGAACAACGTGTCTGTACCCCATAAGAGTAAATGCTTTAAAATGAGTGTGAACAAGAATTTATTATTATTATTTCATTTTGATATTTAGTCTACAAATAAATATGTCTTTTAAAGTTCGGATCTTTGCTTTATTTCAAGCACCTACCTACCATCAACAAAAAAAAGATAATTCAAAATGCCTTAAGGGGCGCCAAAATCCTTTTTTGCACATAGACGCCAGTAGCCCTTACGGGTTATATGGTTATCTACATTAATTGCATACAAATTGTAGCATATATATTACCTGAACAATAATTACGATTTGATTGACATCTCATTTGTGGAAATTGGATAAGCGGTTTGGATACTACAGTGGAACAGACATAATTATTACATACATACATACATTGCCACTGCTAAAATCAATACCCTTCCATTTGGCTTAGTCGTAGTCGCGTAAAAACTTAAGGTAAAAACGACAAAAAAATCTTCAACAACGCGTGTATTTCTGGTCTTACAACTTCCGAATGCTATTATACCTGTTGGGTGGTATGTCTGTTTGCCTTAGATCTAGAAAATAATACTTGCCAAGTGTGAGTTGGATTTGCATAATAAGCGTTCCGTACTAACGATGTTCTCTCGTGTTTCAGTGAGTGCTGGGAAAGCAGGAGCATGGTGATCCCGGCTGGCTGCGAGTGCATGTGGCCGGTGCACAGGCTCGGAGACATGTCGCTGCATGTCTGAGACCGCCTCACCCGAATCCAAAGGCTGGAAATACACATGCTTAAATTTAGATGTTGATTTCATATACATTGCTGGTCTTCTAAAGTTAAAATTTTGATCGATCCATACAAAACGGGCAATGTATCTGAAATTTAGCACAGTATCCCCGATCAAAATGTCGGCTTTTTTCGTTCTTATAGTAACATACAATAAAGCACATAAAGCAAAATGGAAGTTTTAATTATTATCATTTTATAGTATTTTATGCAACAGTTGTTTATGGAGGGTTAAAAAATGCGCGTGGGGCAGGTTACGATGCCTTGGCGAGCATCGTAAATTGACGCCATCGAGCATTTTTTGACTACTTATACAACGTTGCATACAATACTTTTTCTACGACTACATTTACTAAAATAAATACAAAAATAAACAAAGAAAAGTACGAAATACTACCATATGTTTGGTAAAAACTAGATACCTATGGAAGACTTATTTTTTTTTATTGACGTCTTCCTAGTGACTAAAAGTGCCATTTTTGAAACATGGAGTCACTTAAACGAATGTTTTTCATACAAAAAACAATTTTGGCTATACTATTTGTACCTGGCTGGTTTTGATATCATTTAAAAGTTTAAATTTTAAAGAAGATAATGCCAAATTCAAATTAGGAAAACGCGTGATTTTCATTTGTGTTTCTTACCGTCAAGAGTGAGTAAATCTAATGAAGAAATTAGATACATTTTAAAATTTTACTACCAAAAAGGTAAAAATGCAACGCAAGCCGCGATAAAAATTTGCGATGTTTATGGACCTAGGGCAGTGTCTGTGAGAGTAGCACAAATTTGGTTAAAGCGTTTTCGATCCGGAAATTTTGATGTCAAAGATGCACGTCGCTCTGGTCGCCCTGTTACGGATAAAATGGATGCTATTTTTGAAAAAATGGAGCAAGATCGGCATATCAGTAGTTACGACGTAGCTGAAGAACTGGGAATTGACCACAAAACAGTTTTGGCGCATTTGAAAAAAAATGGGTACACAAAAAACCTAATGAACCGTGTACTCATTTGTGATTCTTTATTACGACGTAATGAGACCGAACCTTTTTGAAGAAATTGATAACTGGTGATGAAAAGTGGATCACGTACGACAAGAACGTGCGAAAATGGTCATGGTCAAAGGCCGGTCAGGCTTCACAGACTGTGGCGAAACCCGGGTTAACTCGCAACAAGGTGATGCTGTGTGTGTGGTGGGATTGGAAGGGCATTATTCATTATGAGCTGTTACCACCAGGCAGGACCATTGATTTAGAACTCTACTGTAAACAACTGATAAGATTAAAGCAAGAAGTTGAGAGAAAGCGGCCGAAATTAATCAACAGAAGGGGTTTGGTTTTTAATCATGATAACGCTAGATCTCACACATCTTTAACCACTCAGCAAAAATTAAGAGAGTTTGGCTGGGAGGTGTTAATGCATCCGCCGTATAGTCTTGACCTGGCAACTTCAGATTTCCACCTGTTTTGGTCTCTTCAGAATTCTTTAGACAGTGTCAGGTTAACATCACGAGAGGACTGCCAAAACTACTTCACGCAGTTTTTTGATCAGAAGCCCCAAAATTTCTATAGCAATGGGATCATGTCCCTACCCTACCTATAAAATGGCAAAAAGTTATCGAACTATCGATAGTTAAATGTAAATAAACAATATTAAAAAATGTTTTGAATTTTCATATAAAATGCCAAAAGACTTTTTCCCCAACCTATTATGTTGGCAGTATGGTAAATAGACTATAGACTTTTCTGAAATCATATAATCTATGTTCTTATATTAGTGTTCGGGACCATTTAAAAGACAGATAACAGTACAGGAGTAGAAAAATAATAATTATCATATACAAGTATCTATTATAAAAATATTTTTCATCAATAAATATTATATGCAATTAGGTAAATAGGTACATAAATGTATTTATGTTTTCCCAGATTTCCGTTAAAGTTTTCTTGTTAAATATTTGTAATGGTACTATTTCTTGTATTGTATGCTAGTAGATTGTAATCTCAACACTTTTTACGGTAGATAAAACTTGGTTCAAAAACTTTATTCCTAAATATGCCAAATTGCCAATATAAAATGTTTTATTATAATTCATATCTAATACCTATGAGATTAGAATGGTCTTTCTGATACGGGGCGCTTAATAGGATCTATATTTTTATCCAGTCCACGTCGACTGGATATAATTATTTCATGTAGTCCATCAACTCATTATCCAAAAATAATGGATCCATATTTTTTCGTTTAGCAAAGAAGCGAAAAATTCACAAAGATACAGCGTATCGAAGTTTAATCGAAGGAGTGGGAAATTGTAGGTACCCACTCGTCACGTAAAGTGAAATTTAAATGCGCTGTATCTTCGTCTCCTTTTTCTTTTCAGTCATTCTTGACCGCAAGGGTGAAGGCCTCCTCCAGACAATGCCATCGTTATCGATCTTGGCCTTCTCGGGCAACCTCTATCTTCAATTCTGCTTATGATGTCATCATACTCGTACCAACGAATCTGCGGCAATGGCGTAGAATTATATAATCCTCACAGGATAACAATAGAGGGGGTCAAAAAAGGAAATCCTTGATTATATTGTTTTTGTCGTAGTTTTTCAACATGTAAGTATCAGTACAGTAAAACTTTAAAATTGTACGTTTAATGTACATAGCCCGTTTAAACGGTTTTCAGTCGTCGTCTTGTCATCGTAGACCTCAGCCACGTTTTGACACGTCATAGGGTAGATTTTTTTTGTATCGTCTAATTGCAACCTTATGTTGGTAGCGCTAAACCAACTGCAATATGTAAAAGCTGTCATGCATTTATTTCAGTTGTTTAAGAACCACTAACATAACGACGCATTAGAGACTATTTGATGAAACGCATTCGCAACGCCAGTGACTGACCTCTCTAGGGGGGTAGCTGCCCCCCCTGCCCTTACCTCGCTACGCCCATGATCTGCGGTCTTCCTTGTGGGCGTTTTTCTCCCCACGGTTTCCACTCCTACAACGCTTTGCACCACAAACCCTGTTTTTCGGCGACAAGACCAGCCCATCGCCATTTAAGCCTAAATATACTTATAGCTTATAACCTAAGATAATATGATCGTCATTATTCGCCAATCAGAGAAAATAAAAAATACGTCTACCATACTTTTCAATAATCTACCTATAAATGTTTAGTCCACATCCGTACAACGCTGTAGAAAAGCAAGGACTGTGTGTACGTGAACTGCCTTGCCCATACAATGTTACTTTTCGGTGCACTCATAAAATTAAATGTGATTGAGTGATCAAAGGTTGCTCATGCGGCAACTGCACTAAAAAGTTAATTTCCTTGTTTCATAATGCTATTACATTATTGGTAAGTACGTATATCTAACAATTCACAACATAGTATTTTACATGAAATTATAGTCAAAGACTGCATACCTACGTGTCTATAATACTAGCCGTCATTATTACCAGCACTAAAGACCCAAAAGCACAGATAACATACCTATCTATCAGCGTGGTTGCGGGCGTATGGATGAAAAAGGAAATCAAATTAAGTAGTAACAGGATGTTAGCCGCATCGCCGAGGGAAAGGTAATGATAGAATCCTCCGATTTTTGACTGTGCGTCAATAGAAAAACTGGCATATTCGATATTCTACGCTTTTGGTTTCGTCTTAAGCCGGCACAGTACACTATCTAAAAACATTTAAGAGTTGCAAAGAGAACTTTTCGATTCAGTGACTCGCTTGTAAAATATTTAGCTAATTGTTGATGGAGTTGAGTGTCCATCCATAAGCTAAATAACAGGCTGGAAAATCCTGAAAAAATCGTGTAGATTAGGTATACTACATTTTCAAGCTTTTAAGAGTAATAGTTGCCTAACTTACACACTAGGAAAATATCACACAAAATACATAATGAATAGATACTAAAAAATCAATTATTAAGATGAAGTTGTAACTTGTTTAAAATAAATAGTAAACATGTAAAATGATGAAAAATAAAGGCCCCATTTTGTGACGTATACACGCTTTTTTATTTTATTTTATCTTAAGTCTTATTGCATTTATTCAGATATTTAAATATATATACAGGGGGCTAACACGGTCAGACGGATAACATGGTCACTTCTTATATCTTTAAAATTTAAAAGAATAAAAGCTAGGTGATTTTATGTACCGATATCTTATAGAGACGATCAAAACAAATACGTTTTACCTTTTAATTTTTTATTTCTATTTAGGAACGAATACATAAAGTTTTTGATCAGAAAGCATCTAGTTCAAACATTTTATCGGTACTTATTCCTCCTACAAGTACCTATGACTACCTACACCTACAATTAACAATTTATTAATTAACAATTTTATTTGAACAACTTTCAATAAAATTACTTCCTGATTCTCTATAGGTGAAAACAATAAAAATACCAATCACCTAAATCGGAACAGAGGTAAATGATCACAGGTTCACTTTTTGTTACTCCCATACTTCAAAGGACCGCCAAGTCGCCACATACATTCTTTAGGTTTTCACTGTTGAGTCTACCTCATACATGCGGAATAATCCCCTTACAGAATTTTGAATGTAGAGTAGGTATTCATACTAAATAAATATAGAGACAAACCACACTGATTGCGCAAGCCCAGAAGTAAGCTTAAACTTGTGTTATGGGATACCTACTAACTCAATGGATCTAAACATGATCGCACATAACGTTTCGATACTGATTTTCGAATTCCAAACAACCATCTGAATTCGTTTGGTGTCAACACTCACGTCTCAATTATATGTGACGGGCTTTTTTTGGTTTCACGAAACTTTTGACGTCGACAAGATGCTACTTTATCTAGCCGTAAGGCTGCCATCACCAGCCAGTCCGCCACCGTAGGCGCCCGAGAGAGGCAGTGACACCTCAGGCAGTCACCTCACCGACAATCTACATCGTGTGTTAGAAAAAAAACCATAGCAGTAAGTAAGTCAAACTTTTATGTAACTTACTTTCTAACGCCCGAATTAAGACGATTTGGCTCAATGTATATGATTTTGTTTCTATTAAATTGTTTGATTAAACTTATAATTCTGACTTTTTTAAATAGAGAAATGAGATGTACTATCAGTTTGGTACTTGGTTTCAGATTTTTATTTTAATAAGTAAGAATACAGCATTAAAATATTTCTATATTAGCTTTATTTTCATAAATATAATTATGTTGTGACAAGGATGTTAATGATCGTACTCACTTAATTACCTTTACCTAGAGATTTCAAGACATCGCATTCGAAAAAAGTTTTGTTCATATCAATGTAGGAATTTTATGAAGCGCGTAAAAAGTACCTAAGTATAAAACGCGTATTCATAACTTTTACACTAAAACTTTAATAACAAAAAATATATAAAATATTTTATCACAATAAGTAAATACAAAACGCTTTAGTAGCCTTTTACACAAAACTTTTAATGACAACGATTTTAAATTTGTCGGAACACCTAGATCTGACATGTGTTTTAAAATTTCATAACATCTTTAGCTACTTATATTTGGTTAATCAGCTTATCATCTTCATTCTAAGCGCAAGTTATTGTTTTTACATTGTAACGTTCTATTCTTCTAAATATTATGTAACTATCAGATTTGCTGGTAAAAAACTAGCCAACTAGCCAGGCCCAACCCAATGTTATGATTCTTATAAATAAATTTCAGGAACTACAGAACTTGGCAGCCATTTATATCTTAATTCTTTTGGAAGAAAAATTCAATATATAATATGTTTAAGGTTGACATAATTTATAAGAATTAGGTATGATTTTTAAACTTTAACTTTAGATATTATGTACTTTGGTGTCTGGTCGGTGTGAAGATAAACACATAGGTAGATACAGTACAACATAGAGAAAAGCAGAGATGAAATGAAAAATAAAATAAATTAAGTTGGTACATTACCTAAGAACGTGTCAGACTGTCTGATGTCACTTTAATCTAAAATCCTCTTTAAATTCATCTGTATGTTGACAGGATTTCTTTTAATTGGCTTAGTGTGTCCACTAAATCCAGGGTTTGTTCAATGACCATGTGATCATTACCTATGTCAGAATTATATGAACATTTTATTTGCTTGTTGATATCAATCATAACAAAGTTATATACATTATACCTAACACTTAGGGGTAATAGCTTCACGGAGCAATTTATTCATAAAGGAGAATGTGCAAAACGTACACAGAGCTGTATCAAAGAATCAAATACTTATATTTATTTAGATGAGGCCATTCACAGGCACTTTTACACGATAATAAACTTAGTATACATTACGTTTAATTTTTATTTCATTATTATTTAATTTAGAGAAAAGCCACCGATGCTAGTAGCATTTTACAACGTCATCTGCTGAGAAGAAACAGATTTCTGCCGAAAGAATAACAATATAATCACAATATAATAAACGCCAAATCCAATTAACAGAATAAGTTATAGGTACTAAGTACGAGACACGATGCCAGCGGTCATCATTCTAGACCGTAGCTGGCATCGTTTCGAGTATTCTGCGATTTTCGGTAGAATTTCTAATGATAATATTCGCTCAGTAAAATAGATAATTAAAAAATATATTATTTTCTAGTACCAATTAAGTGACTTACTTAAATTAGCACACACAAGCATTAAGTCCACCCACATCTTAGATTGATGTTTGTCTGTAAATTTATATATTATAAAATATAGTATCTTTGAGTTAGTATCCCATCACAAGTCTCGAACTTACTTTGGGGCTAGCTCAATCAGTGTTATTTGTCTATTTATTTATTTTATTTAAGTACTATATTAAGTAGGTAATATTTATTAACTGTATGAGTAAGAGAACGGAAACAAAATTAGTACCTCGCAACGTACTTTGTTCTCTTTAGAGAATCCTATAATCTATATATTAAAAATGAATTGCTGTTCATTTGTATTGCTAAAACATAATATTATGTATATATTATATCGGGAACAGATGGAATGAAGTTCGCCTGGTAGCTAGTAATTATTAAAATATTCACTTACAATACTAATTATCATTTAAAGTCATCTACCTATTATTATAATCTCGTCCTCGAAAATTACATTAATACTAAATATACTAAGACCTGCAGAGTTTAAATGGCAAACGTCTATCAATCAATGCTTCATGTTCATGATCGAAAATATTCCTTGATCTCTGTCAAAGATATAATAGATATTAAATCAATTTTTAGTTTCATGTCTACAAAAAGCAGTGAAGAACTTGATCATAGAGATTTTGGAATTATTGTCAAGTCTGCCTAAGACGAGAATGTAGTAATGCCATTTAATTATTTTCTAATGATCTAGTTACAAATAAACTGTCTATAAATAGATTAGACCAATTCACACTGATTGAGTTAACCTCAGAATTATATCAAACTTGTATTATGGGATCTAACTCAACGATACTATATTTTTTAATAAATACGTAAATATATAAATAAACTTCAGCTACCAAGTGGTGATCTCATTCTTTCATTTGTTCTCTCATATAAGTGTTATTGATATAAAACATTGATTGACAATGTTAGTTCTACGAATATAACTTTTTAAGTTAGTTAACCTTTTATTGCAATGCGAATATAATTTATGAAATTTGGCTTTTATGTGGTCACTGTAAGGGTAAAACACTCAATTACTAATACTCATTAATAATATGCACATCTTTTATTTTATAATTACCTTAATAATACTTTTTATACATTCAAAGAAATATTTAGATAATAATGTAACGCTGTCCTTAACTGAGTGTCTTCCTTTACTTGCGAAGTATATAAAGCTAAAGCGAATGCGTTAATTTCAAGTAAAAATCTGAAGGAAGAATTTACACACCTTACAAAACTATAAATCTTTTTAGTGGGTCCCTGGTCCCTAATTGCAAAAAAAAAACAAATAGAAACAAACTTGTCATTTGTTTAACAACCAGTCCTTTTTTTCAGATTTGAACTTTTTGTATACTAACTACATCTTTACTTATTATTTATTTATTAATTAATATATAACAAGTATATACAAATAAAAATAATGAACAAACGACTCTACATAATCTCATTAGAGATATTCCAATCGTCGGCGGAAACTTATACACCAAATTATTGCTATTTCGTTGATTTACCTAATTTTTTATTATTTTAAATCTGGTTTATGAAATCCATTTCCTAATTAGGTTAATAAAATCCATTCAGTGTCCCGTCGAACATCAATGAATAATTGACACATAAAAAAACCGTAAACCAAAGTCGCTTGAATTTGTATTTGTCATTTGAACTACGGTGGTTATGAGTAGAGGTTGCGTCAAATTTTGCGCCAGCCTCGCTAGCTGGTAACGGCCAAGTATTTACTAATGTCATGTTCAAATAAACCCACAATAAGCGGACCGGTGACCTCTTTCGTGGCCATACGATGACTTTTCAAGTCTTCAATACAAGTGCTATACCACCTTCGTCCCTTGTTGTTACACGTGACCATATATTATGTAATAAATCAATACATATAAAAACCCCTTTCAACTTCTTTGCCCGCCTTGGCAAGGCGGACACTATGTAAACAAAATTTATAATTACCCTAAATATGACCATTATGAGTCAATATATTTTGCAATTTGCAAGTTAACGGGCTACCTGAAATTTTCGGGGTCCAGTGCTGCCTCCATTTCAATAAAACATTTGAAAGGAAACGGAGATATCATGTAAAATTTTTTCTGATTCAGACCCTATAAGACAGTCTTTCCCAAAGTGGGCGATAACGCCCCCTTGTGGGCGCTGGAGGCTTTAAGGGGGGCGGTAACGGGCCCAGAATAAAGTTGGGGGGCGCTGATGTGATTTAAGCAATGAGTGATTTCTAACTTTAGCTATTTCATATTTTAAAATTAACTGAAATTAAAATCCTCTTACTACACAACATCCATTTATTAGTTCATATTTATATCCTTTTTTATTGTACAAATATAAACTAAAAATGTAATTAATATTTATTATTTTAATGCGTTCACAATGCTATTTATATCGTTAAAGGAATCAAACACTGAAAAAATTTCGTGTTTTAAAGTTTCGCAGGTGAGGTCCCCACTTCCGATACTCTTTATTATTGTAAAATTGTATTATTATTGCTATTTTTTTATTTAAAATTAACAATGTTGATTATTGTTATTTTTTTATAACAGATACTCTAATGTACTAGTGTATGTATTATTATTGCTCTCTCTTGTAAAAAAGTCTAGTTTAGAATATAGGTTGAATTAAACTACAGACAAGACAAGAAAAATATATAATTTTATGGTGAAAAAAATGGGGGGCGCTACAAAATAACAGATTTTTTAAAGTGGGCGTTTGACAAAATAAGTTTGGGAACCTCTGCTATAAGACAACCTTTCAAACTATTTTATGAACTACTGCTTACAGTTTGAAGTGAGAACGTAAATCCTTTCTACGCACATAAGCCAAAAGTGGCCGTTTTTCAGTTAAAGTTTCACGTTCTCATTTTAAACTGCAAACAGTAGTTCATCAAATAATTTGAAGGGTTATCTAGGGTGTGATTGAGACAAAATTTTAAATGATATTTCCGTTTATTTTCAAATGATATATTTCAAATGGGGGCAGCTCTGGACCCCGAAAATTTAGGTTGCTCGTTAAACGTCCGATTAAATTTTGATTTTTATAAGTACTTTTTTGGGTGTAACAATTTTAGGGCTTTGATTGTACCTTAACCAAAAGGTAGGTATGTATATTTTCCAAGTATCATTTTGATTAAATTCATAATTAATATTTATGTCCAATTTGAGTTATATGATAAAAGTCTGAAGTTCAATATACGTGAATGTGTGCATCCATAGCTTTATTGCCTTTCACAGAGAGACCGTCACAATATTGGTATAAAGTTGTTTACCTTGACCTTCCCTGAATGAAGTGTTATATTATAATATCTGAAGGTTTAACAGCGTAAACCAAAATCCATAAAATCACACAGTCTGTCTGAGTGTATATTTTGAAAAGTGTATATACGTAGAAATATTGTTAAAACGATCTCGGAGTGTACAATTTTTATATTCGCATGAATTATTATTACATTAAATAATAGTTACTATTTTTTTTAAATGTGTAGGTTAGAGTTTGTTTTCTATTAAAAAATAAATTTCTTTAGATACGTAAAACCGGTTACAATCATTAACACTAATATAAATATATACAACGTATCATAATAATTATTATTAAATATTTAAATGAAATTATAATAACAGATAAAATTAAATTATAAAATGAATACTATACCTACTAAATATATTATAAAAACAGAAAACAGATAAAAATAATGAGGGCTTTAAGAGTAAAGCTCTTAAGGTTGGGTTGATAACTTTTCTAGAAAATTATTCACCATTTTAATACCTGATAAAGCAACAGTGAATAAATAAATTATTTATTTATTTATTACTTATTAAAACGATTTTTATGAAATATTAAATCTAATAAGGAGTAAGTGAGCTAGCCCCAAACTAAGCTGAAACTTGCATTTTGGGATAAGATTTGGGCAGTTAAAAACATTTTTATTTTGTAAGAAGGTGCCACTACAAATAATCGCGACCGCAAAACCAGTAGTAGAATATATATGTGCTGCATATTGTAACTTATGTAATGTATTTAACAATACCTCTGAAAGTGAACACAATAAAATTATAGTAGAATTTATAGTCATCTCAACCTGTGTACAATATACATCATTAACACTGTATCAGATAAAATAATTATATGAGATGAGCAGCATTGTCTTTCTTCCCGGAATTCACATCAAATTGGTGTCGTGACAGGTGACAGTTCAGTTTTTGGCGTATGACTGATGACTGGTTAGGCACCTCGCGCACTAGGCGGTCACGGACCACGTCCAGTTGCCGCAAGTGCCGCTACGACCAGACTAAGTGGAAACCATACGTTTCTCGCTTATTTGGCCACATAATGGGCCGGCACTACTGATCGTTACGACCAACCACATAAATTCGTACAGTGGCTGCAACCTTGGTCACAAAAGCTGCGTTTGGGCTGGGGCCAAGTTAGCAGCCACGACCAAGACTGGTCGTGATCGCGGCCATCTACTGCGCGAGATGCCTTACAGTAACACGTTAGAATCAGATGTAAATAATAGAAACTCTATATAAAGATGATATTCGTACCTACAGTCTCACAATTAAGAATGCCGAAGACCGTGAGAAATAGACAAAAAGTCGGATCACTAACCCTGCGCTCTGCAGTAATGCGATTAGATTACACAGACAAAATCTTGTGATAATGATTTAGTATTGTGAAGTTTTTTAGTTTGTTTGTATGGTTTTGAACCACAAAAGAATCAGAACTGAACATCACTTTGATGTTTATATCAAAATATAAGGATCGAACACTTATATGAACACACACAATCAGTATCATACCCAAATTACCTACAATGATACTTATATAATCAATGTATCAAATCTTTCGCGGGAGTTTTGGGCCAAAATACCACGTTCAATGAAATTCACAGGATTCCTTTTAATAGAAAAAAAATATTCTTTTGGTTAAAACTTAAAATAAAGTACTTCACTTTTATAATACTAGAGATGGTCAAAGATTGCCAGAAAATAACATACAAATAAAATTAAATGGACGTCTATGATTTCGTAAAAAGTAGACTGTATCTCTTACTAGCCGAAATGTTAGTTATTACCACGGAAGAAAAATTCGGCCACTTTCATAACATGTTACGTGACTAAGTATCATTAAGATTTGTTTTAGAATATCGATAAATATGTTTTATATAAATCATAACATAACCTTTCCACTTAAATTTGCTGGTAATCGGGTAAAAGGTTAAAATATATGTATGTTTATTAATCTAAAAAGAACACAAATTTACTAGTAGTTAAGTAAATACAAAAGTGTAGTAATGTGAATTTTGTAAGTCTAGTTAACCAAATTCTGTTTTTGACATGGTTTAATAGTTTTTAATGGTTTAAAATATTAGTGTATATATGTATGAGGTATGAAGCTTATTAAAATAACCTTGGTTTTAATTTTTACACCGATGACAAAAATATGTACATCACAATTAAAAAAATACTTCATGGAAATATTAATTTATAATATAAATAAGTATATTGGAATAGGTGGACGAAGCTGAAGTTTATTTTTCATCAAAATTACCAACTAAAAACATTATACTATTCGTTTACCCGAAAAATTAAATGGGACTGACGCTTCGCTTCACAAAAATTTTATGTTTCTATGTTTTACAAAATTAAGGCATGAGTTTCTACTTTTATTTATATTTTAGATTTTGCACGAGTATTTTTATTTTTCTTAGTCGACATATTGACCTACTCGTACTTTGTATTGATGAGACAATGTTATGGCCAATTAAACTAAGTATATTTCTTAGTGTCAAATTAGGACGCCCCATGGAAGTAACAACTACTCATGTTGATAGACCGTCAATAGTAATACTTTGTACCTGTGTCGATAATTATATATTATTCATTAACAGTAAAGTAACTACCCCCATTATCATTAGATAAATCCTATGATCCGAGTCGACCTCATAATGGGACTACTCTAATAAGGCGGCCCTTCCCGACGGCTCTGTCATCAACGCGAGCATAGTTCGAAAAGCTTGTTTTTTCATTCAGGGCAATGCTAGAAAAAAAAGCAAACCAAAAAGAGAGAGATAGCGCCTTAGGGAACGGTTTGCACGGTGTTGAATGAAATTAGTATTATTATGAACTACCCATTGAACGAATATTAACTATTCATAGGATGCGGAAATTTCATAAAACTTGTTCCAAGATATACGTTTTTGTCAGTAAGCCTTACAAGTTTGTGAAATAAATATTTTTATTTAAATTTTCATTACATATGCGAGGTTTCTATCAACATATTTTTTTATTTTTATAATTTATAAGTACTTTATGAACGGTCAAAGTTTAGATAAAATTTGTGCAAAAAAGCAGATTTTTGGAGGCGTATACTGAACTTGTTTTTCCAAATATTCATTTTTTATTTCGATAGAAACCTAGAAATAGTGCACAAGATATCTGTTAGTTCAAAAGTTTTCAAGAAAGATCAGTTACAACGCCATAATTACGTACGAGCGTTTGTATGAAAAGTAAGACGGGTAGGCTGCTCTTAAATGCATGAAGAAGTGCAAAAAATACCCTTTTTGGCTCCTGTACTGTTATCTGTCTTTTACATGTTCCAAACATTAATATAAGAAAATTGATAATATAACTTGAGAAAAGCCAATACTCTATTCCCCAAGCACAATGTGTCGTAATTTCGCCTTTTTTTTCTTTGATAATCATAGATTAGCTAACTATGCTTAGAACTTAAAAAAAACAAGGTTTGATAAACCATTTATTAGGATAAAACTATATTAAATAAATATATTATAAAACTAAGTAACAACTATTATTATACAAATAATGCACCTATTAAGTGTATGAACATGACACGTTCATCCCAACAGAAAACCTATTTCCCTGATTGTGCAATTATTTTTCAAGGGCTACTCGTGTAGATACTGGTAGTTGGTAGGCATAATTTCATTTTCCATTAGAGTAAAGCACTTGTTATACTCGTTGAATAATAATTGAATATCCTATCCGAACTTTAAATAAAAAAAAATGTTTACAAGGTTATAGAAAAGATTGCGATGCCCATAAAAGATCGCTATTCAAATATTATCTTTTGGTTTTCCAACAAGTTTAAACAGATAATTTTTCAAAACGTTAAAATGGACTTTTTATATTTGTATAAAATACTAAACCGTGACGTCATAGTTTTTGGAGTCAAATTTTAATATAAATTGCACTCACTTCAAAAATGAATATGATCAATGACAAGTGTCATTACTTTCAATAATTGACTTTTTACCCGGTACTACCCTATCGAGAGTGATTAAAGAAATTAGTCTCAGATCTTAGGAATTAGATAAAAATAAAATAAAAGGATTACTTTTGAACAATTTATGCAATTTTTCAACTTCTCCGAGCCATAAAATAGCATTTAGAGACTCGTAGTTTTTTAAAAAGTTAATGTAAGTACTTATAATATATATATATTATTAAAAAATAAGTGTTTAGTCCAAAATTATATTATTTCTGAGGAAAACTTCTATTTAACTTATAATATAAAACGAAAATGATTGAAACTAAATAATAATTAAATTTATTAACTCCTTACTTTTTTCTGTATTTTGAAATAGTTTTCTACTAGTATTACTAATATTAGCGGAATATCATCAGCAATTTTTTTAGAGACTTTGTTGCTGCCTCGGCTTTTTAACCTTCGACACAAAAAGAGTGGTGTTATAAGTTTAGCGGCAATGTCTGTCTGCCTGGCTGTGTGTGTCTATCTGCAGTATCGTAGCTCTCAAACGGGTGTTCCGATTTTAATGCGGTATTTTTTAAAGCAAGTATCCAAGTAGTGAAATAGTTTTAACTAAAGGCTTCAACGCGTTCGAAAGATTTGATCTTTTTCTAATCAGATGTTTTGTACTTTTCCGGAGAAAAGATAAGTCATAAACTAAGATCTATATCTATATACCACATATAAGTTAATGCAGCGATTCTAGCCCATTAAAAAAACAATCAAGAAATCAAATATTTGTTCAGTAGGCCTTTGCAGGCAATTTCACGCGTTAATAAGTTTAGTATAAGTACATTATGTGTCAAGTTTATCAACTACACTGATGAGAAAAAACGCCGAAAGGAACTCATTAACACAGTGACAATTCGCCTGCGCGCCATAAGGGGCTTGTCATTTCGAAAAATAATAACATCGTATTAATGTTACTACAATATAGCTAATACAATGTTACTAAAGCTTGCGAACGAGTGCCAAATCCAATTAATAGAAATAATTAATACTGAGTAGTCTTAAAAACCTGGAGACTTTTACTTGCAAGATTTGACTCAAACCGTCTTATTATAAAACCCAGACTAACTTTGCCTAAAATGAAGTTGACACTGATAGGTGAGATAGTGCGATATTACTAGATGTCAACTTGATTTGGTCGGATAATGGTTTAAACCTAGTAACAAAGTTAGTCTGGGTTTTATAATAAGACGGAAAGGTTTTAAATAAAACAGAATTGAATCCCTCAAATAATCAACGAAATCCTTAGGAGAGGTCCAGCTGTGGACATAATGCGGCTTAGACGATAATGATGATGAAAAGAGAATTATATATAAAAAGAATTTGTTAATATTAAATAAGATGCTAAGATGGCGAAAGCGAGCGATTCACATAGCCATATTTCTCATATAACTACCACGCATAAAAAACAACCGATTATATTATTATGTAACTGCATGAATAAATTAAGTAAGTTTATTTTTAGATAAAATATATTATTGTGACATTAGATCCTAAAAAGTCAGCGATGGAAAGCGACCTCTGAATTTTTGCGTTATGTATAAATATTAATAACCATTTGATAGGTTTTCCCCTCCGAAAGATTTGCATAATTATAAAGCAATGTATATATACGCAATAGTCAATAAAGTCATAAAGACGCTCAATATTGTAATATAATCAAAACAAATTTCTGCATTATGTTAAGAATTTTAAAAACTCAAGATATGTTCATTATTGTTTTAATCACTGCCGAAATAGAGTGCACTAGATTGTTTAATTCTTTATTGCATAATAATTATGAGAATCTTTCAAAACTAGATGAGAGACAAGTGCCACTGGCCGCCCGCTCCGGATCGAATTGCATCATATACATATACACATAGACACAATTTTTATATCTCTATTGCATTCTGTATCACAAAGGCATATCTTTTATTACGATAACTTTGTAATGCATAAACAAGCGGTAGATATAAGTAGCGGAAATGTCTAGAAAATGAAAGATCTGGTGCAATTGATATGATTTACATTGTTAACTTTATGTGCGAGTAGCAAGTACATCTTATCTTCGAATTTCGCCATGACTAATAATTTATTTCTTACCAATTAAAGTCGTCGAAATATACAATCTTGTGCAACGATGTCCGCCTAAAACTAAGCATGAACGCTTGCGCAATTATTACTTTGCCACATAATAAACGATTTTGGCAAAGAGCAAAACATTCACAAGATGAGAGGAATAATTTTCAGGTTTGTTTATAGATGACCTGAAGTAAACAAACTTCTGTTGTGGTGCACCGTGCATTACGTGAATATCAAAAATTGGTTGGTACAGTGCTCGTATGCCGAAAGTTAAAACAGTATTTTGCCCCTCAAATTTTTAAAAAATCAGCCAAGTGCGAGTCGGACTCGCTCATGAAGGGTTCCGTAAAATTATCTATAAAAAATCACGTTTATTGTATGGTAGGCCTTGAATATTTATTTTATTTTAATTTATTGATTCATTTTTAAAGCGAATATTCAACGAAGTATTCTGTATTTCAAGCGTCTGCTTGTTGCCTTTTATAAATATAAAGCAAAGAACGTCAAAAAAACACGTTTGTTGTGTGAGAGCCCCTTAAATGTTTATTTTATTGTGTTTTAAGTATATTTTTAACCGACTTAAAAAAATGAGGAGGTTATCAATTCGTCGCGTTCTTTTTTTTTTATGTACGTTCACTGATTACTCGTAAACGCCTGGACCGATTTGGAAAATTATTTTTTTGTTTGAATTTTATGAAAATCATACATTTTGTTTGAATTTTATGAAAACCATAGAAATTTTATGAAAATCAGTTGTGTAGTTATGAGGGTGAAGAAGGTTTTTAGTTTTGAAAAATTATTTATAAAGGCAACAAAAATACAATTTGTGAATATTTCAACTGTCTAGCTATCGCGGTTCATGAGATAAAGCCTGGTGAAACACAGACAGACGTACGGACAGCGGAGTCCTAGTAATAGGACCCTTTAGGTACGAAACCCTAAAATTATTCCAATCCAAAGGACTCAAATAAGACGAGATCAAGTTGTGTTAATTTAATCATGGAGTAGAGATAACTCCATAATTCGCCCATCACGATCGCATTATTACTAATTAAATTAAACTACAAGACGTATTCATTGCTAACTTAGCTAAATATTTACTAGTATTATGAACTCAACTTGAAAAAATAAACATTTACGCGCTATATGCATTGCATGCGCGCAAATGGCATTGGAAATTACAATCAGAAATTAGAAAATACCTCATTGCTGATTATATTATAAACTAGATACTTGAATCAGTATGCAAATAGTCTGTACTGAGCAAAAAATATGTGTTGATCAAACAGTACGGTAGAATTTTTACGACATTGACCTACAAATAAAGGGTGAGGTTGTCGTATTCGTCACATTTTAAATATTTGTCTAAATATTGCGCTCGATATCATACAAAAATTTTGTTGTGACATGATATTCTTTCTATTCTAGAACAATGTCAACTTCACATAAAAACAATCTACAAGTTCTTCGTATTTTGTCTATCACAATCATGATCAGAATTTCGAACTTATTGCGCACTGAATAAAATAAAAATACCCGTTTCCACGGTGCGTTCCCTTAAGTAGACAAGAAGATATGCCTTTCAAATGCATTCTACATTGATTCTTGCATAAAAATAGGTACTTTTATTTTACAGGAGAACACAATCGTCGCAGGAAAATTAAGGTCTGGGTACATATGTGTAGAGCCCTACTAAATGTTGCAAGCTAGTCTATTAAAAGCAGAATTAAGAACAATTATTACCTGAAGCGCAACCCGAAGCGATCCCTTCTTCACAGCGCTAAAAAAAGGGTAAACTTTTGTTAATATACTAGGTATCTATTAGTAACTTCCTAAAGTTACCTAGTTATCAGAATATTATTATTTCAGTGAAAAATACACTTATTTTAGTGTGTATCTTATTAAATCAGAATATTCGAACAGCTCAAATGACTCTTCAAAAGCATTATCAAACCCATATAAAATTTGTTCAAAGGTATGGGTTTCGCTAAGTATTTTAAGGTATTTATTTATGAGAACTATTAAAATTTTTCAAAACTATAAACTGACGTCATCCCTAAACCACACAACCGATTTTGATAAAATTTCTATGGGACTACCCGAAAAGTATATCCAGGGCTAGGCGTCTTCGAATAATCCGCGAAAATACATAAAAAAATAAAGGATCGCGACATATTGATAACCTCCTCCTTTTTGGAAGTCGGTTAAAAAGTCAGGCTCTTTAATAATGTAGGCCAAAGAAAGGTAAAGAAAGGCAAAACATTTAATGATGAAATTGTAAGTACTTAACAGTCCCCTTACCCCGGACAGAATCAGACTTTCCCAAACAAACGTAGTCTACGTTTTATTTTGAAATGACATGTCGGATAAGGGCAAAATTATGTAATTTTAAAGAAATTGCAATCATCTAGGGTTATAATTGGTTTCCGACGATAAAATTATGATCTTAAAAGAAATTATAGTGTATGATATCATATTTGACCATCAGTATGGAAAACTTCTACACCCTTAAATTTTCTTTCCAGTTCATAATTTTACGTAGGAAACCAATTATAACCCTAGATAATTGCATTTTTTTTAAATTACAACTTTTAGTAGACTACGTTTATATGCAGAAATCTAGGGTAATTAAAAAAAATCGGGGCAAAATAGAACAATACTTTTTCAAACGCGTGTGTTAGTCTAAGGAACCAAGCAGAGATCATGAAGGTTATCCGAAGATTACAGTAATTTTGTGGCCGACCACCGCAAAGGTGCCGAACATGACGTCGGTGTTATTTTCAATCAAACTATCTCTTGCCCCGGTGCAAGAGATAGTACATTATACATTCATTTTTTGTCTCCTTTACAAACACCTTTACAAATTAGGAAGTAAATTTCTGTATTTAAGGTTAGATTCAGGTGATCATTGAAGATTGATAAAAAAAACGACGGGTTGCACTCCGGGAGTGCCGGCAGAAGTGAAAACTTGAATATTAACGTTATGCATTTCCATGGATGCGCGTGGCACGCTGTAACATAATCACACCATATCGCGCCATAGAAAGAGAGGGGGATACTTCCTTTCCTACGCCGCGCCGCGCCGGCTGTCTACTCTCCATCCGTCTTAAGAATTTTCGATCAGGTCACGTGTCCCGACGCCTTGACGCGAGTTTAACATTTTTTACCCATTACAAAAAAAAGTGTACAAAGCCGCTAAAGAAGTTTTCACTTCAAAAAAATATTTTTTTACAAGTAGGTAGGTAGGTTTCTTGGAGAAATGAGGAATGATTTTTGATATTTGATCACGTAGATATATACATATATATGTACAGATCCAGCGTACAGAGATATATACAGCTACCTACCAACAAAATGTTACTTGTACGGTAAGTATTTAGGTAACCTTTTCGGAAAAATGCCATGGAAAATTTCATAAAAATTGCTGTGGGAGTTCGATTTATATAAGTGTGGATATCATTACTACAAGGGCCAGTTCGTATTCGAAGCGACTTCATTATGCTCTATTAGCTGGTAATAGGTGCAGGTTCAAGGCAGTTAAGGTTTTTATCAGAACGACGAGGAAGTTAATATTTACAGAGGAAATAAGACACTTAAAATACATTAAAATAGAGTAAAACGTCGGCTAAGATCAATGTTTATACAGCTGGGATTTACAGAAAAAGTCAAATAATGCTCAGTCTGATAATTGAGAAAAACAATTGAAATTCGAAGTTGAAAGTTGAATTCGAGATTTTAGGAAAAAGAAATGTACACATATTATTTATTTATTTTACTTATTTTTAGACAAACCACGGGCTGTTTTATATCACGAAACGTCTTTGCCTTTTTATGTAATATAAAACGGTGAAGAGATTTCGTTTGTTTTTATTTAATCTTAGTATATAATAAATCTCTTTTCGGATCTCTCTTTGTAGAGTTGGCACTTTACAACATAATTTTTAATTGACCGATCAGCTGTTCCGAGTTTCTAAGGGGGTATTGCAGTTATGTAACTTTAATTATATAGTTACTTTGAAATGTTGTTAAGTTTCATAGATTGCGTATGTTGTTAAAAAGTATCGTAGCTACTGTTCGGCTGTTTTTCAATAGCCGAAGAAGTTTTAGTAGGTATATATAGGAGACAGTGTGTACTATTATATTCTTTGACGAAGTGCTTCGTTCTCCTCGTTCAACTCTATTCACTATGGATGTGACTGAGACGATAATATAACCTGTTATTGTTAGGTAAGAAATGATATCTTTGACATAACTGTGACAAATCACTCGATGCTATATATCGGTCAGGTGCACCGACTAAGGTACGAGGGCAGAGTACTTATTATATTTATTAAGGAATGTACTTATTATATTTAAAAGTGATTTTTTTAATAATTCAAAAGAAAGTATCATATGAAATAGCAAGTTGAAAAACCAACAAGGTCCACATAGAACAATTTAAAAAAACACAATCCTATAAAAAGAACAAGTACGAATAACTGTCATAAGTTCATAAAAATGACCTTACTAATATTATAACAAAACATAAGTACAAAAATACTAATGGCTCACAGATAAGAGACACGTACTTAACAATTTTAACAGTGAAAGTTGACGTTAATAAATGACTGGTCTAAAATTGTGAGAGATCAATATCTCATAGTGATAGCAACATTCAATTGTTCATTTAGTTTAACCTGTGTCTATCTGTAAGTATACTCAAGTCTTGGTCAACTTCCCGGTTTGTATTTGAGCTGAAGTTATGTACATATGCGTATGAAAGAAGAAGCTAATCTGACCATGGAGGTGAAAATGCAAACCCTGTTATATTTTTCTACTCTTTAATTAACCGACGCGGGGGATCGCTTTTGCCCACTACTATTACAAGCTAGTCAAAATTGTTAAAACTATGCAACTCCATCAAGATTGGGTTCATTTGATTTATCTTAACGAGTAGTTTTGTCTCATCTCTCACAAAACAAGCTTGTAAAAATTGTTTTTATAAAACATTTATTCCATAATGAACATAGGCTATCATTAGCATGTCGGAACTTAACTAGGAACGATTTTGATCCGGCTCTCACTTGCAAATAGAACATTTCTTCGTAAAGGCTTACACGTACATATATGACGTACATACTTGTTTAAAGTTAGAGCGGGGCACTAGTAGACGATTACCAAAATTGCCTTAGCTTTCACTCTATCAAGCCACTTTTACGGGTGTTATAGCAAAAAACAATGGTATTGCATGCGCTGCTCGACTTACATAACGCAAATTACTTTATCTATTTTTAGAACGTGGCATCATAGACATAGTTTTTGTATTTCGTTGCAATACTTACCCCCCCCCCCCCTCCCGCCAAGACGGCCTCTGTTACAGTACTTTGGGATCGAAACAGAGGCTACAGAGTCCCTTTATGTGTACATTTCGATTAAGTTTTTTAATAACTGTATGGCAACTTTTTTGAGATCACTGATTTAAGAAAAAACGTTTAGTTATTTTTATTAAAGTTATGTAGCCGCCTGTATAACATTAATTGTATCTCTTGTGTTTAAAATTTTTTAAAAGCGCATACATTTATGTATGTATATTATAACCTTGCATAACGCCATAACTGCCATGGCTAAAAATAAACACACGTACGCAAGGCAATCAAATTGTTGTTTACCAACAACCCATGGTCCACGAGAGCTGGTAGCAATAGCTACAAAATTGGGCAACGCGTGTGTTTCGTAAACTAGATGATAGAGTTAAAAATCTGGTTGTTTCTTTATAGCGAAGTTGGTACACAAGGTCGGCGTGTAGCGCTCTTTCTAATTTAGTCAAAATAAAAGTCATATGCGATGAAATCTTTGCTATTTCGTTATAGTTTCTATTCGTTGATTTTGTGTTATAATGTGTGTTAAAATATTATTTGCAATGGACTTATTACTGCTGAATATATTGATGACTTTATAAACTGGCGTTTAAGTAGAACCAAGGATACTTAAGCTTTTTCAAATACTATTTCAGTATACTTTCATATAAAGTATAGATACTTCTAGTAAATAAGTATTTGTAAAACTTTGAACAACTAAATATAAAGTCTTTGGAATAAGAAATTTCAATCTGAAACCTACTTCAAATGATAGAGAAGATAGGAAGGTATTAGGCACAACAGACAAGTAATAAGTTCATACTTTATAAAGGAGTAATTACAACATAATAGTTGAGAGCATAGCGTTTCTTAAAAAGTAGGAAGGTCTTTTAAATCCATGTAAAACAAGTTGTTTGGACAATACGCGCTTAGCTTACACATATATTTAAATGAAGATCTCTTCAACGGTATCGGTTGGATCACTAAATTTTACTAGTAGTTAACTCAAGATGTTCCTACAATCCCATATCTCAGCAAAACCTTAACCGATTTGGCTCTATGATTTTGTTGTAATTTATCATGTAAAAGTAATTATAAACGTATATATAACTTTAATAACATTAACAAAATATCCTTTAATAACTAAATATACTTAACTATTAATAAAACTAGTTACTTATAAAATTAAATTAATTAAATATAAAATTAAATAATGTAAAAATGGACCCCAAATCGATGCGTTCGCTGCCTAGGGTGCCGGAGAGGCTGGCGGCATTCCCCCTATTTTATTATTGCATATTTAAACCTGATTTTCTTTGTTTACAGAAATGTCGCCCAACATGTCAGTGAGAGAATTCTACAAGGGCAAGAACGTTCTTGTCACCGGTGGAACAGGCTTCATGGGCAAGGTGCTGATCGAAAAGCTCCTGTACTGCGTTCCCGATATCGGCAACTTGTATTTGCTGATGAGGCCCAAGAGGGGGAAGTCGGTGGCGCAGAGGTTGGAGGACATTCAAAGATTGCCGGTATATAACTTTTTTTCTCTTAATCGGCTTTTAAATTTTAATTAAAAAACTATAGTAGCTTTCAATATTTCTGTTGTTACGTCATCTTTGAATGCTTAGTTAGTATAATCGTATGGAACAGCAATGCTAACAATTTATTTTGAAATACGATGAAATTTTTTTTTTTAGAATTTATTTTATAAACATATTCTAAACAATACGTGCCAGGGATGTTGCGGATCCCGATTTTTTCACATCCGCGGATGCGAATGCGGATGTGGATTTTAAGAGGCTCACATCCGCGGATGCACATGCGGATGCGGATGTTTCGGATCCTATATATGTATATGGTATTTAAATTAAGAATTAAAACAATGAAAAAGTATTTATACCTAATCATTTTTATTAATCTATTGCAAATTTGTATTATAATACTTTTGTATTACAGAAATAATATATACTACTTGATTTGAATTACTTTGTGCAATTTCGCCACCAGTTAGTTCATGCAAACTATTGCCGGCCGGCGCCCACCCACTACTGTTAGTCCCAGCATATCTCATATATATATATACGATACTAACTCAACGCTAGTATATTTATAAATATATGTATAATATGTTTGCTATATTTTTAAGAATAGGAAATGGCCAACCGGTTTTAACAGTAAATTAGGACGCCTTTGACATAACCTCAGAAAAAATCAAATCACTTTTGGAGAATATAAAGATTAATGTAATTAGTCCGCAGTTACGATACTCACATGGTTTAATATTAACATTATGTTACAGCTGTTCGACCGTATCCGCAACGAGCGTCCGAGTGTAATGAAAAAGCTGAAAGCGCTGCAAGGAGACGTTTTATTCGAGGACTTCGGCCTCTCGGAGTCTGTAATTGAGCAGCTCGCCAACGAGGTGCACGTGATCTTTCACTTCGCCGCCACGCTGCGGCTGGAAGCGCCTCTGAAGGACAACGTCAATATGAACACTACTGGGACCCTCAGGACGCTGAAAGTAGCAAAAAGACTGAAGAATCTACAAATTTTCATTCATCTCTCCACTGCCTTCTGCTATCCGGACTACCAGTCTCTGGGAGAGAGGGTTAGTGTTAATCTGTATGATTTTCTCGTGTTAGTAGCTAAAATTGTACCGCATTATTCGAAATCTGCCTAAAGGCATCTGAAAAATCATCATCTAATCATGACAGTCAATCCCAACGGCTTAAGCTGCCTTCCGAAGCATGGAAAAGCGCTATGAAATGTAAATGTACTATTAGTTCTGCTAAAGTCGTAGACCTAGATTTTTTACTATGTTAAAATGAAAATTACTGATTTGGATAAGTGTATGTATAGTTACGGCTAAAAGCCGAAATGCGGCTACGCCATGGTTTAGCCGGTTAGATTTAGGCGCAACCGGTCACAGATGGTTACACTTAGGTGTATACTGCTTATCTTCGGCTATAACTAGGTTTAGCTTTTATCATTCCGGCTAGAACTAGGTGCAGCCGGTTATAGGTGGTTAAACTTAGGTATAAGATTAGGTTTGCCATATTTTACGTTATAACGGTGATAATATAAAAGACCAGAGATGTTGAAGTGACGTTAATTTGGTTTTGTTGATATCTTTAATTCCGTTACACAATTTAGTTTCAGTAAATTTCAGTTAATCAGTAAATAAATAAATAAATCCTAATCTTATCTTTTCTAATCCTAACTAGTTGAGTTTGTATATTTGTTTGTTTGTTACATTTTTAAGCGTCATCCACTGAACCTATTTAATTGAAATTTACAATAAATATATTTTGAGGCCCAGGGAAGGACAAAGGATAATTTTTATTCTGAAATTCTCACGGGGAGCGAAGCCCACAGGTACAGCTAGTAATATGTAAGTTTGTATTTTTGTCTGTTTGTTTGTTACCATTCATACTTTAACCACTGAACCTATTTAGATGAAATTTGGCATGAATATAGTTTGAGACCCAGGAAAGGACGAAGGATAGTTTTTATCCCGAAATTCCTACGGAGAGCGAAGCCCACGGCCCACGGCAAAGCTAGCTGAATATGAATATGTAATCATACACTAAAAATCTGGACACGGATGGCCATGATTTGTCTTCAAAAGATGTTTTGTCTACCTACGGCACAATACGAAGTTCGAATTGGTTGGAATATGCAATACAAGTCCTCCCGTGGATGTCGTAGAAGGCGACTTAGGGAATACAAGCTAAACAAAGCATAGAAATATCAATGAAACCTCTCCAACCCGCTTGGCCAGCGTGGAGAGTGTAGACCATGTCCTCTGGCCGCTCTGGCCAAGTATGGCTCTGGTAGTACAGAGAAGGTCGTGCTCCTGCAGTGGAGACAAAAAGACCTGATGATGATGATGATGCAATACAAGACTATCTACCCAAAACAAAATGCTTAACGGAACTAAAAAATTAGTTCTGGCCTAATATAAATAAATATACAGGGACAAATCACACAGCTTGAGCCAGCTCCAAAGTAAGCTTAAGCTTGTGTTATGGGATACTAACCCAACGATACTATATTTTATGGTAAATGCATATATAGACAAACATCCAACACCCAGGAAAATTTGTAAAAGGATATACTACCTAATATAAATAAGACCTAAGTTTAACCACCTATGACCGGCTGCACCTAATTCTTGCCGGAATGATAAAGACTTTAAACCTAGTTCTAGCCGTAGATAAGCAGGATACACATAAGTGTAACCATCTGAGACCTACCATCAATCCATCTGCACCTAGTTCTAGGCCTAGGCAAGCCGCATTTCGGCATTAAACCGTAACATTTATATTTTTTCAATTTTCCAGATGCACGCACCTCCCGCGAAGCCCGAAGACGTGATGCGTCTGATCGAATGGATGGACGACAAGCAGCTGAAGGCGTTAACGCCGTCCCTCCTGGGGGCTCACCCCAACTGTTACACCTACTCCAAACGCCTCGCCGAGGCCGTCGTGGCGGAAGCCTACGAAGATCTACCTGTAGTAATCGCGCGTCCTAGCATTGGTAAAAAAATATTGACTATGTAGTTATTACTAAATGATTGGGGAGTCTGAAGCCATAAGAGAAAAAAGCCACATTCAGAGTGACGGTGGGCGTTTCAGTGGAAAAAGAAATCGAAATGGTGACGGTTGCCGCTTCGCCTATTGAGATGATTGATCTCCAGATTTTCGCCCTTTCCCACCATCGACTCTTACGATCTGCGCGGGAAGAGTAGCATTCTATGTTTTTCTTTCCTCCCAGACCGACTTGTATCATGCAAATACACATCGAGACAAAAATATCTAAACCTCTGATAGAAAAATGACAACAATGCACGCATAGTCTGCCTTGATAAATGGGTAGGTATACTGAATTAACATATTATTTTTATTTGCAGTGAGTCCAGCGTGGCGCGATCCTTTGCCCGGATGGGTTGACAACCTCAACGGTCCAGTAGGTGTGATGTTGGGCGCAGGCAAAGGTGTGATCCGAACCATGCTGTGTGATGGCAACCTCACCGCACAGGTCATCCCTGTGGACGCGGCAATCAACGCCATCATCGCCTTGGCCAAGATCGAAGCCACTAAAACTGAAAAGTTAGTCTAATATCACCTACGTCATTCATGACATACATACTTAATGGCGGTGTAACGCGATCGCTCTTTTTCTATCCATTTGATACAAACAATAACTTATATAACATCAATCATCATATATCTAAATTAAGTTTTTCATAAGGTCTTAAAAAACTGTCTTTAAGATGGTATTCCAGATGTTATTTCAAACAATTAGAATTTAGATTGAAATTCTCTCATAATTTGACCTACTTCGTTTACTTATCTCTGACGACCTCCGCGGCGTACCTAATGGTTAACATGCCTGTTCGCTACTTAAGAGATCATGGGTTCGATACCCGGTCAGGTCAAGACGGAAAATGATTTTTTCTGATTGGCCTGGGTCTTGCAGGGATGTTTATCTATATACATTATGTATTTGTTATAAAATATAGTAACATTGAGTTAGTATCCCATAACATATTTTTATCTATAGTAATCGTATTAGTATACATATATGTATATATATATACGTATGTTATAATCTTGATAAGATACTTATTTGATTTATATACTTTTCTATTTAGTTTACACATTCTGTCGCACCACCCAAATTATTTTCCCCTTGGTCCAATAGTTGACTGGCAGAGAACGCCATATGGCGTTAAGTCCGCCATTTGTTCACAAAACATACCTAAGGACACAAGTCTCGAACTAAAGCAGGTACTTTAGGGCTAACTCAATCAGTTTGATTTGTCCGTATAAGTACCTATATTTATTAAGTACTAGTTGTGCCCGCGGGCTCCGCTCCTCGTTATACTTCGAGATAAAAACTATCCAATGCTTCTACCTGGGTCTTAACCTATATCCATACCAAATTTTGTTTAAATTTGTCTAGCCGTTCTTGAGTTATAAATAGTGTAACTAACAAGACTTTGTTTTATATACCTATATTGAGAGATTAATCTTTAAACTGTTTGATTTCTTCAGGAGTGAAACTATTCCAATTTACAACGTAAATGCCGGCCACCAGAAACCCACGACATGGGGCGAAGTACTGGACATAGCTAAGGACTACGGCCGCAAGAACCCGTTGGAATGGCCCCTGTGGTACCCCAACGGCGACATTACGACCAACAAATTCGTACATGAAGTAAAACGCGTCCTCTTCCATCTGATACCAGCGTACTTAATAGATTTTCTTCTTCTTTTGCTGGGACAGAAACGATTGTAAGTAATTACCTCAATCTAACTAGAAACTACTGGTATCAGTCTTATTCTAAAATATATAGCTTAGTGTAGAGGGCATAGATATGGAAAATTTGTACGCCATTCAGTGGCCCATTTGCGAAATATTAACTAAGTAAATTCTTGTTCAAGAAAAACGTCCCGCTCCCCGTGTTGCCAATGGATAAGGTCGCAGCAAAACAGAAATAATGATTGCCAGGACAGAATCTATATAAAAAATATATGTTACATAAATTATAGGTCTATTGTTTCGTTATTGCACGTCTCATTTTTTGTATTGGCCGATATTTTTTTTACTAGTAGAGCATGTACCTTATAAGACTTTAAATTAGTTTTACTCTTACTTACTCAGCTTTGACATATTGCAGCATGGTGAGAATCCAGGACAGGATCAGCCAAGGTCTGGAAGTCTTGCAGTACTTTACCATGCGACCCTGGACCTTCCCGTGCTCCAACTTCGACAAAATACATCATCTGTTAGACGAAGAAGAGCAAGAAATATTTATAACAGACTTATCACATGCTGATAAAATACAGTACATGAAGACAAGCGTCGAGGGAGGTCGCGTTTACTGCCTGAAGGAGGATCCCAATAGAATCCCATGGAACAGGACCCACCACAACATGTCAGTATATTCAGTTTGAATTAACTTTTGCAACAACTCTAGGGTACTTACATTCCTCTCGTTTTTCCATTAAGTAGGTACTTACTTGTATATTTGTATACTTACCAATATGTATTTTTTTGTAGCATGTTTTTCCTAGACTGCATCGTGCAGTTCTTCTTCTGGTTGCTGATGCTGTCGTTCCTGGCCTCCTGGTTCGAACCTGTCAAGACCGTGTTCTCGTACGGCGAACCTGTCGTCAAGCACCTACCATTCCTTGGATCGACTGTCTTCCCCAATCAAGACAACTAAAAAATATATCAATAGTGTAATGCAAAGACTGTATTATGTTCTGATATCAAAATTACTGATTTTTGACTGACTAGGCGCTTATTTTGGATGTAAATTCACAACTTAGAGCATTCAACCAACTGCACAGACATACTGAGCAACGTATCATATATTTTCGATTTGAAGTAAAAAATATTACTTAGATACACGTGTACCTAGAGCCTAGAGGTAAACTTTACCTAATATGTGAACCTATGATCTTTCTGTACTTGTTTTAGAAGTTATATCTTACTTCATAGTAATCCAAAAATATACACCATACGAGTAATAACTCAGTTACCAAGTAATTGTACAAACTACCATCGAATACCTCTAAACGCTAAGGTACTAGCAAACAAGGCAGGCCGCGACGGCCCGGGCCCCAATGCCCCAAATCCCAAATGCTCGATAAGTACAAGTTTTATTTGGGCGAGATAGTCCTTTCAAGGCCTAAGAAAGAGTCATCAGCTTCAGTGGCGGACTAATAGTAAAGGACGTTTTGTGAGAATAACGCTAGCTTTGCGAGGCCTTTTGGTTTAATATTATTGAAATGCACTTAGGCACGAAACCTGCTAACAATTAAGTTTATTTGCCAGGCAAATTCAAAATAACCGGCCAAGTAAGAGTCGAATTCGCGCACGAAGGATTCCCTTCCATAAAAAATCGTGCATGGAATACCCACTTAAATATTTATTTTGTTCTGTTTTTAGTATTTATTGTTATAGCGGCAATAGAAATACATCATCTGTGAAAATGTCAACTGTATAGCTATCACGGTTCATGATATTTGATTGTCAGCCTGGAGACAGACAGACGGACGGATGGACGGACGGACAGCGGAGTCTTAGTAATAGGGTTCCGTTTTTACCCTTTGGGTATGGAACCCAAAAAACTCGACTTTCAAACGTTCACCCCCCATACCTTTTAAACCGCTGAACCGATTTCCATCAAACATATCTAAGATTCATCTTAATCAAGTCAACTTATAAACGAATTAAATAGCCACATTAAAATCGGCCCATTCGTTTAGTCGCTACGATGACACAGACAGACACACAGACACGTTAAACACTTCTCTTTTTCGTCGGGGATTAAAAAAGCTCATCCGCTTCTCAATCTTCGCGCGTTAGGCCTTATAGACCGCGAGGCCGTGTGCGGGGCCCACGTCGCCCTCGCCTAGCTACGCGACTGCAAGTTATATTATAAGCCCACACAAGTTTTATCAAGTACGCCTACAGACCTACAAATTTCATAAGTAAGTACTTACGCCACGAGATGGGACATGTCGTCCACTTTCGATATAGCCATGCACTCAGCAGAGATATATCAGCCCATACCGTTGTGACCTGCCAAAGTTTACTCGATCCTTATCTGTCAATTACTAGTCAAACCATTGTATGCATATAATAATATGTAACTTTAATTACCGTGTATATGTAGGTATTTTTTCCTTATATACTTACTTGCATACTTTTATAATTTTACAACTAAACACTGTACTTAACAAAATTATTTCGAATTAGAATTTTACCTATACTTAGATATAAGCAGGGGAATTTTTATTAATTTAAAATTGAATCAAAGTAACCATAACTTCGAAAGAAAAAAATATTGCTTTCACGTATTCAGTAAACCATGGAATCAAACCTTGTAATAAATTTACGAAAATAAATTGTTTGTTAGTAGTTAAATTATAAATTGTAGGTATAGTTTAAAAAGTTCTTGTAAGTTTTACTAAAATTTATATTATATTTTTCTCATTTGGTCGAGAAAAGAGAAATTTTATGACATTATAGATTTCGAGGTGTTCTTTTTAGCCGACTTACAAAAAGGAGGAGTTTATCAATTCGTCGCGATCTTTTGTTTTTTTTAACCGACTTCAAAAAAGAGTTAGGTTCTATGTTCGACTGTACGCCCGGAAACTTTCCAGGTAATGGTGAACGCACATTTATCCGAGCCGAAAGCATTGAATCGATCGAAGTTTTTAAGGCCTCGCATCTATCTGCTGCACTGAAAGAAACGACCTCGCCGAAAGAATCGAGCGCTCCGAAAGATTTTTTTCCATTTTCTTTACACCCGTCGCACTGTAATTTTATGTGAATTGTGAATTATCTTGACGCGATTTTTATTTTCAGTGCTTTATTATTAATCGATTATGTTAGAATCGATATCGATGAATAGAATTTAAAATGATTCGAAGTAGTAATTCGATCGCATAACTCTCGTTGCTCTTACGCACACACTGTCATTGCTGAAATGCAGGCGATTTGATCGATTCGATTGCATCACCCGCGCCGAATTTGTTGACGTCATCAGAATTCGTTAGAACTTCTTTGTTTCTTCCAGATTCGGACGATTCTTTTTATAGGATTTCATATAAATAATTCTAAAATTCGTTTCGTTCGGCTCGTTCGACGCGTTCGGCTCGGATAAGTGTGCGTTCACCTTAAAACTACCAAGGACTGGACAGCATTATTCCGATCTGGTAAATACAACAAGACCCAGGAAGCCTGGGTAAATTGATAGCTCTGTGGCAAACTGCTATTATGTAGGTACTAATGCTCTGTCTGTGGCAATTCTGCAGATTAATTATTATTTGATATGAAGAACCTATATAGGCACTTACCCTCAAATTCATAAAAAATGCTTCCCTCTTAAATCAGTCAGTACAGACTTGCTTCTTAGATCAGTAGCGTATAAACGATTATAGCTATATAAACGATTTTAAGGATAGCAGTTATCTTTGTTTCCAGAAGTTATCCGCTTTTTACAGAAGTATTCTCATCATACAATATATACATATAAGCTCTTATGTAAATTTTCTTATTGTAAGCATAGATAAGTGTTTTGTAAAATAAACTACAGATACACATGCTCATTTCTAGCGCGTGTAAATGCTGAACAGTTTTCTTTTAGCATGTTAGGTGTGTCGATCAAGTGTCGATCGTGCATGAGGTCCAGTACTATTTATTCTGTGACGACTGATAGATGAGGTGTGCTTGAGAGCAAACGTCCCAAGGAGCTAAACTATGTCTATGAAATGCCCAAGAGCATGCTAGTTTCTTATCACGCTCATTTAGTAACATGTGTAACTGTTGTTTATCTTTTGTGGGATTTTGTTTGTTTTTATATAACGGCCTGCGCAGTCGAAGGACTTAATTCTTTCAACAAAAAAAGGAGCATGTAAAGGCCCCTTGTATCGGGTTAGATCCACAACAAAAATGACAGACAATTTCCACTTCTAAAAAAGAATATGTGAGAATGGGAACATTATTGCAAAGTATCGAGAGATGAATTTCGGCATATATCAAAGAAAATCTAGCCCCCTAGTTACCGATTTGAAAATATACAGGAACTTTGTTGATGAAGATTAGATTTGAGATTTATGTTATGACCCGCTGTCTAATGCGACCCGATACACCCCAATTTGCTCGTTCCTTTGTTTTTAGTTTATTCTGCGCATTGTATCAAATAATAATATAATACCCTCTGTGGTGCCATTTTTCAAACGAGGAGTCACTAAACGGAACGCTTGTTTGTATAGAAAACCCATTCGTTAAGGTGACTCCGCGTTTCAAAAATGGCATTTCACTCAGTACTCGATTTAGCGCGGCAAACGTGGGCAGTGCGAGTTTTCTTGGTGCAAAGATTTTCTAAACTTTAACTGCGTCATTCTGCGTCAAGCGGGATCACGCGACGTGTTCAGTGTATCTTTTTGTCACAAACAAAGCACGTCGCGTGCTCCCATTTGACGCAGTTATTTGACGGACAATACCAAGCGTGCAGTACAAACCGCGAACCAATACCGCCCACCGCCATACTTAGCCAGGCTGTTTGATTTATATCCGACCAAAATCCGTGGAAATTACTTCCATATAAAAGGTAATATGTGTACTTGTAAACATATGACAAATTTTCTCTATTGGTAGATTAGATGTGTTACAGGAAATATTATAATATTCGGTTTTTGTACTTTCAGAAAAAAAAACTATTGCTTTATCATGGTTGTTTGTTTATTTAAAGATCCTTTAAAAGCTGAGTATAAATTATTCCAAAACATGTTTCTGTAACGGAGAAAATATAAATCGCCGGAGCCAAATGTACAGTACAAACAAACTTTTATGTATGCATAACAGTACAGTACAAACAAATTTTTTATATATGCATAACAAAGCAAGGAGTAGATTGCTTATAAACAGTAGTAACTGCGTATAGTTAGCACGAAAGCTGATAAAAGAAACAATGTAAATATAATCAACAAATAATAAACATTAAAATAAAACACTGGAAACAAAATACTTCCATATCAATTTCAACAGTATAACTTTTTAAATAGACAAGATATGACGCAATAATAATATTAAACACTTCATTCGCAGACATTTAGGATACAGACATCTTGTATGTTAATTGTTTTACTACTTACATTAAACAAGTTAACTTACATTTATATGACTCAATAATTGTTTTAAAGGACATCGGTGCACTGCATGACCTTGCAAAGGATTGTTCGATAAAGTTACAACTAAGTCCAATAAATATGTCTTACACAGATATTGATTATCAACAACAATTTTTTTACTTCATGTACTCATTCTTACTCTACCATTCAGTTTTAATTGGGGTGACCCCTATGTTAAAACAAATTACGTAAAGGTTTTTTAGAAAACAGCATCAAAAAATAACTTCGCTTTCTTCATTTTCACTTGAATAGACTTTACTTAAGACTAATAGGTAATGAAGAGTTTTCTACCAATAAAATTACGACGATTACCTCCTATCTATAGTTAAATCCCCTAATTTGAACAATCAGCTTTATGAAACCATCCCAATTAAGTAGGTTATCTATTGACGTTTTACAAGCACGAAAAGTTTATCCAGTTTAACTTTATGGTAATTTTATTATGGTGAGACACAAAGGTCTTCTTTATGGAACCATCCCAATTAAGTAGGTTATCTATAGACATTTTATAAGCACGCAAAGTCTATCCACTACTACTGTTTGTGATTTTAATATGGTGAGACACAAAGGCTAACCCGCAATATTTACACGCGGTATTGTCTGTAGGCCCACGAAAGCATCTCGTACCAAATGTTGAGCTTCTACTTGCTGGCATTGACGATATCCACGAACTCCGGCTTGAGGCTAGCGCCGCCGACGAGGAAGCCGTCGATGTCGGGGCAGGCGGCGAGTTCCTTGGCGGTTGCGCCGGTCACCGACCCGCCGTACTGGATGCGCACCGCGCCGGCGACGTCGGCCGACACGTTCGCGGATATCCAGTTGCGGAGCGAAGCGTGAACCTCTTGAGCCTTAAACACGAACAAAATTTAAAATTGCTGAAGCCTGCATGCATCAATTGAGCCTTTAACACGAACGAAATTAAAAATTACTTAAGCCCAAAATTACCTCCTGAGCCTTTAACACAAACAAAATTAAAAATTACTTAAGCCCGCAATTACCTCTTGAGCCTTTAACACAAACAAAATTAAAAATTACTTAAGCCTGCATTTAACACTTGAGCTTTTAACACAAACAAAATTAAAAATTACTTAAACTGCATTTAACTCTTTAGCCTTTAACACAAACAAAATTAAAAATTACTTAAGCCTGCATTTAACTCATGAGCTGTTAATATGAACGAAATAAAAAATAACTCATGAGCTGTTAATATGAACGAAATAAAAAATTTGCTAATGTCTCATTATCTTGTTCAATACAAATTATGTAATATGTCTAAGGCAGCTTGAAAATCTGTTACTAGAAATGCTGTTGGCCACACAAAAGAAACGAATTAAATTAATATTTGAAACCAGTCCATTTGCTTGGAAGCAATATCATATACACTAGCGAGGCGACCAAGCTTTCCTCGATTGCTTTTATTACGAAAATCCTTTTTTTAGCCACGTCTCTCCCTAAATATCGAGTTTCATCAAAATCTTTGGAGCCGTTTCCGAGATTTTCATTTTATTTATAAATACAAGAATTGCTTGTCCCCTTTAGACCTGTATGGCATTTATTAATGGCATTTTCTATTGCTCTCCTCTAGTGTCTAGTATTTTACGGTCTTGAAGAATAGTATAGGATAAAATATGTAAGTATATCTATAAGCATCATCTGTATCAACACCATATTGATTTTTTTGGGGGTTACCCCAAGGGAGGCATAACTTATTGCTTAGTTAGATTTATTGTTATTATCATTAGTCATCAAAATTTAATTTATTAAATCGTAGCAATATCAATTTATGATATCAAGAGAGATTTAATACATAACAATTTATTAATATTGATAAGATTGAAAAGCAAATAATACTGTGATACTTCTGTGATAAGCACCACTGCATTAATATTCAATGAAGTATTCACAATGAAGAAGGATAGCTACCCATCATGCGGGTACATATGGCACAGAATCTATATCTGATAGGGCAAGAGGATTGTACAATAACGAACGCGCCACAGCAAGCTCAGAGTAGAGGTGTAATATTAGGGTCATATATCATTAAATTCATTAACCATGTTATTAATGTGTTACCGATATGATGATCCGTTATATGTTACTCAGTAATGGTCAAATAACAGGCGGCCGATAACTGTTATGATATATTCGTAACACATCTTGCTCAGAGTAAGACATCCAACTATAAGAAGTGGCGTTGGGTGAGAATTTGGGCTAGTACAACTTAAAAAACTATTAAAATTAATTAAACCTACCTAATTAGGTTCTATAAAGGTTAATAAGCCGTTTAATGTCCAGCTTTTTATTCGCATATTTTTTTTTTACTTAGTGAGGTCTCTGATTATTTATACAAAATTTAACATTGTAAGTGTATTTAAATAACCAGGGAAAATTTTCGTATTTTGAATACGGTGTGTGTGCATAATCCAGTTATGCTGACGCTAAGTTTACAGGCTTATGAAAAAAGTTATTTAATGCGCGTTGCGCTGATATACGTAGCTTTTAATCGCTTAACTGTCTGTCAATAAAGAACAATAGTAAAACAATGGCGCGCGACCGTATTACGGTCGTAGACTGTTGAAGGTTTAATTGTTATAAGTAATAAATGAGTATATATTAGAAACCCCTAAGGGAACGATGGGATAATGGGAGGCCCCACGACTAAGTTAGACAGTTGACCTGACCAAAGTACTTATAAAACGCTAGATGCATGGCGTTTTCAGTCCTTGGATATGTTATGTCCAGCAGCGGATGTCAGATGGCTGATGTTTAAATAAAGATGATAATATAAGTTACCTGTTGAGGAGTGGCAGTCTTGCCAGTGCCAATGGCCCAGACAGGCTCATATGCCAATACAACATTGGCCCACTTGTCTCCAATGGCTGGGATAAGAGCCTTGGTCTGCCTGAAGACAACCTCTTCAGTTTTGCCGCCCTCCCTCTCTTCAAGGGTTTCACCGATGCAGGCAATCACTTTGAGGCCGTTTTCCAAAGCATGGGCAACCTATAAGTTTATTACAATTATAAACATGATAAGAAGTTCGTGAAGCGGGCGAAAGATTTTGGAGATGCCTTTACCAACAAAACATAATAAAATTTAAAAAAAGGTACAGTATTAATAATTTTATTGTATTTCATGGACATTTGAAAATGTATCTAAGATTCAGAGCCTTTTTGTCACATTGGTCATACCTTTTCTGCAACTAGATCATCTTTTTCTCCGAAAATTGTGCGCCTTTCTGAATGGCCGAGGATGACCCAGTCAGCACCCACATCCTTGATCATGGCTGGAGAGATTTCACCTGTTTCCAAGAAGCACTTGAATTAGGATTTGTTAGATAGAAACGAGAAAACGCTAGTCTTACCATGGGTTTGAACCCAAATGGGAATAAGTAAGCGGGTATAGTAAATGACCACTTTGCTGAAACTGTCAGAACTTTTCAAAAGTAATCCCCAAAACTTTATTTAAAAACACTCATAATCATTCAAAAATTCATTGTTATAGACTTAAAAAAACGTTAAGTCTGCTCATCTTTCTTAAACAAAGTTGACTAGGGTAGCCATCTTCCCCCCCAACGGGTTCCCGGTTTGTCGTACCGGGGGGGCTCAGTACCCGTGGTAGCCTCGAGCCACGGAGAAGCTAAGAGGAACCCGCGAGGGGGCGCTCCTGCTGTCGTCAACCAGCAGAGAGCGCCCACATTGGGGCGGCGGGGGAGTGGGAAGTTTTCCCCCCACCCGAGGAGGGGTGCTCCCGCAGGCTCGGCTTCGGCCTTGAGCCTGTAGGGATGCGCCCAATGGGGCGGCGGGGGAGTGGGAAGTTCTCCCCCCACCCGGGGTGGGGCCGCCGGGAGGGGAATGTTTCATTGCCTTCCCGGCGCTTCAGGCGGGGCCACACCGCCGTGGCTGTGGTTGGAGATCGGTCGCGGAGGAGGAGGAGTGTCGGTGTTACGTTGCCGCTCTCCCTATCCTCCGCGACCGAGCGGTGCCGCACCGCGTTTGCGGCGACAGGCAAGCGGCGGAGCCTTTCATCTTCAACAGGCGGTGGACTGCGTGGGAGTTTGCCGCCTCTCAATTGGGCCGAGGAGGTACGGCGCGTCCGTGAGTTCCGGACGTGCCGACTTGGTGAGTGGGGGGGCGCTGTGACGCCCCTGAGGAGGGGCCGCTTTGGCGGCCAGCCGCGCCGGGGTTCGCGGATGTATTTCCGTTCCCGTGTCCCCGGCAAAAGCGGTTGAGATGGAACTCCGGAGGTTTTTTTGTGGGTAGGCACGTCGCTCTGGCGTGGAGTCCCACATAACCCGACAGCCACCCCCGCAGGCTGACGGGTATCCGTAATAGGATCTTTCCTCCGTAAAAAAAAAAAAGGGTAGCCATCTTGCTAGCTTTAGCTGGACATCTCAAGCTTTTTCCATGTGTTGCCAGCATATAGTTACCTTGTTTCAAAACTATCTCACCCATAAAACTTTGATCTTGCTCCGCCACTATATCAATGACCAGCTTTTAAGGCTAAAGGTCCAGCCTAATTTAGCCAGTTAGCCAGCCTTTTGTATTTAAGAAGATGGCAATCCTAAGTTAGACACACACCAAGACAGATCAAATGTCATGACGTCACATACCGGTGAATGCGCCTTTTGCTACTTTCCAGCAGTTTTGTGCTGCCACTCCAATGTTGTCGGGCACAATGCTCTTGACGTAGGCAAGGTAGATAGCAGGGATCCCCAAAACCACCTGAATTGAAACAACACATAATGAATTATTTATTATATTTCAAACATGAATTCTCATTCAAAAGTATTCAAAAAACTTAAAAAATTAATAAATAGAATTAAATCATATATAAACCACAGGACTATCACATCAAAGAAAAACACAGTCTGTGTGTGAATAAACAAAGGTCTATTTGCTCCATGTGAAATTTGTCATAGGGGGTAATAATCATCTTTCGCAGCGCTTGCAGTGGCCTAAAATAGAATTACTTTTGCAAAATCTTTTTATCAAAACTTACATCAAAATTGTTTGTTTACCTCTGCGTTAGGATCTAAGGGTCCTTTCTTTAAATTGTTGATGATTTCATTGATCTGGTTCTTGTCACCATTCATCTTCCAGTTACCACCAACAACGAATTTGCGACCCATTTTAAGGTTGTCCTGTGAATGGAAAACGAAAATAAAGAACTACCTATGTAAAGGCAAATCACCGTGACACTGACACATACTTCCCCCAACTATGGCCTTTCATATTTGGGGGAGAGAGAGAGAGTAAAGAGAACCATCTCATAAGGGAAACAGTTGCAAGTGTCCAGCAGGGTTGGGACGGGTTAGATTAAGCTAACTGAAATAATCTGTTATTTACCCAATTGGAAATGGGTTAACATATATTTTGATTAACCGAAATAACAAGTTAACCTCGCTAATTGCGGTTAACTTTAACTGAATCGACATATAGGTTTCTGCATGATAATACACGTTTTTCATTCCTCGTCAATAGGTCACGGAACCTATCCCTGCAAAAGCGCTTACATGGCTCAACCAAACGGCTGTGCATCACTGAAAACCTAATTAACCTATTCAGATAACGGTTACTGTTACCCTTATTGTGTGGGTTAACCTAATCAAAGGATTAACCGAAAAAGGGTTAACCGATATAACCGGGTTACCGTTGTGAATGGGTTTTCCAGGTGAAAGCAGTAAATGACTGTTCCAAATCTCTCTAGAATGGTACTAGAGAAGCAAGTGTGTGTTCATTTTTGTGATCGAGTCATATGTGGAGTTCATGTAATGAACAACATGTCTTCAAAGTTCAAAGTAGGTATTGAAATCTATCTTTGTAATTTAAAGTAAGTAATTTGCCCAGGTTTGACCTCCAACATAAATAGTCCCGAACATGCACCTTGCACACACCATGCACTATCGACTTGTTTTTAGATAGGTAGTACCTACAACCTACCTATATGTAGATAGTAGGTAAGTAGGGTAAGTACTGAATGAAAACGCCGGCCGGGTCATAACTACCTACCTATTAATATTTTTGCCAGGTAATTGGTTAACTATATCAATGTCTGTAGATAATTGAATAGGTATTTCAAAACAAATCAAGTCCAAAGTGTATCAAAAAAAGTATGTATGAAGACTATGAAGAAAAATTATTAATTTTATAGCCTTCACATGTTGTGAATGTAATATTTCCCTTTCCGTACATACCTATTTGGATAAACAACAATTTAAAAGCGAGAACGAAATTAATGAAAATACTTACTTACTGTTTAGAGGAAGACGAAATTAAATGACCTCTAAAATCTCAATTCGCGGTTGAAATTGCACCAACTTCCTCCTCAAAGTAGTAATGAAAGGAGCCCGGGTGTAATTCGTTGATTGTCACTGCGCAATTTCATAATACATGATAGATCAATGAATCACTTTGCTATCGTATTGGCTGAACAAGAGTAAGGTAAATATTTCAACCAATAAAAAAAGTGTAAATTAGTAGGAGTTTATTCAATTTGTCAAAGGGAACAAGCTGACAGAGCATGACCTTTGTGACTTTGAATTATTTTTTTTAATATTCTAGTTCTGTGGGCTATTTTTCAAAAGCGGAGTCACTAAAATAGTTTTTTTATGGGAAAACCGTTTTTAGGTGACTCTACGTTTCAAAAGTGGCACTTCTGAGTAACCCCGTCCACGAATATGAGTAACCACCCGAAGTGCCATTTCTGAAACACGGAGTCACTTAAAAGAATGGTTTTTCCATACAAAAAACCGTTCGTTTAGTGACTCCGCGTTTGAAAAATCGCACCGCGGTCAAGAATATACGCGTGTGCGCGCACTGGTGCACGCGCGTGTTATCGTCATCATCATATCAACCACAGGAAGTCCACTGCTGGACATAGGCCTCCCCCAAAGATTTCCAAAACGACCGATCGAAAGCGGCCTGCATCCAGCGCCTCCCTGCAACCTTGCTCAGGTCATCTGACCATCTAGCAGGTGGGTGTCCTACGCTGCGCTTGCCAGTACGTGGCCGCCATTCGAGAACCTTTCTGCCCCATCGGCCATCGGTTGTTCGCGCTATGTGCCCCGCCACTGCCACTTCAATGAGCTAATCCGCTTAGCTATATCGGTAACCTTCATTCTCCTACGAATCTCCTCGTTTCTGATTCGATCGCGTAGAGAAACACCGAGCATAGTCCAGTCCATAGCCCGTTGAGCGACCTTGAGCCTTCTTATGAGACCCATAGTAAGGGTCCACGTTTCAGAGCCATAAGTCATCACTGGTAACACACATTGATTAAACACTTTCGTCTTGAGGCACTGAGGTATTTTAGACGATAAAACACTGCGTAATTTCTCGAACCCTGCCCAGCCGAGTCGGATTCGCCGAAAGACTTCTTCCTCGAAGCTTCCTGCCTGGATCAATGCACGCGCGTGTGCGTGTGCATAATTAAGCTATGCCATGAATTTACGCGATTTCGTTCGCGGTATATTGCCAGTTTAGGGCTTTTTAACTAAGAATTTCGAAAATAGTTTTGATCATGTCATCCGCCCGTCTCACACCGAACAATGAATAAGGAATCCTATGAAAGAAAGAAAAGCTTTATTTGGCAATCATAACCATTACAAATTACATACCTATATCTAAAATAAAAACAACAACTACGAATTGCTGAAAGGGCAACCAGCTCAGCTGTCTATGTACTGATGGTGGTTTGTGATTTTCATATGGAAGTGAAATAATATACCTACAATACAATACTTTTTCAAAACTAAAAATCGACTTCACCCCCAAACTTCACAACTCGTTTATATAAAATTTATAAGGGACCACCTGACAAGTATACCCTTTCAAACAATCGGTCCAGGCGTCTCCGAATAATCGGTGAACATACATAAACAAAAACATAAAAGATCGCGATGAATTGATAACCTCCTCCTTTTTGGAAGTTGGTTAAAAAAGTGAAGCACTCAATATAGTGCCAACCATATTGAGGAAAACTAAAAATGGTGGACTGTTGTTATCTCTTTTTACATCGGGAAAAGACAGTCGCTACAAAGTGGAAACATTATTTTAAAATGTCCTTTATGGAAATGAATGATATTTGTTTAATGCTTAAATATGGCATTTGTTTTATTGCACTTATTTGTGACCACGCCCGATGTTGCTTAACCTATAAAAGCGCGATCACTCATCCGAGAAGCGACTACATCCGAGTTGGTTTTGCGTGTGAAAACGCGGTCACCCATTCAAGTAAGCGAATTGGAATAAAGAAACGAAGAAATAAACATAGGCTCTAAAAGCCATTATGCAGCCGTAAAATAATTTAAAAAACATACTGATCGAATTTATAACTTCCTCTTTTTTTAAGTAAGTTAAAAATATCCTATCTAGGATAAAATAAGATCAAGCCTCGGGTACAGTCAAAACCTGACCTGGGGTAGCATTTTTGAAATCACTTGTCACATCACGAATGGTTCACGAGTGCGTTTCCAAACGGGCGCATTTTTGAAATGATAGTTTGCGAAGGATTAGCAATGAGTGGTCTCGACCACTCGTAATTTTGACATTTGTGGCGCAGATATGTCAAAGAAACCTTTCATAGAGAATCCGTTCCGTTTCGTGCTGAATTTTTATAAGTGGTGAAATTCTTAGAAAACCATAGACATATTTTCGATGTTTTCTGCGTAAAACAATATTGTTTTTCGCTGAAACGACGGTTTCAAAAATACGGCCAAATGGTTTTTTTACGCGGGCGGTGAGTTGGAAAACTAGACGTTTTGTGTTTTGGTGAGTCTTTAAATGAAAAATCGCACTCCTGGCAACTAGAATACGCGCGACAGGTCACACCAAAAAAAGCCTGAAATGCTATTTTTCAAACGCAAAGTCACCTAAACGAATGGTTTTTTCATACAAAAAACCGTACGTTTAGTGACTCCGCGTTTGAAAAATCGCAGCACTAAAAAGTTGCCGTTGTCGTTGATAGTGGCATGCTTCTCACATTTCCATACATTTGTTTCAGTCGCAACACGCTGTCGCGCGCGCCTTAGGCCGCAGCCCACGCACACGACTATGAGCAGTTCTCAAAAAAATTGTACCTGACTGTAATTAGGTGTCCTTCACATTCAAGATTAATTTAAGACAAATGATCACTCCCCGTGCAATCTTTCGTGCACGGTTCTATTAGCTTATTGCGTAGTTCAATCAAAAGAATAATGCTTCGGCCGCACCTGTGCCTATCGCCCCGAAGCAATTCGCGGCGAATCTTCGTACGTCTTGTACACTAAAAAGTTATCGCGATAAAGCGCTGGTCACACTAGCGGCTTCGTTATTTTTCACGAACTATCTGGCAATAATCCAAGATTTTTAATAATAATAATAATCATTTATTTAGTAAAAACACATTTACAATGCAAGTTGTTGAGGCCTTCTAGTAGGTATAGCAATACCCGTGACAGAAAACCTCGCTCTTCCATTGCAATAATTACATTTGATGTATTTTACCGATATAGAGAGAAAAACAATAATTCAAGGAGACTAATAAATAATGTGCGTGTGTGTGCGCGCGTGTGTGTGTGTGTGTGTGTGTGTGTGTGTGTGTGTGTGTGCGCGCGCGTGTGTGTGTGCGCGCGCGTGTGTGTGTGTGCGTGTGTGTGTGTGCGCGCGTGTGTGAGGGTGTGTGCGTTTGTGTGTGTGTGTGTGTGCGCGCGCGCGCGAGGGCGCGTGTGTGTGTGCGTGTGAGTGCGTGTGCTTGTGTGTGTGTGTGTGTATGTGTTTGTGTTTTGTTCTTAGTTTTATTTTACTTTTAACGATGAAGGAGGTCTTCAACCTTATCATATGTACAGTAAGTAAGCTTCTTCAGCCAGTCCGTCACCAATATTTTACACTCATGAGTAGATTTAGAGTAAATTGATGTTTTTTTATTGGCAATTTTATAAAGATAAGTACTTTGTGAATTATATTGTCGTCTTGCAGTTGCTGTTTTTATTATACTCACTGTTAAATTAGGGGTTTTTCTTCTGGTGGTTAAAATTTGAGGATCGAACACTAAGGTTTTATGTAGTTTTAAGATTGTGTTTAGTATGTACAACTTGCGAATCGTCAATAACTCACATTCCTGGTAGAGTAAAGTTGTAGAAAACCGGTAATTTTTGAAATACATAGTTTTTAGCAAAGCTCGCTGCTTTTTTTCTAATTCAAAAAATTTGGTTTTTGTTGCACTTCCTCATACGGGAATGCAATATGTTATAATCGATTGAGCTAGGGCGATATAGATATGTTTCAGCAGGACTTTGTCAGCCACATGTCTTAACAATTTAAAAATCCATATCAACTTTCTAATGCGACTTTTGACAAGTTCTATGTGCTCGTGCCACGAAAGACGTTGATCTAATACTACTCCTAGGTACTTTGTTTTACAAACTTTATCAATATGGGGGCAGTCGCAAGTTAAAGTATTTGTATTATTACAGTGGTGTATTTTGATATTAAAGGAAGTATTAGGTTGGGTCATTTTACTTGGGGAGAAGCAGATATAATTTGTTTTCTGTGTATTAAGAGTAAGCAAGTTCGCATTTAACCAGTTCCTAATTTTACGCATTCCCATCTCAGTACTCTTGCGTACATTGTCCCAGTTCGATCCAGACATAACAACTGCAGTATCGTCTGCATAACAGAATATCCTCCCACCCCCTAGAAACAGGGTGGGTCCAAGTACTCTCCCTTGTGGCACACCAAAGGTTACATCGTATTCTTGACTAATTTCTTGGTTGATTTTAACCTTTTGGGTACGAATCGTAAGACAACTTTTAAAAAGCTCTAGCACCGTACCCCTTTTTCCAAAACGCTCCAATTTCCGGACAAGAATGGGCACAGAGACAGTGTCAAAAGCCTTTTTCAGGTCAAGAAAGACAGGTAAACATTTATTACCTTTGTCGATCTGTTCTGTTATAAAAGAAGTTATGTCAGTTACGGCATTTTCTGTCGATGTACTTGATCTGAAGCCGTATTGAGAATCAGACAGTATGTTATATTTACCTAGATAGTCGCTTAATCGTTTATTTAGTAATTTTTCTAGTATTTTCGATATGACTGGTAGAACAGATATTGGCCGGTAGTTGCTGACACAGGCTCTGTCCCCACCCTTGTGTACTGGAATTACAATTGATTTTCTTAGATAGTTAGGAATAATTTCATACCTAGCCAACTTAAGAAATCTAGTTGATATTCCGTCCCAACCAGGTGCACTATTATATTTTAAATTTACTAGAATATCATGGACTTCTTCTGGGTTGGTTTCTGAAAGTACAAAGGAATTCAGCTGTGTGCCAGAGACTACAGGTTCTTAAATATTTACTTTATTCTATTTTTAGTATTTCGGCAATAGAAACTGTCTAGTTATCACGATTCATAAAATCTGATGGTGACATACAGACAGACGGACGGACGGATGGACAGCGGAGTCTTAGTAATAAGACCCCGTTTTTACCCTTTGGGTATAGAACTATAATTATATTATTTTTAAAAAATATTAACAATAAATTCATGATACAAATATACGAAAATTTATAACCTTCTTTTTTTGGAAGTTTGTTAAGTTGATAAATACGTTATTAGACCTTGCATTGTGTATAACATATGAGACAAATCACTACTTGTATATTCATCTTTGAAACAAATATATTAAAATTGGATTAAAATGATTAATATAGTTGGATGCTTGGGCCGGACCTGCGCCTATCGTCACGAAGCTTCGTGACCGGCCGTTATCGGATATCGTCCCAAATATTCGAACTTCGTGGTAATCGCGCGGGTGGCGATACATCAAAGGATTTATGCACGCTAACAATTCGCTCTGCGTGGTTGCACGTGCGTTGTTCATTTGACATTTGTTTTCAACTTGTTCGGACGCGTGCTGTGCGACGGTGCCACGGTTGTTAATGCCTAAAAATGGAGTGGAACGATAAAATAGTGCTTCGGCCGCACTTGTGCCTATCGTCCCGAAGCAATTCGCGGCGAATCTACGTACGTTTTGAACACTATAAAGTTATCCCGTAAAGCGCTGGTCACACTAGCGGCTTCGTTATTTGTCACGAACTATCTGGCAATAATCCAAGATGGCGTCTTCTACGTGTTTTAAATATGGACGACGACTTTATTTTTTTTTAACGTGTGTGCTAACAATAACATAATGCATTTATTGAAACCTAAAAAGAAACCTAGAAGGAAAAAGCTAAAAATTTTAACATTAATTTATCGTTCCACTCCATTTTTATGCATTAACAACCGTGGCACCGTCGCATAGCACACGTCCGAACAACAACAACAACAAAACAAACGTCAAAATGAACAGCGCAAGTGCGACCACGCAGAGCGAATTGTTAGCTTGCATAAATCCTTTGATGCATCGCCACCCGCGCGATAACTCACGAAGTCCGAATATTCGGGACGATACCCGATAACGGCCGGTCACATTTGCTGTATCGTGTTTAAAATATTTAGCTTTTCCTTTCTAGGTTTCTTTTTAGGTTTCAATAAATGCATTATGTTTGTAAGCACACATGTTAAAGAAAAGAAAGTCGTCGTCCATATTTAAAACACGTAGATGACGCCATCTTGGATTATTGACAGATAGATCCTGTGGATAGATCGTGAAATAACGAAGCCGCTAGTGTGACCAGCGCTTTATCGCGATAACTTTTTAGTGTACAAAACGTACGAAGATTCGCCGCGAATTGCTTCGGCACGATAGGCACAAGGCACAAGTGCGGCCGAACCATGGATAATAGAGAAAGGGTTTTTGTACAATGTGTTGACGAGCTAGGTATCTAATTTGTGTTCTCGAGTCTTGCCACAAATTAGAAAGATTTACATATCTTGCTCTTGACATTTAAGACAAGTTTTCGTACTAAAGAATAATTTGTGTTTTTAGCCTTCTACTTCTCCCGAAAGGGACAATATCTGCTACAACAGTATTACATACGCCTGTGCAAAATAATTTACAAAAAAGTGTTTAAAAGATTACTTAAATATATATTGTTTGTCCGTGAACTAAATAAAAGTAGGTAACTACAACAAGTAACTCTAGATTTAAGTATCCAGTGCGAGGTAGTCTAACCATGCGCCGCTACTTAATTTGGAAGGTAAGAAACATGATCTTTGTCTCTAAATGTATGAGAGACTCAGGTGTTTATCTTTGCCTTTCATAAAAACTACACAGACCAGTTGCTAGTCTCATTCTAGCCTAGACTCCGGCCGGCGTGTAAAGTAACGTAGAAACCTAAATTTTTTAAACTTCTGCGACCCCAAAATTTTTAATGAGGTCTAAGAAAATGAACTGAATGTATTTCAGGGGTAAATTTTTTAAAATGAGTCGCCTCATTTTGATTTTTTGGGGGTTAGGGGGAGGGAGGGACAGGAGAGGATTCCCCCTATTCAAACCCCACTTGCTGGAGTTGCATAGTTTTTATAGTATAGTAGAGTTATAAGCGATAAAAGTTTATTAAAACTATGTCATCCACATATATGAAAATATTAAAGGTAAAAATCAACCTAACCTTCCTACTTTTCTGCCCTCACAGTTTCCCTGGGTGGTCATAAAAAAACTTAACCTAACCTTTCCGCCCTCACATTATTTCTGGGTGGTCATTAAAAAAATAACTTAAGCTATAAAAATATTAAAGATAAAAAATTTACCTAATAGAACTGTCCTATCTTTCTGCCCTAACAGTTTTCCTGGGTGGTCATAAAAAAACTTATCCTAACCCACCTAACTTTCTACTGTGGGATGTTATTAAATGTATATTAGGGGGTTCCTTCCCTCACCCCCTACCTTGCCCCAAACCTCTAACCCCAAGAAAGGCGACTCGTTTTAAGATCCAACCTGAAACCATGATTAGCTGATTGTTAAAATTGTATTGGATAGGTAATTTTGTATCTACTTCAAAGTATGTTTGTTTGGGAAAATGTAGGTATCATAGTATGTTTGTCTTTAAATAATTAGTTTCAGTAAGTATATTTTGACAGATGTCATACATTTTTATCCATATCACATACTATTAACTAGCTGATGTCTTGTTGTCATGGGCAAATATTTGATAATCCCAGAGGCACCGCACATTCTCCTAGGATAAAAAGTATTCTCTCATGTTAACGTTATTTACTTTGAAAACTTCTTGTTGCCTTACAACTGTTGCTATGAAGCTTACCATACCTTTACTAATGCTATAAATGAAGTTATGTATGTTTCAGATTATATTTTTCATAGTTATTATAAATGGAACAATTCATGCTAAAAAACAGAAATCATCAGTTGTATCAGGTATTGATGACATAAAAGAATTTAAAAAGTTGCTTAGAACTAAGACAAATGTTTTGATATTGTTTGTCAATGTACCGAAATCCTCTCAAAACATTCTGGAAGTCTTCAAAGACACAGCAGATGTAATGAAGGGGCAAGCAACACTGGTGCATCTAGACTGTAGTAGCAGGTAATAATTTGTCTTTCTTTGTCATTTCTGCAGTCAAACCGTTTTTGACTGACTTAAAAAAAAAGGAGGTTATCAATTCTACAGAATTCATTATTGGCACATTCAAAAACTATTTGATTGAAAAAAATTCTTCAGGGTTTACCTACTCATTTTTTTCCTTCAATTATTGTATTAAGAAGCATTGTGACATCAAAAATTTTCCCTCTTTTATTTTCTATAATTTGTAGTATTTGTCTTTTCTCTCCCACATTCTCTAATACCTTTTAGTTTGTAACTTTTTTTGTCCAACTTAATTTTATTAATTCTCCTCCAGCACCATAGTTCAAATGCTTCTAATCTATGTATCTCTATTCTTTTTGGGCATCATCCATGTTTCACACCTGAACAAAGCAGAACTCCATATAAATGTTTTGATAAATATTTTATGTAAACATTTTCGATACTATAAAAAAATATGTATGTTTTACTTTAAAATGTATTTTTGCAATAGCAATCTTCTTTTTAATATCTTTGTGCATCTCGAGTCTCATATAATATTTTAAAAAAATAAAATAAATAAACACATTTCAAATTATTTTAGTGAGGGCAAAAAACTATGCAAAAAACTGAAGATTCCTTCAAACATACCGTACATGCTAAAACACTACAAGGACGGTGACTTTCACAAAGACTATGACCGAGCAGAGTCAGTCAGTTCTATGACTAATTTCCTGAGGGACCCTACTGGAGACCTACCTTGGGAGGAGGATCCCACTGCAACTGAAATATTTCACCTTCAAGATGGTGAGGTAAGGATGTAATTAAAGTCCATGCCAAAGTTTTAACTTTGCTTATTAGGTACTGTCAAAGCTTTATAATTCGGTCAATGAGTGCACAAAAGGTCAAAAGGAGGAACTATTTTATGAATTAGATATGTACCCTGGAATCTTTGCTCGCAGCTGAGAAAAGTTATGAAGCAATGTATGACAGAACACATAAGGGAATAGAACACTTTTTTTTAAATCGACCATTTTTAGAGATAGATAAAAAGTGTGAAAGTCAAAGTTGTAGAGAATTTTATCAGCTTTTATTATGTAGCACAACACAATTTCGTATGATGCACCGTTATTGAGATGTAAGCAAAAAACTAAAAAACGGAACCTATGTTGTGTTTATCTCCTAACTAGTCCAAACAAAGTTATCAAACTTTTTGCTTTCGACTTCCATCCACAATTATTCGTTGAATGGACTTTTAACTGTCAATCGCAGTAAAAATTATAACAATATTTTCCCACAATTACTTTTTTGCTAAGTATGGAAGTAACAAATGTGAATTTTACAATCTACCATTTGCTTACTTGCGTTTTGATGCAATAAGTGAATGTATTTATTTTTTCGTAAAGCATTGAACATTTGATATCCATTTTCGGTCTTGCTTTTGAGATCAAAGAGTTAGGATTGTTGTACCAAATGTTACAAATTGGGATATGTGTATTGTGTAAGGAGCCTTTTTTTGCACTAGATGCTGGTCCCAACTTCACTTGCTTACTTAGACAGTCTTATAAAAATAGTCTTACAAATAAAAATATAAGATTTTTTTAAATTTCCTCTTGCAATCACAGGTAATTTCATATAATACAGACCCAACACAGGCACTTTACTTTAGAGAAGTTAGTGTTATGGAGTGCTTCCATCAAAACCTATTTTGAGATACATTGATGAAAGGTGTATCCATGAATAGGTTTCGATTGAAAATAGATCAATTGCATTTCAAGTAAAAAAAAAAAGTTAATGGGGATAGACGTTACTGAAGAAATAGCAATAGAAACAGCACCTGCCTTCCACTAAAAGCTTGCCACGTGCTGCGAGCATATAATTTGATTATTTTTATACAATTAAGTAGACAAACAGGCATAAGAATGCCATGCTTTTCTCCTTATCATCGGTTCAGTCTCACTAGGCTATTCTAAACAATAAATAAAATTGATTATTTGTATATTTTTGCTTTGCCTAGTAATATTAATTGCTCGTATTTGATGCATTTCATGTTATATAAAAATTTTAACATATATACAAATGTAAATCTATTCAAGGAATTAATCTTGCTTTATACGGTACTTTCTGCTAAAGAGCAGAAGTTATTTACAATTCACATTGCACACTGATTTTTTATGCCTAGTTCATTACAATTCTGATAAGGAGTTGTGTTATGTTTAATTTCTATGGCATAATTAATTTTGCATGCATACATGTATACATACGTATCGGTGCTTTATGTTAATTTCTACTATGTTTTAGGCGTACAATGTAATTTTCTACTTTTGAATATAATTTGAATTAACGTATGTTGTATTTGCAAACCTTAGTAAAGTAGATTTTCTAAATGAAATATCCGTCTGTGTTTTATATGTTTCCCTGGCTTTTGTTATTTTATGTGTCTTTATAGGCCCTGTCTAAATTCTTGAAAAGAGGAGCGGCAGCGTATAAAAAGTCGCTCATAATGTTCTACGCGCCTTGGTGTGGCTACTGTAAGCAGTTGAAGCCGGAGTATGTTGCTGCAGCCGCAGAGTTAAAGGTAAAAGTGCATATTAGTCAGATCTTTGCTAATCCTGGGTCAAAAATAAATTATAGGTCACAAAATAATGTCACTTGTCATGATTCATCCATTTTCAACTTGACTTTAGACATTGTATTCTGCTCTGACGTCACCACACGACGATCCAAAATTCGAGTATAATTAGTACACGAATAACTTTTACCCAGTGCACTTTTTAGCGCAAGTTCAATCCATGGTAATGAAATTTTGCCCCATAATTTATATTTTATATGATGCATCACGCCATAGTTATCATCTTCATAAATAGGTACATTCTTTTTTCCCTTTTGCAGGCTGAATCGTTATTGGCTGCCATCGATGTTTCAAAACCAGGAAACTCAAAGATAAGACATCTTTACAATATCACTGGCTTTCCAACACTTCTGTATTATGAGTGAGTAACTAATTAAACATTATCTTTGGATTATTTGAAACTTGAGTAAGCAATACAATAATCTCCTTATAAACGGGCAGTATTATAATAGCTAAGTATAGCTAGATTTCGGTCGGATGTTGGCGTCCCGGCATCAATGTATATGGCGGTCGTTTGTCAAGCTATGGCATTTTGGGTGTTCACTAAGTGACTGGGTTCGGAGTATCTCTGTCACAAACTCTATGTGCGACAGACAGGTGACCCGCGACGGATTCTGCTATCTTTATCGCACTTAGAGTTTGTGACAGAGATAGACTGAAAAACAACAATTGCACATCTGTATTTTCGTAGCTTGAATAAAAAGTTAAGCCATGACGCATGAAGATATTTATAGGTATCATTGGTGTGTGATAATTGCAGAAAAGGTCAATTCAAGTTTCCTTACAATGGCGAGAACAAGAAGCAGTCGATAGTGGATTTCATGCGGGACCCCACCTCTCACTTGCAGCAGAAGAAAAAGGAAGTAGTTGACGAGAGTTGGTCACAGGACTCTGATGTTGTTCATTTGAATTGTAAGTTTAATTTTATGCTGTTTATAGAGAAATAAGGTAAACTCGGAACTCTAATCGAGTCTATTACGAGTTTGTATAAATATAATGGAACTTTTATCGCGTCGGTATGTTCGTCTGTACGTCCGCGGCTTAGCCCAGAGACTGTTAGTTCTAAAAAGTTGTAAATTTGGATGGGCATATATACACATCATCACTATCCGAGCGTATTTTCCCGGTTGTATCCTCAGCAGTTACGCTTCAGATCCCGGGGTCCGCTACCCGCTGTTTAACCAAGGAAATTTGACGAGGTTACTGGCTTTTACACAGAGCGACTGGTGGTGGTGGACCCAAAGGGTAAACCAGAACTAATCTTTGAATTATTTGATGATTTTTGTGCTGATCGATGATCTGATCTGATTGATCTGATCTTTATTTTCGGATAATCAGGTGATTCAAGCCTGCAATATCCTAATAAGACTGTAAACTACTTTTCACAAAGTATTCCAGTGGGATTCGAACCCATAACCTCCGGGTCACAAGGCGAACGCCTTGACCACTGGGCCACGGAGGTAGTCTGGGCATGGGCCATACGCTGATAAAGTGGTAAAAATAGATGTACAAAAAAATCTATTTTGGGTAGTTCTACTATACCTTAAGTTTGGATAAAAGCTTTTTTTTGCATGGCTAAGTTAGCTTTGTTTATTAAAAGTTACAGCCGCCTGGCGTTTAAATTATACATTTTGTAAATCGTTCAATTTCATAAACCTTGAAAGTAATAACCGACCGTAGCCGCACTGCCGCGTATGTCGCGTTCGGTTGCCATCGATGTTGATGTCATAGACCTAGAATTTTTTTGACTGCGTAAAAGTGCCATGTAGGACCCACACTAGCTGAGTGCGACAGATAATATGATAACCGTCATCCTCACAAGAGCAAAAGAGATCGCGATCAATTTGACAATGAGACAAGTTTTCATACAAAACATATAAGCCGATAACGAAAAATTTTTAAATTGTAAACTGTGATTTGTAAGTTACCTTGCTTGGATAGATGGTATGGTAATGCTTTACCAATAGTTCGTGTAATAGGTTACACGAACTATTGTAAAGCAGCAAAACAACCCCTTTATGGTCACAGAAAATATTTCGTTTTCGGTTATATTTTACAATACGCTATATCCATCTTAGACCTTCTAAATCTACGTGATATGCGGCCATCTCACACTATGCAAAAATGTATTTCGCAGTTTCCGAAGCTCGTGCATGCGGCTGCACATAGTGTGACCTTTGGGCTCAGACAATCCAGCAGACAACAGACGAATCCCCCATATCTGTGTTATCGTCTTAACATTATGTCCTCCTTGAAACAAGAACTTGTCAAAATAATTTTCTTTTTGACTTAAAACATATTTCTGTCATGTCAATTTGGCAAATTTAGAAAAATAACTCATTGTTATGAGCGTGTAAAAATAATTGGGAATTTTACAAAATATATCAATGCTTTTTGATTTAATCTAATGTTTAGAAATTACTGTTTTGTACCTTTTTAATACAACCACATACATAATTCATAAATATATTTTGCTACTATGTTAATAAATGCTGTGATTTTAAAATGTATTGGCCGAAATTACTGACAACTCTAATTTCAAAAGGTAAACCTTAATTTTCCACGTTCTTAATGTTACAATAGAAACTATACATCGGTTACATGGCGCCGACGGAAACGAAAAAACTCATATTTGTGCACGGTTTGAACTGGAACTTCAAATCTCCAAAATTTATAAAATTTGTGCATGATCTTCTTTTTTCCTCGCCTTTTTTCTATTTAGGGTCTGCTCTGTATGTCAACTGTTATTAATTTTATTTTAGCTGACAATTTCGAAAGTGCGTTGTCTAAAGCTGATCACGCACTCGTGGTGTTTTACGCGCCCTGGTGCGGCCATTGCAAGCGCATAAAGCCAGAATTCGAAAAGGCGGCTACAAAAATAAAAACTGAAAAGGTAAGTTGATAAACTTATATGAATTAGATTAAAAGTAAATAAGGTTAGGTTAAAACTATCCTGTGCTAACAAGTGGAAGTCTTCCTCCACTTACTCAACTGCAGCTTATACTCGTATTTCATTATGAATGTTGGCTTTGTGCTACAGTACAGATCGCTGGTGATGACGTTTTTATAAGTTATAAGTTTGACACCAATGTCTGTCTGTCTGTGGCATTGTAGTTCTGAACGGATGGACCGATTTAAATGCAGTTTTTTACGTGAAAGCAAGGTCCCTGCGGTGGTTTTTAGCTATGTTTGATGAGTATAGGTTTAGCCGTTCAAAAGTTGTTGGGGGTAAACGTTTGAAAGGCGAAGGTTTTTTTTTTAATTTGCCTGGCAAAAAAAAAAAAAAACATTTAAACATTTGTGTAGCCCGAATGCGAAAGATTTCAGTAACGCAATGCGAGAGCCGTTTTAATAGCTCATTTTCATTGATAAATGGCATGCGGGGTTTTCCTTATATGGGCTCACGACAAATGAAAGCTGCAAGTCTCGCATACTGTATATTGGCCACATTATTCCATTCGCGGTCGCTTATATTATTAAGTTTAAGTAATTTATTGTACTGCATCTTGATAACGTCAAAAACCTATATAATATAATAACATGATGATCACGTTGACCAGACGGTTTGCACAGAGGATGCGTTCTCTTGCCTTTCACGACTCATGTGAGAGAGGAATAATATACCTACCAATTGCCTGTTTCAGATTAACGGTATACTAGCAGCTGTAGACGCCACTAAGGAGCCGGAATTGGCTTCGAAGTTCGGAGTGAAGGGCTATCCCACGTTGAAATACTTCAGTAAGGGGGAGTACAAGTTCGATGCCGGCCACGCCAGGCAGGAGGAGCAGATTATTAGTTTTATTAAGGTGAGCATCGAAAATCTCTTGATGATATTTTTACATTATCTTTATTTTTTCTTTAACTGGGTAGACCAGGCTAGGGCGGCTAGACCCAAAAGCCACTCTTAGCGTGATAGCAGTGAACGCGGGGCAAGAACAGCATATGGATAATTTATATAATATATATTAATCACGTCTTACTCGTAATCCTTTGCCGGGGAGCCAATGCTCGTACTTGCAATATCTTTCGTTTAGGTTTTTCCCGCAATTCCTTTTCAGATTCCGCATCTTCTGCCAATTAAATGCTACTGTGCCACAGTTTCTGTCGAACCCAGAAAACTGCGGTACGGAAGGCAAATGGGCAAACCACCGTACTATAATCCCTAAAATGGAGTCAAAATGGAGAAAAGTAAAAAGAAGCATTTAATTTGTGTTTTGTGTGATAATAAAATAAAAAATAAAAATAAAATTTCACAAACGGGTATTTGCTGGTAAATTCGTATAGAAAAAAAAAACTATTTCTATACAAATTTCGGAGGGGATTTACTCGACTATTTGACATTGTACGAGTACATCGCAAAGTTTAACATGATATCGTTTTGTCTCGTTATGAATTTTGTCGGTACGGATACTGAATAGTAAAATAAAAAGCCATTAAAATGTTATGACTGTTATGTTATGAGCCATCAAAGATTGGTATTTTTTTCTTATTTTTACGCAACTTACGGCGTAAATAAGTAATAAAAAATAGTGTAAATCTCCAACAAAGTCGGCACCGACACGGCTTAATTATCAGAGATTTTAATTGATTAATGCAGTAGTCTTTCCATAAAACCCCTTCTCCCCAAAGGCTTTATGTATTTTTTACGCGCTTGGTCTACTACGAATTATCGTGCATTTCACCTCACTGCTTCGCTCGAACACAATGTTAGGTGAGACAGCATGCTTTTAATCGGCGCCCCCTTGTGAGTTCAAGCTCGCGATTAGTTCAACTTAATGCGGGCTCCAGACTCCTGCGTGATTTCACGGCGTGAATTCACGCCGTAATTTTGCCGCGATGTCGCCGCGAAAAACATGTCCCTCCACACTCGCTATCGTTCACAGTTTAGATCGCGCGCTCGTCAAGAATGGACGTCGAAATAATCACTGCTATCGCCATGACGCTATGCGCTTTGGCTCACTACAATTACGTGAATATAAAAGATTAAAAAAAAATAAAGAACGCGAAGCTGGTGGATGACAAAAATTCATTGCCTCATATGCAAACCAAATAGACCTTTAAATTTCATCGCTGCCTGCTCCAGACTTTTTTCTGAATCTTTTACTTTTTTCCTATAATTTCTATAACTGGACATTAGATAATAATCTTATGTCCAGTTATATATCTATAAAAAAAAGACAATCATCTTTTTTTTTTAATTCGGGCACTGCTATATTCATAATTTCACTTATGCGAACCCATGCGTCATGTACTTTATTTTTATTTTTATGCTCTTTATTTTTTGCATCCCATAAAATGAGTTCTGCATGATAGATAACAATCGATTAATACGAGTTCCAGACGGAGGTAAACAAATAAAGCACAACCTCACGGCACGAAGGCTCGCATGTGACTGTTTTCACGCGTGAGTGCGGATACGTTTGCGTTCACGGGAGGTTTGCGCCGCGTAAACCCTTTGATGCGGGCAAAATACCGACACCGTATGGGAAACGAGGCGTGAACAGGCTCGAAGCCCGTGAACGGGCGCGAAAGCCATCCACATTCGCGGTTCGCGGCTTTCACGGGTGTTCACGGCGCGAAAGTAGAGCCCGCTTTAAACTCAAATTCACGAGGGAAACTTGCGCTTTTTAAAGGACCCACAGGAGCCACCGCCACCGCCGCCCCCAGAGAAGCCCTGGGCCGAAGAGGAGTCGGCCGTGCGCCACCTCGACTCCGCGACCTTCAGAAACACCCTGCGAAAGATCAAACATGCACTCGTCATGTTCTATGCCCCATGTAAGTTTATTTTTACCCTCCCTTGGCAAACGCCAAGGAAGGGTTCAAAACTCAAAATTCAAATGTTTATTCAGTAATTAGACCTTACAGGCACTTTTACACGTCAATAGGTATAATTTATGTTACGTGTAAAGAATTAATAAAATTTATTTTAAAGAAAAGCTACCGATACTAGTGCTTATTAACGGCCACTGCTGAGAAGAAACGCTGAAAGAAACTCATTTTCACAGTATTGGTTGTCTACTTGCTTTGTCATGCGTATCATGTATGTAAATTTCTTTGTGGTCATCATGCCAGGCTGTCACATCACAGGTCCCGGGTTTGGTCCCCGGTCATCCAGATGGAAAATATCTTTTTCAGAATGGCCTGCGTCTTGGATGTTAATCTATATGTGTATTTGTAATAAATCATAGTATCGTTAATTTAGTATCCCATAACACAAGTCTCGAACTTACTTTGGAGCTAGCTCAATCTGTGTGATTTGTAATTATTTATTTATAACCTCGTATTTATCTTCCAAACGTCATGTCTTAATTGTAAGAGGTACTTTTATCGAAAAATTACGGATTTTTAGCGCTAAATTATGTCTTCAATTTCTTTTTATTCAAAAAATATTAAATGGGTTATCAAAATAAGAAAGAATACATATATAATGATTACAAAACATACATCATGTAAGAAAAAAAAATAACATTACTATTTAAATTGCCCAGGCGCTGGACACTTTTGTCTGGAAATATCGGTTTTTTTGTTCGATTTTTGACTGTTACTTTAATTTCATTAGTGGTAGGTACTATTAGTGATCTAACCCATGATTCGTTTTTACTACATGATTGTTTATAACGCGTATGTCCCTTACACGTTGTATACAATTTATACGATTGAATGTAATTTAGACTGATTGTGAGAAATGCTAAAATGCAACATATTCATAAGTAACCTGGCTTATCCGAGCTATATCACGCAGCCGAGATTTTTGCTTTCAGTGTTTTTGTTTTTTCGTTTTTTATTTAGGTGTATAAAAATGATAAACAATTTGTTTATCAGGGTGCGGACATTGTAAAAGTACAAAACCCGAGTTTGTGAAGGCAGCGGAACATTTTGCTGACGAACTGATGGTCGCGTTCGGCGCTGTGGACTGTACGGCCCATCAAGACCTCTGCGCCAACTACGATGTCAAGGGTTATCCCACCATCAAGTACTTCAGCTACTTCGACAAGCTGGTCAAAGACTACACTGGTGGACGTAAGGTGAGTTATATGGACGCACTTTGTTGAAGTTTGAAATCAGAGTTATTTTACGCAGCTAAATATTTCGTCGTCGTGATGGTGGCGTTCGACGCAGTTTATTACACGGTCCATCAAGACATGTGCGCCAAATATAATGTCAAAGGATATCCCACTATCAATTACTTCAGCTACTTCGACAGCTTGTCAAAGATTACAGCTGGTTATAGAAGAAGTTTTACCAACTTTTGTTATTCATGTTGTTTAGTTTAGAAAAATATTTTTATGGAGTATTTATGTTCCTTGATTTTTATATTGGTAAATTTGTTAAAACCATTGTACTATTATGTTACAGGAGTCAGAGTTTGTATCGTTCATCCACAGCCAGGTGGACCAGCATCAGACCAAGCAGGCAGTGAAGTCGAGTGCGCAAGCAGGCTTCGGCGTGAACGTGGTGATGTCCTCGGACGATGACTTCCAACAGATCATCGCTTCGGAGAAGCCCACTTTCGTCATGTTTTTTGCTTCGTGTATGTTATATATTCTACCTACGGTTTTATCCATTACGGGGTAGGTAGGCCGAATTTTTAGCCAAAACCGTGGTCATGAAATGAGAATCCTAATAGTGAGAGATTGTCTGATTCTCGTCCATTCTCTGGGTGGTCCTTGATACGAATATTGACAACTCTAAAATGTAGAACACTGAACATTGTAACGTACCTAGTTAACAGTAACTAATGCCTTAATGCAAGTAAAAAAAAAAACATTATTTTATTAATGAAATGTTAATACTATTATTTTTTTAAACTTGCAACCGACTTCAATACCAGTCACAGTCACAGAAAAGTTAAAACGCAACAATTTGCTTTTCTAACAAACTTTTTTCTACTTTTCAAAACAGCCATTTTCTATGGGATTTGTATAAAATAATGCACTAATGACTTCATAGTTTCTTAGAGTCAAATAGTGCTCTTAGTTTCAGTTTTTATGCAATAAATAAATCTTAAACCACTTGGAAAATGGATATGATCGCGACAAGTGACATTATTGTGAGGTTTGGTTTTCTAAACAGTTTCAAATAATTTGATTCATGACCCAATTGTAAACGAAAATACATAATCGAGATCATGATAATATAATTTCTATGGGAAAAAAGTCAGTTCTCCCTTTTACCGCGAACGTCGGATTTATCCGACAAACATGTTCGTGCCCATTTCGGGAGCGTCGGAAATTTCCGAAAAAAAAACCGCATCTTGAATTGCACATAACTTAGATACTAAGTTATGTGCAATTCAAGATGCGGTTTTTTTACGGTTACAACCCTTTTTGGTTGTAGTTATTTATTTTCAATTTACTATGCCTCGCACTGGGAGCTCGACAACTGATGCTAGTAATAAAAGGGAAAAAAACTTGATTATACGATATACCCGCAATATACACTTTATGTTCTTTACAGGGTGTGGTCACTGTGTGACAGTCAAACCAGCGTTCAGCAAACTGGCATCCAGTTTAAAAGGTGACAACACAATTACGGCGGTTGCCATCGACGCCGCAGAGAACCCCAAGGTAGCCGACTTCGCGGGCATCCAGACGCTGCCTACATTCAAAATCTTCGCCAACGGCAAGTACTTGGCCGACTACGAGGGAGACCGGTCCACGGAAGACATGCTCAAGTTCTGCAGACAACACGCGAAGGTTAAAGACGAGTTGTGATCGTAGTGTTGTTTTCTTTCGTTAGCATTAGCGCACACACATTAGGCGTTAGGTTTTAGGATGAGACTGCCCTCATTTGAATTTGGTTTTATTTTTTAACTAACAAAGATGATTTAAGTTTATTGTGAATGTTATGTTAATCTTACAAATTATATTATTGTGTAAACTATAGTTGAAAAGATTAACGTATAGACAACTGACTAGCTTTAAAATCAGCTCCCTAAAAATTTTAAAGTGTCAAAGCTAATCGTAAATATAATGCACTCAGAAATAATTCTAATCATTACAATAAAAAAAAAAACTGAAGTGTCAGTTTGTATGATCAGATAACAATGGCTCATTTTTATTGGTCGTTTTGGCCCGCATTCAACTTGAGATTTACGTAACGCGGTATGCGTAGGGCCCATTTTGGGGTAACCGTTTTCACTAGTCGATGTAGCCCGAATTCGGGATACTTGAGATTTCCGCTACGCACACGCGGAGCCGTTTTCAATAGTCTATAGAGAAAGTATCACAGTAGATTATTCAATCTACAGTCGATATAAAGCATACGGAGTATACCGCAGACGGCGTATCCTCTACCTCTGCATCGACTTGTGGTTTTCATTGGTCGCTAGCCCGCATACGAGAAGACCCCTCGTGTTGTATATTGACTGAGTTAACGACCAATGAAAATGAGTCAATGTTATAATAGTACGGGATCCGAGAGGGATCGATGATTTTATTTCAAACGAGGGCGCTGCTATCGTTCGTGGAGCGTAAAGCGCATTTTCGTTCAAAACGCGAAATTTTTGGCGTCTAAAGTATGCGCGCTGATAAGACTAGTTTTTTTCATCACGTCATTTTTAGTAAACTAGTACCTAGTCCAGTTATTTGTCATACGTAATGCACATTGATATCTTTTTTATATATTCTAAGTAATGAGATTCAGTATCACGCCTTTGTTTAATTTAGTTTTATGTTTTTGTATTTTGTACTTTTTAAATATGTGCTTACTAACTCATATGTTTATGAGTCATCGCCTTATCAAGTTTAAATTTGGTATGTTTGGCTCGGCAGCATTTTATAAGTATATGTGAATAATTTTCTAAATAGCCATGATTTATTTTCTGGTTTGATTTTTAAAGTTCCTAGTAAAATGATCACAATAACCAAGTACCTACATACATTTATGTATTAATATTAAATACTTATATTTATTTTTATACTCGTAGTTCTAATAGCTAAAGTATTCAATGGGTCCTAGTATGATATATATATTGCAATTTTATCGACAAATCACTCTTTGTTATTCATTTTTTTCCTTCATAGTAAAATGGTAGCAATTTTGTTTTTACTGACACCAAAGCTTGGCGCTTCTAATAATCGTTATAACTACTTATTTTACAATCCTATAAATTTAAAAAAGCTATTAACTTTTAAACGTAAGGAAACATTTTTTGCTACTATAAAGTGCCTTACGTCTTAGCTCTAAATGAGAAAGTTTTGAAGTAAGACCAATTCAGATATAAATAAAATTTCATTAAATAAATAATTCAAACTAGATATAAAATTGTGTTATTTGTCGATAAAATTTGCTTATACCACATAGTCCACACCCGTAATCGGTATTGGAACATAAAAGGTTCCAATACCGATTACGGGACACACTACTTATATATGTCACCATATGATTGTAAACACCGAAAGTTTATAAACGATCGCGCGGATTATAAACTTCCGATAAATATTATAAAATTATAGATTGTGAACTGTATCGTACTGCTCAGAATATAACTTATTTAATTTACGATAGTTATCTCTCCATGTCAAACCGTCAAATTGTGAACGTTCAGTGCTCAAAATCTCCGATGTTATTACTCGTAAAATTGGAGTCGTCCCTCATTGATCGGTTATGTTTGAAAAACTTGTTTGTTTAACCGTAGTTAAATTTTACTATTGAATGTAACACTAATCTAACTTGCTTCATTTTACACGAAAATTATTAATACCAAAAAAACCACTGTGGTTGATGTTTGGCGACTAACGAATGACAGCCAAATATTAAGTCACGGGCACGTGACGTTTGGAATCAATCAGCGCTCAATGTGCGTTCCAGGTGCGTCCAGTTGCATTCAAGTATAATGTCAGCTCACAATTTGACAGCTTGATATGGAGAGATTATAAACTATCTTAAATTAATACGTTATACTGTGAGTAGTACGATACTGTTTACAATTTATCTGACGATAAACTGTCAGTGTTCACAATCATACGGTGACATTTTCACGATATCTCTAAATATTTATCTATAAGTTATTTGCTTTAAACTGTTTACACTAATATGAATCTAAAGAATATTTTTTGCAATAAGTCCAGGCTTCAAATTAAATATAGCTACATAGCTACTAGGCGGTGTTGTTAGAAATCAGGCATCGCAAAATTTTAAAAAGTCTATCCGAGTGAAACTGTTATGATAATTTATTAAAATATATTTGGTGAGTTTTTGGCATACTGCAACTGTTCATTGATCTGTATGGTGATTGATTTGCAATGTAGACATATCCTTCTTGATATTATAGTTAGATCTGATGTGTAATACATTGTTATATAGTACCTACATGTTTAGATTTAGTTCATCAATGACGTATTAAATATATTGACAAACATATTATGTACGTATTTTGTAGATTGCCATATAACAGGTGTGCGCTATAACCAGAAATCGAATACTGAATAACTACATACTTAATTTTTGGCTATAGACTGACCGATTTAATGAGTTTTTGCCTACGCGGTGGAGGAGCGCGGGGTTATGACGAGTAAGGGGACTGAGGGAGGTGCGGGCGGTGCGGGCGGCGGGCTTGTATAGCGTAAAAAAACATCCACACCTCCCTCTTTTAAAAATTATATAAGCGGCGTCGATTTTATTTATTATTATGCGGTGAATCCACTGCACCGCGCTCCGTCGCGGAGCGCGGTACAACATACTGACGCTCCCGCGCGTTGCCGGGTTTTTAGTCTGTTGGACTAGGCGTGTTTTCTATACAAATTGAGATACTTGCATACAATGTTAAAATCTGCCGCCCCGCGCTCCGCGACGGTGCGTGGCACAGTGGCATCACCGCCTTAATCTCAGGTTTTCGACAAAGGGAATCCACTCTATGTATCAATGTATCCGATTAATTAGATTTTATCGACTGACTTTTTATATTAATAAATTTAGTTCGTATGAAAACTACTTCATCTTATTACTTTAGAAAAACTTAAGTATCTCTCGTTATAACCTACTTACTAACTCTTTCTTTCCCTTTCGCAACTTTGACAATAAACATACATTTGTTTATCATGATAGAGATTATCCACAACTACTTGCTGTAAACTGAAAATATAACATGGTGGTAGCTTCAAAAGGAAAAAGTAAAGTTGTCGGTCTCAGCTATTAACCTTGTCACATGCCTTATAAAAGTTTAATCTTTTAACACTCGTGTAACTATTTTACACACAAAGAAAAAGTTACGAGTTTTTAAAGTTAGTCAGTTTACTTATTATTATGACGTCTGTGATAACTATCTTACCTATTTATCGAATCGAATCCGGATACTTAATACGCTTTATTAGTATGTAATCACACACATGTATAATAAATAATATGCACCATAAATTTTTATTTGTTATATTTTAGGATTTTAGCTTCTGTTATCTACTGTAATCTAATGTACTTAATAACTCTGTTTTTGCAGACTTAAACTATTTGAGAGACGATATATTGCAGTAAGAAACAGATCATGTGAATAGGTACTTTTTAATATATAAAATGACTTTTTTAAATATCTACACGTATTATAAATGCATTTATATAAATCAGTTTTAAACTTTTGCAATGTTATACATTGAAAAAAAAAATTACCTCTGTATATTCCCTATGCTATGCAGTTTATAGGTAGTTAATTATAATAAAATATAGTATTTGTTTCTTTTTTATTTCATAGCTTTGATATACAAGATCATCGTGTAACTAGAATCATTAAACTTATTCTATATTTTGTATGTATATAAATCGTCATAGTATAACATAAATAATAGATTTGCTAAAGAAGATTTAGATATACTGATTCATTAGGCTATTGCTTGAGAACTTTTTGTATTCATGTAAAAGAAAAAATGTAACAGGAACTCCTCACACGTAGACAATAAATCATTGTTCCGCTGTCCAGGGCTTCCAATTACGTAAATCGGTAAACGACAAAAAGATTTGTATGATTGATTAATATAACTTACTTTTACAAATATTATGTGCATGATACGGGCTGAAAAAGGATACAGTTTTGAATCATAACTGTAAAAATGCATTATCGACATAACCGTAGTCGAAAATAGTACTTATGCGAGTATGTAAATGAAATAGGTTAAAATACGGGTACAATGCGACACAAATAAGGGACTTCAAAGCATTTTTGTAGAAATTCCGGCACTTAAATTGAACCCAAATGGCGGTCTCTGGTGCATTATTTGTACCTGCGTCGATAACCGTCTTTTTGGTTTAATTTACGTGCCGGGATTTTGTACAAAAATGCTTTGAAGTTCGACATTTTTGTTCAACTTACGTGTGTCGCATTCTACTTACCTATCAATACGCCGACGTAATTTTTTAACGATAAGACTAAAATCATTAGTCTTACAATGTTTAAAATGTATGCAATAATGCTTCGGAAGGTACGTATATAAGCCTTTGGTTCCAGCTGTTATCATTGTATGACAGTCGTCAAGCCATGTCAGATGCCTTTAGGCAACCTGAAAAATCTGACACCATAGTTGGCCACTTACACAAAAACAAACAAAAATGGAATAACTGATGTTGTGTTTTAATAATAATGAAATTATCCTATTACTTTAAACGAGCAATTCTCGTAAATATATCATCGTGTACGTACGAGTATATTTAGAATGAGGATCTTCTCGGAAATGCTCCGACGATTTCGATGAAATTTCGAATGTCAGGTTTCGGGACCTAGAGAACAATCTAGCTAGGTTTAATTTTTCTCGTTTTCTCGGGATTTTTCATTGAGTGAAGTTCGGTCACCAAGGCACTATTATTTTAAAATTTTGAATTATGTTTTAAAATCTAGTAACCTACAAGTTACAACAGTTGTGTATCTCACGTAACATCTCGGAACCTTTTTAACATTACATTATGTTTCGAATTGCAGATATCTCTGCTGCTATTCTACACAAGTCGCGTCGAGACAATTTTCTGTAATATTTTAAAAGATCATCTGCGTAATGGCAATTATGTTATTGCATCTGAGAAAATTAATATTTTAACAATAAATATTTTATTAACAGTCTGTTTTGTTTTTCTTAAGCCTTACTGTCCTCTTCCTTCGGCCTTTCTACTCAGTAGATCTTTTTACCCAATTGCGGAAAAAGGACGGTTATGTTTTTCGAGTGTATGTTGTATTTTATTGGCAAGCCTGCTGCCTAATCAGCTAGATGGATTTTAGCTTGAGCGGAGTCTGACTTAATAGTGAGAGTGACACTTAGTATATACAAAAAAAACAAATGGGCTATTAAGTATCTCCAATTTTTTTTTCGGGGTATCTCTTAGATGATATTTTGGAGCCTGAGTCGTTATATAATCTTTTATTTACCATCTCAGCTGCAAAAATGCCCACTGCTGGCGAACGTCACCCAAGTGAAAGCGACTGCATCTAGCCTTTTCCTGCAAGCTTGTTGATGACAGGTCATAATATGTAGGTGAGATTGGAACTTTAGAATGTTTTGCAAGTTGATAAGGTAAACCGGCAAACCGCAATCGGGCGATTAATTAATTGTCTTATTACGATCATTTTTACTATTTTTTAATGGAAACTCTTCCTCTGGCTGTAAAAATCTCTGTGCAAGTACTTTTAACTAATTAGAAATAAATTAAAAAATATTTTATAATACATACATAGATAATTATTTATTTTATAGTGTAGTTTCTGGCATAGTAAAATAGGACCATTTCCAGTCTTCTCGTAGATAAGTAGCAAACAAAGGTTAAGTTATAAACGTAAGTAAAGCCTCTCCAACCAGTCTGGCCAGCTTGGAGAGTAGGCCGAATCCGCTGGTTACTCTTGCAAAATATAGCTGTGGTAGTACAGAGACGGTTAAGCCAAGATGATGATGCGGACCGCGGTATTTCTGGATAAAGTATAAGTTTTTAGAAGTTCAAAATGTTAGTTCCTTGGTACTTTTATATATGAGTTAATTTGTTACATACTTAATTACCTCTACTAGTTTTTATTAACCTATAGTAGGAATGGAGAATATACATACAATTTAAATTTGTCTCAAATATTTTTTTCTAGATTCTCTTTTGTCTTTACATTATACTTAAACGGTATTTTTTTATTTAGTTATTATTTAAACTCAAAAAATATTATACAAAAAGTGGAAAATAAGGGAGGGAAATTCAAACTTAACAATGCGTCACTATTAGTCGAAACAAAACGTGACGTGACAGGGGACAGGGGACAGGGGACAGGGGACACGGGACACGGGACACGGGACACGGGACACGGGACACGGGACACGGGACAAGGGACACGGGACACGGGACACGGGACAGGGAGAGTCCTATAAGAATAATATTCGACATCTACGCGGACGACGTCGCGGGTTAAAGCTAGTATTCAATACAATAACCTGTATCTTCTTTAACCTGAAATCAATTATCAATCATCAAAATTTCGTAAAACCGCAATAGGAATAAGGAAGCTCTTTAAAGAAATTTTTAATGAACTTTTGTAAACTTGTGAACTAGGTTAGTTTTAGACCGAATCTTCTACTGCTTAATTTACACTAAGCTGTACATTAATATATAATACTTAAGTTAAAATGATCTTCACAACAAAATACAACCGATAATAGAGATATATATTTTTTCCATTTCCATTATCTTACACCATTGTTTTCGTAATTTTGTATCAAAATTCAAAATTCAAATGTTTATTCAGTAATTAGACCTTTACAGGCACTTTTACACGTCAATAAGTATAATTTACATTACGTGTAGTTTATATTGAAATTTAATTTATTTTAAAGAAAAGCTACCGATACCAGCGGCCTGCGTGCAATACGAAATAATTGGCAAAGTGCGTGTCGGGCCACGCGCAGTGTAGGGTTCCGTCGTTACGAATGCCAACTTTGGGTTCATGCCACTAAAAACGTCTAAAAACGAATGTTCTACTGAATTTGTATGAAATTTTCCTTTTCCGAGTACATTTTATAAGTTGATCGCCTACAACTTTTTAATTTGTAAACCCTACTTAGCTCAGATAGTTTTCCTTTAAATTTCGTTATATTTACTATAGCTGTGAATTTTTTCACGTGTCCATATATAACCGTTGAACAGAAAGATGGACACTTGACTCTAACAACATTTTTCACTTTTAAACCAAATATTTCAGAAACGGATCCCTAAATCGAAAAATGGTGTTCCCAAGCTCATAATATTTTTGAAAGACCTATTCAACGATACCTCACATAATTAGTAAGTCGAGAAAACAAAATTGACTTGTGACTCTATTTGTATGGGAGCTACCCTAAAAAAATTTTTTTTTCTGTATTTTATTTTACCACTTTTTCCGCATAATTAATATACATACCTGTACCAAATTACCGCTTTATAATTCTTAAAGTCGCTGAGAAAAACCGTGGACGGACAGACAGACAGACAGACAGACAGACATGGCGAAACTATAAGGGTTCCTTGTTTACTACCGAACCCTAAAAACACTTCATCTGGTGTACTAATGGTAGTGTTTTTACATTTCGGTACCATACAATATTTGTAAGAAGGTTTCTTAACTTCCATGATTTGTTAAGCAATTAAAACTGAAAATAAGTATTAAGTAACTGAAACGCTACTATAGTAAACAAACAGGACATATCCAATGACGTCATCATAAGCGCGCGCAAAATGGTGGCGTTTGAACGGCTCCAATTTATTCAATGCTTTAATATAAAAAAATATCATAAAAAATATCTTGACTATTTTCAAGCCTATTTATATTTTGTTCTTTGTTATAAAGGTGTAAATGATTAATTTAAGACATAAAAAATCATGAATATTCCCTATTGTCGATGATGTTCCTTCCACTTCATACGTTAAGGGCGTCAGTTTATTGCTGGCCCTTGGCTTGCATTTTCTTTTGGCACGCCGCCGCTGCTCTAGTCACTATGGCCAGTGCGACGTTAGGTACTCTCAGGAACAGGTTAGGCCCGACTGTATTTCCTCGGTGCTTACTTCCTGACTGGAAGCAAGTTCAGTGCTCTAACACCAAGCATAGCTTTCTACTTTTATTTTGAATACTTACATTCAAATTACCTCACGTGAATTCAATAAGAGTCTTCCTCGTAGCGATTTAAATGATAAAAATAGCGATAACGCTGATGTGACCATCCCGTGAAATTATTAACTCATCTCGTGATATGCTCCTATGGCCTTAATTATGACTCATAGATTTTTTATTTTTTCTACATCTCTACTGTTATGGTATTGACAATTTTTCAAATAAGTAACATATTCTTCAGAATTTACCTTTATGTTAAAACACGTTGCAAGTTGGTAAGCTTGTAAATATTAGACTATTAAAAATAGTAAACATACAAGTTACAAACTTTAGCCTGAAAACTTTTGTTTATTTATATACTTACGTTACGAAATAGGAGAAGCTCGCCGCGCAATTAAGTAAATAATTGGAATCTCATTTATAAGAATGGCTGATTATACAAGAATGAAATGGCAAAACTGCATGGTCAGTCCGTACCTATCTACGTGGTAACACACATTTCCAGTTCCTTCTCATCGCACTACTGCCTTATTGTTGCGTGGCACACTAAGATTTTATTATTCTTGTTTATCTTGCTCCGGTCAAAGGTGACGAACTTTATTAAACGAACTCTCTCCCATACTGTAGTCAACACCCCGGTTCACCTACTCTTCTAGGTTTTTTCTTTTAACTCTTTATCTGACAAAATTATTTTATTGATATAATAAAAAAGAAGCACAGATAAAAATAAGTTTGGAAAACCCAAAAGAGCATGTCTCATAACAAAATAATAATAATAATTAACGGGGACGGGGACGGGGACGGGGACGGGGACGGGCGGACGACTTGTATATTTCAATAAAAAGAGATGTCAAGATTGTTTACATTCTTTTAAATACCTAAACAAACGCACTATAGGTGACCAAAACAAAATAAGTAATTAACTATCTTTTTCACTTCACCTATTTTATCTAGGTATGATAAGCCTTAAATATGATGTCTTAATTTCTCATACAATTAGTATGAGAAATTGGGATTAGGCGTACCTAGGCGACCTAGATCTAAACGTTAGGTAAGTACAAATCTCAAGAATTAAGTACCTAGCTATAGACGAGGAATCTAGGGCTTTCTTTGTCTCCGTGTAAGGTGTGTTTACAATTTTACTATTCAATCAGCTGAGGGATTTTGTGCGGTCTTTGAATTTAGAGACGTACTTAAATATTCTAATAATATAAACACACCACTCGTGATTCAGGGGATTTTAATAATATAGCATATGTTTATACCACGGAGAAGGATTGATAAACTCGTATTTATTGATAACATTTATAGAGGTCATACGAGTGGGCACAGGGCATGAGTTGCATAATTACGGAAACTTCCTCTCTAAAAAATAAAAGTGAACGTACTCACGTAATCGCAGACATATAATTATTTCTGTTATAAACACAACGAGAAATCACCTTTGCAGATTTGTAGAGACGGCTCTCTAATGATTATTATGCTTGATAGTAATAAGGATGAGAATCGCTTAACTCTATTCGTCACATTGACGCCTAAGGGATTACACTGGTGTACAGAAATTTCGTGCATCTTCATTGCAGATTATTAAATAAACGGAAGACAAATAAGTATAATTTGTGCGTCTGCAAATTCAAGTTCATTCTTTCGGAATGTTCATTTCTCGTGGTTAGAAGCTGCGGGTATGATGAGAGGTCTTCTTTTTTGCATTAGTTAATATAAATATTTCGTTCGATGACTGAGGTTATAGGGCCGTTGACCTAAAACAGGTCTTGCACTTAAATAAAAAAGACAAATCTATGTGAAGTACGGGTCTAGTATTTAAGATCTAACTCGAGTGGCCCTGCTAGATCAAAATACATGGGGTTTTTGATTCATTGCGCGAAGTTTCACTAATATCATCATCAAGTTAGGTTTACTTACCTATATGCAGTAAATATCGTGGTCTGTCTGTGGGTTTGTTAACTTCATTCATGAGAGTTCAATGACATGTGTGTCTGTCCGTAACACCAAATAGTGGATGAATTTGCTTTAAATTAAATAATTTATGGCCTGTGTACTTTTTAACTTAATTTGTGGTTAAGTTTCCCTTGCAAATTGCAGATGAGAATGATCAGAAAGATATTTCTGGTTATATATACTTGATAATATTCATACTATTTATGTGATTCGAATTACTTTGTGCGATTCCACCACCAGTTACTTACCTAGTTCATGCAAACTATTGCCGGCGCCCACCTACTATCTGTTAGTCCCGGCATATCACAGCCCGTGTGCACCTGCCACCAACAGCCGATACATGCTTCCCTCCCATGCTGCTGCAACTGCTGTGGCTGCAGCAACATCGGACGTCGTAAACTAATAATACTCGTTATTTTACGTATATTAACAAGCAATAAGTGCCTATGGTTTCTTTGGAGTTGTTATCTAATTAAGTATATGATCTTTGTTTATATTGATAAACACACTTAACTTATGACGTGATAGTGTATTTGTATCTTAGGTAAATATTCATCCGTTGACTAGGATAATGGAGGATGACGTCCATTGCTGGACATAATTAGGTACGCAGTGAACGTCGTGCAGCTAAAATTGAAATGGCGATTTTGTACGATAATAATATAAAATGTAACTACGTGTTTCTATAACAACATGTATAGGTCGTTTTGGCCCCATTACCGTATTCTGAAGACGGTAAACCTCGTCTCATCACAGTTACGGCAAGCATGGAATTTTTGACCATATGAATCCACAGGAAGTTTCCGACCAAATGACCCCTCCTTATACGAATTATGTAACCGTCTTCCGACAAATGTATGTCTTTAAACTTTTACCATCTATAACTATTACATATTGAGGACAATTTAAGTAGTAAGTAGGTAATGTGTGACTGCGTTTTATTTTTATTTTACTAGGGTTCTTTACTCGAAAAAGCTTAAGTTTTGCTGAGTGTACCTGTATAGGTACACTCAGCAAAACTTTACGATTTAGTATACAAATAGATATAAGTAGATACTATTACTAAATAGCTATAACTTGCTGCAAATAAATTCAAATGACATGTTTGTACCTACATGATATACATATTTTTATACGGATATTGCTGAATTATTGTCGTAAGTAAATAGGATTTTGAAGATCTTCTCTGGTGTCAGGAAGGCGACAGTACTAATATTTTTTCAGAATAAGATATAAAGCTTACACCTGCTTAATAACTTCAAAATATGTATTCAGTAATTAAATAAAGCTTTCATAGTACTTAGCAGAAAAGAGTAGCAAGCTCTTATTTGGTCACAGTATTTGTTATACTTATATATACTATCATTATTTAGCTCTACAACATTCTGAATAAAAATTGTCTTGATAGATTCTAGCCATTATATGGGCATTTTTGCAGATCTCAAATAATCCTGAATCTTGAATGTTTATTTATTTATTATAATATACAATCGTTGAATTAGTAACCCATAAAAAAATTACGTATATTAAGTAGAGCTAGTTTTTCCTTATCTATTTATTTAGTTGATCGGCCATTAGAGGGGAGGAAAGAGTTCCCAGAAGAAGAAGAGCTATGTATACAACTAAAAAGTTTTTTATATCAAGATGATGAAGAATCTTTGATATGAATCATGTGACAGCTGCTAAAGAATAAAAGCTGAAAACTGACAAGTTTGTTTTAAAAGCCAGACAATAAGCAGAAAGAACGTAGTATTTGAATTCTCTTTGCAGAAAGATAGGAAATTAACTACGGAACCCCGTGCTAATATACTAAAACATGTTTCTATTTTATTTTAACGCGTGTGTAACGATTACCTAGATTTCGAGGTGATACAGATCATTAATTAAGATTGTTTTGTCACGTTTATTTCTATTTAGTCTAGGTTACTTTATTACATGCACATTGTGCACTATACCAAAATACTCGTAACACAATAAGTAGGTATAATGTTTCTTTTCTGATGTACCAATTAAATACTGATTTTGATGGTGTAAAGCTAAATGATGACTTTTGTAAGCGAAATAAGTGCTTGTTATTTACTAATTTTAAACTCTATTCGACAGCAACATTGTTTTTGCATATTGAGGACTCTAGATATGAAAAAGTTTATAATCTACATTACACAAACAATTTTGATTTCCAACAGGATAGGCAAAGCCTAGGGACGTGAGAAAAAAGACGACTTTATCTCTAAATGCAGAAGTTCGGTTGTTTCGTCCAGTCCCAGACTTCTGGGTCCTTTTTGGTCGCTGTAGTTCGGTTATGACGTCAACCTTGGAAAATATTGACGGCTTCGTTGCCTATTGTCATTAGGTTCTCGTCCTTTCTGCGTACCGCGGTAAGAGGAGCTGTCAAAACTCATTCCTGAATATACCTATGAAAGATGTACCTTTAAATAGGTTTTGGCTGGAGAAAGATCTATTTCAAGAAAAAGGGAAAGGTCTATGTGTTATGGAATGAGATTGGGATGGACTGATGCTGGAATATTACAATAGGAATTCCACCTGCCATAATCATGATTACTGACTATTATAGGCAGGTGGTGGCTTGCCGCCCACTAGATGGGCCACTCAAACGCGCCGACACTAGTTGCCGGCAAAGGAGCAACACCGGTGCTGGTGATTCAGGAGTGTCGAGAGGTGTACTGCGCTTTCTCCGAAGTTACTCGCGGCATTATGCCCTTTAACACTTCTACCCCTGGAGCAACAGCTCTAACGACTCCTCTCTGCACGGTCAATTAAGGCAATGCAGAGCTGAGAGCCCTGCGAGCCCTGCGAGCCCTCTTGGGTCTCCACCCCGACCGATGAAGACACGTCGGAGCCGAGGGCCCTGACCGGCTCTCTGGAGCACTCGGGTCCGAAGTGTCGTTACTCACCAACAGCTCGCCACAAGCTGCCCTGCGGTTAATGTAGATTATTATTAGAAATAGTAATTTTGGTAGATAAAATTATCGGTAGATAAAATTATCGGTCGGAAATATGAACCTACCCAAAGTACTCATATAAAATTAGAATAAGTACTTATTGATGAGTCACGAAAGGAATGCTTTTCTTACAAAACTTATTTTTAACCAACATGTTAAAATAATATATTTATTTTATACTTACACATTACCTAATAAACACATAGCTACTCAAGTTAAATAGGTGATTGGTGGTTTCTGAGTGCATTTGTAGTTAAGTAGTGATTGTTCACCAAAACGACGAATGCGTACAGCCGTGGTACAGTCTATTATGTTGTTTGTGTAAAATTACTAACAAAAATGAAACATTATTCAAGCCTGCTTACGTAATATGCACGTATTGTCTCAGATTTAAGAAACGTAAGATAACTGAGCTTAGAATTTCTTTTTGAAAATTTAGAGACATTGACTCGAAATTGCCTACTCTTGTAGCTTTTGTTGTTAAGAGCGGACAACCCGTCTTACTTTTCATAAAAAACGCTCGTACATTATTATAGGGCGTTATAAACCTATAATTGATCTTTGTTAAAACTTTTGAACTAACAGGTATATTGTGTGCTATTTCTAGGTTTCTATCCAAATCAAAAATTAAAAATTGAAAAAACAATCCAGTGTAAGCTTCCAAAAATCTGCTTTTTTGCACAAATTTTACCTGAACTTCAACCGTTTATAAAGTACTCATAAATTGCATAGGCAAAGAAAATATTTCTATATAAACCTCGCAAATGTAATGAAAATTTTAATTAAACAATATTTATTTCACACAATTCTAAGGCTTACTCAAAAAACGTATTACCTGGAACAAGTTTAATAAATTTCCGCACCCTATGAATCTTTAGTTAAATTTGATTGAATTCTCGGTTAATAAATTGAGTAGAATATTTTTAGATATTGTTTAAGTTTCATTATTTTTTAACTTGTTTGTTTTTCGTGTGTTTAAGTGGCCCAGTTAGGAGCTCGGTGGCCCAGTGGGAGTGCGCATTACCAACGCTTTCGCAAGTAAAGTGATACCGGGCGTGGTCCGCACTTAGATTGGTGACCGCAAGTGGTATAAAAATTACTCGAGCTCCTCCGTGCTTCGGAAGGCACGTGTAAGCCATTGGTCCCGGATGTCATCGTTGTATAGCAGTCGTCAAGCTATGTCAGATACCTATAGGCAGCCTGAAAAATCTGACACCAGTGTTGGCCACTTACACATAAGAAAAACAAAACTTTTTATTAATATTAATTTATCAATATGAACGTAGGTACCTACTTAGTAATTATAAAAGAATGCAAAGCAATATCACATACCTATGTATTGTCATAAAATTAAAAGTACCTACTTAAGATAAAAAAACCTCGCAGATGATGCATACTAACAATTGGCGACTGTAGTTCCGTGCCATTCCGTGCTTCATATCAAATGCGAATTTGATGATTACTGAGAAGTGACAATGGAGCAACGTCTGGCTCATCTCTCATCTCTTCCAGTTCCTTGATGGCGGTACCCAAAAATGACGAGGGGATACCTACGACTATGATAGTGTTTCAAAAATTAAACTGGCGATTGACCAAAAATGACCAAAAAAAAAAAGAATCATATAAATATTTTTAAAGATATTTTTAAAAAATATTTATAATAAATTTTACATAAAATCAACGAATAGGTAGGTTTATCTTTATATGTTGACATGAGACCCTTTTGAATGTTAAAAAATATATTATTTAATACCTCCAAAATACAAGGTCAGAAAAGAACGTAGAATAGAATACAAAAAGAAAGAAAGAATGAAGAGATGAGTCGACAGAACCCACAAAACATTCCGTGAATGTTGACATTCAAAAATAACAGTGGTCGCTACAAAGAAACCAAGACTGCATGTAAACACAGCTGAGATTATACAACCGTGCCGTAATCTGATGCAACTGCGCCGGAATAATATTTATTAGAAAATAGCCGTGCATGATCGGTCCGAAACTCGGTCAATGGTGAGCTCGTTCCATTCAAGGTTCGAGTACTCGTTGATTGAAGTTGTGTGGATAGCATCTGTATTGTAGATAATCATAAACCTAATTCACAATCAGGCCTGGATCTAGAGGCAGACCGGGGCACCCGCCCCGGGCGCCACTTTCAAAGGGCGTTATAATCGACAAATATTTACAATAAAAAAAGGAGAAAAAGACGTTTATTATTTACTTACGTGTACAATATATACTATATTGTAATCGCATTAATGGAGTAAAACTGATAAATAAATAATTACGAATAAATATTCGTTCTCATAGGTACGTGTTATAATCCACGATATGCATATTAGTTTAGGTCTGGTCTATTTTTATGCAGAATTAGGAATTACATGTCTTGAAATAATTTGGTTTTAGATAGGTATAAGTATCTACTTTTCTTTTATTTATCGTAAACGTAGTAAGTTGTTACGTATGCTCGATGTCTGACTATATAACACAAATTGCAAATTAATTGCTAAGCATAAGTACTTAAATACACTTTCATACTTATCACAGAAGAAATAATAAGTTTACCTATTGAATGAAATATATTTTTACACATGTTTTTTTAGGCCTAAGTATACTTATCAAAATTAAATGAAATCCAAACTCGATGGTGTTGCGTCATTTTACACAATTTGTTTTTCTGTGTCGGAAATTGTAAAATGGGTAAATTTAATTTGCAAGATTTGACTCGAACAAACCACGTATCTATTTGGCTCAGAAGGATAAAAACAAAGACGTGAAAATGTATAGGCATGTTACCGGCAATGTGTGCAAAAAAAACTCTAATCGCATACTTATTACCTACTTACATTTCCTTCACCGGCCTTGGTTAAGCACATAGGTACATATACCTACATACCTCTCAGCAGAATATACATATAATGAGGGGTAATATATATATATTTATATACCCCTCATTAGTCTAACAAAACAAATTAGATATACGAGTGTATTAACTAACTAGTAATGTACCTGAGCTAATTAGAATGATCAAGGGTTTTTTGAAATAATACAATACACATCTACCTTTCTGTACATAGAACTAAGTTTTTAACGTAACTACTTTTTCTTTCATGCGACGTAGGATCCTTTCATTAACTTATGTGTAGGTACTGCTTAGTTTTAAACAGTTTAGTATAGTAGATGTTATTGGAATAGATGGGTTGATGACATAGTTAAAGTCGGGGGTCGCACCTGGATGAGAGCAGCTCAGGACCAAGATGGATGGCGTCAACGAAGTGAGGCCTATGCTCAGCAGTGGGCAGAAGTAGGGATGGGATGATGACGATAATGATTATAAAATTAAAATGGAACCGGCAAACGATGTTAACGCATGCTAAGAACAGATGCTTTAACATTAAAATAATAAAGCTGTAAGAAAAGATCCACCAAAAAATATTGCGAGATTCCTTTTTACATAATTAAGTAAATTTTTATTGCAAAAATACGAAAAATTGCATAATTTCTTCCTCAGAAAGGTGTTTGTATGTTAGTTGTCAGTATATATAATACATCTTTTATTTATCTCTAAACTGGTTTTGTAAACTATCATATTTACTTTCGCAGCAGAGCACATTTGAAAAAATATGTTTTTAATATAGACTAGATAATATTGTACCATTGAGCAATGTCTCAGGGGCCCATTAATATACAAATAGGTATATTTGCATGAGAAAAGTAAGTAGCTTTTCTAAGTAGCTTTACGTTTGCTTGTGTGAGGAATGGAGAAGGCAATGGCAAACCACTGAACTATCTCTGCCAAAAAATAATAATTGAGTGCGTTTCTTTGCACACAATAACACCGACAAGTGCTTGGCTCTTATATGTAGACAGATAGATGTAATGGGTATGATCACGGCCTTGGGAAACAACAAACGACTCTTTGCGGTTGATGCATCCAGCCACAGAACAAACAAATAGGTACTTAGTTACTAAGAAAAAAACTGAAGGAATGAAGGTTTCTAGACAAGATAAACTTTCCCGTACTTAATTAAAAAGTATTTGTTAGTGTCGACTGGAAAATTATGAAACCTGTTGTAATTCAGAAGCTTTTTTTTTACTTTAAGTAATATGTCGGTATATGTACGTATTATACATATATAGTTCGCTAACATCAAACACATATTTTCTGCTCGTAAGGCATTACAATATAAGTCTCTTTTATATACATTTTTTTTAGCCATAAAAATATTGATAGATTTTATAAGAGGATGGTGGTAGTAAAGTACTATATAAATACTAATCTAGTTATTATTTAAAATATTACGAGATTTAAAACGAGTTAGTACCTATCGACAAACGAGTTAGTAATTTTTACTTATACATTTTCAAAGATATATCACTGTCACGTCTTTTGGACTATTCGACGTAAGCTTTTGTTATATCACAGGCAATTCTACTTTACTTGACAATGTGTGCCGTCTGCCTCGCGTCTCGGCAGGTAACTTGTAATACCTGTGTAGAACAAAACAGCCTGGGCACGATTACTTCATTTGCGTAATTTAGGCCACTGGTTCTTAACTTTGAGAAGGCACTGGTGGACAGTAAGCGACCATTAGCGGCGTTTCTGAGCCTATAAGTGTACACTTAATTACCAATTGATTTCGACATATCTCTACTAGAGACTTGCTTTTTTATGTATGAAATTTGTTGTACCCATCGAAACTGACAACAAACAAATATTCGCAGCCTGTACTGTATGAGGTACAACAGTATGTATACTAAAACTTATAATTGAGTGATGACTATACAAAATGTTTTATTCATAAAGTCTCTTCCATATATTTCGAGGATTTAGGATCCATTATTTGGCTGGTGGTTAAAATAACTTAAAGACTAACGGTGATGGATAGAAATACCTAGTCAGACATACTTGTAGTTTACATTGTGATTAATTACCGGCCAAGTGCGAGTTGGACTCGCGCACGAAGGGTTCCTTACGATTATCTATAAAAATCACGTTTGTTGTATGGGTGGGAGCCCCACTTAAATATTTGTTTTATTCTGTTTTTAGATTTTTGTATATAGCGGCAACAAAAATACATTATCTGTGAAAATTTCAACTATCTAGCTATCACGGTTCGCCGGTACAGCCTGGTGACAGACATAAGGACGGACGGACGGACTGCGGAGTCTTAGTAATAGGGTCCCGTTTATACCCTTTGTGTGCGGAACCCTAAAAAACAGCATACCTAGTAAAAAAAGAAATGTGGTGTCGTGGGACACCAGGTAGGAACGAAGTTCCTTCGGCTAATGTAGAATCGACACAATTTGCAAAAGAAAAATCGTGCTCAAAGGTATTATACACTACTCGCTTGTGTATACGACTGTCGCGCCTGCGCACGTCTCATTTAACGGTTTTATTTAACGAGGTCATCCTTACGGTTTTACTATCACATTTTTTTCAGTTCGGTCGCGCAGCAAAATCCCTATCTCCTCCAAGCCTGCCGTAAGGAACTTCGTTCCAATAAAAAAGCGCATGCTTATTTCCTTATGCTTTCCATACTTATATCATTACATAATTTTTATTTATTACATATTTAGTATATCATGCTTTATGGAATTTATATCACAATCATCTTGTATGTTTTTTGTATGCAACAATCAACATTTCATGTAACATGAATATTTCAGTTTAGATATTATTCCGGACTTTGTAATATTTACTAATAAATAATCATAAAATAAACATATTAAACGTATTTTAAGCAAAATAATAATTCATCGAAGCTAACGACGTTGACCATTAAAACAACGGATCGCGAAGATGGGTAAAGTCGCAGAACATTCATCAATTTGGAGCAATGACACGCGAATTGATAATATTGAAGTGGCTTGTAGTAAAATTTGTATAATTATTCAAATTTACTTTATTGACATATTTTTACAGACGGAGTAGGGGTTGTGCACATTCACTGTCATATAAAAGGCTCGCGCGGTGCTTACATCGTCACAAAGTTACATTCGAGCCACCACCAGCTGGTGTGCAGAAGGGGTCCACGGCTCGGACTTATCTCTTTCACACAACATGGCTTCCTACATTGCTGTGAGTAGCATCACATCATATCACATCACATCAATCAAAGCGAATTGTGTATGGTCTCCTTCATTGTACAACTGGAACATAAAGTGATTATTGGATTATTCAAAAGTTTTTGAGAAATACGGGATTAATCGAAAATAAGGATAAATTTCCAAAATCAAATAATTTGTTACATTTTGTTTTAAACTGGATGTTTTAGAGAATGACTCAAAATACAATGCATAAACTCTTAAAAATTTGCTAAGCTTCTAATAATGAATGAATAGGCAATAAATTCATGGGAAGCGTCTGTAACGACTTGTTGTACGCATTATATGTCCGCATTATCTCTTACGTCATCTCGGTCAAAGCGATCCTATCTGGTACAACATGCAGTGACCACTTTCCTTTTCATGATCGCTGCTCTCATGTTATCCAATCTTTTTTAAGTTCATAGCAAATAAGTAATAATTTTAAGGCACTGCCTGCAACTTTAGCCATAACTAAGGACTATAATGAAGTTATTGTTATTTCAGCTGAGCTGCTTACTGCTGGCTTACGTCGGCGTCTGCTTCGCGACTTTTGGACATGAACAGTTAGTATATTCATGTTCCCTAAACATTTCCTAATTTCTCCATTTAACGTTTTTTATGGTCCTAAAACACTGTTAAGTGTAAAATGGTGCATTTAAATGTCGATTAACAACGGTGCGATGTACTGGTAGACACTAGATGGAACCGCAAAAACTGTGGATGGAATAATTTGGTTGAGATTTCTATAAGCGATTCTCACGCGTCTCTTCATTGCGGTAAATGGTGAAAAGCATGCTATTGTGTTCTAATGACAGACTACCCTTGCCTTTACTTTGTTTTCACTAGTATCACATCATTTGTTGGCTTTGCGATGTTTTATACAGTGTCTATTGTTGTTCTTTATATTGAAAACATTTTTCATTACTAGGTACAATGAACCGCGCGTGCTACATTGGTTTATACTGATTATTATTTTATTTTTTGTTACAGTGTCCATATCCGAGTCCATATACCTGAAGAACACCACTCATCGAAAGAAGTTGTAGTTCACGAACATCATGATGACCACGGACACGGCGGCGGCGGTGGTGGCTATGGCGGTGGGCATGGCGGCGGGCACGGCGGCGGACATGGCCACGGGGGCGGCCTGGCAGAACACCTTCACGGAGGGTTCGCCGACCACCTGAAAGGCGGTCATGGTGGCGGATTTGGCGGCGGTCATGGTGGACACGACTTCGGAGGCGGACATGACTTTGGCGGCGGCCATGACTTTGGCGGCGGCCACGGGGGTGGCCACGGAGGTGGTTTCGGTGGTGGATTTGGCGGCGGCCACGGTCACGGCCTCTCTCTAGGAGGAGGGTTCGGTGGCGGCCACGGCGGTGGACATGATTTCGGAGGCAGCTCAGGAGGCCATGGAGGACATGACTTTGGAGGTCACGGCGGACATGACTTTGGTGGCGGCCATGGTGGTCACGGCGGATTAGAGTTGGGTGGTGGTCACGGAGGACACGGAGGTGGCTTCGATCTAGGAGGCCATGGTGGAGACAACGGACACGGAGGATACGGCGCAGATCATGGAGGTGGCTTTGGAGGTGGCTTCGGAGGTGGCCACGGAGGAGGACACGATCACGGTAGCCATGACTTTGGAGGCAGCTTTGGCGGCGGTTTCGGCGGAGGCCACGGCGGAGGCCACGATCATGGTGCTCATGATTTAGAAGGAAGCATTGGCGGAGGATTCGGTGGTGGATTTGGAGGAGGCCATGATTCTCACCATAGTGGCGGTGGTCTCTCTATTGGAGGCGGACACGGTGGATTATCGTCTGGAGGTCATTACAGTTACAGCGGTGGAGGCGGTAGTGGTGGATTTTCATCTGGTGGCCACGACAGTTACAGTGCAGGCCACGATAGTTTCGGGGGCGGCTTAGGCGGACACGATAGCCACGGCATCGGAGGGCACGTTGGCGATGATCACGGTAGTTTTGGAGGCGGTTTATCCTTCGGCGGTGGCGGCCACGGCGGTGACAGCTATAGTTTAGGAGGACATGGCGATATTGGAGGCCACGGAGATGGTATCGGAGGAGGCCACGGAGGAGACAGTTACAGCGTCGGCTTCGGTGGCGGTTCTGGAGGACACGGAGGTGGACACGGTCACGGAAGCTTCAGCTTGTCAGACCTAGGGGGCGGAGGTGGTCATGGTGGGCATGGCAGTTTTGGTGGCCACGGGGGCTTCGGCGGCGGTGACAGTTACACCAACGCCCTAGGAGCCGGCCATGGAGGTGGCCCATACCACAAAAGAAAATAAAGCCCGTTAATCCTTAGTAATAACCATCGAGCCAACTAAGTCATAGTCTTCAATTAAATCGATATGGATTACTAATTAATCCAGTATTGCGTACAAAGTGCAAATGTACAAGTTGTTGTAAATAAGTTATAGGTTAAGTTATTGTTGTTTTGTTGTAAGAATATATTATTTTATTTAATTGTGTTTTTACTAATCTATTATTATCATCATCGTATCAGCCACAGGGAGGCCACTTATATATATATATATATTACTTAAAATACAAATTTATTAGATATCAACTAAAAAAATTAAATATACAGAAGAGCAGATGCTTATTTGTTGGCATCTACTCAACAATAAATTTTTGATAAATTGAATTAAAAACAAATTGCATTATACTTACCTACACTACACGTAATGAAAACGAGAGACGAAATTTGAGATCTCGTTCACATCTATCAAATCACGGACCAAATTCAGGACCGTAAGAGTTGCATAATGATACGACATTTAGCATATTGTCCCATCACAATGCCGACGCATTAAACTGTGGTAGTTCGACACACCTACAAATAATACTGATATCTTTTAAATCGCATCATCAGTGCGATCGATGCATGTTATTTATATATTAAATTTTGAATACGCTTGTGAGATAACTTTTATATAATGCACGGTCTGTGAAAGTGAGCTGTGAGGAAACTAGAACCTCCCATAGGTTATAAACATAACGCGATAGTCAGGAACTCGGCGACGGAAGTTTCTCATGCAATACGAGTACATTATAATACTTATTCATGTAAGCTTAGCAGTAATGATTGGATATTCATTATAAACAGAAATCGGAATCACGAGTACTATTGCTATTAAAAGTATGGATATGACTAAAAGTAACGGGAAATAAATAAAACTATCATAATTATATGATTTCAGGATATATTTTATTTTTTTATATATTTTATCAGGATATATTTTATTGCTTTGCTTTGCTTTTTGTGTGTGTAAGTGGCCAACACTAGTGTCAGATTTTTCAACCTGCGTATAAAGGCATCTGACATAGCTTGACGACTGCCATATAATGAAGACAGCCGGGACCAACGGCTTATACGTGCCTTCCGAAGCACAGAATTATAATATATTTTATTAGTTACTAAGGTCTCGAGAAATCCCGGGACTTTTAGTCATATCCATACTTTTCATAACAAAAGCACCCGTGATTCCGATCTCTGATTATTATACACGCACTGGTGGTTCTGGTAATACAATTTGTAATACGCCAATTCAGAACCTATATATCAAATAAGTATAACAAGTGTTTTTTTTAAAATCCGAATTATAGAAATAGGTAGTTCATTCAATTCCAGACAGCAAGTCCCGATTTTGAGTTCGCAGTACTAAAAACGTGTAAAAAACTAATTTAATATTGAATTTATATGACTTTTACTTTTCCGAGTACATTCTATAAGTTAGTCGCCTGTAACTCTTTAACTTGTAAACCTCGTTATATAGGTATATTACTGCTGTGAATTTTTTCACGTGTTCATATACAGCAATTTGAAGATAAAGGGGAAGGAAACTCGACTCTAACAAAAATTTTCACTATAAAACCAAAGAATTACAGATGTGTGATGAAAATGGTGTTCAGAAAGTCATAGTATTTTTGAAAAACCTATTTAACGATACCGCATACGATATGATAGTCAAGAAAAAATGAACTCCCACTTTTCATGTATGCTAGAACCCTACTCTATAAATATAATTTCCTTATCTATATATATAAAAGCGAAAATCACTCACTCACTCATCACGAAATCTCGAAAACTACTTAGCCAATGAAAGGATTTTTGGAAATTCCATCCCTAAGAGGGTGAAATAGGGGTTGCCACATTGTATGAAACTTCGTAATGTTTAAAGTAAGACACAAAATTTTCAATGTATTTAGAAGATAATAAAAATGAATGTATTAGATTTTGAAAATTACACCCCTATAGGGACGAAATAGGGGTTGCAAGTTTGAAGCGAGACACATGACATTTTAGAATTAGTGGAACGGGAACGGGAACGGGAACGGGAACGGGAACGGGAACGGGAACGGGAACGGGAACGGGAACGGGAACGGGAACGGGAACGGGAACGGGAACGGGAACGGGAACGGGAACGGGAACGGGAACGGGAACGGGAACGGGAACGGGATCGGGAACGGGTACGGAAGCGGGAATATTATCGACTTCTACGCGGACGAAGTCGCGGGTTAAAGCTAGTAGTATATAAATTAATCTAATACTAATCACAAACAGAACTCTAATTTTTTTATTTTTAATGCAAATTACTTCAAAGATTGGAATGGACCAAACAAGGTACATTTTATTCCTTCTGCATGTAGATTTTACTTACACCTTAACGAAACTGAAAGGACGGCGCCGCATCAGCGAGCCTTGCTGGGCGGAAGCTCAGAGTGAAGGGCAGGGTGAGCCAAAGCCCTTACATAATGCAGTCAAGAGCCCAGCTCAAGACGGCTTTTGACGTAAGTTACTTACATAACGTTATTCTGCAGATCAAACACATACATTCTGATAATTCGTGTTTAAAATTTTAATTAGAGCCAATTTATATGATGTAATTAAAAAGTCTAGAAAGCGAATTATTTTAACTGATATTAAATACCTAACGGTGAGACTTTTTTTCATTTTGCAATTTTTTGAGCAAATTGACTACATCACTTTCTAATTCCCTACTATACTGATTGTAATCCCCAAGACAAATCCGCAAAATAGTTTATTGATTTTCGGTACACACGCAACGTCAACATCAGCTGATCAAAGTATGGAAGGTCAGATGATATTCGATTTTCATTGGGGAGTGTAGCCATCAAACTGAACTTGCTGTTAAAAAAAATCTCCTCTACTCATATGTGCAAATGCATCTAGACTATTTTTTTTAAATCGAACTTTCATTGTAATAAAATTGAAGGCCCATTTAGACGGTGCAAGTTTCTTGCTTGTTGCATTATAATATTTCATTGAAGCAATAAATGATTTGCAAGGCGTTTCGTTTAGACCATGCAAGTTATCTATTGCTTCAATTTGATTGTATATACAATAGGCAAGAAACTGGCACCGTGTAAATGGGCCTTAATTTACGAAAGTAGGTCTAGTACCTACTTTCATAAAAAGGGGAAAATAGAAAAAGTTCACGAGAAACTTGTATCCTGACCAATTAGGGGTTACCTCGCCTTCAGCTGGTTCCAGCTTTTCTGGTTTCACTGCTGTTTCTGCGCTACTCTACAATTATCCCCTTTCCTGTCACTGGGAGGAATTCCTCCCAGGTCAATTGTTTATCTATTGTTCTATTATTTGCAACAGATGAAGAGTTATCTAACCTTCTGAAATGTTTGATTATAAGACGAAATCTTACAAAATATGCTGATTCAGTTCAGTGTGCCACAGAGTAACATTCCCTAAAAATATCATCATAAGTATGGTATTACTATATATGACAGCAACACCAATATCCCCGTGGCCATTTCACCAATATGTACTTATGCGTTTAAATTTATATCCTGTTCATACGATTGCTTGCTTTTCGTGTGTCTTAATGGCCAACACTAGTGTCATGTTTTTCAAGCTGCCTAAAGGCATCTGACATAGCTTGACGACTGCCATACAATGATGACAGCCGGGACCAACGGCTTATACGGTCTTTCCGAAGCACGGAGGAGCTCGAGAAAAACGATGAATATTTTGCAAAACGTTACAAAATGAAAACTGTGCCACGAAATAATAATTAATGTAAGTACCTATACAACGTGAAAGGGACATACCCCTAATAAACCAAACCACGAGCTATACTAGACCAATATAGTATAATGAGCTTAAAATAACAGTCAAAAAGCAACAAAAAAAAAATCGGCATATCCGTACAAAAGTGTGCAGTCGCTCGGGCAATTTGTAGGGAATGTGTTTTTTTTTGCTTTTTGAGTGTTATTTTAATTTCATTATACTATAGTGATTTAGTACAGCCCGTAGTTTGAATTGGTGTCTACATATAAAACTCTAACTGTATATGCTTATTTCTAAATCCAATGCTGTATATGTATCATTGTAAGCGTACCTTTTTTACCCAACTACGGCAGAGTCAAGAGGAAGGGTAATAAAGTTTAGCAGTCTGTTTATGTAAGTATACAGTACACATAGATATCCACATACATACATATGTATGTGGATATCTATGTGTGTTCCACCGTAGCATCCGAACCCTACTTGTATATTATAAATCTTTGTCCGAATCACTTATACAATTTTGACAAATGAGATGTTGATCGATTCATCATTATTGTCCGGGTGACATAGGCTACAATTTGTATACAGTAAATGTATACACGGTGATTTTCCATTGGTTTTGGAGCCGAAGGCCACTTCATAAGGATCGTTAGTAAGACTAAATTATCTAGACAAAATAAAAATTCAGGAACAAAATATGTTGATTAAAACTCGAAAGTAAAATCGTGAGATCAATTAGTAGTACCACCGGCCGGCTAGATTTCGAGTTCATCAGGGTCACGCGTCATTTATGAACGGGCGTAACTACGTGGTCTCGATCGAAAATCATTTTGGCAACGTTTTTGTCTTATGTCATACACAAATTTAGATTACGTATATGGATAGAGGAATTTATTTTCTGCATGACATTATTTTTTCCGAAACCAATGAAATGTTGTATATAATGATTGTTACGAACAAAAAAGAACTCTGTAAATTAATTCTCTTTTTTTTCGAGTTTGGTATCAAATGAAAAGTCTTAATTAGAACATTTCAAATATATACATTTTTATGATTAATACTCGCCCATTCTCTCGATCGGCTTTTACAATCTGGTACATGGTACATTCTAAGTATTCGTTTCTCCTAAACCAGCATTGGAAGAAAATAAAACTGATTAATTAAATAATGAAATCGATGAATTATTTTCAACTCTTTAATTTTAACTCTAAGTCAACATTCGCACCCTTCACTGCACGACATGCACTTGGTCGGTTTTATTGAAAATACCAAAATGAGCACCGTGCTCATAAATAAAGTCCACGCTACGAAGTTGCGGGCAACAGCTAGTAAATAAATAAATGCGATTCCACCTATCGCCTGTGGGTTATTCAAAGCCAGATTCTCTCGTCACTCGTTGCTCGTCATTACTGCAAAGGCGTAAAACGCCTACTATATATAATACTGTGTTGTTAGAAAGTATTTAAATAAAAATCTATAAGTTTTTTTGTTTATTTCATAGATTTTAATTTACACTATTAACACATCGCCTCAGGATTCGTATAAAATGCATGATTATGTCAACTATCCGCTTTATATATAGCTAATAATCGTTGAGGATTATTTCAGCTACAACACAGCATGTGACATAAATATTATCATAGTATAGATTACTAAGTATTCGTAACATCACATTCGACCTCGAATAAAGCGTTGAACTTATGTTTACGAACCATCAACACACAACAAGTACCTATATACAACTATCTTTTATAAATAAAAGTTCATATTCTGTCACCGTACTTAAGTTTCCCTCTCGTATCGGAATCTATGGCGGCTTCCGGCAAATATTGACTTTGATGCAGAAATTTTCGCGCGAACTGATTTTCATTCGGCACTTGTTTCGTTGATCGCAAATCTTGAATCACAGAGTACCTATGTTTTGAATCCCGACTTTGCGTGGAATGCCGATGCTTTACTCGAGCTCTGTTTTCACTGCCAGAAGTTGGTTCAGGATTTTCTGAAGCTTTAGCGTGCTCGATCACAAAGTATGGTTGTTCCGTCGTTGTAGCTACGGTGGACGCATAGGGCGTGGTGGATTCTGATGGTGCCGGGGGGTCTGCGTACTGCGGATTATCATTTGAGGCTTCCGGCATAGACGCTTGCTCATTATTGTATAGAGCTTTGATCGCCATAGCCGTATAGTATAAATGTGCCGGTGACGTTGCTTTGATAGTATATGGTGTAGGTGAAATACTGTCTGATGCTTTCCCATCATCATAACTGTTCACGTCTTCGAAAGCGTATGGGGGTTCGTCAGGAATCGTTTCTGACGCTGATACGCTGCTTGTTCCAAAATGATCCACCATTGTCTGATGATCTTGACCACCAAAGCTGATGTTTTGAGTCGATACTGATTTCTTTTTACCTTTGAAGTCATGGTGAGGTATTTCTGCATTATCGTTCTTATCTTCTGGATATAATACATTAGCAGGAGACCCGTAGTTGTCGTAATCATAATTATTGGAATTAAAATGAATTACAGAATTCTTATATTTTGAAAATCCTGTGGGTGGTAATGCACCTGGATATGAAGGCTTTGGTTGATAGTCGTGAATAATAGTCGAGGATACAGAGTAAGGAGAATAGTTCTTGCCTTGTTTCGATCGAAGATCTTGTGGTTGTTGGCCGTTATAAGTACTTCGAATCTTGTTAAGACTTTTGCCTAAAAAATTTAAAGCTGGTATAGGTCTATAGTCTGAGCCTGAATCCAAGGACAATTCAAAAGGATTTAATGGTTTCTTTATTCTGTTAGCCGTATATAAGCTTTCGTAGTACGAGAGATCATTTGCAGGCGAAGGTTTTGCGGCTTTTAAATATTTGTGGGAATATTTAGCCTTATTCCCTTTTACTCCATCACTAATTCGTAATCCTTGGCTATTATATGAAACTTTCGGTGGGTAACCTATAGGCTCTCTACTAAGATCCACATCTGGAGGTATTTCACCGTGGTCGTGGAAGACGTGATCATGCGTTACATCTCGAGGATTGTATGATGCATATTCGAACTGCGGTGGAGTCCCTAGAGAACCAACTGCAAATCCATAGTTCTCCGAAGGAATGGCTAATAAAGAATTTTTAAATGGCATCAACGGATGTCCCGCCGTGATTCCAGACACACCGTTGACTGGATCGACTCCAGCTACATTAGACAGTTTTGAGCCACTGTCAAAGACTAACTTGTGAATGTGTTCTTCACTATAGGTATGAATATGTTCGGTATCACCGTCGACTATTTTTTCAACTCGTTGCGGTTTCTTTACTTTTTTTATTGTCCCTGATCCATTTAAATCGGAATAAAATTCTTCATGAAATTTAGATACGGGATGTTCGTCTTCTGTTGGAGGTCGGCCTCTAACCGGTATCCTCTTTGGTTTAGGTCTGCGAGCTCCCTTTTTTGGTTTATGCTCATTCACTTTAACTATTTTAACTCTTTTGGGAGGAGGTGCTGCTGCTGGCGTGGGTGGGACATAGGGCGCCGAGGAGTATGAATTATCACTGAGCTCTGATGGCGCTGCTATGTCGTATTCCTGTTCATCCCAGTCGGGAGAAGACGTGGGGCCGTAGTATCCGCGCGCATGGTAGAGCGGCAAGAGTTTGGAAGCAGCCGGGGCGACCCCTGGGAGTCTGTGCGACTCGTCGAATATTTCTACCGAGTTCAATGGTAAGACACTTGCAACAGACGGAAGTGCGATGTTCGTAGGAACAGCCACAGCACCTTCAGCACTCGGTAAGAAGGCCGGCGCATATTGTGACGTTGCGGATGCGTGATGATTCGTTATATAAATCTTCTTGTGATGGTGTATGTGCTTCACCTTTTGTGGAAGATGTATGCGGATCTTTTTCCTGCAACAAAAGAAAATTAAAGTGGCAGTATTCTGTCGTGGATAATGGATCGCATGCAAGCTCGCCGGCGGTGTTTTTGCTGGCAGCGCTGTTCCGCCTCGTGTCATTGACTCGCCGCGTGACGCGGTAGCGGCTTTCGCTCTCTAAGCCGCGACATCGCCATATACACCGATTCGCCATCCGTCACACTCAATTCGATATGATTAGGTTACATACTCACACGTCTAATTTACGTAGTGTTATACATTTTTACAAGTGCCAGTTAGTCGAAGTAGGGTCACTTGCACTTTCTAGCAGGTACCTACTTAAACATTTATTATGCGCATGGTTGGCTATCGAAGTTTATGCAATTAGCGCTTAGCGAAGAAAATTATAACTTAAGTCGCAATCGCCGGCACACTGACATTGACATTTTCCATCGCACAGCTTGTAATTATAACAATGAAAGTGCTTTCGCATATTCAGTTGGTACTTTTTGGGTGAAGTTTATTTATATTCGGAGATGGTATTACCTCTATCTAACACCATCTCAGACTAAAAAAGATTGCAAGAAAATAAATGGAGATCAAAGACACAAAAAATGGTTTTACTTTGAAAAGAGTAGTGAGGCCAAATTGGGACATAAGTAATGTTCAAAGTTGCTGACATGTAGTTTTTAAAAAAATACAAAAACTATAAAAATTAACCGTGCTCAACTTCCGGTTACATATAATTATTTTTACAATAGCTAAGCTGCAAGTAAAATTTTGAATTCCAGTGTATTCAAACAGTTACAACATTATAAAATATATAAAACCTAAGTAATCAAGTAAAAAAAAAAAAAACTGAATACGAAAACGAATCATAGTTAAAAATTCACGCGAGCAGGATTAGATGCCACAACTTGATCCAAAAACGACCTTACTATTCCAATTGAGTTATCGTGTTTCTAATCTGCGTTCTGAATACCTTAAAGCTGGGAATTTAAGGTGCAGATTTTATATAAGTACATAGTCTGTTTTTTTTGCAATGATTCGCTCATAATTGTGTCATTCGTTACAAAACTAGCAATTTACGTGTATAAAATCAGCATTTGAATTTCTGCAAATGGATTCCTAAACTAATACTTCACCTTTAATGTTTAAAAACCTTGAGAAAATAAAAACGTATTTTCCCCTGAAATACTCGCACCTAACGTTAGAAAATTACTTTTGGTTTTTGTTTACCATTTTCATACTCACTCTTAAAAACGAAATGAAAGTACTTAACAACTTAAAAGCACTCTATAAAAATTAACGACTTTTGAAAAATATGGCTTAAAATTATATTATTTGTGGTAAGTCCCTTAATACTAATAACACCTATAAAAATAAGATTTTCTTTCTCATATTTGCCTGAATGAATCCAAACAAATTAATTCTCATGAGGCACATGTTGAACATTATTTAAAATTAAAAAGTCCCTTAACGTAGGTATATATTGCCACGTTCGGAAAAAAAAATATTACGATTGATGACGTTAATTGGTGAAACACGTTTTGACGTCAGAATGCTTATATAAATTTATAGATAAAAGTACTTCAGTAATAAATTAGATTGCATGAAGTTATTGAACTTTACGGCTGGTCTTAAATGTAGTATGTACGAAGGAACAGTTTAGATGAAACAAATATAATAGGTATAATTTATGGGTAAATGAGTAAAAAGTTTATATGAGAATTAATTTTTATTTCATTTATTTATTCATATCAATCAATAGTTCATCCTACCACTGATGGAAGTTTGTATACTTCATGAATAAGACGGGTTAAAGAGAGAGATAGAAAGACCCCAAATTGTTTATACAACGCAATGCCTTTTATAAAATGAGCTTTTTAAATGAAAAGTTATAGGATAACTTACTTGGATCCTTCCGCAGCGATCCCAACAGAAGCAACAGCTATCAGAAGAGCGAACTGTAACAAGCAGATTTTTAGCTATGAAAAATAATAAATCAAATTATTTTGTAAATTACAGGAAGAAAAAGATTTTACTTATTCAACAAATACAGGCTTCAAAAAAAAAAAAATTATATGAAAATGATAGTTTTCGAATAGATGCACTGGTATATAGCAGTTAATACACATTTATCAATTTTGATGAAGAATGTAATTTAAAACCAAAATAAATAGCTACTACAAAGTATTATATCAATACGTGATAGACTATTTTTTCTAATTTTCCTTTTTAACAAATTTAAAGTCATGTAATGAGAGGCCAGATAAAAGTAAGATTGAACACTTTGATTAAAATAAAATTTTAATCAAAGATTGAACTATTTGTTTATTACTAGCCAAGGACACCTAATTCATCACTATTATTAAGTGTGTGACATGAACTCAGGGAATCCCAAACCTGGAGTACATAACTGTAGTATATCTTACAAAGGCTTCATGATAATAAAATCTTGATGCATTTAAGTAATCCAAATGTGTTTTGTCACTTTTCACGTCTTAACACAGTCCATTTTTCACCGAACACTTCACTAAGCACTATAAATGATACCGACCAATCTCATCCAATCCATTGTCGCCTTCCTGCTGTCAATCGGGAGCCAATTATTTTTTTTTCACTTTTTACAATACACTTGTCGAAACCGCACTAGCCTTGAAGCACATATGATAATTATTTGCGGTGCGCCTGATTATTTATAACATTCATTTTCACGCCTGAAAGAACGCTGCGCCGGTGTGCATCGCTGCTGCAACGGAACGCATCCATTTTGCACCTTGCACTTGTACTGTCGTGATCACTGTGTTGCTCTATATATTATACAACTAACAACATTAAAATCAAATTAAATGTATACGGGCCGTTATTTCTGTAAAATTTCTACAACTGTTAATTGTAATTGAGTCTGTAAATACAATAGGAAATTATGTTAATATTTTTTTTCAATAAAGTTATTTAACGAAACTTCCTTTTTAACGCACCTCCATCCACGTAACTCTTAGAACTATAAAGTTAGAAGAATAAAGTAACAAAGGATGATCTCAATTAAAATGGATTGACCCTGTTAACAGTAAGTATCATTTTACACAAAAAAAAAGCGACTTCGATTTCTACCTTCTTCATCAGTGCCACTTCACCAAAACACACTTTCTGAATGCAAATGTTTGATTCATTGACAAACTTATCAAAATCCATAAATGTAATATAATATCGTTAAATTATTTATTATTTAATACTTTATTTACCAATAATAAATGGTACAAAACACGGATTTAATGCTAATAGCATTCTCTACCAGTCAACCTTCGGGATGAATAGAAATTTTGCATAGTAGGCGTAAAAGTAATGTATACTCAAACAGTATGCTCCAAACATACAACATATTAAATACATATAACATAAACATATATTATACAATATATGTTTTATTCTCTTTATACCCAAGACTACCTACACACTCCGTTGTACACCACTTTGGACCTATAACCATCTTTTGACTGTGCTCGATCTAAAAGTCCGAAACACTTTAACCAATATTTTAAATTGTAAACTAGATGACACAAGTTGGATCCAAGCAACACTACCAATTCGCCACGGTGGTCTTGGAATCAGAAAAATTTCAAGTGTAGCACTTCCAGCGTTTCTGTCCTCAGTCTATAGCACGGCTAACCTCGTCGGTAAGATTTTAGGCCCGTCGCTAAGCGACGTAGGGGTAGCCGGCTTAGCTGTGGCCAGGGATGCTTGGATCGGTGCAACCGGTCCGGGCCAAGCTTTACCCTCGAATCCGGCTTCGCAGCGGCAATGGGATGAGCCTCTTTGCCTACTTATTCAGAAATAACTATTAGATAATACGAATAGTAAGGTGGAGAGGTCTCGCCTCTGAGCCACCTGTGAGCCGGAGTCGGGTTACTGGTTAAATGCCATACCGTCGGCAAGTATAGGTACCCTCTTGGAGAGAAATACATTTAGTTTAGCGGTCAGTCTACGATTAGGGGCTAGAACGAATGAGCCACATCGCTGTCGTTGTGGTGGGGATGTCGATTCCCTGGGTCACCACGGCCTGACTTGTCGTCGCAGCGCAGGGCGTATTTCGCGTCACGCCACCTTGAATGACGTCATCCGTCGGGCTCTTGCCAGTGCCGGTGTGCCAGCAATTTTAGAACCGAATGGTATCACGCGGGACGATGGCAAGAGACCCGATGGCATGACGCTCATCCCTTGGAAGAACGGGCGGTCGCTTGTGTGGGATGCTACATGTGTAGACACTGTAGCTCCATCCCATGTACGAGCGACTGCTCGAAAAGCGGGCGCGGCAGCGACGGCAGCGGAAGCCATCAAGAGGCGCAAATATTCGGCTCTAGGGGAGCCGTATATATTTGTGCCTTTTGCAGTGGAGACCTTAGGGCCTTGGGGTGCGGAAGCTCGTCAAATTTTTAAGGAAATTTCCGCACGCCTGATCGACGTTTCGGGGGACCCAAGGGCCGGCGCGCATTTCGGACAGCGTCTAAGTATTGCTATTCAACGCGGAAATGCCGCCAGTCTCTTGGGTACTTTGCCCTGTGACGGCAGCGATTTGGCCTCCATTTTTTATATAATCTATACTATAATAAAAGAGTAAAAAAAAAGTGTCTGTACATTGAAAATTTTTCAAAAAAAAATATTTGGGGCGATGGAGATATAGTAATAGAGTAAGAAAATAAAAAAAAATGTCTGTCTGTTTGTCTGTTTGTCTGTTTGTCTGTTTGTACACGCTAATCTCCGGAAATACTGGACGGATTCGAATGAAACTTTTTTTGTTATATAGCTGTGAAGCCTGGGCAACATATAGGCTATAATTGATTTTGGAAAATGGAACACATGATGCAGAACTATAATGGTCCAGCTAAACTATAAGAAATATTAAAATGCCGCCTTAGCAAAAGTTGTTAAGTCTGATGAGAACTTTTTGTTGAGTTATAATACAACTGGCCAAGCGCGAGTCGGACGCGCGCGAAGGGTTCCGTACCATAATCTATGAAAAATCACGTTTGTAGTATGGGAGCCCCCGATAAATACTTATTTTATTCGATTTTTAGGGTTCCATAGGGTAGGGTAGAAACGGGACCCTATTACTTAGACCGTCCGACTGTTTGTCTGTCTGTCTGTCACCAGGCTGTATCTCATTAACCATTATAGCTAGAAAGTTGAAATTTTTATAGATGATGTTTTTTGTGAAAAAAATGTGTCTGTACATTGAAATTTTTTCAAAAAAAAAGTTGTTTCGTCCGAAGTAGAACTTATAAGTTCAGTATTTGCGGACCTTCAGAGCATAACACACCAGAAAATTCTTGGTAATGTGAACGCACTAATATTGACACCAAAAAATTAAAAATCAATTAATAAAGAACTTATGACGCAAATTATTGTTAACTAGCTTGTGCCCGCGGCTTCGCTCGCGTAGGGGTGTAATTTATCAAAATCCTTTCTTAGGGGATGGCTACGTCATAGTAGCTTTATGCATGCAAAGTCTCAGCCCGATCGGTTTAAAATTGACAAAGTTTCATACAAAGTTTCATCCCCTATTTAATCCCCTTGGGGGTAGAATTGATCAAAATCCTTTCTTAGCGGATGCCTACGTCATAACATCTACCTGCATGCCAAATTTCAGCCCGATCCGTCCAGTGGTTTAGGCTGTGCGTTGATAGATCACTATGTCAGTCAGTCAGTCACCTTTGAGTTATATATATTTAGATATATAGATATATATTTAGATTTCTTGGATAGTGTTGTTGACGACGCCACCAATTATCCAGTTGAGTTTCTTAATTCACTTGCAGCAAATGGACTCACGGCTCACAAAATAAGTCTTAATGTCGGAGGGCCAATAATGCTCATGTTAAATTTGACTCCGCCGAAACTGTGTAACGGAACCCAACTTAATGTCTCAGCACTGTATGCCGAAGTTCAGCGGCTGAATTTCAGCCAATGCATGCCTGCAATGTTATTTGCATTACTAGCAACACATAACGCCGAACTTCCGATGCTTTTGCCTGAATCGGACCCGTACCCGTACCCGTACCCGTACCCGTACCCGTACCCGTACCCGTACCCGTACCCGTACCCGTACCCGTACCCGTACCCGTACCCGTACCCGTACCCGTACCCGTACCCGTACCCGTACCCGTACCCGTACCCGTACCCGTACCCGTACCCGTACCCGTACCCGTACCCGTACCCGTACCCGTACCCGTACCCGTACCCGTACCCGTACCCGTACCCGTACCCGTACCCGTACCCGTACCTGTACCCGTACCCGTACCCGTTCCGCTCCCGCTCCCACTTCCGCTCCCGCCGCCGCCGCCGCCGCCAACGCCGCCGCCACCGCTTCCGCCGACGCCGCCGCCGCACCTTCCGCCGCCGCCGCCGCTGCCGCCGCCGCCGCCGCCGCCGCCGCTGCCGCCGCCGCTGCCACCGCTACCGCTTCCGCCGACGTCGCCGCCGCCGCTTCCGCCGCCGCCGCCGCCACCGCTGCCGCCGCTGCCGCCGCCACCGCCGCCGACTCCTCCGCCGCCGCTGCCGACGCCTCCGCCACCGCCGCCGCCGCCTCCGCCGCCGCTGCTGCCGCCACCGCTGCCGCTTCCGCTCCCGCTCCCGCTCCCACTCCCGCTTCCGCTTCCGCTCCCGCTCCCGTTCCCGTTCCCGTTCCCTCTTCCACTTCCGTTCCCTCTTCCGCTCCCGTTTCCGTTCGCCAAAGACGGAAGATTAAATTCTCATATCGGCACATCACTACTGTCCGGCGTTTCCACCGAACTTCAGCAGCTGAACTTCAGCTTATTTAGTGTGTCATCCCCACCGAACTTTAGACACTGAACTTTAGCCACTAAACTTCGGCATAGTCTGCTGAGACACTTAAAGCTCACAGTAAGTGAGTGATGCCAGTGAAACTGTATTTATTCCGCGTATGCCACTCATCCCCAACAATTTTCCTTTTGAAAATACACAGTTCCATATGTTAACTTGCTTTGCTATGAAAATAAGTCACAGTTTTAGAGGCTTAAAGCTGCTGATGTCGATCTAAGGACTGGTTTTTCGCATGGCCTTCTTATTGTGGCTTTCTCCAGGGTTAGTAACACTTCAGCTCTTTTCATATTGGCTCCCGAAGGAAAGAATTAAAATAATATTGACTTTTAACTACTAACACTGTTACAAGTACTTTCTCCCTCTGTCTCTCTCTCTCTCTCTCTCTCTCTCATTAGTTTTTATTTATATTTATACGCCGGAGTCATAAAGTCCACGCGAACGAAGTCGCGGGCATCAGCTAGTTTAATATAAGTTTTTATTATTTAATTATTTTTATTTTATTTAGTTTTAATTGAAGTAGGTAGTATTTTAGTTTGTTTAGTTTTAATTAAGTTTTTTTTTCTTATATTGTATACTAGCTAATGCCCGCGACTTCGTTCGCGTGGACTTTATGACTCCGGCGTATTAATATAAATAACAACTAATGAGAGAGAAAGATAGAGAGAGATAAGAAAGTACTTGTAACAGTGTTAGGAGTTAAAAGTCAATATTATTTTAATTCTTTCCTTCGGGAGCCAATATGAAAAGAGCTGAAGTGTTACTAACCCTGGAGAAAGCCACATTAAGTTGGCCATGCGAAAAAGCAGTCCTTAGATCGACATCGGCAGCTTTAAGCCTCTAAAACTGTGACTTATTTTCATAGGAAAGCAAGTAAACACTGTGTATTTGTAAAACTGTGTATTTTCGAAGGGAAAATTGTTATACGCGGAATAAATACAGTTTCACTGGCACCACTCACAGTAAACTTTAAGTGTCTCAGCAGACTATGCCGAAGTTTAGCGGCTAAAGTTCAGTGTCTAAAGTTCGGTGGGGATGACACACTAAATAAGCTGAAGTTCAGCCACTGAAGTTCGGTGGAAACGCCGGACTGTAGTGATGTGCCGATATGAGAATTTAATCTTCCGCCTTTGGCGCGTCTGCGGCGAACGGACACGGGAGCGGAAGAGGGAACGGAAGTGGAAAAGGGAACGGAAGCGAAAGCGGGAGCGGGAGCGGGAGCGGGAGCGGAAGTGGCAGCGGCGGCGGAGGCGTCGGCGGCGGCGGAAGCGGCGGCGGCAGTGGCGGCGGCGGTGGCAGTGGCGGTGGCGGTGGCGGCGAGAGCGGGAGCGGCGGCGGCAGTGGCGGCGGCGGCGGCAGCGGCGATGAAGGCGGCGGCTGCAGCGGCGGCGGCGTGAGCGGCGGCAGCAGCAGCGGCGGCGTCGGCGGCGGCAGCGGTGGGAGCGGCGGCGGGAGCGGGAGTGGGAGCGGGAACGGGAGCGGGAGCAGGAGTGGGAGCAAGAGCGGAACGGGTACGGGAACGGGTACGTGGAAGAGGGAACGGGAGCGGAAGCGGGAGCGGGAGCAGAAACGGCAGCGGCGGCGGCAGCGGCGGTGGCGGCGGAAGCGGCGGCGGCAGTGGCGGCGGCGGTGGCAGTGGCGGTAGCGGCGGCGGCGAGAGTGGGAGCAGCGGCGGCGGGAGCGGCGGCGGCGGCGGCGGTGGGAGCGGCGGCGGCGGCGGCAGCGGCGAGAGCGGCGGCGGGAGCGGCGGCGGGAGCGGAAGAGGGAGTACGGGTACAGGTACGGGTACGGATACAGGTACGGGTACGGGTACGGGTACGGGTACGAATACGGGTACGGGTACGGGTACGGGTACGGGTACGGGTACGGGTACGGGTACGGGTACGGGTACGGGTACGGGTACGGGTACGGGTACGGGTACGGGTACGGGTACGGGTACGGGTACGGGTACGGGTACGGGTATGGGTACGGGTACGGGTACGGGTACGGGTACGGGTACGGGTACGGGTACGGGTACGGGTACGGGTACGGGTACGGGTACGGGTACGGGTCCGATTCAGGCAAAAGCATCGGAAGTTCGGCATTATGTGTTGCTAGTAATGCAAATAATATTGCAGGCATGCATTGGCTGAAATTCAGCCGCTGAACTTCGGCATACAGTGCTGAGACACTAAGTTGGGTTCCGTTACACAGTTTCGGCGGAGTCAAATTGCGCATTCGCATTATTGGCCCTCCGACATTAAGACTTATTTTGTGAGCCGAAAGTCCATTTGCTGCAAGTGAATTAAGAAACTCAACTGGATAATTGGTGGTGTCGTCAACAACTCTATCCAAGAAATTAACAATAATTTGCGTCATAAGTTCTATAATAATTGATTTTTAATTTTTTGGTGTCAATATGGCGCGTTCACATATCCAAGAATTTTTCTGGTGTGTTATGCTCTGAAGGTCCGCAAATTCTGAACTTATAAGTTCTTCTTCGGACGAAACAACTTTTTTTTGGAAAACTTTTCAATGTACAGTCACATTTTTTTACTCTTTTATTTGTAGTATAGATTTAGTATGTATTTGTTCAACGACAACAAAAAAACATCATCTATAAAAATTTCAACTGTCTAGCTATAATGGTTCATGAGATACAGCCTGGTGACAGACAGACAGACAGACTAACAGTCGGACGGTCTAAGTAATAGGGTCCCATTTGGGTAAGGAACCCTAAAAATCGAATAAAATAAGTATTTATGGGGGGCTCCCATACTACAAACGTGATTTTTCATAGATTATGGTACGGAACCCTTCGCGCGCGTCCAACTCGCGCTTGGCCAGTTGTATTATAACTCAACAAAAAGTTCTCATCAGACTTAATAACTTTTGCTAAGGCGGCATTTTAATATTTTTTATAGTTTAGCTGGACCATTATAGTTCTGCATCATGTGTTCCATTTTCCAAAATCAATTATAGCCTATATGTTGCCCAGGCTTCACAGCTATATAACAAAAAAAGTTTCATTCGAATCCGTCCAGTATTTCCGGAGATTAGCGTGTACAAACAGACAAACAGACAAACAGACAAACAGTCAAACAGACAAACAGACAGACATTTTATTTTATTTTTTTACTCTATTACTATATCTACATCGCCACAAATATTTTTTCTTGAAAAATTTTCAATGTACAGACACATTTTTTTTACTCTTTTATTATAGTAAGATATTTTTGTGTGTTTAATAAAGTGATCATTATTATTAAACTAAAATCTTATACAATATACATAAATAAATAATATATATACATCATCACAAACAATAAATACATTAAATAAATATGTCTAATTAAAACCAGTATAAAAATTTCTGCTGCATTCAAGGAGACAGTAAACGCATGTGGACTTTTTTCTTAAAAAGATATCTGTTTGAAATAGTTTTAAGGTCCTCAGGCAGGGCATTCCAGAATCGTATAACTTGAAGAGTGAAAGACGTAGACATAAAATTGGAGCGAAACAAAGGAATTTCTAATCGAAGCGTATGACTAGAGCGAAGCTCTCGACTGTGGGACACAGACTGATATTGAAATTTACTCTTCAAGTATTCGGGAGCAAAAGGATTTTTTAAAATAGAAAATAGTGTGCAGAGCATTCTCTGCTGTCTACGCTGACGAACAGGGAGCCACTCGAGCTTAGATCGAAAAACAGAAATATGATCGTATTTACGAAGACAAAAAATGAAGCGGATACAGTTATTAATGAGTCGATCAAGCTTATCGAGAAGATCTTGATTAAGATCAGGATAACACACATCAGCATAATCGATGATAGGTAAAATAAGTGACTGAATAAGAATTATCTTGGTTTTAACAGGAAGGAAATTTCTTAAACGATTCAAACATTGTAAATAATAGTTAACTTTTCTACAGACCTCTGTCACTTGGGTCCTCCAACTCAATGTTGAATCAAGATAAAGGCCCAGATTCTTTACCGATTCACTGATGGGAATGGTTGTGTTATTAAAAACAATAGGGGAAATAGATCTCATATCCAATTCAGCTAGTTGCCTTGAACTACCCATCAAAATAGCCTGGCACTTAAGTGGATTGACCTTGATGCCAAAACTGTCCGACCAGTTTGACCAACTGATCCACTCCAAAGTCAACGTTTTCAGCAGTGGTCTGAACATAAATGTGTAAATCATCCGCGTAGAAATGATAAGAACAGCTAATTGAAAGTGATAAAATATTTATAAACAATGCAAATAATAGCGAAGACAGAATGCCGCCTTGAGGTCCGCCCGCTGCCTGTCATGGAGATATGAGGAAAACCATTCCATTGCTGAGGGTGAGAACTTCATGTATTGAAGAATAGCCAGGAGAATATCATGATCAACCATGTTAAAAGCGTTAGAGAAATCAATAAGACCAAGAATGGTGATCAATGAATTCTCCCAGATTGCAACGGTGTAAGAAGATGATGGGTGTGCACAAAAGAAGAGACCTTAAAATGGGCCGCAGCTTCTAATATTTTAGAAAGATAAGGTAAGATAGAGGTGGGTCGACAATTATTTAAAGTCTGCGGATTAGACACTTTCGGCAAAGGGATGACGTAAGCTTTCGCCCAAAGAGATGGAAAAGTGCCAGAGGTTAAAGAAAAATTGACAATATGTGTAATAACCGGGAGAAGAATATCAAGCAAATTAATAATCATTTGGCGGCTTACATCATCACACCCAACGGCATTAGATTTAAGAGAAATTATAATTCTGCGTATATCATCCTCAGCTAATGGATAAAAAGACAAAGGTTCAATATTGAGATTGGCCATGGAAGAAATCCTTGTTATGGTACGAACTTTGACCGACGAATCAATGAAAGAAGAAGTGGAAAAGTGACTATTGAAATTGTCCAATGAAAATGTAGAAGTCGTTTCTTGTGTATTTTTATAAATATTCAATGAACGAAGGAACTTCCATGTGTTAGCCGAAGAAGAATCTGTGAGCTGGTCATGAAAGTATTTCTGTTTAGCTGCTCTTACCATTCTATCACACAAATTACGTGCTTTTTTATATGTCGCCCAATTCACGTCGGATCTGTCACGTTTGTACGTTCGGAAAGCACGATCTCTGCGCGTCATGGCCATACGGACCCCTCTACCGATCCAAGGGGCCGGCGGTCGCCGTACTTTCACAGCATCCAATGGCGCATGAGTATCGTACAGCTTCAGTATAATAGAGTTCAGCAACGAAACTTTTTCGTCTACAGATTGTGCAGTATAAACATTGGTCATGTCAGTATTCATCGCATCGTATCTAAGGCGCTCTAAATCAATTTTTGCAAAATTACGCATCCATACTACAGTGGGCTTAGGCTTTGAAGGCTTCAGTTTATATTGAAGATATAAGAGATCATGTTTCGAAAAGCCAGGGGCAGGAAGTTGTCCGTGCTTGATCACAAGATCAGGGGAGGAAGTGAGAATTAAGTCAAGCAGTGTGTCGTCAGTAGAAGGATTAACATGTGTAGCACTTAAAGGCAGAATTTGTAGCACTTAAATTAGTATCCCATAATACAAGTTTCAACTTAGTTTTGGGCCAGCTTAATAAGTGAGATTTGGTATGTTGGTGTGTGTTTATTTATCTCAAAGAACAAGCTTCTTCGAAAGCCGAACAAGCTTTTTCAAATACGTGATAACACGCTTTTATACAACCGGCTTACAATGTGACACAAATAAGTTGAACAAAAATAGCGGACTTCAAAGCATTCGTGTACAAATTCCCGACACATCAAATGAACCAAAATGGCAGTCGTCGGCGCATTTTTGTACCTGCACCGATAACCCCAGTTTGGTTCAACCTACGTGCCGGGAATTTGTACAAAAATGCTTTGAAGTCCGCCATTTTTGTTCAACTTATTTGTGTCGCATCGTACTTACTAGTTGTTTATAAAATTTGAGTACATTTGAAAACGTAAATATTGCTAGAGAGATTCTAACTATTCCTCAAAAATAAGTACGAGAATCACAATCTCAGTCATTAGAAGATTTCTTTTACATTTACATAGGTCTAACTTTTAATAATTACTCATAATATAAAGAATATATACTTACATAAAATCTTTATACTATAACATAGAATTGAATATGAGGTAGCAAATGTAGCAACTGTATTTTGAAGTTACATACTGATATTTATTACATATTGTTAGATTAATAACTTAGGAGACTGAACGGCCGTTAAAAGAAAAACGGTGCTCTCGGCCAACCCTTACTAGTCGAAGTGTAATTTTTTGAACAAAGCAATGAAGGACGGTTTTATGGTAAACAGATAATCGGCCAAGGTTAACTTGGGGTACTGTTGTGAGCTCGGATGTAACCATATTGCGGAAAATTATTGGCACCGCCCAATACAAGTTGGCGCCATAATTTTAGGCCTAATAAACTCATAGCTACCACATTACTAAACTGTGGATGTCTATGGAAATATTGAATTTATTTGACGGCAGCGTATTAACGGTTAGGAGTAATAACATTGATTACACCCTCGACGGCCAATTTGAAGTAATATTATGGGCAACTAGCGGCCGCTCATGCAGCGGTTCCGGGGTTGCTCCTGTGGAATTTATATCGGACTTTCGTTGGGTTGGAACATCGCTTTCTTAACATTGTAATCATATTGAGTAATCCATGTGAGTTGTAGTGAAATAGAGAACATTTTTCATTCTTGTCTATTAGTTCAGCTTATTGCATGTAGGGACTTATATAAACTACAGTGTTGCTAATATAAGTCAAGGAAATATATAGGCGACTCTTTTTTAGCAATAGCATGAATGGCGATATTTTTCTTTGTTTCTATTAATTTGATTTTTTTGACAAATATTGCCCACTGTATCCATTTGCTTGGACGCGCACTTAGTGAAAAAAAATTACGATTTGGTACCTCTGCGGCTCTTAGTCCATACAAGACGACTTTTTTTACGATTATTTTACGACTTATTGAGAAGTTTGTTGCGTGTTGTGATTCACGTCCGCATTAGTATACGTAACAATAGCTATTATTTCGTATTCAAGGAAATATCCACCTCATTGAACTAATTGACGCACGCCATTTTTTATCCTAAAGCGTCAGATATAGGTACATTCATAATATCTGGAAACCATAACCAAACCTGGAAACCATGACCAAGTCACTTGAAAAATAGGTTTCCTGGCCAGGTCATTTGAATTCAAGGCGATCTACTTATTTTTCAACGAGGGAGTCAGCTAAATATTTATAATAAACAAAATGTATAGTCACTACTCGCGCTCCGAGACATAAAATACCCGTGCAATATTTTTGAATCCGTTGCTTCAGCGTATCTCTACTCAATACGGGTCCATTGTCTTATCAATATCTAATGATAGTCAATATAAGATATAATGATATCATTAGAGATAGATGCCCTGCGTAAATGGAAAGTGTTAGGTTGGAATGTGTAGAGTTAGGGGCTTGGCGTACTAAGTTTATGCCAGACCAACGGCATGGCACGTATGATACACGTAAGTAAATACTTACACAGGTACTTACAGGTAAGTAAATACTTACCTGGGCCTGGAATCAAACATTCAAACCCTGGACGAGCGTGCTAACTGAGATGAAGAAAACTCCCGACATCGCTGAACCCAAACCTGATGTTTTCAATCTCAATGCATCAAAGTTCGTAGATAGAGTGAGAGATTACGATGCATTAGTGAATTACCTGCTGCAACTATCCGTGACCGTGGCGGAGCCTTGCTCTTGCTGCGCCGCTCCAATGAGCGGGGCGGCAGGCCGTTTCGTGCATTTTGATTTTATGCCTATTTAAAGTTAGTACACAAGTTGAGAATAGTACATGAAATATTTTCATTTTATTTTAAAACAATATCTCTTAACAATTATTACCTGTCAGAAACATCACACCCGACCGTTGTTTTCTTGCTGATTTTATTACTCTCCTGTATCTCAAAATTCTCAAGAAACAGTAAATTTTCAAAATAAGGTTTCTTGTTTATCACAAAAGAACGCTAACTATCGGTAAAACTAAGATATCGATTTTCTAGCGAGTGTTTCTTGCTGACGAAACAGTCCAATACCTGTACGCCGGACGTAGCACGGAAAAAATGTTGTTGGCTTGAACGTATGAATTCGCTTTCACACGTTGAATTACGATCGTAGACCTAATTACTATAGAAATAGAGACCACGGACAATAATTCTAATTGTTTTTGTCGCTTATACGCGTGCGACAAGTTATGCAAGTATTGCGAATGTCAAATTACACCCGTGCGTCATCCACATTCATTGTTACTATTTTATGCAATACTTTATAATGGTGTTTTTTTCTTCTGGTGTTATTATATCATAATTATATTATCATTACTATATTATTTGACTGTGATTAAAGTAACTGCAACATTGTTTTGATTTGTAGTGACTTGAATCTAGATGATGAGTTGAATTGTATTTACGGTTTAGGTAGTTCATTAAGAATAACTAACTAGGCGACCGAGATATATGAATAGCTCCTCCTTATAAACCTAGATTTTCTTACGTCACTCTATTTTACACAAAAAATGTATAGTTACTTCGACATGTTTTTTTTTCATTGCTTGCAAATTTTTAAGTTTGAGAGCTACATTTTATCCCGAAATAAAATCAAAATGTCCTTGAGTTGGATTCAATAAATCGACAAATAATATCATCTTGAATCTTTATGTAAATTTTCAATTTATTTGAATACGATTGAAATCAAAAAAATATCGAGGGTTAAAGGATGAATTATTGATTTTTTCCGTCTATATAATTTATTGACAATTAAACATACCATACACGTAAAGCATATCACAGCAGTTAATAGATAAGTTTACGACTTCCCACTTTCTAATGGACATTCTTTGCCACCTATCCATTATAATAATTGAAACATATAAGTACTCGCATTTGACATTGATAATAAAATAAGGCAAACTTCTGCAGCGTATATGTGTATTTCTATGATGACTTATTTAGTTTAATTGTTCACGATAAATCTGAATTAGGCTCGATCTAATTGTAATAGCTTCCGTTTTCTTCGATAGGTTCATAGTATTAATAACGCTATTTGACTCCAAGAAAAAAATAACTATAAATTCACGGTCTTGATAATTCATGCAAATCCCATTAAAAATGTTGGTCCGCATGCTGGTCGTGGGGACAGCAAAAAGCTAGAATGTTAGTACCAGATTCTCTTTCCACACAGGTCCTAAAAGCTATTCGAGGTAATGGGGGAGAATCTAAATCGTATCAATGGGTATTGCAGTTGCAGCTAGCTGTCATTATTTTGACCCCCTTCCCACCTACACGCCGTCCCACTGTCGAAACCAAACGTTTGGTAAGGGAGATGTAGGTTAAAGTACGTATGAATAAGTTTGTAAAATACGTACATAGATACATATTATCACACCTGTTCCCACAGGGTATGCAGAGGCTATGGACCTCCACTTGAAAGGATCCTGACAGATCTCTGACACTTCATCTAAGCTGCTCACTCTCTGTTTTCATATGCATCGTCGAAGGCGACATTTAGTAATTCTCCTTTTATCCATCCAAATATTATATAATTAAAACAAAGTCAAAAGGAAAACTAAACTCATTTTAGAAGACCGGTAAATAATTTACTTAAATAGTATTTATTGGTTCCAGAATCTACACCTACACTTGTATCGATAGGGCTGGCCACCTAGTCCCGATGTTTCCCACACTAAGTAGGGACGCGTCATTAAAATGTTACGAGGCACTAAGCAAGGTAATTGTGAACAATTTCTAGAGCTTTTTATTACCCATGCAACTATCAAATTGTTATCTCGCCCTAAAAGGCCGCTGCCTGCTATTGAGCGAGTGAGCCCTTCCCTTTTTACAAGCTTTTATTTTATTTGCAATATTTGTAATTTCGTCTTCTTTGATCATGTCCATACTAATCTTCGGTGCGCAAACTTGGTCTTTGACTAAAAACAAAACTCAAACACCAGGTTTGCCAAAGAGCAATGGAACACATTATGTTAGGTATAATTTATCACTAAAAACCAAAGTACTCAACCGATATTTGTAAAATTTCTATGGGACCACCTGGCAAGTACTTGTGCAGTTATACCCTTTTAAACAAAAAAAGAATATTCCAAATTGGTCTTTAAGTAATTGGGGAAAATACATACAAAATATTTACATTCAAATAGGTAGCCTCCTCCTTTTTTGAAGTCCATCAGTGACAGGCCGTGCAAGGAACAGTAAACTGCGCTTACCATAAAATCAGCCTTTTATGCATAGAAAAATACCTAAATATACTGTATTAATGTTAGTAGTATCCAAGGCACTATTTAGAGTATACCTACTAATATAAGTGAGTAATAAAAGAATTCGAGGAAAATAGCTAAATAGTGTTCGTTGTCAAATATAAAGTCATTATTTGTAACGGTTATGAAGTATTGCACACTACTATTGTATCTTGTTCCCGCTCTTCGCCCGTAAGTAAGGCACAAGTCTTAGGTGCCGCTTCAGTGACGGCACTTTGTACGCCATAAAAGCCGACCGGACCTCTTTGTTCCTCACAACTATAATATTATTATCTAAAACGATATGTTTATTCTGTACGTCCCCATATTCTTTTACAATCAAACGTGGAGTAGATATATCCTAAGTTTATGAGGAATCAGAAAGATAATCACCGTTAGAGTGATATAGAAGTAGAATCTGTGACTGTGGACTATGAATTTTGAATATATAGTAGATTGTGCTACAGGGGAATAAGGTAATAAGTATTTAAAAAAAGGCAAGGGGGCTACTTTGAAATAATTGAATCCAGAGCGAAACGAAGGATTCCAGAGTTGAATCACGAGCGAAGCGTATGATTCTACGGTGAAATCCTGAGTGTAGCGAAGGATTCATGTATATCGCCCGAGATAAAAATATTACCGTAGCCATATATAGTAGCACACTCTACTTTTCATCTCCATCTATGAGAAAAACTAGCAATTATAAAACAGAATATGAAGAAAAGTAGAACAACCTACATTACCTTATCCAACCGGCAATTTACTATTAACCTTTGTTTCGTGTCGTTTCCAAACAATAAATAGGTAGTAAGAAATAATTATTCGAAGAGCGCCAACTTTCGATAAAATGTTCACTCATAACTTTGTTGGCGTGGTCCTTCATATGTTTATAAGTAAACTTGATAACTATTCACTATTGGCTTAATCTCACGAAAAGGTATTCAGATTTACACAAATAATTACATTTAAATACAAATAACCTAAAACCTCTGTAATTACTTAAATCAAGAAGGAAAAGTTGCGCTTTTTTAATTATACTTATTTCTTTTTCCGAAGTCTTCGAAAAAATATTTTTAGTACGAAAACGACACCAAACAAAGGTTAATATTAAAGTGTCGGTTGAAGTCTTTTAGGTATTATAGGTGTTCTACTGTTCTTTATATTCTGTTTTGCATGTGCTTGTTTTTTTGAGATGAAAGGTAGAGTGTGCTACTCGGGTACGGTAATATTTTTATCTCGGGCGATATACATGAATCCCTCGCTACACTCCGGATTGTGGAATCCTTCGTTGCGCTCTGGATTCAAAGTAGCGCCCTTGCCTTCAAAATATTACCTTATCCCCTTATAGCACAATCTACTATTTTGCTGGACTGCCAACATTACTTTTGATTCTACATTTCATTTATGTTTCGATTACACTCGTGATTTTTCAAATTGGTTATCCCTAGAGATTTTCTACTTCACGTTTTAGTCCCGAGAGAATAAGCAATAACTTTAGCTTCAAATGTTTTGGGATGAAAACATCGTTTTTCGAGTAGATGAGATGAAAAATAATTATTGACTGCTCATTATGAATACTCATTTTATTAAATTATTTTGCATATTCTTCGCAATTCAACACTTATTGCGAAAATAGGGAACATATTTATAATTAAGTATTTAGTGATACAAAAAATGTTCCAACAATTTGATTTGAACTTGATTAGGGAATCAAGTTCAAATCAAAACATGAGAACATTCGAATCGATTATAAAAATATGGATAATTATATCAATTAAATTAAATATATCATCAAATCTATACTATAATATACTATAATAAAAGAGTAAAAAAAATGTGTCTGTACATCGAAAATTTTTCAAAAAAAAATATTTGGGGCGATGGATATATAATATATAGTAATAGAGTAAGAAAATGAAAAAAAATGTCTGTCTGTTTGTCTGTTTGTCTGTTTGTACACGCTAATCTCCGGAAATACTGGACGGATTCGAATGAAACTTTTTTTGTTATATAGCTGTGAAGCCTGGGCAACATATAGGCTATAATTGATTTTGGAAAATGGAATACATGATGCAGAACTATAATGGTCCAGCTAAACTATAAAAATATTAAAATGCCGCCTTAGCAAAAGTTGTTAAGTCTGCTGAGAACTTTTTGTTGAGTTATAATACAATTGGCCAAGCGCGAGTCGGACGCGCGCGAAGGGTTCCGTACCATAATCTATGAAAAATCACGTTTGTAGTATGGGAGCCCCCCATAAATACTTATTTTATTCGATTTTTAGGGTTCCTTACCCAAATGGGTAGAAACGGGACCCTATTACTTAGACCGTCCGACTGTTAGTCTGTCTGTCTGTCTGTCACCAGGCTGTATCTCATGAACCATTATAGCTAGACAGTTGAAATTTTTATAGATGATGTTTTTTTGTTGTCGTTGAACAAATACATACTAAATCTATACTACAAATAAAAGAGTAAAAAAATGTGACTGTACATTGAAAATTTTTCCAAAAAAAAGTTGTTTCGTCCGAAGATGAACTTATAAGTTCAGAATTTGCGGACCTTCAGAGCATAACACACCAGAAAATTCTTGGTTATGTGAACGCACCATATTGACACCAAAAAATTAAAAATCATTTAATAAAAAACTTATGACGCAAATTATTGTTAACTAGCTTGTGCCCGCGGCTTCGCTCGCGTAGGGGTGTAATTTATCAAAATCCTTTCTTAGGGGATGGCTACGTCATAGTAGCTTTATGCATGCAAAGTCTCAGCCCGATCGGTTTAAAATTGACAAAGTTTCATACAAACTTTCATCCCCTATTTTATCCCTTTGGGGGTAGAATTGATCAAAATCCTTTCTTAGCGGATGCCTACGTCATAACATCTACCTGCATGCCAAATTTCAGCCCGATCCGTCCAGTGGTTTGGGCTGTGCGTTGATAGATCACTATGTCAGTCAGTCAGTCACCTTTGAGTTATATATATTTAGATATATAGATATATATTTAGATTTCTTGGATAGTGTTGTTGACGACGCCACCAATTATCCAGTTGAGTTTCTTAATTCACTTGCAGCAAATGGACTCACGGCTTACAAAATAAGTCTTAATGTCGGAGGGCCAATAATGCTGATGCGAAATTTGACTCCGCCGAAACTGTGTAACGGAACCCAACTGAATGTCTCAGCACTGTATGCCGAAGTTCAGCGGCTGAATTTCAGCCAATGCATGTCTGCAATGTTATTTGCATTACTAGCAACACATAACACCGAACTTCCGATGCTTTTGCCTGAATCGGACCCGTACCCGTACCCGTACCCGTACCCGTACCCGTACCCGTATCCGTACCCGTACCCGTATCCGTACCCGTACCCGTACCCGTACCCGTACCCGTACCCGTACCCGTACCCGTACCCGTACCCGTACCCGTACCCGTACCCGTACCCGTACCCGTACCCGTACCCGTACCCGTACCCGTACCCGTACCCGTACCCGTACCCGTACCCGTACCCGTACCCGTACCCGTACCCGTACCCGTACCCGTACTCGTACCCGTACCCGTACCCGTACCCGTACCCGTACCCGTACCCGTACCCGTACCCGTACCCGTACCTGTACCCGTACCCGTACCCGTTCCGCTCCCGCTCCTACTTATGCTCCCACTCCTGCTCCCGCTCCCGCTCCCTCTCCCGCTCCCGCCGCCGTCGCCGCCGCCACCGCTTCCGCCGACGCCGCCGCCGCATCTTCCGCCGCCGCCGCCGCAGCCGCCGCCGCCGCCGACGCCGCCGCCGCCGCCGCCGCCGCCGCCGCCGCCGCTGCCGCCGCCGCTGCCGCCGCCACCGCTTCCTCCGACGTCGCCGCCGCCGCTTCCGCCGCCGCCGCCGCCGCCGCTGCCGCCGCTGCCGGCGCCGCCGCCGCCGACTCCTCCGCCGCCGCTGCCGACGCCTCCGCCACCGCCGACGCCGCCGCCTCCGCCGCCGCTGCTGCCGCCACCGCTGCCGCTCCCGCTCCCGCTCCCGCTTCCACTTCAGCTCCCGTTCCCGTTCCCTCTTCCACTTCCGTTCCCTCTTCCGCTCCCGTTTCCGTTCGCCGCAGACGCGCCAAAGACGGAAGATTAAATTCTCATATCGGCACATCACTACTGTCCGGCGTTTCCACCGAACTTCAGCAGCTGAACTTCAGCTTATTTAGTGTGTCATCCCCACCGAACTTTAGACACTGAACTTTAGCCACTAAACTTCGGCATAGTCTGCTGAGACACTTAAAGCTCACAGTAAGTGAGTGATGCCAGTGAAACTGTATTTATTCCGCGTATGCCACTCATCCCCAACAATTTTTCTTTTGAAAATACACAGTTCCATATGTTAACTTGCTTTGCTATGAAAATAAGTCACAGTTTTAGAGACTTAAAGCTGCTGATGTCGATCTAAGGACTGGTTTTTCGCAAGGCCTACTTATTGTGGCTTTCTCCAGGGTTAGTAACACTTCAGCTGTTTTCATATTGGCTCCCGAAGGAAAGAATTAAAATAATATTGACTTTTAACTCCTAACACTGTTACAAGTACTTTCTCCCTCTGTCTCTCTCTCTCTCTCTCTCTCATTAGTTTTTATATATATTTATACGCCGGAGTCATAAAGTCCACGCGAACGAAGTCGCGGGCATCAGCTAGTTTATAAATAAGACTTAATAAAATAAACTTACTTAATTTAAAAATGATATGATGAAGTGGAGGTATTTATTTTCGTTCAAATGACAGTCAGCAGGTACAGAACTACAGACAGACAGATAGACACTAACGTTATAAATTTTCGCTCTTTTAATATAATAGGCGTTTTAAATTCGACATAAGTACTCCTGATTTCTATTAACTTTTTGTTATTATATGTTACTGCGTCATTTCTTTTTGCCGTGGAAAGTGTTATACATATGTATACCTATATTCATAAGTCTTTACTCACACGTATAAGGCAACTTCCATAAGTCTGTTATAGTTCTACTGAAAAATTACGTACAGGGTTAGGTGACACTTCTTTTCGGGCTGCGTTTCTAGTAGACCTTCTAAGTAAATCCTATCAGTAGGACTAGATACATATTGGGAATTTCATCCCAATAGAGAATAATCGATTGATCAATTTTATTATTCAGGGATGCTTTTCTGATTTGATAAGGATGGGTTATGAATGTTTTGGTGTTTATCTTTTGTGTCAGTTAACTACTCATATAACGTATTCTAATATCCGCCAAGCCAAATTTCCGTGTTAAGCAGCTACAAAATAATAGTTATTTTCGAAGGTCCGCATAGTTCAGTGTTGATAGCATCACGAGTATACGTATAGTTTGTGGCTGAAGATTTATTAGCGACTAGCTGATGCCCGCGACTTCGTTCGCGTGGACTTTATGACTCCGGCGTATTAATATAAATAACAACTAATGAGAGAGAAAGATAGAGAGAGATAAGAAAGTACTTGTAACAGTGTTAGGAGTTAAAAGTCAATATTATTTTAATTCTTTCCTTCGGGAGCCAATATGAAAAGAGCTGAAGTGTTACTAACCCTGGAGAAAGCCACATTAAGTTGGCCATGCGAAAAAGCAGTCCTTAGATCGACATCAGCAGCTTTAAGCCTCTAAAACTGTGACTTATTTTCATAGGAAAGCAAGTAAACACTGTGTATTTGTAAAACTGTGTATTTTCAAAAGGAAAATTGTTATACGCGGATTAAATACAGTTTCACTGGCACCACTCACAGTAAACTTTAAGTGTCTCAGCAGACTATGCCGAAGTTTAGCGGCTAAAGTTCAGTGTCTAAAGTTCGGTGGGGATGACACACTAAATAAGCTGAAGTTCAGCCGCTGAAGTTCGGTGGAAACGCCGGACTGTAGTGATGTGCCGATATGAGAATTTAATCTTCCGTCTTTGGCGCGTCTACGGCGAACGGACACGGGAGCGGAAGAGGGAACGGAAGTGGAAAAGGGAACGGAAGCGGAAGCGGGAGCGGGAGCGGGAGCGGAAGTGGCAGCGGCGGCGGAGGCGTCGGCGGCGGCGTCAGCGGCGGCGGCGGAGGCGTCGGAGGCGGCGGCGGCGGCGAAGGCGTCGGCGGCGGCGGAAGCGGCGGCGGCAGTGGCGGCGGTGGCGGCAGCGGCGGTGGCGGCGGCGGCGAGAGCGGGAGCAGCGGCGGCAGTGGCGGCGGCGGCGGCAGCGGCGGTGAAGGCGGCGGCGGGAGCGGCGGCGGGAGCGGGAGTGGGAGCGGGAGCAGGAGCGGGAGCAGGAGTGGGAGCGAGAGCGGAACGGGTACGGGAACGGGTACGTGGAAGAGGGAATGGGAGTGGAAGCAGGGGCGGGAGCAGAAACGGCAGCGGCGGCGGCAGCGGCGGTGGCGGCGGAAGTGGCGGCGGCAGTGGCGGCGGCGGTGGCAGCGGCGGTAGCGGCGGCGGGGAGAGCGGGAGCAGCGGCGGCAGTGGCGGCGGCGGCGGCGGCGGCGGGAGCGGCGGCGGCGGCGGTTGCGGCGGCGAAAGCGGCGGCGGCGGCGGCAGCGGCGGCAGCGGTGGGAGCGGCGGCGGGAGCGGAAGAGGGATAACGGGTACAGGTACGGGTACGGATACAGGTACGGGTACGGGTACGGGTACGGGTACGGGTACGGGTACGGGTACGGGTACGGGTACGGGTACGGGTATGGGTACGGGTACGGGTACGGGTACGGGTACGGGTCCGATTCAGGCAAAAGCATCGGAAGTTCGGCATTATGTGTTGCTAGTAATGCAAATAACATTGCAGGCATGCATTGGCTGAAATTCAGCCGCTGAACTTCGGCATACAGTGCTGAGACACTAAGTTGGGTTCCGTTACACAGTTTCGGCGGAGTCAAATTGCGCATTCGCATTAGTGGCCCTCCGACATTAAGACTTATTTTGTGAGCCGAGAGTTCATTTGCTGCAAGTGAATTAAGAAACTCAACTGGATAATTGGTGGTGTCGTCAACAACTCTATCCAAGAAATTAACAATAATTTGCGTCATAAGTTCTATAATAATTGATTTTTAATTTTTTGGTGTCAATATGGCGCGTTCACATATCCAAGAATTTTTCTGGTGTATTATGCTCTGAAGGTCCGCAAATTCTGAACTTGTAAGTTCTTCTTCGGACGAAACAACTTTTTTTTGGAAAAATTTTCAATGTACAGTCACATTTTTTTACTCTTTTATTTGTAGTATAGATTTAGTATGTTTTTGTTCAACGACAACAAAAAAACATCATCTATAAAAATTTCAACTCTCTAGCTATAATGGTTCATGAGATACAGCCTGGTGACAGACAGACAGACAGACTAACAGTCGGACGGTCTAAGTAATAGGGTCCCGTTTCTACTCATTTGGGTAAGGAACCCTAAAAATCGAATAAAATACGTATTTATGGGGGGCTCCCATACTACAAACGTGATTTTTCATAGATTATGGTACGGAACCCTTCGCGCGCGTCCGACTCGCGCTTGGCCAGTTGTATTATAACGCAACAAAAAGTTCTCATCAGACTTAACAACTTTTGCTAAGGCGGCATTTTAATATTTTTTATAGTTTAGCTGGACCATTATAGTTCTGCATCATGTGTTCCATTTTCCAAAATCAATTATAGCCTATATGTTGCCCAGGCTTCACAGCTATATAACAAAAAAAGTTTCATTCGAATCCGTCCAGTATTTCCGGAGATTAGCGTGTACAAACAGACAAACAGACAAACAGACAAACAGACAAACATACAGACATTTTTTTTTATTTTCTTACTCTATTACTATATCTCCATCGCCACAAATATTTTTTTTTGAAAAATTTTCAATGTACAGACACATTTTTTTTACTCTTTTATTATAGTATAGTATAGATTAACAAGGCCAATTTATTAACTTATTGTCGTGCATTCAGCTCCTCCACTGCTATTAATTCCACTTGAAACTTCCCCTCAAATCACTTGCTTAATTTAATTTTAGTACTTACTATGTGATTTTAGTGCTCCATCTAGGCATATTTTGTAATGGTTTTCATACATAAATAAATAGCCCGGTGAATGTATTTTGTAAACGGGTATTGTATTTTCGATGTTATATACTTATTTAATTATCAAAAGCTATCTAACTTCTTTTTCACTTGGTACCAGCTGAAAATCACCGCTGTGGTTCCTACACCGCAGCACAAAGCTGAGCTGGCCGCCTTTCTATAGATGTAAGTCTAGAACATAGGTCTATTTTTATTTCTTGCTGAATAAATATTTTCTTTTTTCTTTTTTAATAAACTCACTGCACTGTTATAGCGTAATATTTCATTCAAATGTAATAAAATATTACGATGATTTACTTAATCGTACACCTAGACTAATAATTTCATATCTAATGGTGTCGATCTTATATGAAATTTTCCTAAAGGTGACCTATATTAGAGTCATAACCTACATATTTTTTTTTCTTAACCAAAGAAAACATTTTTCACATCATTATACATACAATAAATATTATGACAAGATATATAAAAAATATTAATTTCTTACATGCTCGTATATACTATTAACATGTCATTCACGGTATTAATTTACTTATACCGTATTTATGTTGCAGAAACATACATAACATTCGACCGTCGTCGACCCTAGAGTGAGCACTAAGCACTTTCGTTTGCGATTGCGGGATATTCGCAATTTGATTGTAACTGCCTGTTCGCTATATTTACCCAGGTGTAGCCACTTTTACTATCAGTTTAACGCTGCGTAATCACACAAGTTGCATGGAAAGTTGACGCAATATTTCATGATCTTAGATTATACGAGTACCTGTAGATCGCTACTGCGGTGGTAATCAAAACTCAGAACTTCATATTTATATATTTTGTATATCTGCTATACTTTATGGTATGGTCTAATTATTAACTCATCTTATTTAACGTTTCCTATTTTCGAAATGTAATTTAGCGTTCACAGCAGCACAATGTTACAATTTTGGCAATACCATAAACGTTGGCATACCAATTGTTATTGGTATTGCGTTTAATTTAGTTACTAAGTATTATTATTTTCCCTTATTACACAAAAATATGCAATTTGCTGGTACAAAGGTACAATATATTTCGAATAAAATAGGTTCATCTAACTCAGAATTACTATAGGTTCTTTGTTTATGGCTAAGAGAGAAATAGTATTCCATTTTGTTTTCAAATAGATTTGACATCAAGCGTTATTCGTAAAAGTACAGCTACATCCCTAAGTTCCCCATAGTCTTCTTATATAGTCTGAAATTAAATTTATTTTGACCATTATTTTCCATGACTGCCTTGTCGTTGGCCTTTGTGTTGTCTGCACCATAGTGGTAGTGAACATCGGCATCACGTACTACCTGGACATTATGTCGAGTATTATTGTGGATATCAAGCTACAAAGCAGTACAGCTGAGGCGGCCACCAGAAACGTACTATGCTAAGAGTGCGATACATTGTATTTGGGGATGATTGCAGATTCCTAGAGCTTATATAGAGCTAAAGAAGTATAAAAGAGGAAGGAAGTAACAAAAAAATTTACTGGTGACAGAATAAGGTGGAAAATACTGACGAGCTGATACAAACAAAAAAAATGGAATAGGGATAAGGCAGCAAAAGTGTATCTTAAAGTTAAATCTTTGTAGCGAATTAATTTATCCAAGCCACGTACATCTGATTCAAATCATACGTTCGTGTCGTTATCACACGCACTAATCCCAATGTAACAAAGCTACTTCAGTAGCGAAATCAGTGGAGCATTTGACCTAAATTCATGTCACATAATTTGCACAAGCATACATCACTCGTGTAACAACGCCGCTAATGAATGAACGTATCATAGACCATTTATCGTGCAGCGAATCGAAGTAGCAATTTTTGGTTGTATTAATAAATCACTTTCGCGATAGCATTTTCCTGATTGTCGGCGCATTTTCATGAATTTCACTGGTGTCGTAAGTGCAGGAACTGCGGGCGGCACGCAACGATGCCCGCGCCGCCATTGCGATCGCTACTAGAAACTTTAGCTTCTTCAAATTTTCCTTGTTTATATAACAAAACAAACACCTTTTTATGTCATATTTTCTTATTTCATAGTTCCTGTCATTTTTCTGTTTTTAAAAGCGAATTATAATAGAGTTCCTTAAACGAGTAACCATTGGTTTGTTTGTTCATAATAGCTTATTTGCGATAAAATAAGGATTAAATAGAAAAGGTGCAACATAGTCTAATTGTGATCACACTGATAATGTAGCCTAAAAATAGGTTTGTTCACTGATAATGTTTTTTCTTTAGGACGGGCTGTAAAATTACAAAATTAAAAAGTTCTAACGTTTTATCTTATACGAGTAGGTTCTTAACATTTCTTTCATAATTAATAAATAAAAACAATTAATACCAAATGCAAAGGTAATTTATTACAGCTTAGGCTTAGATGACTTAATTGTAGTTACAAAAAGTGATACTCTAAGGTTATATTGTTTCAATCCTCGGATCTGTATATACTAGTGTTACCTATCGAACCACTTGTTGGTCGGAGTTCATTCACTGGCTCATGCATTCCCAACTTTTAACGGTCCAAAACCCTTATTACGAGAGGCGATATTCAAACGAAAGATAATAAAACCGGCCATGTGCGAATTGAACTCGCGTGGAGAGGGTTCCGTACAATACCAAAGATATTATCAAGTGAACGTATTATACTGTGTTTACAATTTTATTTTCAATTGATGCAATTCGGTATTTTCCTAGATCGAAATTAAATTATTTTGTTCGGATTAAAAAATAAAACGTTGCAAAATAATGTCACTTGTCTTTGAACATATCCGTTTTAACGCAATTTTAGACTCGTATTATTGTAGAAAAGCTGGTAATAAGAGCGCTATTTGACTCTAAGAAACTGTGACGTCATTACCCAGTATTTCATACCAATCCCATAGAAACTGTTTGTTTTGACGTTTTGAAAAAGTATCTAATTTGATTTGTTGGAAAATAGCGGATTACTATAGCTTGTTCTGTATTTTACAAGCAATGAACTAAATGTTGTATATATTTTCAAAATTTTTGTCCCAGTCGTTTCGGATGTCGAGGGGGGGAGAAGGTCAATTTTCGTCTTTTTTCATGAATAAAACTATTTATTTTACAATAAAAACAAAAATATATTTGGGATTCTTATAACGAGCCCTTTTATTTGATATATTTTTTATTTACTTTAGACATCTGTTTTTGGGTCACAGGATTACACCATAAATTTCGTCCAGCAAATTGGCTGTGATAGACGGACGGACAGACGCACGAGTGATTCTTTTTTTCAAGATCGGCCAAGTGCGAGTAACGTTCATCTTTATATTTGCCTTCGGATAATCAGGTGATTCAAGCCTACAATATCCTAACTAGACCAGAAACAACTTTTCCCGAAGTAAAGGTACTTCCCAGAGGCATTCGGATCAACAACCTTCGGATAACAAGGCGAACGCTTTGACCACTGGACCACGGAAGTAGTCAATGGAGACCTTAGTAAAGGAGACTTAGGAAGTTTTGCCTATAAAAACTTAGTCAGGGCCGTGCCATATTTCAACAGAGAACCCTAAATTGGACCGATAAAAGCCGGTAACTAGAGACCAGCCTCGAGAGGCATCAATCTGGGCATGCTAAAGGCCACCGGTACCGGTACACTACACTGTTTTTTACTCTTTCTGATTATTAGGCCACATTAAAATGTCAGTCAGTGGTTGTTGAACCTGAGATTAGTTTACATAATATGTTGGTACGTTTATTAGTCATTTACATAAAAGCTTTTTTATCATGAGTCTTAATTTTTTTTAAATCTTTTTAACATAATGTGATTAGGTATATTAATATGGAGTTGTCAAGTAATAATATTATTAACTATCTTGGTTTCTCATGTCGATTGTGACCTCAAAACTTTTTACGGTGGAAATTTTGCGAGACGGGAAGACTTTGGCTGGCGACTGTCTGCAAAGTATAGGTACAAAGAGTGTAGAGAGAGAGAGAGAGAGAGAGACAGTTAATAAATGTATTCTAGCTTCTTTAAAAATGAATAAGTTTTAGGAATGTCAAAAGTGCTTCGAATTGCTTCGAGAAAAGTATGCTACGGCTGTGCCTTTGTTTGTTTGTTTGCTTTTGCCCGACTTGGCAAGGTCTTTCATCCTCCTAGATAATAGTATTGTGACGGCGAAACTTTAAAAATATATTTCTAACGTGTCAATTTTTTAATAAAGTACCTATGAAATAAATGGTCTATAGTTTTTCTCTGATCTCTCGAAAACTATATTTTATGATAAACACTCATATAGATAAATACCAAAGAAAATAAAAAATAAAAATATTAAATCTTTTTGTTATAGGCATAGGTAATTATGTAGTGTTTCTGCAGTTTGAGCGCCATTGCTTCCTTGTAGAGGTCTCCTTAAGATTTATTATGTACAAGGAAGAAGGCTTGGACGTGTAGCGAGCTTTATTAGAAAGTCGAGTTATCTCACATTTTTTGTGTTACAGTAAATCAGAGTGGATTTGCCCAGGGTGATCCACGAAGGCAGCACTCCACGTGACGGTTTCAGGGCATGAATGTGGATCTCGCTATGTTGCGGAATCAATCGATACTTTTACGCTGATAAGACAGATTAAAAACGCCATTATTTCAGGTTCACTAACTTAATTATTATCTATACTTGTCTAGTCCAGCGACAGATAAAGAATAGCTGTGTTTTCATTGTATTAGTTATTTTAGCAAGTAGGCTTCACGCTTACTACGGCCCATCTGATGGTAAGTGATTACTACATAAAGCGTATAAGGACGCCTGAAACACGCGCTTGACATAAACTCGAACTCTTTCATATAAGGTTCAAGATGTGATCGCTTATGAAATTGCTAGTTCTTTACTTATAAATAATAGAAGTTTAATCTTTGATCATTAGATCATTAGAGCTGCTAGACACATAGACCACTCTGAATACTCCGGTGTTACTTCAAATATGTTAACCTGAGCAGCCAGCTTTTGATTGACTATATAAATGATAGATGAAAGAATCCAATTTGGTTTAAATAAATGTTATTAAATTTGATTTTGTTGAACAGTTATGGAAAATGTCATCATCATACATGTCTTGGAGGTATTTCTGTTTTTTGTTTTATTATTGTATGAGTAAAATCATCATGGGGATCTTGAATGTATTTCTTTTATTTTATTGTTTGTTGTGTTTACTTTATGTTGTAGAAGTAGTATGTAGTAGGTAGATACGAGCGTGAACTGTGCGCCATCTATGATATAGTTCTTGTAGAAAGAAGTGAAAGGGATAGAACAGTTGCATCAAAATCGCGGGACTGCTGTTGCACGAATCGGCAACACTATTCACCAAGAACTTCCATTCAATTGGAGAAACCTGGAAAAATCTATAGATGGTGCTGCAAATTCCAATACTTATTATTGATATTTTTCTATTTAACCGACTTCCAAAAAGGAGGAGGTTATCAATTCGTCGCGATCTATTATGTTTTTTTTTATGTGTGTTCACCGATTATTGACGCCTGGACCGATTTGGAAATTTTTATTGGAAAGGTTAAACCTGACAGTTGCTTCCATAGGAATTTTATCAAAATCGGTTGTGTAGTTTGGAGGTGAAGTCGGGTTTTAGTTTTGAAAAATTATACCCGAACAGAAAGTTGGTCATATGTTTCACGGCTGTCTATGTAGTCTGTCTTCGGAAAATGAATAAAAATTCTTTAAATTTTAGCTTCGCTGTGTTGCTTTTCATTTCTTATATCCGAAAGTTGCCTTTTAATTACTGATATGCGATTAAAACTTAAAATAATATAATATAAGTAGCATATTGTCATCAATTGTGATCCTTTATCCTTCGAAATCAGAATCCTCCCGGCCATTCGGGTTCGACAAATGACTACCGTCAAACATATTAGCTCCGAACGGCTAATTAATTGAAATAGTTTAAAAAAGATGGGACGTCATAATTCTAAATAAACTGTCGTTGGAGCGGCCGGCGGGCGGCAGTCCAGCCCGGCCACCCACCGTGCCATGTGTAATGTACTATGAAAAATTCGAAGGTATGTAGGTAAGTTTATCATGATTTGACCTTTGTTCAAACCTTGAATGAGTGCTCTTGGAGATTTTCTATTTAAAACCAGATTTTATTGTTTTCATTTTATGAAAGTAATATCTCAATAAATAATATTTAATTCTGTTAAAATTTTTATATATCCGCTATTTTTTTTAAAGGATTTGTGTAACACATGCGTATTTTATGTCTATCACAATCTACGATTAGGTAACTCGTCATATTTGTTTGTTTACTTTTCAAATTATAGGACATATCTTTGAAATACTTAGATGAACTGAAAGAGTAACTTTAATATCATAATTGCATAAAATATAAAAGAATATACTACAATAATACTTGCACTACCGATGGATACGTGTTGTTCGACCCATTTTTTTCATTACTAAACGCTCTTAAGGACAAGCTACAGTATGCCCGCCATACCTGTTGGTGGCTATCGTAGACTATCGGCGTCTGTCACCGACTATCGGCAACTGTCGCCGACGGTCGCGTGACAGTTTTTGAGTGAATAAAGAATAAACCTATGTCAATGCGCCATCGCGTATGCCGTATGGAAAACATGGGAATAATGGAATAGTGATTTCTCAATACGTGATAATCCTCTTGGGCCTGGTGGACACTGGCTCGTTGACATGTCCATTGCCTAATAATGCCATTGAGCGGACCCCACGTAGTCCCACGCCGGGCATAGCTGGCGCTCATTAGTCGAAAGAAAGCATGACAAATTGTCAGCCGTTGAAGTCGTAAAGATATGTCGGAGTGTTTATTGAATCTTTTATATCTTTTTGGAATATATTTACTGAGGAGTTCATGCGTCGACAAACATCTGATTACTCACTATGTATTTTTTATTATTGCATGCGCTCATGAGTGCATATTTTACAATATTTTTGTTCCATTTATGTACTTACTTGTTTTATTTGGTTTATTATGTTTAGTTGCTTAATTGGAAAGAACAAAAATACAAGTGTAAAGTAAATAAATATTGACTAAATGCTTAAGGAACTAAATAAATGCATCATTAAAATAATAATAAAAACTTACAAATAAAAATACCATGCAGGTCATTGTCCTGCGGTAGAGACTAGAGTGCCACTTTTTTTTTATTCGATACTTCGACTAACTTTGTGTTTAAAACATTGTATGAAATTAAAATAACAAAAAAAACGTCATTTCCATACAAAAGTGCCCAGCCGCCCGTGCAATTTGTATGGGAATGTCGATTTTTTGTTTTTTACTATTATTTAAATATCATTATAAAATAGTGATCTAGTATAGCCCGTGGTTCGATTTATTACGGGTATGTCCCTTCTACGTTTTATCTATGAAATGTTTTATTCCTCAGTAATAATTGTTGCCATCATCATATCGCAGAGGTCGGAATTAGGTAGAGTTATTCATGTACTTACACTGATTTCATACAGCGAAAGAATAAAGTGGATATGGCTCAAATCCCGGGATAAATTTTAAAGAGCAAAAAATCCCGTGATTTCTTAAGTAAATAGTTATTAACTTCTACACAATTTAAACCACTGCACTCGCGACGTTGCCAATATGTTAAAACTAATAAAAATACTAATGTAAATACTAATAAAAATTGTATATAATTTATCTTTGTTTTATTTGTCTTATCTATCTCTGAGAATTTTATGATTATTCATTTGTTATATTATTGGCAACATGGGATTATCCATTAGGAATCCCGGGAAGATCTAAATTAATATCAACATTTCGATGCAAGTACATACATGATATAATAATCATATCAGTGTTCTAAAATATGATTACTTTTATATTTTATCAAGGACGTCACACTATTCTGTATTATTATCAAATCACAGCAACATTTTTGGAGCAAGTTCAGTCCAAGTTACTGAACTACTTTCCATATACACAATTACAGATAAACTAAAAAAATCGGCTATCCATAGAAATCAGCGCTCGGCCAAACGGATTTCGTTTGGGAGGTCTAGTATCATGGACTAAACTTCTTTCAAAGATTCAAGATTTAAATGTTTATTCAGTAATTAGACCTTTACAGACACTTTTACACGTCAATGAGTATAATTTATGTTACATGTAAAGTATATTAAAATTTAATTTATTTTTAAAGAAAAGCTACCGATACCGGCGCTTCGTAACGTCCACTGCTGAGAAGAAACGCCGAAAAAACTCATTTTCACAGTACTGATCGCCTACTCGCCAGAAGGGCTTTGTCATATTATTATTAATGTCTTTTAATTAATAAATACTTATAATACAATGTTGACACATTATAACATGTAATGAAATGTTGCTGGTGTTTAACGAGGAATCCTGTATCAAAGAAGAAATTGAATGGCTGACAAACTATGTATTGACTGACAGCGATCAACGCAAAGTTGAAAAAGCTGGGTCTAGAAGCATGAAGTTTTTGGAAATTTGTAAATTTTTATCATTATTGGTCAATTTTGATGTTTGAAATGAAAAAAAAAGTCATGAGCTCACAGTTCAAAACAAAGGAATTACTGTGTAACCATTAAAAAATCTCAGAGGGTGAAATAGGGGTAAAATTTGGATGAAAGTCAGCTAAACAGCGGGGAAAATGTGAAGACAATTTTTTCTAAAAACTAAAGGCAAGTCCGAGGACTACAGCTAGTTTATTATAAGTATATATTTATTTGAAAAGACAAATATTACTTGCTTATATTAAGTAGCCTTAATTAATGATAAGTCGTGAAAGCACCGCCTTACATAACGACGGTCAAAAACACACGCAACTCACCCATATACTGTCGTTTATTTTGATTTTGTGTCCGGCCCGATGCGTTCTTCAGATCTAATCAGTATACTGTTACTAATTGTACCAAACCAAATTAAATTGCTTCACAGTTATATAATATTAAATGTATGAAAGGGCTTGAAACAGTTACATTGTCACGTCTCTAACCCTTGGGTCTAAGCTTATGGAGAAGGTTATAACGATCGCAAGACCTAAAGTTCATACAGGGATCCCTCCCAGAGGAGTCTCAGGATAAATTCTTCTTAGTTTAGTTAGAGTTTACTGAGACTCCTCCCCATCTTTTTCATCTTTTGATGACTTCTGTGGCGTAGTGGTCAAATGCTAGTCCACCACCCAGAGGTTCCGGGTTTGATCCCCGGTCAGGACAAGTTGGAAAGTGGCCTTTTTCAAATTGTCCCTGGTTTTGGATGTTTCTCTAAATATGTATTTGTTATAAATATTATACCGTTGAGTTAGTATCCCATAACACAAGTCTTAAACTTACTTTGAGGCTAGCTCTATCAGAGTACTTTGTCCCTATATATTTATTTATTTATCTTATACCGTGTTCCTGTTCCTATTGCTGCATCCTTTGGAGAGCTGCGTCGGAAATCAGGGTACACTTTCTGACAATTTTCTCTCCAAATTTAATTAATATGATGATGGATTATGTGAAATGGAAAAAAAATGCCGATCCTTTATAGTACGTAGTCTGATGACCGGCCGCCTACCTGAGGTCAACACTCCTTGAGAATGCTTTGTAGCATGAGATGTTTGTGCTCAATTCTTTAGTCTTCCTTTGCCCAGGAAGAAGTAGAAATACTATTCCTATAAAAAAAATATATTCGATCCGATCCAGCCTAAGTATTGTACAACTACATATCGAATCTTGGCATATTAGAACTTCAAACTGTTAGAGAAAAGAAGTAAATCTTCGTAAAGACCATCGTAATATGCGAATCCACGCTGGACTATGCGGTTTGAGTTTATTTTTAATATCTTTGTAAAGTACAAGAAACAAACAGCTAAGGCCGTAAAGAACTTTCTGAATGTTATAGTTATATGCGTAATTATTTGTTGCAGTTATAACATAAAAGAGCGAATGTTGTAGAATACTTTTTAGGTAAAACTACATTGGTCGCGTACAAAAGTAAAGGTTTTACCGTAGAAGAAAAAAAACATTTTCATAAGTAAAACTTCTTGACACGTTTCAAGCAGTAAAATAATAATAAAATTTAAATAAAATCAGTTAAAAGAAAAGGCAAATACAATATTTTGGAAATTACTTCAGAACATTCGTTTTAATGAGATAATCTTTTTGATACACCTAGAATTTTCATAAAATGTTACATAACAGTCAGAAGTTGGATGTAGAAAATAATAAATGTGACCTTCCTTTAATGAGGTGAAACTATATTTTTTGTGTTGTTACGTTAGGCAGGCCCCTTGTCTCTCTGCAAGCGGAATTCTTGAATATGCAGCACCTTGATAACTATAAAAATAAGCGTATCAGTCTCGCTTCATGGAAAGTAAGAAAAAATAATGACAAGCAAGTGTGTTATATTATGGTATTAGTGTAAACGACCCTCAGATTAATTGCAATGAAAAAGACATCAACGAGTTCCATTTTAGCAAAAAAATAATAATTATATGTTTTATAGGAAACAAAAGAGCCTAATTAAGGCACAGTAGGGCTCAGCAGGTATTAGAACCTTAAATTATAATGATTTTATTTATTTAAACTTTTCTAAATGCCTGATAATCAACGACAGCCCTAAGTCTTAAGGTGCACTCCAAGCACAGAAGGCACGGAAGAGTTCAATTTAGATGAAGTGCATGCAAGCCAGTTACGTTTGCATGTCTGTTCATTATTGAACAAGCTAATGATACTGGAACAATGCTTGTCTTCTGTCATCTAGAGGATTGGGCAAATTGGGGCGGAACGCAATAAGTCGCATTGCAAGAAAAAGCCTACTTAGTATGCCTTTTCTTGCAATACGTCTTGATTGTTGATACTGTGAATGGCACGTAACTGCCAATAGCGGTTAAAGCCGAGTCGTATCACATAAATATGAATCCGACACTCAGTAATGCCACCTACCTCACCGCAATACTAATACATTGAACTTTGATTGTCTTAGACATTCCGATATTTGTAAGTATATGTAGGAGGTATGTTTTTACGACACTAACTTTAACAATTTTAATTTGTTTTGTAAATAAGTAGATGAGACTTTATACATGGCTGAATTAGGTATTTTCCTGGGTCAAAATAGATTATTTTGTACTGAAAAGAAAATAAAACGTCGCAAATAATGTCACTGGTTATAAACATTTTTCGATTTTCACGCGATTCAAGTTTTATTATTGATATTTTAAAACTATGACGTCGTCTGCCTGTATTTCATGCAAATCCCACAGAAAATGCTTGTTTTGACGTTTAGCAAAAAGTATTTGATTTGACTTGTTGGATAATAGCGGATTACCGATGTTTTGGGTTGTAAGTTAAGGGACCCTTAGTTCCGGTCGGACTCTTAGTATAAATTGCATGATATATAGGCAAATGGCCAAATATTTCCGAGTTGCAATCGCAACCATTAAGCAGCCCGCCCAAATATGCTCCCTACGGCTGCGTTACAAAGCGTAAAGACTCTTCCCAGTGCGACAAGTCAGAACCATAACTCTAACATTAGGAGAATAATAGCGGTGTCATATCAGTTGTTAAAATCACATCTTCCTCTCGTAATAAAAGTGAGAGTGGGGCTGGTGACTGCAATCTTGTCTGCGAATACAGGTCATGCACGCACGTTTTTTTTTAATACTTTGTGGGACAGTAGACCATATTAGATATAGATGTGCAATAAGTATAGACTTACTAACCAGAAAGGATTAAATCAACTATTGCAGTTGAGATGAAGTTCGCCTATGGTTGATAATATTTATGGTTTGTTAAAATAATGTACTTACTGGTCTATCATGCTAATTTCCCATAAAACATTATAGGAAAATACTTAAATAAATTCGGCATCCAACAAAAATTTATCAATAAGACTACATACAGACTATAAGTTTTGAGCCTTAGAAAATATTGAAATATTTATTATATTTCAATATTTTCTAAGGCTCAAAATCTAATAAATAGGTACGACAAAATCTCTCTGTCTAATATGAGTATTATGTATATATATTATATAACTATCGTACTGTAATGTAATTACGTAGTAGTTTGTATGTTGTTACTTCTCAAAAGTACTAGTATGTCTCAAATTTTATTAGTTATGAATTATCAACTGATAATACATTTGAGCTACTTTTGGGTCGCTCACCTAGTATTTCAAAGATTGCTTTTTCTAGGCTAATTGCTAGTGGATCTCACAATATAATGTTTGAATTATATAAGATGATGACGCTACTTTTCTGTTTGCGGAAGATTGCAACGTATGCATTTCCGTTAGGACTTAACCAATACACATTATGCTAGGTCCCCATGTTTCTAGCCACATGCAATGATAGTCATCACGAAAAGGTTTTATTGTGCAGTCACTAAACATGTTTATCTGTTTACGATAACGTCATGCACATAAACACACATAGGCATACAAACATGGGTCAATATAAAATAAGAAACGACCATTTACTCAAAACAAGATGTATTTGACTCACGCCCCATTCAAGAATTATAATACATTGCTAGGTAGACCCTCTCTGGCCCTCTCAGGTCGTAAGCCTTCAAAGGCCACCTTCAGCGTGATGACCATTTCAGAAAACATTATCGTATTAGCAGCCTCAGAACGTGAGTATGTATTTAGTTACAATGTTATATGAGTTTGAGTTTATAGTGAATTACAAATTATATAAAATACTCAAAGAATCTACGAAGATCAAGATTTAAAAAAAATACTAATTAATAAGTCAGTACCCTGTTATACAAAAAAAAACATAGAAACAGAAGACTTGCGCAGGTATGTATACAAATTTCGTGCCCTCAATAAAAGTAATGCAGATTTCGTAAACTTGTTACTATTGTATTCTTATCTTAGAAGCATCCATCTCAAATTAAGTCATTTCGAAATTTTGTACACTTATAAACATAGGCGTACAGAAGAGGGGCAGGGGGGCGAAAGCCCCCCTGGATTTGGTTTATATCCCTACAAATGATCTACTATTGTCGATAAAAATTAAAAAAAAGACCATTTGCAAAACTATACTAATACAACACATAGGTACTTAATTTTACAAACTCATAATAATATAATATACAACTTTGACAAGTTAATTTGCCAGGAAATTTAAATAGCCCCCGAGTTTAAATTGGTCACCCTCAATAACTTTTGAACGACTGAACCAATTTTCATCAAACAAAGATAAGAACCACCGCAAGAAATCTTGCTTTCACGTGTAAAACCGCATTGAAATCGGTTTATCCGTTAGAGAGCTACGTTGCCACAGTCAGACCATCATTCAGCACACTCAGATCATAAAGACGTGGCTGAGATCGACTAAGATCGAAGATACATTAAATGGGCTTTGTATATGCTCATTATCTATAAAAAAAACGGTATGGGTGATTCTTTTACGGAAGACTCATAAACTATTTGTTGAAGACCCTTGAAAGTAAATTTTTAAATTGCTTTTGTTTAATAAAAGAATTTCTACAAAAATTACCTATTTTGATTAATATTTATATATTTGATTAGACGCTTATAAAAAATTTGATTTGACCCCCTGCCCCCAGGCCCAGAACTTGGGTACGCCATTGCTTATGAGTTTAGGAACAACACCAACAACACTATCGACTTGTTGGAGCTACGACACATTTAAAGTAATACTCTATAAATTACGATCTACTTAATGACAGCGTAGTCGGTACCAGCGATTTATGATCTAGTCTTTTTCTAAAAACATCAAAATCAAAAGTAACAATTAATTTTATCTGAAATAGTTAATTCTATCTAAAAAAAAACCTATCTAAATAATTTGCCTTACAACTTGCCTTTTAGGCGCATTACCACGGGCACTGATTTGCTGGGACTTTTATTAGTTAAAGTTAGTTTTTAAGGGTCTTTTTAATTTATTTTATTTATATCTTCTTGCCCAAATAAAAATACGTCTGAGAAAACGTGGGTAATATTATCAGTTTCATTTAGAAAACATACTACTTATATTCGTTAATCTAAAAGCAAAGGGGGGACAAGTTATAGAAAGGAGGAAAAACAGCTGAGATTCTTTATGATTTGTTACCAAACTGTGTCTAAAACATGTTTTTTTTTTTAAATTGTAGCATTTAAATTTTTACCACTGTCTTGAAGCTCTATACTCTAAGGCACTGCACTATGATGCTAATTATTGCGATCTTCGTATTAATCACTGGTTCTGTTGTATACCCACGCTCGCCGCCGGCTGCCGCGATCAATAAAAATGTTTTGATTTCCCTTTCTACGATCGAATTTCCACTTTACGACTACAAACTAAACACATATTTCACTATAAAAGTGCCATTTTTAATCTGTTCACGTTAAGATTTTTAAATGCAAAATTAAGCCTTCGTACCTCAGCTTCAAGTGGAATTTCCTTTGAAATTTAACCAACTTTGAGAAGATCGTAATGGATTTGCAATATTGATCTCTATGTTGAAGCGGTATAGTCTTTATTGGAATGATTTAGAAGGGTCACGGAATAGATAGAAGTCACTAAGAGGCAGTGTCGCGAAACGCGACCACGTTGCGATATAAAAGGAAGTTTTGTTTAAATTTCTTTATCACACACCCGCTGCCTGCGCCCGCGCTCGGATACTCTCCGCTCTCATCTTAATCACACGATGTCTGCCCGATTTCTGGTGAGTTATCAGTACACATTAATTAGATTAAGAAAGATTATAATTGCGAAAGAAATTCATAGGTATACATATACATCTTATTTAATTTATTGTCACGCATCCTTAATACTTGCTTTATCACACTAGTGATATACTTAATAAAAATCTTCATTACTTAATATGAGCTTATGTACCTACCCAAATGAATCAAATAAAGCTTTTCACATAAATATTGTAATTGACATTTACACATAAAAAATTCAATACATATGTATACCTATATAAAAATAAATCCAGTTGTACTATCTTTTTACATCTTTACAGACATTTGTAACTAAACTTATCTTTTTTTTTAAATTATAATACCTAATATTGTAGGTAAAACCTTAAAAACAAAGTACATGACCTCGAATTTGATCAAAAACCGTAGCAAGTGTTGAAAGAATTTACTATTTTCTAAAAAAAAGATACGCAACTAGCTTTGCCGCCCTTGCCGGCCGGTTGCAAAACTTTTCCGGTACATGACTGCATTTCCGCACCAAGCTACCACAAACGTTTCTTGCTGTTGAAAACAAATATTCGAAGATTTCTTTTTATGAAATATTTCTTATTCCTATTACCAATAGAATACTTGCTTGGTACTCGCGTTTGTCTGTCTGTAAAAAGTAAAAAAGTTCAAAGTGAACGGCGAAACATTTGTAATTTGAAAGTGAAGCATTCTGTTACAACATCAAAACAGGCAGTACCAGCCCAAACTCTACTGTAATTTAGAGGAAAATTTCTTGAACCACATAATCTATTCGAAAGCTGTGCTGCGTATTTTCACCATTTATTTTCTTAGATATTTTTTCGATGTATGTGTACGTATTAGCGTCATTAAACTCACAAACCATATTATCGACTTTTTAGGAATGAGATTGTTAAATACACTGATTAAATCGTGATTAATTAAATACTAGGTAGTAAGGCAAGAACTGCAACGGCGAAATAACAAATCATAGTTTAGCTAACTATGTGCTCTGCGATTTTGTTTTTATAAGGCATATTACGTTTGTAATTAAATTACTATGAATGGATGCAAAAAGAAAATGATAAAAATATTTAATGAAATCAAACCTGAAATAACTTCGGCATTAGTAAGATGAGAATTTATTCCCACGTTTTTAAATATTGATAGTCTTTAAAAAATGAAAATAATACGCGTACTATTATAGTCTTACCGATATGAAACAAGCAGAGCTGAGTGTATATCACAAAATAATGAATTATTGAAGTTAGCATAGGTACCTATTGTAACCTTATTATAAACCAAATACTACTTAATAACCTTTAGCGTAAGTGCAGCCCAAGACATATACCTACACACATTTTTCAAATAGGGAAATCTTTGTATATGTCTGTGTACTCACGAGTATACTTATTCCTCTGTATGTTTCATTCTCATGCGCAATCGCTCGGCAAAAGAGCATCTTGTTGTAATTGGCTGGTTCAGGTAACATGGATTGAATTTTTCCTTAATAGTTATAATGTTAAGGGGCTTCCTGAATTTTGCTGCCCGCATTTGAAATAAGTCGTTTGAAAGGAAACGGAGAGATCATTTTTTTTTATCTTGGTCAGACCCTAGATTACACATTAGTGAAAACGGCCACTTATGGATAATGTGCGTAGAAAAGCTTCACGTTCTCACTTTAAACTGTAAACGTTTAAAGTTTTAAAAGAAAAAAAAGTTTGAAGAGTTATCCAGGGTATGATCAAGACAAAATTTTAAATGATATATCCGTTTCCTTATACCTATAAGTGATTTATTAAAAATAGGGGCAGCACTGGACCCCGGGCAATTCAGGTAGTCCCTTATAATAATGTTTTAGAATAACCCTAGTATTCGTTTCTTATAAAGTTGATTTATATTTTCAGTTGGTGCTAGTCTGCGCAGCGGAGCTGGCGACGCTGATCGCTGCGGGCGGGCACGGCGGCGGCCACAAGAAGGTCATCATCCATGTGCCGCTGTTCGTGAAGCACCACCACCACAAGCACACCATCGTCAAACACGTGCACCACAAGAGCGGCGGCGGCGGCGGTGATGATCACTACGAAGTGCTCGGATATACCTATGGCGAGCCCAAGGCTGCGCCACACGGTGGTGGTACGTTCTTCTCTATTTCTTACTTTTTTGCCGACTTATGCAGTCTTCATTCTGTTGGAATAACGGCCTCTTTTAATAAAAGGGGGATGTGCCTATAATCACCACGCTGGGCATGCAGGTTCGTGATTGTAATAGATACTAAAAAGTCGTGGCCAGGGGTACGCTTCTGTCCGTTCTCTCTTAGCTATCCTCGTTTAGAGTCCTCTTACACCTGGTGGTATGACAAATTGTATTCTATTCAGCCGTCACACAGCTTACTCATATTCATAGACCTACTACTCGTATCTGGCGCTAGACACGTTCATCACTTCATAATTACCAAAATCAAGCTAAAATCCTCAAACATGATATTCATGACTTTTTCATTGACATAAATGAAGACATATGACATTATTGTGAATATCTCTAAAAATTTACATTGGTTTACGCATTGTCATTAATTTAAAACTAGCATAGATAGTGCCAAGGATCATAAATTCAAATGTCGCACATGTCTCATAAAATAATATGCAATAAGAGATAATTGAAAATATGACCATCAATTGTTTTGGTTCATTTCTAGTAAACGTTTCTTATGCTAATCTTAATAAAGTTTGAATTGAAAATAAAATAGAGAATGCTAGCTAAATATGAGTCAGTACATATACCTGAGCTATAAACAGCTACTTATTCAAAGTCTGTAAAACTTATGTGACTTTGATGTTGCTTCAAAATTTTGTAGATTTTTTTATAACGTTTATAAATATCTATCTGTATACACTAACAATTCTAGAGCTTTTACAGTAACCGCTGAATGTACAATTGAATACCATTTTGGTTTAAGGAAACAAAATATGCTGTGGAACAACAGGATATTGTGGTTAAATGATTCGTACTTATTGTTTTGTTTTACCAACATGCTTTAAAAGATAAATCAGCTCTAGAATATTGTGGTCTGGCAATCACTTAAACTAATACAGCGGTAAAGGGACGGAATCGAGAAAGTCAGGTAATGTCAATAGAGAACAATAACAGTACTTTCACAATAATACCTATAAGACAGTTATAACTCGACCATGACCGAATAACACAATACATAAAAGATAAAAATTAAATAACTAAAAATATGAAAGAAAGAAAGAAAATCTTTATTCGGCAAACAAAAAATCTTATGTACTAGACTTATATCTATTAAGTGTGACGAAAAGGCGGCCAGCTCAGCTTTGTGCTGCGGTGTGAACCACAGCGCTGATTTTCAGCTGGTACCAAGTGATTCAGAGGTTAGATAGCTTTTAAAACATCAAATTAACATATAACATCGGCAGTGCGATACTACACAGTACTTACATTACTCCTCGAATCAATACATGATACAGATTTACTTTTCTGTAATAAATCCTAAACCTACCAATTGAATTACATCTTAAATTGAGATAAATATTCGAACTATGGAATTTAAAAAAACCATAGACTGTATATAAACACACGTATCGTAAGTGCCTTAATAAATTTCAGTGGTAAATCTTGACATTATTTGGTGATTAAGATAGAAGAAGTAGTAAGTAAATAAAAATATCCACATTAAAATTGATTTCACCTATGTTGCAGGCCACGGATGGGGTGCGGCTGATGAAGGCCACGACGGTGGATATGGCGAGTCCGTCGTCAACTTCGAGAGCGACCACGGCAGCTACGGCGGCGACTCCGAGGGCCACGGGTACTGAGGCGTACATTACTAGACTTTTAAACCATGTACAAATACGTGCTGCCAAGAAACGATTTATTCCTGTAAAAAGGCATAGAATATCACTGCAGTATGGAAATACGCAAGATCTTGTTTGAATATCAAGTTTCTTTCGTATTGATAGGGTAAATTGTAGCGACATGATACCGCTTACAAGTATAACAGGGTGAATGAACCCACTCAAACCTATGGCGCAGGATTGTATGTTATATTCTTGGTAGCACCCGATAGTCCACGTGACTCTTTTTACCAGAATTAATTCCCTCCTATCAAGATCTCAGGATAATGCCTTACTATAAAACTCTAACTTATCAAACACAAATCTCGAATAACAAGAAACGATCGTAATTCCTGATAGTTTCAATGCATTACTGGATGAGTTATTACAAGGATTAAAGGTCCAGTCGATACCATTAAATATCACGCCGATGATCAATTTCATCTGTTTCCTGTACAAGTTTAATAATTGATAGATAGACCCATGTAATTTGAAAGTTTTTCTATAGATCCCGGCATATTCCCATTAATTACATGTAATATAATAAACATAAAGAGCATGGGCTTTTAAAATTCTGTTGAGTTTTAAACTTATGTTGTAAATATTGATATAAGATTATAATACTTACCTACCTACAATGGCCGTATAATAGAGTAAGACTGCTGTTTTTTATCCCGATTTAATTGGGAATTTGTTAATAATTTTATGTTTTGTTATTAAGTTAAATAACATGTTAAAATCAATGTGTTTTATTTTTCTACATCTCTTCCATTCTGTTATTTAAAAATGAAAAATGACTAAAATATTACTTTTTAGATAATCTCTTTACTTATATTTTTAATTTAACATTTTATCATAACGTATAGACGAGATTTTTTAAATAACAGTATTTTTTGTGAATGGATTGAGTACTCGCCTGATATCCTTTTTATCGTTAACATAAAGTACTAAAAAATAAAATAAATATAATATCTTATTTAATTTGTATATGATAATTTAATCAAAGTGCAAAAACATATTAATAAAATATAGCTCAATTTAACGGAAGTAAAAACTAATCTCGTGCATTTAATTATTCCAAAAATAGTAATAACAGACACATTCAATGAAGGTATAATAAACTGAAGATAGGAAACTGTGGGCACAAAATAGTTACATATACATATAATTATCATTACACAAGATCTGCCACGTAAAAAACGAGCAAAGTTCCCATCCCACTCTTTTACTATCACTACTTAAACTAAATAGAGCAAAAAGATATTTTACGTAATACCCCAAATTCCGTTTGCGCAGTCTTCCCTTCACTTGATATCATATATTTCTACACGGAAACAAAACGCTACATTCATTTTGATTGCAGCACTGCATTCTAAAAATGCATATTACCTAGAAACCTACCTATGTATTTTATGAGATGAAAAATATTAATGTTACTGCATGAAGTAAGAGCAGAGGAAAGAAAGTGGATAATTATAGTGTCTGATAAATCAAATAGGATTCAACATGAAAACGGGGTAGGATGACTAATTCAATAGCCTATATATATATGTTCTTTAAAATCCATAAAACCTATTATTTTCTCCAAGAAACAAATACAGGAAATACAACTTTTTATACACTCGTGCAAACGCTCGATCATATATATGACCACGAGTGTGTAAGTATAGCCTGAACTTCACTTCATATTTTCTGCACATATTTTTTGGAGTTTAATTACCACATACCTACATATTTACTGCTGAGTCATAAAGTTTACCTGTAAATGCTTGAAAATGTATTATTTTTATCAAGTGCACCTGTATCTGTAAGTTCTAATTTTTTTTACCTAACTTGCACGCAACAAGGTCTTTTTATTTTCTATCCGTTTTCCTCAATACCGATTGGTTTTTGATCTGCTATGTAGAGAAATAATGGCAAAGTTATTTTAGGCAGTAAATAAATCCCATTAATCTGCGTAGTGTCTTCATCTCATTTTTTGTTTTATAATTAATTAAATTTTCTATTTCGTATTTCCCTCGTAAGAGGATTGAGGCGATGGCTTTGCCACAAATCTTTACCAATATTTGATATAATGACGTTTACATTTAACATGTAAAGTGACGTTGTAATAGGTAACACGTAACAGGAAACAGCGAGGAAAAAACGAAATTGCAGACATAGAAATGCTATTAACAATTGTCGATATAGTTAGAAATTCATAGAACTCTGTTTTTGCCTTTAATTTCACTGTGAGTAATCAGCATCTGTTCCGTTTCCTTTCGAACGTGAGAAAATATTCCCTGTCTATGAAACAAGAAACTTCGCGAGTTTTCTGCCTATTATTATGATAATCGTAATTTACTTCCATGATGGCCTGGGAGTAAAAACATACCATGTACCAGATTAGTTCGCCTTAAATAAATGCAGATCAATAAAGTTCTGAGGAATTAGCATGAAAGGAGGTAAAGCTGTTCCAATTTGATTTACTCTGCATACATGATAAATATGTTTTCATGATATGGAACAGTAACTGATTGATAACTCATTTGATTGCTCATATGTTCTATTGCAGTTATTATGAAAAAATCTCGACAATACTTGTGCTACACTACAAAATTCCTCATACGTAACGTAGCTATAAAATAAACATGGTTTACAAATTATTTTACACTTTCTGTTTATTTGCCCCCACTAAGCCTACGAAAAACGCCTTTACCTGACCAAATGAAGACAACGAAATTGCATACACTCTTCAGGAAAAGATAAGAAGAACAGAGCATATATTTTGACACGAGAATTTTCTTCTTTTGCCGCCTTCGATGTATAACTGCTGTTATAAACTGAGCATTGTTGGGAATTGTTAAGTGTAGTGTTTGATTTCATCTTCGACAAAAAATAATCATAAGCTACACAAAGAATGATACACAATTTTTTTAAATAAGACAGCAATGGCCTTTATACAGCCTCTTTATAGTTACGAGAGAGCAGATTCCAGGAACTTCCAACGATATCGTTCTCCAGCAATGGCCTATTACCGTGGCCTATTATCCACCCACCCGATGATTGATCGGGCCTTCGACCACAACCATGAATATTTATGTCCTCTCGCTTAATTGGTACACCATAAAACATCTTCCCGTTTTATAAGCTATATAAAATAATAAGAAACGAAACTTGATTTATGGATTATTTGCCCTTGTAAGTGTTGTTATAGAACTGGAATTTGATAATTTTTAGTCCAAAAATATTTTTATAGGTACTCAAGTATTGGCGAATAAAAACATTTTCAGTTTTTCATCGTTACGTGATACCTATATTTAGTTCTATGAGAAATAGATGATTTATGTAATTTTTACATAAATTCAATAATCACGTCTCTAGACACGGACACGGGCAGACAGAGCCTAGGGCCGCAAGACTCAAAGGCCACTTTTTGCGTGATGGTTAATTTACATATACGGAAAAATACACTGATTGAGCTAGCCCCAAAGTAAGTTCGAGACTTGTGTTATACTAACTCAACGATACTATATTTTATACCAAATATATATATATACATATATATATACATATATATATATATATATATATATATATATATATATATATATATATATATATACCCCAGATAGATATACCCGGGACTATTTGAAAAAGGCCATTTTCCAACTTACCCTGCCACGGAGGTCGTCGTCATCGTCATTTGTCGGATGGTTGGCGAGAAGGTGGAAAAAAGAAATCAAAATAGTGATGAGTTGCTATAGCAGCATCGCCTACTCGTATTATCATGATTCGCAATTTCGCGCATTCCTTCGGCCGGCTTCTACAATCGCGGCAAGAAAAGCAGCTGTTCAATAATAAGTTTTTTTTCTTTTTCTCCCATACCAGCAAGAAAGAAGCAATTTCTGTATTACCTACATAAAAATCATTAGGATGAATTCTGCACTTGTGTTCTTTTCCCACGTATAATCTTCGGCTCGTAGCAAAACTCGTGGCACGAGTGCGTTCGTAGCTCTGTTCGTAGCGTGCAGAAAAGTTGCAACCAATAGGAAAAGGTGGTAGAGTGTAGAGCCTCCATTAATTAAATGTAAACTATCGCAATGTTGATATGCATTAAATTAACTAGCTTATTGTCGTTTTCGCCACGTGGCGTTCATGCACGTCATAGAGATTATGATTTAAAGTGTAGTAGTCTATTTACTTTCTGTCAAGAGTGTATATTTATACTTCTTAAGTGAAGGACGGAAAAATTGATAAGCACATTTATATAACACCTATTTAGTTAAATAATAATCAAAGGCATACGTACTCAGTCTTAGATATTGGAAAACAGGGAAAACGTTTGGAAATTGATTTTAAGGTAACTTTTTCATAGAATTTTGTTTTTTTTTTTTTCTATATTGTCATGCATATATTTATTTTACATATATCTCCCGGGTAAACCATGCCATATCACAGGACATACCCTTTTACAATTGTTTTGCCTTCCCGTTCCAAACTTCTTCAAAACATACAAACAGGGAGTTTGTATGTTTTGAATCTTTTCTATCCCAATTCCCAATATTACAGGTATATCACTTCATAGAAGTGGAGTATCATTTATTCCTACTACTATTACAAACAAAACTATAGTTCCGTGCACACTTCAATGTGTGAGTTTCGCCGCCTAACATTCTCGCGTAGTTGAGACGAGAATGACGGAGACGGCGAGAATGTCGGGGGAGAGGTGCGGGGTCGGGGAAAGGGACGCATATTGCGCTCCTAGGCGTTTCCGTTCTGCGTGTATACTTACATTAATTTTGTTCCATTACATTTTTTTAAATGTGGATACCGAGATGCTGAACTTGAATGTGAAGCGATCGCCGCTGCGGACCGCTATAGCAGCCCTATTTCCGTACCTTTGTTTCTGTCGGTCATCACATACGGCAAGTACACTGAAGTCATCTTGTAGTGTAGATGAAGAAACCGTCCTCCATTTTCTGTTTTTTTTTTCTTTTTCCGTTGATGTGGTTTTTATACAGCTCTATTATGGGCCAAGAACCGTAGCAGGCCTTACTTATTTTCACTCTATATATTGTAGTGTTTGTAGTGTTGGGTGTCCTTTCAGTTTACGCCCTTACTTACGATAACGTTGTTTTACATAATAGATACATATTAAAACAGTTCTCTCGTGTTAAGTCCTGACTCCGGACCCTATATGTATATAATAACATAGTATTTGTTATACACATATAATAATATCAATATTTGATAGGCAAGTATATTTTGATTAACTCATAGGTTTGTCTCTTAGAACTTTTATAATATAACGGTACTGATTTACTTCCATTCTGCTCTGGAAGAAATCAGATGAAAAACTTAGAAAGTACCAGTTGCTTCTCTTCTTGCGCGGATCGTAAAAGCCGGTCAAGGGAATGGGTGAACATGCGAATCATGTTAATAGACAACGTGGCTATCAACCAGCCACTACTGATTCTTTTTCCCACCTTCTCGCTCGATATCACGCTAAAAGTGGTATTTTAGTCTTGCGGTCCAGGGCTCTATTTGCTTAGAGCTGCAAAACCCAAAATGCTCTGTCTGCCCCTTTAAATATATATAGGGAATTAATAAATAAATATATAGGGGCAAATTACACTGATCGAGCTAGCCCCAATGTAAGTTTGAAACTTTTATGGGATATTTACTCAACGATACTAGGTATATTTTATAACAAATACATATTAATAGAACAATTTGGAAAAGGCCATTTTTCAACATGCCCTGACCGGGGATCGAACCCGGCACCTCTGTCTAATAATGCAATCTGTCCACTACGCCACGGAGGTCATTTAATAGTATTTATATGTTTGTACTGATTTTGATACAGCTTTTACTGACAATGTAAAGGATTTTTTCAAAAGTTTATTATAGTTGGAACAACAAATCTTTCCAGCCTTTATCAGTTCCTTGCTCCAGACGTGTTCTATAAGGATTGCTACACACATAAGCGGGCCGGAACTGTCGGTTCCCCAGTAGGTAGGTATTTGTCGTACAACAAAGACGACCCGAAGCAATAACTGCACTTGTTCGGCTTCATTCGGCTTGTATCGACCGGGTAGTTCATTCAGGTCAACACATCATTCAATTCGGCAGTCATTTGTTTATATTCGTAATTATAGCCTGGTTGTGCCGATTAATGCCGGTCCTCTTATGTGTATAGCAGCCCTTACAGGGATTTATTTGTTGATTGTTGATTATAACTACGCTTGCAGGCTAGTGATTAGACAGTAGAAAGTCGTTGCACACAAACACACCTGAAAAGAATATTTTTTCCTATTCTAAACGAGCCTACGGAGTTCTACAGACTTATTAATTTTATTTATAAACGCACCAATTATGACAGTCTCAAGCGTCATTACAGCATGTTCCGGTTCCAATTGCGCAATGTTTGTTTCGCGATCATTTTTTCTTGTTATCAAATCACTTCATTGTAGTTACGTTGGCATTGGTTTCGGTTTATTTTTCACACTTTGAGTATCGCCGGATCTAGGGCGTGTCCAATTGTACTTCGAGTCTCTTTCCTTTTGGTGTGCATTAAATTACAACTATGTTGGTTGATGACATAAGTGCTTTCAAATGTGATTACAAGTTACGTCGAATACGACATTAATGAAAACCGAGTGAAAGTATATACCTATTACTCTAAACATAGGTCATTATTTTTTGTCACATAAATTACACAAGTAGAACTATTTTGAATGGGAAGAATAGTTTCCTAGTTATTGTATAGCGATTCAAAGATAACAAATAACAACAACGTATACTTAATTTATTATCAAGTTAACAATGCATAAAAATAACAGTATTTGTACTTATTTAAGTCTTCTATTTTGTATAGATCTTACTTATCTTAAGCATACACATAAATATTACGTAACTATAACAGAACACATTAATGAAAATATTCTGAAATATAATAAAACTAACAATGATCACTTTTAAAATAAACACCTATCTGTAAAGTGTAGGATTCGTTTTTCGTTTTCGATGTTTAAGTCTAGTAAACCGAAGTCTCTACTCCTCCTGTCTGTACGACTTGTTGAATGCCACCCTGCCTTTCAAAGGAGACGGGTGTTTCTTCGTGTATTCCATTTTCCTCATTAGAGAGGGGCGCCGTATCTCCCGTAGTACCAACGAAACCTGTTTGTGTGCTATCGAAGCCAGCTTCTGATGGATAGGTAGCTGGAAAATTCGGGGATGGCTCAGCACTTGGTACGTTTATAATTTGAGTTGGCGACGACACAAATGCGTCCTGTTGGGCTCCAGTATACGTCTCTACGTCGTTGTCGAAACCTGAAGTGGGGTATGCTGATGCTGTTGCTGCTGCAAAGGGATCTTGAGTTTGAACTGCGGCTGATGCTTCCGGAGTCAACTGAGCGAATGGATCGTTTGTGGCATCAATACCCCGGACAAATGCATACGTTCCTGGATATGACTGTTGCAGACTGTTTACAGATGTAAATGCGTCATCGTCATCCTCGTCAGCTTCAGTGACTTCGTAACCGTGAGAATTTCCATTGCTAGTCGGGATTGCTCCCGGATGAGAATCATATACTTTGACTTGTTTGATTGTGTGGGAAATGCCACGCACCTGAGGCGTTATTCCTTGAGTTGCATGAAATTGCGGTACTTGAGCAGCGGAGCCGCCGTAAGAGGGTACTGAGGGAGTGAACGAAGCAAAGTCTTCTTCGAATGTAGAGCTTGGGGGCTCGTAGGCAGCGGTATTGTGCGTGGGGAAATGATGACCATAACCGATATCATGTTGTTCGATTCCATGATGCTCTAGGCCATGTTCATCATGTCCATGGTGACCGTGGTGACCGTGATGCCCATGGTGGCCATGGTGTCCATGATGACCGTGATGTCCATGATGACCATGATGTCCATGATGGCCGTGATGTCCGTGGTGTCCGTGATGCCCGTGGTTCTTGGTTACCGTCGTTTTTATATGAAATTTCTTATTGTGGTGATGAAAAGTAGGGGGAGCAGGTTTGAAGAGGTGGTGATGATGATGATGTTCCTGCTTTGGTTTATGGTGGTGGTGGTGAATGGTTATCACTTTCGTGTGATGATCGTGGTGAATGAACTCCGGCATGTGGATTCTGAGGTGATCACTGCAAATTACAATAAACACTTAGTTGGCATTTGAGATTATTCTTAGTCTAACTGAAATGAATTTAATTACGGTAATTCTAAAATAATTAAGGATTTAGTATATGATTTCGCTTTGTTTTAATATTACAATAATTATACGAATGCTAATTAACATGCTCAGCCAAATAGTTTGTTAAATGATATCTTTATGTTCTCTGGATCACAAACTCAATAAATTAGGAGATTACTTTTAAAATTAATAAGACAAGTTTACATTCGCTTTAGCTAGGTAATAAACAAAATAGCTATATGCAGGTAAAAAAACTTTTTGCGTCTAATGCCTCAACTCGTCCCATCGTCTGTCGAGAATTGGTGTATGACAAAGGTCTGATCGATTCACACGTATATGTGCCTATATTATTAGGTAAATTAGTGTAATGCATATATATAGCTATTATATAAGGATTTGTGCTTACTGATGCTTTTCTCCATGTCCACCGGTTTCGCCTCTTTCAAAGAACACCACTAATACAGCCAACAACTTAATCACATCCATAGTTTGAGTTCTCAGATGGCACAACTGTCCAAAGCACGCTATATCCAAGCAACAGAACTAACACCAAATGGATAAGCTTTCTCACATTTTGTTTTACAACACAAACGATACTTTCTTTTCTTCCCTATTTTTGGTTTTATTTTAGATCATTCGAGCGAACATGACAAGACCGCGCACTGCCGCCACACCGCACCGGATTGAATAGCGAAACATCGTGAGATGACCATTTATCCAATTTCACTTAAATAAACCCGTAATATCAACAAAAAGACAACAATTGTCAGTGCCAGCGAAGCATGCTAAAAGCGGGCTGGGGAGCGGTCCTCGCAAAACTCGCTCTAATTTCAATCGGAGCAGAGCTCGGATCGTGGCCGTCGTCGTCTTGTTTTTTGTGGTCACTATGCGAAATAACTATTTCTTTGCTATTACGAAACAACGCATTCGATCTCGTTTGAGGGTGGATGCCGTAACCGAGTTATCGCCGCATTCTGGTGCGGTCTTCCAAACATGACGGACTTCCGCTCGGCTGCCTCCAACGCTGACTGCGCAGAATAAACAATATCAGTGCAGTGACCTCGAATCAATAGTTCAAAGATAAGTCATCGTCTGATAGTGATCAATGGTTAAATATTTGGAATAGGATCACGATAGTGACAAAATTACGCTATTATATTATTTAAGAAAAAAGTAAGACCTATTAATAACGGTTCTTACACTAAACAAAATAAAAAGTAAACAACATTTGAAGTTATCGGTGTGCGGTGGCGTCTAATAAATATACCTCGTAGGCGTCAGAACGCGCTCGTAAATATTTCAAAGTGTAAACGGGGCCCATTAAAATTTAATTATCCGTTCCATTCCGATTTATTGATTCCTCTAAGGAAACATTCCTCATAGTACTTTACTCTGCCTTTTATTTATGTCGGCAACATTAGCCGAGCACGCAGTATCACGTTGATTGAAATAAATTATTGATTTTCTTCTATTCCTCCCACAGACTTTTGAGTTCATCACGAGACTTTCGTTACAGAGGTCAAAATACTCCTAAATATGTAGTTATTTAAACTAAAATGTTATATAGGTAAATGGTAATGATAATGAGTGTTTGTTTTATGTACTCATTAGATATTTTGGCTGTTGAATATCAATGAATATGCATAACATTCGATGGTATGTGGGAAGATTATAATTTTGGTTACGTAAGTGATTCTGAATTCCTATCGGCGAATTGCAGTCCAACGATCCATACAATAAGCAGGCAGGACACAACATAATTATGAATATCTCAATCAGATTCTATACTTCCCTCATAATATTTACTTTTCTATCTTGTCTTTCGAAGTAGGTACATAAAATTTTTACGATATTGATAAAGTCCGTCCGGTACCGTCACAATTACTTTATCAACGATGACCAACGCCAAGATTTGGTATTTTGAAATATACTATATACCTATTTCCTTGATACAATCATATCTTAGCTTAGAGCGTTCACACATTACGCGCTATTTGCCGCTGCGGCGCAACGTTAAAATAATAGACCCAAAATTTGTCTTAATTTTAATTTGTATTACTGTATAAAATTGAAACCTAAAACGGTTTGATGTGGTACTTATTTCGAAGACTTATTTTAACGATCTTCATATACCGATACCTGCGTTCTAGAGAGTACCTATTATCGAATTATTGTCCCAGAAGAGAGGTATCTGTCCGCAATTCCTTATCATACCTTAACTAATCCTATAATCGCATGATTACCAGGTCAAATTTATCTTTTCTTTTTTAACTATATTTAATTTCATGTTTTAATTATTATAGTTTGGTGTTATAAATGCCCATGTTTATGTTTGTGAGAGTCATATATATCATCAGTTGAATAAAAGCATCTTTATTATACTACTAGCTGTTGCCCGCGACTTCGTCAGCGCGGACTTTAGTTTATGAGTACTGTGATTTTGGTATTTTCAATAAAACTGGCCGAGTGAATGTCGGGCCACGCGCAGTGAATGGTTACGTAGTTGCAAATGCCGATGAGTTAAAATTAAAAAAATTATAAATAAATAATTAATTTCGTTATTTAATTTAAATAGTTTTAATTATCTTTCATACTGGTCTAGGAAAAAAGCAAAATCTTAGAATGTACCAGCTGCTCCTTTTTCCACTCAGATTGTAAAAGATCGAGAGAATGGGCGAGATTTGATTCATGTTGCGTAGCATTAGTGATGCTTCTCGCAGCCCATCACTATTTGGATTCCCTTTTTCATCCTAACGTCTATCATCACGCTATGAGGCATCTGCCAAACTTTAGGTACTCCCAGGTATTTGGCGTGCATAGCGTCGGCACATCTTCCCCAAAGAGCTTTAAGGATTGCAGGAGGTTCGTGTTTTCTGAGATCAATGTTTCCTACTTGTTGACGTACACTAAGAACCTCCATTTAAAGAGTCTGCCAGGCACGGCATCTAGGGCTGTTTAGAGATTCTTTGCGGCGGACTTTAAGTTTATACTTACTGCAAAAAGTGCCGTGACGTCGGCGAAGAACGCCAGCTGACGGCAATGGGGATATCGTCGGTGTATACCTACACTACTACGTATGTAGGTATACACCGACCGATGTATACTACGCGTATCAACGTGGAGAACATCAACTCTGACGGATTGGTATCTACGAACGCTACCGTGATCTTTCGGTCCTCGTGGAAAGAGGTCACAATCCCAGGTAGTCTTGTCATGGTTGGTGCCATTTTTATTGCAGCCCCTAACCTAACCATTTCTTCATTTTTTTCTTGTGGAAAAGACCTGCCGTCTCGTCCACCCAGCCATAGAACCTAACGCTGACCCGTCCCGAATCCCGTTTCTATCGCCTGATTGGCTCACATTATGGAGGCAGCAGTTGCTGGTCATAAGCCCGCCTCCTGCGCCCTGTGCATCGGCGGCGGATGGCCAGGTCGCTTGTTGCCTCCCGTTGTCTCTCCGCCGCCTCTTTGCGGAGCATGAATGACGCTCTCCCCAAAGGCCTGCACTGTTGTCCACGATGTTTCGCTGTCGACCAGTTCTGTGCTGTCAACCATGTGACGAACCACGATTTACACTGAAAGGTCATGCCCCTCTACCGCGCACAGGGGCAGGGCAGTCCGCCAGGGTGTAAACCTAGCCATACCTAATCAAACCATTGTGTTTAACATCTTCTCGTAGTGAAGGAGTACCAGGCGGCGCGGAACTCACCGTGCTTTATGGATTTTTCCATGCTGATTTGTGAGGAAAACAAAAATCTTCTTTTTCCACGCAGCTCGTAAAAGCTGATCAAAGTGAATGGGCGAATAGTGAATAGGCTGTGTCTGCAGGGGCTCAAAAACTCGCTTTCCGTTCCAACGGTTGCGATACCCGACAGGGTTCATAGTGTACCTATTATAAGACGGTGACTTTTAGTAGTTAGAAGTGATGTTCATTATGAGATATTGATAAGTCCAGAGCCGCCTTTAAATTTTAAACTTTTGAACAGCGCTCTCGACTATCGGTGACCAAAAAAAGTAATTTTTGAGAACACTCCAAATTACGAAATTGAAAATATTTAGGATTCCGTACTCAAAGGGTAAAAACGGGACCCTAATACTAAGGCTCCACTGTCCGTCTGTCTGTCACCAGGTTGTATCTCTTAACCGTGTAAGCTAGACAGTGGAAATTTTTACAGATGATGTATTTTTACTGCCGCTATACAAAACATCAAATACTAAAACAGAATAAAATCAATATTTACTCGTAAGTGGGGCTCCCATATAACAAATATAATTTTTATAGATAATGGCACGGAACCCTTTGTGCGCGAGTACAACTCGCACTTGGCCGGTTTTTATAAACTATATTAACTTTTTTTTTCTCTTTATTTTTCAGAGCTTTTATCTTAATAGAATATTGACTTTCAATATCATTTTATATAACGATTAACAAAAGTTATAGCCAATGCAACCGAACAGTTATTTTTAAATCAATTTTTCGAACTAAAATGTTTTTTGCACCAGACCATGAGATAAATTACTTATGAACGGATTTAAATAAAACAAAACTAAATGTTAAGTGAAGCTTATCCAAATACATTAATGAAGACCGCAACCAAATCGTTCAGCCGTTTCTGAGATTAGCTCACTGCTCAAGTTGGTATAGAAGATTATAATACTGATTGATCTAGGCCAACTGTTTCCTCCAACTGTGGAGGTTCTGGTGCTCTGAGATAGTAGTAGTGAAGCTTGCTTAGTTCAGATACCAGTCTCTGACAATCTTCTGTTAACTATGTACCTATGTTGACGAAATCATTATGTTATGTAATTTAATGTAAGAGGGCGACCGATATAAAGTAAACTAGTAAATTTCTTATTCTTTTTCTCTACAATCCTACACTTTAAACGAGCAATTCTTGTATATATATTAAAGTCATTTTTAGCCTCGTCACTCCCCAAATACTGAGTTTTATCAAAATCGTTGGAGCCGTTTCCCTAATCTTTAATATATATATTTATAAATTAAGTTCTTTTAAAGTATAAGATTGTAGAGAAAAAAGAATAAGATTTTTTTATTATTTTGACTTAAATAGTAAATTGAAATATAAAGAAAGTATTTTTTCATCTCGGGTAGACAAATAGAGCTGAAAATAATAAAACAGAGCAAAATAGTATAAAACTTTATTGAATAAAAACTAAATAACAACTAAACAGTCGCTGGCGATATCCCTAGAGCGCTGCTCACCAAAACATTAAGCTCAGATTATCACGCGTTTGTGCGTTAGGTACGTACTTTAAACGATACTTGATTCATATTTCATTAGCATACAACGAATAATATGAACACCCTAGGTCACAAAACCGCACTTCTTGTGTCTCCTCGGTTAGGATAAGGACTGAAACAAGTGTATCTAGTTTTGGTGGACACCGTGCATTACAATATATTTTTTTATTCGCACAAAATGTTCGCTTAACTGCAGGATTCGCACAGCAAATGCATTTGCCTAACTCTGGCTTAAACTAAAACTACCACTAAGTAACATTTGTAAAGAAATAAATAACCATAAAGTTCAATATTACGTGTAAATTAATCTCAAATTACAAAATAACTGTAATAAATAATTTGATTTTAGAGTCAAGTTGTAATGAAAAATGTTTAAGAAAGACGTGCGTATTACCTGAGTAAAAGATATTTCGCATCTTATAAATCAAAGGTACTAAGTATATTGTTAATTATTGATAAAATTGCAATAAATAAGTGTATATTTATTTAATTAACAGTTAAATATAGCAGATTTATTTTACAACTTCAGTCTTAAGTCTTTGGTATAAGAAAATGAAGAGATGAGTAGATAAATTATTACTTGTTAAGATAAAATAATGTTACATTTTGTACAACATATCTGAGATTCGTCATTTATGTGCATCTTGTTATAATAGCATTCCCGCGGGAATTGAATTTGCAACTTCCAATTATTGACAGTAAAATGTTGAGATTTTATGGCTTTCTGGCTTGAGGGACTCTGCCTCAAAATAGATTTCCTGAAACAAAAACAAAATTATTGATCATCAAACGTAGATCATTTGTTTGATTATGTTTAAATTAGTTTGATGTCTTTTTGACCGAGGTGACATATATACTCATATAATGAGCTACAAGATAAAAACTTGTGACAATCGAAGCCTAAGACTTCTATATCAACGTCCCACGTTTTGATGAAGAAGTCTGGGCCTCGGACTCGTGTTTTTACATAATCCGTGTGTCATGTTTTTGTTGATGTAATGTTTATTATAACATTACATAATTACTTTCAGGTTATATCGACAGTACTAAAAAGGAGATTGGCACAATAAGCAAGATATGTGTGCTTGATTAGAATGTAAAAACTCTATCTTCTGATAATCAAATCACATCATTTTATTTCATGCAATCAACGTAATTTACAATTAACTGAGCAATACTGTGCTGAAACAACAATATTGAATAAAATGTATATCTACCTAATGTCTAAACAAAGGTATGAGCGGCCGCTTCGGTATTAACGGCAGATCCCTTGGAAAATCGGGCAGATCAGGCAGTGGCACATCCAGTGGAACGTCAGGAAGAAATTCGGGAATGCCTATTCCTGGAATTGGTTGTGTGTGCTGTCCCAGAGGAGGCTCGTCATGGATGTGCATGTGATGGAAATGCTCGTGTTCCTCCGAAGGCGATGCCCCGTGGTCCAGGTGCGCATCGTGGTGGGTGTGATGGTGGTGGATAGTCTTGTATACCGTATGCGTATGCTTTATCTTCTTCACTTTGTACGGTACATGTATGACGACCTTTTTTGTGCGTCTGCAAAAATATTTGCACATTTACATATTGACATATGCACATTTGTGAGAAAAAATAAACACATATTTACACAAATTAAAGACACACACAAAATAAACACGCGACATAAATATAGACTGGCATTGCCATCGAGAAAAAACCTAGACATATACAATAACGGACCATATGTGAGTGCAATCAAAATATATAATAAACTACCGAAATCATTACAATTAGAACATAATGACAAAACATTTGATAAAAATCTTAAAACTTTGTTATTGACAAAAGGTTACTATTCGGCATTCGGTTGAAGAATACTTAGAAGACAAATTACAAAACGAGTTTTAAAGAATTCTCAAGCCGTTCATCAATTATTATACTGACATTTATACTACATATTTATATTATTATTTTTGACATTACTATTATTGAGATAATTGAAATGTTTTAATGTATCAAAAAACACATCCAATTTAATTTATTTAAAATGTAATAGAATTCCCCTGAAATTAATACTTAACTTATAAGTTTATGTAACAGTTGACATTCAATTCAATTACTAACTTGTTACCTACTAACAATTTCTGACATATCCCAAACGAAATATTTCTGAAATCACTATTATTATATAAACTCAACTATATACTTAAAGTTCGCAACACCCTGCCAGGGTTCATGTACTTATTTACCTACTAACCATGTTATAGTATAAGTGCATGTAAGCGAGAAATAAAGAAATAAAGAAATATTTCTTTTCTTAACTTTCACATGGGCAGGTTTTACAACACTTTATGTGTATGAGGTTAATATAATAGATTAATCAAATATTTACCCTATGAATATATGAAGGGAAAATTGGTAAAATAGCACGAATAAACTACCTATTTTAAGAAGTAGAATTATTGCGGAATATTTTTGGAACGAAGTTCCTTACGGCAGGCTTGAAGGAGATAGGGATTTTGCTGCGCGACCGAACTGAAAAAATGTGATAGTAAAACCGTAAGGATGACCTCGTTAAATAAAACCGTTAAATGAGACGTGCGCAGGCGCGACAGTCGTATACACAAGAACTTTTAAACTTCGTTCCTACCTGGTGTCCCACGACACCACATTTCTTTTTTTATTGTTATACGATAGACTTTTTAGCTTGGTGCTTTCTCCCTTTTATCGTTCAATAACTTGGAAATCATTCTTAAAAAAATAATGATGGACTGGAACACAGACTTGAAACTACTTTATTTATAAATTTACCTATGCTATTGCATTACCTTACAAAAATATCTAGTAGCTATCATGGATCACATGAATAATAATATGAAAAAGAAAATTAGTTGTCTTACTTGTTAGGGTTGCTATACATATGTATTTTATTGTTATTAATTTTTATTGTTGGTAAATGATTTGAAACCTATCGGTTTCAAATCATTTACCAACTAAAAACTAAAATTTAGGTAATTCATCCTACCTACTTTTAGCCTAGACTCGTTGTTTAAGAGGCTTTATAACACCTTGTTATTTTGTAAAAAGACTATTTATTTTACCCTCATAAAAGACCTATTGCAGAAAAAATCGTGATACAATAAACGCAAAACTTAACTACTTATTAGTAAAATACGATGTTATCTCACTTACAATAACTTCAACAAAGCTAATTGACCTAAAAGATGATTCCATAAAAAAAATTAACTATATTTTTACATCTACCACACAAGTAGATATCGTACTTCCATCTGAATATATAGCAACCTTTATCTGTGCTTTACCGAGCGGCTAGTGCCGCCGGGGCGGCGCGGCCGCTACGTTTCCGTCGCTGCCCGGTAATTTGGCTTCCTACTCGGATGCGCGTGAGTGGAGTCCCACGGTTTCCTCGTACGTAGAGACTATATATTAGTACATATGTACTGTAGGAATATTGAAATCAACTTATTTAACAAAAATACCATTTTATATACTACTTAATTATATCGTGCTTAAATTTTCTTGTTTTGTGACGTTAATTATTAACTTGAGAGACCACTTAATTGCGGTTGATTATGTTGTTTATAACTGTATCTCGAGTACTCAGTACCTACGCAACTACATATTAACATACTTAATAACTATTTATTTACTCACTTGAGTGTACATAGGTCACCTAATTTTATCCAGTTGTAAGGTAGACTAAACAGATTATAAGGTAACAAGACCGCTTTTCTAAGAGCAGATAGTGCTAGGATGTTGTAAATTTAAAAATCCTAGGCTTCCTAGTTTACAGCCATATCTCATATACAAGTATAGTCACAAAAGTGGCACCTACTTCAAGCATCCGGAGCAACATAAAATTATCTGTTTATATAATAAATGGCGTGTGTGTTGAGTTAGTTTAACGCTTGTTTGATTCATTACCACAGTACATTATACAGTTATTCAACTGCATGCAACATGAATTTCATGAATGTGCATCGAATCATCTGGAAGTGGAACACATGCTAACGTTCCATATATCAAACTATTGGCATTGTGGCTTGTAACTGTTCCGCAGGTTCCGCTTAATAAGGAACAGGTTAAGCATCCAGAGACATAAAAATTGCAACCCTAACAAGCAAGGTAGCTAATTATGTGATCTTTGATAGCTACTTAGATCCCTATTCCTGTAAGATAATGATAAGATATATGACGACCCGAGGCGATAAATTAAAAAAAAATAGTTTTCTGTATGCTGTTACTTTTGTATACGGTACACCATTTTTTTACGTTTAAATTATCGACAAGTCTAAGCCGAACCAAGATGGTAGGATTTGGTCTTTATTTTTAGTTTAGCAGTTCTTCGTAAAGCCAATGATCTCGGTTCGGAACGAAAGTCGTTGACCTATGTCATATGCTATAGGCAACTTGAAAAATGAAACACCAGTTGTTGGCAACAACACATACATTCGAAAGAAAGAAAAGACTTACCCGTCTGCGTGTGCGAAAAGAAACAGAAAGAGCGCAGCCAGTGAAAATAGCAGCTGTAAAGGAAATAAAAAGGTTTAACTTGACATTCTCACAGTGTTAGATCACAATACTATGACTTACAGAGTAAACCACAATAAGATATTGTGATACACAATGACTACCTACTACAGACGTTATCAAATCACATTTACTGCAGCTTTTATCTCAGTAAACTGAAATATCTATTCAATGCGAAGTTCAAGGCGCTTAATACGATGACACAGGTAAATAAAGGCTCTTATTAATGCGATTTTGTTCTAAATTGCGAGCGAAACATATTTTAATATATTTAAGAACTAACAAATATGCGGAATTTTGCTTTTACGATCTGCGCGGGAAGAGAAGCTGCTGGTACAATCTAAAATGTTTTTCTTTTTTTCTAGACCTAAAGAGATACTTTGAAACTTTTTACTTTTAAAAAGAGGTTATTTTAAAACTTTTTCATATTTTGATACCTAGTGCTTTGGAATATACGTTTATTATCAAAGACTGAATCTGCACTCAAACAGTTATTTAAAATCATTACGTACTCAACTGCGGCTCATTTCTATTAATATGAAAAAGTTTTACAAATCTAATCACTAACTGATTAGCGCTAATTGTAAATGCATTTGCGGATAAAAACTCACCACTGCTCGACAATCCATAATCGTGTATCTATTGTCGCAAGCCAACAATGTAGTGAAAATCACATATAGACATGTGTTATACGCGTCTACAAAAAGCGCCAGCGCTGGAAAAGCGTGCGAACTAAACGCGTAGCCACTAAAAATTCCGGAAAATGGTAGATGCACTTTTCTTGATGCGTTCACGGCTGCCGATACACTGACAATGAAAGCAAATAGGCTTTTCATACTTATATATGACGCATGAATGCATGTGCGAATAATCCAGACCTTTTAACCAAGATGCATTGCACATCTAACGTACCTACATCCGTCCCGTTTCAGACAATGTACTCTAACAATTGTACTCGCTCATCTCTTTCTATGGGTCATAAGAGGGGTGTGGATTTTTCTAGATGCACCACAACTCTATCTCTTAATTCCCAATTAGTAATCGATATCTTTTTCATGAGAAAGGGATCTACTTCTTACATTATTCTACGTCTTACAGTAAACCACAAACAAACATAAGTTTTTGTTGTTTAACATAAATTATACAATGTTTATTCTATGAAATGCAATTTCCGTAATAAGTATTCATTAAGACGAAGTGGTAGCTAAAGTGGCGCCCTCATTTGAAATAAATTGTTTGAATGGTATCAATGTCTAGAAAGACCTTTAAACTATTTTATGAATAACATTTGAAATTATTACTAATAGTCCGTCTAGTTTTAAAACTGTTTTTCGCCAAAAGTGGCCACTTTTGGCGAAAAACTGTTTTAAAACTAGAGGGACTACCAATATTACTTTCAAAGGTTATTCATAAAATAGTTTAAAGGTCTTTGTAGACATTCATACAAATCAAATTTTTAATTATCACCATATTTAGTTTTAAACAATTTATTTCAATTGAGGGCGCCACTTTAGCTACCACTTCGTCTTAATGTTGTGGAAATAGAAAAATGATCCATTTAAGTACATCTTATGCAAATGGTTTTATAAAGGTGTCAATCGATTTTCTCTAGCAACTGTTACGAAAAAAATACGCGAACAATTTTCTCGCTAGTTTTTCGCTGCGTAATTTGATCGAAACGTTATCGAATTATGTTGAAAAACCATTAAATTGTTCGTTACGAATTCTGTAACTATGCATAATTTTGTTTTCAATTGGTAACAAATTATTTTTTTCGTCAAACTAGAGACGTTGATAATATTATAAGTGGGTTACGTACTTACTGTGACAGATGTCGAAGTCAGAATATCAGAAGTAGAAGCACGCGCTCGTTACTTTAAACTTCGATATTTTGGCTTAAAATCTAACTACTGTACCTTCATATCTAAACGAGTCCAACCCGGGCTCAAATTTCCGGCTTTTTTTCTTCGAGGATAAGTTGAAGAAATCATTTTTCAAAACTGAAAAACCGACTTCACCCCCAAACAATACAATCGATTTTGGTAAAATTTCTATGGGACCAACTGACAAGTATACCTTTTCAAACAATTTTCTTTTTCGAATCCAATCACGCGTTTTCGGATAATTGGTGAAAATACATTTAAAAAAATAGGATCGCGGCGAATTGATAACCGCCTCCTTTTTAGAAGTCAGAAAAAAATCTGGAACTGTATCTAATTGATATTGGTTTTATAACGAGTTGACTTTACAAACTTTTTTGCCTGTAAGTATATTAAAATATTAAACTTTATAATCTCTTATACCAATTTGAAATGTTGGTTTATTGTCGTCATTAATAAAACGCGTGCCAATGGTCTCACAAGCAATGTTGCCAAAAATAGTGTAAACTGGTAAGGAGAGAAAATTCCGTAATATGCGGACTTCGGTTTCCGAAGCGTCACAGCCAAGGATGCAACCATAAAGATTTACTATCTTCATGGATGCAACTGAGAACACGCTAAGAAGAGAGAGAGTGACTCATATAGGCACTAATCTATGGTATCACAGCTATTTCCAAGACTGAGATTAGATCAGAAACGTGCTGCAACTCAAACGCGGATGTATTCCGACGGATAGTTATTCATATTTTAAGATAACTCCACCGTGAAATAATAAATGTATTAGGGCCGCATGAAATTGTTTAATTATATAACTACCCGTTACACAGTCTTGTTAAGTGCTATAAGTTATTTTGTTAATTATTCCGCTGATTCCTTAATTAAGAAATTATTAAAAAAAATAACAATTGTTTTTTTTTACAATTACAAGTGTAATGACGGAATTTAAGCATACACGGCTTTTTCTACTAGTCAATCAACCGAGTGATATAAAGAAAGTCAGGGTATGAGAAACATACTAATAATTCTAATCTGTTAATTTTCAGAAGGCGAAATCCGGTATATGTACTTGTGAGTCTTGTGACATACGAAGCAGGACTAGAATGGCAGATTAGAGATCATTTAAAATTTTCTAATGCAAGTATAAAAAGGAAAAGGCCGCTCGTACGTAGTCCCGATCAGTGAAACCGTTGAGACTTGCAATGAAAGATCACATTGTCATTACGAGCCCATTTGTCGGCCGATGTCGATCGCAAGATAAATATGAAAGTTAAATCTGTTCTCATTGTTTTTATGTTGTTCACACGATGCTATTACAGCGCCATTACATGTACAATGCATTTGCATAATCGACACACTATACTAATCGTTCAATGAGTATACAAATTAGTAAATTAATTATTTTTCGCTAATGTTTTAATAGTATTACAACAACCGTGGTCTCAGCATGAGTCACACTGACTCGGTCCATCGGATGGCGATGATGTAAGAAGTATCTTGCTCGTTAATGCCTATATGCATTCATTTAACGTAATGCAACGTTATAGTTTAAAATTAGTTTCACTATAAGTGGAAGTGCAAATAAAGGAAAAAATTAAGACGATAGTATCAGCAAAAAATAAAACCTTTTTTAAATTAAATCAAAATCTCATAGCGCTCTTATTATATACCCACTTATACATAATGCGGTTAAAGTATGATGATTACCGACGCGGCGTCGTAATAGCAATGCACTTCCTATAAATTCTAACTTACATAGCGTAACCAATCATGGATTGAACATTATAAAACACATGAATGTTAGTCTGGTAACAGAATCTTATGATTTCTTTGAATGCATGCATATCCTAGAAAGTTATGTTTTTAATACAAAACGTTATTTTGCTAATTGATTACGTGGGAATCGATTAAAGTAGTATTCGTGCGGAGTGTAACAGCAGATATAATTTGATACGTTATTAAGATATGCATATATATCTCCCATGAAAACTTAACTGTAAGACAGCAGCTCTACAGCAGACTCCAAAAGAAAAAAAAGTTGGATTAACCAAGCTCTGACAGTAGAATGTTACAGCGGAGATGAAGAAAATGGCCCGAACTCAAGGATTTCAAGTTTTGGGACCTAACACGGTGTTAACTGAGGCTTCTTACACTTGTTCATACTAGCACGTCCCCGGTTGCAACCTCAGCTGTGCTGCTTCGGAGCCCGGGGTGCGCTTTCCCGCTTTTTCTCCTCCAAATACAATATGCATGGCATTGTTCAGCCTAGAATGCCACGGTGCGGAGTAAAAAAGACATAGCCGAAACATATTAAATGATTTGGCTATAATCCGCTAGATGAGAACAAGTCAAATCAGACACTTTTTCTAAACGTCAAAACGAATATTTTGTATGGGATTTGTATGAAATACAAAAGCGTGACGTCATGCTTTTTTGGAGTCTAATAGCGCTCTTAATATCAGTTTTTCTGTATTAATAAAAGTAAAATATTGTTGAAAATGGATATGATCTTTGAAAAGTGACACTATTTTGTGACGTTTTATGAATTGTCCCGAATAATTTAGTTTTGACCCAGTCATCTACCCAATTGTACGACCGGCCGCCTGCCTGACGTCAATCCTCTTTAGGAAATGAGCCTGCTCAAATGTCAAGTGCTTCGTTCATACCAAATGAAGACATACTTAGGTAATTGTAAACAGTTTCGATCTCATGATGAAAATAATTTTCACGATGGCTGCTACAGACAACTATCATGTATCTAGGATACTTATACTTACTTCTTGTTATAGAATCGAAATAGTTTCAGTGTAGCTTCAATTTCAAATCATCTATACTTACCTCATGACGCTTTACCGTAATGAAATGCAAAATAAAAGCAGATTCATTCAAAGCACATGCATAACAGGCACTTTTTTAGCCCATTTGGATTCTTTCTGAGAGTTTTGGTGTACTGATGTCTGGAAATAACAAAACATCTAATTATAATAAAAGGGATACTTGAATTTTTCGGTATTCACTTTTCAAATAATTTATTCCAATGGGCACTCATTTGTAATAAATTATTTGAAAAGAAACGGAGATATCATTCAAATTTTTGTCTTGACCAAGCTCTATATAACCCTTCAAATTATTAAACTACTTCTTACTGTTTAAAGTAAGAACGTGAAGCTTTTCTACGCACATTTAAAAAAAACGGCCACTTTTGACTAATGTACATAGAAAAGCTTCACTAAACAATAGTTCATAAAAATAGTTTGAAGGGCTTGGTCAAGACGACATTTTAAATGATATCCGTTTCCTTTCAAATAATTTATTTTAAATGGGAGGACAGCACTGGACCCCGAAGAATTCTTGTATTCTCTTAATACTGTAACTTGATCTCTTCAAAGAAATTACATTTATAGGGATAAAAAATATATAAAAAAAATCAAAAATCCTAAATCATATGCTCGTTCATTGCTGCGGGTGGTTATTATTATATATTTCAAAGAGAACACCTTTTTTACCCCTGACAAAAAAGATGGGTGTTATAAGTGTAACGCCAATGTCTGCATGTCTGTCTGTCTGTTTGTCTGTCCGTGGCAACTTGGAGTTCTCGAAACGATGGAGTGGTTTAAGTGAGGTTTTTTTTTAAACGGTTTTATTTAGCTCACCCCGTTTGTTTTATTTATTATTTATTCTTGTTTTTTGGTTTTTAGTACATTTATCTTAAACATTGCAATGTATGTTTAACATAAAACCGTTTAACTTAAAAAGTTTTTTTACCTATTTTTATTTTACGTAAAAGCAAGTGTCCTTGCGGTTGTTTTTAAGCTGTTTGAAAAAAATCGGTTTAGAGTTATTGGGGATGAAAGCTTGAAAATCGGGGATTTTGAAATTTGCCTAGCAAATAAACTTAATATGTATAAATGTTGACATTAGAAAAATTACCATATTTACCTATAAATTCCGGTAGCAGAGTACTAACTATCTAAAAACATTGCTCTCGCAAACCTTCTCGATGCCAAATGTAGCTTAAGATGTAGAGACAGAGATCACTCTCCGTTGCTTTATTTTGACGTAATGGACGTATAAAATAACAAACACAACATTATAAATACATATTTTAAAACTTACCCGATAATCTTGAAAATGTTTCCATAAACCATATCGTAACTCCCAGTCTTCAAAAAAAAGCGTCGGTTTGTTCCAAGTGATGTGGTGGTGGCCGATGTTGTAGTACTGCAGCAGCGGGGGGTTGAGCTGCGGAGCCTCCTTTGCCCGTCGCGAGATTACCTGGTTCACATAGCGGTACAAGGTCGGGGCTCTGTGCACCCAACATATCAATGTCATTATCGATATCACGATAGCGTGCATCCAGTAGCGGTAGGTAGCCGCTAGGTTCTCGCAGTTCAAAGCTATATCCTGGATGGACATCACCATCCACGCCGCGGCTGCCGCTGTCAACCCACATGGCACCTCGAGTACTAGACAACATATCACTGAAAATATTGCCTTTATGTTTTCAATTGAGTTGCAATGCAGTTTTATTGCCCTAAGGAGAAACTCGTGAATCTTTTCTCTGTATTGCCGGATGAATGACTTGTCACCGCTGTCGTAGCTCCCCACAGATAAACGTACCTGCGAAACATAATATGTAAATAAATTATGTATACTTATCATGTTCTTAATGAATACTATTAATATTCGCTTCTATTAACTATATTACCGCAAAATTATATATAATGTAGAGGTACAATATATATAAATGGAATAGTAGGAATAACTTTTGACTATTCTACTAACCTGAGAGAATTCGTAATACAGGGAGGGTACGTTCAGATATTTAGCGTTATGCTGACGATCTAGAATTTTTTCCAAGATTCGGCAGCCCACAAGACTGTACAAACCATTAGACGACCCAACTAAATTAGCCAAAACGTGGTCGAACAATTCTTCTCGGAAGCTCTCACTGTAGGTACCTACTTTGTATAACTCAGTAGCATAAGTCAACAGTGTGGAAAATTCCAATACGTCCTCATCTCCCATATTAACCATGGAAAACCAATTGAGCATAGTGGTTATTATCAACAGCCTGTGCTGATTCTCAACCCTCTCAAATATTCGCCGGAGGCACACTTCAAACCCTTTACGCAGATATTTGTACGCCTTGACTTTGCTATCTCCTTTAGATATACTCTGAGCGAAAAAGTCTAAAAGACGTGTTACAAATGGTAATAATTTCTGCTTGTCGATAATCCAATTTTTGCTATTAAGCAATTCATATAAAACTCGCATGCGGTGTCTAGCCGACTTGATGTCACTAAATAAAATGTAATGAATATCGGTGAGCATAAGATTGAAAAGTATTGTCTTTCCTTCGTTGTAAAAGAGAACTACCTCCAAGACTTGCCCGACGAAGCTCTCGAACGGCCACAAGTCTACCATCGCGAAGAAATGCAGTGTTATTTTGATTGTAGCTTCACTGCGCTCGGGCTGAAGATAGGCCATTGTCTTTTGGAATGCATGTTCTGCTTTATGAAAAAGTTTCTTTCCCCACCAATACCAATATTTAGAACTTAATCTGCTTAATTTTAGACGCATGCCGAAGTAATAGACTACGGTCAGAGCGCACAATAGCAGTTCTTCGAATTCAGAATCTTGTAGATTTCGACGAGATGTTTTCTTTAAAATCGAATTAAGCTTTTGGACGGCCGTAATTTTACTCTGGTGGTATGCAGAATTTAGATCCATCGGCATGTAGAAATGATGTAGTTCATTTATTTGATCCTGTAAGTCGAGTCCTTCTAAGAGTGTTTTGCGGTGTGATAAACAGAACAATTTTTTATTCATTGTGAACAAATATTACTTTAAAACATAAAATATTATTAATGTATGATATTTTTCTGGTAATTACGTTTATGCTATGTTAAACAAACTCATGTGTTTGCAAAGATTTAGAATGTGTTTGTGTCAGGGAGCATATGAGTCTGATATGAGTACAGTCATGACACTGACGGTTTGTTTCTTTATTAATGCTGAGATAAAAAGTTTAGAACACCCAAAGCTCATGCCACAGAGCTAACTCTAACATAGAGTTCGAAGCCCAACTTACACCATACCATGCCTCTTAGAGCGTTTACGCATTCCGTCACTGCGGCAGCGGTTTTCGCTGCTGTGGCTGAAATGTGTATCCTGAATGCTGATTAGGTACTTAAAAAGAAACACATATGATTATTCTAGAGTCCTGATCTTATCCATTAACTTTAGCCTCTCGCCCGCCCATCTAAACATCCTCATTTCTGCAAAGTTTTCCTTGTTCTCCCAGCTTAGGTTCCGAAATACATTTTCCAGTGTGGCTGTAAATAATTTTGGGGAGATCGATTCTCCTTGGCGTACACCTCTGCCAAGCTAGAACAGTTTTGAAGTCATCTTATCAGGCGAATCGATGATTAATCACGTTGCTGGGGGTGTTTTAAAAGCTTTTATTTGAGATATATCAATCGGTACCTAAATATAAAGTATATTTAACAATCTTTTTAACGTTGAAGTCCAAGATCCAAGATGATGGTACAACGTAGGAAAAAAAAGTGGCATATGACATCTCTAATATGTGCACCTCATTTATTTCAAAAACTTGAATTCGACTGAAATACCTAAATCTGGTGCAAAATAGCTGGTTTTTTTTTTTAAATCAGTATAACAATAATCCAAAACCAATAACCTTAATCCCATCCCTATTAGATAGATAACTTATAAAGTTAAACCCTACAGTTGAGTTGAATCTAATATTTTGTGTAAAAAGACTGTAATGCATATCTTTCTTTTTTTACGATTAGCTTGTATTGTGAAGTAACTTGACGCACATAGCAAAGGCGAAAGACAATTGAATGCGAAAGAAAATAGGTCCGCGACACAGAAATAAATGTAGGCACCTTCTTGTATCCAACAGTTGAATGTACGTTTTTATTAGAGCGTAAAAATAAGTTCTCGTTATTTTATTTGTGTGATTTGTTCGGTCGAGTCGAGTGATATCGAAAACAAAACGAAAGTGGTTACATAATACCACTTCCCGGGTGCCGGGGCGCCGCGCCGGCCTTGCCTACTATTATTGCAGATAAGCCATCAATACGGAAGTGGACCAAATAAACCGACCAAGTGCGAATTGAACTCACGTGAAGAGGGTTCCGCACAATGCCAAAGTTTTTAAATAAATTCAATGATACAATTAAAATCCTCAGTGCAGCGAGACGCGAATTAACTACTACTAGCGCTATGTAGTGATGTTTTAGTGAAGTATTTTCCGTAAATGAACGTGTATTGAGTTTACCGCTTTATTTTCAATTGATAGATTTTTTATAGATTTTCCTGTAATCGTTCAATGCACTATTTCACAAAATAATCCAGCATTGTTGTGTAGGTTAGAGTAAAAGACATCAACGAGTCTAGGCTTTTTGATAAGATTCACGAAGAAAACTAGCTTACTCTTTATGGGCAAAATACTAATTCTACCGCAGCTGTTTTCTTTTGCTATCAGTAATAATAATTATTATTCCTGATGGTTCCTCTCTCTGCAGCCCTAAACGCCGGTAGCTTGGGCCTTGCCCCACTGCCAATAGTCAACTAGGTAATAAAAAATGTAGATCTATGTTTTAGATCATGTAGCTTGTCACTTATACCATATGTTTATAAAAATAAATAATACTTAATTTATAAAATGATACACTAGATTTGTAAATCACTTTATTAAAAATAAACTTACATGTTTATTCTTAAATTATATCAGTCTTTAATATAAATAATGAAAAGAAATAAATTACACATAAAAAAGAACACATTTCATTGGTGGGGTTTTGAGAAAGTATTTAAAACTTATGGTGAAGTTAAGGTTTGGGTGCTACTTTGTTGTCTGTCTGTGGAACAGAGACTTGCTGCGGGACGTACGAGGACTGTGTGTACGTTTGGGCAAGGTAGGGGCCAGGACCGACTTGTTCCTGCAGTTTCTCAGCTTCTTCCGGGGCAACTGGGCACATACAAGGTACCAATTGCACGTGCTGGAGAGAAACTGGGGTCAGACTGGCCCCAGCGGGCACAGAGATGGGAATGGGCGCCATGCTTTGCTGCATAGGCACTTCAGGCTGGGCATACTGAGGAGCCTGGATCTGGTACACTTTGCGGGACTCGTATGGCGAGTACATGTATTGCTGGTACCGGTAGGATGACGGCATGTTGGGCGACATGGGCTGCATCCATTGTTTCGGTGCCGGTGCTTGTCTACTGGAACAAAATATTTTTTTGATTATTATAATGCATTTCCTTCCACAAGATTTTTCGCAAGATGCAGTCTTTCACTCAAATAAATTTATTTGCCGTAATGTTTTATTGTAAGTGATAGAATTCTTATAGATTTAGTGTTGGGAGATTTAAACATAAACTGACCATCCTATTCAACTAACTAATACTGATAACTATCCCAGGACTATAATGTCTCGTTTGTTAAAAACACTAAACACTAAAGTATTAGATTCTACTAATGATAGGTAACTATTAAGACAACTTTTTGAGAGTCATAATATTACATAGGTACCTAAGTGAAGACCTAAATAAATATTATACTGATATTATAATAATATGATATTGGAACTAGTATCAAGATATCAAGATTAATTGTCAGATTTAAACCAAAAAAAAATTACGCATACCTAATTCTAAATAGACCTTAAATACTATGATATAATAAATAAAATAATTGCATATATGAGATCTAAAATCCATACTTAAATTAATAAAATCTTTAACAGATACACCCGAACGCTGATATCCTATATTCCCAAAGACTATATTCTCAAAATCTTATTCTAAATTTATTAAAAGAGCATACAACAGAAAACAAGTTACTTGCTTAACACAATATAAACAAATAAGAGAACGTGTAAAAACAGAGTAACCTATATAATTGAAACATTTATTAAAAAAAACTCGCATATTTATAGAAATAAAGGAAAATAATTGCTTAGCAAGCCACGTTCGTTTTGGCGCGTTGTGCAAAAAGAAAAGATTTTATTTACTTACGAGTCCGAGCCCCATTTCAAGAAGAAAGCCTCCGATGAAGTCACTAGGACGAGGCCGAGGAACAGGCATATCTGAAGCAAAATAATACAAGTTTATAATAACAAAGATTTTTATGAATTTTTAGTTATATTTAATTTTGTCTTGAGTTAATTCCGATGATGTACATAGTTATGTTTGATCATGGCAGTCAAATTTGTATAAGTACCTATGTATAAAATATCATTATTTCCACGTATGCCCATGTATTATTTCCACGTAGGCAAGGCATAGTATAAATGTGCCACGACAGAAATACGACCGGTGATGGCGAGGGTAAAGACCCTTTTTCGTAACGGATAAACGGTATGCATTATTTTTATCTAAGAGTAACTACTGACTGTTGTATCATAAAGTGGTCAAAATGGGAATATCATATCTTTCCAGAATAAAAAATATCTTACGTGTTAGTCCAGGTTAATTTATTTTATCTTGAAAGTATAGAAAATAATTTTATTACATTTATAATATCCTAGTGGTTTATGTTGTCGTTACTTAAAATTTAACTTTATTGGTAGATCTGTGGATAGATAAACAAATAAAATTTATTCCAAATAATCTTAGGTTACCTGTATTATTATTTTTTCCATATATTTCTACTTATACCATTGATTAAGCGCATTAATGCATTACTTGGGTAGATTTTAAATTTAGCATAATATTAAAAAATAGCGCAAGCGTTACGATAAGTTATAAGTGTATAACCTTCACATCCTGCTATAACCACATGAATATGCAAAGATGTAATCTCTCTTTTCACTTCTTATTCATCATTTAAAAACATGTACCTACCTAGGTAGTTGGTGAAAAGAATAATAAGACATACTAATTTCCTCTTACGCCTCTTTACGTAAAGAAAACCTCAATATTGTGGCTTACCAATGAATTTGCGCTTGGCACGATTGTAAGAGTTACATAGCACGTACGTAACAAGCCCAAAATAAGAGCAAAACTATGAATGTGTTCCAATAGAGAGGAAAGACAAAAGCTAAGCGGATGTTAGGAAGTGGAACGCACCGAAGATATTAGATAAATGTTTTGAAGAAAATAAAATGAACGTAGTTTTGAAGATAATATGACTGTAGAGAAAAAAGAAACAATTTCCTCGTAAGTATTGGAATGAACAGAACAGAATCTAACCAATTTTTATTTATAATTGATAGTACCCAAATGCCTAACGGTAGGTGGTTAGGTAATTCACATGCAATACCTAATCAAGTATGACATAAGTATATTTTCGAAATTTTCGCATTTTCCTACATGAGAGGAAAGGAACAAATTTTAATAAATGAGTCATGAGCATTAAACTTCGCATAGCATTGTCGAACATTTCGCGTAAAGCTTGACACATATTTTAAATAAACAATAATAGGTAGTATAAGTACATATAAAAAACGGTCCTACCCCTTTTTATAGCAGCTTATGAACCCAAACAACAGCAGTATACTGACGAAGATACAAGTTTGTTTGTTTTGTTTAGTTCTAATCTGAATTTCCTATTAAACATAATATGTAAAACGAAAAACCAAAACCATTAGGAGAAGATTGATGACCATGCGTGTTATTAACTAAAATTGTAACTAGGTAATTATACTTTTTCTAATTATAATATTTTAGATAAACAAAGATGTCAATCAAATGGTCCTTCATAATAACAAAGCGTAGAACGCCCCAGTTATTTTAACTTTAATTTGTAGCATTATTGTTCCTAAGTCAATCAACAAACTCGTTAATCAAATTATAACATTTAAAAGCTCAAGCTTTTAAATGTTATAATTTGGTTAAATCTTAGTATGTTTAACCAAAAGCAGGTAAGTTGTTTTAAATATAATAGTAGATACACTAATGTTTTTAATAGTAAAAGTACATATAAATTTAATATATTTCGTATTTACTTAAATATAAGTTATGTAAAGTTCAATTTGGAGAATGTAAGATGGGAGTAGACTGATGATGTTCTTATGATTTTTCTATAGACAAAAAGTCAAAATAAAGACATTTTATTTTATTTACTTATAATCCATTTTATGTATCTGAGTATTCGTGTGCCGTAATTGCCAGTTAAAAAAATGGTTCTATGATTATGACTGTTCTGTATCATAAAGGTAAATAACATTAATTTATTTAATGGGTAAAAAATACGATGGAGCAGGAGATAAATAATCTGGCTTTAGAAGAGAAAACTTATGTTAATATATTAATATCAAATATCATTGAGTTAGATAATTTTCATTAAAATACCAGTAATTTATGGAACTTGGAAAAATAGGCATCAATTTAAATCTATTATTAAACATTATTACCTAATATTTTACAACTCATGCTATTTTAATAAACAACTTAAATTTGAAATAAATCGCTAAACAAATATGACCTTAATATTAGCAAAATCATGCTGGAGGTCTTGAACGTTTGATACTCGTAGGTAGGTAATTTACTAAATCATATCTCAACCCAAAAATTATAATTGCACGGAGATAAAATCAAAATGGGACTCAATGAAATTGTGAAGAAGTAGATATATATTAAATACAGGAAATAGGTGACTGAGTTAAGTCTCCTGACTGCTAACAAAGGTAAGAAATGAAAAATACGTAATACATATCAATTGAAAAGTTTATGTGAATCTCATCAGTTAATTTGTCAGAAGCACATTATAAAGTGATTTGTGCCGGTCCGTACATAATCTTTAAATGTGGATACCTTCACAGGTTTCCACTCATTATTTATTTATTTCTATCATTATCTATATAATTACAGTCACAAAAATCAGTGACTTTTTGAAATACCTAGTTAATAATGTAAGTCAAAAAACTATTTAACTAAAGTCCGATATTAATTTTTATGTAACGAGATACTAATAGTATTTTTAATATTAGATATTTTTGTATACAATCGTAGATTCCTATTACCAGTCGTCAAGCTATGTCAGCCTTTAAGCAGCCTGAAAATCTGACACCAGTGTTGGCCACTTACACACATGAAAAACAAAACCTACTCTAGTTATAACATAACTACTCAACTTAATAAGTTCCTATAAATACGAAAAATACCATGTGAAATATAAATACTAATCATAACGATAATGTTGATATTAGGAGATCGATTGATACAACAATCAATAATTCAATATGTTATCAAAAAAAAGGTGCTAACAGAATGAGCGACGGAGAGGCGGCGTGACTTGCGAGCACCAGCACCTGCGCCGTTGAGGCTACTGTACCAATTGAAAAGTTTTATAACAATAGACGGTCATTAGGCATGAATGAAATAATAGTAGCTCATCAATTACTAAAAATAATTACATAACACTATAATATTTTACAACAAAACCATCCTTTAAAATGTACTTATTTAATTCTTAGATTAATTATTATTAAATAATTAAGCGATATCCAAATAACCGCAATACTCACCAATCCATATCTATCCGGACACATTGCACTTGCCAATGAGAACTAAACTAAAACGGTCAACGTTCACCCCTTTCGAGATCTGGCCCGGTACTACTGATTGTATTGGAATGGATTAGGACCTTTACACAAAAAATAAACTTGGTATTTGGGAACGAAGATGCGTGCACCCACTCCGGCCGCGGAATGACCGATCCCTGGAGACCAGTCGTTTTTTATACACGGTTTCAGAAACATTCCGTCCTTAAAAGCCGGTCTCCGACCCCAACATGAGGTATAATAATAATCTTATTAACTTATCTACACTTCTATCTTTACTTAGAACGTACCGTTATATTAGCCCAATTTTAAAAGGGAGTTTGGTAGACACAGGCCACTTAAGATAATTTCACACTTTTTTCTCAGGCAGCTTAAGTATTTTGACATGGGTTTTTTGGGAGGTGTATCGGTCGAAACGATCGGCTGTGGCACGGTCCGAAGCTTCGATAATAGCAGGGGAAGGATGCGGCTGACACTCGTGTCGAATCGCCGGGACATATCCATTACCGCCGGCACAACAGCGGCGCTCTACTGACCGCCGCCGCTCGCCGGCTCTGCCTCCAAAACCCATGACTTGCTATTGTGTACCTCACGGTGCGTGAAACCAAGATAGGCGCACGGTCAACACCATTACAATGTAGTCAAATAAACACCAATGACTTACCAGAATCAATTACCCGGTAGCGGCCTGAAAATAGAAATAGATTAAAGTTCTTATCGCCTTTCCTCTACGCCAGATTTGTGGTTAATTGTTAGATAAGGATAAATAATAAAAATAAATAATAAATAAAATATTTATTTTATTTCCTCCACAATTTATCTTAAAACTGAGTATAAAACTAATACAAGCATAAATAGGTAAAAAAGTCATACATTAAAAGGTAAGGAAGTGTGTTAAAAGTGGAGAGCTGGTGCCCGTGCTAGGTTTCCGAAGAACCTGTATTACAGGTCACCAGGACTCGTCATTAATAAATATAGGTAAGGCTTATACATAATTTAGGTATATATAATTAATATAACAATGACACATTATTTATAGCGATCTTATGTTTAAAATATAATAAGACCTACATATTTTAAATTAAAAACATTAATATACATGAAAAATTTACAATCTATATATGTATATCTTATAATATATTTGTATACATAACTTACTTAATTAATTAAATAAATTTTTTTTAGTTTGGCCATAGCTTTAAGTTAATATACGATTTTTAATAAGTTTTCGGTCTCGTTATACGTTAGCTTTTGCAACCACTCAGTGATAGATTTTTTGCACTTATATTTATTTAATGGGTAAACAAAAATATTATGATTGATTTCCTTATAAAGGTAAGGACCAAGAAAATAGAAAAATCTCTTTATAAATTCGGAGTTAAATGGGGGTAAAGAAAAGTTAAGTCTATTATTTCTACTTAGGAGTTGAGGAAGGAAAGAAAGTTGAGCATGCTGCTGCATCATAGCTGCGAGTATGAAAAGCTGTCGTACCGTTAGCACTTGGCAATGTTTGTATAGATCTGTTGTAGGATACCTGTACGGCTTAAAGGTACATACCTTTAAAATAGCTCTTTGAGCCCTTTCTAGGACAATAAGATGAGATTTAGAAGCGCCACCCCAGGCCGTGATGCAATATACGATGATAGATTGGCATAGGGCTATGTAAGTCATGTGTAGGATAGAAGTATCAGCTATGTAGCGTAGCTTTTTGAAAATGTAAAGCAGTTTTCTTACTCGGCCAGAGAGTTGCTTGATATGTGCTGCAAAGGTAAGATTCGAGTCTATTATTACTCCTAGATATCTATTAATATTTGTCATCTCTAATGAAATACAGTCACAAAATCCTTCAGAGCAATTTCGTGAAGAGTAGGTATGCGCATACAGTTTGAAGTGATCGGGGTCAGGGCGATTGACATTACGGATACTGAAAGCCATGTATTTGGTCTTGTTAACATTTAGTGTCAAGAAGTTTTCATTTAACCATCCTTTCACCCTGTCAAAACCTAATTGGGCCGACTTATAGGTTTCCGTCCAGTTGTTTCCTGTAAATATTAATGCAGTATCATCTGCGAAGGACACTATTTTACAATTTTTAAGGACCAGGTTACATAAATCGTTAACATAGACCAGGAACAGATTTGGTCCCAAAATACTTCCTTGGGGTACTCCAAATTCGACATTATGGTCTGTACTTACATAAGAACCAATCTTTACACGTTGTTTACGGTTTGTGAGATAATCAGAAAATAATTTTAGCTGTATCCCTCTTATACCAACTTTTTCTAATTTTGAGACCAGCAGGGAAATTGACACTGTGTCAAAGGCTTTACTGAGGTCAAGATATATCACTAGACACTTGGTGTTGGAGTCAAGAGCTGTAACCGTTTTTTCAACAAGCGCATTTACAGCTTGCGAAGTTGATCTACCTGAACGGAAACCAAATTGATTTTCAGAAAGCAGGGAATTATTTTCAAGGTATTTGATAAAGCTTTTGGCAATAATACGTTCAAGAATTTTGGATAACGCTGGTAGTATGGATATTGGGCGGTAATTGTCAACATGATCGCTGTCGCCAGCTTTATGTATTGGATGCACTACAGCAATTTTAAATACGCTCGGAAAGATACCTTTAGACAGGCATAGATTACAGATATGGGTGATAGCAGGGGATAAAAACTTTTTATGAATTTTTAGAATCCTTGCAGATATATTATCCCACCCTGGAGCAGCATCAGCCTTTAGAGAGTCAATAATGAAACAGATTTCTTGCTCATCGGTGGTATTTAAAACAAAGGACTCTAGTTTGGACGAAATATTAGGCTGTGAAGATGCAGAAATTGTTGTATTCTGTTTAATTTGGTCGGCTAGTGTTTTACCTATGTTGGAAAAATAATCATTAACGTAATTTACAGATTCTAATGGCGTTGCTTTAATAGAAAGAAGAGAATCCGACTTGTTTCGTTGCTTGTTCATATCTGTTACTTTTCGTATCGCCTCCCATAGATTCTTTGAGTTTAGACCAGCCTTTTTCAGTTCCTCTTTGTCATACAATCGCTTTAGTTTTTTAATTAGGTGACACAAATAATTTCTGTAACGCGTATAAGTTTTGTTGAGTATTTCATTGTCAGGGTTTGATTTTAGGCGTTTACGCATATTGTCCCTATTTCGCATGCACCTTAACAGTCCGGGAGTTATCCATGGTGTTTACGAGAAGAAATAGATTTCATCTTGGAGCTCATTTGAATACATTTATTTAAGGTATTTATTACGTATGTTGCTGCAAAATCAGGGTCACTAGAGTTGAAAACAGGAGAAAAATTTATTTTTACAATTTCTGAAGCAAGTATGGAATAGTTAATTTGAGAAACGATCTGTTTTCGATTTCTAATGTTAGTTTCCGTTGACAAGGCAAGTATAACTGGGTCATGATCAGTTATGACAGTATCAATGACTAAGCACTTAGCAGGAAGTTTAGTTTTTACCATGATGTGATCTAGGCATGTATTGATACGGGTTGGAAGATTATGAGCAGGAAGCAGTTCATGGTATGCTAGAAGATTTAAATAGTCAGGACTTCGATCATCGTCATTGTCGTTAACAATGTCTATGTTTAAGTCGCCAACGAGAATTATATTTCTAAAGGATCGTAAATTAATGAGGATTGTGTCAAGAGAACTTAAGAAGTTGGCAATATTTTTATACGATGGCGAACGATAAATAGCTACAACTGCAGTATGCTGACCTATTTTTAAAACCACACTATTAGCATCGAATAGATGATGTGATATGGGTACTACATTCGAAAGAGAGTGATTTGCATAAACCAGGATGGTTTATTTTAATCAAACATTGCTGAAGACTACTGCAGATCTCATGGTACCTACCAAAACTACTCAAAAAGATATATCTATTAAAAAAGGATGAAACGCTAGAAAAAATTGTAAGTGTGCTTCTCCCACGACAGAAATAGTAGAACAATCAAGGAAAGGAGTGTACTTAACCCCTAGACAACGAGCTGTCAGCGTTTCTCAAAGAGTCACTGCGCTTATTAATTCTCCTGTGCCATGGACGGACAGGCCGCGCTCATAAATGGCATTTCTGAATATTACAAAAGAACGTTCAGAAAAGTTGCGTGCATTAAAAATTTATAAATTTCGTCATCCTAACAAAGATAAAAAAATCCGTCTGGCTGAGCGCAAATTTGTATGGGAAGATTTTTTTTTCAAAATTTTTCAATTGTTATCAAAAAAAAGTCACTTGTATAATTAGAGAATTCAAATACGTAATATTTTTTCAAAAGTTCGTATAATATCTACTGGAAATATGGGCTTCAGCATAAACTTATAAGTATCTATTATAATTTTTTATTGAAGGTAAGACCCAATAAATAAATAATACGTTGTACAAAGCGAGTACAGTGTAAGTAATAAATAAATAAATAGGGACTAATTACATTGTTTGAGCTAGCCCCAAAGTAAGTTCGAGACATGTGTTATGGGATACTAACTCAACGATACAATATTTTATAACAAAAACATATATAGATAAACAGCCAAGACCCAGGACAATTTGAAAAAGGCCATTTTCCAACTAGCCCTGACCGGTGATCGAACCCGGAACCTCTGGGTGGGGCGGACTAGCATGGTGACCACTACGCCTCGGAGGTCGTCAGAAAAATATTATAACTAAAATCAGGTACTTGCGAACAAGTAAACAAACATAAATTGCGTAATAAAAAATATTAAGTAGTCAAAAAAGCGAAGCCGAGCTGACCAGTCCCTCCCGGCAGCACCCGTTCACGAGTTGACGCACGGATCAGCCATCGTTAAACTCAACCATATTAGAGGGAATCCAACGACCCGACCAGCGACGCCTCATTTCAGCTTATAAGCGCTGGAAGTCGCGTCGCCACATCTTACATACTAGTTAGTTTGTCCTCCGTACCAGTATGTTAACAGCCGAACAATTGATTCGTGGACCCCAGAACAGCGCAGTGTGTTCCAAAGAATTGCCTAATTCAATAGGTAGATCAAATGCACCACTGAGATCCAGAAGGGTCCGTCTAGGTGTATCGCGCTTTTTATAATAATCTAGTGTATATTTTAAACATAGCTACTTACAATAGCCGAATCTGTTGACTCACCGGGTCGGGAACCAACCTGTGCTTCATCAATAGGTATCTATTTTTTTCAGTAATTCGGGCTGCAACAAACGCTGTACAATCTTTCCCAATACATTCCTTAGAAAGATAGGTCTATAGTTAGTTGGGGTTCCCTACGCCATTCAGAAACCTTATTTATGGAATTATGTTTCCCGGATGATGTTCAACAGATAGCTTCATTGTACGAATATTTATTTTGACGAGTACTCATATCTATAATTCCCATTTTACAGATGGTTCGTTTTACCGAAACACTATTCAGCAAATTAACAGTAAGCAGTCGATTATTTCATTATTTTACAACCCGGCCGTTTTCGCACGGGTGAAAACATCTATACTAATATACTAATAATATTATAAAGCTGAACAGTTTGTTTGTTTGAACGTGCTAATCTCAGGAAGTATTGGACTGCTTTAAAAATTTTTTCACCGTTGGGTTATTGTATGTTTATGTATGTATGTACCACGGGCAAAGCCGGGACGGACTGCTAGTTATAGATAAACCTTTGTTAAGAAATATCCTTTCATACAGTATATACTAATAACCCAAGAAATTGAATTTTAAAAATTTTGACGCAGTTTCGTGCTTTCGCGATTAGACGGAGTTAAAAACCTAACAGACAGGGAATGGCAGAAGCTGAGAGCGATTTATTCTTCGTAAGGCTACATTAGTCCTTTGAAAACCCCTTACAATTGCAATCTAAATGCTTTTCAACTTTTACTTACTTTTGCTTCATACCTACTTCTCAACAGGCGCTAATTGTATTTGCTTATTGCTAGTAAGAAACAAGAAAATAAAAATGAAGGTAGATTTAGAAATATTACTTAGTGTGTCAGTTTTGTTTAGTTATGGCTGGATCAGTTTTGTAATACGCAGTGTTCACTCTAATTCACTGAATTTTGGTTGGTAAAATTCTTCATAACCATGTCTGATTATGTAGAAACTGCATTATCGAAGCGAGGAAAAGTGGTTTTAGTGATTGCTGGATACGAGATGTGTTTAAATAAAACTGTTGGGACAAAAAAAATACTGGTGTTGTGCTTTAGCAAAAGAAAAACAATGCAGGAGTACGGTTACGACACATTTTCACGCCGATATTGATAAACATTCTATTATTAAGTTAATGAGTGAACATTCTCATTCACCTAATGCTGCACTATTGGATGAATTAAGACTGCGAACCAATTTAAAACGAGATGCTGCCTCATGCAGCAATTCTTCGCCCGCTCAGCTTATTCAAAAGAACCTAGCGTTGGTGCCGAGTACAAGTGCTTGTGCGATGCCTAATAGACAAGCTTTACGACAGGTAATACGGCGAGCAAGGATAAAAACTTTACCGGTCGAACCGAAAACTTTAGACGAAATTGAAGTACCAAATTTACTAAAAACTGTAGAAGGAGAAAGGTTTCTTGCAAAAGATGTTACATATGGGGACAAAAAGAGACTCTTGATATTTTGCACCAAGGCTTCTATTTTGTGGATAATGGATGGGACATTTCGTACGTGGCCAGCCTTGTTTACACAAATATATTCAATACATGCCCTTGTAGGGCAAAATGAAGAAAGCAAAAAAATTTTACCTCTGGTGTATTGTTTTTTAGGGGATAAATCTGAAGAGACATAAGACTTATATGACGTTCTTCAAGGCACTCAAGGAATGCCATGGAGTTTGAGTACACTTTAAGCCCACAGCACATTCTAACAGACTATGAAATAGCCATGATTAACACTATCAAAATTGAATTTCCTGACACTAGTCACAAGGGCTGTCTTTTCCATTTGGGTCAAAATGTATGGCGTAAAGTACAAAAGAGTGGTCTACAGACTCGATATGCCAGTGACAGCGAATTCGCCCTGAATATTCGTCACATACTCGCTTTAGCATATTTACCTAACAACGAGATACCCGACGCTTTCAAGACTATAAAGGAAGAAGTTTTACCAAAGGAAGCTGACGTTGTTACGGAGTGGTTTGAGACTTATTATGTTCTGGGCAAAATCAAATCTCAAATTTCAGGTTCAACAACACTAAAAGTATCAAGATCGGATCCAATGTTTCCCCCGCAATTGTGGTCGATTCACACAATTAATGAGTTGAACTTGCCTAGAACACAAAATAACGTTGAAGGATGGCACTGACGATGGAATTATTTACTCAACAATAATCGTTTTGGTGTTTATTCTACGATTAAGTACATGCAAAAGGAGCAGATCACAACAAATCATATTATTGAACGATCGAATGCCAGCATCCCAGGTACTCCACCGAAGAAAAAAGGAAAGAGAGCATATAATGCAATTAATAAGATTTGTGACACTAAGGATCAGATGGACAGTTGGAAAAGTTTTTTTTTTTTTGGCATTTTCGAAATTAAGATGATACATATATAAAAATTCAGTATTTACTTTTCTAATTGTTATTTTGTTAGGGACTAGAACATTAATTTTGTTTCTTTGAAAATTATACAATCATCATCACGATCAGACCTACCGTCATAAAATTTCATGTATTTCTGTTCTGTTCTTAATTAATAAATCTGATTATTGAAATAATAAAATAGACTTATTGTTTTATTTAACGAACGCACATGTCACATTACTGTCTCCGTGGTCTAGTGGTCAAGGCGTGCGCCTTCTAATACAGGTCATGGGTTTGATTCTCACTGGGAAGCTTACTTTGCGAAAGTTATTTCCAGGCTGGTTCAGGTATTTCAGGCTTGAATCACCTGATTACATGAAACGAAAGATGATTTCGTGCTTCGGGGGGCACTCCTGAGTGCCATCTAGCGTTCGATTAAAACCTATCTTGGGATTGGTTCTTGTCAACCCTTTGGGTTGCGATATGTAGAGCGGTACTAGTAACCTCATAAAATTACCTAGGTAAGGAAGCGAACCCCGGGCTCTAAAGCTTCCCGCTGAGAATGCAACCGGGAATACGCTCAGATGATGATGATTCATCGTCAGCCACTAGTCTGGCAAATGATAACATAAATAATATTTCTGATTAGCGTACATTGCCAAATGATGCTTTTATATTAATATTTTTTCGGTAAAACGAACAATCGGGTTATTAAAAATCAGGAAAACAAATATTCACTAAATTAAACTATCGGTTGCACATCATCCGGGAAACATAATTTCATAAATAAGGTTTCTTAATGGCGTAGGGGACCCGTAAGTACTTGTATTAATTTAAAATAAATATAAATATTGTTTTTAAATATTATATCGTTGATTTTATATTATGTAGGTAAAGGTACCGATAAAAATACCATGCGACTCAGAGCTTATACTTATCAAAGGAGAAAATAATATTTTATCACACGTGTAAGTTATATTATATGCCTACCTTTAAAAAATCAACCAATTTTCTTAGATGTTTGTATCTTTATTCCGTGGTTTCCAACTTTATGATTTAAACTCGGTCTATAGGTATAGAAAATAAGTTACCTACTTATCTGCTCATTATTCTAAGCAACTTTTTGCTACTTTGTTTATTTCAAGTAGGTTGGTATTATATTTTTATAGGGGTATCGCCATCGCCATACCTGCAGTGCCTATACCTATCTACTCGTACCTAAGTACTTTCAGCTGCCCAAAAAACGTACCTTCTTTTCTAACATACGTACATGAAAATTTAGCGCATAAAATTAAATCTAAATCAGTAGGCACAATAAATACTTTTTGTGCCTGGTAATCAGAAATATTCTGATTTGAAAACCTACAGGTGTTGCGAGGCGAGCGTCCTCTATGATCTTGCCTAATCAGATCAAATATCAAAAGAATGAAATGATGCAATGTGTATAATAACAATTAATACAAATATAAATTTTAAAAAGAATGATTTTTTATTGACTATTATAAAAGTTGTCTATTCGTCATCGAAGTTGAACCTCCGCTTTCCATCGAATCGGAAACCGTATGCCGCAGAGTTTTTCACGTCCACTAGCGCCGGGTTGCGGTGTTTATAGAAACTACCATGCCCATGTGCAGGTCGCGACGATCCGTTCGGTATGCCATGTGCTTCCCGCGGATAGAACGCTTCGAACTGGCCGCCAGTCGGCAGCACAGTCTTCAACCCGTCGTCTTCCGGATCATAAGGCAGCAACAGAGATGGCGCCACTAACGCAAGTAGATATATAGCGCGGAACACAGTTTCCATCTGAAACACAATAAAGCTTGCACAACATTTGGCCGCTATAATAGTAAAAGAACAATAAGAATGTAAATCGTACGTACTATGATGGACGCCGACGCGAATTCTTGGCAGCCTGCAAGACTCCAATGGGCTGCTTACGTAAAGAAATGTAGGTACCAGTCGGAGCGCAATAAATAAACAAGTGGGACTGGTAGTACAGAGTCCGGTTATTGGCGCCTCCGGTCACGTCACCTTGACGCGTTGGACAGCTGATGCTAAAATCCGACAAATCTAAAGGTAGTGTCGCGCGTGGTTCCGCAATACAATAACTTTCCCTTTACGTATCGGTTACACTGAGCACACGACATGAATGACACGCCCGAGTTCGCGGTGGCGATAGCGCACACGTTAGCCAACTTATGTTAATACTCTACTAATATAATTTTAGTTAGGTTTACGTAACGAATTTTTTTTTTGGTAAGTTTTGCCGTTCTGACTTTTCTATGTGCTAAGAAAAGCTTTACGAAGATTTTGATCCGCTGCGTTTTTTTTTACAGTGCCTAATCTACGAATTTTGTAGGGCCGACATTTTTTTTAAATAAAGTTATCATAATTACTCTGTATTTTTGATGTATGATATAAATTAGCTGTAAAATTGCGCATTGGGAAGAAATATTCTGAAGCAGTAGATAGGTCGGGAAGATACTTAAAATTTCAAGAAAGTATGAAACTAATCAGTATTATTCCACAATCATCTTTAATGAAAATAAATCCCTTCAAAAACTTATGTTTAAATAGATACAGGACATTCAGAACGGTCTAATTGTATTTTGATTTTGAGATACAGTAATTCCTTAGTGTAGTTATAACTAGGTACAATTTTAGGCAATTCACAATTATTGCCAAACAAAATAATATATTACATAATAAACTCGATAATAATTTATATACAAAGTAAATAAAAACATGGTCGCGTCAAAAAAGACTTCAAAGCTATCTCGCGCTCTAGTAGTCCAAGTCCGAGACATCTGGTCCAAATTTTTTTATTTTAATAAATATATAAGATCTTATTAAATATACAGAAACTAATTTAAGGATGAATTCAGTTCATGATACTGAACAACTTTCCCAAGAAACACATATCGGAATAAGAAAAGTCATTTTTGGCTTCCCATACAAGTTAACCGATCTGCTGATCCAAGTTTGTATGGAAAGCCAAAAATGTTTTTCACATTTCGACATATGTTCTTTGAAATAAGTTGTTCACTATCACGAACTGAATTCACCCTAAAATAGTTTCAGTAGATTTTGTAAGAACTTATATAAATATATACGGACAAGACAAAATCACACAGATTGAGCTAACCCCAAATTAAGTTCCGAAACTTGTGTTATGGGATACTTACTCAATGATACTATATACATTTAAAAGATAAACATACAAGACCCAGGTCAATCTGAAACAAATCATTTTCCATCTTGACCTGACCGGGGACCGAACCCGGGACCTCCGGTGTGACTGCCTAGCATGATGACCACTAGGCGACAGAGGTCGTCATTTACTTAATTAGTTTAGAAAGTAAGCGGGGTACAATTCTGATTGATTATTTATGTACACGCCTACTACTACCTGTTTTCTTCTCTTTTCCTCTCCTGGGTCTGCTGGAAGAGATTTCTTATCAAATAAGCAGTACTTATGTACTCAATGTTCTTACTTTTTTTGTTTCTGTTTGTAATTTGTGTACATGAATTTTGTAAATAAATAAATAAATTGATAATCATAGTAATGGAAATGTTTCTGAGAATGTTCCGTGTTTTCTGGTGTCATGGCACGCATGACTTTAGCATGGGATTAGGTGCTTCATGTACTTAAGTAAGCACTGCTGGCAAAGATTGTGGACAGACTACTAAATCACAAGATCTACCAGAACATTAAGCCTGGTTTACATATTGCCAAGTGACAAGTGGCAATTGCGTGTGAACAGGCACTGTCAAGTGTGACTAGTGACAAATGAAGAGCAGTAATGCATATCCATTTGTAAGCGTGTGTGAATATTTACTTGTTACTTGTCACTTCTTAGTGTTTACTTGCCGCTTGTTAGTCGCACTTGTCAATATGTAAACCAGGCTTTAAGTAAGCAGACTTAAGGTCCTCTGGTTAAAGGTTACCGATAAGTGTAACACTGTGTGACCTTCACACCCTTAAGGCCAAGATCTCACTTCAGTCACTCGTTCATTTGAAATAAATTATTTAAACAATTTAACCAACACTTAAGGAAATTTATTGTTGTCACCTTATTTATGATTAATAAATAATTTATTTCAAATGTGAGAATTTTTACTAGATTCTTTGCCTTAATGTTTGTATTAAAATAAAGTCTACAATCTTGGTATGGCCCACATAATATAAAGCATTAAATGCCGTATAATATATACACCTAAACAATAACAATGATGTTTTGAAACTGTTAAGAAGCTCAAATCCTCAAGTGAAGACATCGTCCTAGTAAACATTAATTTATTCAAAGGCTTTACCTCCAACATTAATGACATATTAAAATACCAGATTATAATTTGAAACATAGGCAATTTGAAACACAAATATTTTTATTTAGTTCATAAAACAGGATCGATCAAGGACTAGTAACAAAAAGTTCTAACTACAGAGCTGATTGTACATCTTATCGAAAATATAAGGAATATTTAAAATTAGCATTAGCTATACTATTTATCATCACCTGGATGATTCTCAGATGTAAAACTTACAACTTAATAAACATTATTGACCGAGAAAGCGAAGCAATTTTGAGATTGGCGCAAAAGGTGTTTTTGACCGACTATCTGTCTGTCCGACTGTTCTCGGCTAAGGGTCGCATTTCTCAAACGATTCTTGTATATTTCACTTTTTATTTTTAGAATATGAAATTTAAACAGCCCATTATAACTTTAAAGATATATAAACCTACAATACCACTCACTGACTCACTCACTGATTGACATAGTTGTTTGGTTTGTTCCCGGGGACCGGGTGACAGGTGTCATGAACGTATAGATACCTTATACCATCGTATAGAGGGTGCTCCAGTGAGTACCAGAAAAATCTGACATTTCAAGATCTGCGGAAACCTCGTGTGGAAGGTGTACGGCCTGCAAAAACGGTTGGGGTTAGGGGCGTAATTTTTTTTCCAAAATGTAGGAGATAGTGAGCAATTTGACGACTGTCATTTGTTTTTTTTTTCAAAATCCAAGATGGCTGCCATGCATGGAATATTTCCTCCATACAAATTTCATACAAAAGTACCACCTAAGTAACTAGGCGCAGCCTGAGGCCGAAGGCCGAAGGCGCAGCCCCTGGCGAGGCCGCAGGCCGAGCTGCGTGGCGAGGCCGAAGGTCGGGCCCCCCCCCCCTTCCTCCCTCACCCCTCCATCACCCCAAGTAAGTTTAGCGAGGCCGCAGGCCGAGTGACGCGAGCCCGAACGGCGAGCTGCGTCTGCCCAAGCGCTGCGATGTTTTTTTTTGTAATTTTTGGAAATCCAAGATGGCCCCGTAAGTCAACTGCTTCCGATTTGGCTGAAAATCGATATCTATATATATGTTGAGCCGAAAAATCAAATTGTCATATTTTTTTTGGAATCTAAGATGTCGTCTGGATTTTAGAATTTTAAACTATATTTCTGCGTAGGAGTTTGAAATTTTGTGTGCTGGGGTAAAGCACCCCGCGGAACTCGAAACTGCAATCAGATTTTGGATCCAAGATGGGCGCCCACACATTTTTTCAATCAACTGACTCCAGTTTTACCAATTTTATAAACTGGAATCATATCTTAGCCTACCTCAACAGCTGCACGAAAAACCGCGGGCTGCTTGCAGCCCGCGCAACGCCCGAAAAGCTAGTTATAACTTTAAAGATAGAAATGACACACTAAACTTAACTATCGAACGCTTGAATTGTTACCGAAGGCACGTTATTCTCAGATTCCTATTTCGCTCTATCGAGTATTGCTTCTGGCACTAATACGGTGCAGACGTCTAGCCATTTCATTCTATAATGTAATGAAACCAACGCAGATTTTATAACGGCTACGTCATATGTCATAGCGTAGGTCCTCAAGCTTACGCGTTGTACACTGATATGACTTCAGATGTAAAACTTATTAATTCAATTCGTTCAAATTATGTATTCGACTGACTCACAAGTCACATCAAGTGTTACAATTGTTAGGTTTAAAACAACTAGACGTTCACGCCATGTGAGCCATTCCATTGCCATTCTTGCGTGGCTCTTTTCTGGGACTACACACCGTCGAGGATCAGATACTATTTCCTCGTTATAAAATGAACTATATTGTATTCTCACTGTTTATGGTGCTATTCACTTAAAATTTCCTTTAAACTGAATATAGCTGGGGAGACAAAGAGGGGATTTTTGGATTTACTCGAGCGTCAGATTAACATAAGAGGGGTACCTTGCACCCTGTTAAGTACCTCCACCAGGTATAGGCTATTGATCTGAGACGTGCGTCTAGGGAAGCCCATTAGAATAGTCAAAAAAAACCTATGGTCAGAAATATTCGAGCGCGACAGATTAAGATAAGGTGGGTTAATTACATGCTGAAAAGTATGCATTTCAATAATCTGACGATTTGAGCGTGACTTAAGGGAGAGGGTGGGTCACAAACTTGCAAAAAAAAACATCACTTTGACAAACCCGAATGTCGGATGTTTTTTTTTTAGTTTGAAGGAAATATTGTAAGAATAACGAAAAAATATAATATGACGATTTTAACAAGCCGAAGTAGCAAAAACCATAAATGCAGATTAGTGCGTGCAGTTGGAGTGAAGCATGTATTCCCTACTGCGCACCTCTCTTTTCAAAATGAAGGAGCTGGTTATAACCAATTTGACGTCAGACATTTAAAATATTTAACTTTTTATTAATTCAAGATGGCCGCCATACAAGGGCAAGTTAAAACCGTCAGATTAGAAAATCCCTCCAAATAATCGTTAGATTTGGGCTTGCTCGATCAGAACACCAAACTGAATATAATAAATAATCTGACGCGCTCAAGTATTTCCATATAGCGTTTTATTTCTTTTGCATTTTCAAAAAGCCACTACGTGCTTGTTTCACTTCCGAATCATCAGTTATTTGAAGGGGAGCTTCTTTCAGGCTCAATTAACATCCCCTCTAAAAATCTGACGCGCTGGATTTTTTTTCCTTTCCTATTTCCAACCCTTCCGTATGGCCACCTCCACCATGCAAGTCAGCAGCTTAACATGCCTTCGTTATCAGAGACACGTGGGAGCATTTAAGTTATCAATATTTGACGCGCTTTATCCTTTTAACGATTTTTTTATCTATTTTGAAAACATGTAGACGTTACGCCTACCAGTGAAAGGGTACACATTACAAAACCTTTTTTAGGGTTCCGTAGTAAACAAGGAACCCTTATAGATTCGCCATGTCTGTCTGTCTGTCCGTCCGCGGTTTTACTCAGCGACTATATGTACTAGAAATCTGTGATTTGGCATGGATATGTATATTAATTATGAGGAAAAAGTGGTAAAATAAAATACTGAAAATAAATTTCTTTTAGGGTAGCTTCCATACAAGTGAAAACACAATTTTTTTTCTCGATTAACCAAACATGTGGGGTATCGTTGAATAGGTCTTTCAAAAATATTATGAGCTTTTAAATATGTACCGTTTTTCAATTTAGCGATCCGTTTTTGAAATATTTGGTTTTGAAATGAACATTTTTGTTAGAGTCAAGTGTCCCCCCATCTATCTGCTAAACGGATATATATGGACACGTGAAAAAAATCACAGCTATAGCTATATATAACGAACTTTAAAGGAAAACTATCAGAGCTAAGTAGGGTTTATAAATTAAAAAGTTATAGGCGATCAACTTATAAAATGTATTCGGAAAAATAAAATTTCGTACAAATTCAATAGAAAATTCGTTTTTAGGCGTTTTCACTGGCATAAACCCAAAGTTGGCTTTCGTTACTACGGAACCCTACACTGCGCGTGGCCCGACACGCACTTGGCCAATTATTTCTGATTACTATCTAATCTTAAAAATCTTATTAGGCCCCCAAGGCACGGAGAAAATCCAAATTTAGCCTCGTTGGCTTCCCAGCTTGTTGATAAACGTATACATACATATATACTGGAGTTGATTACCAATTTGTACGATTTTAATCAGATATGTAATAAGTGTAAAATTACCGAAACTATTAGAGAACAGGCGATTTATTAAAATTACTGAATACTGTTTCTCTTGTTAATAAATATTTTTATCAAATTTAAGATCTATTTAATTAAAACACGATGTATGTAAGTGAATCACTAACGAAAAGCCCTTAAATAGTAGATGTTTCGAAGATGTAAATGTTTAGAAGCAAAAATATTCTATACAATTATTTCTGTTTAAATACTTCTGTGACTTAAAGTACAATTTTAAAATTAGGCACGGGTGACTGACTATATTAATTCTCTAACCGAAACACTAAAAAAGATCAATACCTCTGCTCTCAATATTTATTTCATATTATTATTTCTTGTGGGAACTATAAATATTGAAGTACCTTTACTCAAAAAGAAAACAATTATTACTTAATCAACTATTTAAACACATTTTCGCGACAACATGTGGATGTAAATTGATATCTCGGTGCATATATTTCTATGTCAGTAACTAAACCTTCTATCAGATTACCAAGCAGCATAATCTAACAGTATTTTCAAAAAGATTTTTAAAGATTACAATAAAAGAACATTTTTCAGTTAAATTCGGAGGAACTTATTATAAATTTTCTGAAATGCCATTGATTTTAATGTTTATAAAAATAACGCATTTCGTAGTTAAAGCCACAGAAACTTCTAAAGTTAGGCCTGTATTAACAAAGTTCTGGAAAGTTCTTGACATGATTACGAGATTACGAGGGTCGATAGCGATGGATAAACGTTGTAGCCAGTTTCATGCTGCCGGGGTTTATAAAAGATAAAACAGACAATACCACTACCCTACTTAATTGTTCTAAGAAAAATCACATTCATTTCATGTGACGGAATAATCAATATGCCAATATAATAGCTACAATGCTGCCAAAACATAATTTCTAATTTTGTGTCAAAACAAACGGAATGCAAATCCAAGTGACTTATGTCAAGACTAGTTTCACCTAGCAGCTGATGTATTAAAAAACTAAGAATGACCAACTCTCTGACAGTAAAAACAATTGTAGTTTAAAAATTGCTAAACAGATGGTGGTGATAGTAAACCATTATAAAAAAAGCTAATTCTATGTGGTAAACATCCATCAGACATGCATGCTAAAAGTTGTCATACAAGAAAAGATTTTTACCTAAGTATTCTTTTTTTTGTATTTCGATTTGATAATCATAAATAATATTTTCGTACCACTTGCTCAAAAAAGTCACATTCTATGGCACAAAAAGCGAACATAACAATAGTCATTTTTAATCTGTTAAAACAGGGAAAGTAAAATGTGCTGAATTTTATTCAGCCTCTAGACCAAGAATGAAAACAGGGAAAGAAAATTGTATTGAATTTCATTCATCCTCTAGAGGGAGAAATTGGTTTAAGTTTGGGATAAGTACTTACCGAAATTTATACTGAACTCAAAATCATTTCTAAATTGATAAGCGTAAAAAAAATTACGATTTTGAATCGACAACATGTATCCACAAAATCCATAAAACCACTTAAATTTCATAAAATAAAAAACTACATCAAGTCATGTCATTGTTTGTTTACACCAGCTGTTTAGTTTTCCAAAAACAAAAAACAAAGGGTCATTTGCGTCTTACACATACAGCCAAGTTTTCTGCGTACCTATATTTATTTACAACGTAAAACATTTTGTAATTTAAAAAAAAAAAATTTAGATTAAAATTAATTAAAGTATTATATATCCGTTAATAAATGCTTATCTCTCTGTTATTATTGTTTTTATTTTTTCGCAATGGTGGCAAGTAGAGTATTTTCCTCGGTGATAAAGCTATCCTTAGTCTTGGGTGAACTTAAATCCGTCGCTACACTCAGGACTCGTCCTAAATCCCTCGCTTCGCTCGTGATTTAAGTATTTAACACCCTCGCTCCGCTCGGGAGTAAACCTCGAGTCCTTCGTTGCGCTCACGATTTAAGTCGTCACCCGTGACAGAAGACACTCTTTATCCCCTTGGTTAATAATCTTCTATTATACCATTCCCCCTCTAAAAAGTTTATTTTATTCACCGAAAACAGTGAATAAAATGCACGTTTACTCACTATTGTGGTAATTTATTTATTCATTAAAACAGTGAATAAAATGCACTTTTACTCACTATTTTAATGTTTGAATTTAGAACAATTTACTCTTAATTTAAGTATTTGTTCCAATTTTAATGTCCATTTTAATTAATTTCATTTTTTTCTTAATAAATGTCTATTTGTGCTTAAATTTATCTTTTTAACCGACTTCCAAAAGGGGAGGTTATCAATTCGTCGGAATACATGTTTTATATATGTTGATCGATATATTCGAAGACGTTTGTACCAATTTAGAATATTCTTTTTTTTTTAACGGGAATACCTGTCAGGTGGTCCCATATTTTTTTTATTAAAACCGGTTGTGTAGTTTGATCGTGAAGTCGGTTTTTAGTTTTGAAAAATTATTCTCGTAGTCATGGTATCAAGTATAGTATGCAATTTTTGAATAAAGCGGATTTACATCGAGGGCCATGAATCACTTGCATTGCTCAGGATTCTAACACTTGAATCACTCGCTACGCTCGTGATATGAATCACTCCCTACGGTCGTGATTCAGTCGTTAGAATCCTTCACCTGCTCGTGATTTATCTATGGCCCTCGAAGTAAATCCGTCCTTTATTCACTAATTGCATAATATACTAATGCACATCTGCCACTTTACTTTTTGTCACCATCATATGCTACCAAAATACTGTTATTGACACAAACTGGAGTTTGTTAATGAATAGTAGTGGACACTACTAATATGAGATAATGATTTTACATTAAATGGTGGAAAAAAATACACATTCATATAAGTAAACAAACATCAAACTCTAGAATATATACGAGATGCTAATATTTCACCTATAATTATTTATACATATAATCCATCAATTGGTGAAACTAGCCTTACTTAATTAAATTTTATCATTTAATTCATTACGCTCTAGCAGAGGTATAATTTGTAAAATATGTGCGCAAAGCGATCACAATCACTTTAATATTCTATTAGTAAAATATGTTCATTCTAGGTAACAATACGACAATGTAAAAATATATAATTATCATTTAATGACTACGATTCACACGAAATATCATGATTAAAGATTCATTTGTGATTAAACGTCTACTAACATCGAGCAACTACCGGCAGATCGGCAATGATAAATAAATTAGGCGATATAAGTAAAATTGCTTTAAAACTAAATTAAAAATTATATCGTTGTTGCAATTTAAATGCCAAAATGTGTAACTGTCGCGGTGTATAAAAATAAAGTTGTAAATCTATCGTAACTCTAATTTTATTGGAGACATATATAATTATGGGTACAACGCCCTTGAACGCAAATTCCAAAAGCAATAGTACTACGAGTGAAATCAAAGAACTGATTCTATATTTAGACTGAGAGGTGAAAGGATTTTTCATAACGATTATGGATACGGTTACATTTACTTCAATTGGTTGTAGAGTAGTCTCCTAATGTGTATGATGTCTGCCTGCTCTCAGTGGTTGCAACTTCGAGTTATAGCGCTTACAAGAGGCTTCATTGTTGTTAAAAAAAAAAACGATCAGAGAAATGGTCAGTTTAGTTAATACTCAAAGTATGGTCTGGCGGCTCTCAGCGGTTGTATTTCAGAGCTTTGCTATACCACTGAGACCACTGAGAGTCGGCAGACCAACTCGTTTCACCTGTGGAGACCCCATACTCGAAGTATGGTACTGAAACTGATCATTTCTGTCAGTTTTTGTTTTTTAGATCAATGCAGTGACTTGCACGCATCATAGCTCTGAAATGCAACCACTGAGAGCCGGCAGACCTACTTGTTTCATCTGCGGAGATGACATACTTTGAATATGTACTAAAACTAATCATTTTTCTGATCCTTTTTTCTCAACAATGAAGCCTCTTGTAAGCGCTATAACTCTAAGTTGAGAAAAGGCAGGCCAACCTCATTCACATTAGGGACTACTCTACAAACCATAAAGTGAATATTACCGTATTGGTATGAAAAATCCCGTTACCTCTTAGACTTATTACATATACTTAGAGAGAGGACATGAGGTATTTCACAAGTCAATTTTATCATCGCGATGTGACAGTGCTTGACTTAGATAAATATCAACTCATCTCGTGGTAATACTATCGCTCTATACCCCATTTGGTTAAGTATTTAAATTAATGTAAACAATCTTTACATGTCTTTTATAAAAATATACACATTACAAATTATTATCTTTACACATTACAAATTAATTATTTAATAAATTATATATTACATAATTAATTCAATGTGTAAAGATATTAATTTGTAAAGTGTATATTTCAATAAAAAAGACAAAAACAAGAAGCAGTTTAATGACACTAACAAATCGATCCCAAAACGATACTCCTGAAACTACTTAATGCGTAACTATGAATACGGGATCAAACTTTATAATTTAGATTAAAACATTCACTAAGCTATTCCATAAGTTTCTTTCGTAAAACTAAGAGAAGTTTATTGTTACAATTTACATTTACACTGCTGTTAACCACATTGTTGACCAGAAAGACGGAAGTTATAAAGCCGATGACGAGCAAAATTTACAAGGTTATCATTCTCACACGTCAAAATGAAATAAAAATTAACCGACCAAAATTTACCTATGGGTATATGTAAAATTATACCATTACATAATTTATTCAAGATAAATCTAAACATTGGAGACAACAAAACTGGACTTTGATGAGGTTTAAGTCAGACAGCAAGTTTTAACTAGGAGCAGCCGAACACAAAACAAGTCTTTTAAACTCTACAGAGATCTTTTAATTGTGTGATTTGGTAATGTCTTCGATATTGACCAGTTTACAACATATGAAATAAGCTTAAAATAATGTCGAACACACAAAAAAAGAACAGTCGTTAATATGAAATTGATATTACCTTGATGTTTAATTTTATCATAATAAATAGAAAACTTTCTTATTTTCAAATAGTAATAAAATTAACGTGCCGGTAACGTTCACATCATGCCGCAGTATATACAGAGATACTTTTCTAAGCAAACAAAATAATAAATACCTATATCTTAATTTACTACTAGCCTTTACAAGGCAGTGCGGCAAAGGAAGCCGAAAATTAAATTAACAATATTTAAACATTTCCAAATAAATTAAATGAGTGAAATGATATAAAATTGTGAAATCAAAACTATAATAAGCAAAGCTAGTAAAGTAAAGTATGTGACGTAAATATACTTGATATAAGAACAGTACAAGTTCTTACAAAATCATTAGAAAATATTTAGTGGCCATATTTTTTGTATAACATTGATCAACTTTTCTCAAATAAATAATATAAATAAATAAGTAATATTTTTCAAATAGGCGGGACCATTCTGAAGAATAATTGAAAGAAAAATTTAAATTCAATATTGTAATAACTTCACGTTTTATTAGAAAATAGATAAGTTAACAATATGCCGAACGGCAATATTCGTTTGCGATATTGTTCAATACCAATACTGAAGGTGCCTTTAAATCATTTAGGTTAATTTGGTTTAACCTTATTTAAAACAACCACTGCCACTGCGGACTTGTTCTGATTCTTAGAAACAAAACGTCACCATAATAAAGTAACTTAATATTAGTTTGACTTTACCAATTAGTTGTTCAAATTGTATAACTTCATCAAGGCCTGAACACATTAGAATAATTTTGGCATAAAACGCAATGGACGTTATTTTCTAATGTACGTGATATATGATACATCAGTAATAAATATTACATGAAAGGAACACTTGTTTAGATCAAATAATAGTACATATATAGACAATAGCGGGAAGTATGGCATTGACGGACAACTAGTTTTTAAGGCCGATCGTTAGCAAGGCCTTGACAATGATTACAAGTTCGGCAATTCCATTCCCGTCGAGGCATGTATAGTGCTTGTCTCAATAAATCTGTATTAATAATTTAAGAAATAGCCAAATGCAAATATTTACCGAAAGCAATTAGTTTTTATTGCTAAGAGTATATCAATCACTAAGCGATTTGAAAGAAAAGAGACTGCTTTCCCGCGTTTTTATTGCAAAGGAAACATAGCCTATACAGCCCATCCATATTTTACGCACAAAATGCAATACTGTAGATTTTCTTTTCTCTCGCAACGAAAATAAAACATTTAAATAAAATTGTAGTCATATTCGTATAATGCTCGACGAGTGCATTTTTTATAATGTGGTAGCAATTGGCTGTATGACAAGTGATGAAATTACACGCTTAATGTCTTTGTAAAAACAGAACTTTCATCTGAAGTGAATGTAACTGTCTTGTCATTTTGAATACACTTCTTTTCGTCTTCCTGTTTTGAGCAGCGGCTAGGAATAAATTTTCGTACCACTTTCCTGGCCTAGGCCAGGAAATGATGCATGAGCATGAAATAATGCATGAGCCAAGAATTACAAACTTCGTGTCTTCTTTTCACTACAATAACGCCCACATTTCCAAGCATGTTTGAGAAAAATATATTTACGCACTACTATAGGATAACATCAAAGAAAACTAGAAAATTACAACTGTCTAATTATCTTGATATTGCATAATCGTATATTATTAAAGAATATTACTTATTTCAATGATCAGAATATACGTGCCGCGTGTCAAAGATAACACAGATTTCTGATAAAACCTCATCGGAAATCGGACCTTGTCATTCGAACTGAACAATAAGAGGTCGCCAGGCGTCAAGATATGCACACACAATGGCTTTGCTTTAAATTTAACTTATTAGAAACGGTATATAAGCAAAATTCTGTTCCTTCACTTGTCTACAGATCTTACGACAGTAAATCATAGGTTATATCAATACCTTCACGATTTGCTGGAAGTTAAAAACTCAAAATACTACAAAATTATACTAATATGTTCAAGCCTTAATATATTAAACTATCGATAAATTACATTGTCATTTTAATCTTATCTTAACAAAATATGATTTGTGATCATCGTTTGTAACAACTTAATAAGTAGAATAAGTAAATGCAGGCGTTGGTTCCCTAAATTAATAAATATTCACATTTTCATTCATTATGTCAGTCGTTTGTCCACATATACACGAGAGATGTACATACCCATAAATAATGATATTTTTTTAGCATAAATAGGGTTTGTTCAGGAATAACGCTAAATAATCAAAATTAATAAATAATATTGCTTATAGTGTGTACGGTCTACGGTTCACATCTCGGTATAAGCAATCCTTGTAACTGATATCCTGAGGAATAAGGGGTAAAGGAGAGGGTCAAATTTTAAGACTAAGCGAAAGACTGGTTCCGTACTTGCCTCTGCTCACCTGCCCCCCCCCCAATTCTAAAACGTTCCAATGATTCGTATTATGATAGAACACACAAGATGTGAATTCGTCATCTCAACAATAAGTAAAGCGCGACCTCACAATACAGGAATTCATACGGAGCAGTTTAAACACTGTACAAATAGCTTTCCACCTTGGTCTTGGGAGAGGGCTGGGTGAAGGGTGAGAACCAAAGCAGGGAGAAACGTCCGAAAACTGACTGTATACTCTTCCATCGAGATTTGCGCACCCATCGCGCCTGCTCCTTCTTCAATTGTTCTATGCCCTGGAAATAATATTAATACATTAGCCGATAATACAGTATATATGAACCGATCGCCGAGGAGACAGAAAGTTTCTCGGATGGCGGCCATGTACCGGCAAGTGCAGCGTAGGACACCCACCTGCTAGGTGATCAGACGACCTGAGCAAGATCGCAGATAAAAGCTAAATGCAGGCCGCTTCAAATCGATCTTTTGGAAATCCTTGAGGGAGGCCTATGTCCAGCCGTAGACTTCCTGTGGCTGAGATGATGATGAAAGCAAATATCAGGAAAATTTGATACTTAATATAGTTTTCTCTCTACTTCCCCTACGCAACAGGAGAGCGCTCACATGTTACTGGGACGTACGGATAAAAAGAAGTTCTATAAAAATTAAACCTTGGTGACTGACTACCTAAATAGATTTTTCACCCTCGAATCTATTTGCCATTTCTTTTTATACATACAAGAATCCGCTAGATGACAACACAAAGATTTTTAAACGTCAAAACAAACTTTTTGTGGAATTTGTATGAAATATAGACTAATAACGTCATAATTTCTTGGAGTCAAATAGCGTTCTTAATGTAATTTATTCTGCAATAATAAATCTTGAATCACGTTGATAATGGATATGATCATGACAAGTGACATTATTATGTGACGTTTGATTATCTTTACAGTACCAAATAATTTATTTTTGACCCAGGAAAGTACCCAATAGAGAAGATGCAAAATGAGTTGATTTTTATATTTGTCTCTGATTTCGTAATCATTTACGTAAAAAAGGCCTTTAAGCACAATTTTACCATAGGATTTTATATAAAGAATAATATTACCATAGAATTTAAAGAAAAATATAGCTACTTTTGTAATTTGACATAGCACCCAAACAAATGTAGTTACATCACGCCTACAAATGCGACATAAGTGACGTCACTCCTGTCCGGTTTTTCTAAGGCGCTTCGAGACGCTGTCCAAGGCGGACGTGACTTTGTAACTTTTATATCTTCAAGAGATTTTGGGTTAGCAAGGTAGTTTTTTTCTTGGACGTGCCTATTCTTCGGAATTCTTTCTATAGGACAACGAAAAAAAAAACGTATTCATCTTCCCACGTTTGTGCTCTTAACTTATACTTTTGATTGACAAGCAAAAAGTATAAGTTAAGAGCACAAACAAGGGATCACTTCGAGATACTTGTGATTCGACACTATCGCGAAAAAGCAATATGTACTGCAATACTAGTATAAGTATGTTTATTATACGTATTTACATTTATGTAAGTTTATAATTTGCATTTATTACCTACCTAATTTTTACTATTTATATTCATATAGATATTTTGTTTAAATACATCCTAATTTATTCCTTTTGATATACTTATCTAATTAAATTTGCAGCTATCTACCATTTTTTCTGCTACGTCCCAAAGGTGAACTGGTATGCTTGGGCCGCACCTGCGCCTATCGTCACGAAGCTTCGTGCTATTACACGATACACGCAAATGTGACCGGTCGTTATAGGGTATCGTCCCGAATATTCGGACTTCGTCTTCGTTATCGCGCGGGTGGCGGTACATCAAAGGGTTTTAGCGCGCTAACAAGTTGTTCTGCGTGGTCGGACTAGCGTTGTTTATTTTCAATTTGGCGTTTGTTTTCAACTTGTTCAGAAGCGTGCTGTGCGACGGTGCCACGGTATTTAATGCGTAAAAATAGAGTGGAACGATAAAATGGTGTTCAAATTTTAAGGTTTTTCTTTCTAGGTTTCTTTTTAGGTTTCAATAAATGCATTAATTATGTAATTGTTAGCACACATGTAAAAGTAAAGAAAGTCGTCCATATTTAAATCATGTTGATAGCGCCATTTGTGTACAAAACGTACGAAGCTTCGCCGCGCATTGCTTCGGGGCGATAGACGCAGGTGCGGCCGAAGCAGTAGACAATGCTTAGCATTAAGTTGTACCATTTGAACTATAACCATAAGATTTTAAGTGCAATAAATTAAATAAATAAGTGGATATCTTACAGTTTCATCGTTCCAGATGGCTTGCAGTTGCGTGCCGAGCATGACGGCCGTGAAAATGGCGAACAGCAGCGCCTCCGCGATGAGGAACAGCAGCAGCACCACGGTGGCGGGCGGCGAGTACGTGCTGCAGTCGCGCCACTCGTGCCGGATGCACGTCACGAACTGGTTAACCGACAGCGTCAGCGAGTGGACTGATATCGCTGCTATGTAGAACTGTCGAACAAATTACGAACTATTTACGAGGAACATTATAAAGGGTGTAGTTAGGAGTACGGTCATCACACGTTTCAAGGGTGACTTAGCCGATACTAAAAACTTTTAGGGTTCCGTACCCAAAAGGTAAAAACGGGACCCTATTACTAACACTCCGTTGTCCGTCCGTTTGTCTGTCACCAGGCTGTATCTCATGAACCGTAATAGCTAGACATATGAAACTATCACAGATGATGTATTTCTGTCGCCGCTTTAAAAAAAATACTAAAAACAGAATAAAATAAATATTTAAGAGGGCGAAAGCAAAAAAGAACACGTTAATTGTAATTCCCATACAATTAACGTGATTTTTTCGTCGTTATTTGCTCGATAATAATAACGGCAACAGGTAGGCTCTTTAATATTCACACAATATTTAGTTGTATATTTACTATAGAAATGTAAATTTCCATAAGACAAAAATTGGGAAACTCGTTTTCTGCGAATCACAATTTTAAAAAAAATGCTCGTTTAGATGGGCCCTAACTAAAACAAAGTACTTACTGTAAACAAAACGAAATACTTCTGATTGTTTTCACCGACACAGTTGTTGACCCAAGGACAATGGTGGTCCATCTTTCTGATGCACCGCTGGCAAACTGAGCAGTGGTGCGCCCGCTCAGGCTTGATGCTGCAGCACTTGGTGCATTTGAAGATCACCTGGCCCTCGCGGAAACTCATCTGCCTTATCATTTCTTTGGTAGCATTGCCTTTTGGTACCGCACCCTGTAATAATATTTCAATTAATAGGAAAACGATGGAGCCTTTACCTTACAAAAGGCGGTGCATAAGCGATTTTGATGTAGTTATGAAGGATTCAATAAAATCTAAGTTATCGACCTTGGGGAATGTATGCACTAGCCATCATCTTGATTTTAAGTACCGTATTTTTAAATAACTCTAATAAGACCAACATATTCCACTGCATTTTCTTGACTTGGGCTTGAAAACAGTGATGTTTTATATTGTAATTTAGCAACCAGCTATAACCCTGATAAGTCAATCATACCAAAGCGCAGCCGAACCATTAATTTCGTCAAAGCCATTGCACAGGCACTTTTGACACCCCTATTACCTGACATTGTAGAAGAAGTTGACATTGTTGACATTGTTGTAGAAGAAGAATTGTACGTTCACTTACGGAAAATTTTTGGCATTGTACGGAATCCTCTCCACGCGAGTTCAACTCGCACTTGGCCGATTTTTCTAATTGTACTGGGTCTTGGATGTTTATCTGCATATGTATTTGTTATAAAATATAGTATCGTTGAGTTAGTATGCAATAATACAAGTCTCGAACTTACTTTGGGACTAGCTCAATCAATGTAATTTGTCCCCATATATTTATTATTTTTGTAGGAATGGGATTCATTAAAGGAATGATTTATTTTTCATGCTTAAGTGTTCAGTTTAGCTGAAGGCGCGTATGTTAATTTTTTTATGAAAATTTTTGTTTTTTTTTTTTTTAATATTTTATTACAATGTATACTTACAGGATCAGTAAACATCGTCCTCAAATGTGAAGCAAATGCGAGGAAAGCCAAACACTGGAATATGAATATGTTGGCCCAGCCGTAGATAGGGTACGACGACAGACCCGGCAGCAGCATGACCATCATCACGACAAACTCCGCGTACAGAATCAGCAGCCATGTCAATACTGCACATATTATTCCACATATGTCCTGAAAAATAAAACATATCACTTTAAACTTATTTAATGGGGTAGACTTGTATACTTCTTTGTAATATTTATTTTGTTTAATTTTAAGAATTCGTTCTCCTACAACTAAATATACATCGATTTCAATATACCTAAGTCTGATCTTCTGCGAGATGCATTGGGCATACCACTAATATAACATCGGATACTAGCGAAAAATGTATTTTCCTTGATATTCAGTTTTAGTATTTTATTTATATTTCATGTTGTATAATGAATAATGTACCTACAACTTTATAACTACTTATACTTGTAACTACTACCTTAATGCACCAGGCCTTCCCGCCACAGCACCTGTTGTGCATATCCCTGTCTGGTGGAGTCAACGCGTAGCATTCTGGATCTATTTGGTACTGGCTTTCCATGTCATCTTCCTCGGAACTATCATTGAATTCGCGTATCATTTATTGTCTTTTCTAAATCTAAAAAGAAATAGGTAAGTTAATAATATAACCTTGTAATGTAGGTACCTTCTACATTACACATCATACTGTGCATGCTTCGGTACGCGCATCTTATATACCTACGTCTGATGACTGCGTAACTGAAAGTCTAGTGTATACAGATCGTAGCATGTAAATTGATCTTTCCGGCCGGCTAAGATCTACGCTTTAATAGTGCTTAGGTAGTACGAGTGTATAAAAGATTTTGTACATGTAAACGTTATTTTTAGGTAGTTTACACTGCTTGCGTTTCCTTGATAGGTGTAAGTACGAACAAGTTCTATCTATATCATTTTCTCTATTTAAATACAAGGTGTAGACGTATAATGCGCCTGCGCGTCTTTGGTTAAACAACAATAATTTTAAAGTCAAAGTCAATTTCGAAATTTTCCCTAAAGTCCGACGGAGTAAGTCCACCGTGTGTATGTTTTCTTTTATGATTTGTATCTGTACATCATAGCTTTATATTGCCAATGGTCGTAGTTCTTTCTTCATCACCTGTAAATTTTAAATTTTGCTATGGTTTCATCACAGTTCATTGGCAATTTTGCGTAATAATTATTTATAATTATTTACGTCAGATCATTGACCTAAGGAAGCGTTACTAAACTTGGCTGTAAGTACCTATACTGCTATGCTTAACAGCGAGGGGCTCGATGGCCCGGCGGGTGTGTTATATTTACTAGCTCTTTCGCAAGTTAAGCGAAATCGGGCGTTGTCCGCAATTGAATGGGTGACCACAAGTGACATAAAAAATTCTCGAGCTCCTCCGTGCTTCGGAAAGCACTTAAAATCCGTTGGTCCCGGCTATTGTAATTAAATATAAATAAATATATAGGGACAAATAACAGTGATTGAGCTAGCCCCAAAGTAAGTTCGAGACTTGTGTTGGATACTAACTCAATGATACTATATTTTATAACAAATACATATATAGATAAACATTCAAGACCCAGGACAATTTAAAAAGATCATTTTCCAACTTGACCTGACCGGTGATCGAACCCGGGACCTCTGGGTGGTGGACTAGCATGGTGACAACTACGCCACGGAGGTCGTCAACTATAATTATATCATTGTATAGCAAACGTCAAGCTTTGTCAGATAGGCAGCTTAAAAAATCTGACACCAGTGTTAGCCACTTACACACACGAACAACAAATGAAATTTTCTGAAGGGACTTAATAATTTTACAAAGGAAGGGCCCAAATCAATAACTGGAAGGCGCTGGACACACAGAAAAGACGTAAGATGATAAAGAAAAAACGTAAGACGCAGACAAATCCGTATCTATGGCGACACTGGCGACGCGCCAGTTAAGTGCTCATTTATTTGCTTCTTCATTCACTTCGCGTACGTTTCGTAAGAATTTAAAATCATCATTTGTCAGAATTTGCTTGGAGCAATCGTGGATTATTTATATAAAAATACAAAATTTATAACAACAAAAGTAGTATAACAAACAAATATAATAGAACAAGCCAGCTAAGCCATGATCTACCAAATTCATATTCAGTCGCTCAATGTTACTACTATAATCATCTTGTTGGATAACATACTGCGATAATATCCTAGCATAAGCGAATATAATTCGCTGATAGCATAACTTCCTTAAGAAAGTATCGTAGTAATTTAATAATAAAGGCAGGTACGATGATACAAGGGAACAAATGAACATACATACATACATTGCGAGCGATACAACAAGAGTTGTTTGTGATTAACTACACCTAATGAGTACCTACTTATACCTAAAAGTACTTATTTTTTTTACAGTGAAGCCAAAAAGCTTCGTAACATTGTCACTTATATATATATATATATGTTTTTTCCAATCCAAATTACAGTTCGCAACCCCGCTTCGCTACAGTTCAACGCTACAAAAACAAGTGTGCGGTCCAAAAGACTTTGCAAAACTAATTCATCAACATAAAACCATCACTGGCTTTTCTTATAAAATTATCATACATAAGCATCATCACATCATCAGTAAGGTGAACGAACATAGCTTTCGTTAGCAAATTTAAACATACAAGGTAAGTAGAAATTTTATACACACTCACATCTTTATTTACATATAAGTTCACATACATAACGGTTTGGGCTATTTCTTCTACACTTTCTTGTCTTTGGCATCCTTGGGTGACTTTAACATGCATATTATACCTATTTGGAGAAGAAAAACCGGAAAAGCGCACCCCGGGCTCCAAAGTAGCACAGCTGAGAACCCAACCGAGAATGCGCTTAAATGAAAATGTAGACGAAGTTCACATAGCAATCGTTTATCGAGATATGTATTATATCTACAGCTATCAGTACAGTATCACTTCATAACCAAGCTAAGTGGCTCAGCAGTGAGCACAATACTGTGGCACAATATGTTGCATACCCACTGAGCTACTATTGAGCTACTAGTCCCGGTTGTAATCTGTTTGATGCCCTTAGACAACTTGAAAAATGTGACATCAGATAACCATTAACCTATTTTAAATCGAGCATCATTGGCAAAATGGCAAACAATACATTATCATTCGCATAGCGATAGCAAGCCATTACATAGCAAGTAGCAACAAAACTCAAACAATTTTCTCTTTCATAGTTTATTAGCAAAATCAAATATTCGCACAGAAATCGCTACCATAAATATACACTACCTACATACCAACATTTTACAGAAAGTTACATCTCTGCTTAGTCCCTTAGAGGGAAACAAAAACCTTCAGTGTTACCTAGACTTTTTATTCTCATGGCAATCATTCATATGGCAGAGATACCATATAGTTGTTTATCATTTTTGTTGATGCCACAAATTGATGATGAATCAAAGAATGTAATTGTTTTCCAAGAAACATAGGCTTATTTTCATCAACCAAACTTCAGTAAAAATAACACGCCGAACTTACGTGGCATTTTCACGACGATATAAATTACTTAGTCGAGGAACTTCAGCCGCGCAACTTCAGCGCAGTGTGTTACACTATAATTATGTAGTAACTTATTAATTCATTTGTAATCTGTATATAATCATCTGACTGCGGAATATAGGCTTCATGAGAGCAAAGCAAACATTCTATCTAAAATGATTTGGTTATATCTACTCAACCTATGAGAATTTATTCTAATAATTTTATTAGAAAAGACATTTATATTTGTACAACACACACTCACTAATAGGTATCAAACTAGTCCACTGCAACAATTTATTACCAACAGCAGATAGGTTGTGCGAGGTTTTATTTGATGAGCAAAACTTAACACATTCTGACTATTTTAATAAGCAAAATTTTTTTCGATTTGCACAGCATTCACATATTAACAACATTCACTTATTGTATTTAACAACCAATAGCACATTATACACATAAATTGGGTTTTAATAAAGAAATACATTTCTATTTGCACAGCATTCACACAACAAACATCCCATCTGCATCATTTTATCAGAAGTATCATCTGATAAGGAAAACCATATCGGTCTACCCTCTTTCTTCGTCTTTTGTTGCATAAGACCCTACACACAATACTGACGGTCTCAGTTCAGGAATTGTTTTATGTTGTTGGCACTCACTCTTTACAAACTCTTCAGTATTGTATGTAGGGACTTTTGCAACAAACAACGAGTTCCTCAGTCTGCCAGCGACCATGGCGGCAAAAGGGTTGTTGAAATATCTGGCTAAAAATTAAAATAATCACGGTAAGTCCCTTCTGTAGTGCCAATAATAGTTGTGACCATCATATAGCATTTGAGAAAACAAAATTTAACTCATTTTTACTGCATTTAATAACAAAACAAATATTTTTATTCACACATCACTTAATAAAAAAGATTCATACACCAGCTACATTATGAATAAATCATCATCATAACATAGTAAGGAATCCAATTAATTTTTATATTAAGAACTATGAATACACATTTGCACCATATGATAATGGCATCGCAGCTAAACTTGTATTGAATGATAACATATATTATAATTTAGGTTTGGAGCTCAGTTGTTTATTGATATTTTACAAACTAAACCAAGTTAAGAACTAGACGCAGCCCTAGCATGAAATAGTTATGCTTTAGGGTGAGATGAAACTAGGTAACAAGAACTGATAGACCTAGAATCTTTTTAACTGTCTTAAAAGACCACCATATCTTGGCAAATAATATGATAATAGTCACCCTCACAAAAGCAAACAAGAAAGTGTCAAAATGATATGTAACAAGTCTTGGTAGAAGACATTTCTGTCCTAGTCAGCGTGGACATTGTCTCACTGAAAATTGGGTTTTTCAAATCATAAACTGTGTTTAAAATAAGAAAAGATGGTATCTGCTGCATTACCAATTGTTTGTTTAGTTTAGGTGCAATTACAACTCTTTTAGAGTCACAGAAAATCATTTAAATTCTGGTCACATTTTTCATTAAGCTGTGTAACTTGTGCCTTTGCATCTATGCTAGAACCTATTAAATTTACAGTTAAATAAATATTTTTTGCCAAAGTTAATTATTATTATTAATTTTAAATTGTTATCTAAATATGAAATATTATACCTTAACCTAAAACAATTTTTTTTCTTTTCATTGTACATATGTAACTATAATAGTAATAAAAAAAAACGAATTAACCTTGATTTATGACTAAATTATTCCTGGAAGAACACTTGAGTGATAAACTTAAAATATATGTAATTTATTGTATAGCACTCACCTCACAAAAACTTAGACCAGTACGATTTAGTAGGCAGGTACCAAATCATCTATTTATCCAATATATTTTCTAGGAAAATGCAGTCATAGTAGTAACACAAGCTCAGAGCCTACAAGTAAGAATTATGGGAAGATTTATATCATAATAGAAGGATTAACCAACTGTTGCATTTATAACTATTTATGTACACGTACGACGAACAACTCAATCCAATTTTATTAGCAATTTCTCCTTTCTCGTAATTGTGTTCGAAATCAATAAACTATCCTCGGCTCGCCAAATTAGACCTCAGTCAAGTCAACCAACACTTTTAGTAGATTAAAAATGTGAAAAAAACTCTATGGGTCTATGGCAGAGCACCAAAATCCTGAGTCATACAGTAGCTCAACACTAGCTAAAGATTTATCAAGTCAGGGGCCGAAAGAGCCAGCAGGCCTACCGTCATCTCTTATAGCAGCACTTAAACTGAACTGTATTGTTTAATGCAACCATGACACCTTTATAGCAGGCCTTAAACAGGATTGTTTTGGTTGACGTCACAAAACCATTCACCTTTTTTGTATGGACTATTCCTACCATCACGTCTATTTGACAGCACGAAAACGATTATTGCGCGTCTCAAGTGTCAAATAAAGCGATCCTTAAAAAGTTACTTTCCAGTAACTTATATGGAGGATTTTAGTTGGTTTTCTTGTGAATGTGAATATGTTTTTTCTTTACTTAAGATTTTTACAAAACAGTTAGTAGATAATTGAAGTAACGCTACCATGGGACCTTAATTAATCCTACTTAATACCTTTTATTGGAAATTTGGATTTCAAAAACAAAGTAAGATATATTACTTCAACACATTCTTCAGTATAAGTTATTTATTAAAATTACAACTACATACATTTATACATTTTGTCTTTCAGGATTCTTTGGTTACTCTCTGAGAAGTACCATGACGACATCAATTAAAAAATACAAGACAGGATTCACTGGAGCCTATTATTAAATACAAACAAGACTGAAAGAGCCAGAGGATTACAGCCTCCTTTGGAACCTGTGATTGAACCAGTGAAATGGCAGAATGTTGAATTCCAAGCATTTTACAAGGCTAGCTAGGCTGGTTCGCTTTTTCACCAGAATACCTGAAAGAAAATAATAGTTTAGATTCATGTCGCAATCTACGAATATCAAATACATACCCATACTTTGTAATAAAATTCTTTGTGCACTACAATCACTGCGTACTTACTAAAACCTAGCCTTTATCTCGTTGAGTTAGTCTCGAACTTACTTTGTCTGTATATATTTATGTTATTTATAATGTTAGTGAAGCACTTAGTGAAGAAGCTGCAAGTTTAAACACATAATTATCTAAATATAAACTTTGAATAGGTATGTAGTTAAAATGTTACTTACGACATGGTTATTTATAAAATATATTTATGACAAGACACTGTGCTTTTGTACGATGAAGCCCACAATAAAATGAACTTCCAAACACTAGTCGTTACCATCGTATAATAACTATTTATCACGGCAATTCGAAAAAGCACTATAATATGAAGTGATGGATATATTTTGTCAGGTGGTTGCTCGGCTTCCAGCATTAAAAACATAAAACATTTATGTTTTCACGAATTTACGATTTATTTATAATTTCGAAAACCAGACGCAGACATCCGTTCAAAACTTTCACTCACAATTTTTTTCGCACTCATTAAAATTTTAGCCATCTTTAATAGTCAATATCAAATTAAATTTATGTACATTATTAAAAAGCAAACAAAGTAAATAACACAAACTTTTAGATATTTAAATAAAATATGATAAAAATAATTTTGATTTACGTAAATAAAAAAACCGGTAAAAATAATAATTTTTTGTCAAGGATTTGAACGTCTTCGCAGACTTCCAGGAATGCTACCACCAACACTTATAAAACCATTCAGAAACAAGGCAGTTGAGATGCAGTTTTTAAGCAGGTCAAAAGCAGGACAACTTTAAATCGTACCATGACGTTCATAATGCTGAACGTTTTTTGAATGGTTATTCCTGAATGGTGAACTGTTTGTTGTCTCTGGCTTGTTTTGGTGATGAGACTGCGAAGACGTTCAAATCCTTGACAAAAAATTATTATTTTTACCGGTTTTTTTATTTACGTAAATCAAAATTATTTCTATCATATTTTATTTAAATATCTAAAAGTTAGTGTTATTTACTTTGTTTGCTTTTGATTATGTACATAAATTTAATTTGATATTGACCATTAAAGATGGCTAAAATTTTAATGAGTGCGAAAAAAATTGTGAGTGAAAGTTTTGAACGGATGTCTGCGTCTGGTTTTCGAAATTATAAATAAATCATAAATTCGTGAAAACATTAATGTTTTGTTTTTAATGCTAGAAGCCGAGCAACCACCTGACAAAATATATCCATCACTTCATATTATAGTGCTTTTTCGAATTGCCGTGATAAATAGTTATTATACGATGGTAACGACTAGTGTTTGGAAGTTAATTTTACTGTGGGCTTCATCGTACAAAAGCACAGTGTCTTGTCATAAATATATTTTATCAATAACCATGTCGTAAGTAACATTTTAACTACATACCTATTCAAAGTTTATATTTAGATAATTATGTGTTCAAACTTGCAGCTTCTTCACTAAGTGCTATTATAAATAACATAAATATATACAGACAAAGTAAGTTCGAGACTAACTCAACAAGATAAAGGCTAGGTTTTAGTAAGTACGCAGTGATTGTAGTGCACAAAGAATTTTATTACAAAGTATGGGTATGTATTTGATATTCGTAGATTGCGACATGAATCTAAACTATTATTTTCTTTCAGGTATTCTGGTGAAAAAGCGAACCAGTCTAGTAACAGAGCTTGTAAAATGTTTGGAATTCAACATTCTGCCATTTCACTGGTTCAATCACAGGTTCCAAAGGAGGCTGTAATCCTCTGGCTCTCTCAGTCTTGTTTGTATTTAATAATAGGCTCCAGTGAATCCTGTCTTGTATTTTTTAATTGATGTCATCATGGTACTTCTCAGAGAGTAACCAAAGAATCCTGTAAGACAAAATGTATAAATGTATGTAGTTGTAATTTTAATAAATAACTTATACTTAAGAATGTGTTGTTATTTGTTTTCGTGTGTGAATAAATATTTTACAAGGATTAGCATTGTTATTACTTACAAAAAAATATGTTACGTAAGTTGGAATAACTTACTATTTTTCACATAAGTTGTACTAAAATAATGAAGTAATATATCTGACTTTGTTTTTGAAATCCAAATTTCCAATAAAAGGTATTAAGTAGGATTAATTAAGGTCCCATGGTAGCGTTACTTCAATTATCTACTAACTGTTTTGTAAAAATCTAAAGTAAAGAAAAAACATATTCACATTCACAAGAAAACCAACTAAAATCCTCCATATAAGTTACTGGAAAGTAACTTTTTAAGGATCGCTTTATTTGACACTTGAGACGCGCAATAATCGTTTTCGTGCTGTCAAATAGACGTGATGGTAGGAATAGTCCATACAAAAAAAGGTGAATGGTTTTGTGACGACAACCAAAACAATCCTGTTTAAGGCCTGCTATAAAGGTGTCATGGTTGCATTAAACAATACAGTTCAGTTTAAGTGCTGCTATAAGAGATGACGGTAGGCCTGCAGTTCTCAAAATTTTTGCAGGTGAGCAGTTCTTAAAACTTTTGTACCCTATTTATTTTCTTGTGCTTTTTTAAAAGCTTGTCTTTACTGGCTTTTAATGAAAAATTAGGTGTAGGTAATATTCATCTTGTGTTAGTTATAAACGGTATCGATTATTATCTACAGCTAAGTATAAACGCAGTTTTTTCTGGACATGGTTACTATTTGTGTTCAATTTTGTTAGTATTTAATTTAATCAAAATTAATTATAAAAATAGTAATTTTACGTCAAATTTTAATATTATTGTAGTTAAAGGACAAAAAAGTTATGTATAAACCAAAACACACTTGATTAAAAAGTATTAATTTCAAAATTCAATAGGTTGAAGAATACTTAAGTAAAAATAAGGCCTTTTTTACGATTTACCTTAAAATTTGATGTACTAGGCTGAAAATATCATGGTCATTGGCAAAACTAATCATTTTCTGTAAAATATTTAGTGGGTTATTAATGTAATCTAGAAACATAATAATTTTATACAAGAAAAAGCTTTTAAATATTTGAAGATAGTAAAAAAATTGAGTGCGATTGGTAACTGGACTTAATTACAAAAAATAAGTACCAAATTCATGTCGACGAAGTCGCGGCTAAAAGCTAGTAGGAAATATGTCTTGTATTTCTTGATTCTTGGTATAGACTCTGGTTTTACGATGGTTTCATTTTGAACTCTGAAGGTTAAAATATATACGTATATAGTAAATTTTGCAGTGTCTTTACTAATTGCTTTTATAAATAAGATAAATATATACAGACAAATCACACAGATTGAGCTGGCCCCAAACAAAGTAAGTTCGAGACTAACTCAACGAGATAGAGGCTAGGTTTTAGTAAGTACGCAATGGTTGTAGTGCACAAAGGATTTTATTACAAAGTATGGGTATTTGATATTCGTAGATTGCAGCATAAATCTAAACTATTATTTTCTTTCAGGTATTCTGGTGAAAAAGCGAACTAGCACTGCCATTTTACTGGTTCAATCACAAGTTCCAAAGGAGGCTGTAATCCTCTGGCTCTCTCAGTCGTGTTTGTATATAATAATAGGCTCCAGTGAAACCTGTTTTGTATTTTTAATTGATGTCATCATGGTACTTCTCAGTGTGTAACCAAAGAATCCTGTAAGACAAAATGTATAAATGTATGTAGTTATAATTTTAATAAATAACTTATACTTAGAATGTGTTGTTATTTGTAATCGTGTGTGAATATTTTATAAGGATTAGCATATAAGTTATGATAAGTAATAACAATTATTAGTAACAAAAAAATATGTTGCGTAAGTTGGAATAACTTACTAGTTTCCACTTATGTTGTAAGTACTAAAATAATGAAGTAATATATCTTACTTTGTTTTTGAAATCCAAATTTCTAGTAAAAGGTATTAATTAAGTTCCCACGGCAGCGTTACTTCAATTATCTACTAACTGTTAGATAAAAATCAAAAGTCAAGAAAAAACATATTCACACAAGAAAACCAACTAAAATCCTCCATAAAAGTTTCTGAAAAGTAACTTTTTAACGATCACTTTATTTGACACTTGAGACGCGCAATAATCGTTTCGTGCTGTCAAAATAGATGTTATGGTAGGAATAGTCCATACAAAAAAAGGTGAATGGTTTTGTGACGTCACCCAAAACATTTCTGCTAAAGGGCTGCTATAAAGATGTCACGGTACCAAAAACAAGGCAGTTCAGTTTAAGTGCTGCTATAAGAGATAGTGGCAGCCTTCCTGGAATAACCATTCAAAAACCGTTCAGGAAGGCTACCACCAACACTTATAAAACCATTCAGAAACAAGGCAGTTGAGATGCAGTTTTTAAGCAGGTCAAAAGCAGGACAACTTTAAATCGTACCATGACGTTCATAATGCTGAACGTTTTTTGAATGGTTATTCCTGAATGGTGAACTGTTTGTTGTCTCTGGCTTATTTTGGTGATGAGACTGCGAAGACGTTCAAATCCTTGACAAAAAATTATTATTTTTACCGGTTTTTTTATTTACGTTAAACAAAATTATTTCTATCATATTTTATTTAAATATCTAAAAGTTAGTGTTATTTACTTTGTTTTCATTTGATTATGTACATAAATTTAATTTGATATTGACCATTAAAGATGGCTAAAATTTTAATGAGTGCGAAAAAAATTGTGAATGAAAGTTTTGAATGTCTGCGTCTGGTTTTCGAAATTATTAATAAATCGTAAATTCGTGACAACATAAATGTTTCATGTTTTTAATGCTGGAAGCCGAGCAACCACCTGACAAAATATATCCATCACTTCATATTATAGTGCTTTTTCGAATTGCCGTGATAAATAGTTATTATACGATGGTAACGACTAGTGTTTGGAAGTTAATTTTATTGTGGGCTTCATCGTACAAAAGCACAGTGTCTTGTCATAAATATATTTTATCAATAACCATGTCGTAAGTAACATTTTAACTACATACCTATTCAAATATTTTTTTATTTATATTTAGATAATTATGTGTTCAAACTTGCAGCTTCTTCACTAAGTGCTATTATAAATAACATAAATATATACAGACAAAGTAAGTTCGAGACTAACTCAACGAGATAAAGGCTAGGTTTTAGTAAGTACGCAGTGATTGTACTGCACAAAAATTTTTATTACAAAGTATGGGTATGTATTTGATATTCGTAGAATGCGACATGAATCTAAACTATTATTTTTTTCAGGTATTCTGGTGAAAAAGCGATCCAGCCTAGCAACAGATCTAGCCTTGTAAAATGCTTGGAATTCAACATTCTGCCATTTCACTGGTTCAATCACAGGTTCCAAAGGAGGCTGTAATCCTCTGGCTCTCTCAGTCTTGTTTGTATTTAATAATAGGCTCCAGTGAATCCTGTCTTGTATTTTTTAATTGATGTCGTCATGGTACTTCTCAGAGAGTAACCAAAGAATCCTGTAAGACAAAATGTATAAATGTATGTAGTTATAATTTTAATAAATAACTTATACTTAAGAATGTGTTGTTATTTGTTTTCGTGTGTGAATAAATATTTTACAAGGATTAGCATTGTTATTACTTAAAAAAAAATATCTTACGTAAGTTGGAATAACTTATTATTTTTCACATAAGTTGTACTAAAATAATGAAGTAATATATCTTACTTTGTTTTTGAAATCCAAATTTCCAATAAAAGGTATTAAGTAGGATAAAATTTATAGGTCTCATGGTACCGTTACTTCAATTATCTACTAACTGTTTTGTAAAAATCTAAAGTTAAGAAAAAACATATTCACATTCACAAGAAAACCAACTAAAATCCTCCATATAAGTTACTGGAAAGTAACTTTTTAAGGATCGCTTTATTTGACACTTGAGACGCGCAATAATCGTTTTCGTGCTGCCAAATAGACGTGATGGTAGGAATAGTCTATACAAAAAAAGGTGAATGGTTTTGTGACGTCAACCAAAACAATCCTGTTTAAGGCTTGCTATAAAGGTGTCATGGTTGCATTAAACAATACAGTTCAGTTTAAGTGCTGCTATAAGAGATAACGGTAGGCCTGCTGTATTATGATTATGAACGTCATGGTAGGATTTGAAGTTAACCTGCTTTTGCTTGCTTTTGAACTGCACCTCAACTGCCTTGTTTCTGAATGGTTTTATAAGTGTTGACTGTAATCTCCCTGCTCATATGAAACTTGAGGACAACCGCTATAAAATCGACTTAACTTATAATCACAAATTCAGAATCAGTGTTATAACAACACTAGGCTAGAGTTTTTGGCGGGAAGTCAAGGGGTTCAGTTGGAGTTTGCTTTAAATTATTTTGCAAATTGATTCTAGTGGACTTTATAATATAAAATCGGTGTAGTTTAGTGTTATAAATGCTCATGCTCATGGACAATATGTAAAATGGTTAAAGTGGACACTCATAGTGCGGCTGTAGTGATATTTATTTGCGGACTGTGGTGGGCGTCTTTAGACGCCGTCCGCCACTCATTCGGCTATGAAAACCAGTGGACTCGTATAGATTTGTTGCCAGAAGCTCCCTTGAAGCAATCAAAGGACCTACACCTACCGTTGATTGTATAGTTAGGTTAGGGTTAGGAATAAAGAAATTGGCGCCCGCGCCATTGGCTAACTAGACACTGGCAAAATAAGCTTCAACGAAGTTTAATCGCCAACAACAAGAAAAAAAAAAAAAAACACTAGGCTACGTAGTGTCAATGTCATGTGTCAATTGACATTTGTCATTTGGCATTTTGGTAGTGATTTGGCATCAGCGTAGTGTTGCACAACTATCGATAGTTTAACTTTCGACAGTTGACCCCGAGGAACAGTCAATTGATAGCCAATAGTTTGCTATACTTATGTACTACAGAATTTAGAAAGAAGTGGATTTATTCAAATAATATCATCGATAATATCGATACTAATGGTACTATTTGTGATAGGATAGGTAAGGATTGAATAGTGATTCCCTATTCAATCCTCGTATAAATGCGGGGGGTTGTATTAATAATTTACTTCGGCCCTTCCGGCCAAACATGTGTGTCGCAGTACCTCAAAATTTGCCATAGTCCCGCGCTAGTTGCGCGCCCAAAGCCGAGGTTTCCCCCTTGGGAGCTCTTTGCGCCGCTGCTAGTAGTTTATAAATATGGGAAGCCGGGCCTCTGGCTCGCTCCTCAAACCTTGTCCAGTGAAGTAGGAAATGCCGTCCAAGGCAAACTACGTCAGTCAATTCAAAAAAAAAATTGCTTGTTTACACACTGGCTAGTGAATCCTGAAGTGCCATTTCTGAAACGCGGAGTCACCTAAACGAATGGTTTTCCCATACAAAAACCATACGTTTAGGTGACTCCGCGTTTCAGAAATAGCACTTCTGTCCGATCCTAAACCAAATGAATATGGCTGTGTAACCAATTTACTGCTTATTTACAGCTAGCTAGTGAATCCTATCGGATTCTAACTTAATGCCATGATAGGACTTTATAATAATTTTACTATTACTAGTAACACCATAGCTCGTGTGTCATCACCCTTTCCTAAGCTGATTGTGTGGTTTGTATAATTTTACAGTATTATTTCCAGAGAAAAAAAATGTAGTAGTGTGGGACTAGCTGGTAATTACTATTTAATTTGCCCAGGCAAAATATATTGTGATGGGAGGGTGATGGCTGGGTATTATAATATTAGGCGATTAGGTATCATAAATATTATCTTTCTGATAAGTATGGTATTGTAATGTTAATTTAGATTGGCCTGGGTTTTGGTTGTTTTTCTATTTATGTATGTATTTATTATAAACTATTGTATCGTTAAGTTAGTATCCCATTACACAAGTCTCAAACTTACTTTGGGCTAACTAAATCTGTGTGATTTGTCCCTATATATTAATTTATTATTATTTATTTAATAGCTTACATTTGTTAGAAAACTAATTTAAATGCTAGGAGACAAGAGTGTATTTCATTTTGGCCTGTTGATCTGTCGTCGTACAGGCGCACGTCTAGTGCAGTCACCAGACTTCTCACAATTATTTATTCTTTTAATGTAAAATGATAATTTTACCTTTCATCAATAGTATCGCAAACTGTTGGCTATAGATAGTCCTATCGATATTGTGACTGTTTTTCGAGGTCAAGATGGTATCGATAGACTATCGATATTTTATACTATTTGCTTGCAAGCAACACTAATTGGCATGAAGAAGATGTAATGATGACGAAAAGGTGGCACGAAGTGAGATATAGGCAAAGCAAGAAAGAGCGTTGAATTTCGCAAAATATTTTATTTTTCCAAGGTTAACGACTAATGTGTGCACTTCAGCGTTTTCAACCACGTCACTAATGGAAAACATCAAATAAATCCATTACCTATATCCTCGCTACTTAGTTTGTGATATTCACGAAGAAATCATGCAAACGGTAAGACCCGTTGGCAATATTATTTTAGTACTTATTTAATTAATTAGCAGAACAGAAAGGAAGGACTCGTGTCCCATTCCACACAAAGTCAAATTTTTGCCAAAATGATAGTCCATATTTTATTGTCTATTAAATATAGTGATATATTTGGCAATAGGTTACGAGTAAGACACTTCCGACACATGAAGTAAAATGTTGGTGGAGTCCTTATGTCAGTAAAGAAAGGTATAAATATTTTTACCTACTTTTGCAGAATTAACTTAAAACCACCTTTCAAATAGAAAATAAGTTATAAAAAGAAAAACAAAATATGTAAAACTATTAAGTTATGTATTTATTGACTTTTATCTTACATTGAGTAATGTGATGTCCGTCATTCTTGTTTCCTATGTATAATACAAAATATTTATTTACTACATCATCAATACTTTTTACAATAGTTTGATAGTTATGGGCCTAGTAAGTATAACATAAATATGTGAGTAAATATTTTTTCCACATATGGATGACTATTCGAAAGTCACAATGGAACATTTATAGGGAAATAATTGTTGTGATTAGGAGTTTCAAATGAAGAATATTTTTTTATATGTGAACCTTTGGACATGAGTTGCTGGAAAACATGATGCTTTAGAACAAGGTACATAGTACAACCACTACCAAACAGGCTCAGAAAGAGGGAAAAGTTCAAACGCGGCTATGTCTTGTTGTGGGGAAGGACTATATTCTTCATTAAAACCTGAGACCCATCTTTAATTCTATATATTTTTAACACATTCTCAATGCACACAACATCACATGATAATAAACTCACTGCACAGACAATATCACATGATAATAAAAACTGTGAACAAAAAAAAAAATTTCTAGTTCTTCAACATTATCCATATATTTTTAGAAAAGAAACATTTTATTTAAATTTTCACCACAAAAACAATTTTCATAATAAGTCAAGAATGACAAATCAAAAACCCTACATTGATTAAAAATTTTAAACAGTTATCTTTTTCCTTTTATAAACCATAAACTAAAATAATAAACTAAAATACCAGCTAGTAAATTTCAACACTACAACATCCCCTCTGAATTGTATATCTAACAACTCTTCTCATTTAATACAAACTTCCATCACTCATCCAATAATAAATTATAATTCCCTTCCTATCACTTATATCTAAATACATATTAAATATAAAATCCTCCCCAATTTAAAATTTAAAATTATAATCCCAAACATATCTTTAATTCTTCTTCTACAAATATCTTCAATATCCTCTTCATTAAATAAATCTCCATGAATCTCTTCATACAACGACTCGTCTCTTATTACAAAAATTCTCTTTACATTAAATAAAAATCCACCTCCAAGAATCTCTTCTTCATACAACGATTCTACTCTAAGACTAATTTAAAAAAAAATCTATTCATCTTTATCATGAATGTCTTCAACGAATCTCGCTTTATATCTTGCCATCTCAAACCAGTAACAATCTTTTAATTTATATTCCAAATTATTATTATTCTTTGTCTATATGTTTATGTTATACATGTCTGTATGTTTACAGACATGTATAACACATGTTCACAGTTATCTTTTTTCGTTTGATGACTATTCACTAGTCTCCTTCGAGTGGCTTGGGGCCGTGATGCCCACGTTATGAGAGGGCGATGGAGTACCTAAGTAACACTGGCCATTTTTGAAAAACATTTGTATTTGTAAGTTATGTGATATCTGTCATTCTTATTTCCTATTGGTATCATGCCAAATTATCAATATCTTCTATAATTATAAAACAAATTGACTGGCTGACATAGATAGATAGATAGTGAGTTAGTGACTGATCGATCAACGCACAGCCCAAACCGCTGGGTGCGTGACTCCAAATTTGACACATAGGTTGATTGTGAGGTCTATGGGTGCACTAAGAAAGGATTTTTCAAAACTCACCCTCTAAAAGGTGAAATGGAGGTTCAAAGTTTGTATGGAGAAACAAGATTAGTAAGACCATTTTATTCGAAACTTCGGAGGAGTACTCCTGGCGGTAAATGAATAAGTACGTATTTCAAGATTTTTCAAATTGGGATAGGGTGAAGGGAAGGGGAACAAAGTTTGCCGGATCTGCTAGGCCTTAAAATCCCTACACTATAATAAAGATTGTTATATTTAATTAGTATTTACACATTTAAGCATAATAATTCGTATGTTATAACAAAATTAATCACGTAAAAAATCCATTTAAAATCCCATTTGACTATTTTCGACTTCTACGCGGACGAAGTCGCGGGTTAAAGCTAGTTAAAAATATTATTTATTTACAACTCCATCCGTCCAGTTTCAGCTCACATCAACCCACTGCTGGGCATATGCCTCCCTTTTTGCGCAATTTCCCACGGTCCTGTGCCATTCTTATCTACTGCTTACTGTTAACCCTACAATATCGTCTGACCACCGGCGGTGGTTTTTCTACTGGTTTGTTCCCCTGTCCCGGCCACCACTCGGTTACTGCTTCGGTCCATCGGCTGTCTTCTCTCCTAGCCAAGTGTCCCGTTCATTCCCACTTCAACTGCGTGATCCGTCTACCTGCGACTTCGACTTTAGTTCTGCAGCGAATCTCTATGTTTGGTACACGATCAATCAGCGTGATTCTGAGCATGGCGCACTCCATCGCTCTTTGTGCAACCTTAATTTTATGCATGTTCTGCTTTGTAAGCGTCCATGTTTCAGCACAGTAAGTGAGTATAGGTAGAACACATTGGTTGAATACCTTGGTTTTCAGACATTGTGGGAGTGAGGACTTAAAGCTATCTTCAAATTTTTTCAAAAGCATTAGTAATATCAATGTAAGCATTAATAATAGAAAAAGTACGAGGGCGACACTGAAAGTCTTTAGAACTGGCCACTTGTAAACAGTACAATAAAAAAAAAGTTTAAATTTTGAAAATGGAACTCTTGGCCAATATTATTGAGGGGTTTTTGGCGGGAAGTCAAGGGGTTCAGTTGGAGTTTGCTTTAAATTATTTTGCAAATTGATTCTAGTGGACTTTATAATATAAAATCGGTGTAGTTTAGTGTTATAAATGCTCATGCTCATGGACAATATGTAAAATGGTTAAAGTGGACACTCATAGTGCGGCTGTAGTGATATTTATTTGCGGACTGTGGTGGGCGTCTTTAGACGCCGTCCGACACTCATTTGGCTATGAAAACCAGAGGACTCGTATAGATTTGTTGCCAGAAGCTCCCTTGAAGCAATCAAAGGACCTACACCAACCTTTGATTGTATAGTTAGGTTAGGGTTAGGAATAAAGAAATTGGCGCCCGCGCCATTGGTTTACTAGACACTGGCAAAATAAGCTTCAACGAAGTTTAATAGCCAACAACAAGAAAAAAAAAATTATTGAGTTAACGGAGGTGATTCAAATGCTGTGTTTGACATACTTACGGGTGACGAAAGCTGGATTTACTGTTATGATCCCAAAACCAAAAGACAGTCTGCTCAGTGGGTGTTTCCTTCCGAGGAGTTGCCAACTAAAGTTAAGAGAGTCGAAGCGTGGGAAAAAAGATGGTGGCCTCGTTCTTCGGAAGGACCGGTCATTACGCGACAATTGATTTAGAGGATCGAAAAACAGTTACTGCAGAGTGGTACGAGTATGATAACAATTGTTTGCCACTTGTCTTGGAAAAAGTTCGGGAGAAACGACCTCGCAGTAGGATCCTCCTTCACCACGACAACGCCTCGTTGCACACCGCCAGGCGAACGATCGATTATTTGGCGACATTAAACGTGGAATTACTAGGTCACCCGCTATATAGCCCCGACCTCGCACCATGCGATTTTTATTTATTCCCGAAAATAAAAGAAAACCTTCGAGGAAAACTTTTTATGGACGCCGAGGAAGTAGTGGCTGCGTTTCAAAACGCTGTCGAAGAGACCCCTAAAGACGAGTGGGCAAAGTGCTGTTCTCAGTGGTTCCATCGGATGCAGAGATGTATTGACGTGAAAGAACACTATTTTGAAAAGATGTAATAAAAGGAATAACTTGCTAGTGTGCTCAGTTTTTGATTTTCTAAGAACTTTCAGTTTGACCCTCGTATAACAGTTATTAACAACTATTATATTTTATTTTACAATACTCATTAACTATAATATTTCAATAGTTTAATACTTTACGTTATATTGATTACAGGGCAAGCCAGGGAAGGCGCCTACCAAGGGGGCCAAGCAGATACTGGTGGAGAATGAGGCCACTGTCAGCTTCTACAGGAACATGGGCCTAGCAGCGGTGTCCTTACATGCTCTCATAGTTACCTTCATGGGAGAGAGCTTTGGCTTGGTAATCTATGTATGTACAATACCCGGCAAATAAGTTGACCTATGCGCAGAACGACGTTATCAGTTGTCAACGGAGTGCAGTATGCGGTGGCGACGTGTAAGAGCCTGTAACCATAGCAACGTAGTGACGTCATCCTTGCGCGCACGCGCGCAGTAGCTATCTCTCCATTCGCGCTTCCCACTCTCCCCGTTGAAATTTAATAATTTTAAACATAATATCTCGAACGATAATAATAAGGGTTGAATCTCACTTGTCGTACCGTAGCTCTCTCTCGCTCTGGCAAATGAAGGTTCTGAGTGACAGAAAAGAATAGCAGTATAGAAAAGTGCTGCTATGTGCTGACAAGTGAGATACAACCCTAAAAGCCTCAAATGACATTTAGCACCATCTCCTCCTGCTGGGGCTCATGCAGAAGTCATGTGAACTTAGACTTCTTTGGTCGCTGGTGTATCATGTTATATACTTATTCTCACTATTTCAGATCATGAACTTCATCATTATTTCAATGTACGTGGCGAGCTACCAACTGATGAAGTATGTCAGCCGACCGAGATATTCCGACAGCAACCAACTAATCGATCCTGGTATTGATTTAAACATGGAGGGTGGCATGGGGGAGTAAGTATCACATTGTCACTACATCAATAATACTATACAATATTACATAATATACGATTCATGGTGAACGCATATTTATCCGAACCGAATGCGTCGTTCGAGCGAATCGATCGAAGTTTTTAAGGCCTCGCGTATCTATCCGCACCGAAAGAATCGACCGCGCCGAAAGAATTGTTTCCGTTTCCTTTACACCTGTCGCACTGTAATTACATGTGAATTGTGATAAATCTTGACGAGATTTTTATTGTGAGCGCTTTATTAATCAATTATGTTAGAATCACTCATTTTTGTAACGTTTAAAATAAATCGAAGTAAGTAAATCGATCGCATAACTCACTTGTCATTGTCGAAATGCAGGCGATTCGATTCGACATTTGATAGTGGCAAATATTTGTAGGTGCGTTCTCTATTGTCAAATATTCATAGGTGCGTTTAAAATTATTATATTTTTACCTTTTTTAATGAGCTTTATGAAGCGTGCACTTTAGGATTTTTCAAACTTATTTATTTATTGTTCTTACAAAGTGAATGTAACTCACTAAGTAGCTACACTACATACAAGTTTTAACTAAGTTTTATTTATTTTCAGACACATAAAAGATGTTGTGATTCTGTCCTCCGTGACCCACGTCTTGGCTGCGATATCGGACTACTTCTGGTTTCTGCTGCTCCTACTACCTTTGAGAGCATTCTATTTGGTGTGGGTCAACATTCTTGGTCCCTGGTTCTTTCAGGCGCCCCCGGATGACGACGACGATGAGAAAAAAAGAAAGAAATTAGATAAAAAAATGAAACGTGTTCACTTCACCAGTTCTCAAAAGAAATGAAAAATTTGTTCGTTTTAATCCTCTTCTCATCCAAACCGTGGTGGTGGCAATGGCGACGGGGGCTCATTGCAAACCAAAAGCTCACCCTGCGATCAAAAATAACGACAGTTCTTTTTCATTCAGGCAGTTCTTTCAATCCTTCTTTCACGTAATCTCAGAATTGGGGTTTTTCAAAATTATAGTATTAATTACATACTTACAATATACAGAGGTTGCAGTATACCACTATTATTTAACCTCCAGCATGTTGTGTTTAATTTCAATTGCAGTTATAAGATTTTATTAAAATTTTCTGTAAAGAAAAATCGCCACATTTAGAATAATAACTCTTTGCCCTGGCAGGCTGATAACTTTTGAGCATTACGTGCATGGTGTTCGCTAGTAGCCGAGCGCGGCTGCCGCCACCGGCTTTGCCTTGCCTTGGATTGTTTGAGACTCGATATTTTACTTTATTAGGTTTCATGATTATAGTCATTCGTCCTTACTTACCTCACATATTTAATCTTTGAAACAAAACAAAAGACTGCTTTTTACAACTTTGTAGATCATGACGCAAAATATAGCAACATATTTGTGTGTACCTTAATACTTCTTCCATTTTTGTTAGTTGCATGTATGTAGATTCGTAGGTGCATAAATAAAAGAGCACTTGATTATAAAAATACATACTTAATATGTGTTTGGTTTGAAACCGTTTTTGGAAGCGCATCTATACTCTCGTTTATACGTTATATATGGTTCTTTATGAAGAATATAGCAGACTGCCTTATTCGAACTCCTTTTACGACTTAATGTGTAAATAATAAATTAATTATATACCTGAATTCTATATATAAATCTGTGTTATTATTAAGCAAAATTGTAATGTATTCCGACACGATATATTTTCTACGTTTCGATGTAATGTATAAATCCGTTAATTTTGCTTATTTTCACAGCCACGTCGCTAATGTTAACTTTGATCTTAAAGAGTTTTATTGCTTGTTACTTAATCCTGTCTTTTAATAAAGTCCAACTTACCATTTTTATCTTGATACACATTAACTAAATTTATAAATATATAAATTTATAAATCCTTATTAGAGTTCCGTACAAAAAATACAAAAAAGGAGCCGTATAGGATCACTCATGCGTCTGTCTGTCCGTCCGTCTGTCACAGCCAATTTGCTCTAAACCTACTGGACCAAATTAGGTGACATTTGGTAGAATGGTGTAATCCTATGACACAAACACAGATATGCAAAACAAATAATTTTTTTTTTTTTTAATAATGGTCATTTTCGGAATAGAAATTCGGAAATTACAGAAAAAAGTTTTGCAAACCTTACTGTGTTATATATCAAACGAAAGGGCTCGTTATGAGATTGTCAAATACATATTTATTTCTTATTATTGTCACATAACTAGTTAAAATAAAAAATATATCTCATTGCTTGTACATTACGAGAACACCTATAAGAATTCTATCAATTAATCTATTTAATTGAAAATAAAGTGGTAAACTCAATATAAGACGTTCATTTTCGAAAAATTGTTCGATAAAACACCGCTAGATAACGCTAGTAGTTAAATTAATAGCAACATTTTACCTGCAAATAAAATGTATATTAAACATACTTACCTTATTCGAAGCCTATATAATGAGAGTGGCTACTGCTTCCGTTCTAGTACTAGTCATGACTTCCGGTCTAGGTCCACGCTAGTCGCCACTTCCGCTCCCCACCTAGCACGCTCCCCGCTACGCGACACTAGCGCCACCTAGGCAGTTGGGTTTTGTAACCCAGTTTGTTCGTCATTGGATCGTCTTTTGGGACACCAGGTAGAACTATAAACTATAGGCTTCGAATAAGGTAAGTATGTTTAATATACATTTTATTTGCAGGTAAAATGTTGCTATTAAACTCACTGTACCGTTATTCGAAGCCTATATAATGAGAGACGTGTCTATTATCGCCTGGTGGTACTTAGTTACGTCAATGTAATTATACTTATTTAGTGAGCAGGTTAGGGATTGCGATAAAAATATAATTCAATGAACAGCGCATGTAGATCAAGACATTCATGTAATGAATTATAAGTACGTAGCGATGAATTAAACAAAATTAGTCATGTTGCAATGAGCAGATAGTAACAAAATGTCTTATCTAGATGGACAGAGTCCTTATGATGATAAAGTATAAGTAAAGCCAGTACTTCTAGAGATATCACGCGTCTCATAATGTAAATTAGCCACGTAGCAGCAAAATAGCAGACTTAGTGCGAATTCGGGAATTTCAAAATACCATTGAAATAAAATTATCTACATGGATATTTTCTAGCGAGTACTCAGGAACTGTGGTAAATCTAACTCGTAGATTTACAAAATGATAGGTTGTACGCGTAGCAGATTCAAAGGATTTCAGCCATCTTAACGGATGGTTCGTAAAAGTCTAGTGAAAGCCCACTTAGGTTTATGTTGTCCACACTGGACATTCAATACAATGAATTGTGATTACAACCATTTATACATTTACTACACATTTTGGGTTGATATATAATGAAGAAACTTGACAGGGTGATTCGGAGTCGCAAGGGCTCGGTTAATTGAGCGCTCACTCACAGTACATAAGAGAGATTCGAATGCTACGCAATACTACTATTTTATTATATTTATAAATACTTCATGATGTACAGCTTTCAGGAAGCCTAAATGCTTCTGCTCAAATGTTGATATTCGTGAGTGTTTCTATGATACCGTTTGTACTAATAATGTTTTATTGCTAGAATTATTTGAAGTAGATTTCGAGACGTATTTACACGTCTAATAATAATAATAACGATATTCATCCGACAGTGTCGTCAATATTTCAGGACGAGAGAGCTTTTGCGATTCATGACGAACCCTTAACCCTGTTTCAAGGAGTTTGTGCACGGATGATCAGAAATCATTGTACTTTGATCGATCTATGGGGTAGAATGGAGATCTTCGTTTTCGTACTTACATATTTATTATAAGTGAATATACATTGCTTAATTTGCGGAACAGACAGGCTTGTTATGAAAGCAGCCGTGCTAGTTTTTGTTACGCTTATAAATATACTCGGATAGTACTGTTGAACGAAAGTGCTATCCTTATTTAATAAATCGCATTAGATAGGGCAGCTGTACGATACATTAAAGCACTCAAACCGATTTGGTATCCGCGTCGTTTCGCGGAGCAGAAGCGTGACTTAAGAAGTTTGTCGTTAGTCAAAGCGCCCCGGAGTTCTGCGGGGCAGAAGTTCCTCCATTGTTACTGCTTTTACAGTTAAATACTGCATAGCAGGTATTCGATCCTGGCTTTTATTAAATGCCATGTGGTGTAAAATTCTGCATAGCGGGGGTTAACCTATACTTACCGAAACTAAACGACGCTGCTATCTCTGCAGTGCAGAATGCGATTCTAGGCTTTATTGCAAATAAATATTATAGAAATTCCGTGGGGCAGGAAGTTCCAGCATGATTGCGTTAGTCACGTCGCTCTGCGGGGCAAAAATGCGATGCCGGGCTTTGTTGTAAACCAATACGATAGGCATTCTGCGGAGCAGGAAGTTCCAGTATGATTACGTTTGTCACGTCGCTCTGCGGGGTAGAAATGCAGTTCCAGGCTTTATTGTAAATCAATACGATAGGAATTCTGCGGGGCAGGAAGTTCCAGTATGATTACGTTCGTGTTGTCGCTCTGCGGGGCAGAAATGCGGAGCAGGAAATTCCAGTATGATTATGTTTGTCACGTCGCTCTCCGGAGCAGAAATGCGATTCCGGGCTTTGTTGTAAATCAATACGATAGGAATTCTGCGGGGCAGGAAGTTCCAGTATGATTACGTTTTTCACGTCGCTCTGCGGGACGTGCGATTCCAGGCTTCATTGTAAATCAATACTATAGGAATTCTGCGTAGCCCGAAGTTCCAGTATGATTACGTTTATCACGTCACTCTCCGAAGCCAAAATGCGATTCCGGGCTATACGATAGGAATTCTGCAGGGCAGGAAGTTCCAGTATGATTACGTTTTTCACGTCGCTCTGCGGGGCAGAAGTGCGATTCCAGGCTTCATTGTAAATCAATACGATAGGAATTCTGCGTAGCAGGAAGTTCCAGTATGATAACGTTTATCACGTCGCTCTCCGAAGCAGAAATGCGGTTTCAGGCTTTATTAAAAAATCAATACGATAGGAATTCTGCGGGGCAGGAAGTTCCAGTATGATTACGTTTTTCACGTCGCTCTGCGGGGCAGAAGTGCGATTCCAGGCTTCATTGTAAATCAATAGATAGGAATTCTGCGTAGCAGGAAGTTCCAGTATGATTACGTTTATCACGTCGCTCTCCGAAGCAGAAATGCGATTCCAGGCTTTATTTTAAATCAATACGATAGGAATTCTGCGGGGCAGGAAGTTCCAGTATGATTACATTTGCCACGAATTCACGCATACACAATCACATCGGGTTAATGCTTCTCATGTATTTTCTCCTTTTCGCTTTTCACCATTTTCGAATGATCGGTAGCGCAGGAATGGGGCTTAACAGCAAGCGTACAAGCTTATCTTCATTGGTACATCAATGGTTCTTTGCTGTAAGAAAGCGTTAGTAGTACCTGCAAATCTGGAATTATTATATTACCGGCTGGTAAAACACAAAAATGAAACCTGTAGGGTTATCGGTGTTTCAGATAAACTGTTAAAACTCTTATTATACCAATGTTCTATTGAAAAGATGAGCTGAGAAACGACGGTAAATATATCAAAAACAAAAACATTTTTGTATGGCCACGTTGCATGGTTGAAAATAATTATTAAGAATATTTTGGCCGTAAAGGCCCCGCCCGTGTCTAGGGGCGTTTGCGTCACTTGTACAAAGTTGAAGCATGCGGTTACTCACGGATTTCCAATTCCTGATGAGTTATCTGAACTCATTCCATTTTATCACTTGGTAATTTTCCCTTCCTGAAAATCTATTTCCGTACTCATTCTATTTTCGATATAATGAGTATGATAATGAGATGTACCTATTTCACACTGAAAAGGGTTAAGCTTAAAGGATTGTTATAGGGGTAAGGTTAGGAGATGTTATAAAGCAAAAAATAAAATGTTAAAGTTAGCAGTAGATCTGATTGCCAACTGTAGTGAATCATTATACGTAGATACTTACGTAATCGAATCCAAAAAGAAATAAGATTCCAAAGATAGCAATAATTAATTACTATCTATGAACTGTAAACACAGTTAAAATACAGAAAAAAATAATAATAACCGGACTCACTGAGGAAAAGATTATGGTTGAAAGTACTTACGGTTTAACCACGTGAACATTTAATTTTTTACCTCAAATAACCTTAAAATTTTATTCACAACGTGTATTTTCCGTCGATTTCAACACTTTTCCTCCTGAAGTTTTTGGCTAGTAACGGCGAGACGGTTTGAATTATGCGTTACATATATGGTAACCGTCTCGAACGGAATCAAAAACGCCAATGACGAACAAACTGGGTTACAAAACCCAACTGCCTAGGTGGCGCTAGTGTCGCGTAGCGGGGAGCGTGCTAGGTGGGGAGCGGAAGTGGCGACTGGCGTGGACCTAGACCGGAAGTCATGACTATTACTAGAACGGAAGCAGTAGCCCCTCTCATTATATAGGCTTCGAATAACGGTAAAGTGAGTTTAATATGATATTTTGTATTAATTTAAAAACTTTGTCAATGTACGGAACCCTCTCCACGCGAGTTCAACTTGGCCGGTTTTATATATTTATTTCATGTACAAAGTAAGAGTTTTTGGTGCCCTCTTTTACTTAAATGCATGTTTAAATTTCTTTAAATAGTTTATGTGGAAGCTAATGTATGTAAGGATATAAATGTCAATTGTTCATAACGATGAGGTTGATGTTATATGGTAGTGTTAAATATCTATAATATTTATTAATTCGTTGCTTACGTACAAAATGTTGTAGTTAAATTGTTTATTAATTAATTATACCCATGTCTCCAAATCTACTACTATGGTATCAAATATTTGAGGTACCTGGAATCAATTCATGCTATGCCTTCTACCCAATTGGACAGAGAAATTATGATATCTTCAATTAATTTGAAAGGTGAATTGATCGAGATTTCTGATCTTTGATTTAAATTGTATTTTTTTTATTTCGACAAGAGATCTAAGGTATTAATGGTTAGTATTTATTGATTTATTTAAAGCACACATTTCAATTAGTTTTCCATGTACGGTGAGTTGAAACCATGAACTAATAGTTTTAGTAGGCATGACATGAACTGATCGGATTCAGATTTGATACTTTTACCTTAGTATCCGTCGAACCGGAGTTGACAGTACGTGGCTCATTTCTGTAGTAGGTATGTATTATGTACTTTAAGCATCATTCCTTGATAAATTAAGTAACTTGCAAATACTTGCCCATGAAACTGAATTCTAAAACAGGCACTTATCTAATACTTATAAGAATGTTTAAAATAATTGTCTCTTTTGTCGTAATAATATACCAATGTGTAAAAAGTAGCTTCGAATTGTCAAATATTTTTTAATAATTCGCATATTATTCTGTGTTGTGTCGTGTAGACCGTGTCGTGTCATATTCATATCATAAGAAGCTGTACCTATTGGAAGGATTTATTAAATGTACCTATTTATTTAGTAATTATAGATGAACACAACTTAAAGATGTGCTCAAATAATGTGTTACTTTTGTTTGATTTACGGTGAAATTTTCCCATTTTTGAGAAGAGGTTTTGTTTTTATATATTTGATTTTTGTTTGAATTTGGAATAAATGAAGTTATATTTTTCTATGAAATTATTTAATTTAAATTTTACTACTCATATTATACATTGACTGTGAAAGTAAGAAAAGATGTTGTAGGGGGAAGAAATCAAATATATGTGATACTTACATAGTATGCGTAACCCCAACAAAATGATGCGCCTTAGAGAAATGAGGGTATTACAGATAGTTCATAGTTAGGTGGATTTTTTAAAGTATAGCAAAATTTGTTCATAGGAAGCAAAGTCAAACTCAAAATTCTTTAAGTACCCCTCTAGTCTTATCAGTCCGAAGATGCTGATCAATACAGATCACTGAGCCTTTAAGTCCGATTTTTTATACAAAAAATAGGTACTTACGTACTCCTATTTTTTCTTGCCTACCAGTCATGTATGTATTTGTGTACAATAACTTTATCGATTAACTTTTTGAAAAATTCATACACGGTGACTTGGGCAGTGGCAAAGAAAATACTAATATAATTAATTCCCTTGACATATAATATGTTTATGTCACACAAAAGTGTGAAGGAACTATAATACACTTTAAATAAATACTGGTTGGCAATATATTATGTCGAACGAAATGCCTTCTCATAATGATTAAATAACAAAACTTAAAACTTAATTCCAAAAACAATGGATGAAGGCTAATTTTATCGACAAATGTTTTTTTGTAATAATTATTTTTTGACTCTGAATACTAGTTCTTTAGAGCCTATCTTTATTTATTCACTTCTTTATTCCTAACCCTAACCAACCTTAACTATACATACAATAAAAGGTTGGTGTAGGTCCTTTGATTGCTTCAAGGGAGCTTCTGGCGACAAATCCATACGAGCCCACTGGTTTTCATAGCTGATTGAGTGGCGGACGGCGCCTAAAGGCGCTCACCGCAGTCCGCAAATAAATATCACTACAACCGCACTATATGAGTGTCCCCTTTAAATATTTTACGTATTGTCCATGAGCATGAGCATTATAACACTAAACTACACCAATTTCATATTATAAAGTCCACTAGAATCAATTTGCAAAACAATTTAAAGGCAAACTCCAACTGACCCCTTGCCAAAAACTCATCGACAAATGGTGCGTATTTTCGGAATTTCGACGAACAAACAATGTGGTCGAAGCGTGGAATTTTACAATCAATGGTCTAATTAACATAAATCCTCGTATGTTGCAAACTTTAAACATTTTAAAAGATGATGACACTCACGCGATTTTTAAAGCCGAACAGATAAAAGGGTTCGGAATATCAAGAAGAAGCAAAGGGAACATGGGAAAAATTTATTAAAGAAACTCAGATGCAGTTAACTGGTGGAAAAATAGTAGTACTTACCTATTTGTTTTGTTTAAAATAGATTTATATTTAACATGTTGGAAAAAATAAACTAAAGTTAATACTAACGCATTTGTTTTTTTTTTTGGGACAGTCGAAATATTATGTAAATATTAATAAAGTTACTGTACACAAGTACAACCAAGACTGATGGAAAAAGAAAAATAAAATTTAGTACCTATATTTTATATAAAAATCAAATAAAAGGCTCATCAGACGTATGAGACTAAAAAGTCTCATAAGTCCGATCGTCTGACTAAATCATTGAACTACAGATACCAGAGGTATAAGTACTTATTCATCTTTGCACTCGCATACACGAAGTAAAATTCCATTCAGGAAAATTGCGTCAGACTAATTTATCCTCGATCTAACTATTGAGTGCATATCGCATCAGAAAGCAATTTAAGTACATTGTTCCTTCAATTATAGGTACCTATACAAATCCGGCAAAAATACCTACAACAGTTTAAATGGTAGGATACCAGAACGAAAGCTTAACTTCAAACAATGGTTTTAAAATCAATTTAGGAGCAGAGTACACCTACCTAATCAGGTAAAAGCGTTATCACGCTACCATTTTTAGATTTGTGTGTTTCGATTGGCACCACCGCGTCGTCTCCACTGGGGACGAATGGAATTTATTATTACTTTACAGTTCCATTACAATTCCCATTGGCCCCAATGGGGACGAATGGGAATTTTCGTTTTTCGATTCCCATTTGTCCCCAGTTATGTTAAGTAGAATACCTGATAATGATTTTAAAAAAGCATATTTTTGCTTTATGTACGAGTACATCGAAATAAAAGTTACATGTATGTCAAATCTTTTAGATTGTTATATTTATGTCTTAAGCTTAAGATGATCATGCAAAAATGAACATAATTAACCTTGTATATAACTTACACCTACATAATATGCAAAATTGTGAAAACAATACCTTATTATATGTTTTACATTGTTACAACTTGTCCAATTAGAGTGAATAATGTAGATACATAAAGTTTAGGACTTTTACCTACCTACCTACATACATTATACCTATCATGTCATCTATAAAATAACTATCGTGAATAACTTAAATTCATTTATTAAGAATCCAGTTCGATGTTTGAATGATCGTCTTTGTAAGTCTTGATAGTTATAACACTATAAAAGATTTAACATACTTACATGTTCCTTTTATTTTCATATACTTGCATAAAGCACTCCTTTCCGTCTATCCTAAAAATATAGGTACTTTTATAAATCGTTATCTCTATTCTATTTAACACATAGTAATTTTAAGCTTTTGCACTAAAATACTATTTAAAAAAAAAAACCGGCAAAGTGCGAGTCTAACTTACCTGGAGAGGGTCTCGTATAATGCAAAAGATTTTAAATTATAAAAAATATCTCATTTGAAATCGCCATAGTAAGACGCGAGTTAAATAATAATAGCGTTATCTAGTGGTGGTTCAGTGAACTATTTTCCATAAGTGATCGTATTTTATTAAGTTTATTTTCAATTAGTTTCAGAGATCAGGGTGGAATGGTAAATTTTCGTCTTCTTTCATGAAGAAAATCAAAAATAATTATTTTACAATAATAACAAAAATATAAATTGAGATTCTCATAACAAGCCATTCATTTGATATGATACAGTGAAGTTTGTACTCGTTATTTTTAAATTCCTAATTTGTCCCCCATAAATGACGCTTATTTAAAAAGAAACACTTTGCATATCTGTGTTTGGGTCATAGGATTACACCATCCTACTAAATTTCACCTGATTTGGTCCAGTAGATTCGGAGAAAATTGGCTGTGACAGACGGATGAAGATCTTTGGTTTTAATGCGTATCTATCTCATCTGGGGACGAATGGGACTGTTAAGGAATAGTAATTCCCTTTCGTCCCCAGTGGGGACGACGCGGTGTGGTGTGGTGACAATCGAAACCCAAAACTAAAAATGGTCCCATTTGTCCCCAAGACCCAGGACAATTTGAAAAAGACCATTTTCCAACTTGCCCTGACCGGGGATTGAACACGAAACCTCTGGGTGGGACTAGCATGGTGACCACTACGCCACGGAAGCCCTCATGTAAGTAGTTTAACAAAATCATATAAGTAGGTATAGGTAGTAGGTAACGTATGCTTTGAGATGACCCTAGCATTAAAAAATGATTACCCATTGGATGCATTATAGGTATCCTCAAGAGATATAAAGAAACGTTAAATAAAGCCCTCATTGCATTTTTACCTACCTTCCTATTCATTCGAACAGATTCCCAGTAGGTAGATACTTGCCTTACACAAACGCGAATAAGGTAAGTGCACCGTACTTCAATACAGTACAGAACTTCGTCACTTTGGTTTCAAACCGTAAAAATAAGATTAAAAATTTACTTATTAAAATTTTTAAAATTGCTCCTGTATCTACTTCATTTATGCCACCGAAAACATCTACTCCCAAAATTTTTGTGACTATATTCAGGTTTTATGACGAATTAAAGTGCAAACAGGATTATATTTTAATTAAAAATTAAATACGACCGAAAAAAATATAATGATTATATATATTAAATGGGGAAATACCAATATATATGTGAAAAATACTTAAGAAGCGGTATCTTTTTTAGATTTTTTATTAAAAATTGTCATAGTCGTACAATCCTTAAACTCACGAAGTTATTATGCTCTTACCTTATACAGTGAGAAATAGGTAATCCTGGTGGAACTGTTCTTATTTCTCACTGTTAGTATTGTATATTGGCGGGAACACCACGTAATATCAACTTTTCCAAAGGGCCTATTTCCAAAATTGTCTTACGTAAGTACCTAACTCAACACACAACAGCGTAAATAACGGCGGGGATCGTTCTCGGTCATAAACATGTGCGTGCGTTAGTAAACTCATAATTTGAACGATGGCTCGTAAGTCATAAAGGCTTTTTTGTCCCGTGTGTCTGTCTTATGCCAGTCGACGACGGTTGCGTTGAATGCAATAAATAATACTTCGTTTAAGAGGCGGCCTCCCGGACTGTGTCCGACATTACATCGCCACACGTCGTCGCGTGCGCTTGAGACGCTCACTGAAGGAAACTACGAGCCGGTATGTACTGATTTATTTTTGTTTTTCAATAATAAATATTTATGGTAACATATATATTCAACAGTACTTAATTATAGCCCAAAGTATAATAAAGGTTAGGTACGTATTTACTCATATAAAATTATACGAGTAACATACTCGTAACTAGCAGAATTAATTAGGATTTAAAACGATGTAAGTAGGTAATTATTAACCTATTTCATGTTTTCTAGTGTTAATCTAAGACACATAGGTACCTACCCTAATAGTGTAAATAATGCAATAATTAAAGTATTTTTTATCAAAACGTTCTAACATCACGACTTACATCATACGATGCAAGTTTTTTTATTCATTGCGAATTTTCACAGCCTTTTCAGTCCATGGTACCTACTGATTACACGATACACACTCACCAAGAAACATTTAGTGGCGTACCTAATTAGTTAGTTAAAATCTTTATTGCACCAAAAATGTTACATAAAAATGGATAACGTAAAACAGATGTCAAAAGGCGGCTTTATCGCAACTGCAATATCTTCCAGGCAACCGAGGTACTTGGAGATGTCTATCTACCAATGGGAAATCAATTATGCACTGAATATAAATACCTATCTAGGCTAGACTATTATGATTTCAACCCTATCATATTTAAATTAATGCATACGGGAATTATCACGAAACATAGGAAAGTAAGTACTTTTTATTTATTTATACCAAGATATTGCTCGTATACATTAATTTAGTAACGATGCAAGGCGATAGTTTATGAGACCTACATATTACCTATCTATTTATTTTTATTGTCATGCGTCAAAATATTCGTTACTCTCACTTGTGTATACATCTGAGAAGTTAAGACCACCTCTAAACACTTCAGTGACTTAAAAAATCAGATAAACAAACTAATTCTAGTTCTAGCCTGCAATGCGGCCATGGCACATGCCTTTCGAGTTTTACTCTACTAAATAAGTACACCTAAGTACCTTGTGCTAAAATAAACCTATTTTGGCAGACAGCACTCAAATTGTAGGATGTAACAGATTACTGCCTGTTAATCGGGTGATTACCGTTCGAATTTATTAATTCATACTCGCTCCACGTAGTGTTATCTAGGTAATTTGCAACAAAACCTAATCACTCCCGTTTATATATGTTAAACCTCCGTGGCGTAGTGGCCAGCATGCTTGTCTGCCACCTAGAGGTTCTGGGTTCGATCCTCAGTCAGGGTAAATTGGAAAATGGCCTTTTAAGGGTAAATTGCCCTGGGTCTTGAATGTTTATATAATGGTATATGTAAATATATTTTGTAAAATATACTATCGTTGAGTTAGTATCCCATCACACAAGCCTCGAATTTACTTTGGGGCAAGCCCAATCAGTGTATGTCATTATTTAAATTTATTTATGTAGGTAACATTTTATTTGGGTGCTAGTATAAAAATAAGGGGTTATTCATAAAAAGTTACAAACGTTTGCTAAACTTATTTTAGTTAAAATATGTTTTGTCTTGTTCTTGCAATGTCAAATATTGAAAAGAGGGAAAGGGGCAAAATATGTTTAACTTAACTCATAAAAATTAACAACCGTTTGCTAAACCTGTTTTGTTTAGCAAACGGTTGTTAATTTTTATGAATATGAGGGTAAGTGTATAAATGTTAGACTTAGTTACTAGATATGAGGAACTCGAACTTTATTGTGCTACAAGGGGTAAAGGAGCCGCTAATTTGAATCCAGAGCGATAAGAAGGATTCTACGGTGTAATCCTGAGTGAAGCGAGGGATTTATGTATATCTCTCGAACAAAAAATAAATACTCAAATAGCAAACTCTAATTTTCATCTATACCTATCTTTGAGAAAAATTTGCAAATACAAACAGAATATAAAGAAAAGGAGAACACCTACAAAACGTAATCAGACTTCAATCAACAGAGATTTACCTTTATTTGGTGTCGTTTTCAACCAATAAATATTTAGAAATAATTTTTGAATACGAGCACCATTTTTAACCGACTTCAAAAAAGGAGAAGGTTATATATTCGCCTGTATAATTTTTTTTTGGATAAAATATTCAATCAAATCTACTAATTATAACCATTTCATAACTTTGTTTGCATGGTCCTTCTTTCTTAATTGCTTACTATTACTTTATAGACAGACTATATAGAGTATTTAAAATTTACACAAATAATTACATGTCAATGCAAATATAACTTCTTCTTAACTTCTGTAAGATTCTTAATGATTCTGTATTAATGCCAAAGAGCAAAAAATTCTTTCACTTATATATATATATACCGTATTTTGATATTCTTTTTTTGATATTTTTCAAAAATAATATCAAAATTCGGAACAAATTAGGTTCTCATGCAAAACGAAATAGTCACTCGATCTCATAAATATGTAAAATGTTTTTCGTAAATATTTAATTTCATTATACTTTAGCGATTTAGTATATCTTAGGAAATTACTAATTACTTTTAATCAAATATTCAATATGCGCTTAATTATACTTTTTTTCCGAAGAGAAGAACATAAAAATGTTTACCTACATTCTTCTATACTGATGAGTTGATGACGATATGTATTCCAAATTTAAATAAAACCGGCCAAGTGCGAGTCAGACTCGCGCAAGAAACGTGCCGTGCCATTATCTATAAAAATAAACTAGCCAAGTGCGAGTTTAACTCACGTGGAGAGGGTTCCGTACAATGCCAAAGACGAATGTTTTTATTATATCACATTTGAAATTCTCACAGAAAGACGCGAGATACGAACTTCTACTAGATAGCGCTATCAAGTGGTGTTTTAGTGAACTATTTTCTGTAAGTGAACGTATATTATATTGAGTTTACCACTTTATTTTCAATTGATAGAATTCTTATAGGTTTTCCTGTAATCTACGTACTTTGTATTTTTTTTTTAATTTTAGGCTGGTGGAATGGTACATTTTCGTCTTCTATCATGAATAAAATCAAAACTTTTATTTTGCAATAATAACAAAAATATATTTAAGATCCTCGTAACGAGCCATTTCATTTGATATATGACACAGTAAATTTTGAAAATCACATTTTTAATTTTCCCCTGACAATGAACCCTATTTCAAAAAAATATTTATTTACATCTGTGTTTGGGTCATAGGATTACACCATCCTACCAAATTTCACCTGATTTGGTACAGTAGATTTAGAGCAAATTGGCTGTGACAGTCGGACTGACAGACAGACGCACGAGTGATCCTATAAGGGTTCCGTTTTTTCCTTTTTTTACGGAACTCTAAAACCTACGTTTGTTGTATGGAGCACAACTTAAATATTTATTTCATTCCGTTTTTAGCAGTCGTCTCAATATATATTATTCGCTATAACATAGCGAATAATATATGTTGAGAAAATTTCAATTGTCTCGCTATCACGATTCATGAGATAAAGCCTGGTGACAGACAAACGTACAGTGAAGTATTGTAATAGTGTCCCGTTTTTACCGTTTGGGAACGGAACTCTAAAAATTACGACGCTGGTTTAAAACTAAATTCTTAATTTTTTGGTTACATTTGTGTTCAGTTTTCAAATTGTTTTTAATCCCTTGATATTTTCTTTTTCACTTTTAAGGGCCGAGAGAAGCAGCAGTTACTTTAGCCTCACAATTTGGAATTAAATCATCGCTTTTCGAGTAGATGAGATGAAAATATTTTTTCTATAAAGGTAGTATAATTACATTATTAGGTAGTTAGGCATAATATTTTAGCTGACATGGATATTGCAGAATTTTGGATGTCTGGTATAGAGTTCCCAAATTATGTACGACTTCTTCAAAATAGTGATTTTTTTAATATGAGTTTTGATGAAATGTGTGAACGAAAAAATAATATTCACTAATTTCCCAATTGACGCCATATCTATGGTACAATAATTGTATCGTGCCATATCGGTTTTGGTGGCCTACAACCGCAGTTCTAAAACTGAACTGGATATTAATCACTGTTGAGTCTTGGTTAGTCATCTTAAAAGGGCTGATTTTCAATAGAGTGATTCTAGTTCAATTAACGAAAGGACTTGGCATCCAATTGGATGCCGGCCTTCAAGGGACGACCTAAGCGTCCGGTTAGCTGACTAATTTAACCACATGGCTGCAACATATGTACTACAAAATCTTTATTGAGCGTGTGAAGCATTTATATAACACCATCTCATACAATGTAGGTCGCCCGATTATCTTAAAAAATGCAACATTTTAAAGTTAGGTCATAGGGGAGGGAGTAGGTACGTGTAACTCTATGCAACTACACGCACGACAGGACATGCGAACTCGCGTGTCAAGTGTTTGAATTAACAGTAAATAGATGACAAAACACCGGATATGGATTTACATCAGTCATACACACGCATGATTGTATGTTGCATATATTTGCCATCAACTTTGCTTATTGGTGCATCGCAAAACCTGCCCCAAGGAATTATGCTTATTGCTAAATGTCTTCATATTTATAAAAATCGACGTATATTCGATCAGGTTATTCGATAAATTTCATTCTTTTATTTCTTTCTTTAAGTAAGGGATAAAGACATGACAATGTATAGGTACCTAGGTATTTCGACATGCAACTCATTAAGAGTATCTTTATGAAACAAGAAAGGATTAACTCAACTGTTTATTTTGAATATTATAGTTTTGAGGATACTTTCACAACAACAAACTTCTTATCTGTTGAAAAGGTAACCTAAACGGATCTATTAATACAGCCAAATGTTTGAATTAATTGGCAAGGAATGAAAATTTTCGTTTCCCGGACCGTGTCAATATAATAAGCAAGAAATCTGGAAAAAGAAATACTTTCTATTGTGTCAAATAATTATAAAATTAAAATAATCACAGAAACAAATTAACTTTAGTTCGTTTGTCGGAATATTATTAATATTGTTTTACTTGTGGTATAATAAAACCAGTTATTCTCTTCCCGAGATGGCCTTAGACCACGTCACGGATACCACGATAGGTGTTACCACCGATTGTTCTTTTTATTTTTAGAGATTTTCTCAATAACTTAATGAATATTAAATAAAATACTGACTTAGTTCACTATTTAGTATTTCGTGCCATTAATCTATTTCTTTTTTAATTTATATACTTATTAAATTACTAGCAGTTGCCCGCGACTTCGTCAGCGTGGACTTAAGTTTATGAGAATGGCTGTTGGGCGGCGTCTTGCAACCCTAGGCTCTGTCTGCAGAGGCTCTAAAACTCGCTTTCCGTTCCATTGTTTGGTTGCGATACCAGATAGGGTTCATAGTGCACCTTTTATTAGACGGTGACTTTTAGTAGTTAGAACTGATGCTCATTATGAGATATTAATTTGCCCAGAACCTAATTTAAATAAAAAATTTTTGAACAGCGCTATCATTTATCGGTGGCAAAAAAAAAAAAAATTTTTAAGAACACTCTGAAGCCATAGATATTGTAAATATTTAGTATTTCGTACCCAAAGGGTAAAAACGGGACCCTATTACTAAGACCTGTCTGTCACCAGGCTGTATCTAATGAACCGTGATAGCAAGACAGTTGAAATTTTCACAGATGGTGATGGTGGTTTACAGCGGCAATACCTAGCCGCTGTAAAACTTACGGTGTCAACGCTTTTACCGCTTTTGCCAGGCCCATGTGCTACTCCCGCTTCACAGACCTGGCATGGTGGCCGCTCAATTTTTAAGAACGCTCCGAAACCACGAATTTGTAAATATTTAGGATTTCGTACCCAAAGGGTAAAAACGGACCCTATTACTAAGACTCTACTGTCCGTCTGTCTGTCACCAGGCTGTATCTCATAAACTGTGATAGCTAGACAGTTAAATTTTCACAGATAATGTATTTCTACTGCCGCTTTACATAACATCACATATTAAAACAGAATAAAACAGTTTTTAAGTAGGTAGGTATTCCCATACAACAAACATGAATTTTATAGATAATGGCACGGAACCCTTTGTGCGCGAGTCAATCAATCATCATTTTATATAACGATTAACAAAAGTTTTAGCCAATCGGTTGCATTGGTAACTTTAAAATCAATTTTTCGAACAAAAATGTAGGCCGTGATTCTTTAAATAGATACAACTTTTTTATTTATGAACGGATTTAAATAAAACAAACACTATATTTTAAGTAAAGCGTATCAAAATACATTAGTGAAAATCGCAACCGAATCGGTTTAGCCGTTTCCGAGATTAGCGTGTACAAACGCACAGACAAACAGACAAAAATCCTAAAAATCATTGTTTTGTGTTCTATTGCGTTGATAAAAGCCCTCAACAATATTTTTTCTCATTTATCTTCCATGTACAGACAGCAATTTAGTTTCAGTACTAAAAGGAACTGCACTTATCCCGGGCGGCGAAATCAGAAGGGCGGTAAAATCGTCGATTTTGAAATAGTCGAACCCTCCCATGCTACCGATACGGAATGGGGGTGTCGTCTAGTTATTAGGGGCCTGCAAAATGAAACCTTATGGTCAGGACGGACCGAGACACGACGTGCTGTTTAGAAAGCAAGGTACTGGTAACCAAGTAGGTAGCAAAACCAACAGGGGCGGCATATTAACATATTTTGCCTCCCCCCCCTCCAAAAAATTCTAGATCCTGTACTGCTCAAAAACTGAATGCTTATTAAAGTAGAGAAATAAGCATTCCTACTTTAAGTCCAAATTGCAAATAAAAGTAGAGAAATAAGCATTCCTACTTTAAGTCCCACCTAATGCATGATGGCGTACCTCAAGTAACGCGAAGCAACATCGGCCCCTAAAATATAGGTTTTCTTAAGTGCGACTTCATCCCGAGCCGCGTCCATAGCGGGAAGCGAGAGAAAAGTACTGGGTAAAGCTTCCACCGGGTCACTTTTGCTATCGCCACCACCCTATCAATGTGGGCTTTCAAGCTGAGGCATCTGCCGAACTTCAGGTACTCCCAGATATTTGGCGTGCGAGTACCTCGGCACATCTTCCCCAAAGAGCTTTAAGGGTGGCAGGAAGCGGACATTTTAAAAAAACAATGTCTGCTTCTTGTTAACGTTCACTAAGGAAACTCCATTTGAAAGCCTGTCAAGCAGGGCGCCTAGGACTGTCTGCAGGCGTACTTTGAGTTCAAACTAACTGCAAAAAACGCCGTATCGTCGGCGAAGAGTGCCAACTAAGCCTGGCTGGCAACTGGGATGTCGTCAGTGTATTACGCGTATCACTATAAAAAGCAGATGCTCATGGAAAGAGGCCACATAACAGTCCTAAATGATGTTGGCATGGTTGCTCCAAAAGCCCTTAACCTAACCAAACCTTACGTAACTTTTTTTTCATGTTGAAAAGACCTACCGTTTCGTCCACCCACGGGAAGTTGGGTGGAACCTAACCTTACCTTTTTTAACGTGAAGAAACGAATCAAGAAAAATTGTACCCGTTAGGGTTAAGGCGCTTGTTGGCACAAACGCGCTTTCAACTCGGAGGACCGTATTTGTTGAGCGAAATCCAGTTTCCATCGCCCGATTGGCCCACGTTATGGAGGCATCAGTTGCAGGTCAAAAGCCCGCCTCCTGCTCCCTGTGCGCCGGGGATGGATGGCCAGGTCGGTTGTTGCCTCCTGGTCTCTCCGCCACCTCTTTGCAGAGCATGACGCTCTCCGCAAAGGCCTGCACTGCTCTCCACGACGTTCATGTGAAGGACCGCAGTCGACAGCGGAAGGTTGTCCGTCCCCCACTACCGTGCACAGTTCAGCGCGGTATTCCGCCCAGGCTGGGCAGTCCGTCAGGGTGGGAACCTAACCTAATCTGTCTCGTAGTCAAGGAGTACCAGGCAGCGCGGCACTCACCGCGCTTTTCTGTTCTCTATGATGGAGAACAGAAAAAATGAATATCTAACTCTTTCCACGCAGATCGTAAAAGCCGATCAAGTGAATGGGTGGAAATGTGATCATGTTTTGTGTTCTATTGCGTTGATGAAAGCCCCCAACAATTTTTTTCTCATTTATCTTCCATGTACAGACAGCGATCGGTTATGATTTTATTATAATGTATAGATATAGATTACTTCATAAATCGTTTGTTGTGTTAAAAAATGCATTTTGTTCAGGTAATACATTGTGGCAGCATTGCCAACTGATGACGTATTCTTAGACCTAATCACGTGACCAGCTGTCGCGGGAAGAGAATACCAGGCGTAGTAGATTATTCCATTGATTTATTTAATCGCGAAATACGGAGCCGATCCAACGCAAAACTAACCCCAAAGCTTCGATCACCTATGAGATTTCGAATTATCACGTCTAATTGAATCCTGGCGTCATGGTATCATCATATAGGTAGTCTTATATTTATCCATTCAACAGTAAACAGTTTACCTTCCATTTATTTATTATTTAAGCACGACCAAGTGGACTAAATTATGTACGTATGTACACATCAATTAGTCCTTCATAACAGTATAAGTACCTTACGTATAGTTCTTCGGTAATTGAATAGATTGCTGTAAGTATAACACTTATATAATAAATATGGAAAATGTTAACTATCATCCTATATCCACAATCCGTAGACTTTCGTCGTAAAAGTACTTATGATTGAGATCTCTGTCCGCTGTGTACCAACCAACCCAAAATTCTTTTTGTGTTTGAAAGGACTTTCTTGTCAGGTGGTCCCATAGAAATTTTATCAAAATCGGTTGTGTAGTTTGAGGGTGAAGTCGGTTTTTAGTTTTGAAAAACTATTAGATCCCACCAAAAACATTTTCATGTAAAAATGTTGCCAAGACGAGTCTACATAGCTTACCCTGTGAAAAAGTTATCAGATCTCCTATAAAGCCAAGCTCTATTGACTACACGCTCTAAACCTACTGGTGTTGGCCGTTTTGCTACCGTTACGAAGATTTTATAGGCATTCGTTCATCGTGTGTAAAATAAAACGGCGAAACCACACGTTTTGACTAAAATGTAGAGTATGTGAAGTTAGGCCTGGTAAAGTAAGGGCGCATAGATCAAGAATCTTGGCTCTACATGAGATCTGACCACTTTTTCATAGATTTTGATTAAGGTGTAGTGTAGAGCTCGTAGGTTTAGAGCGTGTAGTCTTTAGAGCTTGGCTTTATACGGGATCTGAAAACTTTTTCACAGGGTAAGCTATGTAGACTCGTCTTGGCAACATTTTTACATAAAAATGTTTTTAGTGAATTTCATTTATTTTTGTAAGTTGGTTAATGGATTTTTTTGAGTTTAAAAATAACCTATTTTAACCCCGGGCCTTTACTTTCGCCTTACCCTTTGGCTGGAAATTTGATGAACCAACCAGTAGGGGCCGGTCTTTTCCGATGGTTGGGGGATTGGCCTATTTTTTCTTCCTTTTTTCGGGTGTATTTCCTGCACATCAGCCACAGCTTTTTTTATAGCCTACTCTCTGTCCTCGCCTTTTTTATTTGATTGTTTACTATTTAAAATAAGTGATAGGTCAGGGCGAAACTTATTTCTTAAGCGATTATATTCGACTATAGCTGTCTGTTTTGCTTTGATACTGTTAAAATCAATATTTAAAAGATGTACACCTTGTAAATTTGTTACTCTAGAGAGGGCTACATAAGCCTGCCCACATGAGAAAGTTGATGATCATATATCAATAAGAGCACTGTTCAAGCTCAATCCTTGGCTTTTGTGTATAGTTATAGCGTATGCGCGGTATGCGGCACAGATTGGAAATTGCTCGTGATAAACAAATACTCTGTTGATACTTTCAAATTTTGATTTTATTATTTATCTTGAGGAAATGAAAAAATGTGTGGGCGGCCATCTTGGATCCAAAATCTGAATGTAGTTTCAAGTTTCGCGGGTGCTTTACCCCCACCTACAAATTTTCAGGCCTCTACGTAGTCACAGTGAGACGTTATGAACGAAATAAGTTAATTTTCTAAAATCCAGACGCCATCTTGGATTCCAAAAAAATTACAAATTTTTAATTTTTTGTTGTCTTTGTAGCTTAGATCATTTAATACAGGATAAGCCTTACCTGCGCGTTCCCGTCTGCCAAAGTATAAGAACAAAAATCTAATACGTTCATAAAAACTAGTTGCGTAATCAATTATGATCATTATGTGAATCGGTAAGGCATCAAAAAGAGGTCAAAAAGTGCTCCGTTAAAAATGATATGTTATGTAATTTTCTCGTGTAGAAAGAGGTCAAACACATTTAATCTTTCAAAAGATAGCATAACCTTTCATTAGTAAGTATTTTTTATTTTATTAACGTTGTTTTCCATTTAAATGTAATTTCTGAAAAATCGAAGAAATATCTATTAGTATCGATTACGAAAAAAATAATCGAATAAAATTTGCAACTGAAGTGCCATTTTTCAAACGCAGAGTCACCTAAACGAATGGTTTTTCCATACAAAACCCATACGTTTAGTGACTCCGCGTTTGAAAAATCGCACCACTGATTTCCTTCCATCCCAGAGACTATAGCGCACTCACGAGTCTATGTATTTATGATTTACAACCTTCGTCTTTATTCCCTGTGCATTAGAGTTGAATATATTTTTTCTCTTCTCTCTCTTTCTTGCCAAGAGTGTATTTTTATGTGTATTTACACATTTTTTCAGTTTGAGCTTTATTGGTGTGCAGAAAATAAGCTAGTGTTTGAGTTTTTTGTAGTGTGCATTTATAGCGACACAAATTATTTGTGTGAATGTGTGATTTTGTTTAGTTGTAGCAGTAGCTTACCCCCGCACCAAAAGCGGCAGAAAGTTTTGTATAAAGATTTGTCTGCGTAACTCATCCTGTATTAAATGATCTAAGCTTTGTAGTAATATTAGCTTACATACCAAATTTCAGCGTTCTAGGACTTCAGGAAGTACCTTAAGAATTTTGATGATCAGTGAGTGAGTTAGTGAGTGAATCAGGGACGAAATCGGGGGTTTTTAGACATTAATAAAATCTAAAGTATTATAGCTACGACATTCAAACTTTGTATGTTTAATGATTGTACTGGTGTCATTATATCTTGAAGTTTTTAAATATTTAGCATCGTCCAAACCAAAGTTATGAGAGTTCAAAAAACGACGAAACGTTTCGAGAAAAGGTAGGTAGTGCCCTTGCACTCCGCTTGGCTCGTCTTGGCGGGGGCGCTCCCGTGCCCCCCAGATATAATTTAATAATAATCTTCTTTTCTACCCAGACATACACACACTTAGCATTCTCTTTTTGTTTAGGTCTCTTAGATACATAAAACAATAAAATTATAATGTATATCAATCAGTCAATGTATATTCCTATAAATATTCTGATAAGTTAACCTTGATTTTCTTGTAGTCAAGTTGATTAAGATGGCGGAAACCAGCTACGATCGTCGTAATTTCAAACTATGTTTGCAGACATGGTATACATACGCAAACAAAGCTGACTGGTTTCTGTTTGCTATATCTGGGCTTCTCAAAATGTTGACGTATTTCATTTGAACTATTCTTAAGCCGTATCAATGAAATAAATTAATTTAATTTAGCTGCTTTTCATAAGCTCGGCTAGGTACTTAGAGCCTTATCAGTAGCCACAAGATTATTTGCAAGGCAAGTTAAAAAAACAGACTCAAGCACAGTCACAGCTGGTGCACAGTCCACTAGGAATACTAAACTTTTCAGAAAAACCTTAAACTATTTTTTTTATTCAATGTAGGATAAATTTGTCTTTTATTAAAAGTCATTTTTTTAATATTATATTAGTGCAAAAAAACTACTAGCGTTCAGTTGCAGCTTGTTTTTGTTGCAGTTTTCAGACTGCTTTAAGTTTTTTTTTTTATTATATATAGGCACAAATAACACTGATTGAGCTAGCCCCAAAGTAAGTTCGAGACTTGTGTTATGGGATGCTAACTCAACGATACTATATTTTATAACATATACATATATAAATAAACATCCAAGCCCCAGGGCAATTTGAAAAAGACCATTTTCCAACTTGCCCTGACCGGCGATCGAACCCGGGACCTCTGGGTGGCGGACTAGCATGGTGACTACTACGCCACGGAGGTCGTCAAAGGTTATTAATATCATAAACAAAGTGAAAGGGACATACTCCGTAATAAATCAAAGCACGGGCTATACTAGATCACTATATAGCATAATGAAATTAAAATAACAAACCAAAAAAGAAATTGTCTTTCCCATATAAATTGCCCGGGCGGCTGCACACTTTTTTATGGAAATGCCGAAATTTTTTTCGTGTTTTGGCTGTTATTTTAATTTCATTATAATATAGTGATCTAATAAGCCCGTGGTTCGATCTATTACGGGTATGTCCATTCTACGTAGTATATCTCTCACACTCAGACAGGATACTGAAGTGGGAGCGCTTGGGGTGGAGTAACAAACATTCTACTCCACGTATTTTAATTTATAGATGTATGACTACAGTAAGTATTATAAGTACGTAATAAGGCTCTTGTGGCCCCGTATACCAACCTATGGAGAAAATGGATTTATTTTCAGAACATCACACATGTAACATTTTCTATCAAAATACGTTGCTTTAGTGGATCAGTCACGGCAATTACACTTTACAAAACTAATTGAGAAATTGGTACCTTCCTAAGCAACAGTAGGGCGTAATAACAGAGCCGAGCCTATTCTTTCTGAGTCAGCAATAGGTATACGATTATGTCATATAAGCTGTTTGAGTTGTATGTAATACACATTGTTTGGTTTTTGATTGGAAAGTTGCAATGGCTGAACTAGGTAGTTGCAAAATATTACATACTACGTCAAATAAAACGTATACAATGGTGAATTAAGAGTCCCTTACCGTGAAAATAATCAGACTTTCCCATACAAACGTAGTCAACGTTTTATTTTGAAACGACACGTCGGGTATGGGCAAAATAATGTAATTTTAAAGAAATTGCAATTGTCTAGGGTTATAATTGGTTTACGACACTAAAATTATGAACTTAAAAGAGAATATAGTGTATTATATCGTATTTGACCATCAGTGTGGAAAACTTCTACCTCGTTATTTTTTTTTCAATCATAATTATACCGTCGGAAACCAATTATAACCCTAGATAATTGCAATTTCTTTAAAATAACGATTTTTTACCGAAATCTAATATGTCGTTTCAAAATAAAACGTAGTCTACGTTTGCATGGAAAAGTTTAGGGCAAGGGGATTCTTAAGTCCATGGTTTTGAACAACTTTGCCCAACGAATATACAATATGTAACAAAACCCTGTCCGATCCTTGTAGGAGCAACTCACACCGTCAATATGAACAACTTTTCCTATGGGACCAATGCTTGAAACTCGAAAAAAAAATCGTCAAATTCATACAAAAGTGTTCGGTTGGCCCGGCAATTTGTGTGAAAATATCAATTTTCTTTTCGAGTTTCAAGCATTGGTCCCATAGGAAAAATTGTTTATATTGACGGTGTGGGTTGCTCCTACAAGCATCGGACAGGGTTTTTGTTACATACGTTAAGAAGGTGTGACGAGAATATTATAAAGGAAATATTAACCTATACAAATACATATAAAATTAAAACTAACACAATATTGAAATATTATTATTTCATGACTGATGAGATGATAACTATGAGAGTGTACTATGTGTTTAAATTAAAATTTATTACATATAAAACATCATCATCATTGTCCTCACCACTTCCCTATTGGGGTCGGCTCTTTATGTCAACTGTTTCATTTTAGTCTTAAACGGCTGCGTTATAACACTTCAGTGTAAAAAAAAAAAAGTGGACAACGATACGTGAAATTTTAACTGACCGTTGTGTCCATTGCCTTTGCGTACAATGGGGACAACGGTAAAGAAATTTTATGACGTACTCGTTGTCCCTGTAATGGGGACAACGGGAATACATGGTTTCAACCTACGGCCATATTTCACATAAAACTAGTAATTATTGTAACGCTGAATTGATTCAATGACACTAAAAAGTTTTCTAGAATGAACTGAAATCAAAATATGAGAAATAATTTTGGCCTCCGATACAAGCTGACCGATCAGCTCATCCGAGTTTGCATGGAAAGCAAAAGATATTTTCATATTTCGATATAATATGTTACTTGGGGAAAGTTGTTAATCAGTATCATGGACTGAATATACCCTTAAAATAGTTTCACTATATTTGTTACACGTTATATAATAGCGGCCAAGTGCGAGTCGGGCTCGCACGCGAAGGGTTACGTACCATTATCAACACACAAATCACGTTTTTGTATGGGAGCCCCACTTAAATATTTATTTTATTCTGTTTTTAGTATTTAATGTTACAGCGGCAACAGAATTACGTCATCTCTGAAAATTTCAACTGTCTAGCTAGCACGGTACATGAGATACAGCCTGGTGACAGACAGACATATAGACGGACGGATGCACGGACGGACGGATAGACAGCGGACTCTTAGTAATAGGGTCCCGTTATTACCCCTTGGGTACGGAACCCTAAGAAATAGTAGAGATACGAACTTTGAAATTAAAAAATATAAAACAAAACAAAGTAAATGTTGCGACAATGTTAAGAAGAAGACAATGTCAAGAAAACATTCAAAAATCGACTATAACTTAAATTGTAATGCCTGAACGGTGCGGTCGACAGAGTATTCTTTCCGTCTACAAAGCTAAGTAAGTAGTTAGTTTCAGTTTTCCAAGCAATTTTGACGAGGTTGAAGAAAAGGTATTGGTAGAATTGAACGCTCTTGACCGACTTTTCCATGACATAACAGCTGCATTTATCACTTATCTGTAAACGTAGTAGGTACATGTGTACCCAAATTGCTATTTAGGCGTGTATTTACTTCCTAACGTTACGAAACACGAGGCTTTTTAAAAGACGTAGTGAACATTGGGCAAGTGGACTCTTTTGCAAGATTTGTTAATGAAGTATGTTATATTTTGAAATAGCACATTATTCGTGTAAATGTACAGGAAGCGAAAAAATTGCAAATATTAGCTAAAGTTAGTTAAGCTATATTTTTGACTTTATGACATTCGAATCAAACATTTGCAATGTCAAGTAAACCATCCATTTTTACGTGATGTCCTTTACATATTAATAAACTTCCGGCTATAATAAACGCCGTCCTTATCTAAGTATGGTCACATAATTCGTTTACGCTAAATATAAGGTAGAAACCTCGATGGTGAATTAAGCTCATTTGAAATTCACCGAATAGACTTGTTATTGTTTTTTCGATTAAGTAGTTTTGTTTTATTCAGCTTACAGAAAGGTCAGTAAAAGGTTAGGCCACACTAATTGGATTTTGAATTAAGTTACCGATAGGGAACTTCTGGAAAACTGAATCTATTATACTCTGGGGCTCACGCTGGAACGACGTGAAAAAAATGAAAATGCAATATTACGTTTGTTTGGCAAAAGTTGCTGTCGTATACAGTTTAACTTGTGATGAAATTTTGGAGATATCTGGCGATAAAAAACTGTCATTAAGTGAGCTGCAGACGGTTCAACCAAAAGATATTGTGCAATGCTTAGCCCATTTAGGAAAAGAGCAGTTGGACAACTCAGAAGCTGAATTTATATGGCGTTCGATCATTAGCCACTTCGGCAGCATAGCGAGTATTCCAGACGACATTCTCATGTTGCTGCACTGGGTGACGCCTGCCGTCTCGCCCGAAGATTACTCCAACATGACATTCAGTAACATCGATGTCGTACAGAACTTTGGTCTGAATTACAACTTGAATATAGATCAAATAGCAGCTTTAGCAAATCGAGTAAGAGAAGACTTTGCCGGAAAAGAGCCTGAAGATTACACTTTTTATGATTTGTCTGCGATTCGACAGATATTGTGTGCTTTCAACAGAAGCGAGATTGAGAGAATAAACCCTTCCGCTTATAGAGAAGCTGCACTTGTTATTGGCAAGTTAGAAAATTGCAATCCGGAGGTATTAACAGGATTTGCAACACTAGCTGTACAACATAAGGCGTTTGGCAACCCCAGAACTTGGAGCGATGCGACTAAGAAAGCCCTTGGCAATGTTGCGGATTTTGTACCGAATGTTACGAAAAATGTAGCGAAGGACACTAATAAACAAGTTACCGATTAGCGTAATACAATACATGTGAAATAATACTTCGCGTACTAGTATATACTACGCTGTAGTATATACTACTACGCTAAAGTGGTTAGCAACAGATTTATTAAAAAATAAATTTAGGTAGGACGCAATTCGTCTTGGAAACATAAACAATGTTTTGAACATCTTTATTTTTCATCCTTGTTCCGTAAACCACTTAAAATATAATTTGTCTTGATGACTGTTTGGTTGTGTTAATATAAGTTGGCGAAATTATGGAATCAGCAAATTAAGCAAAGCAAAAGAAAATAACGCGCAAATAAATTGATTTCCTTAAGTGTGTCATTGACATTGGCATAAAATATTGTGTTTCCGCAAACAAGAAGACATTGACTGTGCTGACGTTGGTTGCTAAGTTCAGAATGATTTTTGAACAGAAAATCATTGTATACCGTATACGAGTAACGTACATATTGTGGACTAAATTCGGCTGAAATTGTTTCAGTATATTTTGTTGCACATTATTTTATTATACAATATAGGTACATACTCTATCACATCTTTATTCTAATGAGACAGACAGAGCGTTTCGGGTTTTAAGGCTCTAAGCAGACAAAGCCGAAACCGCAAGTGCCATGTATAGCAATAAGCTCAACATCTCGTGCAACAACTACATTTGCAAGGATGTCGACGTTTGGTAGGCAGCCGCTCGGAAAAACCACACCTAAATGACGTCCCTAAAAATTCCCGTTGGACCTACTTGGTGCATATACTGGGAAAAGTCCATATGTTTTGGTTTCAGCTTTTTTTCTCCATTTTTATACGGTCTTCGGCAGAGTTAGCGTATATATCATATTGGGAAGTGTACCCAAGGCTTCGAAGAAGTAAAGCTAAAGATGCCACCAGGAACAGGAGAATATACTCGTATTTACGATTACACTTAAGATGAGAGAGACTACCCTGATGATTTTCAGTGAGACTAAACCATTTAATGACAGCTTGACATCAGTTTTATATTACAAATGTGAACATTTATTTTATCTTACGCGGCCTTTGGCTAGGTAAATATGTGTCCAGACACAAAACGCTGATTTTTTTTTAACGGACAAATTACACTCTATTAGCTAGCCCCAAAGTAAGTTCGAGACTTGTGTTATGGGATAGTAACTCAACGATACTATGTTTTATAACAAATACATATATAGATAAACACCCAAGACCCAGGATAATTTGAAAAAGGCCATTTTCCGACTTGCCCTGACCGGGGATCGACCCCGGGACCTCTGGGTAGCGGACTAGCATGGTGACCACTACGCCATGGAGGTCGTCATTTGTTAGTTATGGTTTTATTTAAGGAATTTGCTGCCAATAAAAGGTCCTAACGTGTGTAGTTATATGCAGACGGTATTATAAGTCTGCAGTAAAGTAACAAGGAATGAAAGTGTACTAATGTAGATAGGTGCATAAGGCGCTTGGGTGTTCCTGTCATTTGGCGTAACATGTGGTGAAAAAACTAACCATTCAGACAATAACACACAGACGAAGAGGCAAACGTAGCGAAAAGCTAAGAATACATTTGTGACACGTACTTCCTAAGCAAAATATTCAACGACGCGTTGATGTCTTTTACAAAGACATTAATGTAATATTATTGTTTTCTTATTAGGTTCTTATTCATTATTCAGTTTATGGCCAACCGAGCTACGCTCAATGAAAACACGAAAAATAGAGGTTCTGTAAAAATAAAACAATTTGGAGAGAAAGACTGCATCGAATAATACCCCCAAATCGTTGGATCTAAACAGGTATATAGACATATACATTTATGATAGGTACTAAGACTTCTTGGCGAAGGCACTGTTGTGCCATGCCCCTAGATATCTGGGGCTCTAGATAAATATCTCCTCTATCTAGCTACTCGTATTTTCTTTTTACACACATGCACCGACCTAATCAATATTTGCATTTATGTACATAGTATATTTCATTTATTTACATACAATAGCAAAAGTAAAAGGACGCCATGTTGTGGATTGCAGCATTTCTTTCGTAACGTAGCTGCTTTTGATAATGGCATATGATAATATTAAGCACATAATTATAACGTAGTTTAAATTATAACTGGTGTAATCATCCTGTTAATATTCGTCTCAATGCTAGAAGTTAACTCAAAGAATACCTACCCATTAAAAACATAAAATAAATATAGTTCAGTAAACACACAAGTTAAGTAAAATAAAGATGGTCACAATAATTTAAATCATAGTAATGAATAAACTTAAAACTTTTGATGCGATCAAAGTTTGAGTTATCATCGAAAAAACAAATAAAATGCGAACGCGTATATGTAAAATACGTTTTGAATGCGTATTTACTTGAAAGCAAGAAACTATATTTACTTACCTAATAGGAAAGAAAAAATTAAAAGAATCTTAAGTTTTTTTGTCTATTATAAGTCAACACGAAGCCTTGGTCTACTCATGCAGGCCGACATCTTCCAATGCTAAATTAGATATATTTAAGACAACCTTTGTTTCGGCGGATGTCTTACTTTTGCTTTATAACCCCTGGTTTTCTGCAGAACTTTCAAGGTGATGCAAAGTTGCATCTTTTTTTTAAGAATTTGGAGACTTGTACTCGTATTTACAACTGAGAATACAAATGCTTAGTTGAATAGATATAAATAAGAATGAAATTGAGGATTAAGTGGGAGGCATTTGCCTAAATATACAGGGTGACTTTTAAAACACCAGCAACGTATTTGAAGCAAATTCAGTACATAATACTGAAATACTTTTCGTAAAAACAAGTACCGAAAAATGAAAAAAGTTTTTTTATCGAATTTCAGTAATTTTTTTAAAGATAATAGTTTAGAATCATGGACTAAACTTGCTCCTAAAATGTCGCTGATGTTTAAAAATTAACCTTGTATATCATAGTGAATGAATATATATATGGACCTCTGTGGCGTAATGTAAGTATAAGCTATTTTTGTTTTAACTGAATAAATAGAAATCAATACTTGTCCAATCGTATGAGAACCTGCAAATGATGGACAACATGAGAACTTGACAGATCGGCTATAAATGGCGGGCAACATGAGAACTTGACAGATCGTAAATATTGAACAACATAGAGTCCTGGGGTGACTAAATAACAACAAGTCCTATACAAGTTTAAGGTTAACTAAAACGCTTGTATAAGTAATCAAAAAATCACGTGTTCAATATATTTAGATATAAGTCCCATCCCATACGAAATTTGTTCATATTGACAGACTGAATGACCGTGCTTACATTACACCATTTATTCTTGTTCTAGTTACAATGACGACAGCTGGGGTTTTACTGACTGTGGGAACGACATGGAGCGTATCCAGTGAAAAGGGCGACAAGGAGCGACAAGCCAGGAGCGTGCAGAACCTAGAAGCGATAGCCGCCGAGACTGCCAAGGAGCTCCGAGAGACGCCCACCGTCCGCGCCCAGGCGCTTCAAACCATGAGAGAATGGATCCAGAAGAACGCCGACCTCAAAAATGTGAGACAAGGTAAAAGATTTGATTACCAAAATTATATCACGATTACTATTCCACAAGTTCATTTGCAGGCAAATTGAAAAAACCGCGACTTTCAAGCGTTCACCCCCATAACTTTAGAACCGTTGAACTGATTTCCATCAAACATCGCTAAGAACCATCGCAAGGAAACATGCTTTCATAAAAAACCGTATCAAGATCGGTCCATCCGTTCGAAACTTATAACACTCTTTTTTATCGGGGATAATATTGCGAATAGTAAATTACCATTGACATAGTGATATATTATCATTCATTCATTGCGCGGTTCGATACCGTTGCAGAAAACTGATTTTCCAACCTTCTTTCTTCTTCTATTCTGAGCTGCAACAGTTTAATTTTTTTCAAGCGGGAAAGGTCCAAACCTACCTAGATCAAATATAATATCTGAAGACGTTTTGGTCTTGAAAGAGCAACGTATACGTACATCCGGCCGCCAAATTTTTTTTATGCCAATGTCCACGACCTCATTATCCAAAGTGAGTCCTTTCGATTTGTGCAGTTACTGCCTAGGCAAGCGACAGTCAAAATTTTCATGACACTTGGCCAATCTTCCACGACCGAGTCATTTGTGGAATGAGAACCGTACCATTTATTTGAGGCCCATTATTTGCAAATCGGGTTCATTTGCTAAAAGTGGCCGTTATTCACCTTATAAATATTACCTTTAGGTACCCCTTATATCACAATCTACTATATATTTTTTTTTACTGGACTTTCATTGGGTTTTGGATTCGATGTGGATTAAATTTCGTGTTCTATTTTTAATTTTATTTGTTGCTCGTTACTGCAAAAATTACTTTATAATGCCCCGCGAGATAAACAAGTGATTTTAGTTCTACTATTTCGGGATGCACATATCGTTTTCTGTTTTCTGAATATGCGAGGTGAAAAAGTTACTTTGTCTTTAGCAGGAATTAAAAATTATTTTTCTTCTTTCAGATGATAGCTTCTTGCTACGGTTTCTGCGAGTTAAAAAGTACAGCGTTCCTATGGCCCAACAAACTTTGCTAAAGTATCTAAACCTGAGGAGGTACTACCCAGAAATATCACACAATCTGGACTGGCAAGACAAGAACCTGCAGGAACTTATTAATACTGGGTAATTATCTTTTTTAATCTGTTGATACATACATAGTTACTTATAAGTAGATATTATACTCGTACTGTTGGCGACGTGATTCAATATAAACTATATAAGTACCTAAATACTTACATGAATGTCATTGCGTATTTTCGATATTAGATTCATTGATGCCAACGAATTTATGCAATGATTGTGTGTGTAACTCACGATTTCACTGATAGAGCCTTATCTAACCTTTCCAAAGCTCTTTTTAATTAGGGGTAACAATGGGTGATTCATATGATAACGATACCATAAACGCATTGCGAAAATTAACCCATTAACATAGTAACCTTAAAAAAGGACGTACCTTAAGAGCCTACCTTATGTAATATGATCAGATAACATCTACTCTACCAACGTTTTAGAAAGTTCCCACGCGCACTCACACTCGTGAACCATGCCATGCGAATTCTTTATCACAAAAGCGAATTTGATATATATCTATTGTACAGTCGACAACGGGGTAGTTTCCCTTCCCTCAGCGGTAGGTAATTCACGTACCCTAGTCGCGAAACTGCTATGAATTTGGGTAGGTTCTTTGTATGTTGACTGTATGTAAATAGTACTATGTGGGTATGTATGTTATATATAAATAAGTGGTTTGGTTTCGCGTGTGTTGTAATAACCAATATTACTCGTTAATACATCTATAGGTATGTTTTCAAAAGCATACTAACTCAACCAACGAGACTGGTTTTCTTATGATGTTTCCCTAATAATATTTCCATAGCTAGTAGTTGTTAGTGAGTACAAGAGCCAGACTGGACTACAAACTGCCTCTATGGGTTATAGTTCTATGCTATAAACTCACTGTAAAGTTATTTGACCGTTTTGGCTTTAGCTTTAATGGGCGCATAAAGTTTATGCGCCCAGTAAAGCTAAAGCCAAAACGGTCAAATAAGTTAAATTATCATCAAACTAAAAATAAGTTATAATTTTGATTTTAATATCCATTGTTGTGTCAGATCCCAACAGACACATATCTTAAAAATGCAAATCTTAACTCGAATTTAAAATTTAGGTACATTGTAGTTTCACCGGTTCGAGACAGCAGGGGTCGCCGGGTCATCATTTACAATATACGTAAGTATATATTCTTCACCTGTATGAATTTCAACAGTATGCAAAAAATGATCGTGACTCGAGTGTGTCATGCCTAATACAATGTTTGTAAATTGCTATTTGCAACTGAGTCTTTGTGGACTTAGTGGTGACATGATTGCGAAGTTTTTTTTTAACCATAGACCTAGAAGCAATTCTTTTGCTCTTTGAAAAAAGAAGTCGCTTGGAAACATTTATTTCCACACTTTTTTTTTAATTTCGGCAACGTCTTTTTAAAACACCCACCAACGTTCTTTAATTTTGTCACTGATTCACTTAAAGTCACGGGTCATCAATATTCTAACGTACTTCCAGCCTATAAAAACTTAATATTTTATAATTTAGTTACTTAGCATCTAGCTTTTAAAGAAAAAGAAAATCTTGTCTTTTTTCTCCTATTTTTATTATTTTGCTACTGTAACGTTAATTACCTAAAAAAAGAAGTGAGATCCCCTCAAAAACAATACTTGTTTAAGGAATGACAGTCTGGCAAAATCTTTTCTAGGTATCCACCGTAAAAATCACAACCCATCATAATCGACATGAAAAATCGGTTCAGTCTCATCAAGGCAGTTTAAAATAAAATTAACTTTCCACATATGTACATATTATAAACTACCTACATGGTTTTTAAAATGAAAGATGTCTGATGTGAGTCTTAAAGTGGGCATATTAAGCCTATCAATTTGAAAAAATTTTCTGGAAGATGTTCCTAGTTTTAAATATTGTCCGGCCAGCCGAATATTTTTGAAAGAGACGAAAATTTTTACCTTTACCCAATTTTGAAAAGAGAAAAGGCTTTTCATATTGACGGGTTGATTCAACTCTTATCAAGCACATTCAAGTATACCAACTCGTATATTGAGCATAATTTTAGGCCCTATGTTGTATGTATACTTACATGTTTCCATACAACATAGGGCTTTGTTTGTACGTATAAATACCTACATTCGATTTAAGCAAAAATATTTTACAGGTAAATTCAGGCCTGATGAGATGACGTGCTGGGATATGTGTCGAGCTCACGCAGTGGTCATGGAGAGTCTGGCGGAAGACCCCATTGTCCAAATCTGCGGGGTCACACACGTGGGAGACGGCAGCGAAGTAACTGCCGGCTACATCACCGTTTGGAACCCTACAGACTTCGGGAGGATTATAAAATGGACAGAGGTAAGTATTACGTAAATAAGATGAATTGAAGGGCTTTTAAGAATAAATAGGTACATTCCAAAAGTGCAATCCAATTAAATATTTTTCTGTCTCTTAAATTATTAACATTTGGATAAGTACTTTGTTTTTTACTAATATTGTATGGACCATGGTCTAGAATTTATTATTATGATGATTTTTGAGCATTTTATAAAGTTACTGAAGTTTGATTATTTTTTTACGGTCTTCATCATACGTAATTAAAAAAAAAATCAAAAACGAATCCACACAAATAAAATATGTAGGCTATCGAACAAATTTTCACGAGAATCGATTGAGAAATGCGACCTTGTGAGGGCATCCCGATAGCGGATATACGAACGGATTTTTGCCCAAGCTGAAAGGACAACTGAGACACCAGATTATTATCTACATTTGCATATTTACCAATTATTAACATATTTTTAGTACGTACACTTTTTATCAAAAAGTTTAAAAATGTTTTTTCAGCAAATACCTTTTTATAGTTCATAGTGCTAAAAAGAAAAAGTACTTATAATTTTAAACAGCATAAAGTATGAAACTATATTTTGTTTTCAGCAAGCATATCCCATTAGACACAAGGAGTTCCATCTCATCGTCCCATCTACCGTCAAATATATAATTGACTACGCAAAAAGCGCAGTATCATCCAAAATGTCGGACAGAGTTCACGTAAGTTGTAACTTAGATATTTAAAACGGGTTACTCATGTTTATAGTCCGCTTAGCCCAAGCAGGATTCAGTCTCATTAGAAGATCATATTCAGGCTATAGTCGGTACCGCGTTCTCTCAAAACAGAACGCTGTGAGCTGTGACTTTTCCGCTCCTCAGTATCTTAAGGTCCAACTAACATACATACGAGTAAGGCAAGTGTTAGAGAGTTTTGAGTATAAATAGAGGCAGAGTTGCAGAATCGGCACTATAAGAACACACGTCCTGCGTCGGCTGATAGTGCAATGCCCTTTTTGCCATTGTACATGCATGTAAAAGGGGTAACGGATAAAATAGGCCAAATGGTACAACGCTAATATAGCATTAGATATTTCTACCCCCATACCTAGTACTTATTCTGTGTCCATACACAAATACAATTAGTACCGTCCCCAAAAGACAGAAGGCCGCCACTCGCGCCGCTAAATGCCAGTGCGAGAACGAACATTGCTGCGGCCCGTCACGGATCTAGTGCTCCACAATCGCCCTAGGTGATCTCCAAAAGAGATCATTTAAACATGATTGGTCCGAACTAACTATATAGACGTGAGTAACCCGTATAAAATAACCTCCTTATTCATAAAGATTTACAAATGAAACATATCTTCTTAAATCAAATCAAATCATTTTTATTTTGGAAACTTCTTTTTCCACATATTTTCATTTACGTTACTTCGGAACATTTAGATGCTCCAAAAATGATTATCCTCGATGGCATAAAACATAACACAAGACATCTTTGTGAAATGTATATTTTATTTTCAGCTTTACTCGAACTTGAACGAACTCAGCGTGAATGTGGACGTTGCGTGTCTTCCAACAGAGCACGGCGGAGATATTCCTCTGCAAGACATGACAGCCTTCACTAAGCAGCTATTGGAGGAGCACAGAAAGACCGTGGTCGCCAACCAAGACATGGAACTCCTCAGCACACAGGGAATCATATCGTCAAGAAACAAAGGTGGCGTGAAAGACGGCGTCTCCATAGAAGGCAGTTTCAGAAAACTGGAGATAGATTAAACCTTTCCAATTAATTTTTCATAAGCCTTCTGTGTGATATTCCAGTATTTTCTGGTTTTATGATGGTATGGTTTTATTGATATATGTAAGGTGTAAGTAATTAATTGCTACTCAGTGTAAAAGGTGGCGTCAAGGACTGCGTCTCCTCCACAGGAGCAGTTTTAGAAAACTGGAGATAGATTAAACCTTTCAAATTAATTTCATAAGCCTTCTGTGTGATATTCCAGTATTTTCTGGTTTTATGATGGTATGGTTTTATTGATATATGTTAGGTGTAAGTAATTAATTGTTACTCAGTGTGTTGATGTTAATTAAATAAATATCTTAAGATATTTGCGATGGCAATATTTTGTTTGCTATGTTTGTATACAGGCATGTAAGATTAGAATAGGTACGATCGATATATCGATACAAATATCGTTAAAATACCAGCATTTTATACAAAATATCGATAGCATACCAGTATTTTGTATCGATATATCGATACAAAATATCGATAACTTACTGGTATCGGGTATCGATATATCGATACAAAAAATCGATAATCCTGTCCCTGGTATATGGATATTTTGGTACTTTATTTATATTTTGCAGTAAGTAAATAAATTTTAAAATTATACGGTCTATTTATTTTTCTCAAAAATAAGGCTGTCCGAGGTATAGCCATCGCGAATAGTAGGTACATTTAAGAGATATGAAGTTCATCTTAATTTTGTAATTGAACGCTTCACTATACACTAGTAAACTAAAACACGATCACATTGTAACTTTCCAATGAAGATTGGCAAAATTATTCGAAATTAAACTTAATAAAGATTAAAATTGCACCGCATTAAATGACTAGCAAAAATATCTAAACTGATTTGGACGAAAACCGGCACATACTCAAACATTTAATGCCCTAAGTCAGTGGTTCCCAAACTTATTTTGTCTACTGCCTACTTTGAGAATAAATATTTTTTTAGCGCCCCCATTTTTTCACCTATTTAAAAACCTCTATAACTTCAAATTAAATTAATTAATTATTGTGAACTATATATGTATATTAACGGAGAATTATAAACGAAACTTTTACTATAACCCGCAACTTGAAACCTGAGCGCAGTAGGTAACATACAACGGCGCTTAGGTCTCAAGTTAACTCTTACGGGCTCCACCTGCCAATAAGAATGATTATTGAAACGCAACTTTATAGTATTAAAACAGAGTATCTTTTATTAAAAATATAACTAAAATAATCAATCCTTATATAAAAACTAATGTGAAGGATGAATGTGATGCTGTTTAATAAGTTTGTTGATATCAGGTTCCAATTTACTCAAGAACAGTCGCAAGTCGCCACGTTCGGTAACAAGCAAACGATTTCTCTTTTTAGTAAGCAGTGTTGTCACAGCACTAAATCCACGTTCACACAAATATGACGATGGGAATGCTATCAAGAATCGTTGAACGATTGACCACAATCCAGGGTACAATTGCGGGATCGGTTTTTGTAGCCAAAATTCTTGGTAACCATTTTTGAACTTTATTTTTATTTCCTCGTTTGTTGTCAATTCTATAAGTTCTTCTTCCAGCTGAGGTGACATTGCTGTGTTGACATTTGAAAACGGATCCAACACCCAGTCTGGTATTTCCAAGTTCAAAATGTCCTGGTATCGTTCGGTGAAGTCAATGTGGAGGTTTTCCAAATGTTGGCAGTAGGCAAACAATTCGTCGTTACTGCATGATACTGATAAATTTGGAAAATTGTGAAACTCACGTCTGCCCAGATTCTTTTTGTGTAGAAGCAGTTTGGCTGCGAAAGCAGCAACGACGTTTTTTGTTTTAATTAAATTTAGTTTATCGCCTTGCAGTTGGAGATTCATGTCGTTGAACAATTTATACAGGTCTGTCATGTAAGCTATATCATTCTTTGATGTTATGAGCTTGTCGTGCAATTCTGTATCTTTAGTTTCCAAGAACTCTATAACAGAGTCAAACAGGTTGTAAAATCGAGTCAGACAATTGCCTCTTGATAGCCAACGAACTTCAGTATGAAACAACAAACGGTTGAAATCCTCGTCATTAGTAACACAAAGCTGATGAAATAATCTATCATTCAAAGAGCTGTTGCGGATTTTATTGACTGCTTTGATAACATATTGCAGTGATTGAAATAGTTTTTCACTTAAGTTTCTAGCAACTAACTGTTGTCTATGAATAACGCAATGTACACCAAGGACATCTGAAATTTTATTTTTTAAGTACGCTATGAAGCCTTTATGGCACCCTGTCATAGCCGGAGCGCCATCTGTAGCAACTGAAATAATATTTTTCAAAGGAATCTCTTTATCATCGCAAGACTTTTCCAATGTATTGAATATGGTTTCCCCTTTTGTATCGGTCTCTAAATTTCTAGCAAATAATAGTTCTTCACATATTTTCTCATCTTTAATAAACCTCACGTAAGACAACAACAATGCTTCATTAGTTGGTAAAGTGGACTCATCGAGCTGAATTGAGAATTGACTTGTCCTCAGGTGATCGCACAATGATTCTTCAATGTTTTCAGCCATTTCATCAATTCGTCTTTGCACAGAATTATTACTCAAAGGAATTTTTCGGATAATATCTGCGGCCGGTTTATGAAGCACAGTAGTTATTACTTCATTTATTGCTGGCAATATTAACTCTTCTCCGATGTTATGTGGTTTGCCTTTTTGAGCAATTAACAAAGAGATATTGTACGAAGCTCGAAGTCCGTCGTCATCTTGCTTAGCAGCCGCCGAAAATAGTTTTGCTACACTTGGCTGAGTATTATGCTTCTTCTCTAGGTCTTGAAAATATGCTACATTCTTGTCTTTCTTATCTGGATGCATTTTATTCAAATGATCTTGCAGCCTTGAAGGCTTCATTGCTTCATTCGAAAATGTTTTTAGACATAGAAGACACAAAGGCGACGATGGGTTTGTGGGATTTTCAATAAATCCGAATTTAATATATTCCGCACAGTATTGCCGTCTCTTCTTTTTTACTTCCGACATTGTTTCGCTTTGAGAAATACGTTCAACTTCGCGAGTAGTGTAGAGGAGGTGTATGTACTGCTCATCTATTGCGCGCGAAACCACAAATGAAAATAAAAGCAAGCAGCACGCACCGACAGGAATAAAACAAACATGCATAAACTCGTTTATCTCATTCGACGCTCAATCGTACTCAACAAGTCCGAACAAGTATTCAATGAACTGGTTCATTGAATACTTGTCCAACTGATACTGAATGCACAATTCGGGTTATTTAACAAAAACTTGTTAAAACATGATAGATATCTACGAGTACTAATAACTATTAAAATGCGAAAGTGTGTCTGTTGCCTTTTTATTTGTTTGTTTGTGTCTACTTTCATTACGAAACGGAGCGACCGATTGACATGATTTTCATTTTTTCTATATTCAATAAAATAGGACAGATATATGAACTACGCGGAGAGAAATATAGAACCGAGTTTGAGCAATCTTTTAATTCATATTAGTTGATGTTCACAAGTTGTTGTTGAGAGTCGAGAGCTCTTGCAGTCGTTGTTTAAGAGGCCTCCTAGCTAAATAAAGCTCCTAGCAAAAAAAAAACCATTTTCTTTCTGGATCTCTTACCGCCCCCCTTGAGACCTGCAGCGCCCACAAGGGGGCGTTATCGCCCACTTTGGGAAAGACTGCCCTAAGTGTACACGAACTCAGGACCAAAACTTTTTATTCTAGAATCTCTAAAATTTCTGAAAGAAATATACTCAAATATAATGGAGACAGAGACAAAAGTTAGTTGGTTCATTTCTTAATATGTATTTAATTCAAATATTAGCTTTAACAGAGTTATTACAAGCAGATTAAAGATATGAGTATAATATATTAATGCAAAGTTCACAAACACAGGTTACAATAATATAAAATATTCTTTAACAAAATAATTCAAAGAAGGCCTGTTTCAAGTCGAGTTATAAACGCATTCTGATAAAAATTATATGTAAATGTACAGGCCATACTTATTGAATCCAGACAGACAGACCTGCTGAAATTTCGGTGATTAAATTCTTATTTCGTCAGAAATAAGTTCCGGTGAGTAAAGGACTGATATTAAACCGTTTTTACACACACTAAATGGCGGTTTTTATAAGGCGTTAATGTTTATCGATAAGTCTTCGTCTAAATGATAGTTTTGTCACCGTCTAATAAGATTTATATATTATAATTAGCTTTATTTCGGCAGGAGTGTCCGTTATATTTAGGTTCGGTATTTGTTAAAATGAACAGCAATATTAAATAAAATACATGCATCCTATCTATCGGCTTCTAAAATGATATTATTTTACACTTTGGACCCAAATAAGCCGGGCTTGTCCCATAAAGTCAAATAATATTATAATTGACGTGATAGTGCAGTGACCTGCAACATTACAATCAATATTCGTAGTTCTAATTGACGACAAACATCGAGCCGACCATGAGTATTAAAAATCTACTTGATTGCACTACAGATTAAGCTTTAAATTAAAAAAGGCATAGCTTACAGCGACTTGACACCTTTCACTCTTTTAAGAGCCTTTTAAATGTCGATCTTTTGAATATTCGCTGATACACTGGGTTAAAGATATTATTTTATAAATTCAACCCAGCCGCGTAGGGTTCTATACCGTTAACTTTAAAGGTCGTAACTAAGCGTAGGTACCTACTGTAGAATTACTACCAACATACCCTCACAGCAATGAAATATAGCTCTTATTAAACTGTACCGTTTTTAAAGTACATATAAACTCATGGCGATGACATACATATTGGAGTATGTTATGTCGAATAAATAAAAGAGTTATAAATATCTACAAGTCGACAAATAGGTCGCATTTATAATTGTAGTTCGTCTAACACAAACAAGTAATGCGTTTAGGTACAACATTTATCCAAGAATCCAACCGATAACGAGTTGAGATGAGAAAGGGGACTAAATGAAATAATGAAAAGCTTTTTTCTGGTGAATTTAGGATACCTACTAAGTATACATTTATCTACTTATTATAGATAGTGGTTAGTATGCTTTAATGTATGTAGATGCACCTGTGATCCATCAGATGTAATCACAAAATTAAAAACCTGAAATACAAACATCGAATACGGTATTACTGCGATTATAAACCAGCGCCGGTGCCGGCTGGAAGCGTATTTTCACTGGCAAGCCATATTTCCTTTTGTTGACAAGAGCATAGAATAAGATAAAAAAAGACGCGCGGCTAAATACTTACTGAATATTTATTTACCTGAAGTCAATTCAATAATAGGTACTAATACGTTTCGAGGGTAATAATTTCAATTTTAGAAAAAATCTAAGTTCAATTGTGATTACTCGTATAATGATAAGGCGACTGAAAATGTTTCGAATATGCCACATAGAATAAATTCGAATAATAGCACATCTAGTCGACACACACTGAAGATGTTGCGGAAACAGGCCACAAGTACACAAATACATTAGTTGAGGTACAATAGAACATCGTACATACATAATACGCAATCTACTAGTTTTATATTAAGACACTTGGAATGCACTCTTATCCAAGCAAAATAATACAAATTACATATAACTGAGTCTTAAACTGTTACTGTTTCCAATACCTTTATTATACAAAATTTACATGTAAATACGTTTATCCATTTTCATACATTATTATCTACAATCCCGAGTTGATGAAATAAATATTAACATATAATACAAACTGCTCAAATTAATTCAAATGAGCGTGTCATTTTTTCAACAAGGTCAGGGTTATGATTACCACGTTAAACGTCCCAATTTAAGCATGACACTCGTATAATTAGAAAATTGTTTACAAACGAACGACCATAGGTTAAACATTATAAAAATAATAGTACTTTCCATATCATAATAAAAGTACTTTGAATATATTAAACACGTTACGATTAAATTATATAGAACTACATCTTCTGTTACATTGTTTATGCAGATATACTTATTAACCCCCTTGAGATTAAGGGGAATCCTGAATTTTCCGGGGTCCAGTGCTGCCCCTATTTGATGCTAAATTGCGAAAAACAGCCTCATTTGGCGTATGTGCGTAGAAAAGCTTCACGTTGTCACTTTAAACTGTAAACAGTAGTCCATGAAGTTGTTTGTAGGGTTATCTAGTGCTTGGTAAAGACAAAAAATAATGATGTCTCTGTTTCCTATCTAATTATTTATTTCAAATGGTGGCAGCACAGTACCCCGGAAAATTAGGTATCCCTTTAAGATGTATATTTCAATACCGTAAATTGATCAATAACAAAAAGCTTTAAAAATATAGTTATATTAGGTTCCAAATATCAATGAAGAAATCAGTTACATAACCAAATAAATTTATAAAAATATACAGGGTGGAACAATTGAAGGTAATCATAAATAAAATTGATTGTTTCAATCAATGCTCTAAAATTACAAAATGATATTTTCCGGACTCTTGTTAATTCAATACCGAAACAGCTTTTCCTATTTAAAATAATATTTCCTTTGAACAAAATATACTATCTCCAATATTGAGGACGATTGCCCACCGGTTAGCATTCAATTGTTCCACCATTGTTTCCACCCTGCATCATATGAAACAGTCGTCGCGTTGTTGTTAGTACTCTTTAATCCAATAATGTACTTTTATATCACAGACAAAATTTTGAGCATTTCATTTTTTAAACCCGAACAAACCCTAGCCGAATAGACAGCTAGACTTAGATAGATAAAAACAATAACTATGTACATCAAAAAGGTACCACGTAGTCTTTCTCATGCGAGTAATATGTAAGAAAAAATCGCAGGCGTGGTCTAAGGCCTAAGAAAAATTCACAAATAGTTGCATCATACATTTTTTTTAACTTTTTTACATTAAATTGTAAACAGCCCTTTTAAAATTGATTTTGTACGCAGTGGTACAAGAGCCTACAGGTGCCAGACCTTACTAAATAGGCCATTCTCGTTTGTCAAAATTAAACAGTGTTATTTTTTACCAAAAACTAACGATTGATTTTCATTTCAAAAACAAAATTGCACTTTTATTATCTGCATGTCACGTGATCAAAAACGTCGACCGACATTTTATTTTCATAAGTCACGTTAAAATAGCAGAAACTTTCATTACAGTAATTTAGTTATTGTGACTTCAAATTATATTTGTTTGGACTTTGAACGTTCGTTCGTTTATTAAAAGTGGAAAGTAAAAATCGACACGGTGATGAAGATAGCTATTAAAAGAATAGACATAATAACACTGTGCATTATTGATGAAAAGTTTACAATCTAGCATTTGTAACTGCTGGTATGACTCCACCATGATGGCGGCTGTTGTTTCGATGCGACTGGTGCGAGTATGTTTTGCGTATACTCGTCATTATTGTCAGGAAATAACTTTTTGCGTATATTTTGAATTTCATATTTTAACATTTAGCGTCATTATTGACAGGAAATAATTATTTCTAAATAACGGAAAGTGGAATAGTTGTTAAAGTGGTGGTGGAGGTAGTATTTTCCCTATAATCTCACACAAATGACTAAGTAAGAAAATAAGTAAGGACTTGCTCCTCCAGACTCTCAGTCCACATATAAAAAGATACCGAATAAGTACTAACATAAGAGTAATAAAGATACGTTTATATCTAAACTTAATTAGTTTATCTATGTCTTAGAATCGCACAGCGATTGCTTTGACTAGTATTCTGAAGAGCGATGTTAAAAGTCACTTATAGTTATTACTTATTACTTTTCAACACACTTGCTCATAAAGTGGCTCTATGGTCACCGCAATTAGGCACAGAATGACACCCATAATCAAACTGTGACTTTTTCATTGCTATAACTCACGAGTTTTTTTTTTATTTTATTGGTTGAGTTGCTTTGTTCTTAAAAAAGGTTTTATCCAAAAAAAGATCGTGGTTAATAGAACAAATAAATTAATGTACCTATTGCTTGCTCATTTCATGCAACTTCTTATTTAAATAGATAATTTTAACTCGTACGTGTTTAATAAATAAAATTTTCACTCAAATATAACTTTTGTTTTCTCTGTAATAAAAGAAAACTTTAAACTTTTTAAAAAGAAAAGCAGAATAGGCGCAAAGCTCATAAAGTGGCTCTATGGTCACCGCAATTAGGCACAGAATGACACCCATAATCAAACTGTGACTTTTTCATTGCTATAACTCACGAGTTTTTTTTTATTTTATTGGTTGAGTTGCTTTGTTCTTAAAAAAGGTTTTATCCAAAAAAAGATCGTGGTTAATAGAACAAATAAATTAATGTACCTATTGCTTGCTCATTTCATGCAACTTCTTATTTAAATAGATAATTTTAACTCGTACGTGTTTAATAAATAAAACTTTCACTCAAATATAACTTTTGTTTTCTCTGTAATAAAAGAAAACTTTAAACTTTTTAAAAAGAAAAGCAGAATAGGCGCAAATCCTATGCGCGGAAAATAAAAAAATAATCTCATCCCTTTAGTCTGTGGCCGATCGCAATGCGCGCGCATAGGAAAACTGATTAATTTTTCCCGCCATAGCGAGACATTTTTCACAACTCGTTTTCACTATTGAAATTATAGTTATTTATTAATTAAAATGTCTACAAGTACTAGTTACGAAGAAAATGATTTATGTTGTACACCGCCTGATATAAGATGTGAAACCCTTAACGTTATGGAAAGTTTACTACCTGAAAACTCCAAGGAAAAATATCTATTAGCGTACCAAAATTTCATAAAATGGCAAAACAACAAGAATACGCAGTCTTTTTTAGAAAATGTGTTAATGGCGTACTTTAAAGAATTATCTTCTAAGTGTAAACCTAGCTCTTTGTGATGTTTATACTCAATGTTAAAAAGTACAGTCTGAACAAAGAATGGAGTGGACTTAAAAACATACTCTAATTTGTCAGCTTATCTAAAGAGACTATCCGATGGATTTAGAAGCAAGAAATCAAAGATTTTATCATCTGACGATATTGAAAATTTATAAAAGATGCTCCAGGTAACCAATATCTGGCTACTAAGGTTTTAAATTAATTTTAAATATCTACGCGACTTCAGCCTGTGGTGTGTGTTGAACTTAATTATTATTTCTTTTTTTTTTCAGGTTGCTTTAATATTTGGTGTAACTGGTGCCTGTAGGATACATGAATTAACAAATATAACCGTAAAAACATAGAGAACCATGGCTAGATGCTTTAAGTGAAGATACCTAGTACGAAAAATAAAATACCGAGGTCATTCACCATACACGGTCCATTCTATGAAATTGTTAAGAAGTATGAAAGTTTGCGGTCGCCAAAAGCAAAAACTGACAGTTTCTTTCTAAATTACCAGAATGGTAAATGTACCTGTCAGCCTATAGGTATAAACAAATTTGGTTCCATGCTTAAAGAAATCGCTTAATTTTTCAGGTTTAGCAGATGCTGAGAGCTACATTGGACATAGTTTCAGAAGAACTTCAGCTACATTGCTGGCTAATTCAGGAGCTGATATAATGACTTTGAAGCGTCATGGTGGGTGGCGATCTAGCAATGTAGCAGAATCATACGTAGAAGATTCCATACAAAACAAGAAGGAAATTTGTGCAAAAATAACAAAAGGAATTCCTACTGACGAAACACCAAGTACATCCAATGATTGGATTTCACCTACCTACACGAATAATGAGGCATCTAAAATAACAATAGAACATGAAAGTATTTCAATAAATAATCTATCTGATGAGACAGCTATGCCATTAAAAACAGTTAATTATAATTTTTAACTGCACATTTACTAATTGTTTCTCTAAATAATAAACTTTTTATCTACTAAATAAAATGAGTTTTTATTGTTATTTTATTCACAAGTGTGTTGAGAAACGTCGTATGATACACGTATGTATTGATGATTACTGTCCTTGGCTCTCTTAAGACCCTCGCCTACGGCTCGAGTCTCAATGGCGCCACGGCGGTAATCACCAATGTTACACACTAGTACCACAATGTACTATTATACAACTTTAACAAAATATACTAAAACGATTTTAAGAGAAGGTTCAGTCTTTGATACCGAAGAACTTTTACCAAAAAGAAAAATACCTATATCAGAATGTGTTTTTTTTTCTTTCCGCACAAACTAGGCTCGGTAGATCAGTCAGCTTGTATGAGAGGCTTAAAAATTATTTTTCTAGTTCAGAGTCATAGACTAAATTTAAATTGAACCCGTCAAGCACATAAATCATACTGAGTTGTTCTTAAGTGAGTTCAATTATTGGTGTCATTCGGCCGGATCCGGCCGATCGGTGTTTGAAGGATTTTTCTTTACCCTATTTAAGTAAAATTACATAGAAACCCCGGCTTATATTTGTTTTGGTAGACTCAAATTAGAAATTCTTAACACTAACATTCTCATTTACTAAAATAGAAATAAGTATGTATGTAGGTAGGTTCTTAAACATCTACCATACTTTTTCTTTAATAGATATTAAATCCCATATTATGAATATTACAGTTCATAATGATGTGAAAGATACATCTAATAAAATATATACTAGCTGGGCGACCGGGCTTTGCTCGGTCACTTTTTTATGATTTTGAGCCTCGTCTCTCCCTTAATACCGAGTTTCATCAAAATCGTTGAAACCGTTTCCGAGATCTTAATATATATACAAAAATTGTTTGTTTAATATATAATACAAGAATTGCTCGTTTAAAGTATAAGATAAAATAAGATGCTTACATTCAATAAAATTTTAACGTAAACACAATATCTTAACTAAGAATCCATTTCATTGATTAGATATATAAGCGTAAGTATGTTTATTAAAGTAAAACTTTTTAAATAGATATTTCATAATATATGATGGTATCCTAAAATTTTAATATGAATAATAGACATGCTACAACGGACTCTTCTGAAAATAAGTTTGACTGTTAAAATGTAGTATGACTGTAGAATCTTGAGCAAAACGAGGAGTAATATAGTTATAATATATACAGGTGGGCCATACTGTACGTTTTAAGAAAGAGTTAGAAATTACTTTTTTGAAGAGAGAGTTAAAAAATAGCACTCTTGGAAGACTAGCGAGGTATTTGGATTTAATTCGTCATTTATTTTTATTAAACTGTGGTATAAGCCACACAATTAGTAACTATGCCTGTCAAGCAATGAATTCCATGCGATGAGTCATTTTTCGAAGATTTACTATGGGTTCGCTGTAGTCATACTCAAAAATAAAAGCTAATGAAAAAAGTTGCAATTCATCATTTGTTACATAAAGCCCCATTTATTGCCTCATTGACTTACATCTACAAGGTTTTTAATTTGAGGATTCTCCAACGAAAATGGGGGCTTAAAACATAAGGATAAATCTCCCTTTGTCAAGAAAAGTGAGTCTTACTAAAGTAGTAAAAAAAATATGGTTGCCGAAAGGACTGTTTGGTTACATGTTGCCTTAGATCCAAAGTCCAAAAGATACGTTAAGAAAATATGTTTATCTACTTATTTCTAAGTATCTGTAAAATAAAATAAAAACTTTACATACATATAACAAAAAACCTATATTAAAGTTTAAGTAAAAAAAGTAGTTTATTTTAGTATTTTTTGTTTCTAAAACATACAGTGTGACCCTTGCACTTATGGTGCTAATATTAAGCCAAAATATTTTGTTAAGGAAATATCTACACCGCGTATTATATAAGTGTATTTCATATATAGACACATTGGAAAATAGATATGGAATTAATATAACAATCATTAAATTATAAATTATTATTAGTATATAGAGTTCTAAACATGTAGACGATCAATCCGGCACAAGACTGAACATTTTAAGTGGGAGATCATAACATTTGATAAGATTATAACAATACTAGGGTGGCACACAAGGACCAAATTTCAAGGATCAAAATTTTTAAAAGTCGACGATTAGTTATAGTTTTTAAAATGTTACCCAGGCACGTAATTGATCTGTACTATAAACTTAATATGACTAATTTTATTAAACCAAATTAAGAGGCCGCTACTAGTTGTCAAACTTTCACAAGAACATTGTATTAGTAATTTTACCTAGAGGTCTTCATAATTGATTCAATTGAGTATTTATGTAATGTTTTTATAGTGGAAAAAACCTCCTTATAATAAATCTATATTTTTAAGGGAATTTTTAGTCTCTTGGTGCTTGAAGTGCTGCTGGTGACCTGCCGGTCTAGTCTATATGTAGACGACCAAAACCAAGTGTTTCTTGATTTTTGTCCTGTTCAAACATCAGTTGGAACTGACAACAGCTTCATTCATATGTAAGGTAACTACGCTGTTTCACTGTACACATCGGTTTCTAGCATCCGCCAGACGGTAGACACAAAGAAATGACGTTATTTGCGGCTTTTAAAAGAAATATTCAATATTTTAAATAATAGCTGGTTGTAGCAATTTTTTGACTATTAAATTTCAGTAGGTATTAGATTTAAAAATGGTGCTGCTCTAAAAAAATTGTAAGATATTAAAAATAAAAGATTAATGTCATACATATCCTGGACACAAACATCTTGAAGACTTCGTTAATTGCAGGTAAATTTTATATATTTTTCAGGTTCCGTGTCACTTTCAACTGATTATTTTCAAAATTTTGAACACTGATGTCGTTTGTGTATGTACCTCTTATATTATGTATAAAAGCACAGTCAATCAGAGATGTGAAAAATGTATTTAAATACAAAATGTAAATACTTTATCTTTTTGTATTTTAAATGCAAAATTGTTTTTCATTTTGTATTTAAAATATCTATTAAAATACGTATTTCCAAAAGACTTTATTAAAATAAAATACATTTTGTAGTTTTTGACTTTATTAGCTATCTATTTTATTATTCATTAGATTTAAAAAGTTTGCACAACTTGAAATAAGACTTCTATTTCAAAATTTAGAACATTGTTAGTTTATTATTAATTATGATTTATTTTAATACCAAAAGGAAGATTCCTGATTCAAAAATAAATTATTTGGTACTGTTAAGATAATAAAACGTCACAAAATAATGTCACTTGTCATTTATCATATCCATTTTTAACGTAATTTTAGTCATTTATTATAGCAGATAAACTGATATTAAGAGCGCCATTTGACTCCAAGAAACTATGACGTCGTAAGTCTGTATCTTTTGACAAACGTTTATTTTGACATTTAGAAAAAAGTATATGATTTGAGTGGTTGGAAACTTGCGGATTATGTAATCCGCAAGTTTCCAACCACTCAAATCATATAATATCACGAATTTCCTCATCCATTGCGCTATCACACATATGTATGTGTGATAGCGCAATGGATGAAGAAATTCGTAAGGATGATTCGTAGTCACGGTAGCACCTCATGGTACAGATTTGAGGGGCGCGAGTTAGAATCTCAGTAGTAGCGTAAATTTTTCATCACATACTTATTTTTAAAATGTAGCAAGTACAATTTTTATCAATGAAGTTGACCTTAATTAACCTGTCAAGTGCGAGTCGGACTCGTACATGAAACGTTTCGTACCTCCGTCCGTATGTTTTTATATATTCAGTTGATACCATAGTACAGAATAAATACTAGTATCACGTACAGAAGTCTCACCCCGAAAAGAAATTCAAAAAAATATCTACTCGGCTGCACACTTTTGTATGGAAGTGCCAATTTTTTTTGCTTTTAGATTGTTATTTACATTTTAATTATACTAGTAATCTAGTATAGCCCGTGGTTCGATTTATTACGGGAATGCCCCTTTCACGTTGTATATATAAGTAACTTTTATTTCAACATACATTACACCCTCCTTTCCATCTATTATACTTTCAAAATATCATTATTATTTATATCCTTTGCATTTGCCAACGCTGGGGTCTAATGGGAATCAAAATATCCAAAGTTCCCATTCGTCCCCACTTAGAACAAATGGGAATTGTAACGAAAGTCTGTCCCGTTCTTCCCTAGTGGGGACGAATGGCACTGTGCAATAATAGAATTTCCCATTCGTTCCCAGTGAGGACGACGCGGTGGTGACAAACGAAACCCACAAAACTGAAAATTGACCCATTTGTCCCCAGTGGGGACGTCCCCACTGGGATTTACCCGCTTTATTAAGGAGTTCCTATGGCCACCTTTCGGCTTTATCGTTAGATTAGCTCCATGTTATGATAATATTGCATTGTCACGCGATATACGTATGTATCCAAAATTTTAGCTCAATCGGAAACCGGGAAATGGGTCAAAATTAACTTGCCAGATTTTTACAGACAGACACAGACAGACAACGGGACAGGTGAAACTAAATAAAAGCTTGTAAAAACCAGTTTCTTATATGACGACTACCTTTATTTTTTTTTGCCTTTATCCTATTTTAAGTAATGTTTGTTTATAGGTATAATACACGGTAATACATAATCGGTAAAAAATTCAAGCTATTACAGTTCAAGAGATAGAGCACTGTTACAGACGGACAGACAAACAGACAGCGGAGTAAGTAGTAGGGTCCCCCGTTGGTACATGGCAGCATTTGGGTAAGGAACTCTAATAAAAAGTATTTTGCATTTTGAATAATTCTGAAAATACAAAATATGTTCTAAATTGTATTTGAAACTAAAAGCAAAATGCTTTAAAAAAGTATTTAAATACAAAATGGAAATAGGAATTTTGTATTTTGCATTTGAAATACTAGTATTTTCAAAATGTCACATCTCTTGAGTTAATATAATTACAAAGTTAAAATTTGAAGTATACTTTTTAACTAGTGAGCGATACACTTCAGCATAGTTTTGCGCTATTGGACGAATATAATAAAAATTGGTTATATTACAGCCTTTGGAGAATAAATGCAATATCTGCATTTATTTGTTTACAGAGTACAAGAAAAATATACACGTAAATGTACATACACATACTTGTACTCTCTCTCTCTCTCTCACACCTCAGAGTATTCTCAGTTGCATCCTCAACTATAATGCTGTACAGTACAGCCTAGACCGATTTCCTTTCTTTTTCTCTACTTCATATGGTCTTGAGCATCCATGGTTGTAAAATCATTGGCATTTATGACAACAAGCCAGCATTTCTTGGGTCTACCACGCCTCCCAGGCCCTGGCGGAGGCGGCCTGGCTATACATTTGTTTTCCATGTTACTTATCGGTTTCTGCAAGACATGACCCTACCAGAGAAGGCGTTCTTTTTTGCAGTTTGTATGTTATGTCACAGAAATGAGGGCTGCGGCGAATGCGGTTGTTTTTCACACGGTCTCTTCACAAGACTCCGCATATCCAGCGCAACATTTATATCTCCGTGACCCTCATTACTCTTCACTGCCATGTAAAAGGACAGGTCTACTAATGGCTTTGTATGCCTATTCCATGAAATAACAATCCAATCTATGCAGCGATTTTGAGGTTTTAATTAAAACATATATGTATATTGGTAACGATCTTTAAATTTGGCTTAAAAACCTATATTAGTTAATAAGTGTATTTAATCAAATTATGATAGCCATAAAAAATTGTTGGTGAGTAGTGATTCTAGACTCGCCATCATAAAGATGGAATATGAAAAAAATAAGAGATTGTGGATGGCATCACCCACTCTAAAGCGTGCTAGTCCGTTTAGCTCTGGATTGACCATCGACTATTTTAATTATTGCTGTGCTGCGCTCGACTTCCAGATTGTGGAAGATTTACTACTCTACTGTATTGTTTAATATTAGTATATACTTAGTATATTATGCGTTATATAATGATCTATGATCCTATACCGATAGAATTACATCTAATATGTCACAATAATCATCTACTCAAATGTACATCTTTGGTAGTTAACGCCTATTAACTTATAAAATAATATTAAAATTAGGAATAAATGTCTATTATGTTCTTACCTTTAAATCACAAATAAAACAGTTTAATCTTATTGGAGTCGACAAAGGTAGCAAGCCGGTCCTCTCTATAACAGTAAAATCCAATAGATTTTGTGGTTTCTTACAGGAATGTTATTCCAAACTCCAGAAAAATATTCAAAACATCAGAATAAAAACTAGTTTTAATCTAAACACACGAAAAACTCGGCCTCGGACCTGGTGAAAATTACTATTGTTAAAGTCTGAATCTAAAGGCATAGTAGATTTTTCGTAAATTGTATTACACAAATTTACTGGTTGTGATAGAAAAATTAAAATAAAACTAATAAATTAGTCAAAAATAGTTACGTAAGTGTATACCTATATAGTACCTAATACTAGATGGATTTTCAGATGAACCGTTAGCAAAAGTTTTACCGCTACAGACACAAACATCCTGATAACTGCCTCGTCCCGACCGACCCGACCCGAATACATTAGTGCAGTTGCATTAATTATTAATACACATTATTATGATAACTTATTCACAAAAATCAACTACCGACATGTTACTCTCGTTCAAGACCTCGACATCAATGAGTGCCATTATTTTTTTATTTCAGCATTGAACCTGTAAGGAAATCTAACCTAACCTTAAAAAAACCTCCCCTTCCAGTATGTGTGTATGACTCCAAGTTTTTATGCTCACCAGTTGACGCCACTGTTGCGTAAGGTCCAAAGTACGGCTGTCAGTCAAAGTTTTTAGTTTCAAACAAAATATATATATTGTATACCATAACACCATAAAATATCGAGCATTGTGTCTCGCAATCTTAGTTAGTTCTGAAAAAAAGGGAAACAAGTTTCCGAAGAAAAATAACGGTCTCAAAGCAGTGGAACAAATTATACCACTTCAAACGTTCGCGTGTTTCTAAACAACAATTCAGTTCAGCCCTGAAGATTACTCGTATGCGTACCTTAAAAAGCAAATGCAGAAAATATTAAGTATAAATATTTTTTTCGCGATAATATTACACGTCTATGCTTGAATCAGACTTGATTTGCCGCGACAAGTAGATTTTACATATTTTTGATCAAAGTTCCAACAAAATTATGATTTCTATCATAGTCTAGAAGTCTGTAAAAGAAAAAAACATCGATGTAAACTCGGTAAATGAGCATACTTTTGTCAATAAATGTGTTTGTAAAGTGATTGACACATCGCTCCGCACAAACGCACGTAGCGCGGGGCCGCCATACAAAAATCACGCGCGTAGACGCGGTGTCAGTGTGTTTTACTTTGCGTATTTTCTATACAAATAGAGGTACTTGCATACAAACCGGCCTCGTCCTACACAGCGGGGTAAGGAGCAGTGTGTGAATCGCCTAAACAGTAAAGAAACTAACTTTTTAATAAGCTGCTCCTTCAACCCGCTTAGTTTTGCACCTCTTATTTTGTAACTTCGCTTTGAAAGTACTAAAAAACATTGAGTGGAACTCATATTTTCAATACACAATTCAAAAATTTACAAGAAGTTCACAACGTAATTATAAATTGTAATAAACGCGCGTAACCCACCCAGAAACAGTGAAAATTGACAATTCGGAGATCTCACGCTACACTAGCGCCTCTAGCGGCGAATCCACACGCGATACCCCGCATTGCAATGATGAAGCAATAAAAAATTTATGCATTATTGACTTAAATAACTAAAAAAATACTATTGACTTATACTAAGTGTTTATTTTATTAAATGAAAATATCATTATATGTTCACATATTATTATGCTCACTATTCTAAATGGTATTCATTAATTCATGTATGTTTTTATTATCTTATTAGTGTCAAATATCTAATTATATTAATTTAAGTGTATTTACATACAATATATTATACATATATCATCTAAAACGAATATGGCGAAACCACATCATAGGTACCTATATAGGTATCATACATATAGGTTTATTATTAAATGTTAAGTAAAAGACTTTCCTTTGTAAGAATAGACGTTTATGTACAGGAGCTTTTTAATATATCTGTATAAAAGGTACATATCAATGTTCACGGATTTAATTTTGACATGCTCGATAACACTTTATGTAGGTGCATTGATTTGTGCCAGGCTAAAGCTAGCCAACAATACATTTAGTTATTAACCTGCTCAACAATAAAAATTGCGTCAGAAAATATGTATCAACTTTGTTTTCTTACCGAATAAGTAACTAAAAAGTAAAATCCTTTTATGTATAAATTGAATCTAAAACGAAACGAATGCTTATTTACTAACAAAAGTTTTTCAGTCTAAACCTTAACAATTTTCCTAAAAGATATTAATGGGCCCTTTTATTTCATTAACGTAAAGTGCGCATTTCAAAATGTTTCATCGAATGTTTAAAACTAACCATAACAAGAATGCTATTGATAATGTTTATATAGGTACGAATTAGTATAATAAGAGTATCATACTGAATTCAGTATCTGATACTTTTTTTTACCACATTACGCAATTGTATTCATCAATCTTCCTAATTCATATTAATAATGTCAATACATTAATAACATGAAGATTAAAAATAATGAAGTTTTCGACAATGAATAATAGGTTGATTACATTTCTACTTACAGTCATTCATATAATGTGAAAATACATTATTATATAATCATATCACAACAATTTAACCCAAAGTCAGTCAAATCATGCGTAATCCGATAGATTACTCCACTGATTCATATCCTTAAAACTTAAAAATAAATATTTTGGGAAATCTTTGACTTTTTTGCCAACAATAATAAAGTTGGGATCCAAGTGTTGTCGGCTAACAGAATCAACGAAAAATGTTTTACCTTCGCCAATTTGGGCATTTGTCGGTGGGCTTTTTGTGAAATTACCTGCAATTAAATTTAAATTTCTTTAAAAAAATATTACAATAGGTATATTTATACCTCAAATTTATACTGAGAGCCCTCTCTCTATTAAATTTACTTTTTACTTATTTCTATATTAGGAACTGTACCTAATGTTTGATTCTAATACATCTTTTATCTTACTATTTATATATTTAAGGCTGATCGAAAAACTTGCATTACAGTAAGTATAAAAAGGAAAATTACATAAGTATTATATTTGTCATTTATAAAAACATAAATAATATTTACCTATAAACGCCAGAACTAAAGCTGATTTGGACGTCGGAAAGAGCGGCGAGGGCGAATGCCATCCGAGTGCCTCATAGGTTTGGCCATCTGATGACACCAAGAAATTGTAAGGCAAAGTTTTGTTCTCCTCTGTTATGTTAGCCTGAAATAAAACACGTTTAAATTTAACCACGAGCGCCTAAAACTTCTCAATCAAACATCAATTACTTTAGTATTATATCTTAAATATTATGTAAATAATACCAGTGTTAAACATAAGTCTTGCCAAAAAATACCTGATATTTTATTAATAACTATTTACACATAAAGTAACAACAAAGAGTCTTCTTTATTCAATCTAAATAAGTTTTACAGATTGCACGATATTTTTGCATGGTATCACGCACTGTCAAATTGTGTCACCTTGTCTAGCAGAGCCTTTTTATTTTGAACTTAACCACAATATCAGTATTTATCTGGTCAGGATTTAAATTTTATGAATGATTATTATGAGCTGGTGACCGCAATACGTGAGGTTAGTGGTGTAACGCGACCCATGTCCAGTGATCGCTGTAACTGAATACCTGATAATGACACCATTAAGATAAAGGCCAATGTGAGTATTGTTCATCAATATGTAACTTAACACATGCACATATTATGTGGTATATTACACCAGATTTCTTTTATAACTTCACATAAAAATATTTTTTCAACACCCTTGCTCGTAAAGCGGTTTTAATTTGACCGGTTTAAGATACATAAGCAGCAAAACATGCGTGCGCTATGAACGCAAATAGTGAAGTTATATTCTATAACCGCACTATTTGCTTTTTTTTGATTTCGAACTGGCCGCTGGCCGCCCGTCGCACGCCGCCAGCCAGAAACGGCGGGAAAATAACAGTGTGCATGAAAGTTTTATGGTTGAGTTTATATAAAATCAAAAAGTTCAGTTGATTGGGTATTTTTCCTCGCAAGTGTATTCAAAAACGTCGTACGATATATAGTCCGGTAGCGCTAGGTTTTTAAGTTTCAAGAATATTAGATATTTCGATTTTTCGCATATAGTTTCTAGACCCCTTGACCAACCTAAAACATGACGTTGTGTCATCTTCGATGTTTGCTTGGGTAGAAATTTAGGTATTTGCCTTTCCGAACATTATGAGATGAAAAGAAAATTAGAGATGAATTTTTCACTTGCATGACAATAACTACGTGGTGTCTGATGTACAAAAGCTTTTTATGTCATCATCTGGCCACAGGATCAGTGTCATTTCACGAATACTTAATATTTCGCTCAAATAGCTCTTTAAGAATATTAGAATTTTATAAATAGGTATTACACGCCATAGAGCACTAATATATGTGTTTCAAAATGTTTTGTGTCACATTTCATCCACGATATCTTTATGTATTTTATTTTTTTAATTCAATACTCTGTAAAAGACACAAAAGATTATTAGTGTTATTAGAGTTTCGTCTTTTTCATTATTGTAGTGTGCTAAACCACAATTCGTAGTTTGTGTCATCTCTATCCAGGCAATCTTATTTTTAGAAAAAAATTAAATATTTCCGCGCCAAAACTCAAAGTGCGCGAGAAGACAGGGCGAGCGTGGGGGCACGTATGGGTGCGCGGGGACGGGTGTGTGCGTGACATACCGGCACAGTATCTGTCCGCCGTGCCGGCCGCAGCGCGCGTCACTAATTATTTTGGATTTTTAGCTGACTACGGCAAAGCCATGAGGAAGGGTAGTGATTTTAGCAGTCTATGTATGTGGGTGTTTCTGTTTACCCGTAGCATCCAAATCGTTTGTTCAATTTTCACAAAATATACATATACATATACCTAATCGATTCGTCATTATTGTCCGGGTGACATAGCTACTGATTTGTATGCAAAAAACGTATATAACGAATGTTAAATACAATAAATTTAGAGTATAATATAACATATGACTCGCGTAGTCGGGTATTAGTTTTTTAAACTTATATCTTGTTATTTTATAGGTTCTAACAAAAGCTTCATTTAGAAGTACTTTGATTATTTTTTCCGTATGTGTCAGTGACCAACATGTTTTTTACAAAGGTTCCTTGAATGACGTATTTATGTGTGCAACAACTGCAAAAGAAGGATCATTTTTTTCACGTGTCTTTTATGTTAGTAAGTATGTTTGATTTATAGGTAAAGGTGTATATTGTTTGTTCTCCGTGTGTCTGTTCTACCTAACGATGATGACCGGCACTACTGTAACCTTAGCACGAGTAGGTTCTTATGTGCTGCTTCTGAGAACGCGAGAATCTTCTCGTGTAAGATTTGTACAAAATGATATGTTTATTTAAAAATTTGATTGTTATGGTTGACTGTATCAATCGGCATTAAAAAAATAGGGACGTTGTTCACAATTTTGGTTATTTATTATAAGCATGGGTTTCATTCAACCACGCTATTAAATGCAGTTCATCCTGTTTATTTTTGACAATGAACCTATACAAACTTGTTTAGGTATACGTTCATATACTCAATTCACACAAACACAAGTTTATTTGCCAGGAATATTAAAAAAATCCTGACTTTCAATAGTTTCATATGTAAACGCCATTTAGTGATGGGTGGAGGAACTGTATAGTAGAATGAATATCCGTAGCAACATCCAATATTTGACTGAAGTAAACTACAAAACGGCCCAACCGATGTTTATCAATCATAGCTAAGAACCACCTATTATTATATTATTTATTATTCTGTGGTAACGTAGATATGCACGTAGGTTAGTATTTTGTTATAATATAAGTGCTCTGAGTTTTTAATTTTGGAGTTTTTGCACCACCTGTCAGCACCACCTGTAAGTTGACTGGTGGAAAAAGCCTACGGCCTTAAGTCCATCAATTACAATTTCATGTAATAAAGTAAAATAAATAAACCACCGCAAAGCCGCATTGAAATCGGTCCATCTGTTCATGCGCTAAGATACCATAGACAGGCACACAGAGAGACAGACGGATAGACTGAAAGACATTAGCGTCAAACTTATAATACCCCTCTTTTTTTTTCGGAGGTAAAACCTCTCAAACTTGGATACACACTTGTATATTAAGTCACTTTTTAGATTTTACGCACAAACCCACATACATACAAAATTACTTACCGACATACTTTCACAAACAAATTAGGCAATTTGTAACACACATTTCCCTCCTTCGGCAGTCGGGTAAAAATAAGCTGTGAATAAAATTACGCAAGGTACATCGAACACGCAATAGTAATGTAAAGATGGGCGGGGGCAAATATAAATACCCAATCTACCCATTTGGTGGGTAGATTGGTTCACGACTAATAATCTGGCCTTAAACACACAAAAGACTAAGTGCGTTAATTTTTCACTATTGAATAAACCCAATACTCACATACCTTTGAGTCTTAATGGCCAAGTTCTAGAACGGGTACCCAACACCAAATTTTTTGGCATAACTGTAGACTGGAACTTAAAATGGGATAAACATATTGAGACCACTTCCAAGAAACTTAGTTCGGCAGCATATGCTGTGAGGAGGGTCAGACGGTGTACTAACGTTAAAACTGCTAGGCTAGTATACTTTAGTTATTTTCAGAGCATAATGTCATATGGCTTGCTCTTATGGGGTAAAGCGGCTAACATACATGCTATCTCTGTGCTACAAAAGAGAGCAATTCGGTCGATCTACGGACTAAAATCACGCGATTCCTTAAGAGAGTTATTTAAATCTATAAATATTCTTACTGTGACATCTCAAGTTATTTACGACAATCTTCTTTTTGTTAAGTCTAGGTTAAATAATTTCAAGAAAAATAGTGATGTTCACAGTTATAATACGCGCAACAAAAATCAGCTTCATACTGCTAAAACTAGAAAGTCACTCTTAGGTCTAGGTATAACATTATTTAATAAACTTCCCGACGCGATCGTTAACCTACCAATAGCAAAATTTAAAATACATGTTAAAAAAGTTTTATTGAATAATGCGTACTATACTATCAATGATTATTTAAGAGATAAAAACGCTTGGATACTTCCTAAACATTTTCCATTACACTCCACACATGAAACATATAATAGCTGCATTTTATGTTACCATAATAAGCTTACTTTAAAAACATGTAAATGCTCTGCGATCAATAGGTGACCAACATATAACTAATATTTTCTCTTGACAAGGTCTGCGAGTTCGGGTTTTTCATGCTCACTAAAATGTCCAATCCGGTGGTAGCGTCGCTGGTCGGGTCGTTGGATTCCCTCTAATATGGTTGAGTTTAACGATGGCTGATCCGTACGTCAACTCGTGAACGGGTGCTGCCGGGAGGGACTGGTCAACTCGGCTTCGCTTTTTTGACTATTTAATATTTTTTTATTTTGTTCTACGCAATTTATATTTGTTTACTTGCTCGCAAGCACTACATGTTATAATGTGTCAACATTGTATTACGAGTATATTATAAGTATTTATTAATTAAAAGACAATAATAATAATATGACAAAGTCCTTCTGGCGAGTAGGCGACCAATACTGTGAAAATGAGTTTCTTTCGGCGTTTCTTCTCAGCAGTGGTCGTTACGAAGCGCTGGTATCGGTAGCTTTTCTTTAAAAATAAATTAAATTTTAATATACTTTACACGTAACATAGATTATACGTATTGACGTGTAAAAGTGCCTGTTAAGGTCTAATTACTGAATAAACATTTGAATCTTTGAATCTTTGAATCTTGAATCTTAGATTAAATTATATATTATAAGTAAATTCTTCACAACACCTGTCGGAAAGCGCGTGCAAACTAGTGATGTCCCGCATTAAATTACCGTTACCAGTACTTTACTATAGGGGAATATTTCCAGTAAGTTTCTATTGTTACCGGTAATATTCCCAAATGCTGGTAATATTGTTTAATAGATATCGTCTTGTTAGTCTTGTTAATTTATTTATGTAATATTTCTTAAAATGCGCACGTACACTCTTTCAAGCTGCTTCTCTTCCCGTGCAGATCGTAAAAGCCATTCGAGGGAATAGGCGAAAATGCGAACCATGTTAATAGGTGATGCGGCGAGCAACCCATCATTGTTTCGATTCCAAAGATCCATAGCAAACCCTTATAGTTTCGTCGTCCCTGTCTGCGGTTTTACTCAGAGACTATGAGTACTAGAAAGCTGTAATTTGGCAAATTATCACTCTCATGGTGGGAAACGCTTTTCTCTAAATCGTGTTTGGGACAATAAACAATAAAAATACTATCCCAACTACTTCTGCTACAGAAGAGAGATCTTTTTTACTTTCGCCAACATACATCCAAAAAAAGAAACAAATTGACGACAAACAGAGAGAGAGAAAGAGAGAGAGAGAGAATACTTACTTTTTATATTCCCAAACAAAAACTTGTCAAGAAATTTACTAAATAACTTGATAGTAACATAGAGAAAATACCCAGAATGTTACTAGTAACTTACCGATTAAGTTTCGAGAAAGTAACTGAGTAGCTTACCATACAGTAACTTTCTGAGTATTTTTTCTGTAAGTTATTTAGTAAATTTCTTGACATGTTTCTGTTTGGGAATATAAATAGTAAGTTTACTCTCCTCTCTCTCTCTTTCTGTTTGCCGTCAATTTGTTTTTTTTTTATGTATTTTGGCGAAAGTAAAAAAAGATCTCTCTACTGAAGCAGGAGTGGCTGGGATAGATAGTATTTTTACTAAGACGAAACTATAAGGGTTTGCTATGGAACCCTAGGAATCGAAACAATGATGGGTTGCTAGCCGCATAACCCATGAACACGGTTCGCATTTTAGCCCATTCCCTCGACCGGCTTTATCAAAAAAATATATTTTGTACTGATAAGAGAATAAAAGTCACAAAATAATGTCACTTGACATTGATCATATCCATTTTCAACGTGATTTTAGATGTAATATGGCAGAAAAACCGATAATATGAGCGCTATTTGACTCTAAGAAACTCTGACGTCACGCCGTGCTATTTCATTCATATCCCATAGACGATGTTTGTTTTGACGTTTAGAAAAAAGTTTCTAATTAGACTTGTTGGAAACTAGCGGATTATATGTTGAAATAAGTAAAGACAGATTAAATGCTATGTCAATATATTAGTATCCTCATACATATAAGGAGTGTACATTTTTTTTACTGCTCAAACAATAGCCAAATTTACTGATTACGGGGTTGGTCCCGAAACAAAAAATATTCGTATTGACGAGTTCTTAAATACCCCGTAAACTTGTTATAACATTTCCCACTAAATAATATGCCGGGTATTTATCGGAATCTACCCGTTGTATGGAAATAACATACGAATTAACACGTCTTAGTTTACATGTTTTGTTGGCAAGTGTTTGTCCACCTGATTATAGATAAAAATAAGCAAAAAGACATCAAATGCGATATCTTTATATGAGCACCATCATACGTATAAGTAGAGTAAATTTTTATGAATGCTCATCAAACAGCCAAAACTACTGATTTCAGGGTTAGTCCCCGAACAAAATATATTCGTATTGATGATTTCTTTGATCCCTTATCAACTCGTTATAATATTTCCCTCAAAAAATATGCCGCGTAAATTGACAGGTGTTAGTTTTCATTTATTTTGCTGGAAAATGTTTTTTGACCCAATTATATGTTATAATAAGCAAACAGAAATAAAATAAGATGAAATCTGTATATATGGACAGCATTAGGGATTTTAATCTTTGATATTTATTCTATGTCAATATATGTTATTTAATAATACATAGCATAACCATTTCACACATTCATATACAAAGTTAGCAGACTCCCACTCATTTTTAAATAAATATCCCAATGTACCCACCCAAACTAGTAGATACGGGTATTTACCCCGTGCGCATCGGGTAAATACCCAACCTTGGGTAAATATCCGGGTGGATGCCCATCGCTAGTAATGGTAAAAATAAAAAAAAATACTTGCGAAATGAACTGCAGTCTTGCAGATTTTAATACGACAATTTTCATTTAATTTGATTTTTATCTTATATTTTCTTAATGCTTTACTTAATTGAAAGTAAAATGGAGTTGAAATATAGTACTGTATGTATTATATGTGGACGCTTTCCGGACACTTAAACAGTTAAGGACCAATGCGAAATTAAGTTGCATAAAACATGTAGGAATACCTACAATAATCATCATCCATCCACAGCGGTAATCAGAGCCCGAGGTCCGCTACCAAATTTTTTTGAAATGGCCGAAAAACATTTTTTTTAGTTTCGAAATATTTCAAATACCTGAATCGACAAGAAAATGCTTTATAATATTCAAACCTTCTCACAAAATTTCACTAGAATCTGTTGAGAAATGCGACCTGTAGGCGAGAACAGGCGGACAGACAAACTGACAGAGGGACAAAAGCATTTTTAGCCAATTTCGAAACTGAGACACTTCATTTGCTCGGTCAATAAAATATAGTATCATTGTGATAGTATCGCATGACACAAGTTTGAAAACTTACTTTGGGGCTAGCTCAGTCTATACAGGGTGGAATTGAATTCGTTGGCAGCCTTTTAAGTATCTATTTTACCCATGATACAAACTCAATTACAAAGTATTTAAAGACTAATAAAACTTCAGTCAAAAGTCGTCATTATCATATTAAAGAAATCCTCTTAAAACTTACAAAAAAATAAATAAATAAATTATAATAGTATCAATTTCGTCGCACCGAAGTACACTAACATGCGTTCCTACTTCAAACGTAACCTTGAATAACCTACCATTCTCAAGCGTTCGTGTGACTCCACCCGTCCCTACTCGATTTTAAACCTTATTCACGTACCCACTCTAAAGTCTACTTTTATACGCCGGCCGCCTGCTCCCGCTCAGTGGCTCAGTTGTGTCCGTGGCTGTGTGCGGCGGGTTCTATGACCTCACGGCTCGTAAGTATACACAATACGTGCGCGCGTCTCAATCTCAATTTCAATGTAATCAAGTGTTTTGATACTTTGGTAATTTTTCTTACTTTTTGATACTTTTTAATTACTGCATTAATTGCAGTGTTGTTGCCGTACAAAATATCCTTTATGGGAGTATGTTAATAAGTTAAATTAATGCTACTTATTTCAAATGCACTCTGTATAATTTGTCATTATATATTTATAACTGCAAGTGTTTCTTTGCCATACAACATTACATAACTTTCACCTACTACAATTTATTGTCATCCCATGTAGGAATGTGTGAACCCTATTGTTCGTCACAAGTAATAATACTAGGCGCTACCACACCGTGTACCACACGCACTATGCCGTAATAACGATAAACGACGTTATCTCCAGCTAGTTAGGCACAGTTGAGTAAACCGTTTGTTAGCATAGTTTGTAAATATTTAAGCTGTTCGTATTTATGAAAGTGATTATGTCACAAACTTCTTACGGAGTAACATATATTTAAGTACCTAATATGAGCCAGTATTCCGTTATTTGACATAAGTTAGGATTTATAATCTATCTCTTCATAGATTGAATAAAATATCGTAGTCTAGAGTGTGCAAAAACATAACCCCCGCACCGGACACGTTGCCGTCGTCCTTCGCGCGCCGTCGATCACTTGTCTACTTTAAGGGCAAACATGTTTTTTTGTGTTTTATACTTATTTTGTTGATGAAAGTGACACAAACTCAGAATGTCAATCTTTTATGAATTTATGATACTAAATATATAAACTCTAATGATTCTAATTTTCTTTTGAAGCGTATTTTGCTTGGAAAATCAAAATAATTAAAATAAATAAGAATCCCTGGACTAATGTGACACAAATGAATACAAGGGGTATATTTAGTTGTTACTGATATGTTGTATTATTTTTTTCAACACTAATTATCTTTTTGGTACTGTTTTTATACATGGGCCCTTAGCCAGTTTGCAGTGGACAAAGGGTGACACAAATAGGTTTGCACACTAGTCTGGCTACGTTTGATACAATACTATTCCATTTTACAACTTTAAATCAATTTTGTCGATTCAGTATGGAATTAAATAAAACAGTTACAAATCAATAAATTTCCCGAAACACAGACCCCGAAAGTGACACAAATCGAAATAATACACTCTTTAGATACGACTCTATTCAGAGGCAAGAAATAAGAATATCTAGAGTTCTTGTAAGTTATACCCTTAAAATTAGCTAGCGCTACCGGACTAATACGTGCGTGTAAGGTTAAACACACATGGCTCTATTACGCCTAGTGTGTTATAACGCATTTATATCGTTATATACTATCATGATATTTATATGAGCAGTCATAAAAGGAATCCATTGGAAAAAAAGGACATTCAACTCATAAGCTATTTGACTTTTTTAAAGTTTCTTATACTTTATAGCAAAATATCCTAAATATGAACCATCTTCTTATTTTAAAAGGCTCTGTTTACCTTCATATCTTGAAGAAGCTTCTCACAAGTTTTTGCCGTGAAACAGGAATCGGTATCAGTTTGCACGAGTATCACCTGTGACGCACTGATCGGAGCCGGAGGTTGAATCAAGGAGGACCCTTCACTGATGTCCCATTGATATCGACTTGCGAGTTTCAGAGGCATCTCAACGGGAGGGAGAATGTTTTCTGAAAAAAATAAGAAAATAATTGTTATTGTTGTCCTTGCCTAAGTTTGAGGTTTCTCATTTACTTGTTTGTTATTGAGTTTTTTTTAATTACATCTTGATAAGATGATAAATAATTTGAGTAATTATCTTAACATTCACAAGGCAAAAATAGAAAACTATTTATTTCAGTTAATGTGAGTGACCTGGCTTTAGTTTAGCCAGCTAAAGTTACCTGATTGACTTTGTTGTATAAGGAGATAGATGCCGATGATGACGCCAGAAATTAGAATGATGAGAAGGGTGCTGACGACAGCAGTATTGACGGGGTTCCTCTCGCCGCGCCCCGGCCGGGGAAACCTTTGCAGCAATGGGGTATCCTCTGAAGCCACCGCGGCCTCTTCCTCCCGATGTGAAGAATGTTGCCTCGATTCATGATCTAAAAATATAATAAGATAGTGTTTATTCTTTTTCACTGCCAAGTTAGTCAGTTATGATCTTATATTCCATGACTGGTCACATTATGCAGACTGTGCAGACCAGCATTGCCAAAAGACCCGCTTTTTTATTTTAAAATACGTCTATGACTATATGATTATATCAAGTTTTGTAAACTTAATTTCAGGTTAAAAAAAGGTAATAATAAAATACCTAATTGATTATTTGTTCTTTTTTCATTCAGCCTCCAACGTGAAAATCGATAGGATTTTTTACTCACTTGTATACAAAATTCTATTTTGCTAAAAATGTGTCTGGCAACACTGGTAGACTGTTAGACTCTCTAAGTGATACAATAAACAAAAATAACAAACTTTTGCTACAGGCACCACAAGGTTCACGTAGAAATTATAGAGGTATTGAAAAACAGACAAAATCCGTGAAACCAAAAATAAAAACACTAATAAAACACAGAAATTAGTTAAGTACAGCAATATTTTGACAACAGAATCAAAAATTATTTACAGATAAATCCACTGAGTTCTAACTCCACCATAATAATTGTATGTTTTAATTATTACTCATTTTAATTTCCCGAGGGAAGTTGTTAGCGAAATCACGTCTACACTGTTTCTGCAATCACAATACAACAACTAACTAGTGATCCGTAATCAATCTGGACGCGGCTTACACTGGGTAGGTAAACAGGATGGGCACTCATCGCTCTGCTATGATAGCAGCATGTTACAAATTATGTACGATAAAAAAATGTTGATTACTTGCAGAAAAAAATAAGTGATACAACATAATATATTTATTTATGCCTTTGATTCTAGGTCATATAATGACGGCTAAAGGTATTTTTAATATTTTTACGGCTACAGGAGAACGCACATTTATCCGAATCGATCGAAGTTTTTAAGGCCTCGCATATTAGTGCAGTCATTGAAGCGAAAAATACGGTCTTACCTCCGAATTTTTTTACTGTTAACCGATTTGCATGAAATTTTGGAATTAGGCTCATCTAACCCTTAACTTCAAAAGTGAAAATGATCTGAACTCCGCCTATTATTTTTAAGGGGTGTAAACAACCCCTTAATGGAAAAATTGACATTGAGCCATTTTATCGCTAGAAAACATGTTTAATAGTAAGTGGTGAAATTGTAAAGTGTTTTCTAACACAATTACCTCATATTAAAATCATTTTCAACCCCTTGAAAATCTTACAACCCTTGCAAACAACCCCTAAATTGAAAAAATCACAAAAAAATACTTTGGTATTACATAAAAAGATGTAAGTACCTATAGAGTAAGTAATATTTTATATTCTCTATAATGATTATCAAATTTTTAACCCCCTTTCAACCCTTAAAAACTACACCTTGATAAAAAATTGTTAAAATTTTTTTTTTGATAAAATGAAAATGATTTAAATATTATTCCACACTCTCGAAAATGATTATCATATTCTTAAGCTTTTCTACCCTTAAAACTACCCCTAAATTAAAACAGTAAATATATATGATAACATATTTAAAAATAATTTAATTTAAGGTAAAAAATTGCCATTTATTGAATAAAATATTAACAAATTATATAAAATTGTACTATTATTATTAAAATATAATATTATTCTATATATATATACATATTACAATAGTTTTGGGTCTCTATTATACTGCGTACTTTCACATTGCTCCAAATATTCACACTTCGAAATTTTCAGTTACTAAGTAGAAAAAAATATGATAAGTTTTTGGACCATAACTCCTTCAATTTTCATGCTATCACAATTTATAAAAAAACATTGTAAAGGTAATTAAGAGAGCTACAACATCCTTCATTGCTACATATAGTAAAAAACCTTTTTCTAAAACGGTGAAGGGTTAAAGGGCTTAAGAGAGGCTGTGATTGCGCTGTCACGCTCTCTTTAAACAATCATATCTCCGTCAATTTTTGTTTGACAGAAAAAACAAAAAAAAACAAATTGTTTGTCAGAAAAATACCAAAAATTTTTATCCCTACACTTTTATACGTATCTGTCGTCATTTTTGAGATATTATGAAAAAAAGGTGGGTTTTTTTTTAAATTTGAAATTTTTATTTTTTTTTAAATCCTGACTTTTTTGAAAAGTATGTATCCTGAAGCTGCCAAACTGATACAATCTATCAAACTCTTTATAATAAAGTTAATTCTAGGCGGAATACGATTAATTTTAATTATGGTGGAAATGACACTTATGAAACCCATTGATTTAAAAGAAAAAACATTAGATGCTCCTCTTATTTGCAATACAGCTCACTTATTTTATGTGCAAAAGACTTTTAATAGTGCTCATTTTAAAGCTTATTTCAAGCACTACAAAACCCTTTTTTATTAGAATGCATAAAATGCATCTGCTCGCCGCTAGATGGCATTGACCACATCGATTAAATTTCAGACAAAATAAAAAACGTCTTTGGTCTTTAATATCTAGCTTAATATTGCACTTAGAATACTTTATAAACAACCAAATTGTTCATTTTTCTACCTGCTTCAATTTTGTTCTTTGTTAAATTTTCGATAAAACGTATATTTTTGGAGATATTTGCAAAAAACCGATAAAAAACGTGAAAAAATTGCGAATTTTCAATTGCCAATAACTTGAAAAGTATTGGGTTTTTCGAAAAACTTTGTAAATGATTTCTGCTTAAAATTAGGCCTTCTATCGATATCCAAAGTTATTTTGAAAAAAAATAATTCACCCCCGAGAAGGGGTGGCAACCACCCCCAGGGTGGTTGCGGAGTTCAAATCATTTTCACTTTTGAAGTTAAGGGTAAGATGAACCTAATTCCAAAATATATTATAAATGTATGCAATTCGGTTCACAGTAAAAAAATTCGGAGCAATAATGCTTCAATGACTGCACTATATCTATCCGCACCGAAAGAAACGACTGCGCTGAAAGAATCGACTGCGCCGAAAATATCATTTCCATTTCCGTTACATACACCTGTCGCACTGTAATTACATGTGAGTTGTGATGAATCTTGAAGAGATTTTTATTGTCAGTTATGTTAGAATCAAATATTTTTTAACATTTAAAATATATCAAAGTAGTTACTCGATCACATAATTCTCGTTGCTCTTACGCAAACACTTGTCATTGTCGAAATGCAGGCGATTCGATCGATTCGAGCGCATCACCCGCGCCGAATTTGATGACGTCATTCGAATTCGTCTAGGAATTCTGTGCTTCTTCCAGATTCCGACGATTCGAAGCGGTCAGGTGTGCAAGGTTTCATAGGATTTCACATAGACCAAGAATTTTTTTTACTACGTAGGATTTCATATAAAGAATTCTAAAATTCGTTTCATCTGGCTCGGCCCTGTTTTTTTTAACATCTCCATGGCATGAGTTTGTAAATGAGAGACATGCATCATTAAATCACACTTTCCACCAGAAAGTACCACTGGGGTACTATCTGCTTCCTGTTAAATCTAATGAAGTCAAAAACCAGTTATGGAAAAAATATGGAAAAATATTTATCTAAATAAATACCGAAACATACAATAAGAGCTGATTAATTAATTTTCGTGTAACATACATGCGCTACTGAAGTAATCTGAAATGGCTTGACGACTGCTAATATTATGCAATACAATGATGACTGGGCCTTCCAAAGCACAGAAGAACTCGATAATTTTAATATACTTTATTTTTATAGTAAGTATATATTGAAATTGTGATTGATATTTTTATATTATAAATTGAATTTTTATATAGCACTTGAATGGGTGACCACAAATGGCCACCCATGCTATTTATGCGTACTCCGTTAAATAGTTTTATTTTCAACACATTTCACACAGATTTCAATTAAGTAATATCATTCATTACGCAATCATTCAAAATCATGCGGTAAATTTTCGACAACGACACAAGTGCTGTGAAGTGTTTTTTAATGTTTTTTTTTTGTTGTAAAGGATTATGATGCTAATATTTTTAAAACATAACAGCATGAAGCCAGCCTACTCATAACGAAACCTTGTTTTATTCAAATTAATCAGTTTTAGTGCGCAAATTATAAATCTGCCGTAATAAAAAAATAAAAAATTATAATATACTGATACGGATAAAACACGATTAACCAATAGATTTTTTTCGGTTTCTCGTATCACGTCAAGCGCCAGCATGCACGAATATCTAAAAAAAGAAAAGTTTTCCATGTGCGCGCTATGTTTATAATTTTCTATTGCGTGATTTTATTCACCATTTTTCCTCACAAATGTGTTGAAAAACGTTGTACAAGTATGACACAAGTGTGTATTTTATCACTTTTTCGGCATAATTAATATTGCTAACTCTGAAACCTGTCGTTTATAAACTTTAGTAAATAAAGAACCAAGCGTTTGTGGCGATTGATCATCCTTTGGAGGATTAATTTAATCTTTTGGGATAAGCTATTTTCGTAAAATGTTAAGTACAAAATATACTTATCCCGTATATTAAGTTTTGTAACTAAAAACTACTAGCGTTTGGAACGACCACTGCTGGGAAGATTTTGCCGAAAGAAATACAGTTCAGTATTGGTCCTTACTCTTTACGCACTTTTACACGTCAATAAAGTTTATATTTAAAAATTTATTTTTAAAGAAAACCTTCCGATACCAGAGCTTCGCAACGACCACTGCTGAGAAGAAACGCCGAAAGAAACTCATTTCTACAATATTGGTCGCCTACTTGCCAAAAGGGCTTTGTCATAAAATTATTATGATTTTTTAATGTTCCATACCCTAAGGGAAAAACTAGACCCTATTACTAAGACTCTGCTGTCTGCCCATCCGTCCGTCCGTCTGTCACCAGGCTATGTCTCATCAACCGTTATAGCTATACAGTTGAAATTTTCACAGATGATGTATGCTTTACCACTATAACAACAAATACTTAAAACAGAATAAATATTTCAGGGGGCTTCCATACAACAACAAACATTTTTTTGGGGTTTTATGCTCGAGAACGGAAACAGGTAGACGCTTGAAATATCCACAGAATATATATTTACTTTAAAAATAAATAATTAAATTAAAAGAAAATAAATATTTAAGGAGGGCTCCTATACAACAAACGTGATTTTTTATAAATAATTGTGCCAAGGGTTCCTGGTGCAAGAGTCTGACTCGCACTTGGCCGGTTATTGAATTAATAAATAATTATAATATAATACAATGTTGATACATTATAAAATTTAATGCTTGCGAACGAGTTGACAAACATAAATGACGTAATAAATATTGAGTAGTCAAAAAAGCTAAGCCGAGGTGACCAGTCCCTCCCGGCAGCACCTGTTCACGAGTTGTTGATATATTTTCCTTAACAAATAATAATAAAATAAATAGGTAGACAACCATCGGGGCTAAAAATATCTAAAATCAAAGTTTCTATTGAATTTATGTTAAAGTTTACTTTTTGAATACATTTTATAAATTGGTCGCCTATAAGTCCTATAACTTATTCATTTACAAACCCATCTTAGCTCGGGCAGTTATCCTTTAAACTTCGTTATACTATGTGGAAGGGACATACCCTTAATAAATCGAACCAAAAGCTATACTAGATCACTATATTAATAAGGCGTAGGGACGTGACGACCCCATCGCCCGTTGGATTCCCAGTGCAGTCAGTCAACGCAGGGCAGCTTGTGGCGAGCTGATGGTGAGTGGCGACACCACGTACCCTACCTCCAGGGGGACCATACACACACACATACACACAGTTACACACCCCCCGCCTCTGTCTTGCCTTAACTGGCCGGCCAGAGTGGAGTCGCAACATACGCTTCAGGGTGGAAGTGTATTGCACGTAATGGCGTAATAACGGGGAAACCCGCTCTCGGGGGTGAGCCCCGTGATGGTGAAACCGGAGCCGCACCTCTCGACATCCTCAGCTGCTCACATTGTGTTGCGCCCTGGCCGCATTTTCGTACAACGAGCAGCGAGTCACCATCTACCAGGCTAAAATTGTTGTGAGAGATTTTTGGGTAGATGTCCGTATCTCACTCCATAACCCAGTTATCCGGTCCACTAACATTCCATCCATAAAGCCCAAACCAAGTAAATCCCTCCCTGGCAATAGTTCGGCAGCTGTGGAGGACTGTCCGTTAGTGCATCTCAATGGTACATTAAGGGATAGACCTCCATAGATGCAGCCATCTCACTTTTCAGATAAAAAGGTACTAAAAGGCCTCTTCATGTTGGCTTCGGCCCCATGAACGCCTCAAAAGACCGGGTCCCCATGGACCCGTGGCTGAAAAGCGTACCAACATAATAATAAGAAGCCTCTTTTATTTCCAATAACTTACAAAATGATTCATACAAATTTATACTATGACTTCATCTGTTATTGGAATCCCACTCTGGGTATAGGCCTCCTCTAACTGCTTACATTTTTGCCTATTCTTTGCTATACTTTCCCAATCTTTTTTGCTATTGTTTTTATTTCGTCGCTTCATCTGTTCTTTGGACGGCCAATTCTTCTTTTTTCTATTAGTCCTGTCCATTTTGTTGTTTCTGCTGTCTATCTTTTGTCTGTATATATTGCTATATGGCATAAAAAAAGACAATAATAATATGACAAAGCCTTTCTGGCGAGTAGGCGACCAATACTGTGAAAATGAGTTTCTTTCGACGTTTCTTCTCAACAGTTATCGTTACGAAGCGCTGGTATCAGCTTTTCTTTATAACAAAAAAAAAATTGGTTGCCTGTAAAGTCGGTATACGGGCGAAAGTTTTACGTGACAACGACTTTGAATGCCCGAGTGGAAGGGACGCGTGCCTCTCACTCGCTCTCATTGTGAGCGCATAACGTGAGCGGAGCGTAACGCAGTTTCTTGAAGTGTCACCCGGCAAACCAATTTATAAGACGTTGTCACGTCAATAAAATTTCAATATAAACTTCACGTAATGTAAATTATATTTATGCGCGTGTAAAAGTGCCTGTAAAGGTCTAATTACTGAATAATCATTTGAATTTTTGAAATTTTTACCCATCCCAATTTCTGTAATTTATCTATCTATTTATATAAAATCGAAAATCACTCACTCATCACGAAATCTCGAAAACTACTTAGCCAATGAAGATGAAATTTGGCACAAAGGTAGATTGGGACAAGGAGACGTCCGCTAAGAAAGGATTTTTGGAAATTCCATCCCAAAGGGGGTGAAATAGGGGTTGCCAGTTTGTATGGAACTTCGTAATTTTTAAAGTGAGACACATGAAATTTTTGATTTATTTTAATAGTTAGTAGAAAATAATAATGCATTTATTAAATCTTGAAAATTACATCCCTATAGGGGTGAAATAGGGGTTGCAAGTTTATATGAATCTTCGTCATTATTGAAGCGAGACACATTTTTGAATATGTGGTCAATAAAAAATAATAATACAGAAATTAGATTTTAAAAATTGCATTCCCTGGGGTGCTTTAGGGGTTGCGAATTTATATTATTATGAAACTTCGTCATTTTTTGAGTGAGACAAAAAAATTTTGACAAATAGATCATTTTTTCTCTTGCTCTACCAAATGATGGTAACGGGAACGGGATCGGCATCAGGATCGGGATCGGGAACGGGAACGGTAACGGGATATTATTACACACTTTATAAAGTAAACAATTTGTATACTTATGAATGATATATGATGAATTTGGCATTTGTGCAAGGTCTTCTAAATAGAATCATGCGAAATAGTGTCGAAGGTTTTAGCATAATCGATGAAAGCTATGTATAATGGTCTATTGAACTCTTTATATTTCTCTACTAGCTGATGCCCGCGACTTCGTTCCCGTGGACTTTATGACTCCGGCGTATTAATAGAAATACAAACTAATGTAAATACATAAGAAAGTACTTGTAGTTAAAAGTCAATATATTATTTTTTTATTTTTTCGTATTGTAAACAAAGTTTAAAAATGTTCTCTATAAATTATATTGGGATTCTTTCCTTCGAGAGCCAATATGAAAAGACCTGAAGCATTACTAACCCTGGAGAAAGCCACATAAAGTTAGCCATGCGAAAAACCAGTCCTTCGGTCGACACCAGCGGCTTTAAGCGTCTGACACTGCGACTTATTTATTGTCATAGCAAAGCAAGTGGACACAGGGAACTGTGTATGTTCAAAAGGAAAACTGTTGGGGATCTGTGGTATACACGGAATAAATACAGTTTCACTAGCCACTCACAGTGAAAATTTCAGCTTCAATTATATTTCGCTGCAAAGCATTGACTTTAAGTCGGATTCTGTTACAAAGATTCGGCGGAGTCAAATTTCGCATCAGCATTATCGGCACTCCGACATTAAGAATTATTTTGTGAGCCGAGAGTCCATTTGCTGCAAGTGAATTTAGAAAATCAACTGGATAGTTGGTGGCGTCGTCCTGATCAATTACACTATTCAAGAAAATATAAACCACTTCATCACCAATGACTTGCGTCATAATTTTTTCATTAATCGCTGCGCAATGTTCATTTCTTGGTGTCAATATGGCGCGTTCATATAACCAAGAATTTTCCTGGTGTGTTTTGCTTTGAAGGTCCGCAAATACTGAACTTATAATTTCATTGGAGGAAACAACTTTGCCAAGTATTACGGGAAGACTCACCAGACCATTCTATTCAAGAAAGAGACCTTCCCCAACTTTGAATATTCTTGAAAACTCTTGGGCATGTGAACTTCTGCCAAGCTGGGCTCTTATATTAATTGTCAATATGAGCTTTTGTATTTGAGGCCAGTTATGACTGTTTTAATGAAGAGTTAACTCATCTGCCCTAGATATTAATATTTATATATCTATATTAGTAGAAAAATCAATAATGCACCAAATAAAATAAAAAAGACATGGAATGTCATTAATAAAGAAACAGGAAAAACTAAAGCGAGCGAAAATATTCGTGAAATCAAATATGCTGACAAAAATATTACCGCACCTGAAGACATAGTAAATGTATTCGATAATTTTTTCACCAATATTCCCTTGACACTTACTGCTGATGTCAATTCAAGTCCTCAACATGCTGAAGCCTTACTTAAATATATTATAGCTCCATGTAATCATAAGTTTCAATTAAAAAATATTACCCCCAAAGATATAGTTGATGCATTTAAACAGCTAAATTTAAAAAAGTCTGCAGATCACTGGGGCATGTCCGTTAATGTAGTAAGCAACATCATAAATATAATTGCTGCAGACCTAGCTTTTATTTTTAATGAATGCATTGATGAAGGTATTTTCCCAAATTTAATGAAATGTAGTAAATTGATTCCTTAATTTAAAAAGGGGGTAAGAACAGATCCTGGTAATTATAGACCTATCTCCATTTTGCCAGTTTTGAGCAAAGTGTTTGAAAAGATAATGCTTAATCAAATGCAACATCACTTTATCACCCATAACCTTTTTCATAGCCAGCAGTTTGGTTTTACTGGAGGGAAATCGACCACCGATGCGGGGGTAGCGCTAGTTACTTACATTTACAACGCATGGGAAAACAAGCATGATGCAATCGGTTCTTTCTGCGATCTCTCAAAAGCATTTGACTGCGTAGATCACCCGACACTTTTGCTCAAATTCCGTCAGTACGGTTTTGATGATAAATCTATAAAACTCATTTAATCATATTTAACGGATAGGCTTCAGACTGTTGATATAAATGGCATAAAGTAAAACGGATCTCTTGTCAAAATGGGTGTACCTCAAGGTTCTATCCTAGGACCGTTCCTCTTCTTAGTGTACGTCAATGATTTGAGTTACGCGGTTGAAAAACAGGCTGGTATTGTGTTGTACGCCGATGACACGTCTCTTATTTTTGAAATAGACCGTCATAGCGAAGATGCTACTGCGGTGAATGACACATTATCGGCCATTTCTAATTGGTTCTCTGCCAATAACCTTCTGTTGAATGCAAACAAGACCCAATGCATTAGATTCAGTCTTCCTAACGTGAGGCAGGCCAATGTTGATGTGCTACTAGACGGTCAAAACTTAGATCTCGTTGATAATACTACTTTCTTGGGAATCACAGTAGATTCAAAACTTCAGTGGGATGTCCATATTTCTAAACTCGCTAATAGGCTGAGCTCAGCTGAATCAGACAATTGACAGATGTAGCAACTGCTAGACTAGTTTACTTTAGTTACTTTCATAGTCTGATATCCTACGGGATTCTTCTCTGGGGGAGTGCTGCTGATATACAGATTATTTATATTTTACAGAAAAGGGCAATTCGTTTTATTTATGATTTAGAATCGAGAGACTCCCTAAGAGATTTTTTAAAGAAAATTGATATACTCACTGTACCATCCCAGTACATATTTGAAAATATAATGTATGTGAGGAAAAATATTGCCGTATTTAATAAAACAGGTGATATTACGGGTAGAAACTTACGTAACATAAATGTTTTAGTTACCCCGTATTATAGGCTGAAAACAGTCAGTACATCGTTTAAGGGAAACTGTATAAAGTTTTATAATAAATTGCCAGAATCGGTCCTTGATATGCCAGATAGAAAATTTAAAGTTTATGTAAAAAAAGTACTTTGTGAGAAGGCTTATTACGGAACCGATGATTATCTTAAAGACAAAAACGTCTGGCTTGAGCTTGGCGCGGGTCCCTTTTAAAGGTTTATATTTGTACACTCACAAATGACATAATTTGAGTACAATCAGTATCATGTACTGATTGTACTCAAATTATGTCATTTTATACAAATTGACATTAATTTCAAATTTGACATTTTTAATTAATAATTATGACATAGCAATGTATTCTCAGTCCACACATCTAATTTTAATATCAGTATAATTGTAAGGTTGACGTTTTTGGAGAAAATGCTGCAGTACAGTTTGTTACCGCTTCTTCTGTACTTTGCGCTTTGGAGGCGGCAGTAAACTTAATTGTAAGTAAATGATCTGACGTCAACAATTAACTATTAAGAAATCGAAAGAAAAAAGAAATGACAATTATCAAGTGATATAAATATCCAAAGATAAATAAATGATTTTTGACTTTGTCTTTGACTAGAACCCTGACTTATAACTGGAAGGGTTTGACGAAAATCTCCGACAACAGAAAAATGTCATTGCCGATTGGCCTGTCATCTCGACGAATGTCACGTAATGTTCTATCTACAGCTTCCACTGCCTTTTTGTAGGCCATTGTGCACTCATCCCAAATGATTAGACAGCAAATGTGAGGTTAAGCCAGTTTAGGCAAGTCGATATCAAAAATTTTGCCCAATCTGTTATTGCCTTCACCATGTGGAGTTACTCCCAGCTTATGTTATTATATTATGCTTAACAACTTTAACCTGATATCTTAGATTTCCACATCAGATGATCATCGATTTTTGGCAAACATATATTTACGCAAATAAATTGGTTTTGCATCATTCCAAATCTTTGATTTTGAGGGTTCCGTACCCAAAGGGTATCCTATTGCTAAGACTCCGCTCTCCATCTGTCTGTCTGTGTGTCACCAGGCTGTAATCTCATGAACCATTATAGCTAGATAGTTGAAATATTTAAAGATGATGTATTTCTGTTGCCGCTAAACAAAAACATACTAAATACAAAATAAAATAAATATTTAAGGGGGTCTCCCATACTACAAACGTGATTTTTCATACATTATGGTACGGAAACGTTCGTGCGCGCGTCCGACTCGCACTTGGCCGGTTTTATTATACCTTAATAAAAATACCCATCAGGCTTAACAACTTTTGCTAAGGTGGCATTTTCATTTTCTTATAGTTTAGCTGGTACATTATAGTTCTGCATCATGTGTTCCATTTTCCAAAATCAATTATAGCCTATATGTTGCCTAGGCTTCAGTTATATAACAAAAAAAGTTTCATTCGAATCTGTCCAGTAATTCCGGAGATTAGCGTGTACAAACAGACAAACAGACAGACTTTAATTTCTTACTCCATTACTATGTCTCCATAGCTGCAAATTTTCGATCACTATAGTATAATAAAATTAAAATAACAACCGTAACACAAAAAAAAATCAACATTCCCATACAAATTGTGGTTGCGAACTTTTGTATGGAAATGCTTTTTATTTTTTGACTGTTATTCTAACTTTTTTATACTATAGTGATCTAGTATAGCCCGTGGTTTGATTTATTATGGGTATGTCCTTTCCACATTTTATATATTACTGCCATGAATTTTTCTCATGAGTTCATATCAACAGTTAAGTAGATAGACTCTTAACAAAAATTTGCTCTATAAAATCAACCTTCCAACAAAAACATACCCATGCCAAATTACAGCTTCCTAGTTCTTATTGTCTATGAGTACAACCATGGACAGACAGACAAACCTAGTGAAACTATAAGGGTTCCTTGTTTACTATGGAACTCTAAAAACGGAATCCACAAATCCCACCTATCTAAGCACAGGTATGAAAGAGTCTTCAACACCTGCATACTACCTTGCCTATCATATGGCATCAAAACATAGGCGCTATCAAAACACCAAAGGAATATGCTAGAGCTTTGTCAAAGTGTCATGATGAAGGGAGAGAAGCATAAAGCAAATATAAGAAGTGTCAATAACCTGTTGCTTGTTATTCCAAGAATATATGCATTGCATGTATGTATAGAATACATCTAATGTAAGTATATATTGTATATATTATCAACCTAGTTTTTACTTAATACTTGTTTGTACAGTAGAATTGGTTGCACAAGTTGAATTTTATTGTCTCTAATTAATTTTTGTTATTTATTACTCAAGACACTATCAGCACTGTAAGTGTGTAGTCTAATTATTTGTGCAACATGATATATGTGTGCCTACAGATAGGCTACATGATACAATTATTATGATTATGAATAATAAAAAAATATGTACTTACATTTTCCTATTTGAAAAAAAAGAAGGAACACATTTGATGAAACAGGACACAAGATGCGTCGAATATGCGTCGTATGAAGTATCGTTTAACACAGGATGCACTTTGAAAGTCGAAATCAATAAAATCATAGACTTTGTGTTGTGCTAACAAAAAGTATATATATAAGTAGGTACATGTTTAATACATAAAATATCTTTGTAGAATTAAAAATTTCCATATTTAAGGATAATTAATTCTTACCAACTGGTGAAATCAAGGGCTGCATTTTCTAGATAAAGCTAAATATAGTTGAATGATGCACCACTAAACCTTTTTGACACCATTTATTTCCGAGTAACATAAGAAAACAATGCCAAATTAAAACTACTAAAAGTTTTAATGTTATTTCTTTGCACAACAAAATGATAAAACATATTTTATTTAACGTAATTTTTTTCTAATTATTAAATTGCATTACATATTGCAAAAAAGTTTTCCTTTTTTCCTTCCCTCCCCCATTCTCAGGACAAATGTCAATGTCAAATTAATGACACTGCTCGTATGTACTTCTTTAGTTTATGGAATTAATAGTTCTATTATGTAATTCCCGTTCAGATTTCGCTATATGAGCAGTTCTCAAAATTTTGGTACCCTACAAATTTTTTTGGGCTTTTTTTAACACGTTCGCGGACGCGCCGGCTATAGCATATAGAGAAATCGGAGACATCGAGTGATGAAGAACCAGAAGAATCAACTGAAATTGAGGAGTCGGATCACGATCCTTTGTTAAAACTAAATAAAAGTAAAAGTTTAAACTAATTAAAATTAACCTGATGCAGCCTTACCTTTTCAAAGGCCATGAACTTTTTATGGATAATTACTATAAAAGTGTGAATCTATCCAATAAGTTGCTCAATTGTAAAACTCATACCATCGGTATGAGTTTTACAATAAAAGATAGGAAAGAGAACCCGAAAAATATTGTAAATAAAGTGCTAAATAAAGGTGAACATGTTTGGACTAGGAAAGGAAAGGTTTATGTATCGGCGTGGAAAGATAAAAGAAATGTGAATATGATCACCACGCAACATCATCCTAAACTGGTCGTCACTAGAAACCGATATGGTAAACTTTCAAAAAAGTCAAAAGAAGTCGTAAATTATAACAAATACATGTCAGGTATTGATATATCTGACCAAATGATGTCGTATTATTCTACTCCGAAAAAGACTGTGCGTTGGTACAAAAGGTATTCTTTCATATTTTTGACATGGTGTTATACGCAATATTCAGAAACGGCAGCGGCCCATTTTGATGACGTCACAACTGGTGACTTAACCACATAAGAAACTGTCGTCCAATGGTAATAGGACGGTAATAGGAGGATGGTAATGATAGTAATGGTAATAAAATATGGTGCTGGTTTAATCAAAATCACCTTTTGTGCCTTCTTTAGGGACTTCTTAAGGGAAACTGAAGGTTTTGCCTGTGCAATAGCAGACGAATGCATGACAAGAACTTCGGGAAGGCCGAAATGGACAAGCTTAGTAAGTACCCTGACTTGGCCCACGAGGTGATTGCCATGTGGGATGTGAATTCGACGATCAATATCCCGATAGTCGTATCGGCGGTCTTGTAGCGAAGAGTCTTGACCAACACCTTTCGCTAGATGGTTGGATCAAGGGTCAGATACAGAAGGCAGTACTCCTGGACACGTCACGCATTGTCAAGGGGTTTCTTACTCTGCGGTACTAACCGCCAGTAGCTTGGGCCTTAAAGCCCCGCCGCCAGCGGACAGCTACCTAGGTAAAATTTTTAAACGTATTGACAGAAGATTGCGCCGAGATCGTTGCGGAACATCATGAGCGTCAACTGACGTCGAACCCAGTGACGACCACGACCACTACTAATTGGTAAAGGAACACCTTCGAGCATAACTCGCGGAGCCAGTAACCGAAGATAAAGATGCAATATTCTTCACGCTTGTCCTGGTCCTGCGAGTGATCCGAAGCCTGAAGCCCAGAAAAGCCCCGGGCGCAGACAAAGTCACGAAAGAGGCACTTTGCCACCTGCCACTAGTATTCATCACGACGGTGACGCGCCTCTTAAATGGCATTCTACGCTCGGGACAATACCCCGAGGAATGGGAGACCGGCCGGGTCATCATGCTACTTAAGCTGGGTAAGAAACCAGAAAGTTATCGACCTATCACGCTATTCAGTGCGCTCTCGAAGGTGTTCGAAAAACTCTGGCTCGGCCTCCTGCTCCCGCGCATACCACCGCGTGTGGAGGAGTTTGGGTTCCGGCATTTCCGGTCAGAGTACTCGACGACGTTCCAGATAGCAAGACTAAATAAGATCTTGGCATTAATCAATTGCAAGGAGCGTGTGGCTGTGGTGCTTCTTGACAACGAAAAGGCGTTCGACAGGGTTTAGAAGACTGCTTAGGATTTTAGCCTCCTTCCTCGAAGACAAAAGCGTTCTGAAAACAATCTATCAATAAAATATTTTAAAAAAGAAAGCATAAAACTCTTTGAATTCTCTTTGATCTCCATTTGAATTAGTTTATTTGTGGAAATACTCTCGGATAAATTAGTTTTTAGAAAATTTAAATTTAACTTTAAATTTCTCGCAAACTATGGTATTAAAAGGTCAAACGTAAAAACAATATTGTAGCATATTCACAAGTACATATTTTCTTTCATAAGTGCCGGACCAAACGGGACGCTAGTGGCGTCGCGCAACTTGCGTCGTGTTACGCGCTTAGGTACATAGCATTTCATACAATTTCTACCAATCGTTCACACGACGCGCAAGTTGCGCCTCAACGCAACTTGCGCTGCGTTACGCGTGCTTGCACGCGCCTGCACAGAGGTAGCGTAGTGTTAAAAAGCGGGACAAAAATGTTTTGAAAAACTTATTTTTGAAATACAAAACCGACCTTGTCTATGGGACTTGTCTTTCAAAAATGGAGGCATTTCACCATATTCTCTCCATAAATCGGTTGTCTGGAAGAAATTTGCTTTTAGCGATCTGACCGCCCATGCTACATTTTAACTATTTTTATTTTTGATCTACAATAAAGTATTGCTTACTCATTATGTTGGGTACCGTTACATTTTTTTTCTCGTAATTTATAACAAGCACCATGGACCCGATGAATACCGTTACATTTTTTTTCTCGTAATTTATAATAAGCACCATGGAAGTTTAATTAGTATAAAAGTTGAATGAGGTATTCCACTTAGGGCACCCGTCTGAATTGCATCTGCGCGAATAAAACCTAGTCTATTCTACGAAGGGCACCTACTTTTGACCACGAAGTGTATTTATACATCAGCAGTAATACTTTAATAATTAATAATACTTATATATATATATAAAAGCGAAAATTACTCATTCACTCACTCATCATGAAATCTCAAAAACTACCTAGCTAATGAAGATCAAATTTGGCAGGAAGGTAGAGTGTGACTAGGAGACGCCCACTAAGAAATAATTTTTTGAAATTCCATCCCTAAGGGGGTGAAATAGGGGTTGCCAGTTTGTATGGAACTTCGTAATTTTAAAGTGAGACACACGAAATTTTTAATTTATTTTAGTAGTTAGTAGAAAATAATACTCGTAATGCATTTATTAGATTTTGAAAATGACATCCCTATAGGGGTGAAATAGGAGTTGTAATTTATATGAATCTTCGTAATTTTTGAAACGAGACATGACATTTTTGAATTATTGGTCAATAAAAAATAACAATACATAAATTACATTTTAAAAATTGCATCCCCTGGGGCGCATTAGGGGTTGCAAATTTATATTATTATGAAACTTCATTTTTTGAGTGAAAGACAAAAAAAATGAGACAAATAGATCATTTGTTCTCTTTTGCTCTAGCAAATGACGGGAACGGGACGTAAAAAACCAATTAAAGATCATATTAGAACCAATTTCGACATCTACGCGGACGAAGTCGCGTGTAACAGCTAGTTATGAATAAAAGCAATATAATTCACTAAAACTTTAATTAATTACGTATACATTCAGACATATTAACACGTCTTTATAACATTCGGGATAAACAAAGCCCGAGGCCGTCAGAACAAAGGCCATACGAATTACGCATATGTACTTCGTACAAGAGAATTGTGACTAAGTAGGTGTCATTTAAAGAAAAAATTAAAAATATATTAGTACCTACATTTTATTATTTTATATGCGTTGTGAACGCATTAAAATAATAAATATTAATTACATTTTTAGTTTATATTTGTACAATAAAAAAGGATATAAATATGAACTAATAAATGGATGTTGTGTAGTAAGAGGATTTTAATTTCAGTGAATTTTAAAATATGAAATAGCTGAAGTTATAAATCACTCATTGCTTAAATCACATCAGCGCCTCCCAACTTTATTCTGGGCCCGTTACCACCCCCCTTAAAGCCTCCAGCGCCCACAAGGGGGCTTTATCGCCCACTTTGGGAAAGACTGCCTTAGGGGATGAATTTTGAAAAATCCTGAATTACGTTTTTACTTATTTACCGCCGGGAGTACTCTTGCAAAGTTTTGAATAAAATGGTCAAACTAATCTTTTTTCTCCATACAGACTTTGGACCCCCGTTTTACCCATTTAGGGGATGAATTTTGGAAAATCCTGAAATGTGTATTACTTATTTAGAGCCTGGAATACTTTTGCGTAGTTTCGAATAAAATGGTCAAACTAATCTTGTTTCTCCATAAAAACTTTGGACCCCCGTTACACCTTGTTAGGGGATGAATTTTGAAAAATCCTGAAACACGTTTTTATTTATTTACCGCCGGGAGTACTCTTGCAAAGTTTTGAATAAAATGGTCAAACTAATCTTTTTTCTCCATACAAACTTTGGACCACCGTTTCACCCCATTAGGGATGAATTTGAAAAATCCTGAAATTTGTATTACTTATTCAGGACCGGGAATACATTTGCGAAGTTTCGAATAACTGGCTGACTGACTAACTGACTGACATATCAACGCACAGCCCAAACCGGTCTAAAGACACCTGGCACATAGGTTCCTTATGAGGTCTAGGTGTGCACTAAGAAAGGATTTTTCAAAATTCACCCCTAAAGGGGTGAAACGGGGGTCCAAAGTTTGTATGGACAAACAGGATTAGTTTGACCATTTTATTCGAAACTTCGCAAATGTATTCCCGGCTCTGAATTAGTAATACACATTTCAGTATTTTTTAAAATTCATTCCCTAAGGGGGTGAAACGGCGCGGCGGCGGTCCAAAGTTTGTATGGAGAAAAAAAGATTAGTTTGACCATTTTATTCGAAACTTCGCAAATGTATTCCCGGTCCTGAATAAGTAATACAAATTTCAGGATTTTTCAAAATTCATCCCTAATGGGGTGAAACGGTGGTCCAAAGTTTGTATGGAGAAAAAAGATTAGTTTGACCTTTTTATTCAAAACTTTGCAAGAGTACTCCCGGCGGTAAATAAATAAAAACGTGTTTCAGGATTTTTCAAAATTCATCCCCTTACAAGGTGTAAGGGGGGTCCAAAGTTTTTATGGAGAAACAAGATTAGTTTGACCATTTTATTCGAAACTACGCAAAAGTATTCCAGGCTCTAAATAAGTAATACACATTTCAGGATTTTCCAAAATTCATCCCCTAAATGGGTGAAACGGGGTCCAAAGTCTGTATGGAGAAAAAAGATTAGTTTGACCATTTTATTCAAAACTTTGCAAGAGTACTCCCGGCGGTGAATAAGTAAAAACGTAATTCAGGATTTTTCAAAATTCATCCCCTAAGGCAGTCTTTCCCAAAGTGGGCGATAAAGCCCCCTTGTGGGCGCTGGAGGCTTTAAGGGGGGTGGTAACGGGCCCAGAATAAAGTTGGGAGGCGCTGATGTGATTTAAGCAATGAGTGATTTATAACTTCAGCTATTTCATATTTTAAAATTCACTGAAATTAAAATCCTCTTACTACACAACATCCATTTATTAGTTCATATTTATATCCTTTTTTATTGTACAAATATAAACTAAAAATGTAATTAATATTTATTATTTTAATGCGTTCACAACGCATATAAAATAATAAAATGTAGGTACTAATATATTTTTAATTTTTTCTTTAAATGACACCTACTTAGTCACAATTCTCTTGTACGAAGTACATATGCGTAATTCGTATGGCCTTTGTTCTGACGGCCTCGGGCTTTGTTTATCCCGAATGTTATAAAGACGTGTTAATATGTCTGAATGTATACGTAGTTAATTAAAGTTTTAGTGAATTATATTGCTTTTATTCATAACTAGCTGTTACACGCGACTTCGTCCGCGTAGATGTCGAAATTGGTTCTAATATGATCTTTAATTGGTTTTTTACGTCCCGTTACCGTCATTTGCTAGAGCAAAAGAGAACAAATGATCTATTTGTCTCATTTTTTTTGTCTTTCACTCAAAAAATGAAGTTTCATAATAATATAAATTTGCAACCCCTAATGCGCCCCAGGGGATGCAATTTTTAAAATGTAATTTATGTATTGTTATTTTTTATTGACCAATAATTCAAAAATGTCATGTCTCGTTTCAAAAATTACGAAGATTCATATAAATTACAACCCCTATTTCACCCCTATAGGGATGTAATTTTCAAAATCTAATAAATGCATTACGAGTATTATTTTCTACTAACTACTAAAATAAATTAAAAATTTCGTGTGTCTCACTTTAAAATTACGAAGTTCCATACAAACTGGCAACCCCTATTTCACCCCCTTAGGGATGGAATTTCAAAAAATTATTTCTTAGTGGGCGTCTCCTAGTCACACTCTACCTTCCTGCCAAATTTGATCTTCATTAGCTAGGTAGTTTTTGAGATTTCATGATGAGTGAGTGAATGAGTAATTTTCGCTTTTATATATATATATATATATAGATAAAAATTAAAATATTTAAATCCCATCACTAGGCTGCTGATGTATAAATACACTTCGTGGTCAAAAGTAGGTGCCCTTCGTAGAATAGACTAGGTTTTATTCGCCTAGATGCAATTCAGACGGGTGCCCTAAGTGGAATACCTCATTCAACTTTTATACTAATTAAACTTCCATGGTGCTTATTATAAATTACGAGAAAAAAAATGTAACGGTATTCATCGGGTCCATGGTGCTTATTATAAATTACGAGAAAAAAAATGTAACGGTACCCAACATAATGAGTAAGCAATACTTTATTGTAGATCAAAAATAAAAATAGTTAAAATGTAGCATGGGCGGTCAGATCGCTAAAAGCAAATTTCTTCCAGACAACCGATGTATGGAGAGAATATGGTGAAATGCCTCCATTTTTGAAAGACAAGTCCCATAGACAAGGTCGGTTTTGTATTTCAAAAATAAGTTTTTCAAAACATTTTTGTCCCGCTTTTTAACACTACGCTACCTCTGTGCAGGCGCGTGCGAGCACGCGTAACGCAGCGCAAGTTGCGTTGAGGCGCAACTTGCGCGTCGTGTGAACGATTGGTAGAAATTGTATGAAATGCTATGTAAGCGCGTAACGCGACGCAAGTTGTGCGACGCCACTAGCGTCCCGTCTGGTCCGGCACTTATGAAAGAAAATATGTACTTGTGAGGGTTGTCATAAAAAGTACCGTCGTGACCCCTTACTTCGCCTGAGTTTTGCCACTTTTTCATCCATCCTTTAAATTTTTGAAGGAATTTTGAATTGCCATAATAAAAAAAATATTATCTACATCAATCTTTATCATTGTTTGCAATATTCTTTTTAAAATCTTTTATAGAATTGGCAACATTTGTTCTTAAATGTAATAGGCGAAGTATGGGTAGTGTTTCCCAACTTCGCCTACATCATGCCATAACGTCTAATAATTAGTATTGTCTAACATATTGTATAGTAAATCTGATCTTAACGAATTAGAATATGCTAGACGGAAATAAACCGTATTTATAGTGTCATAGAGCCTATTTTTTTAAAAATAGACTAGTAGGCGAAGATAGGCATCAGTCTGAAGTTGGCTCATACATTTTCTGTAGCAGTGACAGGGCTGCCAAAACCATGTTTGTTACCTTACTGCAAAAATAAGGGGAATAAAGAATAAAATAAAAAAAATGTGCGTACTTTATGTTAGTCTCTTTATTGTTGTTACTCTTATTAGAACACAAACATACTATATCTTTTTATTAAATCTTCTTAGCGTAAAATAAAATATAAGTATTAAAATTTGGCTTCAAGTAGGGATCTTAGTAGCTACTATTTCTAAGACATTAAATCAACTAAAATCAAACATTTCTATATCTTAACGTGAACCAACTTTTTGCAGTCAGTTGGTTCTACTTAAACGAAAAAAAATTAAAATTTATAAACAATAAAACGATCTTCGGTATATATATTAAAACAACAATATTTTCTAGACATCAGCGGTCTAATTCAAACATAAACAAATAGGTATTTAATCACCTTTCAAAGTTCGCTTCTAACTTTATTAGCAGGTAAAAATTTAACAAAAAAATAAGGCACGATATTTGGCATTGATACTTCCTTAATTATAACACGCTAAATCAGTCTTAATCATAGTCAGTCCAAAGACTTCAAAACTCATTAAAAATACCATAAGTCAAAACAGTTAAACCTATTGTACGTTGTAATTACTCAAATCAATATCAAATATGATTTGTCCTCGCCGGGAGATGTTGGGTTCTGGTAATATTAAAACAATATCATCCAAATGTCTCATCGTACAAATATCATCTACTGTAGGATAAGTAAACACCGATCCTCTATTAAATTTTGATTCCTTTACTTTTCTCACAAATTTGACATCAGGAATATCGTTTTTCATTAATATTACCTTTCCTACGAAATGTTTAACGCTCTTTTTCGTAGCAAATTTTGCTAAAATCCAAGAATCAATTTTTAATTTATTATTATCCTCTGTAAAATATTCAATTTCAGAAATTCCGTAGGGAATTGATGGTTCTATATTTTCTATTTCTTCTTCGTAAAAATCCGTGATAAAATCTTCCATTGTTTCATATTCTGAATCATCCGAATCAGCCATACACATTATAATCTCAGATGAGCTGGACTCACTACTAGATCTCCTCCTGTTTTGTTTTTCAGAAATGTGTTTTTGCCTCCTTTTTTTTACTTTAGTAGCTGTTTCACTTTTTATTATTTTCTTAGGTTTAACAGTTTCTATTATTTCTTTTAATTCTTTACTTTCTTGTGTAATTTCTTCTAGGACTTTTCTTTTTACAGTTACCTTTTCTTTTTTTTCTATATTTAATTTCATATTTAAAGCAGACCGCGTAATTTTAACATTTTCTTTTTGCATACAGCTTAATTTCTTACGATGGCGAATATTTTGAGAAGATCCTGCTTCAAAAATAACTTCAGAGGTAATTATAGGTATAGATCTAGTAGTGGGTCTGTTGTTTAGTAGGCATTCTGGTAATTCACCCATAAATGGCACGTTAGATTCATAATTTTTGGTTTTGTACAAATTTTGAACAAATGATCTTTGTGCGGATAGTTCATCGTTTTGAATTAAGTAAGTATTGACCCAACTGATACATAACTTTTTGAGGGTTTCAGGATTTTGGAGGAATGACTGTAATAATGAACCAGATTTCAACTGAGTGATTTTAGAAGATTTTGCTTTTTGCTTTTTATCTTTTTCTACATTCTTTGGCTGAGTTATCAAATCTTTAAAGTCATTTGTGCAAACAGATTTTCCCGGGGGAACATTTAATTTCTTATTCCTCTCTTTTTTGTTTGGGTTGGCACTTCTCGATTCCTTCAGCCAGTCTAGTAGTGCGTTGTCGATAGTGTATGCTGCAATTGATTAACTTGAACCTGGGAGTTTACTAATAACCTTATCAGGGTTAAATGGTACAATGCCAGTGCTGTTGAATGCACTGATTATATTATGAGACTTCTCGTTAAGTTTCCCTACCAGTTGTTTGAGTAGATCTGGAAAATGTCCTTTGTGTATTGTTGTTTCTCTTGGGTTTTTTATCTTGTAATTCAATAGAAGTTCTCTCCATAACTTTTTTAGTGGGCCAAAATAGCATACGTCGAGCGGTTGCGTCAAATGAGACGAATTGGGGGGTAAAAATACAAAACGTATATTGTTTTGTTCACAATAAGACACAATTTTGTGATTTATGTGGGACGCTAGGTTGTCTCCAATTAAAACTTTTGTACCTGTTTTGTCTTTAGCCCAGGGCAAGATGATGCTTTCGAACCAATCCTCAAATAACATACTGTCAAACCAGCCCGATTTGGAACGATTGAATCTAGATCCTTTAGGTCCATTTATGGTCCATTGTGTATATAAATGCTCAGCTTTATAAACTACATACCTATGGAGGAAGACATTCTCCTCCTGCACTTATTGCAAACATTATAGATATGGCTCCCTTCGTATAATTTAACACCCTTTCAGGGTACTTAACTCCTCTTTTAAACAAACATTTTTGGGTCCCAGGATTATCAGTCAAGTTTGTTTCATCATAGTTCAGTATATTTTCAGTAGGAACGCCCTCTAATGATGATTTTAAATTTGTGAAATATTCTCTCATTTCATCGGGTGTTTTTTCTGCTCGGCTTCTTTTTATATTTTGTATCACTCTGTAGGTTAACTTACATTTATTTCTTTTTAAGAAAGAGTACGCCCACTTCTTGCCAGGCAATTTGTTATTAAAAATTGAAAGTCTTCCATTAGCTTCTAAGTATCGGAAAATTAAAAAAAAGTCTCTTCAAACAACTAATAAGCAACTAGGTCTAAGTGACGAAAATGAAAATTGTAGTTAGCACTTTTATTTAATAATATCATCCTAACTTGCAAACACGTCATGAAATTTTGTGTACGTTTAAGGATATAACTTTCGTGGGGTGACATTAACGCAAGTTGAATCGCTGGCAAAAAGCACTGCAAAATATTTTATACATCACCTGTGTACTACAATCCGCAAATCCAGAAGAGTCAAAGGGCTGCCATAATCGGCGGCTGCTGTTAAAACTTTTATTGTATCTGCTTCCTCCTGGTCAGTTAGCTTAGTGGGGCAGCCGGGTCTATTTGGGTGTTTATTATGCAACTTATCTAATAAAGTTCGACGAGGTATACCAAATACTTTTTCCGCATCATACGAGGACATACTTTTGTTTTTCATTGCTTCCAGTGCTAAGTCTATCATATCTTCTGAATGTTTCGCAGTATACAATCTTTTGATGCGTTTCTTCGCCTGCTCTTTCTTTTTACCCATTGCTGCTCGTCCTGTAATGATCAGTTTGTAGTAAAGAATGTAAAGAAACCTCACATAGACATCGACAAAACAAAAAATAAACAAAATTTTAACTCACAGCATTAAATAATATTATTTAAGAGTTTGTTGCTTTGTTTCTAAAGGACAAACTAGAATCCTACTGAACCGATTTTGAAAATTATTTCCTTTACCTTTGGAAAGCTATGTTATCAAAAAGTGCCTAGTGCATAGTGATAGGCATATTAACGAGGCCGAAGTCGCGGGCAAAATATAGATAACAATAAAAAAATCATGAAGTGGAAATACGATAAGTTTCGTTATTCCCTATAAAAAAATATCAAAAACGTAATAGCAATTTTTGAGAACGCAATAGGATCAATCCTACTAGATGTGAAATGTGAATAATTAAAACTATTATTATTATACTATGTAGAACATAAACACAATGATTGACAACCCTAGGGGTAGGCGAAGTTTTGCAACATGATGGCTGCTACAATCTCTTCAATAGTTTTTGATAATTTATGACTTAAAATTGTAAGTAAAACAGAAAATGATAATATCAAATGAAAGAAAATTAGTTGTAGGTGATATTTACTTAAAAAATTTAAACTTACCTGTTCTGTAGCACTGTCTAAAACTAAAGTTTAACGGAGAAAAATAAAATCTGTTTCGCGCATCTCACGAAAACGACGCACTGGTCATGAACAACATGAAGTTAGCCACGCATAATCCGCAAAATCTTGCCATATATGAAAAATACATGGTATTTAGTAGTATTTTTTGCACCCTGTTCAAGAATTATGGTAAAAAAATAAATTTGTTTGAAATTAGGCGAAGATAGGTAGAATAGGCAAAGTAAGGGATCACGACGGTAAGATTAAATATGCTACAATATTGTTTTTACGTTTGACCTTTTAATACCATAGTTTGCGAGAAATTTAAAGTTTAATTTAAATTTTCTAAAAACTAATTTATCCGAGAGTATTTCCACAAATAAACTAATTCAAATGGAGATCAAAGAGAATTCAAAGAGTTTTATGCTTTCTTTTTTAAAATATTTTATTGATAGATTGTTTTCAGAACGCTTTTGTCTTCGAGGAAGGAGGCTAAAATCCTAAGCAGTCTTCTAAACCCTGTCGAACGCCTTTTCGTTGTCAAGAAGCACCACAGCCACACGCTCCTTGCAATTGATTAATGCCAAGATCTTATTTAGTCTTGCTATCTGGAACGTCGTCGAGTACTCTGACCGGAAATGCCGGAACCCAAACTCCTCCACACGCGGTGGTATGCGCGGGAGCAGGAGGCCGAGCCAGAGTTTTTCGAACACCTTCGAGAGCGCACTGAATAGCGTGATAGGTCGATAACTTTCTGGTTTCTTACCCAGCTTAAGTAGGAGGCGCGTCACCGTCGTGATGAATACTAGTGGCAGGTGGCAAAGTGCCTCTTTCGTGACTTTGTCTGCGCCCGGGGCTTTTCTGGGCTTCAGGCTTCGGATCACTCGCAGGACCAGGACAAGCGTGAAGAATACTGCATCTTTATCTTCGGTTACTGGCTCCGCGAGTTATGCTCGAAGGTGTTCCTTTACCAATTAGTAGTGGTCGTAGTCGTCACTGGGTTCGACGTCAGTTGACGCTCATGATGTTCCGCAACGATCTCGGCGCAATCTTCTGTCAATACGTTTAAAAATCTTACCTAGGTAGCTGTCCGCTGGCGGCGGGGCTTTAAGGCCCAAGCTACTAGCGGTTAGTACCGCAGAGTAAGAAACCCCTTGACAATGCGTGACGTGTCCAGGAGTACTGCCTTCTGTATCTGACCCTTGATCCAACCATCTAGCGAAAGGTGTTGGTCAAGACTCTTCGCTACAAGACCGCCGATACGACTATCGGGACATTGATCGTCGAATCCACATCCCACATGGCAATCACCTCGTGGGCCAAGTCAGGGTACTTACTAAGCTTGTCCATTTCGGCCTTCCCGAAGTTCTTGTCATGCATTCGTCTGCTATTGCACAGGCAAAACCTTCAGTTTCCCTTAAGAAGTCCCTAAAGAAGGCACAAAAGGTGATTTTGATTAAACCAGCACCATATTTTATTACCATTACTATCATTACCATCCTCCTATTACCGTCCTATTACCATTGGACGACAGTTTCTTATGTGGTTAAGTCACCAGTTGTGACGTCATCAAAATGGGCCGCTGCCGTTTCTGAATATTGCGTATACACATGGGCGTACCGAGGGGGGGGCAAGGGGGGGGGGGGGGGGGGGGGCAGCTGCCCCCCTCTGGATTTTGTTAACGTCCCTACTCAATTTCTACTTTTGTCGATAAAAGTTAAGAAAAACAACTTTCATACAATATACAACTTTTAACAAGTTTATTCACCAGGCAAATTTAAAAAAAAAGATTTTGTGCATTCACCCCCAATAACTTTTGAACGACTGAACCGATTTTTTGGAACCGAAAAACCACCACAAGGAAACTTGCTTTCACGTAAAAGAAATTGAATTGAATTCGGTTTATTTGTTCGAGAGCTACGATGCCACAGACAGACAGACAGTCAGATGCATAAAAACGTGGCTTAGATCGACTATGATCGAAGATAGATTAAGGTTGAACGAGTCGATACTTTTTCTATACAAATTTCGTTGGGGATTTAGTTCCAAAGAATAACATGTTACATGATATCGTTTTGTCTCATTATAATTATTTTTTTTCATGTTTGGATACAGAAAAGTAATATAAAAATCCATTAAAAAATTATGAGCCATCAAAGATTGCTTTTTATTTGCTTATTTTAACACAACTTTCGGCTTAAATAAGTATTCAAAGAAGTGTACAATCTTCAAAACAGAGTCGGCACCGACACGGCTTAGATATCGAAAATATAAACTTTATTTGTAATTGATATATGCAGGAGTTTTTGCATAAAACCCCTTTTCCCAAATGACTTTATAAGTATTTTTTACGCGTTTGGTTAACTATGAATTATCGTGCATTTCACCTCACTGCTTCGCCCGAACACAATGTCAGGCGAGACAGCATGCTTTTTGGCCGCACCCACCTGTGAATTTAGCGCCCACGACTAGTTCAACCTTAAATTGTTTTTTTTTTATATGCACAGTGTACACAGAAAATTTGTAAATGATATGGGCGATTCTTTCATGGGGATATATCCCATTTACCACCACTGGGGGCGACTACCACTGGTGGCAGACGGGACAATTTTTATGTACACGTCTGCCAGGTGCCACCACTCACGACGCCCCCACTGGTGGCGAATGGCAATCGCCAATCATTCACAGTCTTATTTGCCCCCAGTGGTGGCGAATAGAACAAACTCTGGTTTCGATTCCCATTCGCCTCCAGTGCTGTAAATGATCTGCGAAATGTAAGAAAAGGTTGAAACTAAATAATATATGAATATCTCGTTACCAAAAAATAACCTCGATATGTAACAAAAATTGGTAGTTTAAGGGGCTACCTGAGGTCCAGTGCTGCCCCCATTTGAAATAAATCATTTAAAAAGAATCGAAGATATTATTTTTTAAAATTTGGCTTTGATATAATCCTAGATAACCCTTCAAACTATTTTATGATCTACTGTTTATATTTTAAAGTGAGAACGTGTAGCTTTTTATAGCATTTTTGCGAAAAACGGCCACTTTTAGCAAAAATGCTATAAAAAGCTACACGTTCTCACTTTAAAATATAAACAGTAGTTCATAAAATAGTTTAAAGGATTATCTAGGATTATATCAAAGCCAAATTTTTAATATTATCTCCGTTTCTTTTCAAATTATTTATTTTAAATGGGGGCAGCACTGGACCTCAGGTAGGCCCTTAATATAATATCTATATAAAAAAAATATCGAGAATAGTCATGAATTTTATGAATCAGGCATTTTTTTTCTTCAGATGGTACATAAAAATTGTCCCGTCTGCCACCAGTGGTGGCAAACACACCATAAACTAACTGTTTTGCTGAAGACCCTTGAAAGTTACTTTTTAAATAGCTTTTGTTAATATGGAGCGACGAAATTCAAGGCTTTTTAAACCAGATCTTTAAGGTCGATCTTCATATTCAGATATTTGACTCCGTAAACCGAGTCTACAACAAAGAGTTTTCAGAAAGCAACGCTCTCAGGAAGTAACGCTCTCATAAAGCAACGTTCTTGTTCTATCCTATCCGTGTGGATCCTATAACCCTGTACTAACAAAGTTCAGTTAGCTAGCAACGAACATAACTAAAAACAAAATAGCCAGGTTTATTTACGACGCAATCTTAGTGCTTGAACTGTGTTCCCCACTGTTCACTCATTCCTCTTTTGTTTTTCTATAATTACGTCAAGTAAATTTTTTTTGGATACTTACTAGATAAAACTATTGTTCTGACAACTTATGATTACGTCTATTCTATTCAAAGGATATACAAACAATAAATTTGAATAATGCAAATGAAACAGTATTCGACACAGTAACAGCTATCATTTCAATATGCTTCCGAATGAAATTTTTGTCAAATAACACTGAATATATTATTGAGAATGAGCAAACATTTCCTCATTTACCTAACATGGTTAAATCTCAAAACACTTTTCATTCACATTAAAGATTTAAAATATGGCAGGCCAATATGAGTTCAATCAACCATAATATAAAGATGTTAGAGATAAGTATAATAAAAACCACAATGGCAAGAATTTTATTGAATGTAGCAATAAAATTCTTGCCATTGTGGTTTTTATTTCTTGTATAAATCTTAACGTTTAAAAGCTCTCTCTCTCTCTCATCTCAGCGTTTTCCCAGTTGCGTCCTGAGCTGCAAGCTGAGAAGCCCGGGGTCCGCTTTCCGACTTTTTCTTCTCCACTTTGCACGGTCTTGAGCATCCTTGGTTGTAAGACGATTAGCACGCATATCATCTTTGACGACGTCAAGCCAGCACTTCTTCGGTCTACCCCGCCTGCCGGGCCCCGGCGGAGGCGGCATGGCTATACATTTGTTTCCCACGTAGCTTGCCGGCTTTCGTAGGACGTGACCGTACCAGCGTAGGCGACTTTCCTGCAGTTTGTCCGCTATGTCACGGACATGAAGACTGCCGCGGATGCGGGTGTTTCTAACACGATCTCTCCGTGACACTCCGCATATCCAACGCAGCATTTGCATCTCCGTGACACGCAACTCCTGCTTGTGCCGCTCAAGCAAAGGCCACGCTTCACTCCCATATAAAAGGACAGGTCTAATGATGGATTTGTAGACCTGTCCCTTCAACCTAACCGGCATTTTGGGGTCACAAATGACACCAGTCACCTCTCGCCACTTTGCCCATGCGGCAGATATACGGGCCTTGACGTCGGCATCGATGTCTCCGGACGCGTGAAGTACAGATCCCAAGTATATCCCAACTGGTCCGTACGCTTGACCAAGTCTTCGCCTATGCGTACGGGTGGGGGATCTGTAGCATTGCAAGCCATATATTCAGTCTTCGCCACATTTAGCTTCAGACCACCGTTTTCAAGCGACTCCCTCCACACATTTGCGCGTCGCACCAGTCTCCCTCTGTCCGCATCCGCCAGTGCGATATCGTCAGCATACACAAGCAGCCACGGAGGTTGCTCGTGTGTGTCTCTGATGCTGTCAGACACTTCGTCTAATATCACACTGAACAGGTACGGACTGAGAACCGAGCCTTGGTGAACCCCGACTGTAACGGGGAAGGGTTTGGAGTCACCAACAGCAGTCCTAACTATGGACTCGGAATCGCGGTACATATCGCGGATTATGTCAGTATAGATCTCTGGCACCCCTTTGGCCCTCAGAGCCCACCAGATCATCTCTCGAGGAACACAGTCAAAGGCCTTCTCCATATCCAAAAACAGGAAATGGAGAGGCGTATTCTTTGCCCTGTATTTCTCCATGATGACTCTTAGGGCAAAGATAGGGTCCGTAGTGCCTAGGCCGGGGCGAAATCCATACTGACACTCCGAGACTGTACACTCCTGTCGGATCCGAGAGTCTATTATCCTCTCAAAGAGCTTCATGGTGTGGGACATGACCTTTATACCGCGGTAGTTGCTGCACTCTTGCACCGATCCCTTTCCTTTAAAGACTGGAGTAATAATACTCAGCCTCCATTGGTCAGGGATTTTACCGGTGAAGAGTATGCGGTTAAAAAGGTTTGTTAAGATGTCCACACCATGGGAACCCATAGCCTTCCAGGCTTCGATGGGCACTCCATCGGCTCCGACAGCTTTCCGGTCCTTCATGCAGCGAAGAGCTGAGTGGACTTCCTCAGGCGTTATTGGTGGCACTAATCCTTGATTTGGAGGGAGGTCCGGTGGCTGCACCTCTTTATGCTGCTGGTTCAGTAGCTCGTGAAAATAAGAGCGCCATCTCTCCTTCACCGCGAGGTCTTCGCATAAAAGGTTGCCGTTAGGGTCTTTAACACAGCGGCACTTGGAGATATCCTGTGCCGCTTTGACCCTGGAACGTGCCAACTTATAGATAAGCTTCTGCCCCTCAGGCGACTCCAATCTATCGTACAATGGCTGTACGTGGTTACGCCTGGCCCGGGCAACGGCTTTCTTAGTGGCCCGTTTTGCAACCCTGTATGCGTCGTGGTCTTCAGGAGATCCGGACGCTTGCCACGTTTTAAAGAGTGCTTTCTTCACCCTTGTCTCCCTCTGGACTGTGTCGTTCCACCACCAAGTTTCCTTGTCACACTTGCGTCCACCCTTTGACATACCCAGCACTGCCTTCGCCGCACCAGTGATAGCTCCCTGAATCTTGTCCCAGTGAAGCTGGATTGGTTCGCCATCGGTTTCGTCGCATTTGTTGCCGATCGCAGTTGCGAACTCTTGGGACTTGGATTCTCCGAGCCGCCACCACTTGATTTGGCGTCGACAGCGTTCAGTGGGCTTGCCAACAGGCTTAATGCGAAGATCCATGACAAGGAGACGGTGTTGCGCAGTGAGACTCTCGCCGGGTATGACTTTGTAGTTGGTTACTTTGCCGATATGGTCTCTTCTGGTTAGGAAGTAATCGATTTGGGTAGCGCGTCCCCCGCTCCTGTAGGTGATTAGGTGCTCGGATTTCTTTCTGAAAAACGTGTTCACGATGGCGAGGTCGGCCGCCGCACTCGTTGAGAGGATTTCTCCACCCTCCGGATTGCGACTTCCGTATCCATAGCCACCATGAACACGCTCAAATTCCTCACACGCCTCACCCACATGACCGTTCAAGTCGCCGCCCAAAACGATTGCCTGCGACAACGGGATGCCACGCAGCACGCTGCCGAGTAGGTCCCAGAACCTCGTCTTTTCGGCGTCTTCACAGCCAGCCTGTGGCGCGTAGGCGCTTATCAAATGAGTCATAACCCCTTCGACAAGCACCACCACGACCATTAGCCGGCTGCTGAAGCGTTTTACTTCCAAGACGCTATCCTGAAGCCCCTCTGACAGCACTACGGCCACCCCATCCTCGCCACCAGGTGCGCCGGTGTAGATCAGCTTGTAACCATTCCCAATGGACCGGGATCTGCAGCCTTTCCACCGAGTCTCCTGCAGGAACGCCACGGCCACTTTTCGCCTGGAAAGTACGTCGGCCAGCTCCCTCGTGCGTCCAGTTAGCGTGCCAATGTTCCACGTTGCAAAGCGGAGTTTCTGGGTTGGGGCTCGCGTCTTTGGCCGTGTCCACCCCAGACACGGTAGCCCTGGCCCACTTGTCACAGGAGTCGGGCGGGGCTCCTGCGCGCCATTTTGCGGTGGCGCCCTATCCCTATGCCTGACTCTTTTATTTTTTCTTTCCATTTTTGATTTGGCTTTATTTTACAACCGGCCGCCTGCCTGACGTCAACCCTCCTTGGGAATGCTATTGTAGCACAAGCTATTAGTGCTTTTTTATTTTATTTTATTTTCCTTTAGTCGCCTCTTACGACATCCACAGGGAGAGATGGAGTGGTCCTATTCTAACCCGGAATCACGCGGGGCTGACGTTTAAAAGCATTAACACTTATATACATACACGGCCACGGGAAACTGGATGGTAATGTGGGGCTCTCACCCACTGAAAAACTCATGGTGTCAACGCCGTTTTGCCAGTCCCATGTGCGATTCTCGCTTCACAGACCTAGTACGGTGGCCGCTTATCAGCCAATTGAGAGGGTGCTCTCAATTAGCGAGAGGAGTCGGAGTAGCCTACGGGGTAGCAATTCCATAAGCCCGCCTCCTGCCCCATGCTTCGGTGGCGAATGGCCAGGTCGGTCGTTGCCCCCCGGTGGCTCTCCGCCGTCTCTTTGCGGAGCATGAATGACGCTCTCGGCAAAAGCCTGCACTGTTGTCCACGACGTTTCGCTGACGACCATGTGACGAACCACGATTGACATCGAATACTCTACCGCGCACAGTTCAGCGCGGTTTTCCGCCCAGGCTGGGCAGTCCGCCAGGGTGTAAAACTAGCCTTACCTAAATCAAACTACTCTGCTAACTTCTCGAAGGTACTCCTTGACTACGAGTCAAGGAGTACCAGGCGGCGCGGAACTCACCGTGCTTTTCGGATTCTTCCATGCTGATATGGGAGAAAAAAAAAATCTTCTCTTTCCACGCAGAATTAAAGCCGATCAAAGTGAATGGGTGAAAATGTGAATCAGCAGCTAGCAAAATATCCTATCACTACCTACTTAATTCATTTTTCCATCTTTCTCTCACAATTACGCTCAGAATGGCTGCTGGGCAGCGTTGGGTCTTTCGACCCTAGGCTCTGTCTGCAGAGGCTCTAAAACTCGCTTTCCGTTCCACTTTTGGTTGCGATACCCGACAGGGATTATAATAATGCCCGTAGGTATTATAAGACGGTGACTTTTAGAAGTAAGAATAAATGTTCATTACGTGGGGCGCACTATAAGCTTCCGGAATGAATATGAAAAAATACTATTAAAGGTACAAAATTAATTTATTGTTTTTCAAAATAATCTCCCTTGACGTCTATGCACTTTTTCATTCGATGAAACCAGTTTTGAAAACTTTTGTGCCACTCCTCTGTGGTGACCTCTGAAACGTGTTTTTCATACTCCTCGACAGCCTCTTCTGGTGATGAAAATCGTTGACCGCGTAATTGGTTCTTAATTTTTGGGAACAGAAAAAAGTCACAAGGTGCCAGGTCGGGACTGTATGCAGGATGACTCATGAGTTCTACATTTTTCGCCTTCAAAAAGTCGTTTGTCTGTCTGGCCGTGTGAGAACTAGCATTGTCGTGGTGCAGGATGATACGGCGTTTACGGTTATTTTTACGGAGTTCGTCAATAACTTCCGGCAAACAAATGGTCGTGTACCAGTCACTATTCACTGTACGACGATTCTCTAAAGCAACAGTAGCCACGTGTCCAGTTTTATTAAAAAAAGAAGCAATCATCCGCTTAGATGCACTTTTCACGCGCGCCACTTTGGTTGGTTTCGGCTCATCTTGAAAGACCCATACGGTCGATTGCTGCTTTGTTTTGGGATCGTAGCAATAAATCCATGTTTCGTCACCTGTTACGATGTCCCACACCAAATTTGACGCACCTTCGTTGAATCTGGTAAGCATGGCACTGCACCAAGTGACGCGGTCCGTTTTTTGAGCCTCGGTCAAGTTGTGTGGGATCCACCGCGAGCACAGCTTTCTCACACCCAAATGTTTGTGTAGGATTAATTGTATTTGACTCATGCCTATTTCTAAAAATGCGCGAATTTCATGGTAGGTCACATGCCTGTCTGTTTCAATCATACGGCGCACAGCATCGATGTTTTTGTTGGTCACAGCGGTGGACGGCCGACCATCGCGAGATTCGTCACTGAGATTGATACGACCACGCTTGAATTCTGCAAACCAGCTATAAACAGTTGTCTTGCATGGTGCTTCATTGCCAAAAGCTGTTTCAAGCCGAGCGATGCTCTGTTGAGCTGTCAAATTACACTTAAAATCGTAGAAAATCATACTACGAAAATTTTCCCGAGTTAAATCCATGTTGATGCAGACACACAATTTTTTAAATGGCGCCACAAGGTAAAAACAAAAGACAGTCAGATGAAACAAATTGCATTCTACAGCCAAAGAGTTCTATTTTCAAATGTTGCAATAATTTTTTTAATATTGTTTATGTAAATGGCCAGTTCCAGAAACTTATAGTGCGCCCTATGTATAAAATGTTGATAAGCACAGAGCCGCATTTAAATTTAAAATTTTTGAACAGCGCTATCATCCATCGGTGACCAAAAAAAAAACTTTTAAGAACACTCCTAAACCATCGAAATTGTAAATAATTAGGATTCCGTACCCAAAGGGTAAAAACGGGACCCTATTACTAAGACTCCATTGTCCATCTGTCTGTCACCAGGCTGTATCTCATGAACCGTGATAGCTAGACAGTTGAAATTTGCACAGATGATGTATTTCTGTTGTTTCTATGACACAGCATCAAATACTAAAACTGAATAAAATCAATATTTAAGTAATAATGATACGGAACCCTTTCTGCGCAAATCTGATTCGCATTTGCCAGTTTTTATTAACTTTTAATCATAATTTTATATAACGATTGTCGCTCTCGCTGTCGCTCTCGCTGTCGCTCTCGCTGTCGCTCTCGCTGTCGCTCTCGCTTTCGCTCTCGCTGTCGCTGTCGCTGTCGCTGTCGCTGTCGCTGTCGCTGTCGCTGTCGCTGTCGCTCGTCAAACTTATCTTGTTTCTCCATACAAACTTTGGAACCCTGTAACACCCCCTTAGGGGATGAATTTCGAAAAATCCTGAAGCAAGTACTTACTCATTTACCGCCGCGAGTACCCTTCCGAAGTTTCGAATAAAATAGTCAAACTAATTTGTTTCTTCATACAAACTTTGGACCCCCGTTTCACTCCATTAGGGGGTGAATTTAAAAAAAACCCTTTCTTACTGCACCCCTAGATCTTATAATTATAAGATATGTACCAAATTTGGAGCATTTAGACCCAGCAATTTGGGCTGTGCGTTGATATGTCAGTCAGTCAGTCAGTCAGTATCTTCTTTATATATAGAAGATACTGTCTGTTACAATTTTATTATATGTATGATGATGATGATGATGACGGGACAGGTAAAAAAAAAAGCCTATAAAATACATGTCCGAGAGTCAACAATTAAACTTTATACTAACAATAACTTTTAGAATCAATAATGAATAAAATTGACATTTTTCGCTTTCTTGAATATGTTAAATTATTCCCTTAACACACAATGTATGAAATATATATTTTTTTAAATACTGAAAGATTTGTGTACGCACCTGTACCATTTCACGTCAATACTACTACTAAATTAAGAAGGTAGAAAATATATACCAGACGGTCGCTTTTTCCTATCCCATCTGAAATTAGTCGGTTTATCATAACATTTACTTTTAAGTCAGTTTTTTAATAATATTTCTTGAATTACTTCGTATATTGGGCTAGTTTTTGACTTGCATATAGTTGAATATAACTTTCTAATCACAATCAAAGGGACAAGCTATTGCTAAAATTGTTAATTTCCCAAGTACTACAAATCTCATGCAATAGAGAGTCAAAAATTATGGTGCCCATATGGAAATATATTTTTTCGTATTTCGTTTAATACTTACAATACTGAGATGATACTTATAAAGATGTTGTAGGCAATCCAAGTGCATAAACGAATGTCAGAAAGTGGTCTCTAGGTGGGGTATTTTAGGTACTAGAACCAAATACCTAAACTTAAGTTAATATTTTATTACTATTAAAGGGTAATATTCTGGGGATTTCTGTTTTTACAGACATTTGGGACAAATTCATGGCAATGTGGGTAAAAATATTATGAATAAACGGCTGACCGTTAAAGAGATCCAGCAAATGGCTAAACGTTGCCCCAGCAAAATTTTGAATACCTACGTACGTGGTCTCGAGAGGTACAAATTCTATTCAATCCATGGATTACCTTATTAATTTCTTTACATATAACATTTACATACAACGTTACCCCAGCAGATAACGTTTTTGGACGATAACTCAAAAACTCAAAAACGGGAGAGACAAATTTTATACTTTGACGGACATTTACAAGACGTTCGAACAAAATATCTAATACGAGTATAGTCAGACTATCAAATTCGGCATGTTTCTGCCGGGTAACGCACATACCTTTTAGTAAAATTAACGAACTTACCTACATAGGATCACATCATCATTTTACGTGATGCACTTATTAGAGTCGCTTTCTTTATTACGTAAATTAGTACGTGCGGAGTCGGACAAAGTCGATGATGACATAATAATACTTAGTATGGATCAGAATAGTCATTTAAAACAAAGGATAACTTGTTGACTGATAAATATGGGCGACCATGTCCGGTAACGACTGCTTTGTATGTACAGTGAAAACGAACTGCGGTCCGCTTTAATTTTTTTTCCATAGCCATCATGGCATAATGGCAAATACGTATTCCATTATGCGCGATAATAAAAAAAAAATATGGAAAACCGGAAAATATTGTAATATTACGTCATTTCTTTTTCTTTTGATGCACAGGGGGATGAAAAAAGTGACACGGATTGAATTGGTGTACTACTTAGGTGTGTATACAAAACAAGCACAATCAGCACAGCGGAAAGAAGATAAATATAACTTTGAACAACTTGGCAATTAGCAACGTAAGTGATTTCTGGTCTGATTTTTACGATCCACTATTATTAATTTGGTCTTTTCACGGTTGACAACATTTTGGCTGGTTGATTCTAATAGCCGGAGAAAGTTCCTCATGACTTCTTCAGATGTTGCAAGAAGAGTAGTGTTATCAGCATATCTAGATTCGAAATTACCCGCCATCCAACAGACATGTACTCGTAGTAGACCGGCCAAGACCCGATTTTGCAAAGTCTCGTCGGTATCTCTTCTGTATACCTACAACAGGTATGGATATGTTCAGGGCGTTGTGTAGATTCCGAAACAGGGCGGTTACTCCATAAAATAATACGATAGCCGTCCGAAAGTGACGTCCTATTTCTATGTCAAACCAAATTAGGCTTTATCATTATAAATTAATGCTCAATGTTGCTTGACATTAAATCGCAGATACGCAGTGACGGTTGTCGTGCGTACCACTTTTGGAGTAACCCCCCTGCTTGTTGAGGGGATAGCAGTGACGTCATAAACATGGCCGCCAACGGTTTTTAATTTTTGTTAATTACATCACACCTATTAGTTCTATTTGCTTGCGCATGGTGTCGTATAAAAGCGTATTAAATGTTCTTTAATTTATTCTTAGACACCTAAAGCGTATCTATCATATTTAAAAAAATATATTTGACAAAATATGTTTTCTTTTGGCGCGTATTTAAAAAAATCTTTTTACTCAGACACCGCTTAACTTACGGTAATTTTTTTTATTATAAAAGTTTTGCAGAATTTTATAACCTATTTTTATATGTCAGTTTCATATGTCAGTTTCAGAGCGCGAGACGAATTTTGTGGCGCAAGGGGCATGGTGTTTTGTAAATCTTACCCCAGAAATGTGACCAAATCTTAAACTTTCACTTATTTGGAAAAAAATGCAATTTTTGGAGATCTGTATCTCGGTAATTTTTGAATCTATAGAGCTGGTTTTGATATTGAATTATAGTAATTTTAGTACTCTTTAAAAACGTAGTAACTTTTTTTGTAAAAAAGCAAAGCTGAGTACTTTTGAATTTGCTCGAGTGCAATTGGGTACTTTTCTGGGTCAAAAATAAATTATTTGGTACTGTTAAGAAAATAAAACGTCACGAAATAATGTCACTTATCACGATCATATCTATTTTCAATGTGATTTTACATTTATTAGTGCATATATGAAAAAACTATTACGTCATAAGTCTATATTTCATACAAATCCCATAGAAAAAGTTTGTTTTGTCGTTAAGAAAAAAGTGTCTGATTTGAGTTGTTGGAAAGAAGCGAGTTTCGGAACTCAAAACGCCTGAAGCCGTCGAGTATTTGAAGCCTCAATACGTAGAAGTATTTTGCTGCCATGCGAGATAAGTAAAATGAGCCTGTTGTTATTATACTTCTTGGTAGATCGTCTTCATCGTGCATTATAAAAGAAAGTTAAGTAATTAAAAGAAAAAACACAAATCTTTTCTCTTTTTAACCGATTATCAAAGTCAAGAGGAAGGGTTATGATTTTAGCAGTCTATGTATGTTATGTACCTATGTGGGTATTTATGTCTGTTCCACCGTAGCATCCGAATAGCTTGTCCAATTTTCACGAATGATTATGTCAAGCGATTCGTCATTTTGGTCCGGGTGATATAGGCTACAGTTATTTTTTTCAAAGTGCTTGTAATTTTTTTTTTAATTTTTTATCGAGTTTTGTATCAAATGAAAGGTCTTGATTAGCACATTTCAAAAATATATACATTGTTAGCCGTTTAGGTACGGCTCCAGTAGTCGGTTATTATTATTTAAACGTATCTCTTGTGTTGAGAGGATGGATGAAAGAAGACTAACTAAAAATATTTATCGTGCAGATGTGGATGTGAAAACTGGACCGGGTCGACCTCGACGAACGTTCTGCGACCAAATTGCAGACGTTCTGAAAAAAGGTGAAGTAAGGAGTACTTATAGCTGGAGAGCATGTATGAAAAGGGTAATGAGTGTTGACGAAGCAAAAGAGGTTTGCAAGGATCGTAGCAAGTGGAAATCTATAGTCTCTGCCTACCCCCATGGGAAATAGGCGTGAAAATATGTATGTATGTAGGTACGTGTATCTCTTGTGTAAATACCCCGCTTTACGCGAGAGATGCGTTCCAGGGAAAATCGCGTAGAGCGAATTTCGCGTAAATCGCGGTCTTTTATTAAAGTACCAAATTCAGAATCAAACCGCTTTTATTAATTTTTTTTACATTTAACCACTTTTTAAAAGAAATTCTAACATTTTACAATAAAAAAAGAGTAGTTTTGGTCTTTCTTCAAAGCCGAATTTCTATCTGAAGTTCGGATAGAAATGAGATTCTAAATTTTTGTTCAACTTACGTGCCGGGTATTGTAGATAAATGACATCCGAGGTAACGCAATGTCCCCGCGCAAGTAAATATGACCAATCAAATATCAATTTGGTGACCAATTAATGCACTCGCGTAAAGCGGGGCAATTTAGCGTGAAAATTTGAAAAACGCGTTATAGTGAATCCGCGTTAGGGCCGTAACAGACGGGGCGCAAGTTGCGCCGCGTAACAGCTAGTGATGGGAGTTGCATAAATACTCAATCAACCCATTTGAATAATTTACTCAGAAGGTTGAGTAAATACCCTATAAATATCTTAATTTATCCATCTGGTGAGTAGATTGATTCATATGAGTTGCGACTCATATTTATATTCATATTCATTATTTCATGTTTTCATGACAATTTTGAAACTTAAATCTAGTATACACTTGCAATTCTTGTCGGAAAGTGTGTGCATACGCCATGATATGCTTAAAATGTCGGTAAACGTTAAATGAGACGCTAAAATATATGAAAAAACCATACTAATCATACACTGAAAGTAGGCTTCTTTGACTAATTATCATTTTTTGCTGGCTAGTGTGCAAAGACGTAATTTGATGTTAAAATAAGTAAAAAGACATCAAATGCAATGTCAATATATGAGCACGTTCTATTTACTCTATTTATTAAATCTAGTGAGTAAATACTCAAATGGATAGATTGAGTACTATCCACTGCCCATCTCTAGCTGTTACGCGACGCAACTTGCGTCCCGTCTGTTGCAACACTTAAACGGGGTCGCGTAAAGCGATGTATTACTGTACTATCAATATCAAAACATATAAAACAGTAAATATCACGTGTCTGTAGGTACTTACATTTAATAAATTTATGAACATGAACACAAAATATTTTTCATTTTCTGTCTGTATGTATGTTCACGCTAATCTTCGAAACTACTGGACGGATATTTAATTATTAACGCGGTTTTATATGATAGATTAAGCTTAGCTCGGAGCTACATAAAGGCCTTGTATAATTAAAATCTGATGTCAGGAATAAAAGTTGTCGTCTTTTTTCACGCGAACGAATTAGTCATGATTAAGTATGATACAAAAAATATTATAAATATTGAAATTTGGTGTATCTAGTCAAGAAGGTATTGTTAAACAATGTTCATCCATATCTACATAGGTATGTGGTCCGGATACTGATCTTGAGGATTTGATTGTGATTAGAAAGTTATATTTTAAAAAAGTTTCCTTACATCTATTGAATCGATTATCTAGTTAAAGATTAGTTTAATTAAGTAATTTTTCTACTCCTGTACTGTTATCTATCCTTTAAATGGTCCCGAACACTAATATAAGAACAAAGATTATATGATTTCAGAAAAGTCTATAGTCTATACCAGTCTTTCCCAAAGTAGGCGATAACGCCCCCTTGTGGGCGCTGGAGGCTTTAAGGGGGGCGGTAACGGGCCCAGAATAAAGTTGGGGGGCGCTGATGTGATTTAAGCAATGAGTGATTTATAACTTTAGCTATTTCATATTTTAAATTTCACTGAAATTAAAATCCTCTTACTACACAACATCCATTTATTAGTTCATATTTATATCCTTTTTTATTGTACAAATATAAACTAAAAATGTAATTAATATTTATTAAAAATGTAATTTAATGCGTTCACAACGCTATTTATATCGTTAAAGGAATCAAACACTGAAAAAATTTCGTGTTTTAAAGTTTTGCAGGTGAGGTCCCAACTTCCGATACTCTTTATTATTGTAAAATTGTATTATTATTGCTATTTTTTTATTTAAAATTAACAATGTTGATAATTGTTATTTTTTATAAAAGATACTCTAATGTACTGGTGTATGTATTATTATTGCTCTCTCTTGTAAAAAAGTCTAGTTTAGAATATAGGTTGAATTAAACTACAGGCAAGACAAATATGTGATTCAGGTTTTTATGGTGAAAAAAATGGGGGGCGCTACAAAATAACAGATTTTTTAAAGTGGGCGTTTGACAAAATAAGTTTGGGAACCTCTGGTCTATACCTAATATAATAGCACATGTGTCGTTATTTCGCCAAAACGATACTCCTAGCCATAAACCTATAACTTTTTTCTTTAGATCTACCATACTGCCAACATAATAAAATCATTATTTTAACATATGGTGCCATCTTACAAACGTGGAATCACTAAACAAACGGTTTTTGTATGAAAAACATTCGTTTAAGTGACTCCATGTTTCAAAAATGGCACTTTTGGTCACAAGGAAGACGTCAATAAACAAAAATTAAGTCTTCCATAGATACCTAGTATCTACCAAACATATGGTATTTCGTACTTTTCTTTGTAAATGTAGTCGTAGAAAAAGTATTGTATGCAACGTTGTATAAGTATGTCAAAAATGCTCTATGGCGTCTCCTTATGATGCTCGCCAAGGCTCGCATCGTAACTTGCGCCACTCGCATTTTATGATCCTTCTTATACAACTGTTGCATAAAATACTATAATAAAGTATTTATAATATAGTGTTAATAAGAAAAATTATACCTGTCAACATATTTTCTTATGAATATTAAACAATAATATTAATAAAATCTATTCCGGGTGTACAAAATGATTATAAAATGTGCCAATGGCTGCCCTGGCGCGTCACCAGTGATTATTTTCCAGTTTGTATATGAGTCTGCTTCGAAATCAGTTGTGATGTTTTATCTTGCTGTTGTCAGTCAAACATGCCATGTGATCCAACATCACAGAATTAATTATCTTTATTTGGATGATTTTGAAATATGCAATGAGTGTGTTCCACCACGATGATTTAAAGGAAGGAGAGGTCTGAACATACAACATATCTAGACACGCGGTAGCGTGTCAGAGCTAAGTTCTAAGAAAGGAACTGGCGACGCAGCAGCCGTGTCACGTGTGTATATTTACACGAACCATTTCGAGCTACTTTTGACTCCTTTACAACTCGAAACCTATGTAGCCTAAATACATGTTTAGCACAAACATTAAAGTCCTTCAGCTCATTTTGAATCCAAAAGTTTTAATAATGAGGTATTACTTCAAGTAGACATAAAGAACGCTTTGAACTCTATAGACCATGACGTACTTTTAAGAGAAGTAAGCACTCACGCCCTTATGATGTTTGATTTCCTCCATCAATGCAAACCATAATATATCAGAATAAAATGTTGTCTTTAGCCACAGGGTGTCGACAGGGTGACCCTTTGGGTCCAGCTATATTTAGTCTGTGAATAAATCCTGACATAAAAAAATTGCGATCACCCTTAAATATTTGGTATTTAGATGACGCTACCTTATCAGGAGACGTTTCCACAGTTATAAATTATTTATATGTAATCTAGGTTTAGAATTAAATTTATCTAAGTGTGAACTATTCCTGAACAAAAATATAGATCACAATACACGCGCTAGAATTATTTCCAAATTTAATGAACTTGCTCCGGACATAAAAATAGTACGTAACTAAAGAAACTTTATATGTACTATCTCTCCCTAAATATGTAAATAAACAGATTAAAATATATGAAGAGTGTTCCGACCTTTTATTTGAAATTAGTGCACATATGGCTCTTCATATCATTCGATTTTGCCTATTCGTGCCGAAATTCACTTACGTTCTCAGATGCGCTCATTTGTGGAAGTTTAATAATTTATCATCCAAATAGACGACATCATTGAAAATACTCTGACCAAAGTCCTTAACTGTCAGGTGGAAGGTCTCGCGTGGGAGCAGGCATCCCTACCTGTCCAATTCGGTGGAATTGGTAGCAGGAAGGTGACTGCAACATCACTACCAGCTTTTTAGTCTTCAGCACATGCCTCGAGCCCTCTGGTTCGTAAAATGTTCAACCCTTCTTTGGGTGCCACTGTAGACGTCTTGGGTGTATCTGAAGCAAAAACGGTTTGGTACAGCTTATGCCATGATCGATTCCCCACATCGCCTCAGTCGCAACGACTCTGGGATCAACCCCTATGCAAAGATGTGTACGATATGATTTAAGAATGTTGTGATACAGCAGTAGATAAATGTCGTTTATTAGCTGTATTACAAAAAGAATCAAGCCATTGGATGCACGCCTGCCCTCCTGCTAATACCGGGACCCTCCTTGACAATAATACCTTGTCCATAGCATTAGGTTTGAGGCTTGGGATAAAACTCAATGAGCCCCACCGTTGCCGCTGTGGTGCTTGGGTCAACACACTAGGGCAACATGGCCTCTCTTGCCAGAGGAGCTCAGGGGGTTTAAAACGACCACTTTGACGAATTGCTCCAAAATCAATTCATCAGCCATATTCCTCGCAGAACTGCTAGAGATTCTGTAAAAATCGTAAAATGGTCACAAAATCTCCCAATTCCTCTTCAATTCAATTCAAATCACAATACATATTTGGTGAGAATGTTGCCGCACGAAATAATTAGAAACCGGTACTTTACCGGTTCTAATTTTGTTCATGTTTATACATTATTTATTAAAACATTGTTTTTATATATATTCAACCATAATATAACTCATTCAAGTAAAAAATCATGTATTTATCTTAGAATTAAACAGATATTTAATAAAATGTGTTTTCTTTTTGTTACTGGCAATAAAAAGTATGCCATCTGACATGACAGTGACACTTCTCCCTATAATATCAGGGTAAATAATAATAATTCGTATCTATATATAATATAAAATATAACCTAGTATCTGCCTAATATAAAATGTCAAACATATTCAAATTTCTCTTTATTTTAAAAATAGCCGTAGAAAAAGTATTTTATGCTACGTTCTATAAGTACGACAAAAAATGCTCGACGGCGTTTACTTACAATGCTCGCCAAGGCTCGCATCGTAACCTGCGCAACAACGCATTTTTTGACCTGTTTATATATATATATATATATATATATATATATCAATCGTCAGTCATACATAACCAAATGAACAAAGTATAACAAAAGCAAGAGTTATTACTTTCTTAACTCACTTATCAGTATTGCGTCCATGTGTTCTAATAGCTTTTGTCTTCATATCTTTGCGTATATTGCTTTATAATCGAATACAATATTAGGTTATGTATTTATAAAGACAAAAAACACTTTATTTACTAATATTCAATTTATGTTTAGTCTGTTTAGTCTGGCACCCATTTGGACCCCATTTAAATCAACTCACATTGGGCGTCACTGTATATTTCGGCCATTCTCTCAAATTCCACGCACAATTTAATCAATACATAAAATAAAGTCATAAGTCGTAACCGATCGATGTCTGTACAAAGACATGATAATTTCTGTGCTGACGAAGTCACGGGCAGACAGCTAGTTTTTTATACATTAAATAATATTTGAATGAAACTATAGCTTGCTAAGTTTGTGTGCTTCAGCTAAGATACTTTGTAATGATTAGGATTCCGTAACCAAATGGGATATTTAAATGCCTCCGCTGTCTTTCTTTCTTTTTTATATAACTTTTAACGCAATAGGTACTTACATACGTGCATCAAATATTAACAGAACAACAATATGTATTCTTCTACATCAACTACTAAAACTACAGCAAATTACAAAATAGTTAAAAACCGTTAAGTTCAAGACGAACTCTTACATGAAGGGTTCCTTACCACCTTACAACAGTATGATTTAATTTAGGCAAGGTTGAAGGTTGTTCAAAACGTGAAAGTTTATAAAGAAAAAGTTTAATTTTCTTGTATGAACTGGGATCGAAGTTTTTACGTAGGTACATCAATTTTTCATGAGACGAAACCTAATATGATAAACAATCTGTGGGCGACTCCCACTTGGCACAAGCCACCTGCAGAAACGTGTTCAAATTGTCGTAAACAAGTGCACAGCTGCTCTAAGTATCAACGAGTATAAAAGCGGTCGCCCTAGCGACTAGTGACTCAGCTGCTGCTAGTAGTATAAAAATATAGGAAGCCGGGCCTCTGGCCCGCTCCTCAAACCTTGTCCGGGTGAAATAGGAAATGCCGTCCGAGGCAACCAGACCTTTTTTTTTTTTTGACATGACAGACATAGGTCTGTCATGTCAAAAAAAAAAAAAAAAAGACTAGTGACTCAGTCTTGTGCGGTCCGCCGTACTGTGAACATCTCGGTTGTGTAGTGTGCTGTGGGCTTGGCCGTGATTCCTTTAGTCGTAATTATTGTACCGTAAATTGGGGTATTTTGGAAACTTTTGGTTAATTAAAACTTCAGAAATAAAATATTTGAGAACTGATATTTTATTCTTTTCTACCAATAGAATATTATTTTTATTATCTGGCAACACTAATACTAAAGCAGTAGTACGAGACAAAATTTTGAGGTTATAAACGCATTGCGTGTGTCGCAAAATGATTGTTTAAAAAAAGTCAAAAATTGTGCTAAATTTATGCGTGTCTTACTTTTGTTTGTTTACGACAAAATTTTGGAGGTAAGTTGAATATAATATTTGTCATTTATCATGTGTTTTGTCGGCTTTTTCTGAAGAGGTTAGAAACACTTTATTTGTTATCTTTTTCTAAATGGGGCTTTTTGAAACAGTTTTGAGGCTATTTGAAACGAAATTCCAAATAGCCCCTTCTATGTCTGGTTATTATTTTACTTAGAGTATGAATGATGTACCAAATAGCCCCTAGTACCAAGTAGTACATTTTTTTGTATTTAAGGGTATGTTCTGCATTTTTGTTTCAGTTTTAAAACCATGGTGCGAACATACACTAGAAAATATTCAAATATAAGAAATGGAAAGTCACATTTACCGTATCAAAACTACCAACCGGAAAACTTACAAGCCGCCATCAATAGTGTAAAAGAAGGAAGAATGAGTCTTACAGATGCAGCGAGTACGTACGGTGTGCCAAAGAGTACCCTGAGTAGGAAAACTAGGAATATCAACTGCACGCAAGAGAAGGCTGGTCATCCGACCTTATTTTCACCTGAAGAGGAGAGAATTTTCGTTAAATTTATTTTAGTAGTAGGCGAGTGGGGCATTCCGTTTGATTCGACCGATCTCCGTATTTTTGCCCAGAAATACCTTAATAAGATTGGTAAAAAAGTATATGGGCTTAGAGACAATATGCCCGGGGTGGATTGGGCCCGTAATTTTCTTTTCAGATATAAGTCACAAATTTCAAATCGCAAATCTGCAAATATTTCTAGTGATCGAGCAAGATTTACGCCACAAGATTTAGATGCCTTTTTTGAAAATTATGCAAAAATAGTTGAAGGGGTTGCTGAAGATTGTATAATTAACTATGATGAGACGAATTTGACGGATGACCCAGGAAACAAAAATTATATTTATAAAAGAGGGTGCAAATATCCAGAGCGAATCTTTAACACCTCAAAAACGGCAATTTCACTTATGTTTTCTGGCACTGCATCAGGGCATCTGTTACCTATGTACGTTGTTTATAAATCCGAAAACCTATGGGACACATGGATGGAGGCAGGACCAGAGGGCACAAGATATAATCGCTCAAAAAGTGGGTGGTTTGATTCTGTTTGCTTTGAAGATTGGTTTAAAACTATTATTGTCCCATATGTGCGAAATAATCCCATATGTCCGGTCCAAAGGTGTTAATTGGTGATAATTTATCATCGCACTTTTTAAAAAGCGTTTTAAAGACTTGTGAAGTATTAAATATTGCATTTGTGTGCCTACCACCTAAAGCAACTCATCTACTTCAACCCTTGGACGTCGCGTTTTTGCCCCATTGAAGGCTTATTGGAGAGACGTTCTCACTAAATGGAAACTGACTGAGGGAAGAAAACATAAAACATTAATAAAAAGTGCATTTCCTAAACTATTATGTAAATTTAAAAACAAAGTAATTGAAAATGATGCCGAATCTATCAATTTAAAAGCTGGTTTCAATAAGTCCGGACTGTACCCTGTTGATCCTAATCGACCTAAATCTAGATTACCTCAATCCCAGACATCCAATTCTGAAACAGAAATAGAGAGTACTGCGTCTTCGGTGATACGCGATATCTTAATGGATATGAGATGTCCTGAGGTTTCAGAGGGAGTAAGGAGGAAAAAAAGATTTGTTGTTGAACCGGGTAAGAGCGTAACTGCAGAAGATTTAGTCAAATGTCAGCCAAAAAAAGACTCTAGAACAAAGCGGTCGGGAAAAAAGAATAAGTCTACTTCCAAAGTAGTATTAGATCCAATTGACCCCGTTCCCGGTCCTTCTGGACTACACCACACAAACAACATATTAGAAACTTATGACAGTGACACTTCCAAATCTTCGTATGAACAAAGTGCTCATACTGTAATGCCTGTATTAAGGCAAATAAAAGACTCTATGTTTGGGTACCTCACGAGCTCTCTGAAAGAAACCTAATGAACCGTGTACTCATTTGTGATTCTTTATTATGACGTAATGAGACCGAACCATTTTTGAAGAAATTAATAACTGGTGATGAAAAGTGGATCACGTATCTACGACAAGAACGTGCGAAAAAGGTCATGGTCAAAGGCCGGTCAGGCTTCACAGACTGTGGCGAAACCCGGGTTAACTTGCAACAAGGTGATGCTGTGTGTGATGGGATTGGAAGGGCATTATTCATTATGAGCTATTACTACCAGGCAGGACCATCGATTCAGAACCCTACTGCGAACAACTAATAAGATTAAAGCAAGAAGTTGAGAGAAATCGGCCGGAATTAATCAACAGAAGGGGTGTGGTTTTTTATCATGATAACGCTAGACCTCACACATCTTTAACCACTCAGCAAAAATTAAGAGAGTTTGGCTGGGAGGTCTTAATGCATCCGCCGTATAGTCCTGACCTGGCACCTTTAGATTTCCACCTGTTTCGGTCTCTACAGAATTCTTTAGGCAGTGTCAGGTAACATCACGAGAGGACTGCCAAAACTACTTGGCGCAGTTTTTTGATCAGAAGCCCCAAAATTTCTATAGCAATGGGATCATGTCCCTACCTATAAGATGGCAAAAAGTTATCGAACAAAATGGTACCTACATACTTTCGTTAAACGTAAATAAACTATATTAAAAAATGTTTTGAATTTTCATATAAAATGCGAAAAGACTTTTCCCCAACCTTTTATTTACCATTTCACGGAAATTCACGTCAAAGTGAGCAATAATTTCACTAGCAAAGTGAAATCTATGTTTGAAATTAATTCGCATCTCCTCTGGTTCCGAGATTTCCAACAACTGACTGAACGTAGTTGATGGCTCGACACTCGACGAGCTCTGCACCTATAACTACTTAATTGGCAAAGCTGAGTTTGAAACCTAACTTATTATTTTATCTAGCGACTTCGCGTGGACTTAATGACTCCGGCGTAAACTAATGTAGATACATAAGAAAATACTTGTAGCAGTGTTAAAGGTCAATATTATTTTTAATTTATTTTTTAATACACTTACTCAAAAAGTTGCGTATTGCAGGGACGTATAGCGTTCGAGATGTGGGCTGTTACATCCTCGTGCTTATTTTATACCTTTCCCGAACTCGTGTGTTCTCTTTCCCAACTGTCAAAATAATGTCTATTAAAAAAAAATCAACCATGAAGATTTTACTAAAAAAATTCATAGGAGTTTTTATGATTCATGCAAAAACGTATATTTCTAAAAATAAGCTACTAATTTTTTTCAATATCAGATTTAATGATTTGATTGAATGAGTTAGTTTAGGTTTCATTTCATTTCATCTCACTAAATTTCATTTTCATTTCATATCAATAAAAAAATTCTACTGAAGACTTGGCTGTATGGGCATAGTTCTCTTTGCCTACCAGAATGGGTGAAGAAAAAAAAATCTCTGCTTATATTCTACGGTTGGCGCCATTTTTCAGAAATTTTTTTTGCGAGTTTAGTTGTTTGTTGCACAAAATGAGTAATTTCGACCCTAGTTTTTTTTTATTAACACCACCGGATCTCAGTATTATTGCACAAAATGCTTCGGAGAACATTTTACCGGAAAAGTCAAAAAGTCGCTACATATCTTCATACGACGAATTTATTGCGTGGAGAGAAGAGAAAAAAGCAAATAGTTTTTCAGAAAATGTTATGTTGGCATACTTCTCCGAACTCTCAGCAAAATTAAAACCTTCTACATTATGGTCGAGGTTTTCGATGATAAAAAGTATGCTGAAAATAAGGAACAACGTGGATATAAGTGAATACCCAAAATTAAATGCTTTCTTAAAACGACAATCAGACGGTTTTACAAGTAAAAAGTCGAAAATATTAACATCGAATGAAGTGGAAAGGTTTTTGAACGAAGCTCCCGATGATCGTTATTTAGCCACAAAGGTAATTTATTAATAAGTAGGTACTTATATTTTTCTTTAGTATTCAGTTTACGAAATCGCAAAATACAGTCAATACATTATTTTGAAAAATATTAATCAAATCCCTTTTTTTTTATAGGTTGCTCTGACTTTTGGCGTTGTTGGAGCTTGCCGCACAGAGGAGTTAGCTAATATTACTTTAAAAGATATTGAGAAATGCTACTAATCAAGATTCCGAACACAAAAAATAAGATACCGAGAAGCTTTGTTGTTGAAGGAAATTTTCTTAGAATAGTGCAAAAATATATGAATCAGCGGTCCCAAAAAGGAAAAACCGACCGTTTTTCTCAAACAATCGGGATAAATAAATTTGGTAATATGCCAAAAGAAATAGCTACGTTTCTTGGTCTGCCGGATGCTGAGTATTATACTGGGCACAGCTTCAGGAGGACCTCTGCTACATTATTGGCAGATTCAGGAGCCAATTTGACGTCCTTAAAGCGGCTAGGAGGTTGGAAATCAGACAAAGTTGCAGAAAGCTATATTGGTGATTCATTAAACAACAAACTAGAAACTGGGAAAAAAATCACACAATTCATTAATTTAAGGTCCAGTCCGTCTCCTTCACATGTTAAAGAGAACGTTCGTCCATCTACCTTCGTTGATAATGATAATTCATCAGATCTAACTCCATCAACTAGCAAACGCCATTGTATGACAAATATACATGAACAATCATACGAAATTAATAATAGTTTGTATCAAACAGTAAATATGCAACCTAAAACTTCCCCAGTTAGTATAAAAAACTGTACCAATTTCAATGTATATGTGAATTATAACTTTTATAAGAAATAAATGATTAGTTAGTTGAGTTTTTTGTGTTTTTATTATTTTATTAAATTGCTTAATTTTTTTGCAACTGAGTTAAAAATAGTCGTCATTGCAACTTGTTCCGACTTTCTAGCATTACTAACCCTGAAAAAAGCCACATAAAGATGGCCATGCGAAAACCCAGTTCTTAGGTCGACACCAGCGGCTTTTAGCATCTGACACTGCGACTTATTTATTGTCATAGCAAAGCAAGTGGACTGTGTATGTTCAAAATAGTAGATTGTGCTACAAGGGGCTACGGTAATATTTTGAACGCGAGGGCGCTACTTTTAATCCAGAGCGAAACGAAGGATACCACAGTTGAATCACGAGCGGAGCGAGTAATTCTACGGTGGAATCCTTAGAGTAGCGAGGGATTCATGTATATCGCCCGAGATAAAAATATTACCGTACCCGAGTAGCACACTCTACTTTTTATCTCCATCTATGAGAAAAACTAGCACATACAAAACAGAATATAAAGAACAGTAGAACCCCTACAATTCCTAACAGACTTCAACCGACAATTTAATACTAACCTTTGTTTGGTGTCGTTTTCATACAATAAATACTAAGAAATATTTTTTCGAAGTCCACCAACTTAAGATAAAATGTTCACTCATAACTTTGTTTGCGTGGTCCTTCATATCTTTTTATTTTTTATACGTAAACTTGATAACTAATCAGTATTGGCTTAAACTCACGAAAAAGTATTCACATTTCATTCATCACTGCGCATTGTTATTTTTTGGTGTCAATATGGCGCGTTCACATAATCAAGAATTTTCCTGGTGTGTTATGCTCTGAAGGTCCGCAAATAATAAACTTGCAAGTTCTTCTTCGGAGGAAATAATTTTGCCAAGTATTACGGGAAGACTCACCTGAATTTCTCTTCAACAAAGAGACCTTCCCCAACTTTTAATAATATTCTTGAAAACTCTTGGGCATGTAAACTACCGCCAAGCTGGGCTCTCATATTAATTGTCAATCTGAGCTTTTGTATTTGAGGCCACAGATAAAACTGTTTTAATGAGGAGCTAAACTCATCTGCCCTAGAGCCCCGACTTATAACTGAAAGCGTTTGACGAAAATCTCCCGACAACAAAAATGTGACTTGCCCATTGGCTTGTTATCTCGACGAATGTCTCGCAACGTCCTATTAACAGCTTCTAATGCTTAGGAGTTAATCTCGTCTGCCTTAGTGCCCCGGCTTATAACTGGAAGGGTTTGACGAAAATCTCCCGACAGCAATATTGAAAATATAGTATCTACAGCTTCCACTGCCTTTTCTGGCCATTTTGCATTCATCCCAGCCAGTGTTGCCATGTCCAAAATCTGGACGACGGTGATACTGCTCAAAAAATATGGTAGATTCTAAGAAATTACGGTAATTGGGGCATTGGAGAAAAACGGTAAAAATAACGGTGAACCACTTTTAATAAAACAACCATTTTAGAGCACAATTTGGTTTTTATTTAGCGTTATTTATGTGCGTAGTTGTCTGATGTCTCCTTATGTCTTGTTAGGACACGGAATTTAGCCGACAACGTTCTGTTATATTTCACATATTACATATCGCAACATACTCATCTTTCTTGTCCTTTCTCAACCAATCGCGAAACTCTGGTTGCTTGTATTGTTTTCTTTTTTTTCTTTGGCACTTACACCAATTCCATCCCAGACTGAGAATCAGAGTCATTTTCACTCATTTTTGTATGCTATGAAAAACTAACTTTCAAGACTGTATAAAGCTCAAGACTACACGATACGCGGGGAGTACCCTACCACAGATTATATAAACACGACCTTCAAGTCAACTCATTCGTATGGATGCGTTTATTAACTTGCAATTTGTTTAAGGAGAATGTTTTAATCATGGTTTTAATTGTTTCACGGCTTCGAATTAGAAAAAAGACCTTCCCTGGTTACGATAGAGACATCGTCACCGTTGTCCTGCTTCAACGGTAGGTGGTAAATTTCTGCTGAGTACGGTGCATTTACCGTAATTACGGTGCACATGGCAACACTGATCCCAGCCCAGACGATAAAATAGCAAATGAGAGGATTACCCAGTTTAGGCAACTCGATATAAAAAATTAGGCCCAAACTGTTACCGCCTTCACCACGTGGAGTTACCTACTCCCAGCTTATGTTATTATATTATGCCTAATATCTTAGATTTTCACATCAGATAATCATTTTTGGTAAACAAATATTTATGCAAATAAATTTAACTTGGTTCTGCATCAGGTGTTCCAAATCTTCTATTTTTTAGGGTTCCGTACCCAAAGTGTAAAAACGGGCCATTGCTAAGATTCGGCTGTCCGTCTGTCCGACTGTCTGACTGTCCGTCACCAGGCTGTATCTCATGAACCATTATAGCTAGACGGTTGAAATTTTGCTAAATGATGTATTTCTGTTGCCGCTAAACAAAAACATACTACTTAAATATAGAATAAAATAAATATTGAAGTCCCATACCACAAACGTGATTTTTCATAGATTATTGTAGGGAACTATTCGTGAACGCGTCCGACTCGCACTTGGCCGATTTTATTATACCTCAACAAAAAATGGTCGTCAGGCTTAACAAATTTAGCTAAGGCGGTATTTTTATATTTCTTATAGTTTAGCAGGACCATTTTAGTTTTGCATCATGTATTTCATTTTCTAAAATCTACTTTTTTCTTTATGTAGCTGTTAAGCCCCCAGGCTTAACAGCTGCATAAAGAAAAAAGTACATAGAAAAAACATATCTCAACCAGTAACCTGATTCCGGCTCACAGCTGGCTAGGAAACGAGACCAGTGCGCTTCACCAGCCGCTGACTGTAATATATTTTTTTTGCGTCTGCAAGCAGAGAAGCTCGTCCCACTGCCGCTGGGAAGCCAGATTCAGTGAGAGACCTGTATTCGGACCGTATACATTAAACCAGGCATCCTTAGCTTTGGCTAAGCAACCACCTACACGTCGTAGAGCGACGGACCTAAAATACTACTCACGGGGTTGACCGTGCTACTATGAACCGAAAAAGCGAAGACAGAAAGGCTTGGCAATCCTACATTTGATTTTTTTCTTATTCCAAGACCACCACAAGATTTATTATTTCTGTAAAATCCAATAATAATTCATGATTTTTTAATCACAATAAATAAAATTAAATGATGGTATTATCCCACTCTATGTTACGTAGGTACTACCTCGAAGTTAAGGTAAATATGCACTGGAATATCCATAGAATATCTGATCTCTGCAGATAACAGTACAAGAGTAGAAAAAAAAGTAGAATTGTTTTATTGATATCAAATTTTAAATTATACTTAGACTCTAATTTTTTCCTTGTTTTTCCTTTATTTACAGATTATTTTCATATATTTATATGAAAGCTATTAATTCTGTAAATATTTTTTGCGGTTGAGTTTATATTCCTTTTTCATGCTGATCCGAGAAAAAATAATTTTACCAGTTGCTTTTCTTCTCGCGCTGATCGTAACAGCCGTTGGCGAATGGGCGAGGCGTAAACAATGTTTGTTTATTTGAAGTTGTATACTTACCCTCATGTAAACCTCTCCTGTGAAATTATCTACATTTTGGCAAAAAACCGCATCAAAATCGGGCCGCGATAAACTCATTTACTGAGTTTATCGCGTATACACAAACAGACGCCGGGGGCCTTCTTCAAATCACCTAGCAACTAGTTGTTTACGGTTATACTAATAGATATAACATAGGCACAGAAGCTGAATTACTCTTATGATAAGAACTTATCGAAGTACTTCATTTAATCATCTTATCCTTTAATTCGAAATTAAATGTCTGGTTCCTAGATGATGGCTGTATTTCTCGAAGTAAAGAATCCGTTTTAAAATATCTCTTTGGCCATTATTGATAAATTCTAAAAGCATAGGTTTGGATCAGAATTTTTAAAAATGTGAAATTTTCATTCTTGGGAACATTTTGACATCGCAAAAATCATACCCTCGACATCTTTTTTATAAAGTCCCTCCCGAGATTAAATTACTTATAGTAAGTATAATGTACTTACAGAAGATTCTTTGCAACTTCTGGGTGCTCCATTACTGGGACCCAGCTCATTCAGCCTCTCTTGGATAAACAATTAGATAACTAATGTTTATTTTACATGTTCTAGATGGGACATTCTAAATTCTAACGTTGCATACACAATTCTTAATTATTGATTTTTGTTCCTAAATTTACTTACATTCTTCGCTCCATTCCAATCTGGAAACATTTTTGATGATTGTCTTCGTGCCACCTTAGAAAAAAAATCTAAATTTACTTACATCTTGACGAAAATTCCTAGACACACCTCACTTTACCTATAATTAAAGACTGTGGCCATAGGCAAGCATTAGAAAAATTACTAGTGTTGCTCTACCCGCTTTCCTTTTATTTTGTTCACAGCGTTACACATCTCTGCAAAAAAAATACTCGAAGAGGACCTTAGCATCGACTTGTTATCAGAGGCAAAGGAAACGTGGTCATCTCTATGCCCAGTCGCCAGATAGCATCCCAGTGGAAGCAAACCAACAAAAACTCTGGTATGCACCTTTAGTGCAGGCAGTTGTTTTCAATTTGGCTCAAAATCTGATCAAAATGGCACCAACAGCGCTCGACTCCAAGCAGTTTTTTCAAAGGAGTCCAGTCATTGGGGTCACACTATCCCATCTTACAAAGTAGGTACATTTTTAAATAATAATAGTTGAGAATTGCTGTCGGGCTCCGGCTGGGACCACCCGTTTGTACGCCTGATCCTTGCCCATGTGGCAGCGACGTGGATCAGTCCGGGCTTTACGTCTCTACTGCCATCTTAGTGCTGATGTGAGTGACGCCACATGCGTTGTCACACTGGCACCTTCCCATCTGAGGGGATCTCGAGAGCCGGTACGTCTGCTTAAACCTCTGAGATCGCCCAACGGCGCAAATAAAATTTTGACTATATTCGTGATATATTCGTGAGTTAAATGATGACTATATTCGTGGAGACTTTCGGACCCTGGGGCCGCGGTGCTAGGGGTCTCCTTAAAGAGATCTCTCCGAGACTAATATCCGCCGCTGGTGACAAGAGGGCTGGTTAGATACTCATGGTTGGGGTGCATATGTAAAAAAATTTTAGGCACCGTGAAAAATCTGTCACTAGTAAATCAACATCAAAGAATCCCCAAGTCCCAATCTATACCTATCAAATCTAGATTATGTGCACCTTGGCCATAAAAATAATTTAAGTAGGTAGTCATTACTGACTAACGTTCTATATACGTTTGTACGGACGCCCATCCCCTCCAGCGAGATGACGTTCTTGAGTGTTCCTCGTTTGAATAGATATGAATCAAGGTTTATAAGCTACGAATTCTGACATACATAGCATTACTTAACAAGTACCAATGATAAAACAGGAAAAATGTGTTAGCTTATTATTTCACACACAGACGCGGGTGTACGAACATAGTATCTTTGATTGTGTGACAATTTTGACAGTCAAGTAAGCTTGAGAGCGTGAAGCTTTAGAGCTGTGCGTTGGTTTAGTCCTATATAGTCCTAGTTTTCGATAATTGCAAGGCTCATCTTAGATAGGCCGAAGTCTCGGCTCTTCATTCATAAATTTATAAAATGATTATAGATAACATTAGAGGCATTATGTATAATGCACACCTACTCATAAAAAATTTTGTGAGGTTCGTGGGAAATTGCCAAAGTCAGTATGTGTTCAGCCAGCTCGAGTATTGTAATTGCTTAGTATTTATTCTATGTAAGCAAGTACTTATTGAGAATTTTACTCATAGCTAGGTAATTTTTTATTTTTATGTGGTTGCAAAATAATTTAATCAACATAGATTAACGTATATTTTATTTCATTGGCTCCGCATAAATTTAAACTTAGAATTAAAAAATAAACTTAGAACAGTATACAAGTATCAACAAGACAAAATATCAGTGGGTCCAGATACACCTGTTCAAACAGATGCACTTCCTAAGAAACATAGCACACACACATCTCAGCCTTATCAATATGGTAACTAAACAATAATGACTGTTTAAAGCTTTCCACAATAGAGCCCGAACAAGTAAAATAACATATGTTGCCTAAGCCGTGAAGAACAATCGCATCGCTGTCTGATATTAGGTATTTCGCATCGCTTAAATCTAAAAAAATAATTAAATATTACCTAAATTGCAGCGATATGATTGTTCCTCAATCTCGTGTCCCATTTACCAGTCTTGATAATTTACCGTCCAGGCTCTAGACCAACAGTCGACGGGGACATATAACTGCCCAAATATTTAACTTATTTGACTCATAAGTGTTTACAATTACAATACTGCGGTAGTAGAAATTTCTATTTAGGGAATTGCCATGTCGCCTGATCCGACTTCTTGGGTTCCACTTGCTTTGGAGCCACTTTAACTGCTAGTGATTTTTGGGTCGCTGTGTTACTGTCGCTTCTATCCCAGCCGTGGGATTCATGGACATGTTCGTGGTGATCAGGCGATGGGAACCATTCCGATATCCAAACTGGCCGCCAGATCATTTTAACACCAGGAACCCAAATCTGCTTCCAATCTTCGACCTGTAAGGGAATGTAAATGTTTACGATATTTACAAATTTTTAGGGTTTCGTACCCACTGGGCAAAAACGGGACCCTGTTACTAAGACTCCGCTGTCCGTCCGTCCATCTGATGTCTGTCACCACGCTGTACTTCATGAACCGCAATAGCTAGACAGTTAAATTTTCACAGATGATGTATTTCTGTTGCCGCTATAACAACAAATACTAAAAACAGAATAAAATAAAAATTTATGTGGGGCTCCCATACACGACCTCCGTGGCGTAGTGGTCACCATGCTAGTCCGCCACCCAGAGGTCCCGGGTTCGATTCCCGGTCAGGGCAAGTTGGAAAATGGTCTTTTTCAAATTGTCCTGGGTCTTGGATGTTTGTCTATATATGTATTTGTTATAAAATATAGTATCGTTGAGTTAGTATCCCATAACACAAGTCTCGAACTTACTTTGGGGCTAGCTCAATCAGTGTTATTTGTCCCTATATATTTATTTATTATATACTAGCTGATGCCCGCGACTTCGTTCGCGTGGACTTTATGACTCCGGCGTATAAATATAAATAAAAACTAATGAGAGAGAGAGAGAGAGAGACAGAGGGAGAAAGTACTTGTAACAGTGTTAGGAGTTAAAAGTCAATATTATTTTAATTCTTTCCTTCGGGAGCCAATATGAAAAGAGCTGAAGTGTTACTAACCCTGGAGAAAGCCACAATAAGTAGGCCATGCGAAAAACCAGTCCTTAGATCGACATCAGCAGCTTTAAGCCTCTAAAACTGTGACTTATTTTCATAGCAAAGCAAGTTAACATATGGAACTGTGTATTTTCAAAAGGAAAATTGTTGGGGATGAGTGGCATACGCGGAATAAATACAGTTTCACTGGCATCACTCACTTACTGTGAGCTTTAAGTGTCTCAGCAGACTATGCCGAAGTTTAGTGGCTAAAGTTCAGTGTCTAAAGTTCGGTGGGGATGACACACTAAATAAGCTGAAGTTCAGCTGCTGAAGTTCGGTGGAAATGCCGGACAGTAGTGATGTGCCGATATGAGAATTTAATCTTCCGTCTTTGGCGCGTCTGCGGCGAACGGAAACGGGAGCGGAAAAGGGAACGGAAGTGGAAGAGGGAACGGGAACGGGAGCGGAAGCGGAAGCGGGAGCGGGAGCGGGAGCGGGAGCGGGAGCGGAAGCGGCAGCGGTGGCGGCAGCAGCGGCGGCGGAGGCGGCGGCGGCGGCGGCGGCGGCGTCGGCGGTGGCGGAGGCGTCGGCAGCGGCGGCGGAGGAGTCGGCTGCGGCGGCGGCGGCAGCGGCAGCAGCGGTGGCGGCGGCGGCGGCGGAAGCGGCGTCGGCGACGTCGGCGAAAGCGGTGGCGGCGGTAGCGGCGGCGGCAGCGGCGGCGGCGGCGGTAGCGGCGGCGGCGGCGACGGCGGCGGCAGCGGTGGCGGCGGCGGCGGCGGCAGCGGCGGCGGCGGCGGAAGGTGCGGCGGCGGCGTCGGCGGAAGCGGTGGCGGCGGCGTCAGCGGCGGCGGCGGCGGCGGGAGCGGGAGAGGGAGCGGGAGCAGGAGTGGGAGCGGAAGTAGGAGCGGGAGCGGAACGGGTACGGGTACGGGTACAGGTACGGGTATGGGTACGGGTACGGGTACGGGTACGGGTCCGGGTACGGGTACGGGTACGGGTACGGGTACGGGTACGGGTACGGGTACGGGTACGGGTACGGGTACGGGTACGGGTACGGGTACGGGTACGGGTACGGGTCCGATTCAGGCAAAAGCATCGGAAGTTCGGCGTTATGTGTTGCTAGTAATGCAAATAACATTGCAGGCATGCATTGGCTGAAATTCAGCCGCTGAACTTCGGCATACAGTGCTGAGACATTAAGTTGGGTTCCGTTACACAGTTTCGGCGGAGTCAAATTTCGCATCAGCATTGTTGGCCCTCCGACATTAAGACTTATTTTGTGAGCCGTGAGTCCATTTGCTGCAAGTGAATTAAGAAACTCAACTGGATAATTGGTGGCGTCGTCAACAACACTATCCAAGAAATCTAAATATATATCTAAATATATATAACTCAAAGGTGACTGACTGACTGACATAGTTATCTATCAACGCACGGCCCAAACCACTGGACGGATCGGGCTGAAATTTGGCATGCAGGTAGATGTTATGACGTAGGCATCCGCTAAGAAAGGATTTTGATCAATTCTACCCCCAAGGGGATAAAATAGGGGATGAACGTTTGTATGAAACTTTGTCAATTTTAAACCGATCGGGCTGAGACTTTGCATGCATAAAGCTACTATGACGTAGGCATCCCCTAAGAAAGGATTTTGATAAATTACACCCCTACGCGATCGAAGCCGCGGGCACAAGCTAGTTAACAATAATTTGCGTCATAAGTTCTTTATTAATTGATTTTTAATTTTTTGGTGTCAATATTAGTGCGTTCACATAACCAAGAATTTTCTGGTGTGTTATGCTCTGAAGGTCCGCAAATACTGAACTTATAAGTTCTACTTCGGACGAAACAACTTTTTTTTTGAAAAAATTTCAATGTACAGACACATTTTTTTTACTCTTTTATTATAGTATACATTTAGTATGTTTTTGTTCAGCGGCAACAAAAAACATCATCTATAAAAATTTTAACTGTCTAGCTATAATGGTTCATGAGATACAGCCTGGTGACAGACAGACAGACAAACAGTCGGACGGTCTAAGTAATAGGGTCCCGTTTCTACCCATTTGGGTAAGGAACCCTAAAAATCGAATAAAATAAGTATTTATGGGGGGCTCCCATACTACAAACGTGATTTTTCATAGATTATGGTACGGAACCCTTCGCGCGCGTCTGACTCGCGCTTGGCCAGTTGTATTATAAGTTATAACTCAACAAAAAGTTTTCATCAGACTTAACAACTTTTGCTAAGGCGGCATTTTAATATTTCTTATAATTTAGCTGGACCATTATAGTTCTGCATCATGTGTTCCATTTTCAAAATCAATTATAGCCTATATGTTGCCCAGGCTTCACAGCTATATAACAAAAAAAGTTTCATTCGAATCCGTCCAGTATTTCCGGAGATTAGCGTGTACAAACAGACAAACAGACAAACAGACAGACATTTTTTTTTATTTTCTTACTCTATTACTATATCTCCATCGCCCCAAATATTTTTTTTTGAAAAATTTTCAATGTACAGACACATTTTTTTTACTCTTTTATTATAGTATAGATATTTATTTATTATTTATACAACAAACGTGATTTTCTATAGATCATGGTATGGAACCCTTCGTGCGCGAGTCCAACCCGCACTTGACCGGTTATTTAACTTTTCAATAGCTCAATAGCTACCTAATCATACTTCTAAGTCGCAAGTTTTGTCAGAATTAATAAATCTCACATGTAAGAAATTTGTCGGCTAATAGTCATGAAAATAAAGTTGAGGTTTGAGAATTAATAGGTTCTTGATAGGAGCCTTTGGCCGGGATGTGTTTCTAGCATCAGATAAAAGATTTTACAAACCCAGATCTGTTTCCACGCTTCCTTCCACTCCAATTTCTTGTCAGGAAGCCAGATGAGTTTTTTCGACGGCTTCCAGTCTTGCATCCAAGCCTCTTTCCAAACCAGTTTTTTATCGTCAATCCAGATTTGAACTTTTTCAATCTTGTAGGTTTGCTTCCATTTGTCAACCCAAACTAACTTTTTATCAGGAATCCAGATTTGTTTTTTGGCAAGCTTCCAGTACTTCTGCCAGACAGGTTTCCAGACGAGCCTCTTCTTCCAGAGATCATGAGAAGTGTACTCCCAGCCGTCATGATCTTTACCAAGATATTTTTCGCCTTTAATACCTACTTTAATCCATTTCGGAACGAAAATTTGACGATAGGCCGGGACTTGAATGTCTTTATAACCAGGTACAACTATGTCTTTATAAACTGGCACAGATATTTTTTCATAATGAGGCTTTTTTACTTCTTTTGTTGCAGGTACCTTGATGGGCTTCCAATCAGGTTTGTAAACTTTCTTCCAATAAGGTACCTATAGAAAAAAATATAATGAATTAATGAATTTAAAACAATATTCTTTAAAAAAAATACTATTAAAAACAGTCTAAGGTGCTGTATACATTCAGGGTGAATGGTTGTTTATGGTTTTCCTACAAGATATATTCTATCTAATAGATTATAGAAAATAGCCATAAAACGCATAATTGAATCCAATTACCATTGTTTAAACCTATATAAATTTCTGCAGTACTGGCAACAGTTAAAAATAATATGCCGTCTTGGATAGGGTAAAAATATTTACCTTGATCTCCTTCCAAACTGGAACTTTTGTGGGTACCCAGACAGGCTTCCATATTTTTTTCCATGAAGGCTTTAATATTCGTTTCTTAGCTGGTTTCCATATTTTTTTCCAGCCTTTCTTCCAGATTAACTTCTTTTTCCAATACCCTGGGTCGTGATGATCATGATGTTCATGATAGTCGTGGTGCTCTTCGATGTGATGTTCATCATGATGTTCGTGATGATCGAAATGTTCAGGGATGTCATGGTGTTCGTCGTGATGGTCGTGGCCATGGTCAATCTCCTCGTGATGGTCTCCGTGTGCATGGAGACCGTCAAGATCCTGGTAGGGATTGACGAGGTCATGAGGAGGCGCGGGGTAGTCGTAGCCGACACGTTTCTGTGCTGCATTCACATTTTGAGGCTTCTGTTCCAACTGCTGTTGTGCTTGTTGACTTTGTTGTATCAAAGCTTTGCCCGATACTAGAGCGACTTGTAGAATTACCGCAAGGGTAATCTGAAACAAACGATCTCACATAAACACCTATGAACGGTTGTACGCCCAGCATTTTTACGAACCTACCCCAGAACACGCGTAACAAAATCAAAGCCGAAACTCGCACAGCAAAACATATACACAAAATTTTTGAACAGAAAAAATAACATGTGGGCTAAAATGAATAAAATAAACACACTTTTTACTATTTTACGTCAACACGTAAAAATATCGAAGTTAAGGCAGAAATAACAATTTCACTTAAAAGTTGTTAGGTAGGTAACTACTTATTACATAAATTAACGTACCTACATATCAAAGTTCATTGCGTAAGATCATTAAACTAAATCACAAAAGGAAAGCCACTCATGAGACCTTTACCTGTGCCTTTACAAGCGGTGACAACCTATTTGTTTAAAAACCAGCAATAAGTAGCTACAATAGGTATAAGTACATTAGTACTTGTACCTAATATATTGCCATTATTTTGGCACTACATTGAAATACTCATATGCAGTAGGATTTATCAAATCAACCTAATTGACGGTCAGATCATGATAATAAAAAGCAAGAACTTAAAGAAAAACATTTTTAAGTTATGTGGTTATATAAAAAAATCACATTTTTTAAATCTTGAAAGCAATAAAATCTTTACCAAACAATGTTCCGTCAAATAAAAATATTGCGTAAACAGGATCTACTTAGTTATATCATAAAGCCTACCTATCGTTATTTAATTTTTGATTAAGAAATGGTTAATGAATCACTAACTATGCTGTAATAGTGCGGAGTTGTTTTGATGTCGGAAGGATATCGTGACCAAGCATGATGGTGAAAATGGTGTGAAAGTGCGTCTCTGCTTTATTAGCACAGTTCACACATAGTGCTAATAATAATTCAATATAACACGGACGATGTTATGCAACCGTTACGCAAACACTCGGACAGGACTGTGACAATGGAGGTCGCCATTGGTACCATTACAACCTTTTAAGTATTATATATACAACATTCTGGGCCATGACATTAGAATTAAATAGTGATTAGCTTATAGTAGGATAGCGCAGACAAAAAGATTTGAGGCTTATGCCCCGACCGGGAGTACCTGAAAGCTGTTGATGTTGTTAGCTTTAAACAATTTTTACAAGCTTTTATTTCGTTTCACCTGTCCCGTTGTCCGTCGGTCTGTCTTTCTGACAAGTTAAATTTGACACACTCCCGGTTTCCGATTAAGCTGAAAATTTGCACGCATGCGTATCACTCGTGACAATGCAATATTATGATGACATGGAGCTGATCTGATGATAGAGCTGGACGGTGGCCATAGGCACTCTGTAATGAAACGACGCAACCCCGTCGAATTTGGGCTCGTTTGATTCGTCTTGAGGATCACTTTAGATAAATAGAATAATAATAATAATCAGTGTAACCAAAGAGCAGCAAGTCACCATCTACCAGGCTAAAATTGTTGTGAGACATTTTTAGATAGATGTCCGTATCTCACTCCATAACCCAGTTATCCGGTCCACTAACATCCCATCCACATAGCCCAAGCCAAGTTAAATCCCTCCCTGGCAATAGTTTGGCAGCTGTGGAGGACTGTCCGTTAGTGCATCTCAATAGAACATTAAGGTATAGACCTCCATAGATGCAGCCATCTCACTTTTTAGGTGAGATGGCTGCATCTATGGAGTATCATCTATTTAAAAAGGTGTAAACTATAAGGCCTCTTCATGTTGGCTTTGGCCCCATGAACGCCTCAAAGGACCGGGTCCCCATGGACCCGTGGCTGAAAAGCGTACCAACATAATAATAATCACTTTTAATAAAGCTTGAATTAATTTTTTTTTTAATAATTACTTGTTTTATTTATAAGTTTTTCCAGCAAAAAAAAAACTATACCACGTGGGAGGGACATACACGTAATATCGAATCACGTGCTATACTAGATAACAACACTATAATGAAATTAAAATAACAGTCAAAAAACAAAAATACAAATTCGGCATTTCCTTACAAATGTGTCCGGCCGCCCGGGCAATTTATATGGGAAGGTCGAATTGTTTTTTCGTACAAACGTACGTATCGTCCGCCATGGTTCGCTTTATTATTGGTATGTCCCTTCCACGTTGTATTAGTAGGTAAGAACCTAGAAATCAAAATAAACCCTTAAAACTTCTAAAATGTGTTGGTGCAATTCTTACAATTACCGGAATAGTTGGTAACATTTTTATAGAGGGGAAAAAATCAGAGCGTTAAGAATTTATATTCCAGTATGCACAAAAAGAAGTTTATGATCCTGAAACATGTAGGAAATTAAAAAAAGAACAACAACTTATTACAAAAAAAATGTGCATAAGGAAAAGAATATCTTTCTCCTCTAGGTTGGTTTACATTAATGCAAGTCGGACGTGATTTCGAAGCCTCAAAGCTGCATTTAGCTTGCGGTCCGTGTTTCCGTATTTGCGTCCGATATTGCGCAAGCAACACGTTGCTTACATTACCAGCATCAAGATTGAGCAGATTGATCTGATCTCCTTTGCAGTAACAAGATTATATAACGCAGGCAAACTTGAATTGTACCTGTGAAATTTTGCTTTAAACTTTGAAAACTAGTGCTTTTAAAGCACAATGTCGCGGTGAACCCGAGAAAGTAAAGTTATGTAGGTACCTATTTATATATATTTCAACAGAGTTAACTATGTATTTTTTTATTCATAACTTATATTTTGAATCAGACGTGTTATAATGTTTTATTTGTTTTTCATGTGTGTATGTGGCTAACACTGGTGACAAATTTCAATCAGCCTAAAGGTATTTGACATAGCTTGACGACTGCCATGCCATACAATGAGGACAGCCAGGACATGGGTTATAATTCTATGGCCGGGACCAACGGCTTATATGTGCATTCCGAAGCACAGATGAGCGCGACAATTTTTTATGCCACTTGTGGTCATTAGTAAAAGAAGATCTATTGCCGATGTGATTTATTTTCAACGTAATTTTACGACGTTTTATAGAAACATGGGGACAATGACGAGAGTAATGCTATGACGTTGTGCCTTTGACGGTCTGCAAAAAAACAAGAGATACCATTGTTATTGCTGCAGCTGATTGGTACACAGCGTCGGGCTTTCTTCTTCGCTGTTGTTGCACCCGGAAACAAGATAATCGCGAAATGTATATAATAATAATGTAGGTACTCTACAAAAAGTGACAAAAACAATGTTTTCATTGACCTTCCACCCCTCTAATTTATTATTTTTTTTCCTATCCGCCAGGAATGACGATGTGGTAAGTGAATACATGTAATACGAGTACATCAACGGATCTAAATTGTTTGCTTCACACAAATAATAAATTAGTTTGTTCCATTTATTTACAGAATAAAATGGCACATAAGGACACTTGATTTTTTTTTAATCTTGCGGTATTTAAAGTATTAATGCTGTAGTAAGTATATTAATAAAAGATTTATAGAACGCTATTCAACTTCAAATAAGTAGAGCAAGTACAAAAACCATGAAAAATGTTTACGCCTAGTAGATAACTAGGTAATCAAGGAATCTATCTAATTTAACTTGTTCAAAATTAAGCATGGTAAGTATGGTAAGCCTCAAAAATGGAGTCTCAATTTCTCATACCATTAGTATGAGCAATTGGGACTCCACTTCTGAGGTGTACCGTACATACGACAACATAAAAACTTTAATAGGTACAGTATTGATTATGCCGAACAAAATACAAAGTGTGAAATAAACGTAGCTAAATAATTATCTCCACTATGACTGTAAAACTAAGATAATATTTGCTAATTATCGTATCGATTGATACCTACCTAATTGGTTGAATTTGGTTGTAAGCAAACTGTGAAAGAAGAAATGCAAATTTTGCGCTTTTGTATCGATTCTAACGTATTCTTGGCTTTATTTAAAGTCGGCAGGTAAGACAGGTTTAACAAAAAACGCAACTGTATGAATTAAATAGTTGAAAGGAGAAAAATTTAATTTAACAATAATTTAATAATATCTTTAATTGCTAATATACTTGTCAGTCTTCAGTAAAATCGAGGTATTTGTAAATTCTAGGCCTACATCGACCAACTCATTTACTTTTTGAAAGTAGCCCCAATTTCCTTTATGTACATGAAGAAAAGATTTAAAAGAAAGATCACAAAGAAGTAAATTGTTTTCCAGACTTTCTGCACAAACACAATTTCACTGCTTACCACCGTCTGCAACTATCACAAACCCCAAAAATAAGAACGATCCCACAGGAGTAAAAGGACACTGACCACTTGGCTCCAGGTCCCTCGCATGATGGGGCGGGGCGGCCGGTCCACGAGCTGAGACGCCGGAACTGTTTTTACTCTATTAGCTCAGCGGCAGTATTAGTATATATATGAACCAGCCCACCCCATGGAGGAGGCGGTGGGGCGCTCGCGTTCACTTTCGCATTTCGTAGAACACCCTGCGACTTGAGCAAGCCACGGACCACAGGAAGCGTGGGATGCGCTCCCAGGAAGGATATACACGCCAATGGGCATATTATCTCAGTTTTCTTTACATAACTTCTATCTCAATCAGAATAAAAAATACCAAATCTCGTCAATCAAAACAAACAAGTGTAGTGTGCGAGTCAGACTCGCTCACGAAGGGTTCCGTACCACTATCTATAAAAATCACGTTTATTGTATGGAAGCCCCAAGTAAATGTTTATTTATTTTCTGTTTTTAGTATTTGTTGTTACAGCGGCAATATAACTATATATCATAATATGTGGAAATTTTAACTGTCTAGCTATCACAGTTCATGAGAAATAGCCGAGTGACAGACAAGACGGACGGACGGACGGACGTCGGAGTCTTAGATCTAGGGTCCCGTTTTTACCTTGAAAAAAAAAACTAATAATTATGTCTTAATTCATATAATGAGTGATACCTAAAAATTCTATTGCCTAATGAAGAAATGCGGTCGCCACAAACTGGGAGTACTTACCTATTTCCAGAAACTACTGATAAGTTGTAGGTAACTCTTTGTGAGTTTATATCCTTCTATTTGTACTTGGAATCGCGACAGGACAGTAAATATATTATAACAAACTCTAAAACGATCGATATATGGACGAAAATCGACCTTTGCCAGAAAATGTACTGAAGTTTAAAAAAAATGCGATTAATTTCTGTAAATTACGATCAAATATTTTAAGAATCTATTCATAAAAATCTAGGATTCACATTATGGAATTTATGTATAGGCACAGAATAAGTACGAGTACTTACGTACAGAAGTCTTACTCAGAAAAGAAATTCAAAGAAATATTTACTTAAAATGTGGTTAGTTCTATGGTTTAATTTAGCTCGCGGCAGAACTCCTCACCTCTTCGTTTAGATACCTAGTAAAGACATCCATTGCAAGCCAATTTCAATCTTATTACTCTTGACAAACGATTCATGTAACTGAATTTTCTTTTCGAAATGAAGGTATATTTTCCATACCTAAACGGGGAGTGACACAGGCCTGGTTTCCTGGGGATTGGGGGATGGTAATTTGATGAGAGAGTGAGATCTGATTATGAGATTAAAATGATGAGTCTGGGGATTTTTAAGTTCATCTTATATCTAATGAACATCACGTGATTCTGTTCCGCATGAACCCCTTCGACGAGTAAGCTATATTTACGCGCATGACTGGAATCACAGAGGGATTTAATAGATGGTGTGAAATTGGATGTTCAATTTGTAGCCTTTGTTTACCGCTAATTAATTGGCTAGCTGAAAGCTAGCTAGCCAACGAGTGGGAGTCGGAAGCCCATTGAAAGTTAGATTCATTCGTAAATTACTATATGAAATACAAATACATGTTTTCGGAATAGAAAAAGTTTAACAAAATATATTAAATTATTAAAAGCAATTTAGGTCTGATTTTCTACTAGGGAATGGGCGAGCTATGTGGCTCTCTTCGGCCTAGAATAGGACCCCTCCATCCCTTCTCCCTGTGGATGTCGTCAGATGCGAAAAAGGACTAAGAACAAACATCTTCTACTACAACTGGATACAAGCGAGAAAACGCGCCTCTGCACGCTGGCTCCGAAGCAAGACAGCCGAGGATGACACCGGGAACGCGCTAAGATGAAGTAGGTACTAACCTAAATATCTACTATGCAATGCGCAAAAAGGCGCTTTTCATAGAAACTTGGACTATGCAGAGTCCAAAACTCACAAGTAAGTAGAGTCGGAAGTAGGTCGGAAATTTTAATGTTTCAGTTATATTACAGTTCTCTATGAATTAATGATTAGTAATAAGATATTTGCTTAGTTACTTCTAAAGTGGCGCAGCGATCCAAATTAGATCTCGGCCTGTGTAAAGAATAAAAATATGAACCCTAAGTGCCGCGTGGTTTCCGGTCTAGAATAGAACCACTCCATTTCCTTAAAAGGCGACTAAAGGATATTTTCACTGAAGATGGAACAGACTTTCGATGGGCAGCAGCGTCGGAAAATGAATAGTGACTCCCACTGCGCTCGCCAACCCGCCTGCCAAGCGTGGCGAGTATGGCAATATCATGGATAAAAACAGAATGACCAGGCCCTAAGTACCGGCAGCCCCGCTATTCCTGACTCCGGTAGCGGTCATGGTAACGGCGGGGCAGGGGGTGCTAAGCTCTTGATCGGTCGTTTTGGAAATCTTTGGGAGAGGCCTATGTCCAGCAGTGGACGTTGTGCGGCTGAAATGATGATGATGAACCCTAAGTCGAATAGGTCGTTTAAAATGAATAGGTCGATTCGATAAGCGCACTTAAACTAAAACTAAAGCGCACGTAAGCTTTTTTAAAATGCTTTCAACGTGCGTCTGGGGCGCTCGGCGTGGTCGGCCCCGACAATCCTAAAATATAGTAAGTAATCCTCGAGAAAGCTCGCTCTTTGACCCCGGTACTTAGTGCTTAGGTAGATACTACATTTTCTATCGGAAGCGTTGCAAACCTGACTTTTTATACAGCGATGTTAAACTTTATAATAAGACGATGAGATTACTAACTTGTTCACTTCAACAAAGTTTACAGAAACTCGAAACTCTTTCAAGATTTTTAGTTTTCGTAATATTTCAGTTATAATTAATAGTCTCTCTTTTTTAAATATACCGACAACTTAAAAACAAGTGTTTTTGGGAACTCAATTATACAATTCTCAATTACTTTTGTTTTGCAAAGAGAAAAAATACTTTAACTTCAAATAAGTAAGTAAACTTATGGTCTCGTTAACAAAATTGAATAACAATGAAGCGATACTTCCTCTACTTGTAAGATATCAATATTATTGGCTACTTGGCTACTGTAGGTAAGTCTACAGTCAACCACACATCACACTATGAATTACTGCAGTTACAAAAATCAAAGAATTATCATCATTTTTGATCATAGATAAGTTTGATTTTGATTAATTTGAAATTATAATAGGTAGTTCATCATAATTCCTCGCCACTTCCATATTTGGGGTCGGCTCTGTATGTCAACTGTTTCTACTTCTTTCTGTTATTCACCATAATTGCACTAGCCTATTATATATTACTTACACACTATTGTGCTATAAAATTGAATAAAATAAATAAATTAAATACTCTATGCACTAGCTATCCAGCCGCTGTAACCATCAAATTAAAATATTATGCAAAACGCAAGAAATTGTCGATTTCTCCTCTTCAGCGGTGGCCTACGTAAAAACCTCCTAAGGTGCAAATTAATGCCAATTGTCAAACGGTTATGTAGTAGGTCTGTCTGTAAGTTACGCATGCATAACTTGCAGTTTCAGCAGGTACTCAAACTAAACAAATGGGTTCATAATATAGGTTGTAAAAATGTTTACCAAAATACCGTTCCCAAAGATATGTGTCAGCAGGCTGGGTAGCCAATATAATTTAGTGGCAGCTTGCTGGGTAACAACCCTTTGCTAAATCATACCTATTAGCCGCATGGATAATAAGAGGTACTTACTCGCACTAAAGTAGAAGAAAGTAAAGGAAGAAAGAAAACATATCCTACAGGGGGTTTACGTCTTTGAAACCTACAAAACCCAGAAGATAGGTTTTTGTGGAATCATACCTAATATCACAAAAATCTATCTTGTGTAAGTACTTATATCGAATTAAGCATGTTATGCATTTATCAATAGCATAAGACCATTTAATGATCTAAAACTATTCTCAATAAAGCTAAGGTAGTGGTATTTTACATTGTGTTATTCAAACAAAGTTAGTCACGTTCTAGCTAGGTAGTTAGCCTATAGTAGTAGGCATAACTTGAGCTTCAAAGAAGTCCGATGGATGAGTTATTTTGGTAATTGTGCAATGTGCATGAGAAGATTACGCATATTAGGTAGAAAGTTACGTTACGAGTCAGGTACATAACAATCTGTTTTCGTATAAACTAAGCGATTGGAACTTTCTGTTTATAATTCTACATAGGAAGTAGATTTTCTTGTGACTGTTAGTCAATCGGCAAACAGGAACGGCAAAGCGGAGTTGTCGGCTGTTTCTCAGCTACAAATGTGACAAGTTCTCGAAACGTACCAGGAAGTCTTCGTGCAGGAAAGGCGCGGGTTCGGGCCTGTCTGTCAGGTGTCCACTGGAAGGACGGTAATGTTATAATTAGGTATATACACGTAGTAGTCTTCCTATGTCTCATTCAAACTCCTCCAGATGGTTATTTCACATTTATCACGGCGCTCCTTTCCAGATCATGCCTCTTCATTATCATCTCGATCTCGGTCATCTCAACAAAGAAATAAAAGATGTTCAAATTATCGAAATAACACAATATACCTAAATAGATAAATTTTAATGGTTTAAAAAAATACAAAATAAAGAAAAATTGAGTATTTAAGACTGAAGTCACGCTAGACTAAAAGCTGGCAGCATTTCCACGCTGAATGGCAATGCTGCCAGCCTTCTGGTTACCTTACGAAGGGTAACGATTTGATAGGATTTCTGTTTAATTTGGGTAACCAGTTTAGTTTTTATTGTTTTTCTTATATTTTACCTTTTTTATAAGTAAATTAACCTTTTTTTATAGTAACCCTTATCCCAGTGTATTTTGTAATTATTTTAATTACTTCTAGAAGTTCGCGCGAACTTAGACTTCGCAATTATTATTTAAAAATAAGCGAGTACGTAAAACTGAACCATTTTTACTCAGTATCTCCAAAACTACACTATACATATAGGTACACTACACGAGAAAATAAATAGCAAGCAATACTATCTCGTGAAATGTTAAGTTCCATCCAAACCTGATTAACAGTTCCGAAGCTATAGTGCAATATTTATTTTCACCAAAATATGTATCTCAAAACCGGCTGAACCGAGTTTGATTCCCAAACTTCTATGACCAGTTACTACACTTTTTCTAAATATCATCAAAATTAGTTGAACGGCTCGAGAGATATATAGATACATGCAAACAAGTATACATACATACATACTACCACAAAAGTGTGCTTCTTCGCTCGCAGCTTCAATTTATCATATGATGCAACTTGATGACATATTATCAAACAATTTTAAAGCAAGTTTAACTGTGCGAAGTTAGTATGAGTTCAGTCTGACTATGGATGGGACTGGCAGATAGTAATTTTATGAGGAATGCGTGTGGCGGACACCGCGTCGCCATGTTTCGTCCGGCAACCAGGTCGCATAGTATCTCGCGGAAGAGGTTCCTCCAAACCCGTCCACGGACTTTCTCGACGTGATCGCGTCCTACACCCACCTTATTCGCGCTCGGTTTAGCGAACTGTTGCGCAACACCGGATAACGTAAACAAAAGTAGTTCGCTGCGTATTGTCTTTTGTTCTAAAGAAATGCAAAAGCTCGCTCAGTTAAAATAAAGCCTCAATAAATATAATGTTGTATGGGTTACATTAGAAATAGGCATACATAACAGTAGGTAAGTTTTCCGTGATGTCTCTTTTTGTAATAAGGACCCTAAGACAACTATCCTTACTTGTTGATATGTGTTACACTAATTTTTGCAGGATGGTTTGAATAAAAAACGGCTTGATGAATTTTTGAATTTTTCGGGGTCCAGTGCTGCCCCTATTTGAAATAAATTACCTTAAAATTTACTTAAAATTTTGTTTTGACCAAGCCCTTGATTACCGTTCAAACGATTTTATGAACTAGGTAGGCACTGTTAACAGTTTTTAAGTAAGAACGGAAAGGTTTTCTACGCACATTGGCTAGTGTGCGTAGAAAGGATCCTGATCGACTGAGTCTAAAATTTTGAAATATATAAAAAAATATTGTTTATGATCATGGGTATGACTATCTATCGCTTCACATTCGCAAACCGTCTTATTATAAAACCCAGACTAACTTTGTTACTATAGGTTTAAATTAAACCATTATCTTATCCAAATCAAGTTGACATCTAGTAAGTAATATCACACTATCTCACCTGCCAATGTCAACTTCATTTTGGGTGGATAATGCTTTAAACCTAGTAACAAAGTTAGTCCTGTTTTTATAATACGACATACACACACATAGACATGATAGTGAATATTGATAGTGTTTCCAATGACCATCGAATGGTCGTCGTCACACGCCACAATCCATTACGCACGATTTACATAACGTTGACTCACAGTATGTCACACCACACCACACACCTGTAATGACACACTTTTGGTGGATGCCATGCGCCGTAACACGATTACCTACATTGCATTTTAGGACTTTTGCTACCCAATTACGACATTGATAAATGGAGCTTATTTAAAATTGATTTACTCAAATGCGTCACTAGCTTACATATTATAATTAATTTAACGATTTCGATTTTCGAGACAATGGGTCCGTGGGGCCCAGAAGCAAGAACCCTAGTGACTGAGATTTCAGCGCGCCTCTGGGAGGTTACGGGTGATCCTAGGGCTGGCAGCTATTTCGCCCAAAGAATTTCTATTGCAGTGCAGAGGCAATGCTGCTAGCTTACTGGGCACCTTGCCTCGCGGCGACGCGTTGGAATCTCTATTTTATTTGTAAATTTTGTATTAATAATTGTATCTAAAATGTATTTTTATAATGAAATAAAGTTTTATTAATTTAATAGGCTGGATGTCCATGTAATTCACGTACGTTCATAGTGTCGATCCCCGGTTAGGGCAAGTTGGAAATTGGCCATTTTCAAATTTTCCTTGGTCTTGGTTGTTTACCTATATAAACTTGTTATAAAATATAGTATCGTTGAGTTAGAATCCCAAAACACAAGTCTCGAACTCACTTTGGGGCTAGCTCATATTAATATATTGGGGATAGCTATACATATTTATATTTATATAAGTACCTGGATCAATATTTCCAATTATAAGGGATTTTATTACACTATTCTAAGTTATAGAAATATCTCAGAAACTAATAAGATACTGACAACTAAGTGAAATAGAAGAAGCTTTTTCAGTGCATATTTATATACTAGTTTACTTTAGTATTAACATTACGCACTGGAAACTAGGTAGGTACATCTAATATAGTGAGCTGAACAGGTAGAGCGCCGTTGCCTTGCACGAAGTGACTTCCATCCACCTTTTTTCAAGACAAAGGTTCTAGCATAACCCTATTGATTGAATTGATAGGACGAGAAAATATAAGTATTTATTTGTTTTATTCCTGTTTCATCCTAGTAGCACCCTATGTATTTATTGTAATTATTATGTAGCCACCTTGTAGCTATCCCGTTGACTGCACAGCAAACAGAGAAAAACTTGACTTTTCTTTCGAAATGAATTGTAAACGTTAGTTCCTTCAATAAAAATTACAAAATTATTATCTTAGGTGATAAAAAGACGGTTTCGAAAAACTTATATATGCTACTTTCACATATGTAATACTTTTCATTAAAGTTGCAAGTTACCGTAAGTTGGTTATAAATAAATAGAGACCCACAGTAAGTTTTTTAACTTATGATTATGGGATACTAACTCAACGATACTATATTTTATGATAAATACACAGACATGTAGATAAACACCCTTGTGTATATTTATGTGATGAACATCTTGCACACTGGAAAACATCTTTATCTAGGTATTTTATTCTCTTACCTATTCGTTACCGATAAGTAATTTATGTGTTATGTACCTACGTATACACCTTTTTTCCCTTTTACTATACCTATAACTTACAATTAATTTCTTTTACTGCTTTCGAAACAAAGGTATATAAATAAAATTAAAGAAGTCCATAAACACTCGAACAATAGTGCATACATTTATGTAGATATAAAAAGAAGAAAGTCTTACATATAAGTATACCTGTTACCAACAAACATAGGCGATTTATGTACTACAGGTCACGACTGTCATTTTTTTACCCGAACAATTTAATTACATAAGTCTGGAACCGGTCTAAAATATATGATAAGACCGTAATACGTATTGTGTAAACCAGAGCTCACTGAAAGCTACCTAAAGTATGTTGCTATGGTAAGTGCGTTTACGATACAACCTCATTGCCCGAATCTTTCTACTCTGGTGACCACAAATATAACAAATATGCAGAGAATGATCTCTATGTAACAACATTAATCGCTTTAATGGCTAAAAGGAAGTAAGCAAGTTGTATGTTAACGACGTTCGTTATACATATGACGAAGTAGATAGTGCGTATTACCTAGATACACAAATTTTTATACATGAAGGTAATAACTTTTTACGTAATTAATAAAACGAGTACCTATATCTGTAAATACGTATTCACAGTGCCTACTTAACTTAGGTAGTACATACATGTATTATTGTTAATTCTATGAATTCAGAATTAATAAACTGTATATGCATAGTATTAATTTGTGTATTTCTACTAGTTTACTTTAGTTTTCAATATTCATAATTATTTTATTGGTACAAATAAATAATTATTTTGTATAAGAATCCTTGCATATATAATGTGTTAAATATGCTAAATAAATTTTTATTCTTTCAAATTGGCAAACAATTGTTTTTACTTTATTTTTGATTGATAGTGCCAAGTTCGGAAGTATTCAAATCGACAACTTATAATTAGTAGTTTATTTGAAGACTAATTGAAGTGTGATTTTTCCTTATCTATTTATTAATTTCTTAATTTTTAAGATAATTTCTATCCTGTGTTTATTCATTTTAATTTGAAATAATTAATATTTATTTCAAAAGAGAAGCATAGGATGCATATGGCGAAGATAATAATGCGGAGGTGGATGTGCGGTGTAACGAAAATAGAAATAAATAGAATAGTTTAAAAGTTGCTCCAATAGTGGACAAGTTAAAAAGCCTTCGTCTCACGTGGTATGGCCATGTTATGAGGAGGGATGGCCATACTATAAGTTACTTTACGTAATGCAATTAATGTTCTGTATTAAGCCGTATCTATTCTGCCCACGGGCGTAGGAAACGCTGACCCTTACAGCCGATTACATAACGTAAATGTGACTGATATACACAATGAATAACAACTAGGAAGGTGTGGTAACAGCCCTTCGAGTTTTATTGTATTTGGAAATTATCTAATCGTAGACTATATTTTTCTTAGGTAAGTAAGTACTTATCTGATCAAAATATCTACTTAGCTTATTGAGATATCTACTGTCTCCCTACCAAGGATGCTGAAGGTCCTGTGAAATAGTGACGAAAAGGCTGCAAAGCAGATCCGGGTCTGAGGTAGATTAGCTAAGGACTCAAATTTCCGTTTGCAACTCGTCCTACTCGCAGCTCGTCCCATTTATATTATAAGAAAAGCTTAATGTTTATAATTAAAAGAACTTTTTTTTTGTAAAAGTTTGTGTAACCACTCAATCTGTTCCCCTGGGAACGCGGCAGGGCGTTATTGTGGGACGCCACATGCGACTTGACACACTGGCAGTGGCACCCTCCCATCTCAGGGGATCAGTCTCAAGAGCTGGTTCGGCTGAGGCGCCCCGGTGTTAGGGGTCTCTTTAAAGAGATCTGGCTGCAAAAGGGCTGGCTGCTTTTTCGCCCAACGCATCAGTATTGCGATCCAACGGGGAAATGCGGCCAGCGTTATTGGCAATATGCCGCATGAGCATGATTTTTTAGATTTAATTTATAGAAGGCATTTCATTTTTTCTTTTTATATGTAAATATTCCTATCTCAGTTATTTAAATAAAAAATATCCTTGATCTTTGAATTAACATATGTGTGTGTGTGGGCTTCATATTCTTTTTCAAAAGTTTTGTGTAAATGTGGAATGACTTTATCCGCTATTTTTCAACAAGTCAAATCAGATACTTTTTTAAACTTTAAAACAAACATTTTCTATGGGATTTTTATGAAAATACAGGCAAATGACGTCATAGTTCCTTGGAGTCAAATACCGCTCGTATTATCAGTTTTTTTTGCTGTAATACGAGGACATCTAAAGTCACTTAAAAATCTATATGTTTAAAGACAGGTGACATTATTTTGAGACGTTTTATTTTCTTATCGATACAAAATAATTTATTTTTGACCCAGGAAAATACCCAATTATAGTAATCGGCTTGGATTGGAAGAGTATCATGGTGCAAGTTAACTCAATCATATACTCAAGGAAGCATTTTTCACCTTTCTATATAAGTACAGCAACCTTAGTAATATTAGTTGACTTTTTGTAACTAAAGACAGTATGAGAATATTTCTTGTGCCTTAAGGCTACAATTTGTATTCTTATGCGGTTAAACGGTGCTAAGTGGTTACAGGTAAAATGCATTTCAAACTTTTGTTTAAGTAATAATTGGCGCTAGAATGACCTATTTTAAAAGCAAAAGGGTGCTTGGTCCGTTACTGCCACTGCCAGGTACTTATAGAGCTACAGACTGTGTTGCGGACGCAAATATGCAACTAGTTACTGCTTTGTAGACTCTTTGTACGAGTATATGGCGTCTTTTAAAGCAACTTAAAACTGTAAAATAAGCTGCAATTTCCACTAATGTGTTAGTTGGGATACTATGTTTTAGTTAATTGTATTGGCATGTTATTTTATTTGTGTACATTTGAATATTTTTCGTATGTTTAAGGACAATAGTAAATATCAAGTTGCTCATAAAATGATAGAAAGCATCACGCCCAGCGAAAAATTAAAGAAATAACCGGCCAAGTGCATGTCGGGCCACGCGCAGTGTAGGGTTCCGTAGTTAAATGCTCACTTTGAGTTCACGCCACTAAAAACGTCCAAAAACTAATTTTCTATTGAAGTTGTATAAACTTTTCCTTTACCGAATACATTTTATGAGTCAGTCGCTTATAACTTTTTAATTCGTAAACCCTACTTAGCTCTGATAGTTTTTCTTTAAACTTCGTTATATGTACTACTGCTGTGATTTTTTTCACATGTCTATGTATAACCGTTTAATAGATAGATGGGGGACACTTGACTCTTACAAAATAATTTTTAATATTTTATTTTACCACTTTTTTGGCATGATTAAAATAAATACCCATACAAAATTACAGCTTTCTAGTACTAATAGCCTCTGAGTAAAACCGCGGACGGACAGACATACAGACATGGCGAAACTATAAGGGTTCCTTGTAGGTACTACGGAACCCTAAAAAACGATGAGTGGAAATTTTATCAGAAGTTGGTGCGACTTGATCTAAACAAGCGGTAGCGAGTCAGAAACATTTCGAGCTTCTTTAGACCCCTTCACAACTCGAAACCTGTTTAACTTAAATACATGAAATTTAGCACATATGTACATTAAAGTCGTATTGCTCATCTCGAATCCAATTATATCAATTTCAATAATGTAGCTCAAACAGGTATTGATATAAAAACGTTTAAAAAACCCCGAAAAATGCGATTGACCACTTATCCATCATCAAAAAGGTAACCTACTTTAACTACGGTAAGACCTGGAAAGTTGATATTTAGCATCTAGATCAGTCTTTCCCAAAGTGGGCGATAACGCCCCCTTGTGGGCGCTGGAGGCTTTAAGGAGGGCGGTAACGGGCCCAGAATAAAGTTGGGGGGCGCTGGTGTGATTTAAGCAATGAGTGATTTATAACTTCAGCTATTTCATATTTTAAATTTCACTGAAATTAAAATCCTCTTACTACACAACATCCATTTATTAGTTCATATTTATATCCTTTTTTATTGTACAAATATAAACTCAAAATGTAATTACTATTTATTATTTTAATGCGTTCACAACGCTATTTATATCGTTAAAGGAATCAAACACTAAAAAAAATTCGTGTTTTAAAGTTTCGCAGGTGAGGTCCCCACTTCCGATACTCATTATTGTAAAATTGTATTATTATTGCTATTTTTTATTTAAAATTAACAATGTTGATTATTGTTATTTTTTTATAAAAGATACTCTAATGTACTGGTGTATGTATTATTATTGCTCTCTCTTGTAAAAAAGTCTAGTTTAGAATATAGGTTGAATTAAACTACAGGCAAGACAAATATGTGATTCAGGTTTTTATGGTGAAAAAAATGGGGGGCGCTACAAAATAACAGATTTTTTAAAGTGGGCGTTTGACAAAATAAGTTTGGGAACCTCTGATCTAGATAGACTATTACGCGTATTTAAATGAAAATTTTAAAAAAAAACATGGATTGGATTATGTTTCAAGGAAGGCAATCTACTTCCATATGACCTGGAAAGTTGATGTTTAGCATCTAAATAGACTATTACGCGTATACTAAGGAAAAATACAAAAAGCAGTGAATTTCGTAAATTTAATTATTTTTTAATTAATCGATTTTATTAGGTAAATTGCCCAACAAAATTATACGAGCAAGCATATCTGATACTGCTGTGCAAAAATTAATGATATCCCACCAAAAACATAAATGTGAAAATGGGAGCCAAATTCAAGCCTACTTAAATTTGGTTAATCAACTTATCATCTTTACGTTAAACGATATTGTTATTACATTGTTAGGTCCTTTTCTTCTAATCATCAGATTTGCTGGTAAAAACTAGCCAGGTCAAATGTTAAGATTCTTATATATAAAATTCAATATTCTAACTTGGCGGCCATTTAGTTCTCAATTCTTTTCTCGGATTTTGAACTTGGTTCTCCTTTTTACATTAATGTTTTTGGTGGGATAAATAATTTCCCAATAAAGTTTACGACACCAATAAAGTTTAGCATCTGTCGGTTGAACATTTACTAGGTTGAAGTAAGTGTTCTACTTTAAAATGTATTTTGTTAATGTATTTTTCTAATTTTTGCTCGTAGATGGAGATGAAAATTAGAATGTGCTACAGTACTTACTCGGGTACGGTACGGTTATATTTTTACTTCGTGTGATATACTTACATGAATCCTTCGCTTCACCCAGGATTTAAAGCAGTGCCTTAGCCTTAAAAATATTACCTTTACCCCCTTGTAGCACAATCTACTATTTTTGCAAATTTCATCATAATTCATATTTAAATAATTGGCCAAGTGCCTGTCGGGCCACGCGCAATGTAGGGTTCCGTAGTTACGAGTGCCAATTTTGAGTTCATGCCACTAAAAACGTCTAAAAACTAATTTTCTATTGAATTTGTATGAATTTTCCTTTTCTGAGTACATTTTATAAGGTGATCGATCACCTATAACTTTTTAATTTGTAAACCCTACTTAGCTTATAAAGTCTTTCTTTAAACGTTATACTTATTATAGCTGTGAATTTTTTCACCTGTCCATATATAACCGTTTAGCAGATAGAGGACAGGTGAGGACACCTGACTCTAAGAAAAAATCTTTAAAACCAAATATTTCAGCAAGGGATCGAAAAACGATGTTCACAAGCTCATAATATTTTTGAAAGACATATTCAACGATACCCCACATGATTAGTTAGTCAAGAAAAAAAATTACTTTTCACTTTACTTGTATGAGAGCGAACTTAAAAAATGATTTTATAATTTTTTTGTTTTACCACTTTTTTGCATAATTAATATAAATTTCCATGCCAAATCACAGCTTTCTAGTATTTATAGTCGCTGAGTAAAACCGCGGACGGACAGACAGACAGACAGACAAATAGATATGGCGAAACTATAATGGTTCCTTGTTTACTACGGAACCCTAAAAACACCTCGTGCATTTCGTTTCTTGTCTAGCTTAGTTCTACGTCTATTAAAAATTAAAGAATATACTAAGTTATAAAAAATTTCAAGATTTTTCCATATGTACCCACTAGAAAGCTTACAGAGTCACTAACTCAACATTTCAAAAGAGGCACCTAGCACAATCGGCATACCGCATTGCGCCTAGGCCACGAACTTTTTGCCCAGACGGTAGCGCGAAGGATTTGCAACGACTCGAGTAGTCTTGTCATACTCTTATTAATTCTGTGGTCTTGTTAGAGCAAATGTTTGAGATATGTAACACGTCTTGATTAGGAGTGTCATTTTTGAAACGTGGAGCCACTAAACGGAATGGTTTTTTGTATAGAAAAATATTTGTTTAGTGACTCCGTGTTTTAAAAATGGCATGGCACCATAGCAAACTTCTTTTTTTGTTCTCTGCTGGTGCGCTTCCCACTAACATCACAGAATTAATATATGTATTACGTGTATACAGAACGGAATCTACTAAGGTCCCGCGCAATATGCGTCCCCGTTTTCTCATCCGTGAGCGGGCTGCAAGCGCCTCGACAAGGCGTGAAAGGGGAAGCGAACGGGAAACGACGCATATTGAGCGGGATCTTAGGAGATTTCGTTCTGTATGTAAATCTTATATTAATTCTCAATCAATTTGCTGGGACACGCCCACAACACGTCTACAAACATCACAGTCTGCAGCACAGCACCAGATTGTTACTCCAGATTGTATTCAAAATTGTGTCGTGTGTAAGGTGCATTAAGCTTAAGCCTCGTGCATGGTACATGGACCCCGGCGTTGGAAACTAGATCCCCTGGTAGGCCATTTTTTGTCACACACAGTTTCACAAACAAAACCTTTTGTATAATGACACGGACTCCACGTCTCAAAAATGAGTCCAACTAAAGTGATTGCCTTAAGTCAATGTGTTTGCCTTTGCCTGATAAAAAATTAAATCTACAGTGACACTGTCAACTGTCAATATGCTCTTTGCGTCAATGTCCGTTAAGTTGATAAAAAAATCAACAGCTGATACTAATTTGTGAACTGATCAGTGTTGCCAATTTAGCTCTTTTAAAGCTAAATTTAGCTCTAGATTCAATAAGTCAGCTCCAAAAAAACGATTTTAGCTCTTTAGCTTTTTTTTTTAAATTTAGCTCCTTCCCATTACATGACAAAAACCTGTATTTTTTATATGTTTTCTTATTCTTTCCAAGAACTTTGTTCTTTTGCTCTTGCAAAATTTTTATTTGCCATGGACCCATTGTCAAATGGAGAAGAGTATTTAGCCAGCTAAATATCGTCAAAAACAAATCTAGAAATCGACTTAATAAGGACACCACCAATGCAATTTTAACTGTCAGTTCCGGACACAGACTACTCAATCCGGATTACGAAAGTTATTAAATATTGTGATTTTATAGTTTAGGTATCGGTACTTCTTGGTTTAGGTAGATAAACCTATAGATGAATATTTTTAAAAAGAAGTTGCTCTTGCATAACACTTTCGCATTACTTTTATCTGTCTTGTAGTTCTAATCCGTTCTAATAAATAATTATAATTCGAGTATGTGAGAATTTTATTTCAGTATTTTTAACATGGTAGCAGAGCGTGAAGAGCGGAAGAGCTGCCGAGACAATTGATAGGATTGATTTAAAGAAATGATCTGAAAATTTTCCTTTCGAGAAGAAAACAATTGACAACATATCAGGAACCGGAACCTTTAGGTCGGAAAAATGGAAGGTAAGGATGATTTTAAGATACCAATTTTTGAAGGCACTGATTATGAGAATTGGAAGTTCCGTTTGACACTATTACTAGAATTGAAAAACTGTAAAAAAGTTATAGAACAGGAGGAGAAAGATAAAGAAATAGATGAAAAAGATTGGAGAAAAATGAATTTAAAAGCTCAGAACTACATAGTTAATAGCATTGGAAACTCGCAGATCGATATCGTAATATCTGAGGATAGTGCTTATAAGATGATTAAGAAACTTGATGATTTATATATTGTAAAAGGATGTGCGAACAAGTTATTATTAAAAAGGAAGATACTCGAATTTAAATTTGATGAAAGAGTCTCCCCATTAGATTTTTTCCAAAATTTTGAGAAACAAATAAATGATTTAAAGGGAGCTGGAGAAATAGTTAGTGAAGAGGATAGATTGAATTACTTATTATTAACATTACCATCCAAATTTGAATATCTTATTAATATTGTTGATGCAATGCCGAAAGAGAAACAAACAGTTGAATATGTAAAGTCAAAAATAATTTTAGATTTTAAGAAAAATGAATCCAGAAATAGTGTAGAGACAGAACACAGTTTTGCTAGTACCAGTGGTAATAACAGTCGTAATGACAACTGCTATGTTTGTAACCAAAAAGGTCATTTTAAGAAGGATTGTCCAAAATTTAGAAATAGAGGTGGATATAACAGGTATCACCGTGGTAACCGACAAAGAGGACGAAACTACAGAAGAAATTATAGCAATGCATTTAATGTTGAGGTAATGACAGTTGGGACAGAACAGTCAAATGAAGCAGGAACCATAGATTGGCTGTTAGACAGTGGGTGCAGCGATCACATTGTCAACGATGTTAAATATTTTTCTGAATATGAAACGCTCAAGAATCCAATAAATATAAAGGTTGGAGATGGTTTTTGTCTTAAAGCTGACAAGATTGGTAAAGTAAGCATGTTTTGTAACCTAGGATTTAAATCTACAAAAATTGATATAGATAACGTTTACCTTGTTACAAATATGAAAAAGAATTTACTCAGCGTTTCTAGTATTGTCAACAAAGGAAACATGGTAAGGTTTGATCGTAATAATGCTAAAATTTACAATGTTCAAGGAAGATTAATAGCTATAGCCAAAACGGATAACAAATTGTTTGAAATATCAGGTAAGATCTTTTATAATAGAAAAAGTGTTGCATATCAAAGTGATAAAGTAATGCCAATTAAAGAAAAATGGCACCGTATTCTAGGACATCCTAATTTATATAAACTTAAAGAGATGTGTCGTAATAAAGTTTTAGATGGTTTACCTGACACTTTAGAAGGGTATATGCATTGTGAAATTTGTTTAAAAAATAAGATGAGTAATTTACCGTTCCTAAATAACAGACGACGCGCCACACAACCATGTGAAATAATTCATACGGATGTTAATGGACCCATGCAAACAATAGGATACAAGGGTCAAAGATATTTTGTTTGATTTATTGATGATTTTAGTCGACATGCATATGTTTGTGTTATTAGAAATAAAAGTGATGTGTTTGAATGCTTTAGGACATATGTTGATTTAGTGCAAACACAGACTGGTAAGAAAGTAAAGGAAGTAAGGTGTGACAACGGTCGTGAGTACATAAATAGAAATTTCTATGAATTTGCAAAGCAGAAAGGATTTTTTATTAAACCTGAACCAGCGTACACACATGAATTAAACGGAGTAGCGGAACGTTATAATAGGTCAATTATGGACAGAGCTAGATGTTTGATGACAGCAGCAAAGCTAGAGAAAAAGTACTGGCCTGAATTTGTGATGACAGCAGCATATTTAGGTAATAAATTGCTTACGAAGACAGTAGAAAAGAAGACGCCATATGAATAGTTTACTGGTAGAAAACCAAATGTCAAAAATTTGAAATTGTATGGCAGTAAATGTTTTGTACGTATTCCAGAGGAAGTCAGGACATCAAAACTAAATCCAAAAAGTCAGCAAGGAATATTGGTAGGATATACTGACATGGGATATAAAATTTTAATTGACGGCAAGGTTATAGTTTCTAGATATGTAAGATTTATAGAAAATGATGTAGCAGAAGAAAATATAATTAGATTTGAAGCTTGTGATGAAGAGAAAGAAAATGACGATAACGAAGAGTTCTTTGACATCATAAACAATTATGAAGATGAAACTATAGATAAATCAGAGGACAAAAATGAAGAACCTTGTGAAGAAAGCCGTGCTGAAAGTCGTCCTAAAAGAATAGTGAAATTACCAGAAAGTTTAAAAGATCACGTAGTATACGTAAATATGTCAAATGCGCTAGTACCAACTACATATGATGAAGCAGTAAATTGTCCTGAAGTAAGAAAGTGGATAAGTGCTATGGAGGATGAAATTAATAGTTTAGAAAAGAATGAAACTTGGGAAGCAGTAAATGAACCTAAAGATAAACAAATTATAGATGTGAAATGGATTTACAGAATTAAATCAAATGGAAAATATAAAGCCAGAGTTGTTGCTAGAGGATTTCAACAGTGGTATGATGGACGTAGAAACATCTTTTTTTGAATGGAGACATCAAATCGGAGGTACATAGGGCGCACTATAAGTTTCCGGAACTGGCCACTTACATAAACAATATTTAAAAATTTATTGCAACATTTGAAAATAGAACTCTTTGGCTGTAGAATGCAGTTTGTTTCATCTGACTGTCTTTTGTTTTTACCTTGTGGCGCCATTCAAAAAATTGTGTGTCTGCATCAACATGGATTTAACTCGGGAAAATTTTCGTAGTATGATTTTCTACGATTTTAAGTGTAATTTGACAGCTCAACAGAGCATCGCTCGGCTTGAAACAGCTTTTGGCAATGAAGCACCATGCAAGACAACTGTTTATAGCTGGTTTGCAGAATTCAAGCGTGGTCGTATCAATCTCAGTGACGAATCTCGCGATGGTCGGCCGTCCACCGCTGTGACCAACAAAAACATCGATGCTGTGCGCCGTATGATTGAAACAGACAGGCATGTGACCTACCATGAAATTCGCGCATCCTTAGAAATAGGCATGAGTCAAATACAATTAATCCTACACAAACATTTGGGTGTGAGAAAGCTGTGCTCGCGGTGGATCCCACACAACTTGACCGAGGCTCAAAAAATGGACCGCGTCACTTGGTGCAGTGCCATGCTTACCAGATTCAACGAAGGTGCGTCAAATTTGGTGTGGGACATAGTAACAGGTGACGAAACATGGATTTATTGCTACGATCCCAAAACAAAGCAGCAATCGAGCGTATGGGTCTTTCAAGATGAGCCGAAACCAACCAAAGTGGCGCGCGGGAAAAGTGCATCTAAGCGGATGATTGCTTCTTTTTTTAATAAAACTGGACACGTGGCTACTGTTGCTTTAGAGAATCGTCGTACAGTGAATAGTGACTAGTACACGACCATTTGTTTGCCGGAAGTTATTGACGAACTCCGTAAAAATAACCGTAAACGCCATATCATCCTGCACCACGACAATGCTAGTTCTCACACGGCCAGACAGACAAACGACTTTTTGAAGGCGAAAAATGTAGAACTCATGAGTCATCCTGCATACAGTCCCGACCTGGCACCTTGTGACTTTTTTCTGTTCCCAAATATTAAGAACCAATTACGCGGTCAACGATTTTCATCACCAGAAGAGGCTATCGAGGAGTATGAAAAACACGTTTCAGAGGTCACCACAGAGGAGTGGCACAAAAGTTTTCAAAACTGGTTTCATCGAATGAAAAAGTGCATAGACGCCAAGGGAGATTATTTTGAAAAACAATAAATTAATTTTGTACCTTTAATAGTATTTTTTCATATTCATTCCGGAAACTTATAGTGCGCCCCACGTATACATCTATCCGCCTGATGGATATAAAATTGGAAGGAACAAAATTGTAAACTTCGAAAAGCTTTATATGGGTTAAGAGAAAGCCCTAGAGATTGGTACGATTGTTTTAATGAATATTTGTTGAGTATTAATTTTAAAAGGTCAGAATATGATTATTGCTTATACACAGGAAGTGTAAAAGATGCTGTAATTTATTTATGTTTGTACGTTGATGATATTTTAATATGTTCAGAGAATTTTAATTCTATAAATGAAGTAAAAAGGCTGTTAAATATTCGTTTCATAATGAAAGATTTAGGAAGTGTTAAGGAATACTTGGGAATTGATACAGAATATAACCCGTCGAAGAAAAAGATGTCACTAAGTCAAAAGAAGTTCACTGAACAGTTGGTAGAAAAGTATAATATAAAAGATTATAAGTACAAAACACCTATGGAACAAAATTTGAAATTGGAGCCCAGCAAGAATCAAAGTTCTGATATCAAGTATAGAAATATAATTGGAGCACTACAGTATGTCGCTGGTGGAACGCGACCTGATATAGCATATAGTGTTAACTATTTAAGTCGTTTTCAAAATAGTTATAGTGCTACTCATTATAAATATGCATTAAGGGTGCTAAAATATTTGTATAAAACAAAAGAGATGAAGTTAAAATATGATGAACTTTTTGATAAATTTATTGATGCATACGTTGATGCTGATTTTGCTGCAGATGTCACAGATAGGAAAAGTACAACGGGTATAATTATTAGATTATTTAATAATCCCATATATTGGAAATCTCAAAAACAAAAGATTGTATCGAGAGCATCTACTCATTCTGAATACTATGCATTAGCAGATTGTATTGAGAAGTTGTTACCAATTAGAGGATTTAGGAATTAAAGTTGATAAACCTATTAAAATCTATGAAGATAATACGGGAGCTATTGCTTTGTCTAAAAATGGAAAGTTTTCTAAAAATTCAAAGCACATTGATGTTAGTTATCATTTTGTGTATGACTATGAAAAGCAAGGAGTTATAAATGTTTCAAAAATAAATACTGAAGATCAGTTAGCTGACATTTTTACAAAGTCTTTCTTTCTTTCTTTCTTTCTTTAAGTTTATGGCTCCATCGTTTAGCCAAAACGATGATTTTGCCAATGTCAAGGTTGGGGATGACACGTTTATATGGAAAGGAGTAAATTTAATTGCGTTTGACCGGTTGAAAAAGTCCAATGTGTAACCTAGAACAACACAAATAACACATAGGATTAGTAGATATTGGTGTTAGTAGACTATTAATATGATTACATATATATATTTCTACTATTGGGGAGTAGGAAAAGAATGGAGTAAACAAATTTATTAGTGGATAAGTATGATAAATAGATAGAATATATCAAAGGTATATATTGTTGTTTCTAATTTTGGCGAGTACTGATACGAATGGGGTAAAAACTAGGGTGAGTAAGAAAGGAATGTTAACGGGTCGTGGGACATTCTTGGGTAGCAAGTCGTACAGAGATGGCGACCTAGGGCAATTGAAAAATATGTGCTCCAGAGTACCTTCGTCCAGGCCGCATTCGCACAAAGAGCTGTCTTTGACTCTGATTTTAGCTAGGAAAACTGGAGAGCATACGTGACCTAAGCGAAGTCTTATTATGGTTGATGTAGGATGTTTATCAAATTTTCGGTACTTAGAGAACCACGGTTTGGTTGGGATATCAGTTTGGACTCTAGAGTACATTTTCGCACCTGAGCTACCAACAGAATTCCATAACTTAATCCATTTATCATGCAAGTGGGAACGAGCTGACAGTCTTAGGTCACGGGGGAAGCAGCAATAATGTTTTTCATAACCTGTGTAGATAGCATCCTTCGCAAATAAATCTGCTGTTTCGTTACCATTGATACCTGAGTGTCCTGGTATCCAAGCTAAGGTCACCTCCTGGTTATTTCGGTAACATTGGAAAAGGATTTGTCTTATTTTCAGTGAAATGTGGAAGTTATCCTTGGCGTGGAATGGGAGTTTTATAAGATCCTGCAAACAGCTCTTAGAGTCAGAGAGAACAAGGGCTTTTTTAATTTGATGGGCCTCTACGTAAGAGACCGCTTCCAGTAGGGCGATGGCTTCCCCGGTGAATACAGATGACTGGGGCGGGCATTTATAGCTTAACAAAATCTTATACTTTGGAATCCAGACCGCCGCACCGACATTACTATTTTCAGATAGTTTAGAAGCATCTGTAAATAGAAGAAGCCAATCCTGCCAATGTTCATTTACAAGAATGTTAAATTGTTGGTTCGCGTGGGAAGACTGTTTGTTGAGACCAAAGTCTAGTATCACATGTGGTTGGAAAATCAGCGCATCAAAGTCTGTAGAGAACAGAGGATTTTGGTCAAATTGTTGAATTGGGCTTCTTATGCTTTTTAATTCGTGGTAACTCTTAAGAAGAGGGGGGAGGTCCTTATGTGTCCAATAATGGGAATTAGCGGCGGATTGGGACAGTGATTCTAGGATTTCAGGAAGGGGGTGGAAGGCATTTTGACAAACTTTGAAGAAAAATCGATCGGCTAAATATTGTCTGCGAAGTTGGAGAGGAGGTTCCAAACATTCTATTTGAAGAGCCAAAGTGGGGGATGATTTCATGGCGCCAGTGACCAAACGTAAAGATTTGGCTTGGATTTTGTCGAGCTTGCCGAGAGCCATTTTGCTACATGGTTCAAGAACAAAACAGCCATAGTCAAAGTGGCTACGTACGATCGCCTTGTATAAAAGCAGTTGGCTATACGGGTGCGCACCCCAACTAACACCAGCAACTGCACGTAAAACGTTTATACCTTTCTCTGCTTTTCGACAGATATGATTCAGATGTCGGACGCCAGTCATTTTCCAATCAAGGATAACGCCGAGAAACTTAATCTCGTTGCAGATAGAAATAGGGCAAGAGTTGATTTGAATAGTTATGGGGGGGATAGATCTTTTCCTTGTAAATACGACTGCACTGCATTTATCAATTGAAAGTGATAATCCATGTCGTTCCAGCCAATCGCTGAGGTAGTACAAGGCAGAGTTAAGACGAGCAGCAGCATCTGGAATGCTATTCGATCTAGCATATATTGCAATATCGTCAGCGTATTGTAAAATTTCACAGAAGCTGGTCACTGTCCGGTCTAGATCATAAGTGTAAATATTAAATAACAGAGGGCTAAGGACTGAACCTTGGGGTAAGCCTTTCCAAACTTGTCGAGGTGGAAGAAGAGATCCATTGACACGGACGCGTATAAACCGGGACATAAGGATATTGCATATGACGTTAACAAGTCTCTCTGGGATGCTCAGCTGTAGTATTTTCTGCCTGAGCAAAGGAAGCTGTACATTGTCATAAGCAGAGGATATGTCTAGGAAAGCACCGACAATACTTTCATTATTTGAAAATGCCAAGCGAATAGAAGAGGTGAGGATACTTAGACTGTCTACTGTACCCTTAGATCGACGGAAGCCATATTGGTTTTTAGATAGTAAATTTCTGTTTTCAACGATCCATTCAAGGCGGTTTTTCACCAGGTGTTCTAATATTTTTAGAAGAACTGAACTAAGAGCTATAGGTCTAAAAGAAGAGGAATTGGAAGGGTTCTTACCTGGTTTCAAAATGGGGATAATAATTTGGGTTTTCCAGGAATCGGGGATTTCGCCAGAAGTAAATATTTGATTAATAATGTTAAGAAGGAAAAGTTTAGCAGAATAAGAAGATTTACAGATGAATGAATATGGAATTCCATCAATCCCAGGGGCCGAATCTTTAAGATGATCAAGAGCGCAACAGAGTTCTGCAAAGGAAAATTCTTCATTCATTTTATCTGAAGAGGGAGTAGGAACTTGAAAAGAAGGCAGACAGTCAGAACCTGGAACGAAAGGGGGGGCAATCTGTCAATGAATTCCTCTAACCATGGAGAGTTATCATTAGTGGGGGAGTTGTTCTGTAATTGACTTCTACGGAATGCTTTGATTTTTTTCCATACAACAGAAGGAGACGTTCTAGGTGACAGTGATTCACAGAAATTTTTCCATCCGGCTTTCTTTTTTTTAGCTAAAAATCTCTTTGATCGAGCAAAAACCTTTTGATAGTTAAGGTAACTGGACATGTTTAGCTCAATCCGATATTGTTCCTCGGCTTCTTTGCGCTCATCTATACAGGACGTACATTCCGCATCCCACCATGGAGGAGATGGAATTTTTTTGGATGGGTTCTTTAATGGCATCGAATCACTTGCAGCCTTCTCGATACAAGAAATAAATTGGTCATATAGAGTAGATGGGTCTGAGTTATGGCAATTTGGAAGAGAATTTATTTCAGTGTCCAGGGTTTTCGCATATTTTTCCCAATTGGCATTTTGAGTGCGATATTGTAAAAGAGGTTGTATAGGAGGGGAAGGTTTAAAGGAAGAACCTAGGGAGGTGATGATGGGCATGTGATCACTACCATATGTGCTCGGTAGTACATACCATGACAACAGAGGAGCTAAGTCCGGGGAAGCAAGAGTTAAGTCTACAGCACTTTTGTTCTGGGACGGTGATGTTAGGCGAGTAGGAGAACCATCATTCAAAACACACAGATTTTGTAAGTCAAGAAGATCAAGAAAAAGCCATGAAATAGGTTCATCATTGGGAGACCCCCATAAAGTATTTTTAATATTAAAGTCTCCAAGAACGATCATAGGTCTGGGTATGTTAGAGAGAAGAGAAAAGAATTTAACTCAGAGATGAGTTGGGAGTTTGGATAGGGGATATAAACTGATACAAAAGAAACATCTATACAGGTAGCAGCTACCAAGTGTAGTTCATTGCTATGAGGCGGGACAGGGATTTGGGAGAATGTGTGAGAATTAGATATAAACAGGGCACAGCCTGCGTATCCGTCATCCCTGTCGTCCCGAAGACAGGAATACCTAGGGATCTGAAAACGAGATCCCGGGGTCAACCATGTCTCCGAGACAGCAGCGACAACGGGATGGAACTGGTTGAATAGAGAAATGAGTTCATGTTTTTTGCTTTGGACACTCTTACAATTCCATTGTAGGAGGTCCTTTGGGCTTTGATCCATCCTGGGATGTTAGAGAATATAGCAGTTGCTGAAGCAGGAAACTGACATTGGACGGTAGGGAGTCGGAAAATTTGGAAACAATATTGATAAGGGAGCAAATCAGGAGTTCAATTAAATTATCGTTAGGTGTCAATTTTGGAGTAGGAGTGGTTGGTGGGCTATTTAGTAAGCCACAGCCATTAGGTTGAGAAGATTTGGGACTGCTTGTAATAAGGTTATGAGCCTCGTGGTCATAAGTTTTACCAGGACTTGGGGTAGGGCGGGGAGATTTGACAATAGTTTTTTTATAAGAAGTTGATGTTGATTTTTCCGGTGAGTAGAGGTATACATAATTTGGAATTTGGTAATGTGAAGGGGTCTTTCGGGATTGGGTAAGATTGCTGGTAGAAGCTACATCAGCATAGGATGTTTTGACAGTCGGAAACCTACGGGCAGCTTCAGTATAGCTGAGGTTTTCCTCAGTCATGACAGTTTTAATTGAATGTTGTCTTATATGTTCAGGGCATCTACTGTCTGTAGCAAGATGGTTACCACCACAGAGGAAACAAGTTGACTTTTCTTGGTCACATTCGTCACCTGTATGACCTTGCCCACATTTATAGCAACGGGGCTTTGACCTGCATTACGTTTTTATATGGCCAAATCTACAGCAGTTGCGGCATTGGATAGTAGGCAGTTGGTAGGTATCAACATCTAAAGATGAATGGTAACAAAACACCTTATCTGGGAGGGATTGTCCCAAAAAAGTTAAGACTACTGTTGTTGATGGGGTCCAAGTTATACCTGAGTCTGTCATTTTTTTTAAGTTAAACCTTCTGGCTTTAACTACAAGTCCACAAGCTGGGGGAGTTCTAATATCGTTAACAAGGTCCTCTAGAGTCCATTCTGTCGGGATGCCGCGAACGACTCCCATGCGAGAAACTAAAAATCTTGGGATGATTGCATTAAACTTATTTTCAGAGAGAATTGGATTTTTAATGAAATCGTTTGCCTCCGAGGCAGACATGAACGATACGGAGATTTTGCTACGGCTCACGGCTTGAATGCCGCCATCCATAATTCCACCAATTCGTTTTTTATGCAAAAGCTGGGCGAATTTCAGCACACGGATTGATAAGCCGGCAGAATAGTCAGGCTCTGTACGACTCACGTGGACCACAAATGGACCAGGGTCCGACTGATTATACTCAAAGTCTGAATCTTCTTCGTAGCCCGGTCTAGTATACACGGATTGAATTGATTCCGATGCAGGTGAATTCTTTTTTTTACTTTCCACTGGAATATCTGAATCAGCTTGCCGCTTCGTTGGACGAAGATGACACATGATATAGGCTTTGGTACGACTGAGTCAGGGTTCTGGTCCATAGGGATATCTGGAGGAGGATTTCCTCCCCCATCAGGGGGGTCCTCGCCCATTGTTAAATGGGCAAGGGAAACTTAGAAATAAATTGATTACTACCTTAATAAACCACCACCGCGACAAAACAAACACAAAATTTACGAAACACACTGAAATTCAGAAAGAAATTAACGATTTTACGGAAAACACGTGCGATAAACAACACAGTGACGGGCAAAATCCTACAAAGTCTTTAGGAAGAGTTCGTTTTCAAAAATTAAGACACTTGATTTGTGTCAAATAGAGTAATTTGATAGGAATTTTTTTATAAGGTTGTTGTTGTTGTTAACTTTTGTTTGAGCTTTATGTTTCTGTTTAATAAGTGTGTATAACTATAAAATCAAGGAAGTGTATTAAATATTGTGATTTTATAGTTTAGGTATCGGTACTTCTTGGTTTAGGTAGATAAACCTATAGATGAATATTTTTAAAAAGAAGTTGCTCTTGCTTGACACTTTCGCATTACTTTTATCTGTCTTGTAGTTCTAATCCGTTCTAATAAATAATTATAATTCGAGTATGTAAGGATTTTATTTCAGTATTTTTAACAAAAGTGCCAAAAGAAGTCCTGAAAAAAATTTTACTATGGCAATTTATGATGAGGAAAACTCGGGACCAAATACAATTAGTGTACTAGCAGTAGTTAATTTGACACACAGCCTAGTATTTATTCTGTGACACAGCGTCGATAGGTCTGACGACGAATAATAATATTTTTGAATATATCTTAAATTAATGTAAGAAGATAGTTACCATATTACGCTTTTCTGTATCAATAAAAAATTTTGATTTCTTAAACTTTGTTTTATATTAGCTCTTTTTTTTCCAAAAGTTTATCTCTATTTTAGCTCTTTTTCAAAGGTGATCTAGCTCTTTTTAAAAACTTGAGTTGGCAACACTGGAACTGATATTGTTGTCTGCTAACAGTAGGGCTAAAAAATATGTATGTACTATGTACATGATTTTGAGCTATTTATATGGTTTTATTTACTTTAGATTTATTTAAATTGTACTCCTAATGACTATCATGTTCTTATGTAACAATCTGACTATTTCCTCTATTTAAAATTATATCATATTTATTCTATAAATTACGCTTACAAAAATAACAATAATATTAGAATGGCTTCAAAAGGGGCTGCTGTAGCAGATCTATTTAGAAAAGCGGTTGCTACAACGAAATGCTTTGATCAGAATCTACGGAAGGTAAATGCTACAAATAATAACTACCTATTATCTTCAGATTCTACTTACACACCACCATGCACTTCCCGCCACTTATATAACTAGGTACTACATATGATATTTTTTTATTTATTTATTTATCTTTATTACAAAAATTGTAACAGGCGGACTTAAGGCCCAGGGCCTTTTCTACCAGTCAACCTACAGGTGATGCGGATAAAAGCTAATTATGGAGGAAATTTTAATTTAACTATAATTTAATTACTATCTTCAAGTTGTTTCAAAAATACATTTGATGATAATTTTATTTATTTATATACCTATCTATATATTCATAAACATACAAGTAAAAATACACGAATACATTTTATCACATATAAATAATAATATACAATTTAAAAATTGCAGTTCGTTTAAATTAGGGACCTTTAAAAATAAATTAAGCCTTTTATTGCTGTACATACAATACAAGTTTGTCAATTAGATATAATTATAATGCAGTTGAGTAAACAAAGTTTTTCTGACTCTACTAATCACTTCCATGCCCCTTGATCCTTTGCTATTCTAATCAGCTTGTCCTTCGACAAAGGCCTCATCCAATGACTTCCACCCCCCCCCCCCCCCCTCAATCCTTCGCTATCCTAATCAGTTTGTCCATCAACAAAGGCTTCTTCAAAAAACTTTCACGCGCCTCCATCCTTCACTATCCTAATCCATGTTGGCTCCGCAGTTTCCTTAACTTTTCTTAATGTTGTCTGTTTGTTGTTTGCTGCCCTTTCCTTAGATACCATTTTGTTATTATTTTAGTCTATTTTTTTCTTTATTCTCTTAAGATGTCTAGCTCATCTCCATTTTGTTCTAAACATTTTTTTTGCATCTTTAAGTTTAGTAATGCCCTTTATTTCTTTTTACTTTAACTATATACAGTCTTATCTATATAATTTTGGTAGACATGGATTCTATTTGTTACTTTTTCAGTTAGTTTGATATATGTTTGCCAAGCATGGTAGGATATAGGTATTCTTTTTTAACCACTGACAATAAAGAATGGTGTTATAAGTTTAACACCAATGTCTATTTGTCTGTGCCGTCGTGGCTCCTGAACCGATTTTGATGTGGTTCTTAGCTATATTTGATGAAAATTTGTTTAGCTGTTTGGGGGTGAACACTTGAAAAATTGAGGTTTCTAATTTGCCTGGCAAAAGAACTTGTCTTTTATTTAAATATCTTTGTATTTCATTCATTACTTAACTGAAGGACCAGAGTCTACTTCAAATGTAAGCTGTCTGGCTATCAATGGTATTTCCATTGTGTCAGATGTGAATATTAGTGGTCATACATACTATTTTACTTTATGTAGGTGGTTCTACTTTTGTCGCCCGTCAACATTTCAGTCAGTTTTCAGCAGTTCTGAGATGATAATCCGACATCTCTACTATTTTAATTATTTAATTATTCCAAATAGTGTACATAAATAACATCAAGTCAAAATAAGTTATCTATAAAATTGAGATAATTGACTGTTTTTAATATTTTAGCACTTAAGTTATTCTTAACTTATTATTTTCAGGTTAAAGTAATGGCTTGTGGAGAGGGGCGCATGGTAACTGAGTTCCAAGTTGGGCCAGAACATCTCAATCAGAGGGGCACACTCCATGGAGGTTTTATTGCACACCTAGTTGATGCTATTTCCACATATGCCCTAACAACAAATGAAAAAGTTGATACTAGAGGTGTATCCATTGACCTCAGTGTAAGGTAAATATTTTTGTTTTTCTGTAACCAGGAAAATTTATAAATGTTGTATATATGAGTATATACACATAATAACCAGCCAAGTGCGAGTGGGGCTTGCGCACAAAGGATTCAGTACTAATATCTATAAAAAATCACATTTGTTGTATGGGAGCCCCACTTAAATATTTATTTTATTCTGTTTTTAGTGTTTGTTGTTAAAGCAGCAACAGAAATACATCATTTGTGAAAATTTCAACTGTCTAGTTATCACGGTTCATGAGATATATCCTGGTGACCGTGGTGACAGACAGACGGATGGACAGCGGAGTCTTAGTTATAGGGTCTCGTTTTTTACCCTTTGGGTACGGAACCCTAAAGATCTACCTAATACTTACCTTGACTTACCTGAGACAAAAGAATATGTACTTTGAGATAAGTGGTTAGTAAAGCCCAGACTCTGAAACAGCCCAGCTTATGATGCATCCGGGAAAGGACTATGACAGAGAGAGGGAGAGTAGGATGATAAGATAATATTTACAAACACACAAGTATCACATAGACTTGAACTATGTTGAGATAAAAATAACCGGCCAAGTGTATGTCGGGCCTCGCGCAGTGTAGGGTTCCGTCCTACACTCAAAATGTCTAAAAACTAATTTTCTATTAAATTTGTATCAGCTTTTCCTTTTCCGAGTAGATTTTATAAGTTGGTAGCCTATATCTTTTTAATCTGGAAACCCTAATTAGCTCTGATAGTTTTCCTTCAACTTCGTTATATATGTATACTACTACTGTGAATTTTTTCACGTGTTCTTATGTAACCGTTTAATAGATAGAGGTGGGGCGGGGGGGGATATTTGACTCCAAGAAAAATTTGCAAACCAAAAAATGGTGTTCAAAAGCTCACAATATTTTTGAAAGACCTATTCAAAGATACCCCACAATATCTTTTAAGGAGTTTTTAGGGAGTCAATATTTTTCTCACGATGGATCAATCGAGAAAAAAATATTGACTCCCACTTTACTTGTTTTTATTTCACCACTTTTGGCATAATTAATATACATACCCATACCAAATTATAGCTTTCTAATACTTGAAGTCTCTGAATAAAATCGCGGACGGACAGACAGACAACCAGACTGACATGGCGAAACTATAAGGGTTCCTTGTTTACTGCGGAACCCTAAAAGGTTGCTATACATAAATCTGTGGATACTAGTAGGAAGTACCTAACTTTGTAGCATTGTACAATTGATCCAAAAATGCAGATTATTTAAATATATCTGTTAATGAAGTATACATAAAATAAAAAGAAACACTATATAAGTTAACATTCTGGAGTTGTTAAATATTATAGTTCCTGTAAACTTTAAATAGCAACTCAGACAGAACACAATATTTGCTTCTGAAATAGAAATATCTAAAAATTGCAATGAATTATTTCACAAAGCAAACATTTCATACACCTACCTACATATTTTTATATAAAAAATACCGAGTATATTTTTGTCATAATTTTCTCCAAATAACATTTCAATGTCGCAGTTATCTTATTTGTCGAAAGATATTATACATATTTGATATTAGGTAGATACATGTGCTTGACACATGCAAATATCTAAATATTAGTTGTAATGTAACTACTAACCAGGAACTAGTTTTTATCCTTATTTTCATAAACCAGCTGTAGGTAAATATAGTGCGCCACCTGCAGTCCTGCAGGTGATACAATAAACTTCTCAATTACTTACCTTTCTTTAACCACTTGTAATTTCAAAGGCTCGGCCTAACTTATTTATTACATTAGTTGTTAATGTTAGGGTTGTTGTACAGTGTACTGCATCTGGCAGCACGGAACGAAGCGACGACGGAATGCTTCGCATGGCTGGTGCTAAAGCGTACCGTCGCTCTCTCTCGCTCCAGCTAATAACGGTTCTGAGCGACAAGTATAGCAGCATGGAAAAGTGCTGTTTCGTGCTGAGAGATGTAGCCCAACCCATAATTTCAACGTTCATATCACGCTATGACCATGAAATAAGATGTCAATAGATGGGAGATAATTTTAAAAGCCATATATTATCTTGGATGCCAACTATATAATAGGTGCTATAAGTACTTTGATAAAAAATTAATTAATTTCTTATTTTTCGCTTTTTTCAGTTATCTTTCTGCTGCTAGAGAGGGTGATAACATTGAAGTTGAGGCAGTAACCAAGAAAACTGGCAAGAAGATAGCTTTTCTTGAAGTGCAAGTGAGAAACAAAGATCAAAATAAAGTTTTAGCTATAGGTAGACATACCAAATATATAGGAATATAGATGGATCGTTCATTATAATAGATGAAATATTCCACCACGAAGTTTAAACTATCTTTAAGTTAGATTCCAAAAAATATATTATTATGAGCAATGCCATAGGTAGTATGTAAGCAATTTAATTTATTTGCATTAAATTGCTAAATGTATTTATTGTCAATTTGAAACCAAATTTATCCTGAAATAAACGGCGCGTTTTTAAAACTTCGTGGTTGTATTTTTCATCTTTTGTTGTAAGTACATAGCTTTTCACCTTATAATCACTTACCATAGTTTCAAGCAAATTTAGTATACATATAAATGTGTTGTCTGTAATAAAACTAACTAAAACATACCATAGAAGCATTAGCGAAATACGAAATATAAATTTATGTAAACATCTTTGCCGATCAGATTACCTACTTATTTTCATCATAATACTTGTAGCAAAATAGAATTTCATCTTCTATTTTGCTATAAGTATCTTATATAGGTATACTTTACCTAAAGAAATTTGTTCAGTATCCAGAACAACTTGCTGTAAAACTTGGTTCGTGTTGTGGTGATGTGTCATATATTTATTTATTAGTTATTTTTTAGGAAAAAATACAAATAAAAAAACTATCCTTATATTTTTCTTTATAATTAACACCAAGAAGTCAAATACACAGAGAATTGCTTAAAATGTAGTAGTAGTTCCTTAAACTTAGGTGTACGATAAAAGCAGCAGAATCAAATTAAGTACAAATAATAATTGATCGGACAATTCATTATATACAACTTGAAAATAAATATTGAAAATATGAGCCTAGTCTCTACGATTTCTTCGTCACAATGTAATTTCTAGCGCTTGCGTTCCATATAAAAGTCAATTCTTCGCTATTCTTCACTCACTTAAAATAGATATTTGCACTAAATTAAATATGGAATTAAATGCCAACATATATTATTCATACACTTATCAAACCAAATGTTTTAAGTAACTGGGGTCAGATTAAATTATGTGTCATAATGATAGAGATCTATTTCTGAACACCATTACAATTTATAATTTGGGACTCTATATTAAACTAAATATACTAGGTACACTCGACGTCAAGGTTAACTTCGATGTTGAGTGTACGACGTTGATTTACATTGGATTGCATTTTTTAAATGTAAGTAAGGATATGAAGTATTTATTCAATGGAAAACTTGCGTCAAAATTAATAACACGAAAAATTATGTTAATACCTAGTATATAGTACTCTGTGTTAATACGTATAATAAGTAATTATCAGAGGTGGATTACTGAAATACTTAGCTTAAATTACTAACGTATGTAAGGTGTTTCATTTATGAATTATTTATGAACACATTTTGATACTTTTGTTTTCTATATTTTTAAGTTAGCCTGAACTCTAAGATATACTTAAATATAAATTCATGCAAGTGCCCCATTACAATAACTTAACAAGGGGCTTATATTTAGTTAAGTATACCTCGTTATAAAAAGCCACCTAATTTCGGTCTGCATTGCAACATTGCATACGCGAGAGGCAAAAGTATCTTTTAAATGACTAACTTAAAGTGATATATCTTTACGTAGTGATGAGGAAAGGAAACTTCACCTTAAATGTAACATAGACTAGATTAGTTTGCATTTCCACCACACATTTGATAAAGAGTTCGTAATTTATAAGTAGTATTGAAGAAGTTGAATTTATTCTCATACATATCTCACATTGCATAATAGTTTAAAACATGAAAGTTTTTTATTTTTCTACTTTTTGGTAAGTATGAGAGATGAGAGGAAGCATTTCGATTCTTATATTGTGTAGGTAAAAAATTATTAAATTGTACATAAAGATGAATATCAATATCGCAACATTAAGTACATAGCTTCAAAAAGACAGTAATGTATAATTCAATAATTGTTATTTTCAATGTGCCATTACCACTATTTAAACGTGCCGACACGTTTTCTCGAGAGACTCGACCCGCTCTTTTAAAAATTGAACTGTTTTCATAATATCTGCTTGGAATTCCTCCATGTGATCCATACGGGTATCTTCATATTGATCGATGATGTCTCTGCGAGCACGACGCGATGTCTGCTCCGAAATGTCATCGCCACAACTCTCGCAGTCTACCCAATAACGAAGATCCATCGATGACAAATCATCGCAAGATATGAGTCCGTCCTGAGCATCGGGTAATATAAAAACATTTTCGCCAATTGTATCTATTTTATCGCCATTGTCACAAAGAATCCGGGCTAGGCTAGTCTGCCTGATCTGCTCTAGTTGCACAGGCTTAAACATGGTCGGATTTTCGTACCAGAATCTGTCCCCATCTCTCAATCGGGTAAACTGCTCGATCAAAATGCATCGGAATAACGGGCCCACTTTGCCTCCTTCTACTTGATCCTCCAGAATGCCGCCGACCCATACATCAATATTATCCACTGATCCGTACAGTTTTTTCAGTTTGTCCCTAACCTCTTTATCCGAAATTTCGTTCTTCAAGTCATCAAAGCTATTCACTTCGGTCATATTACAAAATTCCCTCCATTTAGTGTAAGGTGGAATACCATGATCTCGTCCTCGTTGAATGTTGATAGCCGCTAAATCCAAAGCAACTGCATGGGCGTTGTAGAAAAGCTGTTCAGTTAGCTCAGAGTTCAAGTTTTGTTTGGGGGTCTTTAGTTTAGCAGGTGTTGTAAACATTCCTCTGATTAAAGGGTCAACTCCTCCTTCATCTACGAGTCTCCAAGGAGAAAAGAAAGCATGACGTAAAAGTAAGTGACCTTGTGGAATTGTTTCAAAGTTTTCATCGTAACGATGAAGCAGGGGATTAATAATTGAATGACCAAATCGCAATGCTGCGGTGGCAAATACATTAGAGATAGACGGGTTTACGTTTGAATTATATCCTTTATAATCCCCCATTTGCTTGCGTCCTTCGGAGCCAATAACGAGAGGCAACCAGTCTTCATACGTGATAAGTTGAATTTCAGCACCAACAATCTTCCTTGCTTCTTGGTAGACCTTATCCCCATCCCAAATTGGATTTAAAGCTTTCAAATGAGAGGCAATACGGTTGTGCTCCCTCATGAAGATAGTATGCATCGCGGCCAATCCTATTTGTTCGTTAGCACGGATATCACCAGCAACGAAACAATTGCGAGTGCTTTCTTCTAGGTTTCGCCGACAATCCATTCCATTTAAACCAGTTGTAGGTAAAAGCGGTTTTTTGCCAGGAAATGTAGCACCGACTCTTAATAATCCATTATCAGTGGTTAAATCGCGCAAATCTTCAGCTACCAATTTTTCAAATCCATATACTTGGGACGCATCAATGTAAGAAGTCAGTTGATTTATCTGCTCCCGAGGTTGCAGTCTTCCAAATAAGGCCGAAGTCATACCTGAACCACAAACTGCGCTCGTTCTAATAAAGTCGATGCATCGGCGATTACTGATGCGAGGGTCATCATTAGGAACGTCAATGGGGAAACATGGTGCCGCATACTCACAGGTCTTTTTACAATCGATGCCGTCCCAAGTTTCAGAACTAACTGAAGGTAAAGCATGATCCAAATCGTGATCTAACCACTGACCCCACTGCATAGTCATATGTGTTATTTCAATATCCTCCGAAATTTCAGTGGTAGTTATGATTGTTGTCGATATGAGTCGGGCGCTTGGCAACTCATGTCCATTATATTTGAAGCCCTTGTTCCACCCTATCGGCTGACTGAAGCCGTTCTCGTATATAGGGAACAAGATTCGTCTAAAACCAGTTAGTGATGCTCCCCACATGGGATGTGCAAAATTATTACAGGAACCATCATAGGTGCGATATTTGCTATGATAACACATATCCGAACAATCCTTTACATCCCTGTGTGCCACGCAACCAGATAACCTTGCTATTACTTCTAAGTGTTCATTAGATAATACTGATTCATATTTAAATGGTTCAGCAGACGTGACTGTCATCCCGGTTTGTAAGAAACCTTTAACTTTTTCTAATGTTCGTTCATAAATTTCTGCTGCTCTGGCAATCTCCCTGGCTGGTGCGTTTGGGAAATTACTTACTGCATACAGTTTATGTAAATCGTTACTTACACCAGTTTTATTTGAAAATAATTGTTCGACAGTTCTTGATATAGCTTGATCGACGTCTCTCGTAGCTTGTGTCAAAGCTATATTGACGTATTGGTCTCCAGGTAGAATGTGATCTTTAACTGCTAAAAAAACTGATGCTGTATCTCGACCATATTCATTAACTGCAGAACATTCGTAGCGACCGCTATCTGAGACGGAAACATTGTTGATGATAAGGTTGCCAATAAAACTTATAGCAATTCGGTCGTCCGGTCTGACCCTTGTTCCATCCTTTCTCCATTCTATAGAAGCAGGAGGTTCACTTTCTGCTTCACAAGGCAGCTGAATAGACGTTCCTTTGAAAGCATCAGTATCTTCCGGTTTAATAACAATACGAGGAGGACTTGGTTTTATCTCTGCTACTTTCAGGACAGCTGATATCTCGGTGAACCCTTCGGTATTTTCAGCCCGACAGTGGTACAATCCCTCTTCGTCACGAGTTGCTTCTTGGATTGTCAGGACTTCATTATCGTTACTCAAAATATAGTTTTCGTTTTCAGGTAAAGTCATTGTATTAAAAAACCATGATATCGTAGGTTTTGGTATTCCTCTAGCAGAACATCTAAACACCACTGTATCTCCATTAGACACTGTTTTATCTGTAGGTACTGTTAGGAATGCAGGAGTACCTATAACAAATAAAATATAAATTAAATTATAATAACTGGCCAAGTGGGTATCGGGCCACGCTCAGATTAGAGGACTGAAGTTACACGGTACGTTACAACATGGGCACTTTATTTTCCATAATTTTACATGCTTACTACCCATTTTAAGCAAGTTACAACATCATCTTTAGTAATTGTTTTCTAAGGATTATGTATTTTGTGCGAAATTTTTCATTTAGGTACTAGGTATATTTTAGAAGTTGCCCGGCTGTAACTCTAGAATTTACAAAGCCGCGATAGTTTTCCTCTAAATTTCAATATAATCATAAGCGTACCAAGACAATCATTCGGGAAAGGGGGGACAACTTAAAAAAGAACAAATTAAATTAAAGATATTTTGCTTAGTAGTAGTAAGTAATTAAAGTAAAATAATGATGACGTACGAGTATGATACTTAGTAAATATTCGTAAAATAAAATACTCACTCATGACCTCCAAATCAGCGGTAGCTTGAATTTTTCCATTAATATTTTCTGCCTGACAAGAGTAAGATCCAGCATCGATGACTTGAACGTTCTGAATCACAAGAGAACCGTTTGATCTTATTGAATAACGTTCGTTCAGTAGTATTCTTTCCTCATTGAAAAACCAAGCTATGTGAGGATTCGGAATGCCGTTGGCTACGCAATTAAATAGTATGAACGGTTGATTGATCCGGGCCACTTGTTTTTGAGGAAGAACAGCAAACACAGGAGCACCTAAAAGTGATTTATATATAAGTTATAATAATTCGCACTTTCGATCTGAAATGTTCACTAGACTAACTTTAGATACTATTGATTTCTACAATGCTATATCCATCTTTGGGGCAAAGGTTTCCCTTTTTATAAAATTACACCATTTTATTTATGAAAAAGGAATAATTACTATAAGTATTAGCTGAGTTATCGTGTAAGATCATCCTGGCTGGCCTCGAACGAGTCTCGCCGGCAGCGTTCTTGGCCATGCATTCAAAGTCCCCAAGATCATCCGCATCCGCGCTATGAACCATCAGCGTTCCATTGTCCATGATTTCGTATCGGTTGCCATCAACGGGTAAAGCAGCAGAGTCTCTCAACCATATAATCTCTGGTAAGGGGTCACCAGTGGCAACACATGTAAACATTGCGTCTTCTCCGAAGTTGACTACGATGTCTTCTGGACCTTTTTCTATTTCCGGGTAACCTATAACAAATAAAAATTACCGTTATGAATTAACACAAATAACTTCGCGCATTAATCCAATTTTTAACCGACTACGGCAAAGCTAAACGGAAGGGTAAAGATTTTAGCAGTCTATGTAGGAATGTTTGAAAGTATGTATGTATCAGAGTTTGGGTATCTAATTAACTACTTTTGTAATCAGATTAATAATAGTTATGATTACAGTAATCAGTAATCTAAATTACATGCATATAAATAATTGATTTTTTCAACCGACTTAACAAAAAGAAGGTTCTGTGTTCGAGCTGCATGTATGTTGCATGTCCGCGATTTTCCAAAAAACTGCTAATCCGATTTGTATGGGATTTCGTTATTTAAATACAACATGTAACAAAAACCCTGTCCGATCCTTAAAGGAGCAACTCAGACCATCAATATGAACAACTTTTCCTTTGGGACCAATGCTTGAAACTCGAAGAAAAACTCGACATTTTCATACAAATAGCAGGGCCCACCGAACACTTTTGTATGAAAATGTCGATTTTTTTCTAGTTTTAAGCATTGATCCCAGTAATCTAAATTACATGCATATGAATGATAGATTTTTTCAACCGACTTAAAAAAAGGTTGTATTCGAGCTGCATGTATGTTGCATGTCCGCGATTTTTTCAATGACTGCTGATCCGATTTGTATGGGATTTCCTTATTTAAATACAATATGTAACAAAAACCCTGTCCGATCCTTGTAGGAGCAACTAAAACGAAGAGAAATGTCGATTTTTTCTTCGAGTTTCAAGCATTGGTCTCGTAGGAAAAGTTGTTCATATTGACGGTCTGAGTTGCTCCTTCAAGGATCGGACAGGGTTTTTGTTACATTTTGTATAACGTCTGAGTTAAAATATACTAAAAATATTTAAAGGATGAATCCAGTCCATGATAGTGAACAACTTTCCCCAAGAAACATCGAAATATGAACAGTATTTTTTAGCTTTCCATGCAAACTTGGATCAGCTGATCGATCAACTTGTATGAATATCGAAAATTATTTTTCATATGTCGATACCTATACAAGATGACTTTTGCCCACTAGCAAAATTTTTGAGCAAGCTCTGTCCATGACTTACTATAAAAAAAGTTATTAGAGTTATTAAGGTTTTTTATAGTAAGTCATCACCTCGACGACAATCGACAAAAATCGAAATAACTTCGAGACCTCGACATCGTTCTCGACGACCTGAACGACATCGACGATCTAGACGACCTTGACAAACTTGACGATCTGGACTAAATTGAAGACTTCAACATGGATCTCACCGATCTTAACGAACTCGACAATCTCAACGACCTCAACGACGTCTAGGACCTCGACAAACTCGATAGGTATCGACCTCGAAAACCTCGATGAACTTGACGACCTCATCGAACTCGACGACCTGAACAACCTCGACGACCTCAACGATCTCTACAAACTCGACGACCACTACGAACTCTACGGCATTGACGAATGAATTTTATTTTTCAAATTCTTCGATGTAGTTAGTATCCATCTATCAGGAAAAGTAATCAAGTAATCGAGAAAGTAATCAAGATTACGATTACAGACTAATAATCATTAATCACCGATATGGTTACTTTCTTGATTAATTTCCTTAATCTGTAATCATGATTGAAGATTACAAAATGTAATCGTAATCCTTAATCATTAATCTGATTGCATTTTGCCCATCTCTGATGTATAGGTAGCGGCACGAAACTCTAGCGCTGATCTTGGCTGCGCAAAAGTCAAAAATTAGTACCGTACCCGTGCGCAGTATCCCCTCTACATGTCGCTCAGCCCTAAACTTACGTGCCGCAACGTGTATGCATGTGGGTATTTATGTCTGTTCCACCGTAGCATCCAAACCGCATATCCAATTTTTATAAATGAGAATTCAATCGATTCGACATTAATATTTGGTTGGCATTAGCTAAAATTTGTATGCAATAAATGTGTATAACGAATGTTACATACAAAAAAGTGTGAGTTAATATTTTGTTTCGATATCGAGTGGGGTAGGCATGCAATGAAAAGTCTTATTAGCACATTTCAAAATATAAACATTATAAGTTGTAAATGGCTCCCTTAGTCACGTATTAGATTTTTTAACGTAAGTTTATTTTCTCAAGTTTCGTGAAGAAATCCCTTACAAAAATGAATGCGAACATCAATACCACAGATCTATGTGAGTACCTACCTACTTTTTCACTTGTTGCTATACTTTCAGTATATGCAAAACGGTAGGGAAAAAAATCTAAATATTATACGTATGTAAGACTACAACCTTCAAAGAGTTATTAAAAAATCACAGACTCACGGCAATTGAGATCGTGCTCTTTCATAGAGGCGAGAGAAATTCCGGTGGCAGTAGCGGGGCCGTAGCACGTGGCAGCAACTTCCATGCTGCTGTGGTGGGAAAGCATCTTCACCAACCACAGCATCGAGCAGTCGCATACCAATGCGTTGCTGTCGAGCCGTAGTTTGCGCAGTTTTGGCATTCCTCGGAACGAGCCCCGGGGCAAGCCTTTCAGCCGATTGTTATGCAAGTATCTGGAATATTTCGATAACTTTACCTTCCTAGTCTATGACAATATTGAAAGTAGCATGCATGACTAGGTGATAAACATATCCTTACGCAGCTACTATGTGAGAATCAACTCAAGCGTAGGACATAGGCATCGGTAAATAAAAGTTCTAAAGAAAGCAAAGCTTTGGTCGCTTATATAAATTTATATCCCCACGTATATTTTGTACGACCTAATTATTATACGGCGTTTTGTGAACCAAAGATTTCCTTTGGCAGGATTGGTCCTTAGGGCCGAAGTACCTAAGATATTTGATTATTAACAAGCAAAGCTCCCGCTTAATCTTGATAAGTAAGAGCTACTATGTCACGTTTGGTATCATTTTCGTATGATGTAAGGATGCTAATTTCATATTTGGATTCACAATTGTACGATTCAGACAGTAAACTAGAAAAATAAACAAAAAATTTAAAAAAAAGAATTGCTTGATAAAAGAAATCATATTCTATAAAGTACACAAAACTGGAATATTTAAAAAGAAAAATGTCTTGAAACAGCTCTTTTATCCTTTTGTATATAAAAATAGTAAAATAAGAATAAATTTTATATTGGCTGACTAAAAAAAAATTAAATTAAAAAAATAAAATCTAGTCTTTTGTGTTCATATTAAAGTATTAATTTAAAAAAATTGAAGGTATTGTATTTTAACACTGTAAAGAAACTATTTTCGTTAGAAATATTTCCATAAGTTAAGCAATTTTAAATCAACAAATTTATTTCGTCACACAAAGGTACATACAGTTACATAAAATATGTACAATGGACCGGTGGATACACTCGCTACAAATATGTTCTAGGAATGAATTACTCTTTTTTACAAGCTTTTATTATTAACTCGCAATCTTGTACTATGTATAAATGTTTTTTAGGTCAAATCTTGCAATTAAATTTTCAACTAGTTATCCTCAACCCGCTAAATGACAACAAGTCAAATCAGACACTTTTTTCTAAACGTCAAAACAAACATTTTGTATGGGATTTGTATGAAATACATAAGCGTGACATTATGCTTTTTTGGAGTGAAATGGCGCTTTTAATATGGGTGTTTCTGCATTAATAAATCCATAATCTTGTTGAAAATGGATATGATCAATGAAAAGTGACACTATTTTGTGACGTTTTATTTTGTTAACAGTACTAAATTATTAATTTTGGACCCAGTCATCTACCCAGAAATTTTGCTTACTTGTGTAAGTCGGATGAAAATACAATATTATGGAGCCAAAGAGCTAAGCTGTTCTGATGATGGAGCCGAGAGAGTTCTGTCGAATATCTCCAATATTTGACAGAACTCCGTAATTAAACACCATAACCTCATTAATCTATTTATATATATAAATTAATAGATTTGGTTGACTGGTAGAGAGATGGTTAGACCATTTTATTCGAAATTCGCAGGAATACTCCTGGCGGTAAATGAGTAAGTAAATATTTCAGGATTTTTCAAAATTCAACCCTTAAGGGCGTGAAACGGAGGTCGAAAGTTTGTATGGAGAAACAAGATTAAATTGGCCATTTTGAAACGTTCCGTCGCTCTCTCGGTCTCTCTCGAGGGAGAGGGAGAGGGAGGTTCGCCGGATCTGCTAGGCCTTTAAATCCCTACGTTATAATAAAGAATTTTATAATTTAAAAGTATTTACGTTAACGTTAAAAGCCAATCAAAAACCTATAAGAACCATTTTCGACACCTACGCGGACGAAGTCGCGGGTTAAAGCTAGTAAACAATAATAATAAACATATAGGGATAAATTACACTGATTGAGCTAGCCCCAAAGTAAGTTCGAGACTTGTGTTATGTGGATACTTACTCAACGATACTATACCTACTTATATTTTATAAGAAATACATATATAGATAAACATCCAAGACGATGTAGGGTCTGATCACGGAGACGGAAGGTTCTTGATAGAACTCAGTTATAAAACGACACAACTCCATCCAGTTTGGGCTTATTTAGTTTGTCTAAATAGTACTTTGACGTCACAATAAAAGTTTGCACAAAAAAAAATTAAAAAAAGCTTCTTGTTACTGTTTAAGTCATTTTGTCTCGGAACTCTTTACAAATCGTTTCCAGTTTATTGTTATATACAGCGTAGAATAAACTAACGTCTTTTTTGTTGACTAGGAAAACATAGAAAAAGCATTGCGAGTGTATTACTTGGTTTTATGGTTTTCCAATCATGTAAACCAAATTCAATTCTGTTTTAGTTATATCTATGTAGTCTTATTTTCCTGTTGTACAATACACATCCAGGACTTCTACAAGTACCTACCTACTTCCTTATGGAATATCGAGCGTGATAGAATAAGATAGTAATTCAATACGAAAAGATATCAACGCGTCAAATGAAATATATACAAGATACACAAGTAAGTAACGCCATATATTATTTGAAATAATCAGTGAAATCCTTAAAAATCACACAAAATACCGAAAAAGATCGCATAACTATGTGTAAATCTTATGTGGAAATGGTACTTACAGTCTTTCAAGGCGAGGCAGGCTGTGAAACGTGTTCGGTTCTATTTGAAGTATCTCATTAACGTGCAGGTACCTAAAAACAATATCATTCCATATATTATATCAATACATTCAAATCAATAAATATATTAGTATAATTCAATGCTTGTCTGCTATGTCCCTAGCAGAGGATTTTATTTTAATACGGTTTCTCTCTAAGGGTTTTTCACATTTTTTTTGTCTAATTTTATCGACTGTCGGACTGAATGTCGAAGTTTAAAATATCGATTATTATAAGTACTAGTTGTCAAGCGATCTTCTTTTCCAGAGTGCTAATAATGTACTATTGAAGATACATAAATGTTCCACAAACGTCGAGATATCTATCATATACTTTGAGTCAAATAAATGTAATTATTAGAACAAGATCCTAAACATTGTCACGACGTTGTATTTGCTTGCATGTCTGTCATCGTGGCTGTGCTCAAGATATAATGAGTACTGATAACAATGACATCATCTTGTTCTTAGTAAACTGTCTAGCTTGCGTCATTATGTTCTTCGTGCTTTGACTTGTATTTTACATAAGCGAGACAAGGACCGAGTATTTATCACCTACCTTATTTTATGGATAACCAAGGTATGGTAAATAAAGACATTTGCAACTAAGGTAAAAGAACTTTGGAACCTAAATAAGCAAAACGGAAATTGTACAGATAGTTCTGCTGTGCCTGAAATTGTTCTGATATACTGGCTTTATACATATCCGATACTCAAAGAATAAAATTGATATTTCAGAAGTAGTATACGTCTACAATTAATATATAAGTATTAAGTATGTATATTATTACACACTTCACAAGGCTTTAAGTTTTGGACCAAACCCTACCATGTGCCTGGTGCATTTTTAGTACACCAATCATTCCAGTAAATCAAAGTGTACTTTATTTAACGTGGAGTTCAACTAAACTGAGTTCTGACTCCTTAATTGCCTTACTCCATACTCTTTTTATTTATAAAGACAAGAATAACTTTAGCGGACTGCACTTGATCGAAATTTTTCAGTCTACCTATGAGGTCTACATAGGTAGACGATGCTAGGCGGTGGCTCGGGTTTAAGTGCCGAAAACAGAGAGAATATCTATTCTTTAAAAAAGTTAATTATCTAATGTGTTTTAAAACATGAATATAAGTGTCACATCGTCCTGTAAATTATACTTATAGGCAATTCAATTGATCGTCCGAATTGAAAACAATTGACCCCTTTGCATCAATTTATTTTCTGAATCCATTGATAAAATTATTGTTTCTCTTTGACCCGTATAGACGAGTTATGGCGTGCCTTGATGAAGATCAGACTTGTCTACTTATGTGAATTCTTCAAGTCATAAATTAGTCGTGTGTATGAGCAAAATAATAAAACGCAATATGAGTGCAGTACCTAAGAAAATAGTACTGGTTTCTAGAATTGAAGTAAGTAATCTTTTATATAAACAACCAGGCCTTGGTACCTTATTCACTGAAAAAACTAACCTTTTTTATTCATTCAACGATACGAGTAACGCGACGATAAATCACACTAATATTATAAAGGCGAAAGTTTGTGAGTGCGTGTGAATGCTTGTTACTTCTTAACGCCCAAACGGCAAGACCAATTTTGATAAAATTTGATATGCAGGAAGCTGACATCCTGGATTAACACATACTTGTAAGCTACTTTTTCCGTGGGTAACTCCGCGGGGCGCAGCTAGTTTTAAACCATAAAAAGGAACACTTACAGTTGCTCAAGGCGCACTAAGCCTTGGAAGACATCGGCATCTATGTGTTGGATTCGGTTGCGGTATAAGTAGAGGTACTTGAGCTTGTGGAGTCCGTGGAAGGAGCCTGATCGGAGTTCTCGTAGTCGGTTGTCGTTGAGCAACAGAGAGCGCAGCCGGTGGAGGTGACTGAAGATCCCTGGGGCGATGTCGTACACTTTGTTAAAACGGACATCCCTGGAAAGATAAGAAAGCTGTTATTTCGATGTGCGTATAAAAGTAGAGTTTTAGTATTTTTTTATCGACCTCTGTGGCCTAGTCATCATGCCAGGCAGTCACAGTGTAGGCCCCGGGTTCGAACCCCGGTCAGGTCAAGATCGAAAATGATCTTTTCACATTGTCCTGGGTCTTAGATGTTAATCTACATATGTATTTTTTTATAAAATATAGTATTGTTGACTTGGTATCCCATAACACAAGTCCCGAACTTATACTTTCGGGCTAGCTCAATCTGTGGGATTTGTCCGTATACATATACATATTTTTAATTTTTCGATTCGAGATGCTCGAATTACCCAGCTCCATTTATTTCATATAGAAACTATAACGGGAGGAACTATACTTATCATATTTATAGAACGTTGTGTAAAATAATGAAGTCATCATTTTGATTTTAACTTGCTTCATTTTTTTTTAATTTAATTTTTAAATTCACTTTGCTGTTTCAAGGTGTCGGTAGTAACAGTTACCGTACAGATGCCGCATCACATAGCATCCACATAGATATACAAAACTTACATATTATTTACAAATATAAAAAAATAAAAGTATAATACACATACATGCATATTTATTGAAAACGATGTAGTAAATAGTGTTTCCGAAAAAGGCTGTAACGATACAATACGTGTAACCAGTGTGGTGAAAATAAACAATGCTTTTTTAGGCTAGGTTTGTATTTCGCCTTGCAGTGGCATCAATTTCATCAAAAATAATTATTTACGCGTCCTCTATCAATTATTGGTTTATTGAATGTTAACTCAGCGTTCATAATGTAGGTATATTTCAATTTAGGTAACGCTAACAATATTGAATTCTGACGTCCATAACAGCTATTGGAAATTTAATTATTTCTCGAATCATATTTATACTCGAAATATTAATCACAGCATGAGAATTTAAGCTGAAAATTTGAAATAGAGTTTCGTTCATTCATTGATTCACTCACAGTCTCACAGACAAGTATGTTTTTATTGGTTTTCCAATTAAGCAGATATTACTATTCCTGTAAGCTCATCCTTCATTTTTAAAATTTAATTATACTTCTTTTCGTGTAAGTGATTCAAATCTATAGGAAGAACCTAATTATAAAATTAGGTCACGCCTTCGAGGTTACATTCGGCTTAGGTCCTGTTTTGAGGGCAACTAAAAACTCAAAATTAAACGTTTTTCATGTCGGGAATATGTAATTTCCGGAATCCGGTTCAAAGAACAGGTTCATATAGCGAAACTTAAATTTCGCTGAGTTATTCGTACTTTCAATCAACCTCCACTATGGAAGAAAATTTATTCTCCGTATAAAACATTTAGCAAATACTTACCTAAATTATTGACATTTTACGTCCGCTATGCGCTGAGATGAAACAGGGGTGACAACAGGGTTAGAAATGTATGATTGTAATTAGTCCGTCTTTTAGATTAATTATACAAAAATATTTGGACTCATATTATTCCGTTTACGAAAAAAGTAAAAATTCACAAAGATACGGAGCATCAAAGTTCCAAAGTTCCGGAGTCACCGCTATGTGTAAATCGTGCCTAGCCGTGACGTGATACGAAATTTCAATGCGCTGTATCTTATTTCCTTATATTAATTTTTATTTCCCAGAAAAAAAATGTAGAATAATTTTAATTAATCTAACCGGCGGGATAAAATATCTTACCATTGTCATGAATATTGTATCTACACGCCAGCCAGGGGGGGTATTAGGCAAGCCTTTAAACGTATATTCGACTCGAACAGCTTATTCCTGATGAGTATTTCTTTATATTGCCACGATATAGCAGTAGAATGTTTAAGTGTACATATTTATTTACTTTTTATTATTAAACTAGGTGATACTATTTTAAGGCGACCCTTCTCGGCCGCTTTGTCGTCAACGCGGGCATAGTTTGAAAAACTTGTTATTCCATCCAGGGCAATGCTAGAAAAAAAAGCAAACCAAAAAGGGAGAGATAGCGCCTGAAAGCTCGGTTTACGTTCTATTGAATTAAATTATAATTATTCACTTTATTTATTCATATTTTCTTAGATTAGGGTTTTATAATATATCTATAAAAAGTAAAATATAAAATATTCTACTAAAAATACACATATTATAAAAAACCTAATCTAACTGGCAGTGTGGCAAGGCCTAAGCTACCGGCGGTTAGGGCTGCAGAGAGAGAAACCTCCTGACAATGCGTGCCGTGTCCAGGAGTACTGCTTTCTGTATCTGACCCTTGATCCAGCTATCTAGCGAGAGAGTCTTGAGGTGTTGATCAAGACTCTTCGCTATAAGACCGTTCGCCGATACGACTATCGGGACAATGATCGTTGAATCCACATTCCACATGGCAGTCACCTCGTGGGCCAAGTCAAGGTACTTACTAAGCTTGTCCTTCTCGGCCTTCACGAGATTCTCGTCATGCGAGATGGTGATGTCAACAAGCACTGTCTGGCGCATCAATCGATCTGTCAGCACGATATCAGGCTTATTGGCGACAATAGTCCTATCCGTGATGACAGATCGATCCCAATAGAGCGTGGCACGACCATTTTCGAGAACCGGCATCGGTGTATACTTATAGTACGGTACCTCAGATTGTACAAGTCCGTATCGAAGAGCAACCTGCTGGTGAATAATTCTGGCTACGAGGTTATGTCTGTGCAAGTACTCACCGTTAGCCAGATGAGAACAACCAGAGATTATATGCCTGATAGACTCTCCGGGACGTCGACATGCTTAACAGACGACAACCGTACCGTCCCTCAGGATATATCTCCGATAGTTGTTCTTCATCATGACTTCGTCTGCAATTGCACAGGCAAAACCTTCAGTTTCCCCAAAGAGGTCACCGAAACGTAGCCAGTTCACCGATGCAAGCTGATCCACATCTGGGCACACAATTCACACAAACACAATTCTATCGGGCCATAACAAGAGGGCCCTGTTAAGGCCCGATAGAACCGCCCGTGGAGCTCCTTGCTCTTCCATACGTTCATGCGATCCTCGGTACTTAACACCGTTGGTTTGCGCCAGTTCTCATTTGCCAAGGAGAGCGGCGTGGGCCCTTGTCTACTGCCACAACATCACGATGCAAGCCACACTCACTGTTAAGGAAGTACTCCCTAAGGCTGCACACCTCGCGGTTGTGGAGAGTCTTGGCATTTAAGAAGCCTCGACCTCCACGCTTCCGCGGTATGTACAGTCTCATAACAGATGAGCGTAGGTGTAGCATACGAAATGTTGTGAGCAGTAGGCGGACCCTTCTATCCAGAGCATCCAGCTCAGTCTGAGTCCACCTTAGTATGCCAAAGGAATATATGAGTAGGGGCATCACCTAGGCGTTGAAGGCACGCGTCTTATTTCCTCCCGACAAAAGACTTTTAAGTACTTTTGTCAGTCGGCTAAAGAAGCGTTCCTTCACCGCCTGTTTTATGTCCCCATCCATAATACCCAATGACTGTGACATACCAAGGTATTTGTAGGTTTCCGACTCCGAGAGAGTCTTGATCGTTATTGTCTCAGAAAACTGTAAATTTGGAGAATTTACAACCTTCCCCCGCTGTACATGTATAACAGCATACTTACTCGTATCTACACCAAACTCCATCTTGATGACACTACTAAAAACTTCTGTAATTTTTAGTAGTTTCACCAAGTCAGCTCGTTTTTGTGTAAATAGCTTTAGGTCATCCATGTACAGTAGGTGAGAAATAACTTCACCCTCTCTTCTGAGCCGGTAGCCCAGTCCTGAGTCCTTTAAACGAAAATTCACTTTTTATTAGGTGCGGAAGTTTTATAAAAATTGTTCCAGGTGATACGTGTTTTTCAGTAAACCTTACAAGTGTGTGAGATAAATGTTTGTTACCTATTTGAAATTTTCATTACATTTACAAGGTTTCTATCGTTTATACCTGTTAGTTCAAAACATTTCAAGAAAGATCAATCACAACGTCATAATCACGTACAAGAGTTTGTATGAAAAGCAAGACGGGAAGGCCGCTCTTAATACATGTTATCACTCGGGTTATCATCACTTGTCTACATAGGCTACTGACTTTACTTAATAATTAATTATGTATTATTATCTACCATAAGTAACAAAGTATGCCTTAGCAACATGTATTATTATAGAGTTTTAGTAAAAATAAATCTAATGTAAGTTTATATTTTGAAGTTACTTATCGCGTAAAGTTGTTGTAAGTTCGCGAGTTGGAAATCTTTGGTGTCATTTTTCAAATGCGGAGTCACTGTGAAACGAACGCTGTTTTGTATTGAAGACTCCGCGTTTCAAAAATGGCCCTTCTGTTCGGGATCAGCCACATGTTGCATTTTCTCACGTTCGGGTATTTTAGTCGGGATATTAGTTGCTGCATGTTTATTTTGACGAGCAGTATTGGCAGCGCTGCTACACTGCTAGCCACTACACAGATGAACTCCATTAAATTGACAAATTAATTGTTTAATTTAACTCACCCACCAACACAACCCAGAATTATATACAATATAGGTACACTCTAAATGTACCTACCTTGTATATTATTCTGGGTTCCATATTTAATTACATTATACAATATTCTTTCTTGGTTTTCGGGCTATAATAGCTTCACATTTCAACCTTCGTCATTGATCAATATTTTGTACAAATAATCATGTAGAAAAGAAATGGAAAGATCATAAAGCAAGGAACTATCACATTACCGTTATGTTTTTTATTGTCTACCGAGCCGAGGATTCATTTAGTTATTTCTCAATTTAATGTGTTTCGTGTATATGTAACCGGCAATATTTGAAATTCAGGCATTATATACAATGACTAGGCTATTCATACAATGCCTGAATCAGTGTTAGGCAATGTATGAAATGCTATGTTTGTCAGACATTTTATGCCCTGAATTAGTCACAGCAGGTAACTTGGGAATGTAATTGTTTAAAAAGTTTTACAACCAGCCTCTGTGCGACGTTAACTCTCCTTGGAAATGCGGCTACGCCTTGTTTTAGTCGGCTAGAACTAGGTGCAGCCGGTTTCAGAAGGTTAATTATAATTAGGTTTATGCTGCATATCTTCGGCTAGAACTAGGTTTAGCCTTTATCATTCCGGCTAGAACTAGGTGCAGCCAGTTACAGGTGGTTAAACTCTCTCCAGCAAAGGCCACGCTTATCTGCCATATAAAAAGACAGTTCTAATAATGGATAATGGATTGGTAGACCTGTCCCTTTAAGTTAACTGGCATTTTGGGGTTACTTCACTTCCCACCACTTTGCCCATGTTGCAGGTATACGAGCTGTGGCATCGGCAACGATGTCTCCGGACGCGTGAAATGACAGATCCCAAGTCTTGACCTGAACTCTACGCCTGACCAAAGCCTATGCGTACGGGTGGGGAATCTGTAGCATTGCAAGCTATGTATTCAGTCTTCGCCAAACATATTCAGCTTCGAAACACCGTCTCATCTCAAGCAAGTCCCACCACGCATTTGCGCGTCTGATCAGTCTCCCTCTGTCCACATCCGCCAGAGCGATATCCTCAACATACATGAGCAGCCAGCAGGGGGTTGCTCGTGAGTATCTCTGGTGCTGTTACACATCATCTAAAAACACACTGAACAGGCAGGGACAGAGGACCGAGCCTTGGTGGACCCTGACTTTAATGGAGAAGGGTTTGGTGTCACCAACAGCATTCCTAAATATGGATTCAGAATCGCGTTACATGACGCGTATTATGTCAAAATAGATCTCTGGCACCGCTTCCTCAGTGTCCACCAGATCATCTCTTGGGTGATACCATCAAAGACCTCTATATCCAAAAACAGGATTATCTGTTTTTGGATATAGAGCCATAAGCAAATATATTTTGTATCAATATGCAACAATATAAACGTCACTTCAATTTCTTGAACTTATATTTTATCATAGTTATAACATAAAATTAGACAAACCTAGTCTTACACTTAAGTTTAACTACCTGCGACCGGTTGCACCTATTTCTACCCGGAATAATAAAAGCTACCTAAACCTAGTTCTAGCCGAAGATAAGCAGGATACACCTAAGAATAAGTGTAACCATCTGTAACCGGCTGCACCTAGTTCTAGCCGGCTAAACTTAGGCGTAGCCGCATTTCGGGGTTTAGCCGTAACATATATAATGAAGATCTGGGAAACGGCTTCAACGATTTTTATGAGATTCGGTTTTTAGTTAGAATCGAAAATTGAATCGAAATTCAGTAGTAGGCTACTGAATTTCGAAATGGCAAATGTCGCGCTATTTAGTACTCTGTGGTAATAAACATTGAGTACTTTGTATATGGTGTCACCAAACGAAACTACGATATTCTCATAGTGTGCTACTGCAATTTAAATTTCAAAATGTTTCCCAACTGCGAACTTCAACTTTACGTTATTGAAATAGTTCCCCTACTAGCCGTATTAATAAATCCCACCCAGTTATTATTCTTTCTAACTGGCGCTCAAACTCCGACACAAACGCGTTTGGTATCGGACTGATTTGTGTAACCCAATAATAACTAATCCAGTTAATCCTGTGCAGTTTCCGATTTGCCAGGGCGCTATCTACTCGTAAAGTCTGTTTAGTACTAGAGTAATCTATCAAAGCTCGCGTGCTCCTAAACTCACTACCTATACCTACACTGCATTTTCGTTGCAACGATGAGAGCATTCAATCTATTTTAATTTGAATGGATTGAGTGAATTTTCACAATGTCTGTCTGTGGCATCATAGCGCGCGAACGGATGGATCGATTGCAATGCGGTTTTTTTTTTTTAGGTGAGAACAAGTTCCCTTGCGGTGGTTCTTAGTATGTTTAATGAAAATCGGTTCAACTGTTTAAAATTTATTGGGAGTTAACGCTTGAAAGTCAGGGTTTTCCTAATTTTCCTAGCGAATAATAGATGGCGCTACGGATCGTTCCGCTACTCATCACTACATGTCGTCTGAAGGGGCTACCTGAATTTTCCGGGCTCCAGTGCTGCCCTCATTGAAAATAAATCATTTGATAGAAAACGGAGACATCATTTTGTCTTAACCAGGCACTAGATAACCCTTCAAACTATTATATAAACTGCTGTTTACAGTTTTAAGTGAGAACGTGAAGCTTTTCTAGGTACATACTCCAAAAGTGGCAGTTTTTCGCAATTGTGCGTAGAAAATCTCACTTTAAACTATAAACAGTAGTTCATAAAATAGTTTGAAGGGTTATCTAGTGCCTGGTCAAGGCAATATTTTGATGAAAGGTAAAAATTTCGATAGTATCGAATACTGTCGATAGTATCAAAATTCAATAGTATCAATACTATCGATAGTTTTACCTTTCATCAATAGTATTGCAAACTATTGACAATCGATACTATCTATAGTACCGGTTATTCGATACTATCGATAGCCCTATCGATATTGTGACGGTTTTTCAAGGCCACAGTGGTATCGATAGACTATCGATATTTTATACTATTGCTTGCAACACTACTTGGAAGTGCATAACTATTGATAGTTTGACTATCGATAGTTAACCTCAAAAAAACAATCACAATATCGACACTATTGATAGTCAATAGTTTGCAATACTATTGATGAAAGGTAAAACTGGCGATACTATCTACTAAACGTCTATCTTTTGGATTTATTGTTAAGTATTATCTAAAGATGTTATTATTATTAGGTATGTACCAACGATAAAAAACTATTTTTTATTATTGAATTTTTATGATATAAAGTGTAATTATGTTATAAATTTAAGTGGTAAAAGCTTTTGACCTCTACTTAAACCCAGCGAACGCGAAACACTTATCTATGTTTGATATACTTATCAGTTACCACTTCATTGGTATGCTGCATGCACCATATTGAATTTGTGGATCAACAATGCGAGCAATTTGAGTAGGTAGCGCAGCTTGTGCAGCGTCGACCGACCACAGATATAGGCATCGATGCGACGCATACCCATGCCCAACTGCGTAGAGAATTTCTATGGGGCTTGAAATAAAACCGAAATGTGCAGGATTATGCAGTGTCAAGTGTGCTCTACACGCCCTGTAATCAGATTCCGCATTTCACAAAGCCCGCTGCGCGTGGTAGTACACAAATCATGATTGATTAATTGTTTGCCTATCTAAATTTTTAAGATATTATTATCATATTAGACAAACCTCTAAGATTTAAAAACATGAGAGAAACCCCGAGGAAGCCAAAAGTACCCAAACGTAGATAGTTATTTTGGAAACGAGAGCCAAAATAACTACCTACTTTTGAGTAATGTTTAATATCATTCACCAAGCAGTATTCATCAAGCACTCACCAGACGCAGTATAAAAATAACAAATGTTTTTAACCGACTCCAAAAAAGGAGGAGGTTATCAATTCGTCGAGATCCTTTATTTTTCATTTTATGTATGTTCACTGATTACTCGAAAACGCATGGACCCATTTGGAAAATTATTTATTTGTTTGAATGGGTATACTGTCCAGGTGGTTCCCTAGTAATTTAAAATCGGTTGTGTAGTACGGGGGTGAAGTCGGTTGTTAGTTTTGTAAAATTATACATGTAGAGCAAAAATAAGTAAAGCAAAAAGGGTCGAAAGCACATCCATATCTAAATTAAAAAGAAAAATAACTTTAGCTAGCACATTCAGATCATTCAGATATGCACGTTACCGATTCTCATATTTGTATCTAACTCAGTTGGGGGTTCGATGAAGCATGATGCAATAAAGTGTTTTGCTCCACTAATGATTAGACATCACAATGGCGATAACATCTACTGTATTGTTGGGTCCTGGCGACCGGCGGGCGCGGTGGCGCTCCTAGGTTCCACTTCACGGAACCGTTATCAACCAAGGACACTTGGAGATGACAAAGAGCCTTATAAATTGACATCAATAAACGATAATGATGTCTGCTGTCCATAGACTGTTTGTATCATACATACTCGTACTTATAACCATGACCGAGATTTGTTGGATTGACGCCACCGTTTTTTTTTTTTAATCTCTTTTGTACCTAAATTATTGTCTGTCCATAAGTCTGTACAAAGTCAAAAGCCTATATATATTATATGTGCAATACAAAATTTATCCGCTGTATGGTATTCCAATATTCTGATGATTAGGTACACCTGCGTGCTTAGGTTTAGGAATATGTATATAAAATGCAATATTTGTCTAACACTATTTTCATTTCGTATCGGTGGTTAAGGGAATATGCACGTATTGTTTTTATTTGCTTAATAAAATCCTTATTAACCACAGTTAACAAATATGAACGAATTTATAAAATATCTTGATCAGCGACGAACATGTGATACTTTAAAGTTTCAATTAGAAAGAGAAGTACGATATGGACTAGTGACGTCAAAGTCCATATCATCTATACATTTACCATAAAAATAGCGTTTTTGCGAGTGAGATAGATATATTTTCTTAAATCATTATATCTCGTTTTCTGCTGCTGTTTTTGCAAAGGTATATTTATTATTTATACAACGTGTAACGGAAAGGGGGTATGAAAGGGAGGAACAACTTTTACTACGGGATCATCCCTAAAATCGTAAAAAAATCTTCACCTCCATTCAAAATTTAATACCTACCGTGCCAAATATTTTCATACTTAAGTGTTCGGCCGGCCCGGCACTTTGTATGAAAATGACGAATTTTTTTCGTTTCAAGCATTGGTCCCATAAGAAAAGTCGTTCATATTGACGGTCTGAGTTGCTCCTACAAGGATCTGACAGGGTTTTTGTTACATATTGTATACCTACCTGCGCAAAAACTGTCAGCGTATATTAATAATTAAGTATACTTGCTTATACTCACATAATTAAGGAATATTATCTCTTTACTTACAGTACCCACACTAACACTTACTACATTGTTTACATAAATGTTCCTAAAATAGCTGTTGTTTATCGTCAACGCAACCTTGTTTTGTTTGTCACCGTCGCGCCTTTCTTGAACAATTGCCGATAGGGATCACCCACTCCATCAAAGTGATTCTTCATATGTGTATAACCTGTTATATCAGGTACAATACAATGTCCACGAACAATCCCACGTTGCCTAGGCTTGCTTAACAACATCGCTTCAGGGTCGCTCCTATTGAAATATTTGAAAAAAAAAAAAAACAAAATTACGCCCAGGCCTACCCTTGATTGTAGCGCCTAAGATGATGATGATGATAACGTTGCAATTAACAAGATGTCTTTGTTGTAGGTAATACGTGTGATTATCACGGCACGGTATCGCATTATCCTAGTGAATAAGCTTGGAAACCTCAGGGTGTAACATTCTATTATATTATATCAATCACGGTTTTATTAAATTCCCGTCACAAATAGTCTTGTAGCTGCTATCTACGCTGTAGAGTACCTTGCTATAGCGCTATCCGGACGTGACTTAGTGAGTACCGACATAATAATTTAAGCCGAGGTTTGAGCAAATATTTTTAGTGGAAGGAATAACAGCATCAACGTTACGGTAAGAACAAACTTTGGCTGCGGACGTCGCTCACTTATGATTATGATACGTAGAGCTTCACTACGGTTCTATAAGGATACAATCTCACACTGAGACCAATCAGAATTTTATTATAATGTGACTCAAGTCATGGCGTTTGGAATGCTTAGACGATTTATACCCAAGTGCCTGCTAAGGCCTAATTACTAAATAATAAATAAATAAATATTTAATTCTTTCATCCAAGGACAGTGAAAGGTACAGTACTGTTAACGCGCCAGTGCTATCTAAGTATCGTCGAATTGTTTCTATATTATTTCTATGGTTTCACACCGATCAAGGTTTCCTGTTAGCTTTCTAATTATTTGTCAGTGGATAGGTAATATTCCACCTAATAACATGATTAGTTCAAGTAGTACAAAAAACGTGTAAAAATTAGGTTCTATTTATGATGTACGCACCCATTAACTCATCTATTACTTTGCGTCTGAAAATGCCTATCTCAGCGCTAGACATTGTACTTACTACAGAATTTAGGTACTTACCTACGAGAGGCATAGACTCTCTTGTTTCTGTGAAATAATGTGGAAAAATAAAAATACAGACGAAAATAACGTGATTTCTTGGAAGCCGTGAGGTAACCGTAAACAATAATGAAAGGTAATTATTACTTCTATTATAAATTTATAAGTATTAAATGCTGTAAACTACACTGCAAAATATTCTAACACTAAAGTATAAAAGTGGCATATGATTATAATGTACTTATATTATAATGATACACCTAAGTAGGTACATATTAAGCTAAAGTATTGTCGTGTGTCAGCCCTAACCTGGTCCAGGGTATGTACGCTATGGAACTAAACTTCCGCTCGCTGACCATGGATGGATCACGAATCATATTATATCCATAATAGGTACGTAACACAGTACACACTATATTATTTCAGGTTAATAGTATTATAAATGTTGATGTCTTAGTTTATCTGCATGTGAATGTGACTAAGTAAGCAGGCATAGGTAAGTTACTTCAAGATTAAACTTTTTTGCAGTACGTAAAGTATATATTCTCTCTCTCTCTCTGTCTTGTAAAAATATAAAATACAGAATTGAAATATGGTTGTTAAATGATTTAAACTACTATACGCACTTCACCATAGCCGAAAACGGTCACGTATCAAATAATATATATATATCGCAGTTGGATTGTATGTATAAACTGTTGTTTGACAAAACCTCTAGCTGTTTTGCATTACAGCTCGGTTTTGTAAAATAGCTGAAAATCGTTCAGCTAGATCAGAGGTTCCCAAAGTGGGCGATAACGCCCGCTTGTGGGTGCCGGAGGTCTAGATGTGGCCGGAAAGGGGTCCAGAGAAAATTGGGGGCGCTGATATGATTTAAGTGGGCGATGGGTGATTTTTTATGTACCTGACTTTTTATGTACCTAATCTATTAAAAATAAAGAAAAAACTAAAATTGAAATTAGGAGGTTCAATTATAATTCCCGTTTGGCGCGAACAAATATTGTACGTATTATTTGTGCAATCCTGTATTATAGTATTTATACTCCGTTAACGTTCGTGCGGTCCTTGTTTACGGAGGGCAGGTGCGGGATTAAAGTTCGAGCGGTAATGGAATATCTCTGCATGAAAAAATTTGCTACGGAGCAGGTAAATCAAGACTTTTGAGCAACATTAGGGGTTCATGCACTTCCATAATCTACGGTTGCGCGTTGGTGTGCTGAGTTCAAGCGAACAAGAACACCACGACGACCAACGCACGAGACGCCCTACATCGGCAGTGAATGAACAATTGATTAAAAAAGTTGAAACAATTGTCTTGGCGGATCGTCGTGTTACTGTTCGTTTTATAGCTGAAGAAGTAAAGATTTCGATAGGACGTATCCATAATATAATACGTGATCATTTGGGTATGAAAACGTGTCAGCGCGCTGGGTGCCCAGAATACTTTCTGACGCGCAGAAACAAACGAGTCAGAGAATTTCACAAAGCTGTTTGGGTTTGCTACAACACGATCCTGACTGATTTTTGGCTCGATTCATAACTATGGATGAAACATGGCTTCACCATTATGACCCGAAAACGAAAAAACTGTCCACGACTTGGAAGAGACCGTCATCTCCAACATCGAAGAAATTTAAGGTGATTCCATCCGCCGGTAAGACATGGGCCCTCTGTTCTGGGACAGCCAAGAGGTGGTATTGATCGAATACCTTAATCAAGGAGCCACTATTACTGAGACTTATACGCAGGACAAATAGCAAAGTTACGCGAGGAAATACGCAAGAAAAGTCGTGGCAAACTTACTAAAGTTGTTTTGTTTCACTAAGATAACGCCCCCGCTCACAAGTCAAGAATTAGCTTAGCAGCGATAGCTGCAATCCAAGAAGGTGGCTTCGAATTGATGGAACATCCTCCATATTCACCGGACCTCGCTCCTAGGGATTTTTCTCATTTCCGTGGTTAAAGAAACATCTCAGGGACCAGAAATTTGAAGATGATGACGCAGTAGTCGCCGCCGTACACAGTTTTTTAAGGGATCAGGAAGAAGGGTTTTTTAGAAAGGGAATTTTAGCTTTAGGAAAAAGATATATCAAATGTATAAACCTGAAAGGTGACTACGTCAAGAATAACATAACATTTAATAAAAAATAATTGCGTCATACCTACTCATTCTCATTTTTTATTGAACACCCCTAGTATGTACTTTCAAATAATTTTTCCAAATCGATCCAGTCTTCGAATAATCGGTGAACATACTAGCCTGGAACAGCGTAGTACTTACATGTCAATTTTGATTGCACTCTCTCTCTTTACTGACGACCGATACCATTGAGTTTCTAATGATGCCTTGAAAACGGATCGGTCGATGGTCAAATGATAAAGTGGTGGAGGGGGTGGTAAGAGCAATCAAAGATAGCGACCGCTCATTTTCGTTTTTACGCTTTTTTTTTAGGTATACTCGTACTCCAACGATTTCCCAACTGTAAACGAATTTTGAAATATTTAAATTAAAGTTTTTTTTTTGACTGACATTTGTTATCTATTTGCCATAGAAGGCGAGTTATCTTATTAAATATAGGTTTTTAAATATTGTCCTCAGAGTGTTTCCATTAACTGCTCAGTAACCATGCATTTTTTGAGTAATTAGCAAACCAACAAGGTATGTATCATTGCGCTACGAGTTCTAACCACTGAACTAGGTCGAACCACGTCAACCGGGTAAGAGTCATAATCATTTTTTTTTTGTTTGGGAGAAAAAATATTGTTCTGAATCCTTTCATCAATTCCATGTATCTCAATGGCAGAACCAAAGCTGAAGCCATTGTTTTAAATATAACGTCGATTCAAGATTACTAAAGATAGAGGGAGGAATAAAGAACTTATACTTTGATTCGTGACACGCTTTGTAATAACTACTAAAAGCTGTAATTTGGTATAGGTATGTATATCAATCATGGCAAAAAAGTGGTAAAATAAAATATCACATTTGTTTTTTTTTAGGTTTGCTCCCATACAAGTAAGGTAGGAGTCATTTTTTTTATTTTCGATCTGCCTATTGTTTTTCGTATCGTTGAAAAGGTCTTTCAAAAATATTGTGAGCCTGTCATCATCTTTTTTCGATGAAGGGATCCGTTTCTGAAATATTCGGTTTTATATTGCAAATTTTTGTTAGAGTCAAGTGTCTATCTATTAAACGGTTATACATGGACATGTGAAAAATTCACAGCAGTAGTATATATAACGAAGTTTAAAGCAAAACTAACAGAGCTAAGTAGGGTTTACAAATTAAAAAGTTATATGCGACCTACTTAAAAAATGTACTCTGAAAAGGAAAAGTTCATACAAATTCAATATAGAATTAGTTTTAACACGTTTTTAGTGCCGTGAACTCGAAGTGGGCATTCACAGCTACGGGACCCTACACTGCGCGTGGCGCATTACGCACTTGGTCGGTTATTAGGTATTATAAACAAGTGAGTGAAATGGTAACGATGTGATATATTTTTAGAATCAGCACAGAAAGCACTTTTATTTGATACCACACAGGATAGGTTTCAGAACAGTTTTTTTTTGTTTCATATAAAAAAAGGATGATTATGACCTTCACCCGGTTAACGCGGTTCGTCCTAGCTCAGTGGTTAGAAGTCGTAGCGAAATGATACATACCTTGATGGATTGCTAATTATATAATCTACAAATTATGTGATGTTATAAATACTCAAATAACCGGCCAAATGCGAGTTGAACTCGCGTGGAGAGGGTTCCGTACAATGTCAAAGATTTTCCGTAAGTGAACGTATTATAATGAGTTTACCACTTTATTTTTAAATGAAAGAATTCTTACATTATTCTTCCTGTAATCTACAAGTAATAAACTATATTTTGTTTTTTTTTCAAAATTTTTTTTCAGTAGTTTTGGAGATCAGACAGGGGAATGGTCAATTTTCGTTTTCTTTCGTGAATAAAATCAAAACTATTTATTTTACAATAATAACAATAATATATTTGAGAAATTAATTATTAAATGCAGTTGAAATGCGAGCTTTAAGAAGTAATATGTGTGGTGTAACTTTGAAAGGCCGGATAAGAAATGATGTAATACGTGATAGGTGTGGGGTGAAAGAGAATATAGTGACAAAAATTGAGAAAGGAATGTTAAGGTGGTTTGGACATTTTGAGAGGCTGGATGAAAGAAGACTAACTAAAAATATTTATCGTGCGGATGTGGATGTGAAAACTGGACCGGGTAGACCTCGACGAACGTTCTGCGATCAAATTGCAGACGTTCTGAAAAAAGGTGAAGTAAGTAGTACCTATAACCGGAGAGCATGTATGAAAAGAGTAATGAGTGTTGACGAAGCGAAAGAGGTTTGCAAGGATTGTAGCAAGTGGAAATCTAGAGTCTCTGTCTACCCCCATGGGAAACAGGCGTGAAAATATGTATGTATATTTGAGATCCTCATAACGAGCCCTTTCATTTGTATACGACGTAGAAAATTTGCAAAACTTTTTTTAAATTTCCTAATTTATCCCTCAAAATGACCCTTATTTAAAAAAAATATTTGCATATTTTTCCTATAATCAACAAGCAAAGAATTTAGTTTTTCTTGCTCATTATTTCGGAGATCGAGGGGGGAACGGTCAATTCTCGTCTTCTTTCATGATTAAAATCAAAACTATTTATTATACAATAATATCAAAAATATATTTGAGATCTTCATAATGTGTCCCTTAAAAACGACCATTATTTATAAAAAAAAAAACTTTACTTTGCGCATATGTATTTGGGTCGTAGAATTACACCACCCTACCAAATTTTACCTGATTTGGTCCAGTAGATTCGGAGCAAATTGACAACATTTCATTTTCTAAAAGGTATGAAAATTCGAGAATCATTTCGAGATTTAGCAATTCTGAACACGTAAAATATATTTTCAGATTTTTTTGAGTTTTATTTTTAGAGATAAATGAAAAAAACTCAAAAGTATAAGGATATAGGCATTTAACAGGTTACGCCTTTGCTTGACATCTAAAAGTGAAAAAATTATGTCAAGCTGTCAGCTGTCAATTGACACGTGCGTCAATCTGACAATTGACATCACGAGTGAGAGAGAGAGAGATAATAGTAGTGTTGTCTATAGAACTATCAGTTCGATGAAGACCATCTAATATCGATAGTTCTTTCAGTAAAGTAGAATTAGGATTGGAAAAAATACACATGCATTAAAATGTTTACATAGTTTGGTGACGAAATGCTAATATTGCCTTTATATGATTGATATTTCAGGTTAAATAAAAATAATATTGACATCCAGGTCTTAAAACTATTAAAAAATGAAGTAAGGAAAAATGCTACCCTAAAATGGGGCGACTTTCAAAACACAAGGTGACATTTGTGATAGCTTTTTTTTTGGTTTTTTAATTAAATATTCCAAATTTCTGAACGCATATTTATTTATATTTTTGAAATAGCAATCCTGGTACGTCCCCCATCTTTTCACAACGCGTGTACGCCGGAGCCCTTGTTTTTATTTTCAGTCAAATTCACCCCAATTATTTAAAACGCTGTAACTTAAAAAGTAAAAAATGAAACATTTTTTCTTTGTGTTCTTAATTCCTGTAAGGGGCGACTATGAGAATCCGTTAATAAACGTGGGTTACCCAAAAACCCCATTTCAATTATAGAGATGATAGGGCAATTTTTTTTGTCGAGTATTACAAGCGTAATTTTTTATGCCATTTGTTTTCCACAAACCAAGTCCTCAATATAATATTTTTATGCCAAAATAGCTGAGATAGAAGCGTTTGAATTTTTAAATTAATCAAAGTAACCCTATTTTACGATACGTAAGTTTTTGTATCGATATCGATATCTTACTGCTACAAAACACAACTCTATAGACGTCAGTTTATTTTTTAATTATAATGTATTGCAAAGATGTAAACTCGTTACATCCTAACTCTTGTACTTACGCTCTTTTAGAATGGAGAGATTTTAAACAATTTAATTTTAGGAGAAATAATGAAAAGAAATGAAAAAGAAAAAATACGTATGTCCTTTTTTTTGAAGTTCTTTAAGGAAAAAATATAAAATATGAATATAAAATTTTTGAAATGTTGTCAATTGGCTGCGACAGACGGACGGACAGACGCACAAGTGATCCTATAAGGGTTCCGTATTTTCATTTTTTTTACGGAACCCTAAAAATGCATGATTACTGCGAAATTCATGGAAATACTCTCGGAAAAATATTTAAAAACCTATATTTCATGAGATAACTCGCCTTCTATGGCAAATAGATGGCAAATGTCAAAAAACTTTCCTAATACTATAAGCTTTCAAAATTCGTTTACAGTTGGGAAATCGGTGCAGCACTTACTTAAAAAACTATACTAAGCGGTCGCCATCTTTGATTGTTCCCCCCCTTTACCACTTTAACACTTGAACACTTGACGACCGACAGTTCCATGGTCAGGAAATTACAAGGAATCCAACAATACCACTTATAGGTACGAGTATAGAGAAGAAGTACAAATAAAACTCGAATTCTAGAGGACTTTTGACGTAAAATGCTCCAGCCAGGGGCGTAGCTACCGCCGTATCTGCCGTATCAATTATACGGGGCCCCCAACGTGCGTAAGCAAAAATATATAAAAACTTCCCAAAATTTTGTCAGACCTGTCACTATTGTAAATAGAGGCAGAAACTTTAGAAAAACTAGTCATCATCAGCTATAAATGATTTATTAAATCAGTTTACCGAAAAAAGGCAAGGAGAGTGTATATTTAAGTTGAATTGTTTGTAAAAATATTGGAAAAAGTGACAGATAGATAAATATGATGAATAATTAGTTCTTTTAATTCAATGCAAATATTTTTTTTCTATTCTGAAAAATCTTTACAAAAGATTTTCTTCCTAAGGGCCCCTAAACAAATTTTTATACGGGGTCCCGCCAAGGCACGCTACGCCACTGGCTCCAGCTCTAGACTATAAAAATAAAAAATAAATAATAAAAAATAAAATACATTTATTTCAGGTAACTTTGACCCATATACAAAACAATTTAAAATAATAATGTCAGTCGCTCGAAATAACACACACACGAAAACATACAATTTAAAATGTCAATTGGCAATAAAATAAAAATATTTAAAAATTATTTTACTTTACTTATAATAATACTATACATAAAAAGAATTGATAACTTCCTCCTTTTTGGAAGTCGGTTAAAAATGTCATTAATACTGTATGGACTAGATTTCTAAAAAAGTTCTACGTAGTAAATTCTTTCTTTCTGAAACACGCTGTACTTAAAACGTGTCGCGATTAAACCGACATTGCTGATATCGGACACAAAGCCGCTAAACTAAAGTGGGATTACACACACGAAAAACAAACAAGCAATACACGCGGATTCAGTCACAATCAAAAGTATAATTAAATTCGTAAATGAAAATACTATGAAATACTTGCATTACAAATCTATCTATATATATAAAAGGAGAAGTTCCCACTGACTGACATAAGATGCACGCACAGCCGTAACCGCTTATGATAGAAACGTAAAATTTGGACAGTTGTTTAAATTCAAAATGCGAACGCACACTAAGGGATTTTGAAAAATTTTAACCCTAAAAGGGTGAATTAGGGGTTTAAAATTTGTATGGAAAAATCTTTAAATCTGCATCGATTTTGATAAAAATTGAGATTCATACTCTTAAAAACATTTAATTGAACACGTGTTTCATGGTTTATTAGAATTCACCCCCTAAGGTCGCAAAATAGGGGTTGAAAGTCTGTATAGAAAAATCTTTTAATCTGCATCGATTTTGATAATGAAGTCGGTTAAAAAATGAGGTTCATGCGCTTAATAACATTTCATTAAATTCTTATTTCATGGTTTATTACAATTCGCCCCCTAAGGGTGCAAAATGGGAATTGAAAGTTTGTATGGAAAATATTTTAAATCTGCTCCAATTTCCATGATATTTGTTACTATAACTCCTAAATACAAATAATCAAACACGTGTATTTCGGTTTTCTAAAACGCATCCCCAAATGTTGTAAAATAGGGGTTGATAGTTTGTATGTAAAATATTTAAAATCTGCTCCAATTATCATGAACATCAGTAAGAGTCCTTAAACTAACAAGAAATATAAGAGTACACCTGAAAGGTGATGTTACTGCGGGACTGTTTGCAGATATGCTGCTAAAAATAGGAAATGGGGAATTTAACGACAGTGACGGTAAAGTGACTATAAATGATGAGTTATGCACTATGGTGGCTACTATTGAAAAATTAATTAATAAAATATACCCCGATATTTTAAGCATACAAGAAAAAAGTATGGAATGGTTTTGTGAACGGGCTATTTTGACCCCTAAGAAAGACCAAGCGGGTCTCCCTCCCCACAAACTTACCTTACGGACAGGGGCACTTATAATGTTGTTACGAAATTTGAAGCCTCCAAAACTCTGCAACGGTACCCGACTACAGGTCAAGCGCCTACATCAAAATTTAATAGAAGCCATTATTATAACTGGCTGTGCTCAGGGTGAGACAGAATTTCTAAAAAATATTGTTTACAAGGAAATATTATAGTCGTGAAAGTAAAGATCTGAATATCCAAGAAGTTAGTGTGCCTCCCGCGTGCTACGCGGAAAATTAATCCATCCTAATTTTATATGGGTAGGTAAATTCTAAAGTTACTCTGTTTGTCTATCTATTACCTATTCAAGCTGAAACGGCTGGACAAAAATTTTGCATGGAGATACTTTGAACCATGAGGATGGAAATAGGTTTTGGTCGCGATAACCGACATCCACGCGGGCGAAGCAACGGGCGGAAGCTAGTAAGATATAAAATGCAAAAACCGATTAATACCCTGGAATCCAGAAATGCTGAATTTCCGTGGATCAGTGCTGCCCCCATTTAAAATAAATCATTTGAAAGAAAACGGAGATATCATTTAAAATTTTGTCTTGATCGGACCCTAGATAACCCTTCAAACTATTTTATGAACTACTGTTTACAGTTTAAAGTGAGAACGTGAAGCTTTTTTACGCACAATTGCGAAAAACGACCACTTTTGGCGTATGTGCGTAGAAAAGCTTCATGTCGTCAGCACCGAGCAGCACTTTTGCCAGACCGTCATTTGCCAGAGCGAGAGAGAGCGACGGAACGTTATCGCGCCGGCCGTGCTATAGCGTTCCGTCTGTCTCGAAGGTCATTTAGCTTCCAAAACCTTCTGATCCGTAAAGGGTCTGGCTATGACGGTTCTGAGCGACGACAGAAAAGGATAGCAGCCTAAAAAACGGATAACTGTATGTGACTATAAGAAGTATTTATTCTCATTCTTTAATTCATATGAGTACGTATGTAAATCTCTAAATAGTACACGCAATAGTTTTTTTTTAATTAAAAGTATTTTTATTAGCCTGAATTGGCACTGCTGGGCAAAGGTCTTCCCTTTTTTCCTTCCACTCGTTCCTTTTTCAAAATGGCGGAAATATGGGTAATTCTAAATGGTTCAAATATATAAAAATATCATATTTGAACCATTTAGAAAAAAAAGTACCCTTATTAAGTCGCAACTTTTTTTGTCTAAACAACTTTTTTATCCGATTAACTTCAACGGGTCGGGGTGACTCGCGAGTACGGTTGCCAGGTCACCAAACTTAATAGCCGGACAGCCAGCCAATTTGGGAAAAAATGGCCGGACACCCGACATTACTAAGGATTTTGTGAGGATTTTGTGTGTCAGTATTAATAGGGTCGTACAACAAAAAAAAATATATATGAAAATATCAAGTTATTTGATTATTACCATAAATCATGTTAAATTCTAATGAAATATTAATGAATTCGAATGCTAAACCAGTCTTATAGCTTTATTATTAATCAGTCAAAAAGAGTTATCAGTCAAAATTAAGTTCTTCATAAACATTTATCGACATTTTTAAATTATCCTCAAATTTGAATGAAATGAATTTATGAAAATTTTATTAATTCTTCCTTAATTCTGAGGGAGCGACCGATAGTCAACTCATCGCCTGCGCTTGGACTCAGGGCTCGCCCGTTTACGAAATGTAACTAAATCCGGACAAGCCGGACACCGTTTATATTGGCCGCACGCAATCAAAAAGCCTAACTATGTCCGGCTTTATCCGGACGCTTGGCAACGCTACTCGCGAGGTCTTCAGCTCTCAGAGCCACTAGTTTTTAGTTTATGCATTATGACCATAACCAGCATACAGCCAAGGCGCTTCTAACGATACCTCTTTTGTTAAGGTACCATGGATATCATAGAAGAGATACAATTGTATCTCTTCTTAATTAAAGGAAGGTTATGTGTTTCCCTTAAGGGAACATAAATATTGGCGAAACACATAACCCTCCTTTTTAGCTTTGCCGTAAAATCGAGAAAACTAGAGATTAAATTACGCAAAAACGATAAGTGTGTACTTACCTTCTTAGAAGATAAAACCCTCATTTGCGTGTTCAACTCGCACCTTGTCTGACTGTTTTTGTAAAATGTGCCAACTACCATGGAAATATACGGCTTATGAAATAGTTGATATATCTAAGGTTTTCTTTTGGCGTTGATAAGTACCTTCATGTGGTCTTAGATATTACGTAATTGGTTTGATCGGCCCTGATAGGCCGTGGTTTATCAGCTACTAGATGCATTTTCGATGAACAAACCGTTTATCTTTAGCCTGCCTGGTCAAGTTTGGCGAATTACTAAACATCGAAGCTGAAATAGTTTTTAGGGTTCCTTAGTAAACAAGGAACCCTTATAGTTTCACCATGTATATCTGTCTGTGCGTCCGCGGTTTTACTCAGCGACTATAAGTACTAGAAAGCTGTTATTTGGTATAAGTATGTACATTAATTATGCGGAAAAAGTGTAAAATATTGAAAAAAAAAGAGAATTATTTTGTCTCCCATACACGTTAAGTCAAAAGTAAATTTTATTTTCTCGATTAACGGACTAAGTCATGTGAGGTATCGATGAATAAGTTTTTCAAAATTATTATGAGCTTGTCAACACCGTTTTTCGATTTAGGGATCCGTTTCTGAAATATTTGGTTTTGAAGTGAAAATTTTTGTTAGAGTCTACTGTCCCCCCCCCCCCCCAATTTGTATTTCCAATAAACTCTGCAACTATTTTTTACTCTTTTTCTCCTCTGGAATACGAAATTTAATTTGGTAGTCCTATAACTAAAACAATTTATTCATACTGAATGAAATTGAGATTTTGCTGTAGCGACCAAACAAAACACAATCATGCGACAATACCAAAAATTTTAGTTTCGGGATGAGTTTTATATATTTTTTTTTAAATAAGGGTTGGATGGCCTCAAGTATTATTTGTAAAAACAACTAAAAACCTTTCCACGATCCTGTGAAAATCCAATTCGCAGTCACAATTATGGGATACTTATACCTATAAAAGTTTACCGCAATTACAAGTAGGTACAGGAGTAGAAATAATAGTCCGGTAGCGCTAGGTTTTCAAGTTTCAAGAATATTAGATATTTCGATTTTTCGCTTATAGTTTCTAGACCCCTTGACCAATCTAAAACATGACGATGTGTCATCTTCGATGTTTGCTTGGGTAGAAATTTAGGTATTTGCCTTTTCGAACATTATGAGATGAAAAGAAAATTAGTGATGAATTTTTCACTTGCATGACAATAACTACGTGGTGTCTGATGTACAAAAGCTTTTTGTGTCATCATCTGGCCACAGGATCAGTGTCATTTCACGAATACTTAATATTTCGCTCAAATAGCTCTTTAAGAATATTAGAATTGGATAAATAGGTATTACACGCCTTAGAGCACTAATATATGTGATTCAAAATGTTTTGTGTCACATTTCATCTACGATATCTTATTGTATTTTATTTTTTTAATTCAATACTCTGTAAAAGACACAAAAGATTATTAGTGTTATTAGAGTTTCGTCTTTTTTATTATTGTAGTGTGATAAACCACAATTCGTAGTTTGTGTCATCACCATCCAGGCAATCTTATTATTTGAAAAAAATTAAATATTTCCACGCCAAAACTCAAAGTGCGCGAGAAGACAGGGCGAGCGTGGGGGCACGCATGGGTGCGCGGGGACGGGTGTGTGCGTGGCATACCGACACAGTATCTGTCCGCCTTGCCGGCCGCAGCGCGCGTCACTAATTATTTTGGATTTTTAGCTGACTACGGCAAAGCCATGAGGAAGGGTAGTGATTTTAGCAGTCTATGTATGTGAGTGTGTATATATGTCTGTTTCCCCGTAGCATCCAAATCGCTTGTTCAATTTTCACAAAATATACATATACATATAATCGATTCTTCATTATTGTCCGGGTGACATAGCTACTAATTTGCATAATGCAAAAAACGTATATAACGAATGTTAAATACAATAAATTTAGAGTATAATATAACATATGACTCGCGTAGTCGGGTATTTGTTTTTTAAACTTATATCTTGTTATTTTATAGGTTCTAACAAAAGCTTCATTTAGAAGTACTTTTATTATTTTTTCCGTATGTGTTAGTGACCAACATGTTTTTTACAAAGGTTCCTTGAATGACGTACTTATGTGTGCAACAACTGCAAAAGAAGGATCATTTTGTTCACGTGTCTTTTATGCTAGTAAGTATGTTTGATTTATAGGTAGAGGTGTATATTGTTTGTTCTCCGTGTGTCTGTTCTACCTAACGATGATGACCGGCACTACTGTAACCTTAGCACGAGTAGGTTCTTATGTGCTGCTTCTGAGAACGCGAGAATCTTCTCGTGTAAGATTTGTACAAAATGATATATTTATTTAAAAAAATTGATTGTTATGGTTGACTGTATCAATCGGCATTAAAAAAATAGGGACGTTGTTCACAATTTTGGTTATTTATTATAAGCATGGGTTTCATTCAACCAAGCTATTAAATGCAGTTCTTCCTGTATATTTTTGACAATGAACCTATACAAACTTGTTTAGGTACATATACTCAATTCACACAAACACAAGTTTATTTGCCAGGAAAATTAAAAAAATCCTGACTTTCAATAGTTTCATATGTAAACGCCATTTAGTGATGGGTGGAGGAACTGTATAGTAGAATAAATATCCGTAGCAACATCCAATATTTGACTGAAGTAAACTACAAAACGGCCCAACCGATGTTTATCAATCATAGCTAAGAACCACTTATTATTATATTATTTATTATTCTGTGGTAACGTAGATATGCACGTAGGTTAGTATTTTGTTATAATATAAGTGCTCTGAGTTTTTAATTTTGGAGTTTTTGCACCACCTGTCAGCACCACCTGTAAGTTGACTGGTAAGTAGATTGGTTCACGACTAATAATCTGGCCTTAAACACACAAAAGACTAAGTGCGTTAATTTTTCACTATTGTATAAACCCAATACTCACATACCTTTGAGTCTTAATGGCCAAGTTCTAGAATGGGTACCCAACACCAAATTTTTAGGCATAACTGTAGACTGGAACTTAGAATGGGATAAACATATTGAGGCCACTGCCAAGAAACTTAGTTTGGCAGCATATGCTGTGAGGAGGGTCAGACGGTGTACTAACGTTAAAACTGATAGGCTAGTATACTTTAGTTATTTTTACAGCATAATGTCATATGGCTTGCTCTTATGGGGTAAAGCGGCTAACATACATGCTATCTCTGTGCTACAAAAGAGAGAAATTCGGTCGATCTACGGACTAAAATCACGCGATTCCTTAAGAGAGTTATTTAAATCTATAAAAATTCTTACTGTGACATCTCAATGTATTTACGACAATCTTCTTTTTGTTAAATCTAGGTTAAATAATTTCAAGAAAAATAGTGATGTTCACAGTTATAATACGCGCAACAAAAATCAGCTTCATACGCCTAAATTTCGACTTGCTGAAACTAGAAAGTCACTCTTAGGTCTAGGTATAACATTATTTAATAAACTTCCCGACGCAATCGTTAACCTACCAATGGCAAAATTTAAAATACATATTAAAAAAGTTTTATTGAATAATGCGTACTATACTATCAATGATAAAAACGCTTGGATACTTCCTAAACATTTTCCATTACACTCCACACATGAAACATAAAATAGCTACATTTTCTGTTACCATAATAAGCTTACTGTAAAAACATGTAAATGCTCTGCGATCAATAGGTGACCAACATATAACTAATATTTTTTCCTTAAAAATTAATTAAATTTTAATATACTTTACACGTAACATAGATTATACTTATTAACGTGTAAAAGTGCCTGTAAAGGTCTAATTACTGAATAAACATTTGAATCTTTGAATCTTGAATCTTAGATTAAATTATATATTGTAAGTAAATCTATGTAATATTGCTTAAAATGCGCACGTACACTCTTCCAAGCTGCTTCTCTTCCCGCGCAGATCGTAAAAGCCGTTCGAGGGAATAGGCGAAAATGCGAACCATGTTAATAGGTGATGCGGCGAGCAACCCATCATTGTTTCGATTCCTACGGATCCATAGCAAACCCTTATAGTTTCATCGTCCCTGTCTGCGGTTTTGTGATTATAGTGATCCGATAAGACTTCTACCACTTCTCTAGTTTAAATGCAACCAAAATTATAATTCTAAATATTTTTTTCCTAATATTACTAGTAACTTACCGTGTAAGTTTCAAGAAACTTACTGAGTATCTTACCATACAGCAACTTTCCTACTAACTTACCGAGTAAGTTTCGAGAAAGTAACTGAGTAGCTTACCATACAGTAACTTTCTCAGTATTTTTTCTATGTTACTATCAAGTTATTTAGTAAATTTCTTGACAAGTTTCTGTTTGGGAATATAAATAGTAAGTTTACTCTCCTCTCTCTCTCTCTCTCTCTCTCTCTCTCTCTCTCTCTCTCTCTGTTTGTCGTCAATTTGTTTTTTTTTATGTATGTTGGCGAAAGTAAAAAAAGATCTCTCTACTGAAGCAAAAGTGGCTGGGATAGATAGTATTTTTATTAAGACGAAATTATAAGGGTTTGTTATGGAACCCTAGGAATCGAAACAATGATGGGTTGCTAGCCGCATCACCCATGAACATAGTTCGCCTTTTAGCCCATTCCCTCAATCGGCTTTGTCAAAAAATATATATTTTGTACTGATAAGAGAATAAAAGTCACAAAATAATGTCACTTGACATTGATCATATCCATTTTCAACGTGATTTTAGATGTAATATGGCAGAAAAACCGATAATATGAGCGCTATTTGACTCCAAGAAACTCTGACGTCACGCCGTGCTATTTCATTCAAATCCCATAGACGATGTTTGTTTTGACGTTTAGAAAAAAGTTTCTAATTGGACTTGTTGGAAACTAGCGGATTATATGTTGAAATAAGTAAAGACAGATTAAATGCTATGTCAATATATTAGTATCCTCATACATATAAGGAGTGTACATTTTTTTTACTGCTCAAACAATAGCCAAATTTACTGATTACGGGGTTGGTCCCGAAACAAAAAATATTCGTATTGACGAGTTCTTAAATACCCTGTCAATGTGGACGCTTTCCGGACACTAAAACAGTTAAGGACCAATGCGAAATTAAGTTGCATAAAACATGTAGGAATACCTACAATAATCATCATCCATCCACAGCGGTAATCAGAGCCCGGGTTCCGATACCAAATTTTTTTGAAATGGCCGAAAAACATTTTTTTTAGTTTCGAAAAATTTCAAGAACCTGAATTGACAAGAAAATGCTTTATAATATTCAAACCTTCTCACAAAATTTCACTAGAATCTGTTGAGAAATGCGACCTGTAGGCGAGAACAGGCGGACAGACAAACTGACAGAGGGACAAAAGCATTTTTAGCCAATTTCGAAACTAAGACGCTTCATTTGCTCGGTCAATAAAATATAGTATCATTGTGATAGTATCGCATAACACAAGTTTGAAAACTTACTTTGGGGCTAGCTCAGTCTATACAGGGTGGAATTGAATTCGTTGGCATCCTTTTAAGTATCTATTATACCCATGATACAAACTCAATTACAAAGTATTTAAAGACTAATAAAACTTCAGTCAAAAGTCGTCATTATCATATTAAAGAAATCCTCTAAAAATGCGGTAATTGCAGTAATGGTATCTATCAAAGAGTGTAACTCTTTGATAGATACCATTACTGCAATCATAAATAAATAAAAAAATCTAATCGTCATAACTTACAAAAAAATAAATAAATTATAATAGTATCAATTTCGTCGCACCGAAGTACACTAACATGCGTTCCTACTTCAAACGTAACCTTGAATAACCTACCATTCTCAAGCGTTCGTGTGACTCCACCCGTCCGTACTCGATTTTAAACCTTATTCACGTACCCACTCTAAAGTCTACTTTTATACGCCGGCCGCCCGCTCCCGCTCAGTAGCTCAGATGTGTCCGTGGCTGTGTGCGGCGGGTTCTATGACCTCACGGCTCGTATAAGTATACACAATACGTGCGCGCGTCTCAAGTGTTTTGATACTTTGGTAATTTTTCATACTTTTTGATACTTTTTAATAACTGCATTAATTGCAGTGTCGTTGCCGTACAAAATATCCTTTATGGGAGTATGTTAATAAGTTAAATTAATGCTACTTATTTCAAATGCACTCTGTATAATTTGTCCTTATATATTTATAACTGCAAGTGTTTCTTTGCCATACAACATTACATAACTTTCACCTACTACAATTTATTGTCATCCCATGTAGGAATGTGTGAACCCTATTGTTCGTCACAAGTAATAATACTAGGCGCCACCACACCGTGTACCACACGCACTATGCCGTAATAACGATAAACGACGTTATCTCCAGCTAGTTAGGCACAGTTGAGTAAACCGTTTGTTAGCAATAGTTTGTAAGTATTAAAGCAGTTCGTATTTATGAAAGTGATTATGTCACGAACTTCTTACGGAGTAACATATATTTAAGTACCTAATATGAGCCAGTATTCCGTTATTTGACATAAGTTAGGATTTATAATCTATCTCTTCATAGATTGAATGAAATATCGTAGTCTAGAGTGTGCAAAAACATAACCCCCGCACCGGACACGTTGCCGTCGTCCTTCGCGCGCCGTCGATCACTTGTCTACTTTAAGGGCAAACATATTTTTTTGTGTTTTATACTTATTTTCTTGATGAAAGTGACACAAACTCAGAATGTCAATCTTTTATGAATTTATGATACTAAATATATAAACTCTAATGATTCTAATTTTCTTTTGAAGCGTATTTTGCTTGGAAAATCAAAATAATTAAAATAAATAAGAATGCCTGGACTAATGTGACACAAATGAATACAAGGGGTATATTTAGTTGTTACTGATATGTTGTATTATTTTTTTCAACACTAATTATCTTTTTGGTACTGTTTTTATGCATGGGCCCTTAGCCAGTTTGCAGTGGACAAAGGGTGACACAAATAGGTTTGCACACTAGTCTGGCTACGTTTGATACAATACTATTTACAACTTTTATCAATTTTGTCGATTCAGTATGAAATTAAATAAAACAGTCACAAATCAATAAATTTCCCGAAACGCAGACCCCGAAAGTGACACAAATCGAAATAATAAACTCTTTAGATACGACTCTATTCAGAGGCAAGAAATAAGCATATCTAGAGTTCTTGTAAGTTATACCCTTAAAATTAGCTAGCGCTACCGGACTATAATACTTTTTCTACGACTATATAAACTATATAGTTAAAATACAAAAATAAACAAAGCAAAACATGTTTGATATATTATGTTTGGTAGATAGTAGATACCATCGTTATATCAAATATCACCCATGATTTTGTTTTCCAATTTTGTTCGAGTAGACGTCGACACGGTCTGTACCGTGACGTAGATCGACACTGAAGACGAAGTGGTAGCTAAAGTGGCGCCCTCATTTTCAATAAATTGTTTAAAACTAAATATGGTGATAATTAAAAATTTGATTTGTATAAATGTCTAGAAATACCTTTAAACTATTTTATGAATAAGCTTTGAAATTATTACTAATAGTCCGTCTAGTTTTAAAACTGTTTTTCGCTAAAAGTGGCCACTTTTGGCGATAAACAGTTTTAAAACAAGACAGACTACCAATATTACTTTCAAAGGTTATTCATAAAATAGTTTAAAGGTCTTTCTAGACATTTATACAAATCAAATTTTTAATTATCACCATATTTAGTTTTAAACAATTTATTTCAAATGAGGGCGCCACTTTAGCTACCACTTCGTCTTCGTTCCAGGCGAAAATAGCTGTACTAGTTCTCTTTAACCGGATATTGTGGGTAAAATAATCCCTTTTCAATATATAGTTGTTTTTTGATTAAAACAAACGTGAGGCACAGACATTATTACCGTGAATTAAATGGGTTACTTCACGTAGAGACTCAGCTACTGGCCGACATATGTTTCGACCTCATCCGGAGGTCTTCATCAGGGCGAATTTGAGAAGAGGACACGTGAGCACGAAGTCACCTCGAGACACATTCAGAGTGAGTCTCGACATTAGCCCTGACGAAGACCTCCGGATAAGGTCGAAACATGTCGGCCAGTAGCTGACTCTACATAAGTAACCCGTTTAATTCATGCTAATAACATAGTTGTTTGTTTTATCTTTTTTCGATTCTTCGTTATTTTCTTTCGGTTACCCACAATAGGACATAGCGATGGGTGTCCAGTCCATTAGCACTCTAAATAGATATTAGGTACTTATATTAGTTTTGACCATAGCCAACTATAGACTGGTTCGTATAAGTAGTATAGGCATCTTTTGATGTATACGATGTGAAAGTTTAATAACAACATATCAACACATCCAATTGTGAGTGCACTGGTGAACTATGACGCAGGATCAGCCTTCTACAGCATAGACCTAGAATTGTATGTTCTACATCATAGACCTAGATTGTTTTTACATGCGTTTAAAGACTACACTTACCGAGTGCGACAGATAACATGATAGCCGTCAGCCTCACAAGAGCAAAAGATATAGCGATCAATTTGACAATGTGACAATTTTTTCTGGCTCAAACATAGTCACACGAAAATTGTGTTACACACGATAAGTTATCTTACCTTGAAAGATGGTATTCTACTGCTTTATGCTTTTGTAGTAAATACAAATACAACCCTTTTAAGGCCACACAAAAATAGCTCGTTTCTGGTCTCATTTTACAATACGCTATACATAGGGCGCACTATAAGTTTCCGGAACTGGCCACTTACATAAACAATATTTAAAAATTTATTGCAACATTTGGCTGTAGAATGCAGTTTGTTTCATCTGACTGTCTTTTGTATTTACCTTGTGGCGCCATTTAAAAAATTGTGTGTCTGCATCAACATGGATTTAACTCGGGAAAATTTTCGTAGTATGATTTTCTACGATTTTAAGTGTAATTTGACAGCTCAACAGAGCATCGCTCGGCTTGAAACAGCTTTTGGCAATGAAGCATCATGCAAGACAACTGTTTATAGCTGGTTTGCAGAATTCAAGCGTGGTCGTATCAATCTCAGTGACGAATCTCGCGATGGTCGGCCGTCCACCACTGTGACCAACAAAAACATCGATGCTGTGCGCCGTATGATTGAAACAGACAGGCATGTGACCTACCATGAAATTCGCGCATCCTTAGAAATAGGCATGAGTCAAATACAATTAATCCTACACAAACATTTGGGTGTGAGAAAGCTGTGCTCGCGGTGGATCCCACACAACTTGACCGAGGCTCAAAAAACGGACCGCGTCACTTGGTGCAGTGCCATGCTTACCAGATTCAACGAAGGTGCGTTAAATTTGGTGTGGGATATAGTAACAGGTGACGAAACATGGATTTATTGCTACGATCCCAAAACAAAGCAGCAATCGAGCGTATGGGTCTTTAAAGATGAGCCGAAACCAACCAAAGTGGCGCGCGTGAAAAGTGCATCTAAGCGGATGATTGCTTCTTTTTTTAATAAAACTGGACACGTGGCTACTGTTGCTTTAGAGAATCGTCGTACAGTGAATAGTGACTGGTACACGACCATTTGTTTGCCAGAAGTTATTGACGAACTCCGTAAAAATAACCGTAAACGCCGTATCATCCTGCACCACGACAATGCTAGTTCTCACACGGCCAGACAGACAAACGACTTTTTGAAGGCGAAAAATGTAGAACTCTTGAGTCATCCTGCATACAGTCACGACCTGGCACCTTGTGACTTTTTTCTGTTCCCAAAAATTAAGAACCAATTACGCGGTCAACGATTTTCATCACCAGAAGAGGCTGTCGAGGAGTATGAAAAACACGTTTCAGAGGTCACCACAGAGGAGTGGCACAAAAGTTTTCAAAACTGGTTTCATCGAATGAAAAAGTGCATAGACGCCAAGGGAGATTATTTTGAAAAACAATAAATTAATTTTGTACCTTTAATAGTATTTTTTCATATTCATTCCGGAAACTTATAGTGCGCCCCACGTATAAGTACATCCTGTACCTCTAAATCTATGTTCTACAGTTACCAGTGGCCATAAACTATTACGAGTAGTATAAATACTCGTATATCTTGTTTATGTAGATATATAACTTTTCAAAGAACATAAATACGTTTAACTTTACTTTTTTCTACTTTAAATATATATAACGTATCCTTTTATGGATAACTTTGGACTTGCATTATTTAGTGTTTGTATAGTGAAAAATTCAATAAGTGAACAAGTGAAAAAATTCAATAAGTGAAGTGATTCTTCATCCATAAGCCCTCGACGCATAGAGTACTGTAATTTAACTGAAACCTCCACGGAAACCATATTCCCGATATTAAAGTTTAGATTTTCATTAAATCATGTTCAGCGCAGGTAAGTATCGACGTATTGCTTCTAGCATGTATTCCTTTCAAAGATTCCATAGGAAAATAGGCTTTCATACAAAATGCAGCTAATATGAGATGTACTCAAACAGGTTATGATTCAATTTTACCTAGATGTTTATTCTGACAGTTATTTTTATGATTGAAAATTTAATTAAAATAAATATAATATACTCATTTTTTTTTCACATATAACACATGTAACTAGGGCTCACTAATTTGTATTTTTTTCATAACTATACACGTTTACTATCCATTTTGTTTTCTGTAATTTTAAAATGTGTATTTTTTTCACATATTACAAGCTTTTATTTACTTTCACCTTTCCCGTTGTCTGTCGGTCTGTCTGTCTATCTGTAATCAAATCTTGCAAGTTCAATTTGACCCACTTCCCGGTTTCCAATTGAGCTGAAATTTTGCACGCATACGTATATCGCGTGACAATACAATATTATAATGACATGGAGGTGATCTGATGATGGAGCCGGAAGGTGGCCATAGGAACTCTGTAATGAAACGACGTAACCCCGTCGAGTTTGGGCTCGTTTGATTCATCTTTAGGAGCACTTTAGATAAAAGCTTGTGTTAAAATATATTGTTTTAATAATTACTTGTTATAATTATAAGTTAGGCTTCTGTGATTTTTAAATTAATAAAGCTTATTTAGCCTTCTGTACGTGAGTACTAGTACTTATTCTGTGGCTAGGCCTGCATCGCATCGCAAATCACGGTGCTGCCTAGCTAGCCGAACGGGGTAAGCGGCGACCACGCAATTTTTTTACTTACATTTTTAAACTCGTCATATCTTTCTAAAGGAATGTCCGAATCGAATAATTCAAAAAGTTATATAAAGTTATTTAATCAGTCTTGAATATGAAGTTATTTATTTTGATAAGGATTTAATACCAAGGTACAAATAAAGAGCCTATATAGCGGCGTTATCTTAATTAATTTTTTAAAGTTAAATAACCCTAATGGTGACATTACTACTCGTATAATAGTTTGAATATGCTGTCGTGACATTTTTTTAATAGAAAATGATGTGTTCTACAAAGTTGTAGTTGTAGTACATTCTTTTGTTCTATCATCACTATTTTCCACAGCGCACGCGATGTAAGGAATTTTTAAGTCATTTTTTTACATCTCGTGTTACATTATTAGAGTTTTAGTAAGGATCCCTAATCTGTCCTTTAAATAGTCACGAACATTATTATAAGAACATTGATAATATATTATTTCAAAAAAGTCTACCTATAGTCTATTCCCCATAACCAAAGGTCGGAATTAGGTAGAGTTATTTATGTACTTACATTGATTTCATACAGCGAAAGAATAAAGTGGATATGCCTCAAATCCCGAAATTAATTTTAAAGAGCAGAAAAAACCCGTGATTAATTGAATAAAAAAGTTATTTACCTTTACACAATTTAAACCACTGCACGCGTGACGTTGCCAATATGTGAAAAACTAATAATAATAATAATGTAAATATTTATTAACATTGTATCTTAAATATCTTTGTTTAATTTGTATGAGGTTTTTATTATTATTTATTTGTAATTTTGTTGGCAATACGGAATTGACCATTAGAAATCCCTGGAAGATCCACATTATTATCAACATTTCGATGCAAGTACATAAATAACTCTACCTCATTCCGACCTCTGCCCATAACAGGACATGTGTCGTTATTTGCCCAAAAAGATACTCCTAGCCATACAACTAGCCATAGACCTAAAACTTTTTAATCTTTAGATCTACCATACTGCCATCAAAATAAAACGTTTTCTAAACATAGTCCATGAAGATATAGGGAAAGGTGGAGGCCAAACTCCGTACTTTGTGTTGAAGATAAGTTTATTGACCTTTCGTTGGACTCCTGAGATGCCATCTTATAAATCTAAATTTGAACTGAGTGTACCTTTAGATTCTAATAATCATTGGGGAAACAAAAATTCCTAAATTTTAATACAATATAATAATTAATTGAATTGCAATCTATAATTTGCAAAATAATTTTCAACTGAACAAGCCATATTGAGTCAATTTTGCCACCCATAGATATTTTCCAATTTTTGGTGGAAATCGGCTTCCCAAAACTTCGGAAACACCGAAACGCCATTATGGCGAATTGTCAGTGTAAAATCTTTCGACTCGAAAGTTTTAAATCAGATTAAAATGTTTCTTGTTATAAAAACATGGAAAATAGTTCAGAAATGTGTAGTACTTGGTTGTGGAAGTAAGTGGTAACCTGGATGTTCCTTCATATTTCACAGGTAAGTCGTAAATTACCATTTCAGGAGCATTTGCTAGGTACATAACAAAAACGTTGTTTTTGTTATGTATTTCTGTTTTGATATGATTTCGATCATCTAATAATAATGTTTAGTCCATTAAAAATGCACACATAGTCTCCAACATATAGTTAAATAAATTTCAGTTATTTATCAACATTAAACTGAGTTATACAGAAAGTAACTATGGTGACCATGACGCAAACTATTTTCGTACATAAACGGTTAAGTGATACTACTGATCTAAAATGTTTGCCTTCTATCTTCTTTCTTGCTGATGTAAATTAATGGTATTTGCACACCCAAACTGGGTAAAATACCTATAATAAAAGTATCATCTTGTATAACCTTATTTTATTTAAATAAAACGTTGATAAGTAAATTTGTTTTATTCCTCTTTCAGCTTTCCTGAGGATCCAATGAAAAGAAGACTATGGCTATCCAGTGTTAAAGAATTGAAGAGAAACGTAGCCCAGTAATAGTGTTGGCTCAAAGATAATCCATTTAATGATTAAAATGAAATTTCGTGAGCTTCGAGCGTCTTGGATCGTTACATAGTAAACAGTAGATTATTTTGTACCTATATCTCTCGCGCTGCGCTTACCAGTTACCACCCATGCGGACGGTAAGCATCACTGTAAAACCAGCATAAGTCATTGTTGGTATATATAGGCTACAGTTATCGCTTTCCATCTGGTTTTCATTTTATGTCATTGTAATTTTTTTTTTAAATGTTATTATTAGGATAAACTCCTTGTTTTATTTTTATCTGCTACCACATCTCTGATAATGGAAGAAGAGGAATGTGATATGCGAATAATACAGAGTTTCATGTTAAATGGCAACTTTTTATTGTACAAAAAATACCTTTATTTGTAACACATATACCTATATTTAATTTTTTAATAAAAGAACTTGCCAACAATAATTTTGAGAACTTGTGTCATTTACTTTATAGTTGTATGGACACCCTACTTAGCCTACACCTTTCTCTATATCTTCATGACATAGTCACTAGCAAAAAGGTCAATTAAAAAAATTAAGTTATAATATAGATACCTAGTATCTACCAAATGTATGTCAAACATATATTTTTCTTTGTTTATTTTGTATTTTATTTAGTACATATAGTCGTAGAAAAAGTTTTGTATGTAACGTTGTATAAGTACGTAAAAAAATGCTCGATGGCCTCTCCTTACGATTTTTTGGGCCTCCTTATACAACTGTTGCATAAAATACTAGTATGCAATGTTCTATTAGTACGCCAAAAACGAACCGAGCCTTTTTATACAACTTTGGCACAAAATCTATACTCTATCTATAGTTTGACTATCGATTCTAGAAAACAGTCACAAAATCGATACGACTATCGATATAGTATTTATAAGAAATTCTATCCATAGTATCGATACTATTGGTACTATTTATATGAAAAGCTCTCGATAGTATTCAACTAAAAGTCAAGCTTTTCGAGCATTGCGTGGGCTGCAGCAGCTTGCGGTTTTTAGTGAAGCTGTTAAAGTTGGACGGATTCCACGTCCAGTTAGGAAAACAGGTTAAATACTAGTCAGTAAAGGAAACATGAAAAAATGTTTAGGCGAAAAATCTGATTGCAGTTTCGAGTTTCGCACGGTGCTCTATCCCAACATACAAAATTTCAGATCTCTCGGATTTTTCAGTAGCACGTAATAAACGAAATAACTTAAAATTCCAAAACCCAGGCGCCATCTTGGATTCCAAAATATTTAAATTTTTGGAATTTCAACTTCATTCCAACTGAATTTCAATCAAATCTGATGCAGATGACAAATGGCGAACATCTCGGAAAATTAATAAAACCGCTCTGCACTTGGTGCGAGTGGCACGGCCTACGGTGCGGCCTCACGGATGGCCTCAGGGTTCACTTGGTTGCTTGGTGGGAGGCCTTCCGGTCAGAAAAGACGAACTTGCAAAATGTTAAATGTGCAAAATGTTGAATGGCCTTCTTGACAACAAATCTATGCCACTCTGCTTGACACTTCCTTTGACATTATGACAATTGGCATAGTATTAGAAAGTTACTCGTACGTTTGTTTGCAGCACTACTTGTACTTATATTCCTTTGGTTTGCAAAGTCTGTCTGATGGCTGACCCATAGATTTAAGAAGTAACAAGATGGCATCAGCTTAATATAAAATGTGACCAGACATGAATTGTTTATGTGTTTTTTTTTTATAATTAATTTACGGCTCTGGATACTAGTCCTTTAGAGCCTATCTTTATTAATTCACTTCTTTATTCCTAACCCTAACTGTACAATCAAAGGTTTGTGTAGGTCCTTTGATTGCTTCAAGGGAGCTTCTAGCGACAAATCTAGACGAGCCCTCTGGTTTTCATAGCTGATGGAGTGGCGGACGGTGTCTAAAGACGCCCACCACAGTCCGCAAATAAATATCACTACAACCGCACTATGAGTGTCCACTTTAAACATTTTACATATTGTCCACGAGCATGAGCATTTATAACACTAAACAACACCAATTTTATATTATAAAGTCCACTAGAATCAATTTGCAAAACAATTTAAAGCAAACTCCAACTGAACCCCTTGACTTCCCGCCAAAAACACAATTGTTTATGTGTGAGTTAGAAAGGGTTGTACTATACGACACGTTCGTCATGATATCGATTAAAATGATTGTTACTTACATATTAATCCTTTTTACCTCTTGCGTCTAGGGGCTCAAAAGTCACGTTCAGTGTAATGAATGATGAACGCGTAGGTAGAAATTATATTATTAAGATATAAATCGAACCTAATAAGTAGTGTATCGACATTATCCACATTTTTGTCCAATACCTCAATAGGATTTTAAAATCTGCGTAGAAAGAGAAGCAGCTTGTTTATAAACTTATTCCAAAAGGAGGTCTGCTATCAAAAATAAGGTATTTGGTGTTGTTAAGAGAATAAAATGTCAGAATCTGTGAAAATTTCAACTGTCTAGCTAGAACGGTTCATGAAATACAGCCTGGTGACAGACAGACAGACGAACGGACAGCGGAGTCTTATAATTAGGGTCCACTTTTTTGACCCTTTGCGTAGGGAACCCTAAAAAGTTCTCGGGTGACCGCGACAAATACAAAAATATTGTTTGCAGTTTTGTATCCCAGATCCCTAACCTAACATCTGATAGTGACCATAACAATATCGAAAAAAAAAACATGGAAGAATAGATTTTATCAATTACTCTCAGGTTATAAGGTATACGATAGGTGCTACATACCTGTTACTAATTAACTATTGCATGCGACTTCCCCCGCGCTCGGGAAGTTATCTCATGACCTCTTGATTTCATGACCCTTCTGACGTTCAAACACGCAACGTATTATTATTAGTTAATCATTGAACTCCACCTCTGGTATAAAATTGACATAATTACCACTTTATAAGATTGTTTTATTTAATTTTTTGCATTTTTTAAAGGCAGCCTTGGTTTGGTCTAGTGTTTGTTCAGCGCTTTAGGAGAGTAAAATATTCCGTGCTAAAACCGGTTCTATAACTTTACAGGAATGTATGAAGTCGAATTTCGTTGCTCAAATGAAGCTGAGCCCATTAGGTATGCACTCGATTTTAAGTAATATAACGTAATAATAAAATATAGATTACGATATGGGTAAACATTTTACTAGGGAATGCTAGAATCGCCTACGATAATCCTGTCCATGATGGCAATATAAAATAGAGCTCCAAATATATACAAAACAGCAGGCAAGATATAACCTGTTGCACGCGGTCGCCTTCCCCATCGTTCCTTGGCATTTGCTGAACTTTGAAACTCTTAACTACCTCATAAACGTTTTGCTCATTTTATTCGCAAAGCTTTAAAGTTATTTCGGTAAAATGACTAACACTTTGTTTAGAATAATGCGGCCAAATTGCTGATAGTCTAAAACACAATATGATTTCGCAACAAACAGATTTCATGTGCGTTCGCCCGTAGCACGATTTCTCACATTTATTTTTAAATGCGAGCTTACGAATTTTTTTTAAACAAAATAGAAAATTACCTACTTACTATTAAGTTAAAGTTTACTTACAGAGTGTGAGTATCAGCCGGCACCTTCGGGACGCCGATCAAGTCTTGCTGAAGGCAGCGTACGGTATTTCGGACGCACTGGCATCGCGCTGGGCAGAGGTATTCCGCGAATGTTTTATTATATAAGTTGAAAAGGAGAAGAAACTTAAAAAAGTTAATGAAATTCATGGTGGGGCCGGTCGGCCGCGTGATGTCGCGACGGCCGCTGCAATGCGAGTGCAGCCTGCGCTGCTGTGGCCGGAGCGCAAGTGCAGAGCTATCCGAGCCGCCGCCGCCGCTCGACTGGAAGAGCGTGCGTGAGATGGACTCGCGCGTATCGCCGCCCGCCAACACGCTTATCGCCTCACAGTAAAATATTAAAATAAGTATTCCCAGAAAGTGAACTTTGAACTAAGGGCGATTCGAACACCATCCTTTCCATTCTTTATTTTGCGGATTATTTAGCAGTTACTTACAAATCCTGTGCACAAATAATATGGTAAAGAAGTACCTAGGTACTTACTTATATAAACCTGTAAGTCAGGGGCGTAATAGTGATCCGTGTGATACCAGCCTTATCAAAGATATGATGGGTCTCTGGACTATAGAGGTCCTGGACGAGTAACGTGTAATGAAAATTTCTAAAAACATTTTTAACAAAGCGTCTCACTCAAACTCTGCCAACTATTTAACCCAAACATGGCGAATGTTTGGATTAAATTATTAGGTGCAAATACGAAAAATAACCCAAGGTCTTTGCTTCGACCGTATGCTAAATCTGGTCATATAGTTGCGCTCCGTCAGCCGAGCCGTGCACACGCGTCCCGCTCCGCTGCTGTGAAAAAATTGAATAAATTTGGGAATTTTCGGCTTAAAGTGTTTAAACTTTTGTGAAAAGTGTTGTGTAGTGTTTTAGTGTTGCGTTGAGCGTGGAACTGTGCCAAAGGCTCGGCTGGATCTTGAAAGGCACCGCTGAGAATAGCGGTGCGACACGTGGTAAGTGCTGCGCTTCTTTAAAGTCCCTGTGTTTTACTTCTGAGTGTGTCCGACCATCTGACCCCCTAGCCCGTTAACACAGGGCGGCGTATCATGCACGTTTTCCACCAGTAAAACGCCACGTTTCACGGAGCGCAACGCATTTTTAGGTACGCTAGATTTAAAATTTCAACGGACTAAATTTTTGCTTAGATTTTTAAACTCTGACTGCCTACCTATTTTATCTAGTTGACTTTAATTTTAAGATATTGTATATAGTTTTTACATTTTGACCGGAATATTTAGTAATTTTAATAATTTAGTTTTAACATTTTGACTGCAGAATTTTTTTCTTTTTTAAAGAAACTATCTGGGCCCCCCTTTACAGGGCCTAGAGATTAAATTTTTACTTTTACTCTTTATTTTTACAGTTTTATACATTTTAAAAGAAACGACGACTACCCCCTGACAATATTATGGACCCCAGAGTGAATAATAATCAAATTGAGTGCCCCCTGAACGCGGCGCTTGGGTGCATCGTGGATGGTCACCACGAGGGCGTTGCTCTGGAGCCCGCGCACAGGCGGTCAAGCTTGGGGGTTGAAAGGCGGAGGCCCGTGAAGAGGGCGAGGAGGAATTTGGGTTCCCTCTCGCCTCCTGAGCGGGACCTCGCGGAGCCTGACACCTCCCCGGGGACCACCTCGTCGCTGGGCTCCGACAGCGTCGCCGCCAAGGCCAAAACCTGCCGGTACAAGGTGAGGAAACTTCTCGATGGCTCCAGGAATCTCAAAACAGAGATAAGGCTTGGAGTCATCGAGGCAGTGGAGCGCTTGTACCGGTTGATGATGGCGCAAGAGGTGGGGCAACGGGGGGGAAGCCTCTCTCCGTTGCGCCTGCCTCCGGCGGCGGAAAACATGGCCAGCGCCCCAGACGACGCGGCCGGGCTTGCTCTGTCTGAAAAGATGGAGGAGCAAGCCGGGCTGATCCGGGAAAACGCCCGGATGCTGGGCGAAATCAGAGAGCTGATCGCCCAGCAGACGGCTGTGGGTGGTGCTTTGTCTTACGCAGACGTGGCGGCCCGCTCATCCAAGGCGGTACCGGCTAAGCGGGGGGCCCTGTTGTCCCTTGTCGTCACATCTAAGGGTGCGTGCGACACGGGGGAGCAGGTCCTCGACAAAGTCCGCGAAGCGGTTGATGCCAAGGAGGGGTAGGTCCGAGTCGAACGTGTGCGTAAGGCAAAGGACCAAAAGGTTATTATGAGTTGCTCGTCTGAGGAAGAACGCACTAAGTTGAGAAAGAGGCTCGAGAGGGCGGGCCAGCCTCACTGTCGGGGAGGTGAGAAACAGGGATCCGCTCCTCATCCTCTGGGGCGTCAGCGTCCGTTATAGTGACGCTGACGTTATCGGAGCGGTGAGGAAACAGAACCCGGAAGTTTTTCAAGGCCTCGGCAGTGGGGATGACCGTCTTCAGGTAAATTACAGAAGGAATCCGCAAAATAGTAACGTTGTGCTCAGCGCATCCCCGGCGATTTGGAGGAGGGCGCTGGACGCCGGATCCCTCCGTGTGGACCTCCAGCATGTAAGGGTTACGGACCAGTCCCCACTCGTGCAGTGCTTTCGCTGCTTGGGCTACGGCCACAGCAGACGGTACTGCACGGAGGGGGAGGACGTCTGCAGCCACTGCGGAGGTCCACACATGAAGTCGGAGTGTGCTGAGCACAACGCGGGAACTGCAGCGAGCTACCGTAACTGCAAAAAAGCAGGCGGCAGCCGGGCGGACCACAATGCCTTCAGCGAGGACTGCCCAGTGCGGAGAAAGTGGGACGCGATTGCAAGTTCGGCAACTGCGTATTGCTGACTTTGCAATCAGCACAGCGTCCACCGATGGGTGGCCGGGCCGCATGTTGCCAAAGTTACCCCACGTTGTAAAAACTTTATTTTGACGCAAAATAAAATTATTATAGAAGGGCGTCAACGGAAGCAACACAGCGGACCGGCCAATCATCGGAGCAAAGTGTTCCGCTGAAGATATTGCGGGCATGGCAATGGGGTGTTTTCCCTTTTCATTTTAATGGCAAATTTAAACAAACTATTTTTTAAATAATTTTGTTTTAAATGAGCAAATTAATAAAAAAGCACTAAACAAAGGGAAAACACCCCATCGCGGTAAAACTGACCCTTCTTCTGTATTTTACCTTAGTTTAGTGTGAATCGTCACGGCTCCGTTTCTGCCGCGGGGCGGGCGTTTTTCGGTCCCTGAGTGGCGTTTTCCACTCTCGGACCGAGCCCAGGGCACTGTCTGCCCCGTAGTGGTACGGAGACGTGACTTTTTAAAAAAATTGTGCGGCATGTTTTCTGCTATAAGGAAGTCATCCATGTAAGCGCCCAAGCGGTGAGTTCAAACAGATTCGAAAAGGGCTTTTCGAGATGTTCGGCATGGCAATAAGTGTTGGAGTATACAAAAATAAATTTGTCTCTCTCTAACTTAGGAAGTTTATCCCTTTCTATTAGTTTGTTTATGTATGAAACAATAATTCTTTGTTATCGAAGTCCGAGTTACATATGGGTACGTCATCTAGGCTCTCTCAGAATTTAGTGTATTCCCGGCCCTTGCCATAACTAAGCGTCGCACGCAAATAGTTATAAAACACACCGTTCAATTCTAATTGAAATAAATAAGTAATGCTTTTTATATAATTTCGTCTTTCATTGGCTTCCATAATCCTACAGGTTATGGGCCCAGTGAAATAAAAATAAGATTAAAAATAAATCGTCGGTTAATATAAAACAGACACTTAAGTGCAGTGCATTTTACCAAAACTTTATAGACAGCTCGTGGACTGTGAAAGTAATAGTGAATAAGTGACTTTATTATTTACTCATAGACTGTGAATTATTTTTCGTAAAATAATGGAAAACTCAAAGTTAAAGAGAAATATTAAACCTTTTAATGGAGAAAAATATAGTGTATGGAAACTTCGGATACGTAATTTGCTGAATGAACTCGAGGTGCTTAATGTAATTGACGAAGAAATTCCTGAAGTACCGGATGCTGAATGGACTAAGAAACAGAGACTCGCAAAGAATACTATAATAGAGTATTTAGCGGATACTTTGTTGGGCCTCACCAATGAAGAAAGTACTGCGAAACAGATTTTATTAAAGCTTGATTCCATCTACGAAAGAAAAAGCATAGCGACACAGCTGGCATTAAGGAAACGATTACTAAATTTGAAGTTGGTCGAAGATAATCCGCTAATAAAACATTTCCAAATATTCGATGATTTAATTTGCGAATTGGTGGCTGCAGGTGCAAAGCTGGAAGAACCAGATAAAATAACTCATTTATTTTTAACCCTTCCTAAAAGTTACGACGGTGTGACGACGGCGATCGAGACTTAAGCAGAAGATAATCTCACTTTAACCTTTGTGAAAACTAGATTGCTTGACCATGAGATAAAGTTGATAAATGAAAGACGAGACACCAGTATGAAGATTCTCCAGGCAGAGACTCTACATCAGAAGTCTAAAAACGAACCACGTAAACCATATATAAATAAAAATCGTAGTTCTGGAAAGAAGGGAGTGTCTAATAAGACATATACTAAAGCTAAAAATAATGCTTTAAAATGCTATTATTGCAGAAGAAAAGGGCATATGCAGAAGGACTGCTATTATAATAAAAGAGCCAAACAACGCTCTGAAAACAATAGAACAGTTCAAACTGTTAACATGACAGATTTAGAAAATCCTAATATCTCGGGTTTCGCATTTATGGCCGGTAGTTGTGGAATCGAAAACGAAGATCAAAACACCATTACATTCATATTAGATTCTGGAGCCTCGGAACATCTCACAAATAGAAAAGATTTGGCACAAAATTTCGATGAATTAGAAAAGCCAATTAACATATCCGTTGCAAAAAATGGTACATTCATAACAGCGACGAAGAAAGGATACATTACAGTAACAAGCAATTTGGGCGAAAATGGAGTGCTACAGGATGTTCTATTTTGTTCTGAAATTCCTTATAATCTGCTATCAGTGAAGAAAATGCAACAAGCAGGAATGACAATTATTTTTGCAAAAGACGGCGACGTTCAAATATACTATGAGGGAAGGATGGTAATAAAGGGTGAGTGTTTGAACAATTTAATTGGCACAAAGTTTATACTTCAAAAACAAGTTTTCACCACAGGTTGCTCATTAAATGCGGTCGTTAATAAGAATTACGAATTATGGCATCAAAGATTAGGCCATATTGGTAAATCTAAGTTTGAGCAAATAAAAAGCAAGCAAATGTTTTCTGATATTGAGAAAATAAATCAAATAACACCAAATGATAAAATTTGTGAAGCTCGCATAAATGGAAAGCAAACATGTTTGCCATTTAATAAGTCAAAACATAAAATTATAAAACGACCTCTATTTAATGTGCATAGCGATGTGTGTGGTCCGGTCACTTCTTCAACACTTGACGGCAAAAACTATTTTGTGATTTTTGTCGACGAATACACTCACTACTGTGCGACGTACTTAATAGCTCATAAATCAGATGTTTTTGCTACATTTCAAGATTATGTTACAAAGTGTGAAACTCATTTTAACTTGAGGATTGTCAACTTATACTGCGATAACGGTGGTGAATATTTATCAAAAGATATAAAAAGTTTCTGTGTTAGAAAAGGTATAACTTACCACTTGACAGTGCCGCATACCCCTGCTTTGGATGGGATTGCTGAAAGAATGATTAGAACTATAACTGAGCGAAGTCGAGCCATGCTAAATGGTGCAAAGTTAAATAAGTCATTCTGGGGTGAGGCTGTTTAAACCGCGACGTACTTGATAAATATCAGCCCCACTAAAGCACTTAAAACAGATAACACACCGTTTGAATTGTGGCATAGTAAAAAGCCACAACTAAAGTTCTTAAGAGTTTTCGGTTCAACTGTTTATTATCTAAACAAGACTAGGAAAACCAAATTCGATGAAAAGTCATTAAAAGGAATTTTAGTTGGTTATGAACCGAATGGTTATAAGGTGTGGGACGTGGTAAATGAAAGGTTTGTTGTGGTCAGAGATGTGCAAGTTGACGAGATTAATTTCTTGTCGAACAGGCCGTTGCAGTCTGAAAGTATGACTGAGAAAATCAACCATCTGGTTGATGACTCTGACGTGCACACTTTTAGGAAGTTGTGCAAATCTGATAAAGAAAAATCAGATGAGTCCAAGCAAACTAAAATTATACCGCCACAAATAAGGCTACCGACAGATGTGAACACAGACAGTAGATTGCAAAATAATTTGACTTTACCTCGGGGTGAATCAGTTTCACATAATCTTAGAAGAAGTGAAAGGATTAAAAATTTACCTACTAAATCTTGTAACGAAAATGAAGGTGATATTTCTGTGAACTACCTTTTATACGCTCATTCTTTGATCTGTGAAATACCTACTTCATATAAAGAGATTGAATCTAGCAATAATAAACTTTTATGGGAAAATGCTATCAATGAGGAAATTAAAGCACTAACTGAAAATAAAACTTGGACGCTAGTTCCAAAACCTGTTGACAGAAATATCATCGACTGTAAATGGATATTTTCTATAAAAAGTGACGAGTTTGGAAACCCCCTTAAGTATAAAGCTCGTTTAGTGGCTCGTGGTTTTAGTCAAGAGTACTTACTTGACTATAATGAGACATTTGCACCTGTTGCAAGGATTGAAAGCTTTAGATTCATATTAGCCTTTGCGAATCAATATAATTTACTTGTTCATCATATGGACGTAAAAACAGCATTTTTGAATGGGAAATTAAAGGAAGAAATATATATGACAATTCCTGAAGGAATCCCAAGCGCAGATAATATGGTTTGCAAATTGAACAAATCATTGTATGGTTTAAAACAGTCTGCACGGTGTTGGTTTCAAACTTTCGAGGAAGCATTGATCGAAAGGGGATTTCGATACTCATCAGCAGATCGTTGCATTTACATCTTAGATACAGGTGATATAATGAAAAATATTTATGTGGTACTTTATGTCGATGATATAGTTATTTCAACAGCAAACTTAAACGTTATGAATACTTTCAAAACATATTTAATGAACAAATTTAAAATGGTAGACTTAAAGGAAATCAGATGTTTCTTGGGGATTAGAATTCAACGGCAAAGTGATAAAATTACGTTGGATCAAACCACATACGTAAATAAAGTCTTAGAAAAATTTAATATGGCTGATTGTAATAGCGTTGCTACGCCTTTAGAAACTAAAGTTGATTATGAAGGTTTAAATTCTAGTGAACGAACTGAGGCCCCTTGTAGGAATCTTATCGGATGCTTGATTTACATTATGGTGTGTACCCGACCCGACCTGAGCTTTAGCGTAAACATTCTCAGTAGGTTCACTAACAAAAACAATAGAGCGCTTTGGTCACAATTGAAAAGAGTGTTACGTTACTTAAAAGGGTCCAAAGATTTAAAGCTGACTTACATCCGGAGAACTAATTTAAACAATGACACACTGAGCGGCTTTGTTGATTCTGATTGGGGAAGTGATCAAATTGAGAGAAAAAGTACCACGGGGTATTTATTTAGATTATTTGAGAACTGCACAATATGCTGGCAAACAAAGAGGCAGCAAACAGTGGCTACCTCATCATGTGAAGCTGAGTACATGGCTTTGTTTGAAGCAGTTCGAGAAGCTTTATGGCTAAAGTCTTTAGTGACTAGCATTAGCCTTCAAATACCTGAAGCCATACCTATTTATGAAGATAACAATGGGTGCATTGGTATTGCTAGTAATCCAACAAGTCACAAAAGATCAAAACATATCGACATAAAATATCATTTTTCAAGAGAACAGGTGGAGAAAAATGTTATTAAAATTGTGTATGTATTTTAGGTAAGCAGTTGGCAGACATACTTACCAAGCCATTGCCTTCTGTGCGTTTTACTGAATTGAGAGAGAAGCTCGGTCTACACTAAATTAAACATTTGTTTCATTTAATTATTTTATTAATGCAATATTTTATTTAAGATTTGAATACCTTAAATGGCTTGATTAGGTTTTACTGGGTTTCCCTAATCCTGCGCAACAAATGTTGAGCCATGGTAATATATGAACTCCCAGACAAAGAAAGGTGTGTTGCATTTTATTGTAATAACTTTAGGATCATGATTTTATAATTTTTGTTTAGAATTTATTTTTAAGGGGGCATGTTGGAGTATACAAAAATAAATTTGTCTCTCTCTAACTTAGGAAGTTTATCCCTTTCTATTAGTTTGTTTATGTATGAAACAATAATTCTTTGTTATCGAAGTCCGAGTTACATATGGGTACGTCATCTAGGCTCTCTCAGAATTTAGTGTATTCCCGGCCCTTGCCATAACTAAGCGTCGCACGCAAATAGTTATAAAACACACCGTTCAATTCTAATTGAAATAAATAAGTAATGCTTTTTATATAATTTCGTCTTTCATTGGCTTCCATAATCCTACAATAAGCACATTGCAGGTTGCCATACGGAGCACCTGGAAACAAATATGGTATATATATGTATGTTTTAGTAAACTCTGGGAATATTTATCATTTTTAGTATATTTTATATTATATATATTTATATATTTCAAATTATTCATTTGTAAAAATATTAACGGCAAACATAGTCCCTGATAATGTCAGGGGGTAGGATATTAAAAAAAAAAACTGGTCATATAAGATCATTCATTCACACATGTACCCAAGTAACACAGTCTTGGAGGCTTAAAATAAATCTGTCTATTGACAGTCTATTCATGGTTAATCTTTAGATAGCGGATTTCTAAAGACGGTTTCAATAAAGAAAATGTGTTCTTATAGAGTTTTTTTCTTAAGCTGGATTATTTTTAGGGCATTTGTTCTATAGCTCACTTTTTATAAGTACTTTTATAGGTATATTGAATGTTTTAAGATAAAATGCTCTACAAATAGTTAATAAAGCCTAAAGATACCTAACTTAAAGTATTTTTTTTAGATAAGATGATTAAAACTTTCTACAAACATTTTATTTTAGCTATTGGTACTCTTATCGTTGTTAATAAAAGAGACTTTAGTGTAGATAAAATACATTAAGGGGCTACCTGATTTTTTCGGGGTCCAGTGCTGCCCCCATTTCAAATAAATCATTTAAAAGGAAACAGAGATATCATTTAAAATTATATCTTGATCAGACCCTAGATAACCCTTTAAACTATTTTATGAACTACTGTTTACAGTTTAAAGTGAGAACGTGAAGCTTTTCTACGCACAATTGCGAAAAACGGCCACTTTTGGCGGATGTGCGTAGAAAAGCTTTACGTTCTCACTTTAAACTGTAAACAGTAGTTCATAAAATAGTTTAAAGGGTTATCTAGGGTCTGATCAAGATATAATTTTAAATGATATCTCTGTTTCCTTTTAAATTATTTATTTGAAATGGGGGCAGCACTGGACCCCGAAAAATTCAGGTAGCCCCTTAATAGATATTTCTCAGTTTGTCTAAAGAAATGATAGTGAAAACTTGTTTTTAGTATTTTATTTCCTAAAAGTGGCTTTATTAAGTGCATTTGTATTAAATATTTGAATTGGAAGATTTTATGCAATGGAGACAGTGAAAAAAATTAAAAGGGCTGGTGGTTTTCGTCAAAAAGTCGACAAATTTTTAAAAAGGAAGAAAAATGAACAAGATTTTCAAAATAATTTAGATTTAGAATCGAAACTTTGTAGTAACTTCATCCAAAACGCGGGAAATTGTTTTTCGAATGAAGATACAATTGAATTTGCAGTTTCCCCTACAACATCACTGAATTATGTAAGTGAGCAGTCCGATTCGGATAAAAATGCGCCATGCACCAGCTCGATCGCCTTTTTTGACTATTTAGGTAACAATACGACACTATTTAATACGACCGACAAGGAGCGAGCGGTCCGTTCGCTTATAATTCACCGATACGAGTGAGTGATATTTATAAGTATAAACAACAGCCGGGCGCGGGCGATCGCGCGCTCGCGTATGTACAACCGAACATGTCAACCGAACAAACATGCATCGTTCGTTACTCATCAATTACTCGGTCAAATTACGGGCTTTGAAAATAAATCTGCAATTATGCACATTTAAAATTAAATAATTAAATACAAATACGCAGCTACAGAGGTATCCGTCTATTTTTGTATAAGTACTAGCCTAAAGTTACTTAGTTAGTAGTTTGTGTCTTTTGCACCTGGCGTAAATTATAACTCCTATTTTTCACATTGTCTATAAATAAAACAGAAACATTTTTTACATACCTTTTTTTTATTGTGATGCGGTATACTTTAAATATTGAAAATGTGACAGTTTATAAGGATCTATAGATGTATGGATATCAGTTACTCATTCATGCAACGTATGAATAGATTATAATGAACCCTTACAATAATAATTATAACCTTTGTGTATAAATATATAGGTACGCAGACGAAGTCAGCAAACGTAACTCCCTATCTGTAAAAGTCTCCGAGGCGCGAGATAGCGAATGACGTTCACGATCAGCACTTAGTCAAGACTCCCTTTGAGTGGAACTCTCCGAGGCGCGAGTCAATGAATTTCGTTCTCGATTAACACTTAGTCGTGCCTGTCTTTTGTCATTGGATTCTTGGGATCTACTCATCCGCTTTCTTTTCGCTTGTCTAATATTCTGAGACAGATTTGACTTTCTTCGTAGCATTTTTGAAAGCAAAGCACAAAATACAATAATATATATATATATATTTAATTCAATGAATCTATGTAGCCAAGATTTTTTTAAAGATAATATCCGAAATACCTAACCAATCCACAAAACAAGATCACAACATCCGTATTGCTATAGCCAAATGTCAAACTTAGTTCAATAAATCTATAAAGCCAAGAAGCTTTTGATGATATCCAAAATATCTTACCAATCCACAAAGTAAGATCAGAAAGTCCTTATTTTCATAGCCAAGTGTCAAATTATAAATCAACATTATTATCCGAAATATTAAATAACCAACCCAAAAAGCATCAAATCAAGATTAGAAGTCCGTATTTTCATAGCCAAGCATAGCTAAATGTCAGTATAAAATAAACAAATTCAACAATTCAACAACAGTAACTAACCAAATCACAAAAAAATCAAAAGGTCTTAAGTACAGAGCAATTTTTTATCTTACCAATCCACAAAGTAAGATCAGAAAGTCCTTATTTTCATAGCCAAGTGTCAAATTATAAATCAACATTATTATCCGAAATATTAACTAACCAACCCAAAAAGCATCAAATCAAGATTAGAAGTCCGTATTTTCATAGCCAAGCATAGCTAAATATCAGTATAAAATAAACAAATTCAACAATTCAACAACAGTAACTAACCAAATCACAAAAAAATCAAAAGGTCTTAAGTACAGAGCAATTTTTTTTAGATGACATACATAGGTTGCCTCGGACGGCATTTCCTACTTCACCGGACAAGGTCTGAGGAGCGAGCTAGGGAATATGGCAAATTATAGGGTGCTGCAACACCCATGTTTAGCCGGAAGGGCCGAAGCTACGGTGCCAGAAAAGCCTATTTAGGACGTACATGGCTAAACAATCAGCTTGTATTTATACTTTTTTACAAAAACAACCATAGCGCGTTTTAAATTTTCTTGAGGCGTCATCTGTTGTAATTTAATGTAACTATAATGTCGCACATAGAAAACTTATCTTCCAACTTTAAATGACGATAACTTTTTTATCTGACAACAGATTTCGATGAAACAAATCTTATATGTTGCTCAGGGATAGGCTTAATCTTATAGTGAAAACCGCGTAAAAATCTGTTTAGTAGTTTTAAAGATTAGCGAGCATATACAGACAGACAGACAAAAAAATAAAAAAAAAACTTTTTTGTGTTCTGGTACTCTTTTTTAATCGCCCACACCCATTTTTTGATAATTTTATCAAATGTACAGACACGCGGTTAATACTGTTTTATTATATGTATTGATTATACTTGATTTATAATTGTCCTGTGAAATTAGTTCCAGCTCGACTTTTATGACAGGCGTGGATTATTTTCTTCTAAAGAATGGCGTGGAAGATAGTATGACAAATACGATAAGAATTGATTATATTTACTTACAATTAGATATTTCGTCGGGTCCTTCCATAGAAGGTACTTACTGCTGAGTTTTACAATGAGATGAATCGATTTTTTTCCACTGTTGGTTGCTTGTATTTATTTACTAAAACAAAATACATGTTATAAACTTAAGTAAATATAAAGGTACGTACTTTATTCCCAAGTATAGGTAATCTAATCAATTACTTACATAGTCTAACATATTTTATAAATGAGTGTCGTATTGTGTTCCAATACCATCGGTACTTACCAAATGTTTATTTCATTGATTCCATTCAATGAAAAATGGAAACGGAAATATAAATAACAGCAGCAGATGAGCAATTGCTTGTTTACCTATGTTAGAAAAACAAATTATAATTACTTTATTTAATTATTAAATGATAGACATAATTTTCACAAAATGGCGCCATGTTGAAAAAATACAGAATTCAAATTACCTATTTCAAATCCGAACAAGGAGTCCGAGGATCGGGGTGCCAACCTCTTCAGACAACCAAATGTATGGCAATTTTCAAGTTGGTCCTCGCCACTAAGAATAATTTCTTCTTTTTTGCTTTTTCTTAATTTTTTAAAGGCATGTGAATCGGCCGTGCAATGACACACGATAATTTGAATTAGTCCGCAAAAAATTAGGAGGGTTTAAAATTGGAACGTACCTACATATTTTTACTTATAATTATATTTTTAAAATAGATTGTAACTGGCCAGTCTCATATACATAAAAACTTTTTTTCGCAATACTTTCTGAGTGGCCTAGTAGTATAATGAAATTAAAATAACATCCAAAACACAAAAAAAAAGATCTTCGCCCTTCCCATACAAAAGTGTGCAGCCGCCCGGGCAATTTGTATGGGAATGGTTGTTATTGTAACTTCATTATACTATACGTATAGTGATGTAATATAGCCTGTGGTTCGATTTATTGCGGGTGTCTCTTCCACGTTGTATATACAAAAATTGCTCCTTTTAAGTATAAGATTCTTTTTTGTTGTTACTTGTAGAACAAAATTCGTCACTCACATTACTTTAAATCACTTTTATTAAGTTTCAACTGTAACGTTGTCTCTCGGTCTGTCTGTCTGTAATCAAATCTTGCAAGTTAAAGACCCACTTCCCGGTTTTCGACTGAACTGAAATTTTGCACCCATACGTATATCGCGTGACAATGCAATATTATGATGACTATATCTTCATGTTGATGACATTCAGCTGATTTGATGACGGAGTTGAAGGTTGTAAGCTGGCCATAGGAACTCTGTAATGAAAGGACGCAACCCCATCGAGCTTGGGCTCGTTTGATTCGTCTTGAGTACTGAAGAGCTTGTTTAAAAAATATTATTTTAAATAATTGTGTTGTTACAAGAACAAAATTCATCACTCACATGACTTTAAATCAGATGCCTTCTGCCTGTTCTGTAAGCTGCTGTTGGACTTCTTGTCTACTTATCCGTTTGTTTACTTATTTATGTAGGAAGGTACTTCAGTTACGGCGACGGACAGGGAGCTTTTTAAAAACTAACTTTTAAGTTTGAATGAGAGAACTTTATTGGTAGAGAGCTAATTACAGACTAAATTAAAACTAACTTAAATCTATTAACAATCGACGGGCGAAATGCCATGTCAGTACAACACGGTGGCCCGGCATAGCGTGGGCAGTACTGAGAATATGCACTATGCATTGATAAGGACTACGTCTTTGTGTAGAGCAGTCTTTCCCAAAGTGGGCGATAACGCCCCCTTGTGCCCACAAGGGGGCGCTAACGGGCCCAGAATAAAGTTGGGGGGCGCTGATGTGATTTAAGCAATGAGTGATTTATAACTTCAGCTATTTCATATTTTAAAATTCACTGAAATTAAAATCCTCTTACTACACAACATCCATTTATTAGTTCATATTTATATCCTTTTTTATTGTACAAATATAAACTAAAAATGTAATTAATATTTATTATTTTAATGCGTTCACAACGCTATTTATATCGTTAAAGGAATCAAACACTGAAAAAATTTCGTGTTTTAAAGTTTCGCAGGTGAGGTCCCCACTTCCGATACTCTTTATTATTGTAAAATTGTATTATTATTGCTATTTTTTTATTTAAAATTAACAATGTTGATAATTGTTATTTTTTATAAAAGATACTCTAATGTACTGGTGAATGTATTATTATTGCTCTCTCTTGTAAAAAAGTCTAGTTTAGAATATAGGTTGAATTAAACTACAGGCAAGACAAATATGTGATTCAGGTTTTTATGGTGAAAAAAATGGAGGGCGCTACAAACTAACAGATTTTTTAAAGTGGGCGTTTGACAAAATAAGTTTGGGAACCTCTGGTGTAGAGCATCCTGCATAACTCCTTCCTCCCTAAGTTCGAGATTATCCCTAGGATCATCTCGACCTTTGGTCTTACAAAGTTTTGCCCAAAGCTTATATCTATAACATAGAACAGACAAAACTAGAGCTAAAATTATAATTAGGTTTCCTATAGCTACACTTTTCACGACTCTATGAGACGTTTCACTGACACTTTCAACACTTAAACTGCTTTGCCGCACTAAATAGTTCAGGAACTGGATATCGGCCAAATTGATCCCGTCGAGGTGGATGGTCTTCGGTGGCTCCAGGACTTCGTTCACTTTAGGTAAGTGAATTAGGGGTAAGTGGTCATCAAATATTGTCTTTCCTTCAGCCATGTGTCTTTTCAATGTGATTTCTTTTATTTTAACATAACAATCATTGTTTAAGGTTAACAGGTAAGTCCCATAGATGAGTTCGTGAGTTGTTCCTTCTTTACAGAATTCGGTAAATATAATCTCATCTTTTGTATAAACAATCCAACGGTTTAGCTCTATAGAATCTATCTTTAAATCGTTAATGATGACTGGTACAGGGTTGCAGCTCGAGGTATTGACTGAAAACTGCTTAAGCTCGTCGATGCATTCATCTTTCATATGAGGTAAGAAGTCATGCTCATTGCATAAGAACCGATCTTCATCAATTTCAGAACATGCCTGGGAGAGCACCCTTGTTTTCAACTCCTTCACAAGTACGTGTGAATATTTGGGAAGGATAAGGGTAGTTTTGGTTCTATCATTATTTAAAATAGGAAGTGGAATTAATTTATAATAGTTATATATTTCATTTAAGATTAAGGGTATATGTATAACAAACTTTATCTGATTTAGCTTGATATAGGCTTTTAATTCGGTACATAGTTCTATCTTTACAATATTGTTAGGAGTGGCAGGGAACACTAACTTATCTGTAAATTCTATTTCCTTTAGTATTGATAGAAATTCTTCTGGATTAACAATAGATTGATGTAATACTCCGACTTTACTAAAAGCAATAGCGGTTTCTACCTCATTAAGCCGAATGTAAAGAGTTTGGAAATTATTTAGAAATGACATATAGACGTGTGTAATTTTGTCGACATTTTGACTATTCTTTGTCCTATTTAAGTAGCCTTCTATTTTTTTTATATTATTCTCGATTTTAATAAAATCGCTTTTAGTAGAGTTGGCAATATTAGAATATATATCCATCATTTCAGTGACTAAAGTCATTTTCTCGCTTAAGGCATCTTGTTTAGTTTTTACATTACTAATTAACTCTTCAAACCGCAAGGCATCGTCGTTATCCAGATTACCGGTAATTGTTTTTATCAAAGAACCTAAAGGATTTAATATACCACGTCTAACTCTTGATGAAGTAAGTAATTGTCTATATTTATCTGTTAAAATATTCATAGTAAAATCAGTTTGTAGTTCTACGTTTTTAAAATCTATATCTAATAGTTTAGGATCAATATATTTTTGAACTTCCCTTTTAAATGTTACATACCTATTTTTACTTAATTCTATCTGATTCTTAATTTTACCTAAATCTAAAATCTTAATTATAGTCCATTTATCGTAAACGACGACTGCTTGACCTTCTTTGACTGGCAACAATCCGGGATTCTTGTCAATCCGGTGCAATAGAAGTGCCTGGCCTTGGATCATCGTGACTGCCAGAAGCAATAACCTGTGGAGGGCGTTTAATGTCTTTTATTGTAATTTTAGTGTCACGATTATTAGTAATAACCGGAACAGTATTTCTGTTGACTGGACCAGTAACTTGAGCCTTCTGATATCTTGGTTTATCTTTGCTACGCCTAGTATTTACCCCTTTCATAAAAATTTCTTCTCCTACATCGATATCAAATTCTGTTTCACCTCCACGTCTATTAATTATTGCTTGTATTTGTCGGGTTATTTTATCAGTTAAAAATTCATATAAGTGTTTAGTTTTTCTTACGTGCTCTTTTATAAGTTGTTGGGTAAACTGTTTGTCAAAATCAACCGAAAAAGCGGTATTAGACTCGGTATGGCCGAAAACGACTTCAAAGGGCGTTAGACCTGTAACTGAGTGTATAGTGTGATTGTATGACATAATAGCGTATGTCATAACTGAAGCAGCATCCGTTACTTTACGTTCATATTTTGCTATGCGATATATTTCTATTATTGTAGAATGGAACCTTTCCATTAAGCCCATGGAATTCGGGTTGTGGGGTGTACGTGTACCTACGTGTAGATTTATTTTATAAAATGATAACATTTCTTTCATTAATGAATTATTGAAGTCCATCCCTGGGTCTGAACTAATTCTATTAGGAACCCCATACAAAGAGAAGTATTTAATTAAGGCGCGGACAACTTCAGGTGTGGACTTATTAACAATTTCCATAGCTTGGCCTAGCTTACTAAAGGCATCAATGATTGTAAGGTAAATTTTTCCCTCTATTGTAAAAGTATCGATAAATAACTCTTGAAAGGGTTTGGTCTGGGTTTGTGTAAGTTGTAACTCAGGCTTTAAAGCAGTCTTTCCCAAAGTGGGCGATAACGCCCCCTTGTGGGCGCTGGAGGCTTTAAGGGGGGCGCTAACGGGCCCAGAATAAAGTTGGGGGGCGCTGATGTGATTTAAGCAATGAGTGATTTATAACTTCAGCTATTTCATATTTTAAAATTCACTGAAATTAAAATCCTCTTACTACACAACATCCATTTATTAGTTCATATTTATATCCTTTTTTATTGTACAAATATAAACTAAAAATGTAATTAATATTTATTATTTTAATGCGTTCACAGCGCTATTTATATCGTTAAAGGAATCAAACACTGAAAAAATTTCATGTTTTAAAGTTTCGCAGGTGAGGTCCTCACTTCCGATACTCTTTATTATTGTAAAATTGTATTATTATTGCTATTTTTTTATTTAAAATTATCAATGTTGATTATTGTTATTTTTTTATAAAAGATACTCTAATGTACTGGTGTATGTATTATTATTGCTCTCTCGTTTAGAATATAGGTTGAATTAAACTACAGGCAAGACAAATATGTGATTCAGGTTTTTATGGTGAAAAAAAATGGGGGGCGCTACAAAATAACAGATTTTTTAAAGTGGGCGTCTGACAAAATAAGTTTGGAAACCTGTGCTTTAAAGGTTTACGGTCATATTTCATTTTTCGACAAATTTCACATGAATTAATAACACTTGCTACAACTTTATCCATATCATGCCAATAAAAAGTGCGTCTTAGATGCGCTAAGGTCTCTTTAATACCTCTGTGACTATTTCTACCCGTATGATATTTAAGAATCACATCACGCTGTTCATTCTCATCATCTACTCATCATTTACTGTACCCTTTTTAAAAAGTGATGCGGTGATTAAGGAAAATTGCTTACGATGCGTGTCGCTTTCAAAGTAAAAGAAATATTTTATTTAAGGTTTTGTGTATTCCATAAAAAATGGTTTAATAAGGTCGGGATTATTATCAGGTAAGTGAACTTCTAATATTTTTTGTGATTTTCTAGATATGTCTTTAACTGGTGTTATATTTCTGTTCCAGGTGTATACGTGTATTTGGTTCGGCCCTGTATCTACGGCTTCCTGCAGGATGGGCATACCTTCAGTATCTAAATCAGGCGCGGAATGTATTGTATCTTTATCGCTACTTGGAATTTCAGATGCAGTAGCTGTACTGCTATCTACAGACGGAATAGAATAAGGGGATTTTCGACCAGCATTTCCTGATAGTACAATAGATTTTTGGGAGTCATCAGAAGAAATAGTAACAGGAGAGGGTGAAAGAGGGTGTTCTCTAGTTTTACCTATTTCTGTAATTTCATTTGTAATATCATTTAAATATTCTTGCAATTGTTGTTCTTTTTTATCTATATTTACTTTCATTGATACATCGTCATTCTCTCCTAGTGCATTAACCTTTATGCGTGATAATGCGTCGGCGTTGTTATTTTGTTTACCCTTTTTATACATTACCTCAAAATCATATTCTGCCAATCGTAACTTCCATCGAGTGATTTTGCTGTTTGGTTCATTAATACTTTTAAGCCAAGCGAGCGGCCTATGGTCGGTATAAATTTTGAATTTCTTTCCATACAAATATGGCCGAAAATGTTTAGTTGCCCATATAATCGCTAACATTTCTTTTTCTATTGTGCTGTATCGTGTCTCGGCGTCATTTAGGGTTTTAATTTCCGTGGTAGTACGAGGTAATGGGAAGTCTAGCACGGCCTTTATTTTGTCATTATTAGGCTTAAGGCCTTCTTTAGTAATGACATGCCCTAAGTACAGGACTTCTTTTCTTAGGAACTCACTTTTGTCTAGCGTCACTTTAAGATTAGTTTCCCTAAGTCTGTCAAAGATTTTGCGTAGTTTTGTGATATGTTCCTGGAGGCTTGAACTAAAAATGATAATATCATCTAAGTAGACCATGCAATGGATGCCCTGGAGTCCTCTCAACACATTGTCCATTGCTCTCTGGAACGTTGCGGGGGCGGTTTTTAAGCCAAAATGCATTCTTTTAAACTCGAAGTGCCCAGAGTTAACGGAAAAGGCGGTTTTAGGAATATCAGCTGGATTAACCTCAATTTGATGATACCGGGATGCCAGATCTAATGTGCTGAAGTAAGTAGACTTGCCTAGTTTATCAAAAAGGTCCGTGATGTTGGGCAGAGGATATTTGTCGTCGACAGTCAGTTCGTTCAGGCGCCGATAGTCTATGACCATCCTATATTTAATTTCTCCGGAGGCGTCCATTTTTTTTGGAACCAGATGAACTGGTGCGCTCCATGGAGAATGTGACTCCTGTATAACATTATCTTCTAACAGTTTGTTAACCTGTCTTTGAATCTCTGCATTTTGAGAATGTGGGTGTCGATAGGGGCGAATATATACAGGTTCTTCATTAACGGTACGAATGTTGTGTTTTACTTGATTAGTAAATGAAAGAGGAATTTTCTCACAATAAAATATATCACGGTATTCATAACATAATTTAGAAATACACTCACGTTCTTCTGCGTTTGTATGTTCTAGCCTGAGTTTTCTTAAATTTTCTTTTAACGTGTCATCAATTTTGCAGTTTCCCGTAATAGTATTTACCTGACAATCCTCATTTTCAAATACACTAACATCAAATGGTTTTTCTATTGTTATCTTTACTTGATGTGGCGTAGTATTCTGTATTACTGTTTCTTCAAAAAAATTCTTGCAAGTCACTAAAGCTGTAGGCATACGAACGCCTTCACTAAATTGCGTAAAAATCTAAAATAGCATCACCGTTGCAATAATTAGTTGGTATGCGAACACGTGTTTCAGTTCGAGGGTCAAGAAGTAATTCATAAGGCGGGCTATAAATTATAGGTATCTCTGCATTAGGAGTTCGTAAAACTTGATTAGCCATATCTATGTTAGCTGATAGTTTTTTGAGAAGGTCGGATCCTATGAGACCGTCATATCTTCCATCTACATCAAATACGTAAAATTTATGAAAATGTGTACTCTTAAATGTTTTAAGTAGAGGAATACATATAACTTCACTGTGTGAACTTTGCGTGTGGGTACTAACAACTGTAAATGGTTCATATTGTTTAAATTTACTGAAAAACTCTTGTGTTTTAGCAGGACTTATAAATGATCTACTACTTCAGGTGTCAATAAGAAATTTAGAACCTATCTCTGGGATCTCTACATGTGGTAATTTAAGTATACTGTCGCAATAATTAAGGTTTATTATTTCACCTGACTGTTCGAGGCTGTATTGTGAAAATTTTCTGAAGTAGCGCTACTATTTTCATCAACCGTGTTTTCAGGGGCTTCTAAATAGTTTTGAGGCACTTCCTCAACATATTCGGTTAATTGGGGCTCATTAGAATAATAACTGTACTCTATATTATCAGGGTTATATTCTAGGTCATATGATGGCTCTTCACAGTAAAACAATTCATTTGTAAGCATATTATGGCTTACAGGTGCGGTTCTCATTGAAACATCGAAATCAACCTTAAATTTAGGTATATTTTGCTGGTTTTGTGCACTGTATCTAAATTGATTTGTGGGTGCCTGTTGGGGAATCCCAAATTTAAATCCACGATGTTGGAATGGTGCACGTGGCTGTACAGGGCCATGAGTAAAATGACGTTGAGGTGTATTTTGTGCTGCGTTTGCAAAAGAACCTTGGAAAGGAGTAGCTCTATTAGATGGCATTAAATTAGGTCTAAAACCAGTCTGATTCATAAAATTTGGCCTGAAACCAGACGGTGCTACAAAATTAGGCCTAAAGCTAGCATGACCTTGGTTTAGGGGAATGCCAAATTTAAAATTTTGTTAATTAGGCATTAAGTTAAATGGCTGACTATTATTATTAAACACGGGCTTTGTAAAGTTTTGGAAATTAGGGCGGTGTGGTATACTCGACTTAGGCTTATTATTTTTTACATTATATTGTTCCTGAAAATTAACTTCTTCCGTCACTACGCTTAACGCACTTTCTAAAGTATTACACTGTCTAATACGGACTACTCGCAATATTTCCTCTGGGAAGTTATACATAAATACTTTAAGAGACATATTGTTACATATATATAATCATTTTAGCTGCTTTAATTCCTTTATCAGTTAGAGCGTTTACTTTAGCTATTAATGAACTTCGTACATTTTGAACACGATGGCAAAACTGGATATACGATTCACTTTGTTTTATTTTTAAGCTTTCTAATTCTATTGCTATGCAATCTTCAGAACGTGGGTCACGAAATGTTGGAATAAAATAGTCTTAAGTTGTTCCCATGACGTCACATCCTGGTGTTCACTTAGTAGAGTCGCAGCTTTACCAGTAAGTCTACTTGTTACTGAATGAAATATGTACAAGTCCTGCGCATTATTTCCCACTTTTTTAAAGGCTCTTATGACATACTCACATTTAGATAAGAATAAATTTAATAGTTTTTCATCCCCATCAAATTTAGGGATAATACACAAGATTTCTTTAGGTATCATTGTTACTTGCTCCATTGTATGTTATTTTTTAACAACACTTAAAATACTTTAAAAACACTTTTGGAACTTAATTACTAAAATTAATTAATTACGAGTATTACGACACTTGTATCATACAAAATCAGATAAACGTAATTAAAAGTTCGAGTACTTTGGGGTCGGGAAATGTGGAAAAACATAAAAATTCACGAATAAAGTTGTGAAGAGGTTTACTCACGTGCTGCTCGATCCCATGCTTCCTTTGGTGAGTCTGCTCTCCGGTTCTCGCACTCCCGGCGTAATGTGTTACGCGTCGTGACGTCACGTAAGTTATTTATTTGGTTCGTGGATATCCGAACCCTTAACACACCGACTAGTAGCACTTCACACCGATTTTTGGGCGAACAGGCGCTAGGACGGTGGTAGGATATTCGGATCCTACACAGGCTGCGCCACTTAAGTTAAGGCGACGGACAGGGAGCTTTTTAAAAACTAACTTTTAAGTTTGAATGAGAGAACTTTATTGGTAGAGCTAATTACAGACTGAATTAAAACCAACTTAAATCTATTAACAATCGACGGGCGAAATGCCATGTCAGTACAACACGGTGGCCCGGCATAGCGTGGGCAGTACTGAGAATATGCACTATGCATTGATAAGGACTACGTCTTTGTGTAGAGCATCCTGCATAACTAGGTATTGTAATATTTTTTCAACATTCGTTGTTAAAAACATAAAATTGCAATCGGCATGACGAATGGAAAAATATTTTCGCCCATCGGTTAATTATTTAAAAATATTGTACACGTATTATTTTTTTCTTTGGGAAAAATAAATGACAGTATAGCGCATTAAAATTTCGCATGGCGTCACGGCTACGTACTATTTTTATATAGAAGTGACGTCGCAATCCCCCATTTTGATGCTTCGTATCTTTGTGAATTTTTACTTTTTTGCAAAACTAAAAATACGGATCCATTATTTTTGGATAATCTAAAAGACGGACTAATTACGATTATACTTTTTTAACCCTGTCGGTCACCCCTATTGCTTGTAATGTAACTAAGAATAACAGTCAATTTCTTAATTTCATTTTATTCTTTTTTGTTACGATGATTGCAAAATTTGTCACCCCTCATTAACAAATGATGGACTTAAATTGTCTGGAATATCTGAATAAATGAATTGCTTTAGTTACGGAACAAAATAATTATTATTGTATTGTAATTATTATAACGTCTTACTGTAGAGTAAGCGTAAAACACCCCGCGGAACTCGAATGTGGAATCAGGTTTTTGGATACAAGATGGGCCATCTTGTATCCACATTTCATGTCCACACATTGTTTGATTTTCCTTTACTGATAGCAGTTCTTCAGCCAAATCCGACAGCGACACGAAAAACAAAGGGCTGCTTGTAGCCCGCGCAACGCCCGAAATGCCAGTCTTTATGTAAACCTATTATATATTATTATTACCTTAGTCTCAGGCCTGGTAGGTACCTTCTGAATTTGAGATTGAGCACAACATTTTGTAATCTTTATTGTTATTGAGTTCTCTAATTTTTTTTAGGTCTTAGAACCAGTTAATTTGTTTAATCCTTGAGATGGATGTAGGAATAATGTCTGAATAAAACAATCCGTTTAAAGCATCGAAATTTTTGCTTTAAGTAGTCACAGCAATTTCGAAGCTTCTGGCGGCATTTCTGTATTGGTAGATATATACTTTAATGGCGACAGAATATTACATTGAAATCCTTATGAAAAGACTGTGTCCACTGAAAGCTCAGTTAAGTATGTCGGTACATTTATGACGAACCATTACTATCTAATCAATATTACTTACTTTTAAATATTGACACAATAATTGAAAACCACAATTACTATTATACGCGAATTAATTATATGATTACACAAAGAAAACGTAACTATAGATATTTAAAGTCAATAATAAAGTGTAATTAATTATCATTCCATGTTTTAAAAATGATACTACAATTCTAATAACATAAACATATTTGAAAGGAATCCCTAATTTATTAATATTTACGGTAATAATGTTTAATTTGTATAATAGCCCTAACTTACAACAATACAAGTTGAGTCAGAGTAATAATTCAAATGTTATTTAATTACATCCTATGCACTGAGACAATAAAGAAATTTTTAAATTCAATATTAATTATATTGACAACATTGATGGTAGTTGCCCAGAATGTCATTTACGGAATTTAAATAATAACAAACTGACCTCTCTTTATTGTCCCAAAATGTTATGTTATATATAATATGAGCCATATGAGATATAGAGAATAATGTGCTAAGTCTAGACTTACAACAATTACAAGAATGTATAACTAGTACTACAGATACCGCTTACAATCGACGTTCATGTCACACCATGCAACATATTATGCGCAGGCGTTGTGACCAATCATAAGATCTCCCCTACAGAAAGGTGAATAGAATCCTTGTCACTTCACGAATTTGCCTTGCGCTGGTGTGCGTTTATAATAATTCCAGTGTATATTCATGTTGTTGTTTTTGCATAGCACTGAAACAGGCCAGATGGTACAACGATTATGAGTTGAGTATTAACATCTACAAACTATTGAAATCGGTTATGTATTTATTCAAACGACCGTACGAGAGATGAATTAATACTCGCCGAAAGAATTACATCCTCTTTTCCTTAACTATTTACTTTCTTATTTTTAATTCCTTATATTTGAGACTAATGGCAGTGATGGTCAGCAGTTGTCGGGAGGGGAGCAAGTCCAGCATTCCCAAAGAACGATAAATTAAATTTATTACGTCAAATAAAATTCTGCTATATGTTCTATTTTATTTTATACCTGCTTTATAACTACGAGCGGATCGAACCTTCCTCAAGACCGCGTTTCTAAACATTCCTTACTCTAGCGTAACTTGAATTGTTACGTACACATATACATGAATATAATCTTAGGTTATAATTATATAATTTTATCCATATTGTTTTCTGACCTACTGCCTTACATAACACATTATTCTATCTTTAACCGTATCAGCAAACAAACAGATTTCTACATTCTACTGCAGAATGGCTAACTAATGTCGTGTAACTTTGACGATCTATTGTCGAAGCCAATGCACTAATGCAATCTCTTTCAAGTCACAACTCTAAATCTAATGTTTCTATGAAGCCGCTCCAAAGATTAAACGTTTGGAAAAAAAAATATTTTCATGGTATGTGTGCAAGTGGAATGTACATAAGTTAAATCAGTTACTTTTATTCTTACTTTAGTGAATAAATAAGCCTGTTTCAGTGACTGACACACACAGATAATGTCCATAAAATAATCACTTTACAATATTCGAAACCAGTCTTTTATCAAGTGAGTATTTTATAAAATATTATAGATCTAAAATGTATGAAGAAATGTAAAAGTATATGTAAAAAAAACATTCGAAAGGACCACGGTCCTTTAAAACTATAAAATCTTAGTTAAAATAATTAATTGGAATAGCCCCATAGTGTATTTATAAAGCTAGTTGTTTAAAAAAATGTATATTTGAACTAACAGACGATGCGCTCGGTGGACATGTGCGATTGTTTCTCTCCATTTTAAATCACACTTAAGCGAAACATTAAATTTTGATACTAATTTCATACCTATAAAAATTGAGTACATTCGTTCCTAAATCTTAACAATACAATATCAAAATTTTATGGACTATGAATTACATAATAACATGAAAAAACAGTCTTGCAGGCTTTTTCGTTTATCAAAAACTTGTAAATTGTAAATTTCAAGAGTAAAAACCAAGAGTACAAGAATCTCAAAACAGTCTAATCATACCACCACAAGCTCTTACCGTTTTTCATGTAAACGAGAGCTTAAATTTTGTCGACTGCGTAATACTTTCCAAATATATATATTCTTAAACATCAGCCTATTTTTAGTATTTTCATTACTCTAGACTTAATATTTTGTAGTATAGAATAAATTCACAAGTATAAGAGCGATATTTCAGAGTTCATTTTAATAAGAACTTTCTAATATGATAAACGGGTGTCAATTTTAATTGAATTAAGTCATGTTACGCTCCCTAAATGAGCCTATCTAGAAGTGTAGAGATGAAATGTTGATTTATAGGGGTGATCTCATCTACATGGACACATTCAATGTTTTACAAATATGTAAGTCTATTTTATGTTATATTAACCTCGTCTGATTAAACATTACCTAGTCCTGTAAGTACCTTACGACCAATTTACTTATCTGACTAATTTAAATACTTTATAAAATTTTAAAGCAACGGAATACATTAATGAAAACAAACACTACGAAGCTTTAACTCATATGTTAATACAATAAATTTATAATATTTTTAAAGATCATTCAACAATTTTTTAATGTCAGGGGAATTAATACATAATTTTATGCCCATAAAGTGGTCATTCACGACACGACATCAATGGAATACATTGAAACATAAAGCACAATAAAGAGTAAGGACGCGCAAGCATCGACAACTGAAATAAACGGGAAAGACAAATGGATTTACACGCTTATTATAATTTACAGAATGTATTACGAGTCTGACTCTTATGTGTAACTTGCATGCTAATTTAATAATGGTGCGAAAGAGAGCGCAAGTGCTGAACTTCGTTTTAGTATACGCCACTTACGAAAGCCAGTAGCTTAGTATCCCATTTATTGGATAAGACGGGGATAGGGAAGTATATTCACTCATAGGCGGGCAAAATATTTTTACCTGAGTGTTTTATATCAAAGTTTGGTAAAGCGTTGTAACTGCGTGGTTTCGCTGCCAACTACCTTCTTAATAATAGCTGCTTAGCAGCAATATAGGCAGCATAGAATAATAAAGACTGAAGACCGAGAAGTTTGGCGCATACTCTACCGTCAAGAGCCACTAAGCTTTTAAATAAGAAGATAACATAAATCAATCATTTTAAGATTGTTTAACTTGGTAGTTGTCAGGTTATTTAAGTACCTTGTTAAGTAAAAAACTATTTCTTTAACCATTAAGACTTTTGCCCATCGGGATGCAAAGTCAGCCCGTGATGTCCAGTTCCCTATCCCGCAAGGGAAACACGGAGCGGAACATCCTGCAAAGTTCAAGACTCGCGCCGCCGCCCACTAATCTGTGCGCCGTGTCAACATGAGTATTTACTTCTCTTTTTCCTTTTCATCTTTCTCTTTCTTGTCCTCAGGTTCCTTCTCCTGTTCTTTCTCCTTCTCGTCACCCTGAAAATGTTTATGGTCATTATAAAGAGCTGATGCATCAGTAGTAAGAAAGATATCAACACTTTGTAGAAAATGTGCTTTATTAATCAGATTTGTCGTTTCGCATAGTTATCAATCAGACACGACACGATGCGACATTCAAGCTCTGCAATACAATACTAACTTTATCGACGGCAAAACTATACACGTTTCCGTAAAACTTGGACAGTGACTATTGGATGTACCTAGTTAGCTATGCGAAATTCACTAGGTTAGGTAGGTATTCACTTAGCAGTGACATTTTGCAAAATGCGCAAGTCGCGTCACCACTCATGTGTATGATACATCTAAACATCTATTAATAAAAACCGGCCAAGTGCGAGTTGGACTCGCGAACGAAGGGTTCCGTACCTTTATATAAAAAAATCTCATTTGTTTCATAGGAGCCCCCCTTAAATATTTATTCTATTTTTAGTATTTGTTGTTATAGCAGCAACAGAAATACATCATTTGTGAACATTTCAACTGTCTAGCTAACGTGGTTCTTGAGATACAGCCTGGTGACAAACAGACGGACACACAGACAGATAGACAGCTAAGTCTTAGTAATAGATTCCTTTTTTTTTACCCTTCGGGTACGGAACCCTAAAAAGCACATTGTATTTCGTGTAACATTATGAAATACTAACTTTGCCTTTCTCTGGTTCATCTGGTAGCGGCTGTTTCTCAGCTGGGCCGGTGCCTTCCTTGGTTTCCTTGACCTCCTTCACTGGCTTGGGCAGGTGCGCATTCAAGTCCAGGGTGGTGCAGATGTCGTCCCAATCGTGGAACGCACGCTCCTTGATGCGGGACACGAGGCCGACCAAGTTCGGGAAAGATTCGTTCATCGCATCTCGCAGGGGATGTGACACTTCCTTGTCGATGAAGTGCAACTGCGCAAGATTCGAGAACGCTACCACGTCCAGCTGGAAATATTTTATTTATGCTCAGTTTACTTTCTATAGCAACAAGGTTTTAAGGGTTAAAACTTAAACCCGACTATGGGAGAATTCGTACTGAAAAGTGCATTTATCCAGTTAATACCTGAATTTTTCGGGATCCAGTGCTGCCCAAATTTAAAATAAATCATTTGAAAGGACAGGAGATATCATTTAAAATGTTGCTTTGATTAAACCCAAAAATGCTATAGAAAGATTGTTTTTATAGCATTTCTGCCTGCCTGTGATATTAAAGTTTCTATTAGAAAAATAAGTCCGATATGGACTGGTGATGTCAAAGTCCATATCATTTATACATAGCGTTTTTGCAAATGAGATAGACATATTTTCGTAAAATCGTTATATATCTTTATTTTTTTAACTAATTTTTATTTTGTTTCACTGTTAGTACTTCACTTTTGAATATTAATAGATAAACTGGTTAGATAACATATATTTTTTTCATGTATACTACCTATTATAACCGTTTTGTAGGCTCATCGGCAGGCGAGTTTAATGTTAACCTCAAGCATGGTAGACCCGAAACTAATTCAAGAGGGATTCTGGTACCAACTATAAATTTTTGCAATGGAAACTTACAAGTGTGGGTTCGTCACCGAAGAAGAATGGTCGGTCGGACAGCAGGTCGGATAGGACGCGTAAGTCGTTCTTGCCGAATTCGACAATCTCGTCCTGGCTGTGTACGCCGATGCCGTGGGCTCTCGCCTTCTTCATGCCCTGAAATATTATTAAATGAATCATATTCATATACATATATGTATAAGATATAAGAAATCTCGCTATGTCAAAAAAGCAAAATATCGAATGTCAAGTATCTGGAAATCGAAACAATCAAACGAAATGGAATATTTTGTTGAGATTACAACAAAGAAAATAAAACGGGATACGACGAAATCAAATGAAAAAGAAAATCAAACTTAGTAAAGAAATCAAGCAAAGAGATTGGGGCAGAGTCGCAGCGATTCGACGGCGATGTGCGAAGTCGCGCCGAATTCAAGCGAATCGGCGCGACACCGCGCGTCGCCGCCGGCAACGCCATAGTTTATACGATTGACATTAAAGGTCATGATGCTACGAGTATGTACGATTTCGGCGAATCGCTGCGACTCTGCCGCAATGTATATTGAGCCTTATACGATTGACATAAACTTCATTATGCTATGTATGATTTCGTCGCTTCGCTTCGATTCCACCGCAGTGTAAATTGAGCCTTACGGACGCCAAAGCCACAATAGTATAGTATGCCTCTTGCCTAAGCTGTAGCATCGATCAAAGGTTATACTTTAGTAATATCTGATACTTATATGAAACACTTTGAACGCGTACGAACACAATATATTTATCGTGATCATCGGCTGTATAATATGGCAAATGCACGCTACTTACCTTGCGTCCTGATGTTAGCTTGAAGCAGAAGTTCAAGATCGGATTGGGCAAGCGAGTATTTAGCGCGTTCTGTAGGTTCACTTGGTATCCCTTAATGACACTGTCGGGATATTTGGCGCGCCACCACATGATAACCCAGGAAAGATGATTCTCAATCATGGAGATCATCGCGTGAGCCACCACTCGCTGCTCCGGCGTCAGGGCTGCATGTAACAAATAGGTCAACAGGTGCAAGCTAGTTTCGATACTTCCGACGTAATGCACATGCGCAACGTCCCATTATTATCTAGAATTCTGGAATTTCAGGTCACCCGGGTCCGCTGAAGATGATCTGGTGCCTATCATTCGCTGCATCGACCGATGTTTCAAAAAAAGGTAAATGGAACAGTGAATTATAAGGCAGAAATGTATCTTTAGAACATGCACCGTTACACCGTTACTCTTACGGTTGGAAGAAGCGGCACACCAGGTTCTATGGATTTATAGATATTTACTTACAAAGCGTCAAATTATAACATTTTCTACTTTCGAAAATATAAATTATAAACGGTGCAAAGTAACCGGCTAAATGCGAGTCGGACTAGCGCACGAAGGGTTCCGTACTAATATCTATAAAAGATTAACCTTCGTTGTAGATGAGCCTACAAATAAGATAAACTGTTATAGCAGCAACAGAAATAAATCATCTGTGAACATTTCAACTGTCCAGCTACCACAATTTATTAGAAAAAGAAAAAAAACTAGTGTCGTGCAATTTCAAATGGCAGTATAATAACAAGCCGGTGAAATAAATGGTCGTGAATTAAACATTTCTGCTACCTACGCAGCAGATTGCATTGTTGTGCTTAGCTGCTAAATGTGCACAGTCGTAAACAAGTGAGAAAATGACTTACCCGCGTCCAGATCCTTGTTATATTTCTCCGACAGTTCTTTTATAATAAAGGTACTGTCAGCTATTTCTTCGCCATTTAGTTCCACAAACGGTAATTGGCCTTTTTTGGATCTGAATTTAGCCTTGTGGTCCACATTCTGAAATGAAGAAATTTATGTTTAGTAAGAAGTTTAAACTATATACACTTTCACTACTCACAGACCTAAGACCTATTTATAAAGATCGATTAAAGGCACAGGTAACAAAAAATTAAATATGTTCGATCGATGTATCGAGTTTCGTTCTCTTAATCAATAAATATAACCAATTTGATCAATAAATATGAACAATTAATGATATTATAAGTTTCAAATTAAGTATGCGATGAAAAATGTTCGGTGAGATTATAACTAGCGCTCTTCAAATGTTATATAATCTTAATGTATCATGAGATGCTACCGTGACTTCGAATCAGCCTTGCGAATCATCTAGGGTCTGATCACGACAATTTTAATGATATCTCCGTTTCCTTTTAAATGATTTATTTCAAATGGAGGCAGGACTGGACCCCGTAAAATTTAGGTAGCCCCTTAAAAAGTCGGTCTTATAATTTAATAGAAATTTTATATCTCAAACTCAGAAATATAGAATAGACATGAGTATGACAAATGAGCGTTCATTCTCACTAGTACCATTGAAATTTATCCCATGGTACTTACTACTGCAATATAAAGTCGCATTTGTTTGTACCACAGTATCATTACAATATGTATTGAAGGTACTAATGCGACTAGATCAAAATGTTTTATTTTGTGCTCCAGCACTATAGTGGCGCGTGTACAAATTTTGTGAACGAAAGCTTTCCTTTGGCAAGATTTGGTCCTGAGGGCCCAATGATTGAATTAAGAAGTAGCACCACCAAGATTAGTGATGTAACCTTCTTGAGATTCTTGGCCACTAGCAAAATTTTATACATGCATTAGCTAAGCTACTAAATCAAGTTTGGTATCATATTCGTATGACTTAAGGATGCTAAATTTATATATGCGCTTTTGCACGGTTCAGATGGTAAACTATGTAAAAGAAAAATATATTTGCTTGATTAAAGAAAAAAATATTGTATAAAATACACAAATTGAAATATTTGACAAAGAAAAATATCTTGAACTCTATTACCTTTTTGTATTTTAAAATATTAAAAAAAAAGAATGAATTCTTTTCTAGCTGATTAACAAAAACTTTAAAATTTAAGAATAAAATCGAAGATTTTGTATTTATAATAAAACATCGAATATATATTTTTTTTAAATTTTGTGTTATTCTTAACATTATCAAGAATTTATTTTCACATTTAAATAAAAACTTAAAAGTTAACATTTCCGTAAGTTGTTAATCACCAAAATTTTCTCGAACTTTTGTCTTCAGTGTAAACTAAAAAAATATTTCATGATAGGCGTAAAAATATTTTACTTCGTGGAGACCTTCTTGGAATCTTCTATACATGGTTCTAAAGATCACGTCATATTTAAAAAAAAAAACTTTGTTTATATTAATTTTTTAAGTTGACAAAGTGACAGATTTTGAGTTTTTTGTTAATTTGAAAAAATGATTATAAACAGTGATAGATTTTGAATTTGTGTAAATTGAAAAAATTGACATAAAAAAGTTTTAATATTTTGTAAATTTTATGACGTGATCTTGTTAGTTAGGAATAGTGATGGGAAATTCCCGGGAACATTCTCCTAGCGAGAACATTGCTGTTAAATTCTTGAGAGTGTTCTTTTTGCAGAGAATTTACGAGAATTTAAAAATTGGAAGAGTATCGTATACAGCAGTATTGAAAACATTTTAAGTGATATTCTTTGCATTTTTAAACATCTTACGAAAATTACTTCAAAACTTTTTACTACAGAGGTTTAATTCTTCTTAGCGAGAATGTTCTTAGGGAATATTTCCGAGAATGTTCTCTTGAATTCTCATAAATTTCAGCTAAAGTAAGGGAAGTTATATAAAGGATTAAAAAATATGCCTGTTTAATAGATAAATATTTAACTGTAATTGATCAATGTAATCATTATCATAATACATCAATGTAGTAATAATACATTGATAAATACTCATAAACTACCGTTTCTTTAACTAAACTCTTTTCAAAAAGATAAGATGAATTTTAATATGTTTTTGTTTAGCGGCAACAAAAAAACATCATCTATAAAAATTTTAACTGTCTAGCCATAATGGTTCATGAGATACAGCCTGGTGACTGAAAGACGGACAGACGGACAGCGGAGTCTTAGTAATAGGGTTCCGTTTTTACCCTTTGGGTAAGGAACCCTAAAAATCTGGGATTTGGAACACCTGATGCAGAACCAAGTTAAATTTATTTGCATAAATATTTGTTTACTTAAATCGATTATCATCTGATGTGGAAATCTAAGATATCAGGTTAAAGTTGTTTAGCATAATATAATAACATAAGCTAAGCTAAGTAACTCCATTTGGTGAAGGCGGTATCAGATTGGGCCTAATTTTTGATATCGTCTTGCCTCAACTGGCTAAAACTCTCATTTGCTGTCTAATCGTTTGGAATGAATGCACAATGGCCAACAAAAAGGCAGTGGAAGCTGTAGATATAACGTTGCGAGACATTCGTCGAGATGACAGGCCAATAGACAATGTCACATTTTTGTTGTCGGGAGATTTTCATCAAACCCTTCCAGTTTTATGTCTGGGCTCTAGGGCAGATGAGATTAACTCCTCATTAAAACAGTCTTATCTGTGGCCTCAAATACAAAAGTTCAGATTGACAATTATATGAGAGGCCAGCTTGGCGGTATTAGTTCACATGCCCAAGAGTTTTCAAGAATTAATTCAAATTTTATTTTACAATGAAGACAAACGTTACAGTGAAGTTTACATTAAAGAGAAAATAAACTTAAATATTTTTTCTATGAAAAATAAATTTTTAAATTTTTATTTTCAAATTTCTAAATTAATATTAAAAACTTAGAATAAAATTTTAAGTTACAGATTACTGAAAAGTACTAGTATTTGAAATTTATATCTTATTACTTTTTAATTTCTTACACGTTTTTACTATATAACGTGAAAGGACATACCCAATGGAACCAAAAAAACGTACAATCCCATAAAAATTCTCGAAAACTCGACATCTCAATTTATTTACGAAAATGACATCTCAATTTATTTACGAAAATCTTCTATTTGTTAAATCTAGGTTAAATAATTTCAAGAAAAATAGTGATGTTCACAGTTATAATACTTGCAACAAAAATCAGCTTCATACGCCTAAATTTCGACTTGCTAAAACTAGAAAGTCACTCTTAGGTCTAGGTATAACATTATTTAATAAACTTCCCGAAGCGATCGTTAACCTACCAATGGCAAAATTTAAAACACATGTTAAAAAAGTTTTATTGAACAATGCATACTATACTATCAATGATTATTTAAGAGATAAAAACGCGTGGATACTTCCTAAACATTTTCCATTACACTCCACACATGAAACATAAATAGCTGCATTTTCTGTTACCATAATAAGCTTACTGTAAAAACATGTAAATGCTCTGCGATCAATAAGTGACCAACATATAATTAATATTTTCTCTTGACAAGGTCTGCGAGTTCGGGTTTTTCATGCTCACTAAAATGTCCAATCCGGTGGTGGCGTCGCTGGTCGGGTCGTTGGATTCCCTCTAATATGGTTGAGTTTAACGATGGCTGATCCGTGCGTCAACTCGTGAACGGGTGCTGCCGGGAGGGACTGGTCAGCTCGGCTTCGCTTTTTTGACTACTTAATATTTTTTATTACGCAATTTATGTTAGTTTACTTGTTCGCAAGCATAACATGTTATAATGTGTCAACATTGTATTATATTATAAGTATTTATTAATTAAAAGACAATTATAATAATATGACAAAGCCCTTCTGGCGAGTAGGCGACCAATACTGTGAAAATGAGTTTCTTTCGGCGTTTCTTCTCAGCAGTGGTCGTTACGAAGCGCTGGTATCGGTAGCTTTTCTTTAAAAAATAAATTAAATTTTAATATACTTTACACGTAACATAAATTATACTTATTGACGTGTAAAAGTGCCTGTAAAGGTCTAATTACTGAATAAACATTTGAATCTTTGAATCTTGAATCCTACGACGCCTGCGCCCTTTTGTATGGAAACAGCAAAAAATCTTTTTGTCTTTTGGCTGTTACATATTTTAATAACATTATATGTACTATAGTGGTCTAGTATATCTCGTGGTACGATTATTACGGGTATGTCCCTTCCACGTTATATATTGACCCAAATTTTATTCCAGGATTGAAATCCAGATATTCGATATATGCGGAAATGATATCAAACTTATCGTAGTACTTAAACTTACGCAGTTATTAATCTCGGACTTTGGTAAGGCTAAATACCCCCCTCACAAACCTGCATAAAAAAATCGAGATGCCTCTACTTAGAAAACCCATCGAACTACAAAGATCAATCCTGCCGAAGGAAACATGTGGTTCAGAAAAAGCTGTATTCTTCAGTCTTTTTTGTGGTGTACAGATGCCACTACTGATGCTATCCTTATTAATTTACTGTGTATTGCAAAGTTATCTATTTGTTCATCCAAAAGCAGACGATTGGGCTTACTTTTACTTGTTATAAGTGGAATTGGTTCATTTAGACATTGTAAAGTATAAAAAACCGGCCAAGTGCGAGTCCGACTCGCGCACGAAGGGTTCCGTATCATTATCTATAAAAATCACGTTTTTTGTATGGGAGCCTCACTTAAATAATTATTTTATTGTTTTTTTATTTTGTTATAGCGGCAACGGAAATACATCATCTGTGAAAATTTCACAGAAGTGTGATCACTTCATAAAATACAGTCTGGTGACAGACAGATAGGCGGACGGACTGCTGAGTCTTAGTAATAGGGTCCCGTTTTTACCCTTTGGGTACGGAACCCTAAAAACGTGACTCCTGATAGAGATAGGTAATTATGATTTTAGTCTTAGATGTAACGTCTTACAGATTATACTGAAATCATCCCGTGACACTGAACAACATTCCTCGAAGAACATGTTTATCGAAATTAGAAAAAAATCGGTTTCCATCGAATCTAAGATAGATTTGACGGGAGCCCAAAATTATTTTTCATATTTCGACAAGATCCGTGGAGAAAGTTGATTTAGTATTATTATTTAATTCAGCCTTCACAAAGTTTGAGCATATTTAAAAAATAATAGATTAGAATATCATTCACGTGATACATTTATATCTCATCATAAACCGCATTACTTTCTTCGAGCGCAGCGCCACGTGGCGACAACAGGTTGTCACATTAATCGACTTTGTAACACAAAAAGCAATTCAAGTGCTAAGCGGGAGTGGGTCGTTTCGCTGGGACAAAGTAATCGAGGGGGACAGGGTGGGGGCGTCCCGGCGTGGTTTATCTGCTCGCGTTGCTATGGCGACCGGCTACAGACGAGCGCAAGCTCAGCGCACAGCGGGGAGAGCTGCTGTATTGATTTCGACTGGCTAGGTTCAGCGGCCGGCCGATGCACCCCGCCCCGCTTCACCTCTTCCACATCATTGCTATCATCGGACAATAATGATATCCCTCATTAATTATAGAAACAACACAGCACACTGAAATCTATACTGGAAAAGCCAATAAATTAAGTTCTCATGTCACATATGTAATAATCATAGATAATGAATTAGGTTTAATTTACCATATTAAGCAATCATATTTACCCCTTTTTTTGTGTAACCCTAAACGGCTGATTGCAGTGGGAGACGCTTATTTCGAAACGTGATCAACATAGGTACTCATCTAAATGAACGACTACAATGGCCCTAATCTCAAAAATCATTGCAAATATTGACGTGGTATTAGATCGTTTAGTGGTATAGCTTATATCCGTCAATTCGAAATTGTGTTCCTAAAAAAATTTGTTCATATTTTAATAAGTAGATCAAAATTCTTAATCTCAGGCCAGCCGATACCGGGCGTTCAGGACGTGTACCGCACAAGGGCGGCATATTCAAGGGAGCGATTGTTGTTATTGCACGCGGGCCTGCTTTTTGTAACCAAACCACTCTTTCAGCTATATTTAACCTATCAGATGGCCCTATCTATACATATAATAAAATCGTAAACGATCGCTGTCTGTACGTGGAACATAAATGAGAAAAATTTTGTTGGGAGCTTTCATCAACGTAATAGAACACAAAACTATGATTTTTAGAATTTTTGTCTGTTTGTCTGTGCGTTTGTGCACGCTAATCTCAGAAACGGCTGCACCGATTCGGTTGCGGTTTTCACAAATGTATTTTGATAAGCCTCACTTAACATTTAGTGTTTGTTTCATCTAAATCCGTTCATAAATAAAAAAGTTGTATCAATTAAGAATCAGGTCATCAATTTTTGTTTGACAAATTGCTATAAAATAACTGTTCCGTTACATTGGCTAAAACTTGTTATAAAATTATGATTGAAAGTTAATAAAACCTGCCAAGTGCGAGTCGGACTCGCTTACGAAGGGTTCCGTACCATTATGTATAAAAAATCACTTTTGTTGTATAGGAGCCCCTCTTAAATATTCATTTTATTTAGTTTTTGGTATTTGGTGTCATATAGCAGCAACAAAAATACATCATCAGTGAAAATTTTGACTGTCTATCTATTACGGTTCATGAGATACAGCCTGGTGACAAACAGAAGGACAGAAGGATAGTTAAGTCTTAGTATTAGGACCCCGTTTTTACCCTTTGGGTACGGAACCATAAAAATTGTCAATTTCGGTAAATTTGGAGCATTCTTACAAAATTGTTTTTTGGTCACCGATAGATGTCGCTGTTCAAAAATTCAAAAATTTTAAATTTAAGTGCTTCTCTGGACCTCTGCAGACAGAACCGAGGGCGGCAAGAGTTACCGCTATTCTTAGCGTGATTGTGGGCGGGATAATGAAAAAAGGAATCAAAATTGGTAGTGACAGGTTAGGTTAAGGGCTTTTGGAGCAACCATGCCAACATCATTTAGGACTGTTATGTGGCCTCTTTCCATGAGCATCTGCTTTCATAGTGATACGCGTAATACACTGACGACATCCCAGTTGCCGGCCAGGCTCAGTTGGCACTCTTCACCGACGACACGGCGCTTTTTGCAGTTAGTTTGAACTCAAAGTACGCCTCCAGACAGTCCTAGGCGCCCTACTTGACAGGCTTTCAAATGGAGGTTCCTTAGTGAACGTCAACAAGAAGCAGACATTGCTTTTTGAAAACATCCGCTTCCTGCCACCCTTAAAGCTCTTTGGGGAAGATGTGCCGAGGTACTTGCACGTCAAATATCTGGGAGTACCTGAAGTTCGGCAGATGCCTCAGCTTGAAAGCCCACATTGATAGGGTGGTAAAAGTGACCCGGTGGAAGCTTTACCCAGTAATCTTCTCTCGCTTCCCGCTATGGACGCGGCTCGGGATGAAGTCGCACTTAAGAAAACCTATATTTTAGGGGCCGATGTGGCTCCGCGTTACTTGAGGAACGCCATCATGCATTAGGTGGGACTTAAAGTAGGAATGCTTATTTCTCTACTTTTATCTGCAATTTGGTCTTAAAGTAGGAATGCTTATTTCTCTACTTTAATAAGCATTCAGTTTTTGAGCAGTACAGGATCTAGAATTTTTTGGAGGTGAGGGGGGGAATATGTTAATATGCCGCCCCTGTTGCAGGCCCCTAATAACTAGACGACACTCCCATTCCGTATCGGTCATGGGAGGGTTCGACTATTTCGAAATCGACGATTTTACCGCCCTTGTGATTTAGCCGCCCGGGATAAGTGCAGTTTCAGTACTTAAACTAAATCGCTGTCTGTACATGGAAGATAAATGAGAAACAATATTATTGAGGGCTTTTATCAATGCAATAGAACACAAAACAATGATTTTTAGGATTTTTGTCTGTTTGTCTGTGCGTTTGTGTACGCTAATCTTAATCTCGGAAACGGCTGAACCGATTCAGTTGCGGTTTTCACTAATGTATTTTGATACGCTTCACTTAACATATATTGTTTGTTTCATTTAAATCCGTTCATAAATAAAAAAGTTGTATCAATTAAAAAAATCACCGCCTACATTTTTGTTCGAAAAATTGATTTTAAAGTTACCAAAGCAACCAATTGGCTAGAACTTTTGTTAATCGTTATATAAAATGATGATTGATTGACTCGCGCACAAAGGGTTCCGTGCCATTATCTATAAAAATCATGTTTTTTGTATGGGAATACCTACCTACTTAAATACTGTTTTATTCTGTTTTAGTATGTGATGTTATGTAAAGCGGCAATAGAAATACATTATCTGTAAAAATTTAACTGTCTAGCTATCACAGTTTTTGAGACACAGCCTGGTGACAGACAGACGGACAGTAGAGTCTTAGTAATAGGGTCCGTTTTTACCCTTTGGGTACGAAATCCTAAATATTTACAAATTCGTGATTTCGGAGCGTTCTTAAAAATTGAGCGGCCACCATGCCAGGTCTGTGAAGCGGGAGTAGCACATGGGCCTGGCAAAAGCGGTAAAAGCGTTGACACCGTAAGTTTTACAGCAGCTAGGTATTGCCGCTGTAAACCACCATCACCATCTGTGAAAATTTCAACCGTCTAGCTATCACGGTTCATTAGATACAGCCTGGTGACAGACAGGTCTTAGTAATAGGGTCCCGTTTGTACCCTTTGGGTACGAAATCCTAAATATTTACAATTTCTATGGTTTCGGAGTGTTCTTAAAAATTAAATTTTTTTTTTTGGACACCGATAGATGATAGCGCTGTTCAAAAATATTAAATTTAAATACGATTCTGGGCAAATTAATATTTCATAATAAGCATCAGTTCTAACTACTAAAAGTCACCGTCTAATAAAAGGTGCACTATGAACCCTATCTGGTATCGCAACCAAACAATGCATGGAACGGAAAGCGAGTTTTAGAGCCTCTGCAGACAGAGCCTAGGGTTGCAAGAGCCATTCTTATAAACTTAAGTCCACGCTGACGAAGTCGCGGGCAACAGCTAGTCAAAAATCCTCCTTCCCTTCGGACCTCTGTCAAGAGTAGACGTGACCCAAATACGTTAATATTTTTATTAAAAAAAAAAAACATTTTAATTATAACTAAGTTTAATTCAAACGAATAAATAGGAGTGCATAACAAACCAAGGTGTGCCAAGCTGCGGAGGAGTGCTACGCTAACAGCCGGTGAGTTAGACGGAGACTACGCAAATTACTGCGGTGCGGTGAGATAGCAACAATTTTAATAACTCCGTCCCCTTGCAACGCTGCGACGTCTCATCATATAGTGGACGGCAAGCCTCTTTGGTTGAAATCGCCGATAGCCCGCCAGCTTGCGAGACACTTGCCTAACACCCATCTGCATTTTTACTCCATGGGACTTATGCTCGCCTAGTATCGACAAATTGATATCGCACCCCTACTCTGCGTGTAGTCATCATACCCAAGCCATGTACCACTCGCCTGTTAATAAACAAAGCCCTGTCTACGGTTCTGCCCCGGACGTCAGTCAACATTTAGAAAGCCCAGACGAAAACGCAATTACCTTCCGTTCTACCAAAAGACGTCGTCGGTGTGACTGTGGCTCCAACTATGAGTCAAAACTAGACACTTTTATCAATTCTCTTACCGACTGGAAACATTCTACTGACGATAAGCTCTCTGACATCAAATCGTCCATGTGCGACATCCAGCGCCAAAACAATGAACTGATTGCGACAAACGCTGAGATTCAAAAGTCGATTAACAACTTATCTGCAAAATACGGAGAACTATCCACGCAACTATCTGCTATCCAACTGGAATCAGAAGAGTGCCGCGAACGATTAACCAAAGTGGAGCTGTCCACTGAGGAGGTTGACCGCTCTTCCCGTTCAGCGTGCGTCGAGCTTCGCAACATCCCCCACGCACCAAATTCAACGCAGGAACAGCTGCTAAAATTAGCATCTGTCACCCTAAGAGAGCTCTCGATTGAACTCCATCCTTCCGAAGTGTTTGATATCCACCATCTTCCCACTAAATCAGAAAATAAGACTATCCTTATTTCACTTAACTCTGTACTCACTAAAAATAGAATAATTTCGGCATATAGGCAGTACAATAAAACTGATTCAAACAACAGACTAAACTCTAACATCTTCGGAGGGGAAGTCCCTAAGCAACTTATATACATTGCTGAGCATCTCACTCCCAAGTCACGCCACATCCACTACTTGGCTAGGGAGATCGCAAGAGAAAAACACTACAAGTACTGCTGGACATCGGGCGGCAGGGTATTGCTGCGCAAGGACGATAACGCAAAACATATCGTCATCACCTCAGAAGAACAACTCTCGGCCCTATAATTGCTTTCTCCCGAGTTTATTTATACTACTTACACACTGCCCCTCTATTCACCTATTAAAGTAATTGTCTAGTTTTTAGTTCGGTAAGTTATCTAGTTTTAGTTCGGTAAGGATTAATGCCATAACTAGTTAACTTACCTATATCGTTTGATGAATGGTGACACTGTGTCGTCTCTTTTTACTCTATAACACACCTACATAAACTTGAACATCACTTAAACACTTATTTATAATTCCTTACCCTTGCCGGTACAACTACTCTTACTGAAATATTGTAGTGGCCTCTAAACCGGCTATAGGACTAAAAAGAATTTAATCTATACAAATTCAAGTGTGTACGTTCACATTGTAGCACACTAATATTAAAAAACCTACTGTGGACTACCTAATTTTCTACAAGATTATTTTAAAGGGATAACAGGCTCTTCTGGGACCTTACTAATTTTATAATACCGTGCAATATCGACCAACATTTACTATGATAAGCGATATAATAAATAACCTAGACAATTTATCACCCTCCTATTCCGCAATCTGTCAACCAGAATCTATTCGTAAGGAGCTACCTAATATCAATAATAAGCTAACAATGTTAACACAAAATATACGCAGTATTTCAGCAAACTTTGCCCAATTCTTGACTCTGTTACGTAGAATAAACTTCAACTTGGATATCTTGGTCCTTACTGAATGCTGGCTGGAAGTAAACCCATTTACTCCTGTCATGAATGGTTATACAAGCTACAAAACCCCTAGCAACAAAAACAAGTGCGAAGGCGTGTTAGTCTATGTCAGACAGTCGCTATCTGATATAGTAGTGGAGTATCCCGAACTTCTGGATTCTAATTGTCTTCTTATTAAAATTTCTAACCACACTGCAATAATAGCGATATACCGATCTCCCTCCTTTAGAGACACAACTAACTTTATACAATCCCTAGAAGTATTACTAAGGCACCTAAAATCTTACAAAAACATAATCATTCTAGGCGATATCAATATAAATATTGCACAAGACTCCACTGACAAAGACTACCCGGAATATCTAGAACTTCTGGCGTTTCACGGGCTACTCCCAGCTCACCAGTTCATAACCAGATATGATCCACCAGCCTGCCTAGATCATGTTATTATAAAGACGAAACTCCAGGCGTCTACCTTAGTTATCGACACACTTATCACTGACCATCATCCTGTTTTATTTGCCTTGACTACAACTCAGCCCCCAACCCAGAAATATAAAACTAAACTTATAACTAACCATACAGACCTAAAGGCTTGTATGGATACAATTGATCTCAGCCCAATCTTCTCTAGCAACGATCCTAACTATGCAGCTACATACCTTGTTAAAACACTAAATAGGTGCATTTACTCCAACTCAAAATTAATCAAAATTCCTTATCGGAAAAACGTCATTAAATCATGGATAACTGTAGGTTTATTACGCTGCATGCGTACTCGAGATCAAATGCATAAAAAACTAAGAAGTAACCCAGAAAACGAAATTTTGTCTATTACATATAAAAGGTACCGGAATTTCCTATCAAATCTCCTTAAAAAACTAAAGCGCCAGCATGATAAACAGGATTTAGCTGATGCCTCAAAAAACCCTAAAAAGATGTGGGACACCATTCGTCGCGTCACCAATACACAAAAATCTAAATCCGACTCCGAAGAACTTCTTACAATCAAAGACACCCCAGCAGAGTGTGTTGACATCGTCAACAATTATTTTGCAAGCATTGGGGAGACCCTAGCCAACTCTATATCACCTCACTCACACCCCCAGGACAACACAACACCGAACTGTCCAAACTCGTTTGTTATGTTAAAAACAGACGAAGAAGAGGTTAATACACTCATTGATTCACTGAAGCCCGATTCTGCTGTGGGATGGGATGGCATCTCAACTTCTTTCGTTAAAACGTTTAAACATATAATTGCACCACCCCTTGTTCACATAATCAATCTCTGTCTAGAAAAGGGATCATTCCCCTCGGTATTCAAAACTGCAATTATTCATCCAATTCACAAGTCTGGGAGTAAGGACCGTGTCGACAACTTCAGGCCTATTGCGGTCCTGTCCGCACTTTCAAAAATAACAGAACGTGTGGTTAACAAAAGGCTTGTGAATTATTTGGAAAGCAATCAACTAATATCCGATAACCAATATGGTTTTCGTGCCGGTAGATCAACAGCTCACGCTGTTGATATGTTACTAACCCATATCACAAAGGCCCTAGATAACAAACAGAAGTGTATAGTGGTTTTTCTAGATTACTCGAAGGCATTTGACACGGTCTCCATTCCACTCCTCCTATCCCAACTAGAACGTCTCGGTATCAGAGGGAATCAATTAAATATTTTCCACGATTACCTTAACAATAGAACCCAGCGTGTGAAAATCGGAACAGCTATGAGTGCGGACCTCACAACACGGTACGGTGTCCCACAAGGCAGTGTCCTAGGCCCGAGCCTATTTCTAGCCTATATCAACGACCTCTGTAATTTAAAGCTAACAAATGGCAGGGTAATATCGTTTGCCGATGATACCGCACTTATTTTTACTGGTTCTACGTGGACTGATACCTTCAACGCAGCGCAAACAGGTTTCAATCTAGTTAAAGAATGGAGTTCTACTTACCTACTCACCTTGAATGTCGTTAAAACCAATTATATGACCTTCGGAATAAGAAAACCTTCTCTCCCAGTCCTCAACAGTCAACAACTCGTAGCACATGAAAGTAGTTCACTTCATTGTATTGCCAATAACTGCAACTGTCCTAAACTCAATTTGGTTCAGACAACAAAATATCTTGGAGTTACAGTAGACCAACATCTAAATTTCTGCCATCATATAACCTCACTGAGCTCACGTGTCAGAAAGCTCATTTATGTGTTTAGACACCTACGTCATGTCGCAGACAATAAAATCTTAAAAACAACTTACATGGCCTTATGCCAATCAATAATAATGTATTGCATTACTTCCTGGGGTGGTGCTGCAAAGACCCATCTGATTACGCTTGAAAGAGCCCAGAGGGCTGTTCTAAAGGTGTCCCACTTCAAGCCTTATCGCTTCCCAACAGAAGAACTATACAGGTATTGTCAAGTTCTAACAGTCCGACAACTGTTTATTCTTCAGACAATTCTTCAGCAGCATTCACTCACCACTTACAATCCAGAACTAGTCTCGCGAAATAATAGGCTAATTCTTCCCATCCCCCGCAGTAATACAATTTTCGTTAAAAGATTTTTTCTATTTTTAGGACCTTTTCTCTACAACCTGGCTAATCGCAGACTTAATATATTTCCCCTAACAAAATATACGTGTAAAAAGATTACCAAAACCTGGCTTCAAGCCCTAACATATATCGAAACAGAAGATCTTCTCCGACCAATTATTTGACTATTATAAACATAGATATATATAATCTTGTTTTTGCACCTTCTCATTTTTAGTAACACCTCCTAAAATGTTCAAGCTTATGTAATATTGTATCTTATTCCTCAACTCAATTGTAAACCCTTCACATCCTAGGCTAAGTTTCTCTTCTATTATTCTGTAACTACTCTAAGATGTGCACGCTAGACTAACTTATTATGCTACTCCCACACTATCCTTACTTATTCCCTCTGAGGGGAGGCCTGGTGTCCTGTAAGACAGGTTCCTCTGGATACCTAGTTCAGGCGCCAGTTCTCCACAACAGATTATACTGATATGTATGTAGTCTAACTTTGTTAACTGTATTGTGTATTGTTGTGGAGAAACAATAAAGTTTTTATTATTTTATTTTTATTTTTTAAAAAAAATATATTTAAATTAACACAAACTAGAATTACATTTAGGGACAAATCAATACAAGTTACATTATATTACATCACGCAAAATTTTGACTTTTCGAACATACCTAGCCCCCAATTACTTTTGATGATGCCTAACAAAACAAGACTAAGCATAATAACAAATAGCAAAGAATTAATAAAAACCACAGGTAAGTCGTAAGACTATAGCAAAGAATTAATAAAAACCATAGGTAGGTAGGTACCCGTTAAATTTTTTTCAAAGTCAGGTTTCTTAGTTGTCTTCTAAACTTCGATTATTTAATATTTTTACTGTCATTATTTTTATTTATTTAATTATAATTGTTGACGTCAGTTAATTTAAACTTTATAACGCTAAGTTTATTGCCCCGCTTCTTAGTAAGTTCATAGTCAACAAATTCTACACTGCAGCATTTTCTCAACAGCTACCTATACTAACAATTTAATTAATCTTTAAAATCTAGGTATGTGGCCGTGGGAATAAATTAATATTTAAAGATATAATTTTAGCAAAATTTACTGTCATTATTTTTATTTATTTAATTATAATTGTTGACGTCAGTTAATTTAAACTTTATAACGCTAAGTTTATTGCCCCGCTTCTTAGTAAGTTCATAGTCAACAAATTCTACACTGCAGCATTTTCTCAACAGCTACCTATACTAACAATTTAATTAATCTTTAAAATCTAGGTATGTGGCCGTGGGAATAAATTAATATTTAAAGATATAATTTTAGCAAAATTAAATATCGCCACTCATAGATGTTTGTGGAAAGTGTGGAAACTAAAGGGGAGGCTTTTGGGACACTGCAAGCTTATTAAAAAAAGTCAACATTGTATCTGTTGGCGACGCGTCGACCTGATCCTTATTCTTCATAAAAAAGGGAAGGATTACTAATTTGGTTTTTATGTGGGCGGCAAGCCACCACCTGCCTATAATAGACAGAAATCATGATTACGACAGGAGACGTTTCTATTGCAATATCCCCGCATCAGTCAATCTCAGTACATAACCCATACTATACCTTTCCCTTTTATTGAAATAGTTCTTTCTTCTGCCGAAACCTTTCATATGTTCCTAATCCAAGAATGGGTTTTGAGGGAGCGCCACATAACATTGCAAATAATATGAATAAACTGTCTTTATTTTCCTTCATAAAGCTTACAAAGAACAATTTTGTATAGGTATAACGCTATTAAACTAAATTGTAGTTCCCCGAAGGACCTATCGTTGTGAAGGACTGGTGCCTGAAGTAGGTTTCGTGAGAAAACCTGCGACATAGGTCACTGACGGGGAGATATATCAATCAATATTTTAAAAAATCTAGGTAATAGACCTAGAATTGTTGTGACACATCACCATCACATATCTTTCTTTTATTTTATCAAGTTTACAAGTGATTTTTATTAGTCTTCGCCTCCAACCTTCCGTCCAGCTCCAACAGCATTAATATCAATTTCTTACAAACAGTCGTCTTATTTTTACATTAACAGAAAAGCGAGTGTATTTTTACATTGTAACAAAATAAATAATGGAAGCATTTGAGGGATAGCCAAACATCTGAGAATTTATTTTACTTAAAATTTATTCAACATTTATTTAAATTTTATAAAGGGCGCCTAGATGAATAATTTTTCGTTCTTGGTAGCCCTGTTTGAGATAATTTTGGGCTCGGTTCGGGTCGAAGTTAGCAGCCGAGAGCGCGTCGCGGCGGCGCAGCGGCGGCGTCCCGGGCGCGCACCCTTGTCGTGGTGGCAAGTACGGGGTTGGTCGATGGCCGGGCGGGGTCGCGCAAGCGCCCGCGTCACAGGTCGAAGCCCTTGCGGTTGCCGACCCCCGCGTCTGGGCACCCACTCACCTAATAGGAGTTGCTCCCGAAATAGATACATTTAGGGCAATTTTGAAAATCCTAGATCTTGCTAGACCAGTTCGGCGCTTGAACGGATGTTTGTTCGACGTAACTCGAGTACCATTGATCGTAACTTTGTCGAGAGCAGAGTAAATGAGAAACAAATTAAGTTCTTACATAAGCAATAGATATTTCAAAAGGTAGTCAAGACTAGATGAAGGCAGGTATTTAAAACAGTTCATCAGAGGTTTACAGTTCACATTTGAACCTCGGCACAGAATACATAATAAATAAATATATACGGACAAATCACACAGATTGAAAGTATGTTCGAGACTTGTGCTATCTGATATATAGATAGATTAACATCCAAGACCCAAGTCAATCTGAAAAAGATCATTTTCCATCTTGACCTGACAGGGGATCGAACCCAGGACCTCCAGTGCAACAGCCTGGTATGATGACCAGTAGGCCACAGAAATCATCATAATAGTAGTAGTACCTTTACAAATCTGAATTAAAAATACATATATTCAATATTTATTTTAGATATTCAATATTTTAATTCAGATTTGTTAATTGTAAGGACAGGCAAAGCGCAGTTTTATCAAAAAATGTGCATTTATTCTGTTCCTCCGAACTCTCGCTCGCTATGCGTGAATAGGCTGGTAGTGGGTAGTTGGCGGCATGGCGGCACCATAAGATGTTTTCCTATTTGCAATTATTTGTATAAACTCATACTTATTTAATTCTGACACCGGAATTACAAGTATACTCCGAATTTCATTTAGAATCAGTGGAGAACAACTTTGACTATAGGAAATTTGTTTCAGGATATCGAAAGTGTCATAGACAGAAAATTTGTATGGAATTCGTGTGACATTTAATGGTGGTTAATATGGCGGCTATTGTCATATCTTATAATTATATGGTCATATCACTCTCACAGTAGAATTTCTCTTTCGCACAGGAAAGTTCCTCTTTCAATTTTTTTTTTCGTTCATTCAGTATTTCAGTTGTTCGCCATGTTTGTTTTCTCAGGATTTGCCCGCCATTGAAATTTGAAAAAATTAAATGATCATAATTTTCGCAATAACTCAGTAAATATGTTATAAGTGGTGGAAAAAAATATAATTTTGTGCAAGTGACTTGGATTTAATGCCTCGAATAAAAACGTGTTGCACTTGTGTGGTGAACACACCAAACGAAAAAGTAACAAGAAAAGGACAAAATTTCTCTTGGATGAAGCACAATATAAGTATATGTTTAAGTATGTTGACCCATATTTTAAGATATTGTCTAAGATGAGAAGGAGACCCATGTGTCACTCTATATGTCTGATTGTATCGATATCGATAAAAATTATAAGCGTCAAGCTCTACCTACCTATTGTGGTCAGATCAGTTGGCACTGTTCAGTCATCATCTGCTCTGCTACCATCTCTACTGCTCTCATCAGTCACAGATCACATAGAAATTAATGAAATGGTATTCGTTAGTTTGTTCGTTTTATTACAAGGGAGTCCCGTAAGTCTTTTAAAAACTAAGTCATTTTATGCTCTTTGATTTGTTTTATTAATTTTCAAAAAAAGAACACCCTGCAAAAATCTATGTAATCCATAAAATCGATAAAATTCATTGAGAAATATATGGCGAAATGGTATAAGTATTCCTATATCAGTTGCATAATACGAGTATGGGGCGGCAGATGGACCGCACAGATCACATAGAAATGAATGAAATGGTAGGTATTCGTTAGTTTGTTCGTTTTATTACAAGGGAGTCCCGTCAGTCTTTTAAAACGTAGTGATTTTAACAACGTAGTACATGATTTGAATTAATACGAGTATACGCTATTTATACTCGTATTAATTCGTACTCGTATATACGAATATAGACAGGTGTAAAAATGAAACATGATATGACCGTAAAAATATAATTGGATCACATAAAATATGGAAGAGCTAGATCAAATAAAATATGTGAAGACTCGATTAATGTGAAGAATAATTTATGCAAATAAAATAATTTTTCAAAACTAAAAACCGCCTTACTACACCAACCGATTTTCATAAAAATTCCAGACCACCTAGCAAGTACGCCCATTCAAACGAAAAAAATAATTTTCCACATTGGTCCAGACATCTTCGAGTAATCGGGGAATATACATAAAAAAATTTACAAAAACTCGAATTGGTAACCTCCTCCTTTTTGGAAGTCGGTTTGAAAACCAGCAAAATCTTCTTACACAACCTAATAAACAAGTTAGGGTGTTGAAGCTCTGTGAATACATAGTATAGCTTTTGTTCGTACATATTAACATGAACACGCTAAAGGTGTAAAATATCGCGTTAAGTGGAAGAAGAAATAACAGAACATCAATTTTAACATTGTACTAGATTGTTCAATAAGTACCGACCAACATGGAGATGAAGTATAGTTTAAAATTGTGAAGGTAAATCAGAAGGCGAAAGTGAAGGCGAAAGCCAAAATAAGATTTCTACTAAAAGTGTATTTTTTTTCTATTTTTATGTTTAGGCATGAAAATGCATTTTTTTTTTTCAAATGGGTGCCGCGTTTGCTAAAAAAATAATTAAAAGCAACAATGTATCAATGATTCAGAGCGGTACTTGCCACTATTTAATAGAAATAAAAAGGTTTCTTTCAACAGAGTGGAGAGCGATCGGTGTAAGCCGCCCGAAGGACCTAAGACACAAAAATCTGCTGAACAGTTCATGGCCTATATTTTGGGATGCACATGGAATACTCTTCATCGACACCTTGATAAGGGAAAAATATAAATAGCGAATATTATAAGGGGTTCTTGAAGCGATTAAAGTATGAAATCGCGGAAAACCGGCCTCACATGCAGAAAAGTGATATTTCACCTCAAACTAAACGATTGCAAACTAAGCGTTGGAGAGACTGTATCACAGCTGAAGAAGACTGACTGATAATTTCATCATAAATCCTTTGTTTTAATATTTAGTCTCGAGTCCTTTGAACCTCGTCTACTGTTAAGTAGAGTTAGGTGTAAAGATTGTCAACATACACGCTACCATTACTTAAACAGAATCATTCCGGAAGCGCTTCGCCATTGTGCGACATTTCAGTGTTTCAGGTATAGGTAAGGCATGTTTACTTGCTACACTTGGCACGGTACCTGTTCATAAAGATGGCCATAAAGGACAGACAGACGGACAGCGGAGTCTTAGTAATAGGGTCCCGTTTTAACCGTTTGGGTACGAAAACCAAAAAAAATACCGTTTTATATGAAGAGAATGTACTCTACTTTTAAAAGAAAATAAGTGGAAATTTCTTTTATTTGAAGGGATAAAGCATTCCAGGGCCCGTGAAGCTTGTAATATAATATGAATAAATAATGAAAGTACGTAGTGCAAGTTCAAAGTTAGTGTATGCCAAATAGTGACGAGTTAAATAACTTTTGCAAAAAAATAAATAATTTACAAAAATATCGTTTCTTTATTGTGGATATGACGGTGAAGACGGTAAATAATGTAGTTATACAGATGGAGGTTGATACCACCAGTATAATCACGTGCATAAGCTATGCTATGACTGTTACAAACAACTTTTATCAAAGTGTGAAATAACAGATAGTGATTGTACAGGAGCATTTGTGACACCAATTGGGAAGACCTACGGTGCCTTTTGATAGTGCGATTGGCAGAAATAAAAATACTTACATTAGAATAATAGGATAGACTTCTTATAGGTCTTCTTATCATTAATAGGTAAATAACTGTTATCTGTCTCTCTCTTATCGAATGTGCGAAGTGTGAAGCTTCGCTGTGCGAAGCCAGGGCCCGTATTTTTTTATGTTTAAATAAAGTTTAGGCTCTCTGTTTCCGGAGATAATGTAAATTTTCGCCTTTTTTAGGGTTCCGAACAAAATATGAAAAAATAAACGGAACCCGCCTGTGTCCGTTCGTCTGTCACAGCCAATTTGCTCCGAATCTACTAGACCAAATCAGGTCAAATTTGGTAGGATGGTGTAATCCTACCAAATTTCCTGTGACCCAAATGACCCAAACACAGATGTACAAAGTAGATAAGTATAATTTTTTTAAATAAGGGTCATTTTCGAAGGACAAATTAGGAAATTAAAAAAAAAGGTTGGCAAACCTGACTGTCATATATCAAATGAAAGGGCTCGTTATGAGGATTTCAATTTTTTTTTATTATTGTAAAATAAATATTTTTCATTTTATTCATGAAAGAAGACGAAAATTTACCATTCCCCGCCCTCCGAAATTATTAAGACAAACATTTTGAAAAAACAAAAATTGTTCGTTGCTTGTAGATTACATGAAAAATAATAAAATAAATATTTTTTTTTAAAATAAGGTTCATTTTCGGGGGACAAATTAATTAGAAAATTACAAAGAAAAGAGTTCTGCAAACCTTATTGTGCCATGTATCAAATGACAGGGCTCGTTATGAGGATCTCAAATATATTTTTGTTATTAATTTAAAATAAACTAATGACCTTAAAATTTTGAAAAAGTTTAGTTCATTGCTGGTAGATTACAGGAAAAATAAAATATAAGAATACTATTCAATTGAAAATAAAATGGTAAACTCAATATAATACATTAAGTAAAATCTGTGGTATTATTGTACGGAACCCTCTGCACGCAAGTTTACCTCTTATGTTTATGATGACACACGATATAATTCACAAAACCCTTATTTATGTCTAATTTACCCCCAAAAGTCGCCGCCATATTTGAAAGACATCACATATGTGTACCAATTTCAACTCAATCGGTTTAGCGGTTTCGTAGCAAATTAGTCGTGATGTGATAGACAAACCGACAAGTGAGTGATACTTTTCTTATAAGGGTTTTGTTTTTACCTTTTGAGGTACAGAAGCCTAATTTTAGAATGACACTACTTTTTTTAATGCTTGTTAAAATAAACGAACAATTTCTAATGGCAATCCCAAGTTCATAATATTAATCATAAGTTCATAGATAAAATATTGTCTTATTAATGCGTTTGCACGTTCGTATATTAGACTCGGAGTACCTTTGCATCAATAATAACTCACTTTATAATATGGCAATGTGGTTATTAACATAGAATATTAAAAGAGTGACGAGTCACGCGAACACATTCCTACGCCACTCCACTTACACAACAGATACATAAGTAAAGACCGATACATTTTTGTTAACGTATAATAAAACCAGCAAAGTGCGAGTTGGACTCGCGGACGAAGGGTTCCGAACCATAAGCTATGAAAAATCACATTTGTTGTATGGGAGCCCCCCTTAAATATTTATTTTAATCCGTATTTAGTATTTTTTATTATAGCGGCAACAGAAATACATCATCTGTGAAAATTTCAACTGTATAGCTATCACGGTTCATGAGATACTATACAGCCTGGTGTCAGACAGACAGACACAAAGATGAACAGACAGACAGACAAAGGGAAAACGGAGTCTTAGTAATAGGGTTCCGTTTTTCCCCTTTGGGTATGGAACCCTAAAAATCTAAGGTCTGGAACACTTGATGCAGAACCAAGTTAAAATTTGCATAAACATGTTTACAAAAAATCGATGATCAACTGTTGAGGAATTCTAATAGATCAGGTTAAAGTTGTTTGGCATAATATAATAACATAAGCTAAGAGTAAGTCCATGTGATGCAGGCGGTAACAGTTTGGGCCTAATTTTTGATATCGACTTCTCAAAACTCCTGAGTTCCCAGCTTATTTACGTCCTGATGTTCTCGCACGGCATCAAGTCTTGCCTGACGTTCTTCATAACATTTTTGGGACTTAATAAACCTCAATCTTTTGGCTGCTTTTGAATGTTGTGAAAGATGTGGTCTCTTTCTAGGCATGGCTATTAGTGTAAATAAGAAATGGTGACAAAAATATTTTCTTTGCAAATCTTAAGTGACTGCTGACGTGTTCGTGTCACGAAGATAAACCATAAAGAAAATAAGTAAGCACTCAAAATAACATAAGCCTGAAGGCATATTCTGTACAGTATGTAACAAAATCCCTGTCCGATCCTTGTAGGAGCAACTTAGACCGTCAATATGAACAACTTTTCCTATGGGACCAATGCTTAAAACTCGAAAAAAAATCGTCATTTTCATACAAATGTGTTCGGCCGGCCCGGCAATTTGTATGAAAATTTCGATTTCTTCTTCGTGTTTCATGCATTGTTCCCATAGGAAAAGTTGTTCATATTGACGGTCTGAGTTGCTTCTACAGGGATCGGACAGTGTTTTTGTTACATATTGTATAAATAAATGAAAGTTTTAGCCAGTTTAGGAAAGTCGATATCAAAAATTAGGCCTAAACTGTTACCGCCTTCCCCACGTGGGGTAACTTCCAGGTCGTAGCTTATGTTATCATTATTATGCTAACAACTGTTACCGGATCTCTAACATTTCCACATCATATAATCATCGATTTTTTGAAAACACATGTTTGTGCAAATGAATTTAACTTGATTTTGCATCATGTGTTTTTCCAGATTTTCGGTTTTTATACCCCAACAAAAACTGCTCATCAGGCTGAACAACTTTTGCTAAGGTGTCATTTATATATATTTTTTGTAGTTTACCTGGACCTTATGGTTCTGCATCAGGTGTATCAACTTTAACCTGATCTACTGATGTCCCCACATCAGATAGATGATTATCAATTTTTTATAAACACATATTTGTACAAATAAATTTTACTTGGTTCTGCATCAGGCGTTCCAGATCTTCGATATTTATACCTCAACAAGAAATGCTCATCAGGCTGAACAACCTTTGCTAAGGTGTCATTTTTGTATTTTTTATAGTTTAGCTGGACTATTCTGGTTCTGCATCAGGTGTTCCATTTTTCTAAATCCATTCATTATATACGGGATTTTCTTTTGTTTAGAATATTTTTTTTATTGTTGTGGTCCCATGGATTTTTTTTTCGAACTCGTTTGTGTAGTTTGGTGTTAAAGACAGTTTTTATTTTTGAAAAAGTATATTTTAATAAATTTCATTTCACTAACAATTTTCGGAACTACCCACGTACCTTCTAAAAACTCAGATATACAAGTCGGGATAGCACATTGTACAAACAAAATTTTGCCAACACAGCAAAGTAAACATTCGATCGGATGTTGACGTCCGTAAGCAGTTGCTTATGTCAAGTTTTGTCTAGGCGAGCTCGCGAGAAAGTGCAGTCAGCATACCGTGGCTGCATGATTTCATAGCTCAGTGGCTAATTTGTTGCTGCGATTTCTCGTTCTCATTGCAATATGTAACGTTTGACTAACAGATATAAACATATATTAGGTTGGGGAAAAAGTCTTTTCGCATATAGTATGTATGAACTTGTAACTTTGGCTATACTATTTGTACCTGGCTGGTTTTGGTATCATTTAAAAGTTTAAATTTTAAAGAAGATAATTCTAAATTCAAATTAGGAAAATGCGTGATTTTCATTTGTTTTTCTTACCGTAAAGATGAGTGAATCTAATGAAGAAATTAGATACATTTTAAAATTTTACTACCGAAAAGATAAAAATGCAACGCAAGCCGCGAAAAAAATTTGCGATGTTTATGGACCTAGTGCAGTGTCTGTGAGAGTAGCACAAATTTGATTTAAGCGTTTTCAATCCGGAAATTTTGATGTCAAAGATGCACGTCGCTCTGGTCGCCCTGTTACGGATAAAATGGATGCTATTTTTGAAAAAGTGGAGCAAGATCGGCATATACATAAACAGTTTTGGCGCATTTGAAAAAAAATGGGTACACAAAAAAGCTCGATATTTGGGTACCTCACGAGCTCTCTGAAAGAAACCTAATGAACCGTGTACTCATTTGTGATTCTTTATTACGACATAATTAGACCGAACCATTTTTGAAGAAATTGATAACTGGTGATGAAAAGTGGATCACGTACGACAAGAACGTGCGAAAAAGGTCATGGTCAAAGGCCGGTCAGGCTTCACAGACTGTGGCGAAACCCGGGATAACTCGCAACAAGGTGATGCTGTGTGTGTGGTGGGATTGGAAGGGCATTATTCATTATGAGCTGTTACCACCAGGCAGGACCATCGATTCAGAACTCTACTGCGAACAACTGATAAGATTAAAGCAAGAAGTTGAGAGAAAGCGGCCGGAATTGATCAACAGAAGGGGTGTGGTTTTTCATCATGATAACGCTAGACCTTACACATCTTTAACCACTCTTTGGCTGGGAGGTGTTAATGCATCCGCCGTATAGTCCTGACCTGGCACCTTCAGATTTCCAACTGTTTCGGTCTCTTCAGAATTCTTTAGACAGTGTCAGGTTAACATCACGAGAGGACTGCCAAAACTACTTGACGCAGTTTTAAGCTATTGCATAGCTTCTATCGCGGGCCTTGATCGCGGGCACCGAATCCAGAAATTCCGTAACGAAAAAACCTCACGCTCCCCACTCCGACGGGCACGGAGGTGTGGCTTGAAGGCCGTGCATCGTCTAACGTCGTTTCAGTTCGGCAGTTTTTGACACGGCGTTGTGTGCGTGCGATTAGACGTATTGTACGACTCTACGAAACTTGGACGAATACATAAGCAGAATAAATAAAATAAATAAATAATTATAATTGCATAAGTTTTTTTTAAACTTACCCTTCTCTTTTTAACCGATTGCGTCGGGAAGAGTTACATTTTAGAGTGTACGAGTGTTTTCTTTTAAACCGATTGCATCGAAAAAATTTGAAAATTTTTTTGTTTCTGGACCGGTTGCCTTCAAAATCGATATCTGGGGGTCCTTGTGGTCTCTTATAATGAATCTATGCTCAAATTTGAAAAAAGTAGCCGCCATTTTGAACTTTTTCGTTTCTGGACCGATTGCCTACAAAATCGATATCTGGGGGTCCCTGTGGTCTTTTATAATTAATCTGTGCTCGAATTTGAAGAAAAAAAGCCGCCATTTTGAGCTTTTTTGTTTCTGGACTGATTGCCTTCAAAATCGATATCTGGAGGTCCTTGAGGTCTCTTATAATGAATCTATGCTCGAATTTGAAAAAGGTAGCCTCCATTTTGAACTTTTTCGTTTCTAGAACGAGTGCCTACAAAATCGATATCTGGGGGTCCCTGTGGTCTATTATAATAAATCTGTGCTCGAATTTGAAAAAGATAGCCACCATTTTGAACTTTTTTGTTTCTGGACCGATTGCCTTCAAAATCGATATCTGGGGGTCCTTGTGGTCTCTTATAATGAATCTGCGCTCAAATTTGAAAAAAGTAGCCGCCATTTTGAACTTTTTCGTTTCTGGACCGATTGCCTACAAAATCGATATCTGGGGGTCCTTGAGGTCTCTTATAATGAATCTATGCTCGAATTTGAAAAAGGTAGCCGCCATTTTGGACTTTTTGTTTATGGACGGATTGCCTTCAAAATCGATATCTGGGGGTCCCTGTGGTCTTTTATAATAAATCTGTGCTCGAATTTGAAAAAAAACGCCGCCATTTTGAACTTTTTTGTTTCTGGACCGATTGCCTTCAAAATCGATATCTGGGGGTCCTTGTAGTCTCTTATAATGAATCTATGCTTAAATTTGAAAAAAGTAGCCGCCATTTTGCACTTTTTCGTTTCTGGACCGATTGCCTACAAAATCTATATCTGGGGGTCCTTGAGGTCTCTTATAATGAATCTATGCTCGAATTTGAAAAAGGTAGCCGCTACTTTTGAACTTTTTCGTTTCTAGACCGAGTGCCTTCAAAATCGATATCTGGGGGTCCCTGTGGTCTCTTACAAAGAATCTATGCTCGAAAAAAATGGCCAATTTTTCCCAACTCTGAGACTAATTGCTAATAATAAAATTCCTGAATAATCTAAATGTATTGTAAGATAATAAAAATATTTTAAACGATAGATATTAATTTCTCATTTATTCCATAAAAGACAAAAAAAAATATTATCGGTCACCACGCTCAAAATGAGTAACTTGAATTAATATCAAAGAAAAAACTTGAATTAATATTAAAGAAAAACATACTGCATAAATAAAAGTTATCAACTTTTATTTATGCAGTATGTTTTTCTTTAATTTAATATTTAATAAAAGAAATGTGGTGTCGTGGGACACCAGGTAGGAACGAAGTTCCTACTACTCGCTTGTGTATACGACTGTCGCGCCTGCGCACGTCTCATTTAACGAGGTCATCCTTACGGTTTTACTATCACATTTTTTTCAGTTCGGTCGCGCAACAAAATCCCTATCTCCTCCAAGCCTGCCGTAAGGAACTTCGTTCCAAAAATGCTATGCAATAGCTTTACCGCGGCAGTCCCCGAGTGCCACACGTCTTTTTTTGATCAGAAGCCCCAAAATTTCTATAGCAATGGGATCATGTCCCTACCTATAAGATGGCAAAAAGTTATCGAATAAAATGGTACCTACATACTTTAGTTAAATGTAAATATACTATATTAAAAAATGTTTTGAATTTTCATATAAAATGCGAAAATACTTTTTCCCCAACCTATTAGTTTTATAAATATTATACCGCTGACTTTTTATTAGTTTTGGAAAGAAAATCGTATAGTTAATTAATTCCTCTATCCATATACGAGTACGTATTCCAAATTTGTGTATAACATAAGATAAAAAAGTTGCGAAAATGATATTTAATCGAGACAACGTAGTTACGCCCGGCAAAAATGCCGCGTGATCCCGATAAACTCGAAATCTAGCCGGCCGACCGGCCGCCGCTTCTGCCGCTAGGAGCCGCCAGTACTACTATACTATCACGATTTTACTTTCGAGTTTTAGTCAAAATTTGCTGTTTCTGAGGTTTTATTTTGTGGTTCAGGGTTCATCGGGTCCGCTCGCTAGGCCTTTAAATCCCTACACTTTTATAAAGATTGTTATATTGAAGAAGTATTCAAACATTCTACGCGGACGAAGTCGCGGGTTACAGCTAGTTAGGTTATAAAGTGGCCTTTGGCCCCAAAACCAATGAAAAATCACCGTAAAGAATCTATTTATTTATGATTTTACTAGTTGTTGCATTTACAATAAAAAATTCAGTAAGTTAGATCTAGTAATTTCCGAAATGTAGTCGATAGAAGTGAAATTAAATTTTTGATCTGTCACAAAACCGTATTGGGCGCGTGCATAGGTTTTTAATGTCTCGTCGTGAAAAGGTTAATATACCCGTAATATATGAAATGTACATTAAAAGTCATTTAAATTAAAGCAAAATAATAATATTGCGTTTCCCTAACTTATCCTCTCGTAGGATTACACATGAACCTGATTAACAATTCAATTTTATGCTGAAACCTTCTCACTTCAACTTAATTTTAACCCCCGACGCAAAAAGAGGGGTGTTATAAGTTTGACGCTAAACTTTATCTGTGTGTGACAACCTAGCGCTCGAACGGATGGACCGAATTCGACGCTGTTTTTTCTTACGTGAAAGCAGGTGTTTCTTAGCTATGTTTAGTAAAAATCGATCCAGCAGTAAGAATATCAGCAATCTAAACCATGGCTTATAGTTATAACTCGATGGCGCTATCTAGGTGACCATAAAATAAGTTTTCGTAACAAAAAATATCGCTGCAGTCAAAGCTGTTAATTATATTCAGAGACAATGGTGCTGTTCAAAATTTAAACTAATTTTTAAACCCCAACAAAAAACAGGTGTACTCGTAAGTTTGACGCTTAAAATGTCCGTCTGTCTGTCTGTTCGTCCGTCCGTCCATCCGTTTGTCTGTCAGTCCGTCCGTCTGACTATATCTGTGCTTGAACGAATGGAACGATTTCAATGCGGTTTTTTATTAGATGAAAATCGGTTTAGTCGTTTAAACGTTATCGGATGCTAACGCCTTCAGTCCGGGTCTTGTACGGATACATCGGTTAGAATATTATGTAGTTCCGCCATTTATCACTAGATTAGTGTCGTCGGGGGTTTTTAATTTGCCTAGCAGATAAACTTGTGATTTATCAAATCTTTAGAAATAGAACTAATGTTCTGACGGACTCTGTAACGTGACGAGTACACTCGTACTTGTTTTAAATTAGGAGAGTCCTTATATGTTTAGCAAAGCAAGGCTACTTCCTTATTGCGGAGCTGGCTTTGGAGAGCTGGCGCGCGCCTGGCCCGCATTCCACCACCAAATACGTCGCACGAAACACGACTCCCAGTTGGAATAATAAATGCATTGTTGCCGATGGCTCGCGAAGCCAATAGCGAAATCGATAACATCTGATTCACTGCACGACTTTATAGCGTCTCATTCTCATTATTTTTAGAGACACTCAGTCATCGTATTCAGTGAAACAATCTTACGTCCCCCTGCGGTAAAATTTTTAGTACCTAAAGAGATTAAGGGTCAGCTCACATTAAAACGCGACGCAAAGCGCACCTTAAGGGCCGTAACAGACGGGGCGCAAGTTGCGCCGCGTAACAGCTAGTGATGGGAGTTGCATAAATACTCAATCAACCCATTTGAATATTTACTCAGTAGATTGAGTAAATACCCGATAAATATCCTAATTTATCCATTTGGTGAGTAGATTGATTTATATGAGTTGCGACTTATATTTATATTCATATTCATTATTTCATGTTTTCATAACAATTTTGAAACTTAAATCTAGTATACACTTGCAATTCTTGTCGGAATATGTGTGTGCATACGCCATAATATGCTTAAAATATTGGTAAACGTTAAATGCGACGCTAAAATATATGAAAAAACCATACGAATCATACACTGAAAGTAGGCTTGTTTGACTAATTGTCATTTTTTTTTAAGAGGTGTGCAATGACGTAATTTTATGTTAAAATAAGTAAACAGACATCAAATGCGATGTCAATATATGAGCACGCTTTATTTACTCTATTTATTAAATCTAGTGAGTAAATACTCAAATGGGTAGATTGAGTACTATCCACTGCCCATCTCTAGCTGTTACGCGACGCAACTTGCGTCCCGTCTGTTGCGGCACTATTACGGCCCTTATGTAATATGCGGCCTTAGGGCCGTAACAGACGCGGCGCAAGTTGCGCCGCCTAACAGCTAGTGATGGGCGATGCATAAATACTCAACTATCCCATTTGAGTATTTAGTCAGTAGATTGAGTAAATACCCGACAAATATCCTTATTTATCCATTTGGTGAGTAGATTGATTTATATGAGTTGCGACTCATATTTATATTCATATTCATTATTTCATGTTTTCATGATAATTTTGAAACTTAAATCTAGTATACACTTGCAATTCTTGTCGAAAAGTGTGTGCGTATGTCATAATATGCTTAAAATGTAGGTAAACGTCAAATGCGACGCTAAAATATATGAAAATACCATACTAATCATACACTGAAAGTAGGCTTCTTTGACTTATTATTTTTTTTTGCTGGGAGGTGTGCAAAGACGTAATTATATGTTAAAATAAGTAAAGAGACATCAAATGAGATGTCAATATGTAAGCACGCTCTATTTACTCTTTTTATTAAATCTAGTGAGTAAATACTCAAATGGGTAGATTGAGTACTATCCACTGCCCATCTCTAGCTGTTACGCGACGCAACTTGCGCCCCGTTTGTTCCGGCACTAAAAGTAATGATACAAAAGCAATAAGAAACACCTTTCACCGGGAGATAAGAATGCTCCGCGGCGCCTGACGACGTCGAGCTGCGCCGCTTGCGCAGCGCAAAATCACTTGCCTATTCAAGGACCGACGCTTCGCGCCTCTTTAAAATAGTGATACTTAATGTTACTTTATATTTATTTTTACAATATAATATTTGTACAATATAATAACGCGTTCCGGGTGTTGATGGGGCTGCCGCGTTACTGCAGTGCCTCTGGCATGTTTGCTGAGGCTCACGTAGACGGGTTTGCTGCGATCATGCGCAAGCGTTGCGCTTCTCATCTCAGGCGCATGCGCGACAGCCCCAACACTATCATGCGCGCGCTGGCAGACCGCTGGGACTCACCGATGCTCGCTCGATGGATACAACTGCATGCAGTTAAGGAGGCCGTCCAGCTAGCATCGCTGATTACTATGTATGTGCATGCATGTCCGTCTGCTGTTTTTATTTTATTTTTTTGTTACTAACATCCTAGTATTTGAAGATCAATTGTTAATAACCCTTTGTATGGATCTTGTTGTCCGAAAACGATTTATTATTATTATTATTATTTACTAAGTACTAAGAAACACTTTTTATGATGATACGTTGCGCCTAGCGAATTTAAGCTGCGCTGCGCGAAACCACATGCCTGTTCAAGCATCGTCGCGTCGCGTTGTGTCTCGGTGTGAGCTGACCCTAACCAACGCTCAGTGGAGCCACTAACGTATCACATTGTCAAGCGAGCAAAGTTCTCAATCTACTTGAACAATCCGGCTGTTGTATGTAGATGCAGGCTACTTAACTCTAGCTAGAGGGTAACTTAAGCTCACAACAAAAATAGTTTGAATTCTTTGCAGTCATAACCGCAAACTAAATTGTTCGAATCGGAAATGTTAGATGAGAAGATAGCTGTATTTTGCCATGGGTTATGGGTTAAAAACTTTTTTCGTAAATATCTCGCAAACTATTTTCTTCTTGATTATAGAAACACGAGTATATTATTTGAAAGTTAGGAATAAATCTCCACGAAAACGTATTTTATAAGTCTGTACTATACGCTTTTTATTCACGATGGGCTCCTAACCTAATAGGCACGCCTAAATGTACCGAGACCGAACATGTACTTGCATAGAGCTTGATTATTTCAATTGCAATTTGTATTATTAACGCGTCGTTGAATTGAATCCAATATTATTAACATAAACAAAGCATGGGACGCGGACGCGACGAGACAAACAATTTAACAAGGCTCTGAGGGCCGCTATATATATTATAGTGGACGGTGTGGTGTACAATGCAAATATTGATAAAAATCCACAAATGGATGTACAGGATAGCCATTTGGTAGTTATTAAAAATATCCTATGGCGTAACGCGTCATCAAAATTTTGTAGATGAGATTTTGTTCATTCTTTTACTTGCAGCACAAAATATACAGAAGACAAAGACAGAAGGACAGCGAAGTCTTAGAAATATTTCTTGAATTTTTAGAAAATAGGTGGCCATACTGTGAATTGTGTATCAAAATGAATACATGCGTGAATCTCGTAAATCGTAATATTCAATAAGGCGACAAGAATTTTATCATTCGTATTAACTTTTCTGTCGAAAGTACTGGGCAAATAAGAGTTAGCAAGTGACAAATTGAATTGCGGTGCAATTGCACGGGACACTGCAGTCAAGTGCGGTGTCTTCTCTAGTACGTAAGTACATTACATAGTATCTCGACGGAGTTGTACTTGCATATTAATATTCATGGGACTCTGCTTTATTAAAAGATAAATGTTAAACAATTTTTATTTCTTGCAGATTAATGCGGTCTACACCAGACATAATTTTCCATGCAAACTGCAGGTGCGGCTTGTTGGAGTCGCGCTCGGCTTTTCTCTACATAGTCGCTTCCCTGAGCGAAAAAGAAGATGCTTTTGATGCAAAAATTATCTAAACTTAAGTATTTATTGAATGCAAACAACACCAAATAAAGGTTAGTATCTGTCGGTTGAACTTTGATTATGTAATGTTCTACTTTTCTGTATATTTTGTTTTGTATTTGCTAGTTTTTCTCATAGATGGAGATGAAATAGAGTTTGATACTCAGGTACGGTAATATTTTTATCTCGGGCAATAAACATGAATCCCTCGCTTCACTAAGGATTCCACCGTAGATTCACTCGCTACGCACGTGATTGAAATATTTTAAGGGCCACTTCAGCCCATGATACTAAACAACTTTCCACAAGAAACATTGTATCGAAATATGAAATAAAAAAATGGTAATAATTTGCAGCTTCGTCCGTAGTTTCTCGAGCAAAGCCGCTCAACACAAATAAAATTACGAGTAACAGTAGATCAACTAAAATATCAAAGAGTCTTGCCTCATCATTATCATTATCCTATTCGTGTAATTTTTATTTTTCTCGTCTCACAAATGTGGCAAGTCTATGTTAAGTTCTAAAATATTTAACCACATTCTTATCTATACACGCGGCAGCGTGTCAGATCAGAGCCAAGTAAAAAAAAGGAACTGGCGACAGTGGGGACGCAGCAGCCGTGTATAATTACACGAACCATTTGGAGCTACTTTTGACCCCTTTACAACTCGAAACCTATTAAACCCAAATACACGAAATTTAGCACATACATTAAAGCCTTCTACAAAAATTCTTGATATAATAACCGTTAAAAAACCTGCAAAATGTGATGATGATCCTGACCTGAACACGTATCCATGATCAAAAAGATAACCTATGACCTGAAAGTTGATTTTGGCATCTAGGTAGACTTGTGACATCGCGCGGGCTCCAGCACTCCTCTGCCCCTCTTCGGCGCAGCGGGGGGGGGCCCATGCCCATATATAAGGCGCGGGGCCGGCGCTCGTCTTTTTTTTCTTCGGCTGCATCTCAAGCTAATAAGCTAGTTCTTCTACCTAGAAGGGCTACTCAACAGATCTAGTGCCTATAACTCACGACCCTGACTACCTAATCTGTACCTAGTGTTCTTGTGAATCTTAGTAACTAATGTAATGTAATAGTTGTTCATTATACCTATCTCATTTGCCCATATCTAGTCTTTCCTTTATCTCATCTATCCTCCTAGATCCTAAATCTAGGTTTTATTAACCAAAACGGTACAGACTATTAGGCGTTTACAAAGAAAAATTAAAAAAAAAGAAATGTGGTGTCGTGGGACACCAGGTAGGAACGAAGTTCCTTCGGCTAATGTAGAATCGACACAACTACTCGCTTGTGTATACGACTGTCGCGCCTGCGCACGTCTCATTTAACGAGGTCATCCTTACGGTTTTACTATCACATTTTTTTCAGTTCGGTCGCGCAGCAAAATCCCTATCTCCTCCAAGCCTGCCGTAAGGAACTTCGTTCCAACAGGGAACTTCGTAGATTTGATTTATTTTATTAAATTGATTTTATTAGGTAAAACACCTATCAAAATTATACGAGCAAAAATTCTTTCTTTCTAAGTCTTTCTGATATTTAAAGGCTTAGAGCTTCATTTAAGTAGGTAGATGCGCAATTTTATGACTAGATAACTTTTGAATTAATAAATTTACCAAAAATTTATGACATACAACCAACAAAAAACATATTATAAACATACGTAGCATGTTCCGTTCTTCACATTTAGATGGCACTATGGGTTAAATACGACTTAGTAATTTTATAAACGCTATGTTGTGGTCCATTTATCACTAGATGGCATCGCCTTTTTCTTCTTTCTGTTACTTAGGGGCTAAGATAGAGCTTAGGAGTAAAAATTGAAGTGTACAATATATTATCTCAATTCTTTTGTCGGATATTGAACTTGGCTCCCATTTTCACATTTATGTTTTTGGTGGGATTTAATTAAGGTAACATGAGTACGAAACGAAAGTACAAAACAGATTAGAATCTTAGAGAACCGCTTCATAACGTGTTGCCCTTTCAACAGTGCGCGCGCGACTGATGCAAATTGCATCAAACATTCCAACCGCGCTTCACACGGATATTACTTGCTGTACAACAGCGGTCGGATACAGCAGACACGCAATTTGCTGGGACACGCCCGCAACACGTTTACACACATCACAGTCTGCAGCACAACTGCGCCAGATGCAGATTGTATTCAAAATTGTATCGTGTGTAGATCGCTTAATATCTGCATAAAAAAAAAAAGTTTTTTTTCGAATAATAATATCGTATCATAAATTCATCATACATTTTTCTCTCATGATTCGTTGGGAAATACTCAGGGTTTTTCTATTAGTATTTTAGTCATATAAGTGACATGAAAACAAATGAGAACCAACCCTTTGAAGTTCACACACACATCATTACGTTGTTCACCTACATGAACCTTTGTTTATTGAGCTGGAAACCACACTTTGCAAAAGAATTTCGGAGTAAGCAATTATAGATACACCTACGCTTTCCTGTTTGCATCATCAGTAAACGGCTTAGCCAAAAACAAGCATAATAACTACTCAAAACCTACTAATTAAAAAAGCTATATTAAGGAAAAAACATTGAAACTTCTAAAAGTAATCATATTTTATATTATTACCCACTTGCTATCAAAAAGCGGGTCGATATGTGAAGTACTTGCACTGAGCTTCAATTATACTGTCTGTAGGAAGGAGTTTATCGAACTTCGTACACTAGCTTACACAGCCGCATCGTCCCTTATCTACTTTATCTAATGCTTGGCTAAGTGTCATCTATTACTTAGCCTACGCGCGCGAGTCAGTACTATTTATAATGTTTAAAAAAATATATTGCATATAAGATTTTTTAAGTCAGATCGTCTGCGGTTTTTTTTTTTATGTGAAAGCAAGTTTCCTTGCGATGGTTCTTAGCTATGTTTGATGGAAATCGGTTCAGTCGTTCATAAGTTATTGAGGATGAACGCTTGAATGCAGTTTTTTTTTTAATTTGGCTCGCAAATAAACTTGATAAATGTTGTATATTGTATTGCAAATGGCAAAAAGTTCTTTTTAGGGTTCCGTAGTAAACAAGGAACCCTTATAGTTTCGCCATGTCTGTTTTTCTGTCCGTCCGTGGTTTTACTTAGCGACTATAAGTACTAGAAAGCTGTGATTTGGCATGAATATGTATATTAAAAAACTGGCCAAGTGCGAGTTAAACTCGCGTGGAGAGGGTTCCGTACAATATCAAAGATTTTTCGTAAGTGAACGTATTATATTGAGTGTTCCACTTTATTTTCAAAACTTAACATTGGAGTTAAAAAATATGTTCTCCCACACATTCCACCTGCAAATGTAAGTTGGTACGCACAATATTGAGTGATTTACCATGTTATTTTAATATCATGGACTTCTTATAGGTTATAATCTATAAGGAGAAAACTAATTTCTGTATTTTTTTCAAAATTTTAGGTTCAGTAGTTTCGGAGATAAGGGGGGGGGGGAATGGTCAATTTTCGTCTATTTTCTTGAATAACTCGGAAACTATTTATTTTAAAATTACAAAAAAATACATTTAAGATCTTCTCGACAAGACCTTTCATTTGATATGCCACACGATGCAGTTTTCAGAAATTTTTTTTTTAATTTTCCCCTTCCCCCCCAAAAATGACCCCCCATATACAGATTTCATCTGCTCACGTCACACCTCTGTGTTTGGGTCACAGGAATTGATATGTGTACCAAATTTCAACTTAATCGGTCTAATAGATTCGGAGATAATTGACTGTAAGCGACGGACGGACAGACACACGAGTGATCCTATAAGGGTTCCGTTTTTGTATTCAGACGTACGGAACCCTAAAAAGTGAAAAGACATATTTTTTTTGACGAACTAATCATGTGGGATATCGTTGAATAGTTCTTTTAAAAATATTATGAGCTTATTAATATTATACATATATGAGCTTAAGATTATATACTGCGCGTGGCCCGACATGTACTTGGCCAATTATTATTCTTAACTTTTATCGACAAAAGTAGATAGTTAGTAGGGACGTAAACAAAATCCAGGGGGGGCAACTGCCACCCTCTGCCCCCCCCCCCTCCCCCTCTCGGTACGCCCATGATATATTGTAAAGAATTTAAGGGTGTATTCAGTTTAGGATAGTGAACAATTTTCCCCAAGAAACATGTATCAAATTATGATAACAAACTTTGGCCTCTCTTCCAAGTGGACCGATCCGAGTTTGTATGAATTTATGAGAAGCCAAAAAATATTTTTCAGGATGCCTTTTTTTACCCATCAGCCAAACTTTTGGAGCAAGTTCCATCCATGATACTGAACTTCCTTCTGTAGAAGAAAATATTTATAACCGGCCAAGTGCGAGTCGAACTCGCGCACGAAGGGTTCATTACCATTGTCTATAAAAATCACTTTTGTTGTATGGGAGCCCCAATTTATTTATTTTATTCTGTTTTGAGCGAGTATTTGTTGTTATAGGCGTAATAGAAATACATGAACTGTCTAGCTATCACGGTTCATGAGATACAAAGCCTGGCAGACAGACAGAAGGACGGACAGCGGAGTCATTACTAAGACTCCGCAGGGTCTCGTTTTTACCCATTGGGTACGGAACTTTAAAAATCGATTTATCGAAAAGAGCGCTGATTTGTGTGGGAAGCCGAGTTTTTTTTTTCGTTTTTCTTTAATTGTTTTTATGGAAAGTAGTTCAGAATAATGGCAGGACTTTCTCGAATGCATTTGCTTTTGAATGCTTGTAGCACCATGTTGGTCCCAAATATTGGAGAAAATATGTTGAAGAACTTTGGAGATATGAAAGGAACTCTTGAAAGAAAATGAAGTTGATTGTTCTTTTTTGTAAAAAATTGAATTATCTTAAAACCTTTGAAAAAATCAATCTAAAAATTATAAAAAACATACTTAAAATACTCATAAATAGCTCTTTCATTTAATATGTCACACGTTATACACAACAAAATATTTTTTTTCGGTACGATATCATCTGGGGTATGTATGAAAATTCTATATTAGCAAATTCCAAAAAAATATTTAGCCGTCAATGGCTGCCATGCTTGGATTAACTGGATTATTCATACTTTTACAACTAATAGGTACAACTTCAAAAATACCAATCTAACAAAATATAAAAATAATGTCACACGATATAGTTTGGAAGGTGTCCTCCCCATTAGAGTAATACACCCCCCCCAGACAACATGGGTTAGGCAAAAAAAATCCATTTTACATGTATGGGACTCTAAAATATATATTTTTCTTAAATATTTTATCTTACCACTTTGTCGGGGTAAATAATATACATACTCACGCCAAATTTAAGCTTTCTAGTACCAACACTTTCTCTAAGTAAAACCGCGGTCAAACAGACAAGGTAATACTATAAAGGTTCCTTGTTTTCTACGACAACCTAAAAATGGAAAAAGTTTCACATAGTAAAGTTTTCGGTAGTATTATTTACTATTAAATGGCTGTGTATTATCTCAATTGTGTCATTACGGTACAGTTCGAGGAGCGAGCACATATTAAGTTTTATTACGTCAGTTGATGAAAGTATGTATGATAATCATACAAGGTTAATACTCGAGGACGTTGCCCGCAGACGGATACTGCACGTCCTACACCCTCCCTCGAATGAAGATAGGGACCGCAACATAACACATGCGTGAGTATACGGGCAAAGCTCATTCGATATTAAATTAAATGTCATTATTATTACTCGTAGAACAGTACCACACTTTTGACTACAACTTATTATATTAACTAGTGGCTCGCTAAAATTTGTCGGATGTTGTGCCGTAAAAAAAGTTGTTTATGAAACTGTTGCATAATAAGTAGGTACCTACTAGTTATTACACACGAGTGTGTTAATACTGAGTTACTGAGTATACACTACTGTATCAAATCTCATACACTGGAATAAAGCTATTTAATGAAAGATCAAAGTTGAAAGGAAATAGTTTTATTATAATTATATTATTTAAGTTTTGTATAGCGTTATTATAAAATTGTGTGTTTATTGCTCGGTAGGCGTTAAAATTACAGGTGTTCGTACTTGCTGTTGGTGCTATTTAGTGTTAATATTATTATTTTTTTCTATGGAAGTTGTAGATAATCCGCTATAGTGGCGTCTGCACTATTTATACGGCGTTTTGTGAACCAAAGAATTCCTTCTGCAGGATTGGTCCTTGGGGCCCAAAAATTGATTTAAGAAATAGTTTTTTGAGGTTCTTGGCCAACAGCTCAATCTTGATAGAAGCATCGGTTAAGCTACTATGTCAAGTTTTTTATCTTATATTCGTATGATTTAAGGATGCTAAATTCATATTTGGATTCACATTTGCGCCATTCAGATGGTAAACTATGTAAAATAATAACAATATGTAATTACATTAAAAAAATAATTTGCTTAATTAAAGAAAAAATCTATAAAATAGACAAATTAGAATATTTGATAAAGAAAAATACCTTAAATGAGCTGTATTATCCATTTAAAAAGATTAAAAAAATATAATCGAATATACTTAATTGAAACTTGTACACTATTAATATAAAAAAAATTGAAAGAGGGTGTAGTTTTTTTAACACTTTGATTTATTTCTGTAAGAAATAACTCAGGCAATTGTTAATCGACAACAATTTCTCGATTTTTATCTTCATTGTATAAAGTAAAAAAAAAGTATTTAAATAATTGGCGTAAAAATGTAATACTTCTTGAAGCCCTTCTCTTATTCATATTTAACAAGGTCACGTGATAAAATTTTTTTTTAGTTTACCGTGAAGGCAACAGTTTGTGAAAATTTTGTTGATTAACAATTGCCAAAATTATTGAAAAGCTAACTAAGATTTATTTCTAACAAAAATAAATCAATCAAATCAACTTAAAGATTTATTTCCACCATATTCCAGGTAGAAATACATCTTTATAGTAGTAATAATTCTTTAATGTGTTTAGAACAAACCATAATTTTTTCAATATTTAAATTAATATTTAAGACCTTAAAGTTACAGATGGTGAAAAGTACAACTATTTAACATGTATATCTCTATATTTTTTAAATGTTTTTCCTAATATTGACTTAAATATTAATCCAGAATTGATATCCAGAAATTCAGTAATGCGAAAATGATACTAAAGTTGGGTTAGTACCTAAACTTACGTAGGCAGTTATTAAACTCGGACTTCGTTAAGGCTGAATACTAGGAGGTTGAATGAAGGGGGAAATGGGCTGAAATATTTTTCCATTCGTCATGCCTATTTGCACTATTATCAAACATTTTTACAAACAAAACAGAAAGTTTGCAAACAAAATATTATTTGTGTTCAAAAAGCGGGGCTTTTTTATACTTATACAGGGTCTTACAAAATATAAAGAAACTATTTTAAGGGAAAATTCAATCCAACCAAATTCAATCTCAATGAACAACTTTCCCCAGTTAACATATATGGAAATATGAAAAATTATTTTTGGCCTCCCATTTAAATTGACCAATCAGCTGATCCGAGTTTGAATAGAAAGCAAAAAAATATTATTCACATTTCGACATAGGTTCCTTTGGAATGTTTGTTAACTCGTTCGCAAGTATTACATGTTATAATTTTATAATGTATCAACATTCTATTATGTTAAATTTTATTATTTAAAAAAAGACAATAATAATATGACAAAGCCCTTCTTTCTGGCGAGTAGGTGACCAATACTGTGAAAATGAGTTTCTTTCGGCGTTTCTTCTCAGCAATGGTCATTACTAAGGGCTGGTATCGGTAGCTTTTCTTTAAAATAAATTAAATTTCAATATAAACTACACATAATGTAAATTATACTTATTGACGTGCAAAAGTGCCTGTAAAGGTCTTATTACTGAATATACATGATTCACCCTCAAAATAGTTTATTTTGATGGACCTTATACATAATATATTGTCTTACAAAATATACTGAAACTATTTTAAGGACAAATTCAGTCCATGGTAAAGGAAACTTTTGTAAATAATTATGTTTTATATTTTATTCAAGGACTAGCTGATGCCCGCGACTTCGTTCGCGTGGACTTTATGACTCCGGCGTATTAATATAAATAACAACTAATGAGAGAGAAAGATAGAGAGAGATAAGAAAGTACTTGTAACAGTGTTAGGAGTTAAAAGTCAATATTATTTTAATTCTTTCCTTCGGGAGCCAATATGAAAAGAGCTGAAGTGTTACTAACCCTGGAGAAAGCCACATGAAGTTGGCCATGCGAAAAAGCAGTCCTTAGATCGACATCAGCAGCTTTAAGCCTCTAAAACTGTGACTTATTTTCATAGGAAAGCAAGTAAACACTGTGTATTTGTAAAACTGTGTATTTTCAAAAGGAAAATTGTTATACGCGGAATAAATACAGTTTCACTGGCACCACTCACAGTAAACTTTAAGTGTCTCAGCAGACTATGCCGAAGTTTAGCGGCTAAAGTTCAGTGTCTAAAGTTCGGTGGGGATGACACACTAAATAAGCTGAAGTTCAGCCGCTGAAGTTCGGTGGAAACGCCGGACTGTAGTGATGTGCCGATATGAGAATTTAATCTTCCGTCTTTGGCGCGTCTGCGGCGAACGGACACGGGAGCGGAAGAGGGAACGGAAGTGGAAAAGGGAACGGAAGCGGAAGCGGGAGCGGGAGCGGGAGCGGAAGTGGCAGCGGCAGCGGAGGCGTCGGCGGCGGCGGCGGCGGCGGCGGAGGCGTCGAAGACGGCGGCGGCGGCGGAGGCGTCGGCGGCGGCGGAAGCGGCGGCGGCATTGGCGGCAGCGGCGGTGGCGGCGGCGGCGAGAGCAGGAGCGACGGCGGCAGCGGCGGCGGCGGGAGCGGCGGCAGCAGCAGCGGCGGCAGCAGCAGCGGCGGCGTCGGCGGCGGCAGCGGCGGGAGCGGCGGCGGGAGCGGGAGTGGGAGCGGGAGCGGGAGCAGGAGTGGGAGCGAGAGCGGAACGGGTACGGGAACGGGTACGTGGAAGAGGGAACGGGAGCGGAAGCGGGAGCGGGAGCAGAAACGGCAGCGGCGGCGGCAGCGGCGGTGGCGGCGGAAGCGGCGGCGGCAGTGGCGGCGGCGGTGGCAGCGGCGGTAGCGGCGGCGGCGAGAGCGGGAGCAGCGGCGGCAGTGGCGGCGGCGGCGGCGGCAGCGGGAGCGGCGGCGGCGGCGGCGGTGGGAGCGACGGCGGCGGCGGCGGCAGCGGCGGGAGCGGCGGCGGCGGCGGCAACGGCGGCAGCGGCGGCAGCGGCGGGAGCGGCGGCGGGAGCGGAAGAGGGATTACGGGTACAGGTACTGGTACGGTTACAGGTACGGGTACGGGTACGGGTACGGGTACGGGTAAGGGTAAGGGTACGGGTACGGGTACGGGTACGGGTACGGGTACGGGTACGGGTACGGGTACGGGTACGGGTCCGATTTAGGCAAAAGCATCGGAAGTTCGGCATTATGTGTTGCTAGTAATGCAAATAACATTGCAGGCATGCATTGGCTGAAATTCAGCCGCTGAACTTCGGCATACAGTGCTGAGACACTAAGTTGGGTTCCGTTACACAGTTTCGGCGGAGTCAAATTGCGCATTCGCATTATTGGCCCTCCGACATTAAGACTTATTTTGTGAGCCGAGAGTCCATTTGCTGCAAGTGAATTAAGAAACTCAACTGGATAATTGGTGGTGTCGTCAACAACTCTATCCAAGAAATTAACAATAATTTGCGTCATAAGTTCTATAATAATTGATTTTTAATTTTTTGGTGTCAATATGGCGCGTTCACATATCCAAGAATTTTTCTGGTGTGTTATGCTCTGAAGGTCCGCAAATTCTGAACTTATAAGTTCTTCTTCGGACGAAACAACTTTTTTTTGGAAAAATTTTCAATGTACAGTCACATTTTTTTACTCTTTTATTTGTAGTATAGATTTAGTATGTTTTTGTTCAACGACAACAAAAAAACATCATCTATAAAAATTTCAACTGTCTAGCTATAATGGTTCATGAGATACAGCCTGGTGACAGACAGACAGACAGACTAACAGTCGGACGGTCTAAGTAATAGGGTCCCGTTTCTACCCATTTGGGTAAGGAACCCTAAAAATCGAATAAAATAAGTATTTATGGAGGGCTCCCATACTACAAACGTGATTTTTCATAGATTATGGTACGGAACCCTTCGCGCGCGTCCGACTCGCGCTTGGCCAGTTGTATTATAACTCAACAAAAAGTTCTCATCAGACTTAACAACTTTTGCTAAGGCGGCATTTTAATATTTTTTATAGTTTAGCTGGACCATTATAGTTCTGCATCATGTGTTCCATTTTCCAAAATCAATTATAGCCTATATGTTGCCCAGGCTTCACAGCTATATAACAAAAAAAGTTTCATTCGAATCCGTCCAGTATTTCCGGAGATTAGCGTGTACAATCAGACAAACAGACAGACATTTTTTTTTATTTTCTTACTCTATTACTATATCTCCATCGCCACAAATATTTTTTTTTGAAAAATTTTCAATGTACAGACACATTTTTTTTATTCTTTTATTATAGTATAGATTTCCTACATGATCTCTGACGATTAAAACATGAGATCTATAAATTTTCTGTAATTGATATCCTATGTGTGATTTTTACAATTCAGTTGACAACACTCATTGTCACATAGTTATGTAGATAGGACATCACAAGTTTATCATACATCATAAAAAAATTTTTATTATTTATTTATTTTGCCCTTTGGACTGACCCAAATGGTAAAAACGGAACCCTATTTTTAAGACTCCGCTGTCCGTCTGTCACCAGGCTGTATCTCATGAACTGTGATAGCTAGACAGTTGAAATTTTCACAATGATGTATTCCTGTTGCCGCTATAACAACAAATACTAAAAACAGAATAAAATTAATTTCTAGGGTAATAAGGGTCCTATACAACAAACGTATTTTTTTTTATAGATAACGGTACGGAACCATTTGTGCGCGAGTCTAACTCGCAGTTGGCCGATTTTTTATTGCACATCATACCATACTGAAGTAAAGTTGGTTTGACAGCATGACGTCACAAAATGGCGGCGATTCGACCCTATTCTCGCATTGTACCTATCAGAAATTCAACATAGCAGACATAAACTTATATACTATATAATTATGTATACCGATAAAAAATAGATAGGCTGTTAGATTCCTGCGGCCTACCTGCCTGAATTAATAATTCGCAAAGCATAATTCGCGGTAGCTCAAATTTTCACTAGAGGTACATACCTTTTTGACTAGATTAACGATACAGGGCAAGAGTATCCTGCCTACAAAAAATTAAAAAAATAGCTGCGCATACTCGGGCCAAAAAGTGGTGATTTACGTAAAAGCTAGGTAGGTACCTACTTTTTCGCCGGGCCGTGGATGAAGCCTCGGATCAAATAGGTCATCGACCTGTCTTATCAAGTATTTACGAATCGGTATAAATACCTCTAATATATGATTTCGAATATAAGCTCAGCCAATTTACTTAACCAAATGGGGTTATTACAGTTTACGACAATGTTTTAAATAATGTAAGTCTTGTACCAAAAACAGGTACACGCATTATTAAAAAAATAAACTTCGATTACGCAGTGTTAGGTAAATTGAAACAAAAGAATGTACAAAATATCACTTACCTCGTATTTAATTCCTGCAAGACGGAGCCATGTTTCGACTTTCAAGCAGTAAGGAGAAGTCGACGGCAACAAAGGAGTTCTCGAAAACTGGTAAAGATACACGATATCTTTTTCAAAATTAACTTTGTGAACTGTCGGCTTTGGCGGAGCAGGCTCTACTTTTTTATCTTCGACCTTTTCGTCTGTTTTTTCACCAGAGGCTGGAGCTTCTTTAGTTGGGCCATTATCTGCCGGCGCGTCCTCCTTGAGCTCCTTTTCTTTTTCTGTGTTCTCGGGTACGTTATTCGATATTTCTGTTGCCATATTAACTGTTTATAACTCAACCAACTATTTTACCCACAAGACACAAAAAATCCGCGATAAACGTAGTAAAATTTAAAGTTTATGCCGCCAGAACAAAGTTAAAAACTGGCAAAATGTGTCGTGCCTGTCACCAATCGCGCGTACAGTGCCGCATCCGCAAAGAAAGCCGCTAGCTAGTCAACTGAGAAACTGGTTTGGTTGCCCGGCAACGCTTCACTTCATGCCACACAAGTAACAAGATGGCGGTTGCTCGATCGAAATGAATACGACAAATTTTATTTACTTTTTAGTATAGTTCAACACATTTCTGATCACTAATAATAAAAACAAAACATCACATTTTTCTTTAATAATAATAGAGGTTTATTTATCGATATAATATTTGTTAACATGCTTTTTTTGTTTTGATAGTTGCTTTTTTACAGTTTTCCGAAAAAAGCGGCAAGATTAAATCCATTCAATAGACTAATGCAGTAGCAATCTTTTTAACCAACTTCAAATAAGCGGAGGTGAACGATGATAATTTTTCTTTGTATGTATGTTTTGTAATGTACATTTTTATGTTCCCTGACTACTCGAAGACGTCTAGACTGATTTGGAAAATTCTTTGTTAACAGCTCCAATAGAATTGTTATCAAAATCAGTTGTGTAGTTGGTCTTGAAGTCAGTTGTATAACCCCCGACAAAAAAGAGTCACCACACGTGCGACTATTGTTAATGATTTGGACTTTGATTCTGATCATCTCTGAAAGCCTTTTGTCATGAATCTTTCCCAAGTAGGTACATTTGCAACTCATTTGTTCTATAAAACATAATAGTAAAAAAATACAACAAAAGTCTCACTAGTTCCAGTATAAAAAAAAAAAAAAAAATATGAGAAAAAGTTATTTAATAGGTAGGTGTACCATATACCTACGATACGATATAACTATTCGACTTTTGTCGCGTATTGCCCATTGTCGCCGAATGTCGTCAACTGTCACCAAATGCCGCCGACTTTAGCCGATTGTCGTCTACCCATGGTCTACTGTAGTCGGCGACTGTCGACGACAGTATAAAAGGTGACAGGCAATGACAAGCGATAACAGTCCAAGCCAGGCAACGAAATTGGGCGGCAGTCAACGATACGACTGTAGTTGATAGTTGGCGACATTCGGCGACTGTCGAGAAGGTAAAGAAAGAAATAAAATCATATGTATCCTTTCTTTAATCTTCGCTCGTTTACATAGAAGTCTTTACCGAGTGTAGGTATTGTTTAGTCTGAGTAATCTTCATTTAGTCATATACACACATAATCATTTTCAAACACGGAACAGTGTTCCGTGATTGAAAATGCCATAATAGGTAAATTGCATGTTTTCTCGTTGTGCTATGGAAAAAGTTCCTAAAAATAGGCACGTCCAAGAAAAAACTACCTACTTACCTTGCTAACCATAAATCTCTTTAAGATTTAAAGGTTAGTCACGTCCGCCTTTGGACGGCGGCGTCTCGGAGCGCCTTAGAAAGACCGGACAATGTGTGTCGTCACTTGTCATCCGGGCCGCATTGCACGCAACCGAAATCCGCAGCGGATTTATCCGAACCGCTGCGCCCCGGCATAGTGTGCGATAGTTCATACAAAATACTCACGAGCGATTTAAGTGCCGGACCAGACGGGACGCAAGTTACGTCGCGCAACTTGCGTCGCGTTACGCGCTAACATAGCATTTCATACAATTTCTACCAATCGTTCACACGACGCGCAAGTTGCGTCTCAACGCAACTTGCGCTGTGTTACGCGTGCTCGCACGCGCCCGCTCAGAGGACGCGTAGTGTTAGAAAGCAGGACAAAAATGTTTTGAAAAACTTATTTTTGAAATACAAAACCGACCTTGTTTTTGGGACTTTTCTTTGAAAAATGGTGGCATATCACCATATTATCTCCATACATCGGTTGTCTGGAAGAAATTTGCTTTAAGCGATAAGACCGCCCATGCTACATTCTAATTATTTTTATTTTTTGGTCTACAATAAAGTATTGCTTGCTCATTATGTTGGGTACCGTACATTTTCTTTCTCGTAATTTATAATAAGCACCATGGAAGTTAAACTTGTATAAAAGTTGAATGAGGTATTCCACTTAGGGCACCCGTCTGAATGGCACCTGCGCGAATGGCACCTAGTCTAATCCAGGGCACCTATTTTTGACCACGAAGAGTACCTTTAAATCAGCAGCCTAGTGCTGGGATTAAAACGTTAATTAATTACGCATATACTCAGACATATTATCACGTCTTTATAACACACGGGATAAACAGAGCCCAAGGCCGTCAGAACAAAGGCCATACGAATTACGCATATGTACTTCGTACAAAAGAATTGTGACTAGGTGTCATTTAAAGAAAAATGTAAAAATATATTAGTACCTACATTTTAATCATAACGATCAAAAATTTGCTAATTTTGCATCTTCTGTGCTCTTCTTGAACAATAATGTTAAAATAAATTTAAATTCATGAAAAGCACCTGCGAATATTTAGGTGTCCTGTGTGGAATGGTCTAGGTGCCATTTAGATAGGTGGTGGCCTTAGTGTAATTTGCTGATTCAATTGAGGTACAGTTGAATCAGACAGACAGACAGACAGACAAAACAAAAATCAAAATTTCATTTCTATGTGTACGCAATCCGATTTCCGAACCACTGTGGGGCAAAAGCGAGAAAGAAGTAAAACGGTTATTACACTATCCGATTTTTAGAGTGAACTAGTCGATACTTTTTCTATTTCGGATGGAATTTCCTTTACTGTTTGACACATACAGGAATCCACTAAGACAATGATTGTCTTCATTCACACGAAGCCATTGACAGAAAAATCCACTTAGACAATGATTGCCTTCATTCAGACGAAACCATTGACAGTACAATCCACTAAGACAATACTGTCTTCTATCCAGCTAAGGTGACCAAATAATCTGTGTGTGACATTATGTACTTAGCGCAACTTGCGTCCCGTTTGTTTCGACCCTAAGCGGATTTTTGCGCTGCGGCCCGTCATAATGTGCGCGTAACTTTACAGCTTACACATGACACTATTTTAAATACAATCTGCAATAACAATCTGGTGCTGTGCTGCAGACTGTGATGTGTATAGGCGTTTTGTGGGCGTGTCCCATCGTGTCCCACTGCAAATTGCGTGTCGGCTGTATCCTGTATCCGACCGCTGCTGTACAGCGAGTTGTATCCGTGTCACAACATTACCGTTGTAACGGCAACACCTGTGGGTAACACGTTATGAAATGGTTCTCTAAGTACTCACTCTTTGTTTTGAACTTTCTTTGCGTACCTTCGTTAATTTCGTTACTGAAATAAATATGAACAGCAAGGAAAATAGTGTGTGGGAGAATATTGTCATTGTGATGCTTCTGCCGCACTTGTGCCTATCGTCCCGAAGCTATTCGCGGCGAATCTTCGTACGTTTTGTACACTAAAAAGTTATGGCGATAAAGCGCTGGTCACACTAGCGGCTTCGTTATTTTCACGAAGTATCTGGCAATAATCCAAGATGGCGTCATCTACGTGTTTTAAACGGACGACGACTTTCTTTTCTTTAACATGTGTGCTAAAAATTACATAATGCATTGAAACCTAGAAAGAAACAGCTAAAAATTTTAACACAATTTTATCGTTCCACTCCATTTTTACGCATTAACAACCGTGGTACTGTCGCACAGCACCGTCCGAATAATTTGAAAACATGAACGAACAATGCAAGTGCGACCACGCAGAGCGAATTGTTAGCGTGCATAAATCCTTTGATGTATCGCCACCCGCGCGATAACTACACGAAGTCCGAATATTCGGGACGATACCCGATAACGGCCGGTCACATTTGCGTGTATCGTGTGATAAAAATAAAAATTACACGAATAGGACAGCGGTGGTGCCCGAGAAACCACAGACGAAGCTGCAAATCATTACCAGGTTTTAAGCTATTGCATAGCTTTTTTCGCGGGCTTTGAGCAAGGCGACCGAATCAAGAAATTCCGTAACGAAAATAAAACCTAACACTCCGCCTAAACATTTCTCGGCAACCGGCGACCGGCACAGCGGCGCAGCATTGAATTGAAAGCCGTGCATCGTCTAACGTCGTTTCAGTTCGGCAGACTTCGGCACGGTGTTTGTGTGCGTGAGACTAGACGTATGCGTGTAGATTAGCTGCTACTGCTAACTGCTCATAATAAAAAATTCTGAATAACCTACATGTATTCTAAGATAATAAAAATATTTTAAACGATATTAACTTCTCATTTATTCAATAAAAGAAAAAAAATGTTTTCTTATCGGTCATCACATCACGCTCAAAAAGTGTAACTTGAATTAATGTCAAAGAAAATAACTTGAATTAATATCAAAGAAAGAAAAATACGTCATAAATAAAAAAAATTACAAATAATTATTATTGCACAAGTTGATAAAAAATGCTGTGCAAATGCAATAGCTTTACCGCGGCAGTCCCCGAGTGCCACACGTTTTTTTATTTCATACTTCGATACAATGTTCAATTTTCAATACAAAATTCAATCCTTGATAGTGAACAACCTAAAGAACCTATTTCGAAAACGAAAATTATTTTATAGCTTTTCATACAAACTCGAATCAGCTAATCGGTCAATTGTATATGGAAAGTAAGATTTTTTTTTACATGTTCACTGGGGAAAGTTGTTCAGTATTAGGGACTTAATTCTCCCTTAAAATAGTTTCTGTATATTATTCTGTAAGACCCTGTGTATAAGTATAAAAGAAGCTCCGCTTTATGCAATTTTGAAAGCGTAGGAGCCATTATTACAGGCGTGCGCACACTGTGACGAACGGGCGCGCACTGAAATTCATCTGTGAAAATTTCAATTGTCTAGCTATCACGATTCATGAAATAAGTTCATGAGATAGCCTGGTGACTGGCAGACAGACAGACAGACGGACAGTGGAGTCTTAGTAATAGGGTCCCATTTTTACCCCTTGGGCACAGAACCCTAAAAGTTACGTGATATTTCAATATTTGTCGAGACCCTCCTCTCCCCGCTGAGATTTGGAGACTTTGCTTGACCCCCTCTCCCCTGATCAACGCACGTAATTTATGGACGCCCTTTATTTATATTAATAAGTAGTTAACATGATATAATCCTTAAATCGCAGAGTTTAAACAAAAATTTATATTAAAAAAAAAATTAAATATCAGTCTCGGTGTTTCCGAATAATCGGTGAACATACACAAAATAAAAGATCGCGACGCATTGATGATCTCTTCCTGTTTTTGAAAGGCGGTTAAAAAGAACTGGCAAGTATAGATCCTTGTGGCAAGTGTTCTTTTCATTTTATAAAAAAAAAATAACTTTTGCATGATGTCTTTATACTTTTGCAATTAACACATTCCGGGACGACCACAGCCGTGTCTTGCAATGTGTTAAGTATTTTTTATTTTATTTGTTCATATACACTTGAAAATTTATTCTTCGTCTTCGTTAACTGATGCCTGCGCTATATAATGGGTACTTCACAAACTTCGAGAAAACACATATACTTACTTAGCGAAATTAGTTTTTCAATATAATCTTACAAAAATCGTAGCTCGGATAAAAATTAAGATCTCTTACGAAATAAAGCTGAGTTTTGAAGTATTTTTTCTCTTACTGTTTGTTTAACCGAAACGAATGTCAGGGTGTTGAAATTAAACCGTTACCATTATTTTATTAACCGGTTTCAAACCTCAGGGAAGAGGAAAATAAAACAATTTTCTCAAATTCATTGCGATCAAACAAAATTATTAATTATCAAATTATTCCGCAACCAGCTGCCGACTGCAACTGCCGACAGCACGTGCAGCGGCTGCATGCAGTGGCAGCACGTGCTGTTGCACTTTGCAGTCTGCAGCCGGATTAATGCCGAGAGCGGCGGTACAAGCCGCCACTATACAACCAACACTAGGCGGTGAACTAGCAATTGGCCACTGCCAGTTGCTTCGAATAATTGTCGGATGTCGGACGTGTGGATTATTGGTGAAAAGAATTTGCTTTTATATTTATTATTAGAAGAAGAAGAAGATGACGACGATGACCTGTTGTTATTACACTTTAAACAGAGAAAACAAGCCGCACCTTGCGGAATAAATAATAGGGTATTGGATGGCAATTATTCGTTGTTCGTCTTCAATCTCTGAGAAACACATTTTTCTGAAACACGTCCTTATCATTTGACGGTCATTGCAACACTGTTATATTATAGTACTCTATGCAACACTGGTTCGCAGACAGCACGTGCAGCGGCTGCATGCAGTCGGCCGCAGCTGCACGACTGGTTAGTATGTATTTGTATGAAATGGCTTCCGAGCTCCGTCGCCGCAGCACTTGCAGCAACCGCAAACTGCACGTGCAGTAGCAGATGCACAGCGCCGCCGACTGCGAACCAGTGTTGCAGTGACCGCCAAATAATAAGGACGTGTAGTGCCCGGAAAAATGAGTTTTTCCGAAATTGAAGAGGATCAAATTAATAAACAAAACAATGAACATGAAAAACGCTGTAATTTTTGTAACATTCGCTAGTGCACCGCCTAGTGTTTGTTGTGCAGTGGTGGTTTGTGCCGCCGCTCTCGGAATTATTCCGGCTGCAGACTGCAATTACAGCACGTGCTGCGACTGCATGCAGCTGCTGCACGTGCTGTCAGCAGTTGCAGTCGGCAGCTGGGTGCGGAATAGTACCTTCAGGATGATCAGATTTTGTTGCTACGCAAAATAGTGACCTAAATAAATCCAACACATACCCTAATAAATATACCTACATATATTTTATGTATATGCTACCGGCACTGTATCAAATTCAGGAATTGTATACAATTATATACACGGCTAGTTATTGTATAAAATGCCTGAATTTCATACATTGCCGGTAACAAATAAACATACTATCTTATAATACATAAACAATGAATGATGACGGTAAAAATGAAAGGGGATACATTATTTTAGAACATGAGTGAACTTTTCTTTTAAAAGAAAATTTAGTGGAGATCGACTTGATGTCAACGAAAAGAATAGAAAGAAGACGAGTATCGGCAGAGCTAAGTAGCCAATAATCATGAGTGTAGGGAAGTAATGAAAATTTGCGTTTTATCAAATGCAAATTCGTTGGTGTCTATCAAAGAGTCTTGTGCATAGGTATTTATAGGTTTTCATAAATATGAAATAACTACTTTTGATTCACGTTCTATTAGTCCTAAATAACTTTTTACTATATAATGTATCATGGATATTTAAAAGTATGCCAACGAATTTAATTCCAACCGCAACATTTCTTACGCCTGTATACAGTGGCAGTACTTGGGGAAAAAGCTGCCGTACAGTTTGTTGCATGCTTCTTTTGCACTTGCGCTTAGGAAGCAGCAATAAACTTAGCTCTAAGTAAATGATCTGACGTCAACAACTATTACTAAATGGAAAAAATTTGCAATTATCAAGTGATACAAATATGTATCCAATGATAAATAAATGAATTCTGAATTTTGTTTGTAGTGCAGTAAGTTAGTGAGTGTTTTTTTTTTACTTTTATTGCAGACAATAGGTATTCGTAAGCATATTACTATACAAATTGTTTTTGCACTCCCTAGCTTTATTGAAATCCTGGAATCAATATCCTTGGCTTTTATTTAATAAACAAGGTACTTATAACAGAATACGTAATTATTTTTAGAGTAGGTAGATACTTCCTTGAATATAGCTAGGAGGTTTACAATCAATCTTTATTGTAACATATAATCCAAAAATGCTCCGACCTTTGAAAAAGTCAGAATTGTTAAAACGTATAAGATTTAGAACCGAAAAACCAGCAATTAAATATGATTGCAATGTCTAAAAATTAAACTTTGCTTTTACTCTAGAATACATCAGGAATATTCTATAGCAAGTAAAATGAAAAAATAGAATAGGATGAAAATAACATATAATATATGGACGCAATACATCACTGCGCTCAGTAAAATATAATCTGAACGATGTTTTTACATAATGAGACGTTTATATATGTTACCGGCCAAACCCGATTTCAGGCCAAACTAGTTTCTTCTAGAACAAACCAGTTCATCCTAAGCGTGTCAGAATATACTAGCTTAGCCCAAAACAACATTGTGTAGGCTAAATACATTAGACTTAACTAACTACTAATATCTATGTGATACGCCTTGGAAATATAAGAACTTTCTCAAAACAGTGATATTCAGCTCTACAAAGTGAATTTTAAAAAAGTTCAGAAGAGTCATTTTGTATAAAAAATGTAGTGACTTAAAAAACACTACCCCGTTTTATGGGAAGTAAATTAATAAGCTACGTTTAATGTTTATTGATATACGTATCTTCATTTTAGTAGGCAGAAGTTTGGGAGCAGAACAAGTAACAACACTTCTTAACACTTACTTAAAAATAACATATAAAGCTAAAAAGATTTTTTTTTTACTTGCAATGATTTAATCAGTTTGGTCTGGGTCAAACCAGTTTGGTCCGAATTCGGGTTTGGCAGGTAACTTATATATTTTTAAAATGCAGTGTAGTGATTTATCGCAATAACAATGACATAATTTCAATCGAAAAATTGAGATATTTTCGTTCAGTATTTCTTTAAGAATTATTAGCATAGTTACATACGAATTACCCGATCAAGTTAAGGGGCTACCTGAATTTTTCGGGGTCCAGTGCTGCCCCCATTTGAAATAAATCATTTGATAGGAACGGAGATATCATTTAAAATTTTGTCTTGATTAAACCCTAGATAATCCTTCAAACTATTTTATGAACTACTGTTTACAGTTTAAAGTCATAACGTGAAGCTTTTCTATGCATTTGCGAAAAACGGCCACTTTTGGCTAATGGTAAACGCACATTAGCCAAAAGTGGCCGTTTTTCGCAGTAAAACGTCACTTTCTCACTTTAAACTGTAGTTCATTGAATAGTCCTGACCAAGACAAAATTTTAAAAGTTATCACCGTTTCCTTTCAAGGCAGCACCGGACTCCGAAAAATCCAGGTAGCCCTCTTAACCCTAAGGTTAAGAGGGCTACCTGGATGTGGATGTGGATGTGGATACGCCATGTTTGGAATTAACCCGATCGGATTATATACTGTACAAAATAAAATAAAAAACTTACCACATATGATTGGTTCATACTTTCCTATCATACGAAGTGTTTACTATATCACTGTCGGTATAGCGTTCCCAGAGATTCTGTCTGTCGGAATAGAGTGGTAGACTCAATGTCTGTATGTTGTGAATTAAATACTAACAAATATTATTGATAGAAAACGAATTAAAGACTTACATTCACTGAAATTCAAACTACATTTATAATACCCACAATATACATAATATATTACTACTAATATACATAATATATTACTACTAATATACATATTGGCACAATATTGTGTAACATACATATCAATGTAATTTGGACCTTACTCTATGTAATAACACGACAGCCGAACGATATTGTCGTCCTATTTCACTATTTTTAGCATCAATTTATTGCGTTCAGTGTTGCTCGAAATTGCAACGCAGGTTTTGGCTACGTAGAAGCACTTTTGGAGTAAAGGTCTTGCTGTTTATAGAAACGAGCAAATTAGAGCGACATGCAAGTCATGCAACATTAAAACGCCCCGAGTCGTAAAAACGGAAATCAGCCTCGCGATTTTGTTAGATACAAACCGCCGTAATCTACAAACTTAAAAAAAATAGATAGAGGCCAATCGCGACGATTTTTTTTCAATCTGCCCTAAAAATGCTCATTCCTTCACAACGTATACAATTTAAGCAGTGCGTAAAATGATATGACATCCAGAATCAGTTTCGACCAGTTGGCTTAACTGACCGATACGGAGTCTAAACGCTGCGTCTTCAAATGGCTTCTGCATCTGGCCCTTCTTGAAAAACCCAAGATCTCCATCGCGACTTGCCGATGAACAGTCCGAATAGAGTTTAGCTAACTCTCCAAAAGTAGTTTCCTTGTTGACGATCTTTTCGCGATATCCTGGAAAACATACAATACACAATACAATACCATTTATTGCACCAAATAAATAAATACAACATAATTATCTTAAAAACTAGGAAATGCGCAAAAGGCGGCCTCATCGCTAAGCAATTTCTCCCAGGAAACTTCTCTATGTATATAGAAAAAAGTGATGGAAAATTAGGTAGTGCTGGGTGGCCAATATAATAAACATACTGATATACAGTACGATATAATAGCTTATAATTCAGCTTTTATGTGTAAACTTTGATATGTTGAGTTAAGGAGTCGAAAGTTGTTAAAATGGGCTAGTGACGAACTTTTTCGAAAAATTGAGTTGTATCTCGAAAACTATGGAACTCCGAAGAGCTAGTAGAAATCGTCATGAAAAGTGCAATTCGCGATGTAACGCTTAATTTTTATCATTCCGTAGTAAACAAGGAACCCTTTAGTTCTAGTTTCGCCATGTCTGTCTGTGCGTCCGCGGTTTTGCTCAGCGACTATAAGTACTAGAAAGCTGTGATTTGGCATGGGTATGTATATTCATTATGCGGAATAAGTGGTAAAATAAAATATAGATTTTTTTTATTGTAGCTCCCATATATGTAAAGTGAAGAGTAATTTTTTTCTCGACTAACCAATCATGTGGGGTATCATCTTGTGAACACCGTCTTTCAATTTAGGGACCCTTTTTTGAAAAATTTGGTTTTAAAGTGAACATTTTTGTTAGTCAGGTGTCCTCCCCCCTATCTGCTAAACGGTTATCACATAACGATTCACGGCTATAGTATATATAACAAACTTCAAAGGAAAACTATCAGAGCTAAGTAGGGTTTACAAATTAAAAAGTTATAGGCGATCAACTTATTCGGAAAAGGAAAATTTCGTACAAATTCAATAGAAAATTAATTTTTAGACGTTTTCAGTGGCATGAACTCAACGTTGGCATTCGTAACTACGGAACCCAATTATTGTAATGTTATGATCTAGACACGCGGTAGCGTGTCAGAGCCAATTTCAAAGAAAAGGACTGGCGACGCAGCAACCGTCGGTACACTATATTTACACGAGCTACTTTTGACCCCTTAACAACTCGAAACTTATGTAAACCATGGTATAATAATATACTTCGCCTGGTATGTTCTTCCCGTGACAGCTGGTGACGTAATAGGAACACGCATACGTCATCAGTTGCGCAGCGGTTCTCAAACGTTTTTTGTGGGGAAAAGATAGATGGTAAATAAAAATAATACAGATATTCTGTACAATTTTTTATTATTACAAGCTCTTATTTAATTTGCCCCGTTTATCGTTTCGGAATGACCACTGATGGGAAGATAACGTTAAAAGAAACCCAGTTCAGTATTGGTTCCTTTCTTACCCAGCCTGATGGGCTATGTTACAAATTACATTACAGATTTAAATCATAAGCTATACAATACATTATATTATACATAAAAAAATCCAATTTAAATTTTTAGTCCGTTATTTCCAAGAATTTTGATCAGATATATAGTCATTTACATAATAAATATTCATTTTTAATAAATATTTTTAACGGCAGTTTTAAGAGCGGTCTTCCCGTCTTACCTCCCGCTTGTACGTGATTATGGCGTTGTATCTGATCTTTCTTGATTTTTAAACTCACAGGTAGATACCGGTGGGCGCTATTTCTAGGTTTCTATCGAAATAAAAAATTAAAATTTAGAAAAATAAAGTCAATATGAGCCTCCAAAAATCTGCTTTTTTGCACAAATTTTAGCTAAACTTCGACCGTTCATAAAGTACTCATAAATTGTAAAGGTAAAGAAAATATTTCGATAAAAACCTTGCAAATGTAATGAAAATTTTGAATACAAAACATTTATTTCATATACTTGTAATAACTTACTGATAAACACGTATCTCCTGGAACAAGTTTTATGAAACTTACGCATCCTATGTATAGTTAATATTAGTTTAATGGATAGTTAATAGTAATACTAATTTCATTTAATAGAATTCAAACCATGCCCTTAGGCGCTATATCTCTCTTTTTGGTTTGCCTTTTTTTCTAGCATTGCTCTGGATAAAACACCAAGCTTTTCAAACTATGCTCGCGTTGAAAACAGTTCACGATCCATACTGCAGTACATCCATGCTCGATTCTCGATGTAAAAGTACCGTGATTAAGCTTGACGCACGTCAATAATTATTGTTAAGGGGCTACCTGAATTTTCCGGGGTCCAGTGCTGCCCCCATTTAAAATAAATCATTGGAAAGAAAACGGAGATATCATTTAAAATTTTGTCTTGATCAGACCCTAGATAACCCTTCCAAAATATTTTATGAACTAATGTTTACAGTTTAAGGTGAGAATGTGAAGCTTTTCTACGGTGTCAGTCATTGTTATTATGGACGCGACAAAGTTTTTAGTTTCAAACAAAATATATATATTGCATACCATAACACCATACCGTAAAAATATCGAGCATTGTGTCCCGCAATCTTAGTTTGTTCTGGAAAAAAAGGGAAACATAAGTTTCCGAAGAAAGAAACGGTCTCAAAGCAGTGGAACAAATTATCCCACTTCAAACGTTCGCGTGTTTCTAAACAACAATTCAGTTCAGCCCTGAAGATTATGCGTACCTTAAAGAAGCAAATGCAGAAAATATTAAGTAAAAATATTTTTTCCGTGATAGTATTACACGTCCATGCTTGAATCAGACTTGATTTACCGCGACAAGTAGATTTTACATATTTTTGATCAAAGTTCCAACAAAATTATGATTTCTATGATAGTCTAGAAGTTTGTAAAAGAAAAAACATAGATGTAAACTCGGTAAATGAGCATACTTTTGTCAATAAATGTGTTTGTAAAGCGATTCTAGTTAGCGAGCTATCTACGGCTTAGGATCTAGAGACTCACTCAGAGAATTATTCAAGGAAATAGGTATAATAACCTTACCATCACAGTATATATTTGAAAACTAAGGAAAAATATTTCCTCATACAATAAAGTAAGCGATTTTACCGTCAGAAACTTACGCAATAAGAGTGACTTAGTTGCCCCGTATTATAGGCTCAAAACAGTTAGTAAAACGTTTATGGGGAACGGTATACTTTTTTATAATAAACTGCCACAATCGGTTCTTGATATGCCTGACAAAAAGTTTAAAGCTTATGTAAAGAAGGTACTCTGTGAGAATGCTTATTATAGGACCGATGACTATCTTAAAGACAACAAAGTCTGGCTTGAGCTTGGCGCGGGTCCCTCTTGAAGGTTTGTATACTCAGAAATGGTCATAATCTGGTACATTAAGTACATACTGAATTTACAACTTGATCTGACATTATTTCCAAATTTCGACATTAAAAAAATTAATTTAAATTATGACAACAAACAATGTATACTCTGTCCACATATCAACTATAAATATTAATTTCATTGTGAGTTGACGTTCTTGGAGAAAATGCTGCAGTGCAGTTTGTTACCGCTTCTTCTGTACTAGCGCTTTGGAGGCGGCAGTAAACTTAGCTCTAAGTAACTTTTTGACGTCAACAATTATTGTGCAATAAAACAAAGTGACGATTATTAAGAGATATTATAAATATCCTATGATAATAAAGATATATTTGAATTTGAATTTGATTGACACACCGCTCCGCACAAACGCGCGTAGCGCGGGGCCGCCATACAAAAATCACGCGCGTAGACGCGATGTCAGTGTGTTGTACTTTGCGTATTTTCACACTTTCGTCAAGTTGTTTAATTTCAGTGAATTTTTTCAACTCACAGTGGACTTAAAAATTACGAAATAGAGACTAGGTGTATAGTTCAAAAACCTGACGTGATGAAGAGATTCTGTAAACAGATTCAGATTCAGCATAGTTCGTTTACCAGGATGCAATGGTAGCGGTTTCTGTTGCGCGCCAAAAATTTCAATTGTAAAGTAGTCAATTAATAAACGGTTGATGGTATCGACCATAGACTTAGTATTTTTTTATGGTATCGACAATCAAACTGAAGTACTTAGTCAGAAATGCAAGAAAATTGTGAAGAGCTTGCGATTTAGTGCGCCGGAATTAGAGGCGAAAGTTAATAAAGGACAAAGGCAGATCTTGATGGCAGTTCAAGATTCATTCGAACTGGACGCTGGTATTTTGGATGATACTGACAATACTGACAGCGAGGATAGCATGGATGATAGAGCTCTTTAGCACCGACACTAAAAACTGAAACGCATACTAGATTTAAATATTATATTTAAATATCCATACAACATTCAAAAGTAGATTGAATGGGTATCTTTTGGATAGGCATGCTTCATCCTAGTCTTCATCGTCGCTTTCCATCAGGTGAGATTGAGGACAAATGCCTAAACCAATAAATTGTAAAAAAAAAAAAAAAAAAAAAGATGGCATGCATGGCACTAGTGTCTTAGCCATGATGAAAAGTGTGTCCACACTGTTGTGTGGATGTTAAACACTTTTCATCATGGCTAAGCCCTGTACTGCTTTCTAAGCAAAAATGATTTAAATTTGACGACACTGAATGGAAATGAATACAAGATTTGAGTGAAAAAGAACTAATTATCACTTGTAAATACTCAGAATTCTAGGATTATGATTTTTTCAAAATATTAAATGTTTCTTAAATACAATTTCATTGACGTTGATTATTAAATAAGTATATCTGTAAAACATTTGTTGATTTTTATTACAAAAATGTGATATAAACATATTGTTTAACTTTTTAAACATTTTACGTCCACGCCAATTTCAAGCCGATTACGCCGCAACTCCGACCTTTTTACGACCAGACGCCGCGGGCCGCCGGTCTTGTATAAATCGACGCACATGTTTAGTCACAAGCACAGACTCAAAAGACTTGACAAAGTTAGTTTATTTATTTTATTTTAATAAACTTTATTGTTCAAACAACAAAGTACAAATATACTTTTACCAAATGGCGGACTTAATGCTAAAAGCATTATCTCACAATCAACCATAGGGAATGGAGAAACAGAGAAAATTATGCGGCACAAAAAGTAATACAATATACATACTTACATTATAAAATATTACTACATAATATACAATAATATTATATACCCATTATATATGAATATCAGAATGAATATCTACTTATACAATATAAACATACATTTAATTACACTAACATTAAATAGCTATGAAGAGAAGAACTAAACAATAATGACTTTATGAAGGGAGTTTACAAGGTGGGAGTGAACTTTTCTTTTAAAAAAAAATTTGGTAGAAATTTCTCTGATGTCAACGGGTAAAGCATTCCAGAGCCGTGAGGCTTGAAGAGAAAAAGAGTTAGACATAAAATTAGTCCGGTAAAGGGGGATAAAGTAGTTAGTAAATAATTATTATTATTTTAGTTAATTAGTTCACCTTTAAGAATTTCTAAAGCTTCTTCTTTGGTTCTCGTAATATTTTTTTCACGCCAAGAAGATGGCCTGCGGCTTCCGGCGTGTTTTACGAGTAGATGAGAGCAACAAACTTCGTCTGGTAGACTGGTGTCATCGTCATCATCATTAAGAGACGCTGGACCATCAGGTTTGTCCCATTGAGACTTTCTTGTGTGTTTGTTCAAGTAGTACGTAAGGCCTGAAAATGAGAAAGATTTATATTAGTAGAGTTGCGTAGGAATAACAATAAACATTAACCAATAAGTTAATGGAATTCTCCATACATTGTGGAATATTTTTTTAAATGCCACCGCCCATCATATAATTAAAATGTCTGTCGTTTTCCTACTTAATTGTTGTTTAAATTATTTTAATGACAATGTGACAAACGTAACTCTAATATCCTGTTAAGTAAGCATGCGGCTTGGCCAAAACACACAGAAGTTTATAGTATAAGATACAACTACTTAAGTTTTTTTTTTATACAAATAATTTTTTACAAGTTTTTATTGTGAGGCCTAAGTACTTATCAAGGCAAATGTAATAAGCCCAAACTCGTTGCGGTTGCGTCGTTTCGTTATATCGTTATGTCGTTTCGTATATAATAAAGTATCGTTGAGTTAGTATTCCATAACACAAGTCTCAAACTTACTTTGGGGTTAGCTCAATCTGTGTGGTTTGTCCATATATATATATATATATATATATGTGTATATTTATTTATTTATTTATTTATTATCATTACATCAGCTCCATGTCATCATAATATTGCATTGTCACGCGATATACGTATGCGTCAAAATTTCAGCACAATTGACAACATTTCAAAAATTTTATATTCATATTTTATATTTTTTCCTTAAAGAACTTCAAAAAAAGGACATACGTATTTTTTCTTTTTCATTTCTTTTCATTATTTCTCCTAAAATTAAATTGTTTAAAATCTCTCCATTCTAAAAGAGCGTAAGTACAAGAGTTAGCATGTAACGAGTTTACATCTTTGCCATACATTATAATTAAAAAATAAAACTGTTTACTGACGTCTATAGAGTTGTGTTTTGTAGCAGCAGTAGTAAGATATCGATATCGATACAAAAACTTACGTATCGTAAAATAGGGTTCATTTGATTAATTTAAAAAATCAAACGCTTCTATCTCAGCTATTGTTGGCATAAAAATATTATATTGACGACTTGGTATGTGGAAAACAAATGGCATAAAAATTACATAAAAATTCAACAAAAAAACATTTGCCTTATCATCCCTATACTTAAAATGGGGTTTTTGGGTAACCCACGTTTTTTAACGGATTCTCATAGTCGCCCCTTACAGGAATTAAGAACACAAAGAAAAAAATGTTTCACTTTTTACTTTTTAAGTTACAGCGTTTTAAAGTTAATTGAGGTGAATTTGACTGAAAATAAAAACAAAGGCTCCGGCGTACACGCGTAGTGAAAAGATGGTGGACGTACCAGGATTGCTATTTCAAAAATATAAATAAAAAATATGCGTTCAGAAATTTGGAAGATTTAATTAAAAAACCAAAAAAAAAAAAGCTATCATAAATGTCACCTTGTGTTTTGAAAGTCGCCCCATTTTAGGGTAGCATTTTTCCTTACTTAATTTTTTTTATAGTTTTTAAGACCTGGATGTCAATATTATTTTTATTTAACCTGAAATATCAATAATATAAAGGAAATATTAGCATTTCGTCACCTAACTATGTAAACATTTTAATGCATGTGTATTTTTTCTAATCCTAATTCTACTTTACTGAAAGAACTATCAATATTAGATGGTCTTCCTATCGAACTGATACTTCTATAGACAACACTACTATTATCTCTCTCTCTCACTCGTGATGTCAGTTGTCAGATTGACGCACGCGTCAATTTACAGCTGACAGCTTGACATAATTTTTTCACTTTTAGATGTTCAAGCAAAGGCGTAACCTGTTAAATGCCTATATCCTTGTACTTTTGAGTTTTTTTCATTTATCTCTAAAAATATAACTCAAAAAAATTTGAAAAAATATTTTACGTGTTCAGAATCGCCAAATCTCGAAATGATTCTCGAATTTTCATACCATTTAGAAAATGAAATGTTGTCAATTGGAAACTAGGAAGTAGCTCAAATTTAAATGGAAAGATTTGATTATGCTCTGGCAGCAACTTGGCAGAAACACTCGGGAGGTTTGGAGTGTGTTTTAACTACCAAAAGCCTGTCTGCGTTCTGGCCGAAATAAACAGACATTTGTAATCTCGCGTCTGTGTCCCTTAGAAGACTACAATATGTAAAGTTATGCGTTTATTAGTAGACAGGTGTAATATTTTGTTTTAGAAAAGAAAGAGAAAGTTACAAATTCAGTTTGTATTTTATTACCTCAGAATTTCGTCATTTATAAAAGGAAAAATAATGTCAAAAATTATTTTTCCGTTTAATAATATAATTTTTATTAAAATCAGATAAGAAGATTGGTTTCTAGACCAAAATACTAGAATAAGAATATTATCTTATGTAAGCTATTATTTTATATTTAGGTCAAAGATTAATGATGTACAAGTAGTAGTTTAGGTTTTCTTTGCTACTAAAGTCTGTTTTTAGAGTTCCGAAGACCCTAGACAGACCTCATACTGTCTTGCTACAAAAAGATAAAATATCTGTATACCAAAAAAATTAAACCAATACTCTTGTATCTTTATGAATAACCTTTGAAAGTACAAAAGTAAGTCCATTTGATGCTATCGTTTTTATTGCTTTTTTATTATATATTTTATTGTACCCCTTTTTCCGCATAATTAATATACATATATATGCCAAATCACAGCTTTCTAGTACTTATAGTCACTGAGTAAAATCACGGACAGACAGACAGACATGGCGAAACTATAAGGGTTCCTTGTTTACTACGAAATCCTAAAAAAGAAAAAGATATTTGTTTAAAAACTAATACCCACTATGGGATGCATATATGGCTAATAATGCATATATTTTTAAAACATATTTTTGGAACGGAATAGGAAACCTAAATTTTGGTAGGACTTGACAGATCCTTATTTATATTGCCATGATTTCATTACAGGGTTACCAGAATTTTTTTGAATTTGCAATCCATTGGCCCTGATTTGAAATAAATCATTTGAAAGGAAACGGAGATATCATTTAAAATTTTGTTTTGATTAGACCCTAGATATTCTTTTAACTATTTTATGAACCACTGTTTACAGTTTAGTCAGAACTTGAAAGCTTTTCTATGCACATTAGCCAAAAGTGACCGTTTTTCGCTAATGTTTATAGAAAGGTTTCACATTCTCTCTTTAAACTGTAGACAGTACTTCATAGAATAGTTTGAAGGGTTATCTAGGGTCTGATCAAGTTCAGTTCAGTTCAGTTCTGTGCTCACCTAGCCAGAATTTTGCAGCAAGAGCATAGGAACTTAGTCCACTTTGGAGAGAACATGACTGCATTTACACAGCTTCGGGCCGATATGGGTACTTATCGGCTCCGTTCTACCAATGAAGCCACGTCAGACCTGATTGAACCAATACCTGGCTCGAGAAGCTAAGTGAGCATGTATACAGGATATTATGGAGCGTGTGGGGGGTTGCAGTCTGGGGGATGGGAAAGACAGGGGAAGTTAGAGTCTACCGTATACCAGCACACCACATAGGAATAGAATACTATACTTGGTGTGTAATATATAGTATAGATGGGATAAAGACTGCGATTTGATGATCTTCACTTCCTGATGCATCTTTCGAAGAGCCGCTGCATTTTGCTTCATCACCTGCTATCGTTATGGAAATAGCGTTGTATACTGTGTAAGTACTCTTGATCCAGATTCTTCTGACTTTTCCTCTACAGTCTTCTTTATCTTTTATCGGTCTGAATGTGTCTTTTTTTTCCTTTTATATAGGTCCTCACGGAAATTGGTCTCTGGCACTATTTTTTTCCTCAATTTTATGGAACAATATATTTATTTTTGTTTTTATCTTTTTCTCATCATACGTATCATAAAAATTTTAACCAACAACAGTGCGTAACTGTTGTTGGTTAAAATTTTTATGATTAGATGTTCTGTAGAGTTTAACGAGTAATTAGAGTAATTAGGCGTTCTTTAAGTAGGGTTCGTCGATTGTCAGCAGCCAGTCACTAAGAGGTACAATTTTTTTTTTTTTTTTTTTTTCTTCTGTTGTCCTTTCTTAAATCGTTGATCCGTCCAATGATATTTCCGCCTTTTATTGGTTTTTGCGCTTGAAAGTGCCTTGCGTTTGGCGGAAGCCCCAAGCCAAATACCTGCCTGGGGGTGGACGCTGCATTGCATTATCTTTAGCTATGTTGTAATTTAAAATATTTGGAGAGCTACAGAGCCTTTTACTGGGTAACTAAGTCAAGGAGTTATATAACCTATAGGAGTATTCTTTATCAAATAGAAAATTATACAAATGCATGCATTATTCCGTCCCACCAAATTATTGTCATGATACTTTTTAATCCCTGACACAAAAAGAGGGGTGTTATAAGTTTTATGTGTTTGAGTGTCTTTTTGTCTGACTGTGGCACTGCAGCTCCCAAAGTAATGGACCAATCATGATGTGGCTTCCCTTGTTTTAAGCTGACATGATCAAAATGTTCCTAGATACAGTTGTGTCGGGGGTAACTTAAAAACTTTTCTGTCTTGCATAATAAGGTGTTTAGGTATATTTTACGATGTGAATAGGGTGGATCTCACAAAGATTTTTTTCCCCACTAGATTAACTAAATTAATAACACACTTCACTCCATAGTAATCACTAAATATTGTCTGCACAATACAACACTCACTCACTTCCTGCAAATGAAACATCTAGCTTGTATGGCTGCTATTGCTATTGCTATTACCAATGCAAAATAAATTACCAAATTTTGAAGTGTGAGAACGAAGAGCCTAATCATAGAACTTTATACTGTGTTTCAAGACAGCAAAACTGCCTAGAAGTATTATTTATTAAATATAAAATTGTACATCAATACGCATCCTTAATCTAATTAAAAATATCTTACTTGCATGCCTATTTTTGTGGAATCATTAATTCCATGTAATTATGGTCAAGTTCTTTTGTGTAAATGTTTACAAGGGAATTATAGTATGATATTATATGCAAACCTCTCACCCGGGTTTTCAGCAAGTTTCTGTTTCAAATAATGCACTTCACTTCATAGTTATCACAAAATATCGACTGCACTTTCACAACACAACACACACTCACTGGTTACCTACTAAGTAAGTACGTTAGAGTATGACTAACAAAAATAAAGCAACAAAGGGATAGTCAGTCAGTAACTGTGGAAACGAGCGGGCTCAGGACAAGAGCGATACAGAGGACCAACAGTGATAGAATCCAAGGGTTTATCTAGGATCTTATCAAGACAAAATTCCAAATAATATCTCTGTTTCCTTTAAAACAATTTATTTCAAATGGGGGCTGCACTGGACCCTGGAAAATTCAGGCAGCCCCTTAATTTAAATATATTGCAATTTATTTAGTCTTATTTTTTACCTGTACTATTAGACATGATTCAAAGTGACCGGCTGGCATCAGGCCAGGCCGGACGGCATTTTACAATCGTTTAAGGAAATTGAAATGTGTAAACAGGAATTACAGTTAATATTCGCATGCAATTGACATTCCGCGATGACCGATCACGTGCCGCGGCAGCAGTACAGTTGCCGCGGCAGGCGTGCGTCCGTTCCGACGCGGCTCGGTGCGATCCGGTCGTTCTGAATCTGAATCGTACGTAACACGGATTACAAGTTGGCATTGATAAAGTAAGTATGTATTGTGTCTGCCTTTCAGACTCGGAAAATAAGAAACGAAGTAGGTACTTACCAGTGCTGCGACTTTTACGTGCTTCCCATCCTTCGGGCAAGCTATCATCAGGACTAGACATACTGAGCTTGTTGAAAAGCTAGTAACGAATGAATACTAAACAATAAACACGTTAAGAGGCGCAAAATCTAGAAAAGGACTGATACCGGGCGGGTAGTAGCTGCACAAACACGGAGAAATTTAGTAAGGACGGAAAGACGGAAAAGGAAATAAAATTATATGGAGGCATACATACATTTTTTCTACAAATTACATAGTCAATGCGAATCGACAGATGCTTCAGTGCTGGTGACAGTGACAGGACAGTGCATGACAGTGACACTCAACGTGCAACTCGGCGCGGGCAAAGATCTATGAGGTACTTTTTATTTTCTCTTTGCGGCTTTGTGCCTGCGGTTTCCTGTTGCCAGACATCGTTTATGAAGTAGCCGCCATTTTTTTTATAAACATATTAATTTACGTTGTTATTTTTTTCATTTATTTCCACCAATTATTGTCTTTGAATAGTTTAAACGACAAACGTAACGAATCAATCTCTCAAAGTATTCGTAAACAGATGAGCTGCTAGGGTTTTATCATCACTTCTTGAAAAAAAAAAACAAAACATCTACCTACCTACCTATACTGTACAATGATCGCATACATTGAGTTGCTTAGTCAGACAGGAGTAGACCCCTAGCTACAAAAGCAATGATTATCTCATCCTAAAAGATTTATTATCTACTAGCTGATGCCCGCGACTTCGTTCGCGTGGACTTTATGACTCCGGCGTATTAATATAAATAACAACTAATGAAAGAGAGAGAGAGAGAGAAAGATAGAGAGAGATAAGAAAGTACTTGTAACAGTGTTAGGAGTTAAAAGTCAATATTATTTTAATTCTTTCCTTCGGGAGCCAATATGAAAAGAGCCGAAGTGTTACTAACCCTGGAGAAAGCCACATTAAGTTGGCTATGCGAAAAAGCAGTCCTTAGATCGACATCAGCAGCTTTAAGCCTCTAAAACTGTGACTTATTTTCATAGCGAAGCAAGTAAACACATGGAACTGTGTATTTTCAAAATGAAAATTGTTGGGAATGAGTGGCATACGCGGAATAAATACAGTTTCACTGGCACCACTCACAGTAAACTTGAAGTGTCTCAGCAGACTGAATGCCGAAAATGCCGAAGTTTAGCGGCTAAAGTTCAGTGTCTAAAGTTCGGTGGGGATGACACACTAAATAAGCTGAAGTTCAGCCGCTGAAGTTCGGTGGAAACGCCGAACAGAAGTGATGTGCCGATGTGAGAATTTAATCTTCCGTCTTTGGCGCGTCTGCAGCGAACGAAAACGGGAGCGGAAGAGGGAACGGAAGTGGAAGAGGGAACGGGAGCGGAAGCGGGAGCGTGAGCGGGAGCGGGAGCGGAAGCGGTAACGGCGGCGGCAGCGGCGGCGGCGGAGGCGTCGGCGGCGGCGTCGAAAGCGGCGGCGGCGGCGTCGGCGGAAGCGGCGGCGACAGTGGAGGCGGCGGCGGCAGCGGCGGTGGCAGCGGCGGCGGGAGCGGCGGCGGCGGCGGCGGCGGTGGCGGCGGGAGCGGCGGCGGCAGTGGCGGCGGGAGCGGCGGCGGCAGTGGCGGCGGCGGCGGCAGCGGCGGCAGCGGCGGCGGCGGCGGAGGCGGCGGCGGCGGGAGCGGCGGCGGCAGTGGCGGGGTTGGCGGCAGCGGAGGCGGCGGCGGCGGGAGCGGCGGCGGCAGTGGCGGCGGCGGCGGCAGCGGCGGTGGCGGCGGCGGCGGCGGCGGCGGCGGCGGCGGGTACGGGTACGGGTACGGGTACGGGTACGGATACGGGTACGGGTACGGGTACGGGTATGGGTACGGGCCCGATTCAGGCAAAAGCATCGGAAGTTGTGAATGGTAGGAATGTCCCTCGTGCATGTAGACCCCCGTTAGCGATGCACATACATAGAACGGTAGCATTTACTGGTAGTTTTCGTCATCAAGCGACCAAATGCTGGAATAATATTCCACCCCCTATTAGTCTCACGACAAAGCTAAATTTTAAAAGAAAAATTAAAGATTTGTTGTTGGAAAAACAGAAATTGGTCGCTTAGATGACGGACACTATGAATCGTAGGTTATAATTGTAATCATCACTTTCTCTCTCTCTCACTTCTGTATTTTTTTCGTTCATATTCTTTTCACACTTTTTCATTCCAACACGTCGGCACTTTGTAGTTAATAATATATCCAAAGCGGTTTAAAGCTAGGTATAACTAATCTTTATTTATAGCTCTTCCGACAGGCTCATGTTCTCTCACTCGACGGTGATGACTGAAAATCAGTGTTTGCTTCCTGAGCAATTTTAACGCTGAGTTATTGCCTTTTTGTATCATTGCGGTTCACCTTATTTCTAAAACTTATTGTCAATGATTTTATGTTGGTTTGTGTAAACATGTATATGTGTGTGCCTCAGTGAGACAAAAGTTTTTATCTATCTATCTATCTATCTATCTATGTGTTGCTAGTAATGCAAATAACATTGCAGGCGTGCATTGGCTGAAATTCAGCCGCTGAACTTCGGCATACAGTGCTGAGTTGGGTTCCGTTACACAGTTTCAGTGGAGTCAAATTTCGCATCAGCATTATTGGCCCTCCGACATTAAGACTTATTTTGTGAGCCGAGAGTCCATTTGCTGCAAGTGAATTAAGAAACTCAACTGGATAATTGGTGGCGTCGTCAACAACACATCCAAGAAATTAACAATAATTTGCGTCATAAGTTCTTTATTAATTGATTTGTATTGCTAATTTTTTGGTGTCAATATGGCGCGTTCACATAACCAAGAATTTTTCTGGTGTGTTATGCTCTGAAGGTCCGCAAATACTGAACTTATAAGTTCTTCTTCAGACGAAACAACTTTTTTTTTGGAAAAATTTTCAATGTACAGACACATTTTTTTTACTCTTTTATTATAGTTTAGATTTAGTATGATTTTGTTCAGCGGCAACAAAAAACATCATCTATAAAAATTTCAACTGTCTAGCTACAATGGTTCATGAGATATAGCCTTGTGACAGACAGACAGACAAACAGTCGGACGGTCTAAGTAATAGGGTCCCGTTTCTACCCATTTGGGTAAGGAACCCTAAAAATCGAATAAAATAAGTATTTATGGGGGGCTCCCATACTACAAACGTAATTTTTCATAGATCGTCGTGTCCGACTCGCGCTTGGCCAGTTGTATTATAACTCAACAAAAAGTTCTCATCAGACTTAACAACTTTTGCTAAGGCGGCATTTTAATATTTCTTATAGTTTAGCTGGACCATCATAGTTCTGCATAATGTGTTCCATTTTCCAAAATCAATTATAGCCTATATGTTGCCCAGGCTTCACAGCTATATAACAAAAAAAGTTTCATTCGTATCCGTCCAGTATTTCCGGAGATTAGCGTGTACAAACAGACAAACAGACGAACAGACAGACATTTTTTTTTATTTTCTTACTCTATTACTATATCTCCATCGCCCCAAATATTTTTTTTTGAAAAATTTTTCTTGTACAGGCACATTTTCTTTACTCTTTTATTATAGTATATAGATTTCAAGACATATCACTTATAGTTAGAGATGGGCATCTACCCGGGTATTTACCCACGCTTGGGTATTTACCCGATATGCACCGGGTAAATACCCATATCTACCCGTTTGGGTGGGTAGATTGGAATATTTATTAAAAAACTAGTTCAAGTCCTCTAATTATTTGTAGCAATGTATGGAATGGTAATTATGTAGGTAATGAATAAATAAATGAATATATCTTAAAGAATAAATAACAAACAATAAAATCACTAATGCTATCCATCTGAAACATACCGATTTTTTCTTATTTGATGTCTATTTGCTTATTTCAACAGAAAAACAATCTAAAAAAATTTGCCAGCAAAAAATGAAAACTTAGATCTGTCAATTCGTATTGTTCCCATACAACGGTTAGATTGTGGTAAATACCCGGCAAGCTATTTAGAGGGAAATGGAATAAAAAATTGATAAGAGATCAAAGAATTCGTCAATACGAATATGTTTTGTTCTGGGACCAACCCCGAAATAAGTAGTTTTGGCTCTTGGATGGACAGTCAAAAAAGCCTACTCCCTAGGTACTTATACACTGATATCGTATTTGATGTCTGTTTGCGTTATAGTGCATAGGTCAAGAGAAAATTATTCTAATATGAGTAAGTTTTTTTCGGCCCAGCAAATGAGCGTATATCGGGCGAAAATTATTTCGGCCCATTCGGTCCTAGTTTTTGCCCACTGGGCATAAACCCCGACTCATCTCTAAGCAGGATTAGTGATAAACGCCCACTTGCTGGGCCGAATAAAACTTATGCATATTAGAATAATTTTCTCTTGACGTATGAACAATAAGTGATATTATACTGTCTTGAAATAGATAATAAATCTTTTAGGATGAGATATCATTGCTGTTAGCTAGGGGTCTACTCCTGCCTGACCTGACTAAGCAACTCTACAAGTCACTAGCTTAGGTATGAAACTCAATGTATGCGATCATGGTAGGCAGGTAGTGGTTTCGTTTTTTCAGGAAGTGATGATAAAGCCTACTTAGCTCATCTGTTTACGAATACTTTGGGAGATTGATTTGTAACGTTTCTTGTTCATACTATTCAAAGACAATAATCGGCAATCAAAAAAAATTCTCTCTTTACCTTTATTATGTATGAATACTCAAATGTTGACATTTAATATCTTTTTATTTATTTTAATACATGAATGTCTTTGCACAAAAAAATATTGTATGTGTAATACAATATATGATAAAAAGCCTAATTTCAACGTAGGATTCGTAGGTATGGTGATTTCATATACTTAAACGTTACACTTGACAAAAAATGTATTCTCAGTACACATATCTAATTAGAATATCAGTATGACCGTAAGTTGACGTTTTGTAGAAAGTGCTGCAGTGCAGATTGTTTTTTCTACACCCTCCAACGTGATCGGAGCTTGTTTTCTCCATTTCAAAGTTTAAGTATTTTTTTTATTTAAATAATAAAGTCCCTAATTTATTCCAAAAAGTTTTTTGAAACTGAACTTTATGTTGTGAAGCACGGCATCCGGTGCCTGCACCAGGTTGCCGTGCCTCACCACCCGATTTATTATGCATTTCTTACTATTTTTGTTTTTTTTTGTTGTCTGCCTAAATGATATTGCGGTGTAAGGCATTTTCTGCAAAATTTGTTTTCGCAAAAAAGGCCGCTTTGCTACGTCCCACTCCATCGCGGGGCAGACAGTGCCTAATAATATAGTCTGTGGCCATACCCAGTGCCGAGAGCTGCCACCCAGAGACGGAACAGTTCAAGTTCTTCGATCCCTCGTCAACTGGTTATTATATTTCCCACAAAATAGCATCCATTGGGTATCACCCGTTGTATGGGAACACACGAATTGACAGGTCTAAGTTTACATTTTGTGCTGGCAAATGTAGAAGAACTACTTAATGTATGTTAAAAAAGCAAAGAGATATCAAATTCGATGTCGATATATGAGCACCCTCATACATATATAGAGTTGACTGATCATCAAAGAGCCGAAACTATTAATTCGGGGTTGGTCATGAAATTTAAGCTATTCGTATTGACGATACGACCGATACGACCTATCACCTTGATGTAACATTTTCCATAAAATAGCATGCCGGGTACTTACCCCAATCTACCTGCCTGTAGTATGGAAACATACAAATTGATAGATCAAAGCTTATATTTTTTGCTGCCAAATGTTTATAGACGTAAATATACAGGGTGACTTTTTATCCAACAGCCAAATTAAAGTATTATGGTTTTTAGCAAAAATAATTAATGACATGTTTTTTCTTTTAGTACGACTCAGTATAAAAAACTTGAGATAAAGAACCCTAAGTTTATCCGCAAAGTGCATAAGATTGTCGACATAGCCCGCCAACTAAGTAGGTACGTACAACGCGCCCCGCCTTCCGTGGGCGGGTGATGACCCCTATTCGTTTCATTGAAAGAAAGACACCTAGCTTTGTTTCGTAGCAATTAGGTAATTTAGTTAGGTACCTACATGTCCCGGAACGTCGTGCTGCATCTCGCGTGCTCGCCCTGGGATCCCTTTCGAAGAAATCGAGTATTTCATCTCCGACCTCCAGTGCTAAACTTGATCTGCCATCCCGGTTGGGTGTATTGGTGCAGTAAATTGTCCATGATCTAATAATCTTTGGTTTGTGCGTAAAATTGTTTCACGATTTGGCACTCGCGGGTTTATGCCAGAGGCTTGGAAGTGAGGAAAACTTTCACGGCGATAAAGTCTCTGGGCTTCGTTTAAACTTCCGCCACTTAGAATGTAACAACGAACCATCTCGTATTCACGATGTGAATACATTTTGAGAAAATGGTATACTCGCGGCGATCGCGAGGGTGTAAGGAACAGGACGTAGACGCACTACCTACGACACATGCGTACGCGTGGGAGCGCGGCCGACTGCCCTTGCGCGCGCAGTTGAGACAGCGTGGCGCCGGACTGGGATAGCCACCTCTGCCCACCCCTCACACCCCGCAATTTTCGTCTCAGCGCACAGCGTGGCGCAGCATAGTGTTTACGTAGGTACGTTTGACTCGGTGACAATGCTGCAGCAGTAATCGGTACAAGAAAAATATTTCGAGATGAAAATTTTACTTACTATTTTTTTCCATAAACGTGTTCAGGTAATGGTACCTAATGCATGAAAACAAATTGGCTGGTGGTTAAAAAGTCACCCTGTATGTCAAAATAAGCAAGCATGCATAAAATAAAATGAAGATTTTAATCTTTGTTATTTATTTTTTGAGATATAGGTATTCATTTATTTATACATAACATAACCTTTTCACATTTGTCTACACATGATAAGAGGACTCACACTCCTTTTTTAATAAATATGCCAATCTACCCATCCATACGGGTAAATACGGGTATTTACCCAGTGCATATCGGGTAAATACCCAAGCTTGAAAAAATATCCGGTTACATCTCTAGGCGGGGTGTCACGAACAATAAGTCTTATTCACATTACGGGGACTTACCGTAAGTAATGTGAATTAGTCATTGTGACCGCGAAAGTTGAAAATTTGATAAGCGAACTAAGCGAGTCATCGACCGAATATTGCACATGCCGTCCCGCTCCCACCCGCTCTTTCACTCCGTCAGGTTACAAAAATAGCAATATTTAACTAGGAAATAGATGTAATACATAAATATCCGCCAGCATTGACATGTTACATAATAAATACGCGCAAAAAGCATAATCATTTCTTAGCAGTCGGTTAATAACAAATCTTGTCTTGTATTATTTAATCGATAAATATAATTAAAGTATGTAAGTAGTTATGTTTTACGTTTAGAGTAAACGCCCAGTGAAATGGACATTTATTGGTCGTAAATGGTCGGATATCGGGCGTTTATTATTTTCGACTTTTAGCCCGGGCCGAAACCCATATCTAACCTGCTTGATTAAAAATATTCTACTTTGGTAGAAAATATGTTGTTATTATAGCATAGTTTTGGTAATTTACTCAATGTCAATTGATAAAAATGGCAATACCATCTTTCCGATTTTTCTTCCATGAGTAAATGCAGAGTCAAACCTAATTTTATTTTAATTTTCCAAATCTTAAGTTAAAATTCTTTGTGTTACTACGTGAGTAAATAGTTAGTTCTATGAAGTGTTTTAATTTATACAAGATATGTCGTAATGTTTTGAGTATTTTCGTAGGTACGCGTCACAATAACTACTTTGCAGGGCGTACATGTTTTCGTGTAAAAAATGATTGAATTTACGATAAAAACGTTGGATTCCAATAATCATCAGTTTAGCGTTGATGATGAGGTAAGTAAAAGTAATTTTGCTATGTTAAACAAGCATAGTTGAGGTCGTTAGGCATGCACATCGCCTCAATAATTTTTCCTTTTTTTATACCTAGCTAGCAACAATGTGAAGCGCCTGTGTATGCACTCCGGTCGGTGCAGCTGTATTGATTATTTATTTGATATACCTAGATATTTGCATTGCGAATGCGTAGATTCCTTTAAAATCAGACCTTTTGTTTTTCTAAAACCAATTTGTGGGCTATTAGCATAGCTTCACAAAGCAATTATAAATTCCTTTGTGGCTGCATATCTAATAAGTAAGCTTTGGGTTTCGTATGTACCTACTTGTTGAATCTCGCCAAGTGCGAATGTTTATATGAATTATTATTGCATAAAATGCTTATAATATTAGTATATGTATTTACAATAAAAAGTATAGAAAGATTTATCCCTGCCTTTGCAAAGCCAAATTGTTTTGAATCTGTGGTTTCATAAGGCACACAAATGGTACCAAAAAGACAGTATCTGACCACTCTCTTACCTGTCAGTAGGCTGTATCATATGTATAGGTAACTAGACAGTTAAAATGTACACAGCGTGTATATTCTCCTTTTCATATTAGTGTATTCCCATTTGTATCTTCATCCAAGTCAGCTTCAGAGGCCATGGTACAGTTTCCAGCTTTTGCAAAATTCAAATGTTTATTTTGTAATGAGACCTTTACATGCACTTTTATACTACAATAAGTATAATATTAGTAGTTACGTGAAATTTAATATATTTTTGAAGAAAAGCTATCAATACTAGCACTTCAAAATTACCACTGCCAAGAAGAAACGCCAAAACTCATTTTCACAGTACTGGTTGCCTAGTTGCCCAAAGGGCATATAATTATGATGTCTTTTAATTCATATAGATATATACTTATATAGATACGGACAAATCATACAGATTGAAGTAGCCCCAAAGTAAGTTTGAGACTTGTGTTATGGGATACTAACTCAACAATACTATATTTTACAGCAAATACATTTATAAGTAGATAAACATTCATGACCCAGTTCAATTTGAAAAAGAACATTTGCCATCTTGACGTGACTTGAGATCAAACCCGGGACCTCTAGTGTGATTGCCTAGCATGATGGCCCCAAGGCCACAGAGGTTGTCAAATACATAAATAATAAACAATAAAATAATACTTATAATCGAATACAATGTTGACACATTATAACATATAATGCTTGAGATCATGTTAACAAACATAAATTACATAATAAAAAATACGTAAGTAGTCAAAAAAGTAAAGCGGAGCTGACCAGTCCCTCCTGGCAGCGTTCACTCACGAGTTGATAAAATACATGTCTACTTAAGATGCCAAAGATTGAGTTGTGGAAAGGAAAAGCCAGAAACATTAAAACTGGGAATGAATCTGTGTGAAAAGTTAAAACAACTGCCATCTAATATAAGTGTCAATAATTGCTAACTATGAAGTAGTAATTTTTTTAGTTAGTGTAGTTTTTTTTGTTAGTAAATTGCACGTCTCATAAGCTGAGCGTTGAGCAGTAGCATGCATTTCATACAGACACATAGAATTTGTCTACCCTGTCCACCCTAATGTAAGGTCGAATATTAGCGAGAAATGTATTTAGTTTGATATTGAGACGTTCATGTAATTTAGGTAAGATTAATGCCTACCCTGTAAAAAGTAGTTAAGCACGTCACTGGCGTTGAGATAGTGCTCTACTCTCAAAATGTCAGGGTCAAGCATTATGGACTAAAACTGTCATCATAAGAACAGAGATATGAAGAACAACCCTTTTATAAACACATTTAATACTTGTAGAAAATATTTGTCAAGGAAATCATATAAAAAAGTAATTAAAAAAAAATTATGTGGATGTCCAGATGTCTGCATGGTCTGTGTGCCACGATTGTCGATTATGCTTGAATTAATGTATTTGAGCAATTTTTTTTAATAGCTTTATCATTTCACGGCATTCTTTCCTATTGAAAATTGCTATCTAATTCAGTGTCTTTTAATTATAATTAATAAAATACAAATAATATTCTATATGTACTTGCAAGCAACAAAAACATGTAAGGCCATGAGAACATTGACGTCCGTTTTATTTTAAAAAACTTTTACGACTCTGGACACAAGTCCTTTGTGTCTGTTTTTTTAGTTTGTTCTGTGTGTTATCAGATTGCCCGTGAGCCCTGTGACAATTTTTTTCAAAACATCAAAACATACATTTTCTATGGGAATTGTATGAAATACAGGCAGATGACGTCAATGCCAAGAAACTTCTTGGAGTCACAAAGCACTCTGATTATCAGGTTTTCTGCAATAATAAATCTAAAATCACGTTAAAATCGATATGTTTAAGGAGAAGTAACATCATTTTTTGCGACGTTTTTTTTCTTATCAGTATAAAATAATTTATTTGTGACCCGGGAAAGTATACTTGACGACCTCCATGGCGGAGTGGTCACCATGCTAGTCGATAGTTCGATCCCTGGAAGTTGGAAAAAGGCCTTTTTCAAATTGTCTTGGGTCTTGGGTGTTTATTTATATAATAGTATCGTTGAGTTAGAATCTCATAACACAAGTCTCGAACTTATTTTGGGACTAGCCCGATCAGTGTAACTTGTTCATATATATATATATATATTATATATATATAATATATATATATATATATATATATATATATATATATATATATATATATATATATAATATATATATATGTATATATATACTTATATATGTGTATCAAAGAAGAATGCGGTTGCGAAATGAATATCAGAGGGCATCAGAGGAAGCATTCGGTGTTGTATTTTGCACTCCATATTACGTATATTTTGTTTATTTTTTGTTTATAGGCAATTAGTTTATTTTAATAACTTGGCTATAACATTTTTGAATGTTTTTTACACAGTAAGCACAAAAAGTTTTTAAAATGGGGATGTACCGACAGACGAATCTAAATCTCAGCCCTTTTAATATTATCGAAGATCTATGTATATTGCCTTGATCAATTAAAAGAGTATTGGCAATATACAATTGTCAGGAATGACAGTTAACTGTCAAATAATAACAAGCAGTTGCATTTTTGATGTACGATGTACATCGCGCTTTTGTATTAACTGCTTATTTTATCTGACTGCTGAAGAAGTGTAATGTTTTTTTCCTATTACTATTGACACTCTGTATAGTTCATTTGCTAAAATAGTGAGCATGACGCCGGCGCGCCACAAAGGCTGCACCTTTGTACTTTACTATCACCATATTTAAACTTATAGGAACTAACGTTTACGACCCCCTTGCCCAACTGTCCGTATAGCATAAGGAAAATGGCATTACATTCTTTTAACAGTCGGGTAAAAATAAGCAATAAAACAACAGAGCAACGTACATCAAAAACGCAATGGAGTAGTGAACTGACTCTGAAAGTTCACTATGCAACGCAACTGTTTGTTTAAGAATTATTTTATGGGCCTGGATACACTGGATAAAAGTCCTTTAGAGCCTCCTTAATTAAAGGGTTTTTTTTTGTACCATTTTGATATTATTAAGCTCATCGATTCAATTCAAAATTATTAATAATAAATGTTCAACTTCAACTATTATAGAGTCAGCAAAAAGAGTTAATTGGTACAGTTTTTAGATTATTTTAGTAAACATAACTTATTAATCCAAACATGTAACAACTATGGTATAGCTACAGTATTTTTTAAAAATTACATAAGCTATCGAGTCCTTATAAGGATAATGACTATACTGAGAGCCCATATGTCTCTGTAACTCTCCTTTCAACTCAATCAATGTAGTAGTTTCGTAGCAAATTGGCTGTGATAGACAAGTGTGTAAAATATCTTTACTTTCTTTCGAAGTTAACATATTCATAGGCATCTGTCTAGCCCTTTCTAAATTAGTTATATAGTGAGTATGCTATTTAAGAAGTCAAGATATAATTTTTTTAAGTTAACATATATTGGTGTAACTAATTTAAGTAGCGCAAATTTTTTATAAATATAAGGGCTAATGTTTCCTTATTTGTTTTTGCGAATTGAATTATTTTTTGTTTTAGATTACTATACAGCAACTCAAGGAGAAAGTGAGAGAGCAATTGGGAATAGAAATTAATTTACAACGACTCATATTTTGTGGAAGAGTATTACAAGATGAGAAGAAGCTTTCAGAGTATGGTATGAATATATTTTTAATTTGCGGAAAGTCAACAAGTCTGTTATATTTTCTTTCTTTAATTGATTTGATTACTATAAGGGATGTGTAAAAATATATTATTTTATTAAGTCCTTCTACTAGAGTATCCAAAAATAAAGGACCCTAATTTTATTGTTTAGCAAAGTAGTAAAAATTCACAAAGATACAGCGATTCGAAGTATTTTTTTTTTTCAAAAGACTGCGAAGGGTCCTTATGTGCAGGGAAAAGAAAAATGCGTATATCATACTTTTTAATAGTCTATCTTACGAGCCAAAAACGTTTTTTAATCCACATTCGTATTGTCATCAGTATTTTAAGATATAACTTGAGAATGTTTAAATGATGTAGAGCAAGTAGAATCTAAAAAATTAACTAGATACAGTATTTTCTTTCCACAATATTTTAAATTTGGCTGCTAGACTATTGGAAGGTAGTATTGCTAGACTATTGTATTATTAACATAATTTTTCGACAGACGTCAACGGGAAAGTTGTACACCTGGTGCAACGCGCGCCGCCGAGCCCGGAGTTTCGCAGCAGCGGACACCCATCCACCAGCAACACCAACTCCACCACCACCACTAACACCACCACCACAGCTGAGGCCACAGCTGCCATGCAGCAACAGATTAGGAGGCTTATGGTAGAAAGTTATACCTCAGCTTAACACGGGAATTAATTGGACACGGACATGGGTCACCTACTTTACTGCTTAAGCAACTGTTAATTAGAAATTGTTAAAATAGATCAGACCTCCCCCTCACATTCTTTCCACGTCTTTCTCTTTCTCTACTATACCCTTTGATTTACATTTAATGATGCGGCCTTGCTATTATAAATTATTCTATTTAATTCATTTTCATAATATACTCCCTGTAAAGCATGATGCGTGATGATGATCAAAGACGTCATTTAGTTTTCAATATTATTGGTAGTAATTAATGTTGATGGTCGACCACGTTTGGTTTCCACCCACCTTCATGATAGTAAAGGTACAAATTCTCTGCATCAGAGCACGAATTTTTTTTTACACGTACTCATTAAGCCCTTTTGATGACAAACCTTTATTGTTCAAAAATATTTAATCATCGCACGATGCCCTATTTTTGACTCGTATTGCTGTAATCGTGACTACTTGTTCAACGATATCACGTGAAAAATCGTAAAGAACGGATTAACAAATTAAGTTTTGTACCGTTACAATTAATGAACTGTACTCGTAACTTACCAGGCTACGAATTTTTCAAAACCTCTTATTGCACTAATTATGATGATTTTTTAAACTGCTGCCAAGCTAAAAGGATCGCATTCTAGTTACAGGTACATTTAATTTTCTTAATCGTATGCATACGGTTTAAATGCTCAAATATTATTGTAAAAGCCGCGTTTACCAAAATTATTCATTTTTCTTTAAGCAGGCACTAAGCGGCCCTCCGGAGTTCATGTTGGAGCAGCAGCAAGCCATGTCCTTGTCTCCGACGACCGGTCGCATGGAGTTCATCAGACGTATGATAGCTGAGATTAAAACATCCTTAGCGTGTTTGCGCGCTCATATTGCCGGCGAGACACGGGTACGATATTGAACATTCAGCTTTCTAAACTCCGCAGTGACCTGGCCATATCCTGAGACTGACAATAAGCCGTAACTATGCTTGGCTGTAACATCATTTACTAGTAATAATCGAGTGCGAACAGTTTCTTTCGGGCTGTGTCCTCAGTCACTGCGCTACTGTAGGCTAGTTTATAAGGCAGGCAGGAAATTGCGTGGTGTGATGCAAAGGTAACGGACATATCTGTCTTTAAATATACCATGGATAGTTCATGTTGTGGAATAATGGTGTTTTGGAATAGTGCATTAACTTTTTTACTATATTGCTTTTGCCTAAAAATCCTTAATCCAAGAATGACTTGGAATACTGTACGTGCGCGTGGGTAATTGTTTGCATGCTTTGAATTTATCTGCTACATTTAGCTTGCATTACTTATTTCCTTCGTCGGGAATGTTTATATAATATATTAATAAATCCGTAACGAGAAAGTCGTCAACACTGATGTAAAATCTTAATGAGTGCTTTTCATGGCACACTGACATACAGTACTTAAGAGGCATTTCACATTTGGTTGGCTGTTTCGCTCGCACAATCAAACATTTTTAAAGATTATTAAAAAATGTGACTCATCTGTAGAAAAGTGTTTCATTAATTTTTTAATATAATGATATGTTAGATATTTTAGACGTGTTTTATTATTGTTTATGTGTGTGTGTATTTGATGTCCTAATTTTCCATCTAGTCAATGTCTACAAAATATACAAACATGTCTAAAATATCCACAATATTGAATGTTAATGAAACACTTTTTTACAAATAAGACACATTTTTTTAATAATCTTTTCAAATGTTTGATTGTGCGAGCGAGACAGCCTACCAAATGTGAAATGCTGCTTAAAATAACCGGCCAAGTGCAAGTTGGACTCGCGCACGAAAACTTCCGTACCATTACCTATAAAAAAATCACGTTTGTTGTATGGGAGCCCCACTTAAATATTTATTTTATTCTGTTTTTAGTATTTGTTGTTATAGCGGCAACAGAAATAAATCATCTATTAAATTTTAACTGTCTAGCTATCTGGGTTCATGAGATACAGCCTAGTGACAGACAGACAGACGGACGGACGGACGGAAAGCGGAGTCTTAGTTATAGGGTCCCGATTTACCCCTTGGGTACGGAACCTTGTAAAGTGTCACTGTCAGCAACATCTTTAGTTTACAAAGGTTTTTTCACAGGGTTTCTTTAACGTTAGTCGATTATCACACTGCGTCGCGCTCCGTAGCGTAGCGCGGGGCTGCAGATTTTAACATTGTATGCATATATCTCATTGTATAGAAAACACGCCTAGCCTAGCACAACACACTGAAACCGGGAGCGTGTCCCGCGCGCAGATTGTGCCAATTTGCGCGGAGACGCGGCCCATCGACCTCTGTGACTCTGCGCGTGTTCATTTCAGTGACAAATTTGATTTAATATAATTTATATCCGGTAAACAGATAGGTGAAGGTCGACCGCTCGCAGTCTCAGATCCTGTACTATTTGCCGCGGGCCCGTCGTACACAGCCGCTCCGCGCGGAGAAGCCGATAAAACCGCTCGGTGACACAGATTAGCACCACAGTCGCCGCGCGCGTTATGTGTCGCTCCACGCATCGCGGCGGGACGCTTTACCAGTGGGATAATCGCCTTAGTTTGCTCGCAACGTCGAAAATACTATTACACAATTAGTCCCGAACCAAGAATTATTAAGACCGCGTTATATTGTTCTTTATTGACTATATAATGCTTCGTATTATCTTAACTTAGTATAGATTTGAATGCACACGCCGAAATACAAACATCAAAATGTACTCGCCATGTTGTTAAGTCTTAATAGTTGTGGGACCGGGTCTAACGCTTGAGTTTTGGTCAGCGCCGATTATTTAAGCTTGAGGAACTACTGTGAAAACACCTCATTGACACAACTGGAACAGGTCAGATATATGCTTGATTTTTCTAAAAGTTCGATACATATGCTTGTGTGCATTCCATGCATGACTTTCATAACATCGTAACTTAGATCTCTTATGTGTTGAGTAGTATTGATTGTGCGTGTATTAATTTGTACTGCAAAACGTGTTTCTGTTTATTAATGACAGTTGACAGTAGTTGTTTATGTTGTTGATGTGCCTACTGTAGGAAAATTCTGGCGCACCAGCTAGCAGGGAGGGTCCGGAACAAATGGATAGTGATCCGACACCAACGGCGCAAGACGAGGTAAATTATACAGTTCCTAGGCAGACTTCAATAGATTGGGTTGAGTGCTCAGTGGGGATGATTGGATTGTGTGTGTTTCGAAATTTATTCGCTGTTTTTTTCTTGCTTGCGTAAAATTTTAACGATGTTTTCAATGTAATAATATAAAGCATTAAAATCATGAAATGCCAAACAAAAAAAAGATGATGCATTTGGTTAATATATGAGGTATATCTGTATCAGTGCAATATCTAATGAATGGTGTATACATTTATGTTATAACTGGCCCCGAGAAAAATCATAAGTAACAAAATTCCGGACATACCGAATATACATACAGGGTAGCTCGTTGATGCCTCAACCTAAGGGGTACGCGATTTTTGTTTTTTAGGCGCTAGAATTTTTTTAGCTACCTATTGTATTGAAATTTTTACCTAAAGTCGTTTTTCATTTTTTATTCCTTTTCCCTTATTTTTTTGAATTTTTGTAATGATAATTTATTGTCATAATTACAGTTACTGGCTAAAAAAATAAGATATGCCTAGATAAACTGAACTTCCCAAAATTTTATCTAAATTTCAAAATTACTGTTCGAATTAATTAGTAAAAAATGTCTAAAACTTGAAAAATAAATAAGAAAGAGGTGCCAGGAACGTTTAAGTATTCTTGACTAAGATCTTCAACAGTAAAAACCATCCAAAAAAATTGGTCCTTAATAGGGGGTTTCTTTTGTGTATTTCAAGAGATGTGCATTTTTAATACAAAAAGTAACACCAGGCTGTTACTTCTTTACTACTTAAAGCAGAAGTATTAAATAAAATAACACTTTATTATTTTTTTGCAATAAAGGACCTTTATTGGTTTCAAGAATAATTATTTTTAATAAACCCCTATTAAGGACCATTTTTTTTGTTGATTTTTACTGTTTAAGATCTTTAAAAGTTTTTTAGAGTACATATAAGTCCCTGGCACCTCTTGCTTATTTTTTGTCAAGTACTTAACATTTTCTACTTATTAATTCCAATAGTATTTTTTGAACTTTAGATACATTTCGGGAAAGTTCCGTGAAATCTAGGAATATCTTATTTTTGTAACCAATAGCTGGCATTATGACAATTAATTATCACTATAAAAAAATTAAGTGAGAAAATATAAAAAATGAAAACTGGCTTTAGGTAAAAATTTCAATAAAAAATCTAAAAACATATTAGCGCAAACTACAAAAAATCGCGGACCATACATAAGGATGATTTACGTACCCTTGAGTTTTACCCTACTTTTAAATTTTTTTTTTGGATGTCTACTAACCTGTATTTGTATAAAAGTAATCTATATCGATACGTTTATTTCGTTTTTAATCTATCATAGATAGTTGAGACTAAGGTTTCAAAAGTAAAATATACTCGTAATAAATAACCATAGGTAATGTACTCCAACGATGCCTTTTTTTACTTGTGGATCTACTCACATATTTGCCTTCAGACGAAGTGGTAGCTAAAGTGGCGCCGGTGGTCTAGAAAGACCTTTAAACTATTTTATGAATAAACTTTGAAATTATTACTAATAGTCCGTCTAGTTTTAAAAGTAGACGGACTACCAATATTACTTTCAAAGGTTATTCATAAAATAGTTTAAAGGTCTTTCTAGACAGTGATACAAATCAAATTTTTAATTATAACCATATTTGGTTTTAAACAATTTATTTCAAATGAGGGCGCCGCTTTAGCTACCACTTCGTCTTCTGGCTACGTTATATCTTAAAAATATTCTTAATTTTTGATTTGTTTCTGACAGTTGGTATTTCAGTAATAATCAGCATTAATTAAATAAAATATATAACTAGCTACAACAATAAATTACATTTGTGTTATATTTTTATTGGGCATGGTACATACATATTCTTGTATAAAGAGAACGAATTTTGATTTGATTACATTGCACCCGAGCTTGTACCACTGCTTATGATGACAATAGGCATGACGAATGGAAAAATAACTTTAGCCCATCGGTTAGATTAAAAAAAATATTGTACACGTATTTTTTCTTTTCTCTAAGAAACCAAAAAAGACAAACATAAAGCGCTTTGAAATTATGCATAACGTCACGGCTACGTACGATTTTTACATAGAGGTGACGTCGCAAGCGCCCACTCTGGAACTTTGATGCTTCGTATCTTTGTGAATTTTTACTTTTTGGGCAAACTGAAAAATATTGGACTATTATTTTTGGATAATCTAATAGATGGACTAATTACAATTATACTTTTCTAACCTTGTCGTCACCCCTATTATTGTTACTAATAAAATCAAAGAATGTTTCCAGTTCGTATTTCAGTACTTATCAGCATTCCGATAGTTTATTTTTTAAGCATGGAAATTATTACTTGGGCTAGATATGTCAGTGAACTAGAGCCGATAACTAATATGGAAACTCAATCTTCAAAAAGAAATTCCTCAATCACACACAAACTCATGCGTCAAAATCATCGCGTAGATCGTCAACCACGACCTAAGAAAAGTGGTATAACTTTATTTCCTTTATTATTTTCATACAGAATCAAACAAAATATACTAAAACGATTTTAAGGGTATTAAAACTAAAATAATATATTACTTAACAACTTTTTTCCAAGGAACATTATTGAAATATAAACAATTATAATTTTTTGTCTCCCATATAATAATATGTAACTTAACCATATATACATACGATCGGCTATAATAATGCTCCTAGCGCCGTTGTTCTATCTAGACACTCGGCCGTGTGTCAGAGCCAAGTTCAAGGAAAGGAACTGGCGACGCAGCAGCCGTGTGTATATTTACACGAATTTCGAGCGAAATTTCGAGCTTTACTACACATAGGTAGTAAACCTAAAAACGTGATGAGCACATAGATTTAAGTCCTCTAGCTTATCTTAAATCCAAAATTTCAATAATGTAGCTCAAACAGTTATTTATGTAATAACGTTTAAAAATCCGATAAAATATCATTGATTCACTTATACATGATAAAAATTATAACCTACTTCCATATGACCTGGAAAGTTGATGCTTGGCATCTAGGTAGACTATTACGCGTGTACCAAGAAAACATTCAAACAACAGTAAATTTTGTAATTTGATTTTTTTTCAATTTATCGATTTTATTACGTAAAGCGCCTATCAAAATTATACGAGCAAAAATGTCATCTTTTTGATTCTTTCTGATACTGCTGTACAAAAAGTAATGATATCCCACCAAAAACATTAATGTGAAAATGGGAGACAAGTTCAAAATCCGACAAAAGAATTGAGATCTAAATGGCATCCAAGTTCTGTAGAGAATTATGATATTTTTTATGAAAATCTTAGCATTTGGCTAGTTTTAGCATGCCTACTTATACTTTTGGCTTATCAACTTATCAGCTTAATGTTACTTGTGTTATTGTTTTTAGATTGTAAGGTCCTATTCCTCCAAATATCAGAATAGTTCGTAAAAACTAGCCAGATCAAATGTTAAGATTCTCATAATTAATTTCAGGATTCTCTTCAAACTTGGCCGCCATTTAAATCTCAATTCTTTTGTCGGATTTGAACTTGGCTACCATTTTCACATTTGTGTTTTTGGTGGGATATTTAATACAAGATTATACTAGAAATTAAGTGTCTGGCGCTAGGTGATTTTTTTGTAAGAAAACCTGGCGGTTAAAAGTCAGGCGTGGTAAATATTCTATTCAAAAAATATTTTATGGGCAGCTTCAGTTCGATTCTACACATTAACTATTTTCCGTATGGAACACGAACACACATATGGAGTACAATTTATAGCGAAATACTAAAATGATGTAGGTATATTACTTTTGAACAGGTAGAAACCTAGAAATAATGATGGAAGACTAAAGTCTACCCTACAAGTGCACCGAAGGCGAAAAGATCGGCTCCGCGATTTTCGCAAGTAACAAGAAATGTTTCGATTTACCGAGCAAGTGCAAAATTTTAACACAGGGTGACTGAGGACCGTTTTCTTAAGTGGCTAATGCTGGGAGACAATTTTTATACCTAAGAGCAAATACTGGATCTATGTTGTTTATCTATATATGTATTTGTTATAAAGTATAGTTTCGTTGAATTAGTATCCCATAACACAAGTCTCAAACTTACTTTGGGGCTAGCTCAATCTGTGTGATAAGTCCGTATATATTTATTTATTTATGTTAAAAAATAGACATTCTTATACATCGGCTAAAATTCGCATATAAGTGTAAACTTTCTTTGAGATCCCAGCATTGTACGTCATAGGAGAAACAGATCTCAGGAGAAAGTAGTTCAGGTAACCCTAGGAAGTGAGTAAAGTAGAGTTATTACATATGTGTACATAAATATATTTCTTATGCAATGATATTTTATTTTTTACACAGTTGCGGATTAGTTCCTCAAATTCAGTTGCGGTTATATAATAAAGCTTTTATTTTATTTTCCAGCCCGACCCGGAGATAGACACCCGCCCGGAGGAGACCTCTGATGCAGCAAGCCGCGCTCAAAATGCCCGCAGAAGGTTAGCAGATTCTAACTATTCTCGTTTGTATAGAAGTGAAAACGGCAGAAGTTTTTAATATCTAGCTATTTAAGAGTCCCCTTACTCTGGACAGAATCTGACTTTCCCATACAAATGTAGTCTACGTTTTATTTTGAAACGACATGTCCGATATGGGCAAAATTATGTAACTTTAAAGAAATTGCAATTATCTAGGGTTATAATTGGTTTGCGACACTAAAATTATGAACTTAAAAGAGAATATAGTGTATTATATCATATTTGACCATCAGTATGGAAAGCTTCGAAACCCTTATATTTTCTTTCCTGTTTATAATTTTACTGCCGGACCCAATTATAACCCTAGATAATAGCAATTTCTTTATAATTACAAATTTTTACAGAAATCTGACATGTCGTTTCAAAATAAAACGTAGACTACGTTTGTATGGAAAAGTCTAGGGTAAGGGGATTCTTAAGGGGCTACCTGAATTTTTCGGGGTCCAGTGCTGCCTCTATTTGAAATAAATCATGTGAGAGGAAACAGAGACATCATTTAAAATTTTGTCTTGTCCAGTCCCTAGAGAACCCTTCAAACTATTTTATGAACTAATGTTTACAGTTTAAAGTGAGAACGTGAAGCTTTTCTACGCAAAATTGCGAAAATGGTCACTTTTGGCGGATGTGCTTAGAAAAGCTTCACTTAATCAAGGCCTTATTGGGAGAAGGCCTTTATTAGCTTCTACTAGATTAGCAGCAGACTGAATTACTGGCAAAGTAAAGATGACTGTACTGAAAATTAAGATTATATGGAAGCATGCTTATATTTACTGTTTTCGGTTTTTGTTTCAATGTGTACACTATAAGTCGGTGTTAGATGTCTTTTGTTCATCTGCCCACATGTAAGGAGTTACAGGGCCATAAGAGCGATGCGTGCTCGTCACTCGCGCCCGCGTGACTTAGGCCAATTGATCGAGGAGCTGGAGGCCCTGCAGGAGCAGTTTGCGCCTCACCGAGCTCACTACGTGAGACTGCTACGGAATGCAAGTGAACCTGAGGTTAGTATTATTATGTTCGAAAAAATTCAATGCGTAATTAATGAGCATAATTTAACATATTTATTGGAGTAATTTTTAATGAAATAATGTAATTTTATTGAAATAATGTAATTTTACTGAAATAATGTAATTTTAATGAAATAATGTAATTTTATGAAATATAAAAGGATGGTATATAACATTATGGTTGACATTGTACAGCACGAGTCCGAACGGCGTACTTTTTGAAACCCTGTAAGACACTAATTTATGAATTTTGTTCTTGGCCCGCGCTAAACCTTCGCAGAAAGATATATTTGTGACGTATTTTCCGGTTCATGTAGGAATTTAAATAAGAACCATTCGGCGCCGGTCTTTCTAAACATATAACTTCACGGTTGTTGATTTCAGCCACCCCATTACGAAGAAGCCGACCGGGCACATATTCAACGCACAGTGGAGATGGTCACGGACATAATACATAGTTTCGCCCATGCTTATCATGCCATCAGCGATATCAGCCTAGCTGTGGGCCAGAGACATCCTCGTCTCACTGCTGACGCTGCCGTCATGCGCCACCCGATTCCCATGCAGGTAAATAAAAATGACGTCCAAGGGAAACGGACCAGTTCCCCAGTAAGCCTAATTCAACGCGTGTCTATCTAACATAGTTTGAATATATAACATTGAAATGATGGACATATTTGTCAGTTTTATAGAAAAGTACAATTTCAGGCACACATTAACGTGATTCAGTCTAACCGGCGACCTGCGGCACAAGCTACTGCGACTGCCACAAGCGGCGAGGCCACAGTCCCCGCCACTGCCGCAACCGCCGCGGCTACTGCTACCGCCACCGCCAACGCTACCGTCGCCACCAACGCTAGCGCCACCACTACTTCGACGGCCAATGCCAATCAAACTGCACCTTTGGCTGAAGGAAATACCGGTCAGGCAGCTCAAACGGCACTACCTTCCGCGCAAGCTGGTAGGAACACCACCCAACCGACTGTCAATATAAACATACAGCCAGATCTAACCTACCAAGTAGAGATAGAGACCAGGGTGCCCATAGCGTTCCCTATCGAGAATGCCCTGCTCAACGGGCTTGCGAACGCGGCTCCGACCAACCAAGAGCAAAATCAGACTCAGCAGAACACGGCTAACGCGGGCCAGGGTCAGGCCAACCGACGCCAAGTGCTTTTCGGTAAGACCTTTCGTATTATGTAGGGTTCAAATCACGGTTACAATCGGATCGGCGACAAAGGTGACAATTTGCTTTGTTCCGTTTGATGTCCAAATAATTAAATTCTTAAATGAATATTTCTAATAGAGCTGTAGCAGCCGTTATTTATTTCTTATAGTCCCTATCTATTTGTTGTAGATTTTGAAAATTTGTTCCGTGGATTGGGTCAAGCTGGTGGACTCGGCGGTGTAGAAGTCGTCATGAGTATGGAGGAAATCCCTCAGGGAGGAGTGCTCGGGAACTTGAGTGGAGCCACAGGGGGCAGTGTGGCAGGAAGCGGGGGTCTCGGTGCAGGCGCAGCGGCCGCTGGCAGCGGGCCCGCCGCTGGCAACGCGGCCTCGAACGCCACCGGCACACAGCCCACTGATGGCGGAGGTAATGCAAGGCCTCTCATTGGAACTGACAGTTAGTTGATTTCTATTTTTTTTTATTTTGTCTTTTTAAGTGCCCTTCTCAGCTATCTCCTAATTTTGGCTTAAGCTTACACCACAATTTTAATCTCTTTATAATTGTACGAGAAAAAAATTGATCATAATAAGCCGTTTGTATGAATTTTAATCCATCATTAGTCACGTTTTTTAAAAATGATTTGTTAAACGATTTTCTTTCTTTACATATTTTGTTTTATAAATATATTTCTTTCAGTCTACTTAGCTCCTATGGCTTGGGGTGGACCACCGAGTGCAGACTTGCTGCAAAATATCGTCTCGTCCGTGATTCGTCAGGGATTGGTACCAGGCATGGAAGTCGCCGTACATGCTCCCATAGCAGCTCACCTTGCGCAGGCCGCCAATCAGGTCTCAGGCCAGTCGGGCACGACCAATCAGACTGGACAGACACAAGCTCAGACTCAAGGCCAGACCACAGGTCAGACTGGACAGACCGCCCAGGTACATGGAAATCAAGAGGGAGGAAACCAGCCAAATCAACCAAGGCAACGTACGTTTACATTTGAAACTTACAATGTTTATTTTAAAACTCTGAGCAACTGAAACAGTCACCCGGTTACAGAAATTGCACATAATCTATGACTCTTGAGTATCGTCCTAATCGCGGTTCTTTGTGAATCCAAAGAATTAAAACTTTAGTTAAAGTATTCATTGCCCTGAGGTTACCACCCATTCTCCAACACGTTTCGTAAAATGCGACTAAACCTATAGGTTATAAAATATAAGCAGTAGTAGCTGCAGCTCGGTGCGTCAACTTTATACCAAGTGAACGGGAACGGATGAACTGATTTCAATGCGGTTTTTTTACGTGAAAGCAAGTTTCTTTGCGGTGGTTCTTAGCTATGTTTGATGAAAATCGGTTCAGCTGTTTAAAAGTTATTAGGGGCGAACACTTGAAAGTCAGGAGTTTTTATTTAGCCAAATAAAGCCTTTAATCCAGCAGTGGATGATTCGATATCGCTTAATTTGTTTGATTCTGTCATCGGCAGCGAGCCTGCATTTGCGCCGCGCCACGACTACCACCCGCGCTCAAGCTGTGTCTTTAGCCGGCTTGGTGTACGACAGATACCTGCACTGCGACAGTCCACATGCTCGTCGCCGCATGCAGAGGCGCCGGTGAGATTCCTTCTTGATTCTTGATTTATCGGACACTTTAAACCAAGAATAAAAACTTAATTGTTTATGGTAGATGCTTTAGTGTTTTCTTGATGTTTTAATGAAGACATCTTTACCCTTTACGGGGTAGACTGAGTTCAGGACCGTATAACCCAAAGGCCACTTTTAGTGTGATGGTAGGTGAATAAGTGGAAAAAGGTATCAAAATAGTGACGGGTTGCGTCATCTAATGCCATAATTTATATTGGTGCCTATTCACTTTTTTGCGATCTAAAAGGGAAGAGATGAAACCAGCTGGCAAATTCAAAGCTTTGTTTTTTATTTTATTTTTATTAGTGGCAAAATACAGTTATGTATATAACAATAATAATAAAAGTTGTTTATCTAATGAAACGGTGCCTGTAATTTGAGTATTTTAACAATATTAACTTTAGTAAGAATGGACTGGAGCACAAGCGAATGAACATATGTGCCTTACTAAAAAGAAGAAAACACCAAAAAGTAGGGTTAATAGTTATTTGGACAGTTTGTTAAAAGTAGTGTTTATACATATTGTAGCTTAGTTATTTTTCAGAGGAAAGACAAAAGAGTTTTTTATTTTCTCTCAGACCAGTATGGAAGAAAGAGGTTTTTATAAATTGATACGTTTTCAGAGAACAAGCTCAACAGCAGCTGATTGCACATGAGCGTCTCCGGAATGAGCGCATTAATGCTCTAAACATTGAAGCTTTGGTGGACCGCAACCTTAATATCACACAGGTAATTCACAAAACATACTGTCAACCCGTTTTATCCTGGTATTGAAAAAGGCACTCCTCGAAGTGAATTATGATTTTAGTTTCTTTATGTTTATCCTTTCTACACTACGTGTTCAGTCATCTTTGTCACAAACTCTACGTTGCAGCATACGACGCATAATGCCGGGTCTCTGTCCCACGTAGAGTTTGTAACGGACAGATACTGAAAAAGACGCGTGGTCACCCTTAACGCAGCGTACATGCAAATTACATTTCTTATACATATGTCAACGTTCTTGTATTATTGCTGTCCAAGGAAAAGGGCGCGCAGAGATTTTGTAAGGGTTTTTCATTTTTCATTTAATTGACGTCATGTCTAAGTTATCCCATTCGCTTTTTTAGTTGATTTTGTGTGTGAGTGGCCAACTTTGCTCTAAGATCTTTCATTATTCCTATCGGACCAACTAAAAAGTTGCATCATTGAGAAAGAAAAATTATTGATCCGTTTTATTTGATCGGTTTGGTTAAAAGTAGAAGAACACATTTTTTAGACTGCCTAATGATATCTGACGTAGCTTGACGCCTGCCGTCTTAGGGCTTCCGCTCAGTGACGTGCGCGCACGCGGCAGGTTCAGTCTATCTCTGTCACAAATTTTACGTGCGATAGAGACAGGTGACCCGCGACGGATTCTGCTATCTGTTTCGCACTAAGTGTTCGTGACAGTGATAGACTGAAACCGCCGCGTGCCCCTGCGTCACTTAGCGGAAGCCCTAATGATGACCGCATGTAACGACGTCTTAATGTGCCAACAACGGAGAAGCTAGAGATATTTTGGTGACCACAAATGTTACTGATCCAAATTCGATAATAAGTACTAAAGCTTGGCCATAAAAATCATTCTCCTTTTATTGCTGGGTACGAAGAACGAGATGGGGGTAATATAATCTGTCACAGCGCTCGTAGTAGCCAAAATCAGAAATTATGTGGGCTCTCCATCATCATCGTCATTCCAGCCCTTCTGCTCACTGCCGAGCATAGGCCTCTCTTCGTCCTGTGCTGCTCTCATCCAGGTGTGACCTGCGACTTTGATTATCTCGTCAAGTTCGTCAACCCATCGCATAGGCGGACTTCCGATGCTTCTCTCACTCGTTCTGAGACACCATTCGGTCAGTGACTTGCTCCACCTGCAAGTGCACCTCAAACTTTAACACCTGAAATCTTTACCAAATCTGTTGTTTTTGAAGTGAAAACTTCTTTAGCGGCGTTGTATACTTTTTTGTAATGGGTAAAAAATTTTAAACTCGCGTAAGGGCGTCATGACACGTGACCCAGATCGAAAATTCGTAAGACGGATGTAGAGTAGACAGCCCAGTGTTGCCAGCGAGGTCTTGTCAAAAGATACCTGAAATGGACAAAAAAGCTTCTAGGAAAAGTAAACATTTACATTTTTACCCTACGTCCAAAAAATAAGGTTATTAAATTTTCGAAATCTATTATTTATTTTTAAAGTGCAAACTTCTTAAGCGGCGTTGTACACTTTTTTTGTAATGGGTAAAAAATGATAAACTCGCTTCAGCACACGTGATCTGATCGAAAATTCGTAAGGCGGATGGAGAGTAGATAGCCGGCGCGGCGTAGGAGAGGAAGTATCCCCCTCTCTTTCTACGGCGCGGCGAAAATGTATGCATGCATAAATTGTCATGTTTGTGTACGATAGCACAATAAATAAATATTATTCTACCACATAAATGACAGTACCTTTATACTGATAATTAAAGCAATTCGTGCAAAATTATTCCCTAACCATTCCAAAATATCAAAAATGCACAACGTTAATATTCAAGTTTTCACTTCTGCCGGCACTCCCGGAGTGCAACCCGTTGTTTTTTTTTACTGTATATTGTATTTTTACGCAATCACAAATGGGTCTTCGTAAATTGCAAGAATACTGGAAGCAATAAAATATACTTATTTATTTGTAATATGAACAAACCTATTTATAAAACTACTTACACTACATTGCCATTTTTATTTCAGCGTCACATCGAACATATAATAGAAATGATCAACAGTGCAGCATCGCGGGAAGGTTATCTTAGTGCTCTTGTGACGGCTATTGTAAGTATTTTTTATTTATATTTTAGTAGGACAGGAGGTTTTTCGTACATGTGCTTATACCAGTGCGCACCCGGGACTGGTTTCGTGTATGAGAAATCCAGTGGCGTATTTTGCCCTAGGTGGTCCCTGTTAAACTGTAAATTTATTTATATCTTGAATGTAAATAAATCTACATCTGATATTTTTTTTAATCCAGGGAAATTTAGCGTACGGCTTACGTTTAAATAAACGGCCAACTCGGATTCATGCACTAAGGGTTCCGTACCATTATCTATGAAAACTCACGTTTCATGTATGGGAGCCCTACTTAATGTTTTTAGTATTTTTTGTTATAGCGGCAACAGAAATATATCTGTGAAATTTTCAACTGACTTGCTATCACGGTGCCTGAGATACGGACACACAGACGGACAGACGGACGGATAGACGGACGGACAGACGGACAGATAGACGGACGGACAGACGGACGGACAGACGGAAGGACAGACGGACAGACAGACGGACAGCGGAGTTTTAGTAATAGAGTCCCGTTTTTACCCTTTGGTATGGGACTCTAAAAAGTACTTACCGCTTACAGAGTTTTGAAATCAGCTACCGCGTCTTTGATACGGTTGTAGCTATTTGAGGTCTTCATAACAACGTGTTACGGAAAGGGGGTAACAAAACAAACCAATAAACTTCGCCTCCATACAAAATTAAATACCTACCGTGCAGAAATGCTGCAATTTTTCTTTTACGATTTCAGGAATGGTGCCATAGTAAAAGTTGTTAACATTTATTAGTATGTTTACCCCCTTTGGGGTGATACCCCTTTCCGTTGTTACCCATTGTATAAGTTGACCAGCTGATCAGAGCCCATGGCAAACTTCTTTTTTAGGGTTCCATACCCAAAGAGTATAAATGGGACCCTATTACTAAGACTCCGCTGTCCGTCTGTTTGTCTGTCTGTCAGTCACCAAACTCTATCTCATGAACCGTGATAGCTAGACCGATGAAATTTTCACATTTAATGTATTTCTGTTGCCGCTATAACAATTAATACTAAACACAGAATAATAATAATTATTTCATACAATAGACGTGATTTTTTTTGCCGTTTGTTGCTCGATATTAATAACGGCAACAGGTCGACGCTTGAAATATTCACAGAATATTTAGTTGTATATTCACTTTAAAAACAAATAATTAAATTAAAATAAAATCAATATTTAAGGTGGGCTCCCATATAACAAACGTGATTTATTTTACAGATAATGGTACGGAACTATTCGAGTGCGAGTCCGTTTATTTCATATTTCAATTACATATTCAGTCCTATGTCTAGCTGTGAACTTCCTGTGGCTGATATGATATAATGATTTCAATATTGCTCCTTACGAAAGTTTTTCAATTAAGGTATAAGGTATTTTTTTCCCCATATACAAATATTTAGAGCAAGCTCCTGGTTAAATCGACACGCATGTTGTGTTCATAGGCTCGTCACTTGTTCCTGTCCGAGCTGTCCCAGGCGCCGACTGGTGAGCCCCAGCTTATCCCTCACGAGTTCCAAGGGCTGCGGCTTATGCTCCGCGACTACATGCAGAACCTGATGGCGCGGGCGCGGCCCGGCGACGGGGACCACGCCTTCGAAACCTACGCCGATCGCCTCGTCGATGAGCATGCCGAGTTCATCCGCGACTTGGTGAGACAATGTTCTTTTTACCCGACTGCTCCAGAAGGAGTACGAGAGTATGCATGTATGTGTAATTGTATGTATGTTTGTTTGGCACTCTCTGCAACCAGAACGGTTTGATGGATTTTAGGTTGAGAAGTGTCGTTGGATTCGTATTTACTGTGAGAGTGACACTGGGTATATCAAAATAATAATAAAAAAAAAACAAAATGGCGTATTTTCGGCGCCAAATTTAAATGCTTGGCACGCTCTGCAGCCCTATCGGCCGTCACCTCTCAGTCTATAATCCATCGAGGATTATAGACTGAGAGGTGACATTACATAGATGTATTTACATTGAGAGTGACACAGAGTTTATAAAAAGGCAGTCAGGGTTTTTTTTTATTATGAACTATCAATCCCAAAGCAGTTCTGTATTGGGACATTTCGAAGGGTTCGTAAATAGGCCAACAAACCTGCCGGCCTCCCTGCCAGTGATTCTTCCTTAATAGGAGAGGCCTTGTGTCCAGCAGTGGAATGATGTAGGTGTTTAGAATAAGAAAAGAAACGAGACGTAGTCATACTCGGTAGTTTGATATGAAGCTGGGCGAACTAAAATTACTTCATACTTTTACTTTACCATCGAGTTGATCTGACGATGGACTAATGCACTGGATGTCCCAGGGAAATTTATTGAAGTGGAAAGTTTGTGATTGGGGTCGTTTTAATTCTAGTCGTCTTGAGTACTTTCTATTACGATTTTTCCCATTTATCTATTACTAGCTGTGCCCGCGACCTTGTCCGCGTAAAAATCCGTTCAGCAGTTTCGGACATTCGGGTGTACAGTGTGCATAACCTTTGTGTATAAATATATAGGTACGCAGACGAAGTCAGCAAACGTAACTCCCTATCTGTAAAAGTCTTCGAGGCGCGAGTCGATGAATTTCGTTCTCGATTAACACTTAGTCGTGCCTGTCTTTTGTCATTGGATTCTTGGGATCTACTCATCCGCTTTCTTTTCGCTTGTCTAATAATATAATAATAATATATATATATATATATATATATATATATAATTTAATGAATCTATGTAGCCAAGAATTTTTTAAAGATATTATCCGAAATACCTAACCAATCCACAAAGCAAGATCACGACATCGGTATTGCTATAGCCAAATGTCAAACTTAGTTCAATAAATTTATAAAGCCAAGAAGCTTTTGATGATATCCTAAATATCTTACCAATCCACAAAGCAAGATCAGAAATTCCGTATTTTCGTAGCCAAGTGTCAAATTATAAATCATCAACATTATCCGAAATATTAACTAACCAATCCACAAAGTAAGATCAGAAAGTCCGTATTTTCGTAGCCAAGTGTCAAATTATAAATCAACAACATTATCCGAAATATTAACTAACCAATCCACAAAGTAAGATCAGAAAATCCGTATTTTCATAGCCAAGTGTCAAATTACAAATCAACATTATTATCCGAAATATTAACTAACCAACCCAAAAAAACATCAAATCAAGATTAGAAGTCCGTAAATTCATAGCCAAGCATAGCCAAATATCAGTATAAAATAAACAAATTCAACAATTCAACAACAGTAACTAACCAAATCACAAAAGAATCAAAAGGTCTTACGTACAGAGCAATTTTTTTTAGATGACATACTTAGGTTGCCTCGGACGGCATTTCCTACTTCACCGGACAAGGTCTGAGGAGCGAGCTGGCAAATTATAGGGTGCTGCAACACTCATGTTTAGCCGGAAGGGCCGAAGCTACGGTGCCAGAAAAGCCTATTTAGGACGTACAGGACTAAACAATCAGCTTGTATTTATACTTTTTTACAAAAACAACCATAGCGCGTTTTAAAGTTTCCTGAGGCGCTATCTGTTGTTATTTATTTAACTGTAAAGTCGCCCATAGAAAACTTATCTTCAAACTTTAAATGACGATAACTTTTTTATCTGACAACAGATTTCGATGAAACAAAGCCTATATGTTGCTCAGGGATAGGCTTAATCTTTTAGTGAAAACTGCGTAAAAATTTGTTCGGTAGTTTTAAAGATTAGCGAGTACATACAGACAGACAGACAGACAGACAAAAAAATAAAAAAAAAACTTTTTTGTGTTCTGGTACTCTTTTTTAATCGCCCACACACATTATTTGTTAATTTTATCTAATGTACAGACACGCGGTTCCTACTGTTTTATTATATGTATTGATGTATTGATTATATTTAAAATTATAATTAATTTATCTAAATATTGCTATACATAGCATAGATCTAAAGGTACAAGATAGCCATAGCATAGCGTATTATAAAATGAGACCAGAAACGAAATATTTTTGTGAGACCTTAAAAGGGTTATATTTACAAATACATCTCTTTTAAGGCCCTACTACACGAACTGTCGATAAAGCGATACTATACCATATTTTCAAGGTATGATAACTATCAAATGAACATAGGTTACAATTTAAAAATCAAATTTTCTTGTAAAATTTTCTTGTTTGGGCCGGGCCGCTAATGCGTTTTATGTTTTGTATCATCTAAATGACTTGTATATTCTAAATCTTTGTTTTGTATGAAAACTTGTCTCTTTGTTAAATTGATTATTATCCTCCGACGTCGACTTCACCATTCTAGTCCGCCACCCAGAGGTTCCGGGTTCGGACCCCGGTCAGGGCAAGTTGGAAAATGGCCTTTTTCAAATTTTTCTGGGTCTTGGATGTTTATTTATATATGTATTTGTTATCAAATATAGTATCGTTGAGTAAGTACCCCATAACACAAGTCTCGAACTTACTTTGGAACTAAATCAGTGTAATTTGTCCCTTGTGAGGGTGATAGTTATCGTACCTGTCGCAAAAAGCAAAAAAAAAAACATTTTTTTGATTCATAATTCGTTGCGCTCGACTAGTGTAGTCTACATTGTGGTCTTTTCATGCATTAAAAATAATTCTAGGTCCATAATACTAACCGCCTTATTCATAAAAAAATAGAAACGTTTGCTAAACCTATCTTAGTTAAAATATTTTTTGTCTCGTTCTTACAACATCAAATATTCAAAAGAGGGAAAGGGACAAAACATGTTTTAACTAAAAATGGTTTAGCAAACGCTTGTTATTTTTTATGAATTTGAGGGCTAGTCTATAGCTATTTAGCAAAGAAAAAAAAATGTTTTTTTATGTTCTTACTATTTAGCCTGGCTGTATGTTTACGAAGCTTAATAATTTTCTGTTGCTCTTTGGCTTGTAAAAAAACTGGAAGTCAGTTTTGACACCTTTGTTTGACATGACAATGAAATCTTTCAAATTATTGAATGGATTATGAATGCATGCCGTGCGTGTGCCATATAAACATTATTAACTAGTATGATGTATATGCTCCAGTCGCGTCACACGCGCCTCCGTCCTGACTCGGACATATTGAGCTCGGTGCGGGCGCTGATCCGCTCCCGGCTGCCGGCCGTCATCTCCTCGGTCATGTCGGACTCCTCTACGGAGGCGTTCGTCGCTCGCTTCTACAGCATCTTCGCGAGGCTGTTCACGGACTTGTGCTCCTTGCTGCTGTTCTTCTGCGAAGATGGAGTCGATGGACTGAGGGCTATCTATAATACTTACGTGGTAAGTAAATTTTGTTTTTTGGAGAGCTTTCAGTTTTCGTCGCTAGAGTAGTGGATGTTGTTGCGAAAAGAACAGGATCTGTCTCAGTAAAGACCGTATTTTGATACATTTTTCTAAAGAATCGCGTGTGTCTTCATAATAAATAAGTAAGAGAGTAGGTTATTAATTCCAGCGCAACAATACAAGATTAGCGTAAATTACGGAGAGGGCAAAATAAAACTGTCAGTAATTTTCACACATTCATACATTGGCCAGTGTCTGCCCCTTACTGCATACGGAAAGTATCATTCATTGATAGTGAAGTCTATCAGAGATAGAATAAGTTCTTATTTTTATAAATATGTTGCACTGCAGGGCGAGTTGTTAGAGGATTTCGAAGAGCCAGTCCGACAAACGCTGCTTGCTCTTAGCACCGCCAACATGAATGGGATCGTGGATACCATCGCCGCCAATGTGAACAATATCCGTCCCTTCATCCGTGTCACCAACAATCAACCGGCAGTAAGTAATTCACTAAGTTAGTTGATTTGAATCACAAAAACTTGTAAGCCAAGAAGAGAGGCATATAATATGCAGCGGTGGCCATATAATTAAAGAACGCTTAAAAAAAGGTAAGATTTTTTTAAAATTTGCTAGTATAACTTACTGCATGTATTTTTTAATTTCTCTCTTCTAAAATAAATTATACATTAGATCTGAACCAAGTATTACTTCTTACTAGCCAGTAAGTAGTAATACATGCGGTACATTCGTTGATACACATGATGGGCTCAAAAATAAATTATACATTAGATCTAAAAAAAATGTACCGAATATATTACTACTTACTAGCCAGTAAGTAGTAATACATTCGGTACATTCGTTGATACACATGATGGGCCCAAAAATAAATTATACATTAGATCTTAACCAAGTATTACGACTTACTGACTAGTAAGTACTAATACAAGTATTACGACTTACTGACTAGTAAGTACTAATACTTGGTTCAGATCTAATGTATAATTTATAAAGAAAACTGTGAGTACGGTGTTGGACCTGTTAAGCCGATAGTATGGCCGATAGTTTTCGGATGGCTCTATTAGACTGATATAAAATTGTCTTCTTCATCAGGTTATTATCACCTAATGCTGAACGTAACCTATTCTGCCCGGTATTGAGATTTTCTTAATACTTCCAAACACCTGAATCAGGCTTCCGGTCTTTAGTAATTTACCGACACTTCGATGTTGTATTTTGTTCATGAGCTTAACAGGGATAGCAATAGAAACTGGCCGTTTCGCAACTATCATTCGAAACGCATAGTAAATAGAAGCACCTTGCAGCTACCGGCCCCACCGCAAGAAGAGCCTACGCCTATGGAAGTATCTCCGGTGGCCAACGGAGCCGAAGAGAGGCCGTCCGTGGAACGCCTGCCCACGCCCTCGCTGCCCGAAAACATCCCGATCCCTATCGAAACCGCGCACGATACTCCTGCGACTTTTTCAGAGGTTTATTTCTATTTATTTGTGAATTTTTTATAACACCTTATTTAACTTACGACGTTCGTATGTATCAATGTATGTATCTTTGTTGGGTGTAATTAAATACGTTTCAAAATTTTCAGACCATTTTGAAAGCTGGATAGACAATGTCATTTCGATGTAATGATGTCATGTGGCTGGTCTGTGCTGCCAGCCTAGAATAGGACGACTTCATGTTTTCATTGTTAAATACCTAATGAAACTTCTTTGTTCTTCGATATTTCGCAGCATAGAGAGCAGTGCAGAAAAATCAGCTTTAAAATATTTAAAAAAGCAAAATTTGAATTTCTTCAGTTTTACGATGATAATAAAAAATGTAAGCGAATACAAGCAAATCAAGCAGGTAACAAACGTCTCATCAAATATTTGGCCATCCTACAGGTCATCACCATCGCTGACTCTCCGCCCGCCGCAGACTGCGACTTGTGTTCAGTGTGCCACATGCCTACTGACAGTCCCATGTCGTCGGTCATAACGTCGTTGAACACAGAGAGGTAGGTTAATGTCTCAAAACAATTGGTCAATGTACTAGACCAAACATTTAAAACAAAATGATAGCTAGCAACATGATTTTATTTCCTTGCATTTTTAAAATTAATATAGGTTGTTTGATATAGGTTTATATTTGAAGGTAAAAATTGTTTATTTAATATTTTTTGGATAGGCATTTTAAAAGATCTTTGAAAATTAAAACCAAAATACAGTTTTGAGAAAAGGTATGTTCCCTGCGCTCCCTTTGTCTTGTCTTCGCGGTGGTATTCGCGTGCTCTTATATAGCGTAATTTCACTTTAATAAATAGGTAATTGCGAGTAGCGTAAAGGAATGAAATCATGTGGCGTTGATTTAGGGCAACATTTATTAATTGGTCCAGGGAATACGAAATGCAGCAGGAAGAAGAAGAAGCAGCAGTGCAAGCAGCAGCACAGGTAGCAGCACAAGCAGCCGTGCTAGCAGCAGCGCGTCCATCTGCACAGGCGGCCGGGCGAGCAGCAGAGCCAGCTCCTGGCTCTGCTGGGCCGGCGGAAGCAATGGCGCCCGTGAGCAGGCCCCGTGCGGAGCCTGCGCCCTCTACACCCGAGAGGCCCTCGTCTATCCCTAACTCTCCTAATAGTGTCCGATTTGTACGTTCTTCTTATACAATTTGTGTCAAACAAGAAGTCAGTCCAGCTATCAATGTATATAACGTGGAAAGGACATACCCGTAATAAATCGAACCACAGGCTATACTACAATACTATAGCATAATAAATCAAATAACAGTAAAGGTGCAAAAAAAAATTCGGCTTTTCCATACAAAAGTGTGCAGCCGCCCGGGCAATTTGTGTGGGAATGTTGAAATTTATTTTGGTTATTTCGTTGTGATTTTAATGTCATTATACTATAGTGATCTAGTACAGCCCGTGGTTTGATTTATAACAGAAATGTCCCTTTGACGTTGTATACTGATGTCCTTATTCAATGTTATTACTGTCATTACATTTGCTGTCGTTTGCTCTAAAATGCATCGATTAAATCGCTTATATTTATTATAGTTAAATCGGTAGCATAATTATTATAAAATAATTTAACGAATAATATTATGCACGGGCGTAGTCGCGTGCAGAAGCAAGCAGTGAGCAAGCAATGCATGTAGTGAGACAATTCATTGTCATTCATGTAATTTTACAAATTAACATATCGAGGAAAATAAAAGTATTCCAAGTTGAAACTTAAATAAAACTGGTAATAAACTTACCTTAGACATACTCGTAGTGTCGTGCTACATCGATTTTCTAAAATTTTTGGGTTGTATGTGTAATATGTATGTATGTATTTTATTAAATGGCATTTATGGTGTGTCATTTGATTAGAAAAATAACAACGTCCGCAAATGACTACAGGTGCCACCAATGGTAATTGTTCAGCACTGGGGCGAGGAGTGGGTGCCGGTGTTCACGCGGGACCAGCAGTCGCAGAGCGCCGCCAGCCCGGAGCCATACAGCGACGCGTACCTGTCAGGCATGCCGTCGAGGAAGCGCCGCTGTGTGCGACAGAACCGCCCGCCCACCACGCTCGATAGTTTCATGAATGGTGAACGATTTTGACTTTTTTAAATTACAAAGTGTTTTCCAAACAAATAAAAAAAAACACGACTTTCCATAGTTTCATATTAGTATAATGATACCTTACACACCATTTAGTAAGGTTTTTGTAGAGATGGTGGTGCCATCCATTGTCTCTCAATACATTTAACTTGAATGGTATTGGAATGGAAACCTAGATAGCGCCATCTAGATATAAACCGTGAGTAAGATTGTGATAAAGAGCTGATACTGAATTTTCAAACTGCTGGATCAATTTTTACCAAACATAGCTAAGAACCACCGCAAGAAAATTTGCTTTCACGTAAAAAAAACTATCGATATCCGTTCATCCGTTCGAGAGCTACTATGCCACAGACCCAGACAGACGTTAGAATTAAAATTATAACACCCCTCTTGTTGTTGTCCGGGGTTAAACAAATTAGAAGCGTAATTCGATGAACACTTGAATAGAAATTTTGACAATAATTTTTTTCAATTATTTTAAATCATTTGTCCTTGTCACTCACCTGTCATTTGTCCCCCTGTTTTTCACACGGGGTTCTAAACCAAGTTTGTGAGTCCTCGTTTCTATGTAAATAATTATTAATATAGTAGATTACGCTTCAAAGTATGTAATATTTTTAAGGCGACTGCGCTACTTTGATTCCAACCTGCCTGCACGATCACCAACCTGTCTGCCCACTGGTGATAACGGGCAAATACTCCCTTTGTTTATTTTTCTTGTCAAACATACTCAAAAGTTAAAAGAATAAGTTTTTTTGTTATTTACACACCTCGTAACGTTACTCAACAGAAAGTGTGCGCGAAGCAGCTTCAGAGCGAACCGCAACGGTGGTGGACAACGGATCGATTCGCTTCGCCTTTCGCGAACACATGCGGAACTTGGCCCGGCAGCGCGCCATGGCCTCCGAAGACTACGACCCCTTGCGATACGCCTCCGCCGCGAGGTTCCTGAACAGCCGGTGAGTCCGTAAAATTTAAATCTGTTTCTAGGCAATTTGTAGTGGGTAATGCGGGCATTAAAAATTCAAATATTTATTCAGTAATTCGACCTTTACAAGCACTTTTACATGTCAATAAGTATAACATTACGTGTAGCGTATATCAAAAGTTTAATTTTCTTTAACATTCTCGGCAATGTGGGCATTATTGGAGTAAAAAGAAGACATAAAGATTGTAATTCTTGGCTCATGCATTATTTTACCTGCCTAGGCCAGGAAAGTAGTATGAAAATTCATTTCTGGCCGCTGCTCAAAACAAGAAGACAAGAAGTGTATTTAGAATAACAAGACAGTGACATTGGCGTTCCAGATGACAGTTCTGTTTTTACATTTGGCAAAGACAATTAGCGTTTAATTTTATCACTTCTCATACGGCCAATTGCTACTACTTGCTAATATGAATATGACCACAACTTTATTAAAATGGTATAAGCATATTTTCGTAAAATATGCTTAATTTTCGTTGCGAGAGAAATAATAATCTAAGATATTACATTTTTTGCGTAAAATATGACTGGGCTGCATGGGCTATGTTTCCTTTGCACTAAAAAACGTGTTTGACGAAAAAGTCTTTTGTTTTTACTTCAGTACTTTTTGTTGGATTTTGGAAATATTGAAAAAAATATTTTTCTCAAACGTGCTCGGAAATGTAGGCATTATTGTAGTAAAAAGAAGACACGAATTTTGTAATTCTTGGCTAGACTAGGCCAGGAAAGTAGTATGAAAACTCATTCCTGACCGCTGCTCAAAATCAAAAAGACGAATAAAGTGTATTCAGAATGACAAGACAGTGACATTGACGTTTCAGATCACAGTTCTGTTGTTACATTTGGCAAAGACATTAAGCGTTTAATTTCATCACTTGTCAGATACCCAATTGTTACCAATTATAAAAACTGCGCTCTTTGAGCATTTATAGAATATGCCCACAATTTTATTATAATGTTTGTATTAAATCACATGAAAATTTTTGATTCTCGTTGCGAGAGAAAAAAAAAACAATAATCTACGGTATTATTTTTTTTGCGTGAAATATGACGGGGCTCTATGGGCTATGTTTCCTTTGCACTAAAGAACGCGGGGAACGCTTTGGTTGGTTTCGGCTCATCTTGAAAGACCCATACGCTCGATTGCTGCTTTGTTTTGGGATCGTAGCAATAAATCCATGTTTCGTCACCTGTTACTATGTCCCACACCAAATTTGACGCACCTTCGTTGAATCTGGTAAGCATGGCACTGCACCAAGTGACGCGGTCCGTTTTTTGAGCCTCGGTCAAGTTGTGTGGGATCCACCGCGAGCACAGCTTTCTCACACCCAAATGTTTGTGTAGGATTAATTGTATTTGACTCATGCCTATTTCTAAGGATGCGCGAATTTCATGGTAGGTCACATGCCTGTCTGTTTCAATCATACGGCGCACAGCATCAATGTTTTTGTTGGTCACAGCGGTGGACGGCCGACCATCGCGAGATTCGTCACTGAGATTGATACGACCACGCTTGAATTCTGCAAACCAGCTATAAACAGTTGTCTTGCATGGTGCTTCATTGCCAAAAGCTGTTTCAAGCCGAGCGATGCTCTGTTGAGCTGTCAAATTACACTTAAAATCGTAGAAAATCATACTACGAAAATTTTCCCGAGTTAAATCCATGTTGATGCAGACACACAATTTTTTAAATGGCGCCACAAGGTAAAAACAAAAGACAGTCAGATGAAACAAACTGCATTCTACAGCCAAAGAGTTCTATTTTCAAATGTTGCAATAAATTTTTAAATATTGTTTATGTAAGTGGCCAGTTCCGGAAACTTATAGTGCGCCCTATGTATATACTTATAATATAGAATTTTGTTGACACATTTTAAAATTTTTATCAGTATCTAGTCTAGGAGTTCACTTCTGGGTTATTAGGGCGAGCGAAGACAGCCGTAAACTATTCCACAACCATTTAGAATGTGTTGTGTTATGGAAAGAGTTCCTAAAAATTCTTTCTAGCACTTCTTAGGCACTTCTAAGAAAAAACTACCTTGGTAACGCAAAATCTCTTATATAAAGGTTACAAAGTCACGTCCGCTTTGGACGACGTCTGAGACCGCCTTAGAAAAACCGGACAGGAGTGACGTCACTTATAACGCATTTGTAGGCGTGATATAAGAACATTTGTCCGGGTGCTATGTCAAATATTGCTTTTACGGGATTGGCACCATATCTAAAGTAGCTATATTTTTAAGAAAATCCTATGGTACCTAATACAATGTTTGAACTTTTTATTATTTTTAAAATTGACTTTTTCAATCGACTAAAAACCATAGTTATATATAAAAACGATAAAAAAGTATAATTGTCATTAAAAGCCTTTTTTACGAAAATGCTTATAAAATCAGAGATATTTTTCAAAATCAACCCATTTTGCATCTTCTCTATTTAGTAATTTTAATTGGTGGTATCAAAATATGATTGTAGGCCAGTGAGACCGTTGAAAGTTCGATGAGCACTGAATTTTACCATGAAAAGCTAACTATTTTTTTGGATCACTTCCATGGTGTATGTACACCTTCACGCTGTTTTTTCTACTTTGCAATAATGTTGTTTTCTTTCAGGTCAAACAGAAAAGACAGCCCAGAAAGCGAACGAAAGGGGAAAAAGAAGTGAAGCTTTTACAGACGTAACAGTCACACATACACACAGTTCTTAGTCGACGTTGTAGACCACAATGATTTAACAGCTTGGCTTATTATGTATATTTACAGACAACAATAAAATTATTTTATATGTATCATGATTAAAATACAATTATTGGATTTTATCATTATTTTTATTTTTATTTTATACAGATTTCGCCTACGTTATTTAAACATACATTTTGACTAAAGCATTAATAACTGATTGTGGTTTTACATGTTATTTACTTTTAAAGTAGGACATCATTAAACTTAAATGTATCAAAGCGTTGTTTTGTTAGCGATGTTCACTGTTCATTTCACGTAATTTTTTTATATTTTGATGAAGTAAATCAATTTCGTATTATCGTCTCTTTTGTTATGATAAAGAAAAAAATAGATTTATTTTCAACTATTTCCTTGTTTAGTGTCTATTGTTTGTATATGTAGTAAATGTTTCAGAGCCCATAAGCCATTATTGGTACGAATATATTGACCATTATAAATTTTGTAAATATACTTAATTGAAACTTAACATGTAAATGTATATCATAATATCATTGGTTCATTAGGTGATGTTTGCGGTCTATTTGTGTGGTGTATATTATTCATAATGTTTACTATACCAGGTTGCTCATGACAGCCATGAGTAAAATATTTATTATGTGTCATTAATTTTAGCACTTAGCACACTTGGGCTGCTTAACACAAAAGAGTGGCAAAATAGACATTTGAAATTAAAGAGATAGACGTAACTTATACGGCAATTTATTTACACAGTGTAAGTTTTTGTTTTGAATATTTAAATCGTCAGCACTCCGCGGCCCCTGTGTGCTTCGTCTGTAGGACGAACCAATTGGATAATATTATCGATGTTGATGTTTGATTACATCTCAGACATTTGCATTCATATTTAACTATAATTTGTAGAATATTTAATCACTAAATCGGCCCCATTCGCTCCCACATTGGTGTTAGGTATAAAATATGATAATATTTCACATAGTATATGTTTTCCTTAAGAATAAGACTGTCAAGCGGCCATTTTATATCGCTATTATTGTTTTCAGTTTGTAGTTTTTCCGGTAGATCTAAAAACATGAATAACAAGTTTAATTGGCGAGGCAATGATAAAAAGATACTTACTTGAATTTAAACAGCTTAACCGATTTTCATCAAACATAGCTAAGAACCATCTAAATCAAGTCCAGATTTCAAACAAAAAAAAAAAACCGTATCAAAATTAGCCCATTTGACGACCTCCGTGGCCTAGTGGTCATTATGCCACGCGGTCACACCGGATGGCCCGGGTTCGATCCCCGGTCTCATAAAACAAGTCTCGAACTATCTTTGGGGCTAGCTCAATCTGTGTAATTTGTCCGTATATATTTATATTTATTTCAACTTACTTTGGGGCTAGCTCAATCTATGTAACTTGTCCATATATATTTATATTTATCGCTACGATAACACAGACACGTCAAAGTAACCCATCTTTTTGTCTGAGGTTAAAATTCGTAAAACAAGATACACTCGCATATTATTTTGAGGGTAAGTCTAGTCAATAGATACCTAGTTCGCTTAAGGATCATATTTCTGAAAAATAAAAAAAGTATGTTTTTCAAATGCATACTTCACACTAACTCATATCTCGCCGCCCGGCTGACCCGCCAGTGAGCGCAGCTAATAAAGGAAGTGTAGACTATGAGATCACCCATACAAGAACATCACTGTCACAGATAATTTAAAAGGACTATGTTTGTGATTCAATTCACATCACACATTTGCTTTCAACTACAAATTAAAAAATATATATATATTTTGTATTATGGGCAACTAAGTTTTGTATAAGTTATTAATTTTTATGAGACCTCTTTACTCTTATACTCTGCAAACCTATTTTTTTGGATCACTTCCATGGTCCAGTCTTCACATTATCCAACATAAAACACCACTTTTATTGGTACTGGGGACTTACCGCGATTATTATCTTATTTTAGGCAGCAGGGTCGTCGAAATATCTGGCTAAAAAGAAAATAATCGCGGTGAGTCCCGTAGTACCAATAACAGTTATTGTGGCCGCGAAACTCTAAAATCATTCATCAAACACCACATCTGGGTGCGTACAATTAATTCTTGACTCGACTTGCCTATGTGCAAAGTGATGAGGGAAGCGATATAAGATTTTCTAAGATAAGCCCTTTTGATAGCCCTATTCTTGTTTGAACAAATAATACTTTGGATATACACTACTCTTACGACTATAATTTAATTTCTCACTAATGAATATTTTAAAAATGTGTTATATCCAATATGTTTAATTATATGTATTTGTTATAATGAGTGGCAGTTTAACTTAATTACTTATATTTATACGAATCATTTAGCATGTTAATGATTTGTTGATCAGTTATATTAAACTGACTAAGATAAATAACTCGAAGTTCTTCCGTTTTTTTTTACAAATAGTGAACTATCTAATTGAATGTTTTTTTTATTATTTATTTACGAAGCTAAGCATGTTGCATTTTAAATGGTATAATAATATCAAATAATAATAGACATATTCATCTTAATTGGTTTCACAGAACGTAGTTACTAATTTTCCTAATGTAAGATTAACACAAGATGTCCTAAGGTGTAGGTGTTTTGGGGCATATATTGTTAATGTTTAAGCGATATAATAATTGTAGAGTGATCCGAGTTAATCTGAAATTCTGAACGTTGTCACTGCTGCTCACACTAATGATGGTTATCTGAATAAATAAAAATAAATAAATTTGTTTTTAATAGCCCTAGTTTCCTCAAGTTCCTTCCCTAAATTCCAATCGGTGTACTATTTACTATTGTTATAAATCTACACCATCGGTTAGATGTTGCTGCCTTAATAAACTAATAGGTTGGGGAAAAAGTCTTTTAGCATTTTATATGAAAATTCAAAACATTTTTTAATATAGTTTATTTACATTTAACTAAAGTATGTAGGTACCATTTTGTTCGATAAGTTTTTGCCATCTTAAAGGTAGGGTCATGATCCCATTGCTATAGAAATTTTGGGGCTTCTGATCAAAAAACTGCGTCAAGTAGTTTTGGCAGTCCTCTCGTGATGTTAACCTGACACTGCCTAAAGAATTCTGAAGGGACCGAAACAGGTGGAAATCTGAAGGTGCCAGGTCAGGACTATACGGCGGATGCATTAACACATCCCAGCCAAACTCTTAATTTTTGCTGAGTGGTTAAAGATGTGTGAGGTCTAGCGTTATCATGATGAAAAACCACACACCTTCTGTTGATTAATTCCGGCCGCTTTCTCTCAACTTCTTGCTTTAATCTTATCAGTTGTTCGCAGTAGAGTTCTGAATCGATGGTCCTGCCTGGTGGTAACAGGTCATAATAAATAATGCCCTTCCAATCCCACCACACACACAGCATCACCTTGTTGCGAGTTAACCCGGGTTTCGCCACAGTTTGTGTAGCCTGACCGGCCTTTGACCATGACCTTTTTCGCACGTTCTTGTCGTACGTGATCAACTTTTCATCACAAGTTATCAATTTCTTCAAAAATGGTTCGGTCTTATTACGTCGTAATAAAGAATCACAAAAGAGTACACGGTTCATTAGGTTTCTTTCAGAGAGCTCGTGAGGTATCCAAATATCGAACTTTTTTGTTTACCCATTTTTTTTTATACGCGCCAAAACTGTTTTGTGATCAATTCCCAGTTCTTCAGCTGCGTCGTAATTACTGATATGCCGATCTTGCTCCACTTTTTCAAAAATAGCATCCATTTTAACTGTAACAGGGCGACCAGAGCGACGTGCATCTTTGACATCAAAAATTCCGGATTGAAAACGCTTAAACCAAATTTGTGCTACTCTCACAGATACTGCACTAGGCTCATAAACATCGAAAATTTTTTTCGCGGCTTGCTTTGCATTTTACCTTTTTGGTAGTAAAATTTTAAAATGTATCTAATTTCTTTATTAGATTCACTCATCTTGACGGTAAGAAAAACAAATGAAAATCACGCATTTTCCTAATTTGAATTTGAAATTAACTTCTTTTAAATGATACCAAAACCAGCCAGGTACAAATAGTATAGCCAAAGTGGTTTTATTACAAGTTCATACATACTACTTATATGCGAAAAGACTTTTTCCCCAACCTAATATAAAATCTTAGTTTACAACAAACTCACCACTAACCTAACTAAGACCTATCATGAACACCTGTAACTACCTAGAGGCTAAAGTTCGCAGCCTACATTTTCAGTGGCCACTAGAAAAGCAAAAACAACCTGGAACCATCTACTTTATATGGCTAAGTAATTCACAAATTCTTGTCTTTGCTAAATAATGTGAATTTCTGAGACACGTGTGAGGCGCGAATTAAGAAATTGAATCGTTTTCATAGAGAGTATTCCGGCCAAATTTAATATAACCGGCAATCAATTGCGCGCAAATAAAAAAAAAAAACTTAAACTTCAGTTAAATTACCTATTAGGAGGATATACAGCGTGGAAGGGACATACCCGTAATAAATCAAACTACGGGCTAGACTAGATTAATATAGTACAATGAAATTAAAAAAACAGTCAAAAAACAAAAAAAAATCGCCATTCCTATACAAAAATGTGCAGCCGCCCAAGCAATTTGTATGGGAACGTTGTTTTTTTTTGTTTCTCGACTGTTATTTTAATTTTATTATTCTATTGTGACCCTGGTTTGATTTATTACAGTATACTTCCACGTTGTATACGATGTAGCACGGCAAAAAAAAACTTACGATTTTTAGAAAAGATTTTAAGTAATAATATTGACTTTTATATTATAATACTGCTACAAGTATTTTCCTATGTATCTACATTAGTTTGTATTTATTGTTAATAAAAAAGCAAAATTCACAACAGTTTCGTCAAAATTAATCTATACTATAATAAAAGAGTAAAAAAAATGTGTCTGTACATTGCAAATTTTTCAAAAAAAAATGTTTGTGGCGATGGAGATATAGTAATAGAGTAAGAAAATAAAAAAAAATGTCTGTCTGTTTGTCTGTTTGTACACGCTAATCTCCGGAAATACTGGACGGATTCGAATGAAACTTTTTTTGTTATATAGCTGTGAAGGCTGGGCAACATATAGGCTATAATTGATTTTGGAAAATGGAACACATGATGCAGAACTATAATGGTCCAGCTAAAATATAAAAAATATTAAAATGCCGCCTTAGCAAAAGTTGTTAAGTCTGATGAGAACTTTTTGTTGAGTTATAATACAACTGACCAAGCGCGAGTCGGACGCGCGCGAAGGGTTCCGTACCATAATCTATGAAAAATCACGTTTGTAGTATGGGAGCCCCCCATAAATACTTATTTTATTCGATTTTTAGGGTTCCATAGGGTAGAGTAGAAACGGGACCCTATTACTTAGACCTTCCGACTGTTTGTCTGTCTGTCTGTCACCAGGCTGTATCTCATGAACCAATATAGCTAGACAGTTGAAATTTTTATAGATGATGTTTTTTTGTTGTCGTTAAACAAAAACATACTAAATCTATACTACAAATAAAAGAGTAAAAAAATGTGACTGTACATTGAAAATTTTTCCAAAAAAAAGTTGTTTCGTCCGAAGAAGAACTTATAAGTTCAGAATTTGCGGACCTTCAGAGCATAACACACCAGAAAAATTCTTGGATATGTGAACGCGCCATATTGACACCAAAAAATTAATAATCAATTATTATAGAACTTATGACGCAAATTATTGTTAATTTCTTGGATAGAGTTGTTGACGACACCACCAATTATCCAGTTGAGTTTCTTAATTCACTTGCAGCAAATGGACTCTCGGCTCACAAAATAAGTCTTAATGTCGGAGGGCCAATAATGCGAATGCGCAATTTGACTCCGCCGAAACTGTGTAACGGAACCCAACTTAGTGTCTCAGCACTGTATGCCGAAGTTCAGCGGCTGAATTTCAGCCAATGCATGCCTGCAATGTTATTTGCATTACTAGCAACACATAATGCCGAACTTCCGATGCTTTTGCCTGAATCGGACCCGTACCCGTACCCGTACCCGTACCCGTACCCGTACCCGTACCCGTACCAGTACCCGTACCCGTACCCGTACCCGTACCCGTACCCGTACCCGTACCGTACCCGTACCCGTACCCGTACCCGTACCTGTATCCGTACCCGTACCTGTACCCGTATTACAGTGAAACTGTATTTATTCCGCGTATAACAATTTTCCTTTTGAAAATACACAGTTTTACAAATACACAGTGTTTACTTGCTTTCCTATGAAAATAAGTCACAGTTTTAGAGGCTTAAAGCTGCTGATGTCGATCTAAGGACTGCTTTTTCGCATGGCCAACTTAATGTGGCTTTCTCCAGGGTTAGTAACACTTCAGCTCTTTTCATATTGGCTCCCGAAGGAAAGAATTAAAATAATATTGACTTTTAACTCCTAACACTGTTACAAGTACTTTCTTATCTCTCTCTATCTTTCTCTCTCATTAGTTGTTATTTATATTAATACGCCGGAGTCATAAAGTCCACGCGAACGAAGTCGCGGGCATCAGCTAGTACATAATATGAAAGAAATCAGTTAAAAATACCACCCCGAATTGTACCCGGTTCAACGGTACCGACTATGCTTGCCGCATTCATAGAGTAATTTATATATTGAGCCGCATTACCTCTTCGATTGCTATGGACAGCGTTTGGACCAGGTACCATCCGGAGCCGTGGTCATATCCACGGGATCTTAACCGCCTATGCATTAACCAATGCTTCGCTTCTGAATACCATAGTCCAGCTGTTTCTTCGGCAACCGGATCGAATTTGTACTGGTTAGATAAAACTGAATATTTTATATTTTTATGTTCAGCTGCCACCTTTGCTGCTGCGCCAGGTGATCACATAGTGTTAGTGAGGTAGGACGCCGCAAACTTGCAGTTTGTATTTATATTAATACGCCGGAGTCACAAAGTCCAGGCAAACAAAGTCGCGGGCATCAGCTAGTTATAGAATAACTCTTTGATTTACTAGGTTTGAAGAAAAAAACTTATATAAACAACCGGAGATTCATCGTTTTTTTCTTCGGTGTTTCTAGGGTTCCGCAACAAAAGAAACGCAAAAACAGAACCCTGTTATTATTGCTCCGCGGACCAGATCTGTTCGTCTGTACATCTGTCTATCCGTCTGTCTGTAACCAGGTTGTATTTCATGAATCGCGATAGCTAGACAGTTGAATTTTTCACAGATAATAACAAAAATACAAAAAACAAAATAACATAAATAGGTACCTATTTAACTAGGGCTTCGATACATCAAAGGTGATTTTTTATAGATAATGGAAAGGAAATCTTCGTGCGTGAGTCCGACTCGCACTTGGTCGGTTATAAATACGAGTAGTTTCTTCGGAGCATCACCAGTTTTTCTCCGGTTGACGCTGCTTCGATGCAAACCTATGCCGCCTGCCAACAAAATTAAAGAGTGCGGCGCCGCAGCGGCGAAAACCGCTGCAATGCTACAGCGGCAGTATGAAAAGAACACATGTTTCGAAACGAAGCCAGTAAAGCAGATACCTACCATACCACCTATCGGCTATCTCGCTTGGATCTAACGTCACCGTGCCTTCTTTCTGCGACAGCTCGGCATTCACGACCTCCGTTTTGACGACCTCCGTGGCGTAGTGGTCACCATGCTAGTCCGCCACCCAGAGGTCCAGGGTTCGATCCCCGGTCAGGGCAAGTTAGAAAATGGTCTTTTTCAAATTGCCCTGGGTCTTGGATGTTTATTTATATATGTATATGTTATAAAATATAGTATCGTTGAGTTAGTATCCCATAACACAAGTCTCGAACTTACTTTGGGGCTAGCTCAATCAGTGTTATTTGTCCCTATATATATAAATAAATTCACAAAGACAAGTTATTTACCAGGAACGCTTCAAACCAGGCTTTTAAGCGTTTACTCCCCGTAACTTTAACCGCTTCCATCAAACTTCATGGCCTTAGCCAGGAATTTGTTTTTGGGGTTCAAACCATTTGGGGTTTTTTTTATTGGGATAAATTACACTGATTGAGCTAACCCCAAAGTGAGTACGTTTTAAAATTTTGTTTGTTTGTCTTAACGCTTTATTTATTGCACATTTAAAAATAAAAATTTACAAAACATATAGGTATGCGTATGTACAAGGCGGGCTTAGGTATCCCATTGAGGAATTTCTTCCAGCCAATCAAGTTGCCGCCCCCCCCCCCCCTCCCCCGAGATCAAATGTAGGTAGCCGCAAAGCGACCAAAGTCCTAAGGCCGTGCGAGCAATTGACTTCCTTACCTATTAATAAATTCCGCATCGCATGACAAAACGTAAATAAATTCACAAGGTTTAATTTATATCGTAGAAAGTATTGAAATATTCAGAATAATATTACCTTAAGATTTTGACATCCGTTTTTAAAATCGCCGCCATTTTCATCACCACTATATATAAGGTTTGCAAAAACGCAAGGCCATTAAACAGTGTAAAAATGAGTGTGTGCATTGCATTTCTTACTACGACAGCCGTTCCTTGTAAAATCTAGTATTGCTACTCGACGCTAGATGGTGGCGCTTCTTGTTCAATGAACTCTCTGGAATTTGGTAGCAGTTACTAGACCAGGTAGAATGTTACCGTACATTCTAGTATGATGTTCATTTGAGTATACAAAGGCGTGAGCCGCTGCACGCTGCGTGAGCCGCTGCGAGAGTCACTTTTTAGGGTTCCGTAGTAAACAAGAAACCTTTATAGTTTCGCCAATTTTACTCAGTCACTATAAGTACTAGAAAGCTGTGATTTGGCATGGATATGTATATTAATTATACGGAAAAAGTGGTAAAATTAAACATTGAAAAAAAAAATATTGTGTAACTTCCATACAAATAAATGAAAAGTTATTTTTTTTCTTGACTAACTAATCATGTGGGGTACCGTTGAATAGGTATTTAAATAAAATTATGAGCTAGTGAACACCTTTTTTCGATTTGATGTCCTAAAAGAAACAAATTCCTTCTTACCCGAAACGGAAAAAGCATTAAAAAATTTGATTGATTTACCATGCACGACTTGTACAGTAGAACGATCCTTTAGAAGCCTCAGAAGACTAAAAACATGGCTAAGTAGGACCATGGCAGAAGATCGCCCTAATGGTCTGGCCATGATGAGTGTACACAGAGCTGTAATAAATAAAAACCTAAATTTTAATGATAAAGTGGTTGAAAGTTTTGCAAAGAATCCCCGCAGGTTATGTATTAATTAAATATTATTTTTGTTTAAATAAATAATTATTACTGTGTTTAAAAGTTTTGAATGAATTAGTTATTGTGCTTTCGAGGGCTTTTAAAGTTTTATACATTGATATTGATATTATTACCGAACCGTTCTTATTACAATCGTCATCGAGGCAAAGACTTCCAAAGTGTAACGCTTCATGCTTTTTATCCTCCTTTGCTTCATGCTTTTTATAATAATAATGGTTGAAATCAAAGTAAATTTCCAATTATTTTACAAAATTATTTATATTTTATAGCGGGCGGCAAAGCCTCTTCCACCAACGACGGCGTCGCCCACTATAAGCAATGGAATAAAAAGAAATCGCGCATTACGCGTGTAAAACTATTTTATTATTCCGGTGAATATGTGCGAACAACTAAACTCCGTTATTACAGCAACAAAGAATATTCTGGAGCAGAAATAAGTTCGCCGCGCGTAAGCTCACAATATTTGTAAAACTCAAAAAAATCTACTGTCATAAGCTAAATCATAGACAGAGCACCTGAGGTGCTCTTCGCGCACGCGTGGATCGTCGGGTTGGAAGCAAAGAGGTTTGCGACGGGTCATTCATAGTATCCGCTATATCCTCCCCCTCCAAGTCACAAGGTCGTCCCGACCGTGGCTTGGCCGGACGACCACGACGGCGCTGATGCACAATGACCGGTGATGGTCCTACATAAAGTGTCAGTGCACTGGCATGGTACTTTCCTTTAACAGTACCATTACCACTTTTGAAATACGATAAGGTCCCTCTCGCTTAGGGGCAAATTTACTCGTATAACCACGCGCTGCACTACTTGGCAAATGGGCTTCCACAAGAACCAGGTCTCCTTCCTTGTAAGAAATGGTAGGTCTTCGATGCTGGTCAGCAACGGCTTTACGTATGTCCTGCTGTGACTCAATACGTTCATGAATTTCCGAAAGGACTTGAGCAAAACGCACCAGATATGGAGTGATTTGGGGCACAAAATTTTGCTGTGCTACGATAGCCCTAATATCAGAATGTACCGCAAAAGGTGAACGCATTTCTCTAGCAAAAGTAATGTAAGCTGCTGACTGCCCAGTCCCTTCGTTGTATGCACTATTGAGTGCGAAACGTATCGCTGGAAGCATATCTGGCCAAGCGCGATGTTCTGGCCCTACCAACATACTAAGCATCTTCTTCAATTCACGGTTTTTCCGTTCCGCAGGATTGGCTTCTGGATGGTACACCGGTATTAGACACTGCTGTACTCCAAAAATTAGCATAACCTTTTGCATCACGGCCGATACAAATTGCGTACCGTTATCTGAGATCACTCTCCTGGGTAATCCGTAACGTAGGAAAACCTCCTCAATAAGCGCCTTCGAACACGTCTCAGCCGTAGCATCCTGAAGAGCAAATAATTCCACCCACCTACTTGCCGTGTCCTCGACAAGGAGAATCCACTTCTCCCCTTTGTTCCCTTCGGGAAGAGGACCAAACAAGTCCATTGCTAACACTTCAAAACGCTGATGAAGCACTGGTGTTTGCAACAGACCTGCTGGTTTCAAGTTGGTGGCTTTGTACTTTTGACAAAGGTCACAAGACTTTAAATACTGAGCTACAAAATTTCTCATGTTCCTGAAATAATAACGCTCTTTGATCTTTCGCAAGGTCCGTTCCAGCCCTAAATGACCTGCAGTAGGCGCGTCATGTAACTCCTTCATAAGTCTCACCTTCAAAGACTCTGGGATAACCAACTGTGGCTCTTCAGACTCCCCGTCGGGGTCACACCTATAAAGTACCCCCTGGGAAAGATAATACCCCCTATCTGTCCAACGCAACGTAATCTCCGGATTTTGGGTATTTTCAAAATCATTAATAATTAGGGTTAGATCTGGATCATCCAATTGTGCACTCCGCATGTCCTCCGGGGCCCATTGAGGCAGGTCAACAACGACAGGACAGGTATCAGTGATTTCAGTTACCTGATCTTCGTTATCGCTACACACTGGACGACTCAAAGTGTCGGCAATAACATTGACCTTGCCTGGAGTGTAATTTATATCCAGGTCATATGATTGTATCTTCATAGCCCACCGAGCAAGACGTCCACTTGGAGTTTTCAACCCCAGAAGCCACTTCAAAGGCTGGTGGTCAGTAGCAACGCGTACCTTTATACCTTCAAGGTAAGCACGAAATTTATCTAAAGCCCAAACCACCGCCAAGGCTTCTCTCTCGGTTGTAGTATAATTCTTCTCAGCGGATGTCAACAGCCTGCTAGCGTACTCAATTGGCTGTTCTTCCTGAGGAGTAGCGCCCTGCATTAGCACTGCTCTTAAAGCATACGCGCTCGCATCTGTCCTCAAGACAAATGGTTCATCAAAACTGGGTTGACGGAGTACTGGGGTTGTCGAAAGCCGTAACTTGAGCTCCTCAAACGCTTCCTGTTGAGACTCCCCCCACTGCCAACGACTGTTCTTTTTCGTGAGATCCGTCAGAGGACGAGCAACGTCAGAAAAATGTGGTATAAATTTCCGAAACCACGAACCCGTTTGGAGAAACGTCTTCAGCTCTTTCAAGTTCGTGGGTGGCAACATCTTCAAGACAGCTTCGACCTTCTTGGGGTCTGGCTTGATGCCCTGCATAGTTACAACATGGCCCAGGTAAGTGACCTCTTCCCTAGCGAAAACACACTTGGCTCTATTGGCTCTTAAACCAAACAAACGAAGACGGTCAAACACTTGTTGAAGATCCTTAAGATTCTGACTAAAGTCTGATGATATTATCAACAAGTCATCCAAATAGGCCATTACACAGACATCTTTCAGGCCAGTCCTCATCCGGTCGATCATACGCTGGAAAGTTGCCGGGGCGTTTTTCAAGCCAAATGGCATACGGCGGAACTGAAAGGTTCCATAAGGCGTGGTAAACGCAGTTTTAGGCCTATCCTGCGGCGCGACAGTTATTTGCCAATAGCCAGCTTTTAAATCAATGGTAGACATCACACAACCTACCTTAATGCTGTGCAGCAGGTCATCAATAACTGGTAGTGGGTATTTGTCATTGCGAGTAACGCTGTTCAATTTCCGGTAGTCGACACAAAAGCGTACTTCCCCATTCTTCTTTGGAACCAGAACTACGGGAGAAACCCACTCCGACTCAGCGTCCTCAATGACATCGTCCTCTAACATCTTTTCTATCTCTGCCTTAATCACCTCCTTCTTAGCAGGTGTCACTCGATAAGGCGGACTTGCAATCGGTTTAGCATCACCAGTATCTATGCGATGAACAGCGAACTTGGTGGGTCCTCCCCCTAGAACAAAAATGTCCTCGTTGACATTTAGGAGGTCAGACAGTTGCTGACGTTCATCTATACCCAAATGAATACCTTCGTCCTCACGAAGCCCCACAGATGAACAACTAAGTGGCTTATGCAACTGACGTTGTCCTTCATATACGATTGCCTGAGGAGTCATATCGTTTTTAATAAACCAAACACCGCGAACAAAATCTAATACCATGCCAGCATCCTGTATAAAATTCATTCCCAACAAACTTTCTGTAGCTTCTGGTAACATGATAAACATTACATTGAAGGACACACCGCAAACCTCAACCTTCACTTGCGTCCGTTCGATAATTTGCGCAACCACCCGACCATCAGCATACTTTAGCTCTGTATATACATTTTCAAAATCATGGTTATGCTCGGCCAGATGGGCCCTAAGACTAACGCTACCTATGCATTGTTTAGCACCTGTGTCCACTAATACATGTCCTATTTTACCATACACTTTAATTTCTAATACGGGACGCACTCTAGAGTCTAAGCTCACACTTGACACAGTATGAAATGACGCGGTCGGAACCTTATCAACTGACTTCTGTTTACACGTAGAACAATTAGACCTAATGACGCCGGGGGTGCCACAACCGAAACACGTTATGTTAGGCTCACGTGGCTCCAATTCCTCCTCTTTCTTAATCTTAGTCAACCGTGGGCACGCGTCCTTCAGATGCCCAATGCCCTGTCTGCAATAATTACAGCGCAGACAAGATTTGCTGTTAGTTGCAGCAGCTGTTTTTTCAGGAGAGGACGAAGAAGAGGCCGGCATTGTCTTTGTCAAAGCGTGGTGGCATCGGCTTAACGCTTCCAGTTGTGTTAGATCGACTTTCATCTAGGATATCTTCTACTCGACGGGCCATAGTGATTAACTCTGCGAAGCTTGCGAAACTTGTTCGTGGGACTTTCTCTCTTATACGGCGGTGCAGCAAGCCGTAGCTCATATCAAGCTGCACGGTCTCTGACAGAGAGCGAGGTGGTAGCTGCGCGAACAATGCTCTCAAATGGCAAACAAAAAAATCCGTATCCTCATTGTCTCGCTGCTCCCTTTCGAAGAGTTTACGATACAGTTTATGAGGTGGAAGTCTCGGGCCGAAAGTTTGCTTGAGTGCCTCGAGCGCATCTGTCCAAGTGGTAGTGTGATCCTTTACTCCCTGCCACCACGTCGCGGCAAGACCTGTCAGCAACATGCTCAGGCCGCGGAGCGCGTTGTCATCGCTAACGCCAACACAGTCCTTGTAGACTTCTATAGCGTCAATGAACGCTTCGACGTTGCTACTTTTGTCACCGTCATAACGGGCTGTACATTTTGCGAAATTACCATGTAAGCGAGTACTCACGTTTGCGTCTTCTTTAGTTACCCGATTTAACAGCATTTCCAACTGTTCGGTGGTGATGAGGATTGGCGCAGGCGCGGCGGGTTGCTGTTGTACCGGCGCGGGCGCGGCCGGGTGCTGTTGTTCCGGCACAGGCAGCGGCGGCGATGCCTCGTCAGGCGAAGCGCCGGCGGCAGCCGGGCTCGCGGCGCTCGATCTCGTGAGCACCATGTCGGAATTATTTACAGGAAATGTCTTAAAGCACTAACATAATACGTATACAGTTCCAACAGTCTCAATCGTGGAACAAACTGATACACAGTCACGAGAGATAGTACGTAGGTACAACACAAAATGTTCAAAAGTTCCAATTCAACACGGTAACGCGGAACAAACAGTTTGACTTAAAACTGTCACGAAACACGGAAGGAACGGTAAACAAACAGAAATGTTCTGTAGACTGCGAAAAGAAGAACTATTCGAATTTGTAGGACAAACAGTCTTAGGTTCCGGCACTGTCACAAAGGTGGGAAAAAAAGGGGAAATGGGAAATTACGTTTCCCAGCCCTATTAAATCACACGCGTTCGTGGAACAAACAGTACGAAGGTTCCAAAACTGTCACAAATCCATGGAAAAACAATCCTACAATCTTCAAATGTCCACGGTACAAAACGGTATGCGACCGTCGTAGACAAACAAAACACGATCAACGTGAACAAACGACGCGCGATGGAAAAACACACAGTTCACAATATATGTTCAAAACACTTTCAGGTCACACGGGAAAATCTTCTAGACTTCACGAAAACACTAGGATTTGTCCGTGCCCTAACGTTCGGCGCCAGTTATAGCGGGCGGCAAAGCCTCTTCCACCAACGACGGCGTCGCCCACTATAAGCAATGGAATAAAAAGAAATCGCGCATTACGCGTGTAAAACTATTTTATTATTCCGGTGAATATGTGCGAACAACTAAACTCCGTTATTACAGCAACAAAGAATATTCTGGAGCAGAAATAAGTTCGCCGCGCGTAAGCTCACAATATTTGTAAAACTCAAAAAAATCTACTGTCATAAGCTAAATCATAGACAAAGCACCTGAGGTGCTCTTCGCGCACGCGTGGATCGTCGGGTTGGAAGCAAAGAGGTTTGCGACGGGTCATTCATAGTATCCGCTATAATTTGTAAATAACTGTTTTCGCAGGATAATCAACCATACCTTACTTTCCGGATAAACTAAGGCACTCAACTCAGCGCAAACTGTAACTATACTTATTTTCTAGACAAAATTTTCGGGTGAAAAAAAGAACGCTCACAAACTTGTTTAACTTCTCGACAGAAACGCTCTCCTGAGTGGTGTGCCCCTCTGGTTATTAAACGTTAACTGTTTTGCCTATTTTAATTTTGTGTCAATAAATCACATTAAATTCGCTTCGTGGCGGTAAATTCGAACTCTGAAAGTATCATGAGACAAGTCAATTTGGACCATACTTGTATGACAGTACTATAGTTGTTTGATTTTATTAAATTGTTCAATGTTCTGAAGAATCGGAGTATAATTTCCTAACACGAGATTTAAAAGAATCTGCAGAGAGTGTCATCTTTATATCTAACGGCGTTGTGCCGCATGCACAGTAAACGACTTAGAGAATGATCGAGAAGTATGAGGGGGTATGAATAAAATAGGATTGGTACTCTCACGCAAACAGCTATCAATTTAGCGAAAAGAGAACTTATCATTGAGATATTTCGGATAGGAAGATTTATAAAGCACGTGCACGTTGAATAGCAATGAAAGGGTGCGTACGTTGCGATGATGCCTGATAGGAAGCCAGTGAAGCTGACGACGGATCCCTGAAATATGGTCGAACTTGCGAAGACCGTAGGCGTTCTAACATTTTTGTTCCTCATTGATATCTAGAAAAGTCACATCGGCATAGTCGAGAATAGGAATGAGGAGAGACTGAGCAAGAAGAATCTAGTTTCGGTAGGTAAAAAGTTGTAATCTACGAAGCGAATGTAAGGGAAAGGAAGGAAGCATAGGTACATCTTACGGCTAATCTCATTAATATGAGGTACTCTAGATAGGGTCTGGTTCATGATGATCCCCAAGTTAATGACTAAAGAAGAGAAAGGAATAATATTGTTTTCAAACACTACATTAGGCACCACCATGTCGTTGACATTAGTAATGAAATATGGGCTTCATATTATGATGGCCTGTGACTTGGCAGCATTGACCAGTAAACTGACTATTTGGCGATCTCGACCAGATCAGAGTTGATTGTGTCAATAGCAAAATTTAAGTTATCTAAGAGGACGCCGAATAAATCTGAATATCGTCAGCATACAGGTGGAAATTTGAAGAAAGTGAGGATGTAATACCGTCTGTTGCGGCTTCCTTTCTATGTACTATTTTATTTTTTTGTAAGTGTCATTTTTATTAAGATTTGAAGTGTAAAAAGCATATGTCAAGGAATACACGAATTTTTCCCAATCCTGGAAATTTTATTTATCCTGGCGCTAAACAGGGCTCGAAGGAGAATCCAGGGTGCGCGGAGTGAGTGTAAGGCGGCTTGCTACACTTACACATTGTGGCGACCGTGAAAAAAAAATTGATAAAATCTTATCAAGCAGAAAAATAGTTAGAACAAAATTCTCGATAAGTAAAAAGAAAATTGAAAAATATTTATCAGAAAAAGACGACGTAAAAGCCGTAAGTGAGTTTAATAAATTAGAAACTATAAACAAGGAGCTCAATGAAGTACAAAATAGGCTAATGTCGGTTTGGCTGAAGGATCCAGAACGGGATGAAAATTTCCTCGAGTATGACATTGAAAAAACAGAGGAGTACTCGAGTAGTTTTTACCTCATTAAAGAAACGATTAATCGGGCAACTTCGAGTGCGAAAATTTTTAATGAGAAGGACAACCAGAGTGGTAGCAGTACGGGGCGTCGTTTTTTTCGTCTGCCAAAATTGGAACTACCAAGATTCGATGGATCTGTTTCCAGGTGGTTACAATTTTGGTCTCAATATACCAAAATACATGATGACGAAGAGATAGACGACAGTGACAAGTTCCAGTACCTGCTTCAATGCATGGAAAACGGCTCTAGTGCCAAAGAATTTGTAGAAAGTTTCCCACCATCATCGGCTAATTATGCTAAAGTAATCAGTCAACTTAAAGAAAGATACGGAAAAGAAGATGTCATCATTCAATATTACGTAGAGATGTTGAAATTGGTGGCCGGAAAAGGAAAGTCCTTGTCAACTCGGGTGCTCTACGACCAGCTGATGACACAAATACTGTCCTTGAAGTCCTTAGGCGTTACACAGGACAAATACGCAGCCTTCCTGTTTCCCATGGTGGAATCTGCCTTGCCGGAGGATATCTTGAGAGTATGGAATAGAACCAGCCGGGATTCTAATGACGAGCTGTCAAACATATTAGATTTTCTCAAAAAAGAGGTAGAGTCGGAAGAGAGAATAAAAATGGCAAGAAGTCAAGGCTCAAATGATAATGACGCAGCCACTCCGTCGGCATCCTTGTTAACAACTGCGGTGTACCGCGTACCATTTTTAAAGTTGATTCCATTGAAGTTAACAAAACGATCTTTATTGTCCATGGCCCAAAGTGTTTTCGATCCGATTGGATATTTATGCCCAACAACAATTGTGCCAAAATTATTAATTCAAAAATGCTGGGAACTGTCACTCGATTGGGATTAAGAACTTCCTGCTGATATGGCAAAGCAAGCCAAGTCATGGTATGATTCTGTAAATGCTGTAGAGGAATGTTGCATTCCAAGGCGCGTTAGTCATCACTTACTTCATGAAAGTACGAATACTCGACACGTTTTTAGTGATGCCAGCCAATTAGCTTATTCTGCGTGTGTATATTTAAGATCAGAGAGAGATGGTGACATTGATGTTCAACTAGTGATTGCGAAATCGAGAGTCGCTCCGGTAAAGAAGTTGACAGTACCAAGATTAGAACTAGTTGCAAGCCTCTTGGCCTCTAGATTGGCAGCAGAAGCTCAATCAGCTCTAAAACTAAACTCTCAAACATATTATTGGACAGACTCTAGCATTGTACTTGCATGTATAAAGAAAGGTATTGGGCTTAAGGTTTTCGTCAAAAACAGAGTGCATGAGATTTTGAGTAGAACGAGTGCTGATAGTTGGAATCATGTACCTGGAGAGCTGAATCCAGCAGATCTACCCTCAAGGGTTTGCAATGGTGATATTTTACTGAAGAGTCAATGGTGGAAAGGTCCTTCATGGCTTAAAAAGCAGTCTACAGGGTGGCCTGTAAGTGAAGAGGAAGTTGACCAACTTGAAGTGGACAAAGAAGTCAAAACCAGCTGTTTAGCTGTACAGGAAATCCATTTTTTCTCGGATCGTTTTCTATACTTTAGTAAATACTCGAAGATAGTAAGAACCGTTGCATGGTGTTTGAGATTTATAAAAAAATGTCGCAATAAAATGAAAAAGTGTTCAAAAATCACTGGAGATGAATTTATTGAAGCGGAAAGGAAGTTGTTCCTCGTAATCCAATCTGAACAATTTGGAGACATTGAAGAAGTAAGGTCGAAATTAAGAATGGAAGTATTTTAAGATTCAATAAGATTGATTCGAGTAAAAACAAAGTTAACACTCAGTTGTAATTCAGAATAATTCATCAGTCTAATTCTTCTACCAGATATGAAACGTAACCCGATTATTGAACGCCTCATCACCCAAAAACATATATCAAGTCAACATGCTGGAAGTCAGACAGTCGTCAGCAGTTTGCGAGAGAATTTTTGGATAATTGGAGTGCGAAGGAGTGCAAAGAAAATAGTGAGAAGTTGTGTCATTTGCAAGCGTTTCAACGCAAAAGCTTGTTCTGTTCCTACAGCTCCTTTACCTGTTAGTCGAATCACGTGCGGAACCCCGTTTGAAGTGTCAGGAGTGGACTTGGCAGGCCCAGTACTGCTTGAAGATGGTACTAAATCGTGGATAGTTCTTTTTACGTGTGCTACCTACCGTGCAGTTCATCTGGAGCTCTGCACATCATTGAGTACAGAAGAATTCCTGTTAACTAACTTTAAGAAGGTTCATTTCTAGGAGAGCACGTCCGAGACTAATTTACAGTGATAACGGAACAAATTTTCGTGGTACTGCCAACTTATTAAATAGTATTGATTGGGATGAGATTCTGGCAAAAACCTCAATTGAAAAAATATCATGGCGTTTCATACCACCACTAGCGCCATGGTGGGCAGGTTGGTGGGAGCGAATGGTGCGTTCAGTAAAGGAGATTCTCAGAAGAGTCTTAGGCAAGGCAGCACTCAATGAAAAGGAGTTTAATACAGTTTTGTGTGAGGTTGAAGCCACCATAAATTCTCGTCCACTGACTTATCTCACGGATTCAACGAAAAACCTAAAACCGTTAACTCCGGCTATGTTCCTACAGGTAGGACCATCTAGTATCGCGGATTTAGATTGTATGGAATCTTCTAATTTAACCGCGCGGTATCGTTACATTCAAAAGCTTAGCGAGGAGCTAAGGCAAAGGTTTCGTAGCGAATATTTGTCGATGTTAACTCAACGGTGTGGAAAGACATTAAAGTGAATTAACGCAGGTGACATTGTTTTGTTAGGATCAGATGATATAAAACGCATTCATTGGCCTTTGGAATTAGTTCTTGAAATTATTCCTGGAGTGGATAATGAAGGTCGAGTAGCACGAGTTAAAACGGCTCGAGGAGTAAGAACTAGACCTTTACAACGTCTGTATCCTTTGGAGATCGCACAAGCCCTGAGCGACCCCGAATCATCAGTGTCAAATAACGATGAAGCTCAAGTTTTGGTCTTTGCCCCTATCTACCACAAATCACTCGCTCTGGCCGCCAAGTAACGGTACCAGTAAGATTAAATTTGTAGGTTAGTTACGTTGATGCTGCGTTTGCGCAGGGGCGGAGGATGTTGCGGCTTCCTTTCTATATACTATTTTATTTTTTTGTAAGTGTCATTTTTATTAAGATTTGAAGTGTAAAAAGCATATGTCAAGGAATACACGATTTTTTCCCAATCCTGGAAATTTTATTTATCCTGGCGCTAAACAGGGCTCGAAGGAGAATCCAGGTTGCGCGGAGTGAGTGTAAGGCAGCTTGCTATACTTTCACACCGTCAATGAAAATAGAAAAGATTAAGGGAGAAAGTACTCACCGGGAACACCGGCAATGAGCTCCCCCGGTCTGAATGACTGTTATGTAATATAAGCTCAACGATACTATATTGTATAATTAGATAAACATCCAAGCAAGACCACCCAAGATAATTTGAAAAAGCCCATTTTCCAACTTGCCCTGGCTGGAGTTCGAACCTAGAACCTCCGGATTGGCGGTCTTGCATGTTAACCATACGCCTCGGAGGTCGTCAAAGTTAAGAGATAATAAGTTAACATTATTTTTTTTTTATAAAAAGTATATTAAAAATGTTATGCCGCGTCGAGGTTCCTCTCACCCCCTGCCTTGAGCTAAGAACCAGCGCAAGGAAACTAGCTTTCATTTAAAAAGAAACCACTTCGGTCCATCCCTTCGAAAGCTACGATGTCACAGAGAGACACAGTCAGACAGACTTTGTCGTAAGTCTTAGTCAAAGCGGGTACCTTAAGGTTTGTCTAAATAAAAATATGTTCCCTTTTAATTTCTATTCGTCTTATTATAAAACCCAGACGGTTTAAACCTAGTAACTTTTAAACCATTATCTGACCAAATCAAGTTGACATCTAGTAATATCACCAAAGGTATAGAATATACAAGTAGTGAATATCACACTATCTCACCTGTCAATATCAACTTTATTTTGGGCGGATAATGGTTTAAACCTAGTAACAAAGATAGTCCTGTTTTTATAATAAGACAGAATAGGTTTTATTTTAATATTTGGTACAATTATTAAAAATACACTATAACTACAAAACACGTCTCTTTTAAATAAGTAATCATTAAATGAGAAGAAAAAGCAAAAACAAATCAGTCTGTCATTTTTCGGTATAGCATTTGTAAAACAGCTGAGAACCATTCAGCTGGCTTATCAATGTGTTACGTTTAACAAAACTGCTAACTTTTAATCACGTATCATCAAATTCGCGGCGCAAAACGTAATATTGCAGATTTTCGTCTAGAATTCTACCACTGTGGCTGTGAGTGCCATAACAACAAATAGGTATAAGTGATATGGTCTCCGATAAGGCAAATTCTTCACCGCGTTACGAAAGTAGCTAATTTTTATCGGGAGACATCGGCGACATCGTCTATGACTGGGACTGCAAATTGTTGAGGAAAATAAAGAAGACCTTCAGCTTGGTTCCCATATTGTTATTTCGACACCGGCCTTCCGGCAAAATGGAAAATTCACGTGGATCAAAATGCAAAATGAAGGCCATCCGCTACGCCATTGAGATCGATCGGCATACGATCGGGTTTACAACAGTTCGACATCTAATTGCATCAAACTATTGTCATATTGGTGTTCTGTGATGTTGGCGACTGGATTTCATAGTAAGGAGGTAAATTGAGGTTTTATTTCCATGCCACACGTAATAAAAAAAAAATGTTGCATCATATATTTGTTAGATAATACAGTTTTATTTAATGATGCTAACTTTACGTAGTCCGAACGCATTAACAATCCAGTTGAACGATTTCCAGCTGTTTTACAAAACTGAGCTGTAATGCCAAACAGCTAGAAGTTTTGTCAAATAGCGGATTATACAAACCAACAACGTCATATACAATAATCCAGCTTGTTCTCTAATATTCAGAGGTTAAACCCTAAGATGACTGTACTATTTGTTTGAGCACACATATACCTATCAGAGTAGCAGTAAACTGGTTAGTTTGGCTTACCCAAAATTTATGTAACGTAATAGGTAACCTTTTTAAAGCCTGTCTAGCTACAAAACATGTATAAAATACCTAAAGAGTTTTTCTAAGGTTATTCTTTTGTAGCAGAAAGGCATAATAAATTAAAACAAGCATAGTTATCGATTTATTTATTTCTCTACATGAGCCACGTATACATGAATGGAACGACGAAGGACAACATAACATAGTTTATAATTAAGATTTGATAAATGTTCACACTTCTGATATATTTCGTATATATATTTTATTCCTTACTTGGTAATTATTATAATCTGTGCTTCACATGAATCTCGATTAACATTTAATCTTATTATAAGACATTCAATCTACAGATTTTTATAATCTATTAAAGTTTTTAGTATGTACGTAATATGAAAGTGGAATTCTTGAAACAACATTTGAATCCTGAACTCTGTAATTTATAACATTTTAACATTTCTCTATTTAATAGTGGAATTTACAATATAATTAGATTTCAGAATACAAACATATAGATATTTTTAATATTCTCATGTATGGATAATTGTCCTACATTTAGGTAGGTACTAAATTTACATCAAAGTGAAAAGGGCTTTAGAAAGGGGACATACTGATAACTGAGGAACCTGTACTATAAAGTGATATGTAATTTTATGAGTTTTGGAACGCGAGATCATTTCAGAGTCGAGTGGAAATGGAACTCTGAAGGTTGTCTGTCATATCTCAGTCTAATTTTAAAATTGCTATCAAAATAAGAATCGAAAGAAGAACTAATTTAAGGCAACAATTTTCATTTAGTTAGTCATAACAGGAAATAGGAGTAAAACCGTAACTATTTTAATCTATATTAAATTGAGTAAGCTCAACCACGATAATATTTCGTTCACCTAAAACTTCGTGAAGAATTTTAATTCGCATCAAGCTACGAGGAATACGAAAGATTTTACAAAAGTATTGTCGAATATTATCTCTTTTGTCTTAGAACAGATAGCAGTCAACGTTATAAAGAAGTCTATTCACAGAACAAGATCACAAGATAGCACAATATTTGATAAAAATGCTAACTATCTAGGTTCATACAGGTAGGTAATATCGATATCATAAAATCACATCGAGTATTCCAAAAAAGTTATTTTTAAGGGTTACAGTACATATAAATTCTATGATAAACTCTAACACTGAGCAAACGCCACAACCCTTCGAAGAATAAATTTGAGATATAAAATGGAGAATACGAGTATATAGATACAAATACGTATAAATAGTAAAGAAACTTAAATCCATAACTAGTGTCTGAACTTATAAAAGCGTATGGTCAGCACTTAGCTCTGTGGCACTGGTTGTTACAATAGGCACACGTAATGGGGTCAAAGCGGGCGCATGTAAACCGAGACAGATAAAAAATGTAACTTGAGCAAATTGCTTTTCGCATTTTTAGACGAAGAAGAGTCATGATAATCTAAAAAAATTCTTAATTATTATTTAGATTTACTATACAGTAGGTAGTTTGTTCTCTCCAGTTCCATCGGCAAGCATATATTTTCCCTGTCTACATTGACCCCCTTTGACCATTATGTTAAATTACAACTTATTTTACGACCTTTATCTGCTGACGTGCGGCCGCTCAAGCCTAGCAAAAGGCATGAGCGCCCCCCACGTTGCAGTTAAAGGTAGACGTCGTCAAGACAACCAAGATGCATCTCACATTCTGGATGGTAACGCTATTCAACCATTATTTCAACGCTCGTTCTATCCGCTACCTATTCTAAATCACATTTACTTAAAGTAAGTAGGTGTATACAATAGTGCAAATCTGCATTGTACCTACAATAGTGCAAATTTGCATCGTACATTGCGGAACAATTAAGATAAGTACCTACCTAGGTATATTGCAAATGTACACTATTGTAATTATACAAATTGGAGCTAACTAGGTATAAATATCTAAATCATATCGGTACAATACAACTAATTTTCATATCTATGAATATAATTATCCCCAACGTTTTTAAAAATATTATATATGTACGTTCTAATATTAATAATGAAGGCAAAGATTCCTCAGGATAGGTTCACAACATCAATATAATAAGACTCATTAGTTTACGTTATATAAATAATGTAGACATACTATTCTTTATCTTATACCAAGCATTTACCTATCTCTATTTCTCACTTTCTGGACATCCTTATACAAGGTATCTATTATATATCTATAGAATAAGAATTTAAAATTCCATCATGACTAATCGACTAGCAACCCGCAAGGCCGTATGCGGTTATGTACTTATATGATGTAGGTAAGTACCTTTTCATTTAATAAGGAAAAACATCTCTGTTTATCAAAATAACATCGAAATTACAAACTGCTAAGATTTGCAAATTTTTCACAGGTGTTACTGTAATAAATTAAGATAGTTCACGTATGGTTTTCTAATATCATGTTGTTCGCTGTTAGTAGATTTAATCCATCGCGATATTATCAGATATAAAATCTATCGGGATATAATCAATACAATCCTAAATCAATCATATTTTAGTCAGTAAATGCTGCAATACCTACTAACAAAAAAGCATACATACGTACTTACATACAACCTCAAAGGGATTTTATATAAATAAAAAATCCGAAAGTAAAATTACCTCTGATAAATAATACGACTAGCTACAAAATAAGCGAATGTTTGTGTATGGCGTTATTTTTATAAACATGAACTTTTGTTTAAAAATTAGGTACCTGAGTAATTATTAAAGTACGTATATATTAAGTTATTTGACTCGTTATAATATAGGACGAAAAATAGAGTTTTGATTTTGTTTATCGGCACTATAACTATTAGGTTAATAAACTAATATTTTTTCGATCAAAGCTACAAGGATAATTTCGAGTGTTTATTTGTTAGCATGTTCTATTTTAAAATAGACAGAATATAAAGTTAAAATAATTAAGAGAAGGTATCTCCAAAATAGGTGGATATCATAGTTATCTACCTATTCATAACTTGCAATGTACTCATTTAAGAGGAGAAATTATTTAATAATAGGTGTAGGTATGTGGTATTGTTTCACTTAAAATTTTACGTTAACAAAAAAATAAATGAACGTAATTTCTAGATGAAAAATAAATAGGCACTTTTTCAAACCGAACATTCACTCTTTATCAAAATAGATTATTGGGAATTTAAAATACATTCGTGTTATATATTAATGCGACTTATGTATTCCCTAACGTAAATTTAAGTGTTTGGCACCTTTCTCACTTCGGATCAATGCGGTTTGCGCATCGGGATCCTATCACAATTCATTATTATACTTTAAATAAACGCGAACTCTCTTAACACACAAATTCTTATTCAAAACAGAATTCATAGAACATCTGCGATGCTTTTTCTTCTCGAGTCGAAAACTATAAGTACGAGTATAATTTAATTATGATAAATTTGACTAGTGTTTGGCCACGGCGACTCCGGCTCACAAGTTAAATTGTATTGTATTGTATTGTATTTATTTATCAATATTACGGTACATATCATTACAGGTTGACACCTAATGCGATAGTACATTACCATAACAAAATTATTTATTAAAAATTATTATATTAAAACATTTGAAGATTAAAATTCTTGGTGCCAAATGACAAGATAACGAAACAAATATGTTCTAATTAATTGGTTAGCATATAATTAATTAAAACCGTATTCAAGCATCCGAAAGTCAAGAAAAAACTATTTTTTTAACGTGTTATGAGCACAAAAGCTAGATTATATGCCATAATAGGAGCAAGTGCATTTAGAGTGCGAGCCACATGGCAATGCAACACGCAACAAAACACATCACGCAATTTCGCGTACCAAACTTATCTATACGACGTATTCTTTTTGGACGCAGGTAAGTAATTGATTAATTATACTTAATTTAAAAGGTAGTTAAGTATATCTTGTAGAACTGTTGCTATGTTAATTATAAGGTCTAATAGTGTTTAGTTACATGGTGCAGTTAAAACGATTTTTGACTTTGTGTATAAAAAGAAACTCACAAACGTAGTTTATTAAGAAAGGAGACAGCAGCATGCAATGCATTCCTATATAGTTATGAAAAAAATGGTTATAATATGTTGATTCTTTTTGACTTACAATGCTCCGAATAATGTTAGGCCGTCGCTTAACAATAACATGACAGTTACTAAATTTTGATTTTTTTCCAATGTGATAAATTATAAATATAAAATTAAGAAGCTCGTTTTCAGTTCGGTAGTGCGCGATGCGCGGTGTCGCGAACGTTGTGCGGTCGGGCGCGGGTGGCTGCGGTCGGCTGCGGCCGCGGAGCACCGCGTGCGCCTGCCCGCGAGGTTATGCTACGCGGGCGTGGGCGCGGCTCTAACGTTAATCAAATTCTTTATGTACGCCCGGAAAACAGCTGGTACTGCAAGCAACCATAATAAAAGGTGATTAAAATGATGCGCGCGCGAGGCCGGAGGTAGCGGCCGCGCAGCTGCCGCCGCAGCAGGCCTCGGCCCCCGCCCGCCCGTCCACTACGCTACTAAAAGCTCTACTCTACTGCTACGCTGTCCTCCAGCCGGAGTTCGACACTGCTCTTCTTCAATACCTATTACCGAGCAACTAGTCAATACTACACAATTCATAACACATTACCAAGAACGCTAAGCAACCAAACAATACTAAGCATCATAAATGAATTATTTATTATTATTATATTATTGAATTAATTATTACTTATTATTCCTATTCCTATTGGCAACGTCGGTAGTGAAATACCTACAGTAAAAATATATTTTTATTTTGTCATAAATTTAAAGGTACCTATTTATATTGATTCTTAACATCCAAAAATCTTTTCCAGCCGCGTTGTCGTCCGATTTCTATGTCTAAAAGATGTAAGCAGTGGCTTTTGTGAGTAACATTATTGTGCGATTCCTAAGTACAGTTTAGAACTAAATAAAACTATAAAGATGTACACATTATTTGAAGAAGTAGGTACTGTTGGAAATTACTTCAAAATACTTACTTACTTAAGTAGATGTATGGAGATTCGATATCATAATTACGAATTTAATAAAGGTATTCGCATTGGTCGATTCAGGCTGGCAGTAATATTTTTTGACTATCGTAGTTACGTGGTATATAGGGTTAACATTTATACAACGTGGCAGGGACATACCCGTAATAAATCGAACTACGGGCTATACTATGACACTATTGTATAACGAAATTAAAACAAAAGTCCACAAATCAAAAAGCAAAACGACATTCCCATAAAAATTGCCCCATAAAAAGATTTTTATGGGGCAATTTTTAATGAAATGAATTTCGCCATTTCCATACAAAAGTGTGCAGATGCACACTTTTGTATGGACATTTCCATACAAAGGTGTGCAGATGCACACTTTTGTATGGAAATGCCGAAATTCATTTTTGTTTTTTGACTATTATTTTAATTTCGTTGTACTATAGTAATTTAGTATGGCCCGTGGTTCGATTTATTACGGGTATGTCCCTTCCACGTTGTATACTCGTATACAATTTATAACACAAACCCTGTTCGATCCTTGTAGGAGCAACTCAGACCGTCAATATGAATAACTTTTTCTATGGGACTAATGCTTGAAACTTGAAGAAAAAAATCGTCATTTCCATACAAATTGCCGGGCCGGCCGACCACTTTTGTATGAAAATCAATTTTTTCGAGTTTCAAGCATTGGTCCCATGGAAAACGTAGTTCATATAGACTGTCTGAGTTGCTCCTACAAGGATCGGACAGGGTTTGTGTTACATATTGTATAGTTATGTTAATCTTGAAGGAACCTTATGATTAAAACTTACAAGGTTTTTTTTACTATACTTATAAGGATAACAGTTTGAAACCTACATCATATAGTATTACCAGGATATTTTTACAATGGAACAAAATGTTTGTCAGACATTTAACCACTACTCTCATATTATTTTTTGTCATACCAAAAAGTGAAATAGTAGGATTTTGACGAGTAAATCAAGTGAAATGTCTAATTCGATAGCTGTGGGGTGGGGAGTTGATGTGGACAGTAGCGCGCCTGCCATGCGACTGCCGCACCGCCTCAATTACTGCGAATTATCTTGTGCCATCGTATCCAATTGACTGAAAACTTGTATTGGTTTCTGACATTTTGATAGGAAATACATTATTTTTGGCACATTCTTGATTTTTTAAAGCCACAATCTTTGTTCGGCTCGTAATAGAGATCATAATAAATATTTTAACTTTCATTATAACAAAATGGTTAATTTCTACTTTATAGTAGTATTTATTAAATATAACAATACCATATCACAGCACCATTAAACAACATTTTTGCTGTACACTATCAGTTTGGTAACATCTTTTAATGTTTTTTTAATATTTATTTAAATTCCTTAATTAAACAGAATTGGACATATTATTTCATATTCTTTTTTTGGCCGACGTAAAATTGATATGTCCACATTATAATGATTAAAGCTTACAGTTTCCTTTCCATTGTTTGCTGGCATAATTTAGATATGTAAATAAGATATATGTGTAACAAACTATTTCTTAAGTGACATCAGTTTCGCTTGATATCATAAATCTTGGGTCCCTAAAATCAATTTTCACAGTGCATAGAAAATCAATGAAAATGTTTAAGAAACTAATGCAAATAAATCTAATATTACAACATCGATATGATAATCTACTGAACATGGAGGGATCGGACGGGGAGTGCCGTTGTAGGCCAAACTGTTTACGAAAGCGGATGCCGAGAGTAGAGGGCAGAGGCGCGGCGGCGGCTGGCAGCGCCCCCCGCGCGGAGTGATGAACACTAGAGCAGAGGTTCTGTCTTGAGCGGTCAGGAGCGGCGCGGAGTTTAGCGGGTCAGAGTAATATTGAGCGAGGGGCACTTCCTGACGGCCACGGCGGTGTGGTGAAGCGCGTTGTAGCCGGCCGCGGTGGCGCCCTGCAGCGTGTTCCACTGCGGACCGTGTACCTGCACATTGCCGTGAGAGCCCATAGGCAAATGCCTTACCATGCCGCTGCTAAGCTGCTGCAGGAGGCCTGAGCCCTGTGAGTTGCTCAGGCAGGCCGACGGCCGCCGCGACCGAATGGACTGCATCGACGAAGTCAGCAGGAACGGAACGCTCGATGAGGTGTTTGGCATTGAACCGCCCTGTACACCATACAAATAACATTTTCACATCGTACTAATTACGCAACTGCCACTTGATTGATTTTTATCTCATCAGTGTATTTTATTATAAATTCTGTTTGATTACAACAAAAAATGTTTTAGATTATATAAGTACCGAGATGACATATTCTTATAGGTAGGTCCCGAATTGTAAGTTAGAAAAATAATTGAGTGCCGTTAAACTTGTCGATGTGCATTATTTTATTGTAAATATGTAAAAAATTAACCTTTCCGTGTGACTGAATCTGAAATAAAACAAAATGTACCTTTCTCATCGTAGGCGTAACTACTGCATGCCTTACATTAGATTATATGTAGGTACTTAGTTTTAGCGTTAAAGCGTGTTGGGTTGATGAAATTTCTTGTGTTTAAGAAATACTCATCTACTCTACGTATAAAGTATCATTATAACCACGGAGATGTTGCCATAAAAGTTATTGTTTGAGAACGACATGGCAAGTTATTACAGAAAATATAGGGTATTAGTGTGTTAAAAGGCAACATCTTAGTGTAGTAATTCTCTATAGTCTGGCTATAATAGAAATAACAGAAGTGAGTCAGTTTGCGTCGTCCGCACATGTAAGAGAGGAACCATACTCACGATCATGCTCCGTGCAAGCTGCGTAGAAGAACAAATAGCAACAGTGAATGAGACAGCGTTACACGTTCGGCTCTGAGCCTCGATATAATGATAGGGATGATTCCATACTTGCGTTTCTCTCTCACATTTAACATTAAACAGTGTTTACCTCGAGCTGAAGCTCTTAAATATTGACAACACCTAGCGTGCGTTTTAACGGATCTAAAGTATGAGAAGTGGACTTGCAATGTTAAAATTTTGGACAAAATTTAATTTAGAGTAAATCTTATCTTTTCGTAAAAGTTTTGAAAATTAGCTGTATTACCAATCATGGTCCGATGATGTCTTTCAAAAGGGATTTGGAAGACAACTCGGAAGCTGGGTCCATCGCAGGTGCGCACTCGTTGAACGACACAACAATTTAACATAAACCAGGAACCGGGAGGGACAACTCTCCCAGCTCAGCGTTTACGAACATTTGACGCGGTGAGGCGCTCATGCAACGCGGTATTCACAAGACAATACCTTTAACGATCATGCACCACTTCATTGTTCTTGAAGGTTAGCCCGAGTCGGACGTCTCGCAGGAGTGGAAGTAATAGCGTTGATGTGATGCGATGGAAGGTCTAATGATTGGACAGAGATAGTTCATATGATAGACGCCAACCAGGTTCGTGCAGATGGTCGTGGATGGTGATGATGTAAACAATGAGATACTATCTCTCCCAGTCGGTGTGGGAAGAAGACGCAACCGCAGAAGAGAACAGACCACATCAATGTAACAAGCCGTTCCAAGTCGACATTCAATAGAGGGTTCTGGGGATTATCGCAGCCAAGCAGGCGTGCGCGGTGCATATCACTTACGACGCATTGCGACGCCGACGGCACGGACAGGCTTGAGCCTGACCCGCCGCGCCCCCTGAACTGGTACCCCTGCCAAAACAACCCGTCACTTCACCATAATTTTCGCAACCATCTGCTTCCGTCTCCCTTATTACCACAATACATTTCTTAGCTATTTTTGTTCTCTTTTAAATAGTTTGGTTGTTTTTCAATTCACGTCATTTAAGTTTTAGTAATAAGTATTTGAATGTGTACAGTGTCTAGTTGGAAATTGACTTACAGTAGGTGGCGACAGATTAACAGCGGATCCACGACGTTCCTGCGGTCCGATACTGGAGTGACGGCGAGTGGGCAATCCCGAGTTACCTCCAGGAGTCCCTCCGGGGGACGAAGCACAAGAGGGAGCAATGCGAATCTTTGGGGTCATTAAAGTGTTATCTGAAAGTCGGCGATTAGGAAATGCGTTGGCTACACGTAAGAAGTTGCTGTCATTGTTGGTGGAGTTGCTAGACCCAAAGAACCACTGCCCGATTCCCGTACCTAAAGGCAAAGAAAATGTTTTAATGTCGTTGGAGATAATTTTAAATATTAGTCTAAAAGTTTACTCGTACAATTGATATAAATACAAGAAACATACAGTGATTCACGTTCTTTAAGGTAGTCTTACTTTTGAAGCCCCCAACGCTGCCAGTGCCGCTGGGGCCGCTCATAGAGTTCTTGCGTGCCATGTCTTCGGCGCTGGAGGTCTTGCGCTGCTCTACGCGCAAATTGGGGATGTTGAAGGGCGGCACGTTCATGTTGTCGGTGCTCATCTGGTGGCGCAGCGGGCGGTGCCGCTCAGGGCTCGGAAGCGATAGGCTGTCTAGCTTCAGCTTGTAGCGCTGGTTCTTGTCGATGTTGTCCAGCATGTCGTACAGGATCTGCGCATATTAAACTTAATATTTAATATTCAAACCCACATCAATAATAATAAAATGGCTGACTCGTACCTCCATCAGGTTGGTGAACTGATCGACGTTCAGAGCCGGGTTGACAGTCTGCGGGGCCAGAGAGGGTATCATCTTCGTAGCCATCACGTTGGTGGTCAAGCCGAATTTTCTTTCGAGCAGCATCGACTTGTATAGTTCTGCAACGAGGAGCGTAATCGGCGGTGTTTCATCGGAACAACACAAACTATTCACAAACAGTCGAGTTCAGCCAATAAAACAATTCGCTAGCGCTCAGTTTTAAACAAGTTATGAAGTTCGCCGAGCGAGACACCAGCGCTGAATAAAGTAGAACAATGCAGAGCTGTTGCTGCGGAGGCGACGCTGAGCCAAGGTGTAATTGTGTTGCCGGCAACTTATTCAACATAACCATTTCGGATCTTCACGCACATATTTACGGTTTTAGTTGACTGAGTACATTTTAATTATTTAAAAATATTAAACAAATCAACTGAAATTTATTTTACCAAGGTATATGAAAATCCGAGGTGGAGAATGTAAGGAAAACGCGCTAATACTTACTGACAACCCTATTAATGATATCGGGGTCGCTTAGCCTCATACTGAGGAGCGTCGGAATCACTTGCTCCAGGATGTGGGTCCTCTCGAGGCGCAGCAGAATCTTCTCGTAGAAGCCAAGGATGAGGCTGATTATTTTCACGTCGCTCTGGTTCTTCTCCAGTAGAACCTTCACCTTAACCAGCACAACGCCGTGCAGCGCTTTATCGTCGATGTAATCTGACACGTTCTGAATAGCAATCAGCGAAGCTGTCTGCAACGTGAAATATTATATAAAATTACTAGTGGACTGTTTTATGCGATATAATTACTGGTTAACACTAGCAGCAGTTATAGGATCCACCATCCACAATTAATCTAAGGCCCATTTATACGGTGAAAGCTTCTGTCTGTAACCTGGGCCTTAAGAGAGCCTTAGAAAAAGTAATTAAATGTTACAAGAGACAAATACATAAAAAACAATTTAAGTATAATGATTTCGATAAAAATTTGTATTTAGCTAGAGGGTAGATAAAATCGATCTAACTAGGTTTTATTATTAAAGAACTTCGTTTTCAACTTGCTGTTCTTTGAGTTACCTATTAATACAATTTCCTACAATTCAGGAGAATGGGCGCCACAGAGTAACTAACTACTTTATGATGAGAAAATATTTTTCTTTGTGGCTCTTTTTTGCTGCTGACGGGGAGTCAATTAAACTAAGCGGTGTCATGTTATGAAGTTCTGTGAAATTAATTCTATAATAAGATACCGTAAAAACTTGGGTCTTAGTGAAACAAAGTTCCTACCGACAGAAGATAGTTAATTTAGTTATTTAAATAACACTAGCGAAAATATCCATATATTGATCTTGTAAAGCCATATAGGCATATCGATAGTATCGACACAACGAGATTTTCGATACTATTGATAGCTCAGAACAAGGCAATAGTATCAAATGAGTGTTATATAATTGATAGTGTCGATAGTATTGTTGTTCGTAAATAAAAACTCATCATAAAGCTTTATTAAAGTGTATAAGGCCTAAGAGTTATTCGGCTGTCAGTTTAGGTACCTGGATCTGATTGGTGTTGTTGTCAAGGGCGGTGAACAGCAGCGGCATGATCTCGTTGTTCACCTCGTCCTTCTGGCACTTCTTCAGGATCACGTGCAGGTTCTCCAGGATAGTCACTGAGGCTTGGATGCTCTTAGGTGAGTTCATTAAATTCCTAAAACATTTCCTGATTATAGCTAATATTGTAATTCTTTTTTTGCAAATATACAATACATTAAGTAGGTATGGAAAATTTCAAGCTACCTATTTATCGTAATGTGAGTTCAAAGCGTTTAGTCAGCGTTTTTGCTACTGGTTTGCTAGGTGAATATCTAAAGTTGTGCGTACTATAATACATACTAAGTACGTTAGTAGTTTTGACTACATTTTTCTACATCTACTTACGAAAAGGTGTCAGAATGTAGCACCTTTTCGTTTAGATACCTAGAAATCCATGCAAGCTAATTTAATTCTTATTACTCTGGACAAACGATTTACATAACTGAAAGGTACCTACACAAAAACGAATCAGTGAGCGGCGCCGGCGCCGGCGCGGCGGATTTGGTACTGAATTTTCTATTGCGCAGTGGTCGCCGCGCGTAGGTATACTAAATATACGTATCGAAAATTTTTCGATATCTAAACGGGGAGTGACACAGGCCTGCCTATAGGTACACAACATACTGTTACGAAACTGGGGTTCGAGATTTGGAGAAAAACGCCAAACTTCGTGTGAGGGTCTTTATTCACTACGGAAGCCTAAATTGACACGTGAAGATGGTTTTCCTGATGTCCAAGTCCGAGTCGCGTAGCAGCTGAGGTCCAGGTATCTCGCCGAGGTTGTCGCAGGTACTTTCACTTGTCGCACTGAGGTAGGTTTCCTTCGCTTCGGTTCGCTTCGAAGTAATCGCTTCCGTAGCTCGTATGGAACTGCCGTGGTGCGCACTCGGTCGTCTTTATATATGCGCCGGTACAGAGGTCTACATTATGCTCGAATATTTCCCATACTTGAAGAATGTATTTCAATGCCGGGAAACATCATGGCGCCGGTACTTGTGTGTGAGTGCAAGCGCCAAACAATTCTAGACTTTATACTATAAGGACATAAGGCCTAGTTTCGCTTGCGCCATACCGACGTATTTCTATGCGGTTCTTGCTCGCGAACATTCTGCGTCTATCTCGTTCGCGACACTGTCCCCTTCTTAAAGATGCGCGTCCCGAGCGTCGCTGTTGCTGCCATGATAAGATGCTAGACGGTCTATGTGTACCACTTTAAGTGCTCCTCTTGGTTGACGTTGGATCCGATAGGTCACGTCGTTCATTCGCGTGACGATTTTGTATGGTCCTTCCCATCTCGTTTGTAATTTTGGTGATTTCCCTTTTCGGCGAATCGGGTTATGAAGCCAAACTAAGGCTCTTTCTTCGAAGCCACGTGAGTTCGCTCTTCGGTCATATTTAGTTTTCATGTTTTCGCTTGCCTGCAAACCATTTTCGCGAACCAAATCATAGATATCCCATATTCGCTCTAGAAGATCTGAGACTTAGTCTAGCACAGTATGTGGATCTTCTGGTGGCCTCCCTGTTAGTAGATCCACAGGTAATCTAAGTTCTCTGCCGAAATTCACCTAATCTGGGGTCAACTTCGTGCTTTAATGCTTCGATGTCCTATAGGCCAGGAGAAAAAGCGTTATCTATTTGTCCCAGTCTTTCTGATGTTTGTCAACCAGTTTTGCTAAATGTGTCTCCAGTGTCTGGTTGAATCTCTCCAACATGCCATCAGACTGAGGGTGATATGGAGTGGTTCTAGTTTTATGCATTCCTAATAGTTTGCAAACTTCTTGAAATAGTTGCGATTCAAAGTTCCTCCCTTGATCTGAGTGGATTTCCAGTGGTACACCAAATCGGCAAATTACTTCCTCAACCAACTTGGAGGCTACTGTTGTAATTTCTTGGCTAGGTATAGCAAATACTTCTGGCCACTTGCTGAAGTAGTCCATGAGAACCAGGAAGTACTTGTTTCCTGATTCAGTTACGGGGAATAGTCCGGCAATGTCTACTGCAATTCGTTCCCATGGCGCGCCGACATTGTAAAGCTGTAGACTTCCTCGAGTTCTTGTGTACGGGCCTTTCACGGCTGCACAAGTTATACATTTGCGGCACCAATCCTGCACATCTTCCCGACAATTCAGCCAGTAAAACCGTTCCCGAATCTTTGTTAACATTCTCTTGACACCAAGATGTCCACCTGTTACACCATCATGTACTTCACGGAGTACGTCTTTTACTCTATCTCTTGGAACAACAACCTGTAAGTGAAACTCTTTGCCGATTGGTTTTTCCCACTTACGGTAAAGTATTCCATTCTGCAGGATGAAACTGTCCCATTGAGCCCAATAAGCTTTAGTGCTCCACGTTCTTTCCATGCGATGATGAGTCTAATATCTTCGTCATTTTCTTGAGCTTCTCTAAAGTTCTGATTTTCCCATTGTCCTGTAGGGATCGTGCTTGTGACCTTAACCGTAAGTTCTTTTGTCTCTTGTTTAGCACAATGCTTACAATCTTTCGCGCATGGTCTTCTTGAGAATGCATCTGCATCTCCATGGGCCTTTCCGCTGCGGTGCTCAGTAACAAAGTTGAATTCTTGGAGTTGTTTAATCCAACGTGCAACTTGGCCTTCTGGATTTTTAAATTGTAACTGTAACAGCTTTGAAATGGCAAAGCAGCACGGTCTGCACGAAGTGTGAACTGTCTACCAATAAGATATTTGTTGAAATGTTGCAGCGTCTTCACAACGGCCAAGAGTTATCTTCTTGTTACACAATAATTTCTTTCAGACCTTGACAAAGATTTACTGAAATATGCAATTACTGTTTCGTTTTCTCCCTGTTTTTGAGACAGTACACCTCCGATCGCTGTGTTGCTAGCGTCTGTGTCAACGATGAATTGGCAACTAGGCTGCGGGTATCCCAAGCTTGGAGTATTGCAAAGGCATTCTTTTAGTTTGAAAAAGGCATTCTCGCAGGTATCATCCCATTTGAAAGACTGTTTATCTTCTGTCAGTGTATGCAGTGGTTTAGCGATTTCAGAAAATCCCTTAACAAATCGCCTGTAGTATGAGCATAATCCCATAAATGCTCGTACCTCTGTCTTGTCTTTGGGGGTAGGCCAGTTTTTCACTGCTGCAACTTTATCAGGATCAGTTTGGATGCCCTCACTGGTGATAACGTGCCCGAGGTAATTCACTTTGTTTTTGAAAAGATTGCATTTCTTTGGGTTTAGTTTTAAGTTGGCACCCCGTATCTTCATGAAGACTTGCTTCAGATTCCGCAGATGATCTTCGAAGTCTCGACCCATGATTATGACGTCATCCAGATAAACTAGGCAGGCATCTCCTACTAATCCTGCTAGTACACACTCCATAAGTCTTTCAAAAGTAGCGGGTGCGTTGCGTAATCCAAAAGGCATGACATTGAACTGCCATAAACCCTTTCCGGTCGAAAACGCTGTTTTTTCTTTGTGCTTTGAATGAATTTCCACCTGCCAGTAACCAGATTTCAAGTCTAGGGTTGAAAACCATTGCATTCTACTGAGGGTATCCAAGGTGTCATTAATTCTTGGTAATGGGTAGCTGTCCTTCTTCGTGACGTCGTTCAATCGTCTATAGTCGACACAAAACCGCGTGCTGCCGTCTTTCTTCTAAACTAAAACTACCGAAGAGCACCATGGACTTGCAGATGGTTAAATGATCTTATTTCGCTCCATGTGTTCCAGCAGATCTTGCACTTCTTTTTCCTTTGCTGACGTAAAGGTTTTTCATTTCCTGTATCGATTCTGTGCTGAACTAATGAAGTTCTTCCTAGATCACCTTCCTTGGATGAGAAAATGTCAGCAAAGTCCAGCAGCAACTTCTTTGCCTTTAAACTCTGTGAATAACTTATGTTGCTTTTGACATCCTTCAGAAGTTTGGCAACAGTAGAACAACTTGTATTTTTGGATGCGTCTGAGTTTGATGTTGATTGGCAATTTTTCATCCAGACAACTTTCTCACATTTTCCAACCACATCTCCTTCATTCAAGGTGATCTCATGGTCTGTGAATTTTTATACTGTGTTTGTAGACATTGCATGCTGTGAATGTCCTCAAAGTACAAGTGGAAAATATAGTAAACATTGTCACGTGTCAAAAAAAAAGAAAACAATTTATCTGAAAATATATCGAAGAATCAACCAAATGCAAAGAAACATTAGATTTTCTATAATAATTGATTTAACTATTTAGTAATTTACCTTTTTTACTGTTTGTTATTTTTTACGTGTACCTTCTTAAATAAATAAATACTCTTTCAATTTTAAATAATGTTTTATTTACCTACTTCATTTTATTTTTTCAAAAGTCATTATATTAGGTCTTTACCTATGAAATTGCCGCTTTGTATGAAAAAAATTAAACGATTTTTTTTTCATGTACTTTTTATTTGTATTAATCGAAATATTCACCCATGCAATCAACGCATCTTTGCCAACGCAGTGGCAATTTATTGATGCCCTTCTTAAAGAAATCAGCTGGACGGGAAGCAATAAATTCTTCAAAGGCATATTGTACTGCCTCTCGGGTATTGAATTTTTTTCCCGCCAAGAAGTTATCCAAATTCTGGAAAAAGTAGTAGTCTGTAGGCGCAAGGTCTGGTGAGTAGGGCGGATGACGGAGAGCTTCCAACCCCAGTTCTTGCAACTTGGAGACCGTCTGCTGTGCAATATGAGGTCGCGCGTTGTCGTGCAGGAGCAGCGGAGAGGAGCGATTGACCAATGCTGGTTGGAGATGTGCCAGCTTCTCCATAATTGTGTTCAGTTCTTCACAGTACACATCTGCAGTAATGCTCACCCCGTTTGGTAAGAAGCTGTGATGAATCACACCGGCGCTAGACCACCAAACAGTGACCATCACTTTTCTAGGGGTAAGTTTTCGTTTAGGGCATTGTTTAAAATTAATTTGATTCTTAGCCAAACAAAAATTATTTTGATTTGAAATGGCCAGTACTGCAGAAGGGCAATTTCATAGGTAAAGACCTATTATTTATCATCATCATCACATCATCCACAAGAAGTCCACGGCTGGACACAGGCCTATATATTGCATTCAATTAAAATATTAGGCAACATTGAACCTTAGCTACCTACAATGTAAATAAAAAGGTCATATTTTGCTTTAAGAATTAAGAATAAATAGAATATTCGTTATTTTAATGAGCACAAAGTGATCGAGTACAGACTATGGGTGTCTGTACTGATACACAGTTTGGCAATACGCGACCAGGTACGACGATTTTATTCAGACAAGTCACTTTTCCTGTAGGGGCTCCAAGAATGAAGATTTCCTCATTACCACACTTAAAAACTCCATTGGTTACATCGATTTTACAATTGAATTTCCTTATGAAATCAAATATTATTTCAGCCACAATGACACTATGAATGTACGGTAAATCTCCCACATTAATCGTCACTGTCATCTCTCCTAGGACAGGTATTGGCTGGCCAGAGGCAGAGAGAAGTCGATAGTTAAGATTCTTGCGTTTCATTGGAACTTTAACCAGGTGCGGGTTAATTTACAGTCTGTCGTGTTCACTTTGCCGCATATCGCCAAGCTGCTCCTATTGCTCACTTGTGAGATGACGATTGTTGGGGTTTCCTCTGCGCCAGCCAGTACCCGCCCCTTAGTCCTGGCTGTTACTCGTTTCCCTGACTCCTTGCGGAAAGTAAGGTCTCCTGTTTCTTCGATATTTCATTAAACTGTTCTTTAAGTTTCTTAATTTCTTTTTTAAGATCGTTCTTATTCGGACAGGAGAGCTGTAGATGTCCCCTTTCACTACAGCTATAGCACACGGGTCCCGTCCCATTCTTTTTCTTTAGTGGAACCGTAATTGTCTTAACCTCTTCTTCTAGCAGTTTGTGTACTCGCACATCTTGCCGAACAGCTTCTACTTCCAGCGCGTGTGCTAGGACATCTTTAAGAGAGGCATGATGGTGTAGTTTCACTGCAGCTCTTCCCGTACTTCCATATCCCTTATGCCATCAACGAATGCCTGAAGGATGTTCGTGTCAACCGTTCTGGAGTCAGCAGAAGGAAAGGCTTTGCTTGCGCACGAGCGTTTTTATTTCTAGCCCCCACTGTTGTAGTCCTTCTCCTTGACGCTGAACTCTGCTGGGCTTGAGTTCTCGAGGGACCTGAGCGAAAACGTGTTTAAGGTGACGTTCTTCATACCTGGCTTCGAGCGCCTCCAATAATTCTTTAAAGCTGCAGCCTGAGGTTGGCAGCGCTTCCAAGACCGTTAGGGCTGATCCTTTGAGAGCAACTGTATGGCTCTGTTCGTCGGTCCCACCGTTTGCAGTAGCGACGGTCTGGAATCGTTGTTTGTACGCGGCCTAGGATGTTGTCCCGTCATAAGATGGTATTTTCACTCTTGGCCCCTTAATTTCACAGCTGGATGAGCACGGGATTGGTCCGTCTGTCCCAAGGCACAGTACTTTCTTTTGAAGACCAGAAAAATTGGTCTCCGATTCGGTTACTTTATTGTCCATCTTGTTTTCCAGATCAGTCATACGGTTTTCCACCACATTTACATCATTACGGATCTGTTCCACTGATTGATTGAGCTTGCAGAAGTTTCCCTAGACTATTTTCTGTTGCTCACTCAAGCGTGCAAAGCGTAAATCTTGTGTCTCTTCTATACGTTGAAATTGTTCTCTTTGTTCTTGCCGCATTGTTTGTTGTAACATCTGCATTTGTTGTAACATCTGTATTAAGTTGTTTAAATCGATCGGTGACTCTAATGCACGTGGTTCTGTTTGGTGGGCGTGGTCAGTGGGCGTGACCTGGCCAAGGTGGGCGGGGTCAGTGAGCGGGGCTTAACTTCCATGGGTGTGGCCTGAGGTCCAGTGGGCGAAGCTTGACGTCCAGTGGGCGGGGCTTGACGTCCGGTGGGCGGAGCTTGACGGCCAGTGAGCGGGACTTGACGGCCAGTGGGCGGGACTTGAGTTCCAGTGGGCGGAGCTTGAGGTCCAGTGGGCGGGGCTGATGGGTGGTGGGCGTGGCCTCAGGGGCAGTGGGCGTGGCTTGAGTAGGCGACGCCCTCTTGGGCCTGCATGGCACTCTGGGCCTTGGACCTGACGCCTTCCCTGGTAGTATCCTCTTCTTCCCTCGGAAGAACTGGCATCTCCAAATTCACTTCCGACAACAAATGTTACGAAACTGGGGTTCGAGATTAGGAGAAAAACGCCAAACTTCGTCTGAGGGTCTTTATTCACTACGGAACTCTAAATTGACACGTGAAGATGTTCTTCCTGATGTCCAAGTCCGAGTCGCGTAGCAGCTGAGGTCCACGTATCTCGCCGAGGTTGTCGCAGGTACTTTCACTTGTCGCACTGAGGTAGGTTTCCTTCGCTTCGGTTCGCTTCGAAGTAATCGCTTCCGTCTCTATCGCTCGTATGGAACTGCCGTGGTGCGCACTCGGTCGTCTTTATATATGCGCCGGTACAGAGGTCTACATTATGCTCGAATATTCCCCATACTCGAAGAATGTATTTCGATGCCGGGAAACATCGTGGCGCCGGTACGTGTGTGTGAGAGCAAGCGGCCAAACAATTCTAGACTTTATGCTGTAAGGACATAAGGCCTAGTTTCGCTTGCGCCATACTGACGTATTTCTAAACGGTTCTTGCTTGCGAACATTCTGCGTCTATCTCGTTCGCGACAATACTAAAGGAATTCAAATAATCTAGTCAGTATTATTGAGAACTAGGCCTTTGGAAGCACTTCTCATCAAGTCTTCTTCTTATCCAGTGTAATTAATAACTAATTCTAGTGTATTTTTTTAAAGTAGGTATACATTATTAGATAAGTATGATAAGATAGGTATATTAAAATCAGTGTTGGGTGTAATTAATTGCTGTTGTAATTTAATACAACTACTAACAGTTCAATTATTGTATTTCAAATGACATGTTTCGAATTAAAAATGATATCAGCAATTATGTAGTTGAGTAATTTATTTCGTAATTTTGATAATTAATTACATTTTAAAGTCATAGAATGGATCTCTAATAAACTTCGCTAAATTGTATAGAAATGCTCTTAATTTCAGGTTATTTATTAGTAAGCATTAATTTTGTTATTTATACTTATATAATATTCATTTACAGATCACGATCATACTTAACATTTTGTATGTGATGATTTGCTGTTGGTATTTCAACTTCTGGCATAAATATGCAGACACTAAAATACCAAGGCGCTTTATACATATATCAAAATCAAGGTGTTTGGTGCAACTACTCTATATATTAAAGCTTTCTGTTTCCATTTGACTTTAGAAATAGTCAGAGCTTTCTGATCACTACAAAAGTGAGATGTTACCCATTTCCCTTTTGATAACATAATCGAATAAATTACGGCACATACTAGTAATTATTTCTTAAGTAGTGGTAGTATATGTGTAACAATTAAAAAATAATCGAGTTCATGGTTCGATAAATAAATAATAATATTTTTTTTTTAAAGTTATAATGTTTGTATACCTACAACAGATTTTGCTAATAAATCAATTAATACTTTTGATAAATATATTAACGATTATAATCATAATCCCTATCCACATCGAATTGACTAATGACTAACTACTAATTAGGTAAGTAATTGCTAATTACTAATTAGATGATGCAATTAGTAATTAACAATTACTTTTTAAATTGTAATTGGTAAGTAAAGGATTTCAATTACAATCATCGTTTACTGTAATTAGTAATAATTTACAATTTTGCCCAACACTGATTGAAATGATACCTAATGGTCGTCTATTCATCAGAAGAGCTTTATCATATTACCATAATATGTACCTACTTATATGCATTACTTGTGAACGAGTGAACAAACTCAAATAGGATAGGTACCTAGTATTAAAGCGGGGCCAAGCTGTCAAGGTTTCTTCTATATGATGGGAGAGGATTTGCCCATAATTAACACGCTGGGTAGGTGTGTTAGTGATTGTATAAAGTCGTTACACGTTGGAAGTTGCTGCCTAACCTTAGTTACCTATTTTATACCCTTGGTCGTTTTTTACGACATCATGATAGAGGAAAGGAGTACTGTAGATAGTGGTAACATTCTACTATGCCGTCGCGACCACTTTTGTTTTTATTGGTAGATAATTTAAAGGCTATACGCAATTTTATTATATACCTACATAACATATTTTACCTAATAAAGCCAAAGTCAGATATATATGTGATGTGTTCCAGAAATACTTACTTGAGCGTGGGCAGGACGTAATGCGAGAACTCGTCCTGCGTGGCTTCGTTGGTGAGCCAGATGATGGGCTGCAGCACGGCGGCCAGCACCTCCGCTGTGCGCACCTCCAGCTGCAGAGCTGGCCACACGTGCTGCCAGCGCAATTTCTGCAACACCACCGCGTGTTTTTCATGTGTGTTCTTATAGATGTCCACTGACTTATACCCCCCACGAGTATTGTTAGCATGTTTGGCCCTTTCAAAGCATGTCTGACATGTCTCTGAACCGAACTCCTTCATGTCCTTTCCTTCAATATCTCGAGCTCATTCAAGCGTCGGACAGAAGCCACGTTATACGTTGGTCCTGGCTGTAATTTTAAAGTCCATTTGGTTAGGTATTTAAAATAATGTAAACAATCTTTACGTGTCTTTTTATTGAAATATATATTTTATAAATCAATACCTGTGCAAATATAAATTATTTAATTTATAAATTATAAATAACATATTTTTTTTTGTAATTTGCAAAAGTATTGATTTATCGAGTGTATATTTTAATAAAAAGCCATGTCAAGATTGTTTACATTCTTTTAAATACCTAAACAAATGGACCATAGGTACATATGTTTATGTATGTACCTTTGGTAGTCTTCATTCCATGTCAGATGCGTTAGGCAACTTAAAACTGTGTCACTAGTGTTGATAACTTATACACACGAGAAACAAACAAAATAATTACTAGGACATGGTAATTATCTTATTTTTTAAAATTTCTCGTCTACCTGTTAAATACGGCGTAAATTTAATAAACTTATGTCTATACCTACCGTAAATAGGCTTTGTAAAAGTTCATGAAATTAAAATAACGTAAAGCCTATAAATAAACAATATGCTCGAAGCGACCAAACATCAAGTATGTAATACTCGCGGGTAAAACAAGCCATTTGTTAATACATTTTACTGTTGTCTTATTAATTTCACATTTTAGCTGTTGCTATTAATAACTCAAAATAAAATGGTAAATGCAATAAATATTTCGCTTTTGCCGCTCATTTAGATTAATTCGGGCGTGACTTATTTTTTCATACGTGACAATTTTACATCATTGTCTTGGTATAAAACGTTGTTTATGTATTGGGGAAACCGTTTAACGACAACGTTACTTCAAGTAGATTTGCAGTTACCAAAACGATATAAGTATTTAATAAACATATAAATACAGTCATGTGTGATATTCTAAGGTATTGTATACGGGCGTAAAATTTTTGAACAAGGACTAAAAAGAACAGTAAAAGTCGCATTTATAACACTTATTAAACCAATTTTTTTTTTCAAAGAAAATGAGATAGACGCGATACTTTGTTTCGCAAAATAATGATGGGACGGACGTTACCTGATTCGCTTAGCTAACTTACAGCAGATCTAATGATAGCGAACTTAATGAAAAAGTTCAAGTACCTATAACCAACCGCTTCAAAGGTGACTCTACACTGGGAGACTTTAATGGATAATTTAGATACATCGAAAAGTGGAAAGGAAGACGTTAAAACACAACACAACAAACATTCACGGCATATATAATATATGTATTTAGTTATTTACAAGAATTAACATTCGTGTCCAAAAAGGTAGAATTAGTATTTATAGACTTCTAGCCGAAAAAGTTGTAGCAACGTTCTTTCCATGTGCATAATGCCTTAGCCGACGACCACCTGTTAAGGCGGGTAATACTTGTTAATTAGTTTTCTTTCGCCGAAGTCTATGTTAGGTAGTAAAGTTGAACTTAGACAGATTTGCAACAAATTTTGCAATTCGAGTTGGCATAGTTGGAGAAATAAATATATATATATACGATGGACGAATAACACTGATTGAGCTAGCCCCAAAGTAAGTTTGACACTTGTGTTATGGGATACTAACTCAACGACACCATATTTTATAACAAATACATATATAGATAAACTTCCAAGACCCAGGACAATTTGAAAAAGGCCATTTTCCAACTTACCCTGACCAGGGATCGAACCCGGGACCTCTGTGAACACTACGCCACGGAGGTCATAATCGTAAAAATAGGTGTGATACATATAATATACATTTATAAATAATTGTGATCTGAAACAGGTTCGTGGTCTATTATCTGTATTATATCTTAAGATTAGTTAGTACGTTTACTCTCTTTCGGGTTGATACCCCCTTTCCGTAACATGTTTTATAAATATGCCTATAAAAGTATAGAAGTAACATAGTGCTGGACTGGTAAAGTATGTTACCATGTTACAAATGTAAATTGGTTAGTATTATTTTCTTTTAAACATGTTTATTTTGCAAAACATAGGTACTTATATTTTTTCTAAACTACAAGTACTACCTGCAAAGCTCATGAAACAGTTTAAGATAAATTTCAGATTTTGTTTGGGTAGTTATAATCTTTATCCGACAAATTGTTTCAAGAACACAGCTACTATAGCTAGACCGATCGACTACTTAAATCCTCTATTTGAAGTATATTTTTAAGTGATGCAATATTTTGTTTTAAATAAATTTATCAAATAGTTACAAAATGTATGACTTGCATGCTTAAGAATCCATTTACCCTAGACTTTTATATATAACGTAGTCTAGCTTTTATTTTTAAATGACCAGTGATATTTCGGCAGTATTTTGTAATTTTATTGAAATTGCATATATCTAGGCATATACCTGGATTTCAACAGTCAAATTTGATAATGATCCACTATATTCTCTTTAAGTTCATATTTTGACTTTGAAAACTAGTTCTATGCCTTAATTACAATATGTAACAAAAACCCTGTCCGATCCTTATAGAAGCAACTCAGACCGTTAATATGAACAACTTTTCTTATGGGAACAATGCTTGAAACTGGAAAAAAGATCGACATTTTCATACAAAAGTGTTCGGCCGGCCCGGCAATTTGTATGAAAATGTCAATTTTATCTTCGAGTTTCAAGCATTGGTCCCATAGAAAAGGTTGTTTATATTGAGGGTCTGAGTTGCTCTCACAAGGATCGTACAGGGCCAGGGTTTTTGTTACATATTGTATATGGAATTTCTTTGAAATTACATAATTTTGACAATATCTACCACGCCAACGGGTAAGTATTTATTTGGCTGCAACGTCGTTACCTCGACACATAGTCCTGGTCACATGTGTGTTTGGAAGCGGGAGACGGCATACCTTCGGGATGTAAGGCAGCGCATCAAGAAGAGTGCCTCGGTAGAAGTTGGTCTTCTGATTGGGATCTTTCATGGTGATAACGTCTAGAAACTGCATCGCGTGGATGGCTGGCTCACTAGTGCACCTAGGAATGAACTTACATTAATAAAAAATGGAACAAACAATTGGGATTAAATAGGACCTCATAATATAAAGACAATGGATTCATGAATCAATTTATACATGAATTAGGAGAATATTATAACATGTTTCGTCTATATTAACAATAAGCAAGTGCTTTATAGACCTTCTCAAGTTTGTCCAAAGTCCATCAAAGTAATAACTGAGCAAAGTTTAGTAATCAAAATTAGGCTTTGCAACTTATAGTGAGTATTTGCATTATGTACCTACAGTATAACAACAAACTTCTAAATAATTTAAAATTCGCATGCAGGCATTACAATAAAATCTGCGAAACAATTTCCAATCATGCAAGTGAAAATGAACAAAGCAAACATAAGAAAGTTTATTTTTATGTCTTTATTCTTTAATTTCTAAAAGTCATCTATAAAAAAATCACGTTTGTTGTATAGGGCCTCCCTTAAATATTATTTTAATATAATTATTTATTTTTAAAGTGAATATACAACTGAATATTTGAGGTGTCTTCCTGTTGTAGTTCATATTATCAAGCAAAAAACGGCAAAAATTTCGCGTTTGTTGTATGGGGCCCTCGTAAATATTTATTTTATTATGTTTTTAGTATTCGTTGTTATAGCGGCAACAGAAATACATTATCTGTGAAAATGTCAACTGTTTAGCTATCACGGTTCATGAGATACAACCTGGTGACAGAGGAAAAAACAGACAGACGGACAGACAGACAGAGGGACAGTGGAACCCTAAAATAGCACAAAACAGGAAACGGGAACGGAAGTACAGGGAAGGTTTATATAGTGAAAAAATATGGAAAAAAGAATTTAAAAAAAGCAGCAAACATGAACGGGAGTGGAAACGGTAGAAGGGGAGCGGGAACGGGACCGGGAACGTGAATGGGAACGGGGCTGTTCGTTAGTCTCGCTAAAACACTAGTACGGTTGGTCCGATTTAGCTAATTTTGGTGTTATAATATTTGTATAAGTTCGGAGAAGGTTTATATGATGAGAAAAAATGGAAAAATGAATAGCAAAATAACGGAAATGGGAACAGGAACCGGAACAGGCGGAACGAAGTTTGCCAGGTCAGCTAGTTTTATAATAAATCTAATAATATTATAACAAAACATCGTGAATCGATTTGAGTAAAATTTGGGAAACATCATTTTCTAATTGATCCAGCCAGGTGACGTATTTGGCACCTTGTTATTCAGAGGCATAACCACTGCACCTCACACAAGCCTTATAATTTATAATATACAACTTGGAACTCTTGAAAGGGACATGCCCGTAATAAATAAGAACCGAAACCAAATTAAACCTAATATTTATATAAAAGAAATGCAACAGGTTTTCAACAAACTGGATGGGTAAATTGTGTATATACAGATGCGATTCAATTTTTGCATTACACAGTTAAATCCGGTTGCTGAAGTCAGCTCAGTTGAACGGTTTCATTGCGCACAGTTGTTAGGCATACTTCACTAGCCAGCAAGCTTTACCTTTTGCAGATATAGTCAAGTATTATATATTGTATAAACTTCCAAGTAAGGTAGAGGTCTCAAGATGACATGAAATTCTAGTTTTTTGTGTTTGTTAAATTACGCAAATTTTTATACCTCTTGCGATAGCGTAACTAAAAAAAAAGTCAATTCATTGACGGGACACCCTAATGCTCAGGCATAAGCTAGCTAGCTCAATCTGTCTGAAATATCAGTATATTTATTTATCCTCCATGAAACTCAAGGCTTTGTTTGGTTACGACTAAATTTCATAAAAAGCAGTATTTCCACATTGATGCACTAAAGCTCTTTTTTTTAAATTGAGGTCACTAATTGGAAAGTGAAAGCACTTCGTGGCTAGTAGACCAACATGCGTATGTGGAGTGACCTACTTGAAATATTTGATGAGCGGCAACAGTTGGGTGGTGGGACGCGGGTGGGGGTCGCGAGAGAGTAGACGTTGGACCGCCTCCTGCAGGGCTGCGGGCACGCGAGGCAGGACGGCGTTCACTTGTTGATCCAGCTGTGCACAAGCTTAGTATTAGCGCGATATAAAGTTACATAAATAGTTTTTACTTGGAGTGAAGCAAAGAATGCAACATATATCGCTCGAAGAAAACATTACACTTGCTTTTATCGATGAGAAAAATTAACAAATATGTAAAATAAATTACGGCTTCGGCCACACATGATGCGAAGTTTCGTGTTCGCGTTGCAGTGATAAAACTTCGTGTTCCAAGGTATGTATGAGAATTAAATCTGGCCTTTTACGGTGGAGAATTAAAAAACAATAATGAAATCGGTAATGGCTTATTATCGAAAGCTTCAAAATAAATATATAGAAATCTATGACGTCTGGATACGTTATAGAGCAATCACCTCTTCCATTGTTTTTTTCACAAAAATGAACTATCACGACGTTCTACGATTATCGCAATGTTGCGAAGTTTTTATAAGTGTGACCAAACGGCAACGTGAACACAAATCTTCGCATCATAGTGTGGCTGTAACATAAGACTTACTTATATCTATGTTTATTATATATATTATATACTAGCTTCCGCCCGCGGCTTCGCCCGCGTGGATGTCGGTTATCGCGACCAAAACCTATTTCCATCCTCATGGTTCAAAGTATCTCCATGCAAAATTTTTGTCCAGCCGTTTCAGCTTGAATAGGTAATAGATAGACAAACAGAGTAACTTTAGAATTTACCTACCCATATAAAATTAGGATGGATTAATTTTCCGCGTAGCACGCGGGAGGCACACTAACTTCTTGGATATTCAGATCTTTACTTTCACGACTATAATATTTCCTTGTAAACAATATTTTTTACCTTTGTATCGGGTGGCGCCAACATGACTAAACCGCAGGGTGAACTTACACGCGAACAGGCTACATAAAATTGGCCGTGCGAAAAACAGTCCACTTTCAAATCTACCCCAGCGTATTTAAGAGTTTGGCCTTGGGATTTGTTTATCGTCATGGCAAAACACACTTTAATAGGGAACTGAACGCGTTTAAATTCAAAGGGGAGATCATTGGGAATTAATGGGATTCTGGGCAGAAATTCTGTCTCACCCTGAGCACAGCCAGTTATAATAATGGCTTCTATTAAATTTTGATGTAGGCGCTTGACCTGTAGTCGGGTACCGTTGCAGAGTTTTGGAGGCTTCAAATTTCGTAACAACATTATAAGTGCCCCTGTCCGTAAGGTAAGTTTGTGGGGAGGGAGACCCGCTTGGTCTTTCTTAGGGGTCAAAATAGCCCGTTCACAAAACCATTCCATACTTTTTTCTTGTATGCTTAAAATATCGGGGTATATTTTATTAATTAATTTTTCAATAGTAGCCACCATAGTGCATAACTCATCATTTATAGTCACTTTACCGTCACTGTCGTTACATTCCCCATTTCCTATTTTTAGCAGCATATCTGCAAACAGTCCCGCAGTAACATCACCTTTCAGGTGTACTCTCATATTTCTTGTTAGTTCAAGGACTCTTACTGATGTTCATGATAATTGGAGCAGATTTTAAATATTTTACATACAAACTATCAACCCCTATTTTACAACATTTGGGGATGCGTTTTAGAAAACCGAAATACACGTGTTTGATTATTTGTATTTAGGAGTTATAGTAACAAATATCATGGAAATTGGAGCAGATTTAAAATATTTTCCATACAAACTTTCAATTCCCATTTTGCACCCTTAGGGGGCGAATTGTAATAAACCATGAAATAAGAATTTAATGAAATGTTATTAAGCGCATGAACCTCATTTTTTATCCGACTTCATTATCAAAATCGATGCAGATTAAAAGATTTTTCTATACAGACTTTCAACCCCTATTTTGCGACCTTAGGGGGTGAATTCTAATAAACCATGAAACACGTGTTCAATTAAATGTTTTTAAGAGTATGAATCTCAATTTTTATCAAAATCGATGCAGATTTAAAGATTTTTCCATACAAATTTTAAACCCCTAATTCACCCTTTTAGGGTTAAAATTTTTCAAAATCCCTTCTTAGTGTGCGTTCGCATTTTGAATTTAAACAACTGTCCAAATTTCACGTTTCTATCATAAGCGGTTACGGCTGTGCGTGCATCTTATGTCAGTCAGTGGGAACTTCTCCTTTTATATATATAGATAGATATATATTTATATATATATATCTCACATTATATCTATTCTAATAAAATATTTACTTAACCTTTAAAACCAAGGAGTGTCAACCTTTTTTCATTTAATTTAACTGTTATATGACGCAACAAAATACCTGACGCTTAATCATATTTGGTAGACATATATCTATAATATAAATGCTTAATTAATTTATTGGTCTTATAGTGTTATGATGATCTTTTCGTTTTTATAGAGATTGCAAAATGTATAGCAAACAGACAAGAAAAAACCCGTGATACAAATGATGATGATAACATTTGTTTCATGGACATCGATTTAAAACATACATAATGTACAAAATATTTAAAAAAGTTAAATTAATAAAACGCTGTTTTTACACTGAAGACATCGATTTCAAACATACATTAATACCTTATGTATAAAATATCTTAAAAATTAAAAGTTATAAACGCAATTTTTACACTAAGTTTATTTATTTTTTTGCACTTCCTACGTAACATGCTTTCGATACCTAAATAACATTTTACAAGTAGTTCTTCTTTTTATAAAATTTTTAACAATTTTTTTAAATTAAAAATTATTAATTTGAAAATTGTAACAGGTTTTCTACCTATTTCTACTACTTACCTACTTCATTTAAGCTACCTCGGCCCAAATTATATAGGCTTATAAGACAAGCAACCAGCTTTGGCATCACTAAAAATAAAATGGCTGCCCTACGAAAAAGGTTGCTTTAAATCATAGGGCTCTGAGATCGAAGACGAGACATAGTTAAACAGAGTCATACAAAATATGCTGAAATTATTTTAAGGGTCCATGATACCAAACTACTTTCCCAAGAAACAAATACCGAAATAAAAAAAATTGATCTCCCATGTAATTAAACCGGTCCCATCAAGGTATGAAGGGGTGCATTGGCCTCAAATTTGCCGCCCCCCCCTCTAATGTGCCGCCATAGGCTCAAGATAGTTTCAGTATATTTTGCTACATGTTATATTTTTACATTTATAGATAATAATGATAGTTAATAAAAGAGAGGGAAGAACTGTGAAAAAACGAGTTGATAAACAACGACAAAAATGGAAGACGAATTTCAATTTTAACCCCGTATTGAAAAATAGGTGTAATTAGCATATTATCGATGACTTAATACTAGAGCGCACGCGTGGGTTACTATAGTCACCCAGCGCTATGAAAATAAGTTTATTTAGAAAACGCGTCGTGGCAATCTCAAGCACACTCGTGTATTCCTCAAGGACAAACCCCTGCCCTTGCCACTGCTTTGCCGCGCTGTGTCTTGCTGCGCAAGGACATCCGACAAAAGACTTGAAAAAGCTGATGGGTAACAATACTCACCCGTGCGTGTATTCTTGCAACATTTTTTTTTACCGGAGATTTATGAAAAAGATGTAAATAAGCTTTGATTTTATTTAACAATTGATATACATGTATAAGTTACTAAATATATTACTGCTTCTTTTTGTCTTTCCTTATATTTTTATTTGAACATTGTGTATAATGTTTGTATTTTTTTTTCATTTCAGGAAGTTGGTTTTCTACTTATACGACCGTTGGTAGAATATCTCAGTACAATTCGCCAAAGACTATAAAAATAAAGGATAGGCAGGCTTTTAGGCATTAAGACTATCCCTCTGAACAACTTATGCCCGTTAGGGTAGGCAGGGGTCGGGGGTTGTTTTTTGTAGCAGAGCTCGATAGCGTACTACTCATAAAGTTTGTAACAGGAGCATTTGCCCTGATCACCAGTTTCTGCCCTGATAGTGTTCAGCTTGATTAGTTTGTATACTTTTTCTTTTTAATGGGTTATCTCTAGAATAAAACAATGTTAAAATTAATTACTTTAGCTTTTCTATTTTAGGATAACAGTGTTTAGATGTCAAATTTATTACTTTTTGATATTTTTCACGAAGATTTGTTTTTATTTTTTTTTAAGGAAAGAGTACTTGTTTCGTTTTGTTAACCACATTTTATAGTAAAAATAAAGATACTGATTTATAGTAGTCGCCCAGCTAGTAATCTTTATGAGAGTAGGTATGATGATGATGATTTCCTGGCCAGTTGCGGTATCCGCGACTGTTTTTTCATGCCTTAAAATTATTTTTCTGGTGGGTTCTATATTATCGTGTGTTGTGATACTTTGTTGTATGTATGAGATTGTAATTTTTTTTAAATGCAAATTCTGCATATAACACGCGCAGTGCTGCGAACCCTATCTTGCCATTTTATGTTAAGTATATCTCGTAAGCAGCGTATGTGGTATTTATCTAGGGTACGAATGTGTTTTCAGTATAGGCATCACCTCTCAGAGCCGTACAATAAGTTCTTGATTCATTGATTTTCTTGCCCTTCCAGAAGAATGTACATCCGCCATCAATTTCTGCAAGTTCTCCTTTATTAGGTAATCGACTTTCACTACGTGAGTACAAGTACTAATTCTGTGGTTTCACTAAGGGCGGCCAAGCTTATGTTATATCTTGTAAGTTGTTCTGCAATTAAAGCAGTCTTTCTTTCAGGGCAGGCATTCGTTTCTTTGTCCAAAAGAGTGCGGAAATTCCATGCACCCATAGTCATGTCATTAGGGATGTTTTGATCTTTTTATTATTAATATGCTTTCCTAATTGTATCCAACTATTGTGGTGTTAAAACACCACAATAGTTGATACAAAGGAAGCCGTGTGGTTACTATGTATTTCCCTTTAAGTTGGGACAAGCATTTGTTTGGAACACCTTTTTAGGGTTCCTTAGCCAAATGGCAAAAAATGGATTCGTCATGTCTGTCTGTCCGTCCGTATGTCACAGCCACTTTTTACGAAACTATAAGAACTATACTGTTGAAACTTGGTAAGTAGATAGTATTCTGTAAACCGTACACAAAAATAGAAAGAAGAAACTATTAATTTTGGGGGTTCCCCAAACTTAGAACGGAAACTCCAAAGTTACAACGAACTACAAGAACTTTTATCTTATGCTACTTGGTGCTACGGAACCCTTCATGGGCCAGTTCGTCTCGCACTTGGCTGCTTTTTTCTATATTCCTTCCTGGCTGAGCAGGGGAAGCAGTGCCACCCTGAAAAGGGCTGCTTCGTCACACAGGATGCTGCTCAACCTACGCTGTCAACCCCATGCAGCGAATGAACGACCACTCTTCACAGGTCTTGGAGTCTCGAAATCCAGTAAGCATACACAGTCAAGTGCGCGTGATATATTAGAGAAGATGCATAATGAGTAGGTTTTGATAAATGTCTCTGATTTTGTAAGTATTTACGTGAAAAGGCCTTTAAGCACAATCATATTTTTTTATCGACTCATTAAGTTTGGTTTTTAGTTGATTGAAAAAGTCAATTTTAGAAGTAATATAAAGTTAATTGTCTATAAAATATTGTAGGTAATTTAATCAAAAGAAAATAAATTTAAACACGGAAATCATAATGATTTATTTTCCCCGTGTACATTAATATACCAACATATTTGGAAGTTTTCAATCCGTGGGAAATCACAATCATTACACCCGGATTCTTAAGTTTTTTATGTCGTTTTTAAAACATGTCGTAATGCGACTACAGACATCACCAAGGCCTATTTATTGTTACAAGTTTCTTCGCCTCCAGGACTGCGCCCAGCAGTTCACGCAGGACATACGCACGGCCGCCGGCTCAACGACAACGTCAAAAGTCAAACTGTCTTTTTGTAAATAATATGTTTATTTTTATATTTTGTGTTGTTTCCAAGTTATACTTATTAGTTATTGTGGTGTACATATAAGGTAATATATTTTTATTTTAAGAAATCCTTTGCTATGTCGTCGAATGGGGAAGTGTCTTCGAGCGTGGTTCAGCCCGAAAATTTCTCATCGCAAAATAACATTCAATGTTCTAAGTGCTCCCATTTTTTCAAAGGACAAAGGGGACTAAATATTCATATATCTAGAATACACCAATGTAAACTCGTTTGTCCCACCACCGTTCCCCTTCCTCAAAATCCCAATCACACTGAAAATCCTACCAATTTCGGTCACATTCTCTCCAAATTAAAACTTAGTACACCTGTAGTTAAACGAATTCCAAAAGGAGCGCGTGTACAAGTTGCTCAAGCACTTTCTAACGATATCCGTAAAACAATAAATGAAAATACTACCGAGTCTTGGGAGCACTTACTCACCTTCGCCTATCGGATTTTACATGTGAAACGAGACTCTTCTCCTTCACACAGAGCCTTAACAAGCAAAATCAAAAATAACTGTAATTCTATTCACTCCCAAGATTTCCTAAACAGTTATTCCAAATTAAAAAACTACAATATTACAAATAGTCTATATAAACATGTGGAATCCAAGATAAGCGAAGGTGACATTAAAGGTGCCGCCAGAATGTTATTTTCCGATGATGCGATAGCACCCAACACCGCGGAGACCCTCTCAGTCCTGCGAGAAAAATCCATCTTCAGCAGATTTTAATTTACCAAGTCCACCTGATGATTCTTGTACCCCCTTGACAGTCTCTGCAGAGGAGGTTCACAATGCAGTAATGTCTTTCAGGAGCGGCTCTGCTGGCGGTCTCGATGGCCTCTCCCCGCAACACCTAAAGGACCTTGTAGGGAGCGACTGTGGCACTGCTGGTGGATCCCTCTTGGTAGATCTTGCTGCTTTGGTGAACCTTATGCTTTTTGGAGGGGTTATTGAGGATATATGTGAGGTTTTATATGGTGCAAACCTCTGTGCTCTAAAGAAAAAAGACGGCGGCATACGGCCCATTGCAGTTGGGACGTCTTACCGTCGTCTGACATCCAAGCTCTGCTGTAGGGCAATCACATCCACCCTTGCTAGTTATTTTCAACCAATTCACTAGGATTTGAATCTAAGGGTGGATGTGAAGCCGCCGTCCACTCTTTAAGATCTTTTTTGGATCATCAGGAGGGTGAAGTTCTGTTGGAGGTGGATATTAAAAACGCCTTCAATTCGGTGGGTAGAGTCGCCTTGCTGTCACAGGTTAAAACTAAAATTCCTTCCATCTACCATTATATTTGGCAATGCTATAGCAAAAATTCTAAATTAATGTTTAAAGACAACACTTTATTATCCTGTGTAGGCTGTCAGCAAGGTGATCTTTAGGTCCAGCTATTTTTAGCCTCGCCATCCACCCAATTTTAGAAAAATTAAATTCCAAATTTAATGTTTGTTATTTGGACGATGGTTCATTATCTTCGGACTATAACACTGTTTTGAGAAAGTCTCTCAGACCCTTATTGTCGAATTTAGGCAAATTGGACTTGACTTTAACTTAAAAAAATGTGAACTGTACTTACCTGACTCTTGTAAAAATCGTAATGAAATTATATCAAAATTTCAGACCTATGCTCCAGATATCAAAATTTTAGACAAGTCATCCCTCCTCCTCCTAGGATCTCCAATTTTCGAAGATGCCTTTCCGGCTTTTATCGATGGTAAAATTCAAAATTTTAACGTAGCTTTGTCACGCCTATCGGAAATTCATTTACATTTTGCATTTACCATACTACGTTACTGTTTATTCGTTCCAAATTTTACATACAACCTTCGTTGCAGCCATTTTTGGAAATTCCCCCATTTGCTTAAAAATTTAGACGTTTTTATTAAAAACTCCCTTTCGGATATCTATACTATAAAAGAGTAAAAAAAATGTGTCTGTACATTGCAAATTTTTCAAAAAAAAATGTTTGTGGCGATGGAGATATAGTAATAGAGTAAGAAAATAAAAAAAAATGTCTGTCTGTTTGTCTGTTTGTCTGTTTGTCTGTTTGTACACGCTAATCTCCGGAAATACTGGACGGATTCGAATGAAACTTTTTTTGTTATATAGCTGTGAAGCCTGGGCAACATATAGGCTATAATTGATTTTGGAAAATGGAACACATGATGCAGAACTATAAATAGTCCAGCTAAACTATAAAAAATATTAAAATGCCGCCTTAGAAAAAGTTGTTAAGTCTGATGAGAACTTTTTGTTGAGTTATAATACAACTGACCAAGCGCGAGTCGGCCGCGCGCGAAGGGTTCCGTACCATAATCTATGAAAAATCACGTTTGTAGTATGGGAGCCCCCCCATAAATACTTATTTTATTCGATTTTTAGGGTTCCTTACCCAAATGGGTAGAAACGGGACCCTATTACTTAGACCGTCCGACTGTTAGTCTGTCTGTCTGTCTGTCACCAGGCTGTATCTCATGAACCAATATAGCTAGACAGTTGAAATTTTTATAGATGATGTTTTTTTGTTGTCGTTGAACAAAAACATACTAAATCTATACTACAAATAAAAGAGTAAAAAAATGTGACTGTACATTGAAAATTTTTCCAAAAAAAAGTTGTTTCGTCCGAAGAAGAACTTATAAGTTCAGAATTTGCGGACCTTCAGAGCATAACACACCAGAAAAATTCTTGGATATGTGAACGCGCCATATTGACACCAAAAAATTAATAATCAATTATTATAGAACTTATGACGCAAATTATTGTTAATTTCTTGGATAGAGTTGTTGACGACACCACCAATTATCCAGTTGAGTTTCTTAATTCACTTGCAGCAAATGGACTCTCGGCTCACAAAATAAGTCTTAATGTCGGAGGGCCAATAATGCGAATGCGCAATTTAACTCCGCCGAAACTGTGTAACGGAACCCAACTTAGTGTCTCAGCACTGTATGCCGAAGTTCAGCGGCTGAATTTCAGCCAATGCATGCCTGCAATGTTATTTGCATTACTAGCAACACATAATGCCGAACTTCCGATGCTTTTGCCTGAATCGGACCCGTACCCGTAGCCGTACCCGTACCCGTACCCGTACCCGTACCCGTACTCGTACTCGTACCCGTACCCGTACCCGTACCGTACCCGTACCCGTACCCGTACCCGTACCCGTACCCGTACCTGTATCCGTACCCGTACCTGTACCCGTACTCCCTCTTCCGCTCCCGCCGCTGCCGCCGCTCCCGCCGCCGCCGCCGCCGCCGCCGTTCCCACCGCCGCCGCCGCCGCCGCTCCCCCCGCCGCCGCCGCCGCCGCCACTGCCGCCGCTGCTCCCGCTCTCGCCGCCGCCGCTACCGCCACTGCCACCGCCGCCGTCACTGCCGCCGCCGCTTCCGCCGCCACCGCCGCTGCCGCCACCGCTGCCGTTTCTGCTCCCGCTCCCGCTTCCGCTCCCGTTCCCTCTTCCACGTACCCGTTCCCGTACCCGTTCCGCTCTCGCTCCCACTCCTGCTCCCGCTCCCGCTCCCGCTCCCGCTCCCGCTCCCACTCCCGCTCCCGCCGCCGCTCCCGCCGCTGCCGCCGCCGACGCCGCCGCTGCTGCTGCCGCCGCTCCCGCCGCCGCCGCTGCCGCCGCTCCCGCCGCCGCCTTCACCGACGCTGCCGCCGCCGCCGCCACTGCCGCCGCCACTGCCGTAGCCGCTCCCGCTCTCGCCGCCGCCGCCACCGCCGCTGCCGCCGCCGCCGCTACTGCCGCCGCCGCTTCCGCCGCCGCCGACGCCTCCGCCGCCGCCGCCGCCGCCGCCGCCTACGCCTCCGCCGCCGCTGCCACTTCCGCTCCCGCTCCCGCTCCCGCTTCCGTTCCCTTTTCCACTTCCGTTCCCTCTTCCGCTCCCGTTTCCGTTCGCCGCAGACGCGCCAATGACGGAAGATTAAATTCTCATATCGGCACATCACTACTGTTCCGTTCTTAGCGTTTTAATTGTTTCCTAATTATTTAAAATTTCGCGCACCTTACCAATCTAGCGTAATATCCAATCAGTTCGTTTTATGGAAGCGGTCCAACGTCACAATTCAGCCAATGAGAACGCACGGAATATACCGCGCGCTTGCACAGTACAACCGGCGTTGAACACTGCGCCATAGTGGTGAAAAAGAGAACGACTTCGTTGCAATTCAAAATCACCGACGCACCGTTCTCCAAGTGATTCGATCGAAAATTCATGTTTTGTGCATTTTTAGACTTTCATTTCTACCTTAGAGTGTGTATTAGTGGATTCAAGAACAGCATTCATCGTAATCAGCCGGCCGGCAGTTATCTAAGGACATTTCTGAAGCCATCAAGCATTTGCCGCTACGTGGTAAGTACTTGTGCATGATATTCTCTTGTCTGATTGTCGTATTGGACCTTTACCTACTACCGCTGGATATCCTCTGGATATTCAATCCAGAGTGGCGACGAACATAGCAACCAAATTAATCGCGTTCGTTCTGCTACTACAGTCCGGCGTTTCCACCGAACTTCAGCGGCTGAACTTCAGCTTATTTAGTGTTAACTACCGAACTTTAGACACTGAACTTTAGCCGCTAAACTTCGGCATAGTCTGCTGAGTCCGCGTATAACAATTTTCCTTTTGAAAATACACAGTTTTACAAATACACAGTGTTTACTTGCTTTCCTATGAAAATAAGTCACAGTTTTAGAGGCTTAAAGCTGCTGATGTCGATCTAAGGACTGCTTTTTCGCATGGCCAACTTAATGTGGCTTTCTCCAGGGTTAGTAACACTTCAGCTCTTTTCATATTGGCTCCCGAAGGAAAGAATTAAAATAATATTGACTTTTAACTCCTAACACTGTTACAAGTACTTTCTTATCTCTCTCTATCTTTCTCTCTCATTAGTTGTTATTTATATTAATACGCCGGAGTCATAAAGTCCACGTGAACGAAGTCGCGGGCATCAGCTAGTTTTTAATATAAATTTGGATGATCGAACATGGGACCAAGCTTCCTTACCGATACGGCACGGAGGCTTAGGTATCCGCAAAATTTCAAGTGTTGCCTTACCAGCATTTTTGTCTTCTGTACATAGCATTGAAGAACTTTATCAAAGAATACTTAAACATCCAAATTACGATATCAGCTATGTATCAGAAGCCAAAAATGAATGGTTTGGCCTTTCTCAAAATTCAAAAGTGTCAGATTTTCCATCCTCGCAGAGGCAATGGGATGAGCCGCTTTGCAGGTTAGCTCAGATTAGTTTAATTTAATCATTTGGCAAATCTGCAGAGCGCGCCCGCCTTCTAGCCGTGGCTATGTGGGAATTCGGGCTTTGCCTACAAGCCCTCCCTTCTGCCAACTTGGGAACCCTCCTTGATGACACTTCTTTTAGAATGGCGACATCTTTAAGGCTTGGTGCAATATGCAACGTTCCACTTCGTTGCCCCTGCGGCGATAGCGTCGATCGATTTGGACACCACGGTCTCTCATGCCGTAAGAGTGCCGGCCGTTTGGGGCGGCATGCAGCCCTTAATAACATTATACATCGGGCTCTTGCCAGCATCAATTTGCCGGCCGTTTTAGAACCAAGCGGTCTGGCTCGGGATGATGGCAAAAGACCCGATGGAATGACCCTGGTGCCCTGGAAGATGGGTCGACCGCTTGTGTGGGACGCTACTTGCGTTGACACACTGGCGCCGTCTCATCTTTCAGCTACAGGGTCCAAAGCGGGCTCAGCAGCTGCATCAGCTGAAAACCTCAAACGGCGCAAATATGAAGGTATCGGGACTACATATTTGAGCTGTTTGGGGTCGAAACTTTGGGACCGTGGGGGCCATCAGCTCACAAATTATTCGACGCTATCTCAAGGAAACTTATTGAAGTTTCCCGTGACCAGAAGGCTGGCCTATATCTTGGTCAGAAAATAAGCATTGCCATACAACGTGGCAATGCTGCCAGCATTCTGGGTACGTTGCCGCAGGGTAAAGAATTACCGGGCCTTTTTTATTTGTAAATATTAGTGTGTAAAAAAATATATTTAAATTAGGGGTCTTTTTTTATTTGATGCATTTTCCTTTAATATTTTTTTCTTTTTAGCCTTAATTACTATAGGTAGTTTATAAATTAATATTGTAATTTTTCTGTTGTAAATAAAAATATATTATATAAAGTTAAAAAATAATATCACCACATGATTTTCTTAAAAAGGTATAGCTACAGTTTGTTATTAGGCCAATCCTGTAAACGCAATATTTGACATAGCATGTTACTTCACGTCTACTACTTAAATCAGCAGTGACTTGCCTTTTTCGGTGAAACAGTTTTCATGCACTTTGCGGGAGGTGTCCGCTTAAAGGCACTAATCCGCGACCTTAACGATTTGGTAACGGAGTATCCATCTCCGGCCTGTTTGGTCCGCGGGATGTATTTTATTTGCCCCCTACCCTGCATATCTGCTGAGCTTTCTCCTATCTGCCACCTGGGGATGCGTTCTCTAGGAGTATCCCGAATGTACTATTAAATCGATGCCAATGATTTCAACTGCACCTACTTGTATGAGTGAATTATGTGCAAGCCGAGAAGAAGCGATTAAAATTTTCACCTTGAATAAACTTTTGAACTTGACTGGATCATATTAAATCTATATATCTATGTATTTGGTGTACACATCAATAATATAAGGTTAAATTTGGCTTTCAAGGGTTTCGGATTTTTTGTATCAGTCGTTTGTTTGTCTTTGTGTAAGTATTTATTTATTTATTTATTAAACTTTATTAAAAAAATAACAGGCGTACTAAAAACCCAAGGCCCTTTCTATCAGTCAACCTACAGGTGGTGCCGTAAAAGCAAAATTTTGCCAGATCATTATGATGTTTACAAATAGCAGTGTTTGGTATATGTCGTGTCGTGCTCCTACACTGAAGACTAAAAAAGGCCTAATGGTGATGATGATCGACTCTGATATCTATTGCAATGTATCGATACATCATAATTATAGGCACGAAATAGGTAATACTTACTAAGAGTTTGCCGTGAATGTAAAAGAAGGGATTCTTAACTATTTAGTTAATATAATATAAATGCTCCATAATCGTTAGTTATACTGTATATTTTGACCAGGCTCCGTAAAGTACACGATTAGGTATTTAAATTAGACACATGTACGGTTACACCGCAACATGCCAGCCGACGACAGTCAGCCAGCGAAACCGCAAAGCATGTCTATGCTAAACGGTTTCAAATATAAATAATAAATAATATAAATATAAATATATAGGGACAAATTACACTGATTGAGCTAGCCCCAAAGTAAGTTCGAGACTTGTGTTATGGGATACTAACTCAACGATACTATATTTTATAACAAATACTACTATATATATAATAGATTAACATCCAAGACCCAGGACAATTTGAAAAAGACCATTTTCCAACTTGCCCTGACTGGGGATCGAACCCGGAACCTCTGGGTGGCGGACGAGCATGGTGACCACTACGCCACGGAGGTCAAACATAAATGGTCAAACTAATCCTGTTTGTCCATACAAACTTTGGACCTCCATTTCACCCCTTTAGGGGGCGTATTTTGAAAAATCCTTTCTTAGTGCACCGTTAGACCTTATAAGAAATCTATGTGCCAAATTTGGAGTTGTTCTTACATCACGCCTATTACTACAATCAGCACACTTGGAGAAAAATCCCAAAGCAACCCTTTTCTATTTTTTTTTTTCAATATGTGACTAAACTACTGAAATTTTACATTTATTTTTTGTACTCATTTAAAGCCACTAAATATTTAAAGACAAATTCGCAGAGCTCCCTCTTATTCTTTTTAACAATAAAATTAATTTAAACCGATTAAATCTTCATTCCGCCTTCGTTCCCCGCCTCCCGTTTCCCCGTTAGTCGCAATATGTAGTAGCGTGCCGTCCGGGTCTCGCGGACCACCCGCTTTGATCCTTATCCGATCGCGGACCCTAAGAAATGGTGTCGAAGATTAACAACATGCTTTATTGTTTTTTTGCAGTGTTCTCTATATTAACATAGTTATCTTTCATTAGTAATTACCTATGTTATTTATTATTTGGATTAAACTTATTGCTAATTTGGATTTATTTTAAAGAATTCATGTGAATCGTTAAAAGTTTGACAAGCTAGTCTTCCCTATGTTTTTGAACGAGGGGTGTTCAATTATAGTGATAATGCGATACATTCTCCTTGGAAAGAAAAAAATAGATACTGGCAGGCATAGCCCGGAGCTAGATATAATGATAATAAAAAAGAAATCAATTTTTTTTTAGAAGTCCTTTGTTAGCGCTGTGTCGGAACGTGTTCTTAGAAATGGATAAAATTGAAGTTCGAGCGGTCATAAAATATCTCTGCATGAAAAAAATTACTACCGAGCAGGTATTCTATATTCTACGGTTGTGCGTTGGTGTGCTGAGTTCAAGCGAGGAAGAACTTCCACTAACGACGACCAACGCACGGGACGCCCTACATGGGCAGTGATTGAATAACTGATTGAAAATGTTGAAAACATTGTCTTGGCTGATCGTTTTGTAACTGTTCGTTTATATCTGAAGAAGTAAAGATTTCGATAGGACATGTAAATAATATAATACGCGACCATTTATGTATGAAAAAAGTGTCTGCGCGCCGGGTGCTCAGAATGCTTTTCTTTGAATTTCACAAAGCTGTTTGGATTGGTTGTCTGCGGTTCAAGGAATATCTCAGGGACCACACATTTTAAATGATGACGCAGTAGTCGTCGACGTACATGATTTTTAAAAGATGAGGAAGAAAAAATTTTTTTAGAAAGGCAATTTTAGCTTTAGGAAAACGTATTTAAGTGTATAAACTGGAAAGGACTACGTCGAAAAATAACATAACGTTTAATAAAATTGCGTCATACTCATTCTTACTTTTTATTGAACACCCCTACTAAAACATTATTTTGACAAATTTATATAAATACTGAAAACATGCTATATAGCTGGTAATTCATAAAATAAAGAATTAAAACAACCTAAGTACAGTATAAAAAATCTCCTGTTACCGTCAAAAAAATATTAAGTCCTAGTAAAACATTCTGTACCTACATTGAAATTAATAATAAAATACAAAAACCTTTGTTTTTTGTTTTGATACTGTGTCTGAATAGCGACAAAGTTCTGCGAAACCAAAGTTGGTTGATACTTATATTTGACAATGAAAATACAAAAACAACTGTGTTTTGAATAGGAGATTTAGAAAGATGTATAAACATTTCTATTGTACTCGTATTTATATGATTTCACTTGTTTGGGAATTCAAATAAGCTCTTTATTTACAGAGTGTTTGGGTTATACCTGATACTTACAACCTACGCAGTTTTTAATGCTATTTGTAAGAAATGTTCATTATCTCTGATACCATAATTTTCTACGACATAATGTCTTGAAGTAGTCGAGTTCGATAAAAGAAAAGTAAATAAATGGTAATTCAATTCGTAATCGAAAATCTAAGATCGTAAGTAATGAAAGCGATTTGCTAAATTTAAAGACGTACTTAAACTTAACCTAAATATAATGAGTACCTAATGTTAATTCAATTTCTTAAACGCGAATTTATAACTACTTTTTCAATTATGTTTATCTATATATGTATTTGTTATAAAATATAGTATCGTTGAGTTAGTATCTCATAACACTAGTCTCGAACTTACTTTGGGGCTAGCTCAATCAGTGTCATTCGTCCCTATACATTTATATTTATATATTAAAAAAATATATATATTATTATATTGTTGACAGGTCAACGAAAAGAAATTCGCTACTCTATATAACGCAGCGCCGCCCTGACACGCCCCCATTTTGTTCGAAATCGTCGCCGTAGCAACATCGTGCCTCGTCATAGTGAACGACATTTTTAGATTTTGCATATTTCGTATTTTTCGTTAATTTAATTTGTTTGCTGTTAATTTTTGAGTTCATTAAAATCAGTTTAGGTTTTTGCGTTTTTCATTTAAAAAGAATAACTTGGATTGTCTCATCCAAGAATATCATATACTACCATCACATGAAAAACTTGAGATAGTTACTACATATTCTTGTTAAATTAAAAAATTAAAATCTTCCATAAATAATGCGACAAAGCGTTTTCAGTTTATTACTTATCCTTAAAAGTAACGGTTGTCTATGTAAACTACTAAGAAATTTCAATTTAATTAACGTAGAATTCTTTTTCAATAGGTACCTATTAAGATTCCAAACATTTTAGTTTTAAGCCATTAATTAATAGACTTAAAATAAGCCAAGATTTTTCTCTTTTCTTATCCTTTGATACAAGTAGATGTACCTACCTACAATCAAGAGATTATAGTATAATATGACTCCCTGTAGTAAAGTGTTTGTTCAGCGAACATTTACTATTTGCCGAAATGTCTGAGATATTTCTCAACCTAATAAATAATTCCTTCTGTAACGTCAAGTGGTATTATACAATTCCAATGCTTTAAGGTAAGTATGTGTGGATTTAATGTAAAACCACTAAACCTTTCCTTTTGTTTTCACTACAGTCACAGGTATCAAAGTTTGTAAAGAATTACCATGCTTTTTAGGGTTCCGTAGTAAACAAGGAACCCTTATAGTTTCGCCATGTCTGTCTGTCTGTTGTAGTGGTCACATAAGACATGTAGAAAACGATCACACGATCATAAAGATAGTTTGTTGTGTACCTAAGATTTTTTTTCGCGAAGACGAGGGCGTTATGAGGGTTTGTAAAAAAAAGATTGGAATGTTGCGGAACTGCACAGCTGTTTTTACTTGGTAAAATTTTGCGTGAAAAATAAATGTAATTATGCAGTATTACATGGTTTATATTTACGCCGTGTTGTGTAAATGCGAGTTTATACTCTGTCATATCTTTAGATCGGCTTTTCTGGTCTAAATTTTCGCTGATTACACGGACAGAGGTCGGGTAGAACTAATGCTTAGATACTTCCTGAAAAATCGAATTCTATACATAGACATATTTATAATTCTATATTCAAATATATACAAGGGTGAGGTTGCGTCTATTTACTCATATACTATAGGTACACATGAAATCACAAGATACAGTTGATTCATATATCGTGTTACATTTATCAATTAAATAAATTATAAATATGTCATATTATTCGATAGGTAATGGGCGTTGACGCGTCTAGATTCGGGGATCAGACGGAGCTAATAAAAGTAACGCGGGGCAAGAAGTGGGGGTCAGTCGTTTCACGTCCTTAGCTTGGCATACAGGTTTCGAGTTTAAAATCGAGTGTGTGTAATTTTATGTTATAAATTTCATTCACCGATTTGAGCTCGTTGCTTTGTGTCCGAGTAAATTACTGTGAAGTAACGGGTCTAAAATTCTAGACTTCCTAAATATTTTATCTTTACCTTTCTCACAAAACCCAAAATTCCGCTGGAGCGTTAGAAAAGTACTGAATAGGTAATTTATACTGGGTGCTGAGACTGGCATTCGGGCGCTCTGGGTCTTCCTTTTTCCTTTTACCTAGGTATCCTAGGTTAACCTGTAGGTTTACAGAGGGTTAACCTTATCATAATATATCCCTAGATTAGTTCTTATTTGCATATCCTACACAAGTTGCTTTACACACACACACGTTTAACTTCTCACACAACTGTTATGAGCTTGGTGGCTAATAACAGACCCTAGGTTCACACTAGGTCTTACAATAGACTAGACTTAGGATAGGCGAGCAGTTGCGATTGCTCATAGGTCGGTTTAGGTAGGTAGAATCGTGGTTAGGTTATCGGAAAATAGTGAGGTTTTGCGTACGGTTAAATTAATAATTCTGCTATATATATATATATATATATCTCGTGGAAATTACGTACGTTATATATATACGTTGAATTTCTATAGTTGGGTTAAATGTAGTACTATCATTGTTGTTGTCAATTTAAAGTCACAAATACATGTTTCATTTTTTACCTTAGATCTATATAATTGAAAGATATAGAATCCGATCAATTTAGTCCTATGTATACTAGTGAATATCTAAAGGTTATCAGATTATGATATTTGACAGTTATGTATTTATTGAGATTATAGAGGCCTATGGTAACTAGTATATCAAACATCTATTCACCCAAGAAAGGTTATATAGAACTTTTGATCTAAATTAACGTTTCAAATATATCGGCTCTCAGGATCTTAACACGCCAACCATTGCGAGCATGTTAAACTAGAAAATAAGTAAAAGAATAGAACTTACGTGGAAGCTCTGGTAATTACAGAACAGATAGGATTAGGATTCTTGTTAGGTTAGCCGGGTAGGATTGTTTTAATTTTGTATGGCTCAAGATCATTTAGATATTGATTGCTTTCCTACATTGTAATATTAGAGTTGCGGAAAGGTTAATAAGTGGTAAGAATTATCAAATTTCATCGGGAAATTTGGTTTTTCCGAGGCTATTAAAGGTTGGAGAAATTATGTTTGAGTGACCGAGAGGCCAAACAGACATACTTTCGCCGGAAGTGGACTTATTAACCAAAATTATATATTTTTCTTTTGCATGTTAGTGCAAAAGGTGTCAAACCGTGACATCTTTCTCCTAAAGAGGAAATCTGCTGTCCATGACGGTATAATATCCAATTCCTCGCAACACAGCAAACCAGATATATTGACTTTGTATCGCCAAGATGTATCGAGTTTACTCGAAATAACTAGAGTCTTGTGAAAATACTATTATTATAAGAGCTCTTCGCGATTGTCATCGCGACCAAAATACCTGTTTCGCGTAAGCGAATTTATAAAATTACATTGGTTAACCAAATATCCAAGACTCTCAACGCCTATTATCGTACTTTGTACGACAATACAATATATAATTAAGCTATAGCAAACCTATGACCTAACTGGTTACAAATATAGATAGATCTACCTGATTTTCAGGAAGGCGTATATTTTCCTTCGCTTTACGAAGTCAATTATTTGAATGATATAAACCATAACAGATACAAAAGAACAATTCTATAATAAGACTATTTTAGTAAGGGATTGAATTACGTAATAAATAATATCTAGTATCGATATCCTCATTTTTAGGCTTTTTAAATAATTCAGGGTAGAGTGAACAGCTTGGAGTATCTTATTATGTACAATACTTAAGGTTTTAAATAGACGATCATAGCTCAAGTGATTTGGAATAACCGTAGAAGCCGCGGCGTCTTACTCTCTATATTATATACATAAGTAAGGGTTCCGTCACACTGTCTGTCCGTCTGTCCATTCGCGGTTTTACTCAGCGACTATAAGTACTAGAAAGCTGTGATTTTGCATAAATATGTATATTAATTATGCGGAAAAAGTGGTACAAGTGAAAAGTCAATTTGTTTTTCTCGACTAACCAAGCATGTGGGGTATCGTTGAATAGGGCTTTTAAAAATATTTTGAGCTTGTTAACACCGATTTTCAATTTAGCGATCCGTTTTTGAAATATTTTGTTTTGAAGTGAACATTTTTGTTAGAGTCAAGTGTCCCCCCATCTATCTGCTAAACGATTATACATGAATGACGAAAAAATTCACAGCAATAGTACATATAACGAACTTTAAAGGAAAACTATCAGAGCCAAGAAGGGTTTACAAATTAAAAAGTTATAGGCGATCAACTTATAAAATGTACTCGGAAAAGGAAAATTTCGTACAAATTCATAAAATTCCTTTTTAGGCGTTTTCAGTGGCATAAACCCAAAGTTGGCATTCGTTACTACGGAATCCTACACTACGCGTGGCCCGACACGCACTTGGCTAATTTTTATTTATATGTACTCGTAGAAATTGTTTAGTTTTAATGGAAAACTAGATTAATATTTGCCACAATAAGAATATTAAAGCAGCCTTAAATAGGTTGTCAAGGTCCAAAATAAGTATATAAGGTTATTCTAATAAGGGATTTTGGTGTTGTACTTTCTAGCACGACCATGGTCGAATTTGTTAGAACTTCAGATGGAAATAAAATTCATTTAATTTATACTATTTTATGCCGTTAATTTTAAATTTATTCCCTCTGTTCTTGTGGAGATATACTGGTCGTGCTGGAAAGATTCCCACCCAGCACGCCCATGCTGTAATTGCTGCCAGCAAAGAAGTTCAAGATGGAAAAAAAATACCTTTTTATTTATACTATTTTATACCACTTATTTCGAATAAAATATGTCTCAATTAGTGGAGATATACTGGTCGTGCTGGAAAGATTCCTACCTAGCACGCCCCCGCTGTAATTGCAGCAAGTAAAGAAGTTCCAAAATGGCATTAAAAACCTTTTTATTTATACTATTTTATACCACTTATGTAAAAAAACGATGTCTCAATTAGTGGAGACATACTGGTCGTGCTGGAAAGATTCCTTTCCAGCATGACCACGTTAAAATTGCACGTAGCAAAGGAGTTCATGGAATGCAGGCCAGCTTAAAATAACTTTCTCATTTTATTCTTATTCTATAGCTGATTAAAAATATGTATTTTTGCCATACCTTAAGATACTCTAACTTATACCAGATTTACTAGTCAAGGCGTTCGGGTGTAACATTCAAGTATGAAAGGTTTTTGAAATTTGAACGAGAGGTGAAACAGCTGGTACAAACTAGATATTTTCTTTTCTCCCAGACGAAAAGAAAAAAATATGTTTAATATTTTATTAAATTATATGATAGCGATAGCGGATTTCCCGCGACTTAGTCCTCGTAAATTATAGCGTATGTTCACCGCTGATAAATTAGCTTTCTATTGGTGAAAGAATTTGAAAATCGGTCCTGTAGTTTCGGAGCCTATTTAATTCAAACAAACAATCAAATCTTTCCTCTATAGTGTAGATGTAGAAAGTGTATATGTAGAAGTGTAGATGTAGATTGTAACCAAAAACTAAATTAGTATAAGTTTAAAATATTTATTATTTTATTGATATAATAATATTCATACATTATTTTTTGCTAAGCACGTCACCTGACTACCTTAATTATCAGTCATTTTCATACTTTTGCTATATTGTTATTAATGTCTCAGTTTATAATCATACTAAATAAAAAGCAAGGCTAGTTGCAAAAATAACTTTTAAATATATAAAATAGAACAAAATATAATATCAAATCACTTTACTTCAAACAATACCTAGGTACTAAACTTTGCAAATTTGAAACCAGAAACATTTAAAACTGATCTGTTGCCCGCGACTTCGTCCGCGTGAGATTTACTATGAATGATGAAGTAAATAAAGACATAAATTAGATAATTGAGATATCTTTGGCATTATTATTAAATTTTTAAACTGGCCTGAGTTCCATGAACTCCTTTGCTACGTGCAATTTTAACGTGGTTATGCTGGAAAGGAACGACCAGTATATCTCCACTAATTGAGACATATTTTATTTTACAAAAGAGGTATAAAATAGTATAAATAAAAAGGTTTTTATTGCCATCTTGAACTTCTTTGCTGGCAGTAATTACAGCATGGGTGTGCTGGATGGGAATCTTTCCAGCACGACCAGTATATCTCCACAACTACAGACGGAATAAATTTAAAATTAACGGCATAAAATAGTATAAATGAAATGAATTTTATTTCCATCCGAAGTTCTAACAAATTCGACCATGGTCGTGCTAGAAAGTACAACACGGGATTTTGTCTGTATTACGGAAGCACTAAAGCCATATATTTAAATATTACAAGCGTAGAATCTCCGGAGGGTTGTTATTATACATAATAATTAGGTAGGCAGTAGGTACCCATGATATGTTACGTATACAAGGGCTCCTCGTACCTGGCCGTGTTCGATAGTCGTAAGCATTAAGTAATCCTAGTTATACATATTTGTAACAGATGTCCTAGGCCTTCGTCTTTAGTGAAAAGATAAAATACTTAATGCCTTTTAAAACAATGTATGCAAGAGGCATACAGCGATTTCTTCCAAACAATCTCCGAAAGCTGTCAGCGGCTATATAGGTTTAGGTATAAGTGGTATTTATGTAGTTTATGTATAATTTATTTTTACCTATTTATGTATATTTTTGTGCAGGTTTATCCACGTCCACGATATATACGAGTGTCAAAGACACGAAACCGTCTAAATATTTAAATTAAGATGTTATACTAACATAGTTATAATTTTCTTTGTTACTAACACTGTAAGGGTTGTAAAGCCTGAAAGAAACTGTTTTTATTTTATGGCTATTTATTGTTATTGGCATAACAGGTGGAAAACACTTTTAAAATAAGATTAAGTAGTCTAAAAGGTTAAAGAGCTACTTATTACTGATCAAAAGGGTATCCAGTAAAAAAAATATTTATAATTTAATTACTCGCAAGTTAGCGGGCGGGGTAAGAGGAAGAGGGGACGACACCATTCGACGCACGGGTTTTGCGGATTTGTCGTTGTTGTTCGACTACATACGCGCTGTGCAATTCCGGCCAGCGAATGATAGCGATAAACAAATCCGGAAAACCCGTGCGTCGAATGAAACTGTAACCTGCATGGCAAAGATAAATAAAATTAATTTTAAACATACAATTTTGTTTTAATCAAAGTTTAAATCCCGGGAACGGCCCACCAAAATGTACAGACCTGGATGAGACATCCTGGGTGCTTAGCACTAAAATGTATCATCCTAAACGCTACCTATTTTAATTATCTATAAAATAATTATAAATACCTTAATTTACCGTGAGATCTCTCTTACTATAAATCATTATCTTGAGTCTGCCAAGTCCCGATTATAATTATTATGAGGCGGTGATCATCGTAGTGGACCCATGTTGTACAAAGCAGTAACTCAGATTGTAGCGCAGCACGTTCCGTTCCACTACTCATAGTACATATTAATCAGTTGTATTTAGGATTCTGTATTAAGTAATAAAACAAAAATTAGAGAATCAGAGGGATGAATTTCTGTAGCATGTTCTGCTCTTTATGTAGAAGGATAGACTTACATAAAAATATTCATATTTTAGACATTCGCTCATTATTTTATTACGGATAAAGAGAACGCTCCTCCTCCGCGTTCATCTGTAAGTTCAACCATTGACATGACACTTCCCATCCGAGGGTCTGCAAATGCTCAGCATCATACATAAATATTAACTCTAATAAGCCTTTTCAGGCAAGAGACAGGGGGAGGAATTCGAGTAAAGCTCCCCAAGTGTTGTTTCCAGCAGCTTTGAGATCTATATTCATTCAGTATCCCGGTCTGAGCGACAAAGTATTATATCAAATCAACTGGAAACTGATTGCTAGAAGAGCATCCTACAAATATTTGTTCTAGTCTGTCTTGTCAGTAAATATGAGGGTAATAAATAAATACCGCGACTATAAGGTTTCATGAAGATGAGTAGAAGTCATTTCAGACAGCAATAGAAGCTTAATTCCATAGTATACATAATTTTTAATATTGTTTAAGAAATACCTCTTTGCCAGTAGGTAGTTTTATTAGTTCTACACGACTTCTCCGTGTTTTATAGAACATCATAATATCTTTGATATAATGTTAAAATAGCAATTAGAATGCATAGTTAAAGTCTATTAAGACTTAGCTTATTCAACAGGCATGGCAACAATGTCCATAGATTAGCCTCAACCAGAATCGGTTCAGATAATTCTAATGAATGTTGTTTATAATATAAGTCTCTTAGTCAGTAGACTTCATTCCAGAACATAACTTTTCTATGTTCAAAGGGAATATTTATGACGAAATAGGCTTCTCTAAACAAGTGTGTACATAACACTGACGGTGACGAAGAAGCTTCCTTGTTCTGCAGCGGGAATCATATCCTCTGAGCGTGACTTTAGTATAACTCAGTAAAGTGCCAACACAGCCTGTTTAGATGGCCCAAAATAATATAAAGATAAGTATCAGAATTATTCAATCTAACCTCAAGTCTCGATTTTTCAAGACAAATCACCACTCAGCTGAACAAGTCAGCCAACCAGAATAAGTAAGTATAATAACAAAACTATTGCTTTCTGAAATTGAATCATTTTACATAACTCCAGCTTTGATGACAATACTCTAGGAAGGATAAGTATTCGTGAGGTGAAGTAGTTAACAACGGTATCAGTAAAAATATTAAACACATCAGTGATATAATATGTTATCTTCAGAGATTGAAAATGTTGTTCAGGTTCCTTTGGAACATAAGAATCTAAGGTCCATCGACTATAATCCAGTCAATAGATTACAACAGAATTTGTTAGTACAAATAACACAGAAATCCTCATAGATCATAACATCTCATCATAAACTCGTCGTGTCGCTTTTAATAAACAAAGCTATAATTAACTCAGATTAGAGAATACACAGGAAATGAACATATATTGATTAATTCATCCCACAAAGGGATCTATCATCATATTGGCTTTCTTATGTATGGATCATATTGGCTTTCTTATGTCCAATGTAGGGCAAAGGCTGGGAAAAATATTCTACCTCTCTCATCTTAGTAGACATACATACTTTCAATGCAAACACCGTATCCAAATAGGGCTGACTTGGTAGTAAAATTGGAATCAAAAGTTTAAATACCTTTTCTTCATAATTCCTTTCATCTTATCTGAAGATCCATATCCTCTTGTGATAATCTTCTTTCAAATAGTATAGAGTTAAAACCTTACCCCGGTTTGTCCTTGTATACAGTGACGGATTTAGACTAATAGATGCTCTAAGCAATCCACGCCTGTGGTCGATCTTTAAACCTTTACCGCATCATAAAGTTTCCACAAAATTCTCTGCAAATAAATCTTTGGAGAGATAACTATTATTTTCCGTGACAAAATTACTTCATCTCCAAAACAAAACTATTTTTTCTCTGTCAGTTTCGATCCCAGCTTCTTTTTATTTCCTCGAATTTCTTCTCTTTTGTCAATGACTATAATATTTTATCCGACTGAAAAAAGGATAAATACATTCCTGCAAGTTTGCAAAGTATTTGAGAACGGAAATAACGAGTGCGTATTTGCGAATCGTTACAATACTTCTTCCTCATACCCCACCCCATCCCGCAAGCATGCGAGTTACATAATTATAAAATTGTCTACATAATTTGTTTTAATTTATATTTTATAATAATAATTTTACTCCTTTTTTGTTTATTTTAGTAAGTTTCTATTGTACTTCCAAAATATTGCTTTCTCAGCGTCATCTGTTGGTTGTTGACTGGTAGAAAATACCCCTGGCCTTAAGCCCGCCATATACATGTTTTGTAATGAATGTAAATTGAATGCCTCCGTAGTCCAAACGTCAAGACGTCCGTCTTGTGACCCAGATGATTCCGAGTTTCGGAAGGCACGTATAAACTGTGGGTCCTGTGGGGCACTAGGGCAGATGAGATTAACTACTAGGCAGTAGAAGCTGTTAATAGGACGTTGCAAGACATTCGTCGAGATGACAAGCCAATCGGCAATGTTTGTTGTCGGGAGATTTTCGTCAAACCCTTCCAGTCATAAGTCGGGGCTCTAGGGCAGATGAGACTAACCCTCATTATAACAGTCTTATCTGTGGCCACAAATACAAACGCTCATATTGACAATTAATATGAGAGCCAAGCTTGGCGGTAGTTCAAATGCCCACGAGTTTTCAACAATATTATTAAAAGTTGAAGAAGTGTCTTTCTTGAAGAGAATGGTCAGGTGAGTCTTCTCGTAATACTTGGCAAAGTTCTTTCCACCAAAGAAGAACTTATAAGTTCAGTATTTGCGGACCTTCAGAGCATAACACACCAGGAAAATTCTTGGTAATGTGAACGCGCCAAATTGACACAAAAAAATTAACAATGTGCAACGATCAACGATAAACTTATGACGTAAATATTGGTAATGAAGTGGTTTATACTGTCTTAGATAGTGTAATTGATCAGAACGACGCCACCAATTATCCAGTTGAGTTTCTAAATTCACTTGCAGCAAATGAACTCTCGACTCAAAAAATAATGTCGGAGTGCCGATAATGCTGATGCAAATTTTGACTCCACCGAAATTGTCAAATTTTGACTCCGCCGAAACGGTGTAACGGAACCCGACTTAAAAGTTAATGCTTTTAAGCGAAATATAATTAATTGAAGCTGAGATTCTCACTGTAAGTGGTGCCAGTGAAACTGTATTAATTCCGCGCATACCACTGATCCCCAACAATTTTCTGTTTGAACATACACAGTTATCTATATCCACTTGCTTTGCTGCGACAGTAAATAAGTCGCAGTGTCAGACGTTTAAAGCCGCTGGTGTCGACCTAAGGACTGGTTTTTCGCATGGCCAACTTTATGTGGCTTTCTCCAGGGTTAGTAACGATTCAGGTCTTTTCATATTAGCTCCCGAAGGAAAGACTTGGGAGTCTTACATGATTTATAAAGAACATTTTTAACTACATATGTTTAAGAATGAAAAAAAATAAATAAAAAATTTAATATATTTATTTTAAAAAAGAAATATATTTATATATTACTTTATTCATTTTATAAACAAAACACATAAAAAACTTAACTCATCTTTTAGTGATTTTGTTTGTCTGTTCGCTACAAATCTTGCAAATCAGTTTTAGATCTACTTAAGTATTGAAAGTTAACAAGTATTTAGAAAACTCAAAATATAACAAAGTTTACCAACTTAATATTCCTATACCAAACTTAACAAAGTTAAAATTTAAATTTCATTCAGTGACAAGTCTTTAAACATTAGAGGTGCTGAAATAAATTGATTGTTATCGAGGCAGGCATCATAAACTTTAGTGGTCCGCCCTAAAGTGGGTCCTATTACCTAATGGACATTTTATAGCCATGAATAAATGGGTACTTACGAATTCGATCTGTTTCATGTAGAGCATAGGGTTGTTATTCGCCTGCAGCAGCGACTTGCCGTTGTTGAAAACAGCGCAGATGACCAGCCCAAGTGAAAACATGTCAGACAGAATGTTGCACTGCCCGTTCGTCTGTACCTCCGGCGCTGTGACAGTAAGTTTGTTTTAGGAATAAACTAGAACTGCGCGGCTGCTTCGCTGTAAACTACCTAGTTATACTGAGTTTAGTAGGAACTAAATAAGTTTTCAGAGACAAAGTGTTCGTGTCGATTGCATTAGTTGCTGCTAGAGTTTTGTTTGAAATTGTAGTATTAGATACTTATACTTATAACTACAACATTCCAACACAGTTTTGTTTATCACTTAGAGCCATTTCGACGAAAAAAAAGCTATATACATGAAACTGAAAAGAAAGAAAGAAATATAAAAACATAAAGATTTAGGTATTACTACTACCTTTAATGTGTAAGTATATACAAGTGATATTTTCGCCTAAGTATTTTTGAGGGTAGGTGTAGTTGCCGCGCTTTGGGCAAATTATTACTTAATTTATCTACGTTAAACTTGATAACATCTCATTATTTTTTTTGCCTAGTATATGTATGTATATGACATGTGGCTTTATTTAATTTAAATAGTGAATACTAAATATACTTACGAGTACTTTGACGGATGTTTAATACGAACCTACAGTTTGGTCGGGATTCTCAGTATATTTTAATTGAACTCGGCACTTAGATTATGAGAATGATGGAATGTGTCTGTGACAGCAAATCGGATAAATAAGTTTCCATAGTTATCGCTATTATTTTAATTTTTTCTAATGCATCTTCAACTGTTAAAACTTTAAAAAATCTGACATTGCCAAACTAATACAAATACTCATTAACTAGAAACGTTGGTAACGATCATTATCCACTAGCGATGTAAATACGGAGAAATGGGCGATGTGGGTAATATCACTAATGGGCCAACATGAAGGAGTTTCCACTAAACATTTGTTTGAGTTTGGAACTACGATATTGTACAGCTCCATTGTGTTTGGCTACAGCCCGCATTATGCTCTAGAATTTCGATAGTCTCCCTAAACGACCACTAAAATATATATGCACTACCTTGGGGGCAAGCGGATTCAACGCCTTCGCACATGCTATCTGAGAATGTACATTGTAGGGTACATAATATTTGTTGATGAACAATAAAGTTTTAAATTTATCGGTCAAAAGTCAGAATGTTTATCTACAGAAGAAGTACCTATGTTCTTAAAACTGTGTTGGACTAATGCACTTTGCATACTGTTAGAAATTTTGGAATGTGCGAACGTGTTGTGTGTTGTGTGACACTTACCCAAGAAGTCCAAGTGTGGTTGCGATATTTTGGCTATTTTGATAGACCAGGGGGGCACCGTCATCATTTCTGTAGGATCGGGTCCGATTATGTTTTCTGTCATGAAAAAAAACATATTTTTGAAATCACATTTGTCTATCGAAAAAATATAATATATTTTTTGCTTATATATAGCTTATAAAATTTGTATTAGTGATTTTACTGTGGTCAGAGTATTTTTATAATAATTGTTACGACTTAGCATACCATTAAAGGTTCTGACATTGGTGACAGAGCATTTTGTAGAAGCAGAAGAGTAGGTACGTATATATACTTTAAATTACCAAAGCTAAATTCATAAGCAAAACGTACCTAAGACTAATAGAATTATTGGAAGTGTAACAAAAATAAGTTTTCATTTTATCCTGTACAGCAAAGTGTATCTAGTACCTATCTCAAAGTAATTTCTCCCAAACTAACTAACTAATCTCCTCCACCGGTGCCATGAGAATTGAGTTACAACACTTGGCGGGCTTGCGGTATGACGGCGCGGTGCTCTTTTACTTTTTGTTATAAGTATGTATATGTATATTTACGATTTTACTACAGGGACAGTAAATATATTTCAGAGTCTAGTCTTCACAAATGTGCTCTTTGAGAACCAGACAGAAACAATGTTGTTTTAGTGCTATGAGTATATGTGATCTTATTTTTACAGAATTTATCATTTACATTTGTTTGTCTTACTTTTAACCAGGGCGTAAATGTTGACAGAAAGTTAAATCTACAATACTGATAAATTCCCCACTAAAAATAAGAAAATAAAAAAAGATCTTCGTATATAAGTACGCGGTCAACAAATCAAGATAGTTTTAAAAAAAAACTTAACCCTTTAGGCCACCCTTTTATTTTTTATATAAAACTAGCTTCCGCCCGCGGCTTCGCCCGCGTGGATGTCGGTTATCGCGACCAAAACCTATTTCCATCCTCATGGTTCAAAGTATCTCCATGCAAAATTTTTGTCCAGCCGTTTCAGCTTGAATAGGTAATAGATAGACAAACAGAGTAACTTTAGAATTTACCTACCCATATAAAATTAGGATGGATTAATTTTCCGCGTAGCACGCGGGAGGCACACTAACTTCTTGGATATTCAGATCTTTACTTTCACGACTATAATATTTCCTTGTAAACAATATTTTTTACCTTTGTATCGGGTGGCGCCAACATGACTAAACCGCAGGGTGAACTTACACGCGAACAGGCTACATAAAATTGGCCGTGCGAAAAACAGTCCACTTTCAAATCTACCCCAGCGTATTTAAGAGTTTGGCCTTGGGATTTGTTTATCGTCATGGCAAAACACACTTTAATAGGGAACTGAACGCGTTTAAATTCAAAGGGGAGATCATTGGGAATTAATGGGATTCTGGGCAGAAATTCTGTCTCACCCTGAGCACAGCCAGTTATAATAATGGCTTCTATTAAATTTTGATGTAGGCGCTTGACCTGTAGTCGGGTACCGTTGCAGAGTTTTGGAGGCTTCAAATTTCGTAACAACATTATAAGTGCCCCTGTCCGTAAGGTAAGTTTGTGCGGAGGGAGACCCGCTTGGTCTTTCTTAGGGGTCAAAATAGCCCGTTCACAAAACCATTCCATACTTTTTTCTTGTATGCTTAAAATATCGGGGTATATTTTATTAATTAATTTTTCAATAGTAGCCACCATAGTGCATAACTCATCATTTATAGTCACTTTACCGTCACTGTCGTTACATTCCCCATTTCCTATTTTTAGCAGCATATCTGCAAACAGTCCCGCAGTAACATCACCTTTCAGGTGTACTCTCATATTTCTTGTTAGTTTAAGGACTCTTACTGATGTTCATGATAATTGGAGCAGATTTTAAATATTTTACATACAAACTATCAACCCCTATTTTACAACATTTGGGGATGCGTTTTAGAAAACCGAAATACACGTGTTTGATTATTTGTATTTAGGAGTTATAGTAACAAATATCATGGAAATTGGAGCAGATTTAAAATATTTTCCATACAAACTTTCAATTCCCATTTTGCACCCTTAGGGGGCGAATTGTAATAAACCATGAAATAAGAATTTAATGAAATGTTATTAAGCGCATGAACCTCATTTTTTAACCGACTTCATTATCAAAATCGATGCAGATTAAAAGATTTTTCTATACAGACTTTCAACCCCTATTTTGCGACCTTAGGGGGTGAATTCTAATAAACCATGAAACACGTGTTCAATTAAATGTTTTTAAGAGTATGAATCTCAATTTTTATCAAAATCGATGCAGATTTAAAGATTTTTCCATACAAATTTTAAACCCCTAATTCACCCTTTTAGGGTTAAAATTTTTCAAAATCCCTTCTTAGTGTGCGTTCGCATTTTGAATTTAAACAACTGTCCAAATTTCACGTTTCTATCATAAGCGGTTACGGCTGTGCGTGCTTCTTATGTCAGTCAGTGGGAACTTCTCCTTTTATATATATAGATAGATAGATATCCTTGAATACAAAAGAAAAACATATTTTGCAAAAAAATATTATTCACCAACTAAACCATATTTTTTCAATCTGTGAAAAACTATTTACTAAGGAGTATTTAAGTATACATAGATATTGCCTATTCCATAGATATTCATTCCAATTAAGAATAACTACCTTGATACTGTTCTTTTTAATCACTATTGACTATTAAGATAACATATAAAAGAAAGTGGGGTATGAAAAGTCCGTTCATTGAAGTCGGTTAGTCAGCTAGCTTCGTAATTAGCGCGCATCTCTCAATTAAATTAGGTCAGACGAAATTGGAACAAGAATGTAACTGAGAAAAATAAAAACTATCACTTACAATTATTTTTTTGCTTTTAATTACCCAGTAGGAAAGTAAGATTGTACACAGGGTCATGTCTTTGTCCGTTACAGGTTAGACACTGTCCAGCCCAAAGAAGCATGATATGACATATGATGTTTAAACATATTAATATTAGTGTGATGGCGAAATCAGGGGAATCATAAAACATGTAGTCCAGAGGTTCCCAAAGTGGGCGATAACGCCCCCTTGTGGGCGCTGGAGGCCTAGAGGGGGGTGAAAGGGGGCACAAAAAAACGACGGGTTGTACTCCGGGAGTGCCGGCAGAAGTGAAAACTTGAATATTAACGTTGTGCATTTCCATGGATGCGCGTGGCACGCTGTAACATAAACACACACGAACATTCGCGCAAGCGCCCTGCGCCGCCTAAACGGAACAGCAGGCGCAGGCATACATTTTCACCGCGCCGTAGAAAGAAAGGGGGATACTTCCTCCTACGCCGCGCCGCGCCGGCTGTCTACTCTCCATCCGTCTTACGAATTTTCGATCAGGTCATCTGTCCTGACGCCCTGACGTCCTGACGCGAGTTTAATATTTTCTACCCATTACAACACCGCTAAAGAAGTTCTCACTTCAAAAAACATTGGTTGATATGATTTAAGGGGCGACTGGTGATTTTTTTATGTACTTGATTTCTAATCCTAATTTATTAAAAATAAAGAAACAATATTTAATTTATTAGAAGTTTCAATTCAAATTCTCATTGCCATATTTGTGTGAACGTAGCTTTTGTGCTGTTACAATGCTGCTAACTAAGAAGAGAAATCGTTTGCACGTTACCAAACGCGGCGACTTGCGGCTGTTCTTGATTCAAAGGAACCTGATATTAAAAAACTTGTTAAAAATCATCAGATTCATCCTTCGCATTAGATTCGTAAAACATACTCTTAATAAGTTCTGGTAAGAAAAGTCTCGTTTAGAATATATGTTTAGTCAAACTCCAGGGGACGTTTTAGTGAAATAACTTGTCACATTTCGAATGGTTTACGCGAGCGTTTAAAAACGGGCGCATTTTTGAAATGATCGTATGCAAAGGATTTGCAACGAGTGGTCTCAAGTTCTCGACCGCTCGTAATTTTGACATTGGTGGGGATATAACAAAGAAACCTTTCATGGAGAAACCGTTCCGATTCATGCCGCTTTTTTCTTCATGGTGAAATTCTTAGAAAACCATATACATATTTTCGATGTTTTGTGCGTAAAGCAATATTGTTTTTAGCTGACACATACATACATACATACATATTATCACGCCTGTTTCCCACAGGGGTAGGCAGAGACTAAGGACCTCCACTTAGTGAAAAACTATTTACTAAGGAGTATTTAAGTATATATATATATACATTTTAGCTGACACGACGCTTCAAAAATACGGAAAATGGTTTTTTACGCGAGCGGTGAGTTGGAAAACTACACGTTCTGTATTTCGGTGAGACCTTAAATGAAAAATAGCACTCCAGGCGAGACTAATATCTTATTGAGGTTTTAAGGTGAAAAAAAAAAATGGGGGGCGCTACAAAATAATAGATTTTTAAAGTGGGCGTTAGACGAAATAAGTTTGGGAACCTTTGGTAGTCAGTGTGTGGCAGCAAACTAAATATACGAAATTTCGAACTCAACCCGATCTCCTCCAAATACTTACCTATTTATTTGTCGAGATATACATACAACTATTCAAAGATTTGACTTTTCCTAGAAAGCGTCTAATTGCCTCTAAGTAGTTTCCAGACATGTTCTTTTTAAAGTACTTAAATAAGTACAAGAAATCCATTGAATGTGCGTAATTAAGAAAATAAAAGTAGCTTTCCAATTTGAACTTTTAGGTTTAGATGTTATTGATATATTAAGATAACCAACGATAGAACAGAGCTTTAAAAGTGGAAGCATATACTGGCTAATTAAGGGAGCTACATTGCACTCTTAGGAAAAAATATAAAAATAAATAATTGTTTGAGATCCAAGCATCGATTCTTTCGCAAAGTTGTAAGGGTTTTACTTGATGAGCTATCTTCTTCAAGAATGTGCCATGTCGGTCATATTCCTTTTTGACGACCTCCGTGGCGTAGTGGTCACCATGCTAGTCCGCCACCTAGGGGTCCCGGGTTTGATCACCGGGCAGGGCAAGTTGGAAAATAGCCTTTTTCAAATTGTCCTGGGTCTTGGATGTTTATCTATATTAGTATTTATTATATAATATAGTATCGTTGAGTTAGTATCCCATAACACAAGTCTCGAACTTACTTTGGGGCTAACTCAATAAGTGTAATTTGTCATAGATATAGAATATAACCCGTCGAAGAAGAAGATGTCACTAAGTAAAAAGAAGTACATTGAACAGTATGTAGAAAAGTATAACATAAAAGATTTATAAGTACGAAACACCTATGGAACAAAATTTGAAATTTGAGCCCAGCAAGAATCATAATTATGATATCAAGTATAGCAATATAATTGGAGCACTACAGTATGTCGCTAGTGGAACGCGACTTGATATAGCATATAGTGTTAAGTATTTTAGTCGTTTTAAAAACAGTTATAGTACTACTCATTATAAATATGCATTAAGAGTGCTAAAATATTTGTATCGAACAAAAGAGATGAAGTTAAAATATGATAATTTTTTTCTGATTTTGCTGCAGATGTCACAGATAGGAAAAGTACAACGGGTATAATTATTAGATTATTTAATAATCCCATATATTGGAAAGCTCAAAAACAAATACAATACATAGTAGTTTACTATTTAAGGAACTGGATTTTAACAAACATATTTTCCTGAGATTAATTTTTAATGAATTAGTGTTTGTTTATATATATATATATATATATATATATATATATATATATATATATATATATATATATATATATATAAACACTAATATTTATTTATAAACTTTTAATTGTTTTTAACTTTTTTATGGCTAATCATGATATTTGAATCAAATAAGTCACTATCACTGCATGAAGTCTCACTAGTGAGATCAATCACTAAGGATTAGTTGAGGGAGTCACAGGGACACTATCAATGAGCTGAGGTCATAGAGGCTGGATATCTAAGCTGACTGACGCAACTGAGCGTCTTGCTCGTAACTATTTATGAGTCTATATGCCTCTCCCAGCTCATTTTCTAACTCAGTGGTACGTCTAAGCGTTTGCTCATACGCGCATTGGCGGAAAGAATCTACTTCTAGTTGCTCGCTCAATTCATCGCATAATTGGAGACGCATACCCACCAAACGTCAATTAAGAGCACTATTTTTTCACAAAATGCACTGAAATTTCACAAACATATAATTAATTACCATTACGATAATACCTAGTTTAAATTTTTGACATTTGGTTTTCTACCAGTAAATAATTCATATGGCGTTTGATTTTCTACTGTATTCGTATGCTGCTGTCATCACAAATTCAGGCCAATACTTTTTATCTAGCTTTGCTTCTGTCATCAAACATCTAGCTCTGTCCACAATTGACCTATTATAGCGTTCCGCTACTCCGTTTAATTCATGTGTGTACACTGGTGCAGGTTTAATAAAAAATCCTTTCTGCCTTGCAAATTCATAGAAATTTCTATTTATGTACTCATGACCTTTGTCACACCTTACTTCTTTACTTTCTTACCAGTCTGTGTTTGCACTAAATCAACATATGTCCCATTCAAACACATCACTTTTATTTCTAATAACACAAACATATGCATGTCGACTAAAATCATCAATAAATGAAACAAAATATCTTTGACCCTTGTATCCTATTGTTTGCATGGGTCCATTAACATCCGTATGAATTATTTCACAAGGTTGTGTGGCGCGTCGTCTGTTATTTACGAACGGTAAATTACTCATCTTATTTTTTAAACAAATTTCACAATGCATATACCCTTCTAAAGTATCAGGTAAACCATCTAAAACTTTATTACGACACATCTCTTTAAGTTTATAAAAAATAGGATGTCCTAGAATACGGTGCCATTTTTCTTTAATTGACATTACTTTATCACTTTGATATGCTACACTTTTTCTATTATAAAAGATCTTACCTGATATTTCAAACAATTTGGTATCTGTTTTGGCTATAGCTATTAATCTTCCTTGAACATTGTATATTTTAGCATTATTACGATCAAACCTTACCATATTTCCTTTGTTGACAATACTAGAAACGCTGAGTAAATTCTTTTTCATATTTGTAACAAGGTAAACATTATCTATATCAATTTTTGTAGATTTAAATCCTAGGTTACAAAACATGCTTACTTTACCAATCTTGTCAGCTTTAAGACAAAAACCATCTCCAACCTTTATATTTATTGGATTCTTGAGCGTTTCATATTCAGAAAAATATTTAACATCGTTGACAATGTGATCGCTGCACCCACTGTCTAACAGCCAATCTATGGTTCCTGCTTCATTTGACTGTCTGTCCCAACTGTCATTACCTCAACATTAAATGCATTGCTATAATTTCTTCTGTAGTTTCGTCCTCTTTGTCGGTTACCACGGTGATAACTGTTATATCCACCACTATTTCTAAATTTTGGACAATCCTTCTTAAAATGACCTTTTTGGTTACAAACATAGCAGTTGTCATTACGACTGTTATTACCACTGGTACTAGCAAAACTGTGTTCTGTCTCTACACTATTTCTGGATTCATTTTTCTTGAAATCTAAAATTATTTTTGACTTTACATATTCAACTGTTTGTTTCTCTTTCGGCATTGCATTAACAATATTAATAAGATATTCAAATTTGGATGGTAATGTTAATAATAAGTAATTCAATCTATCTTCTTCACTAACTATTTCTCCTGCTCCCTTTAAATCATTTATTTGTTTCTCAAAATGTTGGAAAATATCTAATGGGGAGACTCTTTCATCAAATTTCAATTCGAGTATCTTCCTTTTTAATAATAACTTGTTCGCACATCCTTTTACAATAATAATTTAATTTATTTAATTTTTTTATCATCAAGTTTCTTAGTCATCTTATAAGCACTATCCTCAGATATTATGATATCGATCTGCGAGTTTCCAATGCTATTAACTGTGTAGTTCTGAGCTTTTAAATTAATTTTTCTCCAATCTTTTTCATCTATTTCATTATCTTACTCCTCCTGTTCTATAACTTTCTTACAGTTTTCCAATTCTAGTAATAAGGTCAAACGGAACTTCCATTTCTCATAATCAGTGCCTTCAAAAATTGGTATTTTAAAATCATCCTTACCTTCCATTTTTCTGACCTAAGGGTTTCGGTCCCTGATATGTTGTCAGTTGTTTTTCTTTTTGAAAGAAAATTTTCAAATCATTTCTTTAAATCAATCCTATTAATTGTCTTAGCAGCTCTTCCGCTCTTCACGCTCTGGTACCATTTTAAAAATACTGAAATAAAATCCTTACATACTCGAATTATAATTATTTATTAGAACGGATTAGAACCACAAGACAGATAAAATTGATGTAAAAGTGTTAAGCAATACCAACTTCTTTTTAAAATATTCGTCTAAAGGTTTATCTAGCTAAACCATGAAGTACCAATATAAAATATAAAATCACAATATTTAATAGTAATTGTTAGAATATTGTACTTTTATTGGCATCATTCCTAGTTCTATATTTGTCTATGAACCTAGTTTGTGTTTGTGGTCAATGGTCTTCTTTGTGATTCATTACGGCTGACGATTTTATAGAAAATTTGTAATGCAAAGCATAAATAGATATTATGCAAACATGTGTTTTCTAAATAAAGAGGATAATAATTTACAAGCTTGTTCATATTTCAACATGGAAAAAAATTAAAAAGTGAAGAAAGAAAGAAAATAATTGATGTGAAAATAAAACAAAGAAGGATCGCAGGATTCGCAGGTAAACAACATAATGATGGCGAAAAATGATATAAATATACCGAATTTGAAGGATCGGAGTACAATAACTGGAAAATAAGAATATTAAAATTCTTACAATTTAAAAAATGTCTAGATGTGGTAAAAAACAAATGAAGATGACTGTAAATGGGATGAACGTGATATACAGGCAACTAATTACATCTATAGTAACATATCTAACAATCAGCTGTAATATATTGCAGAGTTACAATTGGCCTAAGAAATTATAGAAAAATTCGATCAAATGTATCTAAAAAGATTACAGCATTACAAATAGTCTGTCGACATAAACTTGACACTTTGAAGTTTAAGAATTATGAAGAAGTGTCCTTATTCTTAGATGATATTGAGAAAACTGTAAATTAGTTCAAGCGGGCAGGTGCAGTTGTTACGGAGCATGAAAAACTAAACTATATGTTAAAATCTTTACCACAGAGTTATAATCATATTGGAGATTTGATAGATGTTTTACCGGAGAAACTTAAAAGTGCAGAAGAAAAATCGAATGGGGCATCAAATGACAGTTCAAATGTTTTTCGAGCAGAAGCTGGAAGTTCAACTCAAAATAATTTCAATTGTTTTCGCTGTGGAAAACCTGGCCACTTGCAAAAGGAATGCCGTAGCCGTACTGAATTTACCCAAAGGGGTCGAGCTGATTTTATACAAAGAGGTCTAGGTCGTGGATATTTTGAAAGTAAAGATCGTGGATATTCTGGAAGTAGAGGACGTGATTTATTTAATACTAGGAATTTTCATAGAGGACGAGGAAATTATTATAATTAGCAGCAAAGAAATTATCAACATAAATATAATAAATAATAGTTTTCATACAACTATTGCTAATAATACCACAAGTGAGAAAGAAGAGGCAAAGAAAGGTCGAATAGATTGGTAACTTGACAGCTGTTGTACAGACCACATAATTAATACTGATGAGTACTTTGAAACACGTGAGATATTAAAGAGGACTGTAAAAGTTAAAATTGGTGATGGCAGAATATTAGAAGCGACTAAAGTTGGTAATATTAATACTTATTTCATCGGTGTATGGAAGAAAAACACAGGTAACTTTGACAAATGTATTTTATGTGAAGGAAATAAAAGCAAATTTACTAAGCTACTCAAAAATTACTGATAAAAATTCAGTTGTGTCAAGAGGAAGGATCTCCAAAATATATAACCCATATGAAGAAATCATAGCCATTGCAATTAAAGATGAAAGATTGTATAAGATGAAAAGTTTTTTTAGTGAAGAAATATTAGAAGCACAAGTGAGTAAAAGCTATATGTCTACAAAAGAAAAGTTACATCGTACATTGGGACACATAAATTTTAATAATTTGAAATTAATGTGTATGAATGAATTATTGGATGGACTACCTAAGAAAATTGAGTCAGAATATTTAAAATGTGCGACATGTATTGAGAAAAAAATACATAACTTACCTTTTTATAAAAATCGAAGAAGAGCAAATGATTTATTACAGATTGTTCTTACTGATTTAAATAGTCAACATCAAACAACAGTAACAGTAAGTTTTATAGATGACTATAGTAAACTGGTCAAGGTATATTGCATCCGTACAAAAGATGAAGTATATGATTGTTTAGTACAGTATGTAAATAAAGTACAAAATCTTACTGATAAGAATGTAAAAGAACTGCATTGTGATAATGGTAAGGAATATAATAATGCAAGAGTTTGTCAGTTTGCAAGAGAAAAAGGAAAAGCAATAAACCCTTGTCCGGCATATGTCTGATCTTTAATGGATATGGGCCGATGTCTTTTGGCAGAAGCAAAAGTGGGATGAAAATATTGGCCAGAAATAATTAAAGCAGCTGCATATCTTAAAAATAGAACACTGACTAACACAATTGAGAGGAAAACTCTGTATGAAATATTTTTTAAAAGGAAACCAACAGTTAAGTATTTGAGATGTATGGTAGTAGGGTCTTTGTACGAATTCCAAAAGAGAAAAGAAATCGAAATGGGACAAGAAAGCCAAAATGGGAGTATTGCTGGGATGTAGTAATACTGGATATCGAGTATTAATAAACAATAAGGTAATAATAGCTCGACATTGTGATATTGTAGAAGAAGACGTAACATTGTGTGGATTTGAAGACGAAAAAGATGAAACAACAAGTGGAAAAGAAAATTATAGAGTACCCGGAAGATATTAAGTTCAGTTAATATAAATAATAAAGATAATTTAAATGTTGAAGAAAGCATGGAAGAAGTTAAACCTAAAAGAATAATTAAACCACCACGAAGATTTGATGAAGAATATGGTTATTATTGTATTAGTGTAAATTATTGTGATGCTATGACTCCAGAAAATTTTCAGAAGGCGATGACCTGCAAGGATTCTGACAAATGGAAAGCAGCTATGGATCGTGGGATAAACGGTCTAGTAAAAATAAAACATGGACTCTTGTTGACAAGCCATCAGAGAACAAAAGGTAATTGATGTGAAATGGGTCTAAAGAAAGAAGAGTGAAAGTAAATATAAAGCCAGATTTGTAGTTAGGGGATTTCAACAAACTGATTTTGTTGAAATCCCCTAACTAAAAATCTTCATCAGCCAACTTTAAAACTTTTGTTTTCGTATTGTGGTCAAATGTCTTTGGAAATTCATCAAATGGATGTGGGGAAGTTTATGTTAATTAGCTTTTGGGCTATGAAGATCACACAGAAAAGGTTAAATAAATCATTATATGGTTTAAAAGAGAGTCAACGTGCATGGTATGAATGTTTTAACGAATTTCTGACCAGCCTGGATTTCTAAAGATGCAAATATGATTATTGTTTATACGTCAAAAAGGAAAATAACTTAGCTGTACATATTTTATTATTTGTCGATGATCTTTTGGTTTGTTGTAAGGACAAAAAGGTTATTGAATGTATAAAAAATAAGTTATTGGATAAATTTAGAATGACAGATTTAGGTAGAGTAAAGAAGTATATTGGTACAGTGTTGTACATTGAATATAATTATGAGCAAGACAACACTGTAACTTTGAGTCAAGAATATTATATTGAGTCATTAGCAAAACGTTATAATATTGAAAATGCAAAGTTGTGCAAAACGCCTATGGAAATAAACTTGAAGTTGGAAAAGTCTGAATTAAATGAAGATGTGAAGTACAGAAACTTAATAGGTGCCGCCCTGTTGTATATTAGCTCTGGCACTAGATCAGATATTTCTTTTTGCGTTAATTACCTGAGTCGCTTTCAGAATTGCTGTGATGTGATACATTTTAAATATGCTTTAAGAGTTTTAAAATATTTGTTTCTGACAAAAAACTTAAAATTAAGATATTATAAAAATAATAATGTTGATGTGTTAGATTGTTTTGTAGACTCAGATTGGGCAGGAGATATAATAGATAGGAAGTCTACCACATGATATGTAATTAGATTGTTTGGCAATTTTGTACTATGGAAATCTAAAAACCAAACTGTGTAACAAAATCTTCTACATTTGCTGAGTATATTGCTTTATCTGAAGCAGTAACTGAAATAAATCATTTAATATGTTTAATAAGTGATGTATTTACAAAAATTTGTAAACCAGTAAAGATATATGAAGATAATTCTGGCGCTGTAGCCATAGCTAAATATGGAAATTTTACATAGAACTCCAAACACATCGTACTTCGATGTGTTTGGAGTTCTAGCAGTAGTACCATTATATTCATGAAAATGTTAAGGAAAGGTTGATTGAAGTTGTTAAAATAGAGTGAAAATAATGCTGCTGACATATTAACGAAGGTCTTGGGAAATGTTAAATTTATTAAATTTAGAGGGTTTTTAAGTATTAACGTGTAGAGGAAGATATGATAAGATAGGTTATTTTCATTTATGGAGTTGTTTGTTAAGTTTCTAGAGAAAAACTATTTCCTATGTAATTCTTTGTTGTAACATATGTTATTTAACTTATTTGTTGCAATATAAAAGTAAGGAGGTGTGTTAGAATATTGTACTTTTATATTGGCAACATTCCTAGTTCTTTATTTGTCTATGAATCTAGTTTGTGTTTGTGGTCAATGGTCTTCTTTGTGATTCATTATGGCTGACGATTTTATAGAAAATGTGTAATGCAAAGTATAAATAGATATTGTGTGCAAACATGTGTTTTCTAAATAAAGAGAATAATAATTTACAAGCTCCTCATATTTCAACAGTAATAATAAATTGGTGGCAGGTCATGAGTTGTATGAGGTCAACAGAATTATATTTTAAATCGTAGAAGGACTATTCCTCAATTTTTTTTAAAGAATGACCTCCAAAAGAAGTGAAATATTGAGCACATGCTAGCTGTGGAGTAATTGATTAGTGACAGATTCACTAGCTAAGCAATGTACTTGCGGGCAGTTCAAGAGTTCAACCAGCCCACCATCAGTGTCTCCTCACAAGTGCTCTATCCAAATGAAAGTAATTTGTGCAATAATGTGTCTGATTGTGTTGACTTTATCGAACCTCCATGTAATACAGTAGTTTTTTCTGACAGTATGTGTTAAAATATGGGTTTCATGCTTAACACACTTCTTGATAACACTTGTGTTAATCACTGCTTCCCGAATGCAACGCATACTCAAATTGTAGACAAAATTAAATTATCCAAACTGAATTGTAAATCTATTGATGTATTACATATGCATAGGCAATAGTAACAGAATAGAATAGAAATAAATAATTAGCTGTATGGATTATTTAACTGAACTAGAAGTAGGCAAAATAGTATTATGTGCATTCCCATGTCTACGTCGCATTCTCCAAATAACAGCAACATTCACTATCTCAATACTTAAACACATGTCGTTATACAACATGTCGTTATAGTGACAAATTAGTGTTTTTTTTGACACTATTTATATGTAAATATAATCCAACAAAAGATAATAGTTATCTTTTTAAATATTCTAGACGTAAGATTGCTACACTAGTAGCAATTAATATAAATCCTTGGACGAGTTTAAATTGTAAACAAAACCCTAGTGTTAAGATGCCTACAGATTTACCAAGAATATGTAATAGTAAATCTGTAGACTTAACGGCAGATTTAAATTGAACATTAAGACAACGGAAAGGCCTCATGAACTAAGAATAGTACGTAAAAATTTAGAAGGTTTTTTTGGCAATGTTTGACTGAACATTGGCTGTATGAGAGTCTGATGATGTTCAGCCTCAAAAACTATAATATTGTTAGCTGCTTGAATAGGAAGTCTGCTCAGCGCAACACAGTGCGAAAGGATATTGCTTATGTCAATTAGTCCAAAGGCAAGTCAAGCAACTTAAATAAAGATAAGACTGTAGGCCAATTACTTTAAAAAAATATAAAAAAACTTAAAAATAATTTAGATAACAAATAACTATCAGTCGTATACACAGGTAAAATACGGACGGCCATTACAATAAACTAAATAATTGTATTTTTTTAGAATATTTAAAAACATTAAAACGAAAAACGATACTGTGCATAGTAAATTCGGGTTTAGTGAGTGAGCTACTACCGGCATTAACAGAAGTAGGAACAAGCTTTACGACTTGTGTGCCCAAAAACCATTTAGTTTTAATCCTGCCTTTGTAGAATTTGTAAAAAAATATAGTAAAATATTTTTAAAAGTTTGTAGGCTAAGGTCAATCGTAATAGTAGAAAAAAATGCTCAAAATAAAAGAAACTTGGAAAACTATAAATAAAGAAACGGCTAAAATTAAAGCCAATGAAAATATCTGTCAAATCAAATCTAGTGGTAATATATAACTAAAACTGAAGAAATAGTTATTTTTTTTTGATGTTTTTTTTTATTAACATATTTTGGAACTTACTTATAATGTAAATTCTAGCCCCCAGCATGCTGAAGGCATATTTCCTAACCTAATGAAATGTAGCAAACTAATCACCTTATTTAAAAACAAGTCAAAAAAGGCAACTACATACCTATATCAATCCCGCCAGTTTTGAGTAAGTTGTTCGAAAAGATAATACAACTTCACTTCAAGCCCTTTTCCATAGCCGGCGGCTTTACTGGCGGAAAATCGACCACCGATGCGGGAGTGGCACTCATTACTATGTATGTATATTAGAAGTATAAAAAAATACTTCTAATATACATACGCTAACGTAAAATTAATAGCTGCTCAATAGCCTCAAACGTCTCATAATTTTTTTATAAGTACTTTGAAGTCCTCGTTGATATACCTCAAAAAAATATTTTCAGCATTTTCATTATAATATCTACACAGGTAGATAACTATTACCAATTTTTTATTGAAGTGTGCTCGCTTATATCTAAATTATCACGATGTGGCCCTTGCCTGCCAAAAGATTGCCGACGGCTGTTAATAATTATGAACAAATGATGGATGATTATTTACCGACAAACTCGAGTCCGAACAGCTTCCAGGTGCCGCGCTTGGTGACGATGATGACCTGCGGGCACACGTTGCGATGAATCTGCCGGGCCGTGTAGTGCAAGTAGTGTAGTGCTTCAATGATCTGCAACGAACGCAGTGTTGAATATATAGGCCAACAACTAAGTTAGTGGACCTGAAATGTTGGCGCCACCGAACGTACCGTTTGTACCTAATCTGTCTTATGGGCGGCGCCATGTTAAATTTAGATCGATTTTTTCCGCAACATGGGAGTCCTCTAAATTCTATGTTTACCTTGACATCACATCAAGCAAACCGATAAGCAGTGTGGAAATGTCAATGTCATCAACTGAATCATCAAAGGTATTTATTTATTACCCTGCCCTTTGCAATTAATTGATTAATGGTGTCTCACTGTCGTATTATACGGTTCCGAGACTTGGCCGACTATAGCAGTGGATGAAAGAAGGTTGCACGTTGCCCGGAGATGCTAATGTTGAGATGAAATGTATGGTGTAACACGAAAAGACAAGATTACAAATGAGAATAAAAGAGGAACAGTAAAAGTGGCACCGATAACTGAAAAAGTAATGAGTAAAAAAAGGTTAGGCTGACATGGGCATGTAAGAGAAGATGCGAAAGCCATACAACCAGGTAGGTTCTGAAAATGCATGTTAAACGACAAACAAAGCGAGACCAAAGAATCATTGGATGAAATGTGTAAAGGAGAATATGATTAGGAAAGGAGTGACTCTTCCGTCACTCCCTTTCTACTCATATCCTCCGGTTGACTGGAGATAGAACAAGATGGAAAAAACTCACATGCTGTGCCAACCCTATAAATAGTGAGACAAGGATAAGGCAGAAAAAGTTGTCTCACTAAATACAAAATACGATACTTTTTATAGTGTATTGTATAATGCCGCAATTTCAGTGGCGGAGCGAGGTCAAAGTTTTATGTGGACGAACTAGTTATGCGAGGTCCCTATTCTATCGAATCCGGATAGAAGAGGTCGGCTGAAAAACGCTGTCAGGTGTGAGACCCTTGTTCCGCCTGTGCGCACTTTTGTGTGCATTTTTAAATCATGTAATTATCATTACATAAATGTGTCGGTTTAATTCATGTAATAACAGTAGGTATAATATTCGTTCCATACGGTCATATTTTTACTTTGGATGATATATATGAATTCTTCGCTTTACTCAGGATTCAACCGTAGAATTTCGTTTACGCCTTATAGCACAATATACTATTAAATAGAATATATAGGAAAATGGAAATTCCAGTGTAAAAGAACGTCAGAAGGTGTTAGAAGGAAAGTTTATAATAGTAAGAAAAATATATTCACTGACACAGACGGTATTCATTTTTTTCTAAACGGTTCAATCAAAATCAACAATACTTACTTAATTCTTAGTGATAAAATATTTTCTCGTCAATCACAATTCTAACGCGGCATATATTTCGACGAAGTATTATTTTTCTAATAAATTCGGTAAGTAATTTAATTTCAAGGTAAATTTCGATGACGTTCGTTTTTACCGTAACGCTGTGAGAACAAAAGTTTGCGTCTACAAGTATTGGTTTTATGAAAGTTGCCAGCGGCGTCTTTGATTAAATTTGATTAAACATGACGCGAGAGTTTTGGCCGACGCGAAGTTGACTTGGTACACGTGTATAATACTTTATTGCCAACTTTAACTTTGCAGACTTTAACATCCGGGAAAATATATAACAATTTGGGTTGTACACAATCCTAACTGTCGTACATTGTATATCAACCTTGTAACATAATGTAGACTATCATATCTATGACTATAAGTTGTTTAACGACGATTGTAGAAAAAATAACATCCTAGACATGTTTATTAAGATAATGAAACAATAAACTATTAGTGAACAGCTAAACCATTTAATTTAATTATATGGCGACCGTGTCAACCGCTTAATAATAAAATTCTCTTCTGAATAATACTCAACATCATTATCATCATCATATCATCCACAGGATGTCCACTGCTGGACATAGGCCTCCCCCAAGGATTTCCAAAACGACCGATCGGAAGCGGCCTGCATCCAGCGCTTTTCTGCAACCATGCTCAGGTCATCTGACCATCTACCAGGTGGGTCGTCCTACGCTGCGCTTGCCGGTACGTGGCCGCCATTCGAAAACCTTTCTGCCCCATCGGTCATCGGTTCTTCGCGCTATGTGCCCCGCCCACTGCCACTTCAATGAGCTAATCCGCTTGGCTATGTCAGTGACCTTCGTTCTCTTACGAATCTCCTTATTTCTGATTCGATCGCGTACAGAAACACCGAGCATAATCCTCTTCATAGCCTGTTGAGCGAATCGGTGTGTGTTGAATTGTATAAATACAATGGAACCGTGGAAGCGTAAACGTACCCAATACAGAAGAGAATAATTCACATTTACCGTCGATAAAACAGAAAAGGCCGTCGAAACAAAAGATGACGCAGCTCTCCATCTGTTCGAGCTTTTACCGGAAACCGCCTCAAGTCTATTTGAAGCAGAAGAGGCAATACGAGTCGTACGGTGTGCGGATGAAGACTTCGACAAAGCTGAATTTGAAGCAGACAAAGATAAGTCCATGTTAAACAAGCTACGTTGGCAAAAGGTCAAATCGCTGTTCTCAAAGACCCTACCGTGCACAAGCAGCGCATCCTCATTATTATTGCTAAATCAAGCCAAATACCCAAGATAAGTAAGCAAAGTCTGCAAAGTTGGAGCTGATCAAATTTGACAGCAATATCAAGTCCTGGTTATGTACTTATATAAAATACGCAACGATACTGATATTGGCTCGTGTGACAAATTCCACTACCTTCTTCAGTTCATGGCCCCAAACCTTGCGCAGAAAATTACGATAAGGCAGTCGCAGCTTTAAACGCAAGATTTACGCGAGATGATGTTCTCATAGAGACATTTCTAAGAGGGTTGCTTACTTCAATAGATTGGTCTGCGCTCTATGATAATAAACAGACACATCTACAAGCCCTAGAAACACTCGATGTTACGGATGATAAGTATCTACGCTTCAATTGTTTTTCCCATGATAGAGTATGCTTTGCCGGAAGCTATAATTCGTGCCTGGCAACGCAACTAACCGGATACTAAAAATCTATTAAAATTAATGGTAATCATGAAACAAGAGGTGGAGTCAGAAGAATGCATACGGCTGGCAAGGCGTCAGTATAATGAGATGCCCCCGGCCGCGCCACAACCACCCACTGCCTGCTTTAATTTCAGTTCATGGCAGAGTGAAAAAATAACACCAAGAAACCAAAACCTAAGGAGTCCAGTAACTTATACTGCGAGTTGAACACGGCCACTTTTCCTGCAAACTGTAGTGGTACAAGTTGCATCTAAAGACGGCTATTATTCAGTCCACGTGCGTGCTTTTATAGATAGCGGTGCACAAAAGTTGTATACACGCAAGGATCTTGTTGAGAAGTTAGACTTAAAATCGGCGAAACAAGATTTTATAACGCACTTTCTGTTTGGCGGAAAGGCAGAAAATACGTAAGAACGTCAAATATATCTGACAAAAGTCTGGAAAATGACTTTGAAATCAAAATGTCAACAGTTGAACAGAAAAAAAATTACAGATTTTTGCCGAAAATTAGTACTAATGAAATAATTTAACAATTAAAAAAAACGTAGTATTATAACGCACCATGCCGTAAAAAAGAGACTACTCTGACAACTAAAATTAGGCCCGTTTTTGATGCATCGGCCCGGGACGCTAACGGGATATCACTTAATTCCTGTCTCGAGAAAGGTGTTAACTTGCTAGAGCAAATACCGCAGCTTTTGATAAACTTTTACAAAGAAGCCATTTGCGTCACTGCTGACATCGTGAAGACTTGCAGATATCGTTATCTCTTAGTGATAGAGATTATTTACGTTATTTTTGTGGTGGCTAGACGAAAACGATACGAGTAAGGGAACCGCGACTTATCGGCATAAGCGCGTAGTTTTTAGTGTAGCTTCAAGTCCATTTCAATTAATTGCTACTATACTCGTAACCTGCGATGAAGTTAAAAAGGTAATTTAAGTCGATAAATGTGTGACAAGTGCTGGTTCAGAAGTAGATTTAAATATGTTCATTAGCGAGTCGAAAAAGAACATTCATTTCTGTTTAAGGTGTAATGTGGCTCACTGAAGAAGAGTGTCTCAGTTCTAACGCAGATACCTTAAACATTTCACATGAGAATTTGACAAAGAGAACGTTGCTGTCGGTCAAGCAGAGAGTGTTTGTTCCTATTGGTGGGGTCTATGCTACGTTGGTTGTTCCTAAGATAATACTGCTAAGGATGTGGCCCACGAAACTTGCTTGGGACCACGAGTTGTCTGCAGTTAGCTGATGAGTTTGTCATGGCTCTGTGGCGTTTTATTACGCGTAGAGGAAGGTGTTTGTACAGTGACAACGCTACTAACCTTCGTGGTCTTGATAAGAAGTTTAAAAAAGGAAGTTTGATTATTTAGACTGGAATTTGTTTTTCTTTAATTGCACAGATTAAATGATTTTTTTTAACTTCCAGCGCTCCTTGGTGGCGTGGATACGAACGACTATTGATGTTTCAGATGTCGACCAAGTCGATAGGAAGACATTAAACCTTCGCGCGAGATATGTTCGAAACTGCGAGAGGATTCGAGAGGCGTTTCAAGTCTGAATTATTAGACACACTCGTGCAGCCTCGAAGGTAATTTTATTTCGATGCGATTTTTCTAGATTTAGCACAAGCTTTCGATAAAGTATGGCATGAAGGCCTTATCACAAAACTTAAGAAAATGCTCCCCAAAAACTATGTTGATTTAACATCGTATTTATCAAATGGAGTTTACAGAGTGCGACAAGAAAATGCTTATTCTGAACTTAAGAAAATAAAGGCTGGAGATGCACAGGGAAGTGTTTTGGGCCCGGTCCTGTACCTACTATACTCCTGTGATATTCCAAATTTAGGAAACTACACTATTGCGACTTTTGGCGATGGCAAGGCTATATTGGCGGTCGGAAGCACACATGCGGAACATTTCCGAGCATGTTTAAGAAAATTACTCTTTTAAAAAGTCTAGTATGGACTTATGGCATACAGCTGTGGGGCTATACTAAACAAAGTAACATTGATATCCAACGATTCGAAAATAAAGTGCTCTGACATATTATTAACGCTTCGTGGTATGTAAGAAACGACGACTTGCACCGGGACCTAAACATACAGTTCGTTCACATTATAAAAAAAATATGTATAAAAAAGTACGCCGAAGCACACGAGTTTAGGATGCTTCACCACGTGACCGTTGAGGTGCTCCAGCTCCTCGACAATAAAATATTGTGCGAAGACTTAAAGAACTAAACCGTTCGAAGTGTTCGAGTGTAGCAGTGACATATGTGTATAATAGTGAAAAATAGTAACACATTCTTCTAAAATCAGTACTTATAAAACTAGGTCAATGTATAATTACTCATTAGTTTTGTTAAAGCTAGATCGAAATATTTAATTAGCATATTTATTTACAACATGCTTATGTTAACATATTATGGAAAAAAACAGTATAATAATAATAATAACAATAACGATCTTGTTAATTATGCATAAAAGAAAGGGCTCGGCGAAGTAAAATATTTTTACACTAATGATTAACTTCTTTTTCAGTTCACTCTGAAGACAAAAGTTCGAGAAAATTAACTTTAAGATTTATTTTTATCGGAAGTAAATATTTTAAAGTGTTAAGAATACTTTATTAAAATCTATAGTTTTATATAAACACAAAGTTTCTACTTTAATTTTTGAAATTAAAAGTATTATTCAGTCAGTCTGAAAATAATTTATTCTTTTGTTATTATTATATTTTAAAAAAAGATATATATCTTTGCAGCAATTTTTCTTTTTCAAATATTCTAATTTGTGTATTTTTTTGATTGTTTTTACTTTGATCAAGCTAACATTTTTTTTAAATTTAGAAATTGAAATGTGCAAATGTGAATCCAAATATGAATTAAGCATCCTTAAGTCATACGAATATCATACCGAACTTGACATTAGGAGCTTCACCAATGCATATAAAAAGATTGTGCTGGAGGCCAAGAACCTCAAGAAGTCTTACATCAAAAATCTTGGGAGGCTTTACTTCTTAATTCAATCCTTGGACCCTTAGGACCAATTCCGCCAAGTTGGTTCACAAAACGCTAAATAAGATGCAGGCAAGTGCATGTAGTTATATTATAAACTTGCATTATATTATATACTATACTCGTAAAATTGTGTGACTTCTTTATTACCATGTAAATGTGCCTGCAAAAGCCTTATTATTACATAAATTTATTGATTACGAACGAATACCAAATTAGGAACGAAATAGAATATTTTTAAAGTAATAAGTACGATTATGTAACTTGGATGAAAAAATCGGCCGGGCAGAGGACAGACAAGCAGACGGGTGAACGGACATTACCTAAATGCATAGATAGCAGATTTGGTAAAACTTTGCACTAATCTAATGGGACATTTACATTTCAGTAACGAATACTATTTTCATTTCTAAATATGTAAGGTAATTAAAATATAATTATGATTTTGCGATCGATATAAAGGTAAGAACCGATTACTTTGATAAATAAGAAGATTTTACCGAAACAAAATCCGTCCTCGTCTTAACAATAACAGACTTTGTTATTATCTTTTTGATAAAAATAGTACAATGAAAGGAAAAGATTATTTTTGTTACGTTTAGATATCATTTCCAAATAAAATATCCTTATAAGGTAGCTTGATAAAGTTTTAACTTTTCTTTTTTGGTTCAAGTGGGTATATACACATGAATGTTGTATTGTAAAGCATAGCTACAAAGGTAAAACCACATCAATTTTGTAACTATTTATATACGCGGACAAAAAGGTCAAGTCGCCCGTGTATGTGTGTTTGTTTGATTAACTTAAAAAAAGACCTTTAAAACGCATAGAAAACTCAACTATTATAACTAACACAACAAACCCATGCCATGTGGAATGAAAGTCACAAAAATTGATGTTAAAAAAAAAGAGTAATTCCTGGAGTAAATACTAATATTCTTATATAGTTCAAGTAGAGTAGCGCTACCTAAATGTATTGAAGCTGTTGTATTTGCTCTTGATAGGGCGTCGGCAACTACGTTGTCCTTGCCTGGACGGTATGAAATTTCGAAAGCGTACCTAATTTGAAAGCTCTAGGCGCCAACGTTGAATTTTATCGTTCTTATCTTTAGAGCCATGCTTCCGATCAAAGTGAAGGAAACTGATTTCTGATCTGTTATAAGTCGAAAAGTTTTGACTATCAAAAATTGTCGCCATTTCTTTATGCTCTCAACGACTAAAAACAAATTAGCGGATTGTCTGTTTGCTATGATGGTATACAAACAGTCATTGAAAACTGATTCCTAGCTTAAATCAAATCCATGTTGTAAATCTAATGTAACAATATTTACAAAATCCGTTTAGCTTACATTCGGAAACTCGTTTGTAGTTTTAAACAAAGGCCGTAATACCCACTGCGACTAAAGAAGAAAGTGTTTATTGTTCTTTCTTGTGCCCTTTGTTCCCGGGCGGGACGCGGGACCGTGTGTGAATTCTCTTACAACCTATTTTACGATTGAAAAAAGCGCCTTATCATTTTAGTTGTTTTCAGGGTGAAGAACATTTTCCTGTTTTAAGATTAGTTTTTTGTTGTATAGGTATTTATTTTCTACATGACCGACATCTGAATTTTGAAATTTAAGTAATTTTCGAAATTTCGCTCTATCAGGTTCTTTGGTTCATATTTAATACCTGACGGTTACCAGAATGTCAATTATCACCATATTTACGATTAAACAATTGATTTCAAATAAGGGCGCAACTTCTGCACGGTATTCACCATGAGGTCTCTTTTTTGAACTTTTTAGGACTCGCTTACCCTTTTATAAACAAGTGCTGCTTTTTATGCAATTGACAGAAAAAAACAGTGCTCATAAAATCAGTAGTGCTAGTAAGCTCTATTATATAACTGATTTAAGGAACGCAGTTTTTTAATGAATGTAGTGGTAAAACGTTAAAAGTTCAACTCTTGTAAATCCAATATCATAATGTTTTACTTTCAGATTAAAATTGAATCGTCTTAACATTCGCCTTAGGAATATATTATTTGAAAAGTGTGCTACTTCTATAGCTTTGTTTTATCTATTTTTCTTAAAGTTACTTATGACCAATTGGTTACCAACAAGTTCTCATAATTATATTTAAATATTTATTTCAATAAAATAAAACGCAAGAACTTTTAGGTTAAAAAATTGATAAATATACATTTTTCATTATGTTTTTAAATTCAAATTTTTCTTGCTGAATTTTTAAAGCAAACTTTTAAAATTCAGACTGGAATCAAGGAAACACATTTTTGGTACATACTAACTTTTTTTTTTGTCTGAAGCTTTCTAGCAGTTTAAGGTAACCATGGTAACCAATGTAAGCGAATGTTGTTGTGGGCGCTGCTAGAATTGTGGGCTATCTAATTAGTACAAAGCTAGACGCTTGAATAATCATCAAATATTTTATTTAATCAAGTCATGGCTAAAAAATGAGGCGGAAGGTCGATCTTTTACATTTTATCATGGGATATAACCAGCGCTAAAATTAAAATAAGATGTCACTGTTAAGAAGGTTGATACTCATGCAGGTAATCCATCAGAGATTACTGCAATCACAGTAAATAATTGCTTTGTTGAGTATGACCACAGCAAACGTACGTCTTAAAAAAAAAACATTCTCGCAAAAAACATCACTAATAGGAAGACTTGGAAAAATAAATCAAATCCTGGGGAACTTCCAAACCACGATTGAATGAGATTGAGGAATATTGTAACTGTGGAGCCCATGAAAGGCGGAAGCGGCTGTACCTGCATAAAAGCAGGCCTCAAATGCTCGGCACCTTGCAAATTTTGCTCCGGTGTCTCTTGCCATAACGTTGTTCATGTTGCTAAGTTTCAAATTGTCAAAGTAAGAAAAGACGTGCAGATTTTTCACGCTGTATCAATACATTTTTATGGATTTTTATTTAGCAATAGCATCATGTAATATATTTGTTTGTTTCTTTGTAATATATATTTCATTTGAATAAATGATGGAACTTACATTATATCTATCTAAAATAATTACACATATGTATGCTTACTACAAGATACACATAAACATTCATAAATATACATAAACATACATAGTCATACGTACATATATTATAAAGTACTCGTATATTGTACTTGCATAAAAATACTGAAATGTAACCTTAAATGTCCGAAGTAACAACAGAATCTCTAAGGAGTTTAGATTTGAAAGAGTTGAGTTATTATTATAGGAAGTTCTTTGAAATCATTAGATGAAAGTTGATCATATTGTGAGTTTGATTGATTTGCATAAAGGTCTTTAAAAAAGTCTGTGAATATTTGAAGGATTATCTCCTATCTGATCTTTTAGACATGTTTTTTGCAACTTATGTGATCTGTTTTTTGTTATCCAGTATTAATCGTTACTTATTCTTTCTTTTACAATTTCTATTAAACTTTTGCTATTTTTTCTCATGGCGTAACTTGTTTTACTTTTGTTTTTAATCATTGTAATAAAACTATCTGCTTACGACACAATGTAAAGTAAAATGTGTACAATTTTCTTACGAGAGAGTACATGCATGATCAGCTTTACGCTTTCTTTTGTGAAGCCATTAATTTTTCAATTAAAAAAAATTGAGCCGCGCAGCTGCGCTGTGTTCGGTGCGCTTCAAATTTCACGGCATAAAAGCGGTGCAAGTCTTTCGAAATGTGTAATTCCCGTAAATCCTTAAATCGACTGTTTTAAAAATCTTTAATGCTAAATTTATTTCTCTTCACAATTTGTACCTACCTGCATGTAACAGCTACATACTTACAGAGTGTTATTTCTTATATCTTAGGACCGAAACTGTGAGTTTGAATACCTAATGCTGATTACATTTGCAAAAAGAATGTAGTAATGTGTAGTAAAATTGGTTAAATATACGATTTATTAGCTAGCGACCCGTCCCGGTTTTGCATAGGCATCGCACCTTTTTGGTAAAATGCTCTACTGTAGTGAATCATCCCAGTTGGTTCTGACTTTTTGGAGTACAAACATACCAACATATAAAATACATGAGCAAGGTACTTAAATTTAAAAAATGTCTTGAAATATAGGTGAGACGGATTCTGTATAAGTTTACGATACAGCATTGTAATATATGTATACTCAACGCTTAAATAGACTATTATCCAATACTCCATCTATTCCTTATAAAAGACAACATTATATAGGTAATCAAAATTAAATGAAATTAAAGTGCTAAAAGGAATATATTTAGATAATTAAAAACATACAATCTTACCTGCAAGAGGCCGTAGCGAAGCTCGATATCAAGGAAGTAGTACTCTTTGGCGTAGGGAGGCCGCGTAGGTGCAGTGTATTGCTGCTGTTGCGCGCTGGGAGGGCCGAGCGAGATGGGGTGCGGAAATATAGGCGCCTGGCCCCCCGGCAGCACCGGTGACGATTCCTGGTGAAGGACACGTAGAGTACAATCTTTTTTTCTTTCGACTACGCTGCAATTCTATCATAAATGAAACATATCCAGCACAAAGCGGAACTTTGCTGCTCAAGAGCAGAAAAAATGTATGGAAATACTTTCCTGCACAATTTTTATTTTAATCGCGCGAACAGATGTGACTCATGTCAACGACGTTCTGTTGGCCAACCTGTCGGCCGTAAGTACGGAGTTACACAGTTTGCGTGTGAAGTGACGCGTGTATGGGATAGCTTAAAAAATACTGGGCAAAAAAAGGGATGTAAAAAGAGTAATATTCACAAAAAATTAGAGCGAGCATTTGTTTACTCAATAATTGCACCTTATATAATTTTATTACATAAATGGAATCTTAAAGGGATACGGATATTTCTCCAAGCAATTCAAAGCGTAGCTAAAAAAGCATTAACCTTATGAATAATAATGTGTCTTTTAATTTCATTGATTAAACTATTGTGATTTCTTTTCAGTTTTCAAACCGTCTTCAATTACTGCATATCATGGATACGTGTCGTTTCTTCTTAGCAACGGTTTAGTTATATGGGGAAATTCGGTACACATGGAACAAGCCTTTAAGGTACAAAAGAAATGTATTCGTACTATTCTTAATGCATGGGTTGACGACAATTGCATACCATTATTTAAAAGACTAAATATATTACCATTGCCTTGCCTTTACATTCGGGATATCCGTATATTTGTAGAATCGCATCTAAAATTTTGGCAAAAAAGAAGCGATGTAATTTTAAGGGAAACTCGGCCTCATATCATGAATAGATTATATCAGCCTAGGTGCCATAAAGATATGTATAAAAAAATGTTTATAATATGTGTATTTATTTACTCATTCAATTCTTTACCGACTAACATTAAATTATTAAAAGGAAAAGCGTTTAAAAAAGGAATTACAAAATGGTTACTAGAACACTGCTTTTACTCCATAGCCGAATGTATTGACTTCTAGGAGCGTGAAAAATAATGTTTGGTTAGATGAAATTGTGTACCTATTAACAAATATTTGTTGTCTTTCACCAATGTAAACAATATTTTATAAGTTCAATTCATGTGACTACATTAATATTTGCATGCCTTAGTTTAGGTTGAATACATGACTCTAATTATAAAATTGACATCTAATGTACTGTGTTTAAGCAAATAAAATTATTTGCTTAAACTTATTCTTATTTTTCACCAAACTTTCTTGCAGTAGTTGAAGGAAATAGTATTTTTATGCAACAGTTGTATAAGAAATGTCAAAAAATGCGAGTGGCCAGGTGCTCACCAAGGCTTACATCGTAAGGAGACGCCACTGAGCATTATTTGACGTACTTATACAACGTTGCATACAATACTTTTTCAACGACTATGTTTACTTAATTAAATACAAAAATAAACAAAAAAATAATGTGAAAATGTTTGACATATTATGTAAGGCAGAACTAGTTATCTATGGTAAACTTTATTTTTCAAATTGAAATTTACTTCCTATTGTGATATTATAAAAAAAAGTTCTTTTTATTTTGATAGTAAAGAATTTATTTCGAATAGTTTTATTTTTCATACGAACTGTATGAATTCAGTTATTTGTTAAGCTGGTAGTTGTGATTTTTAGGGTTCCCAAACCAAATGGTAAAAAACGGGACCCTTATGGATTCGTCATGTCTGTCTGTCTGTCCGTCCGTATGTCACAGACACTTTTTTCCGAAACTATAAGAACTATATTAGTGAAACTTGGTAAGTAGACATATTCTGTGAATCGCATGAAGATTATCACACAAAAATAGAAAAAAGAAACAACAAAATTTGGGGCCTCCCCATTCTTAGAACTGAAACTCTAAAATTGTTTTTCATCAAACTCATTCGTTTTGGGTATCAATAGATAGGTCTTCAAAAATGATATCGAGGTCCCTAATATATTTTTTTTCTAAACTGAATAGTTTACGCGATAGACACTTCAAAAGAGGTCAAATGTGTCCCCCCCCGTAACTTCTAAAATAAGAGAATAATAAAACTAAAAAAATGTTTCATGTACATTACCATGCAAACTTCTACCGGAAATTGGTTTGAACGAGATCTAGTAAGTGGTTTTTTAATACGTTTATTAAAACATCGATCAAAGTTAAAACGATCTACAAGAAATTTTATACTATGTTACTTGTTGCTACGGAACCCTTCAGTCCGACTCCCACTTTTCTATTATTTTTTTTTGTTAACTTTGTGTTGATCGAGTAATACCTTAACCTAAGTGCATCTACAATCTACATAGGCACTATCGTGCATAGATCTAAAGAAAACAATTATATAGGTCTGCCTAGAGTATCTTTTTGGCGAAATAACGACACATGTGTTATTATATTAGGAATAGACTTTTCTGAAATCATACTATCTATGTTTTTAAAAAAGTGTTCGGGATCATTTAAAAAACAGATAACAGTACGGGATCTACTCCCGTACTGTAAAGAAGATTATACACCTCGGATTAAGTAATTTATATTGAACTCGTGCTTTTTAGAACCCTAACGAGGGCTCATGGGCATGTTCATGGGCTCCAAATAAGCTTATAATTATAAAATAATAAATTTACTGTCTGCTTACTTCAACAATCTACTATTATTAGTCCATAGGCCTTCTCTGTAGTCTTCTACAAACTTCTATCGGTGGCGTTAGTTTGCTTGTTTTTTTACGATAAGCTCTTTGTTTTATTTATCGTTTGTGTAAATGACCAACACAGGACACAGGTGTAAGATTTTTTAAGTTGCTAAAGGCATGTGACGTAGCTTGGCGACAGCCATACAACACAGCCACAGTCACATAATTTCCGAAACTGCTAGTACATTTGTTTTCGTTCTCCCGGGCCTCCGGGCCATCGAGCTCCTCTATGACAAGCTCTAGAATCGTTGAACAATTGAAAGAAACAAATTCCAAACAATCAATAATCAAATTTTTATTTCTATTAAAGAAATATGATAAATATATGACAGTATGATGACGGGCCAGTGACGTCATGTCTGCATACGTTCATTTATTTGTTTCATAACATATGCAACGGGGCAGCGAACTGAATGCCTCATACCTCAGAATTACGTTCATTTTATTGCAAACAATTGAGAATAGTGATGAACCTAATCCTATTATTCTTACGTGATGTCCCAAACGAGGTAGCTAAATTATGGTATTCAAAGTTAGTTCTATAAATCTTCCTTAATGGTATCATTACAACTAGGTGCGCACGTGCGTGGTGCTCGTTAAGTAAGGATTAGCTCATTATAAGACCACACATAATAGTCCTTATATGTAAAGGATCTACTTGAGCATAGATTATTACCTTTATAAAATACCAGGGTAAGAGAGCTCATTCTGTATTATGGTTAAAAAATATATATAATTTTCGTTGAGACACTGGCCCCCAGACACTGGGCCTAAAGTTATAGTACTCCGTTCTAGTAGTTTCATTGGTCTACAAAATTTCCATTTTTATGGGTAACTTGGTGCGGAAAAAATCAAAGATTGTTTTTTGTAGATTATGCTACAAAAAAATTTCGTGGGTTTTGGATGTTAATCTATATATGTATTTGTTATAAAATATACTATCGTTGAGTTAGTATCCCAAAAAAAATTCTCGAACTTACTTTGGGGTTAGCTCAATCAGTGTTATTTGTCAATTGTCCCTATTTATTTATTTATATTTATATTTAAGGGGTAGAAGAAATATTTTAAGGCGAGGGCGCTACTTTGAATCCAGAGCGAATCGAAAGATTTCACAGTTAAATCACGAGTGTAGCGAGTGATTCTACGGTTGGATCCTGAGTGAAGCAAGGAATTCATGTATATCGCCCGAAATAAAAATGTGACACCTAGATCTATGAGAAAAATTTGCAATGTTGGAGTACTATGTAACGCTGGCCATTTTAGGAAAACATTTGTATCTATATTTGAGTAATGTGATGTCTGTTATTCTTGTGTTCTATTGCAATCATGTTGCATGTACAAAATATGAAAAGATATTATTTATTATTTATAGTTATAACTGTTATGTTTTAGTCTACAGCACTCCTTAATTATATTCCTAATAGTTTAATAGTATTCAATTTTTCAACGTATATCTTGTTCCTTATTAATTCCTAACTACCTGATGCCCGCGACTTCGTTTGCGTGGACTTTATGACTCCCGCATATTAATATAAATACAAACTAATGTCGATACATAAGAAAATACTTGTAGCAGTTTTATATGTTAAAAGTTTTTTTTTTCATAACGTCTTTGCAACCTACACGTGTTGGAATGGATGGCGCTGTGCGTGCCTAACCGGTACGTTTGGTGTCGACACCAACCCCTAGGTCCACTATACCCCGAGGGCGCAAGAACTTGATGAAAAAGGCGCCATTGACAAGAACTCTAAAATCGCTGAACGTAGTCGCCAACAGTATCGGTATAAACTGTTGCTCCTTGATTGAGTTCACAAGGGCTACACTTTATGTTTTGTGTTATAATTAGACGAGAGAGATGTAGATAAATTATATAAGCATAAATTGTACGCTATTGCATGAGGTTAAGCCTGGTATAATAGTGTATAGGTAGGTACACATATTTTAAACAATAAACAATAAATTTCATATTGTAAATTTAGTTAGAATTTTTTTATTAATTATTTTTGGAGTATTTCTTTTGGGAGCCAATATGAAAATAAGTAAAGCATTACCAACCCAGGCTGGAAAAGCCGCATAAAGTTGGCCATGCGAAAAACCAGTCCTTAGGTCGATACCAGAGGCTTTAAGCGTCTGACCCTGCGACTTATTTATTGTCATAGCGAAAAAAGTCACAAGTACATAACTGTGTATTCTTACATCTAAAAGGAAAATTGTTAGGGATGAGTGATATACGCGGAATTAATACAGTTTCACTGGCACCACTCCCAGTGAGAATCTCAGCTGGAATTATATTTCGCTGCAAATTGACTTAAAGTCGGGTTCCGTTACACAGGTTCGGTGGAGTCAAGTTTAGCTTTAGCATTATCGGCTAGTGTTGCAAGCAATAATATAAAATATCGATAGTCTATTGATAATATCGTGGCCTTGAAAAACAGATACTATCGATAGTATCGATAGTTTTTAATTTGTACCATCGATAGTGTCGATAGCATCGATAGGTAAGGTACTATTTGCATTCAAAACTATCGATAGTATTGTGACGAATATCGATATTATATTAATATCGATAAAAATTTTGCTATCGATAGTTTTTCGTACAGTTTCTACTGCCTTTTTGTGGGCCATTGTGCATTCATCAACAAGTCTATATCAAAACTTAGGCCCAAATTGTTTCCACTTTCATCACGTGGAGTTACTCTCAGCTTATACTATTATATTATGCTAATCAACTTTGACCTGATATCTTAGATTTCCACATCAGATGATCATCGATTTTACAAAATAAAATAAATATTTAAGGGGTCTCCCATACTACAAACGTGATTTTCCATAGATTATGGCACGGAACCTTTTTGTACGCGCGTCCGACTCGCACTCGACCGGTTTTATTATACCTCAATAAAAAATGCTCATCAGGCTAAATATCTTTTGCTAAGGCGTCATTTTCATAGTTTAGCTGAACCATTATGGTTCTGCATCAGGTGTTCATTTTTCCGAAATCAATTATAGCCTATATGTTGCCTAGGCTTAACAGCTATATAACAAAAAAAGTTTCATTCGAATCCGTACAGTATTTCCGGAGATTAGCGTCTACAAACAGACAACAGACAGACTTTTTTTTAATTATTACTCTATTACGATCTGTCCATCACCCTATTTTTTTTTGGAAATGTATTCATTTTACAGACAGATTTTAGTTACTATTTTTAGGTATATGTATAGATAAATATTATGGTGCACATACATTGTTTCAATTATATATCGAAAAATACCCGTATACTGAATGTTTGTTTAAATAATTACTTGTATTTATTTACTAGGTGTAAGACTGTAAGTATTTACATGTATGTATAAGCCACCCCAAAATTATGAAATGAAAAGATGTGATGTCTAGCAGTGGGCTCAGGTGAGTCATATATTACATAAATATATGCTCATTAGGTATGTCTTTATTTTTATTTTCAAAACATAATGAGTAGATATTCAAATCGTATTTAAATATTTGATTTCTTCACAAATGGTGTTTTAATACCAATGAATGTTTTGGCGAAGTACCGCCAATGTGTAAAATCACCAATATTATTTTACGGCGCTATTAAAGGATTAAAGAGCCCGGTGTTGCCGCTCGTCAAAAATACAATTACAGCTTCTATTGCCTTTTACGAGTTTCTCAAATGGCTCAGGAAAAGGTTTGCCTTTGAAATGATTGATGGGATATACTTCGTACTCTGAAATGATAACCTTGAAATAGACTTTAACGACTAGTTTATTCATTCCGAGTTACAGTCGAAAATTCAGGTTTATAATAATTTTATCAGGCATTTTCGAGTATTTTCGATAATTTACTAAAAAAATCTGAGTGCTTGGTTTCAATAACGAAAATAAATAATTATGTTAAAAGAAAAAATAAAATATTGGGTAATAGAAAGGAAAAATTTACAATATTTTTGGGGACGTATTCACAGTACCTAGTCAAATGTAATCTTTTTTGGTTGTGTAAAATATTCACTTATTCAATATTCACCTATGTTTTTCAAAGTAAATACGAACCTTTTTTAAATATAGTTTCTATTTTTGTAGTTAGCTATTGACATGGTTATAAGAGTTCTGTTTATGGATTTCGGAACTCTAAACTAGGTATTATTTAAAAAATATGTTTTTAAAACAAGCTTTTGTCTAAAGTAATCCTCAAGACGAATCAAACGAGCCCAAACTCGATGGGGTTGCGTCGTTTCATTACAGAGTTCCTATGGCCACCTTCCAGCTCCATCATCAGATCAGCTCCATGTCATCATAATATTACATTGTCACGCGATACACGTATGCGTCCAAAATTTCAGCTTAATCGGAAACCATGAAGTGGGTCAAACTTAACTTGCAAGATTTGATTACTTTTTACACAGACTTTTTTTAAGACAGATATACAGACCGATATACAGACCGACAGACAACGGGACAGGTGAAACTAAATAAAAGCTTGTAAAATCATTACATTTCAAATATTGATACCAGTTTAGTTGTCTTGCCATGGTTATCATATTCAAGCGAATACACCTACTCGTATCTATTATTAAAAACGGTTCAATGTTCAATATCTTCTCAGCCCCGGCAGGTGGATGTTGTCAGTGGGCGATCGTTTATCAGAGGTACGACAGACAGCAATTCGAGCTGAGTGATCGCTATTTTAATTTGCTTTCACTTGCGACGACAAATGAATGGACTTTTCTTTTTGTTTTCTGTAAACTCACTGGAGAAACCTTCTATTGTAAGTGGTAAGGTAGCAATATTCTTAGTTGAAGTATTTTTTAGGGTTCCGTACCCAAAGGGTAAAAACGGAACTCTATTCATTATCTAATAAAACTCCAGTCTGTCTGTCACCAGGTTGAATCTCATGAATCGTGATAGCTAAACAGTTTAATTTTTTACAGATATGTACTCGTATTTCTGTTGCCGCCATAACAACAAATACTTTAAACAGAATACAATAAATATTTACCTCTGACCCGCACTTGGTCGGTTAATTTTATTAACTGATTATGAATAGTTCCACGTTTTTGTGTTTTTTTTTTGTGTAGGTTTGGTATCGCAATACGTTTGCTAACACAGATATCTTATTCCTTGGTCTTGTTTGGGCAAGGGAGTGCAAACCTACTTACACACAATCTTTGACAACTGACACGTTTTTCTTAAATCTATCTATCTATATATATAAAAGGAGAAGTTCCCACTGACTGACATAAGATGCACGCACAGCCGTAACCGCTTATGATAGAAACGTGAAATTTGGACAGTTGTTTAAATTCAAAATGCGAACGCACACTAAGAAGGGATTTTGAAAAATTTTAACCCTTAAAGGGTGAATTAGGGCTTTAAAACTTGTATGGAAAAATCTTTAAATCTGCATCGATTTTGATAAAAATTGAGATTCATACTCTTAAAAACATTTAATTGAACACGTGTTTCATGGTTTATTAGAATTCACCCCCTAAGGTCGCAAAATAGGGGTTGAAAGTCTGTATAGAAAAATCATTTAATCTGCATCGATTTTGATAATGAAGTCGGTTAAAAAATGAGGTTCATGCGCTTAATAACATTTCATTAAATTCTTATTTCATGGTTTATTACAATTCGCCCCCTAAGGGTGCAAAATGGGAATTGAAAGTTTGTATGGAAAATATTTTAAATCTGCTCCAATTTCCATGATATTTGTTACTATAACTCCTAAATACAAATAATCAAACACGTGTATTTCGGTTTTCTAAAACGCATCCCCAAATGTTGTAAAATAGGGGTTGATAGTTTGTATGTAAAATATTTAAAATCTGCTCCAATTATCATGAACATCAGTAAGAGTCCTTAAACTAACAAGAAATATGAGAGTACACCTGAAAGGTGATGTTACTGCGGGACTGTTTGCAGATATGCTGCTAAAAATAGGAAATGGGGAATGTAACGACAGTGACGGTAAAGTGACTATAAATGATGAGTTATGCACTATGGTGGCTACTATTGAAAAATTAATTAATAAAATATACCCCGATATTTTAAGCATACAAGAAAAAAGTATGGAATGGTTTTGTGAACGGGCTATTTTGACCCCTAAGAAAGACCAAGCGGGTCTCCCTCCCCACAAACTTACCTTACGGACAGGGGCACTTATAATGTTGTTACGAAATTTGAAGCCTCCAAAACTCTGCAACGGTACCCGACTACAGGTCAAGCGCCTACATCAAAATTTAATAGAAGCCATTATTATAACTGGCTGTGCTCAGGGTGAGACAGAATTTCTGCCCAGAATCCCATTAATTCCCAATGATCTCCCCTTTGAATTTAAACGCGTTCAGTTCCCTATTAAAGTGTGTTTTGCCATGACGATAAACAAATCCCAAGGCCAAACTCTTAAATACGCTGGGGTAGATTTGAAAGTGGACTGTTTTTCGCACGGCTAATTTTATGTAGCCTGTTCGCGTGTAAGTTCACCCTGCGGTTTAGTCATGTTGGCGCCACCCGATACAAAGGTAAAAAATATTGTTTACAAGGAAATATTATAGTCGTGAAAGTAAAGATCTGAATATCCAAGAAGTTAGTGTGCCTCCCACGTGCTACGCGGAAAATTAATCCATCCTAATTTTATATGGGTAGGTAAATTCTAAAGTTACTCTGTTTGTCTATCTACACGTACATAGGGCGCACTATAAGTTTCCGGAACTGGCCACTTACATATACAATATTTAAAAATTTATTGCAACATTTGAAAATAGAACTCTTTGGCTGTAGAATGCAGTTTGTTTCATCTGACTGTCTTTTGTTTTTACCTTGTGGCGCCATTTAAAAAATTGTGTGTCTGCATCAACATGGATTTAACTCGGGAAAATTTTCGTAGTATGATTTTCTACGATTTTAAGTGTAATTTGACAGCTCAACAGAGCATCGCTCGGCTTGAAACAGCTTTTGGCAATGAAGCACCATGCAAGACAACTGTTTATAGCTGGTTTGCAGAATTCAAGCGTGGTCGTATCAATCTCAGTGACGAATCTCGCGATGGTCGGCCGTCCACCGCTGTGACCAACAAAAACATCGATGCTGTGCGCCGTATGATTAAAACAGACAGGCATGTGACCTACCATGAAATTCGCGCATCCTTAGAAATAGGCATGAGTCAAATTCAATTAATCCTACACAAACATTTGGGTGTGAGAAAGCTGTGCTCGCGATGGATCCCACACAACTTGACAGAGGCTCAAAAAACGGACCGCGTCACTTGGTGCAGTGCCATGCTTACCAGATTCAACAAAGGTGCGTCAAATTTGGTGTGGGACATAGTAACAGGTGACGAAACATGGATTTATTGCTACGATCCCAAAACAAAGCAGCAATCGAGCGTATGGGTCTTTCAAGATGAGCCGAAACCAACCAAAGTGGCGCGCGTGAAAAGTGCATCTAAGCGGATGATTGCTTCTTTTTTTAATAAAACTGGACTCGTGGCTACTGTTGCTTTAGAGAATCGTCGTACAGTGAATAGTGACTGGTACACGACCATTTGTTTGCCGGAAGTTATTGACGAACTCCGTAAAAATAACCGTAAACGCCGTATCATCCTGCACCACGACAATGCTAGTTCTCACACGGCCAGACAGACAAATGACTTTTTGAAGGTGAATAATGTAGAACTCATGAGTCATCCTACATACAGTCCCGACCTGGCACCTTGTGACTTTTTTCTGTTCCCAAAAATTAAGAACCAATTACGCGGTCAACGATTTTCATCACCAGAAGAGGCTGTCGAGGAGTATGAAAAATACGTTTCAGAGGTCACCACAGAGGAGTGGCACAAAAGTTTTCAAAACTGGTTTCATCGAATGAAAAAGTGCATAGACGCCAAGAGAGATTATTTTGAAAAACAATAAATTAATTTTTTACCTTTAATAGTATTTTTTCATATTCATTCCGGAAACTTATAGTGCACTATTACCTATTCAAGCTGAAACGGCTGGACAAAAATTTTGCATGGAGATACTTTGAACCATGAGGATTGGAAATAGGTTTTGGTCGCGATAACTGACGTCCACGCGGGCGAAGCCGCGGGCGGAAGCTAGTTTTGTAATAAATCTACCCGACTGTCAGTGAAAAAAACCACAAACGTTATTACAAACTACAGCTATTAGATTAACTCAGAGCGTTGGCGACGGACCTCCAGTGTTACTAATATGTAATCTGGTATTTCAGTTACTTAGTTCAGCGTAAATCGGATTAAATGATTAGCGAATTTGAATAACGCTTTGTTTATTTGTAGTATATACTCAAGCCTCACCAACCACATATCTATGCTAGTGAGACTGTGTCAGAAAAGTAATAATCTTATAGTCCCTCAGAGTCAGATTATCCAAAAATTAAGAACCCGTATTTTTCAGTTCAACAAATTAGTAAAAATTCACAAAGATACAAAGTATTCAAGTTCCGGAGCTAATGCCGTTACGTAATGCGAATTTTGATACGCATTTGCGCTGTATCTACGTCAAAATTAGTTAGGTAAACAATATTTTCGATCAATAATCCTAGATTGACTGATGGGTTAAAATGTGCTACAAGCGAAACAAAGTGTCGAACAAACGGGTTCCACAGTTGAATCACGAGCGTAGCGAGTGATTCTACGGTGGGATCCTGAGTGAAGCGAGGGATTCATGTATATCGCCCGAGATAAAAATATTACCGTACCCGAGTAGCACACTTTACTTTTCACCTCCATCTATGACAAAAATTACAAAATACAAAACAGAATATAAAGAAAAGTAGAACACCTACAATACTTAATCAGACTTCAACCGACAATTTAATATTAACCTGTGTTTGGTGTCGCTTTCATGCAATAAATACAGTGATATAATTTTTTGAATACTTACGGTAAAATGTTTACTTATTACTTTGTTTGCGCTGTCCTTCGTATTTATTTTTATAACTAAACTTGATACCTATTCACTATCGGCGATATTTACACAAATAATCATACGTCAATACAAATAACCTAACACTTCTGTAGTTTCTTGAATCAAAGAAAAAATTGCGCTATTTTAATTATACTTATTTCTTTTTCCGAAGCGAAGAACATGAAAATGTTAACCTACATTCATCCAGGTTGACGACGATATGTATTCCAAATTTTAAAAACGTGACGTGTGTGCCATTTTTTTTTAAACAAAATTCTTTTTTTTGCTGGACTGCCAAAATTATTTTTGATTCTATAAAGATTGCACTATGTAGAATCAAAATGCGTCTGACCACCCACAAGGTGGTCAGACAACCTGACCAAGGTCTCTGGAAAGCGCTGGATGCAGGCCGCTCTAGACCGGTCGTTGTGGAAATTTTTGGGAGAGGCCTATGTCCAGCAGTGGACGTTATGCGACTGAAATGATGATAGATTGCACTCGTGTTCAGTTTTGAAATTGGTTTTAATCCCTAGAGATTTTCTTTTTCATGTTTTAGCCCCGAGAGAATAAGCAGTAACTTTAGCTCCAAATGTTTTGGGATGAAAAAATCGTTTTTCGAGTAGATGAGATGAAAACATTTTTTCAGTCATCGTCTTGCCTTTTGCAAAACGACAAAGAAAGAGAAAAATAATATCTTTAAAAACAAAAATTTATTTTTACTCACTGAAAACAGTACAAAAAGCATTTAATCTAAATTTTGATGTTTGAATTTAGAACTCACCTATATAAGTATTCTCCCTCCATCTCAATGCTATACAAAGTCCTTGCACAAAAAAAGGTACAAACTCCTTATGCAAAGAATACTCGACATAGGTACAAACTCCTTTTGCAAATAAATCCTCGAGATTTGATGGTCGACATTTTCGATAAGCAGTTTAGCATTAGAATAAAGTCTATTTCCGCTGAATTCTTTCTTTTTCTCGTAGTCATGGTATAAAGTATAGTATGCAACTCTTGAATAAAACGGATTCATATAGAGGGCCATGAATCACTTTCGTCGTTCAGGATTCTAACAATTAAATCACTCGCTATGCTCATTGCTCACCATGAATCGCCCATACAAAAAGAGTTTTTTTTTCACTTCAAAACGTTATCTGATCTCAATGATTTTTTAGTATGTTAGTTACACAATAAAAAACAAATCTTATAGGTTTTCCTTGGAAAAATATGTTCTCCATCTGCTTTTTTGTATGGAGTGTGCGTGTATACTTGCCTCTTAATTTGTTACAGTACTCGTAAGTTTCAAGAATCAAATATTTATTCATAAATTAGGCTTTTGTAGGCACTTCACGCCAATAATTTAGTATACATTAGGTACGTATAAGATTTATATTAAAGTTATTCATTAGGTAAGTACTTTAAAATAAAACCTACTGATACTAGCATATCGCTTCGTTGTGGTACCTATCTTTATGCTTGAAAATAGTGGTATTTCACTACCAAGGTTACACATGTTTAAAATTGAACGTTATCCCTGACGTATCTAACCTAGTAGTAAAAACCAAGCTTTTTTTTCTTAAATTGGGAACTATATACAACTTAACCAAAAATACAGAATATCTCTAGTAGGTATTTATGAGCTGTCGCCAGCGACGATACAACAATCTTTTTCTATAACGATATAAAACGTAGAAGGGACATACCCGTTATAAATCGAACCACGACCTATACTTAGATTACTAAAGTACGTGAGGCGCACTATAGGTTTCCGGAATGAATATGAAAAAATACTATTAAAGGTACAAAATTAATTTATTGTTTTTCAAAATAATCTCCCTTGGCGTCTATGCACTTTTTCATTCGATGAAACCAGTTTTGAAAACTTTTGTGCCACTCCTCTGTGGTGACCTCTGAAACGTGTTTTTCATACTCCTCGACAGCCTCTTCTGGTGATGAAAATCGTTGACCGCGTAATTGGTTCTTAATTTTTGGGAACAGAAAAAAGTCACAAGGTGCCAGGTCGGGACTGCATGCAGGATGACTCATGAGTTCTACATTTTTCGCCTTCAAAAAGTCGTTTGTCTGTCTGGCCGTGTGAGAACTAGCATTGTCGTGGTGCAGGATGATACGGCGTTTACGGTTATTTTTACGGAGTTCGTCAATAACTTCCGGCAAACAAATGGTCGTGTACCAGTCACTATTCACTGTACGACGATTCTCTAAAGCAACAGTAGCCACGTGTCCAGTTTTATTAAAAAAAGAAGCAATCATCCGCTTAGATGCACTTTTCACGCGCGCCACTTTGGTTGGTTTCGGCTCATCTTGAAAGACCCATACGCTCGATTGCTGCTTTGTTTTGGGATCGTAGCAATAAATTCATGTTTCGTCACCTGTTACTATGTCCCACACCAAATTTGACGCACCTTCGTTGAATCTGGTAAGCATGGCACTGCACCAAGTGACGCGGTCCGTTTTTTGAGCCTCGGTCAAGTTGTGTGGGATCCACCGCGAGCACAGCTTTCTCACACCCAAATGTTTGTGTAGGATTAATTGTATTTGACTCATGCCTATTTCTAAGGATGCGCGAATTTCATGGTAGGTCACATGCCTGTCTGTTTCAATCATACGGCGCACAGCATCGATGTTTTTGTTGGTCACAGCGGTGGACAGCCGACCATCGCGAGATTCGTCACTGAGATTGATACGACCACGCTTGAATTCTGCAAACCAGCTATAAACAGTTGTCTTGCATGGTGCTTCATTGCCAAAAGCTGTTTCAAGCCGAGCGATGCTCTGTTGAGCTGTCAAATTACACTTAAAATCGTAGAAAATCATACTACGAAAATTTTCCCGAGTTAAATCCATGTTGATGCAGACACACAATTTTTTAAATGGCGCCACAAGGTAAAAACAAAAGACAGTCAGATGAAACAAACTGCATTCTACAGCTAAAGAGTTATATTTTCAAATGTTGTAATAAATTTTTAAATATTGTTTATGTAAGTGGCCAGTTCCGGAAACTTATAGTGCGCCCTATGTATTATGAAATTAAAAAAACAGGTAAAAAAAAAAAATTTCGGCATTTCCATACAAAAGTGTGCAGCCGCCCTGACAATTTGTATAGGAATGTCGATTTTTTCTGTTATTTTAATTTCATCATACTATAGTGATCTAGTATAGTCCGTGGTTCGATTTATTACGGGTATGGCCCTTCCACGTTGTATAATTTTTTGTCTATCGAGTTATGTGGTAATCGCAGTCAGTCGGGCCAGACCCGTGTCGTGTTCAATTTAATATTGGCTTATACTCGTACGTAATTAGTTTTGCATGTAATAAGGCATTATTTTACATAGGACGCCGCCTACGACACGTACACGACGTGCAGCAAGCCACAAACGTGTCCACGATAATATGTCGACCGCAATCCACGTGGGGATTCATCTATTAATTTAACACAATATCAACCTATCATACCGTTACTATTTTATGTTAACTACAATTAAACCTTACGAAGTTAAACTTAGAATATGCAGAAGTATTATTAAGTTTTAAAGGAACCGCTCGTTAGATATCTTTGTGTAAGTACTTATTGCAAATAGTTAACCATGGTGTGGTCATAGATATCATAAATCATTCTCGAGTATGATGGTGAAGTCAGAAGTCGAAGAAAAATTTCTTTTAAAAAAACTTATCTACTCGTAATTCAATGTTAATCGTACAACTTTAGTAAACCCTCTATATTATTTGAGATACCAACTCGCGTCAAATTACGTATACATGGGAAGGTATATATGTACCTTCTAAGTTACTAATTATTTTAAAAAAATTGCTAACACTGAGTAGGAACAGTTAATTTTGCATTCTCTTCGCTTAATTAGCGTGTGGCTTTTAACTATCAGCTAAGTTTGCGTAACAATATCAGACTAATAATCGTATTTAGCAATGGCAGCGAAACGTTTGTGTGTGTGGACACGTAATAAGAGGACCATAGACGCATGTAATGAGAAAGGTAATGATAGTTGTGTATATATATATATATATATATATATTTTTAGCTATCCTAAGGGATTTTATTTAAAAAAAACACAAATACTAAAGAACATTTGAGGTTATAATCCATAAATGTAATTTGACACTAATTAAATAAACTAAACAGCCATTTTAAACAATTTACTAATAATTAAACCGAAATATTACTGACTTGCAAAACAAGTAAAATACAAGATAGATTTCACCAAGGTGTTATCCGCATGGCGGTCGAGCAGCAAAAATGGGCCGCTCACGGTCGAGCCACGATATTTAAAGGGACGGTGTTGCCATTAGGCAAAAAATATGAAGCTCAGCTTATACGGCCTCTCCTGACCGTGCGCCGTCCTCGGCCGCACTGAGGAGACCCTCAGCAGCGCAGGCAGGGTCGGCGGAAGCCTCTTCATCGTCGCTCGAAGAGTAGATGGCATCAACAGCAGGGGGTACCTGAAGGCTCGCCAGCATCGTCACAGTCGTCATCAGAATCTGCATAAGAAACGAATAATTTGTTAATTGACTGTGACGATGTACACCATTGCCTAATCTGTCATACATCGCACATACAAGGCCCTCATACATAATAACGCTTTCGTGACAAAACTAAAACACTTCGCTTTCAAAAGTATGCATACGTCTCCACATCAAATGTCTCACTCATACTCATACTTGAACTTGTACAAGTTCCCCCCACGTTGAAAACTAAAACCAGCACAGCGGCTGCCAGGACTGCGCCTGAAACGCGTTCATAGAACACGTTAACCGGGACAGCACCCGCCGGGACAGCACCCGAAACGCGCAGAGTTTGCGCACACCGGGACAGCACCCGACACGCGCAGAGTTTGCGCACACCGGGACAGCACCCGACACGCGCAGAGTTTGCGCACACCGGGACAGCACCCGACACGCGCAGAGTCCGCGCACACCGGGACAGCACCCGACACGCGCAGAGTTTGCGCACACCGGGACAGCACCCGACACGCGCAGAGTTTGCGCACACCAGGACAGCACCCGACACGCGCAGAGTTTGCGCACACCGGGACAGCACCCGACACGCGCAGAGTTTGCGCACACCGGGACAGCACCCGACACGCGTACAGAGTACACGCCTTCCGGCACAGCGGCTGCCACTCGCCTCGCCACGGCACCATGTATTGTGCCGCAGCCTGCGTCGCCTTGCCGTAGTCACCGCTCAGCAAGCGAAGCTCATGACATCCACTTGGCAGCACCTTGACCACTTTGTATGGCCCGCGCATGCCGGAGTCCAGTTTTCCTGTCAAATGCGAGAAAACTTTATAAAAAACACACGATCGTCGATATTAAAAGATCGAGACTGGTACCAGAGTCGATTAACATAATCAAAACAAAACAAAAATTAGTTCCCTAGGCCTCTAACTCCATGTCTCTTTTCTTTTCTCTTTACTACTGATAGTGTAGCTATCTCGAATGAACTCCACCAACACCACTGCTCTCACAGCCGACCAAAAAGTAACAACTATTGCCTCATACACGCACACCGCGCACCCACGGACTTTGGTACGATCGCCCTTAGTACGGCCGTTGGGGCACTCATTCGAGATTTCTTCATAACACTACTCGTCATTCTTATGATGCACCTCTATATTAACTTCGACTAGTATATGGCCTTTGGGCATCTTCTGAATACATTTGTTAACGAATGACCTCCAACAATCGGTCCCCATCAGGATCTTTTGTTATTTGGAACGGACTTTTAAATTTTACATTTGATTAATCAACGAAATTAATAAAATGACATAATTTTCACGATGTCTAAAAAGTACAGTGCTTAGTGAGTCAGAAGCGATCATCAAACCGTATTAAAAACAAAACTAATCAAATCAGCTCAAAATCACCAACGATCAGAATTGCAGTTCATTGAGCACACAAAAACGCGCATCACCACCCAGTGATCGCCAGGTCCTCCAGACCCTACGGTTTCCTCAAGAAACCCGACCTCCACCAGAGCTGACCGCCTACCGCCACGCGGCCTACGGCCCAACTCTAGTACGGTCACAACAACACAAACAATGCACAGCAATTCATCACTCCCTCTGGCAACGAGCTAAATCTGTACACGTACTATCGGTTTCCCTAATGATCTCTTTTGGCTCCAATAAACTGTCATGGTCTGAATGTTCCTCAATAATCAACGCGATCGAGTTCACGCAATGCTTCTCTGTTCAACGGGTATATAACGTACCAAAGAACAGGAACAGTAGCTTCTATTTCTATCTATGAGTAGTATAAGGACAATGGGGAGACTTGTTTAAAGTTTTCTGATGGAGAATTATTTCTAGGGCTTCCACTTTTCAAGGACTCGGTCTAACCTGACCTCGACTTATGATCACAACGGTGACGTCGCAACCCAATTTATGAAACACTGCGTAAAAGGCGGTCTTCTCCATCACGAGAACTACGGCATGCCCCATTACGTTCACGTGTTCGATTACGGCCACGCGAGTCATTGGTATGGCGTTCTAGACCACCAGAAACTTCAAACACTTTGAATAGCACGATCACGAAAACGGTGACCACTCGAAGTACGTGAAACACTCCGCGATTTAAGATAAAGCCGATCACGCTTATCACGTAGTGGACTAACACTCCTATCCCGTGATTTACACAATGTACGCCTTTTATAGTTATGTTTGCGGGTAGGCGATCTCGTACGCACTGTTTTAAGCACACATACGAAAAATATGAAGACACACAAATAATTTTGCAAGCCAGTAATAAAATTAAAACGCGAAAATAAGTGGGCAAATGTGTTTCAATCCCACTTCTGATTTTAGCTATCCTAAGGGATTTTATTTAAAAAAAACACAAATACTAAAGAACATTTGAGGTTATAATCCATAAATGTAATTTGACACTAATTAAATAAACTAAACAGCCATTTTAAACAATTTACTAATAATTAAACCGAAATATTACTGACTTGCAAAACAAGTAAAATACAAGATAGATTTCACCAAGGTGTTATCCGCATGGCGGTCGAGCAGCAAAAATGGGCCGCTCACGGTCGAGCCACGATATTTAAAGGGACGGTGTTGCCATTAGGCAAAAAATATGAAGCTCAGCTTATAATATATATATGTGTACACACAGGCTATAACCCTTCTATAAAAGTTTCTGAAACAGCTTATTGCCATTGTTAAAACAACCAGTGTCATAATGTTGTACTTAATTTTATTATGCAACTCGAACTCGATTCCTTCCTTATTCAGCAAACAGCCACATTCTCACTATATCATACATGGTATCTTTATGAATTAAAAAAAATGTTGTCATGCACGCGCGTTTCACTTAGCTAATTAATTAAAAAAGTAAACTTATAGGTTGTTCTACATCGTAACCCGCCATGTTTTTTTCTGATACTGCTATTCAAAAATTATGATATCACACCAAAACATAAATGTGAAAATGGGTGCCAAGTTCAAAATCCGACAAAGGAATTGAGATCTAAATGGCTGCCAAGTTCTCTAGAGATTTCTGAAATTTATTTATAAGAATCTTACCATTTGACTTGGTTAGTTGTAGCATGCCTTCTTATATTTGGCTAATCATCTTATCATCTTTTCGTTATACCTTATTGTTTTTACCTTTTAAGGTCCTATTCTTCAGAATAGATAAAACATTTAAACGTGTACATAATCGGACAGCAAAACGCTCATGAGATACTTTTATCCCACGAGGCGAACATTCGTGTTCTCCTTATTATACCATAGTTGAAAAAATGACTTTTATTTATTTTATTAAAATATTTATTTAGCCAGAAGATACAACAGGTGGACTTAAAGTATTCTATCGATGTTAATTTTGAGGAAAAGAAAAACAGTCAAGAAAGTTAACGTTTCAATAACAGATAAAAGATATAAAGCCAAACATCATAATTACTTCAATATTATCATAAATACATATTAGGTATATCTATACTATAATAAAAGAGTAAAAAAAATGTGTCTGTACATAGAAAATTTTTCAAAAAAAAATATTTGTGGCGATGGAGATATAGTAATAGAGTAAGAAAATAAAAAAAAATGTCTGTCTGTTTGTCTGTTTGTCTGTTTGTCTGTTTGTACACGCTAATCTCCGGAAATACTGGACGGATTCGAATGAAACTTTTTTTGTTATATAGCTGTGAAGCCTGGGCAACATATAGGCTATAATTGATTTTGGAAAATGGAACACATGATGCAGAACTATAATGGTCCAGCTAAACTATAAAAAATATTAAAATGCCGCCTTAGCAAAAGTTGTTAAGTCTGATGAGAACTTTTTGTTGAGTTATAATACAACTGGCCAAGCGCGAGTCGGACGCGCGCGAAGGGTTCCGTACCATAATCTATGAAAAATCACGTTTGTAGTATGGGAGCCCCCCATAAATACTTATTTTATTCGATTTTTAGGGTTCCTTACCCAAATGGGTAGAAACGGGACCCTATTACTTAGACCGTCCGACTGTTAGTCTGTCTGTCTGTCTGTCACCAGGCTATATCTCATGAACCATTATAGCTAGACAGTTGAAATTTTCATAGATGATGTTTTTTTGTTGTCGTTGAACAAAAACATACTAAATCTATACTACAAATAAAAGAGTAAAAAAATGTGACTATACATTGAAAATTTTTCCAAAAAAAAGTTGTTTCGTCCGAAGAAGAACTTATAAGTTCAGAATTTGCGGATCTTCAGAGCATAACACACCAGAAAAATTCTTGGATATGTGAACGCGCCATATTGACACCAAAAAATTAAAAATCAATTATTATAGAACTTATGACGCAAATTATTGTTAATTTCTTGGATAGAGTTGTTGATGACACCACCAATTATCCAGTTGAGTTTCTTAATTCACTTGCAGCAAATGGACTCTCGGCTCACAAAATAAGTCTTAATGTCGGATGGCCAATAATGCGAATGCGCAATTTGACTCCGCCGAAACTGTGTAACGGAACCCAACTTAGTGTCTCAGCACTGTATGCCGAAGTTCAGCGGCTGAATTTCAGCCAATGCATGCCTGCAATGTTATTTGCATTACTAGCAACATATAATGCCGAACTTCCGATGCTTTTGCCTGAATCGGACCCGTACCCGTACCCGTACCCGTACCCGTACCCGTACCCGTACCCGTACCCGTACCCGTACCCGTACCCGTACCCGTACCCGTACCCGTACCCGTACCCGTACCCGTACCCGTACCCGTACCCGTACCCGTACCCGTTCCGCTCTCGCTCCCACTCCTGCTCCCACTCCCGCTCCCGCTCCCGCTCCCGCCGCCGCTACCGTCGCTGCGGCCGCCGACGCCGCCGCTGCTGCTGCCGCCGCTCCCGCCGCCGCCGCTGCTGCCGCTCCCACCGCCGCCTTCACCGCCGCTGCCGCCGCCGCCGCCACTGCCGCCGCCACTGCCGCCGCCGCTCCCGCTCTCGCCGCCGCCGCCACCGCCGCTGCCGCCGCCGCCACTGCCGCCGCCGCTTCCGCCGCCGCCGACGCCTCCGCCGCCGCCGACGCCTCCGCCGCCACCGCCTCCGACGCCTCCGCCGCCGCCGCCGCCGCCGCCGCCGACGCCTCCGCCGCCGCTGCCACTTCCGCTCCCGCTCCCGCTCCCGCTTCCGCTTCCGTTCCCTTTTCCACTTCTTTTCCCTCTTCCGCTCCCGTGTCCGTTCGCCGCAGACGCGCCAAAGACGGAAGATTAAATTCTCATATCGGCACATCACTACAGTCCGGCGTTTCCACCGAATTTCAGCGGCTGAACTTCAGCTTATTTAGTGTGTCATCCCCACCGAACTTTAGACACTGAACTTTAGCCGCTAAACTTCGGCATAGTCTGCTGAGACACTTAAAGTTTACTGTGAGTGGTGCCAGTGAAACTGTATTTATTCCGCGTATAACAATTTTCCTTTTGAAAATACACAGTTTTACAAATACACAGTGTTTACTTGCTTTCCTATGAAAATAAGTCACAGTTTTAGAGGCTTAAAGCTGCTGATGTCGATCTAAGGACTGCTTTTTCGCATGGCCAACTTCATGTGGCTTTCTCCAGGGTTAGTAACACTTCAGCTCTTTTCATATTGGCTCCCGAAGGAAAGAATTAAAATAATATTGACTTTTAACTCCTAACACTGTTACAAGTACTTTCTTATCTCTCTCTATCATTCTCTCTAATTAGTCGTTATTTATATTAATACGCCGGAGTCATAAAGTCCACGCGAACGAAGTCGCGGGCATCAGCTAGTTTATAAATAAAATATTATGTATACATGGTGTATTGGTGCGTAAGGTTCACTTTCGTTTGGAGAAAATTTCTAAGTAAAACACTGTGTGCTCTGTACGAGTGTATTATTGCGACTGATCTCTCATACAAAAAATCATGCTTATAACACGGGTTGGGCGATACGCAAAACAACATCAATATAGACATTTACAGCTACTAACATAACATACCGCCCACCAAAAGAACTGTAAGTTCTTTTAAATAACAAATTAACAATTACAACATGCTTTAAAAGCTCAATCTACTCGAAATCTTTGAATTTAAATTATTTTCACATACATTTTGAATTTAACTACTTATTCAGTATCTACAGGCAATGCACATAACTTAGAGACACATCTTTTCACTATACTATCGCCACTCTTTACGCTATAAACTCTTGTCTTACCATTTTGACCAGGGTGCTTTTCTATTATACGTCCAAGAGCCCATTTCGCAGGTGGCAAATTTTCAACCTTTATCAGTACTATATTTCCTATCTCAAATTCCTTCTCACTCTTCATCCACTTAGGTCGCTGCTGTAATCTTGTCAAATATTCTTCTTGCCATTTTCTCCAGAAATCTGTCATAATCTTTTGTAAATGTTGCCACCTCGAAAGGCTACTTATTCTTACGTCTTCTACGTCAGGACTAGGGACTATCACCGGAGCCTCCCCAATCAAGAAATGGCCTGGAGTGAGTGGATCCTTGTTATCTACATCAGTATCATCAATAGGGCTCAAGGGTCGAGAGTTTAAGCACGCCTCGATCTGACATAGCACTGTTGACGTTTCTTCAAAGGTCAAATTACTGGTAAGTACTCGACGTAAATGGTGCTTAATGCTCTTCACCCCTGCCTCCCATAATCCCCCGAAATTAGGGCTGTAGGGGGGGATGAAGTGCCATTGCGTTCCTTCATAAACCAGCTTATTTACAATCTGGCCAGAAAAATCTAAATTTGCATCTTTCCATGCTTGTTCTAACTCCTTATTTGCCCCAACGAAGTTACGGCCTTGGTCGCTCCATAGATTGCAGCATTTGCCTCGTCTAGCGGTAAATCTTCTAAAGGCGCCTATGAAAGCTTCGGAAGTTAAGTCTCCAACCAATTCTAGATGAATAGCCTTAGTTGAGAGGCAGATGAAAATGGAGATATATGCCTTGCTTGTTTTGGCTCCTCGTCCTCTAGACCACAAGACTTGCAGAGGTCCTGCAAAATCGACTCCGCTGTTGATAAAAGGCCTTGCAGGCGTAACACGTGCCCTAGGAAGATCTCCCATGAGCTGTTTCCGCGCTGTTGCATTATGTCGAGCACATACCATGCATTTATGGTTGTTCATCTTTACCAGTGACTTCGCTCTAATGATCCAGTATTTCGATCGTAAATAACTCATCATCAACTGTACTCCACCATGTAATGTTTGCTTATGAGCGTCACCAACGATGAGGGAAGTGAGTTTGTTTTTATGGCCAAGAATGATTGGATGTTTACCATCATGGTTTAAATCTGCGTGTCTTAATCTTCCGCCCACCCTGAGAATACCATTTTCATCGAGATACGGAGTAAGTGATTTTAAACTGCTTCTTTTGTTAAGTTGATTTTTACCTTTTAGTGCATTTATTTCTTCTTCAAATTCTTCTTCTTGAACAAGTCGTATACATTTCTGCAGTGCGTTATCTATCTCTTTAGTTGTAAGTGTCTCTTCTGTGTTTAAATTCTTATTAAAATTTAAAAATCTAATGCAGTATGCAATAGCTGTTGTAAGTTCCTTCAAATTGTCAAAATCTTCAAATTGTGTAATTATTTGTTTCTCCCTTTCATTGTCAATTTTCAGATTTGCTTCTATTTTTTCTTTCTTTGCTTCTAAATCTGTGTCTACATTATTAAGTTTTGTAAAGTTTATTTTCTTTTCTGTTAACCACCTTGGACCTTTCCACCACATTTTGCATTGAGTCAATTCTGATAGTAGCATGCCTCTAGATGCTATGTCTGCTGGGTTATCCTGTGACTGTACGTGAAACCATCGATCCTTGTCTGTGTTATCCGTAATTTCTACCACTCTATTAGCAATAAACGTTTTCCATTTATTGGGGTCACCCAGCATCCATGCCAGTACAATAGACGAATCTGTCCAAGCATATATCTGTGAAGGTTGTAATCTTAAGGCCTTTGAAACATGTTTGAGCAATTTGGAAAGTAGGACTGCCCCGCACAACTCAAGTCTTGGTAAAGATATCGTTCGTAATGGAGCAACCTTTGTTCGAGCAGCAATGAGTTCTGTTGCAAAACCTTCCTCAGTTTCAACTCTGATATACACTACAGCGCCGTAGGCACGCTGGGAAGCATCGCTAAAACCATGTAGTTGAATTCTATCATTTTCAGTGCTCTTCGTTCCTAGCCATCGGTTGAGTCTCACGCCATTCACACTCTCTAGATCTAAACGTATTGTCTTCCATTTTTCGGATAAAGACGGGCTAACAGCTTCATCCCAATCAAGTTTTTCTTGCCAAAGCTCTTGAATCAGCATCTTTGCCATTACAACACTCGGTGCAATCCATCCAAGAGGATCAAAGAGTTTTTGCACATCGGATAGAATACTCCGTTTTGTAATTATTGATCCACCCGTGAGAAGATTGAGTTTGTATTCAAGTTGATCAGTGCCCAAATTCCAGGAGATGCCAAGGGCTTTGACTGTGCCATCTACATTAAGATCCACGGTTGCATTAGATGATCTGTCTTGAGGCTCAACAGAAGTGATGAACTCGACGCTGTTTGACGACCATTTTTTAAGTTCAAGTTCTTTCAGTTGTTTCATGACTTCTACGCCTTCTTCTACTGTATCATTTCCTGTAAGGACGTCATCAACGTAGAAATCCATGAGTGTTACATTTGCAGCAAGTGGATATCTTTCAGCTTCATCGTGTGCTAGCTGTCTCAATGTCCTGACTGCCAGGAAAGGTGCTGCAGCAGTTCCGAAGGTAACGGTAAGTAGACGGTAATCTTTTATTTCAGCTTCTTCATCTTTTCTCCACAGAAACCTTTGGAAATCTACATCACCTTTGGTAAGTAGTATCATTCTATACATCATCTTTATATCGGCTGTAAAGGCTACTGAATGCATTCTCCACCTCATGATGATACTACGAAGATCTTCCTGCAGCACAGATCCCGTCAACAACTCGTCATTTAAGGAAACGCCATTGTCTCCTTTGCAGGATGCATCAAAGACGATACGTGTTTTTGTGGTTTCTTTGTCATCTCTCAAAACAGCGTGGTGTGGTAAGTAAACTCCCCTTTTATTTAATTCTTCTGTAGGTACTTCTTCTGCATGATTTAAATTAATATAATCTTCTATTACTTTAACATATTCTTCTTTTAATTTAGGTTGTCTTTTAAATCTTCTTTCTAAGCTTTTTAGTCTTTGCATTGCTATATTTCTTGTATTTCCGTTTTGAGATTCTGTTTCATCTGTCTTAAATGGTAGTTTAACTATATATCTGCCTTTCTCATTTCGTGAATGTGTCGTATTATATATTTCTTCACATAATCTTTCATCTTGTGTTTGTTTTCTTTCATAATCGCCATCTATTTCCCAGATGGTCTTCAGTATTTCTCCTATGTCTACTTGTGTATGCATCACTACCACAGAATCTTCAGGGTGTGTATTTATTTCACCAAACAGGATCCAGCCAAGTAGTGTCTTCTGTGCGCATGGTGTACCTGGTGGACCTCGAATGAATTGTTCTTCTATAATTTTAGAATATTCTTTTACACCGAGCAGCAAATCGACGGATCCTGATTGGAAATACTTTGGATCGGCCAAAGTAAGCCCTTTCAAGTGTTGCCAATCACCAACGGTAAGTGTGTGTTGTGGGATGTTAGTGGTGAGCTGCTTAGACATAACATAAGCTGTGATGAACAGGTCTGTCTTGGTATTCCATCTTGGTGCTATGTGAACTTCAACCACTTGTTTTATTTCAGTCTTCGTAGAAGCTACTCCCACAACAGTTCCTCTTGCAGGTTGTCTTTCCAAATGTAGAAGTTGAGCCGCCTTCTCACTTATAAAATTGGCTTGAGACCCTGGATCCACAAGTGCTCTTAGTACAATGGTATGTCCTGTTTTGCTCTTCACAGTCACCATTGCAGTTGCTAAAAGGGCTGTTTGTTGTCTCTTCTTACTCACATAATTAGACGCGATCACTGAATCTTCCTTCTCTTGCTCTTCCACACTTGAATGTGCCGTCACTTTAGGTTGCGATGAGTTCACTGATTGGCCTAACTGACGACCGCTATCGTACTTCTGTTCATGCAGCAGAGAGTGATGACGCCTGTGACACACATGGCATGTAGTAGGTATGCGGCACTTAAATACCTTGTGGCCAGGTAACAAACAGTTGTAGCATAAATTGTTGCTAGTCACGTAGTGACTTCTTTGTGTTGGATCCATCTTCGTAAACTCCTTACAATGACACAGTGTGTGTTTCTCCTTGCATATGATACAAGTCTTCTCATTTGTCGCTGTCGCCGTGTGATATGAACGTTCTCGTACTGCTGTAGTTGTTTTCTCTTTGTATGAAGAAGAATGTGGAGCCACCATCTCCAAGGTACGAAACTTAGACTCAAGGAATTTTTTCAACTCGTCCCAAGTAGGCAATGTCTCGGTATTTTCCTTGTATGCGTACTCCTCCCATTCCTTATGGGACTCCGGGTCCAACTTCTGTACCACCAGAAATATTATTAAAGGGCCCCAGGAGTCAGTGGGCACACTTAAATTATTTAAACTATTCAAACACTCGGATGTTGTGTCCAAAATACTTTTGATATTACTTGCAGATTGAATGGTATTCTTCCTCTGATTACATAAGCGCTTCAACAGAGAGGTGACTATGAGACGTTTATTTCCATAGCGGCCTTTGAGAAGTTCCCAAGCTTGAGTATAATTATCTTCCGTAATTTGTATATGTCTTAATAAAGATTCCGCTTCGCCGGTGACACTTGATTTTAAATAATGCAATTTTTGAACGTTGCTTATGGACGGGTTGTTATGTACCATTGACGTAAATAAATCTTGAAATGTAGGAAACTCTTCGTATTTGTGAGAAAATATTGGTAATTCAATTTTTGGTAACCTTACTTGAGAAAGCCTTTCTTCTTGTACCGCGACACTTACTCGTTCCGAACTGCTTCTAGTCAAAGTTGTCAACATATCGTTCAAGTCGGCCTTCATTGTTAAATAAAGTTCTTCAATGGTATAAAACTCATCCTTAGTAAAATAACTCAACTGTGGCCGCGTTTCCTTTGGAGTGCACTTACTCAATTCGTGATGTGCTTTGGTAAAAATGCTCCAATAATCCTCAATACATTTCAAACGTGCTTCAATATAACCCCGTGTCAATCGTTGCTTCGGACATTTTCTTAAGTTAGATTGCGTTTTTTGCAGTAACATAGCCGTATCTTCCAAAGTACTAATTAATTGTTCACTTGTAGACATTTTTCTTCAATTAAATATATAACTTTCAACCGTAAAAATCCAACTAATCAGTCTTCTAAATATAGATTCAATAGCAACGATTACCGCGATGTATGGCTGTTACGTAAATGTATCCAGTTATAGTTATAACTCCATAGGTTGTTTACTACAAAATTGCACACCTGCGACGACTCCTTATCTAAGGAATGCAGTCTTCTTTTGTTCTCGGTGCACGGCGATGGCACTTTTTATGCGCTGGCTATCCGGATCGATTTCGACCATATGTATTGGTGCGTAAGGTTCACTTTCGTTTGGAGAAAATTTCTAAGTAAAACACTGTGTGCTCTGTACGAGTGTATTATTGCGACTGATCTCTCATACAAAAAATCATGCTTATAACACGGGTTGGGCGATACGCAAAACAACATCAATATAGACATTTACAGCTACTAACATAACACATGGCTACTTCTCCAAACGAAGAAAAAAAAGGTCTTAATGGGGAATCCAGTTTTCAGAACGTAAATTTGTCATTCAAAATATTGTTCATTGTAGTTTGACATACACAGGCTATCTAGGACATTTACATAATGGTTAATAACTATAAAACTTAATTGGAAGTTAAATTAAAAGAATCGCGGACCCTCAAAAGTTGATCGGTCTGGTGTGTCCTTACTCCAGATTTGTTACAATTTTTTTTTATTTTTTTTACTGCCTCATTTCGACCAGAATAAATATTTATAATATTAAAAAATAATGTGATTTTGATAAATAAAATTCATTTCATGCAAATTTTACTTAGTTTTGTGACAATGCAAAAAGAAAGATGTGTCCGACGGTTTTTGCTGATTACTCTGGAACGATAAAAATCGTGTACACATCCCTAGTTTTTGAACGCATCGCCCCTCTTTCCCCTCAACTAGCTGTTCCCAATTGCATTCCAACATTCGTTGGGAGCTGTCGAGCGCTGCGTTCCCGTATTGGCGATTTACGAAGGTAAGTAGTTGATCACTCTGGTTTTGGTTTCCAATATAATTGATTGCTATGTTTCGATTATTTAAATGAATAGTGGTTTTTCGTGCTAATTGTATGGCCTTAGAGTGTTTATATTGAAAATATATAAATAATGGATAACAGTGGATTTCTTAGTGTTTGTGGATTTCTTAGTGGATTACTTTTGCCAGAATCAATGAAAATGTAACTTTTTTGAATAATATGGCATTGATCGCTCTGGAAAAAGTGACCATGGCGATCAATAATGTCATAAAATGAGTGAGGTACTAAAGTGTTTCAACAATTTTTTTGTTAATGTATGACTAGAACATTATATACAAATATTGCTTTGAATTGAAATAAAATGTTTTGTTTCTGTTATGTCACTTTTAAACTATCAAGCATTGCTTTTTTTATAGGGAAGGCCCTGTGATCAGTGCTTACCCTATAAAATATGGAGCCGTTCTTGTAAATTATGTATGATTACATAAATTACAAAATCGGTTATTATATAGTTTAATAATTGTTTTTCTTTAATTTAATTTTATTTACGATTTACACAAGAAATTAAAAATTAGCTGTTCCCAAAGCAACTATTTTTTATGTTATTTTTATTTTTAATGTTGTAATTGTGATGTTATAATTTTGATAAATAAATATTACCTGTACTAACAATTAGGAGAATTAAAAGTGTCTATTTGAATGGTTTTTCCTTTACAAAATATCTTGCTTTATTATGTGTTCATGTCCATTGTGGTTTTACAATGGTATTTCTGTAGTAAGTTGAGTGTTATATTTATTACTTTATTTATTGTCACGTCTAAAACGAATAATATTCATTGTATTATTATTTACCTATGGTTTATAGTATTCTTTAATTGATCGCTATGGTCTCAAAAATTTCAAAAATAAATATCTCTAAAACCGTTTGTTGAAAAAGAAGGCCAATAAGAAAAAATAAATTCTCTTAGGTTTACTTGTCTAAATTAGTATTTAAAACTTATTTACTATGGGTAAATAAAAAGCACCAGAGCAATCAACAGAATAACGGTTTTTTGGAGAAGTAGCCACATACATACATAAAATATTGAAAATAGTAAGACATGATGATTGTTAATTGATTATGATTTCAAAAACTAAGGGCAGTGATATCCTTTCCTCGAAGCATTTCAGGCCATTTTCGACCTCCCTATAAATTTTTGTAACCAAGCAGGCGTTATATAACAACAGTATATTTCAAAAATTATTGAATTTGAACCAGTAGTTTAGGAATTATAACTAGTCAAAGTTTCTTAATTTTGTCACTCACTGACGAAATTAAGAAACTTTTTGTCACTCACAGACAGACCGAAATTTATAAATTTACAATTAGTGTTTAGTGTATAAATCAAAGAAAAACTCAAATATTTTGTCCAGTTTTCTAGAAAGTTGGTATACGAAAATATGACGGTGCATGTTTCTTGCCAATGGATGAATAAAGAAGGTTAATGAATAAGGAAAACAGTAAAAGAGAGAAAAATCAACCCTGAGGAACAACAAAAACACGATAATTCCATTGCGACAACTCACGATATTTAATACATTATTATAGTGTCCTTTGCTGATGATACTACCCTATTTATGTATTATTTGATATTTATTATATGTTTATTCTATCTATAGTAATTGTATTGGATATATATGTGTATATATATGTAATAATTTTATTGTATTCTTTTAGATATTTAATTTATGCTTTTCTATTTAGTTTACACATTCTGTCGCACCACCTAAATTATTTTCCACTTGGTCCAATGGTTGACTAGCAGAGAACGCCATTTGGCGTTAAGTCCGCCATTTGTACACTTTTTTTTGTGCAATAAAATTTAAATAAATAAAAATAAAATAAAATTCACCAAAAAATCCTGGTTAGATACATTTAAATCATTTTAAAAAGGTTTTGATCGTGTAAAATTGTGATTGAATGATAATTTTCTAACTCTGACTTCTTCTGACTTTCAGTGAGACTAAATACGAGTACCTTCAGTATCTTTAGTATCAGGTACGTAAATCGCCCTGATCACAATTTACACTAGTTATTTGCCGATTTTCAAGCAACGGCAGATTGCTCTAATGGCTCTTGCAAATTCCCAACCCTAGAGATGACATACACCACGACGTATTTGGGAGTTTTGATTGATTACAACTTTGCCTTGCTTTGCCCCACATACAATGCAACTTTTAGCTCGAAACAGGAAGCCCTACTGCGTTATGTAGGGGATGCCAATATACTTCGCATGACATACATAACGAATTTTTTTAACAATTCTTAGTGGGGCTTCCTGATTCGAGCTAAAAGTTGCGTTGTATGTTAAGGTTGTAACCATCAAATTAAGGTTGTAATCAATCAAAACTCCCAGACTATAGGGGATGCAATATACTTCGCATGACATACATATTTCACCTTATGTCAATCCCTATTAACATATTGTATTACTTTCTGGGGAGGAGCCGCCAAGTCTCATCTAATTCTAGTCGAGATAGCGCAAAGAGCCGTTCTGAAAGTCTGTACTTTCAAGCCGTACAGATACCCTACATAAGACCTTTACAAATTTTGTAAGCAACTTCTTAATAGAGGTAATAGGATTATTAACCTTACTATTCCATCATTTAACACGGAGCTTTACTGACACAATTTGGAAATAATGTGCAAAAATGAATCATTGGAAGGACTACCTAAGAAGATTGAGGCAGAATAATTAAAATGTGCGACATGTATTGAGAACAAAATGCATAACTTACCTTTTTATAACAATCGAAGAAGAGCAGATGATATATTACAGATTGTTCATACTGATTTAATTGGCCCACATCAAATAACAGGATATGTTTATTATAATTATAGAAATTTAAAAAACAGAACTGTATAACAAAATCTTCTACATTTGCTGAGTATATTGCTTTATCTGAAACAGTAACTGAAATAAGTTTTTTGATATGTTTAATAAGTGATATATTTACAAAAAAAAATGAAAATTAATTAAGATATATGAAGATAATTCTAGCGCTGTTGCCATAGCTTAATATGGAAACTTTACAAAGAACTCCAAACACATTGAAGTACATTACCATTATATTCATGAAAATGTTAAGGAAAGGTTGATTGAAGTTGTTAAAATAAAGTCTGAAAATAATTTTGCTGACATATTAACTAAGATCTTGGGAAATGTTAAATTTATTAAATTAAGAGAGTTTTTAAGTATTAAGTATTAAAGTGTAGATGATGATATGATAAGATAAGGTTACTTTTATTTATAGAGTTGTTTGTTAAGTTTCTAGAGATAAACTATTGAGAGATTCTCTTGTAATCATTTTTTTCTAATATTAATATCTTATGTAATTTTACTTATTTGTTGCAATATAAAAGTAAGGAGGTGTGTTAGAATATTGTACTTTTATATTGGCAACATTTCTAGTTCTATATTTGTTTGTATTTGTGGTCATTTTTTGTGGTTCATTACGGCTGACGATTTTATAGAAATGTAGTGCAAAGTACAAATAAAGATATTGTGTGCAAACATTGTTTTCTCAATAAAAGAAGGTAATAATTTACAAGCTGTATTCATATTCTAACAGTAAAGCTAACTAAGAACGTGCACCAAACCTAGCCTTTACAGCTCTGAACTTATTATAAGTGACTACACCACAAAAAAAAAACACATATTGGCTAACAAAGTCATCAACTCGATAGAAATTGCGAGCTAGTTGCTTGAAATTACTTTACAATCCAATTTAAGCGATGTTGGTTAAGGTGCCACGTGAAGGCTTTGCTGTAGTAGTGCAAGCGCTGTAAGTGGCTTCTTCGATATTCCAAATTTGTTTTATAGGTAGGTAAAACAACGTATAAGTGACATATGCGTAATAAATTAAACTACGGGCTAAAGTAAAATGATCTTAAAATAAAAGTCAAAAAACAAACAAAAAACCTAAAAGTAGATGACGCAAAAGCACGCCCTTAACAAAATTCTGTCGCATACTGCAAACCTTTCTATACGTCACGATCAAAAATTTTATATCGAAACAAACGCTTTGATACGGTGTTACAGAAGCGATGCAGTTTGGTACATGTATAAGTACTTAATAGACAAATTTATTACTAATATTAAGACTAATTTCAAATTCGACATCATTCTTAAGGGGCTACATGAATTTTTCGGGGTCTAGTGCTGACCCCATTTGAAATAAATCATTAAAAAAGAAACGGAGATATAATTTAAAATTTGGTCTTGATCAGACCCTGGATAACCCTTCAAACTATTTTATAAACTACTGTTTACATTTTAAAGTGAGAACGTGAAGTTTTTCTACGCACATACGCCAAAAGTGGCCGTTTTTCGCAATTGTAACGTAAACAGTAGTTTATAAAATAGTTTGAAGGGTTATCCAGGGTCTGATCAAGACCAAATTTTAAAATATTTCTGTGTTTCTTTTCAAATGATTTATTTCAAATGGGGGCAGCACTGGACCCCGAAAAATTCATGTAGCCCCTTAATCAATAATTATGACATAACAATGTATTCCCAGTCCACACATCTAATTTTAATATCAGTGTAATTGTGAGTAGATTATTTGCGCTTAGGAAGCGGCAGTAAATTTAGATGTAAGTAGATAAATGATGATGAACTGACGTCAATTACTACGTATTATTACTAGCATATATTTTGACATATTGCATTACGGTTTGGGGTGGCGCTGCTAAGACCACACTGCTGCCGCTGGAGAGATCACAGCGTGCTGTTCTTAAGGTCATGACCCGGAAACCATACCGCTATCCGACCTTCCAACTTTACTCCGACACTTCAGTGCTAACAGTCAGGCAGCTCTTTATACTTCAGACAATTCTCAAAAAACACCGTCTTATCGGTTTTGATCAAAAAATTCGCAAAGGCAAACGGCTGAAGTACGCGGTTTGTCAAACCATAAAATCAAGAACAACACTTGCAAAACGTAACTTTAGAGTAATAAGTGGCGCTTTTTACAATAATTTAAACAAAATATTAAATATATATCCTTGCACCAAATATAAATGTAAAACAATTGTTCAAAACTGGTTAAATCGTCTCAACTATGATGAAACAGAATCTCTCCTACCCAAAACCAATGATTAAGTTTTTTTTTTTTTTTTTTTTCTGCTTTCTGCCCATGTGGACGTCGTAAAGTAGGTCAAATTTAACTTGCAGGATTTGACTACAGACAGACAGACAATGGGCGGGACAGATGAAACTAATGAGATCTTGGATAGGGAAAGAAAGAAGGAATAGGGAAAGGAAAACAAAAAATGGAACATGCTATCAAATATAAAATGTGACACTCCCTTCACTGATTGTGACACTGTGTGATATCCTTACATATCTATCCGTACTTACTCATAAACGATACACAAACAAACATACACAAACCGCACCTTATACTTACATAAACACTCATTTCATTCTCGCTTACCCCTTATATACATAATATGTTAAGTTTGAAGGCACCAGTACTTATTTATCTTGCTTTATATTATGTACAGTAATTACCAAATTCAATATGTATACTTAGGCCCAATCACAGATAAGACTAGCTGGGCCTAAGTAACCTCAACTTTTAATTTAAGTAGCCTTTTGTCGATAGTGTAGTGTAGGTAAACTCGATTTAAAAATGTACCGCACTCTTTCCGTCGACTGTCCGGTTGTTCATCACCCGAGATACAGACTATGTCTAGTTCGGGGATGGATTTCCGGATGGGATATGGACTGGGCGCCTTTAAGTCTTAAGCACTCGTATGATACAGTACCTACTTCGGTTGCCTACGCTATAATATTATAATTATACCATTCTGTAAAATGTTTTAGGCAAATAAAGAATTTATTATTATTATTTATTATTATTATTATGAAATCAAAAGAAAAGTTGAATATTATCAAGTGATAGAAATATACCAAGTTAAATAAATGGTTTTGATGTTGACTTTGCAGTAGTAATAAGTAAATAAATAAAATACGTTTATTCAGGTTACAAGACCCATATAAGCACAAACAAAAAATTATGAAAAATATAACATATATACGCAAAATACAATAATATAAGATAATGAAATAATATAATTAAAATGTTCTACCCCTCCATGCAGCACTGATGCTCAAGTGTCTATTACGGCCAGACATAGGGACAGTTTACACTATCAGCAATCATCGCCAGGACAGCGTTGAAACTGGCCCGCGTCCTGTGCACTAGAGATGCGGCCTTTAGGTTGCCCTTGCGCATAGCCGCATGAAAGTAGTCGGTATTGTAATACAGAAATCTTTGCGAAAACCGTGCCCCTCCCCCACGAATTAGAACACTATTCGCCAGTTCCCCAATTGGTCACTATTGTAGTTCGTCACTTTCATTAAAATTGGTCAATTGTACGATTACGTCAGTTGGGGCATCACCCCTTTCCGAAAATTCATAAAAAAGTGACGAAATTTGAACGTCCTTTTCGCGCATGTTTGTTTCGATACAAATGCGATAATCTACTTTTTAGAGTTCCGTACCCAAAGAGTAAAAACTGGACCCTATCACTAAGACTCCGAAGCTCGTCCGCCTGTCTGTCTTTCGACAGACTGTATCTCATGAAATGTTCTAGACAGTTGAATTTTCACAGATGATGTTGCCGCTATAACAACAAATACTAAAAGTAGATTAAAATAAATATTTAAAGGGGCTCCCATATAACAAATGTGATTTTTTATATATGACGGTACCGAACCATTCATGCGCGAGTCTGACTCACACTTGGCCTAAAATGCACTATAGATGAAACGCTTACGAAATGCAATTGTCTTTATAATTGTAAAACCTCAAAGGCAACACGTGTCTTTCATATTTCGCCACAACCACGAAATACTTCTGGCGTACGGTCCGATATCATGTTTGCCAATGTTGGTATATATTACAGCTCGTTCAAGCTAAATGTAATTATTTTTGTCCCTGGACGCGGTTGATTTGTTCTTAATGTCAAAAATTATATTCAGAGAGATTATAATTGGCTGAAAACAATAAAACTAGATACAACAAAGATTAAGATTATAATTGTAGGTAATTTTGAAAGTAATTACAAACATTTTATTTTTTATTAGGTAAGCATGCGAATAATAATAATAATAATTCTCGTTTTAGTATCCTCAAACGTAATTTAATAAATGAAGAATAGCCGCGTTAGAGTTAAAAGATGGTTTTATTATATTATAAATCTTCTTTATCTTAGCGGGTTCCTATGGAGCCTGGTGTGCGGTTTCCCGCTTTTTCTTCAAATATAATACCTATGCATATCAAGGGTTGCTGCCCACGGATGCCAAAGACCTTGCAAATAGAAGAAGAAATAGCCAAAATAGTTTAAATAATTTGATTAGAGTTTTACATGGCCGTACACTAGGTTATGTGGTCTGTGCCGTACACCCAGCAGGACCTTTTGCCTGATTGAATTAAGAACTTTTTAGTCGAATTAGTATCTATTTCTACCTATAAATTTGTATAATATGTTAAAATGTCTACCTCCGTAGATTCACTGTCAAAATAAAAAAAATTATAGCGGGGCCCTTTTGCCGATTGAAGGCCAATTGATTTGTTAGATAATTATGTTTCATGAGCCTTTTATTTCTACCTACAGATTTATATATTATTATATTGCTACCTCAACAGATTTCCACAAAAAAACAAGGAATTAATTTCTTTAGTTCCAGCGGGGCTCTTCGTAAATTACAGGTGTAGGTACAGACTAATAAAATACATTTTCGTGGAGCGTTTTGTTTCTACCTTTGAAAAATTATATTTCTATAATCAAGAAGAAAAAATAGTTTGCAAGATATTTACGAAAAACGTTTTACACTAAGCGGGCAGTCAGCTCCTTTGATATTGCAGTTTTAACGCACAGTACGTTCGTACGTATCACAACTGAAAGTTTATAATACCTACAACTAGAATTCAGATGCATAAATCAACGAAAATCAAAATACCTACCTTACCGAAAGTAAAAATTGCTGAACGCGAAAGAAGATTTTCTTTTCGATTCTGTTTTTCGAAAATTTTCATAATGGTGGAAATATGGGAGTTGAAAACTTTGAAAATATAACACTTTAGCCATTTCGAAAAATTTACAAAAATTGCATATACTATTTTGTTACCTTTATTAAGGCGCAACTTTTTTATCTAAAAACTTTTTTATCTGATAAAAACGTGTTGGGGTGACTCGCTGTGACTAGAATGAGTCTACAGCTCACAGAGCCACTATTTATTTATCGTAGTGTATTTAAAGTTTGTGTAGTAACGAATAACTAATTAAGCATTCAAATTATTTTTAGGAGACGAAGAATCTTCTTTCAAATTTCTACTTACCAGAATACATGTCTTTATTTTACAGAACAACCAATCATCGTGACCTTTTGGGGATTTTATATATATTAAGTCAGTGGCCTGAGGATAGAGATTATATTATTTTTATTTGTGACAATACTAATTGTTATACTTTTTGGCTATATGAGCGTGGCGACACACACACACACACACACACACTTTACAAAGCGGTAAAGGAAATTGAAATGTGTAAACAGGAATTACAGTTCATATTTGCATGTAGTTTTCATTCCAGACGGCTCTACGGAGCCGTACGGCTCCGGACGGGCTTCGCCGCAGATTAATGCATATAGCTCTGTACGCACGCATGCCGCGGCAGTTGACTGCGTCCGCGGCATGTGTGTGTGCTGCGTGCATAGCAACGTGAAGACAAAAAAATATTCATGAATCTCCGATCAAAGATACTTGAGTTATCGCCGAACAAACATACATAAAAAAACGCCAGATTGTTCAAGAAAACTAGGTAAACTTCGCTCGCTTGCAACAAATTACTCGATTCCCGAATGAAGAATTTCTCATTCTATATCCTCTTGCTTGTGTTTCATTGAATAAGAGAACAAGTCACAGTTTGCGGTGTTAGTGCCGGCAGGTAGTAACGGTCTCCATAGGTGAACTTGGAGGCTCGGACATGCAAACGAAAATGTTTTACCTCTGAGAGGTAAGAAACACTTATTATTTCAGCCGAAAGGCTTCACTGGGCCTCACCCACAATTTTATTATGATAACTCCCAGTGACGGTTTTAGTGACAGAGAGAGCTAATGGCAGAATGAATCAACGGGCATTTAGCAAGTTTATGGCTAAATTCCAATAAATGGCGCTGACGTTCTGAAGGCTAATCTCAACATGTGAATCTAGTTTGGACTAAAACTCAAATAAATGGTTTTTACTCTTCGAGGGGAATATTGTTCCAAAAAAATAAAAAAAATAACTGAACAGCAGTTTCATCGCATTGTAAATTTACCGCACGATTTAGAATATGTATGTGCGTAATGGATGGCATATTTAACTTAATTAAAATTAGTGGGAAATAGCACTTTCTGAACTAAGGGCTGAAAACAAATTTACAGTAAGTAAGTAGTAAGTATACGTACATGCCACGCCAGAATATTATGCAGACTTGCGAGTACAGGTTCCGAGGCGAAAGCGATAGTGTTGTGCCCTTCTTCTATGGAGTGGATGATTTGCAGCATTTTAGGGTGGCGCATCTTCTCTAGTTGCGAAATGCAAGCCCGGATGCGGTCCAGCATGCTTTCCTTGCGTTTTGGCTTGTACAGCTTCTCCGCTATTCGCTTGTCGAACACGAACACGGAGCATTCCTGACAAATAAAAATTTCTTTTATTAAATATCCGCTAAGTGGGCATCAGATACACCATCACGTCCTTAACAGGGTAGACATATCCTGGGCCTGTCAGACCCAAAGCCCTCGATTAGCGTGAAATTATGCGTAAGGCGCTGGACACGTAGAAAAGACGCAGTACGCAGACGGGACACGGACAAGGCACGGGGCGCCTTCGCGACTTTTGAGAACACATAGAAAAGACGAAGCACGGACGTGACAGATACAAACAAATCTGTATCTATGGCAACACCGCGACGCGCGAGTCTCCGCCCACAAGCCCGTTTCGCCCGCTCGAGCCTTTGCCCCGTCCGTTCTGTATGTTCTACCATAGGACACATGACACAGAGCGATGTAAGTAACGACGTAAGCGACATGTCTGTGGCCTCGTCGGTGCCCCGTCTTTTCTGTGTGTTGTTCTGCTTTGCGACGCTTCTATACATTTTGTAAGAAACGGACGCGGAGCAGACATATGTCTACGCCCCGTCCACTTCTTACGTCTTTTCTGTGTCCAGCGCCTTAAGGTGATAAAGGGTCTCAGAAAGTGATGGGTTGCTATTCATATGATTCAAATTCTCGCCCATCTCCACAATCGGTTCCTACGATCGTGGGGCAAGAGACGTAGCTGGTAAGTATGTTATTTTCCTTTTCTCCCTGACCAGCATGGAATGTGAATCAGAGATATCATTGGTTATGCAGAGGTTCCCAAACTTATTTTGTCAAACGCCCACTTTAAAAAATCAGTTATTTTGTAGCGCCCCCCATTTTTTCACCATAAAAACCTGAATCACATATTTGTCTTGCCTGTAGTTTAATTCAACCTATATTCTAAACTAGACTTTTTTACAAGAGAGAGAGCAATAATAATACATACCCCAGTACATTAGAGTATCTTTTATAAAAAAATTACAATAATCAACATTGTTAATTTTAAATAAAAAAATAGCAATAATAATACAATTTTACAATAATAAAGAGTATCGGAAGTGGGGACCTCACCTGCGAAACTTTAAAACACGAATTTTTTGGAACGAAGTTCCTTACGGCAGGCTTGGAGGAGATAGGGATTTTGCTGCGCGACCGAACTGAAAAAATGTGATAGTAAAACCGTAAGGATGACCTCGTTAAATAACACCGTTAAATGAGACGTGCGCAGGCGCGACAGTCGTATACACAAGCGAGTAGTGTATAATACCTTTCTCTTCCTTTGAGCACGATTTTTCTTTTGCAAATTGTGTCGATTCTACATTAGCCGAAGGAACTTCGTTCCTACCTGGTGTCCCACGACACCACATTTCTTTTTTCAGTATTTGATTCCGTAACGATATAAATAGCGTTGTGAACGCATTAAAATAATAAATATTAATTACATTTTTAGTTTATATTTGTACAATAAAAAAGGATATAAATATGAACTAATAAATGGATGTTGTGTAGTAAGAGGATTTTAATTTCAGTGAAATTTAAAATATGAAATAGCTGAAGTTATAAATCACTCATTGCTTAAATCACATTAGCGCCCCCCAACTTTATTCTGGGCCCGTTACCGCCCCCCTTAAAGCCTCCAGCGCCCACAAGGGGGCGTTATCGCCCACTTTGGGAAAGACTGGGTTATAGTTTCATATAGTGAAATCTATCGTGTATGTCACCACAAACCAAAAGAACAGTGTAAGCTCATTTAATACATAACACACAATAAATATACAGGGACATTAAGCTAGCCCCAAAGTATGTTTGAGACTTGTGTTATGGGATACTGACTTAACGATACTATACTTATTAGCAAATACATATTTAGGTAAACACCCAAGACCCAGGACAATTTGAAAAAGGCCTTTTTCCAACTTGCCCTGACCGGGGATCGAACCCGAAACCTATAAAGTATACACCGTGGAAGGGACATACCCGTAATAAATCGAACCACGGGCTATACTAGATTACTATAGTATAATGAAATTAAAATAACCAAAAAAAAAATTTCAACATTCCCATACAAATTGTCTGGGCAGCTGCACACTTTTGTAAGGAATAACCAAAAATATTTTTGTGTTCTCGCTGTTATTTAAATTTCATTATACTATAGTGATCTAGTATTGCATGTGGTTCAATTTATTACAGGTATGTCCTTTCCACGTTGTATACGCAATGGCACCAAAAGTATTCAACAAACTGCCATTTCATATTCGATCGTGCCAGGAAACAAATAATTTTAAGAGACTTGTACATATTTTTTTTATTGAAAAAGCATACTTTTTCTGTGCATGAATTCTTATCGGACAAACTCTGACTAAACTTGAATCTTTTATATGCCCAGAACAAAATATAATGAAAAAATTGGTTTTTACTAAGAGAAAAATAATATTCATTCATAAATATAAAATTGACAGAATGTTTAACTAACTTCTAAAAAACAAAATTTGTATGCCTGATGGCGCAGCATGAAGCCCTACACTGTAAACTAATAAATTTTGTACTCATGTCTGATAAATAAATGATTATGCTATGATATGATATGAACCTCTGGGTGGCGGATTAGCAAGGTGACTATCTACGTCACGGAGGTCGTCTAAAAAATCGTATAAAATTTCATTATGGTCGGTACCTAAGTAATATAAACTACATTTACTACAATTAGTTCGCCCCGAACTGTGAACTAGAAACACATACCTCGGATTTAGCTTATGTTCGAACTTTAAAATTATAATAATACCTTAAGGAAATTTAGCTAACTTTATTAAAAATGTAATAGGCGGACTTCAACCAGCTGTTGATGCCGACAGTAAGAACTCTTTAGAAAGAGGTGCAAAATATGTAATTTTGGAAGATATATTAGTAATAATAATGTAAGATTTGAACATATATTAATTAAAATATTATATCAATACCCTGACATGAAAAATATACTAAGATAAAAAAATAGAAAAGATAATAAATCATACCACTTTGGAAATTTCCTATGCGACGGAGGCTAGAACCGCGTGGGCAGAGGCATCACTAAATTCAAAATTCCCTGAACACTTTTCCTCGCAGAGACAATGGGACGAGCCGCTTTGCAGACTTGTACAGGGTAATCTCCTACAATCTTCTGATAGCAACTCTGTAGAGCGCGCTCGTCTCATTGCCATTGCTGAGTGGGAATCTGGTTTGTGGTCGCAGGTACTGCCTATTTGTAACATTACTGGATGACCATACCTTTCGCTTGGCGACATACTTACGTTTAGGAGCGAAAGCAAACGTCCTGCATCATTGCATTTGCGGCTACACTGTCAACGAGTTCGGCTACCAAGGACTCTCCTGCACTAAGAGCGCTGGCCGAATGGCACGTCATGCTAAATTAAATAATATAATACACCTCAGTCTTGTCACCATCGAGTTGCCAGCCATTTTAGAGCCAAATCGTTTAGCTCGCGATGATGGCAAGAGACCGTCATACCATCATGACGCTTATCCCGTGGAAGATGGGAAAGTCGTTGGTGTGGGACGCTAAGTGTGTCGACACCCTGACGGCCTCCTATCTTCACGGTACAAGCTCGAAGACTGGCGCAGCTGCAGCCACTGCGGCAGCCCTGAAACGGCGCAAGTATGAATGCCTAGGGAACGGCTTCATATTTGAGCCGTTTGGAGTTGAGACGTTAGGTCTGTGGGAGCCATCAACTCATAATCGTTTCAAATTCTGTAATCAAAAGTTGGTCGAGGTGTCGGGTGACCGAAGGGCTGGCAATTATTTCGCCCAACGAATAAGCATTGCCATCCAACGTGGAAATGCTCCCAACCTTTTGGGCACTCTACCGATGGGCAATGCTCCCATGACGTTTTTAACTCATAAGTTTGTTATTTATTTATTTAGATTTAAATTTAATTTTTTGTCCTTACATAGACTTTAAATTTTAGTTTTAAATCTTATTTTGTTATTTAAATTTTTTAATGGATAAAATCTTATATATAAGAAATTATAACCAATACATACGTTTACAACATATATATTATTTGATTCGATCTGACAGTTCCCGAAGATAATGTGCACGCACAGCACTTTTAAACGCTACACGATTACGAGCCTTCAAAGCTTTGCCGCTTGAACAGCAAACGAATTTTCGAAGGTTCTGAACATCGAAATATGAAAATGAAATTCGGCATCCCACACAATTTCATCAATCAGTTGATTCGAGTTTGTATGGAAAGCAAAAAAATATTGTTCATATTTCGATGTGTTTCTTAATGAAAGTTATTCAGTATCATTGACTGAATTCATCCTTAAAATAGTTTCAGTACATTTTATTAGACGTTATATTAATTGTAGTTGAATGCCGAAAACCCTGTTCAAATAGGATCAGCAATTTTTGAGAAAATCGCGGACATACAATATTGATGTACATGGAGATGGAATAAAGAACTTTCTTTTTTAAAGTCAGTTGAAAAAGTCAATCATACATGTGCATGTTGTTTTTATTACTGATTACTGTAATCATAACTAACGATTACTTGTAGTCGTGATTTAAAGTAATTAATAATTAATAGTAATCATGATTGATGTAATTATGATTGCTTTCAATCAGATTATTAATCTGATTCCAAAGTAGTTGATAACGCCCAACTCTGCTGCAAGCTTACACACTATTTTATTTTCTATTAATACATATCGAACAATATTTAATTACACACGTACATTGTATGTACATTTTTATCATAATAAAGTCAGTTTTACTGATCTGTACGTAAATATATGTACGTGAGTATGTACTCGCGTACATATTATATAATATGATACATGTACAAACGCTGGCTTGTTCAAGTAGGCTCGGAAAACTTCGCTCACTCACTTCGCTCACTTGCTAAATTTTACATCAGGGCAATTTTTGTAAAAGTAACAGTTTTATTTGGAAAATATAGTCCCATTAGTAACATTTTTAACCGCGAAAGTAATACTCGAGAAAATATTCTTCTTTGCTTTTTACCTAGATTGAAAGATTTACTTTCCAAAGAAGAAAGTGTCTTATGACACGTTATGAACTTATGATGTTTTCCGAGTCTACTAGAACAATCCGGCGTTTGTATGTATGTATGTTTCTTGGACGATAACTTGAGTAATTTGATCGGCGCTTTATGAAATTTAATAGACGTGTAGATGTAACTAATATATTTTTTAAGTTCGAACATTAGCCTGATCTGTCGAGGGATTACCGAGATATGGGGTTCGCGAGTTACATACAGTTCAGGAAGAACAACTAGATTTACAATGTTTTACTGTGAATTTCAACATTGCAGCACTTGAATTTAATATGTGCACAAAATGCATATGGCCGGCGCATATCTTTATCTACTGATCTTCTTTTATACTCGTATGTACATCATTCAGCTCCAGAAATATATAGGAAAGCAGACTAAACATTATTGCTTAATGCAAAGAATGCCGCGTGGCATGAATTTACACTTGAGATACATTAGTTTTCTTAATTTTCTTTAAAATAACTGTTAATATTTTGAACATTAATAGTAATTAACAGTTTATAAATAAATTATTTAGGCAAATAAAAAATTAGCTACGAGTGAAAAATTGCCACGCGTTCGTAGTATGTAATTTTTGGTCTGCTTCCCTTTGTATGTATTTCAGACAGGGCCGGATAAACCCTGTTGGGGCCTTTCCTTTACCCATTTCTTACTTTTTAAAATATTTTTTATATTACCAAAGTCGAGTACACTTAGAAATTAAAAAAAATCGTTTAATAGACCGGTTTTTTTGTGCGTGCATTTATTTTATTATTATTTTTTTCCTATTCAATGTGGGGCTCCTAGGCAGTTGCTTTATCCGCCTTAAGTATAAGGGATAATCCGGTCGTGATTTCAGACTGCGATTTTTGATTTTTACGAAAGTATGTTGACGACTTTTTCACCATAGATAATCATAAGATTTAAGATGCGACATAAAATAATTATTTATCATTTTATTTTCTTCATAGGAAAAGTACGATCTTATCACCTAGAAAACTGCGTCAAAGCGTCTGACTGTCTTTGAGAATTTATTTCAAAAATTAAGTCACGCAAAATGAAGCAGATAAACCTAATACCGAATACTAAAGTAAAACATTTTACATCTTTAAATGACTTGAAATAACTTTAAGCGAAATACGTTTGAATACTTATCAGTCCTGGTAAAATGTGCCAGAGTTTTGAATAAACTCTGAAGTTAGCATAAATATGATTAATTTTCAAAATATTAAACAAATTCTTGTTCGGATATAGCGCTTCCCCCTACAAGGCTGGTTTTACAGTGACGCTTACCTACCGCCCGCGTGGGTGGTGCCTGAGTGCGTCCCGAAAGCCACACAAGAAAATATTAATAATCTGCAGTTGACTATGTAAGAGTTACGGCAGGCAGCTTAAATATGACATATTTTTAAAGGAAGTGCATTGAATTTTTTTTTAGCTTATCACCTTTTTTGGTTGATTATTAAAAAATATTATAAAGCCTGACGGCTACAACGTTTCTATAAATATCTTGGCTCGACCGTGAATGGGCACATTTGCTGTTCGACCGCCGTACGGATAACACTTTGGTTAAATCTGTCCTGTGTCCTGTTTCTCAACTCAGTAATATTTTGGTTAGTTATTTGGTAAATTGTTTAAAAATAATAAAAAATAAATAAAAATTGTTTATTGGGAAACTAGTTATCGATTTATATAAATTGTTGGAGCCTCCTTTTAAGCAAAATTATGCTTGTGCCTGGAGACTCCGCTCTTTCTTATCTCTAAGTTTTATATAGCTACCTAATAAACAAAAACAAAATCTTAGAATTAGACTATGGTTGTATGCCATTAATTAAAGTACTTAAACTTATGGACATGTTGATATTTACTAGAAGATATATAAATATGATATATATTATTATTATATAAAATATATGTATATTTATATGATGAAGTAATTAAATAAATGTGAATTTATTTAAATATGTGTATCTATGTATAAGTTAAGGTGAGATATATATGTTTAGGGGATGTCTATGTGTGTGTCTATATAGGGGAGTTATCGATAAATATTTCCAGTTCATCATAAGTTTTATTTTTTAGCCACGAAATTAAAGTTGTCTTGCACTCGTAGTATGGTTTTTTATATATTTGTAGAATATTATCGAGTTTATTATATATAAAAGCTGCTCGAGAATCAAGCTGTACTCTTGCAAATTTCGATTTAAGTGATGGAACGTGAGCAACATCTCGCCTTCTTTCTCTTTTACCCTCATTATCTGAGACATAAGGTAGGGTTTTATGTTTGTTTAACACCAAATGACAAATATATAGTTTCCTCACAGATAATAAGTCACTAAGTTTGTATAATTCAACAGTAGGAAACTTACGCATCTTAAAGTACATAACTTTTAGCAGTGTCCTTTGAGCTCGCTCCACCTCTAAAAAGCGAGTTTTTAAAGCACCACCCCAGACTCGAATACAGTAAGTAATAATCGATTGTACCAACGAGATATAAATATCATTTAAGAGTTTTTTCGGAACTATATGACGTAAGGTTTTGAATAACCATATAAATTTACGAACTCTATCAGTTAATTGTTCTATTTGGGGATACCAAGATAGTCTCTCCTCTACAATTATTCCTAGGTATTTTGTTTGTTCAACTTTGGTTATTGCAGGACAGTTGCAGTCATAATTAGGTATTTTGCCACATGTGTGAATTTTTATGCTAAAGTCTTGATTTGGCTGCGTTGTGCTATTTTTAGAGAAACAAATATAATTAGTTTTAGATGTGTTGAGAGTTAGTAGGTTATTCTTAAGCCAATTTGCGAGCCAGGCCATACCCTCTTCAGCGTTTTCACGAACTTCATTCCAGTTTAAACCAGTAAAGATGATTGCGGTGTCATCTGCATAGGTGATAATCTTGGCATTTTTGAGTGACTTTTTGCATAAATCGTTGATGTAGATGAGAAAGAGGGTGGGACCTAGCACGCTACCCTGGGGTACCCTATATGTTACGTCTGTACTGTCACTAACAGTGTCATCAAGTTTTACTCTTTGAGTTCGGCCTGTGAGATAGTCCTTGAATAAAGCCAGTTGTTTACCTCGAATTCCGATCTTTTCTAGTTTGTACACAAGGATGGGAACGGGGACTGTTTAAAACTGATTGCTGTTTAGTTTGTTTAGTAATAGTGTCAAATTATTTTTTTGGATTATTATCTTAATATATAGATAGATGTCGTTTATTCCTTAGAATGTGGTAATACAATGGTGTTATCAGGTACAAGTGCAACATACTCTGCCTTTTAGGCGTAGGAATGTTAAGTTAAATTTATATATTGCAACTAAATTTTATACATTATCATATAGATTTGTCTAAATATCCAAATGAATTCTGCTCATTAAGTCATAATAGTTTTATATGTATAATCATCAAATATCGACTTAGAATGTCACAAAAATTTCACAAGATTAAATTTTAGCATTTACTCCATGAATTACATTTAAACATTTCATTGATCTCGTAAAAACATTTGTCTAATAGCCAATTAAATAAAGTTGATTTAAAAAATTTAATACTAGTAATTTCTCTAATTTCCCTCGGTAAGTTATTGTATGTTATCCAATACAGCCTTATCGCCTGAGCTATTAAAACGATTTTCAAGACGGCAAAATTACCATTTTTTTCTAATATAATTAGAAAAAAATGGTAAGTTTGCCGTCTTTGCGTAGGTATAAACCATTACTTTATAACACAAAGAAAACGAGATGCCTAAAAAAGAAATCTAGATACATCGATTTTTCAGCCCTCACACTCCCTTAATACTAATATTCATCAAAATCATTTGGAGCCGTTTTCGAGATCCTCATTATATATCAGATGCCTTTATATTAAATACACATTTTAGGTCATTATATTTCTAATGAAACTATATACAATGCTTGTATAGGTATACAGGTTATACACAAGAATTCCTTTAAACGATAAGGATTTTACATCCAGTCATTGAGAAGAATAATGTAATGAAACTGGCCAAGTGCGAGTTGGACTCGCGCACCAAAGGTTCCGTACCATTATCTATAAAAATCACGTTTGTAGTTTGGCAGCCCCACTTAAATATTTATTTTACTGTTTTTAGTATTTGTTGTTATAGCGGCAACAGAAATAGGTACATCATTTGTGAAAATTTCAACTGTCCAGCTACTACGGTTCATGAGATACAGTCTGGTTATTTAGTGATCAGTCGCGATAGGCGACCTGTTATGGAGTATGTCACAACGTTTAAATTAACTTTGGAAAATCCATAAGAGCACGCCTGACCGCACCGCCCGCCCCTGTCACGAATATACGCGTGTGCGCAGGCTGGTGCGGTTCTTATGCCATGCCACGAATTTACTACTACTTGTGTATTTTAACCCTCTGAAATAGTCGTCAAGTCGCACCAAAATAAGTCAGGAAAGTCTCCGTTGTCATTGATCGTGGCTTTCTTCATACATTCATAAAGCATCCAGAGCCGTAAATAATATTATTAAAAAAAAAAGTTGTACAGTATGCTATACAGCAAGTTTACACACGAATCTCGATCCATCACGACCGTTCTGACGTACATCCGCGCTATTTACTATCCATCTACCCGGCGTTCCCGGTGGTGGCGGTACTTGCTGGATGCAAAATGGGCCGTACAAGCCTTAAAAGCTAGTGATGCCATCGTCACACACACATCTAGCGAACCAATGCTGCCGTCTTTTTTTTAAATTAAGCGCCATTTTCATCCTGCTGTACATCCATGCTATATGCTCGATGCAAAAATACCGTGAATAGGCTTGACACACGTCGATAATTATTATTAATTGCTTGCTGGGCCTGTAGGGTCCATTTTGCATACAGTAAATACCCCCACCACCCTGAACGGTCAGTGAATAGCGCGGACGGACGTTCGCGCGGTCGAGTCCGGGTGAAGTAGGAGTCCGGGTGAAGTAGGAAATGCCGTCCGAGGCAACCTACGTTTGTCAATACAAAAAAAAAATCGCACTGTCGTGTGCAAACTTGCTGTATAGCATGTTGTACAGCAGATTTTTTAAACACTAATATGCAGCTATACATATTTTGTCTTGTTTCAAAAATATCTAATAACGTACTACGCTAGTCTCTCAATTTTCATTTAGCCCAAGAAATTCTTTATTTTGTAACGAATCATACCATAAGCTTGCCTTATTTCTTAATTTTTGTTAATCTTCGCAATAAATTTTATTATCTGACTATCCAAAACTGCGTGCATTAGCTTCAACAACATTGGTCTACATATAAATGTAATCGTGACTGCAATGCTCCGCTCTAATGGTCAAGTAGAAAAGTATAAACTATTTTGGAGGCAATGAAATATGGGCGCTGAAACTGACTGTAATAAATGGGACAGTTTCATCAAAAGTATACAACTAAGTATAAATTCCACTATAAATAAAACCACTTCAGCTGTTTCAAGTGAAGTGTCTTTGGATATTCGTGAAATATGGTTAGCGATAAAATACGGCCCGACGGTGACGATAGCATTGAGTCTATAATTGATGTAACTTCTTTACATAAAAAAGTAGATGGCAATATCCAAAAGTGCGCTGAAAGATAAAAACAAACATTTGATGCTCGAAGGAAACCAGCTCTTAATTACAAAGTTGGCGATTTAGTACTATTTAAAATGCCGAGTCAAACAAATGACAGACAGAGTAAAAAACTAATGTCGTTGTTCAATTGCCCTTTCAGGGTACAGAAATACTTGGTTATGATAGATATGAGCAAAAGGTCCAGGATATGAGAGGAGAGAGAGAAAGAGCGTCTGAGCCTTATAGCGGTATTACCTGCAATGAAAACATGAAGCTGTGGGTAAAGATCACTTACCTTGAACAATAACACCGTAAGGGTGGCAACTGGATGTTGTCAGGTATTTATGATTTATGTATGACTTTTTACATAGGTACCTATGTAACATCATTATTAAGTGTTAATAAATTAATGCCTGGTGCATTATATCCTGAACACTTGGTCCATTGATATATTGTGAAGCTTTGTATAAATAATAATGCGCTTTGTTGGCCAAAGGCATCGCCTAGAATTGATTATATACCGACGATGAGACAGTGCGGTTTCTGACACACCCGAGTTGTTCCATGCATAGGTGCATTATTGCCTAACAAGCCGCAAGTACCATACGAGCGGATGTTTAAATAATACGATTAAGTCTGTACACCTAAATGTAACAGTCAGTGGTTGTTACTTTCACTACACGCAAGCCGTCTGAAAAAGCAAACGATCTGCAAATTACGGATCTAGACATGTAGCAAGATGTGTCACATTGGAACATCCATTAAAAACACAAGCCATTAAAAATAAACGAAGGATGGCTTGCTATACTGGCAATGTCACCACAGGCTGAAAATGTAGTTGACATAAGGCTATTAACAACAGGATTCATAAAAATAACCAATTAGTTAAGCTATTGCATAGCTTTTATCGCGGGCTTTAAGCGCAGCGACCGAATCAAAAATTTCCGTAACGAAAATAAATCCTAACACCCCCCACTCCATCCACACAGCGGCGCGGAGTTGAAAGTCCTGCATTGTCTAACATCTTTTCAGTTCGGCAGACTTCGGCACGGTGTTTGTGTGCGTGCGACTAGACGTATGCGTGTAGACTTGCTTCTAACTGCTCATAATAAAAATTCCTGAATAACCTACTTTTATTGTAAGATAATAAAAATATTTTAAACGATATTAACTTCGCATTTATTCAATAAAAGAAAAAAATATCGGTCACCATGCTCAAAAAGAGTAACTTGAATTAATATCAAAGAAAAAACTTCAATGAATATAAAAAAAATACTGCATAAATTAAAATTAATAAATAATTATAATTGCATAAGTTGATAAAAAAGCTATGCAATAGCTTTACCGCGGCAGTCCCCGAGTGGCACAGGTTGTTTTTTGCAGTTAATTTTCTTAATTTACAAAACCAAGCGCGGCAAAAAATTTTCCGTAATAGAAAAAAGCAAGTATACCATAATGGATAGTAAAATCCAAAGAATTGTGAACCATTACCTCTAAGCAATCACGGCCTTGGAGAAATGTTTATTTATACTGATTGTGTTTTTTGAAATACTACCAAAACATTACCGTGTAAACCATTAAGTACCTACATAAATTATAATCATCAAGTATTTTTTTGGATTCATTACATGAGCAGAAAATATGTTTTTGTTTAACAAAGGAATAAGTACGAGTACTGTGCAAACCATTAAGTACCTACATAAATTATAGTCATTAAGTATTTTTTTGGATTCATTACATGAGCAGAAAATATGTTTTTGTTCAACAAAGGAATAAGTACGAGTATGTACCTATAAAATATTTTTCAATTTCTGTACTATGTATTTTTTGCAATTTACTCCCCTTTTTAGGGTTCCGTAGTACCTACAAGGAACCCTTTTTAGTAGATAATCCTTATTATTTGTACTGTCTGCAAAGAGAATAATTATCAATTTAAATTATGACACAAGGTACATAATATCATTTACGCGAAAGATATTATTATAAAATTCGATACCAATAGTAACTTTATTCTCATTGATACCAATGTTTTGTATTACCTAATAGAAGATTTTGGAAAGGTATCGTGTTTTAAAATTATCAAAAACCAAAAAAAAAGTCAACACTAGTACTTTGTGGTTATCAGTACAACTTGAATAAAATAAATCGCGATGGATCCACATTATGGTGGTGTGTGAATCGAGTTTCATCTTCAGCCACGCTATAAGCCATTTACACAGGGACAATAGCCGGCTAATAAGACAATTCTTTAAGACAACGCGATGAAAATGCAATGCCGTTCACGCGCAGTACAATACTTCGCACTTTTTCGTGAACGCCGCGCCGTCAAGTTGAGACGCTTGTTAGATGCATAGGCAGGCGAAAATTGCTCTAGATACGACACAATACAGGATACAGATTTATGATCACGTCATCATAATTTCAGCCACATAACGTCCATTGCTAAACATAGGCCTCTCCCAAGGATTTCCAAAATGATCGATCAATGGCGATTATAATCACGTCTTTATTATAAATAGGGTATAGTATAGTAGACCGAGCCTATGGCCCTTAGTCGCAAAGGCCACGTATAGCGTGATGGTAGGCGTAAAGTTTGAATAAGTGAATCACAATAGAGATGGGCTAGCACCCCATCACTATTTTGATTCCTGTTACACGTGGCCTTTGGGTCCTACGGCCGCGGGCTTTGTGTACCAGGTCAGAGATAAAGACGTGATAATGTTGATAATGTATCTCTACTACCGTGTACTAAAGTGTGTTCTATATTCCTTGATTAGAAAACGTGCGTACCAGGTGTTGTTGGCTTATTGGCTAGGAAAAAGCGTTCACACGAAGCCAATAGACAGGACAATCCAACGCGTGGGTGGTGCGGCAAGGCATTGTCTTCCGAAAATTTGAAATCGTTCTATCTCATCGTCATGGAAACAGGTAAGCAAAATGTCATGACAGTCGAAGACGACAAAAATTTTTTGGCAATGTTTTCGGCTATTTGAAATATCCGAAAACGTTGCCAAAATTTTGTTGTCTGCGAAGATGGTACAACCGATAAAATTTTAATATTTTATTCTCTTATAAGTCATAACATTATTAAAAAACAAAAACAAATAAAAGATCCTTTTATGGTGTTGATACAATCAAAGCATTCCCAAGGCCATTCTCTCAGTTATTTACTGTCCACTTAGATGTGCAAAGAAAAATCTATAAATGTCTTTTCTGTGATTTTTGCACTGCTGCTATCGACGACTGAAAAAGTATATACCTATTTGTATTACTATGTTGAAAGAAAAAAAAAATCACGTACATGTGATACTTATAAATGTGACAAGGAAAGGGCGCAGATAAATGCTGTTAGATATGTGTTTCCCAGTGCATACATTTCTGGCTATTTTCATCACTCCAAAGATGCGATCATTAAAAAAGGCAAAGAAATGGGTTTAGATATAAACCAGCGAAGAATATTACTACATTGTGTTCCCTATTGTCACATCTCCCTATTAATAACATACAAGAAGGCTGGTCATTGACTCAGCAAATTTCGCTAGAGGTACCCGAAATGAAAAATTTTAACGCATATTTCGACTCAACATCCACTATTGATTGGCATAGTGTCTTCTGCAAGCGATGAACACCGTACGACCAACTCTCTCTCGAGGCCTGGCACAGATGTTTGGACTAGAGGATATCGAAGTGGCCCAATATTTTTTATCTCATTAAATTACATTTCGATAGCAAAATTAAATACATTTTATTTAACCCGCCGAAAAATAAAAGGTGTAACAGAGACATGTACTTCGACAAGAGATATAAACATTATTTGTTCAAGCTTCAAACGTAAGGAATTTTACCCACAAAAACCTTAAGAAGAAATAAATTTTTAAATCTTACATTTTAGGAATTATATTTTTTAGGGGCAATTGTATGCTACTGCAGTTTGTTTAGAATAAGAATAGTCTTTTCATTTGATTATTATTTTTCATTAAACGGCGTTGGAAAATAGGCGTATTTTATTTAATTCATATTTTTTGTTCAGCGGTAGTGGACTGTGATTAAGGAAAATAGCTGATGATAGAATAGAGGCCTGCTTACCTGATAAAAGATGAGCAGGACAGCTAGTCTTGCTAGAGTCCGAATACATACAAATACGTTTTATGCGGTCTAAAATTTTATGTTCGATATTCACAGTTTGGGGCGAACTACTAGTTACTTAATTTACTAAAATTTACTAAAGGGCCCTTGGGCCACGTCTTCAGGCGCCAACAGTGTTCATGCAGAGTCGTGTAGTAGACCACTCCTGGCGAGGCTAGTATGGTGACGGCGACAAATTTTTACCCTGGTAACTTCGCAATTCGCGTAATTTACCGAGCAATCATAGACAACATTGAGCCACAAATAACTTTCATTCATAAAACGTATTTAATGTCATGCCTAACTTTTGTGCGAGTATGGTTTTGATAGGTAAAAGTAGATATTTCAACAGTTGGCGACGTGAAATCGTGTAAATTTGTCGCCGATTAGCTAGACCCACATTTGACGCAATTAAACCATTTTCAATCGTTTTATATACTGTTGTTCCATTGAATTAATATAAAATGTATGTTTACATATTTACACGCAGACAGATATCTTTGAACAATGTGTTATTTAAGTTTACAATCTTAAAAACATATTTAATGACGAAACTATAGCACCATCTTTTGATAAATCCAATAACCACTTCGGTGGCGGTGAGTGCATACCTACTCGGCGACTGTTCATTTTTCTGTTTGCTGTATACGACATGAGTTGAAATGAAACGTTCCGTTGCACATTTATTTTATTACCATTTCATTTAATTAAAATACTCTTTGGTAGCAATATTTTTTTTAGAAATTATTACGTACATAGTACGTAATTAGTACGTTTTTTGTATTTCCTTTAATAACGTGATTTTTTCAAAAAACGCAGAAATTACAAAAATGTTTAAAAATTGACTACGTGTGGCGACTTATTTTACAACGTTTCCATTCATGAATTTGATTTTATCAAAATCGGTTGTGTAGTTTGGGGGTAAAGTAAATTTTTAGTTTTGAAAAATTATGGTAATAGAAAACACCCTCCGGCCGTGATGGCAACTGAGTTTGGCAGCCAGTAGCCAAAAACGAATGTTGATTCTTGATACACACTTATAATATTTTATCTTTGCAGTTTCGCAACCAGTTGCCGAAAAACTAAAAACTTTCTTGTTACTGAACCAAAACTGCTAACAGAATTCAAACTTTTTTCAGACTTAACATGTTCGGAATATATTTTGTTTTCTTACTGACGTAGTTGACATTTATCATTTTATTTGTCTCTTGAGGTTATCGATTATTTGCAATATATGTGTAACACACATTAGATTACTGTATTTATTGTACGAGTATGTGTACGATTTAAGGCCAGTAATCAGTCATTCTGCGATGGAACCCTTACTTATGTATATAATATACATAAGTAATACACCCGCGGCCTACTGCAGGAGTTCCAAATCACGTAAGCTATGATCGTCTATTTAAAACCTTAAGCATAGTACATTATCAGATACCCCAAGCTGTTCACTCTACTCTGAATTTATTTTAAAAAGCCTAAAATGAGGATATCGATACTAGATATTATTTATTACGTAATTTAATCCCTTATTGAAATAGTCGTATTACAGAATTGTTCTTTGTAGCTGTTATGGTTTATATCATTCAAATAATTGACTTCATAAAGCGAAGGAATATACGCCATTCCTGAAAATCAGGCGGATCGATCCATATTTGTAATCAGTTAGGTCATAGGTTTGCTATAGCTTAATTATATGTGATAATGTCGTACAAAGTACGATAACTGGGCGTTGAGAGTCTTGGATATTTGGTTAACCAATGTAATTTTATAAATTCGCTTACGCGAAACAGGTATGTAAATGTTGGTCGCGATAAAATCGCGAAGAGCTCTTATAATAATAGTATTTTCACAAGACTCTAATTATTTCGAGTAAACTCGATACATCTTGGCGATACAAAGTCAATATATCTGGTTTGCTGTGTTGCGAGGAATGAGATATTATATCGTCATGGACAGCAGGTTTCCTCTTTAGGAGAAAGATGTCACGGTTTGACACCTTTGCACTAACATGCATAAGAAAAATATATGGTTTTGGTTAATAAGTCCACTTCCAGCGAAAGTATGTCTGTTTGGCCTCTCGGTCACTCAGGCATAATTTTGCCAACCCTTAATAGCCTCGGAAAAACCAAATTTCCCGATGAAATTTGATAATTCTTACCACTTATTAACCTTTTCGCGACTCTAATATTACTATGTAGGAAAGCAATCAAGACCTAAATGATCTTGAGCCAAACAAACAAAACAATCCTACCCGGCTATCCTAACAAAGAGTCCTAATCCTATCTGCTCTGTAATTACCAGAGCTTCCACGTAAATTCTATTCTTTTACTTATTTTCTAGTTTAACATGCTCGCAACGGTTGGCGTGTCAAGATCCTGAGAGCAAATATATTTGAGACGTTAATTTAGATCATAAGTTCTATACCTAACTTCTAACCTTCTAACCTTTCTCTGGTGAATAGATGTTTGATATACTAGTTACCATATATCTCTATAACCTCAATAAACACATAACTATCAAATATCATAATCTGATAACCTTTAGATATTCACTATCATACATAGGACTAAATTGATCGGATCCTATATCTTTCAATTATATAGATCTAAGGTAACAAATGAAACTTATGTGACTTTTTATTGACAGCAACAATGATAATACTACATTTAACCCAACTATAGAGATTCAAGTAATCTTCGATATATATATATTATCTGTCCGTTCTATCGTATCTATCTTTAGCAGATTTATTAATTTAACCGTACGCAAAACCTCACTATATTCCGATAACGAACCTAATAAACCGACCTAAGAGCAATCGCAATTGCTCGCCTATCCTAAGTCTAGTCTATTATAAGACCTAGTGTGAACCTAGGGTCTGTTATTAGCCACCACGCTCATAACAGGTGTGTGAGAAGTTAAACGTGTGTGTGTGTAAAGCGACTTGTGTAGGATATGCAAATAAGAACTAATCTAGGGATATATTAGGATAAGGTCAACCCTCTGTAAACCTACAGGTTGACCTAGGATACCTAGGTGAAAGGAAAGAGGAAGACCTGAAGCGCCCGAATGCCAGTCTCAGCACCCAGTATAAATTACCTATTCAGTACTTATCTAACGCTCCAGCGGAATTTTGGGGTTTGTGAGAAAGGTATAGATAAAAATATTTAGGAAGTCTAGAATTCTAGACCCGTCACTTCACAGTAATTTACCCAAACACAAAGCAACGAGCTCAAATCGGTGAATGAAATTTATAACACAAAATTACACACACTCGATTTTAAACTCGAAACTTGTATGTCAGGCAAAGGACGCGAAAGGACTGATCCCCCTTCTTGCCTCGCGTTTGGTTTTATTAGCACCGTCTGACCCTCGAATCCTGACGCGTCACCAAGCATGCAACAAAAAATATTGCATCCCGATCTCCATTTACTTGCATGCAATAGCGTCTTCATCTAAGATAACTTAATATATTTACATTCACATAGAGATCTTCCGCAATCGTCATTCTATCGAATAATATGACATATTTATAATTTATTTAATTGATTATTGTAACACGATATATGAATCAACTGTATCTTGTGATTCCATGTGTACCTATAGTATCTAAGTAAATAGACGCAACCTCACCCTTGTATATATTTGAATGTACAATTATAAATATGTCTATGTATAGAATTCGATTTTTCAGGAAGTATCTAAGCATTAGTACTACCCGACCTCTGTCCGTGTAATCAGCGAAAATTTAGACCAGAAAAGCCGATCTAAAGATATGACAGAGTATAAACTCGCATTTACACAACACGGCGTAAATATAAACCATTTAATATTGCATAATTACACTTATTTTTCACGCAAAATTTTACCAAGTCAAAACAGCTGTGCAGCTCCGCAAACATTCCAATTTTTTTTTACAATCTCTCATAACGCCCTCGTCTTCGCAAAAAAAAATCTTAGGTACACAACAAACCGTCTTTATGATCGTGTGATTGTTTCTACATGTCTTATGTGACCACTACAGTTTCCGGAGACATAAACATGTCTACTTCAAATGTATACCCAAATACATCTAAAATTGAATTCATTAGTTCAAGAAGAGGAGGTGTATATAAATGAAAACTCATTTTAGAAATGTAGTCTAACGAAAGGATGCAGAGGTAATATCACTTTAAATACGCGTATTGAAATAATAATGCAAAGGGCACACGAACACGATTGCAGACGTGATTTAGCGAAAACTATATATTTGAAATAATTGGATGATCTCAAGAGAACGAGTAGTTGCAATTTCGAATCAATCCCTAAACAATACAACAATATGGTTCGTGAACTAAAAAATGATGGACATCATTTCGTCGGCGATATACCAAAGTTCAGCAGTGTGAAAACTAACCTTTACAATGGGCGAAACAAAATAGATGGTTCCACAAAAATGCGTTTCTCAAATGCTACGAACGTTGAAATACCAATGAAGTACCAACATTTATATCTTTGTGAATATGAAGATGGAGATTTCAGAATTATTGTATTTTGTATACGTGATGTGACAACAAAAATGAGTAATTTCCAACATTCCTTCGCTGATGGCACTTTCAGAAGTTGCCCAAAACCCTTTAAACAGTTATATACCATTCATGGCTATGATGAAATTAACCATATCGTAACTCCATTATTATTCGCACTTCTTCCCGATAAAATAAATAAAACACATACAATTTTGTTAAGTATAATAATTAAGTCTCAAATTCCTACCTAGAGTCCTAAAAAATTACATTGGATTTTGAAATTGCGGCAATTAATGCCTTTAAAGAAATATTTTCTGATATAATTTTTAAGGGATGTTACTATCACTTCAACCATGCAATATGGAAAAAGGCGAAGGCCTTACAAATTAAAACTAGAGTTAAAAAAAGGCATGTGGCGAGATGTACTGGAATTGCTCGCGTACCAAAAAAAAAAACCTAATAGAAGGATTTGGTTATGTAATGGCAAAAAGTCCTGTCTAGAAGGAGTGGATTAAAAAAGACTTTTTCTCTGAATCTTGTTGTTGTGAAACCGAACAATTTAGAACAAACAACAATATAGAGGGTTGGCATAGAAAGATCAACAGTTTTATTGGTAAGAAAAATCCAACGTTGGCACATCTACTCGATGTATAGAATCTGAATTCACATATTATGATTTTAAAAAAAAAATCTAAAAAAAGAAGGAGTACGAGGAAATCGATGAGGAAATTGCGTTAGCGATAAAAAGTTTAAATGAAAAGAAAATTAGTGTCGGACACTGTCTCGAAATTATCAGTCCGTTTGTTATCCCATTTTAAAAACATATTTAACTACTAAATTCGAATTGGAGATATACCTAATATATTAATTTTTATTCCAAAGGGGAAAACTACTTGTTAAATTTCAGTAATTTATTTTAAGCTGTAGTTAGGTAATTACACGGAATAAAGGCTAGAGTCATTACAAGTAGAATCATTTTCATTCTTTTTAACTTAAATAGGATTTTTTTAACAACTTTTTGATTTCTACGACAGATGTTAGTTACGAACTGAGAGTGGTTATTCTTCTTAAGTAACCATAGTTTTTGAGAAATTCTTAGTTGGTAACTAGGTATGTATCAAGAATCGACATTCGTTTTTGGCAACTGGTTGAGTAACAAGAATATCCAATACTTTTAAGCAACTGGTTGCCAAACTCAGTTGCCATCACGGCCAGAGGGAAAAAACAAACTTTTTAATCTGCCTTTTTCAAGTCAAATTAATATTTTTGGAACGCAAGTTTAACATAGGAAAAGAAAACTTCATAACTACAAGCTTAATAAAAATTTGATTTTAAACGTTTTTAGTCGTTATACCTATTTGACGAACTTCGTGGCGTAATGATCAACACGCTAGATCGCCAATCTGGAGGAGAACCTCCAGATTGGCGATCTAGCGTGTTGGGTTCGATCTCCAGCCAGGGCAAGTTGGAAGATGGCCTTTTTCAAATTGTCCTGGGTCATGGGTATGGTATCTATATACATATGTATTTATCATAAAATATAGTATCGTTGGGTAAGGATCTCATAACACAAGCTTAAGCTTACTTTGGAGCTAGTTCAATCTGTGTGATTTGTTCCGTGAACGTCGGCATTCGCAACTTCAAAAACCCTACACCGCCGGTTATTTGTTTATGCTCATGGAAAGGGTTAAAAATTTAAAATGATGAAACGTTTTATCCACATATAAATCAAATTTAAAACATTTTCCACTACCTATCTACGAAAAACCAACAAGTCCCGATTCGATATTACCCTTAAAATTGTTTTTACGTCTCCCCAGACCTTAAATGGTGATTGGCATAGGTATTTTCCGGTTTAATTTTATTTTATGGTTTTATTGTACCTAAACCGGTTTAGAGTAAACCAAAAAAATTCGTAAAATTGACTGAAAATAGTGTTTATGACATGAAAGCTCTATTCCATTATATTTCTAGCTCTAAACACAACTTGAATTTCAGACGTGGCATCGGGACTCTAATGGCGGAAGGTACTGACAAATAATATAATTGTTCAGAGACGAACTAAAGCAAAACATAAATTATGAAATTTTCAAATCTCAGAATTCAGCATGAAATTGCGTCTTATCAGGTTTCTCTCGCTTCATTGTAACAAAGATTTACCTTGCTGTCGCGCCATTGTTCCAGTAGATTGAATTATATACCTTCGCTGCCTAGAAATATAGCTGGCGGTAAGCTTCCTTCTAATTGTTGGGACTCTTGTTTCACTAACTCGACACGTTTAGGCCCAAAAGATATACCGCGTATACTCAATTTGTTCTATTTAAATACTTAGTACTCTTATTTCGGAAAATATTTCTAACTTGATTAGGAACTTTCCCGTGAAAAGTGCAACAACTGTGTACCACAGGCAAATACTAATATATAACCCATGCCGACTATCAATGCTGCCATGAACTGTCACATTTATTATCCAATACTTCTGATGAGACAATTATTATCTTAAATTAATTCCTGGGCTAGGTTGTTGAGAAGCTGACCGCCCGGTGATACTAGAGGCTGTAAGATTATTTAATCTGAACCTTATTTATTGTAAACCGTAAAAACTTGATTTTGGTTTGCTTTCAATATACCTACCTATCTTGATGTAACAGTACCTACAAGCGATTACATCAAGCCGGAGAAAGGATTACGCGTACATACTAATTTATATGTATTAGATATCATCCGCTCCACCTATAGGTGGTATTACCCTGTCACGAGGCTCATCTCCGGATTTAATAAGACTGCAATTGTCTCCTATCTTTGCCCAGTTAAATCTGTAATTTCTTCAAAGACCCGATCTTTAAGGTACTGAAGACTGTCTTAATTTATACAGACTTAATTACAAAAATTCTACTGATTCTTCGTTTCTGTTTGTGAAAAATCTTCCTTTAAGTTTGTGAAACTTCTGGTTTAGATTTAATGATACATGAAATGATAGGTTTCATGATACATAGTGTCCGGTCTTTGGACGTGGAAGCCTTATTTGTAATAAATTGTATAGTCGTAAATATGTCGTTCATTAAATGATTTAAAGGTTAATATCTAATGCCTCACGGTTAGCGAAATGTAATTTATCACCATATTTACGACTGAACATTTTATTTCATATGAAGACGCCACTTTTGCACGAATCCGTTGCAAAAACACGAGCTCTCAGCTCTAATGATTGATTATATTGCTTACCTATGTTTTACAAGTACAGTCTAGATTAAAGATTTGCTTAATATTCTTGACTTGAAAGAAAATGTGATTCAGAACATGTTAGGTAGTAAGTATCTTATCGGTGTATTTCCGTTGTCCTCATCGTCGGTGTCTCCATTAATAGGGACAACGGGAAATTATTAATAAGTAGGATGAGAAGGAAATTAAATTATACCTATACAAATACATATAAAATTAAAACGAACTTAATATTTATATATTATTATTTCATGACTGATCATAACTAAGTACTGTGCTAATTAAAATCTATTTTATACAAAATATCTTCGATATTAGTCTTAAACTGGCTGCGCTATATTACCCGCGTGCAAAAACAATAAAGTGGATAACAATAGGTGTCCATTGCCTTTAAGTACAATGAAGACAACAGAGAAAATATTATGACGTACCCGTTGTCCCCATAATTCGGACAAAGTTATGGGGACAACGAGAATACACGATCTAATCGTCATTTAGCAATAATTATAGATTATTATTGAGCGGATGTAGCCCGAAGTTCCAAGAAATAAATCTTAATACTTATAGTATATTAGTATTGGGTTGCAAGAAATTTTTATTCTTAAAAAAGATACAAAAATATCACTTTCTTGAGATTACTGGTTACATCCTAGTACATATTTTTAGTCTGTCGTTCGCAATCGAGACAATATTATTATATTCCATATCATATAGTGTGTCTTATGCCTGACGGTTAGCAAAATGTTAATTATCACCAAATTTATGATTAATCAATTTTATCAATTTATTTGAAATGACGGCGCTACTTCTGCAATGTATTTGTCTTAATTACTATTTTTGTGACTCAGTGTTTTGTGTTGGATTCAGAAATTATTCCGAGTGTGTTGAGCATGAATATGTTACTTATCTATAATTTAAGAATTATGTGTTCTTGTCAGTGGAGTAGTTTTCAAGTCTCCCTCTTTGAGCCATCCTTTTGGCCACCCTAACTGACGTGCTTTCCATATTATTACACATTACATGGATTTTAGCAAAGAATGTAAATGAATAAGATAACACGAGTGATTGATGTCAGATTACTTTTAACTTTTCTATATACAAATAATATGGTAAACTCGCATTCGAATAATCCTGAAATAACAGTCAATACGTCAATAATATCAAGATCGTTGTTAGACAATGCAAAATTTATTGTCGTCATGTTATTAGCGACTAGCTGGGCGACTGGTTACTTTTTATGAAAATCATTTTTTAGCCTTGTCACTCCCTAAATACCGAGTTTCATCAAAACCGTCGGAACCCTTTCGGAATCTTCATGATATCTAAACTTATACAAGAATTGCTCGTTTAAAGTATAGGATATCTACCTTACGCTTACTTAAATAAAATCTGCAAAAATATTAATAGATTGATTCTAGAGTAACCACTCGTATGTTGATTTTTCATTTATATATTTGTGTACAAGACTAAGATTATTATTTATTTTCAACTATATACGAGTTTTTAACCATTCTATGATATTTCTTTTATCATTCTTCACTTAATTTGCCTGTAATAAAAAATCCAAACGGTATGTACTCTGCGCGTACGTTCAAGGAGATTACGGCAAAAAAAAAAACAATAGTAAACAAAATAACATGAAAATTAATTACGAGTAATTATGATTATGTGTAAAAGCATTATTTCAAACTTTAATATAACAAATAGTTACATTTTCTTAAGATTCAATTTTGTTAGGCATGACGACTGGAAAAATATTTTTGACCTACCGGTTAGATTACTAAAAAATATTGTAAATTTATTGTTCTTTTCTCTAAGAAAAAAAAATGACGAAGTTACATAAGTCATTTATTCGCAAATATGTAAGCAAAAAGTTAACAATAGGTATATTGTGCAGAACAAGATGTACCCAGTTTGGGTGTAGCAAAAACACATAGGAAAACAATATTATATATATATATATATATATAAATATATATATATATATATATATATATATATATATATATATACGTTATTTAATTTATTTATTTTATACCTATAATCCATTTGTTTAGGTATTTACAAGAACGTAAACAATCTTGACATATCTTTTTATTGAAATATACACTTTATAAATCAATACTTTTGCAAATTACAATATATATATATATATATATATATATATATATATGTAATTTATAATTTATAAAATAAATAATTTGTAATTTGAAAAGGTATTAATTTATAAGTGTATATTTCAATAAAAAAAAACATACAAAGATTGTTTACATTCTTTTGAATACCTAACCAAATGGACTACAGGTACTCAATTAATTTTTCTGTGGACGTGAGATTGAGGTAACACACGCAATACAACAAGCTGATTTATTTACTTGTCGAAACTTGTCGTTTTAAGAATTAATCTATAGAATAATAGGCCTGAGAGATCAGTAATAATTTTGAGCGTGATCTGAATATTGTGTCTTTCTGTTCTGCTTGTATGCTTTCAGGAATTGTATTATAAGTATATCTTTATTACAGCTGCATCATGCATAACAACAGATACAGCACATTTAAAGGCATGACGTCACGCTTAAGCACGATTTTTATATTCTAGGTCTATGATTTTTACATAGCAGGGACGTCGCAAGCCCCCAGTTTGGAATTTAGATGCTCCGTATCTTAGTGAATTTTTACTTTTTTTAATTAACTGAAATATATAGCTCTATTATTTATGGATATACTAAAAAATGGACTAATCTATATTATAATAAATCAGTTAAAAATAATGTAACTGAACATTAAATATTTTTTAATAAAAAAAATTTGGGAAGATGGAGACAGTAATGGTGTAAAAATTAAAAAAATATATGTCTTTCTGTTTGTCTGTTTGTAAACGCTAATCTCCAGAAATACTGGACGAATTCGAATGAATTTTTTTGTTATATAGCTGTGAAACCGGGGCAATATATAGGCTATAATTGATTTTGGAAAAAATAACACAGGATGAAGAATTATAATGGTCCAGCTGAACTATAAGAAATATAAAAATGCCGCCTTAGCAAAAGTTGTTGAGCCTGATGAGCACTTTTGTTGAGGTATAATAAAACCGGCCAAGTGCACGAAGGGATCCGTAATTGATCTATGGAAAATCACGTTTGTAGTATGAGAGCCCCCCTTAAATATTTATTTTATTCTGTATTCAGTATGTTTTCGTTAAGCGGCAACAAAAATACATCATTTTTAAAAACTTTAATTATCTAGCTATAATAGTTCATGAGATACAGCCTGGTGACAAGCAGACAGACAGACGGACAGCGGAGTCTTAGTAATAGGGTACCCTTTGAGTACGGAACTCTGAAGTTGGAACACCTGATGCAGAACCAAGTTAAATTTATTTGCATAAATTGAATTATTTGTGGAAATTTAAGATATCAGGTTAAAGTTGTTTAGCGTAATATAATAAGATAAGCTGGGAGTAACTCCACGAGGTGAAGTCGGTAACAGATTGGGCCTACTTTTGATATCGACTTTCACTGGCTAAACCTCTAATTTGCTATCTAATCGTTTGGGATAAATGCACAATGGCCAGCAAAAAGGCCGTGGAAGCTGTAGATAGAACGTTGAGAGACATTCGTCGAGATGACAGGCCAATGGGCAATGTCACATTTTTGCTGTCGGGAGATTTTCGTCAAACCCTTCCAGTTATAAGTCGAGGCTCTAAGGCAGATGAGATTAACGCCTCATTAAAATAGTATTACCTGTGGCCCCAAATACAAAAGCTCAGATTGACAATTAATATGAGAGCCCAGCTTGGCGGTAGTTCACATACCCAAAAGTTTTCAAGAATATTATTAAAAGTTGGGGAAGATCTCTTTCTTGAAGAGAATGGTCAAGTGAGTCTTGCCGTAATACTAGGCAAAGTTGTTTCCTCCTCCGAAGAATTCATCAGTTCAGTATTTGCGGACCTTCAGAGCAAAACACACCAGGAAAAATTTTGGTTATGTGAACGCACCATATTGACACCAGAAAATGAACAATGCGCAGCGATTAATGAAAAACTTATGACGTAAATTATTGTGATGAAGTGGTTTATACTTTCTTGGATAGTGTAATTGATCAAGACGACGCCACCAATTATCCAGTTGAGTTTTTAAATTTACTTGCAGCAAATGGACTCTCGGTCCAAAAAATAAGTCTTAATGTCGGAGTGCCGATAATGCTGATGCGAAAATTGACTCCACCGAAACTATGTAACGGAACCCGACTTAAAGTCAATGCTTTGCAGCGAAATATAATTGAAGATGAGATTTTCACTGCGAGTGGTGCCAGGGCAACATTATTTATTCCGCGTATACCATTTATCCCCAACAATTCCTTTTGAACATACACAATTCCCTGTGTCCACTTGCTTTGCTATGACAATAAATAAGTCGCAGTTTAAGATGCTTAAAGCCACTGGTGTCGTCCTTAGGACTGATTTTTCGCATGGCCAACTTTATGTGGCTTTCTCCAAGGTTAGTAACGCTTCTGGTCTTTTCATATTAGCTCCCGAAGGAAAGAATCCCAACATAATTAATAAAGAACATTTTTAAACAATGTTTACAATACAATAAAATATATATTGACTTTAAACTATTAATTTTTTTTTATGTATCTACGTCACTTTGTATTTCAATAATGTGCCGGAGTCATAAAGTCTACGCAAACGAAGTTGTGTAATAATTTTCTGAATCTGTCACCACTCCTAATCATATCTGTGATAGCATTTTTCTTTATTTTTTAAAATACGTATTAAGTGAACTAACTCCTGTACTGTTATCTGTATTTGAAATGGTCCCAAACTCTAATTTAAGAACATAGAACATATGTCTTCTGAAAAGTCTAAACTATAAGTATACTCTGTTCCTAATATTAAGCACATGTGTCGTTATTTTGCCAAAAAGATACTCCTAGACATAGACCTAGAACTTTTTTTTCTGTAGATCTACCGTACTGCCAACATAATAAAAACGTTATTTTAACATATGGTTAAATTTTTCAAACGCGGAGTCACTATAAAAACGGTTTTTTGTATGAAAAACCATTCGTTTAGGTGACTATATGTTTTTAAAAATGGCACTTCAGGTATTAGGAAAACGTCAGTTAAAAAAAAAAAAAAACATATAAACCTAATATTTACCAAACATATGCAGTATGTCATATTTTTCTTTATTTATTTTTGTATTTTATTTAGTAAATGTATTAGTAGAAAAAGTATTGTATGCAACGTTATTTAAGTACGTCAAAAAACTATTATTTATACACAGCCCGGTCAATTATTTTTGATTTCGATATAAATACGTGTACATTAAATAGTATATATTTAATGTACACGTATTTATATCGAAATCTAATATTTATCTAATAGTCTTGTGATGTGTTTTGTGACATTGGATTGATATGATGTAGGAGAGATTAGTATTTGGGTTAGAGGTAGTGGGTTGAGGTTTATTTTTAGCCATTCATGTCATGACCGTTTGTATAAAGGATGTTTAAAGTTTTGGGAGAATTTTAATTAAATACAAGTAACATTCCTGCCTAGATACGTTTCGTCTTAATTGGCGTATCGGCAAATATCTTCTCTACCCCTTTATTATTTTGCAGTAGGAATTTAAATTAGGCAGTCGTTATTACCCATCGTTAAAGTGAACAGGCGGGTAGTAGGTGTATACTAAACAGGCACACTGGTGATTGTTTTTCATACCTTAAGGCTATTACTAAACACAATAAAAAAATAAGTATACTTAATAAAAAACACCAGCGGATCGGATTCTTTGATACATTTTGGTGGTATGATTTGCTTTATACAACTTCGTTGTTTTTACCCGAATGTGTCAGAAAAGGGTTATGTTTATGTATGTATGTATATTTATTTGGCACGCTCTACGGCTTGATGAAGTTTAGCTTAAGATGTCATTAGATTTGTTTGAATTGTGAGAGTGACATCGGGTAGGTGTATCGATAATTAAAAAATGGCAGATTTTTGGCGCCAAATTGTATGTCTTCAAATATTTTTTATTAAAACCTGTCGAGTATAAAGTTTTTTTTTATCGAAGCATTACAAAATTATATACATACTTATACAATTTACAATGGGACCTGAACAGGTAGTAAAAAAAGGTATTTTGCAATGAGTAATGCTAAAAAATGAACATAATTATAATCTCGCTGAACCGAGCGTGTTCCCAGTTGCATCCTAGCCAGACATATTACTAGTAAACCGTCTATCCTCTATCTTTGATTTAAAAAAAAAAAAAAAATTTAATTTAATGAAGCGTTTCATTTCATCCTTAAGGGTTGGATCTCACTTGTCAGCGCACGGAGCAGCACTTTTCAATGCTGCTATAACAGATGGACACTTTATTCTACGAAATATAAAAATATTAAGTATTTCTTTTAAATATACTATTTAGGGCCGGCAATTTAATATGGAAAATAATGTGAGACAAATTTCCAACTCTAGCAGCATGGCAAATGTGATTTATTTTCATTACGTTTTTACACATTTCCTTGTTATTTCAATGACTGGGTTTTAGATATCTTGTTTTAATTTTTGAAGGTTCATTGGCCTGTAAGCATAGATACGTCCATTTGAATAGCCCCACAGAAAAAGCCAGGAGCTGTTAATATTTTGATAGGAAGCTGCGCCGTGTGTTCTTCTTTACGCCCTCCCCCCCCCCCCGCCCCTCTCGCGCCGTGGCCATTTCCGAGCCAAACTTTAGAAGGGATACAATGTTATTTTCAGGGATCAATTAATTTTTAAATGTATCTACTAATACATATGCTTAGTGGGTGGAGAGTTACAACATGAAAAATAACATCACTTCAAAATCGTTCATTTCGAAACTGTTCGATTTCATGTTTAGGTTTGGAGTGCCCACTGACCAACACTTTGGTAAGTGACAACTGCATATCATTCATATCACTTGAATTTAAATAGTTCTGTGTTTCAAATAGTATTTCTCATATTACGAGTCCGGTTTATAATCCAATAAGTAATGGACAGGCGGAGACATATGTACAGATAGTTAAGAAAGGTATTAAAAGTGATATTTTGTCCTGAAAAAAATGCGGAAGATGTAAATAATAGACTTTTGAAATACCTGTTTGACTATCGTAATACTTCACACGACTACAAGGTCCTCGCTTTTAGGTAGGAAGTTAAGGTCCGTGCTAGATATCTTAAATCCTCGCACATAATCGTCATCACTTTCGTCTTTCACGGAACTTGCTAATTTTGTTAAGTCAAAACAGTCTTTACAATGTAAATTTTATGGAGGGGTGAACAAAAAAGAATTTATGCCCGGAAAAGACATTTTATATAAAAAAATATGAAAATAAATTGAAATAAGGAGTACCTATAACCGGAGAGCATGTATGAAAAGAGTAATGAGTGTTGACGAAGCAAAAGAGGTTTGCAAGGTTCGTAGCAAGTGGAAATCTATATTTTCTGCCTACCCCCATTGGAAACAGGCGTGAAAATATGTATGCATGTATAAATCTAAATGTGTTCGGACCATAGAAACTATTCTGTGTCGGACCAGAAAAGTGACATATTTGATCTAAGACTCAGCTTACAGTCCTACATCGTTTAAACGACATAAAAATCAGCTTATTCATTTCAAAGGAGATGTGCAGCCGAAAGTTTTAGATACACCAGAGGAAAATTTTTCTTCGAACGTTACTTAATGCCCTTTTTCTTTTTTACCGTTGGACTCTCTCATGCATGAGAGACGCTACTCTGTCAGTCGAGGATTTAGTCGATGTTCCTTTTGAAGATGCAGAAGAGCTCGCAGGCCCTTTGATGGCTCTAACTAGTTCTTTTAGTCCAAGAGGGGCAGCTCTGGGGCAGTGATGGGGGAGGAAGAGTGGTTGGAACCAAAGACGGAACACCAAGCGAGCGATCAGCTAGAATCTGCCAACAACCCTGGATTTGCGAAAAACAACCGTCTTAATTTAAAGTTCTGAGTAATTTTAGTACTGAGATTACATTTTAAGTTATTATCTGCCCAAAAATATTAGTAGTTGACATTGGCAGATGAGTGTTATTTTACTAGATGTCAACTTTATTTGGACGGATTATGATTAAAATTAAACTTTCTAGATTTTTAAATGCTTGTTTTGTTTTATAAGTTAGTGTATGTTTTATAATATAAGGTAAGTATTATACATTTCGTCACAATCCTACAATTTATCTATAACAGTTGTTCATATTATTGAACAAATTAACACCATTTCGGATTAGTTTACCAATTTGAACATTGTAAAAATGTAACAGAACTGGGAGCTTTTTTTTAAATAAAACTTTGCTTTTTATTTGGTTAAACTTTTTTAATTTACGGTGGACTACGTTAGGCACGACGATGAACGTCCCGAATGCGGTATATGAAGCGCGCTATTCTACATACAAACACGTAAGTCGTGTTCCATCGCACGGCACTCGCGCGGTTTTTCGGTTTACAATAATACCAAAAATATATTTGAGATCCTAATAACGAGCCCTTTCATTTGATATATGACACAGTAAGGCTTTAAAATCTTTTTTTTTTAATTTCCCAATTAGTAACCCGAAAATGACCCTTATTTAAAAATATTAATTTACTTTGCACATCTGTGTTTGGATCATAGAATTACATCATCCTACTAAATTTCACCTAATGGGGTCCAGTAGATTCGGTAAAAATTTGCTGAGACAAACGAGCGGACAGACAGACGCACGAGTGATCCTATTAGGGTTCCGTTTTTTTTTCATTTTTGTACTGAACCTTAAAATCAGCAGCGTTTATTTAAAGGAGATTTACTAATATATTTTAATTTATTTATTTTACTTTAAGACAAATGTAATAGGCGGAAAAAGAAAAGAAAAGCGCTTAAAGCCTAGGGCTTTATCTAGCAGTCAACCCACTGGTGATGCAAAGATTAAGAATTCTTTTGAACGAGGTGCAAAATATGTAATTTTGAAAGATATATTACTAATAATAGTATAAGATACGTGGGGCGCACTATAAGTTTCCGGAATGAATATGAAAAAATACTCTTAAAGGTACAAAATTAATTTATTGTTTTTCAAAATAATCTCCCTTGGCGTCTATGCACTTTTTCATTCGATGAAACCAGTTTTGAAAACTTTTGTGCCACTCCTCTGTGGTGACCTCTGAAACGTGTTTTTCATACTCCTCGACAGCCTCTTCTGGTGATGAAAATCGTTGACCGCGTAATTGGTTCTTAATTTTTGGGAACAGAAAAAAGTCACAAGGTGCCAGGTCGGGACTGTATGCAGGATGACTCATGAGTTCTACATTTTTCGCCTTCAAAAAGTCGTTTGTCTGTCTGGCCGTGTGAGAACTAGCATTGTCGTGGTGCAGGATGATACGGCGTTTACGGTTATTTTTACGGAGTTCGTCAATAACTTCCGGCAAACAAATGGTCGTGTACCAGTCACTATTCACTGTACGACGATTCTCTAAAGCAACAGTAGCCACGTGTCCAGTTTTATTAAAAAAAGAAGCAATCATCCGCTTAGATGCACTTTTCACGCGCGCCACTTTGGTTGGTTTCGGCTCATCTTGAAAGACCCATACGCTCGATTGCTGCTTTGTTTTGGGATCGTAGCAATAAATCCATGTTTTGTCACCTGTTACTATGTCCCACACCAAATTTGACGCACCTTCGTTGAATCTGTATTTCTGTAATCTATAAACAGTTGTCTTGCATGGTGCTTCATTGCCAAAAGCTGTTTCAAGCCGAGCGATGCTCTGTTGAGCTGTCAAATTACACTTAAAATCGTAGAAAATCATACTACGAAAATTTTCCCGAGTTAAATCCATGTTGATGCAGACACACAATTTTTTAAATGGCGCCACAAGGTAAAAACAAAAGACAGTCAGGTGAAACAAACTGCATTCTACAGCCAAAGAGTTCTATTTTCAAATGTTGCAATAAATTTTTAAATATTGTTTATGTAAGTGGCCAGTTCCGGAAACTTATAGTGCGCCCTATGTATAAACATATATTAATTAAAATAACAAAATATATATAGCAACATTCAAAATATACATAGATATAAAATATAATAACCAATATGTATACTACACATATAAAGCTGTAATACCCGAGGATCTGGCAACATCGGGGTGCAATCTTGCATACAATAATTTTTCTATGACTAGTATGGTCGGTTTTAAAGAAAAAACAAAAGTAAACAAAAAATAAAAATATGATTTGACATATGTTCAGCAGATACCTATAACAAATTTTATATAGAACAGTGACGATATTAAAAATATGGTTTTCTTACGTTGGCAGTAAAATATTTATCACGAAGAAAGTTTATTTCTTAAAAATAAATGTTAGTACGTAGATATCAATAATGAATAATGAGTAATTATCAAATTTACGAGTAGATACAACGTGGAATAGATATATACCCGTAATGAATCGAACTACCGCCTATAACCCCTAGATGGGTCACTATGGAATAATGAAATAAAAATAACAGTAAAAAAAAATTGGCATTCTCATATAAAGCACAGTATGGAAATGCCAAATTATTTTTTTGTTTTATGAAAGTTATTTAAATTACATGGTACTATATATATAGTGATCTAGTATAACCCATGGTTCGATTTAATACAGGTATTTCCCTTCCACGTTGTATAGCCATATGTACAGTAATTCTTCGCTGTACTCAGAATTCAACCGTAGAATCCTTCGTTTTTTTTCGCACTGGATTCAAAGAAATATTTCAACCTTGTAGAATAATCTATTATTCACTCATTACAAATTGAACGTGCAACAAGTAGGAACAATGTACACGTGGAAAGAGCGCTAACATGCAACAGGCTTTAGATAACATTTACAGCAGACTAAAGTACTGTCTGTCCCAGAGAGAATACACTTTGTCCTCGGTGTACCGTCGACCCCTAAATTTTGCGAGGTCGAGGGAAGGAGGGGAGCGGGGTGCAGCGTACCCCCCGCTCCGTGGCATTGCGTTCGGGAGCGGCTGGGCCAGACCGTCGAGGGCTTCGAGCCTCACCCACTTGTGGATCTGATTCATGTCAAGCCACAACGTCGTTATCAATTTTATCCTTAATCGAGCAAAGGGTTTAGTATTGTTATTACGACGTTGTTACTGGTACTCAGTACTTTAAGCCTTTGGGTAACAAAAGCACTACAACAGTTTCATCAGTTTAAATTAATATTGCCGAACCATTAGTATTAAACATGTATGCAGTCAATATAAATCTATACAAATATCTATATATTATAACAAAACTCCCGATAGAATAAAAAAGAAAAAAAAATAAACAAAGCCTTTAACAAGTCATCTCATTGAAGCCTGTAATTATTTCATTTTTCCTTAATTATTTCGTATTTCCTAACTGATAAAATTGTATTAAATCATAAATTAGATAAATTCAATCGCTAGTTATTTGTTGTTATTATTCTTAATGATTTAGATTATGAACATTACTCCTAGAATAAGTTATAAATTGGTATGCCCTGACACGCAGTGAAATTATTATCCAGTCAAATTGAGGCGCTTGTTGGGCCGGCAGAGTGCGCATTACTAGCGTTCTCACAAGTAAAGCGACACCGGGCGTGGTCCGCACTTGGATGACCACAAGTGGCATAAACATTTTCAAGCTCCTCCCTCTGGGCTTAGGAAAGCCGCCTCCGAATAAGCCGTTGGTCACGGCTGTCATTATTGTACATTGAATAAATTTGAGCCGTTCAAACGCCACCATTTTGCGCGCGCCACCATTATGATGACGTCATTGGATATGTCCTGTTTGTTTACTAAAGTAGCGTTCCAGTTACTTAATACTTATTTTCAGTTTTAATTGCTAAACAAATCATGGAAGAAGTTAAGAAACCTTCTTACAAGTATTGTATGGTACCGAAATGTAAAAACTCTACCATTAGTACACCAGATGAAGTGTTTTTAGGGTTCGGTAGTAAACAAGGAACCCTTATAGTTTCGCCATGTCTGTCTGTCTGTCCGCGGTTTTTCTCAGCGACTATAAGGACTAGAAAGCTGTAATTTGGTACAGGTATGTATATTAATTATGAAAAAAAAATATTTTAGGTTGGCTCCCATACTAGTAAGGTCAAAAGTCAATTTTATTTTCTCTTGGAATAGGTCTTTCAAAAATATTATGAGCTTGGGAACACCGTTTTTCGATTTAAGGATCCGTTTCTGAAATATTTGGTTTAAAAGTGAAAAATTTTGTTAGAGTCAAGTGTCCCCCCCTCTATCTGTTCAACGGTTATACATGGACACGTAAAAAAATTCACAGCTATAGTAAATATAACGAAATTTAAAGGAAAACTATCAGAGCTAAGTAGGGTTTACAAATTAACAAGTTATAGTCGATCAACTTATAAAATGTACAATTTTTGTAATAAAGTTAAATAAATAAATAAAAAAATGTACTCGGAAAAGGAAAATTTCATACAAATTCAATAGAACATTCGTTTTTAGACGTTTTTAGTGGCATAAACTCAAAGTTGGCATTCGTAACTACGGAACCCTACACTGCGCGTGGCCCGACACGCACTTGGCCAATTATTTCGTATTCCACGCAAAGCGCTGGTATCGGTAGCTTTTCTTTAAAATAAATTAAATTTCAAAATAAACTACACGTTATGTAAATTATACTTATTGACGTGTAAAAGTGCCTGTAAAGGTCTAATTACTGAATAAACATTTGAATTTTGAATTTTGTATGGCAGTCGTCAAGATATGTCAGATGCCTTTAGTCTTTAGTCAAGATGCCTTTTGGCAGCTTGAAAAATCTGACAATAGTGTTAACACACACGAAAAACAATCAGTGAAATTGAAATTTTTTCACAAGTTTTAATGTACGTGTGAGTATGTACCTGCATTGTACATGTGCATTGGGAATAAATAAATAAAGGTATTTAATTTTAGATATTAAGAATTTTTGCAAAACATCTAAAATACTTTTTTGGTCATCGATAAATCAGTAATTATGATTTAGTAAGGCGAAACGAGGCGGCTCAGTTTCCGTCATGTGGTTTAAATTTACGCCTTTCCACTGTGAAAAGTAATCAATAAGCCCAAGCACCCTTTTGTAAAGTACTTTGTTACAGCGCTCTGTACACACATCGTTTCGGTTAACTGTGTGTAATGAAATGAGATTTTTGTTGAAAATCAACACGCCCCTTTGAGTTTATTGGTCAATTAATATCTTTATGTATTCATTTACGATACTTCAACTTCGATGCTGAAATTTTAATTACGATCGGGAAAAGTTAACACTGGAGAAAGTTTTGGTTGAAAAATAACTTTAGAAGTAAGACCAACTAATATCAATGTTAGAAGCATATTTAAAGCAATTTAATGTAACATGTATTTATTGATTTAGTAAAAACTTTCAACTATATTGTTTACTGAAGACAGAAAATTGAAAAGTGAAAATGTAAAAGTACAAAGGATGAAATGAAAATAATAATAATAATATGAATGTAAACTACTAATATGACAATCGCGTGAGATTATAAATTTTCGATAAATTGTGAATTGTATCGTACTGCTTACAATAAACAACGGTTTATAATTGTAAATAAACTATCGGTGTTCACAATCACACGGTGACATATATTACAGAATCCAAAATAAACTTGGCAGTCGAGAGAAAAGAGGTATATAGTTGGTGTACTGAGATATAGGCTCTACTTAGTTCAGACACACCAGTCTCTTACAATCTTATATTACAATTTGACATCTGCTATGACTATAGTTTTAAGTACATATGTATATTCAGGTATAAAATAGTGAAGAAAATAAAGAAAATTTTGAATTTGAATTTTATAAATCAGTCACACACAGGGCGACGTTATTTTACCTTGCATTATATCTTGTATGTATGTACGGGCACAGTCTTCCTGTTTTAAGAAAATGGTAATGGTAGTGATCATTATTAAATTATTCTATCTTATGTAGTTATCAAGTTGTCAGAAAGTTTATTTGCTTTTTAATAATATGTATTGTATACGTTTATGTATGTATATGAGTTATATATTATACATGTATGTATATTACCTATTTTTATGTTAGTTTAGTTTATGTTTTTATGTATTTATAAAGGTTTGAAATAGTGTATAATATGTGTAAGTTTATGTTAAATTTGTTAAATTTATAGTTGCGTTGGATATTATTTTTCCTTTTTAGTCTTTCTCATATTCCTCTCCATTCACCAGTTTTCTTGAAGAGATCGCTTTAAGCACTTGGTAACTTTTTTTTATGAAAATAATGTTTTTTTGCCACATCACTCTCTAAATACCGAATTTCATAACAAATGTTGGAGCCGTTGCCGAGATCTTCATTATACCTATATCTATAGGCATAATATAAATGATTGTTTCGTGGGTATTGTTGATTTAAAAAAATTAACCTCCGTCAGCCCTCTTGAAAAAAATCGTTGATCAGATTTATTTTTTATCTTTTTTCATAATGTTTCATCAGATTCATCTTTTTTTTGGCAAGATCATCTTTTTCCGGATCACTCATGCGTTTGTCTGTCCGTCCATCTATCACAGCAAATTTTCTCCGAATCCACTGGATCAAATCAGGTGAAATTCATTTCAGACATAATTATTAATACAAAATATACAAAATTTACAAATAAAATAGAGATTCCAACGCGTCGCCGCGAGGCAGGGTGCCCAGTAAGCTAGCAGTATTGCCTCTCTGCACTGCGATAGAAATTCTTTGGGTGAAATAACTGCCAGCCCTTGGTTTGGTAAGGTAGTGTAATCCTATAACCCAAATACAGATGTGCAAAGTAAATAAATTATATTAAATAAATTCTTAAGGGTCATTTCCGAAGGGAAAAATTAGGAAATTAAAAAAAATAATTTTGTAAACTTACTTTGTCATATATCCAATAAAAGGGCTCGTTATGAGGATCTCAAATTATTGTTATCATTGTAAAATAAATAGTTTTACAATTTTATTTATTAAAGGACATGAAAATTAACCATTCTCCCATGATCACCGAAACTAATAAGCGTAAAATTTTGAAAAAAAAAGAAACAAAATTATCCCTACTCTAAAAAACCTAAAAGAACCCTCTCCACACGAGTTCAACTCGCACTTGGCCGGTTTCTTTGGAGTATTTGTATATAATGGTACGAAACTAGCTCTAAAGTTTGATATCTCTTTACGCTATAAAAATAAGTGAATGAATTAGCTTAAGACGTACGTCACACCGTCACACGCACGCTCTTATTTGTTCGGGGGCCGTCAGCTGTTTTCTGTATGTACTCGATACATAAATTTATTTTTAACTTGATATAACGATTTCATTATAGCGATATTAAAAAAACAAACAACTGTTTTTTTATAAATCTTATCTTATGATGTTTTTATTTATAGCAAAAATGGTTAATAAACCAAATGTTGTCTTTGATTCAAATAGTATGGAAATTTTAGATATATGGAAAAAAATAAATGGGAAAAATTTCTAAAGTTTAGGCCGATGCAGAGCCAATCATAACGAAAACGACAGGACGCGATTCTAATGAGTAAAAATGTTTAAAGATCATGGTGCTTCTTGAAAAATGTTTTCAAATAAAATAAAACTGTAATGAGGTAAATGTAGGGACGTTGGTGTGCTCTACTTTTCTAAAGGTATTTTAAGGTTCTATTTGTTAAGTTATCTCACAGATGGCGATGACAGTAAATTGTGCTACGTGGAGTACAGTAATATTTTTACTTCGGGCGATACTTATTAAGATTCTTCGTTTGGTCCTCGCCTAAAAAATATTACCTTTACGCCACAATTTACTATTTTATATTTATCATCTGCTTGACCAAGGAGAAAACGTGGCGTTGAAACTTGTACATGGAACTACCGATGTGTGAAATGAGAAAGCCAATGTCAAACCACCCACTTATTTTATTTTTGCAGAAGACTTGTTTTATTTATGTGAGCCGTTGGAATTATAACGAGTAGGCATTTTTATGTGCCAGCGAGATAACACTTTGCATTCCCAATTTCGATTAGAAATTTGTAAAATACGATAAGATACCCTTTAAACTATGTCATGAACTACTGTTTACAGTTTAAAGTGAGTACGTGAAGCTTTTTTTTCCCACATTTGCGAAAATGGGCCACTTTTGGCTAATGTGCGTAGTTCATAAAATAGTTTGAAGGAATATTTAGGGTTTGATCGAGACAAAATTTAAAATGATATCTCCGTTTCCTTTCAAATGATTTATTTCAAATGGGGACAGCACTGGGCCCCGAAAAATTCAGGTAGTACGTTTATTACCTAAATTATAAGTATTGACCAGCCTTCTTGGAATAAATCGAGACTTTATAAGAACAAGTGAAGGGATAGCGGAAATTTCATTGCCTAACTATAAGTTAGACATAAGCAATAATAAATGCTTTCAAGAATAATGCTTGCTAAGAAGTGAGTTAGTCTCGAAACAGCCAACACAACGTGGTATTTTTAGCCTTAACAAGTTTTAAGATCATAATCTTCACGAAATACTAAGTGAGCTAAAACAATACTTAGCAATTCCACAACAACTATAAACACATTATTTAAGAAAAGTTTACCTAGAATGTTTAAAATCTCAAGTTGCATTGCCGAGTGATTCTATTTTTTAACTGCCTTGTGTTGTTCTATAGTAACAACCAAACGTGCAAGTAAAATGATACCAACATATTAATTAACTTTGTGCTCGCTTGGCAGCCACATCTTTGTTTGAGCTCTGAGTAAACGAAATATGAGAAATTGAATAAATAGCGAAGAAAGAGCATGTTGAAACGCGCTCAGGAGCCGAAGAAATGAGTATTTCCAATGTTCTACGAGTTTTTCTTAAGTTACACTTTAATTTTGGTTTAAATATAAGTACCTATAAAGCAAGTACTTTTCACATCAGGCTTAAGGCTAGGCACATAAGGCGTACTTATTCGGCCAGTAAAAGAGGCTTTCAAAGTGAACAAAATATTTCAACCCTTTGGTTTGAGAATCTTGATAAATTGAGAATTTTAAATAAGCAAAAGTTTGTTTGTATTTAAAAAGTATTTAATCATTCGAACAAGATTAAACTGAGTTATTATTCGATTAACTGAATTTAAGAAGATTATGCATTTTGCTTACGAACATTAAATTATTTGATGTCAACCCTACCTGTGGGTTGACTGGTAGAAAAGGCCTACGGCCTTAAGTCTGCCGATTACAATTTCATGTAATAAAGTTTAATAAATACCTTTGAGAGTATTATAGGTAGTCTGTTTAGATTTCAAACGTTTCTTTGCTAAAAGTGGCTACTTTTGACGAAAACTAGTTTTAATACCCAGTCTATCTAACTTAATTACAATCAACTATTGTTTATAACTTTTTTTTAAATTTAACTTTAGCTTCAATTTTTTATAAAAATTGGATTCTGATTCTCTCGAGACTGAAAAGTGAAAAAGAAAATCTTTAGGGATTAAAAACAATTTGAAAACTGAACAGGAGTTTAATCCATGTAGAATCAAAAATAATGTTAGCAGTCCAGCAAAAGGAAGAAGAATTTAGTTTTAAAACAATAACTGATTGGCGTAGATGTCGTAAGTTTTTAAATTTGGAATACGTCAAATTCAACATTATTATGTTCTTTTGCTTTGGAAAAAAAATTTGAAAATTCAACATGAGAAAAAATATTGTTGGGGCTTTTATCAACGCAATAGAACACAAAATAATGATTTTTAGAATTTTTGTCTGTTTATCTGTTTGTCTGTTTGTCTGTGCGTTTGTGCACGCTAATCTCAGAAACAGCGGCACCGATTCGGTTGCGGTTTTCACCAATGTATTTTGATAAGCTTCACTTAACATTTAGTGTTTGTTTCATCTAAATCCGTTCATAAATAAAAATGTTATATCAATTAAAAGAATCAGGTTATTAATTTTTGTTTGGAAAATTGCTATAAAATAACTGTTCCGTTACATTGGCTAAAACTTGTGTTGGACTCGCGTACCAAGGGTTCCGTACCATCTTGTATACTCTATACATACATATTTACATATAATTAAATCGTAACCGATCGCTGTCTGTACGTGAAAGATAAATGAGGAAAAATATTGTTAGGGGCTTTTATTGACGCAATACTTAACTATAATAGAACACAAAACAATGATTTTAAGAATTTGCCTGTTTGTCTGTGCGTTTGTGCACGCTAATCTCAGAAACGGCTGCACCGATTCGGTCGCGGTTTTCACTTATGTATTTTGAGTTTCACTTAACATTTGGTGTTTGTTTCATTTAAATCCGTTCATGAATAAAAAAGTTATATCAATTTAAAGAATCACGGCCTACATTTTGTTCGTAAAATTGATTTTAAAGTAACCAATGCAACCGATTTGCTGAAACTTTTGTTAATCGTTATATAAAATGATGATTGAAAGTTTATATAAAACCAGCCAAGTGCGAGTCGGACTCGCGCACAAAGAGTTCCGTGCCATTATCTATTAAAATCATGTTTGTTGTATGGTAGCCCAACTTAAATACTGATTTTATTCTGTTTTAGTATTTGATGTTATGTATAGTGGCAATAGAAATACATGACGACGACCTCCGTGGCGTAGTGGTCACCATGCTAGTCCGCCACCCAGAGGTCCCGGGTTCGATCCCGGGTCAGGGCAAGTTGAAAAATGGCCTTTTTCAAATTGTCCTGGGTCTTGGATGTTTATCTATATATGTATTTGTTATAAAATATAGTATCGTTGAGTTAGTATCCCATAACACAAGTCAATAACTTACTTTGGGGCTAGCTCAATCAGTGTTATTTTTCCCTATATATTTATTTATTTATTTATCTGTGAAAATTTAACTGTCTAGACACTAGCTATCACAATTCAAGAGATAAAGCCTGGTGACAGACAGATGGATAGTAGAGTCTTAATAATAGGGTCCGTTTTTACCGTTTTAACAATTTCGTTATTACGGAGTGTTCTTAAAAATCAAACGGCCACCGTGCCAGGTCTGTGAAGCGGGAGTAGCACATGGGCCTGACACCATAAGTTTTACAGCGGAAATACCTACACCATCTGTGAAAATTTCAACTGTCTAGCTATCACGGTTCATGAGTACAGTCTGGTGACAGACAGGTCTTAGTAATAGGGTCCCGTTTTTACCCTTTGGGTACGGAATCCTTATTTACATTTTCTATGGTTTCGGAGTGTTCTTAAAAATAGATTTCTTTTGCCACCGATAGATGATAGCGCTGTTCAAAAATTTTAAATTTAAATGCGGTTCTGGACATATTAAATTTTTTTTTTGGCTAACAACGTAAGCAAGTTTATTAAACACACAAAAATATATACAATATAAGAAAACAAAAAAAAACACTTAATTAAAACTAAACAAACTAAAATACTACCTACTTCAATTAAAACTAAATAAAATAAAAATAATTAAATAATAAAAACTTATATTAAATTATATAAAAAATGGAGGCCAAATCGCTGCCGTCACAGGGCAAAGTACCCAAGAGACTGGCGGCATTTCCGCGTTGAATAGCAATACTTAGACGCTGTCCGAAATGCGCGCCGGCCCTTGGGTCCCCCGAAACGTCGATCAGGCGTGCGGAAATTTCCTTAAAAATTTGACGAGCTTCCGCACCCCAAGGCCCTAAGATCTCCACTGCAAAAGGCACAAATATATACGGCTCCCCTAGAGCCGAATATTTGCGCCTCTTGATGGATTCCGCTGCCGTCGCTGCCGCGCCCGCTTTTCGAGCAGTCGCTCGTACATGGGATGGAGCTACAGTGTCTACACATGTAGCATCCCACACAAGCGACCGCCCGTTCTTCCAAGGGATGAGCGTCATGCCATCGGGTCTCTTGCCATCGTCCCGCGTGATACCATTCGGTTCTAAAATTGCTGGCACACCGGCACTGGCAAGAGCCCGACGGATGACGTCATTCAAGGTGGCGTGACGCGAAATACGCCCTGCGCTGCGACGACAAGCCAGGCCGTGGTGACCCAGGGGATCGACATCCCCACCACAACGACAGCGATGTGGCTCATTCGTTCTAGCCCCTAATCGTAGACTGACCGCAAAAGTAAATGTATTTCTCTCCAAGAGGGTACCTATACTTGCCGACGGTATGGCATTTAACCAGTAACCCGACTCCGGCTCACAGCTGGCTAAGAGGCGAGACCTCTCCACCTCACTATTCATATTATCTAATAGTTGTTTCTGAATAAGTAGGCAGAGAGGCTCATCCCATTGCCGCTGCGAAGCCGGATTCGAGGGTAAAGCTTGGCCCGGACCGGTTTCACCGATCCAAGCATCCCTGGCCACAGCTAAGCCGGCTACCCCTACGTCGCTTAGCGACGGGCCTAAAATCTTACCGACGAGGTTAGCCGTGCTGTTGACGATGGGCCAACGCAGGTCCTTGTAAGGATGTTTAGTGGACTGTAGACACTAGATGCTGGTTCCAAATGAAACGCCGGAGAGATTTCCGCTCTGATGGTATATTCACTGTCGCTGCTTGTACACTGTCTGAACTCGACTGAACTACTGACTGACTACAAACTTTGTACAAGCTAGGGCTATATATATACAATGGGCGCTATTCGCAGGTAGCGCCGATACGCATGAGTGTCCCGACCAATCAGGGCGCGCGCTCGGGGATCGCCCGAGTGTGCGTGAGGAGGGGTGTGCCTCTCATTGGCTGAAATGTAGGCGTCCTGATTGGTCGGTCCTCTTACAAATTTCAGGCGGCACGCTGTCTGTCGTCAACATTCTCCCTCCGGCGAAGGAGTTCCGTAGCCATCCCTGGAAGACGACTGCGTGCCCGTTGTGCAGCGCGTCCTCTCCCTCTGGTCCGGGGAGAGTGCGGTCGATGACTGGAGCGCGATGAGCTTGGCGGTGGGTCGTCGAAAAGTTCCGCCCGCAGTCTTGACTTCGACGTTGCGCACCACGCCGTCGGGCCCGGGGAAGGTGTGTGTGACGATCCCCCGAGGCCATGTGTTGCGCGGTAAGGTGTGGTCGGCGATGACCACGATGTCGCCGGCCTCTATTCTTTCTTGACGTCCGTGGCGGTCGGAGCGTGGCACGATGATATGTAACGTCCCTTTCGGGAGGTCCGCCTTGTTCGAGTGCCCGTCGATTTCCAGGCCGTCTTCCAGCTTGATAGCGAATCGGCGTAGCGGGCTGGATCTCGGCACGGCGCGCCCTTTCTTGAGCTCGAGGATTTCTTGTGGAAAGGAGTCCTCTTGCGCACGTTGTAACCACAGTCGGGTCGCTCTTTTGATGTGGTCTTGGCTCAGCGTGGCGCTTCGATCTTTACAGCGCTGAGGAAACAGGAGTACTTGAGCCGTAGCGCCTATCAAGCGGTTATATGAAGGAAACCGCTCGATGTCGGGTAGCGCTGAGTCCTGGCTCTTCGTGATGACGTGTACTTCTTCCTCACGGGTGTCTTCTCGTCATGCGTCCCATTGTGGCCATTCAGACTTCGGCCGTCTCAGGAACTCTGGCCCGGAGAACCACACGTCGTTTTCTTCTGGGACGTAGCCGCTCCTCGTAGCGATGTCGGCGACGTTGAGATGAGTCGGCACCCATCGCCAATCTGTTGCTCTCGATGACTCGGTGATTTCGCCGAGACGGTGTGCGATAAACGGAGTGTATCTGCGGCTCCCGTTGCGCAGCCAATGTAGTACGGTCTGCGAGTCGCTCCAGTAGCACGTGTCATCCACTTGAATGCGATGGTCTTCTTTGATGGTTTTCGCGAGTCTAGCGCCAATCAGCGCCGCCTGCAGTTCCAAGCGCGGCACCGTCTGTGTCTTCAAAGGCGCCACCTTAGCTCGTGCCGCCACTAGCACGGTCTTGACTTCGCCGGACTCCAGCTGTAGCCGCCAGTATGCCACCGTCGCGAAGGCGTCCTCACTCGCATCGCAGAAGACGTGGAGTTCTCTGCGTCGCACGTCGCTCCCTCCGTTGTAGCTCCGAGGTACTCGCAGGCGTTGGATAGCTTGGAGCCCGGCCAGCCACGCGTCGAAGTCGGTCGCGACGTCCTCAGGCACCGGCTCGTCCCATGCAGTCTGGCAGCGCCACAACTTCTGCAGCGTGATCTTCGCTGTGATGGTGTAGCAGCACAGGAGTCCGAGCGGGTCGTAGATGCTCATCACTGTTGACAGCGCCTCGCGTTTGGTAGGCGCCCTTGTGCGTGTCCGGACCGCCTCAGGAACCTTGTTCAAGGCGGTGTTGAAGCTCAGGCTGTCCGTTTTGGAGTCCCACAGAAGTCCCAGCATTTTCTCGGCTCCGCCCAGCTGCGTTGTTGCTGCGCTGGCACGGCGGTCTTCTTGTGTAGCGGCGAGCAGCTCGGCGCTGTTGCTGTTCCAGCCGCGCAGGTGAAAGTCCGCGTGTTTGTGGACCTCATCCACTTGTCTGATGACCTCCTTCCCATGCGTGAGGTCGTCGAAGCTCTCGACGAAGTCGTCCATGTAATGCGACTCCGTTATTGGCCGTAGGGCGGCCGGGTGTGTGTCTCGATGGTGGTGTGCGTTTTTGTTGCGCACACTGTGGGCCAGGAACGGTGAGCTGGATGCCCCGAAGATCATCGACGTCATCTTGTACTTGCACGGCGGGTCCGTCGGTCGTTCCCGCCACAGGAACATCTGAGCCGGTTGGTCCTTCCTCTGGATCTTCACTCGCAGGAACATTTCTTCTATGTCCGCGGTGATTGCGTAGTCGCCTTCTCGAAAGCGAAACAGGATCGAGTTGAGGGACCGCAGCATGTCAGGCCCCTGAAGTAGATGATCATTCAGGCACGTCCCGTGGGTCTTCGCCGCCGCGTCCAGTACCACCCTTATTTTGCCGGGCTTGTTTATGTTGCGTACCGCGAAGTGAGGCAGGTACCACGAAACAGGACTGGCGTCTTCAGTCCCGTCGCAGAGCTCGGCGTAGCCCTTGTCGATCATGCTGTTGATCTTGGCGTGGTATTGCTTCTTTTCGTTCGGGTCCTTTTCAAGCTTGGCCTCGAGTGTCTTCAGCCTTTTCAATGCGGCGTTGTAGCTCGGCGGCAGCTGGGTTTCGTCGTTGCGCCACGGCAGGCCCACTTCGTAGTGCCCGTCCTTGTAGCGTACTGTGTCTTCGAAGATCTTCACGGCTCGCTTATCTTCGATCTTCATATGTTGTGAAGATGTCGACACCCCCAAAGCGTCGAGTTGGAAGTGTCGGGCCACTAAGTCCTCTAGCGGCTCGGCACCGGCAGGCTCGTTGGTGACCACGTGCAAGACGTCGTGTGCGCGTCTCAGCATCGCGCTCGGCATCACTCCGTGTAGCACCCAGCTGAGCTCGGTTTTCGAGGCGGCCGGCTCCTCTGCTCCTCCGCAGCGCAGCTCCCGTGTCACGATGAGTTGCCAGTTGTCGGTGCCTATTAGAATTTTAGGCTTTGCGTCGCTGTAGACTACGTCGTCCGCGCTGAGGTCGCTGAGATGACGCAGTTGTAGCACGTCAGCCGAGATAGATTGCGGCGTGAGGTCCAGGCCCGCCATCGTCCTGGCGGCGATGCTGAACTCTTCTCCACCAGCGCCCTTGATTGTGAGAGGACACAATCAAGGGCGCTGGTGGCTTGATCGGCTAGGAGGTCGGGCCTCCCGAAGCACTGCTCTAACGTCTCCATCACGACGTCTGGGTGTGTGGCGGAGTTCAGCAGTGACACCACGGCGTCGCGGGCGTCTCCCTTGAGGCAGTTGCGAAGTCTTGCGATGTTCTCCGTAGGCGTGAATTTGTAGAGCTGCGTGGTCTCTCGCATGGCGGCGGCGAAAGAAATCCACTCCTTCGGAGACCCGGAGAAGTGCGGCAAGTCTGTAGTCTGGCGCGGCGGTGGCCGAGACGACATCATCCTCTCCATGGTGGCGGCAAGCTTCTCGATGCCGCGGCTGTGCGGCGTCGGTGACCTCCTCTCGGTGCGGCGGCTGTGTGGCGTCGGCGACCCGGCGCGGCGGCTATGCGGCGTCGGCGACCCCCTCTCGGCGTGGCGGCTATGCAGCGTCGGTGACCCGGCGCGGCGGCTATGTGGCGTCGGCGACCCGGCGCGGCGGCTATGCGGCGTCGGTGCCCCGGCGCGGCGGCTATGTGGCGTCGGCGATCCGGCGCGGCGGCTATGCGGCGTCGGCGACCTCCTCTCGATGCTGCGGCTGCGCAGCGTCGGTGACCCCCTCCGTCGCTCCGGCTGTTGAGGCAACCAGTCGATTCGCCTGCCTCTGGCGGTCAGCGTCGCGGCGGCGGGTGTCGCGGCGCTGTCGGCGGCATCCACTTGAGGCGCTGCGTTGACTGGACCGGGTTCGGGCGCGGAGTTGGCGGTTGCCTCCCTCCGTACGGTGAGGGCGGCGCTCGGCGTCGTCTCGTCCAACCAAGCGTGAACTCGGCTGATGTTCTAGGTCGGCTCCCCATCTTTCTTCGACGCTGTCGTCGTCCTCAAGCTCGGCGAGGTCGGCAGCCAGTCGCTTCTTTATGAGTTCAGCTTCAATCTGAAGCTCCTGGCGTCGAATGGCGGCCAGGCGTTCTTCGGCTTCGAACTGTAGACGTGCCACGGCGCTCGCAGTCGATCGTGTAGAGCGCGCAGTTCGTGACCGAGTCCCGGTTGCGGTCGGCTGGCCGGAATGCGCCACCAAACGTGTACGATGCTGATCACGTATAGGCACGGTGGTGGGGGCACCTCAGATTGCACTGAGTGCCCAGGCAGCGGGGCGCCGGTGGGAACTCAAGTTCGAAGGACAGGCGCAGCGCTTGATGCGGACGGTGATTGAGGTGGCTCGTCGAATACGCGACGACCCTCATCCACTCCACTTTGGCTTCGAGTGACGACCATCTTGATCCCCTAGGTGTTTCTTGAACGCCAATTCTTGTTTCTTGGTCCGGCTCGAAGGACCACGCGCTGTTGACGATGGGCCAACGCAGGTCCTTGTAAGGATGTTTAGTGGACTGTAGACACTAGATGCTGGTTCCAAATGAAACGCCGGAGAGATTTCCGCTCTGATGGTATATTCACTGTCGCTGCTTGTACACTGTCTGAACTCGACTGAACTACTGACTGACTACAAACTTTGTACAAGCTAGGGCTATATATATACAATGGGCGCTACTCGCAGGTAGCGCCGATACGCATGAGTGTCCCGACCAATCAGTGCGCGCGCTCGGGGATCGCCCGAGTGTGCGTGAGGAGGGGTGTGCCTCTCATTGGCTGAAATGTAGGCGTCCTGATTGGTCGGTCCTCTTACAAATTTCAGGCGGCACGCTGTCTGTCGTCAACACGTGCTATAGACTGAGGACAGGAACGCTGGAAGTGCTACACTTGAAATTTTTCTGATTCCAAGACCACCATTATATTAACATTTCATAATGAACATCAGTTCTGACTACTAAAAGTCACCGTCTTATAATAGGTGCACTATGAACCCTATCGGGTATCGCAACCAAAAAGTGGAACGGAAAGCGAGTTTTACAGCTTCTGCAGACAGAGCCTAGGGTCGCAAGACGTCGCCCAACTGCCATTCTTAGCGTAATTGTGGGAGGAAGATCGAAAAATGAATCAAAATAGGTAGTGATAGGATATGTTGCTAGCTGTTGATTCACATTTTCGCCCATGCACTTTGATCGGCTTTTACGATCTGCGTGAAAAGCGAATATTTTTTTCTCCCAAATCAGCCTAGAAGAATCCAGCGTAGTGAGTTCCGGGCCGCCTGGTACTTCTAGACTACAAGAAGACGTTACACAAAGTGGTTTGATTAGGTAAGGCTAGATTCACACCCTGGCGGACTGCCCAGCCGGGGCGGAAAACCACGCTGAACTATGCACGGTAGAGGGGCACGGCCTTTTGGTGTCAATCGTGGTTCGTCACCTGGTCGACAGCGAAACATCGTGGACAACAATGCAGGCCTTTGCAGAGAGCGTCATTCATGCTTCGTAAAGAGGCGGCGGAGAGACGCTGGGAGTCGCCGCCGCCGCCGATGCACTGGGCGCAGGAGGCGAGCTAATGGCCAGCAACTGCTGCCTCCATAACGTGGGCCAGTCAGGTGATGGAAACGGGATTCCATCTCTCGACAATTACGGACATCCGGGTTGAAAGGCGTGTTTGTGTCAACACGCGCCTTTACCCTAGCATGTAGAATTGAAGGCCGACCGGCCACCCCGTAGATCACTCCAACTCCTCTCGCTAATTGAGCCTCTCAATTGGCTGATAAGTGGCTACCGTGCCAGATCTGTCTTTGCCTAAAAAATGCCTGGTTTTTCACGTAAAAAAAGACGTTAGCGTTAGGTTGCATTCGGCTTTCCGTGGCTGGGTAGCCGAGACGGCAGGTCTTTTTTACAAGAAAAAAATAAAGAAATGGTTAAGTTAGGGGCTGCAATAAAAATGGCACCAACCATGACAAGACTACCTGGGATTGTGACCTCTTTCCACGAGGACCGAAATAATACGGTGGCGGTAGAAGATAGGTACCAATCTGTCAGATTCGATATTCTCCACGTTGATAGGCGTAGTACTTACACTGACAACATCCCCGTAGCCGGCTGTTGGTGTTCTTTGCCGACGACATGGCACTTTTTGCAATTAGTATGAACTCAAAGTACGCGGCAAAGAATCTCCAGACAGCCCTAGACGCCCTGCCTGGCAGGCTCTTCAAATGGAGGTTCTTAGTGTACGTCAACAAGAAGCAAATATTGATCTCAGAGAAGACCAACCTCCTGCCATACTTGAAGCTCTTCGGGGAAGATGTGCCGAGGCACCGCACGTCAATTACCTGGGAGTACCTTAAGTTCGCCAGATGCCTTAAAGCGCGATGATGGACGTTAGGATGAAAAAGTCAAAGTCAAAGTAAAATAAAATTATTCAATGTAGGATAAATTTATCTCTTATTGAAGGGAAGGAAGGAAAGGGAATCCAAATAGTGATGGGCTGCTACTAATGCTACGCAACATGAATCAAATCTCGCCCATTCTCTCGGTCTTTTACAATCAGCGTGGAAAAAGGAGTTGCTGACACATTCTAAGTTTTGGCCTTTATCCCAGACCAGTATGGAAGATAAATAAAACTATTTAAATTAAATGATGAAATTAATTAATTATTTTTAACTTTATAATTTTAACTCATCAGCATTTGCAACTACGTAACTATTCACTGCGCGTGACCCGACATGCACTTGGCCAGTTTTATTGAAAATACCAAAATCACAGTGCTCATAAACTAAAGTCCACGCTGACGAAGTCGCGGGCAACAGCTAGTATATATATACGCACCACGCACCACAAATCCTTCGCTTCAATCAGGCAGGATCCTTCGTTTCGCTCTGGATTCAAAGTAGCGAGCGCCCTCACCTTAAAAATATTACTTTGAAATGAAGGCGCAACTTATATCTTGTCTACACCTTAAAACGCAAAAATGGGGACTTACGAGAGAGTAACGACTTCGTTGTAATTTAAAACAAAGTTATTACTTTGACCTCCGAGTGAACTGAAGGATTCTACTGTAGCATTCTGAGTGATCCGAGGAATTTATGTCAAACGTCCAAAAAGTAAGTACATCGAAAACACCCGCTTTTCATGTTACACTACATGAGTACATAGTTAACTAAAAACAATTAATTAGAGTTTAGGGTGAATCTTTGATTTCGTGCATATCCCGCGGAGGAAGTAGAAAATTATATTAAATTTTACTTTGGACGTATGAGTTTTATTTGGATGGCCACCATATTTGTTAATAAAAAAAAAATTTGAGATTTGCCTTAGTTCAATGTTATATTATATATAATATAACATTGAACTAAGACTATAAATTAATCAAAGAGTCAAAATCTCATTAGCAGTGGCGGACCATTTTCCAAATTTAAACATATTTTCTCATTTTATCATAAAACGGGGTTAACTAACAGAAATCTAAGACTTTATATAAAATCTTATCTGCCATTTAAATACAACTGCACACACAAAGATCATAAGTTAGTAAATTTTAAAGGCTCTGAAAAATGTCCCTGGCTTCAGTAATCATTACTTTTAGAAAACTTGGTGGGTTTTTTTTTCTATAGTTATAGTACATATAGCTTGCTCTATCTTTATTCATCGAGTTGCGTGAGCAGATTGCATGTGTCAAAGACCATCGTACGAAATACAAAATTCGATAGTTCAGCAAGACACAGAAAATCTTTTTTTCTCTTTACTATTTAGGATTGTTGAATATGAATTATTTTATGAATTTTTGTAAAAATATGATTGACGAACGAAAGTAGTTTTAAATGATTTATAATTAATAGTAATAAGTTGGCAAAAGAATGGTCAAAACGTGATGATATCTTACCATTACTTTACCATTTATCTGATTACCGTATTTTACCGTTCACATCGTACCAAACGGTAATGAGTTTATTTTGAAGGTAATTATAGCTACAAATATTTTTATGTTTTTTCATCTCATCCGCTCAAAAAACGATGTTTTCATCGCAAAACATTTGGAGCTAAAGTTACTGGTTATTCTCTCGGGACTAAAACGTGAAAAAGAAGATCTCTAGGGATTAAAACAAATTTGAAAACAGAAAGCGAGTTTAATCTATGTAGAATCAAAAATAATGTTGGCAGTCCAGCAAAAAAAAAAGAAGAATTTTGTTTTAAAATAAAAAATAATTGGCACAGATTTCGTGATTTTTTAAATTTTTAAATTTATCTTCAACATGGATGAATGTAGGTTAAATTTTGTATGTTCTTTGCTTCGGAAAAAGAAATAAGTATAATTAAAAAGCACAATTTTACCTTTTGATTCAAGTAATTACAGAAGTTTTAGGTTATTTGTATTTAAATGTAATTATTTATGTAAATGTGAATACTTTTTGTGAGTATAAGCCAAAAGTGAATAGTTATCAAGTTTACGTACTTATAAAAATAAAAAGATATGAAGGACCACGCAAACAAAGTTATGAGTGAACATTTTATCTTAAGTTAGTGGTCTTTGAAAAATATTTCTTAGTATTTATTGTATGAAAACGACACCAAACAAAGGTTAGTATTAAATTGTCTGTCTGTTAGATATTGTAGGTGTTCTACTGTTCTTTATATTCTGTTTTGTATGTGCTAGTTTTTCTCATAGATGGAGATGAAAAGTAGAGTGTGCTACTCGGGTACGGTAATATTTTTATCTCGGGCGATATACATGAATCCCTCGCTACACTCAGGATTCCACTGTAGAATCACTCGCTCCGCTTGTGATTCAACTGTGGAATCCTTCGTTTCGCTTTGGATTCAAAGTAGCGCCCTCGCCTTCAAAATATTACCTTAGCCCCTTGTAGCACAATCTACTATTGAAGTGATACTGGTACATTATTACGTCTTTATTCCTAACAAGGTCAGCCAAATGCCTCTTTTAACGCGATGGTGGGCGAGAAGGTGGAAAAATCGTTGTCCCAAAAAAAATATTAACTTTTCTCTCAAAAAGTAGAATCCGGCGTGCGTGTTTTTTGAATACATATTTTAAAACATCCCAAAGATTACAAAAACTAGATAAAGAACGGTTATAGTGAAATAATTTTTCGTTATTTACTGACAGCCCGTTATGCCAGAAATTAAAGAATGACTTTATTCGGAGTAGATTAATTAACACCATTTTTTACAAGAAATATTTATTTCATTATGTCTTGCGCCTTATTTTTTTAAATAAAATATACTTTAGTGATTTATTCAGCATCAATAGATACCTACCTTTATTCCCTAGTCCATCATGTTTATATTTGTATTCACCTTTCAATATGTAGATCTATAGATCAAAATTTTTTTGCAACTTTATGTTTCTCGATTAAGTTTAAAATAACTTGGTAATTGGGAGAATTACCCCAACAATCATATAAATATAACGCCGAGATGCGATAAAAAGCAGCAATATTTTTCTTATTTGCTATAATATATTGGAGATTAGTGTTCAAAATTAAATGCTCAGAGTAAACATCGTTGTTTTACAAATAAATAATTATATGATTTGATATATATGAGATGATATATTTTCTAAACTTCTGAATACGTAGGTACTCGTAATGAAATGTAAATAAATTAGGTATACAATACAAGCGGCCCGACCCGGCTTTGCACGACAAAATTCAAAAATCGCCTCGCGTTACACACGCTAGGCGAGTCAATTTTTTATTTTTTTGTTAACTGTCACAGGAAACTCCTAGGGTTCCGCGCAGTATGCGTCTCCGTTCCCCGTTCCCACACCTCTCCTCCATTCTCGCTTTTTCGCGTGTGTTGGGGGTGAACACACACACACTGTTTTGTGCACGGCTACATAGTTTCATTTGTAGTAGTAGCAGTAAATGATAAATGACACGCGACTTTTTTTACTTAAAACTTTAAGCTCGTGATATCTTTCGAATGGAATGTCCGAATTGAATGATTCAAAAAGTTATATAAACCTATTGAAAACTTTATTCATCGAGTTGCGTGAGCAGATTGCATGTGTCAAAGACCATCGTACGAAATACAAAATTCGATAGTTCAGCAAGACACAGAAAATCTTTTTTTCTCTTTACTATTTAGGATTGTTGAATATGAATTATTTTATGAATTTTTGTAAAAATATGATTGACGAACGAAAGTAGTTTTAAATGATTTATAATTAATAGTAATAAGCACACTGTTTTGTGCACGGCTACATAGTTTCATTTGTAGTAGTAGCAGTAAATGATACTTCGCTTCTATTATATGTCATTCCTGTGCCCCAGTGGCGCCTATATCGCATCGCATATCACGTTGCTGCCTAGCTAGCCAAACGCGATGAGCGACGACCACGCGACTTTTTTTACTTAAAACTTTAAGCTCGTGATATCTTTCGAATGGAATGTCCGAATTGAATGATTCAAAAAGTTATATAAACCTATTGAATTCGTCTTAAATATAAAGTAATTTATTTTGATAATAAATATTAGGAAGATACAAATAAAGAGCCTTTTCTAACAAGTAAAGTAGGTAGAATGGAGGTTACAGGGATAGTTGGAAAATATGGTCTTGGCAAGAGGAACGATAGAGACAGATGGGTTCAGTTCTGTCAAGAACAAAATCTCGTGGTAACAAACACTTATTTTCAACTACCACCTAGAAGACTATATACTTGGACTTCACGTTTTTACAAACCTGAACGCATAATCCGTACCCAAATTGATAATACGAGTATTTTAATCACAGCCGATTTAGGAAGCCGATCCGAGAGTGGACTGGGATAGCGAGCGCTGCTGAGCTATTCCGCTGAGCTAAGAACAAAGAAGACTACACCAAAGCTGATTGCCAACCTTCACTAGTTGGAGAGGCACCTTAAGAAGAAGAAGAATTTTTACAGGTATTGAAATCGAAAGGAGGTGATAATACTGACGACATTTATTACTATCATATAAAAAGAGTTCAATTTCCCTGCAGCAAATTTGAAAGCTTTGTGGCAAACTGTTATATGTTATGCATGTATGACCACGATGTCTCTGAACTAATTCTTCAGACAGACAAATCTACAGTATTAAATAACAAAGTAGACACTTTATCCTGTTATTTACAAACCGTTGGTAAGTAGGTAAGTGAAAAAGAAATATCCTGCAAAACCTTTTTGGATAATCTCAGACAAGCTAGGGATTAATCAGCGACGCATTCGGCTGTCGGCTCTTCTCATATTTTAGGAATAATGTAGTCTTTTTGCCGGGTTATTGATTAGACGCCTCCAGGCTTCAGTAGAATATGGTCAATGGCTTTTGGTGAATATTATATATTAATTGTGATTTGTAGGCATGTACTTGTTATTTAGTTTCAATTTACACTTTAATTGCCACATAATAAAAAACAACAAGTGGTTTGCCCTGAACTGTGAACTCGCGATTTTTTTTATCTCGGCAGCTGTTGACCAATTTTGAGTAGTTCTGGTGTCATCGTCTGAGCTTGCTATAAAAGTTTGGCTGGTGGTTAAATAGTCATCCTGTAGAGTCATCTGGCAGCCACATTAAATTAATGTTTAAAATTCTAGTGATGGTGACTACGAGTCCTAAATCAAATAAAAAGTTTATATTTAAAGTGAAAAATAAATAAATTAGATTGTGTTTATTGATCTTCGTCTTTTGTTTTAAAACTATACGTAAATTGCAGACTTTAATTTCAAATGAAATCAAGTTCTTAAGTTCAAGTTTAAGGGTTACTTTTATTTATTAGTATTAAATAAATAAGCATACAAATTATTTAGGCACATATATTATACATACATTTTATACGAAAACCTTTAAAATATTAATCCGCTTTTCCCATCAACTATGGATAGGAGTAGGTGCCCAATACCTTTATACAACGTGGAAGGGACATACCCGTAATAAATCATACCACGGGCATACCACATTACTATAGTATAACCAATTAAAATAACAACCAAATAACCAAAAAATTTTTCGACATGCCCATACATAATGCCTGAGCGAGTGCACACTTTAGTATGGAAAGGTCGAAAATGTTTTTTGTGTTTCTGCTATTATTTTAATTGCATTATAATATAGCGATCTAGTATAGCCCGTGGTTCGATTTATTACGGGTATGTCTCTTTCACGTTGTATAAGCACCCAAAGATCCCAATCGTTATGAAAAGATTTATAAAAATGTCATGTTAATTCTAGATCAACTTGTCAAAATGTGTTAAACTAGTAAATTAAGATTTGTATTTGTAACAGAGATTCGTAGAGCCCCTGTTCTTTTACCACACACACTTAATTTCTAGTAATCGGTTTGTTTGTCATACTTAGCTTTTAGTATTATTATAGGATAAGTTAATTTGTTTGAGCGAATATAGGAATCCAGTGGCGCCCTAATCTGAAAATAATTATTAAATATTTTTTCTCCAAAAACGAAGGGAGGGGGAAGACATTTTTACTCGCTATTGTGTTGTAAATGATTCACTGCATTTTTCGTGGGCACGTCTACATTACCTAAACTTCATATAGACTAGGTTATCATAAGATAGATTGCTAAAAGGTCGTTCATCGCTCCTCTAATAGAAATCGAAGACACTTAGGTTTAATTCCCAGTGGGTGTAGGGATTTAGGTTAAAGTTCAATGGCTTACAGCTGCAATTACCGAGAGATGCTGAATCCTGTAACGAATCTCTAATAGAGTTGATATCTTTATATGACATGCTTGCTTATACACAATCCCAAGAAAGACTGAGTAATGTAAATCATATTAAACAAATAAACTTCCAGAGGAATGGGTTTTTTTTGGAAAGCTCCTGACTTTCCACAATATGTTTATGTGAAATGTTGCAAATACTACAATGACTTTGTCTAATATTATGAGCAGTTGAATCCTTGATCACTTCCGTTTTTATCGGAAAAAGCGGTAAAAAGTTAATTCGTTTATTGACACAGAATATACAGAAATGCTCCGACTGTGATAGTGAGCGAATGTGATAGCATTTCCATAAATTTAGATAGAGGAACCAAACAGTGATTATCATCATTCAACGCATTGTTGTGTTAAAATTGCAAATAACAATGAGATAATGAGTTTACAATATAAATAAGGAGATTATTCATTAAATCTATTAAATTAACGCTGTTTTTAATATGGAAATATTACCTGCACTATTACTACAATAGTGGCACCGACCACTTTCCAGTAGTTTTCATACATTTTGTATAGACTCGCCGCACATCGTGAGTACCGTGACCCCGGTGGTAAATTATTATAAAAGTGGTCGGCCGCGTTTTGTGGGGGCCCGTTAGCGCAGAGCCCACACGGTTAAAAATGAGTTATTTTTAACATTTATAAATGATTTGCGTGTAAAATACGCATTTAAAATAGCTAACGTTTATCGTTTAGGAATACAACGGCGTTTATGAAATATTTCCCGTATATTCAGAGAATGGGAGGTATGTAAGCCGCTGCACGCTCTCGCCACGCACGGCGTTGCGTGATGGCGTGACTCGCGTGCTTGGAGCGTGAGACTGGATCTAGCTTAGATTCAAAGATTCAAATGTTTATTCAGTAATTAGACCTTTACAGGTACTTTTACACGTCAATAAGTACAATTTATGTTACGTGTAAAGGATATTAAAATTTAATTGATTTTTAAGGACAAGCTACCGATACCAGCACTTTGTAACGACCACTGCTGAGAAGAAACGCCGAAAGAAACTCACTTTCACAGTATTGGTCGCCTACTCGCCAACGCAATTGCCTCGCTTAAAACGTTAACATCTCATCTATTAGAAAAACATTGTTTTTATCCCAAAACAGTTGGGACTGAAGTCTCTTGTGATTCTGGCGGGACTAAAAAGTGTAAAAACAAAGCTCAATGGGTGAATTTTTTGAAGTGATATTTTGCCTACTCTAAGTCATTAAATAAAAAAATCTAATTATGTTTTGTGCATACTCAAATGTAGCTATTTGAATGAATTAAGTAAACAAAAATTCTGTTGATGTTTTTGCCGTGGCAATGGACATTTATTCGGCATATACTCGTACGGACATTTATTCGGCATTTATGTAATGCGCCCAATATGCCCGGGCATAAACCCATCTCTAATCACGATCGGAGTGAGTGATTCCACGGTGGAATCCTGAGTGAATCGAGGAATTCATTTATAACGCCCGAAGTAAAAATATTACCGTACTCGAGTTGCACACCCTGCTTTTTATCTATGAGAAAAACTAGCAATGTATTTGACAAACAGAATATAAGAAAAAGTAGAACAACTACGTGGGCGCACTATAAGTTTCCGGAATGAATATGAAAAAATATTATTAAAGGTACAAAATTAATTTATTGTTTTTCAAAATAATCTCCCTTGGCGTCTATGCACTTTTTCATTCGATGAAACCAGTTTTGAAAACTTTTGTGCCACTCCTCTGTGGTGACCTCTGAAACTTGTTTTTCATACTCTTCGACAGCCTCTTCTGGTGATGAAAATCGTTGACCGCGTAATTGGTTCTTAATTTTTGGGAACAGAAAAAAGTCACAAGGTGCCAGGTCGGGACTGTATGCGGCGGTATATATAGGCAAATAAACTGCATTCTACAGCCAAAGAGTTCTATTTTCAAATGTTGCAATAAATTTTTAAATATTGTTTATGTAAGTGGCCAGTTCCGGAAACTTATAGTGCGCCCTATGTATAATTATATAATAAGGAAGGGATTAAGACTGCATTTCTTTTTGCTGCCGGTGTTCTTCTTTTCCTGATGCGATGGACGAATTGTGGTGGCGAGATGAATGGCGTAGTTACATTATACTCGATGATTATATCTTTTGCGAGTTCTGACCTAGCGCCTGCTTTGGTCCGCTATTGGTGAAGAATTGATTTGTGTTGAGTTCAAAGTACTCGTATGTTCTTTTGATTCCGGGTCGGTTTCTGTGTCTAACTCTGAAGCATCATAAATCTTTTCGGCTTCTTTTTTCATGAGGGCTCTGTTTTTGTCTGTCTTGTGTCTTTACAAAGCAGGCCTTTTTTGTTTCATGCAATTTGTGATTTTGGTGGAATATTTTTTTTTTATAAGCTGTAGGCGGTTCGTTCTTCATCTTTTTATTTTATAAATAAACTTGATACTTACTATTAAACTAATGAAAAAGTATTTAAATTTACACAAATAATTACATGTTAATACAATATAACCTAAAACTTGTGTAATTACTTTGAATCAAAGATAAAAACTTCGCTTTTTAGGGTTCCATACCGAAAGGGTACAAACGGGACCCTATTACTAAGATTCCACTGCCCATCTGTCTGTCTGTCTGTCACCAGACTGTATCTCACGAACCGTAATAGCACAGTCGACATTTTCACCGATGATGTATTTATGTTGCCTCTATAACGGTTGCCGCGGCAACAGGCAGACGCTTGAAATATTCACAGAATATTTCGTTGTATACTCGTATTCACTTTAAAAATAAATATTTAAATTAAAATAGAATAGATATTTAAGAGGGGCTCCAATATAACAAACGTGATTTTTAATACACAATGTTACGGAACCTTTCGAGTCCGACTCGCACTTGGCCGGTTATTTAATTCTAGTTAAATATTTCTTTTTCCGAAGCTAAAAACATAAAAATATTTGTCTACATTCATCCATATTGACAACGAAATATGTACTCCAGATTTAAAAAAAAAGTGAATATTTATTGTTTGAAAACTAAATTCTGCTTTTTTTTTTGCTGGACTTCCTACATTATTTTTGATTCAACATAATATTCGTATTCAGTTTTCAAATTGTTTTTAATCCCTAGAGATTTAGTTTTTACTTTTCAGTCCCAATAAAATCTCCAGTAACTTTAGCCCCAAATGTTTTAGGATGAAAACATCGTTTTTAGAGTAGATGAGATGAAAAATAATATAATAATCGCACAGGTAGACGTCAACTTTTTGGCCAGTAACAGAAAGCAGATCATAATTAGAGAACTTTCTAAGAAATCTTCTAAATAAATAAAATATACGTCCCCCCAGGTTAGAAAAATGGAAAGATTGATGTCTGTTTGGTGGCTGATTTATATATATCAACGATAGAAAGAGGCGACTCAAAATAGGGAGAAGGCCAATATCGAGATATTGCCCTATATCATCATCACCTTCCTGGCGTAATCTTCCGGAAATAATTAATCAATTCCAGGAATTGTCGGTAAATATAGTTCTATAGCTACAGAAAAGTAGACTGAATGCTGTTTTATATTTGTTTACAAAAATGTATTTTCGTTTATTAAAATATATTGTTTCGAACCGTAACTGATTTCCATGCCTAAAAACTCTATCACATTAGCCAATTTGGGTATTATTCCAAAATAATAGCCACGTTTGTACATTTTGATAATTTATGATTAGCCTTTACGTAATAAAAAATACAAAGTAAAACTGACGAAGATTTTGTGAAAAATTTCAAATGAAGATAGCAGGTACGCAATTACCTTACTAGTCCAAGAGCCTGCAACGGCAAGAGCTCAGTTATTTTATAAAGGCTGAAAGTTTTTCTTTATTTGTCCCCAATACAAGTAAGAACGAACCCCCACTATGAAAATTAAGTCGTGGTAGCTTTGACAGATAACAGGTAGTCAGGTAGTAAAGGTATATAATATTGTACTTAATTTCGTTATAGTATAAAGCTTACTTTTAATTTATTTCATTCATACTTGATAATACGAGTATTACAATATTAGATATCATGTTGTCCATTGCTAGACACTTACTACGGTGGACACAACCTTAACCTATAATTTTTTTAAATATTCTCGCTACACGTCACTGGATCTGGATTGATGAACGACTGGATCACAGCGTACCCTATACCATCAAGACGGATCGCGTCAGTAGGTACTGAAGTGGTCTTTGTACGACAGAGCTTATGTGGCAATAATAATAGGTTTTTACCTATGAAATTGGCGTGCTGCAGTACTGGCCATTTTAAATCAAAATAATTTTTGTTTGGCTAAGAATTCTAATTTCAAATTAATTTTATTTTAAAAACATGCAATTCTTTTCCCAAAATTAGTCATTTGTTTATTGATTAGTGTTAAATTTTCATCGCATTTCAATCTTTTTCGTCGTCATGGATACGTTAAAAATTCGTGTAATTATGGAATATGGGTACCGTCGTAGCAGCAACGCGGCACAAGCGGCACAAGCGGCACGCAACATCAACGACGTTTACGGAGCTAACACTACAAACCAACGCACTAACTGTTATTGGTTTGCTTGCTTCCGTTCTGGAAATTTCGACCTGAAAAATGAACCTCGCGGTTGTCCGAAGACTTTGGTCGAAATTGACGAATTAAAGGCGAATGTGGAAGCTGATGATACACAATCTACGGCTGGATTAGCAGCAGCGTTCGACGTTAACGTCAAAACAATATTGGTCCATTTGTGTCAAATTGGCAAGGTAAAAAAGGTTGACAAATGGGTGCCCCACGAACTTAATGATCGCCAGCGCGAAGTACGCGTCGAGACTTGCCTTGCACTGCTTAACAGACACACAAATGAAGGAATTTTGAACCGCATTGTTACCTGCAATGAAAAATGGATTCTGTTTGATAACCGCAAGCGCTCAGCAAGTTGGTTGGATCCTGGTTCAGCACCTAAACAATGCCCTAAACGAAAAATTACCCCTAGAAAAGTGATGGTCACAGTTTGGTGGTCTAGCGCCGGTGTGATTCATCACAGCTTCTTACCAAACAGGGTGAGCATTACTGCAGATGTGTACTGTGAAGAACTGAACACAATGATGGAGAAGCTGGCACATCTGCAACCAGAATTGGTCAATCGCTCCTCTCCGCTACTCCTGCACGACAACGCGCGACCTCATACTACACAGCAGACGGTCTCCAAGTTGCAAGAACTGGGGTTGGAAGTTCTCTGTCATCCGCCCTACTCACCAGACCTTGCGTCTACAGACAACTACTTTTTCCAGAATTTGGATAACTTCTTGGCGGAAAAAAAATTCAATACCCGAGAGGCAGTACAAAATGCCTTTGAAGAATTTGTTGCCTCCCGTCCAGCTGATTTCTTTAAGAAGGGCATTAATAAACTGCCACTGTGTTGGCAAATACGTGTTATTTGCATGGGTGAATACCTCGATTAATACAAATAAAAAATACATGAAAAAAATTCGTTTAAATTTTTATACAAAACGGCAATTTCATAGGTAAAGACCTAATAATATAATATATGTAGCGGTAGCCTTTAAAGAAACAAAAGAGTGTAAAGAAAGCGATGGATGAAATGGTTACATACATACTATCACGTCATTATCTCTAATGGGGTAGACAGAGCATTTTGGGTTTTGCGGTTCTAAGCCAAAGGCTGCAAAACTCAGAGGCCACTTTTAGCGGCCACGGCCACTTCTCGCCCACCATAGGCGAGAAGGTAGAAAAAGAATTCCAAATATTGAATGATTGATGAATGATCAATACGATCCAGAAACGAAGCGCCAGTTGACGGTTAGGGTGTTTCAAAACGAATCAACGCCTACCAAAGTGAAGCGCATTATTTTCGCAAAACTTTCTAAGTGTCCCACGTATATATACGTATTGCAAAAAAGACTGAGTCCAGTTTTATTAATATTTATAAATAAAAACGTTTATATAAAAGATTGCAGTATCATATCCAGTTTTCATTTAGTTCGCAGATAGACATTCGATATAAACTGTTAACTAGCGAAATGCATTTCTAACTTTTAATTACAGTTTCCTATTCATTGACCAAATTTATGCAGCCAATGGGTAAATAAATATTACTTCTATCATAATATTCTTGATATCTATGTAGGTACATAAGAAAAAGGTCCTTGTTATTTTTAATTGGGTAACGAAGATCTCAACAGCATCAAAGCAGCCGGACTTCAAACGTTTACAGTAACAGTACGATTTATTAAAGTAGCATTTATTCGCTAAATATAACCTCTAGTTATATTTTGTTGCAATTTAGCTGTAATTGACGTAATTTTTCGTCGTTCTGGAAACATAGGTATGATACGTTTATCGGTACGAACCTTCTAAGTAGAAGAGTTTTCGCCGGTGCCGTGTCAAAATTATCTAATCGGATGCAGTGCAATATTCTTTAATACATTATGTATATTCCATATACAACGTGCAAGGAATATACCCGTAATAAATCGAACCACGGGCTATACTAGATTAAGATGAAATTAAAATAACAACCAAATACATTCCCCTACGAAATTGTCCGGGCGGCTGCACACTTTTGTATGGAAAGGCCAATTTTTTTTTGTTCGTTATTTTAATTTCCTTATACTACTAGCTGTTGCCCGCGACTTCGTCAGCGTGGACTTAAGTTTATGAGAATGGCTGTTGGGCGGCGTCTTGCAACCCTAGGCTCTGTCTGCAGACGCTCTAAAACTCGCTTTCCGTTCTATTGTTTGCTTGCGATACCAGATAGGGCCTTTTATTAGACGGTGACTTTTAGTAGTTAGAACTGATGCTCATTATGAAATATTAATTTGCACAGAACCGCATTTAAATTTAAAATTTTTGAACAGTTCTATCATCTATCGGTGGCCAAAAAAGAACACTCCGAAACCATAGAAATTGTAAATATCTAGGATTTCGTACCCAAAGGGTAAAAACGGACCCTATTAACTAAGACTCTACTGTCTGTCTGTCACCAGGCTGTATCTCATAAACTGTGATAGCTAGACAATAAATTTTCACAGATGATGTATTTCTATTGCCGCTTTACATAACATCACATACTAAAACAGAATAAAACAGTATTTAAGTAGGTAGGTATTCCCATACAACAAACATGATTTTTATAGATAATGGCACGGAACCCTTTGTGCGCGAGTCAATCAATCATCATTTTATACAACGATTAACAAAAGTTTTAGCCAATCGTTTGCATTGGTAACTTTAAAATCAATTTTTTGAACAAAAATGTAGGCCGTGATTCTTTAGATTGATATAACTTTTTTATTTATGAACGGATTTTAATGAAACAAACACTATATGTTAAGTGAAGCGTATCAAAATACATTAGTGAAAACCGCAACCGAATCGGTTCAGCCGTTTCCGAGATTAAGATTAGCGTACTAAAACGCACAGATAAACAGACAAAAATCCTAAAAATCATTGTTTTGTGTTTTAATATTGTTGAAGGCTTTTATCAATGCAATAGTGCATTGATAAAAGCCCTCAACAATATTATTTCTCATTTATCTTCCATGTACAGACAGCGATTTAGTTTAAGTACTAAAAGGAACTGCACTTATCCCGGGCGGCGAAATCAGAAGGGCGGTAAAATCGTCGATTTTCAAAAAGCAAAGTCTGCTTCTTGTTGACGTTCACTAAGGAACCTCCATTTGAAAGCCTGTCAATTACTCAAGCCTTGGACTGTCTGGAGGCGTACTTTGAGTTCAAAGTAACTGCAAAAAGCGCCGTGTCGTCGGCGAAGAGTGCCAACTGAGCCTGGCCGGCAACTGGGATGTCGTCAGTGTATTACGCGTATCACTATAAAAAGCTGATGCTCATGGAAAGAGGCCACATAACAGTCCTAAATGATGTTGGCATGGTGCTCCAAAAGCCCTTAACCTAACCAAACCTTACGTAACTTTTTTTTCATTTTGAAAAGACCTACCGTTTTGTCCACCCACGGGAAGTTGGGTGGAACCTAACCTTACCTTTTTTAACGTGAGGAAACAAATCAAGAAAAAAGGCGCGTATTGGCTTAAACGCGCTTACAACTCGGAGGGCCGTATTTGTTGAGCGAAATCCAGTTCACATCGCCCGATTGTCCCATGTTATGGAGGCATCAGTTGCAGGTCAAAAGCCCGCCTCCTGCACCCTGTGCGCCGGGGATGGATGGCCAGGTCGGTTGTTGCCTCCTGGTCTCTCCGCCACCTCTTTGCAGAGCATGACGCTCTCCGCAAAGGCCTGCACTGCTCTCCACGACGTTCATGTGACGGACCACAGTCGACAGCGGAAGGTTGTCCGTCCCCCACTACCATGCACAGTTCAGCGCGGTCTTCCGCCATGATGGGAACCTAACCTAACCTAATCTGTCTCAAAGTCAAGGAGTACCAGGCAGCGCGGCACTCACCGCGCTTTTGTCTCCATGATGGAGAACAGAAAAAATGAATATCTAACTCTTTCCACGCAGATCGTAAAAGCCGATGAAGTGAATGGGTGGAAATGTGATCAGCAGCTAGAAACCTATCCTGTCACTACCAATTTTGATTCCTTTTTTCACTATCCCGCCCACAATCACGCTAAGAATGGCGGTAGGGCGTCGTTAGGTCTTGCCGCCCTCGGCTCTGTCTGCAGAGGCCCAGAGAAGCACTTAATTGTTAAATTTAAATTTTTGAATTTTGAACCGCGACATCTATCGGTGACCAAAAAACAGTTTTGTAAGAATGCTCCAAATTTACCGAAATTGTCAATTTTTAGGGTTCCGTACCCAAAGGGTAAAAACGGGGTCCTAATACTAAGACTTAACTATCCTTTGCTATATAATTAAATAAAACTAGTTTCTAAGTGATAGCATGTTGAAATATCTTTAGATGTGACAAGACAATGACTTAAGGTGACTTGACATTATTCGAAGAAAAGTACTATAATAGTCAAGCAAAGAGTTTACAACATTACTCTCCCCCTGGGAAGCCGAATGTGTTTGGAGGTTTGCGCACTCGCTCAGAGCGGCGTGGCTCGGCAGGCGGCATCGACTGCTCCTGCCAAGATGGCCCGGGCTGCGGCTCAGGCTGCTGAAGTGGAACACCTGGGTCGTCTCCTCTCTCCTCCGGTAAAACAACTGGCCTATAATAAAAACTAGAACTACGGTTATTTTTCTGCTGAAAAGCTATGTGGCTCTTTGGTTCTGCCTTTTTCTCTACCAATCTGGGTCTTAGTTGGTCTGCATGCTGAAGTTTTATAGTTCCATCATGCATCTTTATTATGTAGGAGTACCATCCGGTTCTTTTCTCGACCACACCAGGATCAGATTCCTTGCTAAGGGGTCGATTAACCCAGACTGCAGCGTTCGGCTCGTACTCATTAGCAAGTCTTTGTTTCGTGTATGGCTTAAGTTCTTGATTTAAACGTGCTCTCTCTAGATTGTCTTTTGCATCTGATTTCCAAAGATCAAATGTTGTGCGCATACAACGTCCAAAAAGCATTTCGTAAGGAGATCGATAAGTAGAGTTACGTTAAGTGTTCCGGTAAGCATGTAAAAAATTGTAAAGGCGTTCAAAAATATCGTTGTTTCTATTTGATGCTGACATGTGCTCTTTAAAAGTTCGCACGGCTCGTTCTGCTAATCCATTCGTCCGTGGGTGGTAAGGTGTAGTTTTAATGTGAACCAAGCCGATTTCTTTGCTAAAGGTGTTGAATTCTTCCGCTATAAACTGAGGCCCATTGTCAGATACAATATATCTAGGTACTCCATATGTTGCAAAAATTCCCTTTAGTTTAAGAATTGTTGCCCTTGTTGTAGTTGTTTTCATTGGAAGTACTTCTAGCCATTTAGTGTAAGCATCAATGACTATTAACCATGTGTACCCAAGGAATGGTCCAGCGAAATCGATGTGCAGGCAATACCATGGTTCTGGAGGTACTCCCCACGAATATACTGGTGCTTGGGTATTGATTTGTCGTGACTTTTGACAATAAGTACAAAGTTTTGTAAATTCAATTATGTCGTTCTCTATCTTGGGCCATTAGACATAAAGGCGTGCTTGTGATTGCATCGCATTTATCCCACTATGACCATCATGTAGCATTTCTAATATCTCCTCTCGAAGTATTGTCGGTATGCATATTCTTCCATTCCACAACACAATACCACCTTCAAATAATAATTCATCTCTTTTTTCAAAATATGTAAGTAATTCGCCCTTCAAGGTGCTTTTCGCTGGCCAGTGAGAAGTAATGTAGTTCTTAACTTTACTTAACGTTTCATCTCGTATTGTTCGTTGTTTGAGCGTAAGTTGTGTTATATGGATATTGTTTAATCGTAAATGTAGTAAATGTGCAAATTCGGGGTAACCGGTTCGTTCTATTAATGTTGTGTCGGATCCTGGCAATGGCAGTCGTGATAGTGCATCGGCCGGTGTGTTTTCTTTGCATGTGTGGTATGTTATTGAATAATCATAACTGTTTAATAGCATAGCCCAGCGTAATAATCTGTTACTGGCCACTTTAGGGGCCTCTCTATTTGGGCTAAAAATTCTCTCCAGTGGCTTGTGATCACTGAGTAAAGTAAATTTTCGTCCATATAGATATTGATGGAATTTCGTAACGGCAAAAACGATACCGAGGGCCTCTTTGTCAATAGTTGAGTAGCGGCGCTCAGTATCCGATAACGTTCTTGATGCAAAAGCGATCGGTCTCATTCTTTCTCCATCTTTGTGGAAAAGAACTGCACATACGCCTCTGTCAGAAGCATCACTACTCAAGTATAATGAAAGACGTTCGTTGTAATGTGCTAATGTATCCTTTGATGTAAGAATGTTCTTTAACTCTTCAATAATCATATTATCTTCCTGTGTCCAAAACCATTTTTGTCCTTTTTTTAAATGGCGGTATAGAAGTGCACATTTCCCGTGTAAATTGCGTATAAAACGTCCATAATAAGTAATGGAGCCTAAGAAGGAACGAAGTTCAGGCACGTTGGACGGTACTGGCATCTTTTTGATCGCCTCTATTCTCTCGTCTGTAGGGTGTAAACCGTGTTTATCAATTTTATGTCCTAAAAAAGTAACGCTCGGCTGAGCAAAATGATATCACAAATGATATGAGAAATGATATCCCAAATGGTAATCGTTTGTAACGAAAATATCCTTTGTGTGTTGCAATCGTTAGGTACTTTCGTGATTCTAAATGAACCGGAAGTTGTAGATAGGCATCTTTCAAGTCTATTTTTGTAAATAGTTGACCACCAGCTAAGTTAGCGGTAACCTCTTAAAATCTTGGTAGAGGGTAATCATCAATTTGAACATGTGGATTTATTCTACTTTGAAATCAGCACAAATGCGAACGTTGCCATTAGCTTTGATTGCCACAACAATCGGAGATGCCCAATCTATAGAAGTCTCCATTGTATCAACGGGTTCAATGACATCTTCTTGTACTAAACGTTTAAGTTCATCGTTAACTTGTTCTTGCAAGGCTAGTGTTACTGGACGTGGCCGGTATGCTTTGGGTTGGACATCATTAGAAATGTGTATTTTTGCCTCATGTCCCTTTATTGTACCTAGTTTTCCATTAAATAATTCGTGAAATTCTGTTAAAATGTTCTTTACTTCATGACTTAAGTCGCTTGAAGTGTTATCTGGAATATTGGGCATTTGTGTCTTGTTTTGTTCATTTTTAACATGACATAGTTTAGCTCCTCGTGGCATTGGAATCTCGAAACGTAAGCACCAGTCGAGTCCAAAAAGTGGTAGATCATTATGTTCGGTAACATGGGCTTCTAGAATTTTAAGCGTGTCGAATGCATGTACTGAAATAAGACATGTACCAAGTGTTTTTACTTTTATGTCGGTATAAGCTATTAGTTGACTGCACTTTTTTAAAGTAGGTGATCCAATTTTCTGCCATAATGTTTTTCCTATGACAGAATGTACGGCGCCGGGGTCGTATAACATTGCAATAAATATGTCGTTAAGTTTTGTAGAAATCATTACTTTTGTGATTGAATGTCGCAAATTAACAGGGTATGTATGTACGCTGCTGTTGTCTTTAGGTAAACTGTCACCGCTACGTGACAGAAATCTTGTTTTGAAGTCTTCTACCTTAGCTCTTCCTGTAGTTATACATACTTTTGCAAAATGGTTTTCTTTACCACATGCTCTGCATGTTTGACCTCTTGCTGGACACTGTTGACTATTTACGTGATAGCTTGATCCACAAAATATACATAATTTCCCATTTTGTTGAAAATTTCGGTTATGGTTTGGATTGTTCTGACGTTGTTTGTATAATTCTTTATATAATATTCCTGTATATATAATTCCTGACGCGAACGTTAACAACGTTCGCGTCAGGATCAGGTTGCTGTGTATTTTGGGATATTTTCTGGCTCTGTACTAAAACTTGTTCTAGCTTATTTGCTGTGCTGACAACGTCTGCTAGTTTTGCTGCGTTGGTGGGATACTCCTTTATTATTTCTCGTTGCCATGATGTATTGTTTATTCCAATAACTAGCTGATCTCAAAGTCGTTCGTCTAAATTGTTTCCGAAATCACAAAAACCAGCTAATGCACGTAATTCTAAAACAAACTGAGAAACTGTTTCATTGTTGTGTCTATAACGAGTCCCAAAAACTACTCTTTCTGAGAGAACATACGTTCTTTTACCATAACACTCATTTAGTACTGATACGAGTTCGTTGTACGATTTTTCGGTAACCTTTGTTGGGCGATAATAATCAACAAGTACCTTGAATGCCGGTGCTCCAATTCTGGACAGTAATAGATTTTTACGTTGTGTTTCCGTTGCATCCGTGAGCAGACCGTGTAAGTCCAACTCTACGGCGAACCTCTGGATATAATAGTCCCATTCTTCTATTGTAGGGTTAAACGTATCGAAGGTAAATTTTCCCGTCGACATCCTCGTCGCCAGTTAATTATATGCTATATAATTAAATAAAACTAGTTTCTAAGTGAAAGCATGTTGAAATATCTTTAGATGTGACAAGACAATGACTTAAGGTGACTTGACATTATTCGAACAAAAGTACTTAAATATAATAGTCAAGCAAAAAGTTTACAACATCCTTCTGTCCTTCTGTCTGTCACCAGGCTGTATCTCATGAAGCGTAATAGATAGACAGTCAAAATTTTCACTGATGATGTATTTTTGTTGCTGCTATGACACCAAATACCAAAAACTAAATAAAATGAATATTTAAGAGGGGCTCCTATACAACAAAAGTGATTTTTTTATACATAATGGTACGGAACCCTTCGTACGCGAGTCCGACTCGCACTTGGCAGGTTTTATTAACTTTCAATCATCATTTTATAACACAAGTTTTAGCCAATGTAACGGAACGGTTATTTGATAGCAATTTTTCAAAAAAAACTGTTGACCTGATTCTTTTAATTAATATAACTTTTTAATTTATCAACGGATTTAGATGAAACAAACACTTAATGTTAAGTGAGGCTTATCAAAATACATTAGTGAAAACCGCAAACGAATCGGTGCAGCCGTTTCTGAGATTAGCGTGCACAAACGCACAGACAAACAGACAAAAATTCTAAAAATCATAGTTTTGTGTTCTATTGCGTTGATAAAAGCCCCCAACAAAATTTTTCTCATTTATCTTCCATGTACAGACAGCGATCGGTTACGATTTTATTATATGTATAGATGTATAGATAGTGATCGAGTTTAGCCCGTGGTTTGATTTATTACGGGTATGTCCCTTCCACATTGTATATTATTCCTGGTATTGCGCAATACTTTTAATTTTAACCTCATCAGTATTCCTTTCGTTATAAGTAAGTACCTATACCCTATCTTTTTAGTCGTACATCGAGCATTTGGTGAGAAAATATACTTAACACAACAGTGTATAAAATAATTATTTGAAAATTTAGTGTTGCAACTGGAAAATATTAAAAATACTTATCTGAAATATTGTCAATAAATTGTGCCTGATTTTATTATTTTACTGATATAATTTATATTAAGCAGGTTATCCGGTCAATTGCGAGGTTAGCTTAAAAGATAAACTAGCTAGATTCACTTATAGGAACCGACAAATTGTGCCATTTCGCAAATATGATCTACAATTATACGGTGTTACACCTCAGGCACTTGGAATTACACGAATGGTTAGCCTGCAAACGGCAAGTTTCATAGCAAATTCACTCGCAACGCGATAAATTAAGTACGAAAGTTACAACGTGCCCCATATTCTATAATACATACGCATATTTTTTTGAATTGCCAGAACTTGTTTGCAATTTTTATAACCATGCACACTTTTATGTTCAAATGTTATTTACTTACCTACGTCCGAGTGCATATTATTTACGCACGCATAAAAAAAAAGTCCTTAATACATCTCATGTATACGAAAATATAAGTAAATTAAAAAAAATTCTTCCAAAGCGCCAGAGCGTTATCTTAAACAACCATTTTGAAATATTTTTTGATGCAACTTTAACCCTTTCACCGCGAACATCGGATTTATCCGACAAACATTGTCGTGCCCATTCTGCAAGCGTCGGATATTTCCGACAAAAAAAAAACCGCTCGTATCGCACATAACTTAAGTATTCACATCCCTTTTGGGTTGTAGGTATTTATTTTAGATTTCATACCCCTCGCTCGTATCCACATCCCTTTTTGGTTGTAGGTATTTATTTTAGATTTCATACCCCTCGCGCTGGGGGCACGGCAACTGATATATAAAGTCTCGCGGTGAAAGGGTTAAAGAATTATGTGATGATGATGGTTACTAGAGTAAAGAAGAAGATTTATTGCAAAGAAAATATTGTAATATTTTGTGCATCTCCATTTTCGTGATGCCTAAACCCTGGTTTATTTATTTATTGTCCAAAATGTATGTGTCATTTATAAAAATAAATGAAAAAAGATATACCTAGTTTTTAAAATTTAAACCCGTCTGCGGGTGAAAGGACGATTATCAAGTGAATGCAAGCACAACTGGAAACAGCTGGTAATTTATATATTTTTGAAATATGCTTATTGCGCCTATTCATTTGATACCCACAATATTCGATTTATTTCATTTTGTTAGTTACTTACTTTTTTGGCCCGTTGAGGGCGCCATATTGTTTTTTTGTGTCGTCACTTGCCTTTAACTAGCGTAAAGCCAAGACGCTTCTAACGGTACCTCAAGTCTTAAGGTACCTACCATGGATATCATAGAGATACCAGGGAACAGATACATACATATGATATGTATATACATACATACAAACGTACAAACATACATAGAGGCGAAACACATAACCCTCCTTTTGGCTTCGTCGTAGTCGGGTAAAAAGAATTTGTATGTACCACAAATAAAAATTGACGTTACTTTATGAACTTATCTGTATAGAGATACAAAGCTGACTTTTACTGACATGGGCCTTGTAAAATAAAACAAAAACTCGAATTAAATAAGATTACCTCTCAAACCTTATAATAATTGTGATCTTTTATTTCAGTCATCACTGAGTTTCGGAATCCATGAGTCGTTTTATGATCTCATTGGTTACCCACGCGTGTGTGAAACATGATATATAGTAGGCCAATCAAACCCATTTAATTCCATTAATGGATCACTAGCGAGCTGTAGCAAAATCACTGTTTACCGACCACTCGAAACCAGTAATCTGAGGCATTATTTGCTCATGTTCTCTTTGTAAATGTTATAATGAATTTTAGATTTTCGTACCTAATCTTGGATTCCCAACTATATTCGCTTCCCGTTCATCCGTTCGTCAGCGAGCTTTGTTTTATCGACCCTGATTGATTTAATTATGTATATTTCTATTGACGCTATAACAAAAAAAAGCCTTTAAGAAACGTGCCATGATTCTTGTAATAGCCTTATATCTTGGTAGAACATTAAAAAAAAGTATTAAGTGCTAGTATGCAGACTACCAAAATAACAACACATTTGCTACATACCTTTAGTAATTTTTATTGCACTTTTTAAGTGTACACGAAAAAATAAAATTAAAATTAAAATAAATAAGAAATGTTTTGTCTCAAATCTAAGACTATAAAATATTTTGTCTTAAATTTTATTTCAAACGCCATAAAAATATTCGGCTCGGTTAGACGTAGTTCAGATATTAGGGACCGGAAATGAAAAAAAAAAGAAAATTCGTAGAAGAACAAAAGTCACTGACATAGCCCAGCGGATAAGCTCGTTGTAGTGGCAGTGGGTGGGACACATAGCGCGAAGAACCGATGGCCGATGGGGCAAGAAGGTTCTCGAATGGCGACCGCGTACTGGAATGAATTGAAGAAAAGTCGTTCTTGACTTTGGTTTCTCAACCGCTTTTTTAAGCTGGATATATGCTATCTATCAACTATGATGCTATCAAGGAATTGGGGTCAGCACCGAGTGTACTCGTATAGTCGCGACTATCATCAATCAAACGAACCGGGCGCACCTGCTGAGTAGATGCATCGTTGGAGTCGCCAGAAGTCCCAAGGAAACATTATACTAAATGTAACTTAATTTAACAGACATGCTTATTCATTGCCCATGGAAACTAACATAGACCTAGAAATTTTACTAATGAGTAACATACTTCTTTGTTATGACGTTTTGATCGACCTTAACCTTAATAATATATAGCTCAAAACAAAGTACTGGAACGTATGAAATTTCCCGAATAAATGATTTAGAATAAATGTTGTTCTATAGAAGATCCGTAATATTCTTGCTTTATTTGCTGTTAGGAACATACGGCAATGCAGGAAAAAACAACAACGGGTTGCACTCTGGGAGTGCCGGCAGAAGTAAAAACTTGAATATTTACGTTGTGCATTTTTGATATTTTGGAATGGTTAGGGAATAATTTTGCACGAATTGCTTTAATTATTAGTATAAAAGTACTATCCTTTATGTGGTAGAATATAATATTTATTTATTTACAGTGTGCCACGCGCAAGCGCCCTGCGCCGCCGAAACGAAACAGCAGACGCAGGCATACATTTTCGCCGCGCCGTAGAAAGAGAGGGGGATACTTCATCTCCTACGCCGCGCCGGCTATCTACGCTCCATCCGTCTTACGAATTTTCGATCCGTGTCACGTGTCCTGACGCGAGTTTAACATTTTTTACCCATTACAAAAAAAGCGTTTAAAATAGAATTTAAGACAAAATATTTTATAGTCTTAGTTTTGAGACAAAACATTTCTTATTTATTAAAATTAAAATTTTATTTTATCGTGTATACTTGAAAAAGTGCAATAAAAAAATTACTAGAGGTATGTAGCAAATGTGTTGTTATTCTGGTAGTCTGCATACTAGCACTTAATACTTTTTTTTAATGTTCTAACAAGATATAAGGCTAATACAAGAATTATGGCACGTTTCTTTAAGGCCTTTTTTTGTTATAGCGACAACAGAAATACATGTACTAAAATCAATCATGGTCGATAAAACAAAGCTCGCTGACGAACGGATGGACGGAAAGCGAAAATCGTTGGGATCAATGATGCCCCTTAGGTTCGAAAATCTAAAATTCATTATAACACTTACAAAGGGAACACCTATTATTACATTTTTTTAATTTGTTTTAGTGTAATCAGAAAATACGATTAAGTACTTTCTTTGAACTGACACTTTAACTTTAAAAGTGGGTAGACTGTTAGATATGCAAGCTTAATGCGTGTTTTAAGGAAATACAAAGGAATACAAGCCGCACACGTGATAGCTCAGTTGGTAAGAGCATTATAGTCGTATCCCATCTTATTATAAAAACAGGACTAACTTTGTTACCAGGTTTAAACCATTATCCGCCTAAAATGAAGTTGACATTGACAGGTGAGATGTGTGACATTACTAGATGTCAACTTGATTTGGTCGGATAATGGTTTAAACCTAGTAAAAAAGTTAGTCTGAGTTTTATAATAAGACGGATCAAGTCTAATGTCGCTGGATTCACGTCCCGCTTGCGTAGTATTTTTTCACCATTTCTTATTTCATTATTTAGTTGAGTATCTTAGTACTGCATCTAGAATGCTTAAAACAAAAAAAAAAAAAAACTTAAAGATCATAATAGCAGCAATCCTATCATGATATTATAAATGCAAAAGTTTGAAGAGGTAATGTTTGTTCCGCTGCATACCAAAATGGCTAAACGGATTGAAATTCAATTCGGAATACAGACAGTTTATAACCTGGATTTACAAATAGAATACTTTTTATACGGATAAATGTTCCCATGGGATTGTTAAAAAAGTAACCACGCGGGCAATGCCGTCATCATCAGCTAGTAAAATATATGTCTGAAAGCATTTTTAATTTAATGTTTCACGCTCGGGTATGGGTGAAAGTACGAGTAGATAATTAAATTCTTTGGCCATGAGCAAATGAACTATGTACTAATTAAAGTGCAATATTTGTATAAGACAAAAGATGTTTTTTTTCTTCTTATATATCTCCTTTCTTCTTGTATATGTGTCCTTATTTATTTATTTATTTTTCTTGTTGTACTTACTACTGAAACTGTTAGTTTAACGCAAAGTTGTACGAGTAGCTTTCCATTCGTTGCTTAGATACTCGTATAATTACGAAATAATTGTATATAAATCTACCAGTAACATTGGGTATTACCAGTAATGGCACAAATGACATGCTATATATAAATCGGTAATGTTGACTATAAAAGACAAAGGTTTTCTTGAGTGCAAGATTTACCATCATATTCAAATATAAAGTCTGTTGTATATAAAAAGCGATGCAAGAGAGTAGGAGTAAACAACATGGCATTTACTGCCGGGAAAGAAGTTGTGATGTGAGCTCCTAATTATGAAGATCACTCGCAGACCACATAGACAAGAAAACACGCATCATGATTTCCTTTCTGCACAGCAGATGGAAGAAATGCCATAAAAACCAGCAAAATTTTTTTTAAATGTTTGAGTTTTCAAAAACTGTTCCAAGCCTTTTTTAAAGCTTATTGTATTTTTTTTGTGATATTGGGAGTGCTAAGAATGACAATAAAGTGGTACAAGTGACGCCGGTTGTATTTTTTTTTGCTGGTACTAGTGGGATAAATCAGTTTCATTTGTACCATCAATGTACTGTGCAATGGTACAGGTGGTCCGAATGGTACTAATCGGATACATCAGTGGTGTATCCGATATATGCAGTGGTGGTGGAACAAGCGGGTCACCTGATGGTAAGGGATCACCGCTGCCCATGGACAACTGCAACACCAGGGGTGTAACAAAAGCGTTGCCGGCCTTTCAGGAAGATATAGACTCGTTTTTTGAAGGTTTCAATGTCATATCGGTCCGGCAACACTGCTGCAGGAAGTTGATTCCATATCAATCCGTTGCTCCGTTTTGACGTGAAAGAAGGAGAAACAAACAATTATAGAAACAAATATATACATTTATCAGTATGAATTATATAAAAAAATATAACATTAATAAATTATTGATGTCACTCATTATATTTCAGACCTTACACAGCGTACGTAAGTGAAGAATAGTTCGATATAGTGATTTGATTACAGACGCGAACGACACAACACGTTTATCGCGCCAATTTTATGTCATTACGCGTCAAACGCAATATTCCAACGGATCCATCGAGTATAATTTTTATTGCTTATTTAGCACGGGAGCGATGGTTATTGACTAACAAAAGGTGCATCAGCGACTGTTCTCTGCTGTGAAGATAAATTACGTTAACCCCTTTTTTTTTCTAGAAATTGCAATAATTGAATTCTTTTAAATAGTAATTTATGGACAGCCCCCTATACAAAAAACATGACATGTTACATTTGAGATGACAAAAGACATCACAGCCCGTTTATTAAGCTCATATTTACACGGTTAAATGTCAAGCTTATAGGCTGTAACATTTAAATTAAATAATTAGTTTATATTTGGTACTATTTGTATGACTACGATCGCAATGGTGAAGATAATATTGTAAGTAATCCACAGCTAAATAATTGCACAGCGACAGCAATGCAAAGCAAAGGTAGCAAGACAGCAAGGACAAGGGGCTTGCGCGATCATTTATCTGTGATAAATGCCTCAGAATAGCTTGAACTGCTTGACCTAGTTAGTGCCTGACACACAAAAAAACACATCGATACTGCTGCCTGAACCTGACACTCACTGGAAATGACTAGGGCCGCTACCATACACGAGGCTTTTAGTTAAGATACAATTAAAATTTCCCATTAGGTACACAACACAATGGACACGACGATCATAGTCCCAACGTAACATTATGCAGGACGCGGCGTCACCTGTATACCCATATCTGAAATCGCCAGCCATAAAGCTCGACTGCAATTAAATGCCAAGCCTTCAACAGGTGACCGCTGCTATTTATGGACCGGGTCCTGAAAATTACTGGCTAAAATGACATGTGGTATAAAATGTGGTACCTACTGTAAATTTATACAGCGAAAATATAAGAAGGTACTTGTAACGCTATATGATATTCCCGCTAGTGGCGGAACTGGCGTTTATTCCCAGTATCTCCTTTTGACAGTTCCTTCAAAGAAACTAATGGCTCTTTTTCTTCCCATTAGTTCCTTCACAACGATTAAAGGAACTAATGGGAAGAAAAAGTGTGTCCCTTTCTAGGATGACAGGTTAGTGTTGCACGAAACATTGGCAACTTTTTTAACACGAGAAATCATAATTGACTTAAAATAAAGAAAAGGTTTTATGATCTGAACAGTATTCTACTGAACACCCGGAGTATTCCTCTGGTGGGGTATTATATATTATTCTATGTACACGCAAAGCACTTAAACTTAAGAGCACTTTAAGAATGAGATAAAAGTATTTCCACATTTAAATCTACTTATATTCGTAAACATTGTGTGTGGTGTAGTGGGGTTTTATATTATATATCATACGCAAAGCACTTGAACTTAAGAGCACTTTAAAATAAGATATAGTATTTTCACATTAAAATCTACTTATAGTCGCAAACGAGCATACTCTTTGTTATATCATCAGTCAGTTTTTCAGCCACGGATAGTAAAAATATCGTTACTTCTAGTCTTTCATTGACTATGTAAGTGTTTTTTTCTCTAAATGCATTTTTTGTTAATGATTTAAATGGATGTAAAATTAAATTAATTGGAAGATAGTCCTATTAAATTCTGAATATCAATATTATAAACATCATACATATAAAAATGTTAATTCATATTGGCGTTTTAAGGAGATGAAGAACAACATCAATAAATGTTTGGGACTGTTATCCCTATAGCAGTAACCGTCTTATTATAAAACCCAGACCATCTTTGTTACTAGGTTTAAACCATTATCTGCCCAAAATGAAGTTGACATTGACAGGTGAGAAAGTGTGTGATACTAGATAGCAACTTCATTTGGTCGGATAATGGTTTAAACCTAGTAACAAGGTTAGTCTGGGTTTTATAAGAAGACGGAATGTATTTATCACTTTTTATTTTGTTGTATTAATTACTATATTACAAGTTTATAAAATTGGATTTTTTATATCATTTTGACAATACCATTATGTAAAAGTCTATAACTCTATTACTCATAATAACGCATGTATCGTATTTTGGCCAAAAAGATACGCGTAGCTATAGACCTCACTTTTTCCTTAGATGTATGCGGCTAACTGCCTTAGTGGATTACACTTAGGTTAAGGTTTTACTTGATCAACACTAAATTGATATAAAAAGCGCAACTTTACCAACTTAATGTATTAAAAATAAAACTTTCTGAAATAAATTCTTTACTGCCAACTAAGAAAAAAAAATATTTTTTCAATAGGTACAGTCCCCAGATATAATCACTTTAGAAAGTAAACGTCAATAAAAAAAAAGTTGCCATAGATATCTCATCTAGAATCTGCCAAACATTTTCATATTTTTCTTTGTTTATTTTTTTTATTTTATTTAGTAAATATAGTCGTAGAAAAAGTATGGCATGCAACGTTGTATAAGTACGTCAAAAAAGCTCGATGGCGTCTCTTTACCTCCTGCGCCAATCACATTTTCTGAACCTTATTATACAACTGTTGCATAAAATACTTTTATAGAAAGTCAGTTTTAACTATTGAAATCTCGTAAAACATGTTATATGCTTAATCAAAATATAAAAGAAAACATCTATATATTATTGAAGGATTTTGTGATATGAATACTTCACTATAAGTAAGGACAGTCAATTTACAAGAATAAATTATAGTAGACGTTACCATTAATGAGACAATTCAAAAGCACAGGGTAAATAACCGGCTCCTAGAGTATGTAAATAGGCTTCTAGTAAAAATAAGAAACGAAGGACTAGACCATGCATACTGAAAGCCTATTCCTATTAAAAGGAACGAGCTCACTAAGGTAGCCTAAATATGTTCTAAGACATTTGCGGGTGTGGAACTGTGGAAGCTCCCAATCAGTTAAAGCGGAACTTAGTTTCACAAGCAATCCAATGGTAAAACAGATAAAACCCCATCGGTTGAAATATATATTTCTCGTCATTAAAATAGCCAATGTTACGCGCAGCACTAACAATGACGTCGGCGGCTTAAAAGGACAAAGTGAAGTCCCAGTAGTTCCTTAGAAATGATTATAGGGACTAATGAGAAGCAAAACTACCATTAATTCCTTTGAAGAAACCGCCAAAAGGAACTACTGGGAATAAACGAACTATTCGAGTACATTTTTTTAAATTATTGCAATAAGACTAACTTCATAACCAATCATAGATAATCAATGGAATTTGTTAAATATCGACTGAAACATATCACTAATGTGTAATAATGTTTCAGTCAATATTTATAAATGTACAATTTCTAGATTATACTAGGTAGCTATAGGTACAGAGTAATAATATACTACGTATTTAGATAATGCACGCAAATCGTATATGTCTGAAAATTTTCAGAGACGGAATTTATAGGAGATTCCTTCTCTCAAACTGAATATTTTGCTCTTCAACGAGAGGCTTGGCGAATACCGTGCAGAAGTGGCGCTCTCATTTGAAATAAATTGTTTAATAATAATTATGGTGATAGTTAACATTTTGCTAACCGTGACGTATTTGGTAGCCCTTTGATTTATTTTATGAATAACCTTTGATTTATAGTCTTTAAAATTTATTGGCCACCTTCTACGAACGACAGGTCTTGCGCTTTGTTTTTCTGCCGGCGAATTTGCTAGTGCCGTCTGGGGGCGATTTACGCATGTGAAGTTGGTGAATACGGCTTTGAACGAGACTTGCCGGATTATTACTGGTTGTATCATACCTACACTGGTAGTAAAGCTGTATCCACTAGCTGGTATTGTCCCACCTAACATCCGCAGAGACATAGCAAGCTCTGTTGAGCGATCAAAAATGCTTTCTGATCCCAGGCATCCCATGCATACGGACGTCGTTATACTACCTAGACTAAAGAGCCGACGAAGTTTCCTGCATTAAACTGCCCCAACGACATCTGACGTGACCACGGTGAGGATGAGTCGCTGGCTGGGGAGCTGAACCACTGAATCGTTCGTTCCACCTGCAGAAAAGTTACCATCTGGCAGCGAACTACCTTGGCCAATCTGGAAGTGCATTAACAGGTTGAGAACCCAGGTTGGCCGATGTAAAGATAATCTAGTTAGGTAGAAATACATACACAGAGACCGCAACGTTTGCAGCTGTGGTGTATCTCCACAGACTATGGCTCACTTGCTGAGTTGCCAAGCGTGCCCCTACACCTGCACGCTGGAGGACCTGTACAATGCAAGCCCTTAAGCAGTTCAGGTCGCTGATTACTGGGCCCAGAGAAATATCTAATGACATGAACATCGACACCCTAAGTAGAAGAAGAAGATTGGCCACTTTCGGCGAAAGACGTTTTTAAACTACATAGACGGACTAACATAATATATACAACTGAACCAATTTAGTTTAAATTTGGTATGGATATAGTTTCTACACACGGAAAAGGACATAGGATAGTTTTTATCCCGAAATTTTTACGGGACCGGATCCCGCGGGCACAGCTAGTACCTATTCGTATATGAGTAGAGTAGTCCACAGACTACACTTACACGCAGACACTTGCTGAGTGGCGTGCCAGCGTACACATTTGAGGACCTGTACGACGCAAGCCCTGACGCAGTACAGGTCGCTCATTTTTGTTCCTACAGAAATATTCAAATACGCCATTATACGTAGTTTGGTAATAAATTATTATTGGAAAAACTTAGACTTTCATTTCACTTTTTAAAATTTTAGTATCGAGTGTATTACGTACCAGGCCACTCAGAAAGTTTAGCGGAAATAAGGTTTTAAGTATGTGAGACTGGCCAGTTACAATCTATTTTGAAAATATAATTATTTATAAGTAACAATATATACGTTCCAATTTAAAATTTTCCTTTTAATTTTTTGTAGACCAATTCAAATTATCGTGTCTCAATGAAAAATGCATCTGAGCTGAACATTTTCACGCTATGATTTTTTACGATGTCAAGTGTCGCCTGAAACCGGATAAATCGTACAAGAAGGCTTCAAATGGCATTTATGGGTGAAGGCCCTTCCAAGGCATCCGTGTATCGTTGGTATAATAAATTCAAGCGCGGTCGACTTTAGGGGATGAGGAAAGGAGTGGTCGCTCTTTGACGGCTAGAAAACGTGCTAGCAGTGAAAAATTTAATCTACGACAATAGGCAAGTTACAGGAGGAGGTTAAGTATCAGGAGATTCAGCACATCCTGCAGATTGGATCAGGAAGCGTTCACGAGATTCTACACGTGCATCTTTGCGTGTGGAGGATAGTTTCACGATGAGTGCCGCACAACCTTACAGATGCTCAGAAGCAAGCCTGGGTGGAATGGTGCCGCGATATGATAAACAAATTTGAAGCAGGCTCGTCTCGGCGTGTTTACGACATCATTACAGGTGATGAGTTCTGGATTTCTCAATATGATCCAGAAACGAAGCGCCAGTCGATGGTTTAGGTGTTTCAAAACGAATCAACGCCTCCCAAAGTGAAGCGATCTAGAAGTGGGGGGAAGATTTTGATAGCGAGCTTTTTTAATTTGACTGGCTACTTGGCGTTAATTCCTTTACGGAATCAAAGAAGCATCAACGCTGAATGGTATATAACCAAATACTTACCAAAAGTTTTCTCTTTTGTGAACAACAAGCGACCAAATACAGGGCTTGGCGGGCTACTGCTCCACCACGACAACGCGCCCGCCCACACTGCGCTCAAAACGAGGCACTTCCTGGACAGCACGCGGGTCGAACTCCTCCTTACAGCCCTGACCTAGCATCATGTGACTTCTTTTTATTCCCGAAAATCAAAAATCTGCTTAAACCTTGTTCCTACTGCACATTAATGACCTTCTGACATCAGGCATTATTGGCTACGCCGATGACAGCACCATTGTAGAGAGTTATATGTCCAATGCCCGTACAAGTCCACAAGAAATCCAGTCACTGAACGAGTCTATGATTGAACGAGTTAACTTGAAATTACAGGGGGTGTCGGATTGGGGTGACGCCAATCTTGTGAAGTTTAACCCTTCCAAAACCCAGGCGTGTCTCTTTTCTGCAAAAAAGAGTGACTTAAACTTACACCCACTTTCCATGGTGTTTCCTTGCCGATAGTTGACCATCTTGGGCTTTTAGGCATCAGCGTTACGGCCAAACTCAACTTCGGCCAACAGATAGAGTCGATGGCACTGACTGCTTCCAGGAAGTTGGGCGTCATTTCTAGGGTCCGGCGGTACTTTAGCCCTGAACGGCTACTTAATCTTTATACAGCCCAGGTTCGCTCCTGCATGGAGTACTGCAGTCACTTGTGGAATGGCTCCGCTAAATACCAACTTGAGGCACTAGACTCTGTTGACCGAAGAGCCCGCAGGCTTAATTCAATTCAATTCAATTGATAAGCTTATAAACAGCGATGAGCTTTCGAATAGAAAATTGCAGTCCCTAGAGCATCGTCGCAAAGTAGCCTGCTTATCGGTTTTCTATAGGATACATTTTGGAGAGTGTTCGAAGGCTCTTTTTGATCTCGTGAAACCCTCACCATTTCTCTATCGGACTACGAGGCGCGGACAGGGGTTTCACCCCTTTGTCGTTGAAATACCTAAGTCTCGAACTAAACGCTTCGACAATTCCTTTTTGGTTCGAGTAGCTAAGATGTGGAATGAACTGCCTGCGTCTATATTCCCAGAGAAATACAGCCCCGGGACATTCAAAAGTAGATTGAATGGGTATCTTTTGGATAGGCATGCTTCATCCTAGTCTTCATCGTCGCTTACCATCAGGTGAGATTGAGGACAAATGCCTAAACCAATATACTGTAAAAAAAAGGGATACAAGTTAAATTTCGTCGCCAAAAGATGCGCTGTCAGCGTTTGAGCAGGCTATAGACGAGGTGCCTGCAGCGGGCTGGAAAAAGTGTTTCGAAAATTGGTTTAGACGCATGAAACTTTGTATAGAGGCTGGTGGAGAGTACTTTGAAAACATTTAAATAAATAGTAGATTATTAACCAAGGGGATAAAGCAGTGTCTTCTGTCTAGAGATGTAAAGAACTCGACTCTTTTGAGTCCTAAATTTTAGACTCGGCTGGCAAATTGCACAGCTCGACTCGTTACAACAAGACCCCCAGACTAGAGCACTTAAGTCTAAATAAAGACTCGCGCTCAAGTTCTTTTCCAGTTGGAGTGCCTTTATAAATAAACAGGGAATAAAATATGTAACTTTTGTGAGATATAATAATAATTTAGTTATTTTTGTAAAGTCTAGTATTCTTAGCTTTTGAAAATCCTACTAATATTATAAATGCGAAAGTTTTTGAGTATGGATGGATATATGAGAATGTTTGTTACTCTTTCACAAAATTTCTACTGGACGGATTTGGTTAAAACTTTACGTAATAAAGGTTATATGTCAGATTAACACAGGCTATAATTTAGGAAATCGCAGGAAATAGCATAAAGTTATAAATAAAAATATTTAAATAAATCAACCTTGATACGTTCAAGACTCGATACACTCGAGCTCTTTTTAAGACTCGAGTTCTTTTTGTTGAAACGTGAGCTTCTTTTTAAGACTCGAGCTCTTTTTGAAATACGTGTTCTATTTTGGCGCTCGAGTTTTCGAGAAAGGACTGGAGCTCGGCTCGACTCAAGGCTCTGAGTTTTGTTAGTACACCGAGTCTTGTAAAATTGAGCCGAGTCTATCGAATGACTCAAAGACTCGTGTTCGTTACATCTCTACTTCTGTCGCGGGTGGCGACTTAAATCGCGAGCGCAACGAAGGACTCGAGGTTTACTCCCGAGCGGAGCGAGGGTGTTAAATACTTAAATCACGAGCGAAGCGAGAGATTTAGGACGAGTCCTGCGTGTAGCGACGGGTTTAAGTTCACCCAAGACTAAGACAGCTTTATCACCGAGGAAAATACTCTACTTTTCGTACCATTTGCGAAAAAATAAAGACAATAATAACAAGAGATAAGCATTTATTTAAAGATATATAATACTTTAATTAATTTTTATCCAGTTACATAAAAATACAAAATGTTTTACATTGTAAATAAATATATATAAATAAAAAAAAACTTGGCTGTATGTGTGAGACGCAAATGAACCTTTGCTTTCTCTTTTTGGAAAACTAAACAGCTGGTTTAAACAAACAATGACATGACTTGATTTAGTTTTTTATTTTATGAAATTTAAGTGTTTTTGTGGATTTTGCGGATACATGTCGTCGATTCAAAGTCGTTATCTTTTTTATGCTTAACAATATAGAATGATTTCAGTTCATTATAAATTTTGGTAAGTATTCCAAACTTAAACCACATCTCCCTCTAGAGGATGAATGAAATTATTCAGTACAATTTTCTTTCCCTGTTTTTAACAGATTAAAAATTACTATTGTTATGTTTGCTTTTTGTGCCATAGAATGTGACTTTTTTCAGCAAGTGGTACGAAAATACCATTAGAACCCTATTTTTTATTTTCGCAAAACTTTTTGAGTGTCCCTCGTGTACGTAGTTTAATTGAATTTGGTATTTCGTTGCCGGTACGATTCCTAATTTCGAGAAAGGCTTTGTCGATTGTGAATATGTGGTAAGGCCTGTTGATTGGATTACGAAACTCATGTCGCATACATGTATTCTGCTTTAATTAAAAGCTGACTAATGATACAAAGTAAAGAATAACTAAATGCGATACTTCTTAATACCGTTTGTGTACTTACTTTAAAATAATATTAAAAATGCTCCAAAAGCCTCGAAGTGGTCTTATCTCCTTTTCCGATCCCCAATGCTTTGCTGTGCTATTGTGAAGCCTTTTCAGCTATCTCTACTGCAAATATGATATGCATATCAATGATCATCCAAGGATGTTGATTAACTATGCGAAGTGGATTAAAAAAAGCTGCCTATGAATACTCGCATGTCCAAATATTATTCGGGTTTAGCGTGATGAATATACCTACTTATATTATTTTTACCTCATATGCAAGGTACCATAAGTCCGCTATTCACATGTGTTTAAATAAATAAAAAATAAGGTGCCATAAAGAAGTATAATAATGTCATTATATTTATTGATTTAGTTCTTGTATTCCTTTGTTCATTTATGCTGTTTAATCATAAGACTACTAGCCTACTAAACGTAAATACATTTAGTTTTATTTTAGATGCAGAGTTGTATCTGTCATTCACTAATTTGAACTAGTGGCATAACTTGTGATCAAAGCCAATCAAGCGACCTCATCCGTATAAGTTTTAATTAGTTTCACGGTTAGCGAGACAGGGTTGGAACTAAGCGTAGACTCAAATATTTATTATCTCTAATTGGGCCATGATCAATGAATGTTCCGACACTTTTGTGTTAAGCTGATTTCAACATTTTGCTTCTCATGGATTTACATAGTAGATACATAAACGACTTATCGCTTTCTTACCTGTATAAGTAAAGGTTTTAGTAAACTGCTGTAAAGTAAGGAAAGTGTACGTGTAGTTTCTTAAACGTTATAATTTCGTTTGATAAGTTATTTTCTGGTGATAATATACTAACCAGAAATTACAGAAAATATATTATTAAAGAACAAAACTTACAGACTGACTTAAGCCGACATTGTAATAGCGCTAGCGAAACAATTCAACATATAACCGGAGCCTGTAAAACTCTTGTCCAAAATGATTATAAACATAGGCATGACCAAGTTGCAGGAATAATACACCAACAACTAGCTTTCAAAAACCAACTGATAGACCAAAAAATACCGTTTTACAAATGCACACCAGAAAAAATTGTAGAAAACCACACTATCAAAATCTATTGGGACCGTACCATAATTACAGATAAAACGATTCATTTTAATAGGCCGGATATCACTATTCATGATAAAACCACCAACACAGTATACGTTAGAAGGGCTTTTTAAAGTATTCCCTTACACTTTTTAAGATTTAGGTGATAAAAACCTATTCTTCTATTTAGTTTATTATAAATGAGTGGGCCAAGAAATAAAAAGAACATAGATGAGAAAGCAAATTTCCTACCTGAATGAGGGCAAACATTATCTCTCAGTCTTCTGTTACTATTGTTATTAAATGGAAGTGCAGGGTGTACTTTAAGCACAGTGTTGAGTACAAATAGTGGTCTCACAGTTAATACTTTACAGGATTTGTACAGAAGGTCGGTAGGGAAGAGGTAAGCCACCCCATGACGTAATACAGTAAGTTAATATAGACTGACATAAGGAAAAATAAACATGTTTTGTTATGGCTGAATTCGCGATTGATCTTATTTTTTTGAAGATATTTATTAACTTACGTATTCTGCCGTTTAAAACTTCAATGTGTTGTTTAAAAGATAATGTTTTATCAATAAGTATACCGAGGTATTTTATTGAGTTTTATTGAGTTAGCAATTTTTGAACAGTTGCAGGTGGTGATAGTATTACTGCAAATGTGTGCAATAATATTGTTGTTTGTGCGACCTGATTGTGAATGTCGCATGTTGAATTGAATAAATTTAGTTTTTTCTGTGTTCAGGGTTAAAATATGTCCCTGAAACCAGTAATTTACAATATTGAATCCCTGTTGTGCGAGTTTGTATACCTTTGTTATGGAATTTGCAGAGAACAGCAAGGCAGTATCGTCAGCATAAGAAATATAGGAAATAATAAGGTGTTTTAAAGCCAATATGCACGATTTAAAGGGAAAGGCTAAAAGAGAGTGTCGCCGATCGCCGACGACGCGCTCTTTCATACTCGACGTGTTTCACGAGTAATTGATTCCCATGGTAGTTTTTGTTTCTCTTTCACAAAAAACTTTTAGATTATCAATGGTCTTTTAAAAATACCTTCCCCTTTAAAAAGTTAGAAACGAATAAATTGGACAGTATTATCAGTATCCAAATAAACTGTTTTAGGAAGGTACATAAATACAGATATTGTTTCCGGTCTTGGAGTTTTTGATAAGTAAATAATTTACTATGTAACGTGTTAAGGGGCTACATGAATTTTTCGGAGTCCATGCCCCCATTTGAAATAAATTAATTCAAAGGAAACGGAGTTATCATTTCAAATTTTGTCTTGACCAAGCCCTAGACAACCCTTCAAACTATTTTATGAACTACTGTATAAAGTTTTAAGAGTCAACGTGAAGTTTTTCTACACACATTCGCCAACACTGGCCGTGCATAGAAAAGCTTCACGTTCTCTCTTTCAACTTATACACAGTAGTTCATTAAATACTTCAAATTTGCTTACTTCTGCAGTCTTCACTTATATATCTATACCTAATGTTTCCGCATTCCTAGAAATAGTCGTTGATAGCTCTTCTCTGATATTGTACAAAGCGCCTAATCCACTGCTTTGATTTTGTGCCACCCAACCGACTAACCGAGGAATGACTGGCCCAGCCCACTATACTGGCGCAGTGTATCAGTTCTCTTCTGTGGCGTACCTCAAACTAGCGGATCTACAAAATCGACATAATAAGTAGGTACCTATGTTACTAGTGGTCAATATTAGTGAATATAACAAGATAAGTAATATAGTTTAATATAAAACCCGACTACGGGAAAGTTTTATGTGCCTGTACTAAAATGTATTTTTATCCAGTCAATACAAGCTCAGCAGGGAGTAACAGCTAATAATGTATATATTTTTGAAATATGAACATTATTAGCTATCTAATTAAGTCTTTTCATATGATATGAAACGAACATAAGATTTTTTTTTTTAATTCATAACTTTATATGGCTGTGTGTATTTTTTCTTTTTTATCAGTGGCAGAAGTTCGCAGAAGAGAGAGACGAGTGGAAAAATAAGGGGGAGGCCTTTGCCCAGCAGTGGGACACAATACCTACAGATTAGAAAAAAAAAACTTTATAGTGGGCCTGTGTAGAGGGCGCCATATTGAATTTAGTGTGACATCACATAGCCTATAACTAGCGGATGGCTAAGACGCTTCAAACGAGTTTTATCATCATTTATTAATATACCGTGGATATCATAGAAGATATGAGAGAACACATGAACATACATTCACACTTTGCTGTAGTCGGGTTTAAAAGAATCCATAAAACGTACGTTAATGATAGTTAAAAAAAATCATACATATTAATTAAAGACAGTGATTATAAACACACATCAGATAAGGTAATACCTAGTCATGGTTTTCTATTTTAATTATTAACAATAGTAACTTTCTTACCAAAAATAAGCAAGGAATCATAGCTTAAGTCCAGTAGGATTTATATTTTTGTAAATGTAAAATTGACAGTGTATTTTTCATTAATCCTAAAAAAAATTGTATACTGTGTGTTTTTGAATCCATACCGCCTTTGCTTATCTCTGATAACGAGTATGTAGTTAAATATAAATTAACGTATCGATGGCAATCGATGTTGCAACTTTGATATCGGTGTTAATTATACATATTTAATCCTATGAAGTATATTCGTAATATAGTGAAGCAATTAATAATACTGAAAGTGAATTTAATCCTACTATATGCACTATGTATGAACAATGCAGTGCAGGCGACCGCCTAGGAATATTGTCTCGTCGCTCTCATTGTCCCAGCGTGAACGCTTGATAAAGCAATAAATCAACCATTTGTGCTCTGCAATCTCTGCTGATGGGCAGATGGCCATCCAATGGCTGTGGTGTGGTTTGTATTGCCATTTTCTGTATTTGCACTTAAAATATTTTTTTCTTTTTTATCAGCCTATAAGAGTTACAGCTGGACTAAAGGCCTCTTCCAACAAAGGGAGAATTTGCCCATAATTATCACGTGGAGCATAAGTGTTCGTGATCGAAGAAGATGGTACAAAATCAGACAAAGCAGATGGCGTTACTGTCCGTACCTTGTTATATACCTTCCTTAGTTGTCCCCTATGATGTCCATGGGAGAGTGATTATTGTTTATTGACTGCCTCAGTGGTCCAGTGGTCAAGGCGTTTGCCTTGTGACCTGGAGGTCAGTGGTTCGAATCCCACTGGGAAACATACTTTATGAAAAGTTGTTTTTGGTCTGGTTAGGATATTGCAGGCTTGAATAACCTGATTATCCGAAAAGAAAGTGTTGCGAAAGGCACGTAATAAACTGTGGGTCCCAACGCAATCTATTGTTTGATCACCAAACTATCCAAGGATTGGTTCTGGTTTACCCTTTAGGTTGCGGAGGTCAGGCGACACTCGCTCTGTGTAAAAACAGTAACCTTCGTCAATTTTCCTTGGTTTAGGTAGCGTATCTCGGTCTCTGAAGCGATACTGCAGAGGATGCAACCGGAAAAATACGCTCAGATAATGAGTGATTAGTGTTTATTGATATTATGAATACTATTACCAGCAAGACAGCCGTAATCTTTAAATTTATTAAAAACCTTTAAAAAAGTGATTATCAGTAAGCTTCTGACTAATTACAACGCCGAAATAAAGTTCCTTAAGTACTTAGAGAAAAATAAAACCATCTTCTGGAAATTTAATAAAAATTTACTAACAATAATATAAGTTCGTCCCAAATGCGCCATAAGTACATATATCTAGAAAAGTTTGCTCCACGGCTATGCTTTTTGTAGCAACACTAGTACGGTACCTCTACTTTAAAACTTTTTTGGTTGCTATGATCACTTAAAGCTTGTGAAAAAGATTTTTTTTCAAAATTGTTACTTTTATTACCGCCATGATGTTAGAAGTCAATAGAGATTATATATATCCCAAGACACAGAACAATTTGAAAAAGGCCATTTTCCAACTTGCCCTGGCTGGGAATCGAACCCAGAACCACCAGATTTGGGGTCTAGCGTGTTGACCATTACGCCACGGAGGTCGTCAGAATGAAGGCAGAAATATACGTACCAAGCCCGTAGTGTCTTAGAACGAAGCTCATACAAATCTCAACAGTTTTATTTGGAGATTTTTTCGCAAAATCTGTTTTCTAAGATACATTCTCAGAAGAAAAATATTAGTCTTAATCAGCAATTGGTTTATGAAAAAAGGTGAAAATTTTCAAAATGGAGGACTTGTGTTATTATGGTTTGGATTAACATCATTGAAAAAAAAAATATGTATGCAATAAAAAAAAATAAGGAGTTCATTCAGAAAAGAGAACAGAAACAATTTTTATTTTCTTAGACCTTGACTCTTTTAACGGACGCCCATTTCCTTTTTTTTTTTCAAATTCTCTAACATTTCTTGTGCACTCCCAAATTGTGTTAGAATTGAAATATATATGTCAACAAAATTCATCGCTATCGAATCCTGGACTAGAGTTTGCACTTTGCTACTCAACTGGGTGTTTTCAGTTTATTGCTGAGTATCTAATACAAACTAAGTATGCATGTTAGGTAATAATGAAATTATTAATTGTAATAATTATTTTAATTTTGAATCGTACAATTATTGGAATGCAAATTTTGTTTGTTCGGTTTTAGTAAATATCGAACAAAAATGGCGTGATACAACGTAAATTCGATAACCAATAAGTCCCTTTTTAAATTACGGAGCTGTGGTAGTGAACGGCGCCTACAAGACGGGCAGGGCGCGTTTTGAAATTCGTAAAGAATATGGCTGTTTGATGAGTAAGGAAGGGATCGAGTTTGCGTTGCATAATTAAATTTAGTACAACATTATAACACTCGTTTGGGTGATATAATGGTTATTATGACACTGGGTGCTTTAATGTTGGCAATAAGCTAACCATTTCAGAAACTTTTGTAGAGGATTTATAGCATGGGTGTAGACAAAGTATATACATTATGTAACTACGCAAAGTACCGTCTGAAAACAGCACAAATGAGAAATCAGAAGTCAGTCAATGTGACATATAGTAGCGTGTCTACATGACATGACATTTAACTGCAATATACGACGTTTGGTGATCAAGAGATTTCCTTTGGCTGAGTAAGGATCAAATATAGATTAAAGACGGGGAACCATCTTTAGTGGGTAGTTACCCTATCATTATTATTCATACCTATCAATCATAGGTATGAATAATAATGATAGGGTAATAATTACTAAAATCAAAACTTCAATAATATTTAAATAACAACTGATTCACCAACATCTAACTTTTCCAAAACTAGAGGTCGTGGCTTCCTGGTACTTATGCAGTATACCACGACTGGGTCGAAATGGGAAGAAACGATTACAATAAGATACTTAATAACAAAATTACTGTAAAGAAATTGCACACAAATATTTTCATCCAGGGATATGAAAAGCACTAGTTATTTGCTATGATTAACCCCTTAAACATAGCAAATAACTAGTGCTTGGCTACCCTGGACCTTGGTAAATTCAGGTATCCCCATACCTGAATTTACCAAGGTCCAGGGTAGCCATTTAAATTTTGCCTTGACCAGGCACTAGATAACCCTTCAAACTACTTTATAAACTACTGTTTACAGTTACAGTTTAAAGTGAGAATGTGAAGCTTTTCTACGCACAATTGCGAAAAACGGCCACTTTTGGTTTATGTGCGTAGAAAAGCTTCACGTTCTCACTTTAAACTGTAAACAGTAGTTGATAATGTCTCCGTTTCCTATCAAATGATTTATTTCAAATGGGGCAGCACTGGACCCCGGGAAATTCAGGTATCTCCTTAATAATGTAATGTGTTACGAAAAAAAGCATATACCTATTTGTCAAAGACTTGACGTTGACGTGATATTATTTTGTATTTCAAAAGGTCAAAGTTAATTCCATAACAGTCATTGGTATCAAAATACATTAATTAAAATCAACGGTCAAGGTTATATACGCATGTTCGCACACACAATTGCAATATGAACTGAAATGATTTATTTGCTTTGACGTTCCATGAACTAGAATCTTCAATAGCGGATATTGGATAGATAAACGTAAACATGACCGTGATCTCGGTTGCAGGCTTTATATAATTATGATAGGTGTATTTTTATAAAATTATGATAGGTGATAGCCTTTCTGACTTTCGCACACCAGTAATAATAAACATGTTTGGATGAAGCTGAATGTAATAATATCTTTTAACACATGTTTGGCAAATTAATTATCTTTAACTAGATGTATCGCCTTACGTCTGCACTCTGATTTAATGCCTGCCCAACAAAGCTGCCCACATAAGTATAACTTAAACTTATATAGTAAGTATAAGTTATACTTTTGTGGGCAGTTTTGTTATATATATATATATTAGGTTGGGGAAAAAGTCTTTTCGCATATAGTATGTATGAACTTGTAATAAAACCACTTTGGCTATACTATTTGTACCTCTGGCTGGTTTTGGTATCATTTAAAAGTTTAAATTTTAAAGAAGATAATTCCAGATTCGAATAAGGAAAATGCGTGATTTTCATTTGATTTTCTTACCGTCAAGATGAGTGAATCTAATAAAGAAATTAGATACATAAAATTTTACTACCAAAAAGGTAAAAATGCAACGCAAGCCATGAAAAAAATTTGCGATGTTTATGGACTTAGTGCAGTGTCTGTGAGAGTAGCACAAATTTGGTTTAAGCGTTTTCAATCCGGAAATTTTGATGTCAAAGATGCACGTCGCTCTGGTCGCCCTGTTACGGATAAAATGGATGCTATTTTTGAAAAAGTGGAGCAAGATCGGCATGTCAGTAGTTACGACGTAGCTGAAGAACTGGGAATTGACCACAAAACAGTTTTGGTGCATTTGAAAAAAAATGGGTACACAAAAATGCTCGATATTTGGGTACCTCACGAGCTCTCTGAAAGAAACCTAATGAACCGTGTACTCATTTGTGATTCTTTATAACGACGTAATGAGACCGAACCATTTTTGAAGAAATTGATAACTGATGATGAAAAGTGGATCACGTACGACAAGAACGTGCGAATCAACAGAAGGGGCGTGGTTTTTCATCATGATAACGCTAGACCTCTCACATCTTTAACCACTCAGCAAAAATTAAAAGAGTTTGGCTAGGAGGTGTTAATGCATCCGCCGTATAGTCCTGACCTGGCACCTTCAGATTTCCACCTGTTTCGATCTCTTCAGAATTCTTTAGGCAGTGTCAGGTTAACATCACGAGAGGACTACCAAAACTACTTGACGCAGTTTTTTGATCAGAAGCCCCAAAATTTCTATAGCAATGGGATCATGTCCCTACCTATAAGATGGCAAAAAGTTATCGAACAAAATGGTACCTACATGCTTTAGTTAAATGTAAATAAACTATATTAAAAAATGTTTTGAATTTTCATATAAAATGCGAAAAGACTTTTTCCCCAACCTATTATATATATATATATATATATATATATATATATATATATATATATATATATATATATATATATATATATATATATATATATTAAAACCATGTTATTCCCACGAAGCGGTGTTTCTTTGAATACAAAAATAAAGGATATAGCACAAAAAAATTTTTGTTCGTTTCTTTTGTCGGCATATTGTTTACAAAAATACTGTCAAAAACAAGCAAAAAAATGTGCAATAAAATTTAAAAAAATGTGCAATACAATTTAAAATCTCCGTAAACGTCGTTGATGTTGCGTGCCGCTTGTGCCGCGTTGCTGCCACGACGGTACTCATATTCCATAATTACTCGAATTTTTAACGTATCCAAGATGACGAAAAAGATTGAAATGCGATGAAAATGTAACACTAATCAATAAACAAATGACTACTTTTGGAAAAAGAATACCATGTTTTTAAAATAAAATTAATTTTAAATTAGAATTCTAAGCCAAACAAAAATTATTTTGATTTGAAATAGCCAGTACTGCAGAACGGCAATTTCATAGGTAAAGACCTATTATTGACCTTTGATAAACATCCCTGGCTGTTATATAATATCGAACGTACCCAAAAAAGAAAAACATGCGTTGACAGCTATGGTTGACAGCTTGCTAGGTTGTTAATGTAGATTATGAAGTCATAATTTAAAATGGGGCAAAGGCCAATTCACATGCCTTTAAAAAAATTAAGAAATAGCAAAAAAGAAGAAATTATTCTTAGTGGCGAGAACCAACTTGAAACTTGCCATACATTTGGTTGTCTGAAGAGGTTGGCACCCCGATCCTCGGACTCTTTGTTTGGAATCCGCTATTTACCAACAAGTCAAATTTGATACTTTTTTTCAAAACGTCAAAACAAACAGTTTCTATGGGATTGGTATGAAATACTGGGTAATGACGTCACAGTTTCTTGGAGTCAAATAGCGCTCTTATTACCAGTTTTTCTGCAATAATAAATCTAAAATCGCGTCAAAATGGATACGTTCAAAGACAAGTGACATTATTTTGCGACGTTTTATTTTTTTATCAGAACAAAATAATTTAATTTCGACCTAGGAAAATACCCAATTGAAATAGGTAATTTGAATTCTGTTCTATTTTTTCAACATGGAGCCAAAGTCAAAGTCAAAGTCAAATCATTGACTTTGACTTTGACTTTGGCGCCATTTTGTATAAATTATGTCCATCATTTTATAATTAAATAAAGCGATTATAATTTTTTTTTCTAACATAGGTATACAAGCGATTGCTAATCTGCTGCTGTTATTTATATTTCCGTTTTCATTTTTCATTGAATGGATAAGTAATTAATGAAATAAACATTTGGTAAGTACTTACGTATGGTATTGAAACACAATACGAAACTCATTTATAAAATATGTTAGACTATTTAAGTAATTATTAGATTACCTATAGTTGGGTATAAGGTACGTATCTTTACATGTATTTTATTGTTTTAGCGAATAAATATAAGCAACCAACAGTGAAAAGACATCGATTCATCTCATTGTAAAACTCCAGTAAGTACCTTCTATGGAAGGACCCGACGAAAAATCTAATTGTAAGTAAATATAATCAATTCTTATCTTATTTGTCAACTATCTTCCACGCCATTCTTTAGAATGGCGTGAATTAAAGCCGGAACAAATTTCATAGGACAATTAAATATCAAGTATAAACGAATTATCACTTTCCAATGGGAAATTTCCGACATAAGTGTTTCATGTGTGTAAAGTGGTCAACACTGGTTACAGATTTTTACCCGACTACGGCAAGGAGGAAGAATAATGATTTAAGCAGTGTATGTAGGTATGTATATGTATATGTGTGTGTCAAGGTGTGTATTTATGTATGTATGTTTGTACCTTTATAATACATTTATAGTAATAATAATTAATATTGTAATTATACAATATGTAACAAAAACCCTGTCCGATCCTTGAGAAGCAACTCAGACCGTCAATATGAACAACTTTTCATATTGGACCAATGCTTGAAACTCGAAAAAATCGACATTTTCATACAAAACTGTTCGGCCAGCCCGGCATTTGAATAAAAATATAGGTTTTCTTCAAGTTTCAAGCAGTAGTCCCATTGGAAAAGTTGGTCATATTGACGGTCTGAGTTGCTCCTACAAGGATCGAACAGGGTTTTTGTTACATATTGTATATTGTCTTATAATCTTTTTCGTATGTAACAAATATTACATACAAAAAAAGTGAAAGTAAAAAAAAAGATTTAAGTGACAGTCCCCGTGTAAAAGTTGTTCATACTGATTAGTATGTTTACTCCCTTTTGGGTTGATTCCCCCTTTTCGTTACACATTGAATTAGTATATGATAGGTACAAAAATGAAGAAGTACATCTTCAGAGTCAAACCCTGCCTTTTCATCGCAAAAAAATATAAAATTATTAAAAGTAACGTGAGATGACATAACTAAATGTATAAAAACTACACTTTACTACGTGAGTAAAACCGTTTTTATATATTTAGTTAAAAAATATAGTTTAAAAATTAAAACCCGTCTACGGCAAGATTCTTGCTGAAAAGTATGTTTATCCAGTGAATACAAACACAGAAGGGAGAAAAGCTACTAATGTATTTATTTTCGAAATGTTATAATTATACCCTTTTATTCGATACTAAAACGATATTTTTTTTAGTTTTTTACTTATGGCCTTTAGAGGGTGCTATATTTAATCTTATGTGACGATACATAGCTTATAACTAGCGTGGAGCTAAGATACTTTTACGTCACAATAAATTAAATATGGCGCCCTCAGTATGAATAAAAAAAGATAAAGTATCTATTTTATTTCAGATTTGACAAAGCAGAACCCTTTGAGTGATCCCGGACAAGACTACTTTACATTTTATATAACAATTACAGTATGAGTGCCTACCTATTATAGGTATATGTTACGTTGCGTACATAAATAAAAATATTTCATTTTAATCTCGTTGTTTTCTTTGTATAATATAAATATTGGGGGTTAATAAACCTTGCCTTAAAAGGTGTTTAAATAAAACAAAACACTCAATTTACTTTGCTTCGGTCAGGTAATGCGACTGAAAAAAAAACTAATGTCAGATTCAAGTTAGCCCCCCCACAGATTATGTATAATTTCTCTATCCATAGAAAAATATGTATGGCAGTCGGTCGTCCGATACTAGTATAGTATCTGCTCCGTAGTCTATGAATGGGGCGTTTTAGTCGTCGTATTGTACTTGCTATTTTTAATATTTATTTTCTTCACCAAATAGATTTTTTTCAGCACTGATTTAATTTTTGTGGCTATTTTACGACACGAACTATCGATTAAAAATGTAAAATAATGTATGCTTTATAGATACTCTCTTTTGAATCACACCGTAAGAGCAAAAAATAACTGTAATAAATAAATCGGAATTACCATTTGATACATATCAATTTATCTAATTTCATGTCGTAAAAGAACTATCAAGTTCTTCTTCCTTCCCTAACAAAAAAATATAAAATTATGTTTATACCATTATGATACAGGACAATTTTTAACGACTATGGATATGAGTCCTTGTGGATATGAGCTACAAAAGCGGGTAAATCCAAAAATTAATGTCACAATGGAAATTTCGTCATAATAGGCATGACGAATGGAAAAATAGCCCTTCGGTTAGATATAAGAAAATATTGAACACGATTTTTTTTTCTCTGAGGAACAAATAATGACAAAGTAACAGCGCTTTGAAATTTTGCATGACGTCACGGCTACGAACGATTTTTAACATAGAGGTGACGTCGCAAGCGCGGAACTTTCGATGCTTCGTATCTTTGCGAATTTTCACTTTTTTGGCAAACTGAAAAATATGGGTCAATTATTTTTCGATAATCTAGAAGACGCACTTATTAAAATTATACTTTTCTAACCCTGTCGTCTCCCGTATTAAGAGATTAGATATAGTAGTGTATGAAACTCACATAACCAATAAATATGTAACAGTTTTATAAACTACGAGGTATTTCCTTAGAGTAGATACGTAATAAAACATTCGAATCATCGAATGTTTTATTACGTATCTGCTCTAATTGTTACAATATTTATGGTTATGGAAATTAAAAAATAAAGATTTTAGTGAACTCAAGTCATGTCTTTTATTTGTGATCTGATCAAAAATTTATTAAATATCATTAAATAACACTAATCTGCTCCAATTTATCAATATCCATTTAAAGTGAACCATTCACACCAAATCTAAAAGTTCCCGTAGCGTCATTACGGGAAGAATAGAACAATTACTTTTAATTTATTTTTAATCTTAACATTCGCGGTAAGTCCCGTAGTACCAATAACTTTTAAATCTCGATGCGTAATTATGACACGTTGGATTAGTTTGTTTGAACGTTTAACGTAGGTAAGTACTCGACTTCTCGACAGCAGCTATAGCTACTTTCAATACAGAACTCGCAACAATAATAACTCGAATTGCAGAACAGTTTTACCATGATAGAATTTTTAAAGATTTCCAGTCGAACCATCTACCTTGAATATTATAATTACGGGAAAATGTGCAACAGAAAGCCATTTTGCCTAGATAATCAGGTACGTAATGGAACCGATCTACGGACTGAAATTCATATGTAACGGGCGTTCACGGACTTGTGAATTGCAATTATTGAAATTGCAGACTATTATGCCCATTATTGCTGTTTTAACGTTTATGCAGCCTTTCATTTATTGTTCATGATGAATCGTTTAATAGGAAAATGACTAAACGATATCTATCAAAAGTGTCACCTATCGAAATAAAACGGTTAGGTACGTTACAGGATAAGGACACTGTAGGTATGGGAAAAATGTGTAACGATAGTTGGAGAAAAAAATATTTGAAGGATGAAGATCACGCCGGGTAACGCATGTAAAATTCGGCATAGATGCTTTCACGATAAGTATTTATTTTAAGCTACAAACTATGTTGCGGCTCTAGTCAGTACGCATAATACCTAAATCGCATTGAATGTACATATGTATTTACGATTGCTTTGAATATTAAACAAACCTATGTCCGTTAGGTTATGGTTGTGCACGTGCAGTGACCATCACAAAAGCGAGCGAGCGAAACGTGCAAGCGTCGACCAAGTGATGAAGCGACCAATTTGGCCACCCCGAATTAGTCTCGGAAGGTAGGATGGTTGTGCACGTGCAGTGACCGTCAAAGGAGCGAGCGAGTTTGCCAATAGATGATACTGACTGTGAGCTTTCTACGATATTAAGTTTCTCCTGTTTAATTAATTTGGATATAAAATCTATGCCTGATTATCAAAATTGTGACTTTTGGATGTATAATGAGTATATGCCAAACGATTTTCTTTGAATTGAAGGTGATGCCATCCGCTGTTATGTATAATATAATATTTAATGACATTAAAAGTTCTGCTATACAGGGTTACCATTCCATTTCACTCTATGCGTTGTAGTAATAGGATTACTAAAACATAGGGAGTAAAATCATTACTTAGTTTCAAATATAAAATAATTATAGGAGTAACTATCATTTTATTTAAATCAAATCTAACTAACTGGGGAGAAAAACCAACGTTAACAAAGAATTTAATAAATGTTGGGGCGTATATTCTTAGTTTAATGTGAATAAATGGCTTTAAGACTCATAGGCATATACACCCTACAATTTTATTTGATAGTGTCGTCTATGTTCAACATTTTGATGATGCCTAAAAATGATTGATTTTACGTCCAAAAATACAAGAAAGTCTTGAGCTTTAAAATTTGAGGTATTCACCATTGTTTTCAGAATTTGAGCACTTTAAATATACGGTTCGATAGCGGAGCAACAACTGTATAAGATGGAAAACTCATTTTGGCCAAAATGGTGGTTACGCCTTTTGTGCCGCAAGTTATCGATACTTACTTTATCCTCCTATTTGTTATCTTTTCGAAGTTAACAAGCAAGTAATAAATATCATCTTATATATTTTACGTACTTACATGTTAGATATATCGTAAAAAATCTAGATATGTGGTTATGTCTACTTAAGTCTTAAGTCCAAATAAAATAACACTTTCAATGAGAAATACTACTATTAATTAAATTATGAATTTTATTAACAAAGAATTATAAAATTGTTTGTGTAGATGAGGTTTTACACTAATAGCATCTTTCCTACTATACTATATACACACGGTAAGGAATAGGTAACTACTATTATAGCTGGTGTTGAACCGTAACAGATATTGTACGCTCAAAATAAATAAATGCTCATGCAATGAATCTTGAACATGTTGCGCCTCAACTCGTACAGCGTTGCGTTGGCTCGTAACAGAGTTTGGATAAGCGCTTCCGGGATGAATACTCAATATTGGTGACATATTTGTCTTGTTGAGAAGGATTTGTTAGGCGATCTTGTAACTAGGTATACACATACAAAAAAATTACTTACAACTTTTTTTTTCTAAATTAGGTACGTAATAAGTATATATAACTACAGATAAATATTGTTAGATAAATAAACTTCACACATAAAACATCAAAAGCACATCACACGCATGTAATGCTCATTGGATGTCCATATAAGTTTTGTGATTATGCATTTGCTTAGTACTCAAAGGCTATAAACCTCGTAGCTTCTCTTAGTAATGAGTTCAAGGGACTATAACAGTAACTAACTTACTTCAACTTTATATTGTTCAAGTTTACTTGGCAATCTGAATTTGCTACAATACGAGGTACCTACAACCAACCTACATACTCTTGCAAGAGTTGATGGAGATTAGGAACGGACGAGATGTCTAAAGTTTTTACATTGGAAACATTAGAGCTTCTATATGACGGATTAAATTCAAAGGAAAAATAGGGTAGGTGGGAGTAATAGTTAATTTTTCGAAGTAGATACTAAGTTCTAAAAGCGTAGGGACTGGCTAATAATTTTGATTGTAATTTTTTTGTAGAAATTAGCACATTATTTATTCATAAAAACGGGACATCGCACTAACCTTTTTAGTTGGATCTAATGTTTCGAATACGAGTTACATCCTTCGTGGTCGCAGACAGGCTGAAAGTTTATTAATATAAATCATATGTTCAAAGCGTTAACTCTCTCTAATATGTTCTCTCTAACAGGTTTGATGTCTTCCTACCTCCCGAACAAGCCGGATTCCGAAAAGGCTACAGTACCATGGATCACATCCACACGCTGTGGCAGGTTTTGAGAAAACGAAGAAACGAACGAGTATAATCGAGCGTTATGCTTGGGGTTCGTGGACTATGAAAAAGCCTTCGATTCAATCGAATCATGGGGCGTGCTTCAGTCTCTCCAGCGATGCCGTATTGACTATAGGTATATCGAGGTGTTAAAGTGCTTATACAATAAGGCCACTATGTCGGTCTGAGTACAAGAGCTCAGTACGAAGGATAATCCACTGCAAAGAGGAGTCAGACAGGGAGATGTCATATCACCAAAGCTGTTCTCCGCTACTCTGGAAGATGCCTTCAAGCTCCTGGAAAGGGAAGGACTGGGTATTAACATCAATGGCGAGTTTATCACTCACCTTCGATTTGCCGATTGTCATGGCAGAATCGATGGAAGGATAAGTACGATGCTTGAAAACCTAAACCGAGTTTCCCAACAGGTCGGCCTAAAAATGAACATCGACAAGACGAAGGTCATGTCGAATACGCACGTTACGTCTTTACCTGTTTCTGTTGGGAGGTCCAGCCTCGAAGTTGTAGACCAGTATATCTACCTGGATCAACATATCCAGGCAGAAAGTTCCAGCTTCGAGGAAGAGGTTTTTCGACGAATCCGACTCGGCTGGGCAGCGTTCGGAAAGTTACGCAGTGTCCTCTCGTCCAAAATACCTCAGTGCCTTAACACGAAAGAGTTTAAATACAGAGAGACATAACCAGTGATGACTTATGGTTCTGAAACGTGGTTCTTTACTATGGGTCTCATAAGTAGGCTCAAGGTCACCCAACGAGCTATGGAAACGACCTATGCTCGGTGTTTCTGTACGCGATCGAATCAGAAATGAGGAGATTCTTAGAGAAACGAAGGTCACTGACATAGCCCAGCGGATTAGCTCATTGCAGTGGCAGTGGGCGGGGCACATAGCAAGAAGAACCGATGGCCGATAGAGCAGAAAGGTTCTCGAATGGTGGCTACGTACCGGCAAGCGCAGCATAGGACACCCACTAATTAGGTAATCGGATGACTTTACGAAGACAGGAAAACACTGAATGCAGGCCGCTTGCAATTGTTTTTCTTTTTGGAAAACCTTAGGGGAGACTTATGTCCAGCTGTGAACTTCTTGCGGCTGACATGATGATGATGATATGTTCAAAGTGCGATAGTTAACTATAAATAACATTTTTTTGAAAGAATGTTATAGCTAAAAATGTATGTATTTAGTTAATTTTCTCAATAAATAACCTTTTAAAATTCTTTTATGTTGTGATAGTACCTATCGGGCCTTTATGGAATAAAACAGTGAACCCGAGCACCTTTTGTGGCGACAGTCGACATAAGTCAACAAGCGTCGCGGCGGCGCTCGGCACGGCAATTTTTAAGTAATAATTAGACAGCAGCCGCCCGTTTTATGTTTGCACATGAATAATTTATATATCCTTTTAAGGTACCCAAATATGAATCATATCTCGCATCTCACCATGTCACTTACTGGGTTGCTGATGGAAAATAAATTTACATTCACTGTAAGTACTTTAGTCAGTTTAGGTAAAATCATTAGATGGCAATTCTGAAATATTCTTAGTAAATGATGTATTTACGTTTATACTTTTTTATTATGATCTCTTGCTATAACTATACCATTTCACACTAATTTATGTGGCTGTTTAGAGAAGAGACTTTTAATACCTAATGTTACTTATAAGTTGTACATAAGGTTAGATATTTGATTTTTTTTTAAATTTCAAAGTTATCTAGCGACACATAAAGTTGCTTGTTACCGAACGTGGCGTACGTGGCGACATGCTTACCTAATCTCATATCGTTATCTTTGGATTTATTTTGTATTAGCATATTTGATGACAATAATGATGTTTATTTGTATGAGATATACGTATCTATAAGTACACACGTTAGTAACAAACATTTCAATTACTTTAATACTAAAAATAAACAATTTAAACGAAAACTATTTATTATAAATAAAAAATGATCCGCAAATCTTGCCCCTGCGGAAGAGTGACCAGAAGGCCGGCGGTATTGCCACGTTGGATGGCATTTCTATGTGCAAAATAATAACCAGCCCTGTGGTCACATGATAACATTTGCGGGTAGCGCGAGCCTACGGACGGACGTCACAAATATTAACTCCTATTTAAAAAAAATATATTTTATTAGTTAATCTAGAGGAATTCCCTAAAATGGGGACAAAATGTAACGGCTTTAATGCCGTTATATCAGATATTATTTATATGGAATGTTTACATTCTTGCAAACATTCCATATAAATAAGCAGTGTAAGAGGATCTGCCACTTGAAGTGCCTAGCTATGACCAGAGTTGGGCGTAGTTAACTACTATTGTGTAGTTTGATTACAAATTACATGTAGTTAACTACAAGTAGTTGAAATTACATTAAATTAAACTACAATAATTGAAACTACTGTAGTTGTAATTTGTAATTATTATTAAGTAGTTAGAACTTCAAATTGCAATAAGAATTTATTACCGCGGGCGTGTGTTAAAAGTGTTGTATTTCGAAATTGTAAGTGTAAAAAGTTATAAGCAAGAAACGAAAATTTATAAGTAAGTAAATCTTTATAAAACATGTAGTTTCAAAAAGGTGTTTATAATTGTGATTACAACTACTTTTTGTAGTTTTTAGTTCAACTACTTTTTCAATTACTTTTTGTAATTATGTAGTTGTGATTACTAACTACAAAATGTAATTGTAGTTAGTAATTAGTAGTTTAATTAAATTTTTCTCAACTCTGGCTATGACGGAGGAAAAGTTTGAACAGCTTACCTTGGAGTACAAGAGCAAGTGGCAGTGTCCTGAGTGTGTATGTGCAGCTCCGAAGACGGATAATACCAATACACCAGTAAGAGGCACTGTTATGATGAATAAAACGTTCACACCTAGCAACTATGTATGCTTAGAACGCGGCAGTCGTCTCAAACCTAACGAGTCAATGGAGATCGACCTGGAGAACCGAATCTTAGAAGAAATGAGAGAGTTCCGCGTCGAAACTTTAGCTCAATTGGAAAAGCAAAGCAAGGAGTACTTAATACTTAGTAATCGCTTTAAGGAACAAGAAATAGAACTAAGGCAGGTACGAAAAACATTGAAGGTAATCGAAAAAAAATCCAGTGAAAAAATATCAATGCTAGAAAAGCAAGTGAAAGAACTAACTGAAAAGAAAAAGCCGTTGCAAGTATCTGTGGAATCAAACAATCAAAACAATAGCGGACAATCGCCTCAAGAACCTAAAAAGGCAACATTGTATGTAAATATAATTAAACGACAGCAGGTAGTCAGCATTAGCCCACCACAACAAAATGAGGCCACAAAACCAGCGAGTGGAGTAAAGAACACAACGGTAACCAAAAATGTTACTATGAGCTCTGGCGAGGTTATGAGTAAGGAAAATAAAGATGAGAAAGTGGACGCGAATGAGTGGACTACTGTGACGAAAAAGAAAAGCTGATATCCCAATAGTGATGTAAAAAAGGGAGGCAGCATAAATGATAGCCAAATTAAAGGCACTGAACGTAAGAAATTCTTACACGTTTGGCGGCTAAATGAAAACACAAAAGAGGACAGCTTAGAACAGTGGTTCCCAAACTTATTTTGTCTACTGCCCACTTTGAGAATAAATATTTTTTTAGCGCCCCCATTTTTTCACCTATTTAAAAACCACTATAACTTCAAATTAAATTAATTAATTATTGTGACCTATATACATGTATATTAACGGAGAATTCTAAACGAAACTTTTACTATAACCCGCAACTTGAAACCTGAGCGCAGTAGGTAACATACAACGGCGCTTAGGTCTCAAGTTAACTCTTACGGGCTCCACCTGCCAATAAGAATGATTATTGAAACGCAATTCTTTATAGTATCAAAACAGAGTATCTTTTGTTAAAAATATAACTAAAATAATCAATCCTTATATAAAAATTAATGTGAAGGATGAATCTGATGCTGTTTAATAAGTTTGTTGATATCAGGTTCCAATTTACTCAAGAACAGTCGCAAGTCGCCACGTTTGGTAACAAGCAAACGATTTCTCTTTTTAGTAAGCAGTGTTGTCACAGCACTAAATCCACGTTCACACAAATATGACGATGGGAATGCTATCAAGAATCGTAGAACGATTGACCACAATCCAGGGTACAATTGCGGGATCGGTTTTTGTAGCCAAAATTCTTGGTAACCATTTTTGAACTTGATTTTTATATCCTCGTTTGTTGTCAATTCTATAAGTTCTTCTTCCAGCTGAGGTGACATTGCTGTGTTGACATTTGAAAACGGATCCAACACCCAGTCTGGTATTTCCAAGTTCAAAATGTCCTGGTATCGTTCGGTGAAGTCAATGTGGAGGTTTTCCAAATGTTGGCAGTAGGCAAACAATTCGTCGTTACTGCATGATACTGATAAATTTGGAAAATTGTGAAACTCACGTCTGCCCAGATTCTTTTTGTGTAGAAGCAGTTTGGCTGCGAAAGCAGCAACGACGTTTTTTGTTTTAATTAAATTTAGTTTATCGCCTTGCAGTTGGAGATTCATGTCGTTGAACAATTTATAAAGGTCTGTCATGTAAGCTATATCATTCTTTGATGTTATGAGCTTGTCGTGCAATTCTGTATCTTTAGTTTCCAAGAACTCTATAACAGAGTCAAACAGGTTGTAAAATCGAGTCAGACAATTGCCTCTTGATAGCCAACGAACTTCAGTATGAAACAACAAACGGTTGAAATCCTCGTCATTAGTAACACAAAGCTGATGAAATAATCTATCATTCAAAGAGCTGTTGCGGATTTTATTGACTTCTTTGATAACATATTGCAGTGATTGAAATAGTTTTTCACTTAAGTTTCTAGCAACTAAATGTTGTCTATGAATAACGCAATGTACACCAAGGACATCTGGAATTTTATTTTCTAAGTACGCTATGAAGCCTTTATGGCACCCTGTCATAGCCGGAGCGCCATCTGTAGCAACTGAAATAATATTTTTCAAAGGAATCTCTTTCTCATCGCAAAACTTTTCCAATGTATTGAATATGGTTTCCCCTAAATTTCTAGCAAATAATAGTTCTTCACATATTTTCTCATCTTTAATAAACCTCACGTAAGACAACAACAATGCTTCATTAGTTGGTAAAGTGGACTCATCGAGCTGAATTGAGAATTGATTTGTCCTCAGGTGATCGCACAATGATTCTTCAATGTTTTCAGCCATTTCATCAATTCGTCTTTGCACAGAATTATTACTCAAAGGAATTTTTCGGATAATATCTGCGGCCGGTTTATGAAGCACAGTAGTTATTACTTCATTTATTGCTGGCAATATTAACTCTTCTCCGATGTTATGTGGTTTGCCTTTTGAGCAATTAACGAAGTCTGTCGTCATCTTGCTTAGCAGCCGCCGAAAATAGTTTTGCTACACTTGGCTGAGTATTATGCTTCTTCTCTAGGTCTTGAAAATATGCTACATTCTTGTCTTTCTTTTCTGGATGCATTTTATTCAAATGATCTTGCAGCCTTGAAGGCTTCATTGCTTCATTCGAAAATGTTTTTAGACATAGAAGACACAAAGGCGACGATGGGTTTGTGGGATTTTCAATAAATCCGAATTTAATATATTCCGCACAGTATTGCCGTCTCTTCTTTTTTACTTCCGACATTGTTTTGCTTTGAGAAATACGTTCAACTTCGCGAGTAGTGTAGAGGAGGCGTAAGTACTGCTCATCTATTGCGCGCGAAACCACAAATGAAAATAAAATATTACATTGTTTATATAGGAATGTCTAAGCAGCACGCACCGACAGGAATAAAACAAACATGCATAAACTCGTTTATCTCATTCGACGCTCAATCGTACTCAACAAGTCCGAACAAGTATTCAATGAACCAGCCAATTGATACAGGAATGCACAATTCGGGTTATTTAACAAAAACTTGTTAAAACATGATAGATATCTACGAGTACTAATAACTATTAAAATGCGAAAGTGTGTCTGTTGCCTTTTTATTTGTTTGATTGTGTCTACTTTCATTACGAAACGGAGCGACCGATTGACATGATTTTCATTTTTTCTATATTCAATAAAATAGGACAGATATATGAACTACGCGGAGAGAAATATAGAACCGAGTTTGAGAAATCTTTTAATTTATATTAATTGATGTTCACAAGTTGTTGTTAAGAGTCGAGAGCTCTTGCAGTCGTTGTTTAAGAGGCCTTCTAGCTAAATAAAGCTCCTAGCAAAAAAAAAACATTCTCTTTCTGGGTCTCTTACCGCCCCCCTTGAGACCTGCAGCGCCCACAAGGGGGCGTTATCGCCCACTTTGGGAAAGACTGGCTTAGAACAACATGTTAAAGACATATGTGGCAAGGAAACGCCTGTCACTATTGAAAAGATAAAACACAAAACAAAAAGAGACTACGCTTCATTCGTCATAGGAGTACCAGAAAGTAAATATGAAAACCTGTGCGAGTCGGAAAATTGGGCGGTCAATATTGAGTACTGTGAATGGGTATAGTTTCGTCGACCATCCAATCGCAACTCAGCCCAAGCACACCAGTCAAAGTAAATCTATCGATGTATATTACCAGAATGTAAGAGGGCTTAGAACAAAAGTAGGAGCCTTCTATTTGAGCATATCGAGTTCAAATGCAGACTTTTTCGCTATCACGGAAACTGGTGCCAACGAATCTATCCATGATGCAGAATTGATACCACCCGGATACTCAATACTTAGATGTGACCGAACGGATGGAAGAAAGCAGGGAGTCGCGTGTCTAGTGGCCGCACCGCGTTACGAGATGCGACGAGTGCACTGTGATGTTAACATCGATAACCATGAATTCGAACTAGTTAGTGCAAGCGTATACCTACAGGATAGACATTTATTCTTATTGTGGGGTACTTGTGAAAGTGAATATTTATTAATGTTTAAAATAATTGAACAGTTATGTGGCAAATTTGATAACGTAATGGTGATAGGAGACTTCAATTTATATTCCTGTTCACCTTATGTAAATGTGTATTATGAATACTTTGTAACCTATTGTGAATTCACTCAGAGTAACAAAATATGCAATAGTAACGGTCGTTTATTGGATCTTGTGTTGTCAACGTTTGCGAAAGATGAAAGTGTCAGTGTGTGGGAAGGAAAATCACCGCTTTTACCAATGGATATTCAACATCCTCCGCTGGAGATATTGGTAAGTGTATCCCACTGCCATTATACTCGTACAGACCAGAATGCACTAGCAATGGATGACGATTCAAACAAAATTTAAATTTAGGTTGGAATTTCTATAAAGCAGACTTTACGTCTTTGTACGCATTAATTGCATTGGCAGATTGGACTCTGGAAGTTTAAAATATTTTTATGATCCATGAACTTAATTTTTTATCAGTGTGTGCCCAATAAGAAAAAAAAGTGTACTAGATAAAAATATGTATATCCAGATTGGTATACTGCGAAAATTATTAATAGCATAAAAAGAAAGGCCTAGTTACACAAAAAAAAAAAATAAGAAAAGTAAATTACGTATAGACTATGAGAGATTTTCCGAGTGTAGGGCCAATGTTAAAAAGCTAATTTCGGTTACATATAAACAGTATCAGCAACGAATTCAAAATCAGATGAATGAAGATCCTAAATCGTTTTGGAATTATGTTAAATCAAAAAAAGGCGGCAAAAATGGGCAAAGGATTGTAAAAAATTGAGTCTTATTATCAAACGAACAATGCGCGGCGGAATTTGCAAACTACTTTGAATCCGTTTATAGCCCAAAAAAGCCCACATTAGACATATGCAAGGCTAAAACTGAAGCAGGAGGGGAAAATGGGGCTTTTCGGGTTCATATTGACCAACAAAACAAAAAATCCGCGGGTCCCGATGGCATCCCTCCCTACATTTTTAGGGATTGTCGGTCAGTTCTGACTAGGCCACTACTAAATATCTATAATGAGAGTATAAGGTCGGCTGTATTCCCGGAGGTATGAAAAACAACTCGCGTAGTCCCAGTACCTAAAGGCCAAGCTGGTAATGAAATTGAAGGCCACAGACCTGTGGCAGTTCTTTCAACCCCGGCTAAGGTGTTTCAATCAGCCATAAATGATAGCATATATCCACAGATAAGCGCCCAACTATCAGACGCACAACACGGCTTTGAACCGGTTAGAAGTACTGCCACAAATCTTATCAGCCACATGACGTATGTTGTACCGACAATAGACGGTGGGGGTCAAGTAGATACGGCTTACTTTGACTACAAAAATCTTTCGATTTGGTCGACAATGACACGTTGCTAACGACGTTTGCACGATTTGGCTTCACCCCCCACTTACTAAAATTGTTTGCTAGCTACCTAAGTGATAGGCAACAGTACGTGGACTATGCTGGGCACTCCTCTAGGTCGTATGTCACATGGTCTCGCGTGCGTCAGGGCAGTACGCTCGAATCCTTACAGTTCGTCCTGTTGATAAACGACCTGCCTCAGGTGGTAAAGGATGCACGATGCTTATTATTCGCGGACGACCTTAAATTGACAATGCGTATATCAGTAGGCAGGAAGATTGTGAATGTCTCCAAAGAGATATCGATAGAGTCGTGAACTGGAGTAAGCGCAATCATCTAGAGTTTATCACGTCAAAATGCGTAACGATGACTTTCTCGAGGGTGCGCGCTCCTATTCAGTACGAATATATTAGGTTGGGGAAAAGTCTTTTCGCATATAGTTTGTATGAACTTGTAATAAAACCACTTTGGCTAGACTATTTGTACCTGGCTGGTTTTGATATCAGTTAAGAGTTTAAATTTTAAAGAAGATAATTCCAAATTCAAATTAGGAAAATGCGTGATTTTCATTTGTTTTTCTTACCGTCAAGATGAGTGAATCTAATGAAGAAATTAGATACATTTTAAAATTTTACTACCAAAAAAGTAAACATGCAACGCAAGCCGCGAAAAAGTTTGCGATGTTTATGAACCTAGTGCAGTGTCTGTGAGTAGCACAAATTTGGTTTAAGCGTTTTCAATCCGGAAATTTTGATGTCAAAGTTGCACGTCGTTCTGGTCGCCCTGTTACGGATAAAATGGATGCTTTTTTTGAAAAAGTGGAGCAAGATCGGCATATCAGTAGTTATGACGTAGCTGAAGAACTGGGAATTGACCACAAAACAGTTCTGGTGCATTTGAAAAAAAATGGGTACACAAAAAAGCTCAATATTTGGGTACCTCACGAGCTCTCTGAAAGAAACCTAATGAACCGTGTACTCATTTCTGATTCTTTATTACGACGTAATGAGACCGAACCATTTTTGATAACTGGTGATGAAACGTGGATCACGTACGACAAGAACGTGCGAAAAAGGTCATGGTCAAAGGCCGGTCAGGCTTCACAGACTGTGGCGAAACCCGGGTTTACTCGCAACAAGGTGATGCTGTGTGTGTGGTGGGATTGGAAGGACATTATTCATTATGAGCTGTTACCACCAGACAGGACCATCGATTCAGAACTCTACTGCGAACAACTGATAAGATTAAAGCAAGAAGTTGAGAGAAAGCGGCCGGAATTAATCAACAGAAGGGGTGTGGTTTTTCATCATGATAACGCTAGACCTCGCACATCTTTAACCACTCAGCAAAAATTAAGAGAGTTTGGCTGGGAGGTGTTAATGCATCCGCCGTATAGTCCTGATCCTTCAGATTTCCACCTGTTTCGGTCTCTTCAGTATTCTTTAGGCAGTGTCAGATAACATCACGAGAAGACTGCCAAAACTACTTCACGCAGTTTTTTGATCAGAAGCCCCAAAATTTCTATAGCAATGGGATTATGTCCCTTCCTATAAGATGGCAAAAAGTTATCGAACAAAATGGTACCTACATACTTTAGTTAAATGTATATAAATTATAGGTATTAAAAAATGTTTTGAATTTTCATATAAAATACGAAAAGACTTTTTTCCCAACCTATTAATATTGAAGGGGTAGTTTTAAAAAGGGTATCGGAGGATTCGGAGGTAAAAGACTTAAGCGTCAATTTCAAAACAGACTTAACGTTTGCTGATCATATAACTGAAATATGCAAAAAGGCGTTTAGAAATTTAGGGTTTGTTTTGCGTACGGTTTGGGATTTTACCAACATTCATGCCATCGTATGTTTGTATAACACATTGGTTCGTAGCCAGTTGGAGGGGAACTCAATTGTTTGGGATCCACATGAACATAAATATAGGCTAATGTTGGAAAAAGTACAGAACAAATTTATTAGGTACATCTATATGAGACTATATGGAGTTTATCCCTTCTACCCGGTAATGTACCCATTTTAGGCATGGTTGGGTACAACGAACTGAGGGTTAGAAGACAGTAGGCAATGGTAGTGTACTTGTTTAAATTGTTAAGGGGGAAAATTGAGAATCCGGATGTGTTGAGACAGATCAGTCTGTTTGTACCGCTGACGCGGGCGTTGCGCACACAAAACTAAGTAGGTAGCTAACGAGACCGACCTATTTTGTTGCAGTCTGAGTGAGTTCACAAAGGTATCTCTAAAGACGACAGTAAGCATGTCGCATTAGGCTAAAACCTGTAAAGACAGCTGTTTATGAAATAAATAAATACTACTACTACTACTAAACTCGACGACCTCCATGGCGTAGTGGTCACCATGCTAGTCCGCCACCCAGAGGTCGCGGTTTCGATCCCCGGTCAGGGCAAGTTGGAAAACGGTCTTTTTCGAATTGTCCTGGGTCTTCTATATATGTATTTGTTATAAAATATGGTATCGTTGAGTTAATATCCCATAACACAAGTCTCGAACTTACTTTGGGGCTAGCTCAATCTGTGTTATTTGTCTATTTATATATAAATTTCAAAAATTTCATTTCAATGAACAATTTATGACCACATTTAAAATATTTAACATATAATAGTGTTATAAAGTCAGTAATATACTGATAATGATGTATAATTTAACCATTACGATACAGGGCGATTATTTTTAAGGCCAACGGAAACGAATTATTTTGAGCCCGCTAAGAAAAGGAAAAAAAATCTTATTTAAAACCATAAAAACGGAAAGTCCACTAGCAAATACTTAATTCACACCTCAAGATTTAGAATTAAGTACTTATACGTATCCCTGAATTTCACCGTTCCATTCCCAAAATAAATAAACGGCCAAGTGCGTGTAGTTACAAATGTTCACGCTTCATTGTTTTACGACTAAAAACGTTTAGAAAACTAATTTTGTTAAATGTGTATGAAATATTCATTTTCCGACTACATTTTATAAGTTGGTTGTCTACAACTCTTTAATTTGTAAATACTACTTAACTCTGATAGTTTTTCGCTGCTTCTAGTTTTTGAAAATGGATCGCGGTTTGGGCGCCATTTATACGCTTTTATTTAGCTGTTTCCCTACCAGGACATAATTGTTCACATGTGTCAACGTGCAATATCTAACCATACCTTTTAATATCCTAGTTTGTCAATATTATCTGCATTACATTCTTATAAATTACCTGTACAGAAATTGTATTATTATGAGTCACTTGTTTACGGAAAAGTGCACGTGATCGTTTTGTCCAGAAATTGCATAGTTTAAGGTGTTTTTTAATTATTATTTATTTTTATATAATTAATTCAAATAATAAAACATCTCAAAACAGATTGTAATACTAAAATTCGTTTAGTTGTGCGTGCGTGTTGCTCCACCTAGCGGCGGGGCAAACAATCTAACTTTGACTATAAAATGCCACGCGCAAACAAACATCGGGCATTACGTTGCCAACCGTGGAGGCGTTCGTTTCATGGAACTGTGAGTACTGAATTAATAATATTGTTGTTATTCTTGTTATTTAAATTACTAATGAAATATTTAATGTTAGGATTATGTTTTTATACCATTATAGAATAATTGGAAAATATTTAAAAAGAGCTACCACAGAGTTTCTGGCCGCCTCTTCTCTGTGATGGTACAGCCTTTCCGACGCGGTGGTAAAATCTTTCATGATATATTCAGATTCGAGCTATAGCAACGGCCCAAATGAATAACTATTTTAAAACTCTTGGATGTTTTTTTGCTATTCCTTTCCCAAGCCATGAAGAATTGCGAAATAATGTCTAGACTCCAATAACATTGTAGTCTGACACATGACTGAACGTCTAATAGTTAGATTGCCTTTGTGCTAATTAATACTTGTGTCAAAATGCATAACAAACATATAATAACAAAGAACAATTCTTAAATGCATTACAAGTCGTATAGTTTCATTGTCAGAACAAGCCAGTGTCAAATTGAACTAATCGTTAGAGATTGGATATGTATGAACGATTGAGTGTCAGAATGTATAAAATTCATCACGAGATCAGTGATATGATGAAAAAGAGTCAATTTATGTACAGTTTGTATTAATGCCATAATGAATAGTACAATTCCCGGTACGTAAGTTAAATTAGAGGAGTTGGAGACAATTATTTGTGGTTGCATGCGGAATTTAAAATTCCCGATGAAATTATCAAAATAAAGCTTTATTTCTACTAGCTGTTGCCAGCGACTTCGTCAGCGTGGACTTTAATTTATGAGCACTGTGATTTTGGTATTTTCAATAAAACTAGCCAAGTGCATGTCGGGACACGCGCAGTGAATGGTTACGCAATTGCAAAAAAAATTATAATTTTAAATCGTCAGCAAATGCTAATGAGTTAAAATTATAAAGTTAAAAATAATTAATTAATTTCATCATTTAATTTAAATAGTTTTATTTATCTTCCATGCTGGTCTGGGATAAAGGCCAAAACTTAGAATGTGCCAGCAACTCCTTTTACCACGCTGATTGTAAAAGACCGAGAGAATGGGCGAGATTTGATTCATGTTGCGTAGCATTAGTAGCAGCCCATCACTATTTGGATTCTTTTTCCTTCCTTCCCTTCACTAAGAGATAAAGTAATCCTACATTAAATATTTTTTTTTACTTTGACTTTGACTTTTTCATCCTAACGTCCATCATCACGCTTTAAGGCATCTGCCGAACTTAAGGTACTCCCAGGTAATTGACGTGCGGTGCCTGGGCACATCTTCCCCGAAGAGCTTCAAGTATGGCGGGAGGTTGGTGTTCCCTAAGATCAATGTTTGCTTCTTGTTGACGTACACTAGAAACTCCATTTGAAGAGCCTGCCAGGCAGGGCGTCTAGGGCTGTCTGGAGGTTCTTTGCGGCGTACTTTGAGTTCATACTTATTGCAAAAAGTGCCGTGTCGTCGGCAAAGAACACCAACAGCCGGCTACGGGGATGTTGTCAGTGTAAGTACTACGCCTATCAACGTGGAGAATATCAAATCTGACAGATTGGTACCTATCTTCTACCGCCACCGTAATATTTCGGTCCTCGTGGAAAGAGGTCACAATCCCAGGTAGTCTTGTCATGGTTGTTTCCATTTTTATTGCAGCCCCTAACTTAAACATTTCTTTATTTTTTTTCTTGTAAAAAAGACCTGCCGTCTCGTCTACCCAGCCACGAAAAGCCGAATGCAACCTAACGCTAACGTCTTTTTTTTACGTGAAAAGGCAGGCATTTTTTAGGCAAAGAAAGACAGCCAATTGAGAGGCTCAATTAGTGAGAGGAGTTGGAGTTGTGTACGGGGTGGCCTGTCGGCCTTCAATTATACATGCTAGGGTAAAAGTGCGTGTTGATACAAACGCGCCTTTCAACCCGGATGACCGCAATTGTCGAGAGACGGAATCCCGTTTCCATCACCTGACTGGCCCACGTTATGGAGGCAGCAGTTGCTGGCCATTAGCTCGCCTCCTGCGCCCTGTCCATCGGCGACGGCGGCGGCGGCTCCCGGCGTCTCTCCGCCGCCTCTTTACGAAGCATGAATGACGCTCTCTGCAAAGGCCTGCATTGTTGTCCACGATGTTTTACTGTCGACCGTGTGACAAACCACGATTGACACCGAAAGGCCGTGCCCCTCTACCGTGCATAGTTCAGCGTGGTTTTCCGCCCAGGCTGGGCAGTCCGCTAGGGTGTGAATCTAGCCTTACCTAATCAAATCACTTTGTGTAACGTCTTCTCGTAGTCAAGAAGTACCAAGCGGCCCGGAACTCACCACGCTGGATTCTTCCATGCTGATTTGGGAAAAAAAAATCTTCGCTTTCCACGCAGATCGTAAAAGCCGATCAAAGCGAATGGGCGAAAATGTGAATCAACAGCTAGCAACATATCCTATCACTACCTATTTTGATTCATTTTTCGATCTTTCTCCCACAGTTACGCTAACAATGGCAGTTGGGCGACGTCTTGCGACCCTGGGCTCTGTCTGCAGAAGCTCTAAAACTCGCTTTCCGTTCCACTTTCAGGTTGCGTTTGCACCTATTATAAGACGGTGACTTTTAGTAGTCAGAACTGATGTTCATTATAAAATGTTAATATGTCCAAAAACGCATTTAAATTTAAAATTTTTGAACAGCGCTATCATCTATCGGTGGGAAAAAAAAACTTATTTTTAAGAACACTTCGAAACCATAGAAATTGTAAATATATAGAATTCCGTACCCAAAGGGTAAAATAGGGACCCTATTTCTAAGACCTGTCTGTCACCAGCCTGTACTCATGAACCGTAATAGCTAGACAGTTGAAATTTTCAGATGGTGTAGATATTTCCGCTGTAAAACGTATGGTGTCAACGCTTTTACCGCTTTTGCCAGGCCCATGTGCTACTCCCGCTTTACAGACCTAGCACGGTGGCAGCTTAATTTTTAAGAACACTCCGAAATTGTTAAAACGGTAAAAACGGACCCTATTATTAAGACTCTACTATCCGTCTGTCTGTCACCAGGCTTTATCTCTTGAACTGTGATAGCTAGACAGTAAAATTTTTACAGATGATGTTTCTCTACTGCCACTTTACATAACATGAAATATTAAAACAGAATAAAATCAGTATTTAAGTTGGGCTCCCATCAACAAACATGATTTGAGACGGAACCCTTTGTGCGCGAGTTCGACTCGCACTTGGCTGGTTTTATATAAACTTTCAATCATCATTTTATATAACGATTAACAAAAGTTTTAGCCAATCGGTTGCATTGGTTACTTTAAATTCAATTTTTCGAACAAAAATGGAGGCCGTGATTCTTTAAATTGATATAACTTTTTTATTTATGAACGGATTTAAATGAAACAAACACCAAATGTTAAGTGAAACTCAAAATACATAAGTGAAAACCGCAACCGAATCTGTGCAGCCGTTTCTGAGATTAGCGTGCACAAACGCACAGACAAACAGGCAAATTCTTAAAATCATTGCAGACAGCGATCGGTTACGATTTAATTATATGTAAATAAGTATGTATAGAGTATAGAAGATGGTACGGAACCCTTTTTACGCGAGTCCGACTTGCACTTGGCAGGTTTAATTAACTTTATATTAGCCTTCAATCATCATTTATAACACAAGTTTTAGCCAATGTAGCGGAACAGTTATTTTATAGAAATTTTTCAAACAAAAATTGATGACTTGAATCTTTTAATTGATATAACTTTTTTATTTATGAACGGATTTAGATGAAACAAACACTAAAAAGTAGTAAAGCTTAATAAAAATACATTGGTGAAAACCGCAACCGAATCGGTGCCGCCGTTTCTGAGATTAGCGTGCACAAACGCACAGACAAACAGACAAAAATTCTAAAAATCATTATTTTGTGTTCTATTGCGTTGATAAAAGCCCCCAACAATATTTTTTCTCATTTATCTTCCATGTACAGACATCGATCGGTTACGATTTTATTATACGTATAGATAGATTAATCTCAAATAAATTTTTATTTGAGGTTAATTAGAAATAAAGCTTTATTTTGATATTTGGCAAACATTACCATTTGGTAATGTTTGCCAAAGTAACCGACCAAGTGCGAGTTGAACTTGCGTGGATAAGGCTCCGTAAAATGCTAATTGAGATTATTTTGTAAGAGAACTTATTATATTGAGCTTACCACTTTATTTTTAATTAATAGAATTCTTATGGGTTTGCCTGTAATCTACAAGAAATGAACTATATGCCGTTTTTTTTTTATTTTCAAAATTTAAGATGGCCGCTATGCACGGACAGTTCTTGAGTGTGTACCGCGAGACTGCAGGTCGAGCGGAAAGCGAGGCCAAACCGCGTGGCGAGGGCAAAGCCCAAACTTCTTACTTCCCTCCCCTCCCCGCTGAACCTGAACAGTAACTGAAGGCTTTTTCCCGCGAAGCCGCATAGGTCAAGCCACTCTCACCAAGCACTGAGCAGATTTTTTTACTTTTTTCAATCCAAGATTGCCGCCAATTCTCAACTGCAAGTGATTTAGCTGAAATTAAATATTCTTCAGGTTTTTGGGTCGCGGAATCCGAATGTATACAAAACATGTTTTCCTTACTGACTGCAGATTTTACCCATTTTCTCAACTGGACTTATTATTTAGCGTACCTCAACGGCTGTACGAAAACCCGCTGCGCGGGTTTTCGTACAGCCGTTTTGGGCGCTGCGCGGGCTGCAAGCAGCCCGCGCAGCGAACAAAAAGCTAGTCATAGTTATATGTATTGTTTGTTATCATGGAGTTTGTTATTCATAGTCATTAAAAACTCTTTTGAGTAACTTTATTTCTTTACGGTAGCAAACACTTTTTGAAAATAAAAAATCATAGAATACTGGCATTTGTTTGGTTGTCTGATAAATCTGCTTCATCCATTCTGCGCCTGCGTTTGGTTTGGTTACATCAGGATCATTATATTAAAATAGAAGATTCACAACTTTTTCAGCACCAATCAAAAAGGCAATCAAACATTACGTTACGGTATTTATAGATTTAATTTGGGAGTGACAAATAAAACAGATTCTACTCTTTGGAAATGTGAATTAATCGTAATTCCTGTGCTGCGTCAATAACAATAGACAAAACCTTAACTAAAATATTACGTAATACTGACTATACATGTAATCTACCGTCATCAAAGAATAAGATTCTTGTTGCATCTGAACTTTGCAAGAGAAAGGTATGTGAAAATAATTTGTAAATGTAAGAAATATTCGAAGAATGCTTTATTTCTCAAAAAGAGGGATCGGACTCGGATTCTGCTGACTCGATCATGATGCCATTATTTGAAAATAAAAAGCGGACGCTATATCGAACAAGAAAAAAAATTCTAGAAGTTTCAAAAACGTCTTATGGAAAACTTTTTACTGTGGAAGAATGACCCTTACTTACGTTAATTTTTAAACATAAAAATGAACTAAAGGTTGAAATAAAAAAATATTAATCTGCTGCACAAATAAATGGAGTGAAGTTTACCCAGATTGTGAATTGAGTGCATGTTTCTACCAGTATAACAAAGCAATATCGCGTAAAGCCGAAACGTTAAAACTTCAAGAGACTAATGATGGCCGAAAACTTGCTAGCATCATATTTACCGCTTTTGCCCAAACACTTGTTAACTGTAGGATAGACTGAAATATTAAATAGCATTTCAGAAAAAACAGATAGAATAGAAAAATTTGAACTATATTTTGTCAAGCAATGGCTGTCAAAAAATTATATTGAACAAATTAGGTGTGCTCTGTGCACAGAACTAATAATAGTTTAGAGGGGTGGCACAATCGGCTGATAAAGAGAATGCAGTGCAAACCAAACTTATATACATTTTTTATATATTGCGCAAGGAAGCAAAATATTAGGAATCAAAAATTAAGAATTTAATTTTCGAGAACATCGAACGAAGGACGTGCGATATTATTTTTGATCGGAAGATAAAATATTCCTTACAACAACTGGAGAATAAAGAAATCAATGCGCTGAATTATTTATAATGCATATCAAAGCTCAAACGCGATACAACAACTATATATGTGTTTTTTTTCACATATTTCCCATTAAAGACTAACTTCACTATGCTTTTTTTATAACCCACGTTGTCCCACTGCTGGGCAAAGGTATCCCCCATCTCCTTCCACTTATCCCTGTCAAATGCAACCTGCGACCTGTTGTTTGTTAAATGTTTGAGATCCTCTTTTCAACGCTTCCTTGGCCTGCCCGATTTCTTTAACCAACTGTGAGATGTGATTCAGTCCATCATTTTGAACAACTTTCCCTGATTAAAATATAGCGAAATAAAATAAAAAATCATTTTCCATAGTAACAATATCACGTGATTACTTCGATTTATATGAGAACCTTAAATGTTTTACCGTCAGTCTGTCTGTCACCAGGCTGTATCTCATGAACCGTGATAGCTAGACAGTTGAAATTTTCACAGATGATGTATTTCTTTTGTCGCCATAACAATACTTACCAAAACCAGAACAAAATAGTATTGACGGGCGGCTCCCATACAGCAAACGTGATTTTTTGCCGTTTTTTGCTCGATATTAATAACGGCAACAGGTAGACGCTTGAAATAATTACAAAATAGTATATACCTATATATTTTACCGTGATAAGAAAAAAAATGTCCAGCACCTAATTGACTATTAAGTATTTCAAGGAAATTAAGTTCAAAACGGTATTAAAACTCGGTAGAATGTTGCGGCTTTGACCGATATTAAACGATTTTTTTTTATATTTGATAAATTCTAACCTAAATGGCAGGAAGTATCGACAGACTGAGACGAGTGGAAGAATGAGGGGGAGGTCTTTGTCCAATTATGGGACAAAACCGCCACAGGCTTGTAAAAAAAACGTACATTTTAAGTATTTTACGAAAGAGAGACACTTTACCCCCATCATCAAAGCCTGGTCCTCCAAACAAACAGTTCCTCTCACAAAGAAAAAAACTTATCGATAAAAATGCACTTTAAGAAAAAAAAAGAGAGAAGTATATATACGAGCTCCGTCAATACAAAAAAGATGAAGAAAATAATAATATAATGGGGAAGGCAGCTGTCATATACGTTGGTTCCTATCCTAACCTAATTAAATGTCAAAACTAGAGGTGGGCTGGATTAGGTAAAAACGGTACCAGTACCAACTAATACTAATACTTAAAAATACCTATTCGAATAATCCCTTCTAATCCCTGCTGTTCGCAGAAAATTTTTAACCTTATGTCTTACACTTCATTCAAGGGTAACTATTGTTTGTAACACGAAAATATTAGATAACACTCCCGAGATGTAAGTATTTCACGCAATAGCTAATCTTATCTAATACAGCTAGTACACTTTGCTAATACTTTTTTCGCATCGGATTTTTGATCTTACTGTTGAGACGTGTAAAGTTCATTGTTGTTTATAGATGAAGTAATTACATAAAGGTAGACCTAATCCAGACAACACCACTGGCGAATATTTTTTTGCAACAGATTTTCTATTTTATTTCTAATAACTTTAAGGATCAGTGTTCTTTGATGACGAGAATATTCAACATTATTACAATTATCGTCAAGTAGTGGTTGAATTTGGGCTGCGAATAGCAGGGATTAGGAAGGAATATTTGGATTAGGTATTTTTAAGTATTAGTACTAGGTGGAACAGGTCTCGGTTTTACCTAATTCAGCTCACCTCTAGTTTTAGGTTAGGAACCACAGCTGCCTTCCCCATTCAATGCAATGCTATTTGCATTGCATTATAATAGTAAAGTATATGTTTATTTTTAATAAAGCAAATTTTGAAAAGAAAACCAATAAAATCCCGATCTTTTATTGTGAAAATGAGTAAAAATCATTGAGATCAGGTAACATTTAGGAGTGGAAAAACTTTTTCTTTTTATATAGACGAGTGCGTGCTATAGGCACTTTCCTCTTAGGAGCTTAAGTTATGTAAATAAAAGAAAAATGTTTATCTTACAAGATTTATAGCCAAAGAACTATATAATAGAGTGGATCTTAACAATCACATAAATAATATTTAAGAAACTAGTAGAAATAATCTGCTGCATACATCACTACATAAAAGATCGTGTTAAATGGAAAAATTACAGGCAATAATAGTAAATCCACACCGTATGATGTTGATCAAATAAAAATAACGTTAACTGTGCACTTTCACAGCCCAAAAACCTATATTAATACAAGAGGAAAAAAAAAACTAAAAAAATTAATCTTATTCTATGCTTACCGCATGTCAAAACATAGCAAACAAAATGAATACCTAGTTCATTAATTTTGTTAGCGGTAATCCAGTCGATAAAAATGAAGATGAAGTTGATTTTGGCGTTGAAGTAATCTTCGATCACACTGCAGGTTTGCCACGATGATCGTAATTTATGGCTTAGGGACTGTTGTAAAAAAAAATATATACAATTATTCTGACAAATGTGTCCACAGCTTATTAACCAATTCGAAGGATATCAGCTAAAATACATTAATTGTTAAAAGAGACTATTTAAAAACGAATGTTTTGTTTTAATGTATGTATCCATTGATGCTGTAACACTATGCTGTAGTACCAAAAAGCTTTTTAAGGAAAATATTAACAGGAAGATAATAAATGACATCATTTTCGCTGAAAATGAATTAATAGTTTTCCGTAATAATCAGTTTCTATTTAATAATTTGGAATACTCGGTAAGTAGTACTAAATAAATAGGTTTTTTTTTTGAGGTTTTTGGCCACCAGCTCAATCATTTCGCCATGGACGGACGCGTCAAGGAGGACATCATGATAGCAGGCGACTTTGGTTATGTTACTATGCCAAACTCATACCTATTTGCACAATTCAGATGGTAAAATATGTAAAATAAAAAAATGTATTTGTATTCAAAATATATTATCGTCTGACTAATTAAAAAATCTTAAAAATTAAAAATTTGTCAATAATTTATTTTATTTTTTAAAGTTGTCAAATATTAGACATTTTTCATTTCTCTCAACTTTAGTAACCGGCTAAGTGCGAGTCAAACTCGCGCACGAAGGGTTCCATTATCTATAAAAAATCAAGTTTATTGTATGGGAGCCCCCTTAAATATTGATTTTATTTTAATTTCATTATTTGTTTTTAAAGTGACTAACAACTAAATATTCTGTGATTATTTCAAGCGTTTACTCGTTGCCGTTAGGTATTAATATCGAGCAAAAAACGGCAAAAAAATCACGTTTATTGTAATAATTATTTAAATTTGTTTTTAGTATATGTTGTAATAGCGGTATCAGAAATACATCATCTGTAAAAATTTCAACTGTGTAGCTATCATGGTTCATGAGATACAGCGTGGTGACAGACATAGATACAGATGGACGGACAGAGGAGTCTGAGTAATATTGATTACTAAGACTCCGCTTTCCGCCCGTACGTGGTGTGTTATAATGCAATTCAAATAGCATTGCATTGCAGTATATTATTATTTTCTTCATCTGCTTTTTTGTATTGACCGAGCTCGTATATATACTTCTCTCTTAATTTTTTTCCTAAGGTGGCGTTTTTATCTTTTAGTTGTTTTCTCTGTGGGACGAATTATTTTGTTTGAATAACGAGGCTTTGATGATGGAGATAAAATGTCTCTATTTACATAGAAAATTGTTGTTCTGATTTCAATTGTAAACAATTGAATAATTTTGCTACATGACAGATATTCGTAAAATTTTTAAAATGTTTTTTTTTTACAAGCTTGTGTTTGTTGTGTCCCATAAACAAGGTATGGGTAAAGACCTCCCTCTTATTCTTCAACTCGTCTCTGTCTGTCGCTACTTCCTGCCATTTAGGTAAGAATTCTTCAGTCATCTAAAATTTATTTTGTTAAATATCGTTGAAAGAAACAACATTCTGCCGAGTTTAAATTCGAGTTTGAACTTAATTTTCATAAAATAAACTTATCACATAATAAAAAAATTAGTCCAGCACTAAATTGACGTATTTTCAAACTATTTTGGGAGAGGATCCTTAATTAAAATGCGTTTCTGCTTTCTTTGTACAAAATGTATTGGCTTAAAATGTATACTACAAATAGTTTGTTAACCTTATTATGTTGGGAATCTATAAAAACTAAGTAATTAATTACTATAATAATGAATTACGTTTCATATTAGTAAGGAGTAGTTGTTCGTTGTTTATATTAGAAAGAGTCGCGCTAGACTGATAAAATTGAACGTAGCAAATGTCAAAAATCGAAACGCAAAAGAATCAGAACAAACTGTTTATAAGCAAAATTTAACTTATAAAGAGTTTGTACTGATTATTCCAAAAACTATTGACTTTATCGATATTTATTTTCATAACATAAGATGACGTCAATAAAATTATTCTAGCCCTGGGCGGAATTAAATTTGTTTATATTTTGTGCAAAATATTATAACTGTACCTATTTATTCACAGCTTTATCGTTTATTTCTTTTCATTTTATTAGTACAAATATAGATTGCTTTCCGACCAGCAAACTATTTTCTCAAAGAGACAAGTTTAATAATAAGTTAATATGCCGGTTGGCACAGCTACTTTGCTGTAAATAATATCTGATTTGTTCGTGAATACTGCGGTGAGCGCCCGTTTATAGCTTTAATAGTACGCAAGTTTTGTTTCTGCTGCCGTTTCGATGCTGGAAGTAAGGGTGAAATTGCACGGTGTTTTAAAGGATATTAGGATAATTAAGAAATTTATAATATCAAAGTTGTTAGGTAGAGTGAACCACAAAAATTGTTAATTCGTTGAATTCTACCTATTAAATGACTAAGCTCGCCATTTTGTTATAAGAACGCCATAAAATATATTTACCTACAGCAGTTATTTTATGTTATCACTTGTTGGTAGGCTCGTGTTGAAACGTAGAACTATAATAGTTTAGGTTTCGGCAAAGTAAAAAGAAGGTAATCTTTGGTATAGGATTTCTTAAGTTCAACTATACGAAAGTTTCATGACGATAACACTTTTCTAGACGATGTAGAGTACATAAAGTAAGACTTCTAATTTGGTTTTTATCTTCACCAATACCTTCTCTTATCTAAACAATATGCTTCTCTTATCTATACATATGCAAATAAATTGTTAAAAGAAACTTACCTTGCCGTCGCTCTTCCTGTACGCGTCATGCACGCGCCACACCAGTCCGGGCCCGGCTGTGCTGCTTTCCTTCCCCACCTCGAAGTACTGCATGATGGGATTGCTCTCCAGTGGCGGCGGGTTGTTGTTAGTCACCCCACTCTTCAGCTTTGATATTATCCCAGCCATTCCGATGCCGATTTTTCTGCCTAGCGGAAAAGATTCAGGTTTTGCTGATTCCGGCTCGCTAGCTGATTCACCTGTAAGAAATACAGATAATACAGTATGTGGCACGAAAAGAACAAGCCACCTACGCGTTTTTCTCAATACAATATCTGTGATTCTCTCCGCTAAATCACGCACTAGGTATATCGCTTCGGACCTAGGTATATCGCTTCGCGCATAAAGTGGACCCGGACCGGCGGTAGCTGAAAAATTGTATTTTGCTTACTTTTTACTAGTTATTCCTTACCCACCCACAACCAGAGGTCCCGGGTTCGATCCCCGGCCAGGGCAAATTGAAAAATGGTATTTTCAAATTGTCCTGGGTCTTGGATGTTTATCGATATATGTATATGTTATAAAATATAGTATCGTTGAGTTAGTATCCCATAACACATTTCTCGAACTTACTTTGGGGCTAGCTCAATCAGTGTTATTTGTCCTTATATATTTATTTATTTATTCCTCACTCTGAGCTACAGCCTTTTCTACTTATTACATAGCACAAAACGTGCCTAAAGGTACTTGATTTATATTAGGTCCAGTTTTTTTTTGATGTGCTTATATATAATATGCTTATATGTAATGTGCTATGATACTATTAGAAATTAATACATCGAAAGACATGTAATATATAATAAATTCTTTACGGGCTGAATTGAAGGACAACAGTCCCACAGTCGCAAAAGATCAACAATCCCTTGTTGATCTTTTGCGATCATAGGGGACCTGCCGGTCCCTGATGAATTTAAGGAGCCCGTGAATCCCGCACTGTGCCGTATTGATGAATATGCCTCGGTCATATCATGAACGAGTAAAAAAGTATATACAATGGCAGCCCAGTTGTACGGCAGCGCAAAGCACACAACTTGAACAAACATTGCTATAATTTAAAATGGAGGTTGGACTAGAAAATACGATATAATCCCAAGGAAAGTTATTATAACTGGATTATATTAAAATTCATTACCCTTTTTAGGTCTCATTGTTTTTGTTTCGTAATTACGTTTGCATACGTTTTAATTAGACGGTTTTTTAGTGAACTTCAAAATTACCGGGCCGTAGTAGCCATGTCGGGTTCTCCAAGTGGGCCCGAAAAATGTTTGCGGTGATTTTGTTTTTGCTTTCTTTGATAGACGATTCCTATGCATGCGATACGATTTCAATACTGAATAAAAATGTGAAATATTTGAGAGAGCTGTGCTGTGAATAGTGTAACACATAATTTAATTTTATTAAACTAAGGAAAAGGCCTTTGCCCAGCAGTTGGACATAGATGGTTAATTAAAAAAAGGAAGTGATAGAGAAAGACACATTTTAACAATTTTACAATTATGACATTAGCTATTACACGAGATTAAAGCTTAGTAATAACTAATGTGTATATATGTCCTGTTAAACTCCGAACGGAACGAAAGTTGCGCTCTACTCACATGTAATATATAATAGACTAGTAGTCCTTTACATAAAGTCATTAGTATGATATTCTCATTTGAGTGTAGCACAAAGCTTTCAACTTTGGGCACACACATCTACTAGTTTGTCCAAAACTATTCTCTGTTTAACTTTTCGTTTAATGTATCAAATAATGGTAGCATAATATTATAATAGAATGTAGTAGGCCGGCAGCAAATTCTGCCTCTGACCTTTCTAATTTTACAACTTTAACAATGTATAAGATGGAAGCAATAGTCTTTATTTTTCACAGTATTGGATCAGTCAACCAACAACCCTTTTTCTATATCTTTATTATGTAACTTTTTCAAAATGATTGTCATTAAAAAATAAAAGGTAACAAAAGTAATTCGTTTAAAATATTTTCCACAGAGTAGTTTGATTTTGCATTTTTGGTTTTAGCATTCACCCGCGAAGAACATTTATTGGTAGTGTTAATGGCTGAAGCAGAAGCAGACTTTTTTTTCTTTAGCCTATAGTGTCCCACCGTTGGGCAAAGAACTACCCTCCAGAGTTCCATTTGTCTCTATCTGAGTTTGCCATTTTTTTTTGAATTTTTATAGATCGTCAGACCATCTCGTTCCAGGGCGACCTCTCTTTCTTCGCCAGCCTGCAGGGATCCAGGCAGATAGTCAACTCAAAACCGTGTTTTGAGTTGACTATCCAGTCGTACGCGGTCGTGGCGGTGGTGCGGTACCGGTACGGTGCGCTCGTCGAAGGGGACGTAGAAGCGGGATTAATTTGATTTTAGGGTCCCGTACCTTAATTAGGCAAAACGAAATCCTTAATGATCACTCGCACATCAGTTCGCTCTGTCTGTCACAGCCAATCTGCTCAGAAACTACTACACCACCGAGTGACCCAAAGACGAACGCGTGCGTGACGTACAAAACTTAATGAATTTCAAACACGGTGGCCATTTTATTTATGATTTTACGATAAATAGTTAGAAGCTAATCAAGAAAGTAGTCGAAATTTTACCATTCCATTTGGAAAACACAACAGAATAGTTTTACTACATATTACTACCAAAACCTAGACCATAGACACGCGAGGCTAACTTAAACGTATGTTTTTACCCCAAGCCAAGTCAAATGTTAAGATTCTTATAAATTAATTTCAGGATTCTCTTCAAAACGTGGCGGTAACATTTGGATCTTAATTCTTTTGTCGGATTTTGAACTTGGCTTCCATTTTGATATTTACGCTTTTTGTGGGCTACCATTCTTTTTGGATCTGATTTCTTTTGCATCAGTAAGAATCAAAAAGACGAAATGTTTGCTTGTATAATTTTGATAGTCGCTTTACCTAATAAAATCGATTAATTGAAAAAAAAAACTAATCTACGAAATTCACTGTTTCACGAAATTCACGAAATTTTTTAAATTTCCTTTTTATACGCCTAATAGTCTACCTAAATACCAAATACCAACTTTCCAGGTCATATAAATTAGGTTATCATTTTCACCATAGATAAGTGAATCAATGATATGTATCCTTCTTTTTTAACATTATGATTTCAATAACTGTTTGAGCTACATTATTGAAATTCTGGATTCAAGATAAGGAGTTAAATGGATAATGTAGTTCGAAATGGTTTGTGTAAATATCCATACGGCTGCTGCGTTGCCAGTTCCTTTTTTTGAACTTGGCTCTGACACGCTGCCGCGTGTCTAGAAAAATCAAGCGCAATTGTTGTTTTTGATTCAAAGTAAAAACTATTATTTCTTAGTATTTATTGAATTAAAGCAGAGTTGGGCAAAATGTAATTAAACTACCAATTACTAATTACAATAACATTTTGTAGTTAGTAATCGCAACTACATAATTGCAAAAAGTAATTGAAAAAGTAGTTGAACTATAAACTAGAAAAAGTAGTTGTAATCACAATTACAAAACTACTTTTTGAAACTACATACATGTTTTATAAAGATTTACTTACTTATAAATTTTTGTTTCTTGCCTATAACTTTTTACACTTACAATTTCGAAATACAACACCTTTAACACACACCCGCGGTAATAAATTCTTATTGTAATTTGTAGTTATAACTACTTAATTACAATTACAAATTACAACTACAGTAGTTTCAATTGTTGTAGTTTAATTTAATGTAATTTCAACTACTCGTAGTTAACTACATGTAATTGTAATTTGTAATCAAACTACACAATAGTAGCCCAACTCTGAATTAAAGCGACACCAAATAAATGTTAGTAAACTGTCTTTTGAAATTTTTTGAAGTATAAGTAGTTGTTCTTTTTTTATATTCTGTTTTGAATTTTAATTTTTTCTCATAGATGGAAATGAAAAGTAGAGTGAGCTACTCGGGTACAATATTTTTTTTACTTCTGGCGATTTACACGAATCCCTCGCTTCACTAAGGATTCAACCATAGAATCACTCACTAATAAACAAAAATCGGAATCACGGGTGCTATTGCTATCAAAAGTATGGATGTGACTATATCTTCTAATATATAAAATTCTCGTGTCACAGTTTTAGTTGCCATACTCCTCCGAAACGGCTTGACCGATTTTGATGAAATTTTTTGTGCTTATCCGGTATCTATGAGAATCGGCCAACATTTATTTTTCATCCCCCTAAATGTTAGGGGTAGTCCACCCCTAATTTTTTTTTTTAATTTTTTAGACAAAATTTTTAATTTCTATTTTTTTATGATACAACATACAAAAATACATACAATCCTCAATTTTGGCAAAAGAACGTTTGCCGGGTCAGCTAGTAATCTATAAATAAAACAATCATAACTATGTGATTTCAGGATATATTTTAATCGAAAAAAATATACTTATCCAATTATGATTGTTTTATTGGGTCCGGCCGTTAGGCCCTCATTCCGCGAGGCGCTCGGCCGCGAAGCTCTCGAATTTTAAAATTTGTTTGTCCGTGACGCCCTCGGCCGTGACGCTCTCGTTTTAATATTTTTTTTGCAAAAATCTCGTATGAGTACTGTTAAGCGCAGAAATGTTAAACGAAAAAAAAAACATCAAATTCACGTGCGTAAGGATCATTTAGTGTGCATGGAATATTGTAATTTTAAATTGTCCAGAAAAAAAGTAAAATAAAAATATGTAATTTCTGTTTGAGTAGACATTTACGACATCAAAAACATAACTTGTAAATAAAATAGTCTCGCAGTTCAGTCCTTCTACCGTAAAAAGTCTGTTTATTTTTCAGTCCCTCCTAATGGGACCTTCTGTCTTACGTCATTACGTTATTAGCCAACCTAACAAAATCAAAGTCAAAGTTAAAAAAAAAGTTAATGTGGGATAAATTTATCTTATTTTGAAGGTATTATTTTAGTGCAAAAGCTAAAAACTACTACTCGGAACGACCACTGCTGGTAAGATTACGCCGAAAGAAACCCAGTTCAGTATTGGTCCCTTCCCAGCCCAATGGGCTATGTTTCAGTTACAATACAGATTTACACTTAAGCTCAGTATACATTTTATTATACATCTAAATAATACAATTAAAATTTGTAGTTAACTATTTCCAAGAATTTTGATGAGATAAATAGTCATTTACATCATAACAAGCATTTTTTAATCAATGATTTTTAACGGCAGTCTTAAACTTAGATAATGGTAACGCTACTACATTATCTGGAATTTTATTATAGAGACGCAAGCTGAGACCCACAAAAGACTTTTTGTCTTTTTTAACCGAAAAGCTGAGATAGCTAATTTATTTTTATTTCTAGTGTTAGTACTACGAATATCATAATTTTTCTTATATAAATGTAGGTGCTGACGCACGTACATAATGTTCACATAGATGAATTGCGAAGAAAGAGTCAAAATATGTATGTCTTTAAAAAGTTTCCTTAGAGACTCTCTAGCACCTAGTTTATACATAGACCTAACACACATATGGTGAAACAAATATGGTATTTATTTCTGCAAAATTACCCCATAGCAATATTCCATAGGACATCTATGGAAGTAACTAAATATACCAAACGCGCTGTATCAACGTCCGTCATCTGCCTAACTCTTCTAATCGCGTAGGCTGCAGAGCTAAGTCTTCCAGCAAATTTTTTATAGGATCACTCGTGCGTCAGTCTGTCCGTCCGTCTGTCACAGCCAATTTTCTAATGAATTTTCTAAACCAAAATAGGTAAAATTTAGTCGGATGGTTTTATCTTATGACCCAAACACAGATATGCAAAGTAAATATAGTTCAATGCTTTTAGATTACAGGAAAACCTATACGAATTCTATCGATTGTATAAACTCAAAATATAAGTTCACTTCCACGCGAGTTTAAATCGCACTCGATTTTATTTTATTGAGCCTACAATTATAAACACAATATACATACACATCCTTTTATTGCTTATTAATATTACCAAGGATAAAGTTGTTCCGCCCCGGAGCATGTTGTTATTTGCTAGACAATGCTATCGGAAGTGCATCTATTAATTTATTAAATACAATTACTAAAGTAGAAACTGTGAACTAGTTGTAGCAATGACATCGATAGTAAATTAGCTAACTTAGTAATTTTAGTTATTACGAAGTAATGCAAAAGTATTACATCTAATTTCGGAAAACAATGGACGGTAGTCCCTTCAACTGAAGCGCGCTATCACGCTGTAGTCCTCCGTCCATGCCCTCGACCCATCAACCCGACCCCAAACCTTTCCCCGCCAGAAAATGTTGCTCCCGAAGTTACATTTACGCTTTAGATACAAAACTGAATGTTCTCTATTGAACAGTGCCTGAAGAAGGTATGTTTGATGTCTGGTGAAGGTAAATAAAACTCAGAGCAAGATCATTTGTTATTAATCAATATAAACTATTATCATTAATTAGATACTTATATTTCAACGGAAACAACATGCAAAAATCAACAATATTCAATTAATAGGTTAGAAAAATTTAAAATAGTTTCTATTCTTATCTTAAAAAGAATCTTGCTTCCAGCTTTATGCACTTAAAGTGGTTATGGTTAGAAAGGCAGCTAGACCTAGAACTTTTTTAGAGCGACAATACTGCCAACATAAGAAAAAACGTTTTTTTAACATAGGTAGAAGACGTCAATTAAAAAAATAAAGTTAACCATAGATACATACCTATTATAGTCTTCTGAACATATGTCAAACATTTTCATATTTATCGTTGTTTATTTGTGTATTTTATTTATTAAATAAAGTCGTAAAAAAGTATTGTATGCAAAGTTGTACGTTAAAAATGCTCGATGGCGTCTTCCTACGTACATAACCTACCCCACTCGCATTTTATGAACCTTCTTATAAAAATATTGCATATAACTATTATGCCCTCGAGCACTAGTTGATTTTTTAATCCATAGCGTCAGTGAATGTAAGTGTAATTTCCAACAGCCGGCATTTGAGTATTCATTAACACATTCCGGGACACGTCTCACGGCTGGGAACCTGATTCAATTGTTACTTCTATTGTGTCTGGCTGAGTGTCTCAGAGTGTGTTAATTAGGCACATTAATCTATTGAGTCCGGCTGCATTTTATTAAACCGGTTAACGTAATTTCAAAACCCTTTATTTGTAGTAGTCCGGTTGTTAGTCCGGTTTACCGTAGTGCCGAGTGCGGTAAGTACGGTAGACCGAACGAATGCAACTTTTTAATAGTAGAAGACCAGTTTACTTAGATCGCCGAACTGTTACTAGTAAGTGTAGCAATAGTTTCGTTTACTTATTTAAATAAATGAAAAAATAAATTCTCAAATCTATAGGGGATATATAAATATAACTTTGTAAAGGTAAGTTGATACATATCCTTTTAGGTCTATGCAGACTCTGTGTTTCAGTGTTTTATATTTTTATTGATATCAAACAAAATGACAATAACTGCTTTTGATTATTTGTTCCTTGTTTTGTTGATTTGAGAAAAATTTCAAAAATAAATGATAACAGCCATTTTAAAATAAATAAACGAGGACGCGGCATGGTTTTTTATGTTTTGTTTGCGGGTATCAGTTTTATAAAAATACGATTTATGTGGCAAAAAGCAGCTATGCACTGGCGTTGTAAACATTACAAGAATGAGATCATTCGTTGAAAAGGCTTTGTTACATTAAATAACGTATCTCTAAGTATAAATTCTTCTCAGTTACAAAGTTCTCTTTAAAAACAAAATAAGTAATACATGATTTGATTTGCACGCAATTTCATTTTCCTGGCATAATGTGTTTCTGGCATTCTGCGTATCTCGCATTGCAAATCCTTTGTACGGTGGTGGACGTATTTCAGCTGAACTGGTGATTGTTGGACTCTTAATGTACCTACTGTAAGGGTAGGTGACACGGAGCTCTTTATTATTTAATGAATGCTATTTATTTTAAGGAATTGGACAGAATCAAAAAATGTAGATGATCATACTTGTTGGTCAGATATAACACAAAACGCTTTGATTTATTGATAAATAAAAGCATTACGGAGGCCGCTGAAGATAGACGATCTGCGCCAAGAGTCTATCGAAAATGTTTGGTGGCAATAGGCGCTAAGGGTCTAAATTTAGGATCTGCCAATCGAACCTCATCGTTCTCCTAAAAACAATACTTACAATTTATCGCAATATTTGAAATGAAGTTCTAACGCTATTTTGTCATTTTGCATATAGATAATTATGATGGCGACATGAGAATAGTTGTATATTGCTGCAATAATGCACGGGCTTATTAGAAACTGATTAAAATTTATTTAACGGATCATACCTTCAAGGCCAGCCCTATTCCATTTGCTCAGTTATTTAGCATTCGTGAAAACTTGGGTAGCTCCATTGAGACAATCAATGTAATACCGCTGGCCTTTATCTTTTTATCTCACCAAAGCAAAAAAGCATATAAACAGAATTGTTTTTCAACTGATAAAATCTAAATTCCAGCGAGGGATCGTAAAAAAACATATGTAAGTGTATTTCTATACTGTATCACTAATTAGCTGTTATTTTCACTAACGAAACTATTTAAAGCGTAAAGTAGATTAATATAAACTATCCACAAAAATAAAAAAATATATTGTTAATATATGCTCAGTGAAGAAATTGATTCGAGTTGGCAATACAAATGAAATACCCTCTGACGATGAACAAGTAAATAAGTTTGTAAATTACTTCGAAAAGTATTGGATGAGGTCGGACTTTATTCAAATGTGGTGTGTCATTTCCAATCGCCAACGGACAATAAATGTTGTGGAAGCTTGGAATTTTAAAATAAACGGTTTCATTAAGAAAAATCCAATTATGGCACAAAGTCTCTCTCTTTACATATACTAGTAGTTTGCCATAAACTGTAAACTCGCGCACCCCATATCGCGGTAACCCCTTGACAGATTCTATATGCCTTTCACATTTAATAAAGCTCCGATCAAAACTACATACTTACATACATACAAACGCCCGATTAGTGAATTATATTATATAATAAAAGACCTAGGAAATAAACATCCATAAAACAAATATGCTTCAGACATTACAAATATGAGCAAGGCAAGTATATTGTCTCCTATATTGTTCTCAATTTTCATAAATTTTCTTTCACATCATCTCACTTGTAATTATCACTTTCAGATGACTTGCAGCTTTACATATATATACACACCACCATTTACAATATAAATCAGGCGATTTCTTTAATAAATGAAAATTTCATTTGGGTCTATATGGTCCACTTTCCTATCTCGTCCATTTCCTAACACGTCCACTTTCTCATCTTGTCCACTTCCTCAACTTGTCCACTTTCCTATGACGTCCATTTCCTAACTCGTCCACTTTTCCATCTTGTCCACTTCCTGAACTCGTCCATTTTCCTATGACGTCCATTGCCTATCTTGTCCACTTTACCATCTTGTCCACTTCTTCAACTCGTCCACTTTCCTATGACGTCGGTACGATTTAGAACGACCTGCTCGCACCCGGCCGAGCTCAAACGGCATTGAATGTGGTACAGGTAAATGAAATGTGTAAACAGTAATCACAGGTCATATTTGCATGCAATTGAATTCTGCGACGGCCGTACGCATCCGTTCTGACGCGGTGCAATGCGAGCCGGTCAGTCTGAAATATACCTAAGAAGAGATTTATCCTTCTGAATACAAAACTTCTTTTTTGACTAATTTCGGTACTTGTACTTGCCACGTAGAATAATAACAGAAGTATTTATGAGTAATTTATATTTCTGACACAGAGGCGTAGCTAGGTAGCCAAAGGCCCTATGGCAAAAAAAAAACTAGAGCCCCAACTAAACTATTTAAAGTCGTTTGTTCCGTATTCGTCATGTTTCAAATTGACGTACTTCAGATTTGTCTTAATCCAGATTCGTCGTCAAGTAATAGTTAAACAAAAAAAAAAACAATTTAAAATGAGAAAAAGATTGCTATAAAAGTTTTTTTGTTGCAATAAAGTTTTAATTTACTAATCGGATCGGGTTGGCGAGCGCAGTGTTGTGTCACGATTTAGCTTTCGACGCTGCTGCCCATCGGAAGCCTGTTTTGGTGTTCGTGATGAATGTATCCTTTTATGTATGTATGCTCTGTTGATAATTTCAAATTTAGATTTTTTGTATCTTGAGGAAATTAAAAAATGTTTGGGCGGTCATCTTGGATCCAAAATCTGAATGCAGTTTCAAATTTTGCGGCGTGCTTTACCCCCACCTACAAATTTTCAGGCCTCTACGAAGTCACGGTGAGACGTTATGAACGAAATAAGTTAATTTTCTAAAATCCGGACGCCATCTTGGATTCCAAACAAAATGACAAATTTTTAATTTTTTTATTGTCTTTGTAGTAATATTAGCTTACATACCAAATTTCAGCGTTCTAAGATTTCAGGAAGTACCTTAAGAATTTTGATAATCAGTGAGTGAGTCAGTGAGTGAATCAGTGACGAAATCGGGGGTTTTTAGACATTAATAAAATCTAAAGTATTATAGCTACGACATTCAAACTTTGTATGTTTAATAATTGTACTGGTGTCATTATCTAATATCATCTCTAAATTTTTAACCATTTAGCACCATGCAAACCAAAGTTATGAGAGTTCAAAAAAACGACGAAACGTTTCGAAAAAAGGTAGGTAGTGCCCTTGCGCTTCGCTTGGCTCGTCTAGGCGGGAGCACTCCCGTGCCCCCAGATTTACATTAAATTAGAACAATAAATAATAGCTCATTAATTATTTTAATTTAATGTAACAACAATAACAATCTTTTTGAGAAATATAAGAAGAGAAATTTCATTCGCATGTTTTCTCCGTTGCGAGCACTTTTTAACCGACTTCCAAAAACGAGGAGGTTATCAAGTCGTCGCAACCTTTTTTATATGTATGCTCACATTGTTCACCGATTATTCAAAGACGCCTGGACAGATTCAGAAAATTATTTTTTGTTATAAGGGGATTATTTACAGGTGCTCCCATAGAAATTTTATCAAAATCGGTTGTGTGCTCGTATATAAGAAGTCAGTTTTTAGTTTTGAAAAATATTAAAGATGTATATTATTTAAGAAGAATGGGGAAAATTCATTATATTAAGTTTAAACATTATTATAAAAAAAATAATATAAATAAATAATAAAATATTTTGTTTTCTATTCTGAATATTTATTTATTGTGTATAATACCTCTCCCCAAAATACATCCAACATCTGGTATTCTATTGATCATATACCTAAAAGCTACTGCTTTTAAATTATATTTACAATCAAATGGGCAGTAATTGTTGGCCTTAACAGATTATATTAATTCCACGTAGCAATCCTTTGGGAGACAGTATGCTTAGGTGACCGGCCATCCTGATGTCAGAATGGACGGTCACCTTCAAATCTTTTATTTCTTCTAAATTACGATGGAAGCAGTTATCTACATAGGGCGCACTATAAGTTTCCGGAACTGGCCACTTACATAAACAATATTTAAAAATTTATTGCAACATTTGAAAATAGAACTCTTTGGCTGTAGAATGCAGTTTGTTTCATCTGACTGTCTTTTGTTTTTACCTTGTGGCGCCATTTAAAAAATTGTGTGTCTGCATCAACATGGATTTAACTCGGGAAAATTTTCGTAGTATGATTTTCTACGATTTTTAAGTGTAATTTGACAGCTCAACAGAGCATTGCTCGGCTTGAAACAGCTTTTGGCAATGAAGCACCATGCAAGACAACTGTTTATAGCTGGTTTGCAGAATTCAAGCGTGGTCGTATCAATCTCAGTGACGAATCTCGCGATGGTCGGCCGTCCACCGCTGTGACCAACAAAAACATCGATGCTGTGCGCCGTATGATTGAAACAGACAGGCATGTGACCTACCATGAAATTCGCGCATCCTTAGGAATAGGCATGAGTCAAATACAATTAATCCTACACAAACATTTGGGTGTGAGAAAGCTGTGCTCGCGGTGGATCCCACACAACTTGACCGAGGCTCAAAAAACGGACCGCGTCACTTGGTGCAGTGCCATGCTTACCAGATTCAACGAAGGTGCGTCAAATTTGGTGTGGGACATAGTAACAGGTGATGAAACATGGATTTATTGCTACGATCCCAAAACAAAGCAGCAATCGAGCGTATGGGTCTTTCAAGATGAGCCGAAACCAACCAAAGTGGCGCGCGTGAAAAGTGCATCTAAGCGGATGATTGCTTCTTTTTTTAATAAAACTGGACACGTGGCTACTGTTGCTTTAGAGAATCGTCGTACAGTGAATAGTGACTGGTACACGACCATTTGTTTGCCGGAAGTTATTGACGAACTCCGTAAAAATAACCTTAAACGCCGTATCATCCTGCACCACGACAATGCTATTTCTCACACGGCCAGACAGACAAACGACTTTTTGAAGGCAAAAAATGTAGAACTCATGAGTCATCCTGCATACAGTCCCGACCTGGCACCTTGTGACTTTTTTCTGTTCCCAAAAATTAAGAACCAATTACGCGGTCAACGATTTTCATCACCAGAAGAGGCTGTCGAGGAGTATGAAAAACACGTTTCAGAGGTCACCACAGAGGAGTGCCACAAAAGTTTTCAAAACTGGTTTCATCGAATGAAAAAGTGCATAGACGCCAAGGTAGATTATTTTGAAAAACAATAAATTAATTTTGTACCATTAATAGTATTTTTTCATATTCATTCCGGAAACTTATAGTGCGCCCCACGTACTAATGCGGTATCTGACGAAAGTGGCCTAAATCTTGGAAACAAATAGAAGCAATAGGGAAGCATTAGAAGCAATAGGGAAGCATTGTTTAGGCATAGTTTCAATGTTAAATACGCATAATGACCGTTCATTCTGACTGACACTAGTTACTGTGAAATGGAAATAAACAGCTCTATATAGATGACTTAGAAAAAAAGACGAGTTAGGATGTGGTCGAGCTAGGATAATGGACAAGTGGGGTGCTATGGTCAGGAAACCTCCACGTTGGCTTGGTTCCTTGAAAACTTGCTTCTCTCACTTAATCTCTTGATCCGGTGAGAGCGGTGGGCTAACAAGGGATTGGGCTGGTGCACCCTGGGCGACAGTTAATAACTCACTGATGTGTCTTGTTAGCTGTCGGCCAATATCCTGCCTTAGGGGGGGAAAGCGGAGTTCAGCAATGAGCTCTCGCTCGTTTTGGGGGCGCCTTGTGTTCTTATTGGTTGTTTTAGGCGGTGGGAAGACAGGGTGCGTTTCTTCGCGCGGCGTGTGACTACGGTCACCGTCGGGCAACTCGTTACCCCAAATTGATGGGGCCGAGGGTGCTGTTTCGGTAACGGTCAGTACTGCGGGGAAGAAAACCCCACAAAAAATTACCCTAATCCTAAGGTCTAGCGTGCCGATGGGATGAATGGCGGGAGGGGAGTCCCGTCCCAAGCGCTGGGGGGTTGGGAAATATCAGGGACCTCACCCTGTAACAAAGGAAAACATGATGGCGACTTCTAAATACGTAATACCCCAGGAGGGTACCGGCGATGCCGGAGAATCCCTCCCTGCGCCCTCGGGCGCAGGCAGCCCCACCGTATCTGGGGGGGGCAAGAACCGCCATGCGGACGCAAGTTCGCAGCTCCCGAAAGGGAGCGGCCATTCTGGCCGTGGGAGGCGTCTTCGTCCTCGTCCTCGCAGTCTGTCACCACTGGTGATCGGCAGCGGGGATGAGCTATCTGATTCCGGTTCCGGGATGTCGATCGAGGGGAGTATCGGAGGCGAGATTTCTCGGTTTTGGGCGCAAAAGAAGCGCCGCCTGGAAGCGCCTATCGACGATAGCGACCTGTCGGGGTCGGCCTGCTACGCGAGCACGACCAAACTATCAACCGCAGTGCGGGGGCGATCTTGCTCATCTGCGGGCAAGGCGGTCCTTCTGAAGCCAGCTTCAGCTTACCGCAAGGCTCAGAGGGATCTGGCGTCAGCGGAGGCCGAAGAGGAAGTCGCTGAGCTTGCACGCCAAGCCAATGCAAAGCGCGTCACGGAGGCTGGATCCATCACTTGGTCGGAGTCAGACGCGGAAAAAACAGCGGTGGACCTGCGTGAGCAGGTTATGGCGAGTCTGGCAGTTGTCAAGATGGTTGCGGCCAAGTCAGGTAACCTTAAAGGTACCTATGTCAAGAGCCTTAAGACCGCCAGTCAAAATATTGAAGAGGCTGTATCTGCTTTACACAGCAGGTCTATATCGGAGGAGACTCAGAAACTGCAGGCCAGTAACAAAAGCCTGCACATGAAGGTGAGCATGCTTGAAAAAGAGATGGCTGAGTTGCGGGCTCAGATTGATAAACCCCGACCTGCGGCTGCCACCGCTGCCACCCCGGAGGATCATGAAGCCCAAGCGGCATTTATTTTGCGTACCGTCGGACCAATGATTAGTGCTCGGTTCGACGGTATTCAGGATCGACTGCTGCCAGAGCCTAGAACACGGCCCCCGCTAGCAGCAGACAAATCTCGTCCGGCAACGCTTAGGACTACCCGCGCTGTAACCCCGGAGGAAATCGTTTCTGCCCAGGTCAGTGCCCATCTACCTGAGGTTTTCCTCCCCGCAGTGAAAGGGAAGGGAAAGGGGAAGGGAATGGGTAAAGGACAACGGGTGAACGATGCGTCTAAACCAGCTGCTGGGGCGGCAGCGACTGTTACATGCACAGCAAAGGTGCCTCAAGCTACACACAGTGCAGCACCAGTTGCGGCGGCAGCCACCGTGCAGGCCGCCCCTCACCCACTATCTCCGGCCCCTGCGTCTATGACAGTGGCCTGGACAACAGTGGCCAAGCGAGGCCGCAAAAAGATGGCCGCGGCTCACCCAGTACAGGGCGCCCAGCTTGGCACTCAACCACCAGCGAGACAGCAGACTCGACAACGAGCTCCACAGCAGACTCAGCAACGGGTCCAACAGCCTAAGCTGCGCCCCCCACGCTCTGCTGCGGTGCTCCTCAAGCTCGATTCTGATGCAGAGAAGAGAGGGATCACCTATGCCACTATACTGGCTCATGCCCGACAGAGTGTGGACATCGCTGAACTGGGCATCCCCGGGATAAAAATAAAAAAGGCGGCAACGGGTGCCCGGATACTGGAGATATCGGGAGCTGACAGAGACCAGATGGCAAACCTGCTGGCTGAAAAGCTCAGTGAGGCCCTGGATCCGCAAGTAGTAAGCGTATCCAGGCCTCAGAAGTGCGCCGAGTTGCGAGTCTTGGACCTCTGTGACTCCGCAACGCCCGATGAAGTCCGCGCAGCCATTGCTCGCGTTGGACAGTGCGCTGCGAGTGATATCAAGGTGGGAGAGATAAAAGAGGACCATTCCGGCGCTCGAGTTGTGTGGGCGAGGTGTCCTGTAGCGGCCGCCAAAAAGGTGACTGCGAATCGTTCGCGGCTCCGGGTTGGCTGGGTGTCAGCGCGGGTGAAGTTGCTGCCAACTAGGGCCCAGTACTGCTACCGGTGCCTTGAAGCAGGGCATGTTAGCCAGACATGCACATCGGAGGCTGACAGGAGCACGCTCTGCTACCGATGCGGAGGCCCGGGCCATAAGGCCGCGGCCTGTGAAGCCACTCCTAAGTGCGTTCTGTGCGCAGAGAGTGGCAAACCTGCAGGCCACCGTGTCGGAAGCAGGAGCTGTCCTGCATCCCGACCAGCCAGGAGACGAAGGCGCGTTGCAGCCGCGGCTACGGTCCAGATGCAAACTGCCCAGTCGGCGTCACAAGACGCCACTGTGATGGATACGGCACCCATCGTATAATTAGTATGGCCCTGCGAGTACTAGAGGCAAACATCAACCACTGTGCCAGAGCCCAGGATCTTCTTTGCCAGAGCATGGCGCAGTGGTTGATCGATATAACGGTGGTCGTAGAGCCATACTTCATCCCGCCTAGGGAAAATTGGGTGCCGGATCTCGAGGGCCATGTGGCGATTGTGTCGTCGGCGAACATTTCGCCTCCGTCAGATATTGTCCGCGGTCACGGCTTTGTCTCGGCTCGGCTGGATGGCTTGGTTGTGGTCGGGGTTTATTTCTCGCCCAATCGGCCACTCTCCGAGTTCGAGGCATTCCTGGCTGAAATCGAGGCGCTTCTGCTCCGATACCATCCCCGCCCTGTGCTGGTCGTCGGGGACCTCAATGCCCAATCCCCGGCGTGGGGATCTCCTGCAGTTGACCGGCAGGGACGTGGGCATGTGGTAGAGGAGCTTCTCGTTACTGTTGGGCTGGCGCTGCTTAACCGGGGTTCAGTTCCCACTTGTGTGCGTTGGAACGGCAGCTCTATAGTGGACATTGCCTTCGCAAGTCCCTCTGTAGCGCGCCGTTCCCAGGGCTGGCTTGTGATGGAGGGCGTGGAGACGCTCTCCGATCACCGCTATGTGCGGTTCGATCTCTCCTCGTCCTCAGCTCCCACAGGCGGCCCACGATGGACCCCGAGTGAGGCTGGCCCAAGGTGGCAGTTAAAGCGCCTCGACAAGGAACTTTTTCGTGAGGCGGCCTTATTGCAGGATTGGTTCCGTGCGCCGGTAGAGGTGGAGATAGAGGACGAGACCGAGTGGTTCCGGGGTGCCATGACTGCTATTTGCGATGCATCGATGCCCCGGTCCAGTACTCGTCCTCCCAGAAGGTGGGTGTATTGGTGGTCACCTGAGCTGTCGCAGCTACGTGAAGCGTGCATAGCAGCGAGACGCCAGTACTCCCGATACCGAAGAAGGCGGCGCCGGAACGAGACTGAAGAGGCTGCCTTGCTAACGGCCCTGACGGAGGCGAAATGCGCCCTGAATGAAGCCATTGCCCAGGCGAAACACGCGGCTAGACAGGAGATGCTGGCGACCCTTGACCGCGATCCATGGGGACGGCCATACAAGGCAATCCGTAAAAAGATTGGCTCCTATGCCGTCCCCCTGACGCAGAGTCTTCATCCGCAGCTGCTAAACGAAGTAGTTGGTTGCCTGTTCCCGCAGAGAGCGAGATTTCAGCCCCCCAGTATGCTTCCACCTTCGTCGGGTTTGCGGGGCGAGGATCGAGAAGTAATCCCCGAGATAACCCGGGGCGAGTTGGGCGCTGCTATGTTGAAAACGCGCGCCAAAAATACCGCTCCGGGCCCAGACGGAGTGCCGGGTCGAGCCCTCGTCCTCGCTTTGAACCTTGACGGCCTGGAAAAGCGACTGAGGGGCCTTTTCAATGCCTGTTTTGTGCAGGGAAGATTTCCCCAGGCGTGGAAGACGGGAAGACTGGTTCTGTTAAGGAAGGAGGGACGACCGGCGGATTCTCCGTCTGGCTTTCGTCCTCTCGTCGTGCTTGATGAGGCGGGCAAACTGCTAGAGCGAGTCACTGCAAACCGCATTGTCAAGCACCTCGAAACGACTGGTCCGGACCTCGCGGATTGTCAGTACGGGTTCCGCCGTGGAAGGTCTACCATCCACGCTATCCTAAGGGTAAGGACTGTAGCGCAGGAAGCGGTTGCCCAGGGTGAGGTCGTCTTGGTGGTGTCACTCGATATCACCAACGCCTTCAACACCCTGCCTTGGGCTTGCATAATGGAGGCGCTCCAGTATCACGGAGTACCGACATACCTGCGCCGCTTAGTTGGAGACTACCTCTCGGAGCGGAAGGTGGTCTTCCCTGCACAGAACGGGTGGAATGAGAGGCGGATGACGTGCGGTGTTCCACAGGGGTCTGTCTTGGGTCCACTCCTGTGGAACATCGGCTATGATTGGGTTCTGCGGGCGGCCCATCTTCCGGGCGTCCAGGTGGTCTGTTACGCCGATGACACACTCGTGGCCGCCCGTGGTTCCTCTTTCCGGGACGCGTCTGTTCTCGCCACGGCTGCTGTTGCGCAGGTGGTGCGCCGAATCCGTCAGCTGGGCCTGGAGGTGGCGTTACACAAGTCCGAGGCGCTGTGTTTCCACGGCCTTCGGGGGGCGCCGCCCCCGGGCTCTAGCATAACTGTAGGTGGAATCCAAATTGCCGTCAAGCCGACGATGCGGTACCTAGGCATCGTCCTTGACGGCAAGTGGAATTTCGGTGCCCATCTTGCACAGATGGTGCCGCGAGCAATGGCGGTGGCTGGAGAGCTGGCGCAACTTTTGCCGAACTTAGAGGGTCCTGATGCGCCTTGCAGGCGCCTGTATATAGGGGTCGTACGGTCCATAGCCCTGTATGGTGCCCCTGTATGGGCTACGGCCCTGACTCGCGATGGAATCGCCCTTCTGCGGAGGCCACAGAGGACGATAGCGAACAGGGCCATTAGGGGCTACCGCACGACCTCCTGTGAGGCAGCTTGTGTGTTGGCCGGTTCTGTGCCCTGGGATCTGGATGCCCTAGTCCTCGCGTCCCTATTTGTCTGGCGCGAGGAGGAACTGGCCCGAGGTCACAGACCAGCCCCTCGGGAGATAGAAGGACACAGGGATGAGTTGCGTCAGCTCGCCATTGAAGAGTGGGCCCACAGGCTGGAGCAGCCCAGTTTTGGGCTCAGGACCGTTGAAGCAGTCCGGCCAATCTTGGCTCAGTGGTTGACGAGGCGGCACGGCGTCTTGACGTTCCGTCTGACGCAGGTGCTCACCGGACATGGTTGTTTCGGTCGGTATCTGTGTCATAGGGCGCTTAGGGAACCGACTTCTGCCTGTCACCACTGTGACGGCTGTCCGGATGAGGATGCCCAACACACCCTAGCGGACTGCCCAGCCTGGGCGGAAGACCGCGCAGAGTTGCGCGCGGTTGTGGGGGACGACCTTTCACTGCCGACTGTGGTACGTTGCATGGTCGACAGTGAGACGTCGTGGACAGCAGTGCAGGCCTTTGCGGAGAGCGTCATGCTCCGCAAAGAGGCGGCGGAGAGAGAACGGGAGGCGACGACCAACCTGGCCATCCGCCGCCGGCGCACAGGGCGCAGGAGGCGGGCCTATGGCCTGCAACTGCTGCCCTCATAACGAGGGCCAGTCGGGCGATGGAAACGGGATTCCATCGCTCGACAAATATGGTCCTCCGGGTTGAAAGGCGCGTCTGTGTCAACACACGCCTTTACCCTAGCGGGTAGAACTGAAGGCCGACGGGCCACCCCGCAGGCCACTCCGACCCCTCTCGCTAATTGAGAGGGTACCGTGAGTGAGCCAAACCGAGGCCGCTGAAAAGCGGCCGCCGTGCCAGGTCTGTGGAGCGAGAGTAGCACACGGACTTGGCAATAGCGGTACCGGCGTTGACACCGCGGAGTTTTTAGTGGTAACACCACATAACCTTACCGGTCTCCCGTGACTGGTAAGGTATCCGAAGGGATTTTCTCCGCGTCAAAAAAAAAAAAAAAAAAAAAAAAAGGATAATGGACAAGTTAGGAAGCTGACGTGTTAAGAATAGCTTAGGAAAAAGACGAGTTAGGATGTGGTTGAGCTAGGATAATGGACAAGTTAGGAAGTTGACGAGTTAAGAACAGCTTATAGACGAGTTAAAAAAGAGACGGGATAGGAAATGGACAAGTTAGGAAAGTAGACAAAGTCAACCTAAAGGGAAAATTTAAATAATATACTGGAGTGGTCTAAAAAATTTGGAGTACAAGTAAATGCAAGAAAGTGTCAGGCTGTTATAGTAGGAAGCTCTTATCAGCTTAATATCCTAGACTCAGATACTGTCCAACCTGTTACTTATGATAATACTTTGATTCCATTTAGCTCTGTAGTTAAGGACTTGGATATCCTGGTAGACGGTAATCTTCAATGGAACGCACATATTGTCGAAGTGTGTCGAAAGGTATATTCCACACTACACTATCTCCAGCGCTTGAAAAATTTCTTACCTATTAAAACTAAGATCGTGCTGGCTCAAGCTCTTGTCTTGCCATTGATTGATTACGGTGATGTGTGCTATCTGGATTTATCTGAAGACCAGCTGAACAAACTAGACAGACTTCTTAACAATTGTATAAGATTTATTTTTTGTCTTCGTAAATATGATCATGTTTCTGGATACCGTTTTCTGAGCTTAAATGGCTCCCTATCCGCCAACGCAGGAATCTTCATATTTTACGTCAGCTTTATAATGTGCTTAATAATCCCCTTGCACCTGAATACCTCAAGTCTATCTATCTCCCACTCACGAAAGAATCCAACACACATGCGACCGATTGCCACATTTTTTATGGACATGACAAAAGTATTCGACTTTGTATGCCATAGTATTTTGCTAAGAAAATTATATGCATATGGCATAAGAGGGCCTGCATATGATCTCATTAAGTCATATTTATTGAATCGACAACAGCAAACCCATATTTCATATATACCTAGATATAAAAAATAATGAGACTATCGCAAAATCACACCTAAAAACTATTAAATATGGGGTACCTCAGGACAGCATTTTGGGGCCTTTACTCTGCATTATTTATATTAATGAATTGCCTCAGCGTAGAAAAGTTTCACGTTCTCACTTTAAACTGTAAACAGTAGTTCATAAAATAGTTATCTAGAGCCTGTTCAAGACAAAATTTTAAATTATATCTCCGTTTCCTTTTAAATGATTTAATTCAAATGGGGGCAGCACTGGACCCCGAAAAATTGAGGTAGCCCCTTAACAATTATTTTTTTCCAATAAATATTCATCAATGCTGTAATAGCACTTATCTAATAATACTCGTATTGCTTTTAGTTTATTTTTAAATTGTTTTTCACCAAATCTTTCAATTTTTCTGGTAAATTACTATATAATTTTGGGCTTAAAATATACACTGTCCTATCATATGAAGCTAGGTTGGAACCCTATTTAGGTAGTATACATATATACATTGGTTTTAACAGCTCTAGGATGTTTACTTACTTCTTGTTTAAATTTATCAATGTTGTCCTTAACCTAAATACATGACTCTAAAATATATAAAGAATGAATTGTTAATATATTTAGTTTTTTAAAATACGGAACACATCTATCTTTTTGAGACCCATCAAACATTGCTCGAATACATTTTTTCTGTATTCAAAAAAAGTGGCATTAAGTGCACATTGGCAGCTTGCCCCAATGTAATATGCCATAATTTAGATTTGAGGCTACATAGGTATGATGAGCACATACAGCTGCTTTTTGTGATACGGTCTTTGTTATTTTCCTCAGAACATATACATATTTACTTAATTTACTACCTTAATTTTCTATATGTGACTTCCATTGTAAATTATTGTCTAGTGTTAAACCCAAAAACTTGATTTCCTTTACAAATTCAATATTGTTATTACTACATTGAACTGCATTATTTTTGGTGTAACTTGCTGAACATGAAATTGCATGACTTTTGTTTTATCAATATTCACTACTAATTTGTTCGCATGTAGCCAATTAATGGTATCAGTAAGTTCATCATTACAGTTTCTTTCAAAATCAATTATATTTTTATCCGTGATAAGTACTGAGGCGTCATCAGCAAATAACACCATTTTATAGTTCTGCTCTTCTTCTCTTTGCACTGGAGGAAGCGAGATGCAAGATGTTCGTCCTTGACACTGATCTACTGCCCGTGGGTGCGAACGAGAAAGCCTAGAGTACTGTACCAACCAAGTATCCAGCTCGGAAGGAAATGTACAACAGACTTGTTTCATTAAAAATACAAGTCACATGTTTATCTAATATAAAACACACAACAAATCATAGCGAGTTTTAGGTCTAGAAATAGCGCCAACAGGCCAAATGAAATTGTATATCATATTGCAATGGGAAATTATACGATCAAACACACATAGTGTCAAAATGAGTCAAATTAACGTAGGACACTCAAAACTTTTGAGAACAAACCATCTTAAAAATCGGACTTTAATCCAATGTCCGCTGCTTAGTATTGTCAGCAATAAGACCTTAGACCTTAGACCTTAGACCTTAGACCTTAGCTTTGTCGGCGGCGGCGTATCAACATAGCCTTTGAGGTATCGAGTCTCTAACGAGCCGTGACGTAGGCTGTTGAGTTTAACTACACAATTTTCGTGCATCATTATAATTTAATGATGTGTGCAACCACGCTGACTGAGCCAGATGTATTAAAATTAATTATGCTTGGGCCGCATGTCTTGCCAAGCAGCGTGACAAAGGCCAATATAATATACTTTCATCAGGAAACCCAAAAATTGCAAAATTAAGAAGAAGTGAAGTGAGGTACTCATTTAACATGCTAATAATTAATTAGTTTGTATATATAAATACATACCATTTTATTGTTACAATTAGATCAATTTTAATACCAGTGCCGAAAAGAATCTGAAATATATATCGCTGATCAAGATCATAGACAAATATTTTTAAAGAAATATATTTAGTTTACGAAATAATTATTCAAAATTTAACTCCTATTTCAACACCAAACTTACAACTGCTAAAATAAAATTTCTTTAAGACGACCTGACAAATACGTCCTTTAAAAAAATTAAGAATTTTCGAAATTGGTCCTGGTGTCTTCGAGTAATCGGGAAACAGACATATATACATATTTTTTTAGTTAAATATATTTTTTTAAAGTAATACAATCTTAGAAATACAAGTAGATAATTATAAAAAAAAATACTTACTAATAACTTTATAATTGTACATATTTTTGTAATCCCCTTTTAATTTCCTTTAATATGATACCCTACCTAGGTTTAGTTAAAAAAACATATATGTATGACAGTCCTAAAATCCGCCGCTCACAATGACCTTTCATACATACATGTATATGGAAGGTCATTGGCCGCTCATAACGATATCTTAACTGATGAAATTCACTCGACCGATTTTAAGATACGAGGTAATAAAGAAATGTACAAACAAGATACTCGCAAAACACCCTTCCTTGGCAGTGGTATAATAATAAAAACAAACTTTAAACTTTGTGCATGACTTCCTACTCGCCGCAGTTTCAATACTCACTTAGGACATCAATAACCGAAGATACTGAAGATTATTTATTAATAAATAGTGAACACAAACCTTTTGTAAAATGAAACAGGCTGGCTGACCTTATGTGGGTTCAACGTAATTGAAAGACGGGCCAATGCAAACATCGGGAGGCCCCGGGTGCGGCCGATTGCGCTCGTCCACATAAATTGACAGTATTACAAGTACCCTCAGGGGCAATACAAGACATGCAGGAGCTGAAAGCTTATCTACTTTACGACAATTTTACGATACATTTTGGAAGTTTTTTAAACGACTTTAAAAAAGGACTTCAGGTGTTCCCATAGAAATTTTATCAAAATCGGTTGTGTGCTTTGAGGGTGAAATTGGTTTTTAGTTTTGAAAAATAATGTTATGTTTATGTTTAAAGAAGACGTCGCTGCGAGTCATGTGACTGCTGCTTTTAGCGGCAGCCCAACTTGCCGCAACGTCATGTCCGGTACTGCTTAAATAAATGGAAATCAAAAACAGCGACGCTTCTTTTCCATAATATAATCTCTAAAATATAGGTTAACCACGAATGGTTGACGTAAAATTTTAGGGAAATTATTGCTCAGCTATTTTCAGTTTGATTGAAATCAAGTTTAAATTTCAACACATTTTTGTATAAGCTTATATTGTGAGGAGTGCGTTTTTTCTGTAAAATACTTTATCATATGGATCGAAAAATCCTTAAAGAAAGAAAACAAACAAAGTTAATTAAGTATCTTAACAATTTCCACCAAGGAGTTCCAGTGACAATCTTTGGGCCGCAATATTTGGTCAGCTCAATTCTCGATGCCATAACATTGCAGTGAACAGCGAACATACCCAAACTTATGATGATAAACTTATGTCTGCATATCATGCCAAGCTTATCACCGAACTTAAAATAGTTTGAAAATGAAACTGACACCTTTCGAGAAGATGCAATGCTTACAACATGAACAAGTTTCTTTGCCAGCCAAATTAAAAATCCTAAACTTACTACATAGGCACTTAAAATTTCCATATAAAATCGATAGAATACCAAGCACTAAAGTTTTCTGGTACATTATTTTCATTTTTCACATAAATGCCACTCTCACTTATGAGCCAATAATTTTATATCCGATCAAAGAACATTCCACTTAAATTGAAAAGTAAAGCTTTCGATCAATGTGACCTGCCAGTGTTCACTTATGGAATTAAAACGACTACTTTGACAATGAAATCTGTAGAAAATCTCAGAGTTGCTAGGAGGGCAATGGAGAGAGCAATGTAAGGAATAACATTGCCCAATCGCGTACGAAATGAAGTAATTAACCGACGGGCATGCATAAAGACAGTGATGAGTGTCGATGAAGCGAAAGAGGTCTGTCAGAATCGTAGCAAGTGAAGGTCCATAGTCTCTGCCTACCTCTGTGGTAAACAGGCGTGATAATATGTATGTATGTATGTAAGTAATTCGAAGGAGGACTAAAGTTAGGGACGTTTTTTATACAGGAAAAAGACAAAAATGGAAGTGGGTGGACTCATAGCAAGAATGGACTCAAGTCGGTGTGACGTGGTGACCATGGGCAAACAAGCGAAGTAGAGGACACCCAGCAATGCGTTAGGTGGACGATATTAAGCGTCACGTAGGCGGCAACTGAATGCAGGTAGCAAGGGAGAAACAAAGATGGAAATATATGAAGGAGGCCTATGTCCTGAAAGGATAACATGAAGACTGCTATGGATGGAGTTTATATCTGCCTATAACAGGAAATTATTATTGGCAAATGAACGTAGCGTGTTGATGGTAAGTACTCAAAGGGTAGTCGATCCTGGTGTGTGATAGTGGCGCGAGATTGATTGGCCTTGATATCATTGACGGCAACATTGATTTCACTCGATAGAGCTAATGGGAAATCATCAAAATGGGAATATTAAGGAGAGATCGGGATTCGGAAATCACACAGCCTACCGAGGCTGTTGAAATTATACAAAAGTTTTACCGGACGTGCGAGAAAATTACTTTGAGTGACATTCTTGGATCCTCTTGGGTTAGTTAATAGTGCCTACCATATCGTTTGCGAGGAAAGTAAACACCAAATAAACAAATAATTTTTAGATCTTTGAGTTTTCCGTGCGAAGACTTTTAAATCAACAAGCCAGTGGTATTGACCACTCTGTATCAATCAATGTGATAAAAGTACCATTGTAACAACGTAAATGCCAAATAAAATTACATGTAAAAATAAAAACCTAATTCCTATCTTGGTACTTAATGCCAACTACCTTTAAATAAAAAATATATTTTTTACTGCTTAATAGTTATTCCTGAGATCCCACATTTTAATTTATTTATTTAACTGCGCCCAGCGATGTTACCCGCGCCTAAAGTAGCCTTAGTGTTCCAGGGTGTCAGCTTCCTACATACCAAAATTTATCGAAATTAGTCCAGCCGTTTGCGCGTGCAGAAGTAACATACATACATACACACTCACACAAACACACACAAATTTTTGCCTTTATAATATTAGTGTGAATACAAATACTCTATCATATAGACCTAGATTTTTTTTACGATTTACTATTTGAGAGGGAAAATATATGAATGGCTTTTTTGGACTTTGTTAATTCAGCTTTCCTTTCTGCAGAATAAAGGATTCATAGAAAAAAATATATGAGAGGAATACTGAGATACCAAGGTTTAAGGAGAGATACTGTATAAAGGCTTTCTCAATCAATAGTACTACAAAGTAATGTGGATTATTATTCTTCGTTTTCTCTCTCGCTTTTACATGGTATTTTTATATTGGAACAAAAGTCGAAATTGTTAAACCTAACAAAATACTAATTAACTATTCAAAATCCAGATTATCGCAAATGTATGGGTAGGTAGGTACAGTGTGACCATATTCGGCAGGATCCTGCCTTTTCGCCAGGTATGTTCACGTTTTAGAAATCCGGTAGAATTTGGCAGAATATAGGAATATAAGCTGGCAGATTTGGCAGATACAGCCTACAAAAGGAGTAAGGTGCAGTATCGACCAGAAAAAGGATTAGGTAGGAGTTTAAAAATATCAATGGAATGGCACATTGGCAACAAAGCCTTTGATTCGGGGATTTTCCATAACATCTCTGGTTGTATTGAATTGGTAGTTCATTCATTCCATTGTGATTGCGAATCTTAAAATGCTGAACAAAATGTTCATAATAATATTACCTAAGTATATCTTTATTTCACCTTCTCACGTGATATTTTTTTAACATTGCTTATTTCATTATTACTTTAGTACTGCATCGTAAATGTCTAAAAGCGCTTTTAAAATATTATATCTTTATTTGTCAGTTGTTTTTCCAATTGTTATATGGCTTGCTCATATGGGGTAAAGCGGCTAACATACATGCTATCTCTGTGCTAAAAAAGAGAGAAATTCGGTTGATCTACAGACTAAAATCACGCGATTCCTTAAGAGAGTTATTTAAATCTATAAATATTCTTACTGTGACATCTCAATTTATTTACGACAATCTTCTTTTTGTCAAATCTAGGTTAAATAATTTCAAGAAAAATAGTGATGTTCACAGTTACAATACGCGCAACAAAAATCAGCTTCATACGCCTAAATTTCGACTAGTTAAAACTAGAAAGTCACTCTTAGGTCTAGGTATATCATTATTTAATAAACTTCCCGAAGCGATCGCTAACCGACTAATGGCAAAATTTAAAACACATGTTAAAAAAGTTTTATTGAATAATGCGTACTATACTATCAATGATTATTTAAGAGATAAAAACGCGTGGATACTTCCTAAACATTCTTCTTCCTGAACATCCATTACACTCCACACATGAAACATAAAATAGCTGCATTTTCTGTTACTATAATAAGCTCATTGTAAAAACATGTAAATGCTCTGCGATCAATAGGTGACCAACATATAACTAATATTTTCTCTTGACAAGGTCTGCGAATTCGGGTTTTTCATGCTCACTAAAATGTCCAAGCCGGTGGTGGCGTCGCTGGTCGAGTCGTTGGATTCCCTCCCGAATATGGTTGAGTTAAACGATGGCTGATCCGTGCGTCAACTCGTGAACGGGTGCTGCCGGGAGGGACTGGTCAGCTCGGCTTCGCTTTTTTGACTACTTAATATTTTTTTTATGTTTTATTACGCAATTTTTGTTTGTTTACTTGTTCGCAAGCATTACTGTGTTATAAAGTGTCAACATTGTATTGTAAAATAAGTATTTATTAATTAAAAGACAATAATAATAATATGACAAAGCCCTTCTGGCGAGTAGGCGACCAATACTGTGAAAATAAGTTTCTTTCGGCGTTTCTTCTCAGCAGTGGTCGTTACGAAGCGCTGGTATCGGTAGCTTTTCTTTAAAAATAAATTAAGTTTTAATATACTTTACACGTAACATAAATTATACTTATTGACGTGTTAAAGTGCCTGTAAAGGTCTAATTACTGAATAAACATTTGAATTATTCGGAGAGAAAAACTGTCGAAGACACAATTTTGATTCTGTTTTCGTGCAGTGTGAATGTTTTCAATTCCTGATTTATTATAAATACTTAATTATTTAACGTTCAGTGCAATTATTTTAAATACAAAACAAATCATGTGACGATCTATTTTAAATTTTAAAATTACATCGACATTATTTCGGCGTTTTGTGCATTAGAATTTGGCAGGATTTGTCAGTTTTTTTGCCTGAGCCGGGCAGGATCTCTAATTTTAAGTTGGTCACATTGGGTAGGTAAGTTTCTAGTTTCTAGAGATTAACACTATCCATAGCAGCATGGTGGTGCTGCTAGGAAACTAGTCCTCATGGCCATATCCACTAAATAAGTATAGGTAAAAATATGATTGTTCACGTGTAGAGTTATCTATACAAGTCGCGCTGCTTCCTATAAATCATAATTAATTGCCAATGATTCTAACTTAGACAAAATAATAGCCACTATAAATTACTGACAAAATAAATATTTATGATATTTTTTCAAAATTAAAAACCTTTTTCTAAACCTAACTCACAGGTGCTTTAATAAAATTTATATAGAACTATCTGACAAGTATGCCTTTACAAACAAAAAAAAAAAAATCCAAAATTGGCCAAGCGTCTTTGAGTAATCGGGGAACATACATAACAAACACATATTCATTCGAATTAATATATACACTCAAATTGAGGAATCGATAACCCCTTAAATTTTGAATTATGAATCATGGTCGACTTGCAATAGCATGTAAGTATACTCAAGAAAGATAAAGAATATTTTTAAATTTCATATTTTTCGAATAATTTAAATATTTTCCTTTATATTAGTAAAAATGTCTTCAACATGTACCACACCATAAAAATTAGGTAATATTTTTCTTATACCACAATGCATTGAGGTAAAAGCTCAAAAAAGATTGTTAGCTTTCCTCAATATTACAAAAAGCTGTTTTTGGAATATAACCTTACAGTTTAATTTTATGATAAAGGTAAACAAACTAAACAAATCCGTTTTAAGTTTCTGTATCCAACTTTACCGAGAAAATTCACGATAACTCTACACGTGCACAATCTTATTTTTGTTTCATCATACAGTTAGTATTGACTATACTCGTATAAAGATTTATATAAAACTCCCTCTTGAATGAGTTAAAATACTTGTTGCATGATATGTGGTATGAGCAAGAAAATCTATAAACTTCCGGTTTATGTATATACCTTGGGTGAAAATTCTCGCTTTTTATATAAAGACGTCGCTTCGAAGAAAACATTTGACGTAATATGCAGTCGCACACTTTTAGCGTTAATTAGGTATATTGAAATTAAATTTCAGGGCTTAAAGTATAAAAAAAATATACGCTCCATGAGAGGCAGTCTGATCATATTCTAAAACAACGGACAAAGTCATACATTAAGCCAATAGATTCGTATTGTTTTATTTACCCAATCAAAGAATAAAAATAGAATACTGTAACGTTTACAATCGGTTCGTATAAACTCACTGCTGTCAGCAAACGATTTGTTGCAAAATTGGAATACTCGTTGTTTTCATTAGTAAAGTGACTGGACCGCTAAGCTGAAATTGTTCAGTGAAAGTTTCATTTAACTCGCTGGTACCATTTTTCTTTTTATTCAACTTGGTTAGCTCGGATAAAATCTTATCTTGTCATGTATAAGGTCAGTTCACCATTGGTATTATGAACAATGCAACAATAGTAGTTTTAAACGATACTAAATGAGGGGAATTAAAATACGATAGGTGATTTTTTTTTAATGTCACACAAATATTTTAATTTCGGGTTATTAATTAAGGACAAAAACGAATAAATAAAAGTGCGCTAAAACCCATGCCGGGTTTGAGCGCCGGTTGCCAGTTCCAAAGACCAGGAGGTGCGGCGCGTGTCTATTTCGCTCTTTAACGCGCTTTTTTTAAAATGGAGCGGTGAAGTGTTCACCTTCTTCTTTATTTGCTTTATGGACTATGCTTGGGTGCTCCTGATCCTTTTTTTCATTCTATCTACCCTCCAATTATGTTTTTTTTTTTATGAAATCTTCGTTTTATAGATAAATTTAACTTTTTTATTGCAATAGACATGAAATTAAAGAGCGTCTGGAACGAAGTCCTTTTCGCTGGTTTGGCTAACCCGAATTAGTAACAGAAGGTAGGTGGCATAGTTTTATTGATAGATAATATTGAAACTAAATACATATATAGGTATTTATGACACGAATAAAGTGTAAAGCTTGCTTTTATGTACTGTTAAAATCTTGACAACTTCTTGTTAGTAAACTCCTTGGCCTGGGTTCAAACATTGTTCCTGATAAGCTGGAATCGCTATCTCTGCCAAATCCCATCGCCAAGTTGTCTTCAAAAATTTTTTTTTTTCAAAGCAAATTTGCGGAATAAGAAGTAGTAAAAATATTTCTGCGTGTTTTTCCATTTTTAATATATTTCAAGCAAATACTTAAATTACTATTTGTTTTGTGTTTCATTTTAGCATTCTTGCAATTGTTATATAAATTTGATTTTTTTAGGGTCGAATTTATATTTTATAAATAAATTATTTACACTCACACCTCATGCATCGTCATTTTGTATGGAATATCACTCAAAGAATAAGCCAGCTAATATTAAGATATATTTGTAAATTAACACGTAAGATATATCTACTTTCTTAGTTAAAAATATAATTCATTATTGAAAAGTACCTTTATCCAGTCAATGAAAGCCCTTTCAGCTCTTTCAATTGATATACCTTACACGGTATGATTAGATCAATTTTAATTTTCAGTTTATTACAATACCCTATAGAAGGCATCATCACATTTGATTTTCTGTAATGTCACCTAGCACACAAAAACGGACAACCACGACAACCAAGGATTCATAGATACGAGGGAACAGATCAACATACATACACACATAATCCTCCTTTTGGCTTCGCCGTTGTCTGGTTTAAATATATAAATGGTTAAGTTTATAATATATTGTGGTTTTAATTTTATTTAACATTTTCTATCTATTTGTATGGATGCGGTTAAGTTATATTTGATATTATAAAATGACTCTTTTGCGGGATTATTGACTGTTTGCAATAGACAGACGCACAAAGAGTACTTTATTATCAGGCCACAACCGACACAGATTGCTTTTGCATTCCAAATAACCAAAATTACAATTCTAATTTGTACGTTGCGAAATCAATTTAGTTTCAAGTCATATGGATTTGCATAGATTTGATCTTCACAGGACAGGCTAAGCTGCGCTGGCGGGCCGGGCGGCAATGGAAATGTCTATTTTAGAAATTAAAATCTTCTTGAGGTAGGTACACCGTGCATGTTTTTATTTGGAAGATTATGTAACTGTAAGTGCTTTACTGTTTACTTTCCAGCACTTCAACTTCTTGCAATATCTGTACTTATATAGATACTATTTATGGCAAAATGCCAGTCAAAACAGACTTTTATCGCCCTTTACTTGTAAGCAAAGCCATTTATTTCTACAACTCGCTTATGTAAAAAAATATTTATCAGAAAAAATGTTTTTTTCTTTATGACAGTTGACCATTTGATTTGACATTGCTCAATATGATAATAATAATATTATTTTTTTTTGAAACTTTCTTGTTTTTACATTTGATACATTGACGGGATTTCGTAAAAAATACCTGTTCCGATCCTATTAAGATTTGCTTGTCTAAAACATTTGAATCTATGACTTTTTATTAACATTTACAAATAGACTCTATGTTTGCTACAGTAAGCTGCTTATTGATAAACTACATTTGATTTAATTAAGCAACGCAGGGACTTTCGTATATCTAAGGAAGTATAGAAACGCGTGACCACATGCGCCCTGCTACGTGACCAGACCAAGAAAAGAGTAATATATTTTTTATTTTCACAATATGATCGGCTATTAACCCGGGCAGAATACGAAAGCTGTTTGAATATGTACCTAGAAAATATATTAAATAAAATCGAACGTGGATCAAGGACATTTTGAGGGCATACATATTATATGATAGCGCATTCATCATCATCATCATAATCATCCCAGCCTTTTTGCGCCTGATGATAAGTCCGCGACTTTGACTGTATCGTCGACCCATCCCATAGGCGGACGCCCGACACTTCTTTCATCCGTTCTGGGACACCATTCGGTCAGTGCCTTGCTGTACCTGTCATCACTCCGTCGCGCCAGATGCCCTGGCCAGTTCCTCTAAGTTCATGACCGTTGTACCAACATCTCGTACTTTTATACGTTGTCGGGTGACGGTGTTGGGAACATGATCCTGTAACCTGATGCTAAGATAGCTCGCTCCATGTCTCTCTGTGCGACTTTCAGTTCGTGTAAAGCCTCCTTCGTGAGCGTCCATGTCTCAACACAGTACGTCATAGTGGGAAGGACACACTGGTAGCGCATTAGTATAAATAAATTATTTCTATTAACAGCTTATACTGCCCCACTGCAGGTCAAAAGCCTCCCGTCCAGCACTTCAACTGTCTTGATAGAGGGCTTTCGAGGTCTAACCCCTGCAATTGGAGTAAAACTCGTCCCTACATATCTTTTCATTTAATTAATTCATTTTAATTTATAGTTACAGTACTAATACATATTTTTAATTACAACCAAAATAGTCTAGTTTAAGAACAAAATGTATCTTTGTAAAGGTGCAAGTCACTTCGTAAACATGTCTCGTCTTTTGATTAAATTATAATGAATGAGCCAACATGTTGCGTTTATAATTAAATTAACACTAGATAACTAAACATTCGTCTGGTAGACTACGCGATCCCCTGCAAAATTCGAGTTCACATACTTCCGCGCATTGTGGTAGACAAAGACGAGCAAGCAGGGGATGCGCGGAAGTATGTGAACTTACTTCCGCGCATCCCCTGCTCTTTCCTAATTAGAGCAAAAAATGTTACAAATGATGCGTTTGCGCAAATACATGTCTTTATTTGTGATTTATCACCGCCGCGTCGTCTAGGCGACGAATTTTTAGTTATAACGGGTGCAGATTTTCGAATCAAATAAAATAAAATTTAATGTAAATACATTAAATTTTATTTTATTTGATTGTTTTTAATAAAAAAGAATATTGTATTAAATAGATTACATAGTCTTGCATACTAGAAAAAAATATCAACTTTTAAAAACGGTTTTTATAGACAAGGCTTTATATAAGATGTCGTTTATATATAGCTGAGTATTTTAATTTTTTATATTATTATGAGTTGAATTTAAAACAGCGATAAATGTCACTGGCTGAAAGCAGAATTTGATGTTATTAAACATTAATATTACTCTGATAAACGCGACAATTCGACTTCTGAGGTGATGACTATTTGAAGGATGAAATTCATTACGATATCAGCAATGGTTCTGATGTCTCGTGCCAATCTCCGAATTCTGAAGATGATTTTATACCACCAAGTAAAATACAACAGAATCGAAATTATGAATTCTGTTGATTTTGAAACTACAAACATGGAAAAAGCATACAACATAGTTTAGGTTTGTTTATCCGGCTAAACTTATCATTTGCACCGAGATTACACCTGCTTATGTTTTTATAAATCACGAATAGCATCAAAAACAATTAACAAACAGCATTACGACGTAATTTTGTTTTAAAGTAGTCTAATCATTTCGGTAACGGTTAGGTAGGTAACGGTTTCGGACGGTAACTTTAAGGCATGACACCGAGGTCATGATAGGATATATCCTTGGTGAATTATTCGAAGAATCTGCTTCATTTCCTACTGCATCAAATATTATAAATCATTTCTACGATTGCCAGTCAAAATTGCTAAGAATGACCAAACGTTGATGCTTTAGACGTAAATATACGCTTTGTGGAACCCATAATGTAGATGTGTGTAATAGGTATCTAAATTTTTTCAAATAATATTATTTATTTTTTTATTTATTCATAATAATCCCTTATTATGTTCCATTCATCAATTTTCTTATGTTTAATCAATAATCATGCTCATTATATAACGTTTTGATTGCGTATTCCGGCAGACGAATGTTTAGTTATAATGCAACTTCTAGGATAGTTTAGTTATATATGGTTAAACAAATAAAAAGAAGAAACCGACATTTTCAGGAATTTCTTCAATCTCTCCAAAGTTCTTCTTCGTATCTTCACCAAATTAATATGGCCATCAATGGTCAATATTGCAAATGAGACGTCGGGAAAAATGCCATGAATTGGATTTACGCAGTTTTTCCCAACCCGAGGGGGATGGATGAGGTGCTGGACGATCCGCGAGATGCCCGAGGAATGACGTGGAACATAGATTTTATCGTTTTTGTTTTGTTCTAATCTTAATGCTATCTTAGCGCAATAAATGATTATAAATCTTTATACTTTAACGCATTCACTTTGTACTTCACGAGTAATATAATATAAAAATATGTGCAAAATCAGTAAGTTTACTAAGAAACAAATTCGTTTTAGCTATTCATTTAGCTTATTTTAGTACAACCCATTGTGTAACACAGCAGATTCCTTAGACACTGTTTATGTTTATTGATTTTTCCTTGTCCGAGTACTTTTTATAAGTTGATTGCCTACAACTTTTTAATTTGTAAACTCTACTTAGCTCCGATAGTTTACCTTTAAATTTCGTTATATATACTATAGCTTCGGGTGCTTCTTATTTTTCGACTTTTGAAATGTTACCCGGTCACGTTGTGATTTGCATTTCTACTGTAAAATATGAATCAGTGTTTTTTATTTCTATTTTTAGACCAAATTTAGAGGTCACTACCAGTTGTTAAATTTTTGAAAGAACGTTGTATGGACATTTGACTATAGAGTCTCCTTTATTGATTAAAATTAGTGGTTATGTTACGTTTTATAGCGAAATATGCACAAATGTCTCCTTCCTTTTCCTTCCCCATTTCTTTTTTCAGAAGCATGTCAAATGTCTGCAATACGAGTACACTAACTCCATGGAATTTCAGCCTTTCGACAAGACTGCTGTAAAAACCGATATAAGATATTTATGTAGAATTTGTGCTAATCTGGAACCAAAAATAGTGAAAAGAAAACAAAATTGAAGTTGGAATCCTTAGTTGACAATGTTGATTGACCAATGAGTGTACAAGCAGTACAAGTGGCCACAGACAAGATTACTCTTGCGGAACGAAAATGAAATGAATAGTGGAAGTTCTTTTGGCATCTTATCATCAGTTTGTCCACCAGGATCCCCCAGATCAATCCCCCAGGGGATTCCCATGAACTTATCAGTTCACCAGAATCCCCTATTCAAAAGAAAATATCTAAAAGGCCGTATCACACTGAGTACTAATATAGCAGATCCCGGAAAATAAATGAAATGGTTTTAGGATGACTTGAGTATGAATATGTATAATTAATTGAAAATAGTTGGGATTGAACTGGCCAGTGCAAACAAATGCCATATTCTTGTTTATCAAAATGACTAATGTCAATCAATGACATGCATTTCCTTTTATGTTGATTATAAATTTATTTCTCATTACAATCATGGGGATAACGAAAATTTATTTTATAATATAATTAAGAAGCACGGAAAAGTAATGCTTCACGACGGACGAAAATATCACAAAAAGAAAAGTTATAAAAATGGTCATAAATTATGGCGCTGTACTTATTGGCGAAAATTTAAATGCGGAGGATATGTTACTATCGATGGAAATCACATTGTACATATTTTATGAATCACTACTGCTATCCAAGGCTCTACTCGCACAGAACCGTCATTTCTTTATTCAATTCGGTGAAATCGTAGGCTAGAATACAACAATAAATAAGTATTATTATCAAACATATATAAGACAAAATACTGCAGACTTTGTTACTAGCAAATACTTATATTTTTGTTATATTCTGGGTTACTCATTAACATTTTTGAACGATTATATACAAACAATGATGTATTTTATAGGTACTTATAATATATATAAATATAACCATTTATTATTTTAGACTGGTGAACCTCAGGAAGGTTTTGCGAAAAGAGGAATATAATAATTTAGTATATTGCTGATATTTACAAATTTAAAAGAGCAAAAACAAGATTTGCTCTTGATGATTACGGAGTATATTTGAAAATAGTTACCCTATATTAATAGAAACCATCCCTTGTATCTTTCAATAAATGATTTCAGGGTTTTAGTAATAAATATTTATTTGAAACTAGCTGTTGCCCGCTACTTCGTCAGCGTGGACTTAAGTTTATGAGAATGGCTGTTGGGCGGCGTCTTGCAAGCCTAGGCTCTGTCTGCAGAGGCTCTAAAACTCGCAATCCGTTCCATTGTTTGGTTGCGATACCAGATAGGGCCTTTTATTAGACGGTGACTTATAGTAGTTAGAACTGATGCTCATTATGAAATATTAATTTGCCCACAACCGCATTTAAATTTAAAATTATTGAACAGCGCTATCATCTATCGGTGGCCAAAAAAGAGCACTCCGATACCATAGAAATTGTAAATATTTAGGATTCCGTATCCAAAGGGTAAAAACGGGACCCTATTACTAAGACCTGTCTGTCACCAGGCTGTATCTAATGAACCGTGATAGCAAGACAGTTGAAATTTTCACAGATGGTGATGGTGGTTTACAGCGGCAATACCTAGCCGCTGTAAAACTTACGGTGTCAACGCTTTTACCGCTTTTGCCAGGCCCATGTGCTACTCCCGCTTCACAGACCTGGCATGGTAGCCGCTCAATTTTTAAGAACGCTCCGAAACTACGAATTTGAAAATATTTAGGATTTCGTACCCAAAGGGTTAAAACGGACCCTATTACTAAGACTCTACTGTCCGTCTGTCTGTCACCAGGCTGTATCTCATAAACTGTGATAGCTAGACAGTTAAATTTTCACAGATGATGTATTTCTATTACTGTCCGTCTGTGTGTCACCAGGCTGTATCTCATAAACTGTGATAGCTAGACAATAAATTTTCACAGATGATGTATTTCTATTGCCGCTTTACATAACATCACATACTAAAACAGAATAAAACAGTATTTAAGTAGGTAGGTATTCCCATACAACAAACATGATTTTTATAGATAATGGCACGGAACCCTTTGTGCGCGAGTCAATCAATCATCATTTTATATAACGATTAACAAAAGTTTTAGCCAATCGGTTGCATTGGTAACTTTAAAATCAATTTTTCGAACAAAAATGTAAGCCGTGATTCTTTAAATTGATACAACTTTTTTATTTATGAACGGATTTTAATGAAACAAACACTATATGTTAAGTGAAGCGTATTAAAATACATTAGTGAAAACCGCAACCGAATGGGTTCAGCTTTTTCCGAGATTAGCGTGCACAAACGCACAAACAAACAGACAAAAATCATTATTTTGTGTTCTATTGCATTGATAAAAGCCCTCAACAATATTTTTTCTCATTTATCTTCCATGTACAGACAGCGATTTAGTTTAAGTACTAAAAGGAACTGCACTTATCCCGGGCGGCAAAATCAGAAGGGTGGTAAAATCGTCGATTTCGAAATAGTCGAACCCTCCCATGCTACCGATACGGAATGGAGGTGTCGTCTAGTTATTAGGGGCCTGCAAAATGAAACCTTATGGTCAGGACGGACCGAGACACGACGTGCTGTTTAGAAAGCAACGTACTGGTAACCAAGTAGGGAGCAAAACCAACAGGGGCGGCATATTAACATATTTTGCCTCCCCCCCCCCTCCAAAACATTCTAGATCCTGTACTGCTCAAAAACTGAATGCTTATTAAAGTAGAGAAATAAGCATTCCTACTTTAAGTCCAAATTGCAGATAAAAGTAGAGAAATAAGCATTCCTACTTTAAGTCCCAAAGCATGATGGCGTTCCTGAAGTAACGCGGAGCCTCATCGGCCCCTAAAATATAGGTTTTCTTAAGTAAGACTTCATCCCGAGCCGCGTCCATAGCGGGAAGCGAGAGAAAAGTACTGGGTAAAGCTTCCACCTGGTCACTTTTGCTATCGCCACCACCCCATCGATGTGGGCTTTCAAGCTGAGGCATCTGCCGAACTTCAGGTACTCCCAGATATTTGACGTGCGAGTACCTTGGCACATCTTCCCCAAAGAGCTTTAAGGGTGGCAGGATATTTTCAGAAAGCAATGTCTGCTTCTTGTTGACGTTCACTGAGGAACCTCCATTTGAAAGCCTGTCAAGCAGGGCGCCTAGGACTATCTGGAGGCGTACTTTGAGTTCAAACTAACTGCAAAAAGCTTCGTGTCGTCGGCGAAGAGTGCCAACTGAGCCTGGCCGGTAACTGGGATGTCGTCAGTGTATTACGCGTATCACTATGAAAAGCAGATGCTCATGGAAAGAGGCCACATAACAGTCCTAAATGATGTTGGCATGGTTGCTCCAAAAGCCCTTAACCTAACCAAACCTTACGTAACTTTTTTTCATGTTGAAAAGACCTACCGTTTCGTCCACCCACGGGAAGTTGGGTGGAACCTAACCTTACCTTTTTTAACGTGAGGAAACGAATTAAGAAAAATTGTACCCGTTAGGGTAAAGGCGCGTGTTGGCACAAACGCGCTTTCAACTCGGAGGACCGTATTTGTTGAGCGAAATCCAGTTCCCATCGCCCGATTGGCCCACGTTATGGAGGCATCAGTTGCAGGTCAAAAGCCCGCCTCCTGCACTCTGTGCGCCGGGGATGGATGGCCAGGTCGGTTGTTGCCTCCTGGTCTCTCCGCTACCTCTTTGCAGAGCATGACGCTCTCCGCAAAGGCCTGCACTGCTCTCCACGACGTTCATGTGACGGACCAAAGTCGACAGCGGAAGGTTGTCCTTCCCCCACTACCATGCACAGTTCAGCGCGGTCTTCCGCCCAGGCCGGACAGTCCGTCAGGGTGGGAACCTAGCCTAACCTAATCTGTCTCGTAGTCAAGGAGTACCAGGCAGCGCGGCACTCACTGCGCTTTTGTCTCCATGATGGAGAACAGAAAATATGAATATCTAACTCTTTTCACGCAGATCGTAAAAGCCGATCTAGTGAATGGGTGGAAATGTGATCAGCAGCTCACAATCACGCTAAGAATGGCGGTAGGGCGTCGTTAGGTCTTGCCGCCCTAGGCTCTGTCTGCAGAGACCCAGAGAAGCACTTAAATATTAAAGTTGTAAATTTAAATTTTTGAATTTTTGAACAGCGAAATCTATCGGTGACCAAAAAACAATTTTGTAAGAATGCTCCAAATTTACCGAAATTGACAATTTTTAGGGTTCCGTACCCAAAGGGTAAAAACGGGGTCCTAATACTAAGACTTAACTATCCTTCTGTCCTTCTGTTTGTCACCAGGCTGTATCTCATGAACCGTAATAGATAGACAGTCAAAATTTTCACTGATGATGTATTTTTGTTGCTGCTATATGACACCAAATACCAAAAACTAAATAAAATTAATATTTAAGAGGGGCTCCTATACAACAAAAGTGATTTTTTATACATAATAGTACGGAACCCTTCGTACGCGAGTCCGACTCGCACTTGGCAGGTTTTATTAACTTTCAATCATCATTTTATATCACAAGTTTTAGCCAATGTAACGGAACAGTTATTTTATAGCAATTTTTCAAACAAAAATTGATGACCTGATTCTTTTAATTAATATAACTTTTTTATTTATGAACGGATTTAGATGAAACAAACACTAAATGTTAAATGAGGCTTACTCGTATCAAAATACATGAGTGAAAACTGCAATCGAATCGGTGCGGTTTATGGTTTTAATATATATATATATAATAGGTTGGGGAAAAAGTCTTTTCGCATTTTATATGAAAATTCAAAACATTTTTTAATATAGTTTATTTACATTTAACTAAAGCATGTAGGTACCATTTTGTTCAATAACTTTTTGCCATCTTATAGGTAGGGACATGATCCCATTACTATAGAAATTTTGGAGCTTCTGATCAAAAAACTACGTCAAATAGTTTTGGCAGTCCTCTCGTGATGTTAACCTGACACTGCCTAAAGAATTCTGAAGAGACCGAAACAGGTGGAAATCTGAAGGTGCCAGGTCAGGACTATACGGCGAATGCATTAACACCTCCCAGCCAAACTCTCTTAATTTTTGCAGAGTGGTTAAAGATGTGTGAAGTCTAGCGTTATCATGATGAAAAACCACACCCCTTCTGTTGATTAATTCTGGGCGCTTTCTCTTAACTTCTTGCTTCAATCTTATCAGTTGTTCGCAGTAGAGTTCTGAATCGATGGTCCTGCCTGGTGGTAACAGCTCATAATGAATAATGCCCTTCCAATCCCACCACACACACAGCATCACCTTGTTGCGAGTTAACCCGGATTTCGCCATAGTCTCGGAAGCCTGCCCGGCCTTTGACCATGACTTTTTTCGCACGTTCTTGTCGTACGTGATCCACTTTTCATCACCAGTTATCAATTTCTTCAAAAATGGTTCGGTCTCATTACGTCGTAATAAAGAATCACAAATGAGTAAACGGTTCATTAGGTTTCTTTCAGAGAGCTCGTGAGGTACTCAAATATCGAGCTTTTTTGTGTACCCATTTTTTAAACCAAATTTAACCAAGTTCATACATACTATATGCGAAAAGACTTTTTCCTAATATGAAGCACCCTACTATGACTGTAAATTTTTTCCCGAGTTTATATATAACCGTTTAGTAGATAGAAGGGGGGGGGGCACTAGACTCTTACAAAATTTTTCACTTTATGCCCTAAAATTTCAGAAACGGGTCCCTAAATCTAAAAATGGTGCTAAAAACTCATTATATTTTTGAAAGACCTTTTCAACGAGGCTACTAGTATCGAAAATATTAGGTATATTTTCGATACCTACACGCGGAGTGAGGTTGTGACCGCTTGGAAGGGGGAATTCAACAAGGATGACTCGCTTAAACAGTGAGCAGTGACGCACGCGCGGTTTGTTTACCTATGTTCACCAACTTCGTCGTCATGGACACAAAAAAGGTGCATTGTTTTTTGCTTAAGGACTGCGATCCAAATTTTTTTTTAAGCTGTCTATGGATGCTAAAAGTTAAGGTCAACTTTAAAGTGATTATTGTGAAATTATTATGTACGTCTACGTGCCTTTTTAGTATATTATAAATTATTAAATGATAGGTTATATGGTACTAAGGTATATATGGTTATTATTATGAAAAATGATTTATACACGATATAAACTCGTATTATCGAATTTATACCTACAGTAGGTCCGTTAAATATTTACTTATTTAGGATGAAAAATATTACATAACCATTAACTAGGAAGGTACTACTATAAGACTTACGAACGAAAATTAAAGGGATTTCTTATGTTTGAGATTGACGATCAATTATTTTATTTCTGTTACTGGCATAATATGGTTAGAGTAATAATGAGTAGAAATTTTATCATTCGTAACTGATGAAACCGCGCGGCAGCGCAACGCGCGGTGTCTTGCGTCGCTGCGTTGGCTGCGCATTGCCGGCGACCGGCGACACAGGCGCGGTGGCGCTAGTAACTTATAACAGTCAACCCTAGCAAACGGCTCACTCAATCGGTGTTTTGCAGGTACCTACCTATTATGAACCGTTTGCTTAGAGTAATAAGGATGAAATGGTTTGCAACTGAAATTCTAGGTATCTAAACGAGGAGGTGTCGATATCTGATGCCAGCTAAATTAAACCATATCTCTAACAACATTGAGTAGATTTTTCTTTGAATTTCTTTTTGGAGTGAGACTTCTATACGTGAGTACTAGTACTTATTCTGTGACGATACCCAACATTATTGGTTAGTCGAGAAAAAAAATGACTTTTCACTTTACTTGTATGGGAGCTACCCTAAAAAAAAGTTCTTTATTAATATTTTATTTTACCGCTTTTTCGCATAATTATTTTATACATACCCATGCTAAATCACAGCTTTCTAGTACTTATAGTCGCTGAGTAAAACCGCGGATGGACAGCCAGACTTACAGACAGACAGACAGACATGGCGAAATTATAAGGGTTCCTTGTTTACTACGGAACCCTAAAAACAAATATTCTAGCAAAACAGTTGTTCCGCTTATCAGCTGGTACCTCGACTTATAGTCGCAATAGTTATAATTTATTAATAATCATTTTTGTTAGCTTACCGCTAAAAGTTCCATCATATCTATTCGGACCCATAAAAAATCAACAGATTATTTTTTTACGTATTCATAAACATCTTGCTCAATAAACTACACATGTTCTTCCACAGTACCTTTTGTACAAATATGATATGCAAATTCATAAGAGTATATGCCTATAATCGCATATATTATTTATAGAGACATATTGTGGTTAAATTAAATTTATGGGTCTCCTACGATACAAGAGGTCGGAAGTGTGTCTAAAATCAATAACCATTTCACTTTATTCCAGTATACGTATACACCATTACCACCCCACGCTGACTTTTACATATAAAACATATGTTTCTTGTAATATGTAGCTTTGGTATTTATTTACTTACTCAATCTTCAAAATGAAACCACAGGTAACAAAATCTTAATTTTTTATAACTAATTAAATAGTTAAACGTCCATTTATATAATAATCGCATAAAGTAAAATGTGATTTAATAATAGAAAATATATTTATTATAATAGATTTCTTTACCTCGTAAGTAAATTTTTCTACTCCTGTACTGTTATCTGTCTTTTAAATGGTCCCGAACACTAATATAAGAACATAGATTATATGATTTCAGAAAAGTCTATAGTCTATTCCTAATATAAAAGCACATGTGTCGTTATTTCGCCAAAACTATACTCCTAGCCATAGACCTAAAACTTTTTTTCTTTAGATCTACCATACTGCCAACATAATAAAATTTTAACATATGCAATTTTTCAAACGTGGAGTCACTGAACAAACGGTAGTTTGCCAGAAAAAACATTCGTTTAAGTGACTCCATGTTTCAAAAATGGCACTTTAGGTCACTAGGAAGACGTCAATAAAAAAATAAAGTCTTCCATAGATACCTAGTATCTAGCAAACATATGGTAGTATTATATTTCATACTTTTCTTTGTTTATTTTTGGATTAATTTTAGTAAATGTAGAAAAAGTATTGTATGCAACGTTGTATAAGTATGTCAAAAAATGCTCGATGGCGTCTCCTTACGATGCTCGCCAAGGCTCGCATCGTAACCTGCGCCACTCGTATTTTATGAACCTTCTTATACAACTGTTGCATAAAATACTATTATTGTTGTTGATGATTAGGTACCTACATTAATCTTTTGAAGTAAGAACAGATCTTTCGAATTGGCTTGAACAAAATCGAAGCTGGCTGAAAACTTAAGATTTTACAGAAGTATTTGCGTTGAAAGCAGGTATTAGACGTTTTTAGAGTCATCTGGAAGTTTTCCGGCAAAGATATTATCGGAAAAATCTCATAATGTATTTGTACGCAATTTAGTTCTAGTGGAACAAATAACTAAACCATATACGTAATCGTAATTCACATATAGTGTGTAAAATTGATAGCGGCTGTAAAGATTATAGATAGGCCTGAAAAAGTTTTGTTTGCGTAGACAAAACTTTTTCGTGCCTAAAGTATACCTACTATTCTTACACTTACGAATCTCCGTACACACCAAATATGTTCCTACGATTACGTACTCGTACGACGTTACTGACAGAGTAAGGATTACATCAGGAGCTGTATTCAATATTTTTGTTACGTGTTCAGTAATAGGGTCAAAAGATTCAAATGAATATGTGTAAATTTTGGTTTATGGAAACGACACTCTCTGAACTTGTGTTGACACAGTTCCGTGGAAACTTACGGACATAGGTGTCTACACTGGTCACCGTAAATTTTGATGAAATTTTTGAAATATGTACATGGTTCACGTAATACTTAAAGTTGCAGATTTGTTCTTAATAATGATGGTAATCCTCTATTGATATAATAAGTTAAGTACTCGTTAAAAGATATAGTAGGGGAGTCCATGATGCTAAATGGGGATTTACTTGATGATCATAGAGCAATATTGGATTATTAAAAGAATAAAAGGTTATATAATGTGTTCCTTTCCACTGGTGGGGTAAGCGTCTACAGTGTTCACAAGAACTACATGGAAATCTTACCGGCAATCTGTATAATACAGGCATTATATACAATGCCTGGACTACGTATATGAAGTTACGTGGTATGTACTTATTTCGGTATTTTCACAGTAAATTCCCGAATGAGAATTGTCATCGATCTGACTTATTAGACAAGAGCTACCGATTATAATGACCTGGCACTTAGCAGGGTTTGGTATAATTCCAAACCGTCGCGAATTATTTATATAATTATATTGAACATCCTGACATAAAACAAGACTGTAACTAGTAAATCCAAAAATCCCCTCTTGGGCTCATAACTAAAACTGAAAAAAGCTTTTTTTATAATTATTGGGTGACTTCAAGTAATATTACGTGTTTGTATTTTCATCATGTCTCTCGAAAAATGTAGAATGAATACTTGTTCGAGCAATGACAAAAACTATAATTCCATCGCTATTGAATATACTGATTCTAAAGATGAATACATTTTCTGTCTAAATTAAAAAGATTAGAACGGGATAAATATTCATTTTAGTTGCATATCTACAAATCAAACATGAGAACTTTCTCTTTTTGTAGTACCTACAAAAAGAGAAAGTTAAGAAATACATATGTTATTTTGTTTATATTTTTATCGATTTCCATGGTATACTTATATTTTATAAATAAAATAAATAAATAGGGACAAATAACACTGTTTGAGCTAGCTCCAAAGTAAGTTCGAGACTTGTGTTATCGGATACTAACTCAACGATACGATATTTTATAACAAATACATATATATATAGACCCAGGACAATTTGAAAAGTTCATTTTCGAACTTGCCCTCACCAGGGATGGAACCCAGGACATCTGCGTGGCGGACTAGCATGGTGACCACTACGCCACGGAGGTCGTTAGTATTATTGAAAATAAGTAACTAAATATAATTATAAAGAAGAAAATATTTCACAACGCAATCAAAGACCAAACAACAATTAAGTACTTAGTTCTGAAATCAAATATATTTGTTATGGATGAAGTAATAACTAGATAGTAGATTAAATGTCCGCGCCGTGTGAAAATGACAAAAATGCGAAAGCAATAAGATGAAAACTTTTTAAATTATCAAATTGTCTGGGTATTATTATTATGCTCATCACCTATGGGGCAGTATAAATTAACAAAGAATCACCTTTTACGCCCGTCCATATGAATTCGCTTTAAATTAAAAAAATATTCTTAAGTCAAGTGTTGCCACTGGATAGTCCACTACCAATAAACTGCCGCGGAGAGGCAGCTACAGTCGATATCATGGATATTCTGTCACAGCGACAGTCAGTGACAGTCCCCGAATAAAATGTTTCGTTAATGTGTCATCAACGTGGTACATTTGTACATGTATCGTCAATGCGTCGGCACATTAACGACATAACGAAACATTGACGACGTTGACGTTGACGATGTGCACTACATCGTCGCTGCCTCTCGGCGACAGTACACGTCGTCGATTATTGAAATAAAGGTAACTATCGATCGTTCAAAACTATTACTACACTCATCGATAGTATCAATACTATGAATAGTTTTAGTATTATGAATGCAATACTATCGATACTATCAATAGTTCATTAGTCGTCATCGATCGATACTATCGATAGTATTTTGGTTATCAATAGTATTGCACTACAAAGAGCTATCGATACTTTCGATAGGTCTATCGATAGTTTGACCATTCCTACCCCTGGCCTAATATAAATAATTATTTATATTCCTTTTCACTAGATAATAAAGGTATTCATAAAAACATAAAAAAAAAATTCTTACTATTATTCAAATAAAGTAGTACTCTTATTAATAAAATATAATTACATGAAATGCATTAAATTATTAAAGCATATTCAACATTTGCTTCGTCAATTTTTTCCTAGTCATGTGTGCCTACCCGCAACTTCCAATTTTGCCTACTTACCCTCTAATAGTTTCTATAGCGTTGGGTATCTGTAACGTTTTTCTGATGTGTTACGTGATAAAGCGTCTTATTATAAAACCCAGACTAACTTTTTTTTAAACCATTATCCGACCAAATCTAGTTGACATTTAGTAATAGCACACTATCTCACCTGACATGTCAACTTCATTTTGGGCGGATAATGGTTTAAACCTAATAACAAAGTTAGTCTGGGTTTTATAATAAGACGGTTTGAGTCTATTTTTTGGTCAGCCGCGCGTATGTCACGCGTTTCTTCATTGTATTATTGCCCGTAAGCCTCATGACAATAATAAATCATAATGTCTAGGCAATGTGATAAGTAACAAATTCTAATTCTAATTATAACTTCGCCCAAATTAGATTGGCATTATTCATAACGCCCGGGAATTATGAAAATTGCCCCAAAAATTATCACTTCGTCCATAACATAATCACTTTAAATCTAATAATTGATGGAAATTGTAAATAGCATTCATTTGTAATCGGAAACATCAAGAAAATAGACGCACTAATATTGGTAAGTTTGGTTGGAATATCGGATTTGGAGTACAGAGATTAGTTATTTTCGAAGCGTCGAGCCAATAACCTCGGTGCTACTACTGGACTTACGAAAGAAATGTTCTTACAACTCGCTGATTCTACCAGAGAGTTGTAAGGGGTATTCATAATAGCAAGAAATAAATAAAAGAGTGTGAAGAGGATACTATGTTTTAGATACCTACTTGATATCTAGATGAAAACCTAAGCAATTTGGTCATTAAATCCTTTTTTTTATGCTTTAAACAGGAAGATCGTAATAAGTTTTATAACAAACTATTCTTTGTTTTTAAGGTCTCGTATCCAAAGAATAAAATCGGGATCCTATTACTAAGACTCCGTTGTCCGTCTGTCTGTCTTCTACCAGGCTGTATCTCATGAACCGTGACAGCTAGACAGTTGAAATTTTCACAGATGATGCATTTCCTACAAATAGCGCACAAGATACCTGTTAGTTCAAAAGTTTTCAATAAAGATCAGTTACAACGTAGTTTTTATGGCATTTGTATGAAAAGTAAGACGGGTTGGCCGCGGTGAAATGCCACCCAAAATAGATTTTGACAAGTGTTATGTGCAAGCATTTATTCGCTTTTAAAAACTACGAGTTTGCTTTTGCATGATAATAAGAGTTAAAAATGTTTATTAGTCACGTTAGGAAGCCAAAACATGATAATACAAATTGCCTTGAAAGAAAATAATCTGATATTACCTCTAATTTTGCAAGTTGAGCTAAAATTCTGCAAAGTGGCTTCAAAGAATGAAAGAAAAAAACAATGTACAAAAAACTGACTGGTTGATATATTTTATATATCGGAGAGTTCGAGTTTAATTATTATTTTACGCGTGCTAGGAAAGGATTGATTACTACATCGCGTAACAGCTAGATTTTCTAAAAAAGGAATACGTTTTAATAAGTATGAAACCGGTCGCCCTAGCTAGTGTAGCAGAAACATTCGCTCGTTTTCTAGGTATCGCCCGGCGGCACCTGGACGATGGCGTGCTTAGAAGATTTCTGGCACCGTAGATTCGGCCCTTCCGGCAAAACGTGGGTGTTGCAGCACCCCAAATTGCTATAACCCGTATCGCGTCCAAAGCCGAGGTTTCCCCCTTGGGAGCCCTTTACGCTGCTGCTAGTAGTTTTTAATATAGGAAGCCGAGCTTTTCGCTTGCTCCTCAAACCTTGTCCGGTGAAGTAGGAAATGCCGTACTGTGCACAACTTGTTTGTGAAGTGTGATGTGGGTTTGGCAATGACTTATTGAATTGCATTCATTGTAATAGATACGGATTGGTACCCCGATTTATTGGACGATAAGTTCTATTGGACACAGTTTTCAATTATGTGTGCGCCAGAGGGCTTTTTTGTCGTGATGAGGTTTCGCAGGGCAGTTTCCCATGGGTCAGCGTGAGGTGGGGCGTTGACATTACAGTCTAATTTTTAATTTCCTCTCTATTTATTCTGTCATACGAGTATATACCTATACACAACGTGGAAGGGACATACCAATTATAAATCAAACCACAGGCTATACTAGATCACTATATTATAACGAAATTAAAATAACAGTCAAAAACAAAAATATATTTGGCACTTCCATACAAAAGTGTGCAGCCGCCCGGGTAATTTGTATGGAAATGTCGATTAATTTTTCTAGTTTTTTGACTGTTACTTTTAATTCATTATACTAAAGTGATCTAGTATAGCCCGTGGATCAATTTTTTACGGGTATGTCCCTTTCACATTGTATATTAATCAACTATCGATCGATCAACGCACAGCTGAAACCGCTGGGTCTAGAGGCATGGAATTTTGTACAAACGTTCCTTAAATGACGTAAGTATGCACTAAGAAGGGATTTTATCTTATTTTTGAAAATTAATTCCCTGAAATGAGTATTCAAAGTTTGTATAAAATTTGGTCATGTTTGATATTAGAAATGTAAATTTGACATATGAGCTCACGTTTCAAAACAAAGGATTAGTGTATCACTATTTAAAAAAAAATACCTTCTCTAAGGGGCTGAGAAGTGAAAGTTTGAATGAAAGTCAGCTAAAAGCAACTAAACAAAGGGAAAATGTGAGAATTGTCAAAATATTGGACCACACGTGCAAAGCCTTGGACTTCAGCTAGTGTTTAATACTTTATGAAATAGCGGAAGCACTTTGCTATAAAACAATAGTTTATATGTTATAAATTAAATATCGCGTTTATATTCCCGCCGAAACAGCTGCTCACTCCATAGAAATTCTGCCGCTGCGCCCACTCTCCCTGAGATGACGTCTCCCCGTTGGAGGTAGGTATCGCCGTCGCCGTACACCGTACCTCACAATCTCTCCCCACAATTCCCAATTTCCCACATCGCGCCCTGCGTTCAACATAGTGAAGCAATGTCATCAAGAAAATTGAATTGTGCTTAGCAACCATCGACACAAAGCTTTATACTGCCATCATGGCAGAAATTGTATAGATATTGTGACCTAATTTTCTTATCCCAACTTACTTAATTTATTTTCACAACCTTTTTGTTTATCATTCTGAACGCAAGCTTCAGCGTCTTGCAAACAATTTAAAAGAGTACTTCTCCAATCGTTTTATGAAAAAGTTATATATAAAAAATTACGCAAACACAAATCTCGCCTCTCAGCATAGCCGTAAAAATTTCTAATAAACTCGAAACGAAATAAATTCTTATAAAGGTAAATAAATTTAAGATATTTGTTATTACGTCATTTCAATATGTACGATCACGAGTATGTTTGTTTTATTACCTACTTACTCGTGTCTCTATTGGAGATTGGATGAAAAATATGTACTTCGTTTGTGTAACTTATTGTCATCGTACGCACGTATAGATCGTCTAGTTTCTTTTCCACTGATTTATTATAATTACTAGCTGTTGCGATTCCAGATAGGGTTCATAGTGCACCTATTATTAGACGGTGACTTTCAGTAGTTAGAACTGATGCTCATTACGAAATGTTAATATGCCTAGAAACACATTTAAATTTAAAATTTTATCGGCGGCAAAAAAAAAAAATTTTTAAGAACACTCCGAAACCATAGAAATTGTAAATATTTAGGATTCCGTATCCAAAGGGTAAAAACGGGACCCTATTACTAAGACCTGTCTGTCACCAGGCTGTATCTCATGAACCGTGATAGCAAGACAGTTGAAATTTTCACAGATGGTGATGGTGGTTTACAGCGGCAATAGCTAGCCGCTGTAAAACTTACGGTGTCAACGCTTTTACAGCTTTTGCCAGGCCCATGTGCTACTCCCGCTTCACAGACCTTGCATGGTGGCCGCTTAATTTTTAAGAACGCTCCGAAACCACGAGTTTGAAAATATTGAGGAATCGTACCCAAAGGGTAAAAACGGACTCTATTACTAAGACTCTACTGTCCGTCTGTCTGTCACCAGGCTATATCTCATAAACTGTGATAGCTAGACAGTAAAATTTTCACAGATGATGTATTTCTATAACTGTCCGTCTGTGTGTCACCAGGCTGTATCTCATAAACTGTAATAGCTAGACAGTTAAATTTTCACAGATGATGTATTTCTATTGCCGCTATACATAACATCACATACTAAAACAAAATAAAACAGTATTTACGTAGGTAGGTATTCCCATACAACAAACATGATTTTTATAGATAATGGCACGGAACTCCTTGTGCGCGAGTCAATCAATCATCATTTTATATAACAACTAGCTGACCCGGCAAACGTTGTTTTGCCAAAATTGAGGATTGTATGTATTTTTGTATGTTGTATCATAAAAAAATAGAAATTAAAAATTTTGTCTAAAAAATAAAAAAAAAATTTAGGGGTGGACTACCCCTAACATTTAGGGGGATGAAAAATAGATGTTGGCCGATTCTCATAGATACCGGATAAGCACAAAAAATTTCATCAAAATCGGTCAAGCCGTTTCGGAGGAGTATGGCAACGAAAACTGTGACACGAGAATTTTATATATTAGATTAATAGAAGCTTTAGCCAATCGGTTGCATCGGTAACTTTAAAATCAATTTTTCGAATAAAAATGTAGGCCGTGATTCTTTTAATTGATACAACTTTTTTATGCATAAACGGATTTAAATTAAACAAACACTTTATGTTAAAATACACTAGTGAAAACCGCAACCGAATCGGTTCAGCCGTTTCTGAGATTAGCGTGCACAAACGCACAGACAAACAGACAAAAATCCTAAAAATCATTGTTTTGTGTTCTATTGCGTTGATAAAAGTCCTCAACAATATTTTTTCTCATTTATCTTCCATGTACGGACAGCGATTTAGTTTAAGTACAAAAAGGAACTGCACTTATCCCGGGCGACGAAATCAGAAGGGCGGCAAAATCCCATGCTATCGATACGGAATGGGGGTGGCGTCTAGTTATTAGGGGCCTGCAAAACGAAACCTTATGGTCAGAACGGACCGAGATACGACGTGCTGTTTAGAAAGCAAGGTAGTAAGTAGGTAGCAAAACCAACAGGGACGGCGTATTAACATATTTTGTATAGATATACCTATATGATATGTCACGTCATCAATCTGACTGCGCCATGTGCCCAGTTGTTCCTGGCCTGCCGACTCGTGCTAGTGTGTATACGCTTCTATCCCTTGAGTATTTCATTATTTGTGAATTAAGAAAAGTGCGATAAATAAATATATAGTAAACCTAATTCGGACTATAAATGTTGGACCCTTGTACCACACCACGTTCACACATATACACATACTCATACATACATACTCAAAATTTGCCTCCCGCAAAAATTCTAGATCCAGTACTGCTCAAAAACTGAATGCTTATTAAAGTAGAGAAATAAGCATTCCTACTTTAAGTCCAAATTGCAGATAAAAGTAGAGAAATAAGCATTCCTACTTTAAGTCCCAATGCATGACGGCGTTCTTCAAGTAACGCGGAGCCACATCGGCCCCTAAAATATAGGTTTTCTTAAGTGCGACTTCATCCCGAGCCGCGTCCATAGCGGGAAGCGAGAGAAAAGTACTGGGTAAAACTTCCACCTGGTCACTTTTGCTATCGCCACCACCCTATCGATGTGGGCTTTCAAGCTGAGGCATCTGCCGAACTTCAGGTACTCCCAGATATTTGGCGTGCGAGTACCTCGGCACATCTTCCCCAAAGAGCTTTAAGGGTGGCAGGAGGCGGATGTTTTCAAAAAGAAATGACTGTTTCTTGTTGACGTTCACTAAGGAACCTCCATTTGAAAGCCTGTCAAGCAGGGCGCCTAGGACTGTTTAGAGGCGTACTTTGAGTTCAAAACTAACTGCAAAAAGCGCCGTGTCGTCGGCGAAGAGTGCGAGCTGAGTCTGGCCGGCAACTGGGATATCGTCAGTGTATCACGCGTATCACTATGAAAAGCAGATGCTCATGGAAAGAGGCCACATAACAGTCCTAAATGATGTTGGCATGGTTGCTCCAAAAGCCCCCAATCTAACCAAACCTTACGTAACTTTTTTTTCATGTTGAAAAGACCTACGGTAGGTCTTTTCAACATGAAAAAAAAGTGATGAAAACATGATGGTTTAGGAGAACAGAAAAAATGAATATATAACTCTTTCCACGCAGATCGTAAAAGCCGATCAAGTGAATGGGCGGAAATGTAATCAGCAGCTAGGAACCTATCCTGTCACTACCAATTTTGATTCCTTTTTTCATTATCCCGCCCAAAATCACGTTAAGAATGGCGGTAGGGCGTTGTTAGGTTTTGCGGCCCTCGGCTGTGTCTGCAGACGTCCAGAGAAGCACTTAAATTTTAAATCTGTAAATTAAAATTTTTGAATTTTTGAACATTGACATGTATCGGTGACCAAAAAAGCAATTTTATAAGAATGCTCCAAATTTACCGAAATTGACAGTTTTTAGGGTTCCGTACCCAAAGGGTAAAAACGGGGTCCTAATACTAAGACTTAACTATCCTTCTGTCCTTCTGTCTGTCACGAGGCTGTATCTCATAAAGCGTAATAGATAGACAGTCAAAATTTTCATTGATGATGTATTTTTGTTGCTGCTATGACACCAAATACCAAAAACTAAATAAAATAAATATTTAAGAGGGGCTCCCATACAGCAAAAGTAATTTTTTATACACAATGGTACGGAACCCTTCGTACGCGAGTCCGACTCACACTCGGCAGGTTTTATTAACTTTATATTAACTTTCAATCATCATTTTATAACACAAGTTTTAGCCAATGTAACGAAACAGTTATTTTATAGCAATTTTTCAAACAAAAATTGATGACCTGATTCTTTTAATTGATATAACTTTTTATGAACGGATTTAGATGAAACAGACACTAAATGTTAAGTGAGGCTTATCAAAATACATCAGTGAAAACCGCAACCGAATCGGTGCAGCCGTTTCTGAGATTAGCGTGCACAAACGCACAGACAAACAGATAAACAGACAAAAATTCTAAAAATCATAGTTTTGTGTTCTTTTGCGTTGATGAAAGCCCCCAACAATATTTTTTCTCATTTATCTTCCATGTACAGACAGCGATCGGTTACGATTTTATTATTTGTATAGATATAGATTTCAGTGTTTGGGAGTAAACACTCATTGTTACAATGGAACGGGCGGTCTCGTCCGCGGTATAACTATCAACTAGTCGGGCGGTTAATCCAGGTAGGTCTGTCATTGTAAGAAAAGATTATTGTGTTATCAATGTCTTTTTAGTCGCGTGTTAGTGTCATGGCTGTTTCGCGTGTTAGTGAATGACGAAAAATAAATTGTATTTATCAATAATATATTCGTAACCTATCGCTGTCTGTACATGGAAGATAAATGAGAAAATCGTTAAAGGCTTTTATCAACGCAATATAACACAAAACAATGATTTTTAGAATTTTTGTCTGTTTGTTTGTGCGTTTGTGCATCTCAGAAACGGCTGCACCGATTCAGTTGCGGTTTTGACTCATGTATTTGTGATAAGCTTTTGACATAATAAAAAAAATTGCTTGTTTATTCCACATTTTTAATTAAAAATGAAGATTGACTACGCAGCAAATAAGCGTAACATGAAAGCGTTACGTTACATGTAAAGTATGTTAATCAACTAAAATGCTTAAAGAGGTCGAGCTATATTTCGAGGGCAGCTTAATTATTCTCCGAAGCAATAGGCCGGAAATTGAAATCTCCAAAGGTTCGCATGATCATCGACGGAATAAGTATTAAAGCTTGTTGAAATTGTGCCTTTATAAGAAGTCATAAATGAATAGATTTTTTTCGCAGCTTAACTTTGTATCAATTTTATATAATCAAAAAATGATAAGGACAAACTAGTTCCGCGCACACAGCCAGCACCTGTGGCCAGCACGGAACAAATATTATTTATTATTTACCTACCTACAGACTTTTTTTACACGTCCACTAAATTAAATTTGTAAACTCTCAATAAAAGTGAATTTTGTAGATTCTTTTATGAAAATAAATTTTAATGTCTTTAACCATAAGGATAAACTTGAAAAAATACATGAAGCCGGCGTCATTAAAAGAATAGAACAGCGTCGACCTCGACTTCGACTGGACCTCAACAATACTTCTGCATACACGAAGATAAAATTTGCAAAAATGGTAGCAGGGAATGAGAATGGGACCGGCACCGAGGGTCAGCTGCTAGTTTTGAATAAAAATGGATACAAGGTTTTGCTACTTCTATAAACGACAGCTGAAGTTAGATTCAAAGGCGAGTAAATTACTGGTTTACTCGCCTTTGAATTTCCACCATTGGCCCAGTTCACAACATCGACAAATTACTACGTAAATAGGATTACTACGTAAGAATTTCATTCCTAAAATTCTTCAATTATTTTTTAACAATTCTGACATCCATGTTAAGAAAGTCGATGATTATTCTCTTCTAAGTACTTATTGCTAAATAATTTGGTGAGCATTAAATGCTCATGAATAATGTTTCTTTATTTTTATTTTGAAGGTTTTTCCATTTTTCCAAATTAGAAATTCTAGATGAAATTGATACTCATAAATGGGGTAAGACTACAATAAGGTTTATAAGTAGGTCTTTACAGCTAAAGCGAGGGTTCTAAATGTGATCAGAGAGATAAAGGTTTTTTGCTGGACTACCAACATTATTTTGAATACTAATAGATTTTATTCGTGTTTAGTTTTCTTTTTTTTACCCTTGTGCTTTTCTTTTTTAACTTTTCAGTCTCACGAGAATTACAAGTGACTTGAGTCTCTACTATCTTATGATGAAATCATTGTTTTTCGAATAGATAAGATGAAAATACTTTTCAGTGAATGAAATGATAGATTGTGCTACGTGTGTGTGTATAGGTAATATTTTTAAGCCGAGGGTGTTACTTAGAATCCATAGCGAAACAAATGTTTCCACAGTTGAACTACGAGCGTAGCGAATGATTCTACGGTAGAATCCTAAGTAAAGCAAGGGATCCATGTATATCGCCCGAGAAAAAAATATTACCGTACCCGATTAGCACCCTCTACATTTCATCCCCATCAATGAAAAAACTAGCAAAAATACAAAACAGAATATAAAGAGAAGTGAAAAACACACTTACTTAGTTAATCAGAGTTCAACTGACAGATACTTACCTTTATTTGGTGTCGATTTCATCCAGTAAATACTAAGAAATAGTTTTTCAAAGAACACCAACTTCTGATAAAATGTTCACTCATAACTTTGCGCGGTCCTTCACATCTTAAAAGAACATAAAAATGTTTATCTACATTCATCCACGTTGACGACGATATGTATTCCAATTTAAAAAAAATACAAAGTTTATGCCAATTATTTGTTTTAATGGCTTAAAAGTAAAATCTTCTTTTTTTTGCTAGACTACCAAAATTATTTATGATTTTACATAGATTACACTCATGTTCAGTTTTTAATCCCTAGAGATATTCTTTTTCAGTTTTCAGTCCCGAGAGAATCAGCAGTAACTTAGCTCCAAATGTTTTGGGATGAAAACATCATTTTTTGCGAAGATTAGATGAAAAATACTTTTTATCTCCTGTATGTAGAAAAAAAAAATAAGGCCTTTATCTCTATGGATAGAAAATGAGGCATCAAACGATTCTATTGTGTAGAAAAGGTAAAAGAAGTTGTGACTCCTGAAAATGTTTTCTTAGGAAAACGACACCAAATAAATATACCAACCTATAAAATATTGCTGGTTAAACTAAGATTAGGTTTATTTATTTTACTATGTAATTAGCGTACCGCACAAAAAAATAAAAATGGATATATTTTTGTACGGAACCCTAAACGGAAAAAGATGGACAAACAGACAGACGCACGAGTGATCCTATAAGCCCAGTAACCGCTTATAGAATTAGCGTTACGTACAAAAATTTTAAAAAGAATATATTTTTGTACGGAACCCAAAACGGAAAAAATATGGACATACAGACAGACGCATGAGTGATCCTATAAGCCCTGTACTGTAAGGGCTTATAGGACCACTCGTGCGTCTGTCTGTCACAGACTCACAGCCGATTTGCTCCGAATCTATTATGTTGGGACTCTTTCTTTCGGGAGCCAATATGAACAGACCTAAAGCGTTACTATCCCTGGAGAAAGCCACATAAAGTTGGCAATGTGAAAAACCAATTCTTAGGTCAACACCAGCTGCTTTAAGCGTCTGACACTGCGACTTATTTACTGTCATAGCAAAGCAAGTGGACACAGGGAATTGTGTATGTTCAAAGGAAAATAGCTGGGAATGAATGGTATACGCGGAATAAATACAGTTTTACTAGCACCACTCACAGTGAGAATCTCAGCTTCAATTATATTTCGCTGCAAAGCAGTGACTTTAAGTTCGGTTCCGTACAGTTTAGGTCAAATTTTGCATTAGCATTATCAGCACTCCGACATTAAGTCTTATTTTGTAAGCCGCGAGTCCATTTGCTGCAAGTGAATTTAGAAACTCAACTGGATAATTGGTGGCGACGTCCTGATCAATTACACTACCCAAGAAAGTATAAACCCTTCATTCGTAACCAATAATTAGAGTCATAAGTTTTTCATTAATCGCTGCGCATTGTTCGGAGGAAACAACTTTGCCAAGTATTAAGGGATGACTCACCTGACCATTCTCTTCAAGAAAGAGACCTTCCCCAAATTTTAATAATATTCTTGAAAACTTTTGGGTATGTGAACTACCGCCAAGCTGGGCTCTCATATTAATTGTCAATCTGAGATTTTGTATTGGAGGCAACAGATAAAACTGTTTTATTGAGGAGTTAATCTCATCTGCCCTAGAGCCCCGACTTATAACTGGAAGGGTTTGACGAAAATCTCCCGAAAACAAAAATGTGTCATTGCCGATTGGTCTGTCATCTCGACGATTGTCTCGCAACGTTCTATCTACGGCATCCACTGCCTTTTTGTTGGCCATTGTGCATTCAGGCCAAACGATTAGACAGCAAATGAGAGGTTTAGCCGGTTTACGCAAGTCAATATCAAAATTAGGCCCAAACTGTTACCGCCTTCACCTCGAGGAGTTACTCCCAGTTTATGTTATTATATTATGCTTAACAACTTTAATCTGATATCTTAGATTTCCACATCAGATAGTCATCGATTTTTGGGGAAAAAATATTTATGCAAATAAATTTAACTTGGTTCTGCATCAGGTGTTCCAAATCTTCGATTTTTAGGGTTTCATACCCAAACGGTGAAAACGGGACCCTATTACTAAAACTCCGCTGTCCGTCTGTCTGTCTGTCTGTCACCAGCCTGTATCTTATGAACCATTATAGCTTGACAGTTGAAATTTTTAAACATGATGTATTTCTGTTGCCGCTAAACAAAAACATACTAAATACAAATTAAAATAAATATTTAAGGAAGGGCTCCCATACTACAAACTTGATTTTTCATGGATTATGGTACGGAGCCCTTCGTGCGCGCGTCCGACTCGCACTTGACTGGTTTTATTATACCTTTACAAAAAATGCTCATCAGGCTTAATAACTTTTGCTAAGGCGGCATTTATATATTCTTATAGTTTAGCTGAAACATTTAGATCTGCATCATGTGTTCCAGCCTATATGTTGCCCAGGCTTAACAGCTATATAACAAAAGAAGTTACATTCGAATCCGTCCAGTATTTCCGGAGATTAGCGTGTACAAACAGACTAACAGACTAACAGACAAACAGACAGACATTTTTTTTATTCTTACCCCATTACTATGTCTCCATCGCCCCAAATTCTTTTTTTGGAAAAATATTCAATGTACATATTTTTTACTGTTTTATTATTGCATAGATAGATATATTAAGATACTAATAATCGCAGAAAAAAAATGCATTAAAGTATTTAGCTTAAATAAACTTGTAAGTAAATAAACTTAGTAGCAATAAGTACGTAACCCAAGAAATATTAACAGTAAGTTTCGTGTGTGGAGTGAAGCGGCTTCTTTTTTAAATAAGTAACTTTCCAAGCGTTTTTTTTTCATTTTTAATAATCAATTACTGTACAGTACGCGTTTCATCTCCCTCTATGAAAAAATAGTAAAAATATATAAAAACCAGCCAAGTGCAAGTTGAACTTGCATGGAGAGTGTTCCGTACAATGCCAGATTTTTTTAATTAATACAAAATATTACATTGAAATCCTTTCAGTAAGATGTTAGTTAACTACTGCTATCGCTATCTAGTGGTTTTTAAGTGAACTATTTTCCATAAGTGAACGTATTATATTAAGTTTACCAATTTATTATGAACTGATAGAGTTCTTATAGGTTTTCCTGTAATCTACAAGTAATAAACTATATTTACAATGTTTTTCAATATTTTACGTTTAGTGATTTCGAAGATCAGGGGAGGAATGGTCAATCTTTAATGAACAAAAACAAAACTTTTTATTTTACAATAAAAACAAGTAATTTCGTACTGCCTCTCGGGTATTAAACGCATTTTGTACTGCCTCTCGGGTATTGAATTTTTTTCCCGCCAAGAAGTTATCCAAATTCTGGAATAAGTAGTAGTCTGTAGACGCAAGGTCTGGTGAGTAGGGCAGATGACGGAGAGCTTCCAACCTCAGTTCTTGCAACTTGGAGACCGTCTGCTGTACAGTATAAGGTCGCGCGTTGTCGTGCAGGAGCAGCGGAGAGGAGCGATTGACCAATGCTGGTTGGAGATGTGCCATCTCCATCATTGTGTTCAGTTCTTCATAGTACACATCTACAGTAATGCTTACCCCGTTTGGTAAGAAGCTGTGATGAATCACACCGGCGCTAGACCACCAAACAGTGACCATCACTTTTCTAGGGATAAGTTTTCGTTTAGGGCATTGTTTAGGTGCTGACCCAGGATCCAACCAACTTGCTGAGCGCTTGCGGTTATCAAACAGAATCCATTTTTCATTGCAGGTAACAATGCGGTTCAAAATTCCTTCATTTGTGTGTCTGTTAAGCAGTGCAAGGCAAGTCTCGACGCGTACTTCGCGCTGGCGATCATTAAGTTCGTGGGGCACCCATTTGTCAACCTTTTTTACCTTGCCAATTTGACACAAATGGACCAATATTGTTTTGACGTTAACGTCGAACGCTGCTGCTAATCCAGCCGTAGATTGTGTATCATCAGCTTCCACATTCGCCTTTAATTCGTCAATTTCGACCAAAGTCTTCGGACAACCGCGAGGTTCATTTTTCAGGTCGAAATTTCCAGAACGGAAGCAAGCAAACCAATAACAGTTGGTGCGTTGGTTTGTAGTGTTAGCTCCGTAAACGTCGTTGATGTTGCGTACCGCTTGTGCCGCGTTGCTGCTACGACGGTACCCATATTCCATAATTACACGAATTTTTAACGTATCCATGACGACGAAAAAGATTGAAATGCGATGAAAATATAACACTAATAAATAAACAAATGACAACTTTTGAGAAAAGAATTCCATGTTTTTAAAATAAAATGAATTTGAAATTAGAATTCTTAGCCAAACAAAAAATATTTTGATTTGAAACAGTACTGCAGAACGGCAATTTCATAGGTAAAGACCTATTATTTGAAATCCTCATAACGAGCCCTTTCATTTGATATCACACTTATTATTAGCCCTTTTATTTGACACAGTAAGGCTTTCTAAACTTTTTTTAAATTTCCTAATTTGTCACACGAAAATAACTCTTCTTTAAAAAAATATTATTATATTAAAAGAAGAGTTATTTATTATTAAATAATATTACATTTACCATGCATATCTATGTTTGGGTCATAAGATGACACCGTCCTACCAAATTTCACCTCCACTTGCTTTGCTATGACAAGTCGCAGTGTCAGACGCTTAAAGCCGCTGGTCTTGACCTAGGAACTGGTTTTCCACATGGCCAACTTTATGTGGCTTTCTCCAGGGTTAGTAACTCTTCAGGTCTGTTCATATTGGCTCCTGAAGGAAAGAGTCCCAACATAATTTATAAAGAACATTTTTAAACTATGTTTACAATATGAAAAAAAAACAAAAAAATTTGACTATCAACTTATGCTACAAGTACTTTCTTATGTATCTACATAAGTTTGTTATTATATTTATATGCCGGAGTCATGAAGTCCACGCGAACGAAGTCGCGGGCATCAGCTAGTGTAAAATATTGTTAAGTCTGCCATCAGTAGTTAACCGATGAATACCTAAACTTCCATCTTAGAAGGTCCGTGAGCCCGGGCCTGTCACCTGTCATGCTCACTATTAATGCCCAAGCTGGTGGCTGTCCACGCGTCAACTTGTGTCTTGTGAACGGATGACGCTTATAGGGGTTGATCAGATCGGCTTCGTTTTTTTTTAAATACTATTAAGTATCAACATTGAGTTGATTTCTGTTAATTGGATTTGACACTCGGTCACAAGCTTTACATGTCATATTGTTATAACATATTATTTTTCTGAACTGAAAAAGCCCTTCTAGCGCGTAGGTGACCACGAGCTAGAACACTGTTTTTTACAAAATTCTTTCGGCGTTTCTTCTCAGCAGTGGTCGTGGCGATGCGCTATAATATCGGTACCTTTCCTTTAAAACAATTTAAAATGAACTTTACGTCCTATACTTATTGGCTTATAAAAGAGCCTGCAAAGGCCTAATAACTGAATAATATTTGATTCTTTGAAAAGTAGACCATGCCACTCGGTCTTCGATAATGTTTTTAAGGCGATAAACATTTATCCAACGGTTTACTGCAAATGCAACCGTGGAATGTTTCGTTTTGTAGCTCAATATACTATTTTAAGGCAGTGACGTGAAATGAAAACGTATTTTAGGTACCTACCTTGTATAGTTAGAAGCGGGGGTGATGTGTTAACCATGTTATAACTATTCGCTGCAACATCAAACTGTTTCGTAGTTTAATAAAATTTGTTAACAAACCTATTAACAGGTACTATGTTCAAATTGTTCTGAATTCAATGACTGGTACATAGTTGCACGCTTGTAATCAACTCGTGTAGTTGCAAGTATGACAAGTAAAGCGAAAGTTATCGTTAAGTGTAGTACCTACAGTTTATTTTTATTGTATGACTATTAGTTCGCCACGAACTTAGACCTCGCGATTATTATTCGCGTTTTCATTGATATACCTACTCGGATGAGGTTTTGACGACCTCCGTGGCGTAGTGGTCAACATGCTAGTCCGCCGCCCAGAGGTCCCGGGTTCGATCCCCGGTCAGGGCAAGTTGGAAAATGGCCTTTTTAAAAATGTCATGGGTCTTGGATGTTTATCTATATATGTATTGGTTATAAAATATAGTATCGTCGTCGACACAAGTCTCGAACTTACTTTGGGGCTAGCTCAATCAGTGTTATTTGTCCCTATATATTTATATTTATTTATTTATTTATATGCCCAGTGATGATTGGAGAGTGCTGATGAGCGGGGTAATAATATATATTTTTTTATATATAGTGACAACTCACATAGATTGAGCTAGCCCCAAAGTAAGCTTTAGCTTGTGTTTGGGATACTAACCCAACGATACTTTATATTATGATAAATACATAAATAGATAAACACCCAAGACCATAGATAAATTAAAAGAGAATGTACGAGATAACCAAAAGGTATATAACATAGAAGTCTTACCCAGTAGTAACGTCAAAGCTATTATTACGACACGAAAAAACGCGCATGACATATTGGTAGTAGTGTTTCAACTCATCTACGGTTGCTTAGGTAATCAGCACTAAAAAGGTATTCCTTTTAAAACCACATCAATAACATATGAGTGGCGGCGCCTGTTTGTAGCCCGGCCCGACGGTGGAGTGGAAACCAGACTAAGGAGATTTATTATTTTGGGCTATCCGTGGAGTGCAATGTGGGCTGTTAGGTTTACATGCTTTCACTTGGCACTTCGTTATATGTTCTCGTAAACGTGTAAGTACTGAAATATTGGATGGGTTGAGCTTTTCCATTAACTGTTATAGTGATACTTATACTTGTATCACTATTCCCTTTTCGTTTTTAAACCGCGACTATTCGCGACCAAGAAAACGCTTGTTTATTTCAATAATAACAGATGTTATGACCTCTTTATATTGTTCTTGATATCTATTGACGATTATATGAGTCAGACTTACATACATACATACATAATATCACGCCTATTTCCCACAGGGGTAGGCAGAGACTATGGACCTCCACTTGCTACGATCCTGACAAACCTCTTTCGCTTCATCTATACTCATCAATCTCTTCATACATGCCCTTCGGTTACGGGTACTTTTTACCTCTCCTTTTTTCAGAACGTCTGCAATCTGGTCGTAGAATGTTCGCCGAGGCCGACCTTTCCCTACTGTTCCTGTCACATTTGCCTTATAAATATTTTTTGTTAACATGTTTTCATCTATCCTTTCTACATGCCCAAACCACCTTAACATCCCTTTTTCTATTTTTGTCACAACATTCTCTTTCACTCCACACCGCTCCCTTATGACATCATTCCTCATTCGATCTTTCAAATTAACACCACACATACTCCTCAGCGCTCGCATTTCAACTGCATTTATTCTACTTTCATGCTTTCTCTGCCATACCCAACTCTCACTACCGTACATTAAAGTAGGTATTATTACTCCTTTATGGACAGCAAGTCGTGCATTATGTGATATCTTCCTACTGCTCATAAAGGAATGCAACGCTCCATTCACTTGGTTACCCGCATTCACTCTTTGTTTAACATCACCCTCGTGCTTGCCATCTTTCGTAAACAAACATCCCAAGTATACAAACTCCTTGCTCAAATTTCACTCCATTTAGTAAAATATTGCATTCTGCTGAACTATCATCCCTTTCAAAAACCATAACTTTTATTTTACTGACATTAACTTTCATACCCTTTTTCTCTAATGCATCATTCATAACAGTTATCATCTTCTGTAATTCCTCCTCTGAGTCCGCAAGTATCACTTGGTCATCGGCATAGAGAAGGCATTTGATTAATAACTCATCCATTCTAACACCACATTCGTCATCTTTCAAATCTGTCAAACAACTATCCATGAATAAGTTGAACAGCCAAGGCGACGCTACACATCCCTGTCTCACACCTTTTTCGATGTTAAACCAGTCTGTGTATTCGCCGTCAATTTTGACACAAGCGCTGGAATCCTTATAAAGAGATTTCAGTACTCGGATCAGATGGCTGCTCAGCCCATACGCAGACAGTGTTGACCACAATTCATTCCTATTCACTCTGTCATAGGCCTTTTCTAGATCTACGAAGATGCCATAGACTTTTCGACCTTTGGCCAGAAGCTTCTCTAAAATGCATCTCAAGGAAAAAACCTGATCCCTGCATCCCATACCCTTTCTAAATCCCGCTTGTACATCCCATATCTTCTCTTCGCTATTTTTCACCACCCTTTCTATCAAGACCTTCGCATACAATTTGCCGATAACGCTGAGAAGACTAATGCCTCGATAGTTTTTACAGTCTTGCTGTGAACCTTTTCCTTTATACAGCGGTACCATTACAGCCTTGCACCAATCATTTGGTACCACACATTTCTTAAAACAAATATTGATAAGATAACACAACTGACTTGCTACTATGCCCTGTCCAGCCTTCAGCATTTCGACAGTAATCCTATCGTACCCTCCAGCTTTTCCCATTTTCATACTATTTAATGCTTTCACTACTTCATCCATACTTATTTCCTCATCATAATTTTGCATATCACTCTCTTGTGCGTCACTTTCAGGCTCGGGTACTCTCATTTCATCTTTATCAAACATTCCTTCAAAATATTCCTTCCATCTATCTAGTACATTCTGTAATCCGACTAATAATCTTCCATTATTATCTTTGATCTTACTTAGCTCAGAGGTCGTGTTTTTTCCTCTAGCAATTTTAACGCTCTTCCAAAAGTATTTAATATTACTTTTGAAGTCTTGAGTCAACCTTATGTCAAAATCATCCTTTTGTTCTTTTTTCTTCTCTTTCACTATCTCTTTCACAACAACATTTATCCTCTTATATTCTTGTTTCGCTGCAAAAACATCTTTATCCCTCGTATTTTTTTGACCAGCTCGAACTGACAACCAATCCTTCCATGCTTTCTTCTTTCTTTGTACTGCTTCTTGAACTTCCTTGTCCCACCATATATTCACCTTAATCTTGCATTTTCTTCTTTTTGTTACACCACATACACAAATAGCGGCGTCAATCATTCCATCTTTTAATACTGTCCACACATTTTCTACCTCTCGTTCATCCTCTATTCTTTGAAATTTTTCTATTAGTAGTGATTTATATTCCGTCCTTGCATCTTCCTCTTGTAATTTTTCAACTTTTATCCGTTCTAACCTATTTGAGGGTTTAAACGAATGGTTTCGCCATTTTTAAAAAGGTTTCTCATTTTACAAATGACCAAATAGTGGTCTGTAGATATCAAGTACATTCTTTTTCATTCTTTCGTCTACTATTATAAAATCAATCATACTCTTCACTCCGTTTTCCTCCCTTGTGTACATGTGAATCTTTTTGTGATCAAACATAGTGTTTGTCACACAAAGATTCTTTTCCAGACATACGTCAAGCACACTTTTCCCATTTTCATTCTCCCTTTCATCGCCAAAAGAACCCAATACCTTTTCATAACCATCTCGTTTAATACCAACCCACCCATTAAAATCACCTAGCATAACTATCTTCTCATTGTCTTTGCAACCACTCAAAACATCATTCACACTATTCCAAAATTCCTTTCTTTCTTCTTTATTTACCTTCTGTAGGTGCATACACTCCCAATATAAATATCCGGTTCAACCCAACTTTCATTCTAATCCAGACAAGTCTTGAACTTACAAATTCGTATTCATTCACACACTCTACTATTCTTTTGGAAAGGATGAGGCCAACTCCTTGACAGCCTTTGGCGGTATCTGGTACTCCTGACCAATATGCCGTGAACGAACCACAGTTAGTGGTTCCGCATCCTTTCCGTTTCGTCTCATTTACACACAGCACATCAATCTTTCTCTCCCTCATCATCTGATATACCTCATCTATTTTATCATTCATTCCTCCTCTAATATTCAAAGTAGCCAAGCGGCTGTCCAAAGACCGCTTTTCGCTTCTGCGGGAAACGGGACGTGACGGGTTGCGAACCGCGTCGCCGCCATACTGATTTTTTAAATGTTTTTGAATCATCGCGTTCCCACGAGTAATGGGGATCTATTCAGTCGCACCTGACAGAGCCCCTTGTCAGGCGAAGACTATCCTTGTTCTGGGGGCACCTGACCCCAGGGTAAAACGGCACGCTCGAGACTAGGCTCACCCCTAGCCACGCATCCCTTGGCACGGCAGACCTTGACTATGAGTCAGACTTGAACTACAATTTTAATTTAAAAAAATATGACGTATCCATTTCGCTTGCGATAAAATCCATATAAATGAGTTGTAAAAATATAGTTCATTATCATAAGATAATATGGATATTGAGATCATCGAAAGATGAAAACGAAATATTTTATAAAACATTCTCAGTATAAAAACGGTAATTACCTATTTATGGCGTTGTAAACGCCACAAAACTAAATGCAAGAGATCTTTAACAGTGACTCCTGTAAGTATGCATTCAACCAATAATCGTCATTATTAGCAACCTTTCCTTCCTCAAACTTAGTTTTAGTTTTCTTTTTTCTCGCGGGTAAGTATTTTGAGTTAAGTACTTGATCCACGACTTTTAACCATTACTGGCAATTTGATGTTTCGATTGGTGAAACTATAATACACTATTGTAACTAAGTAACTTATGTTTTATTCACTACAATTTAGGATTGCAAGACACATTCTACTTATTGTGTTCCAAACGTAAATCAATTAATAGTAGGTAGGCACAATCAACAATGGCAAACTGTTCTAAGGAAACTGCAAAAGGAAAAATATCAGTGTATAACGCTTTCCATAAGGTGATGGAAATACTATTACAAAAGTTCGAAGAATTTTTGTTTGCCAACATACAATTGTAAAATAAACATAAATAAATTTATTTTCACTATTAAAATATCAACGATGCGTAATTCGTTTTTCTGTAGGATGTTGATTTTTATTTTACAACAGACGAAAATACGCTCCAAATGGGAATAACAAGACATCTTGTAGAAGAACATGAGTTTCACTATTACCATTCGTCATTTCGTATTTCAATGGATAATGACTGATATGAAAAAAAAAATGGGATGGGAATAGTAACCCACCTAAAATAATAAGGCATTTTTATTCTTCCATATTAATTTAAAAGAAAACTACCCAGCCTCGTTGGGTAGTATTCTGCTGCCCGTGCTGCGCTTCAAGCTTACAAATCATCAAACATACATGTCAGTTTAAACGCCAAATTTGAATATTTAGTTGAAAAATAAAAGTTCCTAGCTAGTGAATTTTTACGAAAAGCTGTTATAGAAAATAGATTTACTGGTGTCCAGTCCAGGTATTTTTATAGACTAATGCTTCGGCCGCACTTGTGCCTATCGTCCCGAAGCAATTCGCGGCGAATCTTCATACGTTTTGTACATTAAAAAGTTATCGCGATAAAGCGCAGATCACACTAGCGGCTTCGTTATTTTTCACAAACTATCTGAAAATAATCCAAGATGGCGTCATCTACGTGTTTAAAATGTGGACGACGACTTTCTTTTCTTTAACATGTGTGCTAACAATTACATAATGTATTTATTGAAACCTAAAAAGAAACCTAGACAGAAAAAGCTAAAAATTTTAACACTATTTTATCGTTCCACTCTATTTTAACGCATTAACAACCGTGGCACCGTCGCACAGCACGCGTCTAAACAAGTTGAAAACAAACGTCAAAATGAACAACGCAAGTGCGACCACGCAGAGCGAACTGTTAGCGTGCTTAAATCGTTTGATGTATCGCCACCCGCGCGATAACCAACACGAAGTCCGAATATTCGGGACGATACCCGATAACGGCCGGTCACATTTGCGTGTATCGTGTAATAGCACGAAGCTTCGTGACGATAGGCGCAGGTCCGGCCCAAGCTTAAGGCAAATACGAATATAGATCGGCAATGACCCAGAATGGGAAGCGGGCTATCCAAAATCAATGTGCCAAAATGAGTGATATGACTTATAAATAAAGTATATAAATAGCCTGATACACGTGGACCGCGTTCTGTCCGTCAGTCCTTGTTATTCTGCTCGGTGACATCAAACTCCACCTACTATACAATCGAGGGACCAAAATACAGAATAGATAAATTAACCAATCTCAGCCAAATTTAAGCAACAAGAGGTTGGCTGCATACTTAGGACCACTGGTATAAATTGTCGAAAAGACCCTAATGTTATAGAATCCCTTCGTTATATTTCTAATTTAAACAAGACGTTTTATAATCGTCTTTCCCATTTTGGAAAAAATAATTATGAACATTGTTTAATTCATGATGACAGACGTCATCGTATTAGACGTGTAAAAGTGCGTGTAAAGGTCTAATTACTGAATAAACATTTGTTTTTTTTTATGTCAAATCACGTTTTTATTTATTTAATAAAATCTTTATTGATTAAATGGTACTAAAGGTAAATTAAATGCTAACTGCCAATCAACCTGTAGGAAAACAGAAAAAAAATAATTTTATTGCGATAGGCGATAAAGATTTACTTCAAACACGTTTACTTAGATGCATATTATATACGTACATATATACTAGGGTGTCCCTTATATAGGTGAAAAAATTTTTTTTTCAGATATCGAAATGCATACCCCTTAATTCTTTTTAAACTAACTAAACTTGATCAAATACAAAATTTTATCTTTATATGTCAACATTAACCCGTGCCGACAGAGCCTTGAAGATTTTAAAAATCGTTGTCTTTAACTGTCTTTAACGCTTATCGTTATGTATGTGTAATAAAATGAAATAAAATGTTTATATCGTATAAAAATAATAATCTAAGAGAAAGTTAGAAAATAGGTATTTATTAATCAAAAGAACATCACAAATCAGCAAGGATATTTTCTTTTAAGGGTCTCTTTTTTACAATTTGGGTACAGATTTCTATGCTCTTGTACACAGCGCAGCAAAAATTGTTTTTGTTCTTCCTTTGCAGTGACTAGACCATGGAAATCTTGCATAAGTTTTACAGCTCTTTCAGCTGTATCATTCACGGCCCTTAAAGAAAGAACCCTCCTTTTTGCCTACAAATAGGTTACATCTTCTTCCCATGTAGAAACGGGTCTCTTCAAGAAGTTTATATCAATGTTTAAACACGCAAATAAATTTGTGCTCTTAACAGACACAAAATCATTTAATGATTTTCCTGCAACAAAAGACAAGATAATATTATTATCAGTTTATTAAGAAGGACATAAGACTTAAAACTATGTGTTTTCATTAAAATTAAATAACTTAATACGGTTTTATCGCGTTTATTACATTTTTTAGTCAGGTCAGTTCTAGATATAAAAATGTGATAAACGCGATATAACCGTATTAAGTTATTTAATTTAAATGTGTAACAATTGCGAAAACATATGAAAACATTATGTATTTCCACTTACCATACAAATAATCAGACATATCTTCTATTGATGGAATGTATCTCTTTACAGAATCATACAAACTCTCTCTTTGTAGGTTCGCTACAATATTTGTCATAGTTTGTTCGTCTACTTCATCATCAAAGAGTGATAAAACAGCTATTTCTTCTGACAAGTACCAAAGATGTTGACTAAACTTGCTCAGGGCTGCTTTGGAGATCTCTTTGTTAACAGTTTCATATTCCTTAAGACTTTTTAAAAAGCGCAAATCTTGATTTGGTGCCTTGACCGTCAGACTACATCCAAGCGATGGTTTTACATACATAACCGCAATGAATAAACAAATATCTTGTACGGCGCGTTTATCTTTGGCGCTGATTTTGAACTGAGATTGCAACAAACATATTTTCAAAGAGTAAATGGCTCTAGCCATCCACTTGGCTTGATGCATTGCTCCAGGAGGTCTTATTTTAATCTTTTTCTCATTATCTTCTCCTAAGAAAATTATAGATAATTCAATTAGTTCCCGATAATCGTTACGTACAATGGATTTTTGCAGTTCTTGATTATAAAATGTCAATAGTTCATCAATCGTTGTTTTAGAAAAATGTTGTGTGACGATGTCAGTGTACGCTTCAATAGCAGCAGGATTAATAGTTTTCCAGTTGTCTCTAAACTTTTTGAACATCGGAATGTCGGGGCTATTTGTGGTTTGGTGGAATTTTGTTTTAAAATACACATTTTAAAACCAGTTCGTAAACGTGATGGCGGCAAGCAAAGAATAATAATTCCCTGTCTAGTTTTTGTTCCAAAAGTACACAAGCTCCGTTCAGTCGCCCTGTATTAGATGGAGTTGTGTCACAACACATTATTCGTACTTTGTCCTCGAGATTCCAGTCATGAAGTGCAGTTAAAACAGCTTTAGCTTGATCTTGACCGGAAGAGCTTTCCAGTTTGGGCACAGCTAAAAGTTGTTCCTTTTCTTCAAATGAAATAAGAATTGGCAGGCGTTCTTCTTTAGAACTTCTTACGTCTAGTCCGGATAATAACTTCCCATCCCAGTGAACGGTCACCGTTTCAGGCAAATTATTCTGAAAATCTAATTTTATAGCTTCCGCTCTATCTTTTCTACTCTGTGTGCGAATGCGTTGAATAGACGATTTATTTATCGGGAACTCATCACAGCTGAGATCTAGGGCTTCAACTACAGCCTGAAGTATATAGACAGAGTCCCTTATGTTTAATTGACATCTATCCAAAGCGGCAACTAACTTAGGAGTGATGAAGTCTTTCCTTCCTCTTTTTGAAGTTGTTACAGAACTTACCATTTGAGATGTCGATGGCAAGGGTTCCTCAAGGCTTTCGTCAGAGCTGGTAGGTTGATTGCGATTTTCTTGCGTTTCGATAAAATCTGCTGTAGTTAAAGATGACGACAAACTTTCGGAACACATTTGCTCTTGTCTTTTTTTCTCTTCTTTTAATTTTCTCTGTCTTATTCTTTCTTCTTTCTCAGATAACTTTTTATCTACTCCTGCTAAACATCCTGGACCCGGGTTCTCTTTGTTTTTGCAAAAATATTTTATTTTTTTCTATTTTTATCCATTCCAAAGCATTTGTGTGTGCTATATCGAATAAATTATCTAAATTGTTTTGAAAGTCCTCCTCACGGCGCTTGTAAACATCTTGCGTTCTTTTTTAATTTTTTTGTAACTCTCTCCAAGCACGGTGAAGTTCCACAAGTTTTTTTACACAGTTAGGCACAGCTCTGGTAGGGATTCTAGCTTTTTACCAGAATATAATACACTCTCGAACGGCAAGATTTGCGCTTTTATTAACAGTCAATTTAACTTCGCGAATGTTAAAAAAGAGGACTGCAAGAACTTGACGATTAGACGGTAACTTTGCTCCAGTTATTTGATGGTTCACGTCACCAACTAAGAAAATACTTTTTTTTTGCTTCTTAATTCTACTGCCATTTTTTTTAACATTAAAACAATATGTTAATCATGAGTGTTACTGTGAACAAATGACAAATACAACGGGTGCGCGCCGCTAGTTTGGCGTTACTTGTATGAATTTACTTGCATGTTCCGATGCAAGTCGGCATGGGTTATCGTTCTCCAAATGAGGTAAAAATGTATTTTCGAGTGTTTTAGGAACATATGAACAAAACTAAGACGTATGCGTTAAAAAATAAAAACTTTGAAAAATAGGGGACACCTTAATATATACTTACACAAAAATACATACATATGCTAGAAAAAGAAGGGACTTGTTAACTATTCTGGGAAGTAGGTAAGTAAAAGAACTGTAAATACATAGGACTGATATAATGTAAGAAAGAAGATTACAAAGTGTGTCTGAACCGTTAATGATGTGAATGTGTTAACAAAGGAATTGTAGATTTGAATATTGAAATAATTATCTAATATTGAAGGAATTGCGTTTTGTTTTCTTTATTTTTGCGTTTTGTTATCTTTAACATATACACTGAACAAATGTTATGGTATTATGACTATAATTTTTTTTTTATTAAATATAGATAGCATGCGTAAAGCAAATACGATTACGATCTTGCATATGAACACAAGTGGCGTTAACTTACATCTTACATTATTCTTAGTCGCAGTGCTCCGTGCCGTTGTCGTCTATAATAATAAAACTAAAGCACTATAGTAGGTATATAATTAAATTCACAGTCAAAGCACCCCATTGGAATTGCCCAGGCGGCTAGACATTTTTGTTTGGAAACGCCGAATTTTAATTTAATTATACTATAGTGATGTAGCATAGACCGTGGTTCGATTTTTTATATTATGTCCTCCCACGTTGTAAATAAGTTATCAGCTAAATACTCATTCATATTTTACGATTGATATTGAAACTTTGATATTAACTTTTGATAGAAATTTAAGTATAGTAACACACCATACATTATTTAAAGACAAATTAAGTTGTTCATAAAACTTTAAAACCAATTCTACTCTGCATATCTTTTGATGTTTTGGGGCAGAAAACTGTAGTTATTTGCTTTAGCAAACTGAAATAAAATGTACCTCAACGCGTAGGTATTAATTATTCGTGCATTAATACCTACACGTTGCATTGCATGGTTGCACCATACTATACACTCAAGAATGTACATGTCCATAGGTAATTGATTTTATAAGCGGAAAATAGATATGGCTGAAATATAAAAACCGATCTTACGCGACACAGCTTCGAACGAACAAGTCTTTTTATTTTAACCCTAGTGGATTTTAACCGTATTTATACATTTTTAAAATGACTAGCTGCCTTTTATACCCCGAGATTCAAGTTTTGATTTTTAAGCAGTCAATGCAGGTTATTTTAAAAAACACTATATTAATCGGTGGTCTACGCTAAAAAATACGGCAATTGGTGATGAAGAGATTTTATTTGGTAGGATGACCCTTCTGAACCCTTAGATCATTTTAAAAAGGGGAGCTATCTTGAATTTTTGTACGGTGAGGTGTTGTGATGAAAAAATGGTTAGTGTTAATATTTTATAACTGCTTTCATTACGTTGGATATTAGGAATAACGAGTTACTTGGCGTATATTTATCAATTATCAAAAATGTATGAAGTCGTTTTTTACCTATAGGAGCCCAAACCTAGTATGTTTTGAAAATGGTTTTGGTTTTTAATAAACCAGGTGACTGAAATGTAATGATGTAGTAATTTTTAGAAATAGCTTATGAAGCCCTTTCATATGATACCTTACACGACAGGTAAAAAAAAATAACATCATAACCCGACTGTAAAAAAATTCAAGATGGCTTCCAACCTTCGTAAATCATTGAGTATAAAATACACGCTACTATATAGGCTTCGACGCCTTCGATTTCACAATTAAATATTTTAATCAGGAATAAATACGGAGCATGATATCGCAGGAAAAGTTTACAGATTTAGAAACAAAATAAAACAGCAGAATTTACTCGTAGCTTCTACAAAATGTAGCGTGAATTTGCTGTAGGTAAGTAACTGAACTGAAACGTATATGGGAAGACACGAGTATTTCCCAGCGGCCAGCGACACGTGCGGTTTTCGATTTTGCCTATCTATTTCCTGGACTTAAAAGTAGATACTTGTATGATATCTACGTAATTTTAACAGCACGTTTATCCTAATTTTATCATCGTTGGTCAGGTACCTGCCGTTCGTATCAATGGTGCTCTTAGTAGTAGGGAAGGGTTGAAAATTTTGAACGCTTGAGTTTTTTTCTGTTCTCAGGCATAACAATCCTCGTTGTACAAATGTTACCAATTTTTTTGTTTTTTTTGTGTGATGAACGCAATTTTGAAAGTATGTATTGCCAAAAATAACAATACGCAAGTATCTACTATTATTATTGTACTCGTTACATTTGGAAGAAAGAAAAGTAGTTTGGATGTATGAAAAATAAACCAGGACGAAGAATTGTGGCTCTAGCAAGTGCCTTGCTCCATTTTTCTGAGGAAAAGATTCAATAGGGTATGGCATGGCATATTCGTAAAATCTGAAGCTGATGGCATAGTCTAGACACGCGGCAGCGTGCCAGAGCCAAGTTCAAAAAAAGGACTGGCGACGCAGCAGTCGTGTGTATATTTACACGAACCATTTCGAGCTACTTTTGACCTCTACATAACCAGAAATCTGTGAAACCTAAATAAATGAAATTAAAATAGCACATACATTAAAGTCCTCTAGTTCATCTTAAATCCAAAGTTTCAATAATGTTGCTTAACAGTTATTAATATAATAATGTTTATAAAACCTGGAAAATGTATTTGACCACTTATCCATCATCAAGAAGGTATCCTACTTTCATATGACATGGAATGTTGTTATTTCGGATCTAGGTAGACTATTACGCGTGTACAAAGAAAAAAATCAAAAAATAGTGAATTTCATAGATTTGATTATTTTTCAATTGACGTAACCTACTTCCATATAACCGGAAAGTTAAGATTTGGCATCGGTAGACTATTACACGTATACACAGAAAAAAAATCATAAAGCAGTGAATTTTGTAGATTTGATTATTTTACAATTGACTACTTATCCGTTATCAAAAAGTTAACCTACTTCCATGACCTGGAAAGTTGATAATTATAAATATCAACTTAGTTCTTCACGTAAAAACAGGAAGATTAAAAAAAAAATCTTAGATTTGATTATTTTTCAATTAATTAATCGATTTTATTAGGAACAGTGCCTAACAAAGTTATACCAGCAAGTATTTCTTCTTTCTGATACTTCTGTACAAAAAATTAAGATATCCCACCAAAAACATAAGTGTGTTCCACAAGTCCACCAAATTCTATAGAGAATAATGAAATTTATTTATACGAATCCTAACATTTGACTTTGCTAGTTTTTTACAAGTGGTATTTAGAAGAATAGCCACATATACGTAAGCTTGCTAAAACTAGCCAAGTCAAATGTTAAGATTCGTATAAATAAATTTTGTTATTTTTTAAAGAACTTGGCGGCCATTTAGATCTTAATTCTTTTATCGGATTTTGAATTTGGCTTCCATTATTATTAATGTAACATTTATGTTTTGGTGGGATATAAACTACCAAATAAATAAAATAGGCACATACGAGTAGAATCATTTTGGTTAAAGATTCATTCCGCTGCAACAACTAGTGTGTTTGCTGAATGCCACAGAACCACAATAATTTTGAAAGCCTTTCACTCTAAAATAAATAAATTCATTAATAAAAACACCATCACGTTAATGCGATTGCTTCAGGTAATAATCAACGATGGTTACATACATTATGCGCATACAGGTTCATTGTAAATAATGATGCATATCAGTAGGCTACGGCCTATGAAAATAGCCTAGGTAAATATAAATAATCTTTGTCTGTAATCATAACGTTTTAAATCAAAAATTTCCAAAATATAAATATTGATTTAGTTATTTTTCTGAACTAGTTTATGTTTTGTGTGCCTCTCCAAGACTGGCTTGATAAAGTATAGGCTAATCCAATATAAACATGAAAACTTTAATTTCCAAATGTAATTACATTGAGATATTTTACATATTAATATTTAATTTTGGTGTAATGTTCGTATAGTAGAATCGTTAATGGACTAAGTTTATATTTGTAATGCCTGAAAATTTTGTAATAAAAATAAATAAATAAGTATGTTAATATTTTTACAAGCGCCTTTTTGAGCTTAGATATAAGTATGGTGATTGGTGAGAGACTTTTGGCACATGCTTTACAAAAAAATATTATAGTATATTTTAAGAATTGGTTCATTAAGGGTACGCTAGTCAGGTGTTTCGCCATACAAATTCTGTAGGGTGATGACTCCGTTGTTCGGTATAGTCTGTTTAAAAATTTTAATTCTATCGATTTGTCTTGTCGTTATCTATGCTTGTATGGAATCATAATTGTAAAATGGTAAGTACTTTAAAAGTTGTGAGTCTCATAACATTCCGTTTCAACACGTAATTTTAACGCAACTTTGGGCACATTTAAATACCGGAAGGAGTATAAAATCTCTAAAACAAAATTCGTACAAGCATAGTTTAGTTATTAAAAAAATTAAATAACTTTACTTTTAATCAAAACATTCAGCTGTTTTATTACAAGAACACTTCTCCCAAACGCATACTCGTGAATTTTTAGACGTGTAACGTAACGTTTTTGTGCGATAAGTCGGATACGACACACTAGACTGTAGTTCCGATGTGCGTATAAATCGGAGTAAATAGTTCCGCACTGTTCATAACCGAGTCTATCCCTTTCTCAGCAAAATAGCACGCAAATTAAGCACGTATGCCGACGAGTTCGAGTTCCGAACTAGCTCATCCTTATTTAAAATCGCACATGACATGTTTCTCATAAAACATTCAATTTTGGCCCCAATAGGAATATTTTTAAGAACTATCGCTCAAAATTATTTTTTTAACTTAAAGTACCCACTCGTGTACTAAATGGCTATCGATTTTTTATCATAGTCCGAACACTATTACTGAACTAGGCACACACACACTGTGTGTGTATATACTATTTATTTATGTTTATTTTATTATATATGTTGTAGGTATTTAATATGTTGTATGTTTGGAGCATTCTGTTTGAGTTCCTCACTTTTTCACCTACTACGCTTAATTTCTATTTATCCCGTTGATTGACTGGTAGGGACGGGGACGGGGATTTATTTATGTATTTTTTTTACATAATAATTTATATGTTATAACAAAATTAATAACGTAAAGAACCAATGAAAATCCTACTAGAAACATTTTCGTCTTCGACGTGGACGAAGTCGCGGGTTAAAACTGGTAGGTAAATAAAATCTTAAAAAAATAAATAAAGTGGTCTACTTAGCGCTCTTCCATAATCTGAACTTAACAGCTAACTACATATTATCATTTAACAAGCAGCTAGTTACTGTCTCACCAATCTCAAGTGAGTTATTTTCGAAATTGCGGTGTGTAGGTATGATATATGTAGACCGTTTTCATAAACACACGTTATTGAAAACCACATCAAAATCGGCCCAGTAATTTTAAAGTGTTTCGAGTACTAACGAACTGAATACACGCCACAACCTTCATGTTCATTATGAGTTCATAGGTACTCATTATAAAACGAAATCCGGCGCGTATATGTCAGTCTGCTAATATGTTTTACGACAAAAAAAATGTTGCCGTTCTTCTGTTCTCTTCGTTCTGTTCTCAAAATTTTGAGAAGATATTCGGCCAATTTGACCTAAACTGGCACGACCGCGATAATTTCTTGAGTTCCGCCACGTACGAGTATTGTATGATTGATTCACCAATATTTTGCTTCCGTAAACGAAAACGGTATCGCTCCGCCGAAATTGAAGGTAATTTTACTAAGTCCACCAATGCCGCAAACGAGTATTCCGATGGTTTTTAGGGCTAACTAAGTTTACCATAAGTTCGTAGCACTTGTCACCCACAACCGTTATTAGTGTCGGCACTTTTGTTTCCTCTTTGACCTCATTCACCTTGTAATACATATCCAACCGATCACTGTATACGTCGACGAATCCATGTCGAATTCACTAATCTTCCCGATTCCCATGATTGCGTAGTTCAGACTCGTCGCCAAATTATAGAATAGGGAATCGATAATACCACAACCGTTTAACAACGTAGCATTTATTCGACTGCCTAAACAAAGTAATACAAGTACCGCCTTATATATATATATATATATATATATATATATATATATATATATATATATATATATATATATATATAATATGCATGCCCTACAGTATCTTACATGTATTTCAAATCTTGCAACTCAATTTGGAACGCAGTCATCCTCAACTGATTGAACTGAAATTTTGCATACTTGTGTAATCTGATGACAATACAAAATGATCAATGAGCTGTTCTGATGATGAAGCCGGGAGTTATTCGGCGGAACTTAGTTAAAAAACAACAATCTCAGTAATCGAGTAGGACTCGTTTGAAATCATTACTTTTCCTCTTGGTTTTGCTGTAGTCGGGTAAAAATAGTGAAAGGGAAGTAGCATTTTAGGGAGGGCAGCAAAACTTAACCAACAATAAAATGTAAATAACCGTTCGTTTGTTCCAGCTTTAACCAATCCATGAAAACGTATTGAGCTGCCCTAAAATTCGTAAAGGGCACATAATTTGTTAGAGCGCCCTGTCATGCATGAAACAGACATGCTTGTGTAGCGTAAGGGGTCCGCTAAGGGCCTCTAGAATCTGGTGTGTGATGGTTCAAAACAAGCGGGTCGAAAATAAGTTGATGTGTTTTTCTTTCTTTTATGGCGTCACGTATCTACAGATTTAACTACTAACAGTGTCTGAATAAAAGAAAAATCTATAGCACTTTTTAATACGAATATTTGGAGACATAATACATCTTTAAATTTTACGTGAGACCAGCGGTTACCTTAACTTTGATAAAGAAAAAAATACGTAATAATTCAAATATATCTTTATTATCATGGGATATTTATAATATCTCTTAATAATATAAACGATATACTTAATAATATAAACGATATACAAACTTCCACCTCCGCACCACTTTAAAAACAATTTACTCGTATGTTATGAACGAAGTGATTTAATAAGACATTATAATAAAGGTCCACGCAGTTTGAAAAATGCCCAAAATGAGAAGGCAGTATGTGCTAATAGTAGATTGTGCTACAAGGAGATACGGTAATATTTTGAAGGCGAGTGAGTGAAGCGAGTGATTCATGTATATCGCTCGAGATAAAAATATTACCGTACCTGAGTACTTCTACTTTTCATCTCCATCTATGAGAAAAACTAGTAAATACAAAATAGAATACAAAGAGCAGTAGAACACCTACAATACTTAATCAGACTTCAACCAACAATTAATACTAATCTTTGGTGTCGCTTTTCATACAATAAATACAAAAAAATAATTTTTCGACGACCATCAACTTACGATAAAATGTTCACTCATAACTTTGTCTGCGTGGTCCTTTATACCTTTTTATAAGTATACTAGATACCAATTCACTGTCGGCTTAAACTTACGATATTCACATTTTCGATGCATTTTCGCAAATAATTACATGTCTATACAAATAACCTAAAACTTCTGTAATTACTTGAATCAAAGAGAAAAATTGCGCTTTTTTAATTATACTTATTTCTTTTTCCGTAGCAAAGAACATAAAAATATTTACCTACATATTCATCCATGTTGACGATTGACGACGATGTGTATTCCAAATTTAAAAAATCACGGCGTTTCTCAGGTGCCACTTATTTTTTATTTTCAAACAAAATTCTTCTTTTTTTGCCCCATATTTTTTGGGATGAAAACATCGTTTTTTGAGGAGATAAGATGAAAAAATCAAACCGTCCAGGCATTAATAATACCTATTCGCGCCACTTTTCTCAGACCGGTTGAGAAAAGTGGCGCAAATAGGAGTAATGCCCGGACGGTTGTAGTAAAAATCCATCAAACGCCCTTTGCGTTTGATAAACCTTAATTTCTTCTGTAACGTCATAAGGTCATAGAGTTAAGGATACTAATCCATGTCTCTCTTTTTTATCTTACTTTTACTTTAATACCTTATTAAATCGATTACTAGCAAGGTCAAACTTTATGACTAATTAGACTTCCATACGTCCATTGTTATTAATTTACTTGATAAAAATATTTATCTGCGCTATACTGCAATCAAACTGTGCCCACAGAGTTAAAGTATATTAGTGGAGAGCGTTTCCAACATACTGTATTTATAGAGTGAGAAGATCGATAGCACAACGGTGCAACCACTTTGATACTGTTTACGCTCGGCGAGCAATACCGCCGTGGTATATAGCCATATATTATGTCATTGTGCTTTAATGTTATGTTACTATCAAAAATTTTGGCGTTATAAGATTGGACAACAATAGAAAAAGCTTATTATGAGTGGCAGCTTTCCATTAGTTAAAAAATTACAATGAGCCGTCTAAAGTCTAAGATGGTAAGGCTATGTGATGCAAAGGGACTGCAAACATGTTGTTCACAAGGCGCTGAAATTGTTGGAGAAAAGGGGTTGTAATCGGCGCCTTACTGCTGCGTGGAGGACTAGCAAGAGAAGAAGTAAACATTAAACTCACTGACAAACCAGAATAGATCAACTTGACCAAAGATGAATTAGGAGAACCGACCCAACCTAAACTGGGAGAAGGAAAAAACGAATAAGATTATTCTGTGACCTTTTTTACGACTTACACATGTAAAAAAGACGAAAAATACCAAATTGGTTAACGCTATTAATTTTTCCCAAGTTAAAACATAAACTTAAATCATCCTAGGCTTTTTCAAGTGCGACTTCAAGTGCAAAGTAGTTATTTATTTCTTAAACTTTATTTCAATAATGTATGTAAAATAATGGTGATAGGCGGACTTAAGGCCCACGGCCTTTTCTACTAGTCAACCTACAGATGATGACGATAGAACCTAATTTTGGACGACATGGCACATTCTAATCTGTAATTTAATTACTTGTTTGTTTGTAAAAGCTTTATTTTACATAAACACAGGACAAAAATACAGGTTAGAAATAGAGAACAGTACAAAGGCGGACTTATCCCAGGTAAGTATCTCTTCCAGTCGACCTCGAAATATGAGCACAATTAACAACAGAATAGAGAGTGGGTACAGTATACAAAAGACACACAACAGAAAATAGAATACAATTACCAGTAGCCATGCGCAGCTTTCCCCTCTGTCGAAGTATAAGCCCAAACGGGCATACGCATTCAATAAAACTAGTTGCACTCGGATATCTTACTAGACCGAATCCAGTCGCGCAAGTGAACGCTGTCATACTTAAAATGCCGAATTGCTCAGTTTTTTATTGCATAAAGAGGTTTGGGACAGCAAAGTTACAAAAAGATGGTGTAACATTTCATAAGTAAGTAAATCTTAAACGTTATATGTAATGTTATTTAATTACATTTAGACGTTTATTTCGAATATTTTATTATATAACATTATAATATTATTGTTGGATTTGTTACCAACATTGAGTACGCTCTCTCAATTCTCTCATACAAATTTCGGGTCGGTCGAGCGATAAATCCGACTTCTCGCCGATAGACCATCTAGTGATGCTACCTTTACATATTACTCACATGTCGATAATTTGGATGGCGGGCGGCGCAATATAACTGTGTTAAATAAGTTGTTGTCAGGGTTTTTGCCCTGCGACGCAAAAAGAGGGGTGTTATAAATTTGACACTTACGTCTGTTGGTCTGTCTGTCTGTCTGTGTATCTGTATGTGGCATCGTAGCTCTCGAACGGATGAACCGATTTTAATGCGGTTTTGGAACGAAGTTCCTTATCGCGCGTTGCGAAAGGGAAAAATTAAGACCAAAAGTTGTAACGACACTTTTTGTTCATTCAAATTTATGAAGATAATAAAAACTTGATTTTAAAACGCAAAAAAGAGTTTGAATGTAATCAAGACCTATTTATATTTTACTTTACTTCGTTCCATCCGCGTATCCCTTTGACACCTTTCAAGTTTTTTTACGAGAAAGTAGTTCCCTTGCGGTGGATCTTAGCTTTGTTTCAATAAAAATCGATTCAGCCGTTTAAAAGTTAACGCCTGAAAGTCAGAACTTAATCTAGCAAATTTTTGATGGCGCTACGGATATAAAATCGTGTCGGTAGTTCCGCTACTCATCACTAGATAGCATTTTTCGAGAGTCGGGGGGTTTTTAACGTTCCTATCAAAAATTTGTATTTATGTTTTGACTCAGACCGTAAAACTGAACTAATGAAACATAAGTCGTAAGCTGAAAATTGTAGCGACTTTTCATACAAAGTGACTCAATTCGAGCGAATAATAATTAGAGGTCTTAAACTTTGTTTCCATAGTTTATTATCTGTTCTTTTTGGAAAGTTATTCAGTTTCATGTTCCGAACCATCTTTCTTTTTATTTTTGAAATAAAATATGACGGCGTAGTTATACCTACATATTCAAATAAAAATAGACTCAAGGTAGCCGACTTCACGGATCAGAAATTACTTAATTCGAAAAAATCTGTAATTACTTATTCTACTTTTTTCTCAGCTTCCCTAAAGATCCTGAATTAAGAGATGTATTGTTTTTTTTTTTGCAATAACGCGACCCTGAATTCCTAAAAGGACAAGTGCTCAACAACAGTGCTATGCTCAACTCCTTTCTAGACATCTGATTGGCAAGTCCTTACTAACAAAAAGAGAAGATAAGTAGAGAATTTAATACCAAGTTTAATACCAGACTGCATGCGTGTCGTAAGTCTATTGAGTGCCTTCGATATAATATATATATAAAGCGAAAATTACTCACTCACTCATTACGAAATATCAACGATCAAAATGAAATTTGGCGGGAAGGTAGATTGTGACTAGGAGACGTCCGCTAAGAAAGGATTTTCGGAAATTCAATCCCTAAGTTATAAATTGAAATTAGAAACATTTTTGACATCTAAGCGAATGAAGTCGCGGGTCAAAGGTAGTAATTTTATAATTATTACTTTATATAGCTTTCGAATTATAGAAATGTATTTCAATGTTATGTTTATCCTAGAGCCATCCATTACCCATTGAACCGTCTTATAAGACTGTTGGGGTTACCAGTTCAGATATACGCCTAACTTGTTGACTTCTCTAGGTGAATCATCATCTCAATAACTAAAATATAAATATGATATTTTATACTTATAATAATGTTTCATTTCGTTCCCTTTGTTCCTTCCTCCTTCATTTCGTAATTTATCGATATTGCTATGTTGATAGTGCTAGTCTTGCCCTATTGACATTGAAAACGTGTCAATGTGTATATTGTCATTTATATGTACACAAAAATATATCGAGATGTGCAAGATATTGATGTATTGTTTAATTTTGTATGTATTGTAGCCGTCGTTACAATTTTTTTGTTTATGTGAGTCTGCGGAAGTGCACTAGTGTGCGCATTTCTCCCCGCAAAATATGCCAGACAGATTTGAATGATAATTGATCGCCAAGGCTACTCCTTTCCGTGAAGTTCCGTGTTGCTCTATGACAGATACACTTAACTACTTACAGCACTAAAAACTGTTTAAAATTAATACTTGTAAATAAATACTCAATTAAAACACAGTAAATATTAATACATATATGAATACACAATAAAATATACATACATATGTAATAAATATATACTTAAGCAATATATACTAATATACATATATAACTCAACTCAGTCTCCTGACGTTTCTATAAGATACCTTAATCTAAAATGTAATGACGACATTTTCATTTCTAAAGGCAGTTTGTTCCAAAGCTTTGCTGCAAAAACTGCAAAGGACTTATTATATCCCTGCAAGGAGTGAGCAGGCATGTGCAACGACGGGTTGTTACTCGATCGAAGACGGGTGTCAATGTTGGGAAATGAAATTTTCGGTAAGGTATCTAGGAGAGGGGGGGATTAAACAACGCTTTAAAAAGGAAACAAAGGATGTGAAAGTCAAGACGAGTTTTAATAGGTAACAAATTAATCCGCGCGCGGAACTCAGAAATATGGTCAAATTTCCTGAGATAATACACATAGCGTATGCACATATTTTTATGTCAGTTCATCAGTCAGGTCTTAGTACGCAACATCTGCGTAATCAAGGACAGGGACAAGTAGTAAACGAGCCAACAAGGCTTCTGTATCGGTAGGTAAGAAAAAATATTTTTTATTTTTATTTACTTATCTTTAAAATTGTAACGAAAACAGATTTAATGATATTTTTACACAAATATTGAATGAATTTATATGCCCTGCATAGACTACTTTATTTATAATGACAGCCAAAAGTGGCCGTTTTTCGCAAATGTACACAGAAAAGCTTCACGTTCTCTCTTTAAACTATAAACAGTTGTTCATAAATTTGTTTAAAGGGTTATCTAGAGCTTGGTTTTTTTAATAATACCTCAGTTTTCTTTCAAATGATTTATTTCAAATAGGGGCAGCGCAGCACTGGACCCAAAAAAGTCATTTATCCCATTAAGTCCAACGGAGTTGAACATTTCTGGTTTTATTTTATTTCGTCGCTTGTAATTTTTTCTGCGTAAGAGTAACAAAATAGAAATTTAGGCGAAAATTGTGAGGAATTACATATTTTTCATTCTTCTCATATACACTTCTGTTAAAAAAAATAAACCTTTGAGACGTAATTTAATAAAAAAACAAACGCGAATTTTGGTCAGTAAATACCTTAAATTCAAGATGGTTCATGGCCAAAAGTTGAATCTTATAATTTTAAAAATCCTTGGTAAGCGTAACAACATTAAATCAAAATCGCTTAAACACCAACTTTTGCAAGGCGAAAAACCTATTGAACGGACTATTAGACAAATCTTCTAAATGTAATCACAAGAGATTATATCAAAGGAAAAAGGTTTAACTGACCGACTAAGACGTTAATCAGGAAAGCAACTCAGGTGATTAAGATTTCTTTTTGCTAATGGAGCTAGTTCAGCTCTAATAGAAACAAATTAAATGCCTTAACACTATTAAGTATTAACATCAACGCTTTCTTAAGCTAAAGGTTTGGATGAATTCAATAAAAAAATGTCTGTTATATCTGTGAATTGTAAAAATCTAATTGTTAAAAGGGGGAAATAATATTAAATGACTAAGAAATATATTTTTAAATGTGAGAAATAAAGGAAACAAAAAAAAATACATCAATATCAATACATTTAATAGAACAGTAAAAAAAAAATTACTGTACATTGAATAGATTTCCAAAAAAAAAGTTAAGGGCGATGGAGACATAGCAATAGAGTAAGAATAAAAAAAATGTCTGTCTGTTTTTTTGTTGTTTGTAACTCTAATCTCCGGAATTATTGGACTGATTCGAATGAAACTTTTTGTTGTATAGCTGTAAAGGTGATTCCTGAATTTTCCGGGGTCCAGTGCTGCCCCCATTTGAAATAAATCATTTGATAGGAAACGGAGGCATCATTAAAATTTTTGTCTTGACCAGGCACTAAATAACCCTTCAAAGACCCTTGGAAGAGACCGTCATTTCCAACACTGAAGAAGTTTAAGGTGATTCCATCTGCCGGTCAGACATGGGGTCTCTTTTTTGTGACAGCCAAGGGGTAGTATTGATCGAATACCTTAATCATGGAGCCACTATTACGGGGACTATCTAAGCAGGACTTCAGAAAGTTATGCGAGGAAATACGCAAGAAACGTCATGGCAAACTAGCTAAAGTTGTTTTATATCACCAAAATAACGCCCCCGCGCACAAGTCAAGAGTTGCGATTGCTGCAATTCAAGAAAGTGGCTTCGAATTGATGGAACGTCCTCCAATTCACCGGACTTCGCTCCTAGTGATTTCTACCTGTTTCCGCGGTTAAAGGAACATCTCAGGGACCAGAAAGAAGAAGATGACGCAGTAGTCGCTGCCGTACCTACACAATTTTTTAAGGGATCAAAGAGAAAAAAATTTTTAGTAAGGCAATTTTAGCCTTAGACAAAAGATATATCAGGTGAATAAACTTAAATGGTGACTAGGTCGAAAAATATAATAAAATGTAATAATAAAATAAAACTTGGGAGGTGTCAAGGGACACCCGGATGGAACGAAGTAAAATATAAATAGGTCTAAATTACATTCAAATTCTTTTCTATGTTCTAATATCAAGTTTTTATTATCTTCATAAATTTGAATGAACAAAAAGTGTCGTTATAACTTTTGGTGTTAATTTTTTCCGTCTAGCCCCCTTTCGCAACGCGCGACAAGGAACTTCGTTCCAAAAATATTCGCGTCATACTCATTCTCACTTTTTATTGAACACCCCTAGTAGTTGTTATGTTTAACAGCTGATATACAGCTCAACGCTATCTAATTTGATTTAAGTAAATTAAACAAGAACCAAACAAAAGTAATAAAGCTAAAATGCGATTTGCTTTATGCATGATTTCGTGCTATTATGAATTTGTTATAATTATTATAATGGTGTTTATTGCTTGGGAAGATTTTACATAATGATGATTGAAATTATCATCAGAAAAATGTTCTAATTTAAATTCAAAAACTAATAAATATCTCTAAAAGCATTATTATTATAAACACGTAGGTGAGCAATTAGATGAACGATAAAGAATAACAAATTAAAAAAAAAAACATTCCAAGTACGTAAGTTTCCACTGTGATTGGATTATATCATCTATTCATAGAATGCAAAGAAGGTTAGATCAAATAAAAGCAATATTTATGACGAAAGCGCTCTGAAGTTTCTATTTGTTTCTTATTAGTTTTGTCGGATTAAGTGCCTGGAAATTACTTTTCGGAATGATGGGGTAAATGCAAATGAAATTAATAAATATAACTTGCAGTTCACCCCGAACCACTTACCATCAGGTGACCCACCTATGCTCGCTTCGCTCGCTCGTTCAAATAAATATATACTTAGGGATAAATTACACTGATTGAGCTAGTCCCAAGGTAAGATTTGAAATGTATTTTAACACTACGAGTGTTAAAATACATTTTGTGTCCCGAACTGTGAATTCGCAAACCCCATATCTCGGCAATCCCTTGACCGATTTGGCTCATGTTCGAACTTAAAAACTCTATTAGCCATGCGCCTACCAAATTTCACCAAGCTCCAAAGTTATTGTCAAACAAACATATATAAATACAAGCAACGGATTGTTCGCTCACTCGTTCAATTACATAATAAGCTGGTGAATAGTTATAATATTCCGTTAGTTTAACAAGTCGCTTAATATTTTGATACCTGAGCGACCGCTTTGCTCGTTGAAAACTCCAAAAAGCAGCCAAATACGAGTCAGTCTCGCCCATGAAGGATTCCGTAACAGCAAGTATTACACTATAAAAGTTCTTATAGGTCGTTGTATCTTTTATCGATGTTTTGATAAACGTATTAAAAAAAATCTTACTAGATAGATCTCGTTCAAACCAATTTTCGGTGAAAGTTTGCTTGGTCATTACCAAGCAAACTTTCACCGAAACATCATATATATTTTTTTGTTTTATCATTCTCTTATTTAAGAAGTTACAGGACACACATTTTACCACTTTGGAAATGTCTCTCGCGCAAACTATCAGATTAGTAAAAAATTATATTAGAAACCTCAATATAATTTTGAAGACCCATCCGTAGATACCGCATACGTATGGATTTGATAAAAAAAATTTGGTTATACATAGACAATGCGCGCGCATTTTCTATGCCTAACCAATTTTTTTTATATTTAAATTTAATAAATATAATTTAAATATTCTTTTAATATCGAGGGAGCAGATGAAAAATATGTGCAATATTTTTTAAATTCAAATAAACATCGAGGGAACAGATAATGAATGTATCATACAATTAAAACAAAAGAAGGGTTATGTGCGGCGAAACATACATAACCAATCTTTTGTTTTAATTGTTTGAAAAATCTTCGAGCTTCGGCCTCAAACTTAAATTTAAAATAAAGTTAGACAATAAAGTTATTTTTGTAACTGATTATTTCCTAAAAAAATAATACCCGTAAATAGGATTAAGATTAGAATAGGATATACAAAACACTTATATTATTATAGTTACCAATTTTTAATTAGTATATTTTAGTAGATTAACGTTATGTGAAAATAGCATTCGGATAAGGGAAAAGAAAATTATGACAAATGAACGTTATACAAAAAGATCATTTGGACAAGTGATAATTATATAAAATGAACATTAAACTAAGTTATTAGGGCACGCGATGGTTATATGGTATAAAATGTAAGGTGAAATGAAGTTAGGTAGTGCGTTTTTATATAAATTGAAAATTATATTATTTGAGCGTTATTGCAATTGAAATTATATTATCTGTTATTATTACATATATTACACACACAAAAGATTCGTAGGCGGTGCTTTAAGTGTAGCGCATGCTACAAGTTTCGTAGGCAGGCGCTACGACGTAGTAGGCGCGTACGTGATAAAAGTTTCATATGCAGCCGCTGCGAACGCAGATCCATGAGCATCAATTTCGCAATTTCCGGGCCATATTTCAAAATAAACAAGTTTTTTTGGCCCGAAGTTTATATATTCTACGCGGGAATGCTGCCAGCGGTATCCTACAAATAGCCATCACTAAAACACCCAATAATAAATATCGTCAACAATAAAAATGTCTAATAATACCAAACCGATATGGCACTCACACCGTGTTATATTATTATATAATATAATATACATTTCATAACTGCATTTTTACCCTAATTGTCAAAATAGGACCCTAAAAATGTAGGTATCCTACTATAACCTATTACTAAGACTCCGCTGCCCGTCCGTCAGTCTGTCTGTCTGTCACCAGTACATATCTCATGAACCGTGATAGCATGAGAGTTGAAATTTTCACAGATTTTAGACGAATTATTTCCCCTGATTGTTTTAATTTATCTGAACTATTCTCCACATACAATATGCAATGCATTTTAATGGTTACCCAAGGATGTCAAAGAAATTGCGAAGAGAAGAAAAATTGCCAAAATAATTGAAATGATTTGGCTATACTTTTACGTCAATCCTCTTTGGGAATGCAACTATGCGAAAAGATTTATAACCGACTGCTACCCGACGTTAACCTTCGAAACACGAGATATTTGTACTTAGTCTAATTAGCTCTTACGATATCCACAGGAAGACACGGAGTGGTCCTATTTAAGTCCGGAAGCCACACGTTGAGGTTCGATAAGTAAAATTATTATTGAAGGTAATATACCTATTCGTATTAATGAATTCAAGTTACCAGTCTACGTTGAGAGGTAACTTAAATTCGAGCTAATAGGAAGATAACGTTTTATTCTCAATTATTCTGTTTGACTTTTTAATAATTTGTAATAAGTATCACTGACTTTTATAATTTTCATGTCATAAGACTGTATTTGCCTGCCTAACGTTGTTGTCTTCTAGTTAGAATAAAATAAACAGAGCACCTTAAAATTTTTCTCAGATTTAATTGGGTAGGCTAGTTTTCTAGAAATTATTTAATGACTATACTTATCTAATCTGTCTATATTATTTAAGAGCTATGTTCTTGTATTGTCTTGACTTAACTCTTAAATTTTACAAAATAACTTGCTAGGGGTAAATATATTATTCCAAATCTCATCAAATCTCAGAAATATGACATAGAAACATATATAACTATACATAAAAAAATACCTGGAATAAAATTCGTTTGAGCACGTGTCAAAAACACAATAATATCTTAAAAGGGTAAAAGTACAAACAACATTCATTTATGGAACAGAACTGTAGAACGCTTATAGATCGCGCTACGGCGCTACAAATGCGTGAAAAAATATACGTGAACGAAACCAGGTGCGGGATAGTGCACCTACACGTGAAAAAGTCTGTAGTACGTCGCAGCCGAGACGGCTACAAGATAAAATGGCGGGTGTAGAGCGGTCCCGGGATTACGACCCGCTTAAACGAAAAGTAAAAGTGAGAACGTATCTCCCGCTCGATATCGCCCTACCTGTTGCGGCGTCGCGCCAGCCTCACACGCTCAAAGTTTTACGCGCCCTTCATGATCCGTCTACGAGGAGTTTCCGTCTAAACTAAACTCACCTGAAGTTCCCGCCTGGGTATCAGCTGCACCACCGGAATATTTTTTAACTACTTTTCTGATAGTTGAAATCAGTTTGAGGCTTGTTTTTCAACGTTGGGCAAAACTACATGGCTCGTCGAGCGCGTTGGTTCGCGAGCGCAGTGTGCGGCGGCGAGCGTGCGGCCGCGAAGCCTGGCTGAGAGACAGTGAACGAGTGCTCAGTACGCTCACCGCCGCCGCCGCCGCCACCGCCCTGCCCGCCTGCGCCCTCCAAATCTCACCCAAGCTTTCTTCAACCGCTTTACTAATGTTTGGCCAAAGAATAATAAAATCATTAATTTTAAGATTTTAGACGCTCTAGAGATATGGAATTATTCGCTGTACCAGGTTAAGCCTACACTGCCTATCCTCACAGCGCCGTTTAAGCAAAAAGCTAGATTTTTTTCGATAATTTTTTGCTTTAATTAAAAAAAAAACTAAAATTATTATGTACCGTATGTATTTACAGATACTCGTATTGATATATACGAGTATCTGTAAATATAATTTAGTTTTCGTTGAGTTTTCCATATGACCGATATGGCAAGCATGAAATTAAAAAAATATATTGTGTTAATATTGATAAGTTTTCGTTTAATCAATCCATTTGTAGGGTTCCGTTCTCGAAGGGTAAAAACGGGACCATATTAAATACTAAGACTCCACTGTCCGTTTGTCCGTCTGTCTGTCACCAGGCTGTATCTCATGAACCGTTATAGATAGACAGTTGAAATTTTCACAGTATTGTACTGTATTTCAGTGGCCGCTATAACAACATAATAAAATAAATATTTAAGAGGGGTTCCCTAACAACAAACGTGATTTTTCATAGTTAATGGTATTTTTAATATTGCTCAAAAAGTGGCGTATTGCAGGGACGTATAGCGTTCAAGATGTGGGCTATTACATACTCGTGTTATTTTTTACCTTTCCCGAACTCGCGTTTTGCTGAGTGGTTAAAGATGTGTGAGGTCTAGCGTTATCATGATGAAAAACCACACCCCTTCTGTTGATTAATTCCGGCCGCTTTCTCTCAACTTCTTGCTTTAATCTTATCAGTTGTTCGCAGTAGAATTCTGAATCGATGGTCCTGCCTGGTGGTAACAGCTTATAATGAATAATGCCCTTCCAATTCCACCACACACACGGCATCACCTTGTTGCGAGTTAACCCGGGTTTCGCCACAGTCTGTGAAGCCTGACCGGCCTTTGACCATGACCTTTTTCGCACGTTCTTGTCGTACGTGATTCCCTTTTCATCACCAGTTATCAATTTCTTCAAAAATGGTTCGGTCTCATTACGTCGTAATAAAAAATCACAAATGAGTACACGGTTCATTAGGTTTCTTTCAGAGAGCTCATGAGGTACCCAAATATCGAGCTTTTTTGTGTACCCATTTTTTTCAAATGTGCCAAAACTGTTTGGTGGTCAATTCCCAGTTCTTCAGCTACGTCGTAACTACTGATATGCCGATCTTGCTCCACTTTTTCAAAAATAGCATCCATTTTATCCGTAACAAGGCGACCAGAGCAACGTGCATCTTTGACATCAAAATTTCCGGATTAAAAACTCTTAAACCAAATTTGTACTACTCTCACAGACACTGCATATATGAATCAGCGGTCCCAAAAAGGGAAATACGACCGTTTTTTCAAAATTACCAAAAAGGGAAGTGTACAGCTCAAACAATCGGGATAAACAAATTTGGTAATATGCCAAAAGAAATAGCTACGTTTATTGGTCTGCCGGATGCTGAGTATTATACTGGGCACAGCTTCAGGAGGACCTCTGCTACATTATTGGCAGATTCAGGAGCCAATTTGACGTCCTTAAAGCGACTAGGAGGACAAAGTTGCAGAAAGCAATATTGGTGATTCATTAAACAACAAACTAGAAACTGGGGAAAAAATCACACAATCCATTAATTTAAGGTCCAGTCCGTCTCCTTCACATGTTAAAGAGAACGTTCGTCCATCTACCTTCGTTGATAATAATAATTCATCAGATCCAACTCCATCAACTAGCAAACGCCATTGTATGGCAAATATACATGAACAATCATACGAAATTAATAATAGTTTGTCTCAAACAGTAAATATGCAACCTAAAACTTCCCCAGTTAGTATAAAAAACTGTACCAATTTCAATGTATATGTGAGTTATAACTTTTATAAGAAATAAAAAAGTCTTATATATTTATAACAAAACATATTATGAGTGTAAGTCAATGCTAACAATATGGCTAAAAGGTAAAACATATGATGAACTCGAGACGTTCATCAGCAATTCCACCATATAGCTGCGCACACACATTTTAACTTATTTTTATATTATTATATTATATTTATTATTATATATTATTTTATTTTATTCACAATATTTTATTCTATTTATATATTTAAATTATTATCAATTTAATTTATATACAGGCTATATACACCAACACCAAACATATCCTTACGTTTAATAAAATTACCTAAGTGTACTTAAGTTTTATTCATATGTAAAATTAACTGTTATAAGAGAGCGGTGTTTCCTAGCACAAGCAAATTTTGCTTAAAAGGAGGCACCCACAACAATAAACATTTTTTATTTTATTTAATAATGATAAGTTAGTTGAGTTTATTGTGTTTTTAATATTTTATTAATTTGCTTCATTTTTTCGCAACTGTATTAAAAATTGTCGTTCAGTACACGTGCGGAACCGTCATTGCAACTTGTTCCGACCGTCAACCCTCGCCTCTTTGCAATGACGAACTCTTTGCAATGACAGCCTTTCCGCACTTGTAATGAAATATACTATTTTTTTTCACGCACGATGGGTATAATTAAATATACTATTTCATTATACCCATCGTGCGCGAGTTCGACTCGCTCCTGTCTGGTTTTTTACTTACTATCCATGGAAAATGCACTAGAACTTTATAGAACATGTTTCGTAGTTACCATGATATCTCCTCTAAAGCTAACTGATTTGAATTACTTTTTCATTAAAAATCAGGAAAACCTATGGCTGTGTTTCTTATGTTTCCTTTTTAAAATAAAATCTCGTCAAATTTAGATGTTTGAACACAGTGGAAAATCTTACCAATTTTTCGGGTCTCTTTTAGTAATTAAATTATGTGAAAAATAAAATGGGTATTTAGAGGAACAAGCTAATATAATTATATCAATAGATTTATTCCTTTGAAAAAAAAATTGTTGGCACTAAGGGGTGAGGAATTAGCCACTACGCTGTATAGAAATACGTCCCTTATATTTCCTCTTAAGCATTACTGCATTAATAAATATCAATATTTAGACTACGACCTATCATTAAATGATACATTATTTTTGTTTGAGACGAAGAGTTAATGCGTTTCTATTTTTACCCTACCACGGCAAAGCCATGAGCAAGGGTAGGTAATGATTTTAGCAGTCTATGTATGTATGTATGTATCTATGTGGGTATTTCTATGTCTGTTCACCATATCATCTGAATCGCTTATCCAATTTTGACAAATGAGATGTCATTCGATTTATCATTACTGTCCGGGTGACGTAGGCTGCATTTGTATGCAATAAAAGAATAAAATAAATGTTACATAAAAAAGTGCGAGTCAATAAAAAACATTGTTTCGTTATCTAGTGGGGTACCTATCAAACAAAAATTCTTCATTAGCAAATTTCAAAAATATATACATTACAGGTATTAATTCAAAACGTAAATCTTAATCAATCCTCTTGACCTTACAAGGGACATACACAAATGAGACTGATATGATTTCGTAGAACAACTTACTCCAAGTGCGGTCTAGTTGACTTTATGCGGAGGTGTTGTTATTTTCAGCGGAACCTCACCGTCAGATGAAATTAATGTGTGCAATATCATAAAATATGACTTTGGAAGAACTTTACTGAAGAAAGATTGCTAATATTTGTTTTATTTACAAAATTTTGTGAAAATGTTATGGAAATTCAGAACAATTAATAAATTAAGGGTCTCTTATATAAACAAAATTTTTGAATTTCATTACCTTAAAATTGGAACAGTAATCTTGAGGTCCCTCGTCTTTGATTTGATCCCAACTATTTTCATATGATAGTTTAAAATAAAAATTAAAAATAAAATAAATCATTTATGAAATTATTATATATGTAGTAATGTAAACCATGCGTTATCAATTTTAATATCCTGTTCATGTGCGTCATTATATTTTTAATTGGTTTTCGGTTGAGTGGTTATCAGTAGTAATCTCTATATCTATGTAAAACGGACCGGCCGATGCACTTGGGCCGGAACAGATGCGGACGCATGCCGCGGCAGCCGGCCACGGGCGTCGGAGCCGTAACGTGACGCAGGAGCAGTACGCGTGTCGCGGAGCCATACGCCAGCCATGAAATCGGACGTCGTATTACTTGCTTATTAAAATAATTACATGTTTATCCTTTAGTGTACACAACTTCGAATGACTTATCTCGCTGCACCGCCGTTCGCGTTCCGCGATAGCCGTACGGCTCCGAACTGACCCAACGCATACCGAAGGAGCCGGCTATCTGTCGCGGTATCCGTCGGGAGCCGCTCATAGCCGATCGGAGCCGACCGGAGCCGACCAAAGCTGTACGGCCATCGCGAAATGTATATGTGGCAGAAATACATATGAACTTTAATTTCTTGTCCCAAGTTTCAATTTCACTATCAGCTTAAACTTACGAAAAAGTGTTAAAATTTACACAAATAATTACATTTCAATACAATATAACCTAAAACATCTGTAATTAATAACTTTGAATCAACGACAAAAGTTACGCCTTTTTAATTATATTTATTAAATTTAGATATACAAACATGTTCATAAAGCAAGTATGCTAATATAAAATGATTCAAAGTTTATGATTGGAATTTTACAGTATGAGATTACATAAGACTATTCTAAATATTCAATATAGTTTCAAGTAACGTTTATTCCCGTATGTTTACAGTAGGTTGTGCTTATATAAATAGAATACGATGGGATGAAGATGCGAGAAGTGGGAGGCAAACAATAGAACCGAAGTCAGGGTCCAGTGACCTTGGAAAAGTGTAATAAGCATTGAACCGAGATACATACAGAGGTTATACGTTCCTTTCAAGTAAACTTGGTACATTTCAAGTTTATATTAATTAAATATTCAATGTTACTTTAAATTATAATAACGTATTTATGGATTAAAATTTTCGTTTTATAGGTAAATAAATAAGTTTGTGGTCTTCGCTTTATTGCAAAACTTTTTTTATCACTAGCGCCCTGACTTCGGTTCTATTGTTGGCTCCAAAACAATGATGTAATAGTAGTTAATGATACAAGTGTGGTAAGTTGTTCATTACAGTCGAGGCGGGTTGACTCACAAGCGGGCGAAGCCTGCGCGTGAGTCTATGGAGCCTAGACTTGTGATGAACAATACACACGTGTGCCATACTACGTTTTTCACACATTAGTGAGGAAAAAGAATTCAATAATAAAACACTTCACTTAAACTTACAATAAATCTTGTTAAAGAAAATTAGAAATATGTCGCGCTTAGATTTTCTTTTTCAGGCGCACTTCGCGCATGCGCGAGTCTGTAGTGATACGAGAGACACAGAAATCAATCCACCAACAGCCAAAAGAAAATTAAAAAAAAAAGTTTATTTTCAACAGGACTGATTTATAAATTCATTTTAGAGTTGTTACAAGTAATTTAATTAATAAATAAAATTGAATAATTTCAGTAAAACGAGGTTTTGATATGAGTCTAGGCTGGCTGCATGTAGAGAGTACCTATATGTTTTAAATATAATATTCGATATTTTGGATTTATAGAATCTTATTCCTAAAACATTTAAAAAACATTTTACCACACTTGTGCGGTAAGTAATTTTTACCGCACGATTTCGAATGTGTGCGTAATGAATGGCATTACATAAGTAAAATCAGTGTGGTAAATAGCACGTTCCGAGCTAATGTGTTGAAATAGTAGTTTATGATACAAGTGTGGTAAGTTGTTCATTACAGTTGAGGCGGGGTGACTCACAAGCGGGCGAAGCCTGCGCGTGCGTCTGTGGAGCCGAGACTTGTGATGAACAATACACACGTGTGCCATACTACGTTTTTCAACACATTAGTGAGGAAAAAATCTTCAATAATAAAACACTTCACACTTACAATAAATCTCGTTAAAGAAAATTAGAAATATGGCGCGCTTACATTTTCTTTTTTAGGCGCATTTCGCGCATGCGCGAATCTGTAGTGATACGAGAGACACAGAAATTAATCCACCAACAGCCAAATTATTTAAAAAAAAGTGTTTTATTTTTTTAAACAGGGAAGATTTAAAAATTCATTTTAGTGTTGTTACAAGTATTTTAATTAATATATAAAATGGAATAATTTGAGTAAAACAAGGTTTTGGTATGAGTCTAGGCTGGCTGCATGCAGAGGTTATATATTTCAAAAATAACATTCGATTTTTTTGATTTATAGATTTTTAGTCCTAAAATATTTATTTATTCCTAATACGCCACTTTACCGCACTTGTGCGGTAAGTAATATTTACCGCACGATTTCGAATGTGTGCGTAATGAATGGCATTTCATAAGTAAAATCAGTGTGGTAAATAGCAGTTTACGAGCTAATGTGTTGAAAAAATCATTACAATAAGGACGACTTTAAGTTTTAGCTGAAGTAAAAATAACTAAATTTAAATGCAAAGATCTAGGTTTTGCTAAGGATTCCATAATTTACTTTAATGATCAATTAAGGAGTGCAAATAATTTCTTGCTAATTGTAAAATCCATAAGTTATGCTTATTTTAAGGTAAAGAATTGTACAATAATGGCACGCAAATTTGATGCGTCCTCTGTCATACATATCATGAACGCCAATGATTTAAACAAACATATATAGGATTGTTAAAATTCTTGATAAACGTCTTTGTCTTTCATTTGTTCCTTTGTAGCAGGAGTAAGGTGGTATGCTCGACCGCCACAAAGGGCAGATCTTCACGCCAGGCATGTTGTTGCGCCTGGGGAACCGCGGTTCCGACGGTGTATCGTCGGAAGTTGTATATATAAAGCGAATCGGGCGAACTCTGAGATCGAGATGTAAGATACTGCTGACGCCATTTCGTATGCTTCTTGTGAACTATGGTATTCGTTTGTTGTTTGTGGTTAGTTCCTAGAAGTGGTGTAGACGTCGCCACACCTTTATGTTGCATTTTTGTTGATTACTTCGTAATAATTTCTCTCGAAAAAGGTCATTAAATGCTGATACAGGATTGATTAGACTCTACGACATATTTTTTTTGAGCTACCTTTTAATTTTATTAGTACCTAGTAGTGAGTAAAAAGTGAAGTGTTCAGTGCAGTAAGAATCCGCACAAGTGACAGTGTAGCAACGGTACCGCGCGTGACAGTGCAGTGACCCGCCTAGCACTTCGAGATAAAGCTCTCCCCATATTGGAAACAGCTGAGAAGAAAGACGAACTCATAGGTGCTCTGGAAGCCAGACACAGTGACAGTCACCTTGTTGTCAGCGGGTTAGCGAGACCTTACAACCCTTACAACAGTGGTCCGTTGTAGTGGAAAGACTGTTGCGCAAGGCATATCAATCATCGCCATCCGTCGTAGAGGAGATGCTTTTGTAGGGTTTCATTGATGGAATACGGGATCCCGAAGTCAGGGCGACTGTGCGATTGGATTACCACACTACCTTGAAAGAAGCAGTGGCTCACTTTTTGGAAGTAGAAGCGGTGCGTCATGACTCACGAGTTCTGAGGCTACGGGAGGTTGTAGTCACAGAAAACAGCAGACGACGACCCTACTACCCGATGTGCTTGCCTGAAGCGTGAACTTACAACTTAGGTGGATGCGACGGAAAAGACCACGGCTGCGGGATGGGCACTGGCCGGTAGTAGCAAAGCCCCAGAAATTCTTGTGAAGCAGACAAGCGAAGGAAACACTTCGTGATAGACGGTTTAATCAATGGGAAATCTTGCCAGTTGACGTTAGACACTGGAGCCTCACGGACAGTCATTAGCAACCACAGACATAAGGACACTGAAGATCGGTATATTCAAGAATGTATGAAATTATGTTACACTTCTTATGATTAAGCTTTATACTGTTATTTTTACAATAACAGTACTTTTCTGCCTGTGAACTTTTGCAACGTGACTTTGACAACCTACAGTGGCGTTGGGTGAGAATTTGGGCTAGTACATCGCATGCAGTTGAGAATCGGCGGCCATCTTTTAAATATATATATTTGCGCCCCTGCCGCCCACACACTTTGTGTCACTCCGCATAGTCTTGTCACGCTCGCAGACTATGGAAGTGTCACGTACGAAGGTGTTGGCTTTTTTTAGGGGTCATACAGACGCGCATACTGGCAGTCGGCGTCTGTAGTCGCCGAATAGGGTCGCTCGTCTGTCCGAGTCCTTACACGTACTTGGCTTTTATTTATTTAATTTGCACAATACACGGCACGAAGTTAGGTACCACATAGATATAAGGCGCGAAGTTATCTCGTATAAGAAGATGAAGGCGCAACTTAACAAAGGCACCTAAGGATTCCCGGAATAATGTCAGTTACGTAATACGAGTATAGACGTGAATAACTCACGCCAAGCAGCTGGTTAGATATTAATACCACGTCTTAGCTCGAAAATTTATCAAGCAATAAGAATTTCTATTATTTGTTAAGCTGCCTTTGTTTTTTTTTATAAGTACTAGTAATATAACCATTAATGTGTTCGTTTGCCTGTATTTACGCCACCCAGTATTGGAATGGTTTGTGATAAATTTAATAATAGTATGTGTTGCGTTGGCTAGAAAGTTTTGAAACGCTTCCTAGTAACGCCAATAAATAGAATGCAATTAATTGAAAAGATTTAAAATGACCTGCAAATTTTAATAAGATTAGAAGAATTAATTGTATTTATAATTGCACACGTACAAATTATGTACAATTATTGGTTTAAAACTTTCGCAGTTTAAAGACATGACGTTTTTGTATTTACTTTTCACGATCCCTTTTTTGTTGGGTCTAATGTTTCTAAGGAGTAAGATCCTTTGTGGACAAACTCGTAACATAATAAAGAAAGTAAATGGCTTGAGTCGTGGATAGGCTCTATACGTCCACCAAATTAAGCTATCATAGACGATTCACGGCACTTACTACTGCCATTGTTAGAATTAACTAGTTAAATTATCTTTTACGAAAGATTATGTAGAGAAATATTTCAAATCATTTTGTTCTGTTCTGATCTAAGTCCGCCCAGCCAGCAGTTACGTTGCAAGAGCGTATGAATGAGGTCTACCTTGGAGAGTACGTCATCACGCTTGCCGAACAAAGCCGATGCATGTATATCGTCCTCAGTCCCTAGAATATGGCGACGCCGAACATCGTTATGCCACTCTCATACCTCGGGAAACCAGTTGGATTCGTAGATAGGGATAAAGAAGTGTAAGAGATATTCGCAGTCAGGAAGTAGGGGAGAGAGAGGGAGATGAGAGAACCGACCGAATACTTGCATCAAATCAGTAAGGGGAAGAAAGATATAATACTTGGTATGTGATTTACTGGTCTTGACTTCTGGCTTCTGGGTTTTCTGTTTTTGGCAGCCGAATTTCTGTTTCTGTTTACTGATTGAAGAAGATACTTCAAATATAAATATGCAATATTTAAGAATAGATGAAAATTACTTACAGTTAGAAAAAAAACACTCAAGATATACGCAGATACTAATACAAATGTAAGTTTCTTATATATCTTTCTGTGTTTTAAATGCGTACTCTCCTAATAAATTAATGTAGCCAAAAAGAAATAATTTTGTTTGGCTAAGTTAGTTCCCCGATTAGAGCAATTTTATTTTTTCGGGCATCATGTGCCAAAGTTGTATACCAAATGTATGGAAGAAGCAAAATCATTTATCTAAGAAGAAATATTTCTTAAAAATAGCCTAATATTTTACTGAATAGAGAACATTATTATGTAATGTTATTTTGATTTGATAATGTGCCTTTTGTTACTTAATTTAGTAAGTGGGGGTTTGTTTGACTGATTTGAAATACGAGGGCGACACTGAAAGTCTTTAGAACTGGCCACTTGTAAACAGTATAATAAAAAAATAAGTTTAAATTTTGAAAATGGAACTCTTTGCCAATATTATTGAGTATGTATTTTATTAATTTGTCATTTGTTTTACGATTTGGCGGCAAATTGAAAATTGTCTGTGTCACATCAGCATGAATTTACCGCGAGAAAATTTTCGTGCAATGATTTTTTATGACTTTCGTTGTCATTTAAGTTACAACAACAAGAAAGTTATAATAGACTTCGATTGGCCTTTCACGATGAAGCCCCATCTCGTGCCACTGTTTACAACTGGTTTAATGAGTTCAAACGTGGTCGCACTAATCTATCCGATGATCTGCGTGAGGGACGGCCTTCTACGGCGACGACTGAAGATAACATCAGTGTTGTGCGGCATATGATAGAGACTGACAAAATAGTGACCTATCAGCAGATTCGAGCAAGTTTAGGCATCGGTATGAGCTAAGTGCACAAAATCCTGCATGAACATTTAGCGGTCAGGAAGCTTTGTGCCCGGTGGATACCTCACGATTTGACCGAGTCCCAAAAATTCCGTCGTGTTGATTGGTGCCGTGAAATGGTTCAAAGATTTAGGAGGTGGTCAAATGCTGTGTTTAACATACTTACGGGTGACGAAAGCTGAATTTACTGTTATGATCCCGAAACCAAAAGACAGTCTGCTCAGTGGGTGTTTCCTTCCGAGGAGTTGCCAACTAAAGTGAAGAGAGGTCGAAGCGTGAGAAAAAAGATGATGGCCTCGTTCTTCGGAAAGACCGGTCATTGCGCGACAATTGTTTTAGAGAATCGAAAAACAGTTACTGCAGAGTGGTATACTAACAATTGTTTGCTACTTGTCTTGGAAAAAGTTCGGGAGAAACGACCTCGCAGTAGGATCCTCCTTCACCACGACAACGCCTCGTCGCACACCGTTGGGCGAACGATCGACTATTTGACGACATCAAACATGGAATTACTAGGTTACCCGCCATATAGCCCCGACCTCGCACCTTGCGATTTTTATTTATTCCCGATAATAAAAGAAAAATTCTAGGAAAACGTTTTATGGTCGCCGAGGAAGCAGTGGCTGCGTTTCAAAACGCCGTCAAATTAAACTGATTGAGCTAGCCCCAAAGTAAGTTCGAGACTTGTGTTATAGGATACTAACTCAACGATACTTTATTTTATAACAAATACATATATAGATAAACATCCAAGACCCAGGACAATTTGAAAAAGGCTATTTTCCAACTTGCCCTGACTGGGCATCGAATCGAACCAGGGACCTGTATGTGGCGGACTAGCATGGTGACCACTACGCCACGGAGAAGACGTGTGGGCAAAGTGCTTTTCTCAGTGGTTCCATCGGATTCAGAGATATATTGACGTGAAAGGACACTATTTTGAAAAGATGTAATAAAAGGAATAACTTGCTAGTGTGCTCAGTTTTTGATTTTCTAAGAACTTTCTGTTTGACCCTCTACCTACCACTTATTTGACGAAGTAAAAGACCGACATGTTGCGGATTTATTTCTGTATGTAAACTTTTGACAAAGCATGTTACGGATACTTTTTTTACTTTTTGACTAAGCACGTTGTTTCAACTAATTGTGATATTATAACACTAAATTAAAATAGTTAGATAAAATGTGAATCTTTAAATATACTACTTAAGTTTAGTAAAACAATAGTACATTACGATATACGTGCGTAATGGTGGTTATATTATAAACACACTAGGCGGAATTTGCGCCCGAGCCAATGAATAGAGCCTAACCAATTTATGCACGTATATCGTACGACATTTTTCAATATAGGAAAAATATCTAATTAACTGAACTTTTTGATTTTAAATAAACTCAACCATATAAAACTGTGATGCACACTGTTATTTTCCCGCCGTCTTACTTTTTAAATCAGCGCGGCGCGCTGCATACGACTGGCAGCCAGCACCGGCAGCAAAAAAGCAAATAGTGCATTAATAGAATATAACTCTTTCCAACTTTTGTTGTTTATTTTCTTCATCAGGGAAAATTGTAGAAACATAAGACGGATGTAGAGGATGTTCAGATTTTTTGTTGCCTATAAAGTGAGCATTGCAGAATTTCATATATTTAAATGTAAGCCAATCATTCGGATGTTCACTGCTGAAAACCGATTTTAAGAGCGGCCTTCCCGTCTTACTTTTCATACAAACGCTCGTACGTGATTATGGCGTTGTATCTGATCTTTCTTAAAAACTTTTGAACTCACAGTTATCTTGTGCGCTATTTCTAGGTTTCTATGGAAACAAAAATTTAAAATTTAGAAAAAAAATGACCGTATAAGCCTTCAAAAATCTGCTTTTTTGCACAAATTTTAGCTAAACTTTAACCGTTCATAAAATACTCATTAATTGCAAAACTAAAAAAAAAATATTTCGATACTAACCTCGCAAATTTAATAAAAAAAAATTTAAATCGAAATTGGGTGGGAATTTTTATTATCTCTGTTAAGAGTAATAAATGACTATAAATATTTATTTTCTTTGCACACTGTGTTTGGGTCGGATTACACCATCCTTTCAAATTTTACCTGATTTGGTCTAGTAGATTCGGGCCAAATAGGCTGTTACAGCCGGACAGACAGACGCATGAGTGATCCTATAAGGGTTCCGTTTTTTCATTTTCATTCTTTTAACAGTTAATTCTCTTAACAAAGAAAGAGACACAAGATAGGTTTTATGCCAGATTATCTCTTTGTGTTACTCAAAATTTTTTTTTGCTCTTTGGTAATTACTCGTCTAAAATGTCACTGTCAAGTAATGATAGCTTAAAAGTTTCGAGTTGGCGGTACCAGTTGGCAGCACCGTCGTTGTGCACGGTCCCTATAAACTGTACAAAGCAGCCGAGCTCCAGAATTAAACTTCGCACAAGGTGTCGGACTCATTCGCCATGTAGATTGCATCTTTTATATGATATATATGATATGATATATTTATAGTAATTCAGTTGCTTTTATCGACCTTTGAAAACATTTCGTCTGTTTGAAGTTGTCATTCGTTAGCTGAACTGAACGTTATTCTGTCTCATTCACTCACTTTTCTTTATTATGAGGTTTTATCAATATCTTATTTTATTAAAATATCTTTTATTTTATTTTACTTCATACAAACCTTGTCCTAAAACTAAAAACATAAAAAAGAAAGAATAATCCAATTTGGTGCAGTAGTTCGGAAGTTATGCGCGTACATACATTTCGGCAATTCATTTAGTTTAGGTAGAAAAACAACGCTTGGTAAATCAACATTACTGGTGCACGACAAGGTAATGCCATGGACTGCCTCCGTGGTCCAGTAGTCAAGCGTTCGTCTTGTGACCCGGAGGTCATGGGTTCGATTCCCACTGGGAAGCATACTTTGTTAAAAGTTGTTTCCAGTCTGGATAGGATATTGCAGGCTTGAATCACCTGATTATCCGAAAAGAAAGATGATTCCGTGTTTCGGAAGGCACGTAAAACTGTGGGTCCCGAACGCCACCTAGCGTTTGATGATCAAACTATCCAAGGATTGGTTCCTGGTTTGCCCTTTGGGTTGCGGAGGTCAGACGGCAGTCGCTCTGTGTAAAAACCAATAACCTCGTCAAATCTCCTTGGTTAGGTAGCGGACCCCGGGCTCTGAAGCGTTACTGCTGAGGATGCAACCGGGAATACGCTCGGATGATGATGATGATGATGACAAGGTAATGCCATGAGCCTATCGGCTAAAAGGTGGCTGTGGCATTTCTACCTTATATGTGTTTTTATTTTTATTTTTAAATAAATTACAAATGAATAATTTGTAAACGAAGCTAAAACGTTTGTAGAAAACCTTTTGCCGCAAAAGTTCCGCATAAAATACATGAAAGCGTATGAGATCTTTATTGAATGGAAAAATAAATTTCCCATTTCTTAATCTACAAAACCCAGTGCCAGTGCTTCCGTCGAACATCAGCAACGCTACTTTCAGACTCTGGCGCAAACTTGATTACACTTAAACGTCACAGTGGGTGGAAATCGGATCAAGGAGCCAGTAAGCCAGACCAGAAAACCAGTTTGTACTGTCGAGTCAGCTCGGGCCATCTACATCATCTGATATTTAGTCCAAAATAAAAAAAAATTAATATAAGATAACATTGTACCGAGTCTACAACACGGTATTCAAAATTCGTCCAGTCGAATGCCATCAAATCGAATATTGTTTATCTATGATTATTCAAAGTTCATTTGTAGGTATACATATTTGTTGACATAAAAAAATTATAAGAACGTATTTACGATGATAGATATAAAGACACTGCACAGGTTTTTATATAGCTTTTGGTAAAAATTTATATATATGCATGCACGTATTCGTAATAGATTTTTTTTAAGCTATTTTCCACCAATTCGAACCTTTTGAAACTTTTACATGTTATAGTTAACTAATTAACAAATAAGATATATTTTTTGTTGGGTGTCACTTTGTTGTTAGGGGTTGGTATAAAAAACCACCCCCAAAAAATATACTTCTCGTTTTTTACAGTTTGTAATATTTGTCATAACAAGCCTCATAACAAGCCCTTTCATTTGATATATTTCACAATAAGGTTTGCAAAACTTTTCTTTTCAATTTCCTTATTTGTCCTTCGAATATGATCCTTAACGCTTATTTAAAAAAATATTTACTTTGCAGATTTGTGTTTGGGTCATAGGATTACACCATCCTACCAAATTTTACCTAATTTGGTGTAGTAGATTCGGAGCAAATTGTCTGTGACAAATGGACGGACAGACACGACGCTCGGGTGATCCTACCTATAAGAGTCCCGTTTTTTCTTTTTTGTACGGATTCTTAAAAATTACATTTTGACATCGCTTTCGTTTGACACGAAGTGTTAGATATGTTTCAATTTTTAAATTTACGAATACATTGGTTTATACTTACTCATAAAGTATACTAGGTAATATAAAATCGGTTCAAAGTTTACGACTAAAATTTTATGATATGAGATAATATTTATAAATAATACTTTTTTTACAGCAGATGCATTTATTTCAGATTATTCGGTGATGCATTTTTTCTAAAAACATGTTATAATTTTTTGATTGGTATAATTGTATGCCTAAATAAGCGGCAAAATCATAAGGTGACTAGGCTATCCTCCGACAGGTAAATTGAGTGGAACTAGCCTTTAGTTACCGGAAGACTATATAGGTATAGTACAACAGTAGGGGAGATGTGCTCAAAGCGGTTACCTTAACTTTGATAGTAAAAATTTTGAATAATACAATCGATATACTTTAGGGACTAGGCGCTACTTGCAATAAATTTAATATAGGTTTTGTTTATGTACTACATCTTAATAATTTTTAACAAATTCATAGATTTGTAAAGCAAAATACGCAGTCGTAGGAAAAAACCGCTATGCCCCATGGGTGGTTTAAAGCGGTTACAGCATTGGGGCAAATCGGTTACTGGTGGGCAAAGAGGTTTCAATGAGAAACAATGTGTATTACTTTTAATGATTAAAACAAAATGTAATGAAATTAAAGATTTATTTTGTATCAAAATATCCTATAGTAACCAAACAAAACATTTTTCTAAAAATACACAACATAAAAAGAAGTTGTAACAATGTTGAATCTACATATCAGTTATCAACTCGTATTTTAGGTATCTTTATAGAAATCAGCCGTCTTTAATAACAAAAACAAGAAACATAATTAAATTATCAACAATACTATTTATTGACGATTCAAACAAAACAACACCTTTGATAAAAAATACGCAACAAAAATTTATAAAGGCATGACAATGTTAAATCTACTAACAGTAGGTAAAAGATCTCTAAACTCTAATAGTCTTAAAATAGATATTTTAAAATTCGTAACTGAGGTATTATTTTTTATATCAGTCTTTAATAAGAAAAAAAAAATTAATGAACAGACAAATTATTAAAATATTCAATAATAAACATTGAATATTTTAATAATCAGTTTGTGGTCTATTTTAATGCCCACATGCACCACATGACACTAGCACATCTTTTTTATTTGACAGTAAGTAAAGTTGACAATATTAAATTGACACAAGTATTTTATAATCAACCTTATCAATAATCAATAAAAAAAAGTATGCTTGTAATACTCAACAAAAGCAAGACTTAAAAATGTTAATTTTCTTGACAATTGTCACAATAGTAAGATCCGAACCCGGTGTATGAGGTACAAGCCTCGTGTGCCCACTGCTTGCATTCATCACAGCAAATCCAGTCTTCGGACGGTGGGTGTACATAAGGTTCCATGCACATGATACATATATAGGTGCCACCTGGAGAATTATCTTCATCTGCTGCAGCTAGAGTGTCACTTGATTTAGAAATATTTTTCAAAGCATTTTTAATCTTAGGTTTTGATCCAGATTTTCTTGATTTTGTTCCAGATGATGATGGTTTAGGAGGCAAATTTTCTTTGAAATTCTTCTTTGCTTTTTTTATTTTATCGTCCTTTTCCTTATTATTTTTATTCATCTTCTCCCTTAGCTCATTTTTGATAGGCGTACTAGTCAAAATTTCTGCTCGTTGGGTTTTTCTTCGACGGGCAGTTAAATTTGGGGTCATTTTCGGTACTGGTCTTAGCATTAAAGGACTCTTGTGACTTTCTGTTGACGAAATAATCACATTGCTATCAGATTTGGGGATTATCTCTAATACATCTCTTGCTGGAGAATTGGTATCTAAGTCATTATCTGGTGTCACAGATCTACCAAGAATTAAAGGCTCTTCTCTTTCCAAAATTTCAATAATTTGATCGTCTAATACGGGAAGTGGCGTCGTACTAACCAAATCAATCTCAGGATTTTTAAGAGTGGTCGGAATCTCAGGCTTTTGAAGAGTGGTTGGTTGTGTTAATTGCTCTATCATCTGATTGATTATTGAAGGAGAAGGCGTACGGCTTACATCTTTATCTTTAGATGAAATTGGGGGTAGAGGTTGTTGATTAGCAGTTTCTGCAATATCTTGAACATAATCTGGATTTTCCATAGTGGTGGCAGGAAGGAAATCGCTTTCATTAAAAATATATCTATTTGGTGGCCAGAGACCTGTATTAAGGAAGCCACTTACAGCGTTTTGTGTTGTTGCTGCTTTTAAATATGCCGTTCCAAACAAACCAGCGACATCTCTTGGATTAACTACACGTCCCGTGTGCGCTTTTTGCCAAGTAGTCACAGCTTGTTCAAAATATGTCTTAAGAGGGCCGTAAACACAGTAATCCAATGGCTGCATGCGATGGGTCGTATGAGGCGGAAGTGACAAAAATATTACATGATGGTTAGAAGCCAGTTCTAAAGCGGGTAGGTATCTATGGGATACATGGTTATCTAGAATAAGCAAAACCTTTCGTTCAGCTGTTGGACGAACAGTTTCAATGAAGAAACGAAGCCATTCTGTAAAGACAGAACCATTGATCCATCCGTTATCACTAACTGTAGCCTGTGTTCCAGGTGGTGCACCGTCTAAAAGGAAAGATGCCATTCGCTTTCGTTTATAAATTATGAGAGGCGGAACAAAACTACCAGCTGCATTACAACAGCACACAATTGTCGTCGTTTGACCTTTTTCGTGGCTGGCTATAATTCCGACTTGTTTCTTGCCAGACTTAGTTAAAATTCTTGGAGGTTTATTCGTAGAAGTTTGTACGCCGGTTTCGTCCATGTTATATATTCGTGTTGGGTCGAGTGCATTTTTTTCAACAAGGCTTTCGTACAGGTCAAAAAATCGGTATACCTGAGGCTTATTAAATCCTCTCGCTCGAGCTACAGATGTAGGCTCAGGTCGTCTTAAAGTTAAGTCAGGATTTCGTAAGACGAATCCCTTATAAAAATCTTCTCCGGCAGACCCATCTTTAAAAGGGTGTTTGATATTATTCGCTTCAGCAAACTGATAAACTAATTGAAGGAAGTCAGTCTTCGTAAGGCCAAAAAAGAGATTATCCATGTGGAATACATATTCTAGTAGTTCCTGTTCTTGCTGAGGAGTGAATACAGTTTTGAATCTACCTAACTTTTTGACTGATGATCCAGATTTTAGATGCCTGCGCAGTGTTGTCAACGGGATGCCGTATTTTTTAGCTGTGGATTTCTGTGACGCACCATCCTGTACCTCTTGCATAGCTCGCGCCATTGCCACCTCACTCCATGCAGCTTGTGAGGTTTTTCTTTTATAAGTTTTCACCATCTGGAATATAAATAACTTATTATAGTTGCGACTATTTTTCAGTAGGGCAAAGCGGTAAGGTGCCGCTTTGCCCGTGCCGCTTTGCCTTTTAGTAGTCATTTTGTTGAAAATTAAAATTTATACTTTAAATCAATAGATTTATACACATAAAAAGAAAAAAAACACTTAAAGGGAAACATTAAGTTCGATGAAAGTTAGGAAATTACCAAAATGTAGATAGTTTAAAGCAAACATGATTCGAAATACCTTGTATTATTTTATCGAAGATGGCGTCCGGCTGATTTTTGTCACGGGAAGCGCGCGCGTAACGTCACTGCTGCCGGAGCACTGCCTGGAGGGAGGCGTGGGGTGAACTATGCGACCAATTAAAAAATACCGCGCTGACATTCAAAATAGACGTATAATCAAACATAACCGCTTTGCCTTGTGTGGCCGCTTTGAGCACATCTCCCCTATCGTATGTCCAAACCAGTGGCGGATTTACATATTTGCCGCCAGTAGTCTTCATATATTGCCGCCTCTACTGCGTTTACAAAATTGAAATATTAGCCTCTGCCCACCCCATGGGAAACAGGCGTTAAAAAATAAAAACCGCCGACTTCGGTCCCAAACTACACGACCTATTTTGATAAAATTTCTATAGGACCACTTGACAGGTATACCCTTTCAAAAAAAAAGAATTTTCCAAATAGGTCCAGGCGTCTTCGAATAATCAGTGAATATATATATATAAAAAAATAACAAAAGATCGCGATGAATTGATAACCTCCTCATTTTTCGAAGTCGGTTAAAAAGAACCTTTCTACCTTTTTGATTGCCGTGATGCACGAAGGGGGGTGGCCAGTTCAACTGGCCTAAAATTTGCCGCCCCCAAAATGTACCGCCCTAGGCTTTAACCTACTTAGCCTATTGGTAAATCCGCCACTGGTCCGAACCCAACCATTGTTGCTGTTTTAGGTAGGTACTGCGAAGTAATTACAGCTAGTAGATTTCAGTTAAGGATTCAACTTAATACAAAAATTAACATTATAGGTATCCACCATTTTAAGACCAAGACGAAGAATACGATGATGTCGTCGTGTGTGATGTCTTATTCAGAAATATTTGTTGTTACCTAAAACAGCTATGTCTTACTGAAAAGATCCTCTAACCAGGACAGAGCTCTTGCGGTTCAAGCATTGTTTAATTACGAGTACAAAATGATTAGTGATTGTTAATATTCTTTCGTAAAGGACCGGTCTGATTGATTTCAAAGTACAATAACAACATACGTGAAATCCTTATATATCTAGTTACTAAAAGCATTACTAAAAGCCTGTCACGTAAAAGATGCTTCATTTTGCTATTATCCTAAAATAAGATAGGTAGGTAGTTATTTTTCTTGTCCAAGCCTTTGTTATTTCTCTAAAGGTTTCCTTCAACAATGCACCTAGCACAATACCTTTCAATGTCAAGACCGACATCGATCGCTTTGAGAGGATTAAAAAGTTACCTGAAAGCTTTTAAATAAGCTTAGGTAAAACTTGTTAGACCACCCGTCTCCGCTCGAACAGAATAAAGTTTATATCAGACACATAACTACTTACTTTCTTTTCAACTAATAAAAGAATGTTTCTTTTGATTTTATCATATATTTCTTTAAACTATAATAGATATTTTTTTATTCAACAGCCAATTTGGATAACCTTAATCATATTATTGTATCAAGTAATATTTATTCTTATTTGTGACCTTACATCTAATTGAATTGTTGATTGACAAAAGTAAAGCATTTAAAAAAACAATGTAAATAAATAAGTATATACGGATAACACTCGCGACACGCGAGGCGACGCTCAGTGCTTTAGGGACGAAATCGTTGGTTCATCTCTTCTATACAACATGTAACAAAATCCCTATCCGATCCTTGTAGGAGCAACTCAGAACGTCAATATGAACAACTTTTCCTATAGGACCAATGCTTGAAACCTTAAAATTATTAAAAAAATAACAAATACCTACTTAAGTACTTTGTTTACATTTTCACTGATACGTTCGACATTATAAATAACTAAATAAGGAAATTGTAAGTATGGTATTATTTGACGAAGCATGATGAGGATAAGGTAAAACACGAACAGACGCCCCGAGGGGACAGATGCCTTGATGATTGCAATTACTCTAGTTTTGCGAATGAAACACCTGTTATTTTATTTATCTATCGAGAGACTCTGCAACTCCAACTAAGTTGACCGTGTTGCATGTCTCTGTGCGATTGCAAGGGACAGCTAGGTGTGATCAAAGTTTTTGCGGGATAAATTTCCTTTTTCTCGACGGGGCATCTATCCTAAATGTAATTTTCGTGGATTAATCAACTATCCTCTATATAGGATAGTTATCCCAAAATTTAGAGGCCCACGAAAATTTCCAATATAATATATATAAATAAATATAAATATATAGGGACAAATAACACTGATTGAGCTAGCCCCAAAGTAAGTTCGAGACTTGTGTTATGGGATACCAACTCAACGATACTATATTTTATAACAAATAAATAAATAGATAAACATCCAAGACCAAGGACAATTAGAAAAAGGCCATTTTCCAACTTGCCCTGACCGGGGATCGAACCCGGGACCTCTGGGTGGCGGACTAGCATGGTGACCACTAGGTCACGGAGGTCGTCAAAATATATCAAAGATAATGTTTATTCCTTATAAATTTGAAGATAATAAACGAAAGTAACTACCTGTTTTACACATAAAAAATCTTGGTTTTTGTACAAAGAGATATAGAGTAATTTTAAAAAGTTGTATCTATACTTGTTTTACTCTATTTGTTTACTTTTTTGACGAAGCATGTTTCGAATATAAAAAACAATTTGTATGAAATGAATTATCCTTATCAATGTATACTTTTTTATTTTGTGCCCTTAATAGGATTATAAGTCTGTACTTGTAAGCCAACAATGTTTTGTTGCAAAAATTACATCCTATAACGAAAAAGACCTAAAAAAAAAGAAAAAATAAGAAAGATAAAATAATAAAAATAATAAGTCAAATAGGCAGGCAATTTTCACAGAAGAGTCGACTTTTACAGACGAACTGTTATAGAGTACTTCAGGGTAAAGGAAAAGGTGTAGATTTGAAGACTTTGAGTAAAACAGAGACAGACTTCTATTAATAAAATACCATTGTTAATAAACGGGACGCGTGTAGGCTGTCAGCGTCCACTTCTTTATTAGTCTTCTTCTAGTTTTAGTTATGACCAGATCTTTATTCGAACACTTCTTTGCATGTTTGCCCAGTGTACGGTACCTATGCAAAAAATAATCTTCACAAATTTCAATTTTCAAAATATAATGGCTTTTGATTTTACTCATATACCGTTTAATGTAGGCACGATTGACATAAGTGTTGACAGCGAAAATCTATAGGCCAGCCATATAGAATATTAAAATTGCAAACTAACGGCTAGTTCAGTTTTTTATATGTTGTTAGGACCACTACCAGAAGTGCTAACTTTGCAGTACTCGAAAGAAATTTTGTAGTTATTCGTCAAAGCATTAAATATTTTTTATTGGTCAAGCGTATAAAAGAATTCGCCGTTTCCTCGTGGTCATACTAGTTTGTCGTACCAGTATGACTACGAGGATATACATGTCCCCGTAGTCATACTGTGACTTTATCTTATTACTGAAATAGTTTTACATCCTCCTGTATATGTATATATAAATATTTTACTCCTTTTATATACATACTTTTCCGCGAAACAGAATAAATAGACAATAGACGATGTAAATACATTGTTGTCACTTTGAATTTATATCAAAGTATAAACAAATGTTGTGATATCTTCTAATATATAAAATTCTCGTGTCACAGTTTTCGTTGCCATACTCCTCCGAAACGGCTTGACCGATTTTGATGAAATTTTTTGTGCTTATCCGGTATCTATGAGAATCGGCCAACATCTATTTTTCATCCCCCTAAATGTTAGGGGTAGTCCAAACCTAAATTTTTTTTGTTCTTTTTTAGACAAAATGTTTAATTTCTATTTTTTTATGATACAACATACAAAAATACATACAATCTATTTATATGGCAAAACAACGTTTGCCGGGTCAGCTAGTAATATATATATTTGCAAACTTCATATTTTTGTGAATTAATGGAAGAATTAGTTTTCCTGAAAAAAAAGGGCAAGTTTTGCTATTGAATAGCCGCCAGCATTACAAACAGCGTTCTTATAAAAATGGAAGTACAATTTGAAATTGCAGTCACGTTAGAAAACTTAAATGTCGGGATTCAGTCACTATTCAAGTGCGTAAGTTTTTTTTTTAAATATATTATTCGCTAGCTGTTTTCCCGCGACATCGTCCGCGTAACTTACAGCCTATTTTACCCGTAGCTTCCCGTAGTAGGTAAAAGATTTTTTCAAATCGGTCCAGTAGTTTTGGAGCCTATTTGATCCAAACAAACAAACAATGAAATCTTTATTTTTATAATTATAACAGATGGATCTTTCTTGGTTTTGAATACTCTTGAATAATGCCTGATAAATGAATCAACTTAATTTTTTAGGGTAACCATGTGGTCAAATCTATAGACCACACCTGTAAGGCCGACTTTACTCAAAACGATATTGATGTAACTATTGACAACATGAAAGAGCAAGCTCGACTTACAGATATCCCGATTCCTCAGATCTACAATATGGGAATAAAAACTTTAAAAAATTAAGGTGCACATTTTATAAAGCAACTGCCTACGCTAAACAGTGTGAAAACATCTATATACACACAAAGAAATAAAACCTGTTTTAAAGATACTTACGATGTATCAATTCATAAAAAACATGAAAGTTTTATTCTCGCAGACTATCATGACGTAAATTCTCGAATCATAATATTCGCTTCCCAAGAAGCTCGTAGACAGATTGTAGATATAGAGGAATTTAATATGGATGGAACCTTCAAAAGTTGTCCAAGACCTTTCGAGCAATTTTATTCCATACATAGAGATATCGGTAAATCATCAATGTAAACGAATGTCGTACCACTATTATACGTTTTAATGTCGGACAAAAGACAAGAGACATACATGGCGTTATTTGAGATGATAAAATCACAAGTAACGGGATGGGCAACTAAAAAAAATCACCTAGATTTTAAAAGGGCGGTTTCTAATGCTTTATTGCAAGCATTTCCAAATGTACAATTAAAAAATGTTACTACCATTTTACAAAATGTTTATGGAAAAAGGGAAAAGAACTTAAACTAAATTCCAAAAATGAAAGAAGAATTGTAGGCCTGTGTACGGCATTGCCTTTGTTGCCTGAAATACACATTGATGATGGAATAGAGTACATTAAGAACAACTGTGGTAAAAGTCCAAAATTAACAAAATTTATGAAGTATATGGACAGGACCTGGTTTAAAACCGAATCTAGAAAACAGTGGTTTGTATATGGTGAACGCCATAGGGCCAATAATGTTATTGAACGTTGGCACTCCCAACTTAAAAAAAGAAGTAAAAAAGAGAGCACCAGTTTCAATCCTGCGTACATTTACTCAATGTTTTAAATGAAAAGGAAAACAACATTAGTGAACAGGCTAAACTAAGACGCCAGGAGCATATTGATCGCGACGATTTCATCAAAACTTGTAAAATGGAACTCTTACATGGAGAAATTGATATAGGTTATTTTCTAGAAAAATTGCGATAAAGGTCTCCCCTTATTCTTCGTTCTGTTTTTTTTTTTTCTGTTTTATGTACTACTTTCATGGAGAAATATGTGTTGTTTTTCAGTGTTCCGTACCCAAAGAGTAAAAACGGAACCCTATTTCTAAGATTTCGCTGTCTGTCCGTCTGTGTGTCACCAGGCTACATCTCAAGAATTGCGATTGCTAGACTGTTGAAATTGCACTTGGACGGTTTCACTTATGAATATATAGGCTTCCTTATTTTCGTTCAATATTTTTCTTTTCTTATATTTTTATTTACAGGAGGTGCAAAAATGATGGTATGGCTATGGGGACATGTATATCCTCGTAGTCATACTGGTATGACAAACTAGTATGACCACGAGGAAACGGCGAAAGAATCGCCAAGTCTTCAAATAGTTTTGATTGGTCAAGTTTCAAATTTAATTTAATTGCATTGGGTCCTATTGGTATAGAGCCTGCATTTACGAAAAAATTATGCTTATTTAAACGAGCGAGTGAAGTTCTCCGTGTCTACTTGAATAATCTGGCGTTTGTATGTATGTATGTTTGTTCGACGAGTTACTATTTTACAGAGGGATAGTAGCGAATGGCTAGAACTTCGCAAAAATTTATTGACAGTAGCCAAATTCGGAAGGGTCATCAAACGACGTCCGACCACCAGTGCAAGCATCGTCAAAACATTGCTGTACAAGAGCGATATATCACACGGTCTTTCAATACAACATGGTTAAGCAACGCAGCAATAGCTCAAAACAAACTCGCAACACAAGAAGAAGTACAAATTAGTCCATGAGGATTACTCCTAGATACTAAAATAACATTTTTGGTAGCTACTCCTGATGGTCTATTGGAAATGATAATATTGTGGAGATATATAAAATGTCCAATATCAGCATTCAAAATGACTATTGAAGAAGCAATAAAAAACAAAAATAAAAAATTTTGGGACATAAGAGATATATAGACACTATGGTCATTAACAAAAATGATTCTTGGTATTATCAAGTGCAAGGCCTACTTCATATTACCAAAAGAAAAATATGTCTTTTTGCAGTATGGACCGGTGAACAAATTTGACCGTTGAAAAAATTTTGCAAGATGACGATTTTTGGAAAAATAAAATGGTTGGTAAACTGTCTGGATTTTCTATGAAACATTTATTGCCTGAGTTGATTGACCCACGTTAGACCAGATCATTGCCTCTCAGCCAATAGTTAGCAAAAAAACGTCAACACAAATTACTGCCGGAAGCTGGACTCACCAAAAAATCTAATCTGTATTCTGAATTGGTAGAAATCCGTTAATTCTGATATAGCTACTCCATCAGACAAAAACTCTCCTGAACCTGCACCCTCAAAAAAATCTAATCTGACTTCTTAATTGGTGGAATTCCTTTATTCAGATTGAGCTACTTCGGCAGACAAAAACTCTTCCATAAGCTGGACCCTCAAAAAAAATTACGTTTCCTTCCGATTTAGTAAGAGTCGATTCTTCACCTATGTTGTCCTCTAAAATTAAAATATCCAATTCAGTAGATGTGTCTACTGCTGGTCCTTTTAAAGTAGTACAAAAAAGTTTGTCATTTGCAGAATATTGATGCGCCTACATAAAGTCGATCCATTTTGATTTATTCTAAATGGTAAACATTATTTTTTTGTCCTTATATCACTTTAAGTAATTTTGATTTGCGCATACATATAATATTGTAAAAATATGATCATTTTGGGCAGATTCATTGCCCTACACAACCCTTGAAATTGTTCCAAACCGATACCAGCATATGTGATTCCAGAAACTGCTGCTGTATTTATATCTCAGTATGAGGTTGGGTCATCAGATCCGAACCCAAAGATCTGATGTATTATAATATGATAAATGTAGCTTTGCACATATTACAAGAAAGTTTTAAATTTGCAGTAAAGACCTATTTTTGTTTTACCTGTTCCTCAGACAAGTACACTTTGTTTATAATGAGTCGTTCACTAGCGTCACAGATATTTTCATCTATTGTTCCTTTACCCTTTTTTCTTAATAAATGTCTTTGTCTTATTGTTATAGAATCGTGGTTCGATATTACTGAATCAAAAAAAAAAAGATCAGAGACAATATTTTTTTTTATAGCGTAAATCGTTTTTGCCCACTTTCGAAACTGAGACGCTTCGCTCGCTCGATCAATTAGGCATGAATTTTACTATGGAACCTATACACATAACTGATGAAAATTATAGTTTGCAATGTTTCATTTCTTAATAGAAGATTCATAAGTTAATTTATTCATAAATATTAAAAAACATACATACAAACATACATAGATTCATACATACAATCCTATTCTTCAGAAAATTAGATGCAAGTCTTTAATATTTTCAATGGGCACAAAAAATATTGAAATCAATAAGTACCGTTCTGGGTTCATCACAATTTATAAGTTTTCATAATAATTAGCTGGATGGTGTTTGCCTTGAGCCTTATTACTTACTAAGTATGAAACATTTTCATTGCACATGCTATATATCAAAGTGGGTTTATTATAGGTAACTCGAAGATTATTCATGTTCATTATGCAGGCTTACGCTGTCTTTGGATCAACAATATTAAACGTTTAAAATATTTAAGTAACGACTGCCAGTATTCTGGCCACGTCGCCTCAATGTGAAGAATTGAAAGATTTTTTTACATATAATAATTAAATGTAGGTAACATAGTAATCTGTAATGTTTAACTTTTCTTATTATTGTTTTAAGTAACCAACACAATGAAAAAGTTTTAACGGAGTGAAATTGATACCAACTTGTCTTGTAATTTATTTTTAATGACATTGGTCGTCGGAATATTCTCTAAATTAGAAGCTGATCTGAAAAGAAATTATAAATAAATATTTGGCCCTATTTATATTATCCACGTCTATTCCTTTATGTTTATATGCATAATCTTGAGGGTTCATTTACTTTAAATAAAATTAGACCTCGTCTAAAATTAAATAGTTACAATAAGTTACATGGTTGATGAGAGATTTCTGCTTATCCGTTCAGCCAGATCGCATTCGTCAGCTTGTGTGATGTTAAGACTTAAAGCAGCTCTGTTACAAAATAATCATTAATTATAAGTATCAGGAGAAGCTGGCACATCTCCAACCAGCATTGGTCAATCACTCCTCTCCACTGCTCCTGCACGACAACGCGCGACCTCATACTGCACAGCAGACGGTCTCCAAGTTGCAAGAACTGGGATTGGAAGCTCTCCGTCATCCACCCTACTCACCAGACAACAAATTACTACTTTTTCAAAAATTTTGGATAACTTCTTGGCGGGAAAAAAATCAATACCCGAGAGGCAGTACAAAGGGCGTTTTAAGAATTTGCTGCCTCCCGTCCAGCTGATATCTTTAAGAAGGGCATCAATAAACTGCCACTGCGTTGGCAAAGATGCGTTGTTTGCATGGGTGAATACTTCGATTAATACAAATAAAAATACATGAAAAAAATTCGTTTAATTTTTTTACAAAACGGCAATTTCCTAGGTAAAGACCTAATAATAAGATTACACGGTCTTCCTTCATCTCCTTGAGTGGAAACACGAGAGAGGTCAAAAGCATCGATTTGTTTTGATTAAACTACATCGATGTTGATACTTATGCATGAAAATCGATGTAACACATATATAAAAAAGTAAAAGAACTAAACAGAAGTGATACAAGCCTTCGACAATTAGCCATGAATTTAATTTTTATCTTCTTGTAATCTCTATTGCCTTTATTTTGATGTCATATTTTCTTGGGCCAGAGCACAGAAACACAGTCTTCTCGTCTCAATGGAGCAATTGATGACATAAAACATGCCCATTACTCGAAACATAAACATGCTCGAGTCATGTGCGACAAAACGAGAGCGTTCTGCGCGGAGTAAGAACGTAGGTAGTAAGCTCCCAAAAAAGCCGATTTTTTTTCATTTTAATTACACGTGAACATTATTTTAGAAAAACTCTAATTCAGTTTCTCGGTAATATTATAATTTTATATTATTTTTTTAAAATATTGATTCAGTAACACGCATAGTTTTGTCAATAAAAAGATTCTAGTTTAAAATTAGACGTGACTCTGCAATTTTTTTCATAAGTAATATATTATGATTTTATGTTTTTAACAAGACCAGTTTATCCTTAATATAAAGTGTTATCTACACGTAGAAAAAACACAGGTTATTTTTTGTTTATTTTCGAGTGTACAAATCAAATTTCCGATGGGTAAATTGGTACCTATAGACTCCCTCTTCAGTAAAAAAACTTTGAAACAAACATCGACGACTTGCTAGATTTAATGTTAGAAATATTAATTTAAAAAAAAATGGCGTAAGTATTTAATTATAAATGAATTGACAATGAGAAACTGCTACATAAAAAGTAATTATTTTATTTTAAATTAAATTTGTATGTTAATTTTTTTTTTGCACATAATTTTACTAACACAAAACACCACCGATATGTCCAATAGTGACAATCAAACAAGAAAATAAAACAAAAAATAAGAAAATTTAAAAAGTGCCCATTTAAAAAAGATTTCAAATATCGTTTTCTAATATAAGTACTAAGTACTTATAGTTACATTTTTCCCCATGTAGGGCACCATGTTGCAATATAACTATAAACGGCAGAACGTTCCGGAAGACAGTAGCCGAGAGCCTCCAACAAAGATGGCGTCTTTACCACGCAGTCATGAAAATCCTTGAAGTTAATGACACCATCCAAATCCATGTCCATACGCTTCAGCATTATATCTACAAGCTCCTGCGGATAAGAAAAGATTTTTTTTCAAAATAGTGGATCGGAAACTGCTACTTTCCACAGGTTGTAAAATCGCTTGGTGTTTATGTCCTTTGATAATGAAAAGAAACCTGTACTTCAAATAAAACTGTCATAAAGAAATACTACTTATAATAATTTTTAATCATTTTGTTATAACAATAATATACATTTTAATGTCCATTAACCACGATTCCTGCAAATATTTTTAAAAAAGGTAATACCCTATAAACTAGTAACGCCATCTATGATAAGTTTAAATAAGTAAATGTACAGCTTACAAAAATGAAAAGCAGTTCCAGTGTTTTTGCTGCTTTTGTCCAAAACAAAATAAGTTTCAAACTTTTAAAAAGAGGGCCCTTTTTGATCCGATTAATTAATAATAATGTTTTTACTAGTTTATCTTCGCGAGTTTATGTGCTTGATTGCATAATAAGTACAAGTAAATTGTGTTTATTTCAGAAGAACTAGTATGTACAACGAGGTAGGGTAGGGTAGTAATTTATATCCATATATTTATTTTGACTTAACGACTTCCATTAGTGTGTGTGTCCACTAGATGACGCTACTGTTAAGTATGGAGATATCTCATCATCATCCGAGCGTATTCCCGGTTGCATCCTCAGCAGTAACGCTTCAGAGCCCGGGGTCCGCTACCTAACCAAGGAGATTTGACGAGGTTACTGGTTTTTACACAGAGCGACTGCCGTCTGACCTCCACAACCCAAAGGGCAAACCAGGAACCAATCCTTGGATAGTTTGATGACCAACCGCTAGGTGGCGTTCGGGACCCACAGTTTTACGTGCCTTCCGAAACACGGAATCATCTTTTTTTTCGGATAATCAGGTGATTCAAGCCTGCAATATCCTATCCAGACTGGAAACAACTTTTCACAAAGTATGCTTCCCAGTGGGAATCGAACCCATAACCTCCGGGTCACAAGGCGAACGCCTTGACCACTGGACTACAGAGGCAGTCAAGTATGGAGATATCTATAAGGCCTGAATTCATTTTGATTAGTGATTATTGCAGGTGATTAAGTGATTAGGAGAAAATAAGTGTGGACAGCAAAGTGATTGCAAGTGATTAGTTGGCTGCGTAATAACGTGATTAGTAGCGTGTTCTATTTTTTTGCAAGTGGACTGCGAGTAGCCACGTCCCGCGCGCCCTGCCTTACCCCTCACTTGCAACGTGCCTGCCACTAAACACGTCTGGACAGGCAGTTTAGTGTTTAGCTTCGGATGCTCGTGTTGTTGTACAAAAAATGGATAAGTGGAACGAAGACATAACTTATAAATTTATGCAGGAGTATGTAAAACATGAATGCCTTTATAACCGTAAAGCCCCGAGCTACAAAATTAAGGGAGCTCGTGATGCGGCACCTTCACGTATAAGTAAAGCCATGAACTTACCGGGGTTTGGAAGCAAGGAAGTTTATACAAAAATAAGAAACTTAAAGTCAACACATTCGCAAGAGGTTAAGAAAGTTAGACGGCTAACAACTGAATTTACTAAACAATAATTGGACACTACTTGCACTGCACACCTGCACTGCACACCTGCACTGCACACCTGCACTAATCACCCTCAATTACTAATCACCTGCACTCGCACTAATCAAAGTAAATACAGGCCTATATTCCCGTTTTTCCAGACCATCCCTATTGGCGACATGGCATTGACAACAAAAATAATTATTCAGCGTCTTATAACCTCTCGTATGTCAATTGCCGATCTACGCGGAAATTCATTGGAACTGCACTGCAGCATTGTCTCCAAATACGATAACTTATTAGATTGACATTAAAATCAGATAGAAAATACATTGTCATGACATAATTTATTACAAATTAAGAATGATGTTTACGAAATTGAAATTTATGTAGTTTTGTAAATTAAGTAGGTACCTATATTTATTTATGTACCGAATGTACTCAATTATGATATTTAATTGTGAGGGTACAAATCTTTGAGACACTTTGAAAGATGGACCCAAAATGTATGACGCCTGAATCCTTTATATCTTCGACTACGAATCGGCTAATTTTTGTCTCGTTTTCTATCAAAACTTATAGAATAATCTTGTGGTACAGTGCTATTTTTGCCATAATAATTGTCAAAGCACTTGTTTTATCATAACACAATAAACCTATTGCTTTTAAAATCAGATGGTTATACACATATGCACACATTTTGTTAAGAAACACTAATAATACATACATATAACCACGTTACACATTGGTAACTAGACCTTGGTGGCAAGACCCAAAGAATCGCATCAAGAAAATTTCAAAACAATTTAAATAAAAAACTTATACTTTATCCACAGCACAATGCGTTAGCTAAAAAAAGTAGGTATTAGAAATAATAGAAACTGTAGTTCTAAACTTTGAAAAAAGTTATTTTTCGACATGGCAAGCTTTTGATACAACTTTGTAAATATGTGCAAAATAGATGGCATTATAAAGTTACAGACTATGTCAGAACCAATATTTGAGTGATTTTTAAAATATTTTACATTTTGCAAGGAAAATCAATTGATTGAAAAGTTATGCCAATGTTGTGGTTCTTAATTTTATTGTGACATGCGATTATTTGTTTATTGTGATAAAAACGATTAACATTAATTACATTTATCACTCATTAAAATTAGATATACGTATACATATAAATAGTCTATTATTATTATTATGTTGGTACGATTTTCAGCCCATGGGGACCCGGTCCTTTGAGGCGTTCATGGGGCCAAAGCCAACATGAAGAGGCCTTTTAGTACCTTTTTTATTTAGGGATTTACTTGGTTTTTGCTTTATGGATGGGATGTTAGTGGACCGGATAACTGGGTTATGGAGTGAGATACGGACATCTACCTAAAAATCTCGCTCGTTGGCAATGTGAGCAGCTGAGGGTGTCGAAAGGTGGGGCTCCGGTTTCACCATCACGGGGCTCACCCCCGAGAGCGGGTTTCCCTGTTATTACGCCATTACGTGCAATACACTTTGGGGCTAGCTCAATCAGTGTTATTTGTCCCAAAAAAAAACACAAATATATATAAAAATAAATTTATGTCAAGAAATAATAATTTATATCAAAAAAAATACATGTCCGTCCGACTTTGTCACTTATTTGTTATTTAATTTAATAATTACATTGCATTGCACATGATCTATTAAAACAGGTATTATCACTTTTGATGAAACATGTATCCAGCAGTACGATCCAGAGTTCCGTCGAATATCTCCCGGCTTTATCATCAGAACAGCTTTATTAACTGACTAATATTACATATATTGTCATCCGACTTAAACAATTATGCAAAATATCAGCTTAATTGGTTGGGGATAACTAGTTGAAAATTGGATTACAACTGACCTACACAAACAAACATTTATATACATTATACATATACAAGATAAGTTAAATAAAAGCTTGAAAAAAAAAACAGATTCCTTTGGCACCAGTTTCAGATTTCCTTTCTAAAGAAAACTACTGAAAAAAAAGAAACCACATCTAATTTGGTATAAGTATGTTTACTTAATATTGTTATGGTGTTTTATTACCGAGTTCCGTTGACCACCTTCCGTCTCCGTGACCCAACCCAAGACATGGTCTACGATGACGTGCTCGTCACGACAAATCAAACGAGTCTAAACTCAATAATGTTATGTTATTTTATTACCGATCACCTTCCATCTCCGTGATTAGACCGTTGACATCATCAATGTTCAATTTGCATTGTCATCAGACTTACACAAGTAAGCAAAATGTCAGCTCAATCGATAGAGGATAACTGGTTGAAAAGTGAGTTGCAAGATTTGACTTAAACAAACATACATACACACATACAAGACACATTGCAAGTTAACCCTAGAAAGATAACCTACGTCGCAGAGGCGCCCGCGCAATAAACTTATATGCAGTCTCTTTTTAATTATCGCACGAATCTGTTTGTGCGTTTCGGCCAACTAAATGGTTGGTCTATCCTGTCGCGGAAAGGTGTTTTCATGGTGGTAAGTACCGTAGTTTATTAGTTATGAGTTTGACGTGCGCTCGCGAGGCGTATGGTTATCTTTTGTGTAACTTTTGACGATTCGTTTTGTTCTTTATATTTTGATGTATAAAGCGTATTACTGTTTTGTTTAAGGCGAAATATCAAGTTAACAATATAACAACTAGCCGGCCTTTAGAAGACGAAGAAATATGTCGAATATTAGACAAAGAAATGTTCCAGTAAAACCAATAAACGGCCGATGACAGTTTTCTATGTCATATTGAACATAGCATTTATTAATTTATATACTATGTACTGTCATGATATGTTGTCAATGAAGAATAAGCCATTGAGTCGTAAAAAATATATGAAACAACTTAGCTCTCAGCTGACTATAGTGCATGGTTGACGTAAAGGCTGAAAGCACGGACTTTGCCGAGACATGTAAGAAGCAATATCGAAAATGTACCTCCAAAACCTAACCCACAGACTCCTACCAGATGAAGAAGAAGAACCTCCGTCGAAACAAACGAGACGCAAGTTGCGTCGCGTAACAGCGCAAGTTGCGCCGCGCAACTCGCGCTCCGTGTGGCCGCTTTACCCGCGCAAGATGCGCTAAGTACATAATGACGCACACAGATTATTTGGTCAATTTAACTGGCTAAAAGACAATATTGTCTTAGTGGATTGTCCTGTCAATGGTTTCGTCTGAATGAAGGCAATCATTGTCAAATTGGATTATCCCGTCAGTGGCTTTGTTTGAATGAAGACTCATTGACATGGCAATCCACTAAGACAATGAATTGTCTTAGTGAATTGCCATGTCAATGACGTTGTTTGAATGAAGACAATCACTGTCATAGTAGATTTTTCTGTCAATGGCTTCGTATGAATGAGGATAATCATTGTCTAAGTGGATTGTCCTATCAATGGCTTTGTCTGAATTAAGACAATAAATTGGCTTAGTGGTTTTTCATGTCAAGCGCGGGTCTGTCAGGTCAATCACTGTCCAACTGGATTCCACTAAGACAATTAACTGTTTAAGAAGGCTGTCCTATCAATGGCTTTGTCAGAATGAAGACAATCATTGTCTTAGTGGCTTATCCTTTTAATGGCTTCATATGAATGTAAACAATGAAGTATCTTAGTGAATTGTTCTTCCAATGGCTTCGTCTTAAGGAAGACAATGAATTGACTCAGTATATTGTCCTGTCAACGGCGTCGTATGTATGAAGATAATATTGTCTTGTGGATTGTCCTGTCAATGGGTTTGTCTGAATGAAGGCAATCATTGTCCAAATGGATTGTCCTGTTAATGGCTTCATCAGAATAAGTACAATGAATAGGCATGACGAATGAAAAAATATATTTTGCCTATATAATAAATATATTAAAAATATTGTACACTTATTTTTTCTTTTCTCTGAGAAACAAAAAGTTAAAAAGATACAGCGCATTAAAATTTCGTATGACATCATGGCTAGGTGCGATTTTTACTTAACGGTGACGTCGCAAGCCCCACTCCGGAAATTTGATGCTCCGTGTCTTTAAGAATTTTTACTTTTTTGGTAAACTGAAAATATGGGTCCATTATTTTTATTTAATCTAAAAAACGGATTATAATCATGGTACGTTATTTACTTTTTGTTATTTTATTTCAACAAACTCTTAATCTTTGCAGGTAATCATACCTTTTTCACCCTGTCGTCACCCCTATTATCTCAATATATTTTTCTGTCCATGGCGTCGTATGAATAAATACGACTATACCTAATATATTAATAAAAACTAAAATATAAAATAGTAGGTAGGTAAAAGTACAAAATATAAACACAAATAAGATACATAAACATAAGTAAGTAAGTTATAAATATCTAACCTAGATGGCTGATAAGTACCTACCTAATTATTACTAAAAAGTGGTTCAGAAAAAAAAGTTGAGTCCTAATAAGGGTAACAAAAAAAGTATAATTAGTTTTTTTTTTAATTCCGAATGGCTGAAATATGCTATTTTATTAAATTAAATATTAAGACGATTTGCCCGCTTTTTGCTATTTTGAAAAATTTCAATAATTTGAATTTTCCCGAAAGTTCTACATAATTTTTGAAACTTCTTACAAAATTTCACAAGAATCGGTTGAGAAATGCGATTTTTAGGCGAGAACAGCCGGACAAAAACATTTAAGGCCAATCTCGAAACTGAGACGCTTCGCACATTTTGCTCGTTCGGTCTATTATTTGTTACCCTACCCTACCTCTTCCTACTTCCTAACTGTGGGAGTTACGAGTTTGGTCATCCCGGTCCTTTGAAAAGCTTGCGGGGGGTGATACAGATTAAGGCCCTTAGACCTTCGACCATAACCTTAGACCATACTCGAAGACTATAACCATAAGGTGTTTAAGGTAAGGTTATTTCGACCATAACCTTAGACCATACTCGAAGACTATAACCATAAGGTTATAGTCTTCGAGTATGGTCTAAGGATATGGTCGAAGGTCTAAGGGCCTTAAGTTTTTTAGATTAAATAAAAATAATGGACCCATATTTTCAGTTTACCAAAAAAGTAAAAATTCTTAAAGACACGGAGCATCAAATTTCCGGAGTGGGGCTTGCGACGTCACCGTTAAGTAAAAATCGCACCTAGCCATGATGTCATACGAAATTTTAATGCGCTGTATCTTTTTAACTTTTTGTTTCTCAGAGAAAAGAAAAAATAAGTGTACAATATTTTTAATATATTTATTATATAGGCAAAATATATTTTTTCATTCGTCATGCCTATTCATTGTACTTATTCTGATGAAGCCATTAACAGGACAATCCATTTGGACAATGATTGCCTTCATTCAGACAAACCCATTGACAGGACAATCCACAAGACAATATTATCTTCATACATACGACGCCGTTGACAGGACAATATACTGAGTCAATTCATTGTCTTCCTTAAGACGAAGCCATTGGAAGAACAATTCACTAAGATACTTCATTGTTTACATTCATATGAAGCCATTAAAAGGATAAGCCACTAAGACAATGATTGTCTTCATTCTGACAAAGCCATTGATAGGACAGCCTTCTTAAACAGTTAATTGTCTTAGTGGAATCCAGTTGGACAGTGATTGACCTGACAGACCCGCGCTTGACATGAAAAACCACTAAGCCAATTTATTGTCTTAATTCAGACAAAGCCATTGATAGGACAATCCACTTAGACAATGATTATCCTCATTCATACGAAGCCATTGACAGAAAAATCTACTATGACAGTGATTGTCTTCATTCAAACAACGTCATTGACATGGCAATTCACTAAGACAATTCATTGTCTTAGTGGATTGCCATGTCAATGAGTCTTCATTCAAACAAAGCCACTGACGGGATAATCCAATTTGACAATGATTGCCTTCATTCAGACGAAACCATTGACAGGAAAATCCACTAAGACAATATTGTCTTTTAGCCAGTTAAATTGACCAAATAATCTGTGTGCGTCATTATGTACTTAGCGCATCTTGCGCGGGTTAGGGTTGAAACAAACGAGACGCAAGTTGCGTCGCGTAACAGCGCAAGTTGCGCTGCGCAACTCGCGCTCCATGTGGCCGCTTTACCCGCGCAAGATGCGCTAAGTACATAATATCGCACACAGATTATTTGGTCAATTTAGCTGGCCAAAAGACGATATTGTCTTAGTGGATTGTCCTGTCAATGGTTTCGTCTGAATGAAGGCAATCATTGTCTAATTTGATTATCCCGTCAGTGGCTTCGTCTGAATGTAGACAATCATTGTCTAAGTGGATTTACCTATCCGTGTCTTTATGATTTTTTACTTTTTTGGTAAACTGAAAATATGTGTCCATTATTTTTAGATAATCTAAAATACGTACTTATTACAATTATGGTATGTTATTTACTTTTTGTTATTTTATTACAACAAACTTATATCTACCTATATCTTTGCAGGTATTCATACTTTTCTCACCCTGTCGTCACCCCTATTATCTCAATATATTTTTCTGTCAATGGCGTCTTATGAATAAATACGACTATACCTAATATATTTATAAAAACTAAAATATAACATAGTAGGTAGGTAAAAGTACAAAATATAAACACAAATCAGATATATAAACATAAGTAAGTAGGTTATAAATTCCTAACCTAGATGGCTGATAAGTACCAACCTAATTATTACTAGTGACTCGTGAGGTCCACTCCGTCAAGAGTTACCCCGACCCGTTGAAGTTTATCGAATTAAAAAGTAGTTAAAAAAAAAGTTGCGTCCTAATAAGGGTAACAAAAAAAAAGTATAATTATTTTTTTGATTTTTTTCCAAATGGCTGAAATATGTTATTTTATTCAATTAAATATTAATAACATTTGCCCGCTTTTTGCTATTTTGAAAAATTTCGAAAATTTGAATTTTCCCAAAAGTTCTACATAATTTTTGAATCTTCTTACAAAATTTCACAAGAATCGGTTAAGAAATGCGATCTTTAGGCGAGAACAGCCGGACAAAAACATTTAAGGCCAATCTCGAAACTGAGACACTTTTCTCATTTCGCTCGCTCGGTCAATTATTTGTATTGGACCTACCTCTTCCTACTTCCTAACTGTGGGAGTTACGGATTTGGTCATCCCAGTCCTTTGAAAGGCTTGCGGGGGATGATACAGGTCCAACACGTTGAGGCCCTTGGACCTTCAAACATAACCTTAGACCATACTCGAAGACTAACCATAAACACCATAATAAGTTCACACCACTTGGAGAAGACGCTGGTTTTCGAAACACAGTGCGAGCTAACTCGGAAACCAGAGGCTTCATATAAAATGTACATTATAAAATGTCAATAAATAAATATTATTAAACACATGATAATGAAATATGCTTATATTATTTTCACTACCTAGTGAGGTGCCTACCTGCTAAGTATGTAATAATATGAACTAGGTAGGTATATACATAACTGCCTGGACTTTATCTACTTAACATTTATAATAAACATTCAAACATTCGAAAACATTTGTAAAAACCGCTTTACTTCTTTCTCGCTTTTGCCTCGTGTTATGCCCCACACAGTAGTTTGGAAATCGGATTACGTACACATAGAAATGAAATTTTGGTTTTTGTTTGGATTCTTTACTAATTCAACTGAGGTACTCCACTAAGGCCACCTATCTGAATGGCACCTAGACCATTCCACATAGGATACCTAATATTCGCAGGTGCTTTTCATGGACATTTTATTTTTTTGCTGACGATACATCTTTACTTTTTAAGGTTGACAGAAAATGCACAAACTATGACGATGTAAGCAATACTATGTCACAAGTACTTAGTTGGTTTACGACTAATAATCTGGCCTTAAACACACAAAAGACTAAGTGCGTTAATTTTTCACTATTGAATAAACCTAATACTCACATACCTTTGAGTCTTAATGGTCAAGTTCTAGAATGGGTACCCAACACCAAATTTTTAGGCATAACTGTAGACTGGAACTTAAAATGGGATAAACATATTGAGGCCACTGCCAAGAAACTTAGTTCGGCAGCATATGCTGTGAGGAGGGTCAGACGGTGTACTAACGTTGAAACTGCTAGGCTAGTATACTTTAGTTATTTTCACAGCATAATGTCATATGGCTTGCTCTTATGGGGTAAAGCGGCTAACATACATGCTATCTCTGTGCTACAAAAGAGAGCAATTCGGTCGATCTACGGACTAAAATCACGCGATTCCTTAAGAGAGTTATTTAAATCTATAAATATTCTTACTGTGACATCTCAATTTATTTACGACAATCTTCTATTTGTTAAATCTAGGTTAAATAATTTCAAGAAAAATAGTGATATTCACAGTTATAATACTCGCAACAAAAATCAGCTTCATACGCCTAAATTTCGACTTGCTAAAACTAGAAAGTCACTCTTAGGTCTAGGTATAACATTATTTAATAAACTTCCCGAAGCGATCGTTAACCTACCAATGGCAAAATTTAAAACACATGTTAAAAAAGTTTTATTGAACAATGCGTACTATACTATCAATGATTATTTAAGAGATAAAAACGCGTGGATACTTCCTAAACATTTTCCATTACACTCCACACATGAAACATAAATAGCTGCATTTTCTGTTACCATAATAAGCTTACTGTAAAAACATGTAAATGCTCTGCGATCAATAAGTGACCAACATATAATTAATATTTTCTCTTGACAAGGTCTGCGAGTTCGGGTTTTTCATGCTCACTAAAATGTCCAATCCGGTGGTGGCGTCGCTGGTCGGGTCGTTGGATTCCCTCTAATATGGTTGAGTTTAACGATGGCTGATCCGTGCGTCAACTCGTGAACGGGTGCTGCCGGGAGGGACTGGTCAGTTCGGCTTCGCTTTTTTGACTACTTAATATTTTGTATTACGCAATTTATGTTTGTTTACTGGTTCGCAAGCATTACATGTTATAATGTGTCAACATTGTATTATATTATAAGTATTTATTAATTAAAAGACAATTATAATAATATGACAAAGCCCTTCTGGCGAGTAGGCGACCAATACTGTGAAAATGAGTTTCTTTCGGCGTTTCTTCTCAGCAGTGGTCGTTACGAAGCGCTGGTATCGGTAGCTTTTCTTTAAAAATAAATTAAATTTTAATATACTTTACACGTAACATAAATTATACTTATTGACGTGTAAAAGTGCCTGTAAAGGTCTAATTACTGAATAAACATTTGAATCTTTGAATCTTTGAATCTTTGAATCTTTACATTTTTGTCCAAGAAGATGATGCAAAATTAGCAATTTTTTTACTTGTTATGATTAAAATGTAGATACATACATACTAGGTATGTATGTATGTATCTACATTTTAATTCGTCACAATTCTTTTGTACAAAGTACATATGCGTAATTCGTATGGCCTTTGTTCTGATGGCCTCGGGTTCTGTTTAGCCCGAATGTTATAAAGACGTGTTAATATGTCTGAATGTATGCGTAATTAATTAACGTTTTAGTGAATAATATTGCTTTTATTCATAATAAAAATTAAAATATTTAATTCCCAGCACTAGGCTGCTGATTTATAGGTACACTTCGTGGTCAAAAATAGGTGCCCTTTGTAGAATAGACTAGGTTTCATTCGCGCAGATGCCATTCAGACGGGTGCCCTAAGTGGAATACCTCATTCAACTTTTATACAAGTTAAACTTCCATGGTGCTTAATTACGAAAAAAAAAATGTACGGTATCCAACATAATGAGTAAGCAATACTTTATTGTAGACAAAAAAAATAAAAATAATTAAAATGTAGCATGGGCGATCAGATCGCTAAAAGCAAATTTCTTCTAGACAACCGATGTATGGAGAGAATATGGTGAAATGCCACCATTTTTCAAAGACAAGTTCCATAGACAAGATCGGTTTTGTATTTCAAAATAAGTTTTTCAAAACATTTTTGTCCCGCTTTCTAACACTACGCGATCTCTGTGTGAGCGCGTGCGAGCACGCGTAACACAGCGCAAGTTGCGTTGAGACGCAACTTGCGCGTCGTGTGAACGATTGGTAGAAATTGTATGAAATGCTATGTAAGCGCGTAACGCGACGCAAGTTGCGCGACGCAACTTGCGTCCCGTCTGGTCCGGCACTAAAGCGGCCACACGGAGCGCGAGTTGCGCGGCGCAACATGCGCTGTTACGCGACGCAACTTGCGTCTCGTTTGTTTCGACCCTAACTGCAACTTCCGCACGTATAAAAAAAAAGTTGTCTAAAATATCTTGCGCGAAGTGCAGAAGTGCAGTCTGTGGCGAACACAAAGTTAACGCTTGCCACTAATGTCTTTAAATTTTGTTAATTATTTTTTATTATATTTTTAAGACAGATTATATTAGAAGCTATATATTTGTTTAAAAAAACTGTGAATTTTTGTGATAATTTCCTAGATTTGATCCTTTACATAGAAGACTGTTAATTTTTGTTGTTTAGAGTTTTGTAATTTTAGTTTAAACATATCAAAAATATACATAATTATAAAAATAAGGCATTTTATTCATACACATATTATATACTTTTTAATATTTAAATAATTTATAGAAATTTAAACCGTAAAATATTAAAAATTGCATTAGAAGTTTGTGCACCTCTGAGGCGTATGGTTATCTTTCCCGTACAGTAAAATATGGTTATCTTTCTAGGGTTAAATAAAAGCTTGTGAAAGTCAACTTTATGTAACAAACAATAAAAATGAGTGAAAGAAAATCACTACTTACCTACTGATAATAAGTTATCTCAAGAGAACGACGGCGGTCGTTCTCTTGAGATAACTTATTCCTTGCATCCATTTGATCGGATAGGAAGGCGACAATTATTGAATAGTATGGATACGATCTAGGTGCCTACTTTAGTTTGAGCAGTTTAAAGTTTTACAATTTTATAAATAAATAAGTTTTTTTTTTCTTTAAAAGCATAAAACCTTTTTAATGGCTTCTAATTTTTTTATCTATTGTTTTCTTTGACATAAATTATTTGTTTTTCAATCATTCATAGTACTTATACATTATAATTATGCAGTAAGAAAATTCTAAGCTGTAGTCGGTTTTGTACGTATTGTTTGATAAAATAATAAAGCATGGCCAATATTTTACTTGATATTGATAAATATCGTAAATGTTCTAGGGAGATGGAGGCGAAAATTTAAATAATTAAAATTCGACATGAACATGTTATGCCTTAATGCTATTATAGTCACTTGAGACTTGAGAGTCACATTGTTCAGGATATATTTTATGTAATTTATTTTACCTCTCTCACTCAGGTAGTAAATATTTAAGTTTCTGTGAATGCTACATAAACTTTAAAGAGAGATGCCTGAAATTGATGTTCAAACAATTCATGTTTTATTTGATGAATGCTGGGAGAAAGCCGTAGTTCAGATTCGTAAATTTCAAAATAAGGATGACAAAGGTAACCGTATAACGGTATCGAATACATGTCAGGAATGCAACGAAATTTATATATATAATTTCATTTGCAATGCAAAGCATAAATGAAAACCATAATCGTTTAAATCTATACTACTGTTGGTCAATATAAAAAAAGCATCCGAGTTAACTCAGTTACGGCAAAAATATAGGTTAGGTTAGATTAGGTCTTAACCTTTTTATACTATAATAAAATAAAAAACAATTACAGGGAAGTAAAAGCCCTATACGTTTATAATCAATCGTTTTATTAATATTTTAAACACATCAAATATAACGAAAAAAATAGTGTTAAACCAAATATAACTATGCCAGAAGAAGAAAGTTATATTCTTATCTTAGAAAATTATATTAAATCATGATGGAGAAGCATTGAAATACCAAAAGGCGATTCTGACTGTAAACTATCTGCTATATAATGATTCTACTATAAAATTAATGCTCTAAGATTATTATGATTTTTAACATTATTGGTTTTAAATCTATGATAAATGAATAGATGCCAAACTATTTACAACAAAATGACGTTTCTGTAATCCGCTATTATGCATAATAATATTATAACATAAAAACTTCTACTAAACAGGGGATCCCCCCTTTTTACTATAAAATTAGGGTTGTACCCATTCCCCGCCAGTGCGCGAGGTTAACGATGTTCACGAAAGCATTTAGTGGATTTATTTATGGAATAAAACATTATATTCATGGGCATATAGCGTAAATAAGTTATTGATATAGTTTACCACCAACTTTAGACATATTTTGATGCGTGATTTGTTATATAGTTGATTTTTATAATATAGTTTACGGCTTGGCTTTTGATATTTTTTTTTTATATGTATGAAGGTACTTGTAAGTTTTTAATAGGTATATTTTCCAAAAGGTGCCCCCACACAGCAGTTATGTAATGTTAGAGAATGTTGCATAACATTTGTTGTCTTACATTTTATAACAAATTATAACAAAAGTTATAAATTGTTATTGGTGTTATATAACTTCATACAACAGAATTATGTTACACAACATATAATAAAATAATAAGCGTTTATAACATATAATAAAATATTACACATTGTTATAAAATGTTATAGTGTTACACAATGTTTTATAACGTTATATAACTGCTGTGTGGGAGCACCTTTAAGTACGCTTGGATCGTGCTCCTATACGTAGCTCAAAAAACAATTACAATAACAAAGTTTTAGATAGCATATTTATCGAGCATTTCCTTATGTTCTGAGTCATTCTATACTTCTCCAACCTGTTATTACTTCAACTTTTACTAAAGGATTTGTTAGCCCAACAAACCTTTACAGCCTCTTCAACGTCATCATCTCTGGACGCCTTGGCTACACTCTTCTTCATGAGTTGATACATTGTTTCCCTTCTTAAGGACCCTTCTCCCAACAGATCGTAACACTGTTAACAACAAATAAAAATATAGGTGCGTTATTATTCCAATCTAGTCAATATTTTTAGTTAATAGTTATTTATGCACCAGTAGTATAATAAGGGACATTAAAACACGAATGTGGGTTTATGATAATAGTATCACATGAGTGTTTTAATACCTAAATATGACAGTTGCATACAAAACTTTATCTTCACCCATGATATGAATCCTCTATAAAAAGCTCTAAATCCATACGGTGTTGTACAGTGTTGTGAGAACTCTATGTAAATTCCTGGTAAGTTTATGGCTGAGTATCTAAAACAAAATAAGTATGTTTTTTAGGTAATAATGAAATTATTTATTGTAATCATTATTTAAATTTTGGATCGTACAATTATTGGAATGCAAATTATTTTTGTTTGATATTAGTAAATATAGAAGAAAAATTGCGTGATATAACGTGAATTCGAATAACCAATAAGTTCCTTTTTAAAACTGTTCCTAAATTACGGAGCTGTGGTAGTTAACGGCGCGTACATGACAATGTTTCTTTTTTAAAACTCATAAAGAATGTGGCTGTTTGATGAGTAAGAAAGGGATTTTGCGTTGAATAATTAAATTTAGTACAACATTATAACACTCGTTTGGGTGATATAATGGTTGTTATGACACTAGGTGTTTTAATTTTGGCAATAAGCTAACTGTTTCAGAAACTTTTAAAGAGGATTTATAGCATGGGTGTAGATAAAAATGTATAATAAAGTAATTACTTACTAACTAAGTAGACGTAGAGCAAATATCACTAAAAACTAGCATGGACCATTGTATACACTGAAAACTAGCAAGGATCATCGTTTGATGAGAGCCATCTTCAAGTTAAACCTCATCAAAAAAAGAGTTACGCTAGTAAATAAACCCAAACGTAACCTACGAGAGAAGCCTTTTACCATCTTCAAGATAAATTTGAACTTGAACTAAAGAACCGGTTTAGCGAACTCAAAGAAGAGAGCCTGGACGTGGACTCACTGAACGATACTATTTATAAGTTAGTAGGTGATACCACAAATAAAATCATCACTGCGAAAAAGCAGAAAGAATTCAAGCTTTCACCTGACACGTTGTCACCGTTGGCTCGACGAAGGGAAATGAAAAACCGTACAAGTAGAAAACTGAGAGAGACACAAAAAATTTACAAAAGAATCAAAAAGCAATAAGGAAAGATTTACGAAATTAAATACACGCGTAATAGAGGACCAAAAGTTTTTCGACATAAACTCAAAATTAATAACTGTCATTAAAAATTCCAAGATAAAAACGATAGTGTTAATAAATAGTAGTTAGTGATCATGACCACATCATTAACATCATCGAAAAGTTTTACGCAGAGCTCTAAAATTATTCCTTTAAGCTCAATCACAGGAGCCTTAAGTACCAGATGCTGCGGATCCCACAGCATAGCCCGTTGAACATCTCGAAGAGGACGGTATACCTCCTATCTTAGAGAGTGAAGTCAGTTATGCTCTAAAAAACATAAAAACCGGCAAAACGTCAGGTGAGGATAGCATATATGTGGAGATGCTACAAGCAGGTGATCAAACATTAGCAGGCAGCATCTGCAGGATCTCGTTAAATAATTCAACATGGTACTTTTTAACGCAACTACATCATGTTCATAGAAAAACGTTGTGGTTACAATCATCCATAAAAAGGGAGGAAAATACAATCTCTATAACTATCGATCAATTAGCTTTCTCTCTCAGGTTTACAAACTATTTTCTAAGGGTTGCACATTTTCAAAAGTGCCGTTTTTTGCAAACTAGCGAACAAAAGCTTCACGTTCTCACTTTAAATACAATTTAAAGTGTTGTTTATAAAAGAATTTAAAGAAGATATTTAGACGCATGATCAAGACAAAATTTTAAATGATTATCTCCCGTTTCCTTACAAATAATTTATTTCAAATGGGGGCTGCACTGGACCACGAAAACTTGCTGTATCTCCTTAACCAATGCATCTATCGAGATTTAGCTGGAGACCAATAACCTCAAAAAGGTTACACCTAAAATCTCGGTGGCGCTACTTTGTAAATCAATCCTTGGGCCCTAAGGACCAAGCTTTTATTGTGAGGCCGCAGTACTTTTTAAGACAAATTAAATAAGCCTTAACTCGATGGAGTTACATCGTTTTATTACCGAGTTCCACCGACTACCTTCCATCTTTGTGATCAGACCCTAGACATCATCTACCATAAAGTGTTCGTCAAGACTAATCAAACGAAGCCTAAGTACTCAATGAGGTTATATTGTTTAATAATTATATCTTACAGCTCCATCATCAGAACAGCTCATTGTATCCATAATATTGTATTGTCATCCGACTTATACAAGGATGCAAAATTTCAGCTTATAGCTCAAATCGGTAAGACAACTGGTGGAAAATTGAGTTACAAGATCTGATATATAAACAAACATACCAGATACATAGATTGCAAATTGAATAAAACATTGTGATAAACGCTTAAATATTTTCGACACTGTGCAAATGAGGAATAAGTAATTTAGGGTTATCTATCCTGGCGTTGGCGGTCAGGGACCACTTCATCTAGCGTCTATTTCGGGATTTTTCCAATTCTGCGTTTAACTACTTATTGTTGCGACTATTTCGTCCTATTCCTTTATTACTACATTTACATATATATTGCACATCAAACGATGGTAGAATATGCCAGCTTTTTAAATTCCTCCTTGTAAAACGTTTACGTTCGACGACCTCCGTGGCAATGGTCACCATGCTGGTCTGCCACCCAGAGGTTCCGGGTTCAATCCCCGACCAGGAAAAGTTGGAAAATGTCCTTTTTAAAATTGTCCTAAGTCTTGGAAATTTATCTATATATGAATTGGTTATAAAATATTGTATCGTTGAGTTAGTAACCCCCTACACAAGTCTCGAACTTACTTTGAGGCTAGTTCAATCAGTGTGATTTGTCCCTATATAATTATTAATTACAAGGATTAGATAGACAATAGACATGCCTCGTGGAAATTTACGTTTAGCCGAAAAATGAAGGTAGCACACTAAACTAACCGTAAATGCATAAGTTATTCGTTCCTCCAGACCACCGCGTAAGTATAATGACATCGCCTTTGCGAAGGTGGCCATTGTGACGTAGGGTGACGTTCCTCGGTCCAAGGCCACCATCACACGCTCCATCATATAGGCGTCCGTCATTCCTAGGCCAGTATGGAGAACATCTCTGAAGTGACTCCTGAAAATGTTAAAGTAGGTACCAATACGTAGGTATATTTAATACTAGATCATGGCAGTTTTTTGTTTATGTTGAATTCAAGGGTTTCTGTCGCGTGAGATGGAATGCCAAGTTTGGCCTTTGCCCAACAGTGGGACACTATAGGCTACTAACAAAAGTCCAGGAAAAATAGAAAGAACTCCATTTAGATAACTTAAGTACACATACTTTTCATCTCATCTACTCGAAAATCATTCCCAAAGAAAATTGAGCTAATGTTACTGCTAATTCTCTCAGGACTCAAAAGTGAAAAAGACAAGACCTAAGGATTTAAAAAAATTTGAAAATGAACACGAATATAATCTATGTAGAATCAAAAATGTTGGCAATCCAGCAAAAGAAAAACAATAATTTCGTTTTAAAACAATAAATAAATGGCACGGGCATCGTTTTTATTCAGGTGATTGTAGGTAAACATTATTATGTTCTTTGCTTCGGAAAAAAAATTGTATATTAAAAAAAAGCGCATTTTTTGTCTATCATTCAAATTACAATTAGGCTACACTACTTGTATATTCTAAATCTTTGTTAGGCTATATTGTATTGACATGTAATTATTTGTGCATAATTGAATATTTTTTCGTAAGTTAAACCCGATAGTAAATATCAAGTTTACTTATAAAAATAAAAAGATATGAAGCACCACGTAAGCAAAGTTATGAGTGAAAATTTTATAAGTTGGTGCCCTTAAAATTAAATGTTTTTCTTAGTGTTGACATCATGTAAAGGTTTTATCCTGTCAGTTGAATTCTGTATGTAAGTGTTCTACTTTGGTTTACATTCTGTTTTGTAATTGTTTGTTTTTCTCATAGATGGAGATGAAAAGTAGAGTGTGCTACTCAGGTACGGCAATACATATGAATCCCTCACTGAACTCAGAATCCCTCGTTTCGCGCTGTACTCGTATTCAACGAAGCGCCCTCGTTTTAAATATATACCCTTTGTAGCACAATCTGCTATTATGTATCGAATTGAATGAATAAAAAAAGTTCTAGGAAGGTGGTTTTGTTAATTTTGTTACTGAATATGACTGTAATAAATAAATACCTTGAAATCAAATCGTAACCTGCAGGTTTTTCATCCCGTTTCTGTATTTTAAAAAATATCACCATTATTTCTGAAAAGAACAACATTTTTGGGGTATATCAACCCTGCCTGCCACCGCATTAGGTACGTAGTACAAATGGGTATTAACTTCTTATAATTTAGGTACGTAGTACAAGCATTGAACGCACTGAAATATAAAGTAAAAGTCAAAATAATATAAGAGGGCTTGCTCATATATCACAAAGATATTTTCAAAAACATTCAGTACATACGGAAATGCAGTCATATTCTTTGCACCATACGACATGAACCACATTTAAACAAGGTACAACGTCATTTAAGTAATTGTTTTCCAAGGAATGTGTTTTGTAGCTTACGTTTGATTTAACTATTTCCATCTTGGGGCTTCGGAACTTAATAAGTAAACTTATCGCACACTTTCCAAAATTTTGTATAACTAAAAATAGTTTTATGGGATTTTTTCATAGTTATAAGTACCTATCTAAGAAAATTGGGAAATTGAAAAAAATATATAATATATTACCGTTTTTTATGTATTTTAAAAATGTTTCATGAATTATATTGATTTCAATCCAAAAACCCCTTAAATATTGTTTTTAAATTAATTTTCTCAAACGCGCTGACAATAGTTTGCGGCAAAGGAGCAATACCCGGTGGCATGGGAAACTCAGGGGTGTCGACAGGTGTGCTGCGTTTTCTTCGAAGTTACTCGCGGCGTTATGCCCTTTAACACTTCTACCACTAGAGCAACAGCTCTAACGACTCCTCTCTGTACAGTCAATTAAGGCAATGCAAAGCTGAGAGCCCTGCGAACCCTTTTGGGTCCCAACCTTGACCGAAGAAGACGCGTCGGGGATGAGGGCACTGACCGGCTCTCAGGAACACTCAAGCCCGTGGTGTCTTTTCTCACCAACAGTTCACCACAAGCTGCCTTATTATTATTATTATTCTATTTATTACCTACGAAAATAATGCATTTTGCATTTACATACGTACGTACTACATTTAAAACGTAAAATAACGGAAAAGCTTAGAAGCAATAGACTACGATGGTATGGACATGTCATGAGGAGAGAGGAAAGCCACGTTACGAAAAAGAAACTAAATTAAAAAATACTGGAAATAGGAACAGAGGTCGGTTAAGGAAAAGCTGGATCGAGTGCGTTAAGGACGATATGGATAAAAAGAATGTGACAACTGCCTTGACAAAGGATAGAGGGGAATGGAAAAGACTCTCACATGCTGTCCCGACCCCACTTAAAGTGGGATAAGGTAAGGAAGAGGAGGTACTACATTTAAAAGAAAAAAATAAGTGTTGGAAGCGTTATACCTTTTTATTATTGGGTTGTAATAAAAAATGAATATTTCTTAGAAGACTTAATGAGAGGATGTCAATAAAAAGGGAGAAATGCTATCTACTTTGGAGGAAAACAGTGCCTAGGCAATTAATTTTTACAGACTTATACTAAGCTAACACAAGTTTTACTTTATTCTTTCTTTTGGAACATGGAAAATGAAGAACAAATGTATTTTTGTAAAATCACCAAAAAATAATGACCTTTTATTGAAAGATGGGTTTTTATACATGTTAAATAAAAAGTGTACTGGAATTGTGTGAGAAAAAATTTTCAGGATGTGGCTCTGCAGTGACTTCAAGAAAGGATGGTGGTGATCATTAAATATATAAAATGAACACTGTTTTACGTCTTCATGAACCGGAACACCATACTGCAGAGGCGCATACTGTGAGGCACTCATTTAAAAGAATTGCTGCTGATAGTTTTGACCATCCTGGGCAAATTATACAAATATGCATACAGAATGTACCTAGTACATCGGCTCCATATTATGCTATCAAAAGAAGCCACGCGTTTGGTTATTCATCGAGAAAGGGTACAAAATAAATCAAGCCTGCCAAAAAATTAAAAGATTTTATTTTGCCAGATGAATTTACCAAAATTGAAGGTGAACAATTTTAATTGGGCATTTTGTCGATGATAGGGACACAATTCTAGTATTTGTTTAGTACTAAACAAAATCTTCATCTTTTGGATTTATCAAAATTTGGAATAATCGATGAGACATTTCAATGTTGCCCATAATTGTTTTATCAGTTATGTACATGGACAAGTAGGCCAAAACGACGACACGGAACTGCCACTTGTTTATGGTCTAATGTCAAGTAAAACTGTATTTAATTTGTATTTAATTGTGAATTCATTTGTATTTATATTACATTTATTGTATTTTATGTATGTTGATATATATTATATGTTACATGTTTAAGGCCAGTCATGACTAGTAAATACCTATTTACAAACTCCGCCTTTTTCCCCGCTCCCCCTCAATCGTGACTTTCCGATATTGGCATTTCATTTCATCGCATCGTATGACAGTGGCGCCATTTTCGTAAAACTATAAGACAGACTGATCCTATCTTTAAATTCATAAATTACTCAGTGGTGCTAATGGCGGCGCGGTCTGTTTTGCTACAGCAATAACTGCGATTGTACAGGCCCAGGTTCGAATCCCGACAAGTGTCCTACAATTTTATATTTTTTGTAACGTACCTATTTTTATATTTACAAAATAAAAGCTTTCTATAAGATAGGTATACTTTTATTATTATTTAGTTTTTTAGTTTAAAATATTAATTCTTATCTCTTTTTTTTGATGAATTTATCACATCTGGTAGAAACATAGTAAACACATCAATAATTTTAATATCACAATTAAATTAAAAATGATTATCAAAAAACATTCGAATATTTTTTATTATTTTGATACACAGTTTACAAATTTGATCTTACGCAGTATTTGATTTTGGTTGCAAAAATATAATGCCTTTACAAACCAATTTTTAACCAACTTCCAAAAAGAAGGAGGTTAACAATTTGTCGCGATCTTTTATTTATTTTTTAAGTATGTTCACCGATTATTTTAAGAAGCCTGGACCTGGACCAATTTGGAATATACTTTTTTTGTTTGAAGGGGTATACTTGTCAGGTGGTCCCATAGAAATTTTATAAATATAATAATGTAGTAAAAGTAAAACGCACTTATATTGTGTGACAATGCAATATTTTAACGGCATGGATGGAGCTGATCTGATGCTGGAGCTACAAGGTAGCAATAGGAACTCGGTAATGTAACGACATAACCCCATCAAGTTTGGACTCGTATTATTCTTCTTGACGAGTACTTTGTCTTTTGATGGTATCCAGGGTTGATGATGGAGCTGAAAGGTAGCCATAGGAACTCCGTAATAAAACGACTTAACCTCATCAAGTTTAGGCTCGTACGACTTGACGGGCACTTTGACTTTAGATGATATCCAGGGCTGATGATGAAGCTGAAAAGTGGCCATAGGAACTCCGTAAAAAAAAGAAATAACCTCATCGAGTTTGGGCTCGTATGATTCGTCTTGACGAGCACTTTGTCTTTAGATGGTATCCAGGGTTGATGATGGAGCTGAATGGTGGCCATAGTAACTCTCTAATAAAACGACATAACATGAATTATTTATTTGGCAATTGAATTATGTATTCCACGGATAAATAATTTGCAAATAAAATACTCCACCAATATAAATGTCTAGGTAGTGTGTAGGTATGGATGGTCGGTTACGTAGTGCACTGCAGTGACCATCACAATGTCAATGTCAATATCGTCAATGTCGTCGTAGTCGTTGAGGTCGTCAATTTCGTCGAGGTCGTATATCGATCTTATTTCTTACAATGCTATCTGACCACGGATACAGAAGGAGGTCAACGAGGCCTTCAAGATCGTCAAGGTAGTCGAGGTCGTCTAGGTCGTCAAGGTCAACGAGGTCAGCGAGGTCTTCTAGATCGTTGAGGCTGTTGAGATCGTCTAGGTCGTCGAGGTTGATGTTGAGGTCTTCGTGGTCACTGAGGTCATCGAGGTCGTCGTGGTTGTCAACGACGACCTCGACATTGACCTCGACGACCTCGACATTGACCTCGGTGACGTTCGACGTATTGAAGATCTTAACTATCTTGAAAATCTCGACGACCTAAACGAACTTAACGACTTCGACATGACCTTGACGACCTCGACGACCTCAGCGACTACGACGACCTCATCGACTTCAACATCAAGCTCTACGACCTTGACGACCTCGTCAACCTTGACGACCTTGAAGACCTCGTTGACCTTGACGTGCTCGATATCCTCGACGACCTTGATTACCTCGGCGCCCTGGACGACCTTAACATTGACCTCAACGACCACGACGATATTGACATTGTGATGGTTACTGCAGTGCACCACTTAACCTACCTTCCGTACCTACACACTACCTAGACATTTATATTGGAGGAGTATTTTATTCGCAAATAATTTATTTGTGGAATACATAATTCATTTGCGAATAATTCATTCATGTTATATCGTTTTATTACAGATTTCCTATGACCACCTTCCAGCTCCATCATCAGACCCTGGATACCATTAGATGACAAAGTAATCGTCAAGACGAATCTAACGAGCTACAATTTGATTGGGTTATGTCGTTTCATTACCGATTTCTTATTGGCACCTTCCAGCTCCAACATCAGACCCTTAATACCATCTGATGACAAAGTACTCGTCAAGACGAATCAAGCGAGCCCAAACTCAATGGGGTTTTGTCGTTTGATTACGGGGTTCCTATGGCTACCTTTTAGGTCCATCATCAGACCTTGGATACTATCTATAGACCAACTACTCGTCAAGACGAATCATCGAGGACAAATTCGATGGGGTTATGTTGTTTGATTACGAAGTTCCAATGGCCACCTTCCAGCTCCATTATCAGACTCTGGAAACCATCTGATGACAAAGTACTCGTCAAGACGAATCAAACGAGCCCAAATTTTATGGAGTTATGTTGTTTTATTACCGAGTTACTATTGCCACCTTCTCCAGCATCAGATCAGCTCCATGTCGTTACATTGTATTGCATTGTCACGCGATATAAGTGCGTTTTACTTTTTCTACTAGTAGGTATATATATTTTTCAAAACGAATACATTTTTAAAACCTCAAAACCGATTGATGACCTCTTTTTTGAAAGTCGGTCAAAAATTGGTTTGTCTGTATAGACATTTTATTTCTGCAACCAATTTATCATCAAATATTACTGCGTAAGATGTGAAGTGTGTTTACAATATGTAACAAAAATCCTGTCCGATCCTTGTAGGAGTAACTCAGACCGTCAATATGAACAACTTTTCGTATGGGACCAATGCTTGAAACTTGAAAAAAAACGACATTTTCATACAAATTGCAGGGCCGGCCGAACACTTTTGTATGAAAATGTCGATATTTTTCTCGAGTTTCAAGCATTGGTCCTATAGCAAAAGTTGTTTATATTGACGGTCTAAGTTGCTACTACAAGGATCGGATAGGGTTTTTGTTGCATATTGTAGAAATAATTAAAATGTTTTCATATAATTAAAATGTTCTGTGTTCATGACGTGTTTTTTTATGCAGAATAAATATTCATCAAAAAAGAAATAAAAATTTATCTGATTATTTTTCCGACCCAAATATCGACCAATAGAATTGCACCATTCGACGTCACGTGGTACAACCTACATGGTATTATACTGATAATTTTTTGATTATTTTCTCTGGTAGTTGCTATATATAAAAAACAAAACATAATCCAGTCAAATTAACCACACGTCAAACTGACAGGTTGAATTCAATTGTGAAAATTGGAGATTTTGCATGAAAATGAGTCGATTTGGAGTTTGTTCTCTGTCCACCATCGATAAAAAAGTCAAAGGAAATGTTCCCATTAATACGGAGAAGGCAAAAAAAACAGTTTGGAACCAAACAATTTTTCTCGACCAGGAACACCACGAATTAATTGTCAAGAAACTGCGAAGGAGTGAGCCTACTGCAGAAAATGCCATCAACAGCATAAACCTCATGCCATCTACCTCTTCTGGGACCATTACCGATAACTCTGACTTGAAGAAAACATGCACCAATGTTTACAACAATTGTATTTTTAATTGCACTACCCTGAATCTTAATTAAATGTTGTTTTATTCATTATGAAATTCTTATTTGTTAACTGTTCATTTCATCTCATGGTGCAATTCTATTGGCCGACATTTGGGACGGAAAAATAATCCCCCGAATACCCCACGAGCTTCAAAATTATCTGGCATTTCCCTCAAGGTTCCCTGCAAACAAATAAAGTCGTCAAGTTTTTCAGGAAAAATCACTCGCGCTTCGCGCTCGTGATTTTTTAACCTGAAAAACTTGACTCCTTCATTTGTTTGCAACGAACCTATCGGGAAATACCCGATAATTTTGAAGCTCTTGTGGTATTATAAGTGAAAAAATATTATTTTGATATATTTCCCAGTAAAAATTAAAATTATAAAAAAGTAAAACTATCTTATTTAGTATCATACCTATCGTATAAAAAGCTATTATTGTGTAAATTCGCATAATAATAATAGGAACCTACATAACAAAAAATTTAAAAAATTGAAGGACCATATGGTGGAATTCGATCCTGGGGCTGGATACGGATGCACTCATTTGCCATAACAAAACAGACCGCGGCGCTATTATAGCTACTTCGTAAGCGGCGAAATTGAAGATAGCATTGTGCCTATGGAAATCTTTCGTAAAAATCATAATTCGCACCTGACGAAATCGAACACACGTCCAACCTCGTCAACATTGAATGGCCGACTGGGCGGAGTGGGTGGTGCTTTCGAAAGTAATCGAAAGAGACCAGTTTATGGGTTTCGCACAGTAAAGACAGAGGTAGTGACATATTAGTCAGCTTGGGCAAAGTTATTTCGTGCCTTGAGTTAATAATGGCATTTTATCATTAGTGGCCGAATATGAATAAATTATAAATATATTTACTAAAATAATTTTATTTTGATCAGGCTTTAGATACACCAGTGACTGTTGTTTTAAACGAATATTCGATGGTTAAACATGCGTCATTTATGTGCTCTAGTCACATAAAGAAAAAGGAGAGGGAACTTTGGAATTATTTTCTATCTAGAAAATTATAAGCTAATATGTTTTGAGTTTCACCAGGCTTTCGGGTATATAATCAATTAAAATATATATTTAATTCAGATTTTTTCATCTTCCACATTGGACGATACAGTCACATAAAAAACATCAATTTTTTTAGGTACCACCTTAATAGTTTATTCTTGCATATGTACTTATGTACTATGCAAGAATTACTAGTTATGTACTACTGTAGATATTTATATTTTGTTTACTTGTTCATGAATTTCATCACGCCAGCCACACATATTTTCCGCTTGGTCTAATGGTTCACCGGGAGAGAATGCCATATGCCATTAGGTCCGCCTCTTTTACGTTTTTTTTTTTTTAATTGACAGAATGTAAACGACATCGACTGTCGCTTCCTGTTGGCGACAGTCTTTCGATAGTGGAATATCAAGCAAACTATCGACGAGAGGAGACTGCAATTTTCATTGAAATTGAAAGCGAATTTATAAGGACGTAAAAAGTTATACTATACTATCGTGATTCTGTGTTATTGTGCCCCATAGGTAATAAGCATTATGATAATATCCGGGCAATTTGATAATCTTAAAAGTTTTTATCACACTGCCTCCTCATTTCTGGCATTTTTTACACGGCGCGGACATTTATTATTCTGTCCCATTAATCATTTCGTCCATAACATAAACAATATGTAACAAATACCCTGACCTATCCTTGTAGGAGCAACTCAGACTGTCAATGTGAACAACTTTTCCTATAGGACCAATGCTTGAAAACTCGAAAAAAAAATCGACATTTTCATACAAAATTGTTCGGCCGGACCAGTAATTTGTATGAAAATGTCGATTTTTCTTCGATTTAAGAATAATGACAAGCCAAGTCAACGAGTATGGCACTTCATAGAAGCGGAGTTAATCATTTATGCCTACACTATTACGAACATAATAGTACACCCGGGCACACGGCAATGTATGTGTGTTCGCCCGCAATGAGGAAGAGGTGCGGGGACGGGGAACGGGGACGCATATTGCGAGGACCTTATGAGATTCCGTTCTGTATGTAATACTTACATTGACTCTGTGGCTAAGTAATATATTACAATTTGGATTTCCTTACTTATGACATTGCCTAAATACCTCCGGGACCGCTTTGGCAACTATGATTCGCAACCAGTTATTAAAAAAGAATAACATTATGATTATTGTCATGTGGTTTTCGGGCAATCTGTTAATATACAGGTACTCTGCACGGGGGGATATCTACGTACTGATGATTTATCTAAGGTCTATCGACCGAGTGACAAAAGCGACCAATTTTGCTACTACAAATTATGTACAATTTATCTAGATAGGTTATGGGTGCGACACCATAACCTATACTACAAAACATGACTCTTACAGAACGAGTCTGCTGTTGGCGGCTATTCTGCCCCATAGATGGTAAGCATTGTAATAATGCCCGGACGGTTTGATTTCATAGCTTTTATGGCACTGCTCTCTCATTTGTTGTCTTATTAATCACTTGGTCTATAACATATACATTCGAATTGATAACCTCCTCCTTTTTTGAAGTCGGTTAAAAAAGTTGATTACTTTAATATAGTTTTTAGCGGTTGAATATTATCACTCCAGTTTTCCGTAATACTGACTCGTTGAAACGAAGGGACCCCTCCATTCGTTTCAACGAGTCAGTATAACGGAGGGTTTTAGGGTCCCGTACCCAAAGGGTGAAAACGGGGCCCCATTACTAAGACTCCGATGTCCGTCCGTCCGTCCGTCTGTCTGTCTGTCTGACACCAGACTGTATCTCACGAAACGAGCGTAATAGTTAGTTGAAAATTTTACAGATGATGTATATCTGTAGTTCCTATAACAACAAATACTAAATATTTAAGTAGGGCTTCCATACGAAAAAAACAACGTGATTTTTATAAATAATGGTACGGAACCCTTCGTGAGCGAATCTGACTTGCACTTGGCCGGTTATTTCATATTTATGGTTGACTACACGAACTGATTACCTCAATACACATTAAAGAATCTACCCTCCTATATAGTGAATATGCTAACAATTTAGAGTGTAGGTACAGACTTTTTAGGCAATGATTAAAAAACAGAGACATTGCTCGTTAAATCAGTAGCGTTATACATTATAACTGATTTATTTATAAATCAGTTAAATTCTGGGCAGATTTTTTGAATACACCGGTCAGTGTAAATCTAAACAAGTACTTTTTAATCAAGCTGACAAAGTTAACTGGGGTGTATAATTGTATATAGGTACTAACCGAATATATATCTTTTTACCCTAAGGTAGTTTGTCCACTGCAGCCGTCGCCATCAAGCCACCGAAAACGGGATGACGGCGCCCAAGTAACGATACATACATTTTCTATAGCCGTGTGTCCACCGAACGTCCGTCATCCGAGCGCTGTCATCCCGGCAGCCGAAATTGCGAGTAGATCGGCGTGACCGCTAGAACTCGGTCCGATTTTATGATGGACCGATGTGCTGGTTGTACACTACCGTCACACCGCGACGTTCGTTTGGTTTTTATTTTGACTATCATAAAATGTAAAAAAAGAACCGGCCAAATTCGAGTCAGACTCGCGCACGAAGGGTTCTGTATCAATATGTATAAAATAATTACGTTTGTTGTATGGGAACAACTTAAACATTTATTTTATTTAGTTTTTAGCATTGGATTTTATAGCAACGAAAGAAATACATTATATATGAAAATTTCAACTATCTAGCTATCACGGTTCATGAGATACAGCCTGATGACAGACAAACAGACAGAAACGCGTCCGTCTATCTGTCTGTCACCAGGACGGACGGACAGCGGAGTCTTAGTAACATGGTCCCGTTACTACCGGTTGGGAACAGAACCCTAAAAATGGCTAAGAAATTCAAATACTACAATAATATTTACACATTAACTGAACTAATAGAAGGTAAAGTCTATTTGTGGCATAAACAAATTAAGTGTCCAAAGATAACATTTTAAGAAAGAATGCAAGGTGGGATGTTTTCCTCTTTTTAGAACCAACTACGAAAAACGAAAACGCGACTATAACGCACGACAAAACTAGAACTACTGAGCCACCGGTTGGGCGCTGTGGACAAACAATCGCCGTCACGTAATTTAAAACTCAGTCCGAATTATATGGTTTCTCGTTGACGTCTCGTTGACGGCTGTAGTGGACAAACGGCCTAAGGGTATAAATTGAACTTCTCGGACGTTCAGACATTTAAAAGCATTAACTTTAGATCCCTTGATTCCTTAAGTAAAATCAAATTAAGATAAGGACTGTTGGAAAATTTCAGAAGGGGGAGAGATTATGTGCAGATAAGAACCCAAACCTACAATACCTATATCTGCAATGACTTGTTTATGAAACTAGACTTTTGTATTCTTACTTATTTAATGTGCTATTGACTGACCAAAATAATTACAAGTTCTATAATTTCTCTTTGGATTTAATTAAGATCCCAATGTTATTGTTTTATAAATATATTTTGATCATCTGTGTTCCTATTTGTCTTTTCTCGGAAAATAAATTTATGTATGTAATATTTATTCAGTCGAATAAAGGAAGCTGGTGTAAATAAACCTCTCGGATATGAAAACTCCAATTTAATCAAAATATTAAACAATAATTTTTACGCCGAATGACTCTTTTAATATGCAAATGGCAATAGGGGTGACGACAGGGTTAGAAAAGTATAATTGTAATTGGTCCACTTTACCACTTTACAGGTTACATTATCCAAAAATAATGGATCCATATTTTTCAGTTTGTCTAAAAATTAAAAATACGAAGCATCAAATTTCCGGAGCAGGGTTTGAGACGTCACCTCTATGTAAAAATCGTACGTAGCAGTGACGTTATGCGAAATGCTGTAGGTTTTGCATTTTTTGTTTCACAGAGAAAATAAAAAATACGTTTACTATATTTTTTAACAATCTAACCGATGGGCTAAAAGTATTTTTCCGTTCGTAATGCCTATTGTAACTCGTTTAAAATCAAGAGGATTGACCTGGTTCAAAATTACGTCGTAATACTATGGAAATCGAATTTATATATGTTACAAATAAAATTACTTGTATGAAACGTTGCCTTGACAGATGCTTATTCATTTTTTTTTTGGAAAAACGAAGTTTTTTCATGAAGGACTCATCGAATGACAACAAAGACCATACTTTTCTGGACCTCTTCATCCGTATAGTATAATAATAAGACATCAGAAAGGGAAAATTAAACATTCCCACACGCAATAAGCCCACTTTACGGCCTATTTGACAACCAACTTCTCAACGATAAAAGATATGGCAAATAAGCCAAAATACGCCCAGTGACTCATCTAAAGGACGACTGTATTACTAAAACCAATTCAAATTGAAAAAATCATGTGTTCAGTACATTTATTACATACGGATTCTTTATACTTATTTCATATTGAACAATTGATTTTTACATTAGTATGATACTGAGCCTTTAAATCGAGTAACAAAATTAGTAACTTATTTATTACGGACTGCAACTTATTTATAACAAACTAGATCGAAGAACATACCTATATATGAAAATTAACATTATAGAACACCTAATGCAATTTACGAAATAAACCTTAAACACAGCAACCTAATAAGAAACGTCTTTAGCTACCAATCATTTCAAGTTGCCGAACACTATTTGATGAGTGTTTAATCCAAGAAAGTGGGTGAAATCTGTGAGATATGAGTGAACCCCCACTCGCTACATGAAATACATACGTTCCAACTCATCGAATGTGAAATGCGTATCTTTTTGTATTTCCATCCAAATGGCTCCATGCTTCTTGCGAAATCTGATCTCCTCCATGGGATCCAGTGATGAGTCTAAAGATGCCGACATTTTAATAAATTATTGTTTGCCTCCTATCTATTTATATTTAATTACTGTCGTTGATTTTTCTAAATTAATGTTTTTATGGATTTTGCACAGAGAAAATTTATTTGTATAGTTTGACGGTTCTGACGTCTATCTCATTGACAATTGTCGCGCGTTTTTTTTTCCATTAAATAGATAAATACTACTTGACGTTTATACAAAGAATAAATATAATGACATATTTATGCGCAAAGCTTTCGCGGATATCATAGATATAGATTTTTTTATTTAAAATGTAACAAAATAGCACTAGCTTAAAAATGTGACTATAAATAGTAGCTATAAAATGTGACCAGAAATGAATGTTTATATGTGGATTGGAATAGGGTTGTATTACACGACACGTACGTCATAATATCGATAAAAATATGCCTTATTATTTAGTCATTTTAAGTAATAACTGACATTAGCAATCTTACTCAGACGGCCGAAATGATTTTTGCTATATGAGCGACTGAAACAAGTAATCGTATTCTTTTCTTGATTTTATCGTGGTGTCACGAAATGAGTGTCATTACTTTAGTGTCAAATGGACGTCTTTTTATTCTGTAAAATTAAATATCTGGTCAAAGTTCCTTTTCTTGGTATCATTGTGTTCCAATTCAACTTGGTTAGATTAAATCGACTTATGTCATTTGGATGTCTTTCCGAGTGTTTATAACGTTCGCTCGACAAAAATATAAAAAAAAAAACTATTGTAAATTAGTTTATAATTATAGAAATAGTGCCATACTTATTTATAAGACTGTAAATGATTCCTGTAAAAATGTCTTGTGTGATTGAAAACTGTAATTCCCATACAAGAAGAAAAGAAAATTGACAAGAAATAATAAGTAAGATAATAAAAATACAACTTAAAATAAGAGACAATATAAATAAATTTATGTTAATCATCAATGTGTTAAATTATATTAACTTTTTGGAATGATTAAATAAATGGATTCCCATTAGGGATGCTAGAGTTTATGTTTTTCTGTTTAGTGATGTGCATATTTTTATCGACATATAATTTTATGTATCATACAAACCTTCGATCAAAACAGATAAACTTTTTATGATTGTTGGAGATGGTTTTTGTCTAAAAGCTAACAAGATTGGCAAAGTAAGCATGTTTTGTAACCTAGGATTTAAATCTACAAAAATTTATATAGATAATGTTTACCTTGTTTCAAATATGAAAAATAATTTACTTAGCGTTTCTAGTATTGTGAATAAAGGAAATATGGTAAGGTTTGATCGTAATAATGCTAAAATATACAAGTGAGTACATAAATAAAAATATCTATAAATTTGCAAAGCAGAAAGGATTAAACCTGCACCAACGTAAACTCATGAATTAAACGGAGTAGCGGAATGCTATAATTGGTCAATTATGAACAGAGCTAGATGTTCCATGACAGAAGCAGAGCTAGATAAAAATTAATAGCCTGAATTTGTGTTGATAGCAACATATTAAGGTAATATCCTGCTATAAGAATACAGTAGAAAAGAAAACGCAATATGAATTGGTTACTGGTAGAAAACCAAATGTAAAATTTGAAATAACATGTCAGTAAATGTTTTTGTACGTGTTCCAGAAGAAGTTAAAATATCAAAGCTAAATCGAAAAAGTCAGCAAAGAATCTTAGTAGGATGTACTGACACGGGATATACAATTTTTATTCATCTTTTTCTTTGACATCATTATAAATGATGTCAAAGAAATAAAGATGATGCTAAAGATAAACACGAGGACAAAAACGAAGAACCTTGTGAAGAAAGCCATCCTAAAAGAGAAGTGAAATTACCGGAAAGGTTAAAAGATCACGTTGTATGCGTAAATATGTCAAATGCGCTAATACCAACTACATATGATGACGCATCAATAGTTTATAAAAGAATGAAACTTGGGAAGCAGTAAATGAACCAAAAGATAAACAAATTATAGATGTGAAATTAATTTATAGGAATAAATCAAGTGGAAAATATGAAGCCGGAGTTGTTGCTAGAGGATTTCAGCAGTGGTATGATGAAAATGAAGATAATTATTCGTCAGTAGTAAGGCTAACTACAATGACGGCCCCTTTATCTATAGCAGTCTTTCCCAAAGTGGGCGATAACGCCCCCTTGTGGGCGCTGGAGGCTTTAAGGGGCGGTAACGGGCCCAGAATAAAGTTGGGAGGCGCTGATGTGATTTAAGCAATGAGTAATTTATAACTTCAGCTATTTCATATTTTAAAATTCACTGAAATTAAAATCCTCTTACTACACAACATCCATTTATTAGTTCATATTTATATCCTTTTTTATTGTACAAATATAAACTAAAAATGTAATTAATATTTATTATTTTAATGCGTTCACAACGCTATTTATATCGTTAAAGGAATCAAACACTGAAAAAATTTCGTGTTTTAAAGTTTCGCAGGTGAGGTCCTCCAATACTCTTTATTATTGTATTATTATTGCTATTTTTTTAATTTAAAATTAACAATGTTGCTTATTGTTTTTTTTTATAAAAGATACTCTAATGTATTGGTGTATGTATTATTATTGCTCTCTCGTTTAGAATATAGGTTGAATTAAACTACAGGCAAGACAAATATGTGATTCAGGTTTTTATGGTGAAAAAAATGTGGGGCTACAAAATAACTGATTTTTTAAAGTGGGCGTTTGACAAAATAAGTTTGGGAACCTCTGATCTATAGCCTGGGAAAACGGCTGGCATATTAGATGGACGTAGAAACAGCTTTTTGAATGGAAACATAAATCGGAGGTGTACATCTATCCACCTGATGGATATGAAATTGGAAGGAACAAAGTTTGTAAACTTCGAAAAGCTTTATATAGGTTAAGAGACAGCCCTAGAGATCGGTACGATGGTTTCAATAAATATATTGTCGCGTAAGGAGATGAATGACATTGTCAACGTCACGAATTCGAACAAAAAGAATTCAACTGAAGGAAAATTTCGTCAATAGCGTTAGAACACGATTGGCCTAAGCGATGGACTGCGAATCCAGAGATCGCTCGCGCTGGTTCAAATCAAAAGAGCCAAAAAAAATTTTAGGTTTAGAAAGAGATAATCTGACATAAAACGCATTTTGTATATCTTTCCCTGTTATGAGAATTTACTGTTGCAAGAATAAGACTTCGTTAAACGTCAAAAACGAAAGCGTACACTGTTTGTGAAAACCGAGGGAGGGATGATATGAAAAATATCGACATCGATACTTTTGGGAAATTCTCACCCTCGTGCATGAATAATAGGGTTAGCAAGAAGTCAGTACTAAAAGAATAAAGACTTTTCAGTTAAGAAATAATTTATTTTTCACTATATATCCATGACACTTTGCCAAATGAGGTGTCGTACGAAGCGACTTAAACAACGTGGAAGTACAGTATTTATTTATAGAACATATCGTTTTAAAAATTAAAACCAGACAACAGGGAGATTCTTGCTAAAAAATATACACCGTGGAAGAGACATATCCGTAATAAATCAAACCACGGGCTATAATAGATCACTAGTATAATAAAAGTAAAATAACTGACAAAATACAAAACAAAAAATCGGCATTTCCATATAAAAATGTCCGACCCGCGCCCGGGCAATTTTTATAGGGAATGTCAATTTTTTTCTCGTTTTTGACTGTTATTTTAATTTAATTATACTAATAATAGATTGATTAGATACCTTGGCTTTATACATAGGATACTTTTGATCAAAGGTGCAGAGGTAGCATCCGGCAGATAACACCCAAATCATGGGATTGTTCACGTAAGTGAAACAAGACAATTCAAAATATTTTGAGCACACTCTGTAATGTTTTTTAAATGTTATATCCCGCAGACGATATAAATCGAAAATCGGCGAGGCCCTGGTCGCTGAAATCTGCGGCCAATCAGCTTGGTTGCGTGCACGCAAATAAATCGAGCCCAACCAAGAAATGTAAAACCCGACCCTATTGCTTCATCCATTTTTTTATCTCTTTATTAATTTTAAAAATAAAAATATTATGTGGTATCATGTGGTATCGATATGTTTATCGATTAGTTTTTTTCTAACCCTAGTGTCAACAAATTCAATAATTACGAACAGCTTACAAAATACTTATATAATAAGAAATAACTAACGCCTAACTTTACAAGATAAAACAAAACAGACAAAACAGTCATTTCAAATTCAAACTTTCATTGCTTTTTTTCTTACTTGCCAGTAGCATTCAACTACGTACGCCATCCTCTGTAAACTTTGGATTGTATGGCAACTTTTTCAAGTTGCCACCTGACACAAGTTTTGTTAATATCTGACACAAGTTTTGGCTAAGTATCACTCACGAAAAAAAAAACAAACAAAATGCTGTCAATGTTAATTCCACACTAGTCATAGGTATATTACTAAACTATACTTTTTAACATAATAACTTCCAATTCATGTTTGATTTCGCTGTCCCGGGAAATCAATTGGCTCCAAGTAAATAATTTATTTACTACGCCACAATTCCAGTTATAAGTATGAGTTCCAAGGGTAGTTTTAAGGCGTTAAATGATATAGTCGTGGCAGCTTTATAGTCCAGTAATTTAAGCAAAAGCTTATCCTCGAATTTTTACGGAGCAAGCTGGATTTTATACACCTTTATTTTGATAGGTATTCTAAATGTTGTCCGAAAACCACTTAGGGTCTCGCACGTAATTTCATCAGTAGATGTTAAAGCTCAAAGCAAGCGAATCGTCTCTTTCGAGATTGGCCAACACTGGCCGCAATTCTCAACCGATTCTCATGAAATTTTGTGAGTTAAATCAATAATTAGGTATTCGACAAAACAGTTTTTCTAAAATTTTTATAAATGGCGTATATCGGTGTCGGTGTATTTTTAAAAATGGTGTAGCTTTAAAAATCATTTGTCAGCCATTTAGAAAAAAATTTAAATATTATTTTGAAACTTTTTTAACACAGAGCCACTATTATAACCACTATGCTACTCTTCAACCAGAGGCACTAGGTACATCTTTTGAATAGTTAAAATTGAAGCCACATTTCAAAATAGATATTAATTAAAATCGAATACAAGTCGTGAATGCAACATAGCGTATTTTTTTTAGTGTGTACTCTCCAATAATTATTTGTTAAAATGATCAATATTCTGTTAACATGCTAGGAAGAATACTAGTTGGTTAAATTATTATAAAGAAGAAGAAGAAAAGCCATCATTAGGCGCAAATATGTTACAGTACTCTAAGTATGCAGCTCTGGGAGAGCTGTATATAATTGTGCCTTTTGCTGTGGAGACCTTAGGGCCCTGGCGTGCGGAAGTATGTCAAATTTTTAAAGAAATGTCCACACGCCTTGTCGATGTCTCGGGTATCCAAGGGCCGGCGCGCATTTTAGACAGGCAGCGTTTAAGTATTACTGTCGCGAATGGCCGCGATAAATCAAAAGTCAGTAAATTTCAATTATAACATTGGCAATAATTTTCTTTTTTACCCGACTGCACCAAAAGGAGGGTTATGTTTTTAGAGAGTATGTATGTATAATTGTTTGGCATGCTCTGCAGCCTTAACGGCTCGATGGATTTAAGCTTTAGCTTAAGAGATGTCGTGAGATTTGTTTACTGTAAATACGAATGGGGTGGTTGGAGGCCATCACGTAAGAGTTAATATTGAGTCACAGAAGACCCGGTAAGAGTTAATCGCGGGTCACAGAAAACCCGGTACGAGTTGATCGCTGGTATCAGATGAACCGGTAAGAGTAAGTGACGGTGATTACGCCGATCCATTAGCAGGAAGCAAATGCGCACGTGTATTTTTTTTTTGTAACCTAAAAGTGTATGGTGTAAAATATAAGAAACACATAAAATATTTTTTAGGGGTATATTCAGATCAATCTTAGGATATTAAGCGAATTTTGACCCTTCTGACATTTTACAACCACTTTGTTTTTCAGTCCACTGCACTCAGTTAACGGCCGGCCTAAAAAAAAATGTCAATAAATTTGACACTAGCTTGACACGTTAAAAACTGTTCTCGATTATATGCACATCAATCGGTATCAAGCTGATTTCGCCTTTTTTGTCATTTAACAACCCCTTTGTTTTTTTAGTCCAGTGCACTCATTTAATGAAGCTTTATATAATAAAAAAAACCTGAATGTGAATAAGGCCTAAATTAGCTTGACCCGTAAAAACTGTTCTCGTGTAGGTACCATTTTGTTCGATAACTTTTTGCCATCTTATAGGTAGGGTAAATTTTGGGGCTTCTGATCAAAAAACTGCGTCAAGTAGTTCAGTCCTCTCGTGATGTTAACCTGACACTGCCTAAAGAATTCTGAAGAGATCGAAACAGGTGGAAATCTGAAGGTGCCAGGTCAGGACTATACGGCGGATGCATTAACACCTCCCAGTCATACTTTCTTAATTTTTGCTGAGTGGTTAAAGATGTGTGAGATCTAGCGTTATCATGATGAAAAACCACACCCCTTCTGTTGATTAATTCCGGCCGCTGTCTCTCAACTTCTTGCTTTAATCTTATCAGTTGTTTGCAGTAGAGTTCTGAATCGATGGTCCTGCCTGCTGGTAACAGCTCATAATGAATAATGCCCTTCCAATCCCACCACACATACAGCATCACCTTGTTGCGAGTTAACCCGGGTTTCGCCACAGTCTGTGAAGCCTGACCGGCCTTTGACCATGACCTTTTTCGCACGTTCTTGTCGTACGTGATCCACTTTTCATCACCAGTTATCAATTTCTTCAAAAATGGTTCGGTCTCATTACGTCGTAATAAAGAATCACAAATGAGTACACGGTTCATTAGGTTTCTTTCAGAGAGCTCGTGAGGTACCCAAATATCGAGCTTTTTTGTGAACCCATTTTTTTCAAATGCGCCAAAACTGTTTTGTGGTCAATTCCCAGCTTCAGCTACGTCGTAACTACTGATATGCCGTTCTTGCTCCACTTTTTCAAAAATAGCATCCATTTTATCCGTAACAGGGCGACCAGAGCGACGTGCATCTTTGACATCAAAATTTCCGGATTGAAAATGCTTAAACCAAATTTGTGCTACTCTCACAAACACTGCACTAGGTCCATAAACATCGCAAATTTTTTTCGCGGCTTGCGTTGCATTTTTACCTTTTTGGTAGTAAAATTTTAAAATGTATTTAATTTCTTCATTAGATTCACTCATCTTGACGGTAAGAAAAACAAATGAAAATCACGCATTTTCCTAATTTGAATTTGGAATTATCTTCTTTAAAATTTAAACTCTTAACTGATATCAAAACCAGCCAGGTACAAATAGTCTAGCCAAAGTGGTTTTATTACAAGTTCATACAAACTATATGCGAAAAGACTTTTTCCCCAACCTAATATACACTTTATAAATCAATACATTTGCAAATTACAAATTATTTATTTTATTAATCATAAATTACATAATTAATTTATAATTTGCAAAGGTACTGATTTATAAAGTTTATATTTCAATAAAAAGACATGTCAAGATTGTTTACATTTATTTAAATACCTAACCAAATGGACTACATTCCTGCGAAATTTAACGATAGTCGACGACAGTCAGCGACAGTCAGCGACAGTCAGCGACAGTCGGCGTCAATCAGAGACAGCGACATTCTGGACAGTTTGCCACCATTGACGACGGTCGTGTCATGGTCACTCATCCTACTCGTATAAGTGACCACGTTCGTCATAAAACAGCTATCGATACTATCGATAGATTATCGATACTACTACTGGTTTTTGCTTAAAATATCAACAGGCTAGCGATAGTACACTATCGAGCAGCAACATTTTTACAAATGAAGTACGAGTATATTCTTTCTGCCATAAAATTCTTAGCTCCGCCTACCTACACCCATCAATCAGCATTGGGTATTATCAAGCTAATTTATCAGCAAATGACTGGAAAATGGGAAGAGGTGACATAGAGACAAAAGTGACGAATGTCTTGTTTCCGGTAAAAACAGTATTAATACATTTTATATCAGGGAATTGGACCCACCATCACTAAATTCACAAAACCGTTAGTCAATAAGCCTCGAAACTAAATATCAAACAAACAAAAGATCTTTGATGAAATTATTTTTTATTCATCAACGTAGTCTGCAGCTGTGATTCAGTCTCTGCAACGATTTTGTAACTTTTCTATTCCATGTGTTTAGAACGATTTATCTTTGGGTTCAAAATAAGCCTCCGTTGCTAAGACTTGTACTATTAGAATCATATTTTATACCCTGGCCTGGAGCATTTTTTTAAGGTCTATTAACAGCCAGTAATCACTGAGGGTCAGATCTGGAGAATGGTGTGGTTACGGAAGTATTTCGAAGCCATTAAGTTTGGCCATCGTTATTATGGATTTGTGACACGGTGCATTGTCCTGGTGAAAGATCACTTTTTTTCTTCATTTGAGGCCGTTTTTCCGCGATTTCATACTTAAATCGCTCCAATAACCCCATATTATATTCGCTATTTATATTTTTTCCCTTATTAAGATTGTCGAAGAGTATTCCTTGCGCAACCCAAAATATAGAGGCCCTAATCTTGCCGGCAGATTTTTGTGTCTTAGGCCTCTTCGGGTGGTTTTCACCGGCCGCTCTCCACTCTGCTGACTGCCGATTGGATTCGGACTGAAATGGTTAATCCATGTTTCGTCCATTGTCACATACCAACGAAAAAATACTTTTTATTTCTATTAAATTGTGTCAAACAGCGCTGCATGAATTATTGATACGTTGTTGCTTTTCATCAATTGTCAGCAAACGCGGCACTTATTTGGAAAAAAGACTTTTCATTCCCAAACATTGATGTAAAATAGTGAAAACACTTCCAGTTGAAATTTTCATATTTCAGATATCTTGCCACTTTCACTTTCCGATTTTCCTTCACAATTTTCAGGACTTGGTTAATGTTTTGTTGAGTAACTGATTCATTTGGACGACCAGAGTGTTCAGCATCATTTGTGTCCACAAGGCCGCGTTTGAAATCGGCGTACCACCGATGAAAGGTTGGTTTAGCAAGTTTCAAATAACACTTTAAAAGCCACTGCTATGCTTGAATTGTATTCCATTCAAAACCTTGTTGTTCGTGTGTTGATAACATGAAAGTCGTTTGTTTCCATTGTGTTCGGAGTAACAAAAGTAGAGTCACTAAAATGACTAACTCAATATTTAATTCATAGAATTTTATTGCTCGATTAAAAAAAAAAACAACATTTGATGGCCAGTACTTTTTAGAAATGAGAAGAGTTTTTAATCTATACTTCATCTCCATGTCAGTCTCGGGACTTATTGAACAATCAAGTAGTTTGTACGTGAACGTAGCTTTTAGTTTTATGACCTTAAGATTTCGACGGTTCATAAAACAGTGAATCAATCATAAGTTTCAATAAAATATGTTCGTCAATAATCAGGGCCGGCCTTAACCATCTTGGCGCCCCGGGATAGTCATGCCTTTGGCGCCCTTTTAGGGCTTTTAGAAATAAGCACTTATTTCATTTTCATTAAAAAAAGTTATTTCGATTATTCACTTTACTTTACGTCCAGTCAACGAATGACTCCGGGGGGGAGAGGGGGGTGGAGGGTGTAGAGTGCGTGAGCTGGAACCCAAGCGATTCCTTCAGAAACTTGTTCAGGGCGTAAGGTGTTACATACTAAAAGTCTTGACGTCTAGGAGGTGAGCCGGAGCGAGGGGAAGTTCTCAATTTGCATCGTAGTGAAAAAAATTCTAAAATGGAATAAAAGCTTATAAATTTTTCTACAACTTTGATTCTTTACCCTTTTTCCAAATTCTTAACTTTTATGATTTTTATTATACGGACCTTTGAGCTCCGGAAATGTAACAAGATATATGTACATTTAAAATAACTAATACCCGACTACGGGAGCCATTTACGGCTAGCAATGTATGTATTTTTCAAATGAGCTAAACAAGACCTTTCATTTGACACCCTTCTTGATGCAGAATGAAAAAAAATTGACTGGTTTTTTTTTGTATGTAACATTAATTATTATACATTTATTGCATACATATTGTAGCCTATGTCACCCGGACAATATGACGAATCGATTGACTGACATCTTATTTGACAAAATGGGATAAGCGATTCAGAATAGTTCAGATGTGTACTAATGTAGGTATGCGGATATTTATGTGTGTTCCCTCATAGCATCTAACCATGCAAACGTAATTACTTGAATGAAACAGAAAAATTTCTTATACTTATTTCTTTTTCTGAAGCGAAGAACATACCTAATAATGTTTACCTACATCCATGTTGACGTTGATATATGTATTCCAAATTAAAAAAAATCACGACTTCTGTATCAATATTTTTTTTATTTTAAAACGAAATCCTACTTTTTCTTTTGTTGGACTGCCTTACATTATTTTTGATCTTATATAGATTACACTCGTGTTCAGTTTTTAAATTGGTTTTAATCCCTAGAGATTTTCTTTTCCACTTTTTAGTCGCGAGAGAATAAGCAGTAACTTTAGCTCCAAATATTTTGGGATAAAAACATCGTTTTTTGAGTAGATGTGTTGAAAAATATTTAACGTTAAATAAATGATTTATGATTATGAAAAAAAATGTTTTTGTAATTTTAATAAACTACCTGTTCTTGTAACGTGGTATCACCACACGACACCGAGGCACAAATACATAAAACATCAAAACGTACTCGTATTTACGGTTTAAAAAAACTTCCTTTGTGCTTTTACTTTTCACTTTTCAATCCCGCGGGAATAATAAGTGACTTGAGTGCTTTATAAAAATATAAAAACATAGCTTTTGAAATAGAAGAGTTTGAATATATTTTACAAAATATTGTTATAAGATCCCACTTTTAATACAATATAACTTTTAGGACTAAAGTTCGCCTCGAAACATGTAGGGAAATCAATATATCGAAATTCTTTAAATATCTTTTTATCCCTCTAACGGAATTTCAAGGGAGAATCCGCAAATTAATATTTGCCTTTAGGAAATTACCATCGTAGCAAGTATCTTATTTCGTATAAAAGATGATGAAAATTATCAACACAATAAAATAAATGGAAAATAAATATTTCTTCGTGGCATGGTAAGTGAAGTTTTCCTTTTATATTTTACGAAAGGAACAGGTTTTATTTACAACAACCATTAAAGAAAATACGTACTAAATTACTTAAAAACTAAAATAAAAACACTACACACTGACATTTTATACTACTAATATTTATAAAAAAGGCCGGGTAGTTTTTTATCTTGCTGCAATTTGCCTGGAAGGCCACTAGCATTGTCACTTTCGATCGCAATGCTTATTTTCTAGCCTAGATAAATACCAGCCCTCAAGTCATGAGAAACTTCAATGAGTTTCCTAGATTTAAAAATACATTAATAAATAAATATATTCGGACATATCACAAAGATTGAGCTAGCCCAAAGTAAGTTCGAGATTTGTGTTAGGGGATACTAAATCAACGATACAATATTTTATAACTAATACATATATCGATAGACATGCAAAACATCCAGATTCAAATAGAGCCGTAAAATTTGTGGGCTGTCACGGTCCAAAACTTTCAATCACGAACGAACGGCTGAAATATGTATAAATAGCTCTATTTTTCAATGGTGAACCTTTATCCGAAGTTCCAAACACACTATGGGCCTATTAAAATATAGGATATCTTCATGGGTAAGGCAAAGGTTGAAATATTCACACACCTGTTGAATTTAGCAAGCCACACACCTATTTTAAAACCGTAGAATAGAATTTAAGAAAAAGCATGAGGAGCTATAAAAGGCATTTACGGCAATAAATGAGATAATTTTGTTACGATAAAAAGAGCAATAAAATTAAACAATACATGGTAAAGGAAAAACTTTAGAATAAATGAAATGCGCAGCAGCCCCGGAGCCTTGACGAGAGTTTTCACGCGGTAGTCTGGTTTTGGCCGTCTTCCCGTGCGCTGGCTGCATGCGGCGCCACATCGCGACTCGGAATTGGGAACCGCGAACTTGTGATTAAAATTTAAGAAACTTTACTCATATCTAAATGCCTGTTAACAAATATATTCAAAAATCATAATTTCAGTACCTACCCTTTAATCTGTTATATTGATCGTACATAATTAAACAAAAGGTAATAAATATAAGTGAACTGATATTTTATTTCGAAAATTTTTAAATAATTATCGAAGCGGTTTTCTTCAATATAAAACATTCATAGTAAATGTAATCCGCTAGATGACAACATATAAAATAAGATATATTTCTAAACGTCAAAACAAACATTTTGTAAGGCATTTGTATGAGATACAAAAGCGTGACGTCATGCTTTTTTGGAGTCAAATGGCGCTTTTAATATAAATTTTTCTGTATTAATAAATCTTAAATCTTGTTGAAAATGGATATGATCAATGAAAAGTGACATTATATTGTGACGTTTTATTTTATAAACTGTGCCGAATAATTTATTTTTGACCCAGTCATCTACCCAATTCTTTAAATTTTCACAAACGGATGCACGGTTATGAATAATATACATACCATTTACTCGAAAAAAAAAACGGTTCGCAAAACATGAAACCTAGCTATAACGATTTTTTGGATCGAAACCCATATCTAAGTCGTTTGAGCCGTTTCCGAGATACTCATTTTTAAACAGCCCTAATACACATCTTTGTCATAAATTTTGATACACTGTATGACAGAAAAACTTCAAATCAAATAATCAATTTGTTGGTTTGCAAATAAGATACGTACTTTAATATTTTTTAATAAACAAGTACTCTGTTTTTGTAAATGAGTCACTGTAGTGTCTGCGAAACAAAATTGGCATTTTCCACACTGGCCTTTCAGTTTACGTAATAGGTACCATCCTGCCGTATTTTTAAAAGGTCCAACCTTTAGTGAAGCCTAAATAACAATAAATAATATTGCTTACGCAGAATAACAGCAAAATATTTATATATTCTTTTCAATTAGAACGATCGCTTAAAACGGCACGGAATTTCCATGACAAACGAGACAAACGACGAAGTTTCATTGACAGGCTGCGGCTTTATTGAAGCTGAGAATGGCTGTGCTTTAATGGAGCAAGCAGCATAGGCTGCAACTACATTTGCTCTGATCAGCGGAAAACGAGTCGTGGGACTCGTGTTCAACTTCTCTCGATGCGAATCCGACTCAGAAATATAAAACCTAATCATATTGCTCAAACTAAAAACAATTTAAAAATGCGGTACTTTAGATCTAACGAAAAAAACGAAGTATGAGTCCACCCACCAAAACCAGTAAAAGTCCAATAAATTAGGTACCTTAAGTAAAGTACCTACCAAAATTAACTTTCTCAAACAAAATATACAAAATGTTTTATTGGTATTATGTGTATAATGAAGTATTTTTGCTGTATAATTATATATAAACTCTTACTAAATTAATTAATTCGTGTTTTTCGAAATGCATGATGGCGAGTGGCTGTGCGAATATTTTATAAAACATTCTCATCATAATTAATGAATCGATTCAAGCCACAAACTTCAGTTATGATCTTTGCTAAATAAAATTAACCATTTTATGTTATGTAGCACTATAATATATCATTAACTGCACCTATTATAATATGAGAAGCATATGCGATATTTTTTACATAAATTAAGTAGATATCAAATTATTTAAACACTACCAAAACAAACCGTTTAACCTATTTTAGTGATAATATATTTATTTTGTTCCCGTCACTTTTTTCTACTTTAGACATTGCTAGAACAAGTCAAATATATTTTAACAAAACTAGGTTTAGCAAAAACTCGTATCTCTTTTAAGTAAGGGGGTGTGATTTATAATGTAAAACAGCTACCTACTTTTGATTCATTTAGAATAATTTAGATTAATAAATAAGGCTTTTGCTTATTCTTTCATCTCTGTATTTGCTTTAGTTTATTATTTATTATATGTAATACCGATTTAGTCTTGACCATTCATAACAAACATCATATCTATTACACTCATATTTATATTTAGTTGTAATCCAACAATGGGTTCTACTCAAAATGTCAATAAACCAAATTGGTCATAAACAAAATCTTCATACGAGTATATGAGCTAAGCAATAACAATTTTGAGTGCCAAGCAATAATGATATCAAGAAAACATTATTTTCCACGCTATTCAATGTTCGTTCTCTTCGTTTAGATATCTAGACATCCATTGCAAGCCAATTTCATTCTTATTACTCTTGACAAACGATTCATGTAACTGAATTTTCCTCTTCGAAGTGGTCACCGCGCGCATAGTAATAATGTAGGTATATTTTCGATACCTAAACGGGGAGTGACACGAGGCCTACCGGAATCAACACATATTAGTTACTTTTTATCTAATGCAAAGGCAGGGGCATCAGCCAGTTTATTAATAGTTAATATTCGTTCACGTGATAGTTAATAATAATACTAATTTCGCTCAATAGAATGCAAACCAAGCCCTCAGTCGTCCATCTCTCTTTAATTGAGCGGTCGAGAAGGGCTGCCATAAGGCGGCCGCCTTAAGGCAGCGCTTCCCGATAATTGCCTTAAGGCCACTCTGTCGTCAACGCGAGCCTAGTTCGAAAAGCTTGTTGTTTCATCCAGGGCAATGCTAGAAAAAAAGGCAAACCAAAAAGATAGAGATAGTGCATTAGGGCACGGTTTGCATTCCATTGAAAGAAATTAGTATTATTATTAACTATCCATTGACGTGTATTAACTATTCATAAGCAAGAATTTCATAGAACTTGTTCCTGGTGATACGCGTTTTCCAGTAAGCCTTACAAGTGTATAAAATAATTGTTTTTTATTCATTTTTCAGTTAAGTTGCGAGGTTTCTATCAAAATATTTGTTTTACTTTTACAATTTATGAGTACTTTAAAAACGGTCGAAGTTCAGGTGTTTATGCAAAAAAGCAGATTTTTGGAGGCGTATACTGAATTTGTTTTTCCAAACTTTAATTATTTATTTTAATAGAACCTAGAAATAGCGGACAAGATACTCGTATCTGTTAGTTCAAAAGTTTTCAAGAAAGATCAGTCACAATGCCATAATCACGTACGAGCGTTGGTATGAAAAGTAGGTCGGGAAGACTGCTCTTAAACCTTAGATTTTGTTTACAAATTTAGCTATTTGTGTTTTTATATAAAGATTTAAACTGTCCCGATTTGGAAGTCCATGTTACCGATTTTTTCAGCCCCTGTTCTGATTCTTAGCTGTCTTAACCTGGCAACGTCAAACATGGTCCTGCCGGAAACTGCATCATTTGTAATATTTTTTGCGGTTAATACCTTCGAAAGGATAACGGTTTGAACATTTTGGCTTTATCAAAATAAATGTAAAAATATTCAATAAAAATAAATATAAGTATAGATGTAGGATGACTCGCCGAGATTGGGTCGTGCGAAATTTTTCAGCCTTCAAATAAGAATGTTACAACGAGAAACTATTTCGTCGGGCAGCAGCCGGTTGTAATACGTTTGCACAAATATATTCCCAAATCAAGCAGGTGGCCGGTCAAATACATAAATTCTAGCTATGCCCGTGGGCTTCGCTCCCCGTGGGAATTTCAAGATAAAAACTACCAAATTTCATCTAAATAGGTTCACTGGTCAAAGTGTGAAGTAGTAACAAACAAACAAATAGGGTATAACTGGGTATAACTGGCCATTTTCAGTAACTGTCCACTTTTTTCTTTAATCCGCTATTTTCCAACAAGTCAAATCAAATCCTTTTTTCTAAATATCAAAACAAATATTTTCTATGTAGTTTGTATGAAATACAGGCAGATAAGTCATAGTTTCTTGGAGTCAAATAACGCTCTTATTATTAGTTTTTCTGCAATAATAAATCTAAAATCACGTCAAAATGGAAATGTTAAAGACAAATGGCATTATTTTAGTGACGTTTTGTTTTCTTATCAGTACAAAATAATTTATTTTTGACCCAGGAAAATACCCGATTGTATAAAATAACAGTTTCTTTAAACTAACGTCATTTTTTATACTGCTAAAAACTGTAGGACTCTTTCCGGTTTGTTATTGCTGATTCCTATATTGTACTGATCTCATAATGAACAAACAACAAAATTACCTTTTCCAAAATTTCCTAGCATTAAAATTACGCTTATTTTTTGACGGTCAGTCGGCGTCTCCCGCCAAAATTACAGTTTAGTTGTCAATGACATTAGCAGGTAGTTAATTTAAAAGAAGTAAATTTTTGTTTACTTTGAAAAAAAAACTATACTGAAATAAGGTTATTTTTGAAGTATTAATGGTAAGTAAACTTTAGTAAATAAAATAATTATTAATGGGGATATGACGAAATGTTTTTATTTGATAATTTTGAGTAACTAGCCAACTGTTACTGCATTTATTTTTAATTAATAAAATTCTTAGTAAAACAGGCTTAAGTGAAAACGTTTTTAAGTAGGATTTCTTACAAAAAGATATTGCTTGAATTTACCAGTTACTGGCATAGGCGGCCATTTACTAAATTTGAAGGGGCCGGCGCTTCAATTTCCGTAACTGGCCGCCTATGCTAGCAATAAATTAATAATCTTTATTTCATTTCTTTCGCAGGTAATTACTATGTTTTTTTTATAACAAATAGGTTAATATGGGTAAAAAACGCTAATTTACCAAAAAAAAAAAACAAACAAGAATTATATAGCAAACGCCCACTAAATTTATAATCCAGAGGACAAAGATGAATTTCGTTTAGTAAAAAATGTCTTCGGATGTTGACACTGAAAATTTCTTCAACACCGTAATTAAAGAGGTTTAAAAAATAACTTTTAAATCAATACGGATTTGTTCACAAGTAAATACCTACATTGTTTGTTTTGTGAAGTACTTTTTCTGGTTTCGATTAAATTTTAAGTAAATGAAACATTAGTAGGTATTAATTTTGTGAGGAATGAGTCATACTCTGTTTATTAGTTATTAAATTATATTTTTGATCTCAAATATAAGCCTAAATATCTTTAAATTGTCTTGTGGCAGTTACTTAATTCACTTTGGTCAGTAAATAAAATGTTGTGCACCGCGATTTTTTATATATGTATGTTCACCGATTATTCGATAAACTTATAATTTTTTAATATTAATAACTGACCTCGCCCCTACTTACTCAACTGACTTTGATTAAATTACTATGTAGCATAGTGGTCACCATGCTAGTCCGCCACCCAGAGGTTCCGAGTTCGATCCTCGGTCGGGACAAGTTGGAAAATGGCCTCTTTAAAATTCTCCTGGGTCTTGGGTGTTTTATCTATATATTTATTTGTTATAAAGCATAGTATCTTTGGTTAGTATTCATAACACAAGTCTCGAACTTACTTTGGGGCTGGCTCAATGTAATCTAATTATTTGTGACTATTTATTTAATTAATTTTTAATTATTCAGACAAAAAAAAAGATTTTTTATTGTTTGAACGATTTAAATTTCTTTTGTTTGAAAGGGTATACCCACTTGTCAGGTGGTCCCTTGGAAATTTTATCATAATCCGTTGTCATAAAGTCCATTTTAAGTTTTGAAAAATTATATTTAAAAAAATACATTCATTTTAGACCATTTTGTTTTTATTTAACTTTTACATCCAAAAAATTATAATAAAAAATGCGCCTTACACTTACGTACTCATATTAGATAAGATTTTTTTGCACCGTTCGCAGAAAAATTAAATGAGAAAAGCATACAGTCTCTTAATTGGCCAGTTACTGGCACTTTTACCCTGTACAAACTCACTTTCGCATTTATAATATAAGTTAGAATAGACAAAATCGTTTAAACTGTTCCAGTTATTTCTTTAAGTGCATATAGAATTATATTTATATCTTTTATCTCTGTTTGGGTGACAAATATAATAGGGTATTTTATACTGATAAGAAAATAAGATGTCACAAAATAATGTCACTTGTATTTAAACATATCCATTTTAACGTGATTTAAGATATATTATTGCGACTATTAATTCAACAAACTATGATGTCATCCGCCTGTATTTCATACAAATCCCAAAAAGTTGGAAAATAGCGGATTTAGAGAAGAAATAGCGGAAAGGCCTAGTATCCCGGGCTCCAAAGCAGCTCATTTTGCAACCGGGAACGCGCTAAGATGAAAAGATTATGTACCTATATTTGAAACAGACCACATTAACATAGAATAATTTACTTTACATATAAATAAAGGCTACGCATAATAATTTCTATTTCAAGATCTGAGGCATTAGCATGAAGGCAAACTTGTGAAACGACATGATGGACATGAAGAAAGGGAATTGCAACGTTTGTATATTTACTTGTTAGAGTATAAACAAGTAAGTAGACAAAACCTGACAGAGTTATGTATTGCTATTATTAATTCTGTAACAGAGTGAAAGAGCACAACGTAGTGGTATCAAGGAAATATTAAAAGAAAATCTGTTCACGATGAGCGGTCGTTTTAACAACATCATATACCCAACAAATATAAACAAAAATACGGATGTTCAAATGGTAATGTTATATAATATCTGTTGATAAAGAATAGTAGGTAATCGAAAATGATCATAAAAATTATTCACAAATCTCAAACAATATGCATAGGTAAATAGATAACCCTAACTGTTCATACAGGTAACGTTGGGTACAAATGGTTTTCGTTGTTAGTGTTAAACAAAACTAACTTCTATTTCCTGAAATATGTATAAGTAATTACTTATTAATATTATTTGTGGTTTCAAGTGTGAGTCGGACTTGCACACGAAGGGTTCCGTACCAATATATTGACGACCTCCGTGGCGTAGTGGTCACCATGCTAGTCCGCCACCCAGAGGTCCCGGGTTCTATCCCCGGTCAGGGCAAGTTGGAAAATGTCCTTTTTCAAATTGTCCTGGGTCTTGGATGTTTATCTATATATGTATTTGTTATAAAATATAGTATCGTTGAGTTAGTATCCCATAATACAAGTCTATAACTTACTTTGGGGCTAGCTCAATCAGTGTTATATGTCCCTATATATTTATATATTTATATTTATTTATTATTTATTATTTAATATATATATGTAAAGATCACGATTTTGTATGGGAGCCCCACTTAAATACGTATTTTTTTCTGTTTTTAGTATTTGTTGTTATAGCGGCAACAGAATTACTACATCTGCGAAAATTTCAACTGTTTAGCTATCACGGTTCATGAGATACAGCCTGGTGAGACCGACAAACAGACGGACAGCGGAGTCTTAGTAATAGGACCCTATTTTTACCCTTTGGGTACGGAACCCTAAAAAGAAATGCGAAAATGAGTTTGTATTTATATTTGTTTTTTTGTACCTCTTCACGCTTCAACCACTGAACCTATTTAGATGAAAATTGGTATGGAAAGTTTATCCCGATATTCCCGTGGGGAGCGGAGCCCGGAGGTACAACTAATTGGTAAATAAAGCAAGCTAATCAAAACAAACAAAATATGTGTTCGTTCCAAAACATATTTAGTAATTTAGTTGGAACTTTACGAAGAGGCACGACACGATGGATGTTTGGCGTTAACTGATGTATGGAATATTTTGTAAACATTTCACTGCCTCAGTTATCTTTAGCTTGCCTCATTTTAGATTTTAAAAGGCTCATTTTGGGATGGTTGATTACAATAAGAATCAAGGATAGTTGTTTTGAGGCGGAAGGCAGAGCTCGCTAATAATTAATGAACAGATAAAGTTCATAGATCGTACAAAGTGCTCTGTTAATCTAAATGAAGCTTAGCAATATGGTGGGTTAGCTCTTAAACTAACAAATTTCCACATATAATCCTGAGTTCCGCCCGCGCGTGGACGAGTTGAGAGAAATATTAGTTGTTATATGTTTCTTCGTTTACATAACCGCTAATAAATGCGGTGTGATGAAGTTCTATATAATGAATAGGTGGGTGATATCATTAAAATTTTAAGTAAAAGTAGGTTTCTACCGAATATTTTAATGCCAATTTCCTAAAAAAAATTATGGATACTTAAGAATCCCCTTACCCTAGACTTTTCCATACAAACGTAGTCTAGCTTTTACTTTTACATGTAAGATTTCGGCAGTATTTTGTAATTTTAAAGAAATTGCATATATCTAAACATGTTACTAATTTTCGACAGTCAAATATAAACTTATATGAGAGTGTAAAAGGTTTCCATACTGATGGTCAAATATGATATAATCGACTTTATTATCTTTTAAGTTCATATTTTGAATGTGGAAATGAGCTATATGCCATAATATAAGCAATTTCTTTGAAATTACATAATTTCGCCAGTATCTAACATGCCGTTTCTAAATAAAAGCTAGATTACGTTTGTATGGGAAAGTCTGATTCTGTCTAGAGCAGTCTTTCCCAAACTGGGCGATAACGCCCCCTTGTGGGCGCTGATGTGATTTAAGCAATGAGTGATTTATAACTTCAGCTATTTCATATTTTAAAATTAACTGAAATTAAAATCCTCTTACTACACAACATCCATTTATTAGTTCATATTTATATCCTTTTTTATTGTACAAATATAAACTAAAAATGTAATTATATTTATTATTTTAATGCGTTCACAACGCTATTTATATCGTTAAAGGAATCAAACACTGAAAAAATTTCGTGTTTTAAAGTTTCGCAGGTGAGGTCCCCACTTCTGATACTCTTTATTATTGTAAAATTGTATTATTATTGCTATTTTTTAATTAAAAATTAACAATTTTGATTATTGTTATTTTTTTATAAAAGATACTCTAATGTACTGGTGTATGTATTATTATTGCTCTCTCTTGTAAAAAAGTCTAGTTTAGAATATAGGTTGAATTAAACTACAGGCAAGACAAATATGTGATTCAGGTTTTTATGGTGAAAAAAATGGGGGGCGCTACAAAATAACTGATTTTTTAAAGTGGGCGTTTGACAAAATAAGTTTGGGAACTTCTGCTCTAGAGTAAGGGACTCTTGTTGCCCATTGCAGATTTTTACACTCGGAAATAAACCAAACATAACCTTATTTAAATATAGATATAACATATTTCGGTTAAACTGGTCTTGTTAAAAAGGAAAAACCATAATATTTTACTAATAAAAAAATCGCACAGTTACATCTAATTTAAACTAGAATCTTTTTATTGACAAAACTATGCGTGTTACTGAGTCAACATTTTTATACATTTATATGTATTTGTTATAGAATATAGTATCGTTGAGTTAGTATTCCATAACACAAGTCTCGAACTTACTTTGTGGCTAGATCAATCAGTGTAATTTGTCCCTATATATTCATTTATTTATTTACATACTATAAAATTACATTTCCAAGGATCTACATTAGCGTTTTTCTAAAAATAATGTTTAATTTACGTGTAATTAAAATAAAACGAATTCGGCGCCCAACAGGTGATTATAACCCGAGGTAATGGGCATGTTTTGTTTCATCAATCAGTCGTGATTGCTCCATTGAAACACTGTGATTCTGTGCTCCCGCCTAAGAAAATACGACATCGAAATTATGGCAAACAAAAACAATCAAATGAGAATACAAGAAGATAAAATTTAAGTCGTGGCTAATTGTTTAAGGCATTATCTCTTCTGTTTAGATATTTTACTTTTCTTATATTTATGTTACATCGATTTTCATGCATAAATATCGTCATCGATGTAGTTAGTATAAGCAAAACAAATCATTGATTATGACCTCTTACGTTTTTCGACTCAGGGAGATGAAGGAAGACCGTGTAATCTTTTTATTTATAATTAATAATTATTTTGAAATTACAAACAAAAAAAAAGGCTTAAGCAGCCCTGGCTTAAGCCTTTTTTTTTGTCTTTTTATCACTTCAAGTATTTTTTTTTAATTGTTCGTTTAATTTGTACATACATATTAAATTATAAAAACATATGGATAGAAATATCTATGCTTGGATGGGTGACCAAAAGTGGCATAAAAATTTCTCGATCTCTTTTGTACTTTAAAAGGCACTTATAAGCCGTTGGTCCCGGCACTCCCGGCTTACATTATTATATAGCCAGTCATCAAGCTAAGTCAGATGTCTTTAGGTAGCTCGAAAATAACAAATAGAAATAGTTATAAATTTAACTCATAATTTTAATTTATTGATGTTATAATTGTAGTTCAGTCAATATGTTATATTATTTATTACCACACAGACAGATATCAATCCGACTCGCACGAATATGCAATGACAAGCAGTCAGAAACGGGCAACGGCCATTTCTGACTGCTTGTCATTGCATATTTGAAAAAGGCTATTTTCCAACTTGCCCTGACCGGGGATTGAACCCGGGACCTCTGGGTGGCGGACTAGCATGGTGACCACTACGCCACGGAGGTGGTCAGAATGATAACCCATACAAATAGTAATGATGTAGGTACATTGCGATTTTTTATTTATTGCTTATTTTTACCCAACTGCTGAATTACTCTTCCAATTAACGTCATTTAAATCAATACACCCCGTATTGATTTAAATGAAGATTTTTGATTCATAGGGGTTAGATTATTGCAGAGTTTCAAATCTCTTACTCTATGGTTGCTAAAGCTGTGAAGTTTGGTCACCCATCTAAGTTACCACGCACCCAGGTCAAAATTTCCTTCTTTCCTATATTTTCAAGTCGCGAAGTGGCCCTTATCAATACGGCCACAATGCGTTGTGGTCATTCTGTGATTGCCACAGAATATCGTGGCTATGGCCGTTTTACATTAGCCACAACGCGTAAAGACCGAAAACGCCCTGAGCGAAAAAAATAGGTTTTTCGCTCAGATGTACTTCGATCTAGCGGGGCCACTCGAGCTAGACCTTAAACAGTAGTGGTAATATCACACGCTGTGTGTGTTGTCTATTCAACTCACGAATTTATTAACAAATTCCAATGTACATCAGCCATTTGGACAAAAATTAAAAATAAAAATTGTTATCCTTCCGTCCAGCGGGGCCCTCGGTTGTATTTCGCTAGATATACATAAAAATAATTCAGATCGTAACTTTACTCAATGTACCTCTCGATTCATGTATTAAATTCCAAGGAATCTCTAGCAGTTCAGGAGAAATTCAGCAAGAAAACTTTGTCCGTCCAGCAGGGCCCTTTGAATTCATACGTGCAGAAAAAGCTCTCCATTGTTATGTATTACCAATGTACCCCAGAGTTCTTCACCATTTCTATACATATTTTTTTGCGGTTTTTCTTCATTTTATTAAAGTACAAAATAATTATAATTTTTTCACACCCTCATTTCGTTACGTTAAAATTAAATTGATAAATAATGTTATTAAAATTTTCTTATACGAGTAATAACATTACATCTTACGAAACGCAAAAAGAGTTTTAATTTTTTACAGAAAGAAATACGATTTGCTTATAGTTTCAAAAACGAAAACAAAATCGTACTTTTATTATCAGTATGTCAAGTTATTTTACGGCTCTGGATACAAAGAGCCTTTCTTAAATTATTCGTTTGGGTACCGTACCCAAAGGATAAAAACGGGACTCTGTTACTAAGAATCCGCTGTCCGTCTTTCCATCCATCCGTCCGTCTGTCCGTCTGTCCGTCTGTCCGTCTGTCCGTCTGTCCGTCTGTCCGTCTGTCCGTCTGTCTGTCGTCCGTCTGTCTATCTGTCACCTGGCTGTATCTCATGAACCGTGATAGCTAGAAAGTTGAAATTTTCAAAGATGATATATTTATGTTGCCGCTATAACAACAAATACTAAAACGAAATAAAATAAATATTTGAGTCCCATACAACATACGTGATTTTGTACAGAGAAGGTATGGAACCCTTCGTGCGCGAGTCCGACTCACACTTGACCTGCTATTTTATTCCTAATCCTAATACTAACTAGTTTCAATCAAAGGATGGTTGTGTTCAATGAATAAAAATTGATTGATTTGACAAATCTATACGAGTGTACTGGTTTTCACGGACGGCGCTTATAGAGCTAAATACCACAGTCCGCAAACAAATGTCACTACAGCTGCACTATGATTGTTTACTTTAAACTTTGCACATAATTGTCCATGAGTAGGAGCATTTATAATAAAAACTACTACAATTTCATATTATAAGGTCCACTAGAATCAATCTGCAAAACAATTTAAAGCAAACCCCAACTGAACCTCTTGTCTCTTCACCAAAAACCACCGCCACTTTTTTATAAGTAACTAGCTGATGCCCGCGACTTCGTTCGCGTGGACTTTATGACTCCGGCGTATAAATATAAATAAAAACTAATGAGAGAGAGAGAGAGAGAGAGAGAGACAGAGGGAGAAAGTACTTGTAACAGTGTTAGGAGTCAAAAGTCAATATTATTTTAATTCTTTCCTTCGGGAGCCAATATGAAAAGAGCTGAAGTGTTACTAACCCTGGAGAAAGCCACAATAAGTAGGCCTTGCGAAAAACCAGTCCTTAGATCGACATCAGCAGCTTTAAGCCTCTAAACTGTGACTTATTTTTATAGCAAAGCAAGTTAACATATGGAACTGTGTATTTTCAAAAGGAAAATTGTTGGGGATGAGTGGCATACGCGGAATAAATACAGTTTCACTGGCATCACTCACTTACTGTGAGCTTTAAGTGTCTCAGCAGACTATGCCGAAGTTTAGTGGCTAAAGTTCAGTGTCTAAAGTTCGGTGGGGATGACACACTAAATAAGCTGAAGTTCAGCTGCTGAAGTTCGGTGGAAACGCCGGACAGTAGTGATGTGCCGATATGAGAATTTAATCTTCCGTCTTTGGCGCGTCTGCGGCGAACGGAAACGGGAGCGGAAGAGGGAACGGAAGTGGAAGAGGGAACGGGAACGGGAACGGGAGCGGAAGCGGAAGCAGGAGTGGGAGCGGGAGCGGGAGCGGCAGCGGTGGCGGCAGCAGCGACGGCGGAGGCGGCGGCGTCGGCGGTGGCGGAGGCGACGGCGGAAGGTGCGGCGGCGGCGTTGGCGGAAGCGGTGGCGGCGGCGTCGGCGGCGGCGGCGGCGACGGGAGCGGGAGAGGGAGCGGGAGCGGGAGCAGGAGTGGGAGCGGAAGTGGGAGCGGGAGCAGAACGGGTACGTGTACGGGTACGGGTACGGGTACGGGTACAGGTACGGGTACGGGTACGGGTACGGATATGGGTACTAGTAATGCAAATAACATTGCAGACATGCATTGGCTGAAATTCAGCCGCTGAACTTCGGCATACAGTGCTGAGACATTAAGTTGGGTTCCGTTACACAGTTTCGGCGGAGTCAAATTTCGCATCAGCATTATTGGCCCTCCGACATTAAGACTTATTTTGTAAGCCGTGAGTCCATTTGCTGCAAGTTAATTAAGAAACTCAACTGGATAATTGGTGGCGTCGTCAACAACACTATCCAAGAAATCTAAATATATATCTATATATCTAAATATATATAACTCAAAGGTGACTGACTGACTGACATAGTGATCTATCAACGCACAGCCCAAACCACTGGACGGATCGGGCTGAAATTTGGCATGCAGGTAGATGTTATGACGTAGGCATCCGCTAAGAAAGGATTTTGATCAATTCTACCCCCAAGGGGATAAAATAGGGGATGAAAGTTTGTATGAAACTTTGTCAATTTTAAACCGATCGGGCTGAGACTTTGCATGCATAAAGCTACTATGACGTAGGCATCCCCTAAGAAAGGATTTTGATAAATTACACCCCTACGCGAGCGAAGCCGCGGGCACAAGCTAGTTAACAATAATTTGCGTCATAAGTTTTTTATTAATTGATTTTTAATTTTTTGGTGTCAATATGGCGCGTTCACATAACCAAGAATTTTCTGGTGTGTTATGCTCTGAAGGTCCGCAAATACTGAACTTATAAGTTCTACTTCGGACGAAACAACTTTTTTTTTGAAAAAATTTCAATGTACACACACATTTTTTGTACTCTTTTATTATAGTATACATTTAGTATGTTTTTGTTCAGCGGCAACAAAAAACATCATCTATAAAAATTTCAACTGTCTAGCTATAATGGTTAATGAGATACAGCCTGGTGACAGACAGACAGACAAACAGTCGGACGGTCTAAGTAATAGGGTCCCGTTAGAAACGGGACCCTATTACTTAGACCGTCTACTCCCTACCCTATGGAACCCTAAAAATCGAATAAAATAAGTATTTATCGGGGGCTCCCATACTACAAACGTGATTTTTCATAGATTATGGTACGGAACCCTTCGCGCGCGTCCGACTCGCGCTTGGCCAGTTGTATTATAACTCAACAAAAAGTTCTCATCAGACTTAACAACTTTTGCTAAGGCGGCATTTTAATATTTCTTATAGTTTAGCTGGACCATTATAGTTCTGCATCATGTGTTCCATTTTCCAAAATCAATTATAGCCTATATGTTGCCCAGGCTTCACAGCTATATAACAAAAAAAGTTTCATTCGAATCCGTCCAGTATTTCCGGAGATTAGCGTGTACAAACAGACAAACAGACAGACATTTTTTTTTAATTTTCTTACTCTATTACTATATCTCCATCGCCACAAATATTTTTTTTTGAAAAATTTTCAATGTACATACACATTTTTTTTACTCTTTTATTATAGTATAGATGTCAAAACAGTAACTGTAGGAACACAGTGACTAAGTGATATTTATTTGTATTGTGACTTATCTATTTTGACTCTAAAGTGCCGTTTATTAAAAGTGCAAATTAAAAATAGACACATTCTAATAGTAAGCAAAGTTCCATGCTTTTATTACTAACTTATTTTCTTTAGAATGCAGAAATATAATTTAAAAAAGTTATTTTTATTTCATTGTAAATATATATATATATATATATATATATATATATATATATATATATATATATACTGGAGTTCATAAAATAGTTTGAAGGGTTATATAGACAACATTTTGAATGATATCTCCATTTTCTTTCAAATAATTTATTTCAAATGGGGACAGCACTGAATCCTGAAAAATTCATGTATCCCCTTAAAATAATAGGCGCACACAATATTGTGCATTTATTATTTGATGAATGGTTTGCAATCTAGTATTTGTTACTGCAGGTATGACGTCACCTTCATGGTGGCTTTCGTCTTAGTGCGAGTATGTTATGCGTCATTTTTGAATTTAATTTATTAGCATTAAGAGTCATTATTTTAATGAAATAAAAATATCAGTTGACTTAAAGTCATAGTCGAGGACATACTCGTATTTAAATAGATTTTAAAAAAATCGTAAAATTGTTTTATAAAAAAATACGTTAATTTCTTTGTTTCATTTCCGATATAACTTCAAAGGTGTTAAGGTTAGGATGAAGATGGGATGAGGTGTGGAATTGTGGGAGGGGGACGATCATGTCGCAGTCGGGTGAAAATTGCCGCCCAGTATTGAGCTACTCTGACGGCGTCGTCATTAACCACACATAAAGTCCGTCGTCCAGAATGCAGGTAGTAGCACCCGGGGCAAGAAAGCAGGTGTGCATAGTTAGGTGGGTAAAAATTAAAAGAAAATCAAAAAACACAATGTACAACATATCGACACAACGGTAGCGCAATGGAGTCCTGGGTCATGTCCTTAGTTAGTATGAAATAACGTTTACAGGGCTTGTTACCCATCTGTCTGTCAGGATATATTTCTTATTTGTGGTAGCGACTTCGCTGAAGCGATGGACGAAAGCGGGGTGTGTAAAGTACGCGGGTAGAAACTGATATTTTCTTAGGTGCGCGCTCTGAAAAATGCTGACTATTCCATTAGAATCCGGCGGTCAGTTCTGACCGCCGGAGACTTAAATACGTGCCCGATTTATGGAAAGTAGCTGAAGTAATAATGATTCCAAAACCGGGAAAACCGCCAAATGAGACGACGTCGTACAGGCCAATTTCATTGTTACCCGTTATGTCAAAGTTATTTGAAAAAATATTACTAAAAAGACTAAAACCTATCATCGAAACCAAAAACCTTATTCCACCACATCAGTTCGGCTTCAGAGAAAAGCATTCAACTATAGATCAAGTTCACAGAATAACAAATATAATTGAAAATACCCTCGAAAATGAAAAAGTCTGTTCTACTATCTTTCTAGATGTAGCGCAAGCTTTCGATAAAGTGTGGCATGAAGGACTCATCATAAAACTTAGAAACATGTTACCCACTAACTACGTAGATATAATTACATCATATATAACCAATAGAGCTTTTAGAGTGCGACAAGAAAATGCGTATTCTAAAATTGAAGAAATAAAAGCTGGAGTGCCTCAGGGAAGTGTTTTAGGTCCGGTCCTGTACCTACTATACACCTCGGACATTCCTGATATAGATGACAATACTATGGCGACCTTTGCTGACGACACTGCTATAATGGCTGTCGGAAGTACTCATGAAGAAGCAGCAGAAAAGGTTCAAATAGCAATTAATAAAATTATTGAATGGACAAAGAAGTGGCGAATCAAGCTAAATGAATCAAAGTCAACTCATGTTAACTTTACGAATAAGCAAGAACAATTATGTCCCGTGTATATAAATGGAAAGCAAGTTCCATTTGAAAATACAGCCAAATACTTAGGTATGACTCTGGATACAAAGCTGCGCTGGAAAGCGCACGTCAAAAAGAAAAGAGAAGAGCTCGAAATACGGTTTCAAAAGATGCACTGGCTGCTTGGGAGAAACTCTGCCTTGTCAGTGCACAACAAAATACTTTTGTATAAACAAGTCCTGATGCCAGTATGGACTTATGGTATACAGCTGTGGGGCTGTACCAAACAGAGCAATATCAGTATGATCCAAACATTCCAGAACAAAGTACTCAGGAGCATTGTCAATGCACCCTGGTACATTAGAAATGCTGACCTGCACCGGGACCTTAACATGCAGTTCGTCGATAAAGTTATTAAAAAATATGCAGAAGCACACGAGTATCGATTGCTTCATCATGTGAACGTTGAGGCAATCCAGCTCCTCGACAACACGGACACAGTGAGAAGACTTAAACGAACTAAACCGTTCGAATTAGTGTAGTGTAGTGACAATAAAAAAAAAAATACTTAGTGCGGTCATAGTGCAATAATTAAAGACACACGAACAAAGTGCCTTCCCCTTAATAGAGACAGTAAGAAAAGTGCCGATGGACACATTCTTATACTATTGCTTATAAAACTAGGTCAATGTAAAATTACTAATTAGTCTTAGATTAATAGGCTAGATTGTAATAATATTAGCGTACTTATTGAACAGTATATAGGTACGTTAAGAAAGTGAAAAAAAAAAAAAAAAAAAAAAGTTCTGCATGGAGATTTCTATAACAAAATCGATTGCGCCAATTTGCGCCACGCCGTCTTTATTTTACGTATTGGTTTGGTTTAGATACTATAGATGACGCTAGTATCACTTGAATTAAAAATAAAAAATATAAATGCCTCATTCAATCTCGTTCTTTACTAGTTAATATTAGGTTGGGGAAAAAGTCTTTTCGCATATAGTATGTATGAACTTGTCATAAAACCACTTTGGCTATACTATTTGTACCTGGCTGGTTTTGGTATCATTTAATTTTAAAGAAGATAATTTTTAATTCAAATTAGGAAAATGCGTGATTTTCATTTGTTTTTCTTACCGTCAAGATGAGTGAATCTAATAAAGAAATTACATTTTAAAATTTTACTACCAAAGATGTAAAAAAGCAACGAAAGCCGCGAAAAAAAATTTGCGATGTTTATGGACCTAGTGCGTTTTCAATCCGGAAATTTTGATGTCAAAGATGCACGTCGCTCTGGACGCCCTGTTACGGATAAAATGGATGCTATTTTTGAAAAAGTGGAGCAAGATCGGCATATCAGTAGTTACGACTTAGCTGAAGAGCTGGGAATTGGCCACAAAACAGTTTTGGCGCATTTGAAAAAAATGGGTACACAAAAAAGCTTGATAATTGGGTACCTATCTATCTATCTACCTCACGAGCTCTCTGAAAGAAACCTAATGAACCGTGTACTCATTTGTGATTCTTTATTATGACGTAATGATACCCAACCATTTTAGAAGAAATTGATAACTGGTGATGAAAAATGGATCACGTACGACAAGAACGTGCGAAAAAAGTCATGGTCAAAGACCGGGCAGGCTTCACAGACTGTGGCGAAACCCGAGTTAACTCGCAACAAGGTGATGCTGTGTGTGTGGTGGGATTGGAAGGGCATTATTCATTATGACCTGTTACCACCAGGCAAGACCATCGATTCAGAAATCTATTGCGAACAACTGATAAGATTAAAGCAAGAAGTTGAGAGAAAGTGGCCGGAATTAATCAACAGAAGGGGTGTGGTTTTTCATCATGATAACGCTAGATCTCACACATCTTTAACCACTCAGCAAAAATTAAAAGAGTTTGGCTGGGAGGTGTTAATGCATTCGCCGTATAGTCCTGACCTGGCATCTTCAGATTTCCACCTGTTTCTGTCTCTTCAGAATTCTTTAGGCAGTGTCAGGTTAACATCACGAGAGGACTGCCAAAACTACATGACGCAGTTTTTTGATCAGAAGCCCCAAAATTTCTATAGCAATGGGATCATGTCCCTACCTATAAGATGGCAAAAAGTTATCGAACAAAATGGTACCTACATACTTTAGTTAAATGTAAATAAACTATATTAAAAAATGTATTGAATTTAAATATAAAATGCGAAAAGACTTTTTCCTCAACCTATTATTATAACACATTTTCATATGACAATTACAAACCTTACAAAAGACGTACTAACTGCGCAACAGCCAGCTAGGATTCAAACTCGTTAGCATAAAATTAGACATTCTTTTCTAAACAATCAGCTACTAGACCAACCATTCCATCCATATATCGTTTTTCGAACGGATGAGAAAAAGAAACATTATTTATTCCATGGATAAAATTATTTTCACTCAGATCAAAAATATTTCTAACTCAGATCAATAATATTAAAAACAAACAATATCTTTGTATCACTAACAACATTTCCCTTTATTTGTATCTGTTGACGGCATTGGCACATTTATCCTGCTTTTGCAGTCGATTGTATTATCTTTGGGAGGGATATACCGTTATATATTTACTTGTGACTTACGGTACATTACACTTTTGTTATTTCTTTCATGTTTTAATGTTTTTTGTATATTTTTGGAAACAAAATTTTGGAAACAATTTTGCTTTCCTGCGTTTTACTCAATTTTTTTTATAAATTCCTATGCGTTTTTGTAACTGTATATTAACTTAAGTTTTCGTTAGCTCTGATTCATTTTGTTTATAATTATTTTCGAGAACATAAATCAGTATAATAAGACAAGTGTTACATATTTTAGATTTTCTTTGAAAGTTTATATTTCACTTTGCAATCTAGTCATTACAGAGAATATATATTTATATATATATATATATATATATATATATATATATATATATATATATATATTAAAATTAATTTTATGTAAGTAAATGTTACGCTCAAAGACCGAAAACGTAAAATCGTGTTGTGGCTAATGTAAAATGGCCACGACACTAATATACAGGGTAGGGTTGAATTCGTAGGCATATTTTACGTATCTACTATACATGAGTGCTCATGATACAGATTAATTTAAGACTTATAAAACGTCAATCAAAAAAACATTTTAATATTTCAGAAAACCTCTACCCGTAACCGTACGTTAGACTCTTTGGTAGAGCATGATAGTAATCTGCAATTATTAATTTTAAAAAAAACTGATCATCAAAGTCACAAAAAGAAATTATTTTAAGAAGTATCAATTACGTATCATCGTCGTAGATTCCATAGTACCTAACATTCGTTACTACTTCAAAAGAAAGCATGAATCCCCTACTATCCCCAAGCGGTTGAGCGACACCGCCCTTCCCCACATTTTTAGGGTTTCGTACCCAAAATAAACATTATTACTGAGACTTCGCTGTTAGTCCGTCCATCCGTCCGTCTGTCTGTTATTTCATGAACCGTGATAGTCAGTAGTAAATAAATCCTCTATCCATATACGTGATCCAAATTTGTGTATGACATAAGATAAAAAAGTTGCGAAAATTATTTTAGATCGAGACCACGTAGATTTTTCATTAGTTTTGGAGCCGAAGGCCACTTCATAAGGATCGTTAGTTCCGCCGGCCGGCTAGATTTTAAGTTCATCGGGGTCACGCGTCAGTTATGAATGGGCGTAATCTTGTCCTTCTGATACTAACCGTATAGATCAAGTGTATTTTTTTTCTACGTATAGAGCTTCCAAAAAGCGACGTATTTTACCCAAAGAAAAATGTATACTAAATCGTCACAAACACACACAGCAAACAAGATATATACGTTTAAAAATCTCATATCGGACTACGGAAACCATGTATTAATTTTTGAAATGTGCTAATCAACCCCTTTCATTTGATACCCTACTCGAGACTACGTAACCATCGCGATGGAAGATAAGTTTCAGACGGCTCATCAGTTTTTTTTAAATGTTAACATTTTTCCCTGTGCAGACAATGCAACATCGACCGCATGATAATAATAGAGATTGCAAGCAATGGGTGTATAGATTAAGTCATACATTAACTATCTAGTAGCTAAACGTCAACAATAGCGGCGGAGATATGGACGGCGTCGACGAGATATTGCCTATATCCCTTCGGTGGTTAATTTGTCACTGCGGACTCTGCTACTTAATTTCGGAGTTTTCCGAGGCTACTTCAATAATCTGGCATTTGTGTGTATGTATGTATGTTTGTTCGACTACTATTGATCGGAGCTTCATGAAATTTGATAGCGTGCAGATATAACTTGTTTATGAATGTTTGTTCATTTACAATAAGTCTTTAGTTTGACGTTTCATGATTTTTCCCTGTAGATAATAAAGTTTTGATTAAAATTAGTTTGTTTACTTAGAATACGGATGATGACTGGGTCTTTTGTTTATTCCGCCAGTTAGATTGTCCAAAAATAATGGACACTAAGTTACAATTCATCCAACTGGTAAAAAGTCACAAAGATATAGAGAAAGATCGCGTTGCATCAAACTTTTTGCCTTGAGTAAAGCTGACAACACGTACGCTGCAATTTGGATGAAACATGATCAAAAAACATAGAAAAATGTATGTCTTTCATTTATTAATTGTCGTATGCATTAATCTAGTATTTAAGGTGATGTGGGTTCGTAATAGCGCCCTCATCTGAAATAATTCTTTTAATCGTAAATGTGGTGATACTTAAAAATTATAATAGAGGATTACCCTAGATATACGTTCTTACCATTTTATGAATAACCTTTGAAAGTACAAAAGTAAGTCCATTTGATGCTATCGTTTTTTTTTTGTTAAAAGTGGGTACTTTTAGCAATAATAAAGATAGATTCCAACTTTTAATTATCACCACATTTATGATTAAAAGAATTATTTCAAATGAGGGCGCTATTACTAACCCACCTCACCTTAAGTTCCGGAGTTCCTGAGCGGCCCTGTGACGTCACTTATGAGAAAAAATTGTACCAAGGCGTGACTCAGCAAGAACTTGATATGTGTAGTGAAATCTTTGTATTTTTTTGTTAGTCGGAGAATTGAAAAAAAACACGTGTACATTATTTTTAAAGAATCCATTATTGTTCTTATGGGCCTATCCAAAATTTTTCAGTCATAAAGCCTATTGTCCTTGCTGTAATTTTTACTGCCTACATAGTGTATTTTGAAGTTCTAACGTAGTAATATTATTAAAACTTGGATATTTAATACGGTTTATCGGATTAAAAACTAGTCGGCTTTCCGACTACACTACGTGAGAAAGTGCTCCCTCACAGCAGTTAGAGAATGTTGCATATCATTTGTTGTTTAACTGTTTTTAACAAATTATAACAAAATTTATAAATTTTCAATGATTTTATAAAATTTCACGTAACAAATTATAACTTTTGTTGGATAACATGATAAACAAATCATAAATTTTGTAGTACAACATCATCCGAGTCTCAGCGGTACGTTGCGGAAAGAAAAAAAGAATTGACACAGAAAGTTATACGATGTTAAAAAACTAGTTCAACCAGTTTGGGAGTGTTTATAACAACATATAATATTCTTGAAATGTTGTAGCAAAATGTTACATCCTATTATATAATATTTTCGTGTTAGGTACACAATGTTATTTAACGTTATATAACTGCTGTGTGGGAGCATCTTAAAACCTAGATAGGACCTAGTTTATACATAATAGGTATATATAGGTATTAAAAACAAACATGGTGGTACTTGTATCAAAACTCAATAGGTAGGTGTCTATTTTCATTACTACCTAGTAATTTCTTTTTAAGAAGTTTTGATTGACATCACAATATTATCTTATCGTTGTACGAGTAATCAGTTATGTCTTAACCAGTTATAAATGCTGTTTTTGAAGATAAAGACAAGTATCTAAGTACCTAGGAAGATATGTAGCATATTTGTAAATTGCGATAAGTCATTTTATCTCTTATTGTAGATCTCAACAATACAGTGTCTGTAAAAATCGATCACAAAAAATATGACTACAACTTAGTAATCAGTTCAGGAAATGCAAAATTCAAGTCGCAATTTGGATTTATCTGCGGACCCTAAGTTACAGCTGTTGAGCCAACTTATTGGAGACTGTTTCAACGGGAATGCTACACACAACCGACTGCTCAAATTAACACACCCCAAGGAATATTCAGGTTTGTAATTATTTTCTTTTGTTATTTACTTACTAAGAAAACTACGTGAGTTAATGTCAGGCCGAAAGGGGACACAATAATTATCAGCAATTATTACTAGGTACCTATATTATCAAATCTGAAATACGAAACAATAAGCAGTAGACTTCTATCAGTTGCGCAGCTTCACCGCACTGCAAATTATTTGTATGGAATAATTTACTTTTTTGTGAAATTAAAAAATAGAACACAACAAACAATAATAAAATAATAACGGAAATATTAAAAAAATACCTAAAAGACATTTCAGAAGAAAAGACTTCTTTTTGAAGACCTTAAGCTTAATTCTCTGTATTTGACTTTAAACATCCATAGATAATAATATTTTAAAAAATATGAATGCTTTGTATTAAAAGAAAGAACTTAATAATTGAGATTACTGTATGCCGATATTTGAGACATGGAACTGTGACATAGACTACATTTAGTAATTCATTATAAATCCTTCAATTTCAGTGACTTCCTTGAAAATCTCACTGACTAGAGATACTTATACGATATGTATTCGTAAACCAAAAATATAAATCTTAAGCAGTACAGTTAGTTTTAGAGGTTACATTAGCTATTGTTTAAATTCCCATAGCGGCCATGTTCTGACCTGAGACAAAGGAACGCTCTCTCGGCCAAATTACCCTTGACTCTACCTGAGTTTTTAATGAAAGTCACGTGGGAGACTTGACCTCAAAATGTGCAAAACGGGTTGAATTGCTTAGAATCTTGGGACTAACAAATGAGCATAAAGGACGATGTTTAAAACCAACTTGCTCATTTACTTACAAAGGGTTTACAAAACAAGTATACATTTTAATAAAAGGCCAAGTGCATGTCGGACCATGCGCAGTGTAGGGTTCCATAGTTGCGTATGTTGACCTTACTTAAAACGTCTAAAAACTAGTTTTCTGTTGAATTTATATAAAATGTTACTTTTCCGAGTACATTTTGTAAGTTGTCGCCTTATCGCCTATAACTCTTCAATTTGTAAACCCTACTTAGCTCTGTTTTAGTTTTCCTGTAAACTTATAAACTTAGTAACATATTTATATTTATATTACTGCCGTGAAAATTTCCACATGTCATAGTTATAGTTTAGTAGATAGACGGGGGGGGGGGTTGACTCTAACAAAAAATTGCATATTTCGGAAACGGATTCCTAAATCGAAATGGTGTTTACAAGCTTACAATATTTTTGAAAGACTTAGTCAACCATAGCTTCAGAAATAAGAATATGGCACTTAATATAAAATGAGACCAGAAATTAAATGTCATGTCTGACTTTAAAAGGGTTGTATTGTACCTACTACACGACACATATAGTTCGTCGATATCGATAAAATATGTATTTGGATCATGAGTTAATATTCTTGTTTATATATATTATGATAAATAATAATAAATAAAATATAAAAAACATTTTAATCTCTTTGTCCCTAGCGGAGTTGACTTGGCCCAAGCCCAAAACTCAGTATGTATATTAGTAGACGCGTAAGGGGAAAATGGAATAATCTTGTAAAGGAGATGTTTCAAATGCGCCTGCACATTGTACACATTTTACAAAATCGAGGAATAATCTAACAATAACTAAAAAAAAAATAGTTTTTTTTATATTTTCCGTATTTTTATTGCAATTTAATTTTAAAAGTAATATTTTATTTTAACAGGCAACATCCGTTCTGAAACTTAGTTCGAAGTACAATTCGAAGTGTTAACCCACTGTAAATCCCAAATTAAATGTAATAATATGAGTCAAGTTGACAACAAAATAACATTTTAAAAAACCATGATTTGGTTTTTAAGCAAGAAAATACACTATTACAATGAAATCACAACTTTTTATTTATCTATTTTTTGTTTTGTCGAATACTTATTCCACGGTATTCACTTGTGATTTCTAAACGAACGCACGCACGCTCTTTGAAATGAAACGTCAAATGTGGTCAAGTGTCACTGTCAACATAGTTGGTGCCATTTTTCAAACGTGGTGTCACATAACTCACAAACTAAACAAATGGTTTTTCTATACGGAAAAATCATTAGTTTGGTGACTCCGCGTTTGACACTTCTGTAGTTCAACATCATCTTTATTTTTAAGGTAGTTTTTAAATGTCAATGTCACTGTCAGAGAATAATTGATTATGAAGCGTATTGTGTTGCCTATCTTATGTGTATTTAATGCTTTTTCACCAATTATTTAAGCCAAAATGAGCCAAAATGTTACTTAGATTACTTTTATTTAATGATGTAGTTTCTAAATTATACATGTACAATGTCCAGGCCGGGGCTCCATACATTCGTGAAACAACTCCTTTAACAAACTTTTATTTCCTCTATTTAACTTCTGCTCTTAAATTTTTTAGAAGCTTATTTTTTTGCAATTGTTTTCCTTAGCGTGTCGATTTTATTTTCTGTGGGAGGAACTGTTTTATTTGAAGGGCCAAGTTCTGGAGATAAAGGTAAAATGTCTCCATTTACATACGAAGTGAGTCTTCTGATCTTCAATTTCACCTGTAAACAATAATTATTTTACGAACGTGACGTCTTTGTAAAATACAATAGTTTTCTAAAAATTTACAATAGTTTTCTAAAATTTATATCCGTTGATTATCGTAAAAAGAAGCTCGAATTTGAACTAAATTTCCACGTATTAAATACTTTTTATGTAAAAAGGGGCTTAAGTATTTAAAATAATAACAAAAAATTGTCCACCAGATGATTATGTACACCTAAAGGTACAAATAAAGTTGGAATCATAGCTAACAATGTGCACTTAAATGCACCTTGATTAAAACGTGCATCTGCTTTCTTTGTATAAAACGCGTTGGCTCAAAATGTTTACTGCAAACAGTACAAATCTTTGTGGGAGTCCAACCCGGTCTATTTACTATAGTTATCCATTTTTCTTTATAATTCACATTTATCAGAAATCTGTAAAAATAATAAGTAATTAATTACTTTTATTACAATAATTGATAATTTATTACGCGTTTCTTACTACTTATTTCGATGTTTTACAAGGAGTTGCGCTACACCGATAAAATTGGCCATAGATAAAATTGGCCATAGATAAAATTGGCCATAAAAGTTTGGATATAAATTTGAACAACCAAAACCGAAATTCGATATGAAATCTTCAAACATTTTTACTTAAAAAGAGTTTGTACTAATTCGAAAACAATTAATTTTTATCGATATATATTTTTATGACATAAAATGACGTCAATAATTAGTCAAACCCTAGCGGAATCAAATACTTTTATATTTTATGCAATATATTACTGAATTCCTTAAAAAAAACTAATATATTATATTGTGTTATCTCTAAATAAAAATACCAAAATTACTTGTAAAAAGTGTATTTATTGGGATTATAGTTTGTTGATGTATCACAGTCGATTAAGCTGCACGATATTATCTTTTCAAGGAAAAAAAAAATATTACAATAATGAAATATCCAATTTTCGTGTGACACAATATAAGTCAGGTTTCCAGAAGTCGACTAATTTAAAAGTTGGTTACACGTCAATCTAATCGCTATCTCTATTGCTCTTGAGAGGGTGACCATTAAAGTATTGTTTGTCGCACTCTGCTTGTTCTGTCTTGATACGTAGTAAAATTTTTTTTAGGTATAGTTATTCAACGATACCCCAAACCGATGGGTTAGTCAAGAAAAAAATTGACGGCCACTTAACATGTACACAAAAAAATCTGATTTCATTTTACCGTTTTGTCGGCATGATTAATATACGCCAAATCAGAGCTTTCTAGTACTTACAGTCTCAAGAGTCATGGAGACCGGGCGGTCTATTGACCAAGTGACGATAGCAACCAATTTGGCTACCCCGAATTATGTACAGGTCATGTGGATCTCATCGTAATGGTGCGGCGCCATAACCTACTTACCCAAGTCATCATCTACATGACCAGTATATAATTCGGGGTAGCCAAATTGGCCGCTTTCGTCAATTGGTCAATAGACTTCTGATAAATTAATTGTAGGTGACCCTGCGTGTCTTAGCAGATTGCCCGCAAACCACATCACATGTCAATAATCATAATGTCTGGGCAATGTGATAATTAAGGAAGTTCAAATTAAATTATTACTTCGCCCGAATTAGCTTGTCATTATTTATAATGCCTGGGCATTACGAATATCCCAATTTATCACTTGATCCATAATATATCTACATATTTTTTCCTAGCAAGCTTGGACTAAACTTTTACTATTTATATGAGTATTACTTTAATACGTCAAATAATTTCAGAGGATGTCCTCCCATGTCCCCGGACGTTCGATGGGTTCGCATGCTGGGATGAAACGCCCCCTGCAACAACCGTGTACCAACCTTGTCCAAACTTCGTCGTTGGATTCGATCCTCGTCGTTTTGCGTATAAAACGTAAGTAAAATATCATAGACATGGTATTATTTAAATAGTCTTTATAGTTTTTATTACCAGAAAAAAAAATTATGCTGTATCACTCATATTTACGGAATCCTAAAATGTACCGTTTATTCCCAGTAGTGTCCAATTCAGTTCACCGAAATTCATCACAACATTCACAATTCAGAAATGGAGATTTCTGCCAGCACTAAAATGAAAAGACGAACTGTTGCTCTGCTAGACAGGTTCTTCAACGCATTATTTTAATAGGGTAATAATAAGACTTAGACTTTTTGTCAAGTTTAGTGTTAAGCATAATATCTAATAGGCATAATTATTTTTTGACATTTAAGTAATTAGACAACCCACTAATAACATAATTGTGAAAATGGGAGCCAAGATCAAACTCCGACAAAAGAATTGAGATCTAAATGGCCGCCAAGTTCTTTAGAGAATATTGAATTTTATTTATAAGTAAATTTTTACCAATGTGAACAATGAGAGGTCGCTTTCTAATAGCTTTAATGATCCTAATAAATATTTATTATTAATATTTTTTTTACGACTGCCAGATTGTTATTCTAATAAGGCTGCAGATTTATAATTTTTCAGGAAAAATACGTTTGCTCCTAAGACTTTTACACTGAAACCCGTCTCTAGTAGTGACGTGGCTAAATATATATTGTCTATAAAAACGAATGCAACTAGTAAGGATGGTATTAGTAAGGACATGATCTTAGTAACTCTCCCAAATACCTTAGATGTTATTATTTGTAATAATTATAAATAAATTTATAATTACTGGTAAATCACCCAAATGTTGGAAAGAGGCTATAGTTACCCTTGTGCCCAAAGTTAACAATTCCACTGATAATTGTGATCTCAGACCACTTAGCATTCTGCCATTTCTATCAAAATTGCTTGAGAGCGATTAGTGTCCAGCTTACCAATTATGTCGAGAAAAATAACATTCTTCCCAAACTACAGACTGGATTTCGTAAAGGACGTGGTACGATAACCACTTTGCTCGATGTCATTGACAACATAATATCCAAACAAGATAAGGGCCATGGCACTGTACTTACTCTCTTAGATTACTCGCGTATCTTTGAATGTTTAGACATACCTCTACTACAGGCCAGCCTAAACTACTTTGGAGCAGACTCGCAGTCGTTGGCGTGGTTTAAGAGCTATCTTACTGATCGCTTCCAAGAAGTCAAACTTCAAAAGAGCGATGGCAGTGGCAGATGGCAGATTTCGGAGCTAAAACCGATCCAGCGAGGTGTACCGCAAGGGACCAATCAATTTTGGTACCCCTTCTTTTCATTATTTACTGTGCCGATTTATCTTCAAGAGTAAAAAATTGCAAACTCCACTGTTACGCTTATGATGTGCAAATTTATATTTCTGCGGTACCTAAATATATCTCTTGCACCATTCCACGACTGAATGAGGATCTGACAAGGATTGCAGATTGGTCTCAACGAAATGCATTGGTTCTGAACTATTCAAAATCAAAATATATGTTATTGGGGACAAAATGGCAGATCACTAAAATGAAAAATGCTAATCCAACAGTATCCGTAAATGGTCATGCTTTGGCTCAAGTAGAGGAAGCTCGTAACTTGGGACTACTTGTCATGGATGGTAAACTGAGATTTGAGTCTCATTCAGTGGGATTGGTGAAAAACTGTTTCTACCGATTAAGCCTTTTGTACAAAGTACGTGACTATCTCACTGAAGGACCGAGGCAAAAGATATGTGAATCGCTGATCTTATCAAAACTTAATTACGGAGACCTCGTGTATGGTTCGCGTCTTTTAAGTAAGACTAAGCGATTAGTGCAAAGGGTACAAAAGGCTTGTATTCGGTTTTGTTATAACGTCCCACCACGTAATGACATAACACCATGCTTAAATAAAGCGTCTTTGCTAAATATGGAAGCTCGTAGAGAATTGCACCTCGCTTACTTGTTGTTTGGTATTGTCAAATTAAAGCAGCCTAACTATCAATACGATAAGTTACAATTCACTGTAGGAAGATATGTCAGAGCAGCACGTCTAGCCTTAGCTTTCCAACGACACAGAACAATGGCTTTCAAGGGAAGCTTTAGACATGCAGCAACAAAGTGCTGGAATAATATTCCTCCATCTATACGCAATATACGTACAAAAACAACTTTTAAAAATCAATTTAAAATATATTTATTAAATATTCACAAATCTGGGAATTCTGGGATTCCCAGACGCTTTAACTAAATTAACTTATCATATTTACGTTATACGTTATTATTATAACATTGTAAGGTCCTATTCTTCTAAACATCACAATACTGGTAAAAAACTAGCCAGGTCAAATGTTAAGATTCTTATGATACATAGATAAAATGTTAATTTTGCATGCATTCTTGCTTGTATGCTGCAATGCTTGCTTGCCCAACAGCGCGCTAGCTGAGCGAGCGAAGCAAGTTATTCATACAAAAATTATGCTAATTGTCTGTTATAAACTTTTCTGAACAACAATATTATGAGTTGAAGTATGTTCTTAGTAACAACATTATTAATTAAAACAATATGATCATATAAGACGAAGTGGTAGCTACCACTTCGTCTTAATAAAAAAAAACGTGTGGCACTCGGGGACTGCCGCGGTAAAGCTATTGCATAGCATTTTTTTATCAACTTATGCAATATAATTATTTATTTATTTTTTATTTAAGCAGTATTTTTTCTTTGATATTAATTCAAGTTACACTTTTTGAGCGTGGGGACCGATAAGAAAACATTTTTTTTATTTTATTGAATACATGAGAAATTAATATCGTTTAAAATATTTTTATTATGTTACAATACATGTAGGTTATTCAGGAATTTTTATTATGAGCAGTTAGCAGCTAGTCTCAGAGTTGGGCAAAATTGGCTTTTTTTTAATTTCGAGCATAGATTCTTTATAAGAGACCACAGGACCCCCAGATATCGAATTTGAAGGCTATCGGTCCAGAAACAAAAAAGTTCAAAATGGCGGCTACCTTTTTCAAATTCAAGCACAGATTTATTATAAGAGACATCAGGGACCCCCAGATATCGATTTTGTAGGATATCGACGCAGTAACAAAAGAGTTAAAAATGGCGGCCAGTTTTTTTACATTTTGAGCATAAATTCAATATGAGGGACCACAGAGACGTCCAGATATCAATTGTGAAGGCAATGGATCCAGTAACAAAAAAGTTAAAAATGGCGGCAAGTTTTTTTTACATTTTGAGCATAGATTCAATATGAGGGACCACAGGTCCAGATATTGATTTTGAAGGCAATCGGTCCAGTGAAAAAAAAATTCAAAATGGCGACCAATTTTTTTGATGCAATCGGTTAAAAAGAGAACCCTTGTACACTCCAAAATGTAACTCTTCCCGACGCAATCGGTTAAAAAGAGAAGGGTAAGTTTAAAAAAAATCGTTATTTAGAATAACGAATAAAATCATGATATTTTATTCATGACAAAATTATTCGCGAAAAAGTTAACCGTGAATAATTTTCCACGATTTCCACGAATAAATTTTAATTTGAATAATTATCTAGATACATTTTTATTCGAATAATGCCCAACTCTCTACACGCATACGTCTCGCACGCACACAAACACCGTGCCGTATTCTTCCGAACGGAAACGACGTTAGACGGATGTTAGGTTTAATTTTCGTTACGAAACTTCTGGATTCGGTCGCCGCGCCAGGGGCCCGCGATAAAAGCTATGCAATAGCTCAAACACTGCCTTTGTGATAATAATAAAATTTATGTATACAGAGTACTCACTCATTTTCTTTCACTATCTTTTCATCACTTTCTTCATTAATAAATGCACTTTGTTTGTTCATATTTAATAGTAGATTGTGCTACAAGGGGCTAAGGTAATATTTTGAAGGCGAGGGCGCTAATGAATCCTGAGTGTAGCGAGGGATTCATGTATATCGCCCGAGATAAAAATATTACCGTACCCAAGTAGCACACTCTACTTTTCATCTCCATCTATGAGAAAAACTAGCACTAACAAAACAGAATATAAAAACAATAGAACACCTACAATACCTAATAGACTTTAACCGTCAATTTAATACTAACCTTTGTTTAGTGTCGTTTTCATACAATAAAAATACTAAGAAATATTTTTTCGAAGACCACAAACTTAAGATAAAATGTTCACTCATAACTTTGTTTGCGTTGTCCTTAATATCTTTTTATTTTTATAAGTACGTAAACTTGATAACTATTCACTATTGGCTTAAACTCACAAAAAGTATTTACATTTACATAAATAATTACATTTCAATACAGATAACCTAAAACTTCTGTAATTACTTGAATCAAAGGGAAAAATTGCGCTTTTTAATTATACTTCTTTCTTTTTCCGAAGCAAAGAACATAAAAATTTTAACCTACATTCATCCATGTTGAAGACGATATGTATTCCAAATTTTAAAAATCACAAAGTCTGTGCCCATTATTTTTTATTTTAAAATAAAATTCTGCTTTTTTTTGCTGGACTGTCAACATTATTTTATATTCTACATAGATTTAACTCTAGTTCTGTTTTCAAATTAATTGGTTTTAATCCCTAGAGATCTTCTTTTGCACGTTTTAGTCCCGAGAGAATAACCAGTAACTTTAGCTCCAAATGTTTTGGGATGAAAACATAGTTTTTTGAGTAGATGAGATGAAAAACACTTTATACCTACGCAAATTTTACGCGTACAGCTATTCACCAGCAACTGCTATTCACTGTTGTACATAGGTACACCTATGTATACATATATACCTACATGTATACTTACAGGGTGCACATGTGGTGAGTGTGGCATTATAAAGATATGATAGATACCTATACACCTATATACTTTCTCACAAACAGCTGCTTACGTACTAGTCCGATTTCGATGCAGCTCGTCTCGATCCGTGCGAGCTTCGTACAGTCGTACAACGTTCAACTAGTCGCGGACTCGAACTGACGGTGACTCGTGGACGCGGCCAACAACTCTGTTTAGGTACCTTCGCCGTCGTATCATGTGATATGTAACCCTCTGCTGCCATGTCAAGGCGGATTTAGGAATCTTTATATTAAAATCAAATCGGAGTGATTAGTTTTATATAAACACGATAGATGGCGTTGTGGTAGAAATATTTTTTTAACAAACAGGAAGAATATAGCACATGCTATATCGACGGGTAAACGCCGCCGGATCCGGCCGAATGGTGTCTTTTACATTACGTAACCGCGTGACTTAGTACTTTCGTCCGGATCCGACCGATAGGTAGGTGTTTGAAAGGAATAAAAAGCCAACCGCTCGCTGCTGGTGCATTGACCCCATGACGTCTACATGATTGATTGTTAATATCGCCATCTATTACAAGTCAGTAATAACACATACGCACGAGGCAGTGATGAATACGCCATCTGTTGTAAAACTTGTAAAAGAAACACAACTTTAAGCCAGCTGACAAATTAGTTCCTCTTGTTAGTGCTGGCGCTTTATACTTTAGCCGAGTACCAAATGGCTAGTATATAGAGTAAGTACTCTGTGTCTACACGCATACGTCAGTCGCACGCACACAAACACCGTGCCGAAGTCTGCCGAATTGACACGACGTTAGACGAGTGTTAGGTTTTATATTTGTTATGGAGTTTTTTGATTCGGTGGCCGCGCTCAAGGCCCGCGATAAAAGCTATATGCAATAGCTTAAAAATATGATCACCTGTTATGAGCTCCGTTGGTTGTAATAAAAACGTATGAATGAAAAAGTATGATATATAAAATTATGAAGAGTGATTTAGAATGTAATGTACCTAAGAGGTCCGATATCCAAGTCCCATTTAAGTACATGTTATGCAAATGTATTTTGTTCGAGATATTTTTGTGCGAACCTCATTTATCCCAATGGATGTAGTATCGAATTAACATTGCTGAGAAACACAGTGCAAGAACAAGTTTGCAAATAATTAGGTGATAAACATGACTATTATAACAAAAATATTTTGTCTATATAATTTTAGGATCATAACAATATGTTCAATAATCATTAAGATAAACACAGTTATGGATCACAAACTTATGAGTTTTTTTGCAAATGGTAGTAATAGTAGTTTGCAAATAAAATGGGTGATAAACATGACTATTATAACATAAATATTGTTATACCAAAGTAATTTTTTACACTTGACATTATACATTGAGACACCAATCATTTATAAGTAAACTTAAAAATAAACAAAATCCTCAATATCGAGCCGTCCACGGTTAACATATTGTTCTTTCGGAGGAAGACTCATAAACTGGTTTATTCATGGCTCCACCGACCTTGTGGAATAAATCTAATAAGTGCCCGGAATCGCAGGCTCTAGACAAGTACTCGTAATTATATTGGCAAACACTTCCAAATACTTGGATTAGACCCATTAGAACCCTTGGTAATCTTTCAATTAGAATGTTGCCTTAAAACGAAAATCATTACATATGCACATAAGTACATAATAGCTTGTTGCACATCTATCTATTCTATCTACCTATATAAATGAAAATGAAATGTTGCTAAGCGCAAAACTCGAGAACGGCTGAACTGATAGGGAGCCTCAAAATGCGCAAATATGTCAACATCGGAGAAAACTACATATTTGAGTATTTTGGGGTAAAAATGTTTGGTCCGGGGGTTCTTCAGTTCTTCAATCTATTTAAATTTATTTCAAAACGTGATATCCCGTGACCAAAGGGATGGTAACTATCTAACACAAAGAATAAGCATTGCCATACAAAGTAGCAATGCTGCCAGTCTTTTGGCCATGTTGCCAAGGGGTGATATTTTAGTGGGACTACATAATTTGTTTTTTTTAGTTCAAGTTTTGTTTCTTACTTAGTTTTAATTTAAATTTTAATAAGATTAATTTTAATATATTTCATAATGTATTGTTTTTAATTATTATACTAAATTGTTTTCAAATTACGTTCCATTATTTTTATAAAGTAGTACTTCATGATACAAAGAATCTAATTACATTTTTTCATAGAAGAACTACATAAATACTTATTGCACCAAATGAGACTTCTAACCATATCCATAAAGATAAAGATAATTTATTTTCCAAACAAAACAGGCACATTTGCGAGTGGACTTAGCTGTCATTTCGATGTTAATTTATGGTCAGTAAACCAGACAAACATGTTTGGCATTTATCTACTACTACCTATCTACATACTATTTGTGATGCATAAATATGCGTAGGCATTTGCTAAATTGGAAGATACGAAAGTACCTAATCTAGCTAGGTACCTACTTAAACTAAGGTTTATACAGTATACCAACCTATTTTTTAAATTTGCAGTCAGTTAATTTTCTGTTAAAAACTACTACAGGACGTTCTTCTAAACTAAAAGTGTACGTTTCTTAAATTGTATACCTACACGTACATGTCTCGGGTAAAGAAAACCTCAGGTCACATCTTTGTCACCCGTTCGTAGGCTCGGGTCAGACGGATTCTTATATCATAACTAAGCACATACACAACGACATATTCATAAAAATCTACCCCCCAAAATCAATCATATAGTACGAGAGCCATACCGAAAAGATCGGAAATAGAAAAAAGTACAAAGATAATATAATAATGTTTACTTTTATTGTTTTTCGAAGTATTCTCCGTGACAGTCAATGCACTTTTGCATTCGATCAAACCAATTATTGAAACAGTAATTTCAGTCTGAAGTGGATACAGTCAAAACAGCTGATTTGTAAGCTTCGACCGCCTCTTCTGGGCCGTGAAACCCTTGACCACGTAGCATATCTTTAATTCTTGGGAATGTAAAATAATCATTGGGACTCAGGTCAGGGCTATACGGAGGATGGTCCATCAACTCCACGTTTTCCAGATTTAAAAATGCGCTTGTTTTGCGTGCGGTATGTGAGCTCGCATTATCGTGGTGAAGGATTATACGATGATTCGGATTAATTTTACGAAGTTCTCTTATGACTTCCGGCAAACAAACTGTTGTGTACCAATCAGCAGTAACCGTCCTTCGTTCTTGTAAAGGAATCGTAGCCACATGACCAGTTTTCGATACAAACGAAACGACCATTTTTTTCGACACGCTGCGTGAGCGAATCACTTTTGTTGGCTTGACCTCACCCTCGAAGACCCAAACTGCCGATTAATGTTTTCTTCCGAGCTCATATGAATAAATCCACGATTCATCCCCAGAGACGATATTGTAAACTGCATTTGAGCTTCCTCTATTGAACCGTTGCAGAGCAGACCGACATCAATTAACACGAGCCGACTTTTGTTCCTCGGTCAAACGGTAGGGCACCCAGCGTGAAATTAACTTCTTGACACCCAGTTCATCATGTAAAATGGTCTGAATGGCTGTCATACCAATGCTGAGAGAAACCCGAATCTGCTCGTATGTCACATGTCTATCTTCATTTATTAATTGGCGTACAGCATCGATGTTATCCTGTTTTACCGCTGTTTTTGGCCGACCAGTAGAAGGGACTGTGGTAAGAGAGGAACGTCCACGACGAAACTCAGAATACCAACGATATTATAGTCGTTTTACTAGGTGCTTCAAGTTCATAAATAGAAACAAGCTCGGCGAAAGTTATGAAAAATTATTGCACGAAAATGTTCCCGCGTAAGCTCCATTTTTTCACCGAGTTGTCAAATTCAAATGGTCAACACTCTTTTCTTTTTTACTTTATTTAAAATTCAAAAATGGAATTGTGTTCGAAACAATACTACATTTCAAACACCAAAAAGGTTTTACTCTAATTTATTCCTAAGTATTCTATTCCCGATCTTTTCGGTGTAGCCCTCGTAGTAAACCACCAATTTACAAGCGACACGACCGCCCATTGTATGTACGTACAGATTTTCAATTGTACAACTTTTTTATTTTTGTATTGGTGCAGTGCAATAAAGAGTTTTTTTTATTATTTACTTCACCAATACAAACATTTCTATATTTAATTATAATTACAAAATAAAGTTATGTAATTTGTTCATAAATCCGTACAAATGGTGAATTTTAAAGTATCTTTGTGATTAGTTTGTTTTTTTATCCCATAAGCCTTATAGGCCTCTATCCCTTACTCAAGCAAGTCTATTGAGACATGTCACAAAGGGTCATCTCACAAACATCTAAATTGTTTTACGACTGCTTCAAAAAAGGAGTGTAATGTTTTCAGGCTATACACATGTACGTGATTTACTTTATTCGGCCATAACTTCAAATTGAAATATTGTCACCGAGTTATATAAGCTATCTATATATTTTTTTGGAAATTGTAGTAGTATTATTTAATCTTTTATACTAGTAGTTCGCCTCAAACTGTGAACTCGCGAACCCGATATCTTGGCAACCTCTTGACCACTTTGGTTCATGTTGGAACTTAAAAATTCTTTGGGCCACTTCTACACTCACCAAATTTCATAACGCTCCGATTAAAACTACTCGAGTTATCGTCGAACAAACATACATACATACATACAAGCGCCGGATTTTTCAAGTAGACTTGGAGAATTTCGGTTTGAGTATTTCGGGCATGGGATATGCTTATATGAAAATACATGTTTCAGTTGCTTAAATGTAAATTACAGAAATAAACACTGTCAAATGTTCACTTGTTAATAATAAATTGATTTTTCATTAGATTCTTAAGTTCCTTCTAATCCCTCTCACTCCTAGATGGTTACACTTCCTTCACGATTCCTTCATCCTTACCTTAACATTTATAAATTTCACTATACTATTTTAGTAAAGCCCGTGGCTCGATTTATTACGGTTAAGTATAAGGTATTTCTAAAGAGATATAATATCATTGCCAGGGCAATCAGGGTCCAGTAGCAGCACATTTACTATGTGGCCCAGTTAAAGCTCCATAACTACAGGGCCCAGTAGCAGCACATTTACTATGTCACCCAGAAGAAGCTCTATAACTCCACAGACCAGTAGAACTTCATTTATAATTTAGCCCAGAAGAAGCTCTATAAACGCAGGGCCCGATGGCTTCAATGAAATGTGTTGTCAAGATAATTCTCGTAAAAAAAAATAATAAAGAAGATAGTTGAAAAATTACGCAAACGTTTAGATTCTAAACAAAAAGTACAAATTTCAAAGCCTTTCGCGAAAAAGCAAGAGGTTACAAAATATTTTAAATTGAAGGAAGTACGAGTAATCGAAACTTAAAGGGGCCTTCGGTCAAAATAATATAAACACTGTTATGCATTCTCTAACCATTTGATAAGTCATCTGTTAGAAAGATAAAATAAAAAAAAAGACATAATGAGAATACCAGGGAAGCCTATGATAAAGAATAAAAATCTTTTGCTCTTACCCTTCACTTCTATGGCCCAAGTTCCCATAAGTTCATGAGGCAAAAATTTGGTTTGTGTTTGCCACATACTCGGACATTAAGAACATAACAAAAAAAAAGTAAAAACATGGTACAAAAATGTTACCTGTAATACCGGGGATTACAAAAGAAGCCATTGATAGCATAAACGCTGTCGCGAAAAGTCAGATAGAAGTAACCTCCTTGACTTTTGAAAAATTTCAATATGTAAGCACACAGAATTTGACGGTGAGAAACATTTTGTGTATATTGACATTGGAAATGGTATTTATGGACATGACGTGGATGTGACCACAGAGGTACTGGTGGTTATGGCGATTGCAGCTGATTCGTACTGGAAGATCCCAGTTAAGTATTACCTTGGAAGAGGTTTTGCTGCCTCTCAGAAAGCAGCGCTTCTCAATCAATGCATCAATAATTTGGCAGATTTTGTCAAAATAACTAGCGTAACTTTTGATGGCTTCTGATCAGCTATGAATATGGCTCAGTTAATAGGCACCAATTTAAATGATCCTCCATATAAACCGTATTTCACATATAAAGTAAATAAATATTAAATATTATTACATCCATGCCATTTGCTTAAATTAGTCAGGAATACTTTTTCAGAATATACTATTTTCAGATACAGAAACAAAAAAAAATGATTTGCAATTTGTAGAAGATCTTTGCCAAATGCAAAACGATTGCAGATTGCATTTGGCAAATAAAATGACTACAAACCATGTGGGATTTGAAAATCACAAAATGAATGTCAAATTAACGTCTCAATTTCTTAGTAAATTGGTTGCCAACAGTCTTGAATATTGTTCAGAGTCATTAAATTTACCTTCATTTCGCAATAAATTGTACCAAAACTACAGAATTTATTAGAAACATAAACAATTGTTATATAATTTTCAGTCTCGTAATTTTCTCAAAAGCGGCTTTTAAAAACTAATTCACCTAAATAATAACCTAATAATCTTATAATGGCAAACCTTTAACAGAAAATAGTAGAAATCTTGGTTTCGTTGTTTTTTTAATTATTAAATACCTAATATGTATCTATATAAAGAAACTTTAAAGCTATTACCTTAAAGTTTCTTTATATAGATTGCATAGAGTCAGGATGTTTAAAGTTTTAAATTACAAATTGTCGCAGGATCACCTGGAGACATTTTTCAACGCAGCACGTGCCCGAGGATGGTTCAATAATCCTACGGCCATATAATTTACAGCTACGTATAAAAGATAAAGTGGATATAAGTTAAAATGCCAATTGTTTGCCTTTGGAAAAGATTTCTATTCTCAACAGACGAAGATTGCATACTGTAGGAACAAATGATTCTATCACTGGCCTTACTGCTTAGAAGACGAAGAAGACGAGGCTATTACTATAAGTCAGGCTCCTATTGAAAGCCAGGTTGATGAACATTTCTTATCATCTATGCCATGGATGCCTGATAATATGTAACTATGGTAGAATCTATTGTTGAGTACATATGTGGCTACGTGGTGACACTTAAACTTTGGACAAAGTAACAAATTCACAAAGACCCAATTTTTCACATTTATAATTCTTATACATAGGCTAATTTCTAATTTTCCCTGGCTGTGGATCGAACCCAGAAACTCCAGTGTTACAAATTAACGTGTTAACCATTGAATAATTTACGTTAAGTGAGTGCGCTACCTCGTATCAGATGTGTAGTCCCTTAACACTACGCTACTTGTAATAAAATAGTTTTTAAGTAGTATGTGCTTGCTACATTTCATATAAAAGCCTTTTTATTGCTGGGTGTTTATAATAATAATTTTATTTTAATGATCGTAAAATAATATGTAATATGTGGTTTCATTTCGATGTACGAGTAATACATTGTTTCATCAAAACTTGAGTGACGTAGTTCCCTGCACTTGCCGGATTACAATACATATTCAAGTACACAAATTTTTGGTCTCGCCTTTTTACCGCTATTTTCAGTTTTGTTAAATTCTAGTTTATCATAAGTCCGTGTTTACAAATGTTTACAGTTAGATATCTTCACGTCGAAAACTCATCAAATCTCTTACACGGTACTTTAAAAAATACATCCAAACCCGTTAGCATACCACTTTCATCTTCGCATACCCATATAAACCTTGGTACTTTTTACCAAAAACGATCAGTCGAAAATAGGGTCTGGATTGGAGACCTAATAAATGTAGTTTGGATTTTATTCTCTGCCGATAGTCAGGCTCCTACCAACTAAAGCAACTCTGGATTATTTAGTGGAAAAGCTTCATTCACCCAACTTAACCGCTCAATTCAGTCAGAAAAGATAACTTTTGGCTAATTTCTGCGGAGAGGTGTTCATTATCACGGAACAGAGAAATAGAGTGCCAAGTGGGCGTGGCGCGCATGTCATAATCCGGTAAAACTACACAAGATCGACCGACTCCATACATCAGTCGTATTGAGATCGTTTCGTCCGCCCGAACAACATTTTTTTCGCTAAATATGCCGTGTTGTAGTGTTTTAGTATGTAAAAATAGCAGTAAGAACAAAATAAAAGCAATGCAGGTGTTTCTTTCCATCCCGCGCACATTGTAAAAGCCGATCGAGAGAATGGGCAAAATGGCAGAACAGAAATTCCTCTGCCATTTCGACCATGCGAGTAGCAACCCATCACTATTTTCACGCAGACGAAGTCGCGAGTGAAAGTGAGTGTTAAATAAAGATAAGAAAATTAAAAAAAAATGCCTTTGCGTCGAATGATATCGATACTGTTAATCAATCTATACTATAATAAAAGAGTAAAAAAAATGTGTCTGTACATTGAAAATTTAAAAAAAAAAAATTGTGGCGATGGAGATTTAGTAATAGAGTAAGAAAATAAAAAAAAATGTCTGTCTGTTTGTCTGTTTGTCTGTTTGTCTGTTTGTACACGCTAATCTCCGGAAATACTGGACGGATTCGAATGAAACTTTTTTTGTTATATAGCTGTGAAGCCTGGGCAACATATAGGCTATAATTGATTTTGGAAAACGGAACACGTGATGCAGAACTATAATGGTCCAGCTAAACTATAAAAAATATTAAAATGCCGCCTTAGCAAAAGTTGTTAAGTCTGATGAGAACTTTTTGTTGAGTTATAATACAACTGGCCAAGCGCGAGTCGGACGCGCGCGAAGGGATCCGTACCATAATCTATGAAAAATCGCGTTTGTAGTATGGGAGCCTCCCATAAATACTTATTTTATTCGATTTTTAGGGTTCCTTACCCAAATGGGTAGAAACGGGACCCTATTACTTAGACCGTCCGACTGTTAGTCTGTCTGTCTGTCTGTCACCAGGCTGTATCTCATGAACCATTATAGCTAGACAGTTGAAATTTTTATAGATGATGTTTTTTTGTTGTCGTTGAACAAAAACATACTAAATCTATACTACAATAAAAGAGTAAAAAAATGTGACTGTACATTGAAAATTTTTCCAAAAAAAAGTTTTTCGTCCGAAGAAGAACTTATAAGTTCAGAATTTGCGGACCTTCAGAGCATAACACACCAGAAAAATTCTTGGATATGTGAACGCGCCATACTGACACCAAAAAATTAAAAATCAATTATTATAGAACTTATGACGCAAATTATTGTTAATTTCTTGGATAGAGTTGTTGACGACACCACCAATTATCCAGTTGAGTTTCTTAATTCACTTGCACTTGGACTCTCGGCTCACAAAATAAGTCTTAATGTCGGAGGGCCAATAATGCGAATGCGCAATTTGACTCCGCCGAAACTGTGTAACGGAACCCAACTTAGTGTCTCAGCACTGTATGCCGAAGTTCAGCGGCTGAATTTCAGCCAATGCATGCCTGCAATGTTATTTGCATTACTAGCAACACATAATGCCGAACTTCCGATGCTTTTGCCTGAATCGGACCCGTACCCGTACCCGTACCCGTACCCGTACCCGTACCCGTACCCGTACCTGTATCCGTACCTGTACCCGTACTCCCTCTTCCGCTCCCGCCACCGCTCCCGCCGCTGCCGCCGCTGCCGCCGCCGCCGCCGCTCCCGCCGCCGCCGCCGCCGCCGCCGCCGCCGCCGCTGCCGCCGCTCCCGCCGCCGCCGCCGCCGCCGCCGCCACCGCCGCCGCCGCCGCCGCCGCTCCCACCGCCGCCGCCGCCGCCGCTCCCGCCGCCGCCGCCGCCGCCGCCGCCGCCGCCGCCGCCGACGCCTCCGCCGCCGCTGCCACTTCCGCTCCCGCTCCCGCTCCCGCTTCCGCTTCCGTTCCCTTTTCCACTTCCGTTCCCTCTTCCGCTCCCGTGTCCGTTCGCCGCAGACGCGCCAAAGACGGAAGATTAAATTCTCATATCGGCACATCACTACAGTCCGGCGTTTCCACCGAACTTCAGCGGCTGAACTTCAGCTTATTTAGTGTGTCATCCCCACCGAACTTCAGACACTGAACTTTAGCCACTAAACTTCGGCATAGTCTGCTGAGACACTTAAAGTTTACTGTGAGTGGTGCCAGTGAAACTGTATTTATTCCGCGTATAACAATTTTCCTTTTGAAAATACACAGTGTTTACTTGCTTTCCTATGAAAATAAGTCACAGATTTATAGGCTTAAAGCTGCTGATGTCGATCTAAGGACTGCTTTTTCGCATGGCCAACTTAATGTGGCTTTCTCCAGGGTTAGTAACACTTCAGCTCTTTTCATATTGGCTCCCGAAGGAAAGAATTAAAATAATATTGACTTTTAACTCCTAACACTGTTACAAGTACTTTCTTATCTCTCTCTATCTTTCTCTCTCATTAGTTGTTATTTATAGTAATACGCCGGAGTCATAAAGTCCACGCGAACGAAGTCGCGGGCATCAGCTAGTATTAAATAATGTGGATATCACTATTCGAGTAGCGCACCTGTCGGCAAGTAGCAGAATTATTTCGTAGCTTGGGATTCAAGTGACGAAAAAATTCTGCTTCTCAACGATAGATGGTGCAATTATTAGACTTTTTAATTTGAGTTTGACAGTAAATAGCAAAACGTCGCAAGTACTTTTTGAACCGTAGCAAAATAAACCTTATGGTTGAGACTTAATGTCGTTTTAAAAATGTAGGGTCTATTGACTTAGGCCAATATTGAAATAAATATATTCGACCAATCAAATGAATTTTTCGTATGTGTGCAATATGTGATTATTGGTTTATTTGTGTGAGTTTGGCGACGCTGGTTTCGTAACTAATTTAGGCTCAAGACACTTCTACCTATTTCTCTGTTTCGTGTTCATTATAATATTGTCATGATTATAAAGTGTTACACGAGATAATATGTACGCTCAAAGAAAAAAAGTATTCCAACGAGTAAAGAATGAAGTTACGCAATCATATACGTACGGATTGATTGATATTCTAAATCAATCAAATTCTAATAATATCTACGAGTACCCAACCTTCAAATGAACGAAAGATATTACTATCGCTAAATAATAAAAAGCTCGTATCTTCCTATAAATATTAACATTTATAACTCTCTGAAGATGTACAGTCAATGAGAATATAAGATAGTACAAAATATGTACTAAAAGTTCTTGAATGTTTATTTAGAAAGCAAATTTAATGGGCGGCCGGGTTGAGTGGTCGAATGTATTTGTTTGCGCGCGCCTGGCTTCAATCCTAGCTAAAGCCATTACTGCCAGACCAAGTGGCTAAACAGGCGTCTACAATATTTAATCTAAAAATACCTTTTCTTCACTACGACATGGCGTCTGAAAAGGGAAAGGAAATGGAAAAAAATCCTTGTACCTTTTGCAGTGTGGCTTTCGCAGATTTGTGGTTTTAGGGATATTTTAATTATTTTCCTGAAAAACTTAATTTTTCACATTAACATGACAGTTATAAATTGAAATAAAAATGTAGGAAATCTAAAGCGTTGCTAAACGTCTGAATTTAACTTATTTTGATATGCAACTGTTAAAGTAATAAAATGAGTTTCATGAAATTTGAATTTTATTTTACTCATTAAAATACGTTAATGGTTTGCTTATTTAATTATGCATTCTACGTGGAAGTTTCTTCACTTTACTAGGAACACTTTGGGAGAGAAAGAAGGGATTGGTAGAAGATATCAACAATGACATGGTCTATGTTGTCGTCCATCGAGACTTCAATTAAATATTAGCTCATACCTCGTGGTCTCCCTTGGCGCTCTTAATATCAGTTTTTCTGCATGTGATCAATGACGAGTGACATTTTATTTTCTTATCAGTACAAAATAATTTATTTTTGTGTGTTTTGTGCGCTGTGTGAAACGTGCGACGATATCAATCGCAGTCGCAGCGCCAATGGCCAGGGACAGAACGAGATCGCGCAGACAAAGGGAGTCTGATGCCCAGCAGTGGATATGCAAATCTGATGATGATAATGATCTTTTGTTAAAAAAATAAAAACGATTTGAATATTTTTTTATAATTCTAGTGATTTTGCCTTGATGTTATTTTTATTCTACATGTTCAAGATTGTTTCAAACAATGTATCAAGTGTTTGGCAATGCATGACTAGTTAACACACTGGACATTGTACTTCATAAACATTTCATTCTATGTAGAATGTGAAAAGAAGTGTAGTAACTACTTATATAAGTATGCGAAGGCTGTTTAATCTGGTAATAATAAATCAAGTATGGAACTAATTATTATTTAGTACAGGCCGCTCAACATCGTTCATTTTGGAAATCCTTGGGAGAGACCTATGTCCAGCAATGGACGTTATAAAAAGATGATGATGATGATTGTTTAGTGCATTTTAAACCGCTGGATATGGTCGATCAGAAACAGAGTCATTAAAAATGGATTGATATAATTATCATGTCTCGATAAATTTTAATTTACGACGCCTGTTTAATATTAAGAAGTTTTTTTCAGTGGTTTTGTTATCACTTAATTTTGACATAGCTACGAGTATATATAGTTGTACTTGCGTATTTTTATTATGTCTATATTTGTACATGTCTGAATAAAAAGTGTCAGATGTACATGAATGAATCAATTTAACTAGCAAATGAAATGAAAACAATAGTAGATTGTGCTACAAGGGATAAAGGTAATATTTTCAAGGTGAAGGCGCTACTTTGAATCCAGAGCGAAACGAAGGGCAGATGAATCACGTGTATCGACGAGATAACAATGTAGCGAGATACCGTACCCGAGTAGCCCACTCTACTTTTCATCTCCATCTATGAGAAAAAATAGCAAATTCAAAACAAAATATAAAGAAAAGTAGAACACCTACAATACATAATCAGAGTTCAACCAACAGATATTTACCTTTATTTGGTGTTATTTTCATTCAATTAATAATTAGAAATAATTTTACGACGAGCACCAACTTCTCATAGTAATGTGTAAGTTCTACAGTACCTTCATCCATATTGATGAAGATGTGATTTCCAAATTTAAAAAATTACGATGTCTGTGCAAATAATGTATTGTTTTAGAATTAAATTCTTCTTCTTTTTTTTTTTGCTGGACTGCCAACAATATTTTTGATTTTTTACTGATTACACATGTGTTCAGTTTTCAGATTGTTTTTAAATCTCTAGAGATTTCATCTTGCCAGTGGGGACAACTGAGAAGGAATCGTAGTAAATGTCACCTGTGACAACGGAGAGTTGACAATAGCTACGATTCCTCCCCAGTTGTCCACTCCGACCAGTTAATAGTATATCTTCACTATTTTTACTACATTCAACTCTAATACAGATAAACACTATCGGTTCAACATGGCACAACTAACTATTTAGATGACTGGCACAACAAACTGAATCCGGAAGTAGGAAAAAAGAAGCCGAATCTCATACACTTCTTCAATGGTATACAAAAGGGCTTATGTGCTTCAAATTACACAGTCCGAAATATGGCTAAAAACAAAATGAAAAGTACAAAAGAGAGGCAGAAGATACCTTTAAAAAAATATCAACTCATTCAAGTAGCAAAGTGGACTTTTTGCACGGAGACATGTCTATCAGACTTTTTTTGAAAAAACTAAGATATCTAATACAGTTATCTTAAACAACAATTCTATTTACTTATCGAATGTTTTTTTGTGTTATAAATAGAAGATGTATTTATAACACCAATAGTTTTTGTGTTATATTGATTTATTAGTTATATTATTTTTGTAATCTTTGTTTTTCGCTATAGTTAATATTGTATCAAATCAAAATTCATTTTACAGTAGAGTCTTAGTAATAGGGTCCGTTTTTACCCTTTGGGTACGAAATCCTAAATATTAACAAATTCGTGGTTTCGGAGCGATCTTAAAAATTGAGCGACCACCATGCCAAGTCTGTGAAGCGGGAGTAGCACATGGGCCTGGCAAAAGCGGTAAAAGCGTTGACACCGTAAGTTTTACAGCGGCTAATTATTGCCGCTGTAAACCACCATCACCATCTGTGAAAATTTCAACTGTCTAGCTATCACGGTTCATTAGATACAGCCTGGTGACAGACAGGTCTTAGTAATAGGGTCCCGTTTTTACCATTTGGGTACGAAATACTAAATATTTACAATTTCTATGGTTTCGGAGTGTTCTTAAAAATTAGTTTTTTTTTTGGCCACCGATAGATGATAGCGCTCTTCAAAAATTTTAAATTTAAATGCGGTTCGGGGCAAATTAATATTTCATAATGAGCATCAGTTCTAACTACTTAAAGTCACCGTCTAATAAAAGGTGCACTATGAACCCTATCTGGTATCGCAACTAAACAATGGAACGGAAAGCGAGTTTTAGAGCATCTGCAGACAGAGCCTAGGGTTGCAAGACGCCGCCCAACAGCCATTCTCATAAACTTAAGTCCACGCTGACGAAGTCGCGGGCAACAGCTAGTTGTTATAATAATGCCATTCCGGTTTTCAGCTTTACTGGATCTAAAAACAAAATTAAATCATACGTCACACTACTACTACACACTACTCGGTGACAGGCATCACCAGTGGGTTGACTGGTAGATAAAGCATAGTATACGGCTTTAAGTCCGCCTTTTACATTTGTAATAAAGTTGAAAAATAAATATATACCTGGCATTGGTGACGTGCAAGTACGAGGCATTTTAGGCTTATGAAATGAAAAGCTAAAGCAATGGTTTTTTTTGTGTAAGCATAGCCGATTCTTTTAAAACAGGCTAGATGTGACTCGATGGAAAAGCTAAAACTCACCGAAAGTTCCGCAGACAATCAATAGCTACGCCTTGAATTGAATTCCTTAAGTCCCAAAGTACTGAACACAATCTCGTAATCTGCATATACCAAAATTCCTCTCACAAAAAATTTAATCTTAAAACAACCCAGACCCAAGAACCTTTTAGAGCGAAACTCTTAATAATGAAGGGACTTTTTATACGAACGCCATCGTTTTAAATTTCTAAAATAACGATAAACAACGATAAACAATTTAGCGTACGAGAGACGTATGGTGACGGCAGAGCAGAATATAATTTGCTACCACCCCTTTTCTCTCTTACATGTATCGTAAAAGGCAACTAAGGAAAGTATAGATACCTACATGCTTTTATTATTTTTGTATTTGTTTAAATGTTCTCACCGAAATTGTCTAAAATATAAATATATTATAATTAAGATTTCTCTGTGAGTGAAAATGTAATATTTTCTTTGAGAAATAAAGATTCTTTAAGGGGATACCTACATTTTTCCGGGGTGCCCCCATTTGAAATTAATCATTTGAAAGGTAACGGAGACATCATTAAAAATTTTGTTTTGGCCAAGCCCTAGATAACCCTTCAAACTATTGTTTACAGTTATATGAACTACTGTTTACAGTTTAAAGTAAAAACGTGAAGTTTCCCTACGCACATAAGCCAAAAGTGGCCGTTTTTCGCAAGTGAGCGAAGAAAAGCTTCACGTTCTTACTTTAAACTGTGAACAGTAGTTCATAAAATGGTTAGAAGGGTTATCTAGGGCCTGGTCAAGACAAAAATTTAAATGATATCTCCTTTCTTTCACATGATTTATTATTGTGTTGATAGTTAACGAATTTGTAGTTCTTATTGTAATAATACTGAAATAAAAAAGCTAATCTCAGAATAAGGCTATATTTCCATAATCTTACTCCTTTAACAACAAAATATACAGAAAATCGATTTCTAGACTACTTTTGGGCGAATTGCCGACTATAAACACGTTCAAATATATAGTATAAAAATTTTTGATTTTTTTAATATACTTTATGCACCAGTCGGTAAAATCTACGTACGAAACTAATTAAGATTCATACTTGCTGGCGAATTATTTCCTCTTATGAGTAATAATGACAATGTCATCGTTAAGTCATAATTTATTGCAATTTCTTGTTGTATTAATATTTCATGTGAGATAAATTCTGAAAATGGATCAACCCAGTTGCAGTAAAAGAGAAATTAAGTTCATTAGAAGTTAAAAAAATAAACCAGTTTTACTACATGGAGGATATAGGTATAATTTATATTTAAAAAATAAGTGCGGGACGAGAATTTGGCAGTGTTCAAAGCAAAAGGATTGCCGCACCTCCATAACACTAGATACTAATAATGAGAACATGAGACCCGGTCAGCACACCTGTGATTTTCCGAATTTTATGCGTAATGCATTAGACACAATTATAGAAGATTGCAAAAAAGATGCATGCAATAACTTTGAATAAGCACAAAAGATTTTCGAAAGAAATTTCAGGAGCCATGATTTTAGGGATCAAGAGCATGAAATGCCTATGTTTTCACCTAAAAATTATACTATTTATAGAGCTCGTAAGAATTACTTAAACATGAACAGAGTAAAAGCAACAGACTCGAAAAATTTTAAACAGCCACATATTTTGGTGCAAGATTCTTTTATATGATGACTATTATTTGTCCGAAATAATATTAATATTTTCAGTACTAACACGTTCAGAGTTACGAGAATATTTTAAATCCATCGAAACCTAATATCGTGACGGTACTTTTAAAATTATACCAGCTATTATCAAATGTGTTGTTTTCATGTAGATGTAGCACGAAATGATGAGACGGTGAACTTCATACCTATAATTTTTGCTCTCTTACCCAATAAAATACAGATTACATACAAGAGGTAGTTTTTAATACTAAAACAACAATTTGGATTAAAAATAAAAATGTACAAATGCGACTATGAGTTACCAGTAATAAAAGCAGTTTTTCAAAAGCAAAAAGAGGTTTTTTCCACATAAAGTTAAAGGTTGCTACTATCATTTTTGTAACACAGTGTTCAAAATGAGCATAAAATTAAATCTTGAAAAATCTGAAGTTCAAAAAGTAGCAAAATACTATTCACTCTTGCCTTTACTACCTCCGAAATTGATGTCAGAAGCCTTTAACACCATCATTGAAATGTCACACCGTGTCTACAAATGTCTGGATTACTTCAACAGCCAATGGATGAAAAAGATAAAGAGTGGCATTATGCTGTCATGACCAAAAGAATAGGACAACAAATGGTTTTGAGGGTTGGCATCGCCGGATCATCACAAGGATTTCATCAAAACCCAGTATGTACCAATTCATATCACTGCTAAAAAAGGAAGCCAAATTTCAAAATATAAAATGATTTACATTGCACTGAAGTTAAAAGGAAATAGAAAAATAATCGAAAAAAAAAATTACAAGTAAGTATAATCAATGATTGTGTAAAAAAAACAATATGCATTCAAGTTTGTTTGAAACGCTTATGTGCAATTAGTACATAATATATCAATAATAAGGACTAAGAAATAAATATTTAATTATAAGAACTAAGAATAATTTATCAGTATAAGATTTATTTTTTGTTTTGTTTAAGAATTATTACAATGTTATGTTATTCCGTTTTTAATAAAAATCAAATTAAAACACCAGACACTGTACTTTGAATGTGGTATCCCAAGATTGTTGTGCTTTGCGAATGTGGTCTTATAAGATCATGATATTTTGAGAATATGAGAATATGTTTTACGAAAGCGGAGCATGTCCGACGTTAACCCTCCTTGGTAAGACATTCGTGCGAAAAGCGGTACAACGGGCCTCTGTTAGAGGTTAACCCTCTTTGGGAATGCAGTTGTGCAAAGGGTTGTAGGTACTTCTGGCACTAGTACTCAACATATTATTAAAAAGTTAGGTCTGATGTCTCCCCGACCTAGGGAATACACAAGGACTAAAAAAATCATGATGTCTCCCCGCGGGGGAATCATATTTTATTGAGTTCCATCGACCACTTACTTCCGTCTCCGTGTACGACCTTAGATATCGTCTACCGTAAAGTGCTCGTCAAGACAAATCAAAAATCTCCAACTCAATGAGGTTACATTATTTTATAACAGAGTTCTATCGAATATCTTAATGCTCGGACATCAGTACAACTCAGAACAACTTCTGGACTCCATAATATTGTCATCCGACCTACACAAGAATGCGAAATTTCAGCTCCATCGGTGGAGGATACTTGGTTGAAAATTGAGTTGCAAAAGTTAACCCGAAACAAACATACATACAAGATTCATTGCAAGTTAAATAAAAACTTGTAAAAACTTGTTTCTAGCGTTCACCCCCAATAATTTTTGTACAGCTTAACCGATTTTCATCTAACGTTCTAAGAACCACCTCAAGGAAACTTGCTGTCACGTAAAAATAGCCGCATCGAAATCGGTCCATTCATTCGACAGCTACGATGACACAGACGGACATTGGCGACAGACTCATAACACCCCTCTTTTAGCATCGGGGGTTAATAACATGATATGTCATAATCGTTTATCTTTATAATTACCTAAAGAAATAGGGTTAAATTTTTCGAGAACCTCTTTTCCTTGGTGTTATCATCGAGCGAGGCTCATAAACCATATAAACCATAATTTATAAATACAATGTTTAAATAAACAAAATAGATTTATTGATGTTACAAGTACTTATATAAGCAATCAAGACTGACGTTCCCGTTTCACTAGGGACTCTTGACAAACTATAAATTCGCTTTCAGTAAAGCCCAGAGGACCATACACGTGTTTGATTTAAACAAACGCTGATAAATATATCCTGCGATTGGGTTCTGCGTGGATCTGCGTTCCATCAGTCCGATATTTTATAAAAGTATAGTTAGTTATAAAGACAAAAGTAGCAGACATAGTTTATAGTTAGTTGAAAATACTTGTATTTGTACTCGTTATTTCATTCTTCATATTCATAGTTATTTATACACATTCATAATTTGTAATAAGTGCACATAGACATTTCATTACATTGTCATAAAAGGTCTTATTTTTTCCAAATTTTACCTTCCACGCAATACCGGACACCTCTCATACGGGGCTCGCCTAGCCGCGCCGCAATGCAATCTTCCATCATATAAATTTTGGGTATTTTTAATGAATAAAAAAATAGCAATGCGGCGGCGAGTTGGGACGCGGTGTATGCTGACAAGTGTGCAATCAATCGGCTTATCGATGTTAATAATAAAATAAATCAACATCTTATTTACTACCTACATTATATAGGTACGAAAGTCTATGTGATGACATTTTTTTGGGAACACCTACTTACTATACAAAAAATCTAATACCCACAAAGCTCTTTACAGCACGAAGAATTAATGTTCATTTATGTTCTAAGAAAATAACAAATTAGCGGTGAACGTGAGAACACAAAATATACGAGCTAAGTAAAATACGAGACTCATAAATTGCACCCTCGTTGCAGATGCACCGAGAACGGGACCTGGTTCATCCACCCCCAGGCCGACAAGCCTTGGACCAATTACACAACCTGCGTGGACATGGAAGACTTAGATGTAAGTATAAAATTATAATTTTTTAAAGGTTTAGCTACTAAGGCAAACACGATGAATAATTTTAGTATGTTCGTTATTTTTTACTTTTTTATGAAGTGTAACTAAATACACCACGTTTGAAGATTTATTTGCGAATTAAATCTACTTAAAAGTATAACATAATAAAGGTATTTAATGGTACACAAAGGTACAACAAAATACCTCTATGATAATATATAAACATAATTATAGTACTTATCTACATATCACAAAAACCACAAAAAATACTGCAAAATTAAAATGAAAAAGTAAGAAAACGGTGCGGAGGCCTAGCTTCCACGCGGCAAAATGGTGAGAGTAGACATTAAAAGACGTAGGCGAGGCACCATCATAATTTTTAACAAATAAATTAATCAAGAAAAAGCAAAAGGATTAAGAAAGTCTTTAAATCCAATCTTACCACAAAATCAATCAAACACTAGACAAATTGAATTGAATCCTATCTGCCATAAATAAACATATAAAAGAATATTAAGAAAAGACATTTTTGTACAGAATACGATGAGTGCATAACATGCCAACTTACGACCTAAAATAAATCTGATCTATTGTATATTTGGGTTCAACTCAACTTTTATAAGGGTAGATTATGTCCGTGATAATTGACAAAGAACAACTTTTTAGAAGAAACCAATGTTTCTTAGGGAAAGTTGTCGGCATCATATACTTTTAAAGTAGTTTCCGTATATTTTGTAAGACTTAAGTGTATAATTTTAACTGTTTCATTAGAATGTTTATTGGAACACCATCTAAATCTACATAAAACTTCAACTTCAATCTAATATTACATCTCGACGAGGGTGCATGCGTATTTCTGAAATATTTTAAAATAAAAGCTAAACCATAGAGCAACACGGAACTAAACGAATGATCATTTTTATATCATAACTGTCAATAAAATGCTTCATAACGTTACGATATTGCACGATCGCGCCTTTGTCTTGTGAAAAAATGTCACTTGCCAAGCGACTTGGGACAACATTAGCGTCAGTTACACTCTCTCGTACCTATCAACCCGATCCGAACAATCCATCAAAGATGTAGCGATGTAACAAACTCGAGTGTAAGTATCGAATCTCGAGTAAAATTGCCAAAATCCCGAGTTTTGTGAATTCAAGTCCCGAAACAGAAATATAATTTTTCCAAAGTAAGATAGATACGAGTACCTATACCGATTACAATATAGTGCAGAGTACACCTAGCTCTGTATAAATCTGCATGATGAACCTTTGAAGAAAATATTTGTAAAACCCAGAGGTCAGGGCAGGCAGGAACAGGGCTGTTAACCAAACTCTAAGTACCTATTTGTTAATGGTCATTATTAAAACTCATAAGTTAGATATTCAACGATTAAATCCTCTTGGAAAAATACCTAGGTACTGAAAATGCTCTGTCTTTTCCACAAGGAATAATGAAATTCATAATTTTCAAAACTAAATACTGACTTCACCCCCAAACTACACAACCGATTTTGATTAAATTTCTATGGTATACCCTTTTAAATAAAATAAGAATCGAGTATTTTCCTGGGTCAATTACTTTGTACTGATAAAAAAATAAAACGTCGCAAAATAATGTCACTTCTCTTTTAACATATCCATTTTAACATGATTTTCAATTTATTATTGCGGAAAACTGATAAAAAGAGCGGTTTTGACTCCAAGGCACAATGACGTCATCTGCATGTATTTTATACAAATCCCATTGAAAATGTTTGTTTTGACATTTAGAAAAAAGTACCTGATTTGACTTGTTAGAAAATAGTGGATTTTCCAAATCGGTCTACGAGTCTTCGAATAATCGCTGAACATACATATATCACACTGAATAGGTAGGGACTCAGGAGTCAGGACCGAGCCCCGATGGATTCCGACTGTAACGGAGAAAGATTTGGTGTGATCAAATCAGTTCAATGGACTAAGAATCGCAGTAAATGTCACGGATTACGTCGATATAGATCTCTGGCACCTCTTTCCACCTTAATTCTGTCCTCATCTCTTTCCCAGCTCATCTCTCGGGGAATACAATCAAAGGCCTTTTCCTTACCCAAGAAAAGGAAATAGAGAGGCGTTTTCTTTGCCCTGTATTACTTCATGATGACCCTTAGGGCAAAGATATCTTGTAACAATATAGGTAAACGTCACTTTAACTTCTTGGTCTTTTATTTTATCTAATCTTACATTTAAGTTCAACCACCTACGACCGCCTGTATCTAGTTCTAGCCGAGTAAAACTATGCATAGCCGCATTTGAGGTTTCAGCCGTAACATATATAATATATATTGTTTTTTCTAATTTGCAAATGTTTTAAAATAATCTTTTATGATTGATTGCTAATTTAATATAAAACTATTAATACACTACGTATTTACCTATTAACTTATAATGTTGTATGTAATGTATTCATAAAATACAAAATACGTTTTACATAAAATTGCGTATACTCTGAAACTTAACGTCAGGCTTGACAGTAGAGAAAAGCTGAAGTTAACATTCATAAATCAATACGAAGGAGGTTAGTATACATACCTATATATTATATACGTAGTATTTGAATTCTCTTTGATTATGTAGTTAATATAAAAACGTCACATAACCCATAAGCTTTCTCGAATGATTTATCGATGATCTTGATCACTAACAAGTTGCTAATTTAATATAAAACTATGCACTACATATTTTGCTATTAACTTATAACTTATATTGTTATAGTGCACTTTATAATATTTATTCATAAAATACAAAATATATTTTACATAAAATTGCGTATTCTCTGAAACTTAACGTCAGGCTTGACATTAGAGAAAAGCTGAAGTTAACCTTCATAAATCAATACGAAGGAGGTCAGTATACATACCTATATATTATGTAGTTAATATAAAAACGTCACATAACCCATAAGCTTTCTCGAATGATTTATCTGAATTTAAAAGAATGAAAACATACTCCTTTCGAAAATACGTCTAAATATTAGATAGTTAAATACAATAGTAATTATCTGATTAATTATATACAAGTGCAATGTACATTTCATAAAATAATATTAAAACTAGATAAATCACCCGAGCGTATTCCCGGTTGCATCCTCAGCGGTAACGCTTCAGAGCCCTACGCCGCTACCTCACCTGGTGATTTGACGAAGTTACAGGTATTTAAACACAGTTGCTGCCGTCTGACCTCTGCGACCCAAATGGTAGACCAAAAACAATCCTTGGTTATGAAAAAAGCTAAATGGCGTTCGGTACCCACATTTTATAAGTGCCTTTCGAAACATGGAATCATCTTTCTTTTCGGATAATCAGGTGATTTAAGCCTGCAATATCCTAAGTAGACTGTAATCAAATTTTGACAAATACAAGGCTTGACCTTTGGACCACGGAGGCAGTCATTGGATTAAAATTAGATAATAAAGAGAGATAAATTATAAATAAAAAGAAGCTAATATTCTTTGTTTGGAATTTTTCTTCATCACTACACAAGCCAGCATAGTAGAATATTAACCAAGGGGATAAAGCAGTGTCTTCTGTCGCGGGTGACGACTTAAATCGCGAGCGCAACGAAGGACTCGAGGTTTACTCCCGAGCGGAGCGAGGGTGTTAAATACTTAAATCACGAGCGAAGCGAGGGATTTAGGACGAGTCCTGAGTGTAGCGAAGGATTTAATTTCACCCAAGACTGAGACAGCTTTATCACCGAGGAAAATACTTTACTTTTCATACCATTTGCGAAAAAATAAAGACAATAATAACTAGAGATAAGCATTTATTAAAAATATATAATACTTTGACTCATTTTTATCCAGTTACATAAAAATATAAAATGTTTTACGTTGTAAATAAATATAGGTACGCAGAAAACTTGGCTGTATGTGTGAGACGCAAATGACCCTTTGCTTTTTCTTTTTAGAAAACTAAACAGCTGGTGTAAACAGACAATGACAAGACTTCATTTTAAATTTTATGAAACTTAAGCGCAGTGGATATCAAGGCACTAAATCACCGGCGGCACCATAAACGCCAAGCCAGCATATAGCTACGTTGATTTGTGGTACTTCCACTAAAATCTTTTTTTTTTTCGGAGGATAGCTCCCTGTTACGGATACCCGTCAGCCTGCGGGGAGGCTGTCGGGTTATGTAGGACTCCACGCCAGAGCGACGTGCCTACCCACTAAAAAAACCTCCGGAGTTCCATCTCAACCGCTTTTGCCGGGGACACGGGAACGGAAATACAACCGCGAACCCCGGCGCGGGGTCGTCACAGCGCCCCCCTACTCACCAAGTCGGCGCGTCCGGAACTCATGGACGCGCCGTACCTCCTCGGGCCAATTGAGAGGCCACCGCCTGTGGACCCATGGGAGCCAGATAAACCGGCTCCCAGCGGCGGAGAAGATGATAGGCTCCGCCGCTTGCCTCTCGCCGCAAACGCGGTGCGGCACCGCTCGGTCGCGGAGGATAGGGAGAGCGGCAACGTAACACCGACACACTCCTCCTCCTCTGCGACCGATCTCCAACCACAGCCACGGCGGTGTAACCTCGCCTGAAGCGCCGGGAGGGCAATGAAACATTCCCCTCCCGGCGGCCCCACGGGAGAACTTCCCACTCCCCCGCCACCCCATTGGGCGCATCCCTACAGGCTCAAGGCCGAAGCCGAGCCCGCGGGAGCGCCCCTCCTCGGGTGGGGGAAGAACTTCCCACTCCCCCGGCGCCCCAATGTGGGCGCTCTCTGCTGGTGGACGACAGCAGGAGCGCCCCCTCGCGGGTTCCTCTTAGCTTCCCCGTGGCTCGAGGCTACCACGGGTACTGAGCCCCCCCGGTACGACAAACCGGGAACCCATTGGGGGGACTTCCACTAAAACCTGGACTAACCTAATTAGTAACTATTTGCTTACCTCGTAATTAGTAACTATTTATTTACTTATTCGTGCTTTGGAAGGTAAGTATAAGCCGTTAGTCCCGGCCGTCATCATTGTTTGACAGTCGTCAAGCTATGTCAGATGCCTTTAGGCAGCTTGAAAAATCTAACACTAGTGTTGGCCACTTACACACACGAAAACCAACCAACTTACCTAATCATCTCATCTTCTCAGCCCTTTTTCTGCCTACTGCTGAGCCTACCTTTCTTTGTCGACTCCATCATCGCCACCCATTTCGGTCGTTTGCTGCTCTAATTCAGGTGTGACCCGCGACTTTCACTCTGTCGTCAACCCAGCTCATTGCTGGAAGTCCGACGCTTCTTTCACCTGCTCTAGGCCATCATTCGGTTAAAGCCTTGCTCCACCTGCCATCACTTCATCGAGCCAGCTGCTGGTACCCTGCACAGTGAGTGCATGACCGATGTTCCAACACCTCAACGTTGTCGGATTACGGTGTTGGGAACACGATAAGCGGATCTTCAGGCATTGTGGTGTGTCAACTGATTTAAGGATTTACGGTGTGCAAATTATGGTGTATGTTTTGATACATATAAATGTAGGTCATCTCAATAGACATGAGCACCGAATGTGACAAAGAACCCTCTCACTCATAAAAACACCAATTGTCCGCCAAACTCATCCCAATCTACGTCTGACATTATTTTGCGACGTTTTATTTATCAGTTTAAAATACCCAATTGAGATAACTTTAGGACGAGAACTCTAAGAAAGTTTAAATTATACATAAAATATGTATGAATAATAATTTTATTACTAATTAATACAAAATTCTATAGCTTTGTTTCGACTAGAAAAAAAATACGATTTCTGATCATTAATATTTAATTTATTTTTATCAATATTTTTCAGAGATATTAGATTATAAGTACACATTTAAACATGATAACATGTGTAAATCTCCACATGATAACATGCCTTGGGTTACTAGGCCTCAATCAGTATTTAGCCCTTTGTCAAACCTGGTGGTTCTTATCTGGGTACTTTAATTTTCTATTTATCAGTAAAAGTCATTATATTCATCAATAAATATTTTTTTTAAAATACATCGCAGTAGATACGTAATGTATCATATACCATACATCTACAAATGATCTTTTTAAATTTAATTTCCGCGGAACTTTAGATTAGTATTTGCAATTTAATACCATTTTCATTGTATCTATTGAAATTCATTGCACGCCATGCATATCACTATGGAGAGAATCCTTGTTAGTATAACGAACGAGACAGATCGTAATTTAACCAAAACAAACCCAGCAAACGCCTTATGTCCCTCAAGAATAAAAGAGTATGTAATTGTTGTATTTAATTAAGTATTTTAAGTAGGTAAATAATTTGTATTCGAAATGGTTTATTCAAACCGATCCCATTGAGATTTAACCCTATTTAATTGGGAAGTGTTCTTGGAGTTCGAGGCAATGAGATAGCATACTCTCTCATATATAGGTATAATCTTTCGACTCAACTAATAAGTACTAGTAGGGATGTGGACTTCGTCCGAAAAAATGTTACTTTATTGATCGGTTTACCAAAGTAGTAAAGTTACACAAAAATTCATGGGCGATTAATGGCACAGTCAGAGAAAATAAAAAATACCTAAGTACAAGTATACCTACAATATTTTTAAATGCGCCATATATTTGTCTTCATTTGCTTATTAGAGAAAATAATAATATTCAAGTATACCTACCATATTTTTATTAAAACAAGCCAAAAACTAATTATTTCATCGGTAACCACGTAACCGCTCTCAAGATCTTTAATTAACCTTGCCTATTTAGAATAATGTCTTACAGAACTATGAAGGAGATTGTTCAGAAAACAATGGAAAAAGTTATTTGCATTGATTAGGAGAATTTGCCAGCGGAATCAAAACACGTTAAACCTGCCTGCACTACACTGAGCATGTTATAAGCAAATCATTTTCAACAAACTCACTTGTGTTAGCTTTGATTTCTAAAAGAAGTTTTTTTCCACAGTTCCGAAATGCAGTGAACAACATTTATATAGGAGGATACTCAATTTCAGTAGCAGCCCTGTTACTCTCCATTGTTATTTTTATATATTTTAGGTAAGTATTGTAAACTTGATTTGTTGTTTGTTTGTTTATTCATAAGAGACGAGACAATGAGCAACAAGCGTCACAAACACCGCGCGTTTATCACTAATCAACCAAAATATTTTTCTAAAATAATATAAAATCTAAGAGGACGCTGGTCGCACTCGTGGTATTTCCTGATGTTAAAGAGTTGGGATAAATATTCCAAATCAATACATAGAAGCCATGATACAATCAAGTAAATTAAGTATATCGTTGCAGGCGTTATTCAGCAGGAGGAGTGTATCGAGACAGTGCGGACCTACGTTCCCTTCTGATAAAAATGTTCTGTAGTCTCCACTCAATATCTTTATTAACATTTTAACTCTTTCATCGACATTTTCAAACATGTTGGTCAATTTAAGATTTCAAGATCCATAACTCGAAATACATTCCAAAGTAAGCATAGCAAATATGTCAAAAGCTTGCTAAAATGAAGTTTATTTAGATAATTTTCGAATACGGACACCATAACTTATTTTTAGTTCATTTCAATAGAGTCGCGATTAATATTAAATCCACGTACTTCCCCTCAACTTATCTATATTTCTTCACATAACTTTTGGGCTTGATTATCTACTCGTGCAGAAAAACTTAGATTATGACTTTGCAACCATATATTTATCAACAGAAATAGCTTTTTACGTTTACATTTCAATAAATAAATTAACGTAGGTACATGATAATAACTCTCTCTATTTCAACACATGGAAATGATAAAAACTTCCATACAAGGAACGGACTCAATCAGTTGAGTCATAAAATAGGTTGAAGGGTTATAGGTTTAAGTATATCAAAATAAACTAAGAGTCACTTTCATAATTAAAACTAATCTAACGACACCTCTCGAGCAAAAATCCGAGCAACCCAAAGAAATATACTCACATACATACTTTCATTGGATTTTATTATACAATAAACTTTAATTTCGTACCACTTATATAAATTTATTTTCAGGACCCTCCAGTGTACAAGAATCCGTATCCACATTCATCTGTTCACATCTTTTGCACTAAACAACATCCTTTGGATAGTTTGGTACAAGACCGTCGTCAACGAAGTTACCGTGGTTCAGAATAATGAGGTATTTCTTTTATTAAATCGAGATCTTGTATTCAATCCAGACCTGTAAATACTGTATCTTTTCTTGCAAAAAAGAGATAAAAATGGAATGGAATCAATGGAAACTTAAGTATTATTTCGAATATTCAATACCAAGCTAATGTTCGTACAATGTGTAAACGAAATTAGCCGCAAGAGGCTTCAAGTACACTTATTAATATTTAAGAAAAATATACGTTTTACGATAACGTTTGAAGCAAACACATTAAGCAATTTTTTGGTTCAGTTTAAGGGGCTCTACATATATTGATAAATATTAATTTTGAAAACTTTATGTCAAAAACCTTCTACTATACTTAGTTGGCTCTTCTGACCTTTAAAGATTTATGCTAAGATTACAGCATATAAAACCGAAAATATTTTTTTTTTCTGGCGTTTTTTCCTTTACTTAGAAATAGAATACTCATACTTGTTTTTTACATATGTGCCATTCAGCCGAAGCTCGTCTCGCGTCAATATTAAAAGCCAGACCTTATTTTTATGAGATCGTCTCTCATAATAACTATAGCAGTTATACATATTTAATAAAATGCTTAACTTTGTCATAAGTACTAACACCTGATATTTTATCAATTGCAATTAAGAGGCTACATGAATTTTTCGGGGTCCAGTGCTGCCGCCATTTGAAAAGAAACCGAGATGTTATTTAAAATTTTGCTTTCTAACTATTTTATGAAATACTGTATATATTTTAAAGTGAAAACGTGAAGCGTTTTTATAGCATTTTTGCGAAAAACTACCACTTTTAGCACAAAAGATTTGGTAAAATTATGTTTTAGTTTATATCAAAGAGAAACCGATTTTTGTAAAATAAATAGATTTAAAAACAATGCTATTTTTATCTTCTTCTAGTAATTAATATCTTAGACACGTAAGGGGATACATGAAATTTTCGGTGCCCAGTTCTGCTTTAAAATTTTGAATGATATATCCGTTTCCTTTCAAATAACTAAAATTGACCAATGGTATATACGCATTAAGGAGTAGACCGAGCTTCATTGGTGGGCCACAGCTGCCCTTTCGTCACATGATGAAGATGGGCGGATGGTTGCGAGGTTCTTCCGTCAGGGGGCTCCACAGCAGTAGGGTTGCCATTCGCGTAAACAACCTCCATTGGTCAAGGAGGCCATTGGCGCCGCCATAGATATTTACTACCTATGATTATAAAATTCTAAAGTACGAATATTTCTTTGTTCAATAGGAATGGTGTCAAGTTCTCCACATTATCACGAACTATTTCATGGTTACCAGCTACATCTGGATGTTTTGCGAAGGACTGCATCTCCATATAGCTCTCGTTGTAGTAAGTAATAATTGATTATTACAAAATTCCTCTTGAAAGTTAGATAGCGAAGTTTCACTAAACTTAGACCTAAGATACACATGTTAATTTAAGAAAGTCAAGGTCAAGATAGGTTACCTACGTCCTACAACCTATTTTGACTTTGCGCGCCGTACAGACGCGCGCGTTTGTTACACTAGATCAGTCTTTCCCAAAGTGGGCGATAACGCCCCCTTGTGGGCGCTGGAGGTTTTAAGGGGGGTGGTAACGGGCCCAGAATAAAGTTGGGGGGCGCTGATGTGATTTAAGCAATGAGTGATTTATAACTTCAGCTATTTCATATTTTAAATTTCACTGAAATTAAAATCCTCTTACTACACAACATCCATTTATTAGTTCATATTTATATCCTTTTGTATTGTACAAATATTAACTAAAAATGTAATTAATATTTATTATTTTAATGCGTTCACAACGCTATTTATATCGTTAAAGGAATCAAACACTGAAAAAATTTCGTGTTTTAAAGTTTCGCAGGTGAGGTCCCCACTTCCAATACTCTTTATTATTGTAAAATTGTATTATTATTGCTATTTTTTTATTTAAAATTAACAATGTTTATTATTGTTATTTTTTATAAAAGATACTCTAATGTACTGGTGTATGTATTATTATTGCTCTCTCGTTTAGAATAAAGGTTGAATTAAACTACAGGCAAGACAAATATGTGATTCAGTTTTTTATGGTGAAAAAAATGGGGGGCGCTACAAAATAACTGATTTTTTAAAGTGGGCGTTTGACAAAATAAGTTTGGGAACCTCTGCACTAGATAGTACCCGCGTTTCATAGTAACGCGCCATTCGTGAAGAAAAAAAGCTTACAAATTAAAAATTATATTACATGTTAAATTTGGTCACAAGTACATTTTTGTTTATAATCAATGAAAAATATGTTCACACAAAGAGTGACCAAATAAAAAAAATCAAAGATAATTTGTTTGTAAAGAAATAAAAAAAATGTGCGCACAGATTATGATATAAATAAAAAATTGGTAGCACATTTAAATGAGCGCGCATTTTGTATGCGCAACCAATTTTTTTTTATGGTGAATATTAAATTATCGAACCGAATTTTATCAAATAACCACCATTTTTAATATTTTTATAAAGAAAAGAAAAAAATATGCTTCCTAAGTATGAAATAAATAAAAACATTTGGTTACCCATACATAATGCGCGCGCATTTTGTATATGAAACAATTTTTTTAAATTTAATAATTTTTCAATGTTTTATTATAACCCAAAGCCAGTATTCCCCTTGTTAATTTGCGCAAAATGCGTGCGGAATTTTAATGTGTAGCCAAATTTTTTTTAATCTAGACCTAATTTTGTAATCGACGCCATGAATAATCTTTAACAAAATTTTTTGATAATTTAATTTCGTAATAAAATAAAATAAAATGTGAGCCCAAAGTAAGAAAAAATAAAAAAAAATAACGAAAAGCATAATGTGCTTCCAAAGTATTTTTTTTTTTCAATTTTTTTAAAGTGTAATGGCCCGTAACCTCTATTTAAATTAATAAAAAAAATGGTTACACATAAAATGCGCGCGCATTTTGTATGTGTAACCAATTTTACATTTTTTATTTTTATTTTTTAGTCTATGTAATCGACGTCATGAATAATCATAATGAAAAATCTTGGATCAAAAATATAGATAAAATAAAGAGTCATTCAGAATTTTACATCAGTGGCACTGTTTTTGTTTTGCGTGTGTAAGTGGTCAACACTGGTCACACTGGTAAAATTTTTCAAACTGCCTTAAGGCTAGGCTTTTTGAGGCATCTGACATAGCTTACCGACTACCATACAATGATGTTGATGACAGCTGGTACCAACGGCTTATACGTGATTTCCGAAGCACGGAGGAGCTCAAGAAATTTTTATGCTACTTGTGGTCACCCATCCAAGTGCGGACAATACCCAGTGTCGCTTTACTTGCAAAAGCTCTAGTAATGCACACTCCCGCCGCCGTGCGACCGAGCTCCTTGAGGCACTTATCCACCTCAATAGTCGTTATTTACTATTTAATATAGAGGTAAGGTTTAAATGTATTAAGAAGATGCTTGGCTTAACTTTACTTCACTAAAAGCGTGATGAGTTGATCAGGCAGACAGCACAATAAAATGTGTTAACCACTATAGAACGCCGGAAATGGAGATGGGCAGGACGAGAAGAGAGTTAGAACGAAGACCTAGATTTAGACAAGAGGAAGAAGAAGTCATCCACCAGAGACATGGGTCCGTAACATCAGGAGACGCGTTGGTTACAACAGGGAGTTATGTTTAATGGCATGAATGTCACACAATGTATATAACTATATAATAAGTAAGTAAGTTCTATTTTTTCAATTTCGATGTCAATTTCGGGGAAAAAATTATGGATGAAGTGATGGATGTGTGAAATAAGTATAAAACGCACACAAATAATTTTCATGTGCTCAAAGGATATTGATTAGGACTATCAATGTTTACCTACGGCTAAGAAAACATTTGGCGTGATGTAACTGCGCATACTAAAGGAACTCTTGTGCGAAAAATCAAGCTTCTAAAATAAGTAAAGATGTTATCATCATACTAACCACATATGACCATGGCGAACTAATAGTTAAGTAAGTGGTACTAATAGTAAACCACAGTATCTTTTGCTATATTAAATCTACATACAGCGATAGAACACAATGTGTCTGACAACCTCGCAATTGTCCAGAAACTGGCCCCAACCTCCTAAGAAACCAAATAACACAAAAGCCGTTACGAAGTTCACTAAGAAGTTAAAAACATTTTGTTAGGATTTTTGCTAAAAAAGGTATCACAAAACTACAATATGTTTTATAATAATGTTCTCTTATCTCATATCTCGCTTTGTAAGCATTTCAAAGTAAGTAGGTACCTACTTACTTTGAAATGCTTACAAAGCTTCGTATATTCCACAAGTATCTAGGTTAAAGGACTAATGCTGGCTACATTTACTCTATCAAGTTTCGAAATAAAAGCCAACAAGGAACCCTTAGAAATTATATTATAAATCAAGGTCAATACCGTGCAGAAGTGGCTCCCTCGGTAGAAATAAATTGTTTTTTTTTTGCTTGTTACATTTAGCAAGCAAATAAAAATTGTGCTATTTGCGTCATACTTGAAAAACCCCTAAGGAGTTGGCAAGACTATGGGGCTAGCTCAAATTTTCGGGCTTTTCTCTTATGTACGTAATGTAATATATTTCATTACATACACAATATCTATAATAAATAGTATTCTATTTATGATAAAAACACGTGTAATAAAGAAAAAGTCTACTCTTTACTACAGCTTTCGAATCGTTACTAAAAACTATATTTCCCATATGAACTATTTAAGCTATTTAAAAATATTCATTTTTGACGTCCCTTATCTCTAATAGGTACTATTAGACACACGAACACACTGTGAGTGGGCTTAAATTATTCCAAATATAATACAATTACACATTTCCAAACAAAAGTCTATAGATTTTTAATGGAAAGTTTTAAAGTTTTTGACTTGTTACACAGGAAGCACAACTTTTTTGCTCAAAATATTGTTTCACAATTTCCTAAGAGTTACAATAACATATTCGTCCTACAAAAACTTTTGCATTGTACGAGTACAGATTTTGTGGTTTATGGGGTTCCGTACCAAAGGGGTAAAATCGGGACCCTATTTCTAAAACTCCGCTGTCCGTCCATCGGTCTGTCTGTCACCAGGCTGTAACTGATATTTTCACAGATAATGTATTTCTCTTGCGGCTATAACAACAAATACTAAAAACAGAATAAAATTTATGGGGGCTCACATACAACAAACATATTTTTTTTGTCTTTTTTTGCTCGATTTTAAAAAAGGCAACAGTTAGACGTTTAAAATATTTACAGAATATTGAGCTGTATATTCACTTTAAAAATAAATTATTACATTGGAATAAAATAAATGAACTAGGTACTGTTTACATTTTAAAGTGAGAACGTAAAGCTTTTTTACGCATATACGCCAAAAGTGGCCGTTTTTCGCAATTGTGCGTAGAAAAGCTTCACGTTCTCACTTTAAACTGTAAACAGTAGTTTATAAAATAGTTTGAGGGGTTATCCAGGGTCTGATCAAGACCAAATTTTAAATGATATATCCGTTTCTTTTTAAATGATTTATTTCAAATGGGGGCAGCACTGGACCCCGAAAAATTCAGGTAGCCCCTTAAGTCAAAGACTATAAGACGTACGAAGCTATGAGTGGGCTTATTATTATTTTAAATTAAATAAATGTTAATAATGTTATCAACTAATGTCTGGAAAGCCATAAATTTTAAATAAAACTGCAAAAACTGAGAACAGTCTGGATTCGGGGTTTTTCAAGTATTACGCAAGTAGCACTTGCTATTAATTTTTATTTGCTTCCAAAATGTAGTTTCACGTTCTCCTAAGGAGTCCTAATAACATACCAAAAATACTGGTTTACATCGTGATTTGCACTTTTCATTGCGATATTTACAGGCCTACACTATCTTTAGACATAATAGAATTAGACCGTCCGGAAGGCCTGTAACACAAGCATCATTAAACAAGAACGACGTGTCGTCGCTACGCACTCAAAGCTGTTCCAGTGATTTCTGCGACCGTCACTAAAATAAAATCAAAAGCTAATCACGATAAACGTCACAGATAAACATCCAAACGCCCTTACGTTAACTTTAATACATTGCTTGCATTACTTACATAAGACAAGTTTTTTTTTTATTAAATAAATATAAACCGAAAAATCAATAGATAAATACCGTAACTCTGGCAACCGTCCGCTGGGCATGCGTTTGTCGTTGTCTCCTGATATTCAAATTGTTAATTTCTATTTCAATTTCAGGTATTCGTGAAAGACGAGGTGGCTATGAGATGGTTTGTCTGCTTTGGCTGGGGCATCTCTCTTATTATTGTGACAGTTTACGCAGCCGTTCGCTACAACATACCCGGCGCCACTGAGCGGTGAGCAACAACTGCCTACCTACTTTATATTTTTTGTTCAAGATAAACTACTAGGTTAACTGTGATAAATCCAAGCTGAATCAGGCTTGTACTTATTTTCATAATTATTTAATAAAACCGGGCGCCAAAAATTTTTTGTTGAAATGTGACTTTGGTTTAGCTAAAGCATGTTTCCAAGTTACATGTATGTACTTACGTATAAGTATACACAGGCCGACTGGTAAATCACGTGTCATACTTACTTAAGGACATAAAAAATCATGATCATATGTAACGTCAAAAAATATAAAACCAACAAAATACTCAATTATTACAAACAAAATTAATTCAAATTAATGCGCAAAGTCTCTCAATGTCTAGAGGCATGCTCGCTACGCGTTCGGTACGCGCTCGTAACTCGCATCGACTCGTTACGCGCGCAGCGCAGCATATACATGGAAACCCTTCTAGTATTCAGAACCCCAGTACTTCTGAGCTGCGGGAGAGCTTGCCATCATTAATTTACAGAAAATTTCCTAAAACCATTCCGCTATTCAGAGTTGCGAACGATCTGGACTCGGGTATTGTATCCGGTGTACATAGGGCGCACTATAAGTTTCCGGAACTGGCCACTTACATAAACAATATTTAAAAATTTTATTGCAACATTTGAAAATAGAACTCTTTGGCTGTAGAATGCAGTTTGTTTCATCTGACTGTCTTTTGTTTTTACCTTGTGGCGCCATTTAAAAAATTGTGTGTCTGCATCAACATGGATTTAACTCGGGAAAATTTTCGTTGTATGATTTTCTACGATTTTAAGTGTAATTTGACAGCTCAACAGAGCATCGCTCGGCTTGAAACAGCTTTTGGCAATGAAGCACCATGCAAGACAACTGTTTATAGTTGGTTTGCAGAATTCAAGCGTGGTCACCTTGATTTTCATCACCAGAAGAGGCTGTCGAGGAGTATGAAAAACACGTTTCAGAGGTCACCACAGAGGAGTGGCACAAAAGTTTTCAAAACTGGTTTCATCGAATGAAAAAGTGCATAGACGCCAAGTGAGATTATTTTGAAAAACAATAAATTAATTTTGTACCTTTAATAGTATTTTTTCATATTCATTCCGGAAACTTATATAAAAACGCTTCCCCTACCCAGATCCCTAGAAAGTATAAAAGTACTTAGGTGCTTCTGTCACGCGGAAGGGATTTCTGCGCTTTGCTTCCCGATCTCAGATCGCAAGTGGCACGTAACAAGAGAGAGAGAGAGAGAGAGAGAGAGAGAGAGAGAGAGAGAGAGAGAGAGAGAGAGAGAGAGAGTGCGTTACAATGTACATCGATAGTTGTATTGCGTAGTGCAAATTAGTTCCGTTACCTATTTGTCACGAAAACAATTACTTCCGCATTTTTTTCGCTTTCAGCTTCATTAATGTGTTAAATAGTAGAAATTATTTTGAGAGCAGAGCAGACACAAATATAAACGCAATACGCCTGGCCAGAAAGTCGTTAAACCGCACCTCTGCAGGCAAATCCGTAAACGTAAGCAAGAATGTGCCTGACGCTTGATAATTTTATATTGTTAAAAATTTTATAATTATACTGTCATTAGTTATGTAATTCAAATTATTTTTATTTCCTTATATCTAGTGTGATAGTATGATATTCTTCCTTTTTTAATCTTCGCTTGTTTACACAGAATTCCTTGCTGAGCGTATTCTGTAAAACTTTAAGCTAAATTTTAGTCTGAGTAGCGGTAGGAATTCATATCCATAAGGCTGCTATTGCGTTAGTAAAGCCTTGGAACGAGAATCAAGTGCAGCGAGGCAAGTATGATTAGGGCGACAAATTACAAAATGCGTGTTTTAATTTAAAATTATTATATTTTCTTAGCAGACATTAGAAACACTTTAAAACCTGCCTGCGTGTGACGACTCATTTTACTACGTGTTAGGAACCAGGGTCAGTGGTCACAAGCCTGGACTCAGGAGTCAGAAATCAGAGGAATGAAATCAAATGTCGAAAGTCCGAGGACTCAGAGGACAGAAGCCAAGGATATCGGAGATAATAAACCTAATATTGGGACTGAAGTATCTGCATAAGAGGGAATACTGAAATCGGAAATGGGAATCAGGAAATCGGAACTCAGAAGCTAAAAGCCAGATGCCTAAAGTCCTGGACAAATGCAACTCCACCACGACAGTAATCGATAAACTACGCATCTTACAAAGAAAAAACACAAAAGAACCGAAGAGCACCCCGACGAATGCATAAGAACAAAGCAGTCTATTATCCTTCCAAGTATATATTACACACCAAGTATAATATCTATCCTCCCCATGATTTGATGCAAGTATTCGGTCGGTTCTTACAACTCTCTCTCTACGAGTCCAACTGTTTTCTCGAGCTATGAGAGTGTACGAGGTACACATACCGGCTTTGGTCTGCAAGCGTGATGATGCACTTTCCAAGGTAGACCTCATTCATAAACTCTTGCAGCGTAACTGCTGGCTGGGCGGACTCAGAACAGAACAGAACAGAACAGATACTAAGACCGCTGAGTGCCCCTTTTAACATATTAACGTGATTTACTCGTATCCACCAGTAAGCCTGAATATACTCGTACTTATATTTCGGGTGATCGTATGTTTTATTCATTTCCTACCTTCTTTTTATCCGACTGCGCCAGATGGAGGGTTATGTTTTTCGAGAGTATGTACGTATGTATGCTTGTATGTATGTATAATTGTTTGGCACGCAGTGCAGCCTGAACGGATTTTTAGCTTGAGGTGTCGTTAGATTCGTATTTACTGTGAGAGTGACACTGGGTCTCGTCGTACCGTATATAAAAAGGCAGTCAGTTTTTTTTTTTAATAATGCCTTTTTACAATCTAGTACAGCATTGTACTTTTTTTATATAAAAGCCATCGCAGCATGGATTACATAAATGTGATGAAGGCATCGTCCCCATCTTACATCTCTGTGATGTTTACTCGTATACTTAATTTGCTTTGCATTGTTTGCGGATTTCGAAAATTCAATTGGCGGTTCTAATGGAAACTTCGGTTTTTTTATAGCTATTAAGGAAATGTCTCTTGTAAATTAAGATATGGTGGATATGCGGACTGTCGTTTTAAATTGCTACTTAAATACTTGCTATGTATAACGTATACTTATCCAATTATACATGCTGAAGCTGTACTGTTAATTTAGTGTTTTTAATGATTTTGAACCACTTATTCCAAGTTACTGACATACTTACTTCTGATAATTTTTCAAGACTTAAAACCGACTTCACTCCCAAACTACACAACCGATTTTGTTTGTTTGAAATTTCTATTGATCCACCTAACAAGTATGCCCTTTTAAACAAAAAAGGCCTAAACCACCGTACCTACTACCTAACAGGTAACACAGATTGTTGAAACTAGTTTTCATCTAATGTGACATTAATTATACTTTCTAATATAGTTTTGATAGTACTATCTAAAGTAGAAACGGCGTTCGGAAAAAGCCAGGTTGGGGTGATACGGATTAAATATGTTACTTTTGGTAACAAGAAGCAGGGACGAAAAAGTACTAACGCGATGTAGGCCGATAGTTTTCCAAGGTGTTCTTGGACACGCTTAAGCATTTGAGTCTAAGAGTTTAAAGCTGCTGAAGTAGCTATCGGGAAAATTAGAACTCCTAAGAGTTCAAAGGTAATGTGATCAATAAATTTTATGTTTGGAGCTATATTATTGAAGGATGTAAGGATGTAAGGAGTTTTCTTTGCTTCGTCTTCACATGGGAAAATTTCGCACTTGAATGCGTTAACTTTTAAACCTATTTGTTCTAAGCCCCTTAAGAGAATACTTACGTCATTTATAACAGATTCTACTGGTCCCCCGATGGTGGCGTCATCCAAATACCAAACGTTCAATGGAGACTGGAAGGACACGATCAAATGATGAATTGAGAGGCTGAAAATAAGTGGACCCAAAGGATCCCATGCTGGGCACCAAATTGTGAAGTAATGTGGTTAACATTGAAATAAAGATTACTTGGTTCTAAGTAGCATTGATGGAGAAAAGGAAATAGGGACGGGATTAACTCCTTAATCTCGGTTAAAAGAGTATCTCTTTCCGCACTTTTAAAAGCATTCTTGAGATCTAATTTGACGATGACATCACCATCGTTTGCTGGGTCCATGGCAAAAGCTCGAGTTGCGTGAATAGCTGCCTCACACCCTACACCTGTACCAAAACCTAATTGGTCTGGCTGAAGATATGTGGCCATAGAGGATTATACAGCGCGGCAGCCAAGCTTTGCTACAAGAAAATGTAAATAGTTCCATTTTATTTCTAAGGAAATGACGTTTATTTTTATAGACTTTTTTATATTTTGTTTAGTTTTTATGTCTACATTTTTAATTTATTTATTATTTATAACAATATTTCAGTTATTTATTTTAGTAGATATGTAAATGTCAAGTTATATTATTATTTTTATCATTTTAAATATAATTTTTTTGAACGTCCTCGGTTCGTATGTTATTCGTAATTTATTTTATATTTGTTCAAATCTTTCTTAAAAACCTCGTTCAATGTGTAATAATTTTGTCTTGCTTTTAATCTTTTATTAAAATCCTTTATATTCCATCCTTGCATCACATTTATTATGTGTCGTAAAACACTATGTACTCCAGTATGGAATATGTACTCCTGTTATACCTCCTTTTTAACGTAGATTGTTTATTTGTTAAGGTGCTGGATGGACCAGAGTGATGCATTCTGGATTATTATCGTCCCGGTAGTGATATCTCTTGTGGCCTCATTTGGTGAGTACTTCTATAAATATTATACTTATACAGATAGTTCGTATTGTAAAGTAATTGTCAACAGCGAATTTATAATGCAACAGTATTTACTCAGTACAATTTTTGCGTTAGGTTTTTAACTCTACATGCAATGTTAATGTTTTCGAAAGAAACCGTACAAGTATCGTTGTAAAAGCAAGTTAACTTACTCTCCTATCGTGCAATTCTTTCTTATGAGAATTTCTTTGTGAATACGTTATCTACACCATGTAAGTAAAAAGATTCAGGATAACAAAAAAATAATTATCAGAAAATATCAATTAAACTAATTATATTATTATTTGCTATCTGATAGACTTGAATAAAAAAATTGTTAAATAAAATACCTACTACGGCTCTCGAGACGTAAGCTCAGCTTTGCATTTGTGTTAGTACACGCAGCTAGAGTAGGTTAAACACCGGCCTGAGGCACAGAACGTCCCTCGCATTATGGTTTAAACCGGTTTATACTCGTTTTTTAAACTCGGCCTGAGACACGGCACGACTCTCCCGCGTCGTCTCCCTGCCGCGCAACGCGCACCATGGCTGCCCTGTGTTTAAATAATTAGTGAAATAAACTGACATCAATAATAGACAATTTAATTACATAAATTAACTTATTATCGTATTTTTAGGGTTGTCATATCTGGTCTAATATCGTATTCGAATGGTTAGGGAAACGTCTGGTATTTCACAAATAGGTATTATGAAATTATTGTTAACTTATTAGTTAACTTTGCAAGATTCCAACATGTCAAATCATATACTTAATTTCAACAAGCTATTATGTAATTCAATGCTTTTTTCTTAAAGACAAAACGAATCCAATAATGCTTTTAAGGGGCTACCTGAATTTTCCGGGGTCCAGTGCTGCCCCCATTTAACATAAATCATTTAAAAGGAAACGGGGACATCTTTTGAAATTTTGTCTTGACCAGGCACTAGAAAACCCTGCAAAAAATTTTATGAACTATTGGTTACAGTTTAAAGACAGAACGTGAAGCTTTTCTACGCACAAATGCGAAAAACGGCCACTTTTGGCGTATGTAGCAGCACTGGACCCCGGAAAATTCAGGTAGCCCCATAATATATGTTTTTTGCATTCATAAATCTAAAATCGTGTTAAAAATGGATAAGATCAATGACAGGGACATAATTTTGTGACAGTAATTTATTATTGACCTAGTTACTACTCAATTGTTCATCCTTTTTAAGCGACTTCAAAAAAAGGAGACGGTTATCAATTCGTCGCAATCTTTTATGTTTTTTTTTTGTTATGTATGTTCACCGATTATTCATAGACGCCTGGACCGATTTGGAAAATTATTTTTTGTTTGAAAGGGTATACCACCTTCCAGGTGGTCCCATTGAGATTTTATTAGAATCAGTTGTGTAGTTTGGGGGTGAAGTCGGTTTGTAGTTATGAAAAATTATTAATTTGTTAATATGAAAGTAGTAATAATTGTTAACTAGAATTCACAGATTAATACGAGTAGCGATACATTTCAACAAGATGTTATGTTATGACGCGATATGACGTAAGTACCTATACATATAGAAGACTATGCTGCAAGAAATAAATAAAAGTAATATTTTTTTAACGAAAGGGTGGTGGTACTTTGAGTCCAGAGCAAAACGAAGGATACGCGAGTGATTTTACGGTTGAGTCTGAAGCAAGGGATTCGCCCAAAGTAATATTACCGTACGTCCCGAGCAGCACACTCTACTTTTCATCTCCATCTCCGTCTATCATATTGATTTATCTATATATGTATTTGTTATATAATATAGTATTAATGAGTGAGTACCCATAATACGAGTCTCGAACTTACTTTGGGGCTAGCTCAATCAGTGTAATTTGTCCTTAAATATGTATTTATTTAACTATTTATCTATGAGAATAATAAGCAAATACAAAAACCTGCCAAGTGCGAGTTGAACTCGCGCGGAGAGGGTTCCTTTCAATGCCAAGGTTTTGCAATTAATACACAATATCACATTTCAAATCCTCACTGTACCTAATACAGCTAGTGCTATCTAGTGGTGTTTAGTAAACTATTTTACGTAAGTAAACGTTTTTTTTTTATGTTTACGTTTTATTTAGGTTTCCTGAAAGGAATGAACTGTATTTTGTATTTTATAAAAAAAATTATAGACGCCTGATGAAACTTCGCAAACTTACACAAGTACGCAAAATTTCACCTCAATCGGTTGAGGATAACTGGTTGAAAATTGAGTTGTAAGATTTGACCTAAACAAACATACCTATAAGATTCACTGCAAATTAAATAAAAGCTTGTAAAATGACGCCTGTGATAATTATATATTGCTTTTAAACTAAATTCTTTTTTTTCCTGGACTCCCATCATTAATTTGGCTTCTAATATATAAGTAGAATAGGTGATGCCCGCGACTTCGTTCGCGTATACTTTATGACTCCGGCGTATTAATATAAATACGAACTAAAAAGAGAGAAAGATAGGAAAGTACTTGAAGCAGTGTTAGAAGTTAAAAGTCAATATTATTTTAATTCTTTATAAATTATGTTGGGAGTCTTTTCTTCGGGAGCCAATATGAAAATGATATGAAAAGACCTGAAGCGTTACTAAATCTGGAGAAAGCCACATAAAATAAAAATCAGTCCTTAGATCGACATCAGCGACTTTAAGCGTCTGACACTATGACTTATTGTCATATCAAAGCAAGTAAACACATGAAACTGTCTATTTTCAAAAGGAAAATTATTGGGGATGAGTGTATATATGTGTATATATACGGAATAAATACAGTTTCACTGGCACCACTCACAGTGAGAATCTCAGCTTCGCTTCCAAGCATTGGCTTTAAGTGTCTCAGCAGACTATGCCGAAGTTTAGCGGCTAAAGTTTAGTGTCTAAAGTTCGGTGGGGAGGACACACTAAATAAGCTGAAGTTCAGCCGCTGAAGTTCGGTATAAACGCCGGACAGTAGTGATGTGCCGATATGAGAATTTATTCTGCGTCTTTGGCATGTCTGTCGCGAACGGGAACGGGAGTGGGAGAGGGAACGGGAAAGGGAGTGGGAGCGGGAGCGGGATCAAGATCGGGAGTGGGATCGAGAGTGGGAGCGGGAGCGGGAGCGGGAGTGGGAACGGGAGCGGGATCGGGGGTGGTAGCGGGAGCGGGATCGGGAGCGGGAGCGGGAGCGGGAAAGGGAGTGGGAGCGGGAGCGGGATCAAGATCGGGAGTGGGATCGAGAGCGGGAGAGGGAGCGGGAGCGGAATCGATATCGGGAGCGGGAGCGGGAATGGGAGCGGAAGTGGGAGCGGGAGCGGGTCCGAAGTTCTGATTCAGGCAAAAGCATCGGAAGTTCGGCATGATGTGTTGCTAGTAATGCAAATGACATTGCCGGCATGCTTTGGCTGAAATTCAGCCGCTGAACTTCGGCATACTGTCACTAATGACACTAAGTCGGGTTCCGTTACACAGTTTCGGCGGAGTCGAATTTTTTCACTGACATTAAGACTTATTTTGTGAGCCGAGAGTCCATTTGCTGCAAGAGAATTAAGAAACTCAACTGGATAATTGGTGGCGTCGTCCTGATCAATAACACTATCCAAGAAAGTATAAACCACTTCATTACCAATAATTTGCGTCATAAGTTCTTCATTAATTGATGTGTATTGTTAATTTTTTGGTGTCAACATAACCAAGAATTTTCCTGGTGTGTTATGCTCTGAAGGTCCGCAAATACTGAACTTATAAGTTCTTCTTCGGACGAAACAACTTCGCCAAATATTACGAGAAGACTCACCAGACCATTCTCTTTAAGAAAGAGACCTTCCCCAAATTTTAATAATATTCTTGAAAACTCTTGGGCATGTGAACTATTACCGCCAAGCTGGGCTCTCATATTAATTGTCAATCTGAACTTTTGTATTTGAGGCCACAGATAAGACTGTTTTAATGAGAAGTTAATCTCATTTTCCCAAGAGCCCCGACAAAAAACTGAAAGGGTTTGAATAATTGAAAATCTCCCGACAGCAAAAATGTGTAAAAAAAATGATTTTTGAAAATCTCCCGACAACAAAAATGTGACATTGTCTATTGGCCAGTCATCTCGACGAATGTCTCGCAACGTTCTATCTACAGCTTCCACTGCCTTTTTGTTGGCCATTGTGCATTCATCCCAAACAATTACACAGCAAATGAGAGGTTTAGCCAGTTGAGGCAAGTCGATATCAAAAATTAGGCCCAAACTGACACCGCCTTCACCACATGGAGTTACTCTCAGCTTATGTTATTATATTATGGTAAACAACTTTAACCTGATATCTTAGATTTCCACATCCGATGATCATCGATTTTAGTAAACAAATATTTATGCATTAAATTTAACTTGGTTCTGCATCAGGTGTTCCAAATATTTTTATGGTTTCGTACCCAAATGGGTAGAAACGGGACCCTATTACTTAGACCGTCCGTCTGTTTGTCTGTCTGCCTGTCTGTCTGTCACGAGGCTGTACCTCATGAACCATTATAGCTAGAAAGTTGAAATTTTTATAAATGATGTTTTTTGGTTGCCGCTGAACAAAAACATACTAAATACAGAATAAAATAAATATTTATGGGGCGCTCCTATACTATAAACGTGATTTTTCATAGATTGTGGTACGGAACCCATCGCGCGCGATCGTCTCGCGCTTGGCCAGTTGTATTATACCTCAACAAAAAGTTCTCATCAGACTTAACAACTTTTGCTAAGGCGGCATTTTAATATTTCTTATAGTTTAGCTGTACCATTATAGTTCTGCATCATGTGTTCCATTTTCCAAAATCAATTATAGCCTATATGTTGCCTAGGCTTCACAGCTATATAACAAAAAAAGTTTCATTCGAATCCGTCCAGTATTTCCGGAGATTAGCGTGTACAAACAGACAGACATTTTTTTTTCTTACTCTATTACTATATCTCCATCGCCACAAATATTTTTTTTGGATTTTTTTTTAATGTACATTTTTTTTACTCTTTCATTATAGAATAGATTACGTTCATGTTTAGTTTTCAATTCTTTTGCATCTCTTAAGATTTTCTTTTTCACTTTGTAGTTCCGTGAGAATCAGCAGTAACTTTAGCCCCATATTTTGGAATGAAAAGATCGTTATTTGAATAAATAAAACTAAAATGTCTTTATAATACACATACAAGTTTCAACATAGTTTGGAGCTAGCTCAATTAGTGTGATTTGTCCTCATGTTATTTATTGCACATATATATTCATTTGCATCGATCTAACTTTGTTGACAAACATGTTCCTATAGAGTTAATTGTATTTATATTTGCTTAGTTTCTTATGACCAAAATCATAAAAAAACCGTATTTGTTTTTGTTCCCGCAACTCAAGTGTGAACTAGACCCAAGCTTGAGTTGACCGTCTCGGTCACGTGGGCTTCCTCGTGTCGCTCCTAATTCGCAGTTTCAGGTGCCGTCATAAATTAGCTTCTTTAATGTGAGTACAAATACAAATTGCGTTAACATGAGACTCCATACGGTTGTCCTTGCGCATTTTTAAGAGGCTGTTTGTAAATGGACCCAAAGGGAAGGTCCCTTTTCAACTATATATTGTTACGGTCTTCTAGTTACCCTCTAAACAACTACATATAAAGAAATCTTTTATTATTGCTGATTGTGGGTAAATATAAATAAAATTATTTAATATTTCCTGGAACTCATATTTAAATTAATAGAAGCACTCTCCTTTATTAAACAGTTGTTCATTGATCAAGTTTAAGGTACATCTTACTGAACTGTACTGTACTAGTCTGCGAGCAACTCATAAAATATGTAGGTAGATCTGTGGGCGATGTAGGCACTATATCCAGCCCTATCCATAGTATCCGTATACTTATATGTAGGTATACGAAAACGTGGAAGTGCTACTTGCGCGTAATCTATTCTTATTATAAATTAAACGTATAACTGTCCGTCTCTAGGAACTCGTAGATTACTTTCTTGGTAATTCAAATATACTGTGCTGATTTTGATGTGATTTTCACTACAATTTAGAGCATTTTTTCGGGAAGTATTACATGTGAGAAAGCTGTTTGTGTTGCAGTGTTTTTGATCAACGTGGTTCGTGTGCTTCTCACGAAACTGCACCCGGCTCCCAACCAACACGCATCCTTAGCTGCAAGGAAAGCAACCAGAGCTGCTCTTATTCTCGTAAGTAATTAAACGATAACGTATGAGCCGCATGTAGGAATCGTCACAAAATTGTCATCATCATCATCATCGTCCTTTAAAACGCATAACGACCACTGCTGGACCTCTCCCAAGGATGAAAAATGACCGATCGATTGATTTCCGAATAATAATACAAACCCACCTACTCGCAGGTTCCCAATTATAAAGTATGCTCAGTTTGTCTGTGGCTTCAATGTAAAAGTATAAAATAACCAGGCCATACAATATGTGTTTTTTATTATACCATGAAATCTTATATTGTTTGGATGCTTCACCTACTTGTTAACCGAATGAATGCTATTCTTACCGAGAGTTAGAAATATAAATAATATGCCTAAGTAATCATGCTTACTAGATTTTATTTTTATTTTGCTACCCGTTAATCCTGGTTTGAATTCTAACTCATAAATATTTCTATGAACCATAATATAAATAAAAAAAAAATATCTATCGCCATCTCATCTATCTATGGTATTTATATGTTAGAGATATATTAAAAGATGTTCTACCTATCTAAAAACTTACATATACTCGTACTAACATATTAACATATTAACACATATGCCTTAAATATACTTGTACTTATAATAATACTACTAAAAAGAAAATAGGAATTTAATAATAAAATCTATATTGCCTTTTGTGTGAGGGTATTTTATTTACCCTAGATTTAGTTTTACGATTTAAGTAAGCATAAAAGCTACGTTTTATCGGATCACCGTGAAAGAACAAACCTTGAAGTGGAAACGTTATATTTGCTTAATAAACGAAGTCTAACCAAAATAGTATGGATACCGGTTGCCACTGAGAATGTGAAGCTTTTCTACGCACAATTGCGAAAAACAGCCACTTTTGGCGTATATGAAAAGTTTTACGTTCTCACTTTAAACTGTAAAAAGTAGTTCATAAAATAGTTAAGTTAATAGTTATATGTAGTAGAAGGGTTATCTAGTGTCTGGTCAAGACAAAATTTTAAATGATGTCTTCGTTTCCTATCATATGATTTATTTCAAATTTATGTGTGCTATCGATTTTAGGAACTGTTCACATTTCCTATGAAGTGTAAGTGTATACAATGACATAGTGTACATTTCCTGTAACATACATAACCATGCCAAATTCCGGCTTTCTAGTAGGTCAACATTCTCTAAGCTAAGCCGGGGACGGCGAAAGGATTTCTTGTAGGGACTTCAGAACTTTAAAAAAAATTAGTGGAAAGTAGATATAGGTGTGTTTATCCATACCGAAGATAATATAATTACTGACGTAGGTAAGTAGATAGTTATGTCCATCAAAGATAATATAATTACTAGCAAAGATCAGACATTCAGATAAATATAAAGCTCTACTGTTCATTTGAGGTTATCAACAAAAGAACTCTTAGCTCACATGCTTAATGTCATGTTTTTGTTTCTCAGATCCCGTTGTTCGGTCTTCACTTCATACTAATACCGCTCCGGCCATTACCTGACGCTCCCGGAGAGAAGGTGTACCAAATCGTATCAGCTCTTCTCACAAGCTTACAGGTAACTAATTCAAATAAAAACCTTACTTCACTATCTTCATTGAATATATTTTTAATTTAATGATTATTACTGAAACTAAATAATGTGAAATCGTTGACCTGCAATAAATGCCGCTACCATTTTTTTTATTTTAATAGAAATTGATTGGCTATGTTTTTGTCCAGGGTTTGTGCGTAGCCGTTTTATTCTGCTTCACAAACCATGACGTGATGATTGCTACCAAAACATTACTTACGAGGATTTTAAGGACCAACGACGTCATCGCCTTAACTGGTAAGAAATTAAATAAAGATGAAATAAATTCAAGAGCAATCCTTAATTTTCAGTTATAAAAACTACCGACTCAATAATTTTTATGAAGCATTCATAGATAAGAACTCTCCCAATCAAGTCTCCTTTTATATATAAAACAACTTTATCAAAATCGGTTAACCGTTTGAGCACTATATAAGTACCACAGATAGACATAAAGATACTCTTCATATATGTAAAATAGCTATATCACTATTTTTTTGTGTCGTGAGTTAAACATATTTCACAATGCTTTGAAGCGGCACTTAGTTCGACCTCAGCCGGCCCGAATAGGTATGTCGTTTGGAAAAATCCATTTAGCCCATAGGTTAGATTATATAAAAATTGTGTACATGTATATTTTCCATTCTCTGAGAAACAAATATTCAATTGTAATTTAAATAGCTTATTCAATTGTAATTTAATTTTGCAATTTACGCACTCCGATTTAACCCACTACATAAATTTTCCGGGGTCCAGTGCTGCCCCCATTTGAAATAAATAATTTAATAGGAAACGGAGACATCATTTCAAATTTTGTCTTGATCAGACCCTAGATAACCCTTCAAACTATTTTATGAACTACTGTTTACAGTTTAAAGTGAGAACATGAAGTTTTTCTACGCACGTACGCCTAAAGTGGCCGTTTTTCGCATTGTGCGTAGAAAAGCTTCACGTTCTTACTTTTAACTGTAAACAATAGTTCATAAAATAGTTTGGAGGGTTACTCGTATCTAGGGTCTGATCAAGACAAAATGTTTAATGGTATCTCCGTTTTCTTTCAAATGATTTATTACAAATGGGGGCAGCACTGGACCCTGGAAAATTCAGGTAGCCCATTAAGTTACAGCGCTCCACGCCTCGTACTAAGTGCGCGTATGTGCGTTTTTCCTTATGTACGGCATTGCGACCTTTATTGACGCTTTGCTGCAAGCACTGAACGATCTTGATCTGTAGTAGATTTGTCTTGGCAAGCTCTTTGATGCTACTTGATATCCGGGGTCTGAAGATGAAGCCGGAAGATGGTCAAAGGAACTCGTAAACTAAACAAGATAAATCCACCGTGTTTGAGCTCATTCGATTTGTCTTGGCCAGTTTTTTGATGCTACATGATATTAAGGGTCTGAAGATGAAGCCGGAAGGTGGTCAAAGGAACTCTTAAACCAAACAAGATAACTCCACCGTGTTCTGGGCTCATTCGATTTATCTTAGCAAGCTCTTTGATACTACATGATATACAGGGTCTGAAAATGGAGCCAGGTGATGGTCAAAAGAACTCGTAAACTAAACAAAATAAATCCACCGTGTTTGGGCTCATTCGATTTTTCTTTGGTACTGCATGATGTTTAGGGCCGGAAGATGGAGCCGGAAGGTGACCAAAAGATCTCTTAAACTAAACAAGATAAATCCACCATGTTTGGCCTCATTCGATTTGTCTTTACAAGCACTTTGGTAATGCATGAGCGTATTGACTATCGGTATATCGAAGTGTTGAAGTGCTTATACAGTAACGCCACTATGTCAGTCCGAGTACAGGAGCAGTGCACGAGGGCTATTCCACTGCAAAGAGGTGTAAGACAGGGAGACGTTATATCTCCGAAACTGTTTACCGTTGCACTGGAAGATGCCTTCAAGCTTTTGGACTGGGAAGAATTTAACATCAATGTTAATGGCGAGTATATCGTTGTCATGGCAGAATCGATGGAAGACTTAAGTTCTATGCTCGGAGACCTAAATCGAGTCTTCCAACAAGTGGGCCTTAAAATGAACATGGACAAAACGAAAGTAATTTCGAATGTCCATGTCGCGCCTCTACCTGTTTGTGTTGGGAGCTCCACACTCGAAGTTGTAGACCAGTATATCTACCTGGGTCAATTGATTCAGGCAGGAAGTTCCAGTGTCGAAGAAGAGGTCTTTCGACGAATCCGACTCAGCTGGGCAGCGTTCGGCAAGCTATGCAGTGTCTTCTCGTCGAAAAGACCTCAGTACCACAAGACGAAAGTATTTAATCAATGTGTGTTACCAGTGACGACTTATGGCTCTGAAACGTGGTCCCGTACTATGGGTCTCATAAGAAGGCTCAAGGTCGCTCAGCGCGCTATGGAGAGGGCTATGCTCGGTGTTTCCCTTCGTGATCGAATCAGAAATGAGGAAATTCGTAGGAGAACAAAAATCACTGACATAGACCAGCGGATTAGTTCGTTGAAGTGGCAGCGGATTAGTTCGTTGAAGTGGCAGTGGGCGGGACACATAGCGCGAAGAACCGATGGCCGATGGGGCAAAAAGGTTCTCGAATGGCGACCACGTACAGGCAAGCGAAGCGTAGGACACCCACCAACAAGGTGGTCAGACGACCTGACCAAGGTCGCTGGAAAGCGCTGGATGCAGGCCGCTCTTGATCGGTCATTTTGGAAATCTTTGGGATAGGCCTATGTCCAGCAGTGGACGTTATGCGGCTGAAATGATGATGAATGCATGATGTCGGGGGTCTAAAGATGGATCTGCAAGGTAGCCAAAGGAATTCGTAAACTAAACAAGATAAATCCACCGTGTTTGGGCTCATTCGATTTATCTTTGCAAGCATTGTGGCTTGTCACTAGGACAAGTCAGCCAGATCCCAGTAATGACCTAAAACTATTCCTTATTTTAAAATAGGCGTGATGCCTTTTGTTTTGAATTGCTTGAAGGTATAAAATGAAATAATATTTTTACTATCTACAAAAGTATTTTTTTTTAATTTTGTACAAATATGAATAATTACTTAATTCTAATAGTAAGCCAAACACGATGAATTTATCCTGTTTAGTTTACGAGTTTCTTTGGCCATCTTCCAGCTCCATCTTTAGACCCAGGATATCATGCAGTACTAAAGAGCTTGAAAAACAAACTGAATGAGCCCGAACACTATGGATTTATCTTGTTTAGTTTAAGAGTTCCCTTCAACAGCTTCAGGCTCCATCAGGATCTATTAGCGACCCAACTTAACCTAGAGTGTATTACTTCGATACCTCCGTGGTTACCTTATTTGTTCCGTAATAATATTTTTTAGCTTTTCTACCCATCTGTAAATAAAATTTAGTTCAAATAAGTGTTGATATTAGTCCACTTTTAATTAAAAAAATATTATTTATACCATTCCCCCTTTCAAAAGTTAATTTTATTCACTGAAAAGTCATTCAGTGAATAAAATGCACTTTTACTCACTATTTTGATGTTTGAATTTAGAACAATTTACTCTTAATTTTAGTAATTGTTCCAATTTTAATGACCATTTTAATTAATTTAACCTTCTTTTTTCTTTATTATATGTCTATTTTCGCTTAAATTTTTCTTGTTAACCGACTTCCAAAAGAGGAGGTTATCAATTCGTCGGAATCTTATGTTTTATATATGTTGATCGATTTATGCGAAGGCGTTTGTACCGATTTAGAATATTCTTTTTTTTTTAAGGGTATATGTCAGGTAGTCCCATAATTTTTTTATTAAAACCGGTTGTGTATTAGTGTTGAAGTCGGTTTTTAGTTTTGAAAAATTATTCTCGTAGTCATGGTATAAAGTATAGTATGCAATTCTTGAATAAACCGGATTTACATCGAGGGCCATGAATCACTCGCATTGCTCAGGCTTCACTTAACACTTGAATCACTTGCTACGCTCGTGATTCAATCATCATGAATGACTCCCTACGGTCGTGATTCAGTCGTTAGAATCCTTCACCTGCTCGTGATTCGTCTATGGCCCTCGAAGTAAATTCGTCCTTTATTCACTAATTGCATAATATACTATTTAAATCAACTTATACGGATCAAAATTATTTTGTCGCACTGTTATTTACAATAAAATTATTCAGTGCGGCACGGCGGGAAGTCAACTGACATAGGCCCTACCCAGACGAGTTCTGGTGAGCTACTGGATTCAGCCGTTCAATGAACGAATTTTTGAAGAATAAAATATAAAATAAAAATTTATATTGAAATTTAGAAGTCGGGTATTTTTTTTATACCTTTACAGAACAATCTTTTTTTTACATACTGAATTATTAATTATGACGAAAGTTTTACAGATCATGGGATATCATTTGTTTTCTGTAGTCAAATTCTCGATTTTTTTATAATTTTTTTGTACGTAATATTAATTCAGTTAATACAGTTTAAACCGTTACCGTACTACCGTTTAAAGTTGAAGATATGTTTCTTCGAAAACAGTACATATAGTACAGTAGTAATAATTTATTGATGTAAGGTTTTTTTCTTCACTTTGTTAAATATACAACGTGGAAGGGACATGCCCGTTATAAATCAAACCACGGATAGATCACTATATTACCTCTATAATGAAATTAATATAACAACCAAATAAGCAAAAACAATTCGACATTCCCATGAAATGAAATTAGCAGTTGCACAGTTTTGTATGAATATGCCGATTATTTTTTGTGTTTTGGCTGTTATTTTAATTTCATTATACAATAGCAATCTCGTAAACCTGTGGTTCGATTTATTACATTGTTTAATATTATAACATTGTATAATAATGGATTACAATTAATCCAAAAAGCTAAATTTAGAAACTATATTAAAATCTAGATTAAACTTTATTAAAAAATCTAAGTGTGATTCATGTGGCATGGTGCGAGCGAGCGGCGTAAAAATAGGTCTTCGCACGTTATCTGGAAATTGCGCCTTCGAAATCCGCTTATATCATTTTCAATTATACAATCTGAACATATATTTTTTAGGCGAAATTAAATAAAAATATATGATAATTACAATGATGGAAGTCAAAATAAGGTAAATTGATAAATGGAACTTGGCTTACGCACTACCGTGCACTTAGATTATGTGATTTCAGCCTTTCAATAACTCCCGAAATCTCAAATTATGTATGAAAATAGCGAAAGTGCTCTTAATTATGCCGAAAAATTGGTAAAACAAAATCTTGACAAAAATATTTTTATGGTAGCTCCCATACAAGTAAAGAGTGAGTCTGAAGTAAGAATTCTGAAGTGGGAGAATGTTTTTTTCGACTAACCCATCGTGTCGAATATCGGCTCAATAGTTTCGGAGATTAGGGGTGGTAAATTTTTGTCTTCTTTCATGAATAAAATCAAAACTTTATTTTACAAAAATAACAAAAATATATTTTAGATCCTCATAACGAGCCCTTTCATTTGATATATGTCACAGTAAGGTATGCAAAACTTTTTATTATTTCCTACTTTGTCCCCCAAAAACGACGCTTATTTAAAAACAAATATTTATTTACTCTGCACATCTGTGTTTGGGCAGGCCTGTCGCGTGTAGGTATCGAAAATGTACCTACGGATTGCGACCGCTTGCAAGGGGGACATTCGGCAAGGACGACTCGCTCAAGCAGTGAGCAGTGACGCACGCGCGGTTCGTTTACATGTGTTCATATAACTTCGTCGTCATGGAATGAAAAAGAAAGAGCTCAAAAAAGATGTTTATTTGCGTAAGAACTGCGATCCAAATTTAATTATTTTAGCTTTCTAAGGATGCTAAAAGTTTAAGGTCTACTTTCAAGTGATTATTGTGACATTATTATGTACGTACGTCTACGTACCTATTTAGTATTTTATGAATTATTATATGCTAGGTATACTAAGGTATATATGGTTATTATTACGAAGAATGATTTATACATGATATATACTCGTATGTTACCTATGTAGGTACGTTTAATACTTATTTAGGATGAAAAATATAAATACAATATATATATGTCGTAGCCATATCGTAAATTTAATCTATTCATTAAATGATCGACAATTTCATGAAATGGTCGCATTTCATGAAATGTTGCACTGGCTACCGGCCACATCGTGATGTGGATTGGGCGGATCAATGATAAGAAATTGTTTCTCGATATGATCAAATAATTTCGACCATTTCATGAATTTACCGTGTCATTTAAAGAAATGGTTGATTATATCGTAAAATTGTTATATTTTTAGTTTACACTATACATTCATGTTGTGCGGCTTGGGGTGGCCGAAGGGTCACCCCGCCGCAACCTTAACCTACCTATAGCGCTCTGTCACTACTACAAGCATGATACCATTCCCAAGTTGGACATTATGAAACACAGTGCTCAGTACCAAGCGTATAAGGCTTACAACAAATTGCCTAAAGAAATTAAATGTATTAATGGCCTTAAGCCTTTTAAAAGGAAACTTAAAACATATCTGTTGGACAAAGCCTTTTACTCCCTTGACGAATTTTTCAAGTGATGCTTTAGAATTATAATTTTATTTTTATATGTTGACCACTTTAGTTTTTTTTTTTGACATTGTTTAAAGTATATAGTTTAAATTATACATAGACAGAGTAGATGTAATTAATGAGTAGTATAATAATGTTAGTTTTTAAGTAATTCCAACACAATGTAAAAATTGTTAAATGGAAATAAATGAATGAATGAATGAGTAGATATTTCTTTGAATTTCTTTTTAGAGTAAGACTTCTGTACGTGAGTACTAGTACTTATTCTGTGATTTCAGCTGATTTTTCTAGTAGTATCGGAGAAAATTGACTGTGACCGACGGAAGGACGGTTCCGTTTTTTTTTTAATTTTTTTACGGAACCCTACAAACTATCAACGCTGAGAAGGGTTTACGAATTAATAAAATATAAATTTTTATACGCGACCAACTTATAAAATATACTCGGAAAAGGAAAATTGTGTACAAATGCGTTAAAAGAAGTTTTAAGAAATTTTCAGTGGCGTGAACTCAAAGTCGGCATTTGCAACTACGAAACCCTACATTGCGCGTAGCTGGACCCGCACTTGGCCGGTTATTTAAAATTTAGGCGTCATGTGAAAGACGTCCCGCTGTGAGGTATTGCCGTACTTTGCAGACCACCTGTATTCAACTTATAAATAATTACGTAGCCTATTGTATTAAAGTAACTCATTTAAAATTTAAATTATTAATCTACCTATAGTAAAATATATATTCATTTTGTTCCAGGAATAACAGCAGGGGAAAGTCTAGTGAATACAAGAGAAAACGTAGTGTAAGATTTTTTACGTTGGTAAATGGCAATTATTTACTTTGAAACATATCTACTGAAAAAACATTATTATCTATCTGTTAGTTGTTTATTTTAAGTATACGAACTAATTTATTTGGACCAACTTATAATAATAAAGAAACTTGTCTTTACTTTAGTATAAAATAAAGTTAATTCAACTAAATAAAAAATAGTCATCTTGTTCATGCAACTCATGCAACATGTTTGCAACGCTAGCTGCGTTCCTTTGCTGGAGAGCAATGCTAATTAATCCCTTGAGCAGAAAAGCGGTCAGCTCTCTTGTCATTAGCTATCAGTTGCGGTAATAGCCGCCAAAGATATCTGTCTATTCAGACCCCCTTAAAAATTCTTCTCGCGCCAAAGCCCTTGCTCCAAATGTTTGTACTTCAAACATCATAAATATATAATCTCCACTGAGACGAATATTTGCGAAGTTCGGCAGCCTAAGCGCCTTCAGCAATCAGCAGCTGCCTTAGCTCTCAAGGTCGATCCCCTGAGATGGGGAGATGCCAGTGTGTTAACGCATGTAGCGTCCCTCACTCACACCAGAGTCCGCCCGAGATCCTAGGGTATCAGGCACATCACATCCGGCCTCTTCTCATCATCGTGCGCTACACTACGGGGTTTTAGGGTGCAGCAGGGTATCTACATTTATGCTAGCAAGAATCCTTTATCCGTGGCGGGGAAGCCTAACTGCACTAAGGTGACAATATAATTTGATCACAAATTGCATCTAAATATTTTATGTGTGATATAATATACAGTACAGTAGCAAAAAAAAACAATAAAAATGTTCAATCTGCTACATTATTTCCTCAATTAAAAAACACACTTTATTTTTGTCATATAAACCATGTTGATTGGAGAATAGAAAAAGAGACTATTTATGTATCTGTAACAGTAAATGAACCAAGTGTAGGATTTAGAGCTGACGCACCGATTTATTTTATTGTTGTTAAAAATGCTCTGCCTGCCCCGTGTGGCATAAAGACGTGATAGATTGTATTTATTGTTGTTCCGTGATATTTTATGAGCACTGAAATTACTCTTTAGCACTAACACTCTTAATAAGAAAAAATGGTAGAATGTCTTTTTTATTATAACATATATTTACTATTTTTGTACTCACGGAAAGCAAGCGTAAAGAATTTTAAAACACAAGCTTACTTAAATTACTTTACATAACAATAACTTGTACTTAAATATGTAGTCTTAAATATACAGGAGAGTGGTAAAATAATGTATCAGCCTAAGTTATTAGCCCAAGCCGAAGGCGAGGATGATAAAAATGTGATCTGGAACTTCCATTTAGTGTGGTGGAACACCATTCGAGGTGGGTATATGATTTTAAGTCTTCCCCTTAGCAAACCCAACGGCTTTGCGCACGCCTAACGAGAACAGAATACCAGTTCCTGGCCTAGGAGACATAAAGTATTTATACAATGTGCTGATTCTTCGGAATTGTAAATGTAGTGAGAGACATGTAAGTCGCATTCAAAACTTTTTAAAAGTTAAAAGTACTTTTCTAATGAAAAGCTTTAAATTATACCACTTGACTGTAAATAAATACCATCAAAAGTAGCTTTGTCCAGTTGTTGTCCAGAAGTTGATTAACACAGATTATGATAACTGATTCCGTTTAAAGTTAGTGAGACTGGTTATAGTATTAAAATATGGTTAAAATAGTAAAACTTGAATATAAAATATATTTTTTGTTTTTGCTAAATTCAAACCTTGCTTGGTAATAAAATACATGTACAGTCAAGTACCAAGATACCTGACCAGGCCCTCTACTTTGTACTTATATGCTTTGTGTTCTCCTTTGTATTATTTGTTTTACTTAAACATTGTAATAAACTGATTCCAGATAAATATAGTAATCGTTTTATTTATTTTAACATGTTAAAACTGCTATTAACAGATTTTCTAGCGTTTGAAAGTAGTTTTGACTACGCTTCATCAAAAAGTTCACTAGTGCTTTATTCCTTTAAAAAAATCAAACCCCTTGCAGATTCCAGAGAAGCGTAGTGAACGAAATATATTTTTTTTAATCTAGGCGTTATTTCGGGAAAATATAAAAATGAGCCAAAAAATACTTTTGTTATCGATTTTCTGGAAAATCGCATTAGGTTGGCTTATGGCGGCCCTTTATTCATATATTTAAACTTTATGGCACAAAAATAAGACTATACAGACTATAAAACGATATTTCTGGTACTCATGAAACCTATCAAACACCACGAGTCATCAGAAAAACTGAAATAGGTGTAACAACTATGTCAATGAGTGGAAAATGCAGCTTAAGAGTGACTTTTCCGTACAAACGTGCTCTAGGTTTTATTTACAAATGACATGTGAGATTTCGGTAGTATTTTGTAATTTTGAAGACATTGCATATGTAGGCATATACCTATTTCTCCACAGTCAAATATGAACTCGAAAGAAAATATAAGGGTGTAGAAGTTATATATAATATAAAGGCGTTTCATACTTATGGTCAAATGTGATATATTACTTATATATTCTCTTTTAAGTTTATAATATATTTTGACTGTGAAAACTAGTAATATGCCTAAATATATGCAATTTCTTTGAAATTACATAATTTCGTCATGTCGTTTCAAAATAAAAGCTAGAATACGTTTGTATGAGAAAGTCTGATTCGGTCTAGGGACTCTTAAATCGGGCTTTATTCCATAGTGGCTTATAATACCCTTACTTTTTAGGACAAAAAATAAACTTCATAATTTTTTTCGCATCACAAGGGGTACCTATGTAATAAAGCAAAGCACTTCCTAGTATTTATGAGATTGTATATTTTCTCGTAAATATTACAAAAAAAAAATACGATAGTACACATTCATCTATGTATTTATTTGGCTCGCAAATATTATGGCAAAGTTCAGATATTTTTTAGAAAATGCTAATATAACTATCATACACTAAATAAAATATATAAAACTATCTAAAGTTAGTATGGGTGCTGTAAATATAAAGGTTAAAGTTCTAGAAAATTCACTATTTTTGTTGAAAAATATAGATACGTCCATTCTGTTAGGCAAAAATGTAAGAATAGAAGGATGGTCAAAGACAATTGTCCACCCCGCAACGGGTATCGCAAGAGGCGATCGAGATCGGAAGTTCAGGTAACACGGTACGGGCAGCAGCATCCTCTGCTCAACGACTTCGGATTCGTTATTGCAGTTATCTTCTCCAGAACTAACGTCATAGCAATAAATGTACGAAATAATTAATATTTCTTATTAGAAGTAGCTCTGTGAGCTGTAGACTTCGCGAGTCACCCCGACCCGTTGAAGTTTATTGGATAAAATTGTTTAGACAAAAATGTTTTCTTCGTTTTTATCAGAGAAACCAAAAAGGTACCTATATGAATGATATTTTCGAAAAAAATTTGAAATGTCTGAAACATGATATTTTGAAAGGTTTGAACCCCCATATTTCCGCCATTTTAAAAAATATTGGAAAACTGAATCGGAGAAAAGTATTTTTGACCAATCTCGAAACTGAGACGTTTCCTTCGCTCGGTCAATAAATATATACATACATACATAAATCTAAAACGGTTTTTAAAATTTGTTAAATCAAGGACAATATAAAAAAGTTAGATCTTACTTATTTAATATTAATCTATTGACACAGGATTTATGATAGGTTTTACAAAAATACTTATACATAAGATATACTTATGCCTCACGATAGTTAAGGGTAAAAAAATTAAATAAAATACAATTTATTCATTTCAATTCATTAGCATCATTATACCCACTTTATCAGATATTGGATCGATATTGTGGTATATTCCCTAGATAAATCAAAAGGCAGTCAATTAACCGATCGACACTTCTACAGGCCAGAATATATATTGCAGTTATTACATTAGTGTGTCATACAGTTTAATCGAAGTTCTCTTTTATGTATAAGTAGGTAAATATTCAATTATTTTGCACATAAAATATACACATAACACACTATTTGGTGTAGATATGCTTTTTAGCCTTACAAAACTTTTTAGACAAAACTTAAGACGAAAATGCTAATCATGAGATTAGCATTTTCGTCTTAAGTATTTCTAAAATACTGTCATGTAAGTAGGTACCTGCTACCATACTGAATGCACAAGCTTACTGCACTAGATGCTGGGTCACAAAATATTTGCATTGCATTATTGAGCGAAATTTCTGAACTAGTGATGTCCCGTTGCGTTGCCGGGAATTTAGAAAACGTTGGGAATATTCTCGTAAACAATTCCGGCAATATTCCTAAAAATTGAAATTTAGGGGAATATTAAGGAAAACGTTGAAAATATATGGAATATTCCCGTAAATTTATAAGGAAAAAAATCCATTAAATTTGCAATATGTCCAGCGGTACATCACTCGTCTGAACAAAATATTTGTTCAAATACTAAGAGTCAAACATACAATGGTATCTTATCTTATGCTTAACAATCAATCTAATAAATATATATAATAATAAAACATGAAAATACCTACTTCTTATTACGTTATCGGACATCGGGAGCTAGATTAAAACATTTAAGTAGGTATTTGTCGGACATTATCACATGCTATACTGCTAAATAATTTAAGTTTCATTCGTACACGGTCGGTATCATTTAGTCAGATCTAATCTAATTTTCCACGCTTCATCATGTTTCATATCTAAAAAGTTAAGTATATAAACTGTATAAGATGCACATTTCCACTTGTAATTCACATTGTTTCATATTGAGATGAGATATCTGGCTTTGAGTAGATATCTGTATAGGTAAGTATGTACTCGTAATATTTCTTTAAAGGAAATATAATGAGTTAATAAAAAAACAAAACTAGTTTTTACACGGTTTAGTTTTTAAAAGCTAAATACGTAACAATTTATAGCTTAAGGTAGGTATGTTTGCTTCCAAGGTGATAGAAACCTACACTTTTATTCGTTAAGGGAACATTCTCGATTTCAGTTATTATAGAAAGTACGTACGCTTTAGAATAAATCTACACAGCAATATAAGTCAACATAGTTTATCAGTGGAAACATGCAATATCATCTAGTCTTTATAAATAGGTACCTACTATCAAGTTTAAAATTGATACAGACCACGTCAAGAATGAAGCTGTCTAAAAAAGTCTCTTCGCCTCACAAGGTTCCTATACCTACAAAATATACAGGCATCACAGAAAGTCATTATATTATGAGTAAGGGTTTCCATCGCGAATCGCACACCATCGCGGTGGACCCTGATTATAGGCTTATCTATTAAGTTTGTAATCCTTAACGCAACATATTGCAGTTATTTTATAAACATCTTCCCAATCTCTCTATGTTCAGAATAAATCCCAATTCAACGAGAACAGCGAAAGTGATGAATAACACATACAAGATTGCTAATACAAAACCAAGACTTTTTCTTAGCTTGAACTTTCCGAGGAAAAGGGTGATCCATAGACAGGCGATAGCGAAGAGAAGCGAGGTCACCACGAAGCCTATTCCGTCTGAGGCGATCTCAATAGCCGCCGACTCTGCGCCCTGAGCCAGCAAGGTCAACGTTCTGATCAGCCATGGTACGCCCAATGCGAAAAGAATAGCTAAGGAGTTGGCGCCTAAAGCATTAGACACGCCAATGCCTCCTTCACCTAAAAATAAAAATATTTTTAATATTATTATGTATCTATTTTAGAAAAAGGAGGCCTATACCATGCAGTGAGCTGTGCTTGGTATAGGCCTGTGCGCTCAGAATGATGATGATGATGATCTACTATTCCAGACATAAAATATTTACTCATATTAATACAATACAATATTTACTCATATCATTCAAGAATCAACAATTATTCACAATTTATCGGCTTTTGTCTTAACTTGGAGCATACTCCTAAAAATAGTTTGGTTATCTCAATTTATATCAATCAGTTCCGTGAATTATCAAGTTAATAATCCTCAGCTGCTTTATACATTTACATAATACCAGTTCATATAGGTAGGTATATCCATCAAAAATGATTATCCATTAAGACATTTATTTAAGTATTATCGCTGATGCACATAACATGCAATTGTAAAAATAGGTATCAAAACACAATCACATCCGAAATATAAGTATATCGCTTTGCTGCTAACTATAAAAATTCGCATTGCTTCAACACAATAACATTTAAGTAAGTACTAAATTGATCATTTCTTACTATGATCACTACTGCTTAGTGTGTGGATAGGTAGTGACGGCGATAATAGTATTTCCCACATATAAGGTACTGCCGACACATACTTGAATGGCTGATTCTACCAGTCAATATAAACAAAATTTCTCTTGGGACCAATATCGGTATTGGTTGGTCACCCAAAATTAGTTTTTCTTCCATGCTGGTATGGAAAAAAGAAAAAGCTAAGAATGTACCAGCCGATTCTTTTCTCATGCAGATAGTAAAAGCTGATAGAGGGAAATGAATGAAAATGCGAATCATGATAATATTATTAGCGATTCGGCTAGCAATCCAGAACTGTTTTGATTCCTTTTTCCATTATTTCACGCTGAAAGTGCTGCGGCCCTGGGATCTGTCTGCTTAAATCCGCCAAACCCAAAAACTTTGTCCTGGCAGACATTCTTAAAGTATCAAAAATTTATTATACTTCCGTCATTAAATTTTCATAGTATAATAGCAACATTTTATGTAACTATGTTTTTTCGGGAACTACTAAGTGATGTTTTCTCAGCAGCCAGAACTTCGATGGTTCCTTCATCTTGCCAGACATATTGAAAGTTGTTTAATGTGTCTGGTAAGATGACAAAAATAAGGACTTCCGTACATTCCACGCACAAATTTCTACAAAAAATTAGGTTAGGTTAAAAAAAAATAGTACAAACCTCGTTTTGACATAATGTATATCGAGCAAGCTTCGGGCAAACATCCACCGATAGCTAAGAAAGTCATTCCCATCACCGAGTCAGGAATCAAAAACGTTTCTCCTGTAATATAGGGATAGCAAAGAGTTTCTACAATTTATTAATTTGCTTAGAATGTGGACTTGAAAATTTTTCACTATTAGGTTCATCGTTATACTTTTTAATATGGTATAGCAGCTTCAGGTAAATTTTTTTATCACTTTGTAGGTATTGACCGCCTGACAGAAATACCTACACTTCTGTGAACAAGGTGCGCAACCTTGTTCACAGAAGTGCGTTTTACTAGTCCTACTAAAGGTAGAGCTAGAGTCATAAAACCAATTATATACAAAGAATAAAGGTTAATTAACTATATGAGTACAGAACATACACAAATACAATATAGACATTCATACAATAATAACTTAAACAATTATATAAATACTTATGTCTAAATACCTTACGATCTTGACAACACATGATACCAGTACAACTATTTCTGATGAAGTAAACGCGTGTAAACTTTTTTCTTGAACAAATATCTGTTTGAAATGGTTTTATTATATTACCAACTAAAGCCTTAAAAAAAGATGATAAAAATCTGGTCAGAACAATTGGCGAACATATCGCGTTGGTTAAATATACATACATTAAAAGTCGGTTTAAAATGCTTTCAAAACCTGATTTCGTAAACAAGTCCAGAAAAAATCTATGTGTTAGCTTTTTTACGATCAATTCATTGCTGTGCTAGGTTGAAGATATACTCATATTAAAAAGTTTGTAACCACAAACAAGTTTTTTCCTTCATTAAATTAGTATGCCTACTACAAGTCATTCTTGTATTCTACGAGTATGCTAATAACATTACGTACCTATTACAGTCATGCTCCAAGAAACGAAGTACGAGTTGACGCCTATCCAGACTATGCACATTATGAAAGAAAGTGGATATAACTTTCTGTGTTTAACTGGTGAAGGGATAGTCAAACCAAGAATCAGTTTAAGGGGCCAAGAATAAAACCACCATATCTTGTACAGCACAGACTTCCCCTTGGGAAAGTCCCAGATGCCATCCGAAGAGCTTTTCTCCGGTTCGATGTCTAAAACAAAAATAGATAAACGAAACATTATAAGATATATATATATATATATATATATATATATATATATATATATATATATATATATATATATATATATATAGATATATATATATATATATATACGTATAGTAGCTCGGGTACAGATCCAAAGTATTTAAACTGGTCCGTACGCTTGACCAAGTCTTCGCCTGTGCATACGGGTGGGGGATCTGTAGCATTGCAAGCCATGTATTCAGTCTTCGCGACATTTAGCTTCAGACCACCGTTTTCAAGCGACTCCCTCATATATTTGCGCGTCGCACCAGTCTCCCTTTGTCCGCATCTGCCAGTGCGATATCGTCAGCATACACAAGCAGCCACGGAGGTTACTCGTGTGTGTCTCTGATGCCGTCAGACACTTCGTCTAATATCACACTGAACAGGTATGGACTGAGAACCGAGCCTTGGTGAACCCCGACTGTAACGGGGAAGGGTTTGGAGTCACCAACAGCAGTCCTAACTATGGACTCGGAATCGCGGTACATATTGCGGATTATGTCAATATAGATCTCAGGCACCCCTTTGGACCTCAGAGCCCACCAGAACATCTCTCGAGGAACACAGTCAAAGGCCTTCTCCATATCCAAAAACAGGAAATGGAGAGGCGTATTCTTTGCCCTGTATTTCTCCATGATGACTCTTAGGGCAAAGATAGGGTCCGTAGTGCCTAGGCCAGGGCGAAATCCATACTGACACTCCGATACTGTACTCTTCTGTCGGATCCGAGAGTTTATTATCCTCTTAAAGAGCTTCATGGTGTGGGACATGACCTTTATACCGCGGTAGTTACTGCACTCTTGCACCGCTCCCTTACCCTTAAAGACTGGAGTAATAATACTCAGCCCCCATTGGTTAGGGATTTTACCGGTGAAGAGTATGCGGTTAAAAAGGTTTGTTAAGATGTCCACACCATGGGAACCCATAGCCTTCCAGGCTTCGATGGGCACTCCATCGGCTCCGACAGCTTTCCGGTCCTTCATGCAGCGAAGGGCTGAGTGGACTTCTTTAGGCGTTATTAGTGGTACTAATCCTTGATTTGGAGGGAGGTCCGGTGGCTGCACCTCAAATAACCTTATCTTACAACCCAAATATATAAATGGAATAATAAACATGATGACAAGTAATTCAATGGTATTTATTTTAAATATTTGAAGCAAGCAAGAAAAATAAGCCAAGTAAATATTTTGACAGCATGTTTCTGTCGGCCATAAAAGTAACCAAAAGCAACACCTCGCCAATAACTAAATCTAGGATCATCACCAAAAAAAACACAGATTTGGTTAGTATTATAATAAATATATGTGCGAAACTTGATGGAAATTTAAGGCAATAATATTATTTGGTAAGCATGACCATATACTCGGTCAGTATAAAAATGATGTCAATAAGCTATAATCTTTACCCGACTACGGCAAAGCCAAGACGAAGGGTAATAATTTTAGCAGTCTATGGATGTATGTATGCTATGTTGGGATAGACATACATACCGTATGTCTTTTCCACCGCAGCATCCAAAACGCTTGACCAATTTTCACAAACGATATGTCAATCGATTTTTCATTATTTTCCAGGTGACATACGCTATAATTTCCATGCAAAAAATGTATGTAACGAATGTTACATATAAAAAAGTGAGAGTAAAAATTTTGTTAGGAGTTTTATCAATGCAATAGAAAACAAAACAATGATTTTTAGATTTTTGTTTGTTTTTCTGTGCGTTTGTGCACGCTTATCTTAGAAAGGGCTGCACCGATTCGGTTGCTGTTGTCATTTAAGTATTGTGATAAGCTCCACTTCAAATAAAGTGCTTGTTTTATTTAAATTCATTCATAAATATAAAAGTTATAGGTATCAATTTAAGAAAATCAGGTCGAACATTATTATTTGAAAAATTGCTATTAAATAACTGATCCATTGCATTGGCTAAAACTTTTGTTAGTAAATAATGATTGAAAGATAATATAAAGTTAATAAAACCGTGTTGGACTCGACCACGAATGGTTCCGTACCATTATCTATAAAAAGTCACGTTTGTTGTATGAGCACTTAAATATTTAATTTATTTTTGTTTTTAGTATTTATTGTTATAGCGACAATAAAAGACATAATCTGTCTAGCTATCACGGTTCATGAGTACAGGCGTGGTAACAGACAGATAGACAGACGGACAGATGAACAGTGGAGACTTAGTAAAAGGGTCCCTATTTTACCCATTGGGTATGTAACCCTATAAGTTGACAATTTAGATGATTTGGGTGTTTTTAAAAACTAGTTTTTTGTCACCAATAAATGGCGCTGTTCACAAATTTAAAATTTAAGTGTGTCCCTGGGCCTCTGCAAACAGAGCCTTGGGTCGCAAGACCCAACGACGCCCAACGGCCATTCTTAGCGTGAATGTGGTAGGGAAGATGAAAAAAGGGATTAAAATAGGTAGTGATAGGATAGGTTCATATTTTCGCCCATTCATTTGATCGGCTTTTACGATTTGCGTGGAAAGCTAAGACATTATTTTTTTTCCTTTCTCCCAATCCAGCATGTCAGAATAAAAAAGCGCGGTCGTTGCCGCGCCGCCTGGTACTCTTTGACTACGAGAAGACGTTCGACAGATTAGGTTAGGTTAGGTTCACACCCTGACAGATTGCCCAGCCTGGGCGGAAGACCGCGTAGATGTGTGCACGGTAGTGGGGGACGACCTGCCGCTGTCGACAGTGGCTCGTCACATGGTCAACAGCAATACGTCGAGGACAGCAGTGCAGGCGTTTGCGGAGAGCGCAAAAAGGTGGCGGAGAAAGTCCGGGAGGAAAAAACCAACCTGGCCATCCACCCCCGACGTACAAGACGCAGGAGGCGAGCCTATGACCTGCAACTACTGCCTCCAAAACGTGGGCCAGTCAGGCGATGGAAATTGGATTCCAAATGTCGTTCGACAAATCAGGTCTACCTGGTTGAAAGGCGCGTTTGAGTCCACACGCGCCTTTAGCTAATTCGTTTCCTCACGTATAGGTAAGGTTCCTAGCTGCTAATGAATTTCATTCAAGTTATGATGTTGGAGAGTGAATTTCATAGTAAAGGGTTGAATGGAGGTTATATTTCCAAGCCACGCGTGATAAAAAAAATAAAGAACTACTATTGCCCCTTTCATATATTTGTTAGATACTACATAGTTTTATTTAATCATGGTACCCTACATGCGGTCAAAACGTGCAGTTGGCTGTTTTTTTTTAAATTAACACATTGACTATCCAGCTGAACGATTCCCAGCTGTTTTACAAAACCGAGCTGTAATGCCAAACACCTAGAGGTTTTGTCAAACAACGGATAATACAATCTAAGTAACGGTCTAAGGTTTTGCCAGTTAAGTAACCCGAAAGGCACGGGTTTGTTAATGAGACATACGACACAAAATAAGTAATTGTTCAGTGTGATATTAAAAATTACACGTAGTTGCTTCATTCAATTAATTACCTTTTTCAACTGCAGACGCTTTCTCGCTTTCAGTCAATCCATTCGGTTTTATGGGATCTTCAAATCCTTTATTCACATTTCCTTCTTCAGCAGGATGACTATCATTTGCAATATCAGCAACTGAAAAAAATAAAAGTAATTACATTTTGTACATGTGATGCTTTACTAATTATATGATGTATGTAAAAATATTTTAATAATTTGTTGGCCCAAAAATACACTTGCTTTCTTAGAATAGTAAGTACTTGAACATAATAATACCCAGAAAAACATTACACAGTCTTGAACCTTGCAAGCGTGTAGAATAATTAAACAATAAATAAATTAAGTATGTTAAGGACGTAGTTAAAAAAATCTGACATACAGTCAACAGTATCTTCTTTCTTGCAGCATTTCGCGACAAGCCTGTCGTAGAGCGCGAACAGTCGCATGCTGTTGAACATAATCACGAAGTAAAGGATGTACATCACACCCAGCACGACAGCTTCGTACCAGTCGATCTGACCGTCCCACACGATAACCATCAAGACGCTCACGTGCACTATGTAAATTAACACATCCCTGGTCACTGGACGACTTTCAATGGCAATTGGCTGAAAATTACATTTTGATTTACTATAATCCTTACTTCACAATTTCCGTTATACACTTTACTACAACATGACGTTTTCTACAGATCTATAGAATTGGTTAATCAACCACGAACCATCAACTGACCTGTATGTATGTTTGCCTACTCAGTTGGATAAGGAAATATGTTGGTTAAGGTTTTTATAGGTAATTTATTCATACAACAACCGCTAAACTGATTTGTTATATATAAAATAATACATGAAAATACAATTTAATAAAATAATATATCATCTGCGAGACAGTTTTTTACTACTCCAGGTTAAGTTCGTTAGCTGATGTTTACTGACTAAACGATTTCCTGTTTCTCATTAAAGACGTTTTATTTTTAAACACATGGTTTTCTTTCGAGATTGTTGTCATTTCCAGAGCGTAGAACCAAGACTGCATGAAAGTTAAAATAAAAAAATAAAGTTATCTGCAGCACTACGGATATGAAAATACATACCGAAATTGCAGCAAGACTTCCAATAGCAGCAACTCCCAGAACGTTAAAAATAGCGGACCCAACAATAGTTCCTATTCCCATGTCGGAATCTGTTAAGAAGGTGGATATCACATTGACAAAGAACTCCGGGCAAGAAGTCGCTACCGACATGAAAGTAGCCGCTGCTACGTTCTGAAAATATATAAGTATACTTGACAAATGATGAATAAATGATAATTACTTGTTGTCATTGCCAATTAGGGAATAGGTACGTTTAAAGATGACTACGAGATGAAAGCCTCCTTCTGTTTTTGAAATCGATTAAAAGGAATGTGAAAAGCTTTTTTTATATATAAAAAAAATTAAACTATAAACCCAAAAAGTTCATGTACATAAATTTTCAGTGTGGGATTAATTAACTGAGATTAACGGACTACTATACGAAAGTTACAAAATTCGCCGCAAAATACACCTAAGTTAAACATTTAAAAATAAAATCAATCTCCAGAATAACATTATGATGATGATGTAAGTATAATTACTATACCTGTGGTATTTTTAAATCGTCGCAGATGAGCTCCACGCAGGGAATGAAGAAGTCATTGCATACATTAGCCAGAAGCGTGAAAGAGTATATTCCGAACAGTGCATACAGGAGAAAGGCTCCACTTCTCAGCTGTTTATCTGGAATTCGCAACGTTAAAAATTTGTAGGTATTTTAATTAACTGAAACTTCTAAAAAGTATTCTGGTCTATATAGTCAATCACCTTCTAAAACATTAACTAAATCGAAACACATTATTGTAACTGAGAATTAAAAATGCTTTCATCTGTAGGTACATTATCCCCGAATTATCATGTTATTAGTAAATAAAAAAAAATATTCAACCCAAAAAAGGTGTAATTCTTAAAACTAAAACGACAACTAGACGTCGATAGTAGAATCAACGGTTTTTAATAGTGTGTTGGTTCGAACTGTATACCAAGGAAAATCGTTAAATTCAGGGTAACTAACTGCTTCGGTAAGCGGAATATTGAGATAAGCCAATTAAGATTTTTAATTTTATGATAATAAAATATTTCACATTCTAGAAAAGATTGTGAAATATTTTATTATCATAAATTTAATAAGTACGATGCTGAGCACGCCCATTTTTAAGTAGATCAGAATCTGAAATAATGCTACGGAGCATCAGGTAAAAATGCAACCCGTAACACGCTAAAATAAGTCAAACAAGGAGTGATGGGGCTGCAACTTACCATCAAATATACCGTCGGGAAAACTGCTCGGCTCTATAGCATAACACGTAACTTCCTTCACAACACCGTCCGATACTTCGGTCCTAGTCCGCAGCCACGGTCTCGTATGCCAAGTTTCCTGCTCAAACTCCAGCTTTTTCATCAGATCCTTCGATATGAGAACCGCGTCTCCATTATTGTTAGACATCGGTAGATATAAACTGGTTTCAGTAGCATCTATAAAAAATAAGTCGAGATTTTTACTAACTAAAATAATTTGTATCACACGGCATACCTACCTAGAAACTTATAAAAATCGATTTCCAAATATATCAGCGACTGTTATCAATGAATGACCAATCGGCGAGTCTGGATTACTGATGTGCCGTTGCTAAATTCCCGTTTCCGGCAAACGTCCCTCATTCCCATTTTCGGAAATGTTCTCGGGAACGTTCCCAATTTCAGGGGAAAGATCTCGTATTTTTTAAGAAAATCATGTAAATGTATTTTGTTATAAATTGTAGAGAATTCTTAATATTTGTATTTTGATGTAAAATATCGTACTGTGACGTTTCCGAGTACCTACAAACAGACGCCAGAGAACTTAATTTTATAATAAGTGTATCTGTTATGGACGAAGTTATAAATTAGGGCAATCGTCATAATGCCCGGGAGTTATGAATAGTGCCAAGTTAATTTGGGCGAAATAATAAATTTTGTCACGGAGCTTACGGGAAATCTGATAAATCTGATAATACACAGAAAAACGCGTGTCATAGGCGCGGCTGAAAAAAAAAAGAGTCAAAGGACTTGAATTCAGAGCCCTAAAAAATAAAAAAAACGGCGAACGTTAATAGGCCTATCGATAAGCATATCTATAAAGGAGTATCGATAGCTCTTTTAGTGCAATACTTTTGATAACCAACAATACTATTGAAGTATCGATCGATGACGACGAATAAACTATCGATAATATCGATGGAATTGATATTTTAGATAGTTTTTGTATTATGAAAAGCAATACGTTTTGAACGAACGATTGTTACCTTTATCACAAAATAAGTACTAGTACTCACGTACAGAAGTTTTACTCAGAAAAGCAATTCAAAAAATATCTAGTTAATGTAGTTAACGCTATGGTTTAATTTAGCTTGCGTCAGAACTTTTCACCTCTTCATTTAGATACCTAGACATCTATTGCAAGCCAATTTCATTCTTATTACTCTAGACAAACAATTCATGTTACTGAATTTTCCCCTTCAAAGTAGTCGCCGCGCGCAAAGTAATAATGTAGGTATATTTTCGATACCTAAACGGAGAGTGACACAGGCCTGCCTTTATTTCAATAGCATTCATCATCGATGTCGTGGACTGTCGCTGAGAGGCAGTGCACATTCTGTCGCAGCGTCCGTCAGTGTCAGTCCCGGAATAAAATGTTTCTTCAATGTGTCATCAACGTCGTCCATGTATCGTCAATGTGTCGTCAATGCGTCGGCACATTAACGACACGATGAAACATTGACCAAACATTGACGACATTGACAGCATATTGTCGACGATGACGACTCATTAATGAAACATTGACGATACTTTGACGATGCATTGACGACGCATTGACGACATGTGGACAACGTTGATGACACACTGACAAAATACATTGACGACATTATTTTATTGGCAATCCATGACGCAGACTGTCACTGACTGTCGCTGCGTCGACAGAATGTCTACAGATATCGACTAACGATAGACTGTCGCTGCCTCTTGGCGACAGTCTATCGATAGTGGACTATCAGGCGACAATACTAGGCAAATGATCGGGGAGTCGCCGCGGCCAAACACTGGTCAAATTTATTAAAGCCTTTCGGCTTGAGAAGAAGACTAGACCTCAGAATTTTCTTTGAAACTGAAAGCAAATTCATATGGCAGGATTTATTATATTGTCTAACTAATCACTTCATCCGTGACATATCTACTGATTGAAGGTAATTTTTTCAACTTATCTTTAATGAAAAAATTTCCGAATACCGTCAGAACGATCACTACTAAAAATGTACACGCCAAATGAAACTATCCAGTAACGATAACGAATGATCCGTATTCTCTACTATGCCTTGTGGTACTTGTTACTATAATATTATAGATTTAGTATAATGATAATTGCAATTTTTATGTTTAATATAAATAAAAGTTTGATTGTTAAATATATGAAGTTTTCTTTTGGATTAATATGTGTAATCTATGGAAACGGGTCTCGTTCGCAGCATGAAGGGAACGTTCCCGGCAACAAGGGAACGTTCCCTGGGAATTTAGGAACATTCCTAGGGAACGTTCCTGCATTTCTCGGAAATTTTATATTATTAGAAATATTTGTAAATTACAACTTTCCCTGACATTTTCATTTATTGGGAACGTTCCCGGGAATAATTTTGGAAATTCGGGGAATGTGAGAACTTTCCCGGGAACGGTACATCACTAGTCCGGAGTACTAATCCAGTCATTATCATGATAAATGATATTGTGGACCCAAACAAATTCTGATGCAGCAGCAGGTTGCTTCTCGTCTAGTAACATTAGTTTACACGACGAAAAGAAAAATGTAGACAAAGTTGAGCTAAAACTTACATTATAGTTCTACCCAATAATTGCTGTTGCCTGATGTTTCTAATTTGTTTTCAGCCAATAACCTAATGTTGAATGCAAACAAGACCCAATGCATTAGATTTAGTCTTCCTAAAGTTAGGCAGGCCAATTTTGATGTGCTACTGGACGGTCAAAAATCTCGTTGAAAATACTACTTTCTTGGGACTCACAGTGGATTCAAAACTTCTATGGGATGTCCATTTTTCTAAACTCGCTAATAGGCTTAGCTCAGTGGCTTACGCTTTTAGGAAAATCAGACAATTGACAGATGTTGCAACTGCTAGACTAGTTTAGTTACTTATTGCGGGATTCTTCTATGGAGGACTGCAACTGATATAGGTACAGACTATTTTTATTTTACAAAAAGAGCAATTTGTTTTATTTATGATTTAGGACCGAGATACTCCCTAAGAGATGTTTTAAAAAAATATATACTCACTGTACCAACGCAGTACATTTTTGAAAATATAATGTATGTAAGAAAAAATATTGCCTGATTTAATAAAACAGATGATTTTACGGGTATCACTTACGTAGCATAAATGATTTAGTTACCCCGTATTAGCTGAAATCAGTCAGTAAATCGTTTAAGGGAAACTGTATAAAGTTTTATAATAAATAGGCAGAGTCGGTCCTTGATAGGCCAGAAAGAAAATTTAAGGCTTATGTACAAGAAGTACTTAGTGAGAAGGCTTAATATTACGGAACCTATTATTTGTTGTATATGTTTGTATTTGTACACTCACAAAATGTCCTGATTTGAGTAGAATTGGTACATGTACTTTCTTTTGCAAATTGTATTTGTACACTCACAAATGTCATAATTTGAGTAAAATCGGTACATGTACCTTATTTTGCAAATTAACATTAATTTTAAATTTGACATCATTCTTAATTAATAATTATGACATAACAATGTATTTTCAGTCCACATATCTAATTTTAATATCAGTATATTTTGTAAGTTGACGTTTTGGAGAAAATGCTGCAGTACAGTTTGTTACTGCTTCTTCTGTAGTTGCGCTTAAGAGACGGCAGTAATCTTAGTTGTAAGTACGTCGTTCTGACGTCAACCACTACCTATTATGAAATCGAAAGAAAAAATTGATAATTATCAAGTGACAGAAATATCCAAAAATAATTTTTGACTTTTTCGACTTTTGCACATGATAGATAGATAGATAAGACAACTCCTGATCGGTTAGGAGTTAGACGTATTTCTTTAAATATTATGGGGGCGTACAGACAACTAATTGTATACTTAAAAGTTATTTAAGTAAGCTGATGATGAAATCAGGGACCGGACCGCTTTACCCTTCAGGGGTTATTGAGGAGTTTTTAGTCACCGTTAAGGATGCAACCGGGAATACGCTCGGATGATGATGATGAGATATTACAAAGATTATTATTTGAATACGTCGGATGGCGTAGGCGACGACGCGCGGCTGCCTTTGGCGAAGCTGTCGTCCCGGCGCGGTCAGGTCGGCGGCAGCAACAGGCGCAGTCGCGGACGTCCGCCCGACCGTTACCAATCTCTTGTATTAGTGTAGGGTTCGTGAGATGTAGGTATTTGGGCTGTATGTATATATGGTATAGTGGTTAGAGCGCTCAGCTCACACGCGGAGGTCGTGGGTTCGATTCCCGGCGGGGGCAACGACTTTTGTTGTTGTTGTTCTAGTTTGGTTAGAACATTTGTCTAATCACCTAGGCTAGGTAGCGGACCCCGGGGCTTGAATAATAATTATTATTTGAATACGTACAATGTATTTCTTTTATTTATTTATTAAAAGAAATAAATAAAAAATATGCATTTATTTGTATTTCTTATAATAATAATAATAACAAGACTGTTATAGGTTAACACTTGGCTCAATAGCCCGTGTTGATTCCATTAAGATGCCAGGTATATTCCTGAGAATTCCAAACGGAAAAAAAACAAATCGCCCACTGGATTCCCAGTGCAGTCAGTCAACGCAGGGCAGCTTGTGGCGAGCTGATGGTAAGTGGCGACACCACGTACCCTACCTCCAGGGGGACCATACACACATGCGCTAACACACACACATACACACAGTTACACACCCCCCGCCTCTGTCTTGCCTTAACTGGCCGGCCAGAGTGGAGTCGCAAGAGCAGAACATACACTCCAGGGTGGAAGTGTATTGCACGTAATGGCGTAATAACGGGGAAACCCGCTCTCGGGGGTAAGCCCCGTGATGGTGAAACCGGAGCCGCACCTCTCGACACCCTCAGCTGCTCACATTGTGTTGCGCCCTGGCCGCATTTTCGTGGCTAGTTAGGGTGCCCACAGGCAGTGTAGCCAACGAGCAGCAAGTCACCATCTACCAGGCTAAAATTGTAGTGAGAGATTTTTAGGTAGATGTCCGTATCTCACTCCATAACCCAGCTATCCGGTCCACTAACATCCCATCCATAAAGCCCAAACCAAGTAAATCCCTCCCTGGCAATAGTTCGGCAGCTGTGGAGGATTGTCCGTTAGTGCATCTCAATGGTACATTAAGGGATAGACCTCCATAGATGCAGCCATCTCACTTTTTAGATAAAAAGGTACTAAAAGGCCTCTTCATGTTGGCTTCGGCCCCATGAACGCCTCAAAGAAATGGACCCGTGGCTGAAAAGCGTACCAACATAATAATAATAAATCGTTTATTTCGGACACCAAGAACAATTGATCTTAAAAAACTAGGGTGTTAATAACAATAAAATACAATAAAAACAGCAGACGGACATGCACGCGCATACATAGTACTTAGCGTTGCTAGCTGGACGGCCTACTTAACTGCATGCAGTTGTATCCATCGAGCGAGTATCGGTGAGTCCCAGAGGTCTGCCAGCGCGCGCAGGATAGTGTTGGGGCTGTCGCGCATACGCCTGAGATGAGAAGCACAACGCTTGCGCATGATCGCAGCAAACCCGTCTACGTGAGCCTTAGCAAACATGCCAGAGCCCTGATTTTTTAAGATTAATTGTTACTAGCCCTTTGTATGGATCTTGTTGTCCGAAATAAACGATTTATGACATTATTATTATATTATTAAAACAAAATAGATATAAGAAGACATGCAGAAATAACAATGGCTATAGGTAATCAGTCGCGGCCTCGCAATGTAATTTATTTCAAACCCTGAACTATTTAACGGTCAATCAAGATATAGGAATAGTTTCTTAGACACTGTAAGCGAATACTTTGGTATAGGTATAGTACGTACGTATATAATATAATAACGTGACATTTCAGTACAATTTCGGTCTCTACCAATAGAAAATTCGTTTAATTGGTAGATTAGATATTGAATAATACATTTAATGCCAGGCATAAATAGTTTTAGTCGTAATACTAGGGTTTCTAATATCAATTAACTAATAACAGGGTTTCTAATGTCAATTAAGAAAATAAAATAATTTTAAATTTAAACACGCGTTTTGTAAAACAATCACGATAGATAAAAGAATTATATATGTACGTAATAATTCCTAGAAATAATATTGCAACCAAAGAGTATTAAAAATTATTAAAATGAAATTTTGTAAAAAGGAATGTGCAACGGAACGTTTTAACTCATGTCGTACAACGTACACCAACATAAAGGAAAAAACCGTCGCCGAGTACGTATGATGCATTCACTGCCGCCGGAGAGGTTGTTGGATTCATCAAACATGGCGCTATAGTTTCGTAATTTGATTTTTTGTTGTGTTTGTAAACTTCAATAATACATTGTTTAAAGATATCTGCCTGCATTTAAATATTTTATAACATTTAATATTAGTTCAATGATATAACTGTTTAAAATACGATTGAAAATTATTTATATGAGTCTTATGTGGGTCTAGCAAATCGGCGACAAAGGGGTTGTTGCAGAAATGTATGGTAGCTGAGCCAGGTCATGGTACACCTACCTAAAATTTGTAGTTATTTATGGTAAGCAATATTTTATCGATAATTTCCAAAAAAATCATTCTATTTTTAATGTAGTTTTAGTTTAAAATGCCGTAATTGAGATTATAATAACATTATCAACTTCGCGCTCGTCAAAGTGACTTTGTCGTTTGATTGGCATTAACATATGAATCCTGTGGTGCGATTTTTCAAACGCGGAGTCACTAAACGCACGGTTTTTAATATGGAAAAACCATTCGTTTAAGTGACTCCGCGACTGAAAAATTGCACTTTTGCAAGAATGATCGTCCGCCGGTCGATCGATGACGTTATGGTTTTTGTCAATCGTTGTTTGACTTTGACAGTTACTAAATGTGACATTACACATTGACGTTTAGTGGTGCCATTTTTGAAACGCGGAATCACTAAAGGAACGGTTTTTTGTATGGAAAAACCATTTGTTTAGGTGTTTACGCGTTTCAAAAACGGGGCTTCAGAAAGTGCTTAGAAATAGAGCCACAGGTTTTGAATGCACCGAAAGATAGCCGCCATGACAATGTCGCCATTATGTAATATTACACTCGATTTTGAAGTTAAAGTTACTCTAAGATTACAACGAATAAAAATAAAATGTTTGCCTTATTACATTCCTACTATTTTAAAGTATTTTTTGCGCTGGTGTACAATGACCTGGCCCATTATGGAACAACCCCTTTACACGATTTCACGTTGCCAACCGTCGCTACTTTGACATCTCAAAACCATGCTCACATGAGGTTAGTCATGAGATAAAATACGATTTATGAATGAAAGTTATTTTGTCGCTCAATTTTGTTTATGTGTGCTGCGGTAAATTTCGCAAAATGCGACAAATTTCAAAGATAAAATTTTTCGCCGTCTACATGCTTGCCTCGCAGGTTATAAATGGTTATATCATTTTTTTTTTTTTTTTTCTGTCTTAATCAGTCCACAAACACGCTCCCTTTAGCTTTATCGTGGCTGACACTTTGCCTCATATTCGCCTCCCTATTCGAAACAATGTTCTATTGTTAAGCAACACCCCTATCTACACAATTTTCAAGGAACGCCGGCCGTTTGCATCAAATAACAGTAATTCCCTACAGTTCACTAAGTAATTATCTTAACTGCGACCGCTGAAGTGGACAGTCACTTTATTACTTTTGGCATGTTCAATCACCAATCAGAATAGCTAAGTATTTAAGCACTGAGAAGGGGCTGTACATGACGTACAAACGAAATTTGAAGGAAAAAATGTAAGACAACGAAAACTTGTTTATGTCTAAAATGTGAACTTATAATTGAAATACTCACTATTTTCGTCTAAAGCGGTTCCGAAAGCTGTGCATACGAATAGAGCTATAACGCTCAATAACTGCCTCATCCTGTAGAAATGTCTCGTAAATCAATTTAGTTCTGAAACAAAACAATAATGATAAATATGTAATTATTCATATATTTATTTTATATTGTTTACTTAATTAAATCCATTATTTTGAATATGCGGCTAGATAAAACATATATTTTCTAAAAGTTAGGTATTTTATATGCTACTACAAGAAATTGTTTTAAGTAATATAATAAAAAGCACTAAAATAAATGAAAATACTACTCCCATTCATTTTTAACCCCCGACTAGAAAGACGGGTGTTATTAGTTTGACGCCAATATCTGTTTGTCTGTCTGTCTGTATGTGTCTGTGGTATCGTAGCTCTCAAACGGATGGACCAATTCCGATGTGATTTTTTCACGTGTAAGCCTTATGATGATTTTTAGATACGTTTGATAAAAAAGGGTTCAGCCGTTCAAAAGTTGTGGGGATGAACGCTTGAAAGTTAGGATATATCTTTTTTCGCCTCGAAAATAAACTTGTTATTTACTTACTTTATTATCCCTTAGGTACAATGTCTGTCAATAAAGAAAATGCAATAATGCAAACATAAGATATTTTCAGATATCTCAAAATAAGTATTACCTGTTGGATAAAATTAAATAATGATAACAGCTAAGCACTGATAACTTAATCTATTTGATGATCTGTGAGACATATGGTGATTTATATATTTATCAAAGATTATATCTAACTGATGAGAGATCTGGTGTATTGACGCGCATTGAATTAAATCGATTGTGTAGTGGTGTATTTCACGTCAAACCTACAATGAGCTAGTCATTTTGTGTTTGATTATATAAATACTTACGGTCCGACGCGGAATGCATCTTTTTAGTTAAAATAAGAATTCCGTTCATGGATATGAAAGATCTCAGTGAAAGATTAAGAAATACTCTTTAAAAAAGTTAAAAGTCGTTATAAAATTTGAGATTTATTTTACGATTTTGTTTAAAAGTTCAATATAACTAAAAAAAGGACCACTATTTCGGGTTTTTTTTTCAGCTAAGTTGTACGACGTCCTTTGAGCCGGATAATACAAAAATAGTGTTGCACTTGTATGTCGTAGCTAAGGGTACACGTGGTTGTTACTTTATTTTTTAGGAGCTATATACGCTAGGTACCTAATTTGCTGAACTTGAGATCACAATTTTGGAGTGTGGTCATGTCGCCCACACGGACAAGTGGGGAAGTAAGCCGGGAGTTGGAGTTCCCGGTGGGATTGGCGAACGTGGTTCATACAAGTGGGTACCTATCTACTCAAAGATCGCTACTAGATGTGGTTGCTGTATAGGCTGATGGTACCTACCGAGCCGGGCCAGATATTGTCTTGGAACGAGATACCATTATAAGCCATAGTTGGTTGTAAGCTAATGAATATACAAGGAGTTATTTGTGTTTTTATTTTTATTTTAAAGCTTATCCTTCAAAATATTTTTTTTCTAAAAAAAAATATTATATTTAAATTAATAAAAATTAATTATTAATTTTTATTTTAAATAAATACAAAATTAAATTATTGTCTAAAATTTCAAAGCATGCAATGCGTGCGGTAGGTAAGATCGAAATTTAGGAGAGACCAGCTCAAAGTGGTTACCTTAACTTTGATAAGAAAAATATTTTTTTCTTTAGTAAAGGTATATATATTACGGGCAACGTGATTAACAGGGCCGTATTAATAAGGGCCGAGTATTATGAATAGTTCCCAAGAGCACACGGGCTGTCGGGCATTATAATATGGACCGGTCTAAGTAATTAAAATACTAAAATTTATCAAATAGCCGGTTATTTGATAAATTGTAGTATTTTAATTACTTAGACCGGTCCATATTATACTGGTAAAATTATCAAATAGCCGGCTATTTGATAAATTTTAGTATTTTAATTACTTAGACCGGTCCATATTATAATGCCCGACAGCCCGTGGGCCATTTAAAAAATCAACGTAAGCAATAGATTGAATTTATTATTTGGACCGGGCGGTTCCCTACTAAGCCGGGCATTTTGATTACTTCGCTCGTGCGACTTGCGTGAGGAGCGCGCGGGGGAGGGCCGACGGCGAACCGCAACAACGTGAAGCGAGTTACGTGCTTGTCATTTCTTATTGATACTCAGGAACGCGCGATAACACGTTAGTGCGTTGAGTACATTTTTCTTACAAAATGTCGGAATCCGTCGAAATAAAGAGACGTTTCAACGAAGAAATTCACGAAACGAAAGTTAATAAACAAAAACACTTAATTTCATTTGTTTTATTATTTTGCCCAAAACGTATTTGCCCTTATTCATACTGACCGGGAAAAGTGATTAGGCATGCACGGAAAAAAAATATCGTTCCCCTAACGAGAATTATTGTTCACTATACAATATTTATAGTCCTATTTGTGACAACCCTCACGGTTAGTAAGGTCTACTACACAGTTATAGTTAATGTGTTTTAGTTACAGGTACGATAAATATAGTTTTTAAAACAAATGTATATTGTAAACTCAACAATGTGGTATGTTGTCATTTTCAGTAGGTTCAATAAGATCGTTTTGTAACAATTACAATCTTTTGTGTTATGTGTCCAATTTTCTTTGTTTTTATTACTTAAATATTTGTTGTACCTACTATTTTTAAATGTTCTAATTATTATGGGTAGATTACCCTTACTATATGACAAGTTGTATCTACTTTATAAACAGGTGATTTGAGTCGCCGATATTATGGTCGCAGTATATGGCAACAGTTCATACAATCATCACTGTTAAGTACAATGATATTCAACAAATTACTAAGTTCCTACCACTATATTTATTGTTAGTGCTACATATTATTCATTTCTTTCCGTGTGAAATTTTAATCAAATTGCCCATGTGATGTGGGCATTATGTATACAGGCCGATCACTATTCATAGGGACCAGACTTCTCAAGTTGCCCGTAACATATATTTCGCTATACAAATGCAAATACCTTAGCGAGTAAGGACTAAGCAACATCTATTAAATAGGCCTAGATTTTTTTTAGGATTAAAGCTATTTCTGCTATACAGTTTGTTTACAGCTTTCATGTGATCCAAACAGATAACTATGCTGTCGTTAGTTTAGCACCAATGACACAGACTGACATCAAATAACTAATACTACTCATAAAAGCATGATGAAAGTGAATCAAGCCGCAACGACTCATTTTTATAGTCACAATCACAATAAAGCATGAAAAACCAGATCACCTACTGAGACAATACCAATTATATGATGATGAGATTTTTATTTATTAGCTGTATCATATTCGATTTTTAGATGAAATACTTACCACCGTTTATTCTGGCAATCACTTCGGTATTTTAATATTTTATTTTTTATAAAATGATTTAAAAAACCCTTTTCTCGTCAATTGCCGTTCCCATCTACTTCAATGACTCCCAACTAAAAAGGGGGTAATATAAGTTTGACGTGTCTGTGTGTCTGTCTGTGGCATCGTAGCGGGTATGATGCAAGTCGTCCCATTCGAAACTCATCCCATTCGCAGCTGGTCCCATTCGCAGCTCGTCCCATTCGCAGTTCGTCCCAAGCATATCTCGTTCTATTCTCAGCTGATTCCCATTTATGACATAATATAGTAATTTAGATTTTTTATTTTTTTAGAATAGGACCGTGTTTGTCACTTACACACACGATAGACGACTAAAAAAAATGTAAAATTATTTATTTGTGTCACATTTTTCTTTTGGTGTACAATAAAGAGTTATCTATCTATCTATGAAATTGGTTAAGCGGTTTAAGTTATGGGGAGTGAAAATGGGGGCAGCAGCCCAAAGTATGTAAATATGCCTGAGTGGGGGGTATCAAGCAAAAGGATATTAAATATGTAGATTAAAAAAATCTATTTTACTGAATATCAGTTCAGCCGTTCACAAGTTATTGGGGGTGAACGCTTGAAAGTCAGGGGCTTTTTTTAATTTGCCTTGCAAATTAACTTGTTATATTGTTAGTAGATACAATATTTCTATGAAATGGTAAATAATTATCCATTGCTTTAAGTACCACCTTCGTAATAAATTCCCGGCAATACTTTGCACGGTAGGCTGGCAATATTATGTAATGGATTGCGACATTGAATTTTATTTTTTTGGGCAAACTTGCTCCGGTTAGGAAGAGCAATGTTGGAGGAAAAAGTATCTATATATGTGAAACAAGTGGGTAAAACATAACACATTATACATACACTACTAGTCTTTGGGTTCAGTCTGCGGTTTGGCTTATCATGATTTGTGCACATGGTAAAACAGAAACATGCGCAATCTAGGTAGGTACCTATCTATAAATAGTAGATACAAATACGATGAAATAAAAATTCAATAGCCTCGCATCCATCAACCCGATGGACGGATTGAAATAGAATCTCTATCACCTGCATCCTGTTTCTTTGTTTTCACTGAATAAATCAATCACAATGAAATAGACTCGATAATTGACACCTGTAGAATTCCAAGTAGGTATGCAGTAATAATAAACAGATTTTCCAATTAATCGTACTTATTTACGATAATATTTAAAATTAAAGTACCCATGTTACACACTTGAATGAATTCTTATCTAGTGAATTGAACACAATTAAATCTGTGTTTCGCAATTGTATTCATTCTCCGACGTCTATTTGTATCTATTTGATTGATTATAATTCTTTGTTTGTTAGATTCATTTATGTCGTAACTACATGGTAAACTAAACAAAAGTTAGTATGTATAACTGTATTATTTTATGTTTCGCTTGCAGTTAAATTGATAGGAGCTCGTTAGCTTAGTGGTGCACGCACTGTGATAGCACTTAAGCATGAGATAAAGTTTAGCCCACACGTAGTAAAGTTTTACATAAAGTAGAACTTGGGGTGGACTACAGCAAATTATTTTGACATCATTTTTATTGCAAGTGTTTACTAAAACTTATAACTTCGATAAATAGAGTGCACAGGTTTAGAAAACAATTATTATAAAAATCGTAGTTTGATTAGGAAAATAAATCAATTGTTTCAATGGTATATGAAACAAAGTTGAAAATCTAATATCTACTATAAACTCAATATTTTAACATTCTGCGGGACGCTCTACCAGACGCAATAAGAATAACAAATGTCCTACGCCTACGTTCATAGCCGTAGATATTCCAGAAAGGATTAAATGTAAATAAAAAAAAACATGTATTTATATTTAACATCGAATTTTGTGCAATATATATACTCTTTGTTTTCGTACAGAAATATACATTTCTACTGATGAATCTCTCGGTGGAGCCTCAAATATAACATGCGTACGATTGTTTTGGTTTATTATTACTATACATAGCACTTGCTTGTTTTATTTATAATCAGAAAGTTACAAAGTTATGTAGTGGCAAAAAGGTCTTTAATTCAATAATTTATAATAATTGACGAACATTTAAATTCTGATACAATGTGGTATAACTTGCACACTATTCGGTGCTTATTTGAAACTACCAATCTTGTCATAATAACTAAACTGAGAGATACAATGAATGTTCTTATACCTTCTTATTATTATTTCAATTGATAAATCATAAATATTTATTATTTTAAACCTGTGTTAATTTTCAATCTAATAAAATGACACAAGCATTATTTGCAATACATTCGCACTTCATAATGTAGAACACTGATAAAATATATAACATATATGTGTATATAAGTGTTGCAATTGCAAAAACAGGACAATACCTTATTTATTAACGAATGCGATTTACATTTGCACAATGCAGTTATTATTGTTAAATCAACATTGAGATTTACTTACTTGCAGAAAATGATTGCCAAGTTGCCGTTCGCGTGTGGTAATCTGCTTAAAATTTCATTTTTAAATAAGTATTGAATAAAACCGTATCCTATTAACTGAGTTGTCACTTCGCAGCCTGCAATCACATTTCACCCACGATACTGAAAGACAAGCATCAATGGTGGGGTTTTTAAGGAGATAATCTTATTTGATAAGCTGCTTCACGGCGATTAGCAGATACAATTTATGTTATTTTTTGAATATGTACAATTATATTATTTGCTATTAGCTCTACAAAACTCTATGTATTTTTTTAAATAATAAAATTACCTACTTTATAAAATGAACTAAATTTCCATGATTTTGAAGCAGAAGAGACTGGTCAGCTCGGCTTTGCATTTTGACTACTAAGTATTTCTCTAAGTAGGTATATTGGTAAACTATAAGTCCGTCTTTGTATCATATTTCTGCTTTTCTTGTGTTTTTGCATTTCCTTTTGTTAATGGTACAATAAAGAGTATCAATTTGTATTGTATTGTAGATATATATTACGTTATTTATGTTTGTTCGCTTGTTCGCGAACAAGACATTATAATGTGCTTACCATTTTATCTTCATGGTGCTAACATTATAATAGATTATAAGTATTTGTAAATTGGCAGATGTATGGCAAAACCCTCTGACGAGCAGGCGACATTGTCTAGTGTCTGTCTAGGAATTCGCTCTATGGCCGGATTATCGCAATAAATTGCCGGCAACGAACCTGAGGTTAAACAACTTGTGAGACTACAAGGACAATCAAAATAACACGTACATAACACATTCGTCAAAAAAAGTCCTTGTAAGGAGTTTGAAGAAAGCTAAAGAGGAGACTTAGCCCAAATTTGGGACTCTACAAGCTTATAAAAATACTTTTGACAAATTAGGATACTTTTAGATTTACAAAAAAAAAAGTCTTCGATTCATCTCGGTAACACCTATGTGACGAATTGGAACTTTAATCTCCTCTACTCTTTTTTATATATTGAAAAGAGCATTTAAGAAACAAATAATAGGTTGGAGAAAAAGTCTTTTCGCATTTTATATGAAAATTCAAAACATTTTTTAATATAGTTTATTTACATTTAACTAAAGTATGTAGGTACCATTTTGTTCGATAACTTTTTGCCATCTTATAGGTAGGGACATGATCCCATTGCTATAGAAATTTTAGGGCTTCTGATCAAAGAACTGCGTCAAGTAGTTTTGGCAGTCCTCTCGTGATGTTAACCTGACACTGCCTAAAGAATTCTGAAGAGACCGAAATAGGTGGAAATCTGAAGGTGCCAGGTCAGGACTATACGGCGGATGCATTAACACCTCCCAGCCAAACTCTCTTAATTTTTGCTGAGTGGTTAAAGATGGGTGAGGTCTAGCATTATCATGATAAAAAACCACAACCCTTCTGTTGATTAATTCCGGCCGCTTTCTCTCAACTTCTTGCTTTAATCTTATCAGTTGTTCGCAGTAGAGTTCTGAATCGATGGTCCTGCCTGGTGGTAACAGCTCATAATGAATAATGCCCTTCCAATCCCACCACACACACAGCATCACCTTGTTGCGAGTTAACTCGGGTTTCGTCACAGTCTGTGAAGCCTGACCGGCCTTTGACCATGACCTTTTTCGCACGTTCTTGTCATACGTGATCCACTTTTCATCACCAGTTATCAATTTCTTCAAAAATAGTTCGGTCTCATTACGTCGTAATAAAGAATCACAAATGAGTACACGGTTCATTAGGTTTCTTTCAGAGAGCTCGTGAGGTACCCAAATATCGAGCTTTTTTGTGTACCCATTTTTTTTCAAATGCGCCAAAACTGTTTTGTTGTCAATTCCCAGTCCTTCAGCTACGTCGTAACTACTGACATGCCGATCATGCTCCACTTTTTCAAAAATAGCATCCATTTTATCCGTAACAAGACGACCAGAGCGACGTGCATCTTTGACATCAAAATTTCCGGATTGAAAACGCTTAAACCAAATTTGTGCTACTCTCACAGACACTGCACTAGGTCCATAAACATCGCAATTTTTTTTCGCGGCTTGCTTTGCATTTTTATCTTTTTGGTAGTAATATTTTAAAATGTATCTAATTTCTTCATTAGATTTACTCATCTTGACGGTAAGAAAAACAAATGAAAATCACGCATTTTCCTAATTTGAATTCGGAATTAACTTCTTTAAAATTTAAACTTTTAAATGATACCAAAACCAGCCAGGTAAAAATTGTGTAGCCAAAGTGGTTTTATAACAAGTTCGTACATACTATATGCGAAAAGACTTTTTCCCCAACCTAATATCTTGCTCACGAAAACATACTTTCCGCGACTTCGAAATTTTTGTTAGATTACCCTGTATATTTACAGTTCGATTTTTATTGTGATGCGGTATATATTTCATAACCAAGTGTAGCCAAATATCAGTTTAAAATCAACAAATTCAACAATTTAACAACAGTAACTAACCAAATCGCAAAAGAATCAAAAGGTCTTACGTTACGTACAGAACAATCTTTTATTTTTTTTTGAACTGACATACATCGGATGCCTCTGACGGCATTTTCTACTTCACCAGACAGGTGTACAGAGCAAATTTCTTTTTTTTTTGAACGAAATTTACGCTGTATGCTGGAAGCATTCTACAGCTCACCGGACGCGACGGATTTTAAAAGGCGGAACCAACATTTGGCAGAAATCAGAATGGCAAGATGTTGTAAAAGTGCAAAGGTCTCCTACGGTGCAAAACAATCAGCTTTGATTTATCCTTTTTCACAAAAACAACCATAGCACGTTTTAAAATTTCTTGACGCGCCATTTGTTGCTATTTTATGTAAGTATAAAATCGTCAGAAAAATTTTCTTTGAACTTTAAATGACGATAACTTTTTTATCTGACATCAGATTTCGATAAAACAAAGCCTGTATGTTGCTCAGGAATGAGCTTAATCTTTTAATGAAAACCGCGTTAAAATCCGATCAGTAGTTTTAAAGATTGGCGAGTACATACAGACAGACAGACAGACAAAAAAATGAAAAAAATCTTTTTTGTGTTCTGGTACTCTTTTTTTATCGCCCACACACATTATTTGTTAATTTTATCAAATGTACAGACACGCGGTTCCTACTGTTTTATTATATGTATTGATGTATTGATAAAAGATATGTGACATACGCTTGTTTGCCCGTACATGAGATTCCATAATGATATGAGTGCCATACATTTATCCATTTGTTATCCATTTTATTATTAGCACTAATATTATTAAACAAAATATTTAAACGCCATACTAAATTAATTTCGAATCTATCCAAGCTATGCATTTGCTCATGAAATTCCTTTTTATAAAATACACCTAATATTAATACTAACCTATCCTAACCTAACGTCTTGTCCTAAAAAAGCGATTGGCTTTCTGGCGTTGTCTTTCATGTTCTAACCTAACCTAACCAAACCAAACCCAAGTAAAAAATTAAATAATTGTAATAAATATATGATAATATGATCATATATTAAATTGTTTTTATTTCTAATACCTACTTAATAATCGATATAGCAAGTCGTTTTTGAAAGAGTCACAGTTCTAACTTAACCGATGGCAAACGATGTTATGGTATATGATAATCACGGCTTACAATGATGATTACAAGTGATATTATTGAAATTGACTTTATGGGAAATAAAGTTTCTAGCACGTAAGTAATATAGTAAACAACGAGTATGACATATGAAATTATATATATATATATATATATATATATATATATATATATATATATTATGTCTGTTAACCATTATAGCAGATTAAATTATGGCAAATGCAATTCTGGTAAGTGGGGGTGTATACCAATAAATAAAGTACAAATATATGGCCATAATAAAGAATTATTGTAATCACAACTCCCGTATCCGCAGATTTGTAAGGAGAACGCGATAGCGCACATAAATGACAGAATGTGATCCTCTTGCCAACATCTTAATAAGACAAAGTTGCTCAGATAACTACCGTCAATATAAATTAATCATTTAAGTGCGAAAAATAGTTTTGTTTTTTATTTCAACAATAGTTATTATTGTGGTGGTTACGACATCGGAAGAGGTATTTAAACAACAAACGAAGTCCATCGTGCTATGTGCCCCACCCCACTTCAATGAGCTAATCCGCAGAGCTATGTCAGTGACCTTTGTTCTCCTAAAAAACACCGAGCAGCATAGGTAGATATGAAATAAGGCAAAGGCCCTCTCGGTCCTTCTTGTCCATTCACCCTACATTTAATAGAATTAGTCTTGATCCCTACTTAATAACCGGCCAAGTGCGGCCGGGCCACACGCAGTGTAGGGTTCCCTAGTTACGAGTTTACGCGACAAAAATACTAATTTTCTACTATATTAGTATGAAATTTTTAATTTGCTATCCCTACTTAGCTCTGAGAGATTTCCTTTAAAGGAGACCATTCAGGCGCCATACATTTTTGGGCCCAAAGTCATTCGAGTCAAGCGACAGCCAGTTCGAGCTATCAGGCGGCTATGATTCCTGTTGTTAGTACTACTAATAGTAAGCATTTGTTAGTATGGCATGAAAACTGTAGGTTACTCCAAAACTTTTAATTGACATTCAAAGATTTGTTTTCTTCATACTTTTTTTCTAAGTGCCGGCCAGTTTCCGGCCATACAGCAGATGGTAAGCACTAGTGACGGTGAGAATTTGTTAGTATGGCATAAAACCAGTAGGGTGATTCCACAATGATTTATGGGCATCTGAGAAGTGAACTTTTCATACGTTTTTAAAAAAGTGCCGGCTTTCAAGCGGCCACAATTTAAATTGTAAGTACTACTACTGGTGAGCATTTGTTATTATTTCATGAAACCTTTAGGCTTATTCCACAACTTTTTATTAACATTTAAAGATCGTATGGCCGCAATCTGGTCGTGACTTTAAAAAAAAAGTATGGAGAAAACAAATCTTAAAATTTCAATAAAAAGTTGAGGAATAAGCCTTCTGGTTTCAAGCTTGGACTAAGAAAAAAATATATGAAAAAACAAATCTTTGAATGTCAATTGTCAATGAAAAGTTGAGGAATAACCCTACAGGTTTCATGCCATACTAACAAATGCTCGCTATTAGTAGTACTAACAATTGAAAATGTGGCTTCAGGCGGCCACAATTTTAGTTGTATGTCCAACTAATGGTGAGCATTTGTTATTATGTCATGAAACCTTTAGGCTTATTCCACAACTTTTTATTAACATTTAAAGATTGTATGGCCGCAATCTGGTCGTGACTTTTAAAAAAAGTATGGAGAAAACAAATCTTTAAATTTCAATAAAAAGTTGAGGAATAACCCTTCTGGTTTCAAGCTTTACTAACAAATGCTCACTATTAAAAGTATGTACCTACAATTGAAATTGTGGCCGCTTGAAAGCCGACACTTTTTTAAAACGTATGAAAAGTTCACTTTTCGATACCATTAGTAGTACTTACAACTGAAATTGTGGCCGCCAGAAAACCGGCTACTTTTTTAGAAATGTATAAAAATTTCACATTTTCGTTGCTCATAAATCACTGTGGAATTAACCTACTGGCTTTATATACTAACAAATGCTCGCCGTCAGTAGTTCTAACCATCTGCTGCATTGCCGGAATCTGGCCGGGACTAAGAAAAGAAGTATAAAAATGACAAATCTTTGAATGTCAATAAAAAGTTGTGAAATAAGCCTTAAGGTTTCATGACATTATAACAAATGCTCGCTAATAGTAGTACTGACAATTGAAAATGTGGCCGCCTGAAAGCCGGCATTTTTTTTTTAATGTATATAAAGTTCACTTTTTGGGTGCCCATAAATCATTATGGAATCACCCTACTGGTTTCATGCCACACTAACAAATGCTCGCCGTCACTAGTGCCAACCATTTGTTGTATGGCCGGAATCTGGCCGGCACTTAGAAAAAAATTATGAAAAAATCAAATCTTTAAATGTCAATAAAAAGTTGTGGAATAATCCTACAGGTTTCATGACATAATAACAAATGCTCGCTATTAGTAGTACTAACAATTGAAAATGTGGCCGCCTGAAAGCCGGCACTTTTTTTTAATGTATAAAAAGTTTACTTTTCAGGTGCCCATAAATCATTGTGGAATCACCCTACTGGTTTCATTCTATACTAATAAATGCTCGCCGTCTCTAGTGCCAACCATTTGTTGTATGGCCGGAATCTGGCCGGCATTTAAAAAAACAGTATGAAGAAAACAAATCTTTTAATGTCAATAAAAAGTTTTGGAATAACCTACAGTTTTCATGCCATACTAACAAATGCTCATCATTCGTAGTATTAACAATAGAAATCATAGCCGCCTGATAGCTGGAACTTTGAATTTAGGCCCAATTAGAATTTTCTCCTCTCGTTATTTAAAAAGTATGTGCATTTTTTCACTTGTCCATTTACTACCGCACTCGACTGTCACAAAAAATTGCACTATAACACCAAATATTTCAGAAACAAATCCCATAATCGAAAAATGGTGTTCACAAGGTCACAATATTTTTAAAAGACCTATTCAGCGACACCCCACACGGGGTTAGTCGTGATACTTTCGATTTCTTTCATGCAACCTTATGTAGGAGATATCCGCCGTCAATTACTGCCATCATTTGTTCTAGCCAAAGTCTACTTCTTCTTGTATGCCTCATATAGGATTGACTTTCTGCCTTTGTGCATACCGTCCTCATTGATGAGGGACATTGAAAAGGTTGCTAGCTTGTTCTGTGATACGTTAGGCTGCAGGTCAAAGGGTCAAGGGGTCATGGTTTCGGGGCATCATACAGGGTATACAAAGGGTGTATAGTATACAAAGACATGGTGAATATTAAAAGTTTTGACAAAAAAACCGGATATGTCGTCATTTTACATTATAAGATATTTTTTATATATTTACTTGTATAATAAGATATTTTTTAAATATATACTTCATGGTTTAAATGATATAAGAGAAAATAAAAATTTAAAAAAACATTTTCGAGGTTTTGGACCCTCACCAAGTTTCCAAGCTCGTCAAGGTCAAAAAGTTCCATACCCTAAACCGTCCTCAATACCACAAAATTTTATAAATTTCGGAATTGCGTCCAGATAGAAAGTACCTGCTGACTGAACTAAAATAAGTATTGACAAAAATGAACAGAAATTTATACAAAGCTAATTGAAAACAAAAGAAGAACAGTCAATTTCGTTTTTTACGCCGTCGAAAGAACTTGCATATATTTTCTCTACGGACATTTTATATCGAAATGCTTATATCGAACTCGTACACATCGAAGATACTAACGAAGTGGAAACGTAAATAATTCATTGGGAAGAAGAGTCGACAACAAGAGTTGACCATCAACAGTAGTGTGGAATACTGGCATAAATGGCATCAATAGTGTTGTAGTAATAGTGAGCTAAATCACATTCATTAAAAGCCTTTTACAAGCAGGGACTGTAGAAGATGATCATGAGAAGTAGGTACTGCAGTATTCGTATCACAACATGTTTTGTTAGTACAGATTTAGCAGATAAAATAAACTTTTTAAGTTTTCAACAAATCCCTGCGTAATTGAAGAAATTGATGGCATAAAAAAATAATCTCTTCAATTACGTTTTATGATGATGAAATAAACTTCTAGTACGAATTCAGTTAAGCTGAACTCAATCCTCTTCGTTGGATATCAAATAGCTTTAATCTATTCCGTGAACGTCCAAAGAAATTGAACTAGATAATCCGTTTTTACGCTCTGCAGGAATGCTGAACCTGTGGTGACATCATCGCCTACTATAATTGTGTACGACGTTAAGCAAATTAAAGACTCTTGAAGACTTGCAAATTGAAGACGAGAGTTGGACTCTGCGTTAAAAAGAAAAACAAATACCGAAGATATTAGATAAGATGCGAGATAACTGAAATAGTAAACTGATTAGATCAACATCACTGTGCGTATAACAAGCGGTGCCAAACGCGATTACCATTTTTTTTATAAATAACCCACATTTTACCTAATTATTGTATAATTTTGTATAGCTGACAAAACAGAGAAGTTTTTGTAACTATATGAATAAAAAGTTTCATATATTTTTTTTAAAGATGTGGAGAGAAAGAGGCTAATAAACTAATTAATCTTCATTTGAATTTTAATTATTAGATCGTATCATCAGTTTTGGAAAGTCAAAAAATATTTTTCATGTGTCGATATTATGTTACTTGTGGAAAGTTGTTCAGTATTATTGAATAAATTCACCCTTAAATAGTTTCAGTAAGTATATTTTGTTATACGGTAAGTATATATTGTATAAACAAAAAAAATATTTCCCCATCTGAAAGGATTTTAATTGAAAAAAAAAAAATTTATATAAAAATAAATTTTTAAAAAGAATCATCATATATTAGACTGTGCTACAAAGCGTAAAGTTAATATTTTTAAACCATGGCCCTACTTTAAATACGGGGGGGTTACTGTTTTTAACCGACTTCCAAAAAGAAAGAGGTTATCAATTCATCGCGGTCTTTTATGTTTTTTTTTTAGTATGTTCACCGATTATTCAAAGGCGCCTACACCGATTTGAAAAATTCTTCTTTTGTTTGAAAGGGTATATTTGTCACATGGTTACATAGACATTTTATCGAAATCGGACGTGTAGTTTGGGGGTGAAGTATGAATGAGTATATCGCCAGAAGTAAAAATGTTACCATACACCAAATAGTACAGTTTACTTTTCATCTCCAACAATGAGAAAAATGTACATATATACCTGTAAAAAAAAGTAGAACACCTACATATACCTAATCAGAGTTTTACAAGCAGTTGCTAACCTTAATACACTGAAATCTTCCTAAGATAACATTTTTTTGAGAATCACCACTACAACATTAAAAATCGTTAAATGACATTTTCTTTGTGCGTAATTCTGGTATATTTTTATACGTAAACTTGATACTTATTTTAAGAAATTGTTCAGATTTAACACAAATCTGTATATATCTATCTATTTACACATTAACCGTTGTACCTTTAATAAATAAATAAATATATAGTAATAACTTGAAACTTCCCTTAAAGAATACTATTTCAAATTTTATTGATATAGGTAAATATATATTTTTTGTAACAAGAAAGGAACTTAATAATACACACGTTATCTTAACTTATGTTATAATAAACGTTCGAGTAGTGTAAAAATGCCCGAAATGAGGGGGCAGGGGCAGTGTGATGAAAACTTTTAAAGTTATGAAATTGTCCGGGCATTATCACAAAGCTTATCTTATCACCTATGGGGCAGAATAATTTTACACAAAATCACGAAAGTAGTATTAACTTCTGCGTTAATATGAATTCGCTTTCAATTTCAATGAAAATTGCAATATCTAGTGTTGCCGCTCGATAATCCACTTTCGATAGACTAGATAAGTAGTTTAAGCTATACCAATAATATCGGTAGCATATCGATAGCTCTTTTAGTGCATTACTTTTGATATTCAATAATACTATCGACACTATTAATACATTTGAACGATCGATTGTTACCTTTATTTCAATAGTATTATCATCGATGTCGTGAGACTGTCACTGACTCTGCGACAGACGGCGACAGATAACGACAGTCACCGACAATCAGCAACAGTCTGCAGCATTTTGTCCCAGTCACATCAAAACATCTTTTTTCGAATACATAAGATGAAAAATAATAACTATCATCATCTGAACGGTTTCTAATATGGAATAGGTACAATATAAAAAATAAATAATAACATCAAATCACGTTTGTTGTACGGGAGTCCCACTTATTTATTTATTTTTTGCTTTCAGTATTTATTGTTATGGCGGCAACAGAAATACACCATCCGTGAAAATTTCAACTGAGTAGCTTTCACTGTTCATGAAGTACAAGCCTGGTGACAGACGGACAGACGGACAGCGGTGTCTTAGTAATAAGGTTCCGTTTTTACACTTTGGGTACGGAACCCTAAAAAAGAATCATAAAAATCGGAGCTGATTCTAAGGCTTATTTTTTTTTTTGCTTGGTGGTGGCTACCAATCTTTGTCAAAGCTTATTTTGCCGGTGTCCAATAAACCAAATAAACGCAGTGCGTGAGAAAAGTAAAATCTTCCCATCTAGTTAGCACAGACATATATCAAGTAGACGGATAGAGTTCAACTATGAGAACCGAATGTGTAACATATTGCGTAGGTAATTCGGCGCCCCGACTGTAATTTAGAGATGGAAACCATAATCCGCGCGAAAACGATTCAAAAGCATCCAAACCGATTCTAGGCACCGAAGTCAACGTAGCAACTGTGCTTGACAAGATCAAAACATCGGACGTTCGTTTTCGTTGTGAAAACAAGTAAGTACATACCTTTAATTTTATTCGTGTGACCACAAACAAATCACTAGGTGTAAATGGTTTGTTAATGAAATAATATTCCGCAAGTTATTTTGGGTGTATTTTTATCGATTCTAAATATCGAAATAAAGCGACAAAGAAACTGATAATCATAATCGACTTAGGAAATTATAATAAATTTCACAAAGAAAATCTTAATTTTTTAAATCGATAAACATAGGTATGTTACCTACCTACCTAACCAATAAATTGCGTTACATTTGTCAGTACCTTTTACAGTTATTTTGACAACCTCTGTGTGTCTGCCTGTGGCATCGTAGCTCCGAATTGATAGACCGATTTCGATATGGTTTTTATACGAGAAAGGAAGTTTCTTTGCGGTGGTTCTTAGCTATGTTTGATGAAAATCGGTTCAGCCGTTTAAACATTATTGGGGGTTAAGGCTCGAAAGTTGGGGTTTTTAATTTACCTGGCAAAAAATAAATGGCGCTATGGATATTGTTAAGGAAACCAAAAAAATGGGCTCCCACTGTGAAGTGTCTTAGCTCCTGTCCTGTCTAATATTTAGACTAACGCCTAACCCAGTCCCCTTGGTAACAATAGATCCCTATATACGCTAATGATCTAGCTCACATCTCTCAAACAAAGTCTTTTGGTCAGCTGAGGCCAACCTGTCAAGAGCCCTAGAAGACTTAGGTACACTATGCGGAGAATACTTTAATAAAAATATAAAAATCATTTGCTTTAAAAATCGTCGTTTCAAATCAAGTCAAGTCGAGTCAAGAAAATCGCAGCGTACAGCACTTTTCTTACGTTTGCCATAAAAAATAGAATTTGGCCTTAAAATCGACTCGAAAGTTGTAATTGCTTATTATTACATCGCTGGATTTGAATGCAAATGAAGTCTGGCTTGTCAAATTAAAGCCGCAATGGAAAACTAGCGTTGGACACAAAATCGCCCTCTCCTGTTTTAATAAAAATAATACGGAGCTACAAAATAAATTGTTTTTTGATTAATGTCAGATATTTCAGGACGAACAGTACTTACTGATGAAAGAAAATACTTCGATTAACAGCTCCAACTTTATTGGTGGTGTTTGAACGGTTAGTTACCGAATAACGAGTCATTTTTCTTTTGAAACCTGACGTCGCACGCGGAAAGCGATGGGGAAAAGACTGAACTTTGCGGCGAGCACTGGCGCCTTCAACATATCGTTTTAGCACGCGAAAGACATACACTTTTTCCTTCTACTTGATATAATTCTGTGCTAGTTAGTTATACTTTTCAGATTACGTAAGGAAATAGGATTTAAAAGTAGTTTATGATACAAGTGTTTTCATTACTGAAATAAATGTTTGATACACTCGAGGATAGCCATCCCTTCCCCCACAAAGTTTAAGCACAAATGTGGATAGCTATTTATTATATAATGGATGGAAATGATGAATAAAAAGGCTGCTCTGCTAGTCTGCTCGCATACTATGATCACTTAAGGTTAAGGATAAATATTAAGAATCGATCATCTGTATAAAATATTTCAGATTTAGGTTCCAGATGTTTAATAAATGAGTTAAATTCTGAGTTAGCACTACATGATCCTTTCTGTGAGTCACGGGACAACTTGTTTTCGGTTCAAATATTAAAACTCTATAGTTCTTACTGGCTTCGTGAGCAATACGATTGCTCGATTTTATCATACTTTTACTGAATTTGGTGATTTTCCTTGATGTATTTTTACGAAAATCCTTTACAATTTACCATAGCTTAGAACTTAAACTGTAATTCACAGTCCTGAATAAATACTCTACAGTGAACCTACAGAGTATTTACTCAAGACTGTGAATTAGTATTTTATTAATTGTTTAATTTCAATTTACATGTGATGTTAATTATTACTTACAGTCCACTTACTTAGGTTCAAGGGTCACTAACTTAGGGAAAGATGACATGCATTCTGAGGCTGAGTCTGAGAGGAGGCTTATAAATAAAATAAAATAATGTATGTACTTTCTTCGCCAGTTTATTTATTTTGATTATCTATCTTACGTAAAAACACATGTATATTTTATTTATAAGAGAGAGATATACGATATGAAAAAAGATTTTAGGTTTATAATATTTTTTTTACTAACTAATAAATAAATATCGTCAAGGTTCAAATTTGCAAAATCTGGCTTTTGGTACCTGTAACCGTGCTATTTATGCCATAGGTAACCGTGATTTAGAATTTACATCACAATAAAAAAATAAAGTCTAAGTTTTTTCTTACCTAAACTAAGGAAGTGTTAGAAACATGCATCGAGGATTAGTTTTCGTCCTTAATTACTAGTTGTGAGAAGTTATCAAGCTATCAGTGTTTCAAATACTTCATTATTTGTTATGTATAAAAGGTCATTGGTATTTGTGAGAAAATACTGAGATACACATTACCACTTTTTACGATCTGTTTTGAATGTCACTTCATTTTTAAAACGAGAGACTGCTGTCCAAGCATCCTTTTTTTGCCGGTTATTTGTCTCTGTCTTGTTCAACTTATGTGTCATAATGTTTATGGACCGAGAAGTTTGTGGTGTTACAGCTAGCCGAGACAGATTGTCGTAAGCCATTCTAAACGAAAAGAACAGAATAAAATCGAATCCAGATATCAATGTAAAACCGAGCATCAGGCTGAGTAGACCACCGAACGCAGCTGAAAATAAAAACCGCCATCACAATAAAAATAATCGCATAATCTATTACAAATTAATGATAGGTAACTTTCAGAAAATGAATTAACAGCCTTACGCGCTTTGCCTATTTACTTTCCGTAGCCAAATTTTATCCTTCCATGCTGGTCTGGGAGGAAGGAAAAGACTTGGAATGTGCCTGCTCCTTCTCTTCCCGCGCAGATCGTAGAAGCCGATCAAATCAATGGGCGAAAATGCCAATCATGTTATTAGGCGATGCAGCTAGCAACCCATCGTTATCTATCATCAACCCCTTTATTTTGATTCCTTCTTTCACCTTCTCGCCTAACGTCACGCTAAAAGGGGCTTTAAAGTCTTGCGGCCCTAGGCTCTATATGCTTAGAGGTCATATCACATTATAATCACAGGAGAATACACACACAGGAGAACAAAAATTAAGAAGAGAAAAAAGCTTAATCAGAATATCGAATTTAAATACGTACTATCACATCTTTATCCCTAACGAGGCAGACAGAGCGTTTTTGGTCTTGCGGCTCTAAGCAAATAGAGCCTAGGACCCAAGGCTCTAAGGCCATTTTTAGCGTGACGGGTTGCTAGCCGCATCGCCTAATAACATGTACGAGTATATGTGATTTTCTTACTTTAACGCAATTTATTTAGTTAAGTGTACCAATTTTAGGTTTTAATTTCTTTTTTACACAGGGTCTACTGAAACGACTTATAGTGCGAAATCAGTTCAAGGTACTAAGAAATTTTCCTTAAGTAACATATAATGAAATAGGAAAACTAATGTTTGGCCTCTCATAGGTACTAGTGGACGGATCAGCTGATCCGTGTTTGTAAATAAACGTTTCCCAGAAATAGGACGTAAATAGACCATAATGATACCCCAAAGCTTATCAAACATACGTACCCAATATATTTTGCCAGTTCAGATAAACATCACGACGATATTTTGTGGATACTAAGTCATTGAAAAATACATTCAGTAAGGAACTGTTCTCTAACCTTGCATCAGTGCTGAAATTAAAACAGAAATGTAGTTTTCAAATTTTATTACTATACTGCGTATATTTTTGCCTACGTGCAATCCTTCAGGATAAAAATATGTGTGGTTAATCCAGATATCTAATAAGCTATACACATGGCAAAGGTTTTCCGCAAAAAATATATTGAGGAAAATTAGGGAACCGAAGTTTTGCTAGCCAGGATGTTTTGTTGCGAAAAGAACTGACGTACAAATTGTTTCTTTTTTTTGCCATTATTTTTTATCGAATACACATTGAAGATACTCTTACACAAATAGATGGTTTTGCAAGTTAATACCTGATAAACCCTTGCCGATTAAGATTTTGTTTCTTATTATATATTTCCAAGAGCATATTTAAATTTCAATATTGCATTCAATCAATAAATAAATAGATACAATATCTAGACACGCGAGGGAGGATCAAGCCACGAAAAGCCGACACCGCCATTTGAGGTCACTTTTGACCCCTTTGTAATTATAAATCGGAATCTTTTTTATCATAACTCACCAACATGTTTATATTTTTAATTTTTATATATTGAGAAAATGACTTTTATTCGTCTACACTTTGTAGACGAATTATTGACAAAAAGCATATTAACTTACGTTCTATTGAACTTATATATTTGACTGATTAGTTTTCGCATACTATTCATCTTATAAGTTTTTAATTAGCTAGTAAAAAAAACTAGCCAAGTCAATTTACTTTGTGTAAATAATTCGACTATTCATATTCCAAAAGTCATTCTTTTAAATAACAATTACCATATCATGATACTGAACTTGACAGTCCCATTTTCACATTTTTGGTGGGATTTCGTAAGTACCTACCTACTTGATAATTCTGCAAAACCTAAAACAATTATTATGTCTATTTAACTTGTTAGTGACTTTATTCAACATAATGTAAAAGCTAGCTTACAAGAAAGGTAATCCGTTATGCTGTAAATTCGGGGCCAGAGCTCCAAGTGCCACTTCCAAGGGATAGTCGAAATGTTCACATTCAGGTAAGCAATTAAAACTCACTCCGAAGTTACCATACTGTGACAAATCCGACGTGGGCTCTGAAAAGTAAGTTTATCTAATTATAGTTCAATCACAAAACAAAGTGGGTTATTATAAAAAAATCGGTTTTAGTTATAATAAACAATATTTTTGGAAATTACTTAAGTATTCCTAAACGAATAGTATTTTACACATTGCCGAAGACTTTAATGCTATTACATAGGGCGCACTATAAGTTTCCGGAACTGGCCACTTACATAAACAATATTTAAAAATTTATTGCAACATTTGAAAATAGAACTCTTTGGCTGTAGAATGCAGTTTGTTTCATCTGGCTGTCTTTTGTTTTTACCTTGTGGCGCCATTTAAAAAATTGTGTGTCTGCATCAACATGGATTTAACTCGGGAAAATTTTCATAGTATGATTTTCTACGATTTTAAATGTAATTTGACAGCTCAACAGAGCATCGCCCGGCTTGAAACAGCTTTTGGCAATGAAGCACCATGCAAGACAACTGTTTATAGCTGGTTTGCAGAATTCAAGCGTGGTCGTATCAATCTCGGTGACGAATCTCGCGATGGTCGGCCGTCCACCGCTGTGACCAACAAAAACATCGATGCTGTGCGCCGTATGATTGAAACAGACAGGCATGTGACCTACCATGAAATTCGCGCATCCTTAGAAATAGGCATGAGTCAAATACAATTAATCCTACACAAACATTTGGGTGTGAGAAAGCTGTGCTCGCGGTGGATCCCACACAACTTGACCGAGGCTCAAAAAACGGACCGCGTCACTTGGTGCAGTGCCATGCTTACCAGATTCAACGGAGGTGCGTCAAATTTGGTGTGGGACATAGTAACAGGTGACGAAACATGGATTTATTGCTACGATCCCAAAACAAAGCAGCAATCGAGCGTATGGGTCTTTCAAGATGAGCCGAAACCAACCAAAGTGGCGCGCGTGAATAGTGCATCTAAGCGGATGATTGCTTCTTTTTTTAATAAAACTGGACACGTGGCTACTGTTGCTTTAGAGAATTGTCGTACAGTGAATAGTGACTGGTACACGACCATTTGTTTGCCGGAAGTTATTGACGAACTCCGTAAAAATAACCGTAAATGCCGTATCATCCTGCACCACGACAATGCTAGTTCTCACACGGCCAGACAGACAAACGACTTTTTGAAGGCGAAAAATGTAGAACTCATGAGTCATCCTGCATACAGTCCCGACCTGGCACCTTGTGACTTTTTTCTGTTCCCAAAAATTAAGAACCAATTACGCGGTCAACGATTTTCATCACCAGAAGAGGCTGTCGAGGAGTATGAAAAACACGTTTCAGAGGTCACCACAGAGGAGTGGCACAAAAGTTTTCAAAACTGGTTTCATCGAATGAAAAAGTGCATAGACGCCAAGGGAGATTATTTTGAAAAACAATAAATTAATTTTGTACCTTTAATAGTATTTTTTCATATTCATTCCGGAAACTTATAGTGCACGTATGTATAATTACCTCCGACAATTACAAACTGCAAGCTTCGAATGAAATTTTTTTTGTTATATAGCTGTTAAGTCTGGGCAACATATAGGGTTTAGTTAACTGATTTTAGAAAATGGAATACCAGATGCAGAACCATAATGGTCCTACTCAACTATAAGAAATATAAAAATTACGCGTTAGCAAAAGTTATTGTCACGAGAGTGGGTTGGGGATAGGAAAGGAAACAACAATCCTATTGAATGGTGCCTTTATTTACAACTCAAGCAGTACTCACAATTGACAGCGTCAGTCCTCTTTGCACTCCAACTGTCACTTCACTGTCAGGCCCGAGGAAACGTCACAGCACTGACACGCACGCGGTAACGTCACTGCACTGTCACACGCACGGAAACGTCACTGCACTGTCACACGCGCGCAAACGTCACTGCACTGTCACAGGCGCGGACTTCACTGCACTGAACACTTCACTTTTACTCACTACTTCACTTTACTCACTACTATTATTTTCTTTTCTCTTTTTTTCCTTCTTCTTCGGATTTCACTTTCCAACTAAACTGCCACAGGCGGCGCCTTGTTCCGTTTATATACCCCCCGAATTCGAACAAAATCGCATCAATGGTCCAAACTCAAATGACAAATTTTCTATCACCTTCTCTCTCACTCATTTTCTGTCCCGTATTTTCTTTTCCATTTAGTATAGTATTATCAAGAAACTTTTTTCAAAACTTCAAAAACACTATAAGCGGCTGTGATTTGAACCAGCGGTCTCTAGATTCACAGTCCATCGCTTAGACTACTAAGCCAATCGTGCTTTGACGAAATTTTCCTTCAGTTGAATTCTTTTTGTTCAAATTCGTGACGTTGACAGTGTCATTCGTCTTATTACGCGACACTGCCCCCTCTTAAGACATGATCGTCCCGATCATTATTACTTTCGTAATAACGTGCCAACCGGTCCACATGGACTATTTTTGCTGGACTGCGAGGATTACGCTGAATCCGGAAGGTGATCTCACCTGTGTCTTATCTGTCAGCGTTGGCCAATCTTTAACTGCACTTATTTTGGATGGGTCAGTGGCGATACCTTGTTCTGATATAACGTGACCCAAGTAGTTGACCTGTCGTTGAAAAAATGAACATTTCTTTGGACTTAGCTTCAAATTTGCATTCTGTAGTTTTGAGAATACACTTTCAAGCTTCTTGAGATGGTCATCAAAATCTCTCCCCATTGTAATAATGTCATCTAAATAGACCAAGCAGGTTTCTCTCAGCATACCTGCCAGCACATGTTCCATCAACCTTTTAAATGTTGCTGGCGCATTACATAGCCCAAATGACATTGTTTTGAACTGCCATTAACTTTTGCCAGTCGAGAATGCAGTCTTCTCTTTATCCTTGGGATCCAAGTCTACTTGCCAATACCCGCTTTTTAAATCAAGAGTAGAGAACCAAGTCATGCCACAAAGTGAATCCAAAGTGTCGTTGATTCTAGGAAGCGGGTAACTGTCCTTTTTAGTTACATCGTTCAGTCGCCGATAGTCAACACAGAACCTAGTTGATCCATCCTTCTTTTTCACTAATACAACCGGAGAGCACCATGGGCTTGATGAAGGTTCTATCACACCATTCATCTTCATCTCCTGAATCATGTCCTCAACTTCCTGCTCACGGGCAAAAGGAACTCCCTCTATAATGGCATATCTCCGCGGTCTCTCTCATTATTGGGTGGTAGTATAACAGGAACCGTCGTCTGGGATCTCGGGTTAAGGATAGTGTCCCTCAAACATAACACCTTACCGAAATTTCTTCCTTTGATCGGAATTTCATCATTGCCATGTTTTAGAACACCATTTTTCAAGTCAATATTGCACTAATGATTTTGTAGGAAGTCCAAACCGATAATGCAGTCGTCAGAGATGCCTGCGATAATCACTTTTTGCCAATAAAGTGTTTCCCCGATCTTAATGGCCACAATTTTCTCTCCTTGAGATAGGATTCGTTGGCCGGTAGCAGTTGTTAACGTAAGATTTTTATTCGATTGAATATACCGACCTCCAATATTCTTAAGTCTGTAGTTGCTGATGACTGTCCGTGAGGCTCCAGTATCTAATGTCAGCTGACAAGGTTTCCCATTGATTAAACCGACTATCACTTAAGTATTTCCGTCGCTTGTCTACTTCACAATAATTCTTGGGGCTTTTATACTACCGGCCAGCGCTTCCCCCGCAGCCCTGGCCTTCTCTAGTTTTCCTGTAGCTGCTCCGACGTCGAAACCGCCGCATCCACCTGACGTCGGAAAGTTGCACGTTCACGCTTCGGGCAAGTGCTTTGAATATGGCCCCGTTCTCCACACTCTTAGCACATTGGGTTGTAGGGTCGTCGTCTGCTGGTTTCTGCGACTACAACCTCCCGTAGTCTCAGACCTCAAGAGTCATGACGCGCCGCTTCTACTTCCAAAGCGTGAGCCACTGCTTCCTTTAAGATGGTGTGGTGATCCAGTCGCACAGCCGCCCTGACTTCGGGATCCCGTATTCCATCGATGAAAACCTGCAAGAGCATCTCCTCCACGATGGATGGTGATGATTGATATGCCTTGCGCACCAGTCTTTCCACTTCAACGGACCACTGTTGTAAGGTCTCGCTAGCCCGCTGACAACGATCTTTGAGTTGAGCCCTGTATACATGCTCTAGGTGACTGTCGCCGTATCTAGCTACCAGAGCACCTATGAGTTTATCGTAGGTGACCTCTTTCTTTCCGGCGCCGAGTACTTCCAATACAGAGAGAGCGTCATCTCGAAGTGCTAGGGTCAATGCAGACTGCGCCTCTTGTTCATCCCAATGGCTGGCCTTTTTAATTGTGTCCAGCTGCAGTTTAAAGGCAGCCCAGGAAGATTTACCGTCGTAGATTGGCACTTTTAAATTTTTGATAAAAGGGGCAACTACAGAGCTAGTGACAGGACCAGATGCTTTAAGAAGTTTCACTTCCTTATCAAGTTGTTGAAGCGTCTCTTTTACTTCTGCAACTTCCTTTTCAAAGTCGTCGATCCGGGCTACATGAGCCTGAACCGCAGCCAAAACGTCTTTATAAAAGAGCTGAAGTTGCTCCTCCTGGCATCGTGCTTGCTCTTCCTGGCGGCGTGCTTGCTCCTCCTGGAGGCGTGCTAGCTCTTCCTGCAGCGTGCGCATTTGCTCCTCCTGGCGGCGTGCTTGCTCTTCCTTCAGCTTGCGCATTTGCTTCTCCTGGCGGCGTGCTTGCTCCTCCTGACGGCGTGCTTGCTCTTGCATCAAAATGGTCATTTTCTGTAGTAGCAACGCGTTCATTTCCAATGGAGCGGCTGGTGGAGCAGCCGCTGACGTGGGCGCGGCACGGCGCCTCCAGGATTGGACTCCTCGAACGGCTGTTCCTGTGCCGCTGCAGCTGCCGCCCGGGTGGTTACCCCTTTCTCATTTCTAGGCACGACTGACATCTTTCCTATCCCACTTCTGACACCAATTGTCACGAGAGTGGGTTGGGGATAGGAAAGGAAACAACAATCCTATTGAATGGTGCCTTTATTTACAACTTAAGCAGTACTCACAATTGACAGCGTCAGTCCTCTTTGCACTCCAACTGTCATTTCACTGTCAGGCCCGAGGAAACGTCACAGCACAGACATGCACGCGGAAACGTCACTGCACTGTCACACGCACGGAAACGTCACTGCACTGTCACACGCGCGCAAACGTCACTGCACTGTCACAGGCGCGGACTTCACTGCACTGAACACTTCACTTTTACTCACTACTTCACTTTACTCACTACTATTATTTTCTTTTCTCTTTTCTTCCTTCTTCTTCGGATTTCACTTTCCAACTAAACTGCCTCAAGCGGCGCCTTGTTCCGTTTATATACCCCCCGAATTCGAACAAAATTGCATCAATGGTCCAAACTCAAATGACTAATTTTCTATCGCCTTCTCTCTCACTCATTTTGTATTTTCTTTTGAAAATACGGGACAGAAGAAGTTTTTAGATAATACTAGACTAAATGGAAAACCATTTAGTCTAGTATAATCTAGAAACTTCTTTCAAAACTTCAAAAACACTATAGGTGGCTGTGATTTGAATCAGCGGTCTCTAGATTCACAGTCCATAGACCAATCATGCTCTGACGCTATTGATGAAATTTTCCTTCAGTTGAATTCTTTTTGTTCGAATTCGTGACGTTGACAGTGTCATTCATCTCTTTACCCGACACTATTTAGCCTGATGAGCATTTTTTTGCTGAAGTATAAAAATTGAAGATTTGGAACACCTGATGCAGATACGCTGGAGTCTATGGGAACGAAGTCGCGGGCATCAGCTAGTCTTTTATAATTGCATTGCATCATTTACTTACACAAGACCTACAAACTTATTGTGAGTGGCGAGAAAAATTGGCAGTCTTCCAACACCGAATACTAATATCAACCCTGTTTCATGGATGCCTACATATTTGCGTGAACGGCTGTTTATATAGTCTTGTCAAAGTTGGGCCGTATTTTATAGCGTAGGAAGGTATAATATTGGCGTAGTTCTGTTTGGCGCAAGAAGAGAATAAACAAAACAGATTAGGCAACATTAATAACAACATACATCGTGAAATGGGCAATTTCTAAGCCAAATGCTGATTATTTGAAGTAGAAATAATTTTCATTTGCTGATGTTTTAGTTGTGGATAGAGCGCCACTTCACTTATGTAGGTAGGTTAGAAATTCTTAGGTTTTTCCTAATTGTACACTTTATAATCAAAATAATTAGGTATGTAATAAATAATTATAGCGGGTCTGAAGGTTTTTGCATTCAATACTCGCAAACATTTGTTTATTTTGTTTCCGGTTATAAGACTCAATTTACTTGTTTTTTAGGGTTCCGTACAAAAAATTTAAAAAAACGTAACCCTTAAACGATCACTCGTGAGTCTGTCCGTCCGTATGACACAGCCAATTTGCTTCGAACTACTGGACCAAATCAGGTGAAATTTACTAAGATGGTGTAATCTTATAACCCAAACACAGAGGTGCAAATTAAATAGATTTTTTTTTTTAATTAGGATGATTTTCAGGGACCAAATTTGGAAATTCAAAAAAGTCTTGCCAACCTTACTGTGTCATATACTAAATGAAAGTGCTCGTTATAAGGATCTTAAATATATTTTTGTTATTATTGTAAAATAAATAGTTTTGACTTTATTCATGCAAAAAGACGATATCTAACAAACTGAACTCCGAAACTACTGAGAGTAAAATTTTGAAAAAGAAGTACAAAGTTTAGTTAAAATTGCTTGTAGATTGCAGGAAAACCTATAAGAATTCTCAATAAATAATCAATTCAAAATAAAGTGGTAAACTCAATATAATGTTAACTTTACGTTTTTAAATGCTTAGAGAGAAAGTACGCATTTTTTCACTAATTAAATCAAGAGAAAGTTAAGGAGAGGTTCTTCTAAACTCGAGAGCGATGAGTTGCAGGGCGATTAGGAGATGCCCCTCAGGCTATTACCTATTCAGAGTGACGGGGGAGCGGGAATGAACGCAGAATGACGGAGACCGTAGTTTTATCGGTTTTTTTAAATAAACTATTAAAGAAAATTAGAATTCAGCACATTATCTCTAGTACGTAGTAGTTCATTCACGAGTAATATCTTCATATAAAATTAAGTGCAAAATCATAAAGTTTACTGCTAAATAAATTCGTTTTAGCTTTAAATTTAGCTTATTTTATTTGATCTTCCAAAGAACAACCTATTGTGTCACACATAAGCACATTCCTTAGACAATATCTTTGGGTATATATCGTGTATTTTGCTTTTTTGGCTACTTAATATTTTTTATTTTTTTTACGCAATTAATGTTTGCTTACTTGTTCGCAAGTATTACATGTTATAATGTGTCAACATTGTATTATATTATAAGTATTTATTAATTAAAAGACAATAATAATAATATGATATACCATCTATTAATCTTGCTCTAAAATCACTCTCTAAAAAAAATTATCTAGCTAAACAGTTTTTTCGCTTACAAGCCGGAGCCTCGCCGGTCGAAGCCAGGGCCAGGGCAGAACCACAGATTAATAAATAGTTACGCAGAACTTTTAGTAAAAAACTAAGATAATGATATTAAAACAACACTACTGAACAAAAATATTCAGTCCATGATATTAAACGACTTTCCCTTTTTATGGAAAACATACAAAATTAATAAAAAATGTTTTGCTCTCCATAATTAGATCAGCTGAACGGTCGACGTGTATAGGCAATAACTTTTTTGCTTAGTTAACTATGTCGCTTTATTTTCCTTATTAAATTCACCTACCAAGTGTAAATTTACGATGGCATTCACTTGTAGGGGCGACTCAACTAGGAACATTTACAGTGGAAAATCGACAAAACCATAGAGAAAGTTGATCATAATGGTGGGGAGAATTATCGCAAAGAGCAAAAAAAAAATTTTTAATTACCCCCTCATTTAACTTATATGTCAGCGTTTCATTCACTCTCATAGAATGAATGAGTGTTTGGCTTCCGTGTAACTTTTATTAGCAAACCTGCCTGCCTGCAGCGTGGTGACAATAGGCAAATCGTGAATTGGGTCGCTGGATCCCTTCTAATATGGTTGAGTTCATCGATCCACGCGTCAAATCGTGAGCGGGTGCCGCCAATGGTCACTAAGGAACTGCTCATCTCGGCTTCGTTTTTTGTAATTTAATAATAATAATAATAAAAAAAAAACCTCTGTCACGTTCACACGTTAATATTTATAATAATATTTCCTTTTCCACGTTTGTTTTTTAGATAATTTAATTTTTTTATTACAATTAAAATCTAAATATTGTTAGATATAAAAAAAAATCTTCATCATTGCAATAAGAAGAAGGAAAATATACAATATCAACTGACTTATCGGAATGAAGTGAGGTCAAACATGGGATGATTATATTATTTAACATATTATGATTACAAGACAAAAATCGAGATTAGCGGAGACTGAAAACGCACGCCCAACACCCCCGCCCGTGTCGTCGTCTAGCTCCTCGCCATCTTCGTCGGGCAATGAGTTCGCAACAGCGCCCGACACCAGCGAGTCGAGCGACGACGACCGCGGGCCGTTGGCTCCGCCGCCACGACCACCTGCGCGACGGGGACGACCACCGCTGCCGGCACGCTTGGGGCCTGCGGGGCCATCTGCTCCGCGCGCGGCTCCCGCTACCGGTGGTGTAGTGCGTCGCATGCGATGGTCTCAACAAAATAATGAGAACTGCATGCGCGCCTATTATGGGGCCACAGAGGGAGAAACTAACATGACTGCGTATCGTGGTCGGATGCTGTCTCTGTTTCAGGCGCTTGAACCATCTATCACCGTCTCTGCCCAACGATTATCGGATCAAGTACGGGTTATCCAGCGTTCCAAACGACTGGATGACTCTGTGCTTGATCGGTTACGCCTGGAGTCACGCCCTGCTCACTCAGTCCCCTCTACGTCCCGAGATCGACCTGCCTTGTCGTCGGCTATGATACCACCATCAGCTCAGCCGACAACATTGTTGCGGAATGATCCCAGTGACGACAGAGATGACTGTGCGAACATTAGTGTAAGTACCCAGGCCCATGAGCAATTGAGGAGGACTTTGGATGAGGCGATTACACTATATCGATTCGCATCTAAACTTAGACCGCGATTACCGCGCTTGCCTACGAATCTGGCGTTAATGGGAGCCCTGGATGACTTGCTAGTCTCGTACTTAGAGACTAGCGAAGACCTTGTTGATACTCACTCAATTTTGTACTGCGGGGCCATCGCGGCGTGTCGGGTGCACGAGTCAAATTCCCTAAAGTTGACCGTGCACCTCGGGCCGCCGGTGGTGTACCCGCATGGCAAATGCGAATTGAGCGACGTATCAACACATTCAGGACTCTCATTGCAAAGCTAATCTGTTTCAGAGGGGGCAACAACCGCCTCCGAGTCATGCGCTTCGTGAATCAAGCATTTGCGGGGACTGGAATCAGACCCCGTGATTATTTGTCTTGTGTCACGGAGCGTATTGACTTTTTGAAGCAGAAAGTCTATGCGTGGGCGGGTCGTATTCGTCGTTACAGGGAGCGTGTGGATCGATTCCAGCAGAATCGCCTCTTCCAAAGTGATCAAAAGAAGGTATACCGGAAATGGGAGGGAACTGACCAACGTGTGTCCGACGGGCAATCACCGGATGCCACAGCTGTTATTAATTTCTGGCGTAGCATCTGGTCGGTGCCGGTTGAGCACACGGAGGGCGATTGGATTAGTGTCGTCAGGCGTGAGTGTGAGGATATCGAAGCCATGGGGGCTGTCACTATCAGCCCCGATGACGTAAGTTTTGCAATTCGTACGGCACACAACTGGAAATCTCCTGGGTCGGATGGATTGCACAACTTTTGGATAAAATGGTTTCGAAACTCACACGAACGCTTGGCGGAGCAATTTCAACACGCCCTAGAGCTTGGTTCACTTCCCACGTTTCTTACAACGGGTATAACCTTCCTGCTTTATAAGTCAGGTAGTACCATGGATCCGAAAAACTACAGACCCATCACGTGCTTGCCTACATTATACAAGCTCCTTACATCCATTTTGGGAACAAAAATTAATAAGCACATTGTTGCGAATAAAATTTTGGCCTCAACTAAAAATGGATGTAGGGTTGGGTCCCGTGGTACTAAAGATCTCCTCCTCATCGACATGACCATTAGCCAACAAGTTCGACGGAATAAGGCGGCTCTTTCTACTGCTTGGATTGATTATAAGAAGGCCTATGATTCAGTGCCTCATTCATGGCTGGAAAGGATATTGGAATTGTACAAAGTTGATACAACTTTAAGATCCTTTCTGAGCACTTGTATGAGGCAGTGGATCACAGTATTCACAGTCCTTTGTCAACCAGGTTGTGGAAATAGTCCCTCAGATCCGTCAGACTATTTAAGGATTGAGCGAGGCATTTTCCAGGGTGACAGTTTGAGTCCGTTATGGTTCTGTCTAGCCCTAAATCCTCTTAGCACTTTGCTAAAGGACTCAGGACTGGGCTACCGGCTCAGAAGAGAAGGTGAAGTTATCTCTCACCTACTGTACATGGATGACCTAAAGCTATTTACACAAAAACGTGCTGACTTGGTGAAACTACTCAAAATTACAGAAGTTTTTAGTAGTGCCATCAAGATGGAGTTTGGTGTAGATAAGTGTGCGGTTATGCATGTACAGCGGGGGAAGGTTGTAAATTCTACAAATTTACAGCTTTCTGAGACAATAACCATCAAGACTCTCTCGGAGTCGGAAACCTACAAATACCTTGGTATGTCACAGACATTGGGTATTATGGATGAGGACATAAAACAGACGGTGAAGGAGCGCTTCTTTAGTGAATTATTAATAATGTGCATAAGGAGACGAGTACATACGACATTATTAAGTACATTAAAAATAAAACTCAAGTTGCCGTGACATTAGAAAAGATTAATATGAAGCTGAAAAAAGAATATGACGCATACAAGGTTTTTGTTCCGAGGCATAAGCTGCATATTTTTATGAATAAGGACTTATGGCCGGAGGGTATATCATTCCGGCGTTTCATCAACTTCAAAAAGAAAAGTAAGGCTCCAGTATCGGGTGAACACAACACTTCATAATATGGATAGTAATCTTATAAGTAAATTCATTACATATAATTGTAAGTCCGTCACTCGGTCAGTAGATTATATTAGAACGTTATGCCAAAGGGCTGACATCGTGTGCCTGCAAGAAACATGGCTTTTTTCGCATGATCTGGCATTCCTTGGAAATATTGATGATGCGTTTGGCTTTACTGGCAAGTCGGCCATTGATACATCTGCAGGCATTGTGCGCGGCAGACCCTATGGTGGGGTTGCGATCTTATGGCGAAAAAGTGCGTTCGAAGTAGTGACCGTCATAGAGTGCAAAAGTGTGCGGTTATCGGCTATTAAAGTGCATTCAAATGTTAGGTCGTTACTAATATTTTCGGTATATATGCCTGTGGACTGCAGTGATAATTTGGTGGAGTTTACAGACTGTTTAAGCGAAATGAGTGTTATAATTGACAATAATGAAGTTTCATCCGTATTCATGTTGGGTGATTTCAACGCCCACCCCGGTGAAGATTTTTGTAAAGAACTTTTAAGTTTCTGTAACGAACAGCGCTGGTCATGCATTGATATGGAGCGTTTAAACAATGTATATACTTACATAAGTGATGCTCACGGAACCACTAGCTGGTTAGACCACTGTTTAGTGACCGAAGCTGCGAAGCAGTCTGTTTTGGGTGTCAGAGTAATTGACGATACAGCATGGTCTGACCATCTACCGCTTAAAATTTCATGTAACGTAAATCTAGTGTGTCCGCAAATAGTACTTCCCCCCAGTAAGACACCTAGAAATTGTATTCTATGGGGTGATAGGGATGAGAAACAAATAGAGTTGTATCATAGTATATGTAATTCAAAATTACGAGATTTAGATTTTCCCAAAGAACTGGGGTCCTGTTGTGACAATATGTTTAATAATGTTGAGCATAGATCTACAAAAGATCATTTTTATAATACCATTGTTACTATTTTAAGTGAAGCGGCTATGGAGAGCTCAAAAGGTCAGTCTGGTATTAGGAAAAAGAATCGTGTTGTAGGTTGGAATAAACACGTTCAGCCTGCCCATAAGGAGGCACGTTTTCACTATAAAGTATGGCTATCCTATGGCAGGCCAACCAATGGAACGATATATGATAATATGACTGAATCGCGGCGAAAATTTAAATCTAGGCTAAAGTGGTGCCAAAAGAATACCGAGCAAATAAAAATGGACATACTGACATCACGGCACGTAAAAAATAATTTTAAATCATTTTGGAAGGAGACCACCAAGCTCAATCCAAGGTCGTGTACTCCTCTCAGTGTCGAGGGAATCCAGGAACCGGCTGATATAGCCAACATGTTCAGGGAGAAGTTCGAGGTTGAACCCCCTCCTCGGATAGAAACTGTGTCACGGGTGTTCATTTCTAATAACCGTTCGTGTCAACAGAAATTTAAACCGATTAACTTTACTGCTAATGAGGTAGCTAGCGTCATAAGAAATATGACAAAGGGCAAATCACCAGGACATGATGGTATTAGTGTTGAACACTTGAAACATGCAGGCATACACTTACCTAGGGTTCTCTCAATGTTTTTTACTTTTTGTGTAAGGCATTCTTATCTGCCAAATGAATGTATGCGAACGGTGGTTGTACCAATAATCTAAAATAAAACTGGTGATCAGTCTAATAAGTCCAACTACAGACCCATTTCTCTTGCAACGACGATTGCTAAGGTGCTGGACGGCCTGCTTGATCAACACTTGACCAAACATTTAAAGCTGCACGATGCACAGTTTGGTTTCAGAACCGATCTGTCCACTGAAACTGCGATATTGTGTCTCAAGCAGGTCGTTAGGTACTACGGTGACAGGAAGACTCCGGTATATGTGTGCTTCCTGGACCTGTCTCAAGCATTTGATTTGGTGTCCTATGACTTACTATGGCAAATGTTAAGATCTGAAACGGATGTCCCCGAGGAGATTATTATGATTTTTGACTATTGGTACAATAACCAAACTAATGTTGTGAAGTGGTCTGGAGCCCTTTCTGAGGAGTATAGATTGAAGTGTGGAGTGCGACAAGGCGGATTGACATCTCCTCGCCTGTTCAATCTATACATAAATAAACGGATTGAGGATCTCAGCAATACCACTGTCGGCTGTTCCATTGATGGCACTATGATAAACAACATAAGCTACGCCGATGATATGGTTTTGCTGAGCCCCTCAACTAGTGGCCTCAGAAAACTACTGAAGAAATGTGAAGAGTACGCTGAGGCTCATGGGCTTAGGTATAATTCGAAAAAGAGCCAACTGCTCGTTTTTCAACCTTGCGAGCATAAAGTGAGCACAATACCGCCAGTATTTTTGAATAAGGCTCCACTCGAAAGAGTTGCAGATTTTAAATACCTTGGTCACTGGGTCTCGGAAAATCTCACAGATGACGTCGACATTGAGAGGGAGCGAAGGGCGTTGGCTGTCCGGGGGAATATGCTGATTCGTAGATTTGCAAGATGTACGGCTGATGTCAAAATTACCCTATTTAAGGCATACTGCCAGTCTTTTTATACCTGCAATCTATGGGTCAGCTATACTCAACGGTCACTCAGCGCCCTTCGTGTACAATATAATAACATATTTAGAATGCTGTTGGGGTTGCCAAAACATTGTAGTGCTTCGGGCATGTTTGCGGAGAGGCACACTGACGGCTTTCAGGCAATCGTCAGAAAAAGAGTCGCCTCGCTAATGCAGCGTGTCCGAAATAGCTCCAACGGTATTCTAAGTGTGTTAGCAAATAGGATAGACTGTCCGATGGTGAGGCATTGGATCGGAATTCATGTGTCTCGCACATGAATGCCGATCCAAAGCCTTACCAACAATCTCTTTTTATTTATTTATTTTTTCTTTTTTCTTTTTGATTACTAACATTGGTTAAGTTTACTAACACTATATGGATTTTTTAAATAATCTGAAATAAAAATACATTATTATTTAGCCGACTGACAAAAGTACTTAAAAGTCTTTTGTCGGGAGGAAATAAGACGCGTGCCTTCAACGCCTGGGTGATGCCCCTACTCATATACTCCTTTGGCATACTAAGGTGGACTCAGACTGAGCTGGATGCTCTGGATAGAAGGGTCCGCCTACTGCTCACAACATATCGTATGCTACACCCACGCTCATCTTTTATGAGACTGTACATCCCGCGGAAGCGTGGAGGTCGAGGCTTCTTAAATGCCAAGACTGTACACAACCGCGAGGTGTGCAGCCTTAGGGAGTATTTCCTTAACAATGAGTGTGAGTTGCATCGTGATGTTGTGGCAGTAGACAAGGGCCTCACGCCGCTCTCCTTGGCAAATGAGAACTGGCGCAAACCAACGGTGTTAAGTACCGAGGATCGCATAAACGTATGGAAGAGCAAGGAGCTCCACGGGCGATTCTATCGGGCCTTAACAGGATCCGATGTGGATCAGCTCGCGTTGGTGAACTGGCTACGTTTCGGTGACCTCTTAAACCGAAGTTTTGCCTGTGCAATTGCAGACGAAGTCATGATGACGAACAACTATCGGAGATATATCCTGAGGGACGGTACGGTTGACGTCTGTCGTGCATGTCGACGTACCGGGGAGTCTATCAGGCATATAATCTCTGGTTGTTCTCATCTGGCTAACGGTGAATACTTGCACAGACATAACCTCGTAGCCAGAATTATTCACCAGCAGCTTGCTCTTCGATACGGACTTGTAGAATCTGAGGTACCGTACTATAAGTACACACCGATGCCGGTTCTCGAAAATGGTCGTGCCACGCTCTATTGGGATCGATCTGTCATCACGGATAGGACTATTGTTGCCAATAAGCCTGATATCGTGCTGACAGATCGATTGATGCGCCAGACAGTGCTTGTTGACATCACCATCCCGCATGACGAGAACCTCGTGACGGCCGAGAAGGACAAGCTTAGTAAGTACCTTGACTTGGCCCACGAGGTGACTGCCATGTGGAATGTTGATTCAACGATCGTTGTCCCGATAGTCGTATCGGCGAACGGTCTTATAGCGAAGAGTCTTGATCAACACCTCAAGACTCTCTCGCTAGATGGCTGGATCAAGGGTCAGATACAGAAGGCAGTACTCCTGGACACGGCACGCATTGTCAGGAGGTTTCTCTCTCTGCGGCCCTAACCGCCGGTAGCTTGGGCCTTAAAGCCCCGCTGCCAGTGGGCAGCTAGATTAGGTTTTTTTATAAAGTATGTATATTTTGTAGATTTTTTTATATTTTACTTTTTATAGATATTGTATAAAAAAATCTAATCTAAGAATATTTAAAATAAATAAAGTGAATAATAATAATAATAATATTTATTTATTGACATTTTATAATGTACATTTTATATGAAAAGCCTCTAGTTTCCGAGTTAGCTCGCACTGTGTTTCGAAAACCAGCGTCTTCTCCAAGTGGTGTGAACTTATGCCAAGACTCAATTAACTGTTTTTATCTCTAACAAGAAAATAAAAAAAAATAGCAGGCAACAAACGTATGTGATTGTGTGTGTGTGTGTGTGTGTGTGTGTGTGTGTGAGAGAGAGATCGTGTAAGTGTATGTATGTGTGTGTGAGGGTGAGTATAAGGGTGTATATGTGTGTGTGAATGGTTGGATATCCGTTTAACTATAGTATTTTTTTAAGATTGTCCAAAATTTTTTCTAAATAATCATAGTCGAGCTTTTCAAGCCATAAAATTAGAATGTTTTTAAATTCAATTTTTTTTAATATATTCATATTTATTTTTAACTCATTTTTTATTGTATTCAGAAAATACTAGTACGTCGACCATCAGTTTAATGCTTGCCAAAAACACCAGAAACATGTCTAAATTGTGGTTAATGCTACGAATGTTCAGAGAAAGTATACATAGAGAACTGTCCGTAGCTGCTAATGGCGGTTTTAATGCTTCTAAACACTGTGTATTGTCTCTTAGCAAAATGCAATCTATAGAATCAGAATTATCGATTTCTGAAATAACAAAGTCATTAATATGCCCAGGGTTGCTATCCATATTTAAATACCAAAGTACTGGGGTACGTATTTGACTCTAGAACGAATCCTAATTTATCAGCAAAATTAAACATGTTCAATTCAAGAATTTTATGTGTATCATGTGTAACGGTTTTGTGTTGACATTGTTTGTAAATAATGTGGGGGTTTAAGTGTGTGTTAGTGTGTATGTAGATGTTAAAGTCATGAAATGAGTGTTTGTTTAGTAAGTGTTTAGGTTTTGTTAACAAGTGTATGTGTAGTATTTTCTGTATATATTTATGTAAATAGAATGTACGTTTGTTGTACATAATCAAAATAGTTATTGTTATATTATAAATGAAATAGTTGATACAGGCATGCAAGATTAAACTATAGATATTTACTGAATCATAAAATAACAGAAGTAAGGTGACTGAAAAAGTCTAGTCATTTGGCCATCTCAGCCTTAAGGTCCTCTAGGTTACTCTCACTGTCTATTCTTACAAGCGAAGCACCGTCCGATTTCCTGAGGTATATTTTACCTCTAGTAGCCCAACAGTACTTATACTCACTAACTTTTGCAAACTCTCTAGCCAAATAAAATAGCTTCTTAGCCTGCATAGTCAGGTACTCTGATACAAAAATCGGTTTCTGAGGGCCCGCCAGCTTAAGATTACTTAGTATTATCCTTTTAATTGGATTTGGGACTCGTTTGCAAGCTTTACATTATTATAATTGTAATTGTGCGGTTTCTTCTCAGCAGTGGTCGTTGCAATCAACACTAGTATGGGTACCTTTTATTTTAAATAATTAATTATTTGAATAAACATTACACGTATTGTACTTATTTAGGTAAGTTCGTATACACGTAATGTATGTTTGTAATACATTACTTAAAGACGTGTAAGGGCGCGTTCAGACGACACGCGCATGCCCACGCCTTGCACACGACAAGCGCGATTTTAATTTGTTGCATATAATTTGAGTCCTATCACACATCAATACAACTCAAATAACATTTACCGAAGTCCAATGGGGGCGAGCGCCATACGGCCGCAAAGCGGAGTCAAGGCGGAAGCAAAGCGGAGGCAAGGCAAGCGCGTGGCGTAGGCGGGGCGTGCACTTGTTCACTTCGATTAATGCAATTTGAGTTGCATTGATGTGTGAAAGGACTCAAATTTCAAAAATTTCAAAGCACACTACGCGGCGTGCTCTAGTTGTGTGCTAGGCATATGCTAGGCGTGGGGCTGGCGAGCGAGTGTCGCCCGAGCACAAAAAAAACGACGGGCTGCACTCCGGGAGTGCCGGCAGAAGTGAAAACTTGAATATTAACGTTGTGCATTTTTTATATTTTGGAATGGTTAGGAAAAAATTTAGCACGAATTGCTTTAATTTTTAGTATAAAAGTACTATAATTTATGTGGTAGAATACAATATTTACTTATTTACAGCATGCCACGTGCAAGCGCCCTGCGCCGCCTAAACGAAACAGCAGACACAGGCATATATTTTCGCCGCGCCGTAGTCAAAGAGGGGGATACTTCCTGTCCTACGCCGCTCCGGCTGTCAATCCTGTCTGTCTGTCAATCTGACGCTCAATCCGTCTTACGAATTTTTGATCTGTCTCACGTGTCCTGACGCGAGTTTCTTGACGCGAGTTTAACATTTTTTACCCATTACAAAAAAGTGTACAACGCCGCTAAAGAAGTTTTTACTTCAAAAATTGCCTGCAAAAGTTTAAATAAATATTTAATTCTTTAAAATCTTATCCCTTAATTGGCAGAGGCCTGTAGTCAAAATGTAAACTATTATAGGCTCGTAATGAAAGATGAATTTAACGTACTCATAGTATGCTCCAAGCACTCCAAATCATTGAAATCGCAGGAACGGATAGGTTCTGAAATAAACGACGTAAATTTCAGCATTAAAAGTACTATAATATCTTCAACGTGTAGCTACTCGTATAAGGGATATTAACGTCCGATTACGTCATCGCGAAGCCACCCCTTTCGGATTTATACCCCCGTAATATTACATGTACTTAAGTATAGAAGATAAGTAGTAAAAGTCGGTATTGAATGTCGTTGATAATGAACCGACTGCGAACCTGTTTTCTGAAAGGATTACCATCAACTTTATATTCTCGTGAAAATTAATCTAGATATAACAATATGTGAAATCACCTTTATTAGGAAAGTAGAAAGGCACACACTTGCAAGCACTTTTGACCAACTCCATTCTCTGGTAGGCCATACAGTTATGAAATGAATACTGCCGGAAAATGCCGAACTTTACCTGAAAAAACAAAAAGGTATATCAGCGTCTGATTAGCGTGGTACCTAATTTTGCTCAAGTTGTAACAATTTGTTTGTGTCACTTGTGAAGTATACCTAAAACATACAGTCTTAGATATACTTCTACTAATAAGGTCGTACGTATGTGCATCGTAAACATCGACATAAAAACTCCAAACGAAACCGTTTTAAATATTTCTGTATCTTTATTTGTATCTTCATCGTACAACAACAACTAAAACTTATAACTTGATAGATGCATCGTTGGAACGTTGGTCTCCTGACCTCCTATATAGGTAAGTATTCTTACTCAAGATTTATTCATCGATATTGTTGTTTTCTACGTTGAATAAATTGAATTTGACGTTGTATAGGAAAAGGTTTGAAATGTGCGTAGCCGCAAACGTCGATATTTATCCAAGGGCATTAGTTATAGATAAAGATAAAATATAAGTAGTGGTTACAGAAGTTACTTTGAAACTGTCATATTAAGATGGCTTATCCGTCACTTAAAATTAAAGCTAAATCTCAAATACTTAAAAGTGAATATTTGATTGTATGGTTACGATAGTAGACAGGAAAATCTGCCGACGAACTGACGTAGACGAGCGTATGAATACTTCAACTGGATTAAAGTGAAAAGTACTTCCTCAAAGTTTGTCAAAAGCCTGGCTGCACTGGACCTCATAACTTCTATGTCACATACTACGAAGAATTAATTCAATGGCTACTCGTAATCGTAAGCCAAATTTAATTATAATTTTTAGTAACTAATTCCACTTCCTGTCACAATTTTTTATGAACTCGTATCTCCTTTTCATCATGGGTCTTAAAAGTCCGGTCTTTTGAGAACTTGCTTTACGTAAAGATACAATCCAATACGTAAAGATCCTTCAGATGTTATATGGTTGTACCAATAAAAGCTATACATATTTTAAATAGATTTTGAAAGGAGGAGAATCTTATAGATAATTATTACAAGGGAAAGGCAAATGTGTTATGGAGTGAATAGAATAGAAGAAAATAATTCATTATTATTTTCCTATTCATTATTATTTCCATCAGTATTTTTATATTTTACTTGTAGACAAAAGTCGTTATCATGTGTCAGTTTTTAGTTTAACAACTAATTTACTAATATAAATAGCAAATATTTTTATTTTGTTGAGTGATATGTAATTTAAATAAACCGGCCAAGTGTGAGTTGAAGTCGCGACGAGGACAAGGAGAGCGTTCCGTTATGTTTTTATTATATCACATTTAAAATCCTCACAGTAAGACGCGAGTTCACTACTACTAGTGTTTTAGTGAACTATTTTCCGTAAGTGAACGTATTATATTGAGCTTACCTAGCGTTGCCAGGCGTCCAGATAAAGCCGGACATAGTAAGGCTTTTTTTGATGCATGATTGCATGTCCTCCCAAATAAACAGTGTCCGGCTTGTCCGGATTTTGTTAGGCTTTTAACATTTTGCAAACGAGCGAAAGCTTAGTCCAAGTGCAGGCTAGTGGACTGTTGGTCGCTCCCACAGAATTCAAAAAGAATTAATAAAATTAATTCATTTAATTCAATATTAAGGATAATTTAAAAATGTCGACAAATGTTTATCTAGAATTTCACTGTGACTGATGAATTTATTTGACTGATTAATAATAAAGCTATTTGACTGTTTTAGCATTTGATTTCATTTATATTTCATTAAAATTTAACATGATTTACGGTAATAATCAAAAAAGCTTGATTTTCATAATTATTTTTTTTAAATACTACTTTCACAAAATCCTCAATAATTCTGGTGGCAGGCCCAGGGTGTCCGGTGATTTTACCCAAATGTCCGGCCTATTTGACTGGTCTGTCCTGCTGGTTTGTTGACCTGGCAACCCTAAGCTTACCACTTTAAACTTTCAACTAGCTTTTGCCCGCGGCTTCGCTCGCGTAGGGGTGTAATTTAGCAAAATCCTTTCTTACGGCCTGGCCACTTGACATTCGCCGTGGCGAAAATTCGCGTGACGCGAACGGCGGGGCGACCGGCGAGTAGAATAATAGTAGAGAAAAGTACCGACCATGCCACGCGCACCGGCGACCGGCGAGGCGACCGGCGAGATGCACCTGGCGAATCGCGCGGGCGACCGACGGCGCGGCAGGCGAGTGAAACAACACGGTGTATCAGTATAGCGCATGCCACGGAGTTGGGTGGTAGTCGCGGCGAATAGTAGAAGGGACAACATTTTTATTTTAGAATAGATACCAAAATTTTTATAACAGAAATATTAGTATCTATATGGAAGTCTGGCCACCCACAGCACAAATTTAAAAAATGTAATAAAAAAAATGTGGGAAGAAATAAAAAATAAATCCTGATTATGAAAGTAAGTAGGTACGATTTTTTATTAACAGGTAAAAATAATAAGTAAGTAAGTTAATTATTTACAAAATAGTCTTTAAAATGATCTCGTACGAATATGGCTTGTAAGTTAGCTCGATTGTTCCGCTCGATTGTTTTTTGGGGTAAAATCTGTATTTTTCGTATTTCTTATGAAATTCGCCATCTTCGATACGACTTCTATGTAAATCATGTACTCCACAATCTCTTCGAAACAATATGTCTTCGACCAAAAAATTACTACTTTGCAAGCAATATTGAGATAACTTTGATAGAGACATTGCTCTCAGATCTCCGTCTGTTTTGGTCGCCGCGGCGAACGTGACTGCCAGTGGCCTGTAATTCGCGCCGCGCGAATAGACGCCCCGCCCGTCGTGCCGCCGTTCGCGGTGCCTGTCCCCGTGGCCAGGCTGTTAGGGGATGCCTACGTCATAGTAGCTTTATGCATGCAAAGTCTCAGCCCGATCGGTTTAAAATTGACAAAGTTTCATACAAACTTTCATCCCCTATTTTATCCCCTTGGGGGTAGAATTGATCAAAATCCTTTTTTAGCGGATGCCTACGTCATAACATCTACCTGCATGCCAAATTTCAGCCCGATCCGTCCCGTGGTTTGGGCTGTGCGTTGATAGATCACTATGTCAGTCAGTCAGTCATCTTTGAGTTATATATATTTTCCTCAATAATTCTGGTGGCAGGCCCAGGGTGTCCGGCGCTTTTACCCAAATGTCCGGCCAATTTGGGTGGTCTGTCCTGCTGGTTTGTTGACCTGGTAACCCTAAGCTTACCACTTTATTTTCAACTAGCTTTTTCCCGCGGCTTCGCTTGCGTAGGGGTGTTATTTATCAAAATCCTTTCTTAGGGGATGCCTACGTCGTAGTAGCTTTATGCATGCAAAGTCTCAGCCCGATCGGTTTAAAATTGACAAAGTTTCATACAAACTTTCATCCCCTATTTTATCCCCTTGGGGTAGAATTGTTCAAAATCCTTTCTTAGCGAATGCCTACGTCATAACACCTACCTGCATGCCAAATTTCAGCCCGATCCGTCCAGTGGTTTGGGCTGTGCGTTGATAGATCACTATGTCAGTCAGTCAGTCACCTTTGAGTTATATATAATAGGTTGGGGGAAAACGTCTTTTGCATTTTATATGAAAATTCAAAACATTTTTTAATATAGTTTATTTACATTTAACTAAAGTATGTAGGTACTATTTTGTTCGATAATTTTTTGCCATCTTATAGGTAGGGACATGATCCCATTGCTATAGAAATTTTGAGGCTTCTGATCAAAGAACTGCGTCAAGTAGTTTTGGCAGTCCTCTCGTGATGTTAACCTGACACTGCCTAAAGAATTCTGAAGAGACCGAAATAGGTGGAAATCTGAAGGTGCCAGGTCAGGACTATACGGCGGTAGCATTAACACCTCCCAGCCAAACTCTCTTAATTTTTGCTGAGTGGTTAAAGTTGTGTGAATTCTAGCGTTATCATGTTGAAAAACCACACCCCTTCTGTTGATTAATTCCGGCCGCTTTCTCTCAACTTCTTGCTTTAATCTTATCAGTTGTTCGCAGTAGAGTTCTGAATCGATGGTCCTGCCTGGTGGTAACAGCTCATAATGAATAATGCCCTTCCAATCCCACCATCACCTTGTTGCGAGTTAACCCGGGTTTCACCACAGTCTTTGAAATCTGACCGGCCTTTGACCATGACCTTTTTCGCACGTTCTTGTCGTACGTGATCCACTTTTCATCACCAGTTATCAATTTCTTCAAAAATGGTTCGGTCTCATTACGTCGTAAAAAAGAATCACAAATGAGTACACGGTTCATTAGGTTTCTTTCAGAGAGCTCTTGAGGTACCCAAATATCGAGCTTTTTTGTGTACCCAATTTATTTCGAATGCGCCAAAACTGTTTTGTGGTCAATTCCCAGTTCTTCATCTACGTCGTAACTACTGATATGCCGATCTTGCTCCACTTTTTCAAAAATAGCATCCATTTTATCCGTAACAGGGCGACCAGAGCGACGTGCATCTTTGACATCAAAATTTCCGGATTGAAAACGCTTAAACCAAATTTGTGCTACTCTCACAGACACTGCACTAGGTCCATAAACAAGGCAAATTTTTTTCGCGGCTTGCGTTGCATTTTTAACTTTTTTGGTAGTAAAATTTAAACCTAATTTGAATTTGGAATTATCTTCTTTAAAATTTAAACTTTTAAATGATACCAAAACCAGCCAGGTACAAACAGTATAGCCAAAGTGGTTTTATTACAAGTTCATACATACTAATATGCGAAAAGACTTTTTCCCCAACCAAATATTTAGATTGAAGATTGATAGAATTCTCATAGGTTCCGTATAAATAATGGAAAAACAAACCCCTTATAGGATCACTCGCGCGTCTGCCTGTGCGTCCGTCTGTCACAGTCAATTTGCTCCGAATCTATTAGACCAAATCAGGTGAAATTTGATAGGATGATGTAATCCAAACACAGATGTGCAAAGTAAATAAATATTTTTTTTAAATAGGAAGATTTTAAATAGTTTTGCAAACCTTACTGTGTCATTTATCAAATGAAAGGGCTTGTTATGAGGATCTTAAACACATTTTTCTTATTATTGTAAAATAAATAGTTTTGATTTTGAAGAAAACGAAAATTGACATGCTGCACGCTGTTCTCCAAAACTATCGAGACTACAATTTTGAAAAAAAATACAAAATATAGTTCACTGCTTATAGATTACAGGAAAAATAATATAAGAATTCTATCTATTGAAAATAAAGTGGTAAATTCCATAATACGATAATAATACGATCACTTGCGAAAAATCTTCGGCATTGTACTATTCTATTCGACAGGTACAAAATGCTGTGGATGTAAATACTTAGTTACGAGTAACTGTACATTCAATCATGCGCAGGATCGTGCTGGATATACGGAAATCTCACTGCAATGGAGCGATTTTGACTGAGTTTCATATTAATTTAAGTACATATATGAATAAAATGTTGATGAGTGACCTTGCTCTATCTTGTAATTTTTTTTTGTAAAATTTTTCTTGCTCTCATATATTTGGCCATGCTGTGTACACTCTAGTGGATTACGGACTAGTTTTGTTTTTTTATGCTTACAATATTCTCTTGATTTGTAATGTCTGGAATCTGTTTGTGTGCCTTATAATAAAATAAAAAAAAGACTCTGCATACTTTTACTAAGACAGTATATATAAGTAAAATATAAACCTATAACTACGCAATACGCATACTAAGCATAAAAGATTTCTTAAAACATTCTTAAGGTAAACCTTGACATAAAACTGGCAACAAGCTTCTTTGCCAGTTAGATATGGCTTTATCTATTGTTGACATCTTTACATGGGGTGATTGTGGGACCATGGGGGACTCGATACTCGAATGTTGTCTTTAAATGGTGAAAGAATCGTCCCTATGTGGAGGAAGCATTAATTTAATGGCGAGATACTCCCTTTAAAATGTTCCTAATCATCTCCTAGTGCAAAATAAAAGGGACTAGTAAAACATAGTAATGTCACGAGAGGGTTGGGGATAGGAAAGGAAACAACAATCCTATTGAATGGTGCCTTTATTTACAAATCAAGCAGTACTCACAATTGACAGCGTCAGTCCTCTTTGCACTCCAACTGTCACTTCACTGTCAGGCCCGCGGAAAAGTCACAGCACTGACATGCACGCAGAAACGTCACTGCACTATCACACGCACGAATACGTCACTGCACTATCACATGCGCGCAAACGTCACTGCACTGTCACAGGCGCGGACTTCACTGCACTGAACACTTCACTATTACTCACTACTTCACTTTACTCACTATTTCACTTTACTCACTATTTCACTTTACTCACTACTATTATTTTCTTTTCTCTTTTCTTCCTTCTTCTTCGAATTTCACTTTCCAACTAAACTGCCTCAGGCGGCGCCTTGTTCCGTTTATATACCCCCCGAATTCGAACAAAATCGCATCAATGGTCCAAACTCAAATGACAAATTTTCTATCGCCTTCTCTCTCACTCATTTTCTGTCCCGTATTTTCTTTTCCATTTAGTCTAGTATTATATAGAAACTTCTTTCAATCAAAAACACTATAAGTGGCTGTGATTTGAACCAGCGGTCTCTAGATTCACGGTCCATCGCTTAGACCACTAGGCCAATCGTGCTCTGATACTATTGATGAAATTTTCCTTCAGTTGAATTCTTTTTGTTCGAATTCGTGACGTATTATTTTTTTATCATTCATCTCATTACGCGACACTGCCCCCTCTTAAGACATGATCGTCCCGATCATCATTACTTCCGTAATAACGTGCCAAGCGGTCCACATGGACTATTTTTGCTGGACTGCGAGGATTACGCTGAATCCGGAAGGTGACGTCGTTAATTCTGGTGACTATTTTGTAAGGTCCTTCCCAACTTGGTTGTAGTTTTGGAGATTTCCCTTTCCGCCTCACAGGATTATGAAGCCAGACCAGAGTTCCCTCTTCGAAACTGAGACCGTTAGCTCTTCGATCGTAGGGAGTCTTCATCCGTTCACTAGCTTTACACCCAACATCTCTAATCTGCTCATAGACGTCAACCATTTTAGTCCGAAGATCATTGGCGTAGTCAGTTATTCCTTTCGGGTTATCTGGCGGGCAACCCGATAGTAAATCAGCTGGTAATCTCAATTCTCTTTCAAAATTGGCATACGCTGGAGTGATTGTAGTAGTCTCATGAACCGCAGTCCTATAAGATAAGAGGAATAGCGCAATATACTCGTCACAGTTTTTCTGATGGCTTTCTACTACTTTTGCCAGATGTCGTTCCAATATTTGGTTAAACCTCTCAACCATTCCATCTGACTGCGGGTGATACGGCGTCGTTTGAGTCTTATGGATTCCCATGATTTCACAGACTTCTCTGAACACTTGTGACTCAAAGTTTCGTCCCTGATCACTGTGCATCTCCAATGGCACACCAAATCTACAGAATACTTCGTTCACAAGCTTCGTCGCTACGGTGGTAACCTCCTGATTAGGTAGTGCAAATGCTTCGGGCCATTTTGTGAAATAGTCCATGACTACCAAAATGTACCAGTTGCCAGCGTTCGTGATTGGAAATGGTCCGGCTATGTCAAGAGCTACCCGTTCCCACGGAGCTCCAACATTATACAATCTCATGGCTCCTCTGCTTCTAGTCTGGGGTCCCTTAACAGCTGCACAACTCTGACATATACGACACCAGTCTTCTAAATCATCTCGGCAGTGTAACCAGTAGAAAAGTTCTTTAATTTTTGTGAGAGTCCTTTTTATCCCCGGGTGTCCGCCTGAAGAGCCATCATGAAAAACCTTTTAAATCTCGCTTATCTTTGCTCTGGGGATGACCAGTTGTAGATGGAAATTTTTACCTTGAGGACTTTCCCACTTTCGGTAGAGTAATCCATCATGTAGCACCAGGCTGTCCCATTGCACCCAAAGACTTTTTGTAGCCGTACTGTATTTGGCCACTTCTGACCATTTCGGCTTAGTAGTTCCATTTCTTAGCCAGTTCAATAGTGGTTGAAAGTCCTTATCGTCTTCCTGAGCCTTTTTCGTGGCATCATTAGTTCACTTCTCATCTATGGAATCAGTAGGGATTAGCATGATGTTCACGTTTTCCTTTTCTTCCTGTCAATGGTAATACTTGCAATCTTCCAAGTAAGGTCTGCGAGACAGGGCATCTACGTTACCATGACTCTTTCCTCCTCGATGTTCAATTTCGAACTCATACTCCTGGAGTAGCTTAATCCACCTGGCTACTTGCCCTTCAGGATTTTTAAATTCCAATAACCATTTCAATGCAGCGTGATCAGTCCTTACCAGAAATTTGCGGCCGAGCAAATATTTCTTGAAATGTTGTAATGTTTTTACCACGGCCAACAATTCTCTGCGAGTTACGCAGTAATTTCTCTCCGGCCTTGATAGGGATTTGCTGAAATAGGCGATCACAACTTCGTGATCCCCTCTCTGCTGAGATAAAACACCTCCAATTCGTCCACAATAAACTTGCTTTTCATGTCAGGATATCCGAGGATTGGAGTTTCACATAAACGCATTTTGAGGTCCTGGAAAGCTCGCTCACAATCTTCATCCCAAGAAAATGCTCGTTTCTCTTCGGTCAACCAATGTAATGGTTTGGCGAAGTCTGAAAACCCTCTTACAAATCTTCGGTAGAAAGAGCACAGACCCAAAAATGCTCTCACCTGTGTCTTATCTGTCGGCGTTGGCCAATCTTTAACTGCACTTATTTTGGGTCAGTGGCGATACCTTGTTCTGATATTACGTGACCCAAGTAGATGACCTGTCGTTGAAAAAATGAACATTTCTTTGGATTTAGCTTCAAATTTGCATTCTGTAGTTTTGAGAATACACTTTCAAGCTTCTTAAGATGGTCATCAAAATCTCTCCCCATTATAATAATGTCATCTCAATAGACCAAGCAGCTTTCTCCCAGCATACCTGCCAGAACATGTTCCATCAACCTTTCAAATGTTGCTAGCGCATTACATAGCCCAAATGGCATTGTTTTGAACTGCCATAAACTTTTGCTAGTCGAAAATGCAGTCTTCTCTTTATCCTCCAAGTCTACTTGCCAATACCCGCTTTTTAAATCAAGAGTAGAGAACCAAGTCATGCCACAAAGTGAATCCAAAGTGTCATTGATTCTAGGAAGCGGGTAACTGTCCTTTTTAGTTACATCGTTCAGTTGCCGATAGTCAACACAGAACCTAGTTGATCCATCCTTCTTTTTCACTAATACAACCGAAGAGCACCATGGGCTTGATGAAGGTTCTATCACACCATTCATCTTCATCTCCTGAATCATGTCCTCAACTTCCTGCTCACGGGCAAAAGGAACACGTCGTGGTCTCTGCCGGGTGGGTGCTGTATCTCCAGTATCAATTTTATGTTTTACCAATTCGGTTCTGCCAATATCTCCATCATTTTTAGAGAACAAATTAGAATATTTAAACAAGAAAATCCTTGCTTTTATCAATTGCAACTTAGTAAGATTACCTTTACAACCCTCCAGAAACTTTGCTACATTTTCTTCCTGATTCGTGATTTTCCGCTTTTGTCCTTCTTCACACTTCCTCAACCAGGCTACTTCATCACAGTTTCCAATAACCGTTCCCTTTTGTAGTGTTTGCTCCACGTCATGAGGGTTGAAAACAGGTACTAACGCAACTTGACCACTTCCCACTAAGGTTCTGGCCGGGATCCATGATGCATCTGAGATTCCTCCCTCTATAATGGCACATCTCCGCGGTCTTCTCTCATTATTGGGTGGTAGTATAACAGGAACCGTCGTCTGGGATCTCGGGTTAAGGATAATGTCCCTCAAACATAACACCTTACCGAAATTTCCTCCTTTCATCGGAATTTCATCACTGCCATGTTTTAGAACACCATTTTTCAAGTCAATATTGCACTGATGATTTTGTAGGAAGTCCAAACCGATAATGCAGTCGTCAGAGATGCCTGCGATAATCATTCTTTGCCAATAAAGTGTTTCCCCGATCTTAATGGCCACAATTTTCTCTCCTTGAGATAGGATTTGTTGGCCGGTAGCAGTGGTTAACGTAAGATTTTTATTCGATTGAATATACCGACCTCCAATATTCTTAAGTCTGTATTTGCTGATGACTGTCCGTGAGGCTCCAGTATCTAATGTCAGCTGACAAGGTTTCCCATTGATTAAACCGTCAATCACTAAAGAATTTCCGTCGCTTGTCTGCTTCACAAGAATTCTTAAGGCTTTTATACTACTGGCCAGTGCTTCCCCCGCAGCCCTGGCCTTCTCTAGTTTTCCTGTAGCTGCTCCGACGTCGAAACTGCCGCCGCATCCACCTGACGTCGGAAAGTTGCACGTTCACGCTTCGGGCAAGTGCTTCGAATATGGCCCCGTTCTCCACACTCATAGCACATTGGGTTGTAGGGTCGTCGTCTGCTGTTTTCTGCGACTACAACCTCCCGTAGTCTCAGACCTCGAGAGTCATGACGCACCGCTTCTACTTCCAAAGCGTGAGCCACTGCTTCCTTTAAGGTGGTGTGGTGATCCAGTCGCACAGTCGCCCTGACTTCGGGATCCCGTATTCCATCGATGAAAACCTGCAAGAGCATCTCCTCCACGACGGATGGTGATGATTGATATGCCTTGCGCACCAGTCTTTCCACTTCAACGGACCACTGTTGTAAGGTCTCGCTAGCCCGCTGACAACGATCTTTGAGTTGAGCCCTGTATACATGCTCTAGGTGACTGTCGCCGTATCTGGCTTCCAGAGCACCTATGAGTTCATCGTAGGTGACCTCTTTCTTTCCGGCGCCGAGTGCTTCCAATACAGAGAGAGCATCATCTCGAAGTGCTAGGGTCAATGCAGACTACGCCTCTTGTTCATCCCAATGGCTGGCCTTTTTAATTGTGTCCAGCTGCAGTTTAAAGGCAGCCTAGGAGGATTTATCGTCGTAGGTCGGCACTTTTAAATTTTTGGTAAAAGGGGCGACTACAGAGCTAGTGACAGGACCAGATGCTTTAAGAAGTTTCACTTTCTTATCAAGTTGTTTAAGCGTCTCTTTTACTTCAAGTTTCATTTCCTGATCAAGCTGTTGAAGCGTCTCTTTTACTTCAAGTTTCATTTCCTTATGAAGCTGTTGAAGCGTCCCTTTTACTTCTGCAACTTCCTTTTCAAAGTCGTCGATCCGGGCTGCATTAGCCTGAACCGCAGCCAAAATGTCTTTGGAAAAGAGCTGAAGTTGCTCCTCCTGGCGTTGTGCTTGCTCTTCCTGGCGGCGTGCTTGCTCCTCCTGGAGGCGTGCTAGCTCTTTCTGCAGCGTGCGTATTTGCTCCTCCTGGCGGCGTGCTTGCTCTTCCTGCAGCGTGCGCATTTGCTCCTCCTGGTGGCGTGCTTGCTCATCCTGCAGCGTGCGCATTTGCTCCTCCTGGCAGCGTGCTTGCTCTTCCTGCAGCGTGCGCATTTGCTCCTCCCGGCGGCTTGCTTGCTCCTCCTGGCGGCGTGCTTGCCCTTGCATCAAAATGTTCATTTGCTGTAGCAACGCGTTCATTTCCAATGGAGCGGCTGGTGGAGCGGCCGCTGACGTGGTCGCGGCGCCTCCAGGATTGGAGTCCTCGAGCGGCTGTTTCTCTGCCGCTGCAGCTGCCGCCCGGGTGGTTACCCCTTTCTCATTTCTAGGCACGACTGGCATTTTTCCTATCCCACTTCTGACACCAATTGTCACGAGAGTGGGTTGGGGATAGGAAAGGAGACAACAATCCTATTGAATGGTGCCTTTATTTACAACTCAAGCAGTACTCACAATTGACAGCGTCAGTCCTTTTTGCATTCCAACTGTCATTTCACTGTCAGGCCCGCGGAAACGTCACAGCACTGACATGCACGCGGAAACGTCACTGCACTGTCACACGCAGGAAACGTCACTGCACTGTCACACGCGCGCAAACGTCACTGCACTGTCACAGGCGCGGACTTCACTGCACTGAACACTTCACTTTTACTCACTACTTCACTTTACTCACTATTTCACTTTACTTACTACTATTATTTTCTTTTCTCTTTTCTTCCTTCTTTTTCGGATTTCACTTTCCAACTAAACTGCCTCAGGCGGCGCCTTGTTCCGTTTATATACCCCCCGAATTCGAACAAAATCGCATCAATGTTTCTAACTCAAATGACTAATTTTCTATCGCCTTCTCTCTCACTCATTTTCTGTCCCGTATTTTCTTTTCCATTTAATCTAGTATTATCTAGAAACTTCTTTCAAAACTTCAAAAACACTCTATGTGGCTGTGATTTGAACCAGCGGTCTCTAGATTCACAGTCCATCGCTTAGACCACTAGGCCAATCGTGCTCTGACGCTATTGGTGAAATTTTCCTTCAGTTGAATTCTTTTTGTTCGAATTCGTGACGTTGACAGTGTCATTCATGTCATTACGCGACAGTAACATTGTTAGGTCAGCGAGGCTAATGGCTGCAGATTATGCTCACTTCTACTACCCTAGATATACGTGTTAAATATATTGCGCGCATGATGAATGCACTGGGCATTAATCACGCGCGCGACACATTGGACTTAAAATTATCAAAATACACCTAATCTTTAATCAGTAAGTATTTTAAGCCGCATTATAAGTGCTCAACGATATTGTACATTTATCAATGAAAAATAAACGATAGCCATTATATTGGATTAGGTGTAAGTCGCCCTACATCCGTTGCCAGGTAAAACAGTTTTCACCCAATATTGCGTTAATAAAAAGATATCGACAGTTTTAGATATGTAAGACAGTTTAATTTGAAATATTAACTTTGATTTTTTCCCACCTATTCAGTCTAGTAATTTTGATCTTTTTGTGTCACAATGATTTAATGAAAATTATTCAGGTATTAAGCCTATCAATTTCTATAACAAAGCTGATGATACGGCTTAATAACCAAAATTTTAATGGAAAAAAATTTCGTTGAACGAACGCCAGAGAAATTTATACAATACAAATACAAATACGAGTACAAATTACTTTAAGCTTTTTGTACGCACATTAGCCGAAAGTGGCCGTTTTTCGGTGTAAACAGTAGTTCATAATATAGTTTGTAGGTTTATCTAGGGCTTGGCCAAGACAAAATTTCAAATGATATCTACGTTTCATTTCAAATGGGGGGCACACTGGACCTCGAACAACTCATGTATTTCCTTCAAAAACACTCACATTACTGCCGATGGGAATTGGATAAGTCCGCCTTTGTATATTTTGAGAAATTTGTATTTGTAATGTAAAACAATGTTAAACTATAACAAACAAACCAATAATGTGATAGACCCTATATTCGGTTTGTTATGGTCAGGTATCTCTAATTTGATTTAGCTACGGCAATCGCTTGATAATAACCCGAGTTGGTTCTCCGTGTACCTACTTAGTTCGCAGACCGAATTAGATTCTCTATATCCAACAAAGGCTTCGATGAGCAAATATATTTCATTTAAATGATACTAAATCATTATGATGATTTAGTATCATTTAATTTCAACGACAGGAAGTACACTGCTATACATAGTATTACATAGGCCTCCCACAAGAGTTTTTAAAACGACCGATTGTACTAATAATAATAATACTGTGATTGACGCAAATCATTATCATAATCAGATATTTAATTACATTGATGATAGATATATTTTTTGGGCTTGAGTAAAATGTACTACAACTTATTTTGCATTAAATAAAAAGTTTGGATTTAGCAATTTTTTGTATAAAATTGCTATTGTATTTTTATGAATTTTGACAAGCTTACCTTGTATACTACTACTTACTTGTATAATACTGATACGTAGATCAGTAGTATTTTTAAACAATGAATTTACTTACTGAAATATTTCCCGGTAAAATCCGACGTTCGTGCTTAAAATAATTTATTTAAAATAGGGGCAGCTCTGCTCCCCGGAAAATTCAGGAATCCCCTTAATACTTAGGTAATAAAAATAAAAACATACATAGGTAATATAAACATTTGCAAAGACAATTTTTTGAATAAGTGACCCGTTTACGAAATGTTATTTTATCGGAATTAAGTGTCCTTCCCTCTAAAAGCTAAGCTGTTAGCCTTACAATTCTTCAACAAATCTTGGTAGTATGAGATTGATGATGATGGATGATGTTAAATTTATAAAGCTCATATGGTAGATTATTAAAAAATATTGTATACTTGCGTATTTCCCTTTTCTCTTCATCATCATATTACCATTTCAGCCGCATAATGTCCTCTGCTTATACATTTTTCCTTTTCTTTTTTATATAAAACAGAGAAAATGAGAAATAGGTAAGTATACATTTTTTTTAAATCTACCTGATGAGCCATTTATATTAAACCACATCTCAATTTTTTTTCCTTATATGATGTAATTTCTTAGGCGGCTGTAACTCATAAATTAACAAAGCTGACTTAGCCGGTATAGTTCAGTACGTATACTACTATCATGATTTTTTGAAGCACATCTCTATTTTTTCCAAAAATGATGTTAATATCTTAGGCTATATCATTTTAGAAAAAAAAAACATAGGTTAACAAAGCTAAAGTTATTAACAAAAGTTTTTCCAACTTGCATTTCTTTTAATTTTACTATTCAGGAAGGTCTAAAATTCTTGACCATCTTGGCCACTTCTAAGTCACATTAAAAAGCTAAAAACATCGCAGATACCTATTGTTTAGATATAATGTGATAAGGTGATAATATTAAAATATATCCATATCTTATAATATTACCTTGGGAATTTAATACATTGATTCAAAAAATCTTATCGCTATAAATAGCCCTATCAAAAATATCTCTAATGATTGAGATCTTTGACATAAAAATATAACATTGTATATAAGCCTAGGACCGTTCAACAATTTATCGACCAAAGAGTTTGGTATACCGCAGAACAAGTCGAGAGATGTCATCAGAGATATAATTCTATGGATGTCATGCATCCGTTTACGTCACGTTTCTTCATGTGACGTGAACGGAATTTCAAATCAGTGAGAATAGTACTTTCAGAGTGGAAGCATGGCAGGTGCATCGATGACCGAGCCTACGAAAAAAATACACGGTTTAGAGCAGCGATCAGTCATATAGTTCCTCACTTAAGAGTGAAAGAAGCCTGAAGAAATGAAAAATTTGATCGCAGGACACCAATATATAGAGTCTGCGACCTCTGAATATAAAGTTATATTTTGGAGCAAGCTACTTAAATGGAAAAGAAAGTCCATAGACGAGCCTCAGCCTAGGCGACCCGTGACGGCAACGACTTCAGAAATGTGTAAAAAATATGAAGAATTTATTTTGGCCGTCAAACGAGTGCCTGTTTCCTAGATAGCTGAAGAAATGGACATCTCTGCAGGCTCGGTTTGGAACATAATTTAATTAATGAACATTTATTTAACGCTCCTGATACTATGTCAACGAACGAGCTAGTGACTTAGTACCTCCTTAACGTCACCGTCTAGTCAAAAATCGTACTATGGTGAATTCGTGACAGATGGACGGACAGACGTACGTGTCAAAACAACGAGAGTTCCGTCTAGGGACTTCAGAACTCTAAAAACGGGCGCGCATGTTTTAGTAGTGTAAAAACTGAAAACGAAGTCGTTAGAAACAAAGACACCATATACCTACCTCGTTGTAATAATAGCACTGTCTCTGTTCAGGGCTAAAAGATTTTATTCCCGGGGTCGCGTACGTCCGCTCCGGCGACAAGGCTATGAGGACCTCAGTGAATGGATTTACCATACGCACAGGAGAATCAAGGTCCGGAAAATTGTAAGCATCATCCACAAGTACCTTGAAAAACCAAAATATCACTTTTTAGGCTCTGGTAAAAAAGAGAAACCAACATTACAACGGACATAAGTTACCTAAGTATCTACATATAATAAATATGATAACATAAGCCGGCTGTCCGGGAATCTTTCGCCGAGAGTTGTATCTCAAAGGTTAACTGTACCTTGCTGCAAGAAGAAATAAAAATAAAGCTTAAAATAAAAGGCAGCTTTGTCAAAATAAAATTATAATAAGTAAGAACCCGAGTTAGTCTTCATTTTTAATGCGAGAGGATAACTGGATGATACATTTAATAACTTATCTCTGCTCCCAGACGTGCATGGAATGTCAAGTGTTTAGTAAAAACGTTATTTCACGCTCGTATTAATTAATTAACACAAAGGCTATCGAACCATTTGGACGTCCAGTCATGCGAACCATCTGCTACTCTGAACCCATCACTTGCTACCATCTGAACCCAGATTTTCACTTTCTTATTAAAATCTAGCCAGAAAGACGTTCGTTCATTCACGTTTTTTTATTATTTAGATCTTATTTTTATATTTATTTAGATCCTAGTTGATTCATTAAAACAACCTACAAGAAAACCTTGTGAAGCTACGATGGCACTATAGTAGTCTTCAGGGTCGAAGTTCAGAAGGACAGTGAGCGCAGTCTGATAGCCACACGATGCTACGCGGCGAGGTTTTCCAGGATTTTCAGCCCTGAAAGTTATTTATTAAGTTTTCAGAATATTAAAAAATAGTAGATTATTAACCAAGGGGATAAAGCAGTGTCTTCTGTCGCGGGTGACGACTTAAATCGTGAGCGCAACGAAGGACTCGAAGTTTACTCCCGAGCGGAGCGAGGGTGTTAAATACTTAAATCACGAGCGAAGCGAGGGATTTAGGACGAGTCCTGAGTGTAGCGACGGATTTAAGTTCACCCAAGACAAAGACAGCTTTATCACCGAGGAAAATACTCTAATTTTCGTACCATTTGCGAAAAAATAAAGACAATAATATCAAGAGACAAGCATTTATTAAAAGATATATTTTAATTAATTTTTATCCAGTTACATAAAAGATACAAAATGTTTTACGTTGTAAATAAATATAGGTACGCAGAAAACTTGGCTGTATGTGTGAGACGCAAATGACCCTTTGCTTTTTCTTTTTGGAAAACTAAACAGTTGGTGTAAACAAACAATGACATGACTTGATTTAGTTTTTTATTTTATGAAATTTAAGTGGTTTTGTGGACTTTGCGGATACATGTTGTCGATTCAAAATCGTTATTTTTTTACGCTTAACAATATAGAAATGAATTCAGTTCAGTATAAATTTCGGTAAGAATTCCAAACTTAAACCACATTCTCCCTCTAGAGGATGAATGAAATTCAGTACAATTTTCTTTCCCTGTTTTCATTCTTGGTCTAGAGCCTGAATGAAATTCAGTACATTTTTCTTTCCCTGTTTTTAACAGATTAATAATGACTATTTGTTATGTTCGCTTTTTGTGCCATAGAATGTGCCTTTTTTGAGCAAATGGTACGAAAATAGATATTTCTCTTTGCAAACATACGCGACTACGCGAGTACATTTTTTATTAAACATGCACTACGGCTCTTTTTTTTATATTATAGGGCGGCAAACGAACAAGCGGGTCACCTGATGGTAAGTGATCACCGCTGCCCATAGACAACTGCAACACCAGGGGTGTAACAGAAGCGTTACCGGCCTTTCAAGAAGATAGGGTAAACTGGTTAAATACGCCCTAATTTTTTATTACGTAAAATAAAACACATTTCTAATGAAAATATATTTATTTTTTTGGCACAATCTGTTTCATTAATTAATCAGCCTCTTATTATTTGGTCATTCAGCTAGTAATTCTAATTATTTTTCGAATTATAATTTTTTTTTTTACTTTAGGAAAGGGCGTTTTTCCCCAAGTGGGCTGGGAAAAATGCCCCTTATGAAAAATAACAAAAATAATAATAATTATAATGAAAAATCAACATATTCCTGCAAAAATACTACTTATTTTGTTGCCGCACATAATACCGACCACATTCGTTGCACAAATTGTTGTACATAGTACAGTCTTCGTGCAACCATTTTAAGCATCTTGTACACTGTATCCAGTCTACTTGTCTCTTCGTTACATTATAATCTTTCAAGCATTCAGCACAAGCATTTTCTTCAATGGCACTCTGTTCACTTGACGAAGCTAATTCTATTTCTATGTCTTCTTCTTGAGATTCAGAAGAAAAGGAGGGCTGTCGCTTTTTCTTTTTTATTTTTCTCTCACTATTATTTCCAATTTTTCTTTTTTTTTTCTAATTTCTTGTTTCTTCTTTTTATTCTGTTCTATTGAATGTCTAATGTCCTTTCAGGAAGATATAGACTCGTTTTTTGAAGGTTTCAATGTCGTTTCGGTCCGGGAACACTGCTGCAGGAAGTTGATTCCAGAGTTCGGTCGTACGTGGTAAAAAGTTCCTTTTAAAACGTACGGTGGTTGATTGCCAACTATCCAATTCGTGTGAATGAAATTTTAATTTCAGGCGGGTGATGCGGTAGCTAAATTTTGCAGCAGGTATAAAGTCGAACAATTCTTCAGAGCATTCCCCATAATAAATGCTATAAAAATGCACAAGGATGCAACATCCCTACGTAGAGCCAGAGGATCGAGACGGCTGATGTGAGTCACATCGTCGATTATACGAGTTGCGCGATTTTGAATACGGCCAAAAGGAAGAAGTTGGTATTTAGGTGCCCCGGCCCAGAGATGGGAGCAATATTTCATATTGGCTCCGGCTCTCTCACTCACGAACGAAGCATAGAAGCGGTGACGCTACTACTTAGACGTCAATTTTCTGTTAATAAATTTTAATAAATTTTAGTTAATTTTCTGTTAATTTTCTGTAAATATGCTTACGGGTTATCGCTTGCGACGTCTTCCACAGCGAAGTAGTTGAAGGTGCAACAGAGACTGACGATGGTGAAAATAGATTTAAACAGCTGGTCACACCGGTATATTGTGTTCTTCCACATGCATCGCTGCAGTAGATGGCTGCAGGAATGCGATGGAGAAATCTGTAAAATACAAAAGGTACCTATTTGCCTAGATACTTTAGTACATTACAGCAAGCAAACAATCACTAGTCGTAATTTTGATATTTCAAGAACTAACATTAGTTTTTTTACAAATAAATGTGCTTGCCTGATAAAATTAGATAGCAATGCCGGTTTTAGGCCATAGAATCTACAAACATCTGGGCACTAAAATAATGTTATTAAACACATATCAAGACATATTTATAGCTTATTAACTTACGTCACAGAAGTCGGGGTACCTTCCTGATGTTTTATGAGTCACTTCATTTCTCATACAAATTATCTCTACTGAGTGTCACTACTTTTTGAAAGTCCTCATATATTCAAGGCAATACTTGAAATATCACAGAGATAGTTTTATATTGTTTCAGTATCTATCAAATGAATTTTATGCTGTTTTTGCAACATATACCTAGGAACTTTTATCTGTCACTTCGTTCACGTGCTACGCGTGAATCAGTTTATTTTTGCGATCCCTATCTGAAATTCTGAAGATAGTATTCAACTATTGCGGATTTGATTGAAATATATTATATATATTATAAAGATTTTTAAGAATATACCAGATGTTTTTCTTTCCAAGGAAATCGTACATGCCGGTTTTCTACCGGGGTAGAGAAACCCTAGGACCGTAAGACTCAAAGGCCACTTTTAGATGATAAGCGGGCAGGTGGAAAAATGGTATCAAAATACTGATGGGTTTCTAACCGCAACGCCTATTAATATGACTCAGATTCTTAGTCATTCCCATGACCGGCTTTTCCTATTACTTAATTCTAAGTTTTTTCCATATCAATATTCAGTTAATTATAGCTATAGGTATCTCGTATTTTTATAGTTCTAGACGAAAACTATCAAAAACATAAAGAAATAGTGTTAGTAGAGGATCAGAATTAGAAACAATTTTCACCCACCATCCGTTTAATGAATGCGAGGTATAAAAAATATATCGTGAGTGGGTTGGCTAATGAGATGGGCGGGTCATATATGCAGAACTAGATACGAACGTTGGGTGAAAGAAGTACTGGAGTGGAGACCTAGAACTGGTCGCACAAAGTTGCCGAAAAGACGTGGATGAGGAAAGCTATCGAACGGAATGGCGTGCATTGCTAGAAGCCTACACTCCGCGTTGGGTGATAAAGGACTGAAGAAGGAGAAGAAGAGATGGCTAAAAATACCTGGCCAGACTACCTTTTTAAATTCGACAACAGTTCATCAAACCAGATTTTTTGCAGGCAGCCATATATCATGGCTGCCTGCAAAAAATCTGTTTTAAACAGCGCTCATTTTGATATGAAATTTATTAATTATTCGAATATAAATGGATAAAATAACTGTTACTTATAAACATAGCTGTTTATGACTGCAAACCCAGTATTTAGTTAGGCATGCCAAGAAAACATAGTCAACCCGACGCGACGTTTGCATATTATATAGGCTTCATACTTTCGGTTGGTATTAAAATATGTGCAATGTAAGAAGTCATTTTCAATTTTAATTGATCATAGTCAGGCCGGAAATTTTTAGGCAACTCACTCGTGATATATTTTTTTACATACTTATACGTCAAATACCTCTCATTAATTAAACAGACAGGTGAAGCTAAGTTGCGGCGTCTAAATACTAAAGACAGCCAAATGTTACGTCAAGATTACGAGTACCTACATGACGTTGAACCAATCAGCTCAAAAAGTGCGTTCCAGGTGTGTTCAGTCGTATTTCGAATTCAAGGAGCTATAATGTCAGCTTACAGTTAAATTGTTAGCTGACATTATAGGTTCTTGTATAAACATAATAGTTTATAAACTATCATTAATTAATACGTCGTGTTACGAGTATGTTTTAAGCAGCATTTAAAATCTCGCGCGATAGTTTATAAACTATTGGTGTTCCTATCCTAAAACAATTTTTATAGACCATTTTATTTAAGGGTGCTTTCATTCCACAATACTCAACAACTTTTCCCGAAGAACACTAATATGTAGAAATGTGTAAAGACTTTGTAGTACCTATTGTTTGTGTAAGTTCTTTCCATGGAGTCTTGAATCAGCTGACTCGTTCTGGTATGAGAGGGCAAAAAAAAATTTTCTTATTTCGATTTAAGTTCCTTGGAGACAGTTAATTATCCAGTATCATGCACTGAATTCAGCCAATAGTTTCAGTATATTTTGTTAGACCCTGTATAAAATTTATACTTATTAAAGAAGCAAATATGTACATGAATTGGCCGTGTGACGGCAGAGAAAAATACAATTTGTCACCACCCCTTTTCTCTCACATGGGTGTCATAAGAACCGACTAAGGGAGGTTATAGGGCCGTAACAGACGGGGCGCAAGTTGCGCCGCGTAACATCTAGTGATGGGAGTTGCATAAATACTCAATCAACCCATTTGAATATTAATTCAGTAGATAGAGTAAATACCCGATAAATATCCTCATTTATCCATTTGGTGAGTAGATTGATTTATATGATTTGCGACTTATATTTATAATCGTTATTTCATGTCTTCATGACAATTTTGAGACTTAAATCTAGTATACACTTGCAATTCTTGTCGGAAAGTGTGTGCATACGCCATAATATGCTTAAAACGTCGGTAAACGTTAAATGCGACGCTAAAATATATGAAAATACCATACTAATCATACACTGAAAGTAGGCTTCTTTGACTAATTATCATTTTTTGCTGGGAGGTGTGCAAAGACGTAATTTTATGTTAAAATAAGTAAACAGACATCAAATGCGATGTCAATATATGAGCACGCTCTATTTACTCTATTTATTAAATCAAGTGAGTAAATACACAAATAGGATGATTGAGAGGTTGATTCATTATTTCATGTTTTCATGACAATTTTGAAACTTAAATCTAGTATACATTTGCAATTCTTGCCGGAAAGTGTGTGCGTACGCCATAATATGCTTAAACTGTAGGTAAATGTTATATGCGACGCTAAATTATATGAAAATACCATATTAATCACACACTGAAAGTAGACTTCTTTGATTAATTATCATTTTTTGGTGGGAGGTGTGCATAGACGTAATTTTACGTAAAAATAAGTAAACAGACATCAAATGCGATGTCAATACATGAGCACGCTCTATTTACTCTATTTATTAAACCTAGTGAGTAAATACTCGACTAGGTAGATTGAGTACTATCCACTGCCCATCTCTAGCTGTTACGCGACGCAACTTACGCCCCGTCTGTTGCGGCACTTACGAATTGCGGATTAGACTTTATACCATTTTCTGCGATCATCAACCTGTCTACCCAGCGGGGTGATTAGGGTAATCTACCTACTCCCTTTTGCGGGATGGGGTTTTAGTCCAGCAGTAACTTTGTTTTAGTCTACTTGGCCATTTTTTCAATTTTAGTTTGAAATGGTCAGAACGGATGCTACGATATCATAGCACTTGAGTTCAATTTATTTATCTACTTACTTACTTCAATTGCTTTTAACACTGTTAGTATGTTTCTTCGCTCATTATTAGGTTTTGTATTAATTTAAAAAGTACGAGAAGAGCACATGAAATATAAAATCCTAAGTCTATACGACACTAGACGCTCAAAGTTCACAGTTCATCAATCGTTGTTGGGTTTGTAATGCGACCAGTTGGTGTCTTTAAGGTCACGTGTACTTTTTTTTATTATAGAACGTTAAATTGTTGTTAAATAAAAACTCGCATAGCATAAGTTTAGCATCTTATTGTAAAATATAATAATTTACCATAGAATTTAGTTAGCTTACTTGTCCGAAAAAGTTTTCCATAGAGACGTTGTTAAAATCCAATACTGTTTGCAGTGTTCGCAGATCCTCCTTCTGTTTGGCAGTGACTCCCAGTCCGGAGTGTAGCAGTGGCGCGAAACGTATTACTTCAAATGTGAAATCTGCCCTCACATTTGGTGGAAAATTTCTAATGGAATAAAAAATTTCTGTACTAATTTGGCAATAACCGACGTGGTGAGATGCAAAATGTTTAGATATAGGTACTTATTCACAGACACGTGCTAAGTTTAGTAGAAACCACGAAGCAACCAAGTCAGATATTAAAATAAAAAAAATATATAGGGACAAATAACACTGATTGAGCTAGCCCCAAAGTAAGTTCGAGTCTTGTGTTATACTAACTCAACGATACTATATTTTATAACAAATACATATATAGATAAACATCCAAGACCCAGGACAATTTGAAAAAGGCCATTTTCCGACTTGCCCTGACCGGGGATCGAACCCGGGACCTCTGGTTGGCGGACTGGCATGGTGACCACTGCGCCACGGAGGTCGTCGTCGTCGATATGTGGAGAGCCTTAAATTTACGTACCTAGCTATAGCAAGACGATTTACTTATAAAGCTGTCCTCAAACGGTATTTAAGTATAGTACAAGACTTATAACGTAAAGGAAAGAACTGGAGGGAAGAATACCGTATACAGGCACGGATGTCGACCAGATTTTGTTATATTCGTAGTATATATATGGTTGGGTAGGTACTTGTTAAGGTAAAAGAAAACTAGACAAGTAAAGCCTTGAAAATTTCACAGATTAGAAATCAATCGATTTCTAATCTGTGAAATTTTCAAGTTTGTAAAATTAAAAAAGCAGCGATGGTCTATATAATACATAATATAGCAATAATTAATAAATATTGTACAAGGGTACCTTTATCGTATACGAAGAACGCAGATATACTTACAAGGTGTTAACGAAACGCTTCGCTGCTTTTCGGGAAATCACGTTGAGGTCACAGATTGTGATTGCCGGAAAGGGTACATCCCAGATAGCACCTTGTGTGCTCTCTATTACCTGTGATGTAAACATACATTTAGGCACTATAAATAAACTTTTAACTTGGCACTATATATTTTACCTCACCATACCAATGTACGCCAAACGTAAGTATCATCATCTATCAAGCTGACTTAGCCCTGATAAGTTTTTTGAGTATGTAAGTGACCAACACTGGTGTCAGATTTTTCAATATACCTATATACATAGCTGGACGACTGGCATACGTCCAACGTCTGTCCTTCGAAAGTACGGAAAAGCTCAAGAAATTTTTAAGTGCGGGCCAGATCACGCCTCAAAGCCCTCAATCACGATATTTTAGATTTTTCAAGCTAACATTCATCTAGCGCTGGACACACTGAAAAGACGTAAGACGCAGATGGGCACAGACACATGTCTCCTCTGCGTCCCTTTCATACAAAATGTATCTTTTAACTGTCTAGCTATCACGGTTCATGAGATACCGACAGACAGACAGATGGATGGACAGACAGACAGCGGAGTTTTAGTAATAGGGTATTTACCCTTTCTGTATGTACGGAACCCTAAAAAGGCAATCTGGTGTTTCACTTTGCTCGACAGAACAAGCACTATGTCAAGTCCACTCACAGTGACTATAGGATTCCGTGCGTACCATTTGTAGGCCGTCACTACAAAGTAAACGGCAACCACCATGCTCACCATCACTGCAAACGCCCAGCACCCTCTGTAAAACAACCATTTCTTTTTTTATGGAGGTTATTTAATAAGTAATATACCGTAATAAGAAACACAGCCAAAAATAGTGTAGGTAATTGCGGTAGTCAGATAAACAGAAATGTCTAACGAGTAACTCTTCTCAACAACATAAAATGACTTAAATTCTATTTTAATATAATCATACTAGTAATAGGTACCAAAAATTATACTGGAACATCGAAAATTTCTAACAAATTAGATGATTTTGTAATGAAGTCATTTGTGACGAATCTGCTCAAAGTATAAAAAAGAGTTTCACTTTACACAAGTTTTTTTATGACCACGAGAAAAAAAGAACATAATACGTAATTTGATTCCAAGAAACTATGTTTTACATTAGACCCTTAACCGCATTTTGTTTTTTCTTATCTCATCTCAGTTCCTGGCAAATTATAAAATCTAAATCCCCTTATTTTCCTCAATCCTGTTATCGTTACGTAATAATGGACATGATTGGTTTATGGAGTAGGTTATTGCGGCAATCAGTAATTTAACAATTGACTCACTAAAAGCTAACTGAAGTAAGTTAAAACGGTAATTGATCAGTACGTTTTAAGATTCTTAAATAAAATTACGACACTTTGTTATGAAAATACTTACTTATCACTCGTAAAACCCTTTTGAAAATCCATGCGGCATCTTGCGGCTACGCAACATACGCGCTACAGTTATGGCGGATTATCGCTGGCTTACTTCGGGACAGGTCATAACTGAGTCGACAATGTTTACAGTTATTTTTGACCTCGTGTAATTGACGCTTTATTGTTTATACTTGTTACATAATTATATACATTTTTAAAACAATTAGTAGTTTTCTTATTTTTGAGTCTAAACCGAAAACTTACGGAATTCCGTACACTTACGTAATATGGTAAATCTACCTTACTCGTAAATAGATGTCTGTGTTTATCGGTTACTTATAGAAACCTTGTCATCGGCTAGCTAATCAAATAGCAGGGCATTTTGCCAATAATTAATAACATGTACTTACTTAGATTTTTTATGAATATAAGGGTCATAAAAATCAACAACCGTTTGCTAAGGGGGCGTTCATAAATTACGTGAGATGTTTAAGGGGGGGAGGGGATCGAGTCAAATCTCATCTAATCTTACGAGGGAGAGAGGGGGGTCACGGCAAATATCACGCAATTTTTTTCTGATTGAAACAAAAAAATAAATACTATTTTGCCACTGCCTACCGATTCAACCGCTAAATGCCTTCATCAGCACGCCTTAAGATCTCTATTGCCTAAGTGTACGTGATGATTTAGAGAAAAGATGCTGCAGTACATGCGGTATTTACTTTGCATCTATCACAAAAGCTGCAGAGCACAGGCGAGGAGCCCACATTGCACCAGCTAAGCAAACGCGTATGTTCTGCAAAGTGCGACCCTCACGGATTGTCACAATACGAGCTAATGAGTTACTGTGCGCAAGCGCCAACGGCTTAATAGAGTGGCTAGATCAGAACGAAGTTGAAGGAGCAGATGATTTTACTGAAAATCATATGGACATGTTGGTTCCAATAGTCTCTCTTGAAACCGCGCATGATTCTCCATGGACTGAATTAGAGTTGATATTCTTTTTTTAATGAAAGTAGTTACGATTTAAGTATTATATTGTTAAGTTTTTATTACACTTATAACTCTCAGCAATATTGATTACTAGTCTTAACTAGTCGTAAATTATACAGAAAATTCAAAAAAACACCTCTCGTAATTTATGGACGCCCCCTAACCCTTTTTAAGTTAAAACATCTTTTATCCCTTTCCCTCTTTTTAATATTTGACATAGTAAGAACGAGACAAAGAATATTTTAACTAAAAGAGGTTAAGGAAATGTTTGTATTTTTTTACGAATATGGGGGTTAGAAATTGCTGTGATTAGCCCGTATTTGTACCTACTTACTATATTTTAAATGTGCTTACTTTTGATTATTCTACTACTTAGTTGGTGCAATAAAGAAATTTTATCTTTTTTACCCAACTGCGCTAGAAGGACGGTTACGTTATCAAGAGTATGTGTGTATGTATAATTGACAACATTTCAAAAATTTTTTATTCATATTTTATATTTTTTCCTTAAAAAACCTCAAAAAAAAGGACATACGTATTTTTTCTTTTTCATTTCTTTTCATTCTTTTTCCGAAAATTAAATTGTTTAAAATCTCTCCATCCTAAAAGAGCGTAAGTACAAGAGTTAGGATGTAACGAGTTTACATCTTTGCCATACATTATAATTAAAAAATAAAACTTTTACTGACGTCTATAGAGTTGTGTTTTGTAGCAGTAAGATATCGATATCGATACAAAAACTTATGTATCGTAAAATAGGGTTACATTGATTAATTTAAAAATTCAAACGCTTCTATCTTAGCTATTTTTGGCATAAAAATATTATATTGACGAATTTGGTATGTGGAAAACAAATGGCATAAAAATTACGCTTGTAATACTCGACAAAAAAAATTTGCCCTATCATCTCTGTACTTGAAATGGGGTTTTTGGGTAACCCACGTTTTTTAACGGATTCTCGTAGTCGCCCCTTACAGAAATTAAGAACACAAAGAAAAAATGTTTCACTTTTTACTTTTTAAGTTACAGCGTTTTAAAGTTAATTGGGTTAATTTGACTGAAAATGAAAACAAGGGCTCCGGCGTACACGCGTTCAGAAATTTGGAAGATTTAATTAAAAAACCTAAAAAAAAAAAGCTATCATAAATGTCACCTTGTGTTTTGAAAGTAGCCCCATTTTAGGGTAGCATTTTTCCTTACTTAGTTTTTAAGACTTGGATGTCAATATTATTTTTATTTAACCTGAAATATCAATCATATAAAGGAAATATTAGCATTTCGTCACCAAACTATGTAATCATTTTAATGCATGTGTATTTTTTCCAATCCTAATTCTACTTTACTGAAAGAACTATCGATATTAGATGGTCTTCCTATCGAACTGATACTTCTATGGACAACACTACTGTTATCTCTCTCTCTCACTCGTGATGTTAGTTGTCAGATTGACGCACACGTCAATTGACAGCTGACAGCTTGACATAATTTTTACACTTTTAGATGTTCAAGCAAAGGCGTAACCTGTTAAATGCCTATATCCTTGTACTTTTGAGTTTTTTTCATTTATCTCTAAAATTATAACTCAAAAAAATCTCAAAAAATATTTTACGTGTTCAGAATTGCTAAATCTCGAAATGATTCTCCAATTTTCATACCTTTAAGAAAATTAAATGTTGTCAATTATTTGGCACGCTCTGCAGCCTGAACGGCTCGATGGTTGAGAGCTTGAGAGGTGTCGTTAGATTCGTATTTACTGTGAGAGTGACACTGGGTGTATCAAAATAAAAAAGAAAAACAATAAAAAATAACAAAAATAAAATAAAGAAGGGCAGTCGGGATTTTTGTTTTTGTATTTACTTGTTATCTTAAGAAAATCTCGGTTAAACTTTAAAAAAAAAATAATGAAGTACATTAACATTTTAGAAAATCATTCTTTTATAAGGTAGGGTGATATAATCCAAGTATCAAATCTACTTATACATACATAGATGTAACCAGAAATCAAGCAAATAGGCAAGATACAAAACCTTTCATAAGGACTTAGATCCTCCATAACAATATACTTGTATCCGTGCAAATCTGTCCTCTGACAAAACTCTGCGAATTTCTTAGAGATCCAGCTGATCTTCGCATGTTCCTTATTACAATTACTTGTGCTCAAAATTATTTTTTCATTTTTCACCCCTAACGTCGTATCCATCTTGTAGTGAACCATTTAAAAACTTTTTTAACACAGTGCAATATGCATGAAGCTATGAACGTCGAGTGATAAATAGGTACGATATGTCACCATCACCACCACGAATGGTAATTATAAAGGTTAGATCTAACATAGATATTGAACATGCTATGTAAAGCTCTGTATAGTTATCAACATAAAAACATATCGAAATATACCTATCTACATACTTATGTAGGTACATTCCCACTTGAATACGAAGGCATGACCTGGCAATTAGGGTGACCACTTAAGTAATATACATTTAAAGACACTACTTATGTGGACTGTTCACCTAGGTCAGTTGAGAAATAAAGAAATTATTTGATGCCATATTACAAGCATTTAAAAGTTACAGGAACGTAATTGCTAAAATTATTAAAAATATATTTTTTTAAATTAAGATAAAATACTACAAACAAATATTTGAATATTTGATAACATTTCAAACATGGAAATATTTCAACCATTCTAATAAATACAAAAGTGGCGAAATAGGCCAAAAACTGATTTTGAAGCTACCTACGTTACACTTTCTACGTAAACGTGGGCACAGTAAGTTGTTACTCGTAGTCTCATGGAAACCTCTTTTCATAATAGGAATGTAGAAAACAAATGAACTAAGTCCATCCTCCTCGAAGGCAGTCTATGTAGTCCAGCCAGACGTCTTAGAACATGGATTACCTACATTAATTGTACCTAAGTATTGTAACCCTGCCCTTATCCTCGGAGTCATATTTGAATAGCAATCGTAGGTATCGCCTGGCTGGTCCATATTAATTGCAAATCTAACCACCAACAGTACTTAGCTATAGTGTCTAAAACCAACCTTTAATGGATATACACTTCAGTAAGTACAAACAAAAAGTAATTATAAGTCATTAAGCATGAATTTACCGATCTACCGATTAAGGCAAATTTTATTATTAATGGACAGTGGTCAGGTCACATTGACACACTTGTTTTTATTATATCTTATGACTGTATTAATGTATAATAAATGTCGCATAGGTATATGCGACAGACCGCTTACGATCGATCGTTCTGGAAATCCTTGAGAAGGCCTAAGGTATGTCTCTCAGACACTCCCAGTGGACTTCCATCGGGAAAATATTTGTGGCAATAACAATGGGCCAAACGACATGAAGTCTCGTATGCACCATCAAAGGTTCTGGCCTCTCTCTCACCATCAAAGTTACCTTGTATTATAAACTATACCCTTAACTTAAGATTATTTATATATATATATATATATATACAAGGTCACTTTATTATATATATATGTATAAGATCTTGAACGATTTTGATGAAACTTCGTATTTAGGGGATTTTCTTAAAAAAGGTCGCCTAGCAAGTATTAAGATACAGAAACATTATACACTAGTTTGTATTCTTTTGAAGTTTCTGTCTCTGCTAGAAGTGCCGAGTATTGATGATTGGAATGCGTAACCCCAGCAAAATGTTGCGCCTTAGAGAAATGAGAGTATTACAGATACTTGGTTCATAGTAAGCTTCAATATGTTCAAATATAGCAAAATTCGTTCATGTTGTATTTTCGAAATTATTCGAGAAAAACTGATTTTGCTGGAGTAACGTTACCCCAGCAAGATGTTTTTCAAAAAAGGATTTAGCCTAGAATCAAGTATATGAAAAGACAGCTCTTAATGAGTTGTAAATGTATACCGATAGCAAAATTTGTTCATCTTATACTTTTTGAGATATTCAAGATTTTGCTGGGGTAACGTTTTGAAATTTTTCATATCTCGAAAACTGTTAGTAGCAGAATTTTGAAAAAAATACTGTTTATAGGCCTTAGTATGTTTAAATTTGTTTAAATGTAAGTATTCCGATTCATCAACAAATATCGAAGTAATTTATTATTTAAAAAAAAAAACGGAAAATCCCGGTTTACTCGTAAACTAGTACATTTACTAACAAATAAAAAGCAGTTACATATACGTATGATATACCCTTCTAATGTGTACAAATTTGGATGAACAATCATTGCACGATATTTTTTTTTTTATTTTTTTTTTTTTTATTTATTTAAGTACATAAATACATTCATACGACATCGATAACATAACTGGAATTATTAAACGATCTCTACATATAGAGGGCTTATTTATGAAAATAAAATTTTATGATATCTGCTTTTTAGGTTCAAATGAGAAACCTAACAGGTTCCCTGTACCATGGATACATGAGAACAATAAATATAAATAATCAATTTTTTTTAACACTGATTGAGCTAGCCCCAAAGTAATAATAATAATATTTTTTTATTTTAAAAATAAGTTTATACAAAATCTCTACAGTTGATTGGAGTCTCCTTTTAAGCATAATAATGCCTGTGCCAGGAGACGCCGCTCTTCGATTTATCATAACAATTTATTTATATAACTACAAAGTATAATCGTGCCAAGAAATTCTTAAAACTAAGAAATACCATAGATGTAATAATAATAGTTAGAAGTTTATCTGTCTGTCGGTCATAAGTATATCCGTTTATCATTTTATGTCTGTGTGTCAGTTTGTATATATTTATTTGAATACCTACCTATTAAGCTATTGAATAAATTCCTCCGTTTCATCGTAGCTGAGGGATGTAAGCCATTCTTGCATCTTTTCCTTACATTGATAGTATGACATCGGGTATATATGTTGTATTATGTTTATTTTATTATATAAAAGGGATGAACGTTTCTCGTATTGTATGCCGGCGAATTTAGTATTAGTTATTGGGGCTTTTGCTACTGTATTTTTACGTCTCTTATTTTCAAAGTGGGAGTCGTAGGGTTATGTTTTTTTAATATTATGTGAAGTAAATATAATTTCCTAACAGTTAGTAGACCAGTTATTTTATATAGTTCATCCGTAGGAAAACGGCTTTTTTTTAAATTGGCAACTTTTATTAATGACCGCTGAGCTCTTTCCACCGTCAGGAACTTAGTTTTTAAAGCACCTCCCCATATAGGAATACAATAAATCAGGACTGATTGCACTATCGCAGTGAATATTTGCGTAAGAAGACTTTTTTTTGCTAATGTATCTTTTGATTCAGTTTTTGGCATCACATGTCTAAGGGTCTTGAAAATCCAGATTAACTTTCTTATTCTAGTTGCCAGTTGTTCCAAGTGCGGGTACCATGACAGCCTTTGATCCACTACAACTCCTAGGTATTTAGTACATGAAACCTTATCTATTTTAGGACATTGGCAGTTTTTGTTTTCGTCGTCCCCGCACATATGTATCTTTATATCGAGGTCATTTTTAGGTTGTGTGCTTTTATTTATTGTTAAACAGATATAGTTTGTCTTGGATATATTTAACGTCAGTAGATTAGCACTTAACCATTCAGAAACCAAAACCATACCCTGTTCGGCAGTTTTTTTTTTATACTCGACCAAGATTGACCAGTGAAAACGATTGCAGTATCGTCTACATATGAGAAAAAATTGGCTTGATTTAGTTTCATATTACAAAGGTCATTTAAATAAATAAGAAATAGTGTAGGCCCCAAAACGCTTCCTTGAGGGACACCGTACGATACTTCAGCGTCTCCACTGGTATGCTCATTCAGCCTTACCTTTTGCTTCCTTTCAGATAGATAATCCTTGAGTAATAATAACGGTACTCCTCTTATTCCGACTTTTTCTAACTTTTGTATAAGTATGGGAATAGAGACCGTGTCGAACACTTTTTTAAGATCTAGGAAGATACATAAGCATTTATTTCCTTTATCAAGTTCTTCTGACACTAGAGAGGTAAGGGCTAAAACGGCGTCCTGGGTAGATTTTCCTTGTCTGAACCCAAATTGAGAAGGAGACAATATATTAAATTTATTAAAGTAATTAATCAATCGGTTATTAAGTAATTTTTCTATGATTTTAGATATTGCAGGTAAGACTGATATCGGTCTATAATTACTTAAATCATCTCTATCTCCTCCCTTGTAAACTGGTGTAATTATCGAGCGTTTAAGAAGATTAGGAAAAATACCATGTTTGAAGCAGAGGTTAGCCAAGTGTGCTATAATGGGAATATTTCATTTTTTACATATTTTAGATACTTGGTAGTTACATTATTCCAACCTGCGACGCTATCAGTCTTAAGGCTCATCAAAATACTGTGTACCTCATCTAGGTCAGTATCTAAAAGAACGAATGACTGTGGTTGAGATGGTATCTCGTTTAAAAATGCTGTATGATCTTTGTTTTTGCGAGAAATTATTTTATGGGCAAGGTCTTTACCAATATTTACAAAATAATCATTGATTACATTCGCAGCTTCTACGGGTGTCGGTTTTATGTTTATTAATTCTGTATTTTGTTTATTATTTTTATTTGTGTATGTTATATGTTTTATATTCTTCCATAGTAATTTATTGTTTTTTGTAGATTTGGCAATTAGTTCCCTTTCATATTTCCTTTTGAGTTTTTTAATTAAATTATTGCAATAGTTTCTATAACGTGTGTAAGTAGTTTTTTTAGTTACATTATATGGATCATTTTTTAAATTTTTTTGTAATCTATTGCGATTATTAATGCATCGTAGAATGCCAGGAGTAATCCAAGGCTTTATATTTCGCTTGTTTTTAGGTATTTGTCTAATATTAGTATTATTTTTAATAGATTTGCTTAGTCTTTCTATTAGACGTTCAGTCACTAAAACTGGGTCATCACAAAAAAGTAATTCAGACAAATGTTGATCCTGTAAACACTTTAAGGCCAAATTAAAGTCAATGGTTGTAGTAGTTTTAGACACAGTTTCTATATGTTTTTGTTTAGATAATGCTAAGAATATTGAGAAATGATCAGTGATAGTACTATGTAAGATAGCGATAATTGCAGAGGTTTTTTTTTTGTTTAACTTTAACATAAAATGATCCAGACAGTTATTATCTCTAGTCGGCAACGTGTGTCCTGGTAGTATACCAAATACTGATAAACCATTTAGGTAGTTCATTCTATTGTTATATTCATATTTTTTTCCTTATCTCTAGCTATTAGATTAATATTAATGTCTCCGGTAATAATTATATTTTTTTGTGTTTTTATAGCCTCTACGTGTGAATTTAACGAATTTATAAATTTATCTGCACATTTATTTGATGGAGAGCGGTAAATGCATAAAACAACGTTGTTAAGAATTTCTACTTGTAGACAAGAAGCTTCACTGAGTTTTATTTCTTTAACATTAGATTTAAGTGTATTTTTTACATAAACCACCACCCCGTCATTCTGGTTCAACTGAAAGGTGGTTGCATAGGTTTGGTAATTTGTAAGTTGAGGCAAAGGCTTATCAGTAGTTAGTCGACACTCAGTGAGGACAATCTAAAATTCTATTGAAAGTAGACCATCCGGTCTACTTTCAATAGAATTTAAATAGGTCAACCGTTCAATCTGATATTGAGGAAAATATTTGTAGCTGTTGATATAATAGAGAACGAGTACATTAAATTTAGGAAACACACATACAAATTAAAGAATACGTTTCTAATACATGCAGAAAAACAATAATGATAAGTATTTGACATAACCAAAAATAGTCATTTATCATTATTAATTATGTCGTGAACTTGTAATTCACTTTTGATTTGAATGATAGGCGAGTTTTCATTTTTTCTGATGTAAACTTTCCCGTAAGCCGTCCAACAGAATTTGAAGGAGTTGTTCTTGACGAGGTCTCGTGCAAGAAAATACAAACGGGCTGCTTTCGCTATCAGTTGCTCAGTGACAAACACCGGGTTGTCCTCTTGTGTCCTTAGTCCAAGATGTTTCGCACGCAATTTAGTTTTTTGTTTCAAATTAAATGCCCTACATAACTTTAGGACTTCATTTTTCAAGATGGTTGACGAAGTCTCAATAATTATTGGTGGATTTTTTATTCCCTCCTTCTTTCCACGTACTCTGAAGACGTCCTTTAGGTCTTCTTTCTTCAACTGGGAACCAATTGTACGTGTGAGATTTAAGACCATGTCAACAAGGTCCTCCTTTGACTCATTGGGTTTTTTTGGTACATTTTTAATTTCTAAATTAGTCTTTCTTACGTCTATCTGCATGTTTTCTATTTTTTCTTCCAAAATAGCTATATGTTTTTTGTCTTCCTTTCTCTCTTCCTGTAGCTGACTGATTGTTTTTTTTTTTTTATTCTTCATTTTGGGCGGTTAAAAAGGCTACTGAGCTCTCTATATTACAACTTGACCGTTGGATCTCCTTCAAGGTGGCAGTGTTTTTTTCTAGCTCTTTTTGTTGTGTAGCCATAAGAGAAGAAATAAAATTCTTCATTTCCTCTTTAAATTCGATCATGTCAAACTGTGAGTCATCTTGCCTTTTCCTTTTGTTTCGTAATGATACAAATTGTTCCCCACCCGTGGACAGCAGGGGCGTAGCTACCGCCGTATTTGCCGTATCAATTATACGGGGCCCCCGGGCTATGGGGGCCCCCAACGAGCGTAAACAAAAATTAATCAAAAAAACTTCCTAATTTTTTTCTTTTCAGAAATCACAAAAGTCAAAAAAGCAATTCCCATTTTCCCGCGTAAAGCGTGCATTTAAAAGTTGGCAAAAATCTATATCGGTTATCGCGGTCTGCGGGATTTCCCCGTTTATGTCATTTACTTCAACGGGGAATTTGGGAATTTTCACAATTTCTAAAAAAGTGACAGATGGATAATTATGATGAATAAATATTTCCTTATTATTTTATGCAAACATTTTATTTTGTTTTGTGAAAAATCTTTGCCCTTCCCAAGGGCCTCCAAACAAATTTTAATACGGGGCCCCGCCAAGGCACGCTACGCCACTGGTGGACAGGTTCGGATCTGACTGGAACTGCGTTGTAGTTAAAAGATTTGTCGATGTCGCCGCTACTACAGGAGAGGTCGGTGGAGTGCGCTGCATACTCATCGTACCAGGTACTAGGGTACCAAAAGCGAGCAAGAGGTGTATAATTGAATCGGTGTTATTTTTCAAACTAGGGTCTTTCCAAGTCAAACAATAGTATGGCTTGACTAACATGACTCATGGTAGAAAAATGTATGCCTGTGCTTCGCGGCGTTGTGAGAAAGAGACGCCTACATAGTGGCAAGCGGGACACCGTGACATGTGATAAAATTTTATGCATTTCAATATTAATATAACTTTTGTTTCTTTTACAAAAGGACTCGAGCATGGTAATCATCTATTAATTTACAACTGTTATTATTAAATACTTAGTTTTAACTATGTTTCTGGTTACCTCATACTAATGACGACAAGGAATTTAAAATCTGTCTACTAGATAATAATAAAACATAAAACTCGTATTTATTGCTTTGTTTCAGTAGGGGATGCGACATTTATTAATCTATCCGACATACACTGCCATAGAGTTGTCAACCCTATTGCTAAAAACGAATTAAATCACAAATGTATTCAAATTTTCAAATTCAAATTCAAATATATCTTTATTATCATAGGATATTTATAATATCTCTTAATAATCGTCACTTTGTTTTATTGCACAATTAATTATTGTTGACGTCAAAAAGTTACTTAGAGCTAAGTTTACTGCCGCCTCCAAAGCGCTAGTGCAGAAGAAGCGGTAACAAACTGCACTGCAGCATTTTCTCCAAGAACTCACAATGAAATTAATATTTATAGTTGATATTTGGACAGAGTATACATTGTTTGTTGTCATAATTTAAATTAATTTTTTAATGTCGAAATTTTGAAATAATGTCAAAGCAAGTTGTAAATTCAGTATGTACTTAATGTACCAGATTATGACCATTTCTGAGTATACAAACCTTTAAGAGGGACCCGCGCCAAGCTCAAGCCAGACTTTGTTGTCTTTAGGATAGTCATCGGTCCTGTAATAAGCCTTCTCACACAGTACCTTCTTTACATAAGCTTTAAACTTTTTGTCAGGCATATCAAGGACCGATTGTGGCAGTTTATTATAAAAAAGTATACCGTTCCCCATAAACGTTTTACTAACTGTTTTGAGCCTATAATACGGGGCAACTAAGTCACTCTTATTGCGTAAGTTTCTGACGGTAAAATCGCTTACTTTATTGTATGAGGAAATATTTTTCCTTACATACAGTATGTTTTCAAATATATACTGTGATGGTAAGGTTAGTATACCTATTTCCTTGAATAATTCTCTGAGTGAGTCTCTAGATCCTAAGCCGTAGATAGCTCGAATTGCCCTTTTTTGTAAAATGAAAATAGTCTGAATATCGGCTGCACTCCCCCATAGCAGTATGCCGTATGACATTAAACTATGAAAGTAACTAAAGTACACAAGTCTAGCAGTTGCTACATCTGTCAATTGTCTAATTCTCCTAACAGCATAAGCCGCAGAGCTAAGTTTATTTGAAAGTTTTGTATGAATTCACATCAAATAATACTATAGTAAATATACTTAAAAGATTTAAAATATCGGCTACATGAATATTATTCTGCTCGACTGTACTTTTATTCGGTTATTAGGTTGCTAATTTGCGTAGGAAACCCGCAAGTATGAAACGGCCGCTTTTTCGTAGCCTCCGTTATTTAGTCGGTTTGTAGGAGAATTCATGATATTTTCTTGTTTGTTTAATAATAACTTTTATTCCATCCGAGATTTGAAGCCGAAATTTTTAGGCATGTTTTGTAATAAAATGAACATATATGTTCACTATAGTTTATCTATTTGTGTTCAGAGAGAACTGCGTATTCGATGGCCAAAGTTACACCACTAGGAATTCGATCAAATTCCTTTATATCTTCATATCGCGTAATGTTTGTTCATCCAAATTTTTGCACGTTAGAAGGGTATATCATACGTATATGTAACTGCTTTTTATTTGTTAGTAAATGTACTAGTTTACGAGTAAACCGGAATTTTCCGATTTTTTAAATAATAAATTACTTCGATATTTGTTGATGAATCGGAATACTTATATTTAAACAAATTTGAACATACTAAGGCCTATAAACAGTATTTTTTTCAAAATTCTGCTACTAACAGTTTTAGAGATATGGAAAATTGCAAAACGTTACCCCAGCAAAATCTTGAATATCTCAAAAAGTATAAGATGAACAAATTTTGCTATCGGTATACATTTACAACTCATTAAGAGCTGTCTTTTCATATACTTGATTCTAGGCTAAACACTTTTATTGAAAAACATCTTGCTGGGGTAACGTTACTCTAGCAAAATCAGTTTTTCTCGAATAACTTCGAAAATACAACATGAACGAATTTTGCTATATTTGAACATATTGAGGCTTACTATGAACCAAGTATCTGTAATACTCTCATTTCTCTAAGGCGCAACATTTTGCTGGGGTTACGCATTCGATGATTGGTCAGTCAGTGAGTGACAAAATTAAGAAACTTTGTATAGTTATAATTCTTAAACATCAGGTCCAAATTGAATAAAAATTGAAATGTAATGTGTTTATACAATGTCTGCTTGGTTACTGAAAATTCAGACATAGTTTTATCCACAACGGAGTTATAGGGGTTCAAAAATGAATCAAACATACGATTCTTCAGATACAATTAAGTAATTAATACTCTGTGCAATGCAAATACATTATGGCGTCTTTACCTTTGACGGTGTAGACAGAGCCCAGGGCTGTAAGACTCAAAGGCTACGTTAAGGTGGGCGTTAAGATGGAAAAAATAAAAATTGTGATGGGTTGCTAGACTTGCTAGCCGCATCGCCTATTAAAATGATTTGAATTTCGCCCATTCCCTCGATCGGCTTTTATGATCTGCGCGGGAAAAGAAGCAGCTGGTACATTCTAAGCTTTTTCTTTTCTTCCAGTCCAGCATAGAAAAATCATGCAAAAAAAAATGACATTGGCATCCTAAATTCATTCGAGAATGATACCAAACTTGGCGAAGCCAAGAGTATATTGAGATTGGGCGAGAACAGCAGGAGCAGGGGAGGATCCAGTGGGGGGGTAATGACCAAAAATTCAAATCGCGGCTAAGAGCTTCAATGGTGAAAAACGTCTAACCGGACTGGCTCTCCTCCACGTCCATAAAAACGTTCCCATTGAAGTAGATGAAGTGATAACGCGTTTGAGAGAAGATGTAAAAGAAAAATTGATTTTGTTATTTCAAGGTATTTTAAGTGCAGTAAGTACTTACATACAGTTATAAAATACCTACTTTTTACTTTTAGAACTTCTTGTGATTTGACATTTGACCATGACTGTGACTGCCTCCCCCCCCCTCCCCCCCTTGCACCAAAGCCGATCTGCCTTCAAAATCCTAATCCATGCCAAAGGAAATCTATGGTTCACTCACGACGCCGTTTAATTTCTGGTACAAATGCAACTATACCTGCCTCTATGCATCCGATTGACAGCTTGGTCACCCGTCCACTGGAGCTTTCCATGGAAATTTACACTTGTTATCGAGAACTGGTGCGCGTCTAAGGCGAGTAAAATAAATAAAAAATGGCAATAGATAGAACATTATCTTTATTTTTACACTGCAACAATACTTATTCCATTCAGGTCAACATTTCAACATCATCAGAGCGCTAACAAAATATTCATTTTTAACTTAAGTTCTATCTAGGCACTTTTATTCCGTCTACTAAGTAGATAGAATAGGTAGGTAGGTACTTTTCTTATGTTTATTTATAACAAACTAAACTAAGTTTTGCAAAAGTTCGCACATTATAAATATAAAATATATACGGACAAATAACACTGATTGAGCTAGCCCCAAAGTAAGTTATAGACTTGTGTTATGGGACACTAACTCAACGATACTATATTTTATAACAAATACACATATAGATAAACATTCAAGACACAGGACAATTTGAAAAAGGTCATTTTCCAACTTGCCCTGACCGGGGATCGAACCCGGGACCTCTGGGTGGCGGACTAGCATGGTAACCACTACGCCACGGAGTTTAGTTTAAGTATGCGTTCAATTCAATGCAATAGGCTAGGAATTTATTTATTTATAATAACAAATCCATTTTTCTTGCCAATAAACACGTTACGACTATAACTAGGTAAGTATTTATACTGGAGCGCCTGGAGGTTAACATACCTCAGATTTGGTAAAAGTGGGATTTTGTCCACTAGTTATTCTCAAAATTCTATTTGTGCAATTGTCTTTTTATAGTCTACACATATAATAAAACAATAAAACACCTGATGCAGAACCATAAAGGTCCAGTTAAACTAAAAACCAGACACATTAAAATGACGCCTTAACAAAACTTGTTCAGCCTAATGAGCATTTTTTGTTGAGGTATAAAAATCAAAGATCTGGACCACCTGATGCAATACGCGCCGGAGTCATGAATTCTAAGCGAGCGAAGTGGCGGGTATCAGCTATTTCAAAATAAATATTCGTTTGTTATTTATCGTGTGTGTGTGGAAACACTGGTGTCAGATTTTTAAAGCTACCTTAATGCTTGGGCCGGACCTGCGCCTATCGTCACGAAGCTTCGTGCTGTTACACGATACACGCAAATGTGACCGGCCTTTATCGGGTATCGTCCCGAATAATCGGACTTCGTGTAGTTATCGCGCGGGTGGCGATACATCAAAGGATTTATGCACGCTAACAATTCGCTCTGCGTGGTCGCACTTACGTTGTTCGTTCATTTTGACGTTTGTTTTCAACTTGTTCGGACGGTGCTGTGCGACGGTGCCACGGTTGTTAATGTGTAAAAATGGAGTGGAACAATAAAATAGTGTTAACATTTTTAGCTGTTTCTTTCTAGGTTTCAATAAATGCATTATGTAATTGTTGGCACACATGTTAAAGAAAAGAAAGTCGTCGTCCATATTTAAAACACGTAGATGACGCCATCTTTGATAATTGCCAGATAGTTCGTGAAAAATAACGAAGCCGCTATGTGACCAGCGCTTTATCGCGATAACTATTTAGTGTACAAAACGTATGAAGATTCGCCGCGAATAGCTTCGGGACGATAAGCACAAGTGCGGCCGAAGCATAAGGCATATGTGACATTGCTTGTGGACCGCCATACAGTAGTACATCGATCGGATGATTCGTAGGGGCGTAATCGATTACGATCATTACGTGAATCGATAAAGCATCGAAAGGACGGCTACAAACGCTTCGTTAAAATACCATTTTGTGCAATATCCATGTGTAAAAAGAGGTAAAACCACAGATATATATCAAATAGACGGATAAAGTTTAACGATTTGTATGATTACCGAGCGTGTAACATTTTTCGTCAGTACTTCGGCGTCCCGACTGTAATTAAGAGATGTAAAACATAAGCCGCGCGAAAACGATTTAAAAGCATCGATTAGAACGCGGCAAACCGATTCTAGGCAACGAAGTCAGCGAAGCAACTGTGCTTGACAAGATCAAAACATCAGACGTTCGTTTTCGTTGTGAAGACTAGTAAGTACCTCCCTACATACCTTTAACTTTATTCAAGTGACAACAAACAAATCACTCGGTGTAAATTGTTTGTTAATGAAATAATATTACGCAAGTTATTATGGGTGTATTTTATCGATTCAAAATATCGAAATGAACCGACAAAGAAACTGATAATCATAATCTATTTAGAAAATTATAATAAATTTCACAGAGAAAATCTCAAAATTTTAAACATATAGGTATATTACCTACCTACCCAACCAAAAATTGCGTTTCATAAGTCAGTACCTATGACAGTTATTTTGACAACCTCTGTGTGTCTGTATATATGTGTCTGTCTGTGGCATCATAGCTCCGAATGGATGGACCGATTTCGATATGGTTTTTATACGAAAAAGGAAGTTCCTTTGCGGTGGTTCTTAGCTATGTTTGATGAAAATCGGTTCAGCCGTTTAAAAGTTATTGAGTTTTAACTCTCGAAAGTCGGTGTTTTTAATTTACCTGGCAAATAATAAATGGCCGTTCGGATATTGTTAAGGAAACCAAAAAAATGAGCTCCCACTGAGAAGTGTCCTGTCTAATATTTATACTAACGCCCAACCCAATCCCCTTGATAACAATAGATTCCTATAAACGCTAATGATCTAGCTCACATCTCTCAAAGTCTTTTGGTCAGCTGAGGCCAACCTGTCAAGAGCCCTAGAAGACTTAGGTACACTATGCGGAGAATACTTTAATCCCAATCCCAACTATCCCATCCCATCCCAACTAATATTATAAATCCGAAAGTGAGTTTGTATATTTGTTTGTTTGTTACTTCTTCACGCTTTATCTACTGAAGCTAGATCTTCTTGAAATTTCGCATACACATAGTTAGGACTACTGAGAAGGACATAGAGTACCTTTCATCCTGGAAAAAAATACTGTTCCCGTGGGATTTGCGATAAACAATTCCACAAGAACTAAGTATTGCAAGAAATTAATAGGTGGCGCTGAGTGTCTTTTGCCAAGCGATTACCTTTTTCAAAAGACGTTTTTTTTGTTAGTATTTATTTAGTTATTCTGAATGGAAGAACAAGTTAAATGAAAAGGAGCTTTGAGAGCTGTTAAAACGCCTCTTCAAAAGCAGACATGCTTAGGTGATTAAGCAACGGCAAGCTGCGTTGAGTCCAACCGCTTCTTATTATTAATCAATCCTTAAATTAATAATAAAGCTCATACTATAGTTCTTCGTGGTTTAATGGACAAAAATACCAATCAACACACTCTGTGTAAGACATTTAATGGCCCACATCCACTTTAACGAGAGATAACTTTATTTAACTTTTTTTTAATTCATAATTTTGGCCATACAAAAGTAATTATAGAGTGTGTACCGCGAGACCGAGTCGTCATCATGCGTAACCTACCCTTCTTCCCGCATTGAATAAGTACTCTATCTATTTAAAACACATGAAATGAATAATTTTAAACATACCGTTGGATACTTTAAAATACGGTATTTTTTGTATTATACCAACATGATCAAATGGTATAATACCGGGCATACATCTCTATGTATCGCAGCTACTTAATCAAAGTAAAAACCTATCAAGCTGGACAATACGAGTGTCCGAGTACCTATGTGAGTAGTAATGAGGCAACATGGCGGATTCTTTGTTTTTCCTTACACCAAAGACATCCTACCGACACTCATCTAGCTTATCACTTAGAAAACTGACAGCGTGTTTTCTTCAATAAGATAAAAAGCATATGAGACTCTACTTCTGTTAGAGAACGATAACCACTGGGATGAAACGGGATTCCTTCTTTAAGCATAATTTGTGTTTTCATAATTTATTTGGCATACCAGTTTTGGCATAAAATATTTTGGTATAATAATTCCTAGGCATAATTTTTTTTGGCATACTTACATTTTGGAATAATTAACTTTTGGGCTTATTTGTTTTGGCATGATGTAAATTTGCATAATCTCCGTAGGCATACAGTAGGAAACAAAATTATGTTATATTGAAGTCATTATTTTCAATTCTCATGCAATAAATTTATGACTACAACATTTATGACCACCGGAACAACTGTGAAGGTCTCTACCTTCACAGTTGTTCCTGGTGGTCATAAATTTATTGCATGAGAATTAAAAATAAACAAGGGAAATTAGGTAAGATATTTTTTTCTTATGACCAACCGGAACAACTCTGAGGGCAGAAGGGAATTTAGGTCCAAGTTATTTTTTTATGACCCGGAACAACTGTGAGGGCCAGAAGGGAAGTTAGGTTTAAGTATTTATTATGACTACCCAGAACATTTGTAGGGGCGGAAGGGAAGTTAGGTTCAATGAATTTTTATGACCACCCGGAACAACTGTGAGGGAAGACTGGAAGTTAGGTTCAAGTAATTTTTCCATGACCACCCGGAACAACTGTGAGGGCAGAAGGGATGTTAGGTTCAGGTTTTTATTTTTTGACATAATGTTAATTCGCATTATCCCGTAAATATACAGTAGGAAACAGAGTTAGGTTATATTGAAGTTTTGATTTTCAATTCTCAGGCAGTAAATTTATGACCACTCAGAACAACTGTGAAGGCAGAAAGGAAGTAAGGTTCAAATATTTTTTTTATGACCACCTGGAACAACAGTGAGAGCAGAAGGGAAGTTAGGTTCAAGTTATTTTTTTTTATAACCAGCCAGAACAACTGTGAGAGCAGAAGGGAAGTTAGGTTCAAGTTTTTTTTTTTAAAACCTCCCGGCACAACTGTGAGGGCAGAAGGGAAGTTAGGTTCAAGTAAGTAAGTATGCCTAAATATAATTATGCTAAGATACATTGTGCTTCAAGTAATTTTGTGTAAACTGTTATGCGTAATAACGTTATGCTAAAAAATCATTATTTATTCATTTATTTACTATGTTAAAATCAGTATGCCATGTTACATTATGGATCTGTATGCTTATTGATACAGATCCGGATGAAACTATGGAAAAAGCCGGACAAAATTAAAGAACTTTATGGAACCCTAATATCATGTTGCGGCATTTCCATTCTTCAAACACTTTGGGATAAGTACAAAGAGCAAAAGATATATTGCGGCGTTTGCCGCAATATATCTTTGCAGGTACATACAAATATTACTTTTATTGACTATATTTTTAATGAAGCGTAGATAAAAAACTAAAAAAGAGGGTTATTATTACAGTGGTAGAAAAGAAACTACAATATTTTGTAACGCAAACTCAGAACGATTACACGAAATCACTTCGATGATGAGATTGTTGGGGAATTAAACTATGATTTCACAGCATTGTAACAGCAAATCACCGAATTAGTCACTCAATTGCTATGCGACCAAATTACAGTTTTCAACCGTAATTCAGGCCTTGAACGGGACCCTTCAGAATTTAAATAACAGTACACATGTTATGAGAAGAATAGTATTTTTATTGGCTGGTGACCCGACAAACTTTACCAGTGATCCAAAGACACACACCAGCATATTAAATCTAAGCCTGTCTGAAGTTATTCAGCTCATACATAGGTTAAAAATCCAGTTAAAATCAGTTTAAGGACAAATATAAGAGGGCACCTCTATAATGACATTAATGACGCACATGACAGGGCACCTCTATAATGACATTGATGATGCACATACGGGACATCATTACGCAAATAAGAAAAGGATGCATTTTGTTCACTCGGGATTACTGCAATCTGGTAGAAAATAATCCGGAGTTTCAACAAAATTCAACTTTAATAGCGATGCTTGGCTATGTGCAAGAGTTATTTTTGCGCTTAATTGATCCCACCATTTTTTTATGTAAAGTAATGCTAAGACCGTAGGTAAATATTGCTTACATTATAAAAAACGATCAGATTTTAATGGAGTGCAAAGCTTCTAACTCTACACGCCCTAACCTAACACCCACTAAGGCTCAATTTACACGGCAGCGGAAGCGAAACGCAGCGAAGCTTCAAATTCGCCCCTTTTGCGAGAAGACGCGCGAAGTCTCGCGAATTCGCCTCGCGACTATTTTGACTGTATGGACTGACCGGCCGTAATTTCGCCGGTTCGCTTAACTTCGGCACTATATCGCGCGCGACACCGGCTACCTCGCGAGAATTCGCTGCTTGCGCGCGACTACTTTTTGAGCACGAATTTAGTTTGAACATTATGCGATTGACATAAAGTGTATTATGCTAATGTACAATTTTGTTCCAAAAATCGCTTCGCTTTGATTCCGTCGCGGTGTAAATTGAGCCTAATTCTCATCATATCGTATAGCGGTTTGCGTGAACCAGTCTTAAGTTCTCTACAAACCCTTAACCTTAGTCAGTGTGTAGCTCGGCCAATTCGTAAGAATGACGTAGACACAGGAATAAAACAAAAAGTAATTAATTCACAATAAAATTTTTGCCTATACTTAGGCCCTTTAATGAAAAAACGGCCAAACTACACAAGTCCAGTGCAGTTTGGGAGAACAAAAAATGTCATGTACAACAGTGTCCTATAATAAATCTCTGTTCTGTGTCCATAATAATCAATACATTATGAAATAATTTTGAGTTTATTTCAGAAAAACACAACATTTTTTTCAACAGTCATAATTATACGCGAGCGAAGCCGCGGGTAAAAGCTAGTAAAAATATAAAAATCATTTGCTTTAAAAATCGTCAAATCGAGTCGAGTCGAGTCAAGAAAATCGCAGCGTACAGCACTATTCTCACGTTTGCCATAAAAATTAGAATTTGGCCTTGAAATCGACTCGACAGTTGGAATTGCTTATTATTAAATCGCTGGATTTGAATGCAAATGAAGTCTGGCTTGTCTAATTACAGCCGCAATGGAAAACTAGCGTTGGACACAAAATCGGCCGTTCCTGTTTTAATGAAAATAATACGGAGCTACAAAATAAATTGTTTTTTAATTGATAACAGATAATTCAGGACGAAGAATACTTACTAATGAAAGAACATACCTCGATTAACAGCTCCAACTTTATTGGTGGTGTTTGAACAGTTAGTTACCGAATAACGAGTAATTTTTCTTTTGAAACCTGACGTCACACGCGGAATGCGATGGGGAGCAGACTGACTTTTACTCAACTGTCTTAACCCGCGACTTCGTCCGCGTAGAAGTTGAAAATGGTTCTAATGGGATTTTAAATTTGTTTTTTACGTTATTTTGTTATAACATACGAATTATTATGTAAAAATGTTTGAATATATATTAAATCTAACAATCTTTATTATTGTGTAGGGATTTAAAAGCCTAGCAGACCTGGCGAACTTTGTTCCGCCTGTTCCCTTTCCCGTTTTATGTATTAATGAAAGTTATTTTGTCGCTTCATTTTGTCTATGTTTGTTGCAGTAAATTACGCGAAATGCGACAAATTACAAGGATAACAATTTGTCGCCGTCACCTTACTTGCCACGCAGGTAAAGGTTACCGTAGCCGTGGGACGCTTTCAGCGCCAGGCGAGTCACACGCGTATGTATTTACGCATTTGATATCTTTTTACGCACTTTTTAAATTACTCTATTTTTATAGTTGATGCCGTGGGACGCTTTCAGCGCCAGGCGAGTCACACGCGTATGTATTTACGCATTTGATATCTTTTTACGCCCTTTTTAAATTACTCTATTTTTATAGTTGATGCCGTGGGACGCTTTTAGCGCCAGGCGAGTCACACGCGTATGTATTTACGCATTTGATATCTTTTTACACACTTTTTAAATTACTCTATTTTTATAGTTGATGGAGACTTCAAAGTGTGAGGTTGAAGTCAATGTTGATTGCGTGAGGACCGTGGTCGTCCCTCACGCAATCACCACTTACTCCTCACGCGTGAGGTGCAATCATAGGACGTGGCTATTATCACTATATCAAACAATTCCACTGATCACAACCTTTTGTACAAACGATAATTATGACGGCAAATTCGGCCCCAGTGGGAACAAATGGAACAATTTTCAGTTTTGTGGGTTCCATTTATCACCACCGCATCGTCCCCACTGGGGACGAACGGGAATTTCTATAATTTCACAGTGTATATAGTTTCACAATTTGTAATTTCTTACTGCGTACAGGGACGTAACTAAACTTCATCCTTAACCATTGGTACAGGTCTGATAGACATAGGAAATAAGTACCTACCTATGTTGATTTCATAATATAGCTTACAAACTACATATAATAGGTTATAGATTAACTTAAGCAACTTGTGACTACCTTTATATCTACTGCAGTAAGGTATAACAAATTACTGACATTAAAATATTAATGTAAAGATAAAATGGGTATGACACAGAATGGAATGGCAATTTCAGAATGCAAAAAAAATCAAATTATAAAAATACAAAGAATTTGTCATTAGATATTTAATCCTTATTCATTAAAATTTATACTTACTTCTACAAATAGTCATTTTAAAAATAAAATGGTTTTTTTATCACATTTCCAATAAATTGAGCATATTAGAATAGATCGCGCTACAAGGTGGTAAGGTAATATTTTAAGCCGAAAGTGCTTGCTACTTTGAATCCAGAAGTGAAGCGTGGGATCAATGTACTTATATCGCCCACAGTAAAAAATACTACTGTACTGCAAGTAGCACACTCTACTTATCATCTCTAATCTCCATATTTTCCATCAAAATCTGTAAATATACAGGAGTGCTGGTAAGTCGACCTACATCCGTTGCGAGGTGTCAAATATTGCCAAAACAGTTAGTTTTCACCCCTTTAACAAAAAGTAGAGTTTGACAGATTTTCGACAATTTATTATAGAAAATCCACTCTGACGAAGTTTTTGGGCTGTATTTTTATTTTCTCAGCATTTGAGTCTAGTGATTTTGATGTTTTTAAAAGACTTAAAAAAGAGGATGTTATCATTACAAATGTTACTATTATTATTATAATTTTATGTATGTTTCCCGATTACTGGAAGACGCCTGGACCAATTTGTAAAAATATTATTTTGTTTCAAAGGGCAAACTTTTCAGGTGGTCCCATAGAAATTTAATTAAAATTTGTTGTGTAGTTTCATGTTGAAGCCGGTTTTTAGTTTTGAAAACTAATACCTAATCTAATTATATTTTTTGCCTATCCATACAAAATAACTGTTAACTTGTATGGGAGGCCAAACAGTGTTTTTTTTACGCTTGTGTTATCTGTATTTTAAATAGTCACGAACACTCGTATATGAATATTGATAATTTATGATTTCAGAACAGTCCATAGACGACTCCCCATAACAGCATATGCGTCGTAATTTCGCCAAAAAGATACGCTTAGCCATAGTCCTAGAACTTTTTTCTTTAGATATACCATATTCTGTCAACATAAGAAAGGCGTTTTTTTTTCAAAATAGTCACTATAATATAAAAAGCTTTATCATACATACATAGATCTACCAAACATGTCAAACATTTTCATATGTTTCTCTGTTTGTGTTGATCGAGTAAAACCTTAACCTGAGTGCATCTACAAAAGCACTATAGTGAATAAATCTAAAGAAAAATAATCTAGGTATATGGCTAGGAGTATCTTTTTGGCGAAATAACGACACATGTGCTATTATATTAGGAATAGAGTATAGACTTTTCTGAAATCATATTATCTATGTTCTTATATTAGTGTTCATGGCCATTTTAAAGACAGTACAGGTGTAGAAAAAAATACTATTATGCAACAATTGTATAAGAAGGATATAAAAATGCGACTGGCACAGTTAGCGAGCATCGTAAGAAAACGCCATCGAGCATTTTTTGACATACTGATACAACGTTCTATATAATACTTTTTCTACAACTATATTTAATAAATAAAATACCAAAATAAAGATATACTTATATAAAAATGTTTGACATATGTTTGGTAGATACTATGTATCTTTGGTAAATTTTATTTTATTAATTGACGTCTTTCTAGTGACTATGTTAAAAAATGTTTTATACCATTCCCTCTCATAAAAGTTTATTTTATTTACTGAAAACAGTGAATAAAAAGCATCTTTTCATCACTAATTAGGTGTTCTATTTTATTTACTGAAAACAGTAAATAAAAAGTAGTTTTAACCACTATGTTGATGTTTGAATTTAGAACAGTTAGTTTTAATTTTAGTGATTGTTCCAATTTTAATGTGGATTGTAATAAATTTAACCTTCGTTTTTCCTAATTTAATGTCTATTTTTGATTAAATCTTTCTTTTTTTCGTAGTCATGGTATAAAGTATAGTATGCAACTCTTGAATAAAACGGATTTATATTGAGAGCCATGAATTACTCGCGTCGCTCAGGATTATAATACTTGAATCATCATGAATCACTCTCTACGGTCTTGATTCAGTCGTTAGAATCCTTCACTTGCTTGTAATTCATCTATGGCCCTCGATTTAAACCCGTCCTTTATTCACGAATTGCATAATAATATACTATTTCTTATGTTGCCAGTAAAGTGAAAAAAAAGTTCTAGGTCTATGGTAAGCGTATCTTTTTGGCGAAATTACGACATATCTGCTATTATGGGGAATGGACTATAGACTTGCCTTATATCATAAATTGCCAATGTCTTAAAAAGTGTTATCAGTAACAGGAGTAGAAAACAATATTTTTCATATTTCAATATATGTTCCTTGGAAAATGTATTCGGAATCATGGACCAAATTCACCCTTAAAACAGTTTTTGTTTATGTTATAAATATTACATTATGTTTTTTAAAGAAAAATCATGCGTGTGTTTTTCTATTTTAATCCCCCAGGTTTGACAAATTGTCTTGTCTCCTACTGTTTAGGGATAAATACATAGTTCTTCGAATAGATGAGATGAACAATTTATTCCTAGCATAAAATTACTACCCTCATAATCATAATAATTAACAACCGTTTGCTAAACCTATTTTTAAAATTCTCTTTCTTCAAAGTCAAATATTGAAAAGAGGGAAAAGGACAAAACATATTTTAACTAAAATAGGTTTAACAAATGGTCGTTAATTTTTATGAATATGAGGGCTAAACTTGAAAGAATATACATTTTTCAACACATTCGTTCGGAAAGTGCTCTTTTCCACACTGATTTAAATTGAGTATTACCATCCATTTGCATATATTCGAAATTATGCGGTAAATTTACTTACGACACAAGTTCTGTTAGGTGTTTTTTGTATATTTTGGGATTAAGATTTTATAATTCTAGAATATCAAACACTATTACTGAAACATAAAATTTCTTTGCAAGCAGCCAGCCCACTCACACCGGAAATTTGTTTTACTTCATTTAATCAATATTTGTAAGTAAAATATTTGTAAAATTAAGACAAATATACAACGTAGAAGGGACATACCCATAATAAATCGAACCACAGGCTATATAAGATCACTACACTATAATTAAATTAATCTATCAGACAAAACACACAAAAAATTTCGCTATTTCCATACATGTGTGCAGCCGCCCGGACAATTTGTATGGACATGTCGAATTTTTTTAGGTTGTTATTTTAATTTTATTAAATTATAGTGATCTATTATAATAGCCTGTGGTTCGATTTATCACGGGTATGTCCCTTCCACGTTGTACAAACTGCCGTTTAAAGAAATCAAAGACATCAATTTATTTTTTATTTTAATATAGGGTTGGCTGTTGGCGGAATGATCGCTGTATCTCCCATATCACAAAAGGCGCGCGCATGCTCAATGTCTGAAAAAAGAAAAGAAAGATTTCCAATTTTCATCTATGTGCGCGCTCACAAATGTGTTGAAAAACGTTGTATGACGCACGTGTGTATTGTTCATCACAAGTCTCGACTCCACTGACACACGCGCGGGCTACGCTCGCTTGTATGTCAACCCGCCTCTACTGTAATAAACAACTTGCCACACTTGTATCATAAACTACTTATTTTTATAATATCATAAAAAAAGGTAACGATGCTTACATAAAGATTAAAATACCAATGATTTCAAATGCTCTCTGTGTAAATAATCAGCCAGTTGATTTGCCTTAAATTATAAAAAGTAAAACGTTATAGTGCTAAAGAAAAGTATTTTTTCTTACACTCGTTGTAGGTGTTGTTTCGTAAACCACCTCTGTATAATATCAAAATTGTCATAAATATTTACGTATTTTTTTAACACATATAAAAAACGAATACAAAACACGTTTACCCATACAAATGCAAAATACCAGTAATAAACCAAGACTCCGTTGACTGCTTCCAACATACATTCACAATCACAACAATGTCATAAATCTAAAACATGTCACATTACAGTCAATTTTGTCAGACAAAATTTAATTTACTTACTTAATAAGAAGACATTTGCTTACGTCCGTATCTAAATAACTGGCCAAGTGCATATCGGACCACGCTCTGAGTAGTGTTCCGAAGTTACGTGTTACAACATGGATGCTTTATTTTCTATAATGTTATGTTACATGTACCCATCTTAAACAAGTTACGATATCTTACTAATTGTTTTCAAAGGATTACCTATGTAATTATGTATGAACTTTTTTAACAAGGTGTATTTTATAAGTTAGGCGGCTAACCGTTATATTAAAATTAAAAATATGTCCCCATTTTATGTAGGTATAGGAGGAGCAGTTGACGTACAGAGCTGACCCCAAATAGGGACGTGGCGAGACAAATGATAATGATGATAGAGGTTTTCCTTTTTTAAAGTATATTTGGAAAGTGGAAAAACGTTTTCTTCATCTACTTTTTTTGTATAGCGTGCTATACTTTTCTCTTAAGAGTCTCCTTACCCTAGACAGAATCAGACTTTCCCATACAAACGTAGTCTAGCTTTTATTTTATTGTATGTCAGATATTGGCGTATAATTAGAGTGAAGTATTGTTTACGCGTACCAGGGCTACAGTTTATAAAAGGCCCTGGAAATTAGAGTGACTTGAATTGGTGGTGTTTCTTTCAAAGGGCTACAATAGAGACTCAGGGATCTCAATTATTCCTTATTATTATAAATAGATAAATACTAGTTTGAGTAATAAACCTGACAACTCATTTTGTGCTGACCAAATGTAAAATAAATGCGCATTATTTATCGAAATAAGGTGTTTTTAAAATATTTTAACATAATTCCTGAGTCTAAATGGTCTAAATACAAGAAATTTTCTCATACATAACTAATAACTCAGATGAAGTCCCTTCAACTGTCTATAACCGTATAGCGGTTACACGCCATTGTTTTACTATTGTTCTTTATTGACAGACTGTTAACTGTTGAGGGAAGCACATTGGTTAAGCGGTAAGTAATGAATTCCCAACAATTTTTTATAAGACATACCTTTGCCCAGAGGCACGTTGGGATGTTTGACGGGCGCCCAATTTAAATGATCACTCCAATCGTCAACCACAACGACCGGCGGAACAGTCTCTTAATTGATTTCCACTGAATTAAAAAAATCTTATTAATAAAAACATGGTGTACGTCAATGAGATGTAATTTCTTATTTTAAATAATCCCTTCAATAAGGTGGTATCAATGCGGTCAGATCTGATGAATCCTTAACAAAATGTGGCCATGATTTTAAAATGTCAAATAATTTATCACCAGGGCTCAAAGTAGAAGCCAGTTGACGATGAGCGAACAATTTATAGTCTTTAGAAATTTTTCCTAACTGCACACCTAACTTAATGAGTTTTTTACAGGCTTCTATCTGTTTCTCTGGTGGAGGTTCATTATTAAATGTCCCTACAAAAGCTATGCCAATACTGTACTTGTTATAGCCTAGCGTGTGGGCGCCTTGTAGATCCCAACCGCGGCCAAAGTACGCCGAACCATCTCCTCCCACGAGAAAATTGTATCCGATGTCATCCCACTTTCTTGATTCAATATGGAACATTTGAATTAGTCTGACGCGTAGCACACATTCATTCTGAAATATAAATCGAAATCTATTTATAATTACAACACCGTCATCTTTTCTCATATCTTCGAATATAAGTTTTTGGAGATGACAACACTGAGGACACTTCCATGTCTCCACTAAAGCGCAAGCGCAAACCTTATATAGCCTATACGAACACCTGTGCGGTCTTAAATACTTAAATAAATAAGTTTTATAAAAAAAAATGTTTTGTACAAGCCATTATTGCGAGGGTAAAGCACTTAAAAAGATAAGACGAATGAAATAAGCCTAAACTCGATGGAGTTGCGTCTTACTATGCCATCGACCGAACAAAGTGCTCGCCAAAACAAATTAAACGAAGCCTACTCAATGAGGTTATACTGTGTTATAACTGAGTTCTGTCGAAGATCTCGCGGCTCCACCATCAGAACAGGTCATTGACACTATAATACATAGGGCGCACTATCAGTTTCCGGAACTGGCCACTTACATAAACAATATTTAAAAATTTATTGCAACATTTGAAAATAGAACTCTTTGGCTGTAGAATGCAGTTTGTTTCATCTGACTGTCTTTTGTTTTTACCTTGTGGCGCCATTTAAAAAATTGTGTGTCTGCATCAACATGGATTTAACTCGGGAAAATTTTCGTAGTATGATTTTCTACGATTTTAAGTGTAATTTGACAGCTCAACAGAGCATCGCTCGGCTTGAAACAGCTTTTGGCAATGAAACACCATGCAAGACAACTGTTTATAGCTGGTTTGCAGAATTCAAGCGTGGTCGTATCAATCTCAGTGACGAATCTCGCGATGGTCGGCCGTCCACCGCTGTGACCAACAAAAACATCGATGCTGTGCGCCGTATGATTGAAACAGACAGGCATGTGACCTACCATGAAATTCGCGCATCCTTAGAAATAGGCATGAGTCAAATACAATTAATCCTACACAAACATTTGGGTGTGAGAAAGCTGTGCTCGCGGTGGATCCCACACAACTTGACCGAGGCTCAAAAAACGGACCGCGTCACTTGGTGCAGTGCCATGCTTACCAGATTCAACGAAGGTGCGTCAAATTTGGTGTGGGACATAGTAACAGGTGACGAAACATGGATTTATTGCTACGATCCCAAAACAAAGCAGCAATCGAGCGTATGGGTCTTTCAAGATGAGCCAAAACCAACCAAAGTGGCGCGCGTGAAAAGTGCATCTAAGCGGATGATTGCTTCTTTTTTTAATAAAACTGGACACGTGGTTACTGTTGCTTTAGAGAATCGTCGTACAGTGAATAGTGACTGGTACACGACCATTTGTTTGCCGGAAGTTATTGACGAACTCCGTAAAAATAACCGTAAACGCCGTATCATCCTGCACCACGACAATGCTAGTTCTCACACGGCCAGACAGACAAACGACTTTTTGAAGGCGAAAAATGTAGAACTCATGAGTCATCCTGCATACAGTCCCGACCTGGCACCTTGTGACTTTTTTCTGTTCCCAAAAATTAAGAACCAATTACGCGGTCAACGATTTTCATCACCAGAAGAGGCTGTCGAGGAGTATGAAAAACACGTTTCAGAGGTCACCACAGAGGAGTGGCACAAAAGTTTTCAAAACTGGTTTCATCGAATGAAAAAGTGCATAGACGCCAAGGGAGATTATTTTGAAAAACAATAAATTAATTTTGTACCTTTAATAGTATTTTTTCATATTCATTCCGGAAACTTATAGTGCGCCCCACGTATTGTATTGCCATCCGACTTTTACAACTGTTACAAGATTTGACCTAACTAAACAAACATACAAGATACAATGCAAGTTAAATAAAAGCTGTATAAATTTGGTAGGTACGCCAAAAGTGGCCGTTTTTCGCAATTGTGCGTAGAAAAGCTTCACGTTCTCACTTTAAACTGTAAACAATAGTTTATAAAACAGTTTGAAGGGTTATCCAGGGTCTGATCAAGACCAAATATTAAATGATAACTCCGTTTCTTTTCAAATGATTTATTTAAAATGGGGGCAGCACTGGACCCCGAAAAATTTAGGTAGCCCCTTAACGAATTATTTTTTCTAAAGATGACGTGTAACAGAAATCGAAAAAGAAAAATATTTAAGTTAAACATTTATTGTTGATGACGTGGATGAGGCATGCAAACATAAGTAAGAATGGGCGCATTATCTCATTTCCCCGCATTATGTTAGAGGGATGTTATAAGTTTGACGCTAATGTCTGTCGGTCTGTGGCATCATAGCGCTCGAACGGATGGACCTATTTCGAAGCGTTTTTTTTTTACGTGAAAGCAAATTCCCTTTCGGTGGTTCTTAGCTATGTTTGAGGAAAATTGGTTTAGCGGCTTAAAAGTTATTGGGGGTTACAGTTTGAAGGTCAGGGCTTTTCCAAAAAAATATAGATGGCGCTATAATAGCGGAACTAGATGGCGGTCTTGACATTTTCAGTCAGTTTTTTTTTACATTGCCTAGCAAATAAACTTGTAGCCAAAAGAATTCGCTGCTATGTAAAAGGCATTCCTCAAGGAGATCCTTACGCTCATACTGCCTAAAACTTGCTGTCTGTTAGTCCGAAAGAGAGTAACTAACCGAAAATCACAAACCTGAAAATGACAACTTTCTGTGGCAGTATGTGTTATTATCACCCAAGGCACCGGCATCCTCAGTTTTGTCATTGAATCCACTTCCACCTCAGGAGGCTGTGCCAACCAATCTGTTCGGGATACTATTCGCAAATGATTTGGTGCGATTATGAGATCATTTGCTGAAAACAACAAAAAAAAAATTGATAGTGTTATTGATGTAGTAAGTATGATTTTATCAGTCCAGTCTCTCTCTTTTGAAATAAATGGACCATTTTTTGTCTATAGAGTCATTAGTTCTCCGGTAGGTGCACCGAATGATATAGATGATCTACACGTCACACCACACGGCCACATGGAGCATGAAACCAAGTGACAATCCACACCAACATCCAGCTAACATGGAAAAAATATACTAAAATAATTTATCATGAGAACATAATTATCTAATAATAGCGGGACATTCCAAAAACGATAACATCGCAACTTCGACAATTTTGGGTTGAGATATAATTGATGATTCACAGTCTTTATAGTAGTTTGTAATACTGTCAAATAATGTATTAAGTCTGTAAGTATTACGATGAGTATTTTAATACAAAGTATTTGATAGCAAGTATTTAATCTGTTTATCTAATCTCATCTCATTATTTTATCTAATCTTATGAATTGAGATTGTGAGAACTTACTAGATAAAAGTGTAGTACAAGCTTTTATTGTGATCCCAAAGTACTTATTACGACAAATGAAATAAGCCCAAACTCTATGGTGTTGCGTCGTTGTATTACTGAGTTCCAAAGACCACCTTCCGTCTCCGAGATCAGACCTAGGCATCGTCTACCATTAAAGTGCTCGTCAGGACAAATCAAACGAGTCCTGTCCAATGTTATGTTGTTTTATAACTGAGTTCCGTCAGAAAAGCTCATTGACTCCATAATTTTGTATTGTCATCCGACTTACACAAGAACCTATGCAAAATTTCAGCTTAATCGGTTGAAGATAACTGGTTAAAAAAAAAATTTGCAAGGTTTGACCTAAACTAACATACATACATACATAGAAGATACATTGCAAGTTACATTAAAGCTAATAAAATAGCGCCTAATCCGGCATTCCGGAATGCTGATTATGATTCTGGATGTTGCCAAGAGGTTTACTGGTCCATTTTTTGGACCGCATTCATTCAGAAAACTGATTATGACTCTGGATGTTGCCAAGAGGTTTACTGGTCCATTTTTTTACACCCATCTCCTTAGATATCCAGTAAAATGAGTCAAACAATTGCCTTGAAACCATTTTATAGATTGTTATAAAATTAAGATTTATTTTCAGCGGAAATAAGTTCTTAAGTGTTCAACAACACCATATTTTTTTTATTTTAAGATTACCTTAATAATATATTTACTATAATATAATTTATACCTTTGTTTCATTTTTTTTCTAATACAAAATCAGTTTAAAATTACACTAAAGCGACAGTACTCCCGCGACCAGGGACGGCGACCAGTGGCGCGATGGTCACCGACAGTGATAATGTCAAGCGATGGCAGTGGTGTGACGGTCGCTGACAATCGGTGACCCTCGCCAAATGGCAGTACCGTAGCGAACCAACGCGCGACGGTCGCTGACCAGGGTCGCAAGCTGTCGCTCTTGTGTTTGAGCCCTTAGACTTTTACAAACATATAAATACCTAAATATAACATACCTAAATGAATACAATAGACTTTTACAAACATATAAATAACTAAATATAACATACCTAAATGAATACAATGTATGAGACAGAGACAGTAAACCTGTACAATATCATACCTTTTGGCATAACTTTTCCCATGCTATTATCGCCAAATCGACTTGTGTCCGGTATAATTGGCTCCAAAGTGTTATTTGCATGTTTCTCGTCAATGTCATGAGTGTGTAAGGTTAGTAATGTATTGAACATCAGCATTGTTAAAATCACAGTTGTGGTAAGTATGATCAATGTGTAGGGTTCCCATAACTCTCCCACCACCGTTATGTAGTCTGAAATAATAAAATAAGACTACATGATTTGCACAAATGCTTCTAAAAATATATTAACTGAAAAAATATTAGGCTACCAAAAAGCCTGTATATCTCAATCATTTAAACACACCAGATAAAGAAGTTCATAACAGATAACAAAACTGATAAGACCTTTTTTGACAAATTATTACATAGCAAACCAACAAAGTTATTTACTAAGGCACACCTCTATACAATGTGTATTTTTTATACTTGATCAAACGAAGTGTGCGGATATTAGACTAAATACTTATTATCGAAAAAATGGAAAAAAAATCGTTATGCTAGTCATTTAAAAAATCCAGGCACTTTAATTTTTTCATTAATTATATTTTTTAACTAATTTCCTCTTGTTAATTATTTTTTACTTTCTTAGCTTCTTAAACTTTGTAGCTTTCAAATGAGACCACTTTGAAGAAAATACGCCTTTTACGTAAAGAGAAAAAAATAAAAATCGATCTTTACAAAAAGAATAAAAATAAAGTGTTAATGACGATTTTTTTTTCTGGTTTTTATCGATAATGTTTCGTCTAATTTCCGCACATTTCGTTTTGATCAGCTATAAAAAATACACATTGTATAACCTTCAAAAAGGGCCAGTAAAATACCAGTATTAGAGGCAGTTCAAGCAAGTCAGGCTGTTAAGCATAGTTCAGGTCCTCACGGACACCTCCTAACTTAACATCAGTTAAGGATCTTATTGCAATTATTATATCCTAAAATACAAACCAGTCCAGTTTCATAAAATTGTACTATTTTCTTATCAGATTGCTGATTTTCACATGCCACATCACCAAAACTTTAAAAAGAACAAGAATGATTTATCCAACCCATCTGGCCACCTAATGACTAGCACAGTCACTGCTCTCGGGCTTCTTAGGGTGAGAGTGTGCAGAAATTAGATAATAATTATTCACTTACTTGAAGTATCTGTATCTCTATCATATGAAGAATTCTCACTTCCATTTTTACCTTGTATAATAAGAATTAATGTAGACACTACCGCCACTATAATAACAGTACATGTAGCTGCAATTACTATTTTTTGCCATGGTTTTATGTGATATTTTTTTGTTATTGCTGAAAAAAGGAAATACAGAACATTTTATTTATCATATCGTCAAAATGTATGTAGTACATAAATGAGAATTACTAGTTCAGGGCCATTCACATAGTAGGTCACAGTGGTGGAAGTAGGTTAGGGTCAAGCCAAATGTAACAGTTTGTGTTAAAGAGATCAGAAAAAGCATGACAAGGTTGGGGGGAGGGGCTCAAATAGTCTAAATTCTGTATGAATTATAATACACAGACAGATGGCCCCTTAGTAGTCAATTCCCAATGAGCAGGCATAGATGTCATAAAAAATTCAAATGGTTTCATGTTTTATTTCGACTTTTACTCCTCTTATAGATACTCAAATAAATGTATCAAACATTTATTATGAGATTTATGAGTAAGGTTACCTCCCTTGCCACACTAAAATAGAGTATTGTCTTTTTTTTCATTCAGGTGTACTTTATAATCTACAACAACAATAAAGTATGCCAAAATACTCTATTTACATATTTTTTTAATATCTTATATATGCTTAATAAACTTGTATCCACTGGCATTACATATTCAATTAAAAGTGAAGCTTTTCCATATATTATCAAATTCTTTTCATATAATAGGTTTGGGAAAAAGTCTTAAGTAAAACATTTTTTAATATAGTTTATTTACATTTAACTAAAGTATGTAGGTACCATTTTGTTAGATAACTTTTTGCCATCTTATAGGTAGAGACATGATCCCATTGCTATAGAAATTTTGGGGCCTCTGGTCAAAAAACTGCATCAAGTAGTTTTGGCAGTCCTCTCGTGATGTTAACCTGACACTGCCTAAAGAATTCTGAAGAGACCGAAACAGGTGGAAATCTGAAGGTGCCAGGTCAGGACTATACGGCGGATGCATTAACACCTACCAGCCAAACTCTCTTAATTTTTGCTGAGTGGTTAAAGATGTGTGAGGCTTAAATATTGCAAAACGCAACAACAAATATGTTTTTAAGGCCATATATTGAAAAAATAATAAATTCTCTTTTATTTATGCTGTGTACTTAATTTTTGTTCAACCAAAATTAAAAATACTCTTTTCGTCCTAAAAAAAGGTGTCAACCCTAATTATGAGTCCAGGACAGACCTACTGATAATTTAAGAAAAATGCCCTTTACCTAATTATCAGTAGTCTATCCCAGACACCATCACATCATCAAAATGTTCTTAAACCATTGGTAGGTCTATCCCCCACACTTTGTACATAAATCCAGAGTTGCCCAAGCAGACAATAAGTTAATTTTTATTGCCATTCATTTTTGAAATTACAAATTGACACTAGGTATTAAGGGGCTACTTGAATAATTCGGAGTCTAGTGCTGCCCCCATATAAAATAAATCATTTGAAACGAAACAGAGATATTATTTTTGTCTTAATCTGACCCTAGATAACACTTCAAACTATTTTATTAACTACTATTTACAGTTTAAAGTGAAAACATGAATCTTTTCTAAGCGCAAAAGTTAAAAACAACCACTTTAGTTTAAAGCGAGAGTGTGAAGCCTTTTACACTAATGAGTGTAGATTGGCTTCACACTCTCACTTTAAACTGAAAGTAAGTAAGTAAAAACTCTTTATTGCACCAAAACACATGAAAATTAGATTTAAATACAGTAAATCAGGTGTACAATAGGTGGCCTTATCGCCAAGGCAATCTCTTACAGGCTACCTTTAGGTGACAGTACTGTACTTATATATACAAGCAATTCTTGTATATATAAGTATGTATTAAAAGAGGATAATGGATACCACTCCAATAATTTCATCAAGTAGTATGCTGCAGAGTGTTTCTGTGATAAAAATCAATCAAGAGGTAAAATTTTTTGAAAATCTCCTTTTCTTGGTGTTTTCATCAAGCAAAACTCGGTCATCCAAGTTCAATAGGTTGGTAATAAGAAAAAAGTTTAGCAAATGTTTGTAAACCCATTCCAGGACAGTCAGCCAGATACCAAATAAATCACAATTGATTTATGTCTTCTGCTATAAGTGTCCCAGAATGTGTTAAATCTTACCTGAATTTTCCGGGGACCAGTGCTGCCCCCATTTGAAATAAATCACTTGAAAGGAAACGGAGACATCATTTAAAAATTTCTCTTGACCAGGCCCTAGATAACCCTTTAAACTATTTTATAAACTACTGTTTACAATTTAAAATAATAAGATGAAGCTTTTCTACGCACATACGCCAAAAGTGGCCGTTTTTCGCAATTGTGCGTAGAAAAGCTTCACATTCTCACTTTTAACTGTAAACAGTAGTTCATAAAATAGTTTTAAGGGTTATCTAGAGCTTGGTTAATACAAAATTTTATATTATGTCTGCTTTTCCTATCAAATGATTTATTTAAAATGGGGGCAGCACTGGACCCCCGAAAATTCTGGCATCCCCGTAATAAAATGACATTATCATGTTTCTTTGGTACTTAATAACCTATTCGGAAATTTTGATTTTACTTAAAGAATCACTAGTGCCAAGCAATCGCCCAGTTTTTGATCATTATATTATTATAAGAAATTAAACTTACTTGTGTCTCCAGTCTTGGCGGCTGGTGTATTTTGTTCTGAAAGTTCAGTGTCCTCATCCGTTTTAGTGTAAGAAACATTTTCTACACCAGATTTATTATGAATAATCTGCTTTATCACCACAGGACCATGAAAATGTGTATTATTACCTAACTGCACATTTTTTGAGTTTGCTACTGCAACATGACCATATACTGAAGTATTTGAAGGCTGAACTAAACTGGAAGGAAATTCGGCCAGACTATCAACATTCTTGGTACAAATTGCCTTGTCTGTATTCGTGTCATCATCTTCACTATCACTAGGTGAACTAATGTGCAGGTCACCAAGGTCTCCTTCTATCATAATACCTTTAGCTATGTTATCTTGTGTAGGTGAATTAAGTTTTAAAGCCATTTTACAGATTTAGTGTTCACATCCTAGGAAAGAGAATTTAAATAAGATTCACACTATAGCGTACGTAATATGGACAAAAATATCTTATTTTCCTTCACAAGGCTAAAAAAGAATTACCTGTGCGAAAAATAGAAGAAATAAAAAAAAAATGTTGGGTCAAAACTGGGGATGTAAAAATTAATATGCAATGAGAAGAAATATGATAGAAGTATAGAGTACTACTGAAATAGAGAGCCATCTCGCGTAATTTTTCTGCCAACAATTTTAGCTGCAAACCTGCAAACGTAGTGTCATCTATTAATGTTATTCCAAAATAAAATATCAAATATAAAATTAATTTGCAGTGAGGTGAGATTTGAACCTGAGATTCCTGAGTTCTCAATGACTTTGAGTCCATTGCATTAACCGCTACACCAATTAGGCTTAGTACTATGCGCGCGAAATTATCGGTTATACTTTAATTCTAAATAAAAAGAAAAACAAATAAAAGATTTTAAATAGGTATGTTAAGCCTTTGAGGAGATTTAAATCTGTAGACTCCTGTTTAGTTTCGATCGCATAAACCGTTATACCAAGCAGGCTTCGCACTAGGCGTGCAAAATTTAAAATAGTATTAAACAAAAACTATCGATAGTATCGATAGTTTTTGTTTAATACTATTGATAATAACGATAGTATCGATAATAAATGTACTATTTGTTTAAAGAACTATCGATAGTATTATAATATTAGACCAGTAAAATTATCAAAACCGTCCAGGTTTTGATAATTTTACTATTTTTATCCTGTAAGTGTCGGAACAGACAGGGCGCAAGTTGCGTCGCGTAATAGCGCAAGTTGCGCCACGCAACTCGCGCTCCGTGTGGCGGTTCGACGCTCTACTCGCGCAATATGCGCTAAGTGTATAATGTCGCACACAGATATTTGGGTAATGTAGCTGGCCAAAAGACAATATTGTCTTGGTGGATTGTCTTGTCAATGGTGTTGCCCGAATCAAGACAACACTGTGGATTCCTATAAGCTAATGGACTGTCTAAGTTGATTGTCCTGTCAATGGTTATGTCTGAATGAAGACAATTACTGTCTTAGTGGATTGTCCTGTAAATGGCTTCGTCTGAATAATGACAATCACTGTCTTTGGAAATGTCGATGTACGGAACTTCGAAAGTTTCTGTATGGTACTCCGAAATTTGCTATACCTAAAGAAACTTTAGAAGTTCCGCACATCGATATTTTGAAAGTTAGAATTCAGTGTGACAGTCTATTTTTCGGTTTAAAGTTCTGAGGTTTTCTAATTTTCTCTGTCAAAATTAATTATCATTTTTATGTCGATTATGGTTATCATTTTCTCTGTCAGTCAACGACAGTAAATAATATACTTCTTTCTCGCTCTTGCCTTCTGTCGCCGACGAAGAGTGATTTGAGAATCGGCCCGCATACACGTAAAAAATAAAGTGTGGTTTTTGTTTAGGTTTTTTATTGATTATATTTACGAATTAATAATTTTTTTTAAGAAAAATGTTTACCATATTCTATATTTAACTTTTTTTTCTTTGAATAATACTAGATGAACATAATACGTTATTATATACTTTTTTTAAAGATTCAAGATCAAAGATTCTAGATTCAAATGTTTATTCAGTAATTAGATTTTTTACTTGTTAGTAGATATAATTTACTTTTGTTAAAATAGAACTATTAAAATATTCAACTGAAAATATTCATAGATAGGTAAAGTTAATGCAACATTATAAACGCACGTTTTTAATTTTTCTGTTGCTGGCATCAATATATACGGCGTAATTATTTTTGCTCTTAAATGATATATGTCTCCATCTTTAATGTTCGAATCACTAAGAAAATTGATATAAGTACTGCGGAATGTTTTCAACAAAATAATCAACATCATGATCAACTCATGCCTAAACTTGGAATAAAGGAAATCATAATAATCGTTCATTTAATCATTTAATAAATTGGATGTTTATTTATATATGTATTTGTTATAAAATATAGTATCGCTGAGTTAGTATCCTATAACACAAGTCTCGAACTTACTTTGTGGCTAGCTCAATCAGTGTTATTTGTCTGTATATATTCATATTTATTTATTTATTTAATGTTTCGACCCACGGCTATGTTCGACAGTACTAGTGACTGACCCGTTTTTCTCGGTATTACTAACAAAGACTCCCTATGTCCAAATTTCGATAAGACTAAATGATGTTAATGTAAACATTCGCCTAGGAATGCGCGTCGGTCACGCGGGTGCCCCGGTTGCTGTACACTTAAAGATGCGACGACATATTCATTAAAATCTTATCGGTCATATAGTGAGTATGCAAAGAATACCGCGTCGACAGCGAAAAGCAACAACTGGGCGTGGCCAGCTACTGAGATGTCGTTGGTGTGCCACGCGTATCACGCAGGCGATAAGCACCTTCTATGACCAACTTGCACAGGGCGTTTTGTCGAAAGGGCCAATACCGGTCTTTGACCGCCACCGTAATTTTTCCTGACCTTGAGGAAGGAAACTGCAATTCACGTCGTCACACGCTGAAAATCATCCTTGTGATTGCGACTTTTAAGTCCCATAAAATTTTCGTTTACGAGTATAAAAATGTTTAAGGGTTTTACAGTTTTATTTCATTTTGATTATTCTTTTAATTGTAATAGATAGAAAAAAATAAGTAAACTTATTCATTAGTCTGTTTTTATAAGGGGTTCTGTAAACAAAACGGAACCCTTATAGGATCACTCGTGCGTTTGTCTGTCCGTCCGTCTGTAACAGCTAATTTGCTCCAAATCTACTGGACCAAATCAGGTGAAATTAGGTAAGATGGTGTAATCCTAAGACTCAAACACAGATGTGTAAAGTAAGCAATTTTTTTATAATAATTATAATTTTCGAGGGACAAATCTATACTATAATAAAAGAGTAAAAAAAATGTGTCGGTACATTGAAAATTTTTCAAAAAAAAAATATATGGGGCGATGGAGATATAGTAATAGAGTAAGAAAATAAAAAAAAATGTCTGTCTGTTTGTCTGTTTGTCTGTTTGTCTGTTTGTCTGTTTGTCTGTTTGTACACGCTAATCTCCGGAAATACTGGACGGATTCGAATGAAACTTTTTTTGTTATATAGCTGTGAAGCCTGGGCAACATATAGGCTATAATTGATTTTGGAAAATGGAACACATGATGCAGAACTATAATGGTCCAGCTAAACTATAAGATATATTAAAATGCCGCCTTAGCAAAAGTTGTTAAGTCTGATGAAAACTTTTTGTTGAGTTATAATACAACTGGCCAAGCGCGAGTCAGACGCGCGCGAAGGGTTCCGTACCATAATCTATGAAAAATCACGTTTGTAGTATGGGAGCCCCAATAAATACTTATTTTATTCGATTTTTAGGGTTCCTTACCCAAATGGGTAGAAACGGGACCCTATTACTTAAACCGTCCGACTGTTTATCTGTCTGTCTGTCACCAGGCTGTATCTCATGAACCATTATAGCTAGACAGTTTAAATTTTTATAGATGATGTTTTTTGTTGCCGCTGAACAAAAACATACTAAATGTATACTATAATAAAAGAGTAAAAAAAATGTGTCTGTACATTGAAATTTTTTCAAAAAAAAAGTTTTTTCGTCCGATGTAGAACTTATAAGTTCAGTATTTGCGGACCTTCAGAGCATAACACACCAGAAAATTCTTGGTTATGTGAACGCACTAATATTGACACCAAAAAATTAAAAATCAATTAATAAAGAACTTATGACGCAAATTATTGTTAACTAGCTTGTGCCCGCAGCTTTGCTCGCGTAGGGGTGTAATTTATCAAAATCCTTTCTTAGGGGATGCCTACGTCATAGTAGCTTTATGCATGCAAAGTCTCAGCCCGATCGGTTTAAAATCGACAAAGTTTCATACAAACGTTCATCCCCTATTTTATCCCCTTGGGGGTAGAATTGATCAAAATCCTTTCTTAGCGGATGCCTACGTCATAACATCTACCTGCATGCCAAATTTCGATCCGTCCAGTGGTTTGGGCTGTGCGTTGATAGATCACTATGTCAGTCAGTCAGTCACCTTTGAGTTATATATATTTAGATATATATTTAGATTTCTTGGATAGTGTTGTTGACGACGCCACCAATTATCCAGTTGAGTTTCTTAATTCACTTGCAGCAAATGGACTCACGGCTCACAAAATAAGTCCTAATGTCGGAGGGCCAATAATGCGAATGCGCAATTTGACTCCACCGAAACTGTGTAACGGAACCCAAGTTAATGTCTCAGCACTGTATGCCGAAGTTCAGCGGCTGAATTTCAGCCAATGCATGCCTGCAATGTTATTTGCATTACTAGCAACACATAACGCCGAACTTCCGATGCTTTTGCCTGAATCGGACCCGTACCCGTACCCGTACCCGTACCCGTACCCGTACCCGTACCCGTACCCGTCCCCGTACCCGTACCCGTACCCGTACCCGTACCCGTACCCGTACCCGTACCCGTACCCGTACCCGTACCCGTACCCGTACCCGTATCCGTACCCGTACCCGTACCCGTACCCGTACCCGTACCCGTACCCGTACCCGTACCCGTACCCGTACCCGCCGACGCCGCCGCCACCGATTCCGCCGACGCCGCCGCCGCACCTTCCGCCACCGCCGCCGCTGCCGCCGCCGCCGCCGACGCCGCCTCCGCCGCCGCTGCTGCCGCCACCGCTGCCGCTTCCGTTCCCGCTCCCGCTCCCGCTTCCGCTTCCGCTCCCGTTCCCGTTCCCGTTCCCTCTTCCACTTTCGTTCCCTCTTCCGCTCCCGTTTCCGTTCGCCGCAGACGCGCCAAAGACGGAAGATTAAATTCTCATATCGGCACATCACTACTGTCCGGCATTTCCACCGAACTTTAGCAGCTGAACTTCAGCTTATTTAGTGTGTCATCCCCACCGAACTTTAGACACTGAACTTTAGCCACTAAACTTTGGCATAGTCTGCTGAGACACTTAAAGCTCACAGTAAGTGAGTGATGCCAGTGAAACTGTATTTATTCCGCGTATGCCACTCATCCCCAACAATTTTCCTTTTGAAAATACACAGTTCCATATGTTAACTTGCTTTGCTATGAAAATAAGTCACAGTTTTAGAGGCTTAAAACTGCTGATGTCGATCTAAGGACTGGTTTTTCGGATGGCCTACTTATTGTGGCTTTCTCCAGGGTTAGTAACACTTCAGCTCTTTTCATATTGGCTCCCGAAGGAAAGAATTAAAATAATATTGACTTTTAACTCCTAACACTGTTACAAGTACTTTCTCCCTCTGTCTCTCTCTCTCTCTCTCTCTCTCATTAGTTTTTATTTATATTTATACGCCGGAGTCATAAAGTCCACGCGAACGAAGTCGCGGGCATCAGCTAGTTGATAATAAAACTAATAATATAGTTCTTTTTGGTTTAATAGACAAAAATACCAATCCAAACACCCTGTGTAAGATATTTAATGACTTACAACCACCTTAACAAGAGATAACTATATAAAAATTTCTTTTAATTCAAGATTGTAGCCATACAAAAGTAATTTTAGACTGTGTACCGCGAGACCGAGTCGTCATTATACGTAACCTACCCTTCTTCCCGCATTTAATAAGTACTGTATCTATTTAAAACACATTAAATGAATAATTCCAAATATACCGTTGGATACGGTAATATACGGTATTTTTTGTATTATACCAACATGATCAAATGGTATAATACCGGGCATACATCTCTATGTATCGCAGCTACTTAATTAAAGTAAAAACCTATCAAGCTGGACGATACGAGTGTCCGAGTACCTATGTCAGTAGTAATGAGGCAGCATGGCGGATTCTTTGTTTTCCCTTACACAAAAGACATCATACTGTCACTCATCTAGCTTATCACTTAGAAAACTGACAGCGTGTTCTCTTCAATAAGATAAAAAAGAATGTGGTGTCGTGGGACACCAGGTAGGAACGAAGTTCCTTCGGCTAATGTAGAATCGAAACAATGTGTATACGACTGTTGCGCCTGCGCACGTCTCATTTAACGAGGTCATCCTTACGGTTTCACTATCACATTTTTTTCAGTTCGGTCGCGCAGCAAAATCCCTATCTCCTCCAAGCCTGCCGTAAGGAACTTCGTTCCAAAAAGCATATGAGACTCTACTTCTGTTAGAGAACGATAACCACTGGGATGAAACGGGATTCCTTCTTTATGTTTTCATAATTTATTTGGCATACCAGTTTTGGCATAAAATATTTCAGCATAATAGTTCCTAGGCATTATTTTGTTTGGCATACTTACATTTTGGAATAAGGAAGTGTTTATTTTCAATTCTCATGCAATAAATTTATGACCACAACATATATTACCACCGGAACAACTGTGAAGGTATCTACCTTCACAGTTGTTCCGGGTGGTCATATATTTATTGCATGAGTATTAAAAATAAACAAGGGAAATTAAGTAAGATATTTTTTTCCTTATGACCAACCGGAACAACTCTGAGGGCAGAAGGGAAATTAGGTCCAAGTTATTTTTTATGACCCGGAACAACTGTGAGGGCCAGAAGGGAAGTTAGGTTTAAGTATTTATTTTGACTGCCCAGAACATTTGTGGGGACAGAAGGGAAGTTAGGTTTAATGAATTTTTATGACCACCCGGAACAACTGTGAGGGAAGAATGGAAGTTAGGTTCAAGTAATTTTTTCTTGACCACCCGGAACAACTGTGAGGGCAGAAGGGATGTTAGGTTCAAGTTTTTATGTTTTGGCATAATGTAAATTCGCATTGTCTCCGTAGGCATACAGTAGGAAACAGAATTAGGTAATATTGAAGTTTTTATTTTTAATCTTCATGCAATAAATTTATGACCACTCAGAACAACTGTGAAGGCAGAAGGGAAGTAAGGTTCAAATATTTTTTTTTTTATGACCACTTGGAACAACTGTGAGAGCAGAAGGGAAGTTAGGTTCAAGTTATTTTTTTTTATAACCAGGCAGAACAACCGTGAAATAATTTTGAGTTTATTTCAGAAAAACACAACAATTTTTCAACAGTCATAATTGTACGCGAGCGAAGCCGCGGGTAAAAGCTAGTTAGGAAATAAAAAGAAAAAGTTTTGCAAAACTACTGTGTCATATATCAAATGAAAGAGTTCGTTATGAAGATTTCAAACATATTTTTGTTATAATTATAAAATAAACAGTTTAAATTGACCATTCACTGATTCGGTTCGGTTTTTTTCACTGATCTCCGAAACAACTGAGCCTAAAATTTTAGAAGACAATACAAATTGTTTATTGCTTGTAGATTACAGGAATAATAAGTAAATTAAGATTGTTTTAAAATCAGGGTCATTTTCGACAGACAAGTTAGGAAATAAAAAAGTTTTGCAAACCTTTCTGTGTCATATATCAAATGAAAGGGCGCGTTACGAGGATCTCAAATGTATATTTTTTATTAATGTAGGTTTGTACCTAATAATTTGATTTTATTCATGCAAGAAGATGAAAATTGACCATTGATCTCCAAAACTACTGAATATAATGAAAAATAAAATGTTGAAAATAATACAAAATAAAGTTCATAACTTATCTATCACTGAAAAATTTTGAAATAAAGTGTTAAACTCAATATAATACGTTTACTTACGGAAAATCTTTGGCAGTGTACGGAACCCTCTCTACGCGAGTTCTACTCGCATTTGGCCGGTTATTTTGAATATATCTACTACCTATCATTAGGTACTTACCTTCCTAAGTTATGATTGCTATAAAAAATTATCAAAAAATATTCATATATATTTCTGAGATCTATCAAAATAATATTTACATTCAATCACAGAACAAAAGCAAGACACAAATAGTTACAATTGCTTTTTTAATGTTATAGTATATGTTTTTTTATATTCGAAAAAAGAGCTTATGTAGGGTAGTATTATTATTATTTATACCACATTTGGTAGGTATTATTACTATTTATACAACAATCAATTTACTAAGTTGAAAAAAAAATGTTTATTATTTAAAAACTGCAAAAAAAAATTTAAAAAAATATACAAATACGAGTGTAGGTAGAGTATTTGTCTATCATTTTAGATCATCACATTTTCATGAACATATGCCTTTTTTGTGTTTTTCTAAATACCTAAATACAAAAATATCTTAATCCTCAATTATCTCGACTTGTAGAAGATGTTACTTTTGCCCTTTGTTGTTATGAGGGCAGTATTTATTTTATACTAGCTGATGCCTGCGACTTCGTTCGCGTGGACTTTATGACTCCGGCGTATTAATATAAATAACAACTAATGAGAGAGAAAGATAGAGAGAGATAAGAAAGTACTTGTAACAGTGTTAGGAGTTAAAAGTCAATATTATTTTAATTCTTTCCTTCGGGAGCCAATATGAAAAGAGCTGAAGTGTTACTAACCCTGGAGAAAGCCACATTAAGTTGGCCATGCGAAAAAGCAGTCCTTAGATCGACATCAGCAGCTTTAAGCCTCTAAAACTGTGACTTATTTTCATAGGAAAGCAAGTAAACACTGTGTATTTGTAAAACTGTGTATTTTCAAAAGGAAAATTGTTATACGCGGAATAAATACAGTTTCACTGGCACCACTCACAGTAAACTTTAAGTGTCTCAGCAGACTATGCCAAAGTTTAGCGGCTAAAGTTCAGTGTCTAAAGTTCGGTGGGGATGACACACTAAATAAGCTGAAGTTCAGCCGCTGAAGTTCGGTGGAAATGCCGGACTGTAGTGATGTGCCGATATGAGAATTTAATCTTCCGTCATTGGCGCGTCTGCGGCGAACGGACACGGGAGCGGAAGAGGGAACGGAAGTGGAAAAGGGAACGGAAGCGGAAGCGGGAGCGGGAGCGGGAGCGGAAGTGGCAGCGGCGGCGGAGGCGTCGGCGGCGGCGGCGGCGGCGGCGGCGGCGGCGGCGGAGGCGTCGGAGGCGGCGGCGGCGGCGGAGGCGTTGGCGGCGGCGGAAGCGGCGGCGGCAGTGGCGGCGGCGGCGGCAGCGGCGGCAGTGGCGGCGGCGGCGGCAGCGGCGGTGGCGGCGGCGGCGAGAGCGGGAGCGGCGGCGGCAGTGGCGGCGGCAGTGGCGGCGGCGGCGGCAGCGGCGGTGAAGGCGGCGGCGGGAGCGGCGGCAGCGGCGGCGGCGGGAGCGGCGGCAGCAGCAGCGGCGGCGTCGGTGGCGGCAGCGGCGGGAGCGGCGGCGGGAGCGGGAGTGGGTGCGGGATCGGGAGCGGGAGCAGGAGTGGGAGCGAGAGCGGAACGGGTACGTGGAAGAGGGAATGGGAGCGGAAGCGGGAGCGGGAGCAGAAACGGCAGCGGCGGCGGCAGCGGCGGTGGCGGCGGAAGCGGCGGCGGCAGTGGCGGCAGCGGTGGCAGCGGCGGTAACGGTGGCGGCGAGAGCGGGAGCAGCGGCGGCAGTGGCGGCGGCGGCGGCGGCGGCGGGAGCGGCGGCGGCGGCGGCGGTGGGAGCGGCGGCGGCGGCGGCGGCGGCAGCGGCGGGAGCGGCGGCGGGAGCGGAAGAGGGAGTACGGGTACAGGTACGGGTACGGATACAGGTACGGGTACGGGTACGGGTACGGGTACGGGTACGGGTACGGGTACGGGTACGGGTACGGGTACGGGTACGGGTTCGGGTACGGGTACGGGTACGGGTACGGGTACGGGTACGGTTACGGGTACGGGTACGGGTACGGGTACGGGTACGGGTACGGGTACGGGTACGGGTACGGGTACGGGTCCGATTCAGGCAAAAGCATCGGAAGTTCGGCATTATGTGTTGCTAGTAATGCAAATAACATTGCAGGCATGCATTGGCTGAAATTCAGCCGCTGAACTTCGGCATACAGTGCTGAGACACTAAGTTGGGTTCCGTTACACAGTTTCGGCGGAGTCAAATTGCGCATTCGCATTATTGGCCCTCCGACATTAAGACTTATTTTGTAAGCCGAGAGTCCATTTGCTGCAAGTGAATTAAGAAACTCAACTGGATAATTGGTGGTGTCGTCAACAACTCTATCCAAGAAATTAACAATAATTTGCGTCATAAGTTCTATAATAATTGATTTTTAATTTTTTGGTGTCAATATGGCGCGTTCACATATCCAAGAATTTTTCTGGTGTGTTATGCTCTGAAGGTCCGCAAATTCTGAACTTATAAGTTCTTCTTCGGACGAAACAACTTTTTTTTGGAAAAATTTTCAATGTACAGTCACATTTTTTTACTCTTTTATTTGTAGTATAGATTTAGTATGTTTTTGTTCAACGACAACAAAAAAACATCATCTATAAAAATTTCAACTGTCTAGCTATAATGGTTCATGAGATACAGCCTGGTGACAGACAGACAGACAGACTAACAGTCGGACGGTCTAAGTAATAGGGTCCCGTTTCTACCCATTTGGGTAAGGAACCCTAAAAATCGAATAAAATAAGTATTTATGGGAGCCCCCCAAATATACTACAAACGTGATTTTTTCATAGATTATGGTACGGAACCCTTCGCGCGCGTCCGACTCGCGCTTGGCCAGTTGTATTATAACTCAACAAAAAGTTCTCATCAGACTTAACAACTTTTGCTAAGGCGGCATTTTAATATTTTTTATAGTTTAGCTGGACCATTATAGTTCTACATCATGTGTTCCATTTTCCAAAATCAATTATAGCCTATATGTTGCCCAGGCTTCACAGGTATAACAAAAAAAGTTTCATTCGAATCCGTCCAGCATTTCCGGAGATTAGCGTGTACAAACAGACAAACAGACAAACAGACGGACATTTTTTTTATTTTCTTACTCTATTACTATATCTCCATCGCCACAAATATTTTTTTTTGAAAAATTTTCAATGTACAGACACATTTTTTTTACTCTTTTATTATAGTATAGATGTTTTACTTTAATAGGCAAACAAAGTTGCATTATACCTAACATTATCTTATAGATACTTCTACATTTTGTGATCTAGTAAAATAGTCCAAAACCTATTACGAGGACTGTCGACTTTGTTTCTGTGGGTAGGAAAAAACAGAATAATAGTGGGTAGATTATTATCTTTAAAACATTGTATGTGGACTAGCTGTTGTAAGCTACAGTGTTTAATAGTCAATAGGTATTTTCCGCAGCTTCTGATAGTGAATATTTTATTCAATGGTGTTTAGGATTACGGATAGTTTTGTGTTCAGTTTTAAGCGCTTAGAGCAGTCTTTCCCAAAGTGGGCGATAACGCCCCCTTGTGGGCGCTGGAGGCTTTAAGAGGGGCGGTAACGGGCCCAGAATAAAGTTGGGGGGCGCTGATGTGATTTAAGCAATGAGTGATTTATAACTTCAGCTATTTCATATTTTAAATTTCACTGAAATTAAAATCCTCTCACTACAAAACATCCATTTATTAGTTCATATTTATATCCTTTTTTATTGTACAAATATAAACTAAAAATGTAATTAATGTTTATTATTTTAATGCGTTCACAACGCTATTTATATCGTTAAAGGAATCAAACACTGAAAAAATTTCGTGTTTTAAAGTTTCGCAGGTGAGGTCCCCACTTCCGATACTCTTTATTATTGTAAAATTGTATTCTTATTGCTATTTTTTATTTAAAATTAACAATATTGATAATTGTTATTTTTTTATAAAAGATACTCTAATGTACTGGTGTATGTATTATTTTTGCTCTCGCTTGTAAAAAAGTCTAGTTTAGAATATAGGTTGAATTAAACTACAGGCAAGACAAATATGTGATTCAGGTTTTTATGGTGAAAAAAATGGGGGGCGCTACAAAATAACTGATGTTTTAAAGTGGGCGTTTGACAAAATAAGTTTGGGAACCTCTGGCTTAGAGGGATAAAGGAAATGGAAGGACAAGATACGAATGAATCTAGAAGAAATAAATCGGAAATGAAGAATCATTTTATAAAACATAATGACAGACGTGTAGAGTGTAAACTGTGTCATAAATGTTATAAGTATAGTAATAATACAACAAATCTCAAAGATCATTTAAAAAGGAAACACCCAGAAACATTATTGCCATCATTAAGTTCTGCTGCTGTTGATGACGAAGAACAGGATATCGTTACCATTAGAGAACCTAGGAGAAGTTCTACTGTGAGTAAATATCACCCTAATTCGACCAGAAAAGTGTTTTTCGAAAACCTATTTACTAAAATGATTGCTATGGACATGGAACCACTCCGGCTTTTAGAGCATGAGGGCCTAAGAGAATTTGTAAGTGCTATAGACTCGCGCTATGAAATGCCTTCGAGAACCACAGTAGCAACGAAAATTTTACCTAGAATATATAACAAAATGAGGGTTGATCTTATGGATATTTTAAGAACAAATGATAATTTAGGAATTACCATATGTGGACATCATGTAGTAACCAAGGCATCTGTGCTGTAACCTGCCACTTTATATGGAGAAATAAACTGCAGTCTTGTTTATTAGAAGTGGTGAACGTAGAGGGAAGTCACGATGCGCACAAGTTGTCTGCTGTAAGTTCTTACCTTTACTAAGTACTTACATATTGTATTTTGTAATGTAGATAGGGCCGTAGCCGGGGGGGAGACGGTTTGGGAATTCAAACCCCTCTAAAATCTCAGAGTCAAAGAAAAGCGGGCGTCCATTAAATTAAAATCTCATTGAAAATGGATATCATCATGACAAGTGACATTATTTTGTGACGTTTTATTCTGTTAATGGTACCAAATAAAATAATAAATAATGGATCAAATGGCAAATGGACGCACGTAACGAATGGATGTACCCCCCCCCCCCTCACACACACACACACATTTCTGGCTACGTCCATGTAAGTATTTATTATTTATGCTTTTGATACTAGTGTCCGACCAAAGCTTCGTTTTTGGTCATTTTCAGCCGCAAAATCATGATTTCGACATAATTTCTTTTTCGTCCAAAAACCTGCCTAAGCTTTGGCCAAACCGAAAGGTTTCATTATTTTTTTTTTAATTACTGAACTATAACACAAAAAGAATTTAATACATTTTTGCTTTCAGTGGTACTTACATACGTACTTCACTTGGTGTTTCTTCTAAAAATCACGATTTTAGTTTTATGTGGAGTTCTCAAATTTGTACCAGATTGAATGTGTATTCAAGATTAATTTAAGACAAATAATCAGGCGTCTGTCTGTCCGTCCATCTGTCACAGCCGTCATTGCTCTCATTTGCTCTGAATCTACTGGACCAGATCAGTTGAAATTTATTAGGATGGTGTAGTCCTATGACCCACACACAGATGTGCAAAGTAAATAAATATTTCAACAAATTAGGGAATTAGGGAATTAAAAAAAGTTTTACGAACCTTACTGTGTTCTATATCAAATAAAAGTGCTCGTTATGAGGATCTCAAATATATTTTTGTTTTTATTGTAAAGTAAAAAGTTTTGATTTCACTCATGAAAGAAGACGAAAATGGAAACCTGATCTCCAAAACTACTGAGCCTAAAATTTTGAAAAAAATACAAAATATAGTTCATAGCTTGTAGATTACAGGAAAATTAACAAGAATTCTATCAGTGGAAAATAAAGTGGTAAACTCAAAATACGTTCTGGTACGGAAATAGTTTGCTAAAACACCACTAGATGGCGCTATCATTATTTAACTCGCGTCTTACTATGGCGATTTCAAATGATATATTTTATATAAATTTAAAACATTGGCATTGTAAGGAACCCTCTCCACACGAATTCAATTAGCACTTGGCCGTTTTTTTTCTTGTCTAAAATTGTTATGTTTCTAGATTACATTAATAACTCATTAAATATTTTACAGAAAATGATAAGTTTTGCCAATGACCATGACATTTTTACCCTAGTACATAAAATTTTAAGGTAAATCGTAAAAAAAAGGCTTAATTTTTTACCCAAGTATCAATATTAATCTTCAACCTATTGAATTTTGAAATTAATACTTTTTAATCAAGTGTGTTTTGGTTTATACATTACTTTATTGTCCTTAAACTGCAATAATGTTAATATTTGACGTAAAATTACTATTTTTATAATTAATTTTGATTAAATAAAAAGTAACAAAATTGAACATAAATAGTAACCATGTCCAGAAAAAACTGCTTTTATACTTAAGCTGTAGATATTAAATCGATACCATTTATAACTAACACAAGATGTTTACCTACACCTTATTTTCCATTAAAGGCCAGTAAAGACACGCTTTTGAAAAAAAACACAAAAAATTAAGTAGGTTACAAAAGTTTTGAGAACTGCTCTTATAAACCTTTAAGTCTATATATTTTGCACTTTCTCTCCCTAGGCGTAGAAAAAAAAACAAGATTTCAGTGTAGAGTGTAAATATTAATATTATTAAATATTCATCATTTTTTATTATATTTTATTGTCAGTCGGACACTACTTGATACTCTGCCTACCTATTTCGAAAGGGAAACGGGCGTGAAAATAGATTTTTTTTAAGCCGTTTATGTCCCACTGCTGGGCTAAGGCCTCTCCTCTTTCCTTTCATAACTTTCTGACCTTGGTCTTTAGGAACAATTATTTACTGTTTCAGGTCATTCACACGGTCCTTTGTGATTGGAATTGTCGGGAAAAAGTTGTAGCAATTGTAACCGATAACGCAGCAGTGATAATAAAAGTTGCAGAAATTTTAAAAATAAGCCTTGTGCTTTAGCACATTCTTTAGATCTTGTTATAAAAGAAGTCATATGTAAACCAGAGCTGACTGAAATTCTGAACAAATGTAAGCAAATCGTAACCTATTTTAAGCACAGCACATTAGCGTCAGATAAGTTAAAAGATGCCCAAAAATCACTTAACAAACCAATATTAACACCTAAACAACAAGTCGAAACGAGATGGAACAGCGCTTTACTTAAGTTTAGAAGGATTATTGATGTAAATACTAACTGATATTTACGAAATAAAACATGAGTTGTTAAGTGTTTATTTATAACTTCTGAAAAAACGCAACAAAATCAAAAGAAGAACGAATCTGTCATCGTAGTTTTTATGTTACAAAGAATTCGTATACTTTGTCCTTACGGTAGAGGTTTTATACAAGAACGCTTGCTGATACATATCATTCCTCCACACTTATTCTTTTAAACCTGTTATACAAAATAACAACATATTAATTTAATTTCTAAAATTAAATTATTAGATCTATATAAAAACAAAAACACATAAATGATTAAATACTAAATTAAAATACTTCTTGTAATCTACCCTAGGTATGTTACGCCTTGGCCGAATGAGCGGAACTTCCGGTTCAATAGGATTGTCTGAAGTAGACAAGCTCAATTTCAGGGCTACAACCCGGCTCCGGCTCAGAAATCGCTTGCTCACACGGCTCGGCATGACAATCTCTCCATATCTCATCACCAACACCCTCATTTACTGTTGAGTCTATATGAGGTGACTCAGAAACCTTATTACTTTCTCCTACTTGCTCGTTTTCTGTGCCGGTGAACCCAGAGGTGCATTAAAACCTGAAGATTGAACAGGTGCTGGTGGTGGTGGAGATGCACAAATATCATGTAAATGGCTGTTATCTCTATTGTCATATACTTGGTCCTCCTTGCCAGTATATTTAAACAACTGGTCAACGTGTCTTATACAATAAATATCTAAATCTACAAAAAATCCCAACTATTAATATTATAAATCCGAATCCGAATTATTATTATTATTATTATTATTTTATTTTTATTTAATATTATAAATCCGAAAGTGAGTTTGTATATTTGTTTGTTACGTCTTCACGCTTTATCTACTGAAGCAATCTTCTTGAAATTTCGCATACACATAGTTAGGACTACTGAGAAGGACATAGAGTACCTTTCATCCTGTAAAAAAACTACTGTTCCCGTGGGATTTGCGATAAACAATTCCACAACAACTAAGTATTGCAAAAAATTAATAGGTGGCGCTGAGTGTCTTTTGCCAAGCGATTACCTTTTTCAAAAGACGTTTTTTTTTGTTAGTATTTATTTAGTTATTCTGAATGGAAGAACAAGTTAAATGTAAAGGAGCTTTGAGAGCTGTTAAAACGCCTCTTCAAAAGCAGACACGCTTAGGTGATTAAGCTCAACGGCAAGCTGCGTTGAGTCCAACCGCTTCTTATTATTCTTATTATTAATCAATCCTTAAATTAATAATAAAGCTCATACTATAGTTCTTCTTGGTTTAATGGACAAAAATACCAATCAACACACTCTGTGTAAGACATTTAATGGCCCACATCCACTTTAACGAGCGATAACTTTATTTAACTTTTTTTTTAATTCAAGATTTTGGCCATACAAAAGTAATTATAGAGTGTGTACCGCGAGACCGAGTCGTCATCATGCGTAACCTACCCTTCTTCCCGCATTGAATAAGTACTCTATCTATTTAAAACACATTAAATGAATACATACATACATAATATCACGCCTATTTGCCACAGGGGTAGGCAGAGACTATGGACCTCCACTTGCTACGATCCTGACAAACCTCTTTCGCTTCATTTATACTCATCTATCTCTTCATACATGCCCTTCGGTTACGGGTACTTTTTACCTCTCCTTTTTTCAGAACGTCTGCAATCTGGTCGCAGAATGTTCGCCGAGGTCGACCCTTCCCTACTGTTCCTTTCACATTTGCCTTATAAATATTTTTTTGTTAACATGTTTTCATCCATCCTTTCTACATGCCCAAACCACCTTAACATCCCTTTTTCTATTTTTGTCACAACATTCTCTTTCACTCCACACCGCTCCCTTATGACATCATTCCTCATTCGATCTTTCAAATTAATACCACACATACTCCTCAGCGCTCGCATTTCAACTGCATTTATTCTACTTTCATGCTTTCTCTGCCATACCCAACTCTCACTACCGTACATTAAAGTAGGTATTAGTACTCCTTTATGAACAGCAAGTCGTGCATTGTGTGATACCTTCCTACTGCTCATAAAGGAATGCAACGCTCCATTCACTTGGTTACCCGCATTCACTCTTTTTCAACATCACCCTCGTGCTTGCCATCTTTCGTAAACATACATCCCAAGTATACAAACTCCTTCACTTGCTCAACTTTCACTCCATTTAGTAAAATATTGCATTCTGCTGAACTATCATCCCTTTCTAAAACCATAACTTTTGTTTTACTGACATTAACTTTCATACCCTTTTTCTCTAATGCATCATTCATAACAGTTATCATCTTCTGTAATTCCTCCTCTGAGTCCGCAAGTATCACTTGGTCATCGGCATAGAGAAGGCATTTGATTAATAACTCATCCATTCTCACACCACATTCGTCATCTTTCAAATCTGTCAAACAACTATCCATGAATAAGTTGAACAGCCAAGGCGACGCTACACATCCCTGTCTCACACCTTTTTCGATGTTAAACCAGTCTGTGTATTCGCCGTCAATTCTGACACAAGCGCTGGAATCCTTATAAAGAGATTTCAGTGCTCGGATCAGATGGCTGCTCAGCCCATACGCAGACAGTGTTGACCACAGTTCATTCCTATTCACTCTGTCATAGGCCTTTTCTAGATCTACGAAGATGCCATAGACTTTTCGACCTTTGGCCAGAAGCTTCTCTAAAATGCATCTCAAGGAAAAAACGCGCGGGCGCGGCAGCCACGGTCCTATTTCGTAGTAGATTCGTTTGGAAAAAAATATCGCCGAAATAGAAGGCACTTAATTAATATGGAGCCAACCACGGCGTGATGAAGAAGAAGATTGGTCCCTGGCTGAAACCACGACCGAGAGCGATCACGGCAAAGACGAAACATATGTATTTACCAGCGGGGATGGGTCACAGCCTGACGTGTCATGTGATAATAAATATGATCGACCTGATCGCTTGCGCAGACTGGCGGCTCAGGCGGCTCGTATTAATATTGGTAAATTATATAATTACCAAAAATAATGTTTAGTATATTTATTATTCCTTTGTATATTATTTATTATTATAGCTATGTACTTATACGGTTACATAGTTTTAGTGTATTTATTTATGATACAGATGATATACTTGCTTAGTTAAGAAGTTGCTGACTCGTAACAGTCTTGTACCTATCTGCATATATTTACTACTAGCTTTAACCCGCGGCTTCGCTCGCGTATAATATTGACTGTTGAAAAAAATTTGTGTTTTTCTGAAATAAACTAAAAATTATTTCATAATTATTATGGACACAGAACAGAGATTTATTTTAGGACACTGTTTAACATAACATTTTTTGTTCTGCCGAACTGCACTGGACTTGTGTAGTTTGGCCGTTTTCTCATGAAAGGGCCTCAGTATAGGCAAACATTTTATGGTGAATTTATTACTTTCTGTTTTATTCCTATGTGTCTACGTCATTCTTACGAATTGGCCAAGCTATACACTGACTAAGGTTAAGGGTTTGTAGAGAACTTAAGACTGGTTAAGAGTGGTTCACGCAAATCGCTATACGATATGATGAGAATTAGGCTCAATTAACGCCGCGACGGAATCAAAGCGAAGCGATTTTTGGAACGAAATTGTACATTAGCGTAATGGATTTTATGTCAATCGCATACTATTCAAACTAAATTCGTGCTCAAAAAGTAGTCGCGCGTCAAGCAGCGAATTCGCGCGAGGTGCCGGTGTCGCGCGCGATATAGTGCCGAAGTCAAGCGAACCGGCGCGAATCACGGCCGGTCAGTCCATACAGTCAAAATAGTCGCGAGGCCAATTCGCGAGACTTCGCGCGTCTTCTCGCGAAAGGGGCGAATTTGAAGCTTCGCTGCGTGTCGCTTCCGCTGCCGTGTAAATTGAGCCACCCACTAGGGTGTTACGTTAGGGCGTGTAGAGTAAGAAGCTTTGCACTCCATTAAAATCTGATCGTTTTTATAAAGTAAGCAATATTTACCTACGGTCTTGGCATTACTTTACATAAAAAAATTGGTGGGATCATTTAAGCGCTAAAATAACTCTTGCAAATAGCCAAGCATCGCTATTAAAGTTGAATTTTGTTCAAACTCCCGATTATTTTCCACCAAATTGTAGTAATCCTGAGTGAACAAAATGCATCCTTTTCTTACCTGCGCAATGATGTCCCGTATGTGCGTCATTAATGTCTTTATAGAGGTGCCCTGTCATATTTGTCGTTAAACTGATTTTAACTGGATTTTTAACCTATGTATAAATTGAATAACTTCAGACAGGCTTAGATTTAATTTGCTGGTGTGCGTCTTTGGATCACTTGTAAAGTTTGTCGGGTTACCAGCCAGTAAAACTACGTTTCTTCTCATAATATCTGTACTGTCTTTTAAATTCTGAAGAGTCCCGTTTAAGGCCTGAATTACGGTTGAAAACTCAGTAGAAGTCGGGTTTTCCATAGTTTCATCCGGATCTATATCCATAAGCATACAAATCCATAATGTAATGTGGCATACTGATTTTTGGCATAATAAATAAATTAATAAATAAATAATGATTTTTAAGCATAATGTTATTACGCGTAACAGTTTACGCAAAATTATTTGAAGCACAATGTATTTTAGCATAATTATATTTAGGCATAACATTATACAGCGTAAATTTATTTAAACATAATGATATTAAACCATCATTTATCAAGGCATAATAAATAAGGCATTTGAACCTAACTTCCCTTCCACCCTCACAGTTGTTCTGGCTGGTCATAAAAAAAACGTATACCTAACTTCTCTTCAGTTCCGTTGTTCCAGGTGGTCATAAAAAATTACTTGAACCTAACTTCCTTTCTGCCTTCACAGTTGTTCCGGTTGGTTATAAAAAAAAACTTGAACCTAACTTCCCTTCTGCTCTCACGGTTGTTCTGTCTAGTTATAAAAAAAATAACTTGAACCTAACTTCCCTTCTGCTCTCACAGTTGTTCCAAGTGGTCATAAAAAAAATTATTTGAACCTTACTTACCTTCTGCCTTCACAGTTGTTCTGAGTGGTCATAAATTTATTGCAATGAAAATTAAAAATAAAAACTTCGATATTACCTAATTCTGTTTCCTACTGTATGCCTACGGAGATAATGCGAATTAACATTATGCCAAAACATAAAAACTTGAACCTAACATCCCTTCTGCCCTCACAGTTGTTCCGGGTGGTCATGAAAAAATTACTTGAACCTAACTTCCATTCTTCTCTCACAGTTGTTTCGGGTGGCCATAAAAATTCATTAAACCTAACTTCCCTTACGACCCCACAAATGTTCTGGGCAGTCATAATAAATACTTAAACCTAACTTCCCTTCTGGTCCTCACAGTTGTTCCGGGTCATAAAATATAACTTGGACCTAATTTCCCTTCTGCCCTCAGAGTTGTTCCGGTTGGTCATAAGGAAAAAAATATCTTACTTAATTTCCCTCGTTTATTTTTAATACTCATGCAATAAATTTATGACCACCCGGAACAACTGTGAAGGTAGATTCCTTCACCGTTGTTCCGGTGGTAATATATGTTGTGGTCATAAATTTATTGCATGAGAATTGAAAATAAACACTTCAGTATAACTTAATTTTGTTTCCTACTTTATGCCTACGGAGATTATGCGAATTTACACCATGCCAATACAAATTAGACCAAAAGTTAATTATTCCAAAATGTAAGTATGCCAAACAAAATAATGCCTAGGAACTATTATGCTGAAATATTTTATGCCAAAACTGGTATGCCAAATAAATTATGAAAACATAAAGAAGGAATCCCGTTTCATCCCAGTGGTTATCGTTCTCTAACAGAAGTAGAGTCTCATATGCTTTTTATCTTATTGAAGAGAACACGCTGTCAGTTTTCTAAGTGATAAGCTATATGAGTGACAGTAGGATGTCTTTTGTGTAAGGGAAAACAAAGAAACCGCCATGCTGCCTCATTACTACTGACATAGGTACTCGGACCCTTGTATCGTCCAGCTTGATAGGTTTTTACTTTAATTAAGTAGCTGCGATACATAGAGATGTATGCCCGGTATTATACCATTTGATCATGTTGGTATAATACAAAAAATACCGTATATTACCTACCGTATCCAACGATATATTTGGAATTATTCATTTAATGTGTTTTAAATAGATACAGTACTTATTAAATGCGGGAAGAAGGGTAGGTTACGCATGATGACGACTCGGTCTCGCAGTACTCACTCTAAAATTACTTTTGTATGGCTACAATCTTGAATTAAAATAAAATTTTTATATAGTTATCTCTTGTTAAAGTGGTTGTAAGTCATTAAATGTCTTACACAGAGTGTTTGGATTGGTATTTTTGTCTATTAAACCAAGAAGAACTATAGTATTAGTTATATTATCAATATAAGGATTGATTAATAATAAGAAGCGGTTGGTCTCAACGCAGCTTGCCGTTGAGCCTAATCACCTAAGCCTGTCTGCTTTTGAAGAGGCGTTTTAACAGCTCTTAAAGCTCCTTTACATTTAATTTGTTCTTCCATTCAGACCAACCAAATAAATAATTACAAAAAAAACGACTTTAAAAAAAAGGTAATCGCTTGGCAAAAGACACTCAGCGCCATCTATTATTTTTTTGCAATACTTAGTTCTTGCCGAATCGTTTATCGCAAATCCTACGGGAACATTAGTTTTTTTCCAGGATAAAAGGTACCCTATGTCCTTCTCAGTAGTCCTAACTATGTGTATGCGAAATTTCAAGAAGATTGCTGCAGTAGATAAAGCGTAAAGAAGTAACAAACAAACAAACAAACAAACAAATATACCAACTCACTTTCGGATTTATAATATTAGTTTGGATTCATCACCTATCTACTTGCATTGTTTTGAAAACGAGAATTTGAAATGATTTCACCTTTCGTAATATTTACTAAAATATCTTTATTATGCAACAGATAAAGTACCTACTATACTTTCTACAGAAAAATGTTGTTATAAATGTGTAAAACATATTTTTTGCTCTGGTTTATTATATAAACATTTTTTTTTTTCCTTTTATGAAGGAAGATGTTGTAGTATTAGTTATCTTATCACTTATTTTATATTAGATGTACTTGAGGGAATCGTAATAAAAGTCAGTCTTGGTCCAACCTGCCTTTCATTTACAACAGCCTGTTCTATAAATTTTAAAATCATTGTGTAGCATATGCGCACACAAGGATTTAGATATCGGAATTGTTCGGCAATTAATTGCCCGAATATATAATCACTTTTGTCGTCTGCATGAAGAGTTGTACATTCAGAACATGGTTTTTCTTTTTCTTGGCATATTTTGTCATCTTTTGTATTCATTTGTTCGTATTTAGAGGGATGTTTTGGAGGACTACCGCCGCGCTGCCGTTGTAATCCCAATACCGAAGGCGATGGTGGATCATCGTCACATTGTGTAAACATAATTGGTGAACGACAGCGAAAATCTGAAAACAATTATTTTATGATGTTATACAAGTATGTATGTTTTTGTTCGACGTAATCTCTAACCATCGTATTAACAAATAATCTGTACTCCTTCATTTTGTTATATGTGTAGTAAGTACTACACTTTTGATTTATGAAGTACCTATTGTTTTTTTTAGTCAAAAATATGGGAAACCACACCAGATAGCAGCACTGTGAATTCAGGTCCAAATAAACGGTTGCTGTTAGTCAAAGAGCAAAAAAAATTTTTGGAGCTTTTTGTTAGACATCTGTGAAGTGTGAACTGATAGACCAAATTGGACTTGACGCCACTGTGCTGCTATCTAGTGGGTATTTATCCTCATTGCATAAAAAGTCGCATACCTACTCACTCACGACATTATTTATGTAGGAGGTCCTCAGTATTAAATGATCTAAGAGGAGGGCAGTTTTCTTTTTATAAATATGAGGGTTATAATATACTTACAAATCTCACAATTAACTAATACTTAGTAATTTATTTAAACTTAAAAAACCATCATAGTTACCCGACTGCGCCAGAAGGAGTACTATGTTAAGCGTATGTATTTAACCCGCAATGTATGGAATTTAGGCATTGTTTACAATGCCTAGGCAATATATACAATGCCTGAATCACTGTTAGGCAATGTTTAAAATGATATACTTGTCATACATTTCATGCCTAGAATTAGTCTCGGCAGATAGCTTGGGGATGCAGTTGTGCGAAAAGTTTTACAACCGGCCTCTGCGTGACGTTAACTATCCTTGAGAACGCATTTTTAGGCCGGTTGTAAAACTTTTCGCACAACTACATTCCCAGTTCACGTCGGGCAGAGCTCGTTTCAAAAACTGTATGCACATTTGCATTCCCAGGCTACTAGTAGTACTACTAGTATAACGTAGCTTGGAAATATATACAAATATACAGGTTGTTTTTAAAATCATTGGCATCCTTTCCACTGGTGCAAGTACTCATGAATATGAGCAACTTTTTGTATGGGACCGACTCAATCCAACCGAAAAAAAATCTGCTGTTCCATACATTTTGGGATTCTAAGTATTGTAAAATAGTATGGAACAACTGATTTTAAAAACACCCTGTATATATAGAGACGTGTTATATTTTTTGAGTTTATGTATATGTTACAGGCAATGTGTGGTAGTAAGGCATTGTATACAATATTTAGGCAGTGTATAAAATGCCTGAATCACTGTTAGGCAATGTATGAAATGGTATGTTTTGTCATACATTTCATGCTTCGAATTAGTCACGGCAAGTACGAGTAGATACAATATATATATATATATATATATATATATAAGAAACTGAATAAATGACTGACTGACTCGCTGACATATAAACGCACAGCCCAAACCGCTGGGTCTAGAGACTCCAAATTTGGCACATAGGTTCCTTATGAGGTCTAGGGGTAAACCAAGAAAGGATTTTTCAACACTCATCCCCTAAGGGGGTGAAACGGGGGTCGTAAGTTTGTATGGAGAAACAAGATTAGTAAGACCATTACTTAAAACTTCACAGAAGTACTCCTGGCGGTAAATGAGTAAGTAGGATTTTTTAAAATTCTGCCCCTAAGGGGCTGAAACGGGTGTTCAAAAATTGTATGAAGAAACAAGATTAGTTTGAATATTTTGAAACGTTCCGTCGCTCTCTCTTGGTCTAGCAAATGATAGGAACGGGAACGGGGACAAGGAGAGCGAGAGCGAGAGTGAGAGCGGGAGCGAGAGCGAGAGGGAGAGGGAGAGAATAAGTATTAAAACATTAAAAAGCAATCTAAAATCCTACAATATATATATATATATATATATATATATATATATATATATATATATATATATATATATATGTATGTATGTATATATGTATATATAATATATATATATTCACACACACACACACACACCACTCATAGTCGTACATTTTTTTAACCAAATGAGCGATCTCTGGCTGATAACTCTTTTTTTACAAAATGTTATTAGTATTAGGCACTTACTCATATTATTTTCAAACGTCACAATCTCAGCCACAGTAAAGCAAAATAACAGTCGTTTATTTAACCTTTATTCATTAATTAATGGTCACATTATTGTGTGGTCTCCTCAAGTTCTATCTAAGAGAAATACTGTTGCTTCTTAGCCGAATATCGATATTATAATACTATCGATAGTTATTTTGATATCGATAGTTTTTCATGCAAATAGTAGTAATACTATCGATACTATCGATAGTATAGAAATTCAATAGTATCGATACTATCGATAGTTTTACTTTTCATCAATAGTATCGCAAACTATTGACAATCGATACTATCGATAGTCCTATCAATATTGTGATTGTTTTTCAATGTCAACTATCGATAGTCAAACTATCGATAGTTAGCAACGCTAGTATTATATTCTTTGATAGTTTGGAGAGAGATGGTGTGGTGTGTTTAGTAAAACTCCAAATCAGAAGATTGTAATGGAATGGAATGGAATGCTTTATTAAGTAAAATGCGAAGTTTATATAAAAAATTATTTACAAGGGAAATCGTCATCAACCAATAATAAAACTTGAATTAAAATAATTTTAACCAATAACAAAACGTTAGATGTGTTTCCATGCAGTGACGATTGCTATCTTGCTTGGACGCTGTTCCCCTCTCTGTCGCACGGTGCCGCGCGAACAAAACTGGCTGTAGCCATTTGCATCTCCCATTTTGTCTTGACAATAACTATCTAATTTGTGATTTTGTCAGCGGAGCGGTGGCGTGCGGGTGTGTCTGGAGAACTCGATCGGCGCGTCGCGCGTCGGCTGGAAAACATGCGTGGTGTTGGTTGATGGATTGCTGACTTGAAGAACTGTGCTTGCTGCTTGGTGAAGGTGCTTGTGCGTGATGGTGAAGTGCTGTTCGTGGCGTTGATGCGGCGAAGAAAGCTTGCTCCACGACGAAGTTTGCACGCTGTGTGTACAGTGCCAAAAGCTCTTATCAGAGCTACTTGTACCTGTCTGTGTTTCTTTGACAAAACAGTTCTTATCAGAACTACGCTGTATCTGTGTTTCTTGATGAACGATGTGTTTACAAAAAGTACTTAGAGCTGGTAAGGTAATCCGTGTTGGTAACTTGGTTTTGCGGAGGTAACAGAGGTAAGGTAACCGGTAGGTATACTGTAGCCACAATATAATAGAATACGTAGTAGGTATTTGAATTCTCTTTGGATAGAAATAACTTAAAAAATAGACAATGACAAGCCAAGACAAACAAGACAAGACTATTTTTTAATGTTGACAGTTGACGGCCCTAATACTAAAAGCAAGTTCTAAGTGCAAGTGGAAAAACGGTGACACGTCCACGGCTCGACACCGGGCCATCGCGTTATCTGTCGCCAGAGCCGCCGCCGTGCCAGCCAGCCAGTGGAAAAACGCCCATTTTCTATTCATAGTCCGGTAGCGCTAGCTAATTTTAAGGGTATAACTTACAAGAACTCTAGATATGCTTATTTCTTGCCTCTGAATAGAGTCTTATCTAAAGAGCTTATTATTTCGATTTGTGTCACTTTCGGGGTCTGCGGTTCGGGAAATTTATTGATTTGTGACTGTTTAATTTAATTCCATACTGAATCGACAAAATTGATTTAAAGTTGTAAAATGGAATAGTATTGTATCGAACGTAGCCAGACTAGTGTGCAAACCTATTTGTGTCACCCTTTGTCCATGTATAAAAACAGTACCAAAATGATAATTAGTGTTGAAAAAAATAATACAACATATCAGTAACAACTAAATATACCCCTTGTATTCATTTGTGTCACATTAGTCCAGGCATTCTTTTTTATTTTAATTATTTTGATTTTCCAAGCAAAATACGCTTCAAAAGAAAACTAGAATCATTAGAGTTTATATATTTAGTATCATAAATTCATAAAAGATTGACATTTTGAGTTTGTGTCACTTTCATCAACAAAATAAGTATAAAACACAAAAAAACATGTTTGCCCTTAAAGTAGACAAGTGATCGACGGCGCGCGAAGGACGACGGCAACGTGTCCGGTGCGGGGGTTATGTTTCCGCACACTCTAGACTACGATATTTCATTCAATCTATGAAGAGATAGATTATAAATCCTAACTTATGTCAAACTAGCTGATGCCCGCGACTTCGTTCGCGTGGACTTTATGACTCCGGCGTATAAATATAAATAAAAACTAATGAGAGAGAGAGAGAGAGAGAGAGAGACAGAGGGAGAAAGTACTTGTAACAGTGTTAGGAGTTAAAAGTCAATATTATTTTAATTCTTTCCTTCGGGAGCCAATATGAAAAGAGCTGAAGTGTTACTAACCCTGGAGAAAGCCACAATAAGTAGGCCATGCGAAAAATCAGTCCTTAGATCGACATCAGCAGCTTTAAGCCTCTAAAACTGTGACTTATTTTCATAGCAAAGCAAGTTAACATATGGAACTGTGTATTTTCAAAAGGAAAATTGTTGGGGATGAGTGGCATACGCGGAATAAATACAGTTTCACTGGCATCACTCACTTACTGTGAGCTTTAAGTGTCTCAGCAGACTATGCCGAAGTTTAGTGGCTAAAGTTCAGTGTCTAAAGTTCGGTGGGGATGATACACTAAATAAGCTGAAGTTCAGCTGCTGAAGTTCGGTGGAAACGCCGGACAGTAGTGATGTGCCGATATGAGAATTTAATCTTCCGTCTTTGGCGCGTCTGCGGCGAACGGAAACGGGAGCGGAAGAGGGAACGGAAGTGGAAGAGGGAACGGGAACGGGAACGGGCGGCGGCGGCGGCAGCGGCGGCGGCGGCAGCGGCGGCGGCGGCGGAAGGTGCGGCGGCGGCGGCGGCGGAAGGTGCGGCGGCGGCGTCGGCGGAAGCGGTGGCGTCGGCGTTAGCGGCGGCGGCGGCGGCGGCGGCGGCGGCGGCGGCGGCGTCGGCGGCGGCGGCGGCAGCGGCGGCGGCGGTGGAAGGTGCGGTAGCGGCGTCGGCGGAAGCGGTGGCGGCGGCGTCGGCGGCGGCGGCGGCGGCGGGAGCGGGAGAGGGAGCGGAAGCAGGAGTGGGAGCGGAAGTGGGAGTGGGAGCGGAACGGGTACGGGTACGGGTACAGGTACGGGTACGGGTACGGGTACGGGTATGGGTACGGGTACGGGTACGGGTACGGGTACGGGTCCGATTCAGGCAAAAGCATCGGAAGTTCGGCGTTATGTGTTGCTAGTAATGCAAATAACATTGCAGGCATGCATTGGCTGAAATTCAGCCGCTGAACTTCGGCATACAGTGCTGAGACATTAAGTTGGGTTCCGTTACACAGTTTCGGCGGAGTCAAATTTCGCATCAGCATTATTGGCCCTCCGACATTAAGACTTATTTTGATTTTATTATTATTTTGATTTAGAAGATAATTGGTGGCGTCGTCAACAACACTATCCAAGAAATCTAAATATATATCTATATATCTAAATATATATAACTCAAAGGTGACTGACTGACTGACATAGTGATCTATCAACGCACAGCCCAAACCACTGGACGGATCGGGCTGAAATTTGGCATGCAGGTAGATGTTATGACGTAGGCATCCGCTAAGAAAGGATTTTGATCAATTCTACCCCCAAGGGGATAAAATAGGGGATGAAAGTTTGTATGAAACTTTGTCAATTTTAAACCGATCGGGCTGAGACTTTGCATGCATAAAGCTACTATGACGTAGGCATCCCCTAAGAAAGGATTTTGATAAATTACACCCCTACGCGAGCAAAGCCGCGGGCACAAGCTAGTTAACAATAATTTGCGTCATAAGTTCTTTATTAATTGATTTTCAATTTTTTGGTGTCAATATGGCGCGTTCACATAACCAAGAATTTTGTGGTGTGTTATGCTCTGAAGGTCCGCAAATACTGAACTTATAAGTTCTACTTCGGACGAAACAACTTTTTTTTTGAAAAAATTTCAATGTACAGACACATTTTTTTTACTCTTTTATTATAGTATACATTTAGTATGTTTTTGTTCAGCGGCAACAAAAAACATCATCTATAAAAATTTCAACTGTCTAGCTATAATGGTTAATGAGATACAGCCTGGTGACAGACAGACAGACAAACAGTCGGACGGTCTAAGTAATAGGGTCCCGTTTCTACCCTACCCTATGGAACCCTAAAAATCGAATAAAATAAGTATTTATCGGGGGCTCCAATACTACAAACGTGATTTTTCATAGATTATGGTACGGAACCCTTCGCGCGCGTCCGACTCGCGCTTGGCCAGTTGTATTATAACTCAACAAAAAGTTCTCATCAGACTTAACAACTTTTGCTAAGGCGGCATTTTAATATTTCTTATAGTTTAGCTGGACCATTATAGTTCTGCATCATGTGTTCCATTTTCCAAAATCAATTATAGCCTATATGTTGCCCAGGCTTCACAGCTATATAACAAAAAAAGTTTCATTCGAATCCGTCCAGTATTTCCGGAGATTAGCGTGTACAAACAGACAAACAGACAAACAGACAGACATTTTTTTTTATTTTCTTACTCTATTACTATATCTCCATCGCCCCAAATATGTTTTTTTGAAAAATTTTCAATGTACAGACACATTTTTTTTACTCTTTTATTATAGTATAGATAACGGAATACTGGCTCATATTAGGTACTTAAATATATGTTACTCCGTAAGAAGTTCGTGACATAATCACTTTCATAAATACGAACTGCTTTAATACTTACAGCTAACAAACGGTTTACTCAACTGTGCCTAACTAGCTGGAGATAACGTCGTTTATCGTTATTACGGCATAGTGCGTGTGGTACACGGTGTGGTGGCGCCTAGTATTATTACTTGTGACGAACAATAGGGTTCACACATTCCTACATGGGATGACAATAAATTGTAGTAGGTGAAAGTTATGTAATGTTGTATGGCAAAGAAACACTTGCAGTTATAAATATATAAGGACAAATTATACAGGGTGCAATTGAAATAATTAGCATTAATTTAACTTATTAACATACTCCCATAAAGGATATTTTGTACGGCAACAACACTGCAATTAATGCAGTATCAAAAAGTAAGAAAATTTACCAAAGTATCAAAACACTTGAGATGCGCGCACGTATTGTGTATACTTACGAGCCGTGAGGTCATAGAACCCGCCGCACACAGCCACGGACACAACTGAGCCACTGAGCGGGCGCGGGCGGCCGGCGTATAAAAGTAGACTTTAGAGTAGGTACGTGAATAAGGTTTAAAATCGAGTGGGGACGGGTGGGGTCACACGAACGCTTGAGAATGGTAGGTTATTCAAGGTTACGTTTGAAGTAGGAACGCATGTTAGTGTACTACGGTGCGACAAAATTGATACTATTATAATTTTTTTTTTGTAAGTTTTATGACGATTAGATATTTTTTTTTATTTATAATTGCAGTAATGGTATCTATCAAAGAGTGTAAAGAATTTTTAGAGGATTTCTTTAATATGAAAATGACGACTTTTGAGTAACGTTTTATTAGTCTTTAAATACTTTATATCAAGGGTATAATAGATACTTAAAAGGATGCCAACGAATTCAATTCCACCCTGTATAGACTGAGTAGACTGTACAGACTAGCCCCAAAGTAAGTTTTAAAACTTGTGTTATGCGATACTATCACAATGATACTATATTTTATTGACCGAGCAAATGAAGCGTCTCAGTTTCGAAATTGGCTGAAAATGCTTTTGTCCCTCTGTCAGTTTGTCTGTCCGCCTGTTCTCGCCTACAAGTCGCATTTCTCAACAGATTCTAGTGAAATTTTGTGAGGACGTTTGAAAATTATAAAGCATACCTTATGTGCCTGAGGCGGTGACTGCCTGGTCGGCCATTAATCCTGGTGCGCCGTCTCCAGTAGCCCTCCATGCTCAGCGCGCTTGGGATGACGTCGGCGCTAAAAGGAAGCATAGTCTTCTTCTGGACTGTGCCTCGGTGTGACGTGTAAAAGTGCCTGTAAAGGTCTAATTACTGAATAAACATTTGGATCGGGAGCAGATTTGGCGAGGCTCAAAGCTGTGTCGCGGTCAGAATCAGGTGCATGGTTGAACGTTCTACCTTCGCCACACTTGGGCACCTTACTAGACGAAAACTCCTTGCGGGTGGCTGTTGCGCTCCGCCTGGGCTGCAGAGTGTGTGAACCACACAAATGCATCTGCGGGTCCATGGTGGGGGCCGATGGCCATCATGCACTGAGTTGTCGTCGCTGTACCGGTAGGTTCCCACGTCACCACATGCTCAACGACATAGTACGCAGAGCTTTCGTCTCCGCCAATATCCCCTGCTTATTGGAGCCACCAGGCCTCAGTAGATCTGATGGGAAGCGACCAGGTGGCCTGACTTTGGTACCGTGGAAGCAGGGTAAGTGCGTAGTCTGGGACGCAACTTGTGTTAGCACAGTGGCTACCAGCCACCTAAGTCGCACTGTCTGCGCGGCAGCGGCGGCTGCAGAGGATGCTGCAGAGCGAAAGAGAGCAAAGTACGCGGCTATAGAGCCACATTACTCTTTTGTGCCCATAGCTGTGGAAACTATGGGCTGCTAGGGCGTAGACGCCAAGCGTTTAATTAGCGAGTTAAGGCACCGCATAGCTGAAAAGAACGGGGACTCCCGCTCCCACACGTTTTTGGTGCAAAGGATGGCTATTGCAATACAGCGCGGCAATGCCGCTAGTGTACTGGGCACCTTAGCGCCAGAAACGTTAAGGGGTGGGTTTTAAATGACGTATTTTTATTATTTTATATTAATTAATTTGTAATTTTGGAACGAACATTAAAAAAATATCTAATATTTGGAAAAAATTATTTAAAATTATAATTTTGGTTGCATTTAAACTAGAGAAGTGGTAGAATTCTAAATATTATTTTACTAATATTACTAGTAACTTACCGAGTAATTTTCGAGAAACTTACTGAGTAACTTACCGAGTAAGTTTCGAGAAAGTTTCTGAGTAACTTACCATACAGTAACTTTCTGGGTATTTTCTCTATGTTACTATCAAGTTGTTTAGTAAATTTCTTGACAAGTTTCTGTTTGGGAATATAAAAAGTAAGTTTACTCTCTCTCTCTCTCTCTCTCTCTTTCTCGCTCTCTCTGTTTGTCGTCAATATGTTTCTTTTTTTGGATGTATGTTGGCGAAAGTAAAAAAGATCTCTCTTCTGAAGCAGAAGAAGTTGGGATAGATAGTATTTTTATTGCTATTTGTCCCAAACACGATTTAGAGAAAAGCGTTTCCCACCATGAGAGTGATAATTTTCCAAATTACAGCTTTCTAGTACTCATAGTCTCTGAGCAAAACCGCAGACAGGGACGAACTATAAGGGTTTGCTATGGATCCCTAGGAATCGAAACAATGATGGGTTGCTCGCCGCATCACCTATTAACATGGTTCGCATTTTCGCTTATTCCCTAGAAGGGCTTTTACGATCTGCGCGGGAAGAGAAGTAGCTTGGAAGAGTGTACGTGCGCATTTTAAGCAATATTACATAGATAAATTAACAAGACTTAACAAGACGATACCTTTTAAACAATATGACCAGAATTTGGGAATATTACCGGTAACAATAGAAACTTACTGGAAATATTCCCCTATAGTAAAGGGTAACGGTAATTTAATGCGGGACATCACTGGTTTGCACGCGCTTTCCGATAGGTGTTGCGAAGAATTTACTTATAATATATAATTTAATCTACCCACCAAATGGGTAGATTGGGTATTTATATTTGCCCACCGCCCATCTTTACATTACTATTGCGTGTTCGATGTACCTTGCGTAATTTTATTCACAGCTTATTTTTACCCGACTACCGAAGGAGGGAAATGTGTGTTACAAATTGCCTAATTTGTTTGTGAAAGTATGTCGGTAAGTAATTTTGTATGTATGTGGGTTTGTGCGTAAAATCTAAAAAGTGACTTCATATACAAGTGTGTATCCAAGTTTGTGAGGTTTTAACCTCCGAAAAAAAAGAGGGGTATTATAAGTTTGACGCTAATGTCTTACAGTCTATCCGTCTGTTTCTCTGCGTGCCTGTCTGTGGCATCTTAGCGCTCGAACAGATGGACCGATTTCAATGCGACTTTGCGGTGGTTTATTTATTTTACTTTATTACGAGAAATTGTAATTGATGGACTTAAGGCCGTAGGCCTTTTCTACCAGTCAACTTACAGGTGGTGCAAAAACTCCAAAATTAAAAACTCAGAGCACATATATTATAACAAAATACTAATCTACGTTACCACAGAATAACACTGGTCTACACTAATTTTGTTTCCTGTTTTTTTATTATTGTTATTGGGTATTTCTATGGCCCTGACTATGAAAAAAAATAGTGGGATATTGCTAACAGCTTTATTTTTTGAAATATAGACTTTTACTATTTTGACTACAAATATACGAAAATTAATCCACATTTTTACAAAATTTATATAAAACACTATCAAACGATCTTTTATATGATTTTCTAGAATGAACAACATTAGGTAGATCTCGTTGCAAACTCCAGCAGTAGTCTGCCATCCTCTTCGTTCCATCTTCCCTGATAACGCTCTTCCATGGTCCGAATATCCTGATGAAATCTTTCACCCACTAAAATTGCCTAGATTTTGTGGAAATCGGTCTAAATGAGAGTTCAGGGAGTAAAGTTTTATGCTCATGTTACACCCTAGCTTTTGCAAATTCTAAAGCATGCACTCAACGAGCTGGACATAGTCGTCAGATTTCTTGTTACCAAGGAAATTACTCATAACTAAAACAAATGAGTTCCAAGCTTTGGATTCAACTTCAGTCATTGATTTCACAAAATTAGGATCTTTCGCGAGTTGCCTAATCTGTGGTCCATCGAAAATACCGGCTTTTAATTTTTCTTTACTTAATCCTGGGAAGTTGCGTGAAAGAAAATTAAAACATTCGCCACTTTTGTCAAGCGCCTTCACACAAACTGTTTCATTATGCCGAGTTTAATATGAAGTGATGGAAGTATGATCAGTCGGCGGTCTCGGCTAACTAAAGGCACGTTTATAACATTTTATGTACCAACTTTCAGCTCTTCCCTTACTGGCCAAACTTTTTGTGACCAATAGTGTTGCCTGTCACGACTGTCCCAGAGACACATAAAACAAGGGAATTTTGTGTATCCTCCTTGTTGACCTAGTGTAGGAAGTTTACCATTTTCAAATCCACACAAATAACCCAGTTGTGGTCTTTATACTTAATTTTTTCCAAAAACTTAGGAATTATAATGGACTCTAACCTTAAATGGTCAGCCCACATTAACGAAGTCAGTCGTAAGATCCACTTTTCCTTCCACACTCTTAGATCTCTCCAATACTTCTTGCCCTTTAAGACTAGGATTTCTCTTGCCCAATCCCTTATTCAACCAATGTTGGATTACGCTGATACGTGTTTCTTGGATGCAACAGAAGATCTATTAGACAAACTGGAACGGTTGCAAAATCTGTGCATCCGTTTCATATTTGGATTGAGGAAGTTCGACCATGTTTCAGAGCACCGTGCTCAGCTGAAATGGTTGCCTATACGGCTCCGCAGAGATAGTCGCATTCTTTATCTGCTTTTCAACGTGCTACACTATCCTACTTTCCCCTCCTATTTGCGAGAGCGTTTCTCCTTTTTATATCCTCCGAATTCTCCTTGCAGATCCCACCTAAGAACTGTCCTTAAATTCCCTTCTCACAACACTGCAACCTTTTCCTATTCCTTCTCGGTACATGCAGTCAGACTATGGAACTCATTACCACCTGTAATACGCGACTCTAAAACGATTTCGGTATTTAAAAGACGAGTAAAAGATCATTATTTATTGGAATCATCTTAATTGTAACTTATAATGTTCATATTAAGTATATATTTTATTTTATTCTTAATAGACATATGTATTTATTTAAGTATATGTGTAATAATATATGTATGTATATGTATGTTTATTTGTAGTTTGTGTAGTTTTATGTCATTTCAATTTTCTTCCTCCTTTATTTCATGTATAAACACGCCTGTATGCCTCTCTTACATAAACATCTCCTCTCACAGGCCTACTGGAAGAGATCTCTTTTGAGATAAGTAGTGCCTTTGTACAACTTTTATTTGATGTATTCTCTGTATAAATTTTCCGTGTACATAAATTGGTAAATAAATAAATAAATAAATAACCTTAGAAATATTTGTGTGTTCTTCTTTCAAAGTCGTTGAATGGCCAATAGGTATGGGTCCGTACTTGTTACCGTTACGAAGCAAAACACACTTCAAACTTCTTTTGCTGCTGTCTATAAAAAGACGCCAATCACTAGGTTGGTAGTTTTTCCAACTCATCTGTTGCAAAATACCACCGACATCGATACAAAAGACAATATCCTTCTCTTGAGAAAAATAATGTAACAGATTCTTTTCTCGAGTACGATAAAAACTAATTTTGGTGTCCGGAGTAAGCAAATTTTTTTCTTTTAAACGAGATGCTAGAAATTCAGACGCTTTTTTCGGTAAGTTCAGGTCTCTTACTAAATCATTTAGTTCTTTCTGATTAAATGGCTGAGGTTCTGAAAGGCTTAATTTGTAGCCTGGATCAGAGGCTTCACTTGATGTATTGTGTTTGAGTTCACAGATATTTTGATCATCAGAACACTTTGATGTGCTGGGCTGTACCTCTCGTGATTTAAGCTGAGGTCTTTGAGCAGAAAATAAGTTCGGATATGACCACTTACTTCGATTTACAGGGTTAATTCCGTTTATTTTTACAACGCAGAAGTAGCAGTCGTCATGGTAGTTTCGAGGTTCCCGCCAGATCATAGGTGTTACGAACTTTATTGCATACCTTTTCCACTGGACCATAATCGTAGACATACAACACATTTCTGACATACAGTATGAGGAATAAAATATTGATGACTAGCTGATGCCCGCGACTTCGTTCGCGTGGACTTTATGACTCCGGCGTATAAATATAAATAAAAACTAATGAGAGAGAGAGAGAGAGAGAGAGAGACAGAGGGAGAAAGTACTTGTAACAGTGTTAGGAGTTAAAAGTCAATATTATTTTTATTCTTTCCTTCGGGAGCCAATATGAAAAGAGCTGAAGTGTTACTTACCCTGGAGAAAGCCACAATAAGTAGGCCATGCGAAAAACCAGTCCTTAGATCGACATCAGCAGCTTTAAGCCTCTAAAACTGTGACTTATTTTCATAGCAAAGCAAGTTAACATATGGAACTGTGTATTTTCAAAAGGAAAATTGTTGGGGATGAGTGGCATACGCGGAATAAATACAGTTTCACTGGCATCACTCACTTACTGTGAGCTTTAAGTGTCTCAGCAGACTATGCCGAAGTTTAGTGGCTAAAGTTCAGTGTCTAAAGTTCGGTGGGGATGACACACTAAATAAGCTGAAGTTCAGCTGCTGAAGTTCGGTGGAAACGCCGGACAGTAGTGATGTGCCGATATGAGAATTTAATCTTCCGTCTTTGGCGCGTCTGCGGCGAACGGAAACGGGAGCGGAAGAGGGAACGGAAGTGGAAGAGGGAACGGGAACGGGAACGGGAGCGGAAGCGGAAGCAAGAGCGGGAGCGGGAGTGGAAGCGGCAGCGGTGGCGGCAGCAGCGGCGGCGGCGGCGGCGGCGGCGGCGGCAGCGGCGGCGGCGGCGGAAGGTGCGACGGCGGCGGCGGCGGCGGCGGAAGGTGCGGCGGCGGCGTCGGTGGAAGTGGTGGCGGCGGCGTCGGCGGCGGCGGCGGCGGCGGCGGCGGCGGTGGCGGCGGCGGCGTCGGCGTCGGCGGCGGCAGCGGCGGCGGCGGCGGAAGGTGCGGTGGCGGCGTCGGCGGAAGCGGTGGCGGCGGCGTCGGCGGCGGCGGCGGCGGCGGGAGCGGAAGAGGGAGCGGGAGCGGGAGCAGGAGTGGGAGCGGAAGTGGGAGTGGGAGCGGAACGGGTACGGGTACGGGTACGGGTACAGGTACGGGTACGGGTACGGGTACGGGTACGGGTACGGGTACGGTACGGGTACGGTACGGGTACGGTACGGGTACGGGTACGGGTAAGGGTACGGGTCCGATTCAGGCAAAAGCATCGGAAGTTCGGCGTTATGTGTTGCTAGTAATGCAAATAACATTGCAGGCATGCATTGGCTGAAATTCAGCCGCTGAACTTCGGCATACAGTGCTGAGACATTAAGTTGGGTTCCGTTACACAGTTCGGGCGGAGTCAAATTTCGCATCAGCATTATTGGCCCTCCGACATTAAGACTTATTTTGTGAGCCGTGAGTCCATTTGCTGCAAGTGAATTAAGAAACTCAACTGGATAATTGGTGGCGTCGTCAACAACACTATCCAAGAAATCTAAATATATATCTATATATCTAAATATATATAACTCAAAGGTGACTGACTGACTGACATAGTGATCTATCAACGCACAGCCCAAACCACTGGACGGATCGGGCTGAAATTTGGCATGCAGGTAGATGTTATGACGTAGGCATCCGCTAAGAAAGTATTTTGATCAATTTTACCCCCAAGGGGATTAAATAGGGGATGAAAGTTTGTATGAAACTTTGTCAATTTTAAACCGATCGGGCTGAGACTTTGCATGCATAAAGCTACTATGACGTAGGCATCCCCTAAGAAAGGATTTTGATAAATTACACCCCTACGCGAGCGAAGCCGCGGGCACAAGCTAGTTAACAATAATTTGCGTCATAAGTTCTTTATTAATTGATTTTTAATTTTTTGGTGTCAATATGGCGCGTTCACATAACCAAGAATTTTCTGGTGTGTTATGCTCTGAAGGTCCGCAAATACTGAACTTATAAGTTCTACTTCGGACGAAACAACTTTTTTTTTGAAAAAATTTCAATGTACAGACACATTATTTTTACTCTTTTATTATAGTATACATTTAGTATGTTTTTGTTAAGCGGCAACAAAAAACATCATCTATAAACATTTCAACTGTCTAGCTATAATGGTTAATGAGATACAGCCTGGTGATACAGACAGACAAACAGTCGGACGGTCTAAGTAATAGGGTCCCGTTTCTACCCATTTGGGTAAGGAACCCTAAAAATCGAATAAAATAAGTATTTATGGGGGGCTCCCATACTACAAACGTGATTTTTCATAGATTATGGTACGGAACCCTTCGCGCGCGTCCGACTCGCGCTTGGCCAGTTGTATTATAACTCAACAAAAAGTTCTCATCAGACTTAACAACTTTTGCTAAGGCGGCATTTTAATATTTTTTATAGTTTAGCTGGACCATTATAGTTCTGCATCATGTGTTCCATTTTCCAAAATCAATTATAGCCTATATGTTGCCCAGGCTTCACAGCTATATAACAAAAAAAGTTTCATTCGAATCCGTCCAGTATTTCCGGAGATTAGCGTGTACAAACAGACAGACATTTTTTTTTATTTTCTTACTCTATTACTATATCTCCATCGCCACAAATATTTTTTTTTGAAAAATTTTCAATGTACAGACACATTTTTTTTACTCTTTTATTATAGTATAGATACGCAGTTTTTACAAAGTCCGATATAGGTTTCCGATATTTTTGGAATATATATTCACCACACACATAGCAAAAACAATCTGGATTAATAACTTAACATCTTCTTGAAGAAGCCATGTCGAAAACAACAACAAAGTATTATTTTGTGTCCAACAAAAAAAATAATATCTTAATAAAAATAGTAATTGAGGGTAGTTAGCTATAACTCAAAAACAAAAGCTGTTAGAGAAAACTTGTTGCCATATTTAAAAAGTACGTGTCAAACTTAGATAGAAACAATAATAAAATCTCAGGAAACACAAATATTTTTTTTTTTCTGTAGGGTTATAATATAATAATAGGCTATGATTGATAAACATCGGTTGGGTCGTTTTGTAGTTTTCCTGTCAAATATTGGATGTTGCTACGGATATTCATTCTACTATACAGTTCCTCCACCCATCACTAGATGGCGTGTACATATGAAACTATTGAAAGCCAGGAATTTTTTAATTTTCCTGGCAAATAAACTTATGTTTGTGTGAATTGAGTATATGTACGTATACCTAAACAAGTTTGTATAGGTTCATTGTCAAAAATAAACAGGAAGAACTGAATTTGATAGCTTGATTGAAACCCATGCATATAATAAATAACCAAAATTGTGAACAACCTCCCTATTTTTTTAATGCCGATTTTTACAGTCAACCATAACAATCAAAATTTTTTAATAAACATAGCATTTTGTACAAATCTTACACGAGAAGATTCTTGCGTTCTCTGAAGCAGCACATAAGAACCCACTCGTGCTAAGGTTACAGTAGTGCCGGTCATCATCGTTAAGTAGAACAGACACAAGGAGAACAAACAACATACGCCTCTACCTATAAATCAAACATACTTACTAACATAAAAGACACGTGAAAAAAATGATCCTTCTTTTGCTGTTGTTGCACACATAAGTACGTCATTCAAGGAACCTTTGTAAAAAACATGTTGGCCACTGACACATACGGAAAAAATAATCAAAGTACTTCTAAATGAAGCGTTTGTTAGAACTTATAAAATAACAAGATATAAGTTTAAAAAACGAATACCCGACTACGCGAGTCATATGTTATATTATGCTCTAAATTTATTGTATTTAACATTCGTTATATACGTTTTCGTACCACTTGCTCAAAAAAGGCACATTCTATGGCACAAAAAGCGAACATAACAATAGTCATTTTTAATCTGTTAAAAACAGGGAAAGAAAAATATACTGAATTTCATTCAGCCTCTAGACCAAGAATGAAAACAGGGAAAGAAAGTTGTACTGAATTTCATTCATCCTCTAGAATGTGGAGAATGTGGTTTAAGTTTGGAATACTTACTGAAATTTATACTGAACTCAAATCATTTCTATATTGTTAAGCGTAAAAAAATAACGATTTTGAATCAACAACATTTATGTGCAAAAAACACAAAACAACTTAAATTTCATAAAATTTAAAATCAAGTTATGTCATTGTTTGGTTACACCAGCTGTTTAGTTTTCCAAAAAGAAAAAGCAGAGGGTCATTTGCGTCTCACACATACAGCCAAATTTTCTGCGTACCTATATTTATATACAACGTAAAACATCTTATATATTTTATGTAATTGGATAAAAATGAATTAAAGTATTACATATCTTTAATAAATGCTCATCTCTAGTTATTATTGTCTTTATTATTTCGCAAATGGTACGAAAAGTAGAGTATTTTCCTCGGTGATAAAGCTGTCTTAGTCTTGGGTGAACTTAAACCCTTCGCTACACTCAGGACTCGTCCTAAATCCCTCGCTTCGCTCGTGATTTAAGTATTTATCACCCTCGCTCCGCTCGGGAGTAAACCTCGAGTCCTTCGTTGCGCTCGCGATTTAAGTCGTCACCCGCGACAGAAGACACTGCTTTATCCCCTTGGTTAATAATCTACTATTTTTGCATACAAATTAGTAGCTATGTCACCCGGACAATAATAAAGAATCGATTGATATGTATGTGTATCTTTTGTGAAAATTGAACAAGCGATTTGGATGCTACAGGGAAACAGACATACATACACACCCACATGCATAAGACTGCTAAAATCACTACCCTTCCTCATGGCTTTGGCTTTGCCGTAGTCAGCTAAAAATCCAAAATAATTAGTGACGCGCGCTGCGGCCGGTACGGCGGACAGATACTGTGGTGGTGGATACTGTGCCGGTATGCCAAACACACACCCGTCCCCGCGCACCCATGCGTGTCCCCACGCTCGCCCTGTCTTCTCGCGCACTTTGAGTTTTGGCGCGGAAATATTTAATTTTTTTCAAATAATAGGATTGCGTGGATGGAGATGACACAAACTACGAATTGTGGTTTATCACACTACAATAATGAAAAAGACGAAACTCTAATAACACTAATAATCTTTTGTGTCTTTTACATAGTATTGAATAAAAAAAAATACAGATATCGTAAATGAAATGTGACACAAAACATTTTGAAACACATATATTAGTGCTCTATGGCGTGTAATACCTATTTATCCAATTCTAATATTCCTAAAGAGCTATTTGAGCGAAATATTAAGTATTCATGAAATGAAACTGATCCTGTGGCCAGATGATGACACAAAAAGCTTTTGTACATCAGACACCACGTAATTATAGTCATGCAAGTGAAAAATTAATCTCTAATTTTCTTTTCATCTCATAATGTTCGAAAAGGCAAATACCTAAATTTCTACCCAAGTAAACATCGAAGATGACACAACGTCATGTTTTAGGTTGGTCAAGGGGTCTAGAAACTATATGCGAAAAATCGAAATATCTAATATTCTAGCGCTACCGGACTATCATTGTCAACTCTATGTCAATGTCATGTCATGGCGATCGAACCAGCAAACAAACAACACGTCGACGATATCTACATTATCTAGGGTCGATATAAACTTAAAAACGTAGTGATTAAATATGCTTTTTGATAAAATAGGTACCACAAAAGCAGTTAGGTAGTGCACAAGAATATAAAACAAATACCTATTTTGAGCCCAAGTAACAAATTACGTACTGATACCAACCAACCTATTGGGTACTATCTTGATTTTAAAACTGTAAAATGTATACTATTCATGAAGGAGAAATCATAATAAAAGAAAAATATGGTTCTTCTTCTCTGGAAAGGTTGTATGTTAAACCACCTGGTAAGTGCTTTAATACAAATTAAAGTAATATTTATATTTATATGAAATAGAAGTGTGTAAATTGTTTATCGAACTTGCAATACGCCTATTTCTTTTTTACAGAGCAATCCAATTTGGTTATATTAGACAATGAAAAGTTTAGTGACATGTCCAGTTGGTTTGCCAGAGTATTCCTTCCCCACGGTTATCCTGATAGTGTTAGCAAAGATTACTCAGCTTATCAGATATGGGATACTGCCCAAGCTTTCTGCAGTACAATTACTGGTAAGTACCTACACAATGTGCTTTAACTATTTCTTCGCCACTTCACACACGTCTTTAGCATCCTTGGGTAACCATTATAATTTATAATAATATTTGGAGAAAAAAAAGTGGGAAATGCGCATCCCAGGCTCCGTAACAGCCCAGCTGAGGATGCAACCAGGAAGTGCTAAGATGAACAAGAGACCTACATAATCTGATTTACTGTATGTATTGTTTAAAGTTAATAATATTCAGATCATTGCAATTTTATTCACAAAATCAACTTTTAAATTATTCATTTACTAAGTCATCTTATTACATTTTAAGTGAGTAAACTGTAGTGAATCCTTAATCACTCAGAAATAAAAAAGTTGGTATTTTGAATAAATCTATTTGATTTCATCAATAAATCAATATTTGTGAATCATCATCCTTTTCAGACGTAGGCATTCCTATCCCTGACTACAGATGATTAGCCTTCTTACTGTTTTTAGGGCTTTAGAAGAAGAAAGCAACACTTATGAATTTTATTTACAAAAAATCTTTTGTCATCAACATCACAAATATAACTATAGAGTAAATGGAAATAAAAGTAATTTAGATCTGCTGTATAATAGAATTATTTAAAAATTTAAAAATAGTTATCTAAAATTGGTGGGAGGGGGACCGTTAACTTTGTGTACAGTGACAAACATAGTCAGATATTCATTAATATATTGGTATTGCAGGAACATTGGCAACTCAAGAGGTTCTCAGGGGGGTTGGTGTAGGAAACACAAAAGCCACACCACTGGCTGCTACTGTAACTTGGGTCCTAAAAGATGGTTGTGGGCATATTGGCAAGATACTGTTTGCATTTAGCCATGGGTGAGCATTACTATGTTCCCTACTTTGCAGTATTCAATAAATAAATTTGTCAAATACCTACTACATATATATACATAAATATATTTTTGAATTAACTTTTAACAATGTAAACATTTTTTCATTTGTTTAGGGGGCTTTATTATCTTTTACTTAGTAAAAAGAAGTAAGTATACTGTTATTTAATGCTAATGCTACAAAAGGTTATTGTATTAATTAAATTTTATAATCTAACAAGTTTATTTGGTAGGAAATTAAAAAAAAAAAAAACACCCAATGATACCCGTCAAGTGATAAGTGGTGGAACTACATAATATTCTAACCGAACACAGACAGAAAGACAGACATTCTTAATGTCAATCTTATAATAACCTCTCTTTTTTATCAGTGTTTAAAAATAAGTTCAAATTTTGAACAGCATCATTTGACACGTTTTTATTAATAAATAAAGGATATACATAATAATAAATAAAACGAAATAAATAACAATAAAATAAAAATACATGCTCAAGCTGAGACTTGGACCCGTAACATTGAGTACACAAGTCTGACGAATTATACACACTATCACACTAATGACGAATTATATCGTATCGTATTGAAATTACCTTTAAAATTAGTTTAATGAGCTAGATAGCGCCATCTAAACCATGATTTAGATAGTGATAAAGAGCTGATATTGTCTAAACCGCTGGATCGATTTTTACCAAACATAGCTAAGAACCACCGCAAAGGAACCTTCTTTCACATAAAAAAACCGCGTCGAAATCGGTGCATCGGTTCGAGCGCTAGGATGCCACAGACAGACAGACGTTTGCGTCATACTTATAACACCCCTCATTTTCCGTCGGGGGTTATAAAGATGTTTTGTAATTTGTGTTCCATCCTTTCAGTACGTATCTTGACGCATACAGCAAAAAGTGGCGTCTCTATGCTGACACGCTGAATGATGCAGCCATGTGTATTGAGATTGCATTGCCTTTATTCAAGAACTATACAACATTTGCCTTATGTGTCAGCACTGTGATGAAAGCTGTCGTAGGAGTTGCAGGTAAATCTCTTTGTTTATCCTTTTTAAGTTTCGTAGTAAACAAGGAACTCTTATAGTGTCTGCGATTTTACTCAATATTAGTACTAGAAAACTGTGATTTACCATGGGTATGTATAGTATAACAATTACACCAAACATGAAAAAAAATTTTTTTTTGCAGCCAAGTATCTTTCCCTCCTCTTCTAGCGAAACGGTTGTATAAGGACATGTAAAAATACACAGCAATAGTATATATGACCGAGTTAAAAGGAAAACTATTAGAGCTAAGTAGGGTTCACAAACTAAAGAGCTACAGTCAACCGATTAATAAAATAAATATATATATATAGAGACAAATAACACTGATTGAGCTAGCCCCAAAGTAAGTTCGAGACTTTTATGGGATACTAACTTATCAATACTCTATTTTTAATAAATACATCTTACTTATCTATACTATAATAAAAGAGTAAAAAAAATGTGTCTGTACATTGAAAATTTTTCAAAAAAAAATATTTGGGGCTATGGAGATATAGTAATAGAGTAAGAAAATAAAAAAAAATGTCTGTCTGTTTGTCTGTTTGTCTGTTTGTACACGCTAATCTCCGGAAATACTGGACGGATTCGAATGAAACTTTTTTTGTTATATAGCTGTGAAGCCTGGGCAACATATAGGCTATAATTGATTTTGGTAAATCGAACACATGATGCAGAACTATAATGGTCCAGCTAAACTATAAGAAATATTAAAATGCCGCCTTAGCAAAAGTTGTTAAGTCTGATGAGAACTTTTTGTTGAGTTATAATACAACTGGCCAAGCGCGAGTCGGACGCGCGCGAAGGGTTCCGTACCATAATCTATGAAAAATCACGTTTGTAGTATGGGAGCCCCCCATAAATACTTATTTTATTCGATTTTTCAAAAAAAAAGTTGTTTCGTCCGAAGAAAAACTTATAAGTTCAGTATTTGCGGACCTTCAGAGCAAAACACACCAGAAAAATTCTTGGTTACGTGAACGCGCCATATTGACAACAAAAAATTAAAAATCAAGTAATAAAGAACTTATGACGCAAATTGTTGTTGATTTCTTGGATAGTTTTGTTGACGACGCCACCAATTATCCAGTTGAGTTTCGTAATTCACTTGCAGCAAATGGACTCTCGGCTCACAAAATAAGTCTTAATGTCAAAGGGCCAATAATGCTGATGCGAAATTTGACTCCGCCGAAACTGTGTAACGGAACCCAACTTAGTGTCTCAGCACTGTATGCCGAAGTTCAGCGGCTAAATTTCAGCCAATGCATGCCTGCAATGTTATTTGCATTACTAGCAACACATAATGCCGAACTTTCGATGCTTTTGCCTGAATCGGACCCGTACCCGCCGACGCCTCACCCGCCGACGCCTCACCCGCCGCCGCCGCCGCCGCCGCTTCCGCTCCCGCTCCCGCTTCCACTTCCGCTCCCGCTTCCGCTCCCGCTCCCGCCGCCGCCGCCACCGCCGCTTCCGCCGCCGCCGCCTCTTCCGCCGACGCCTCCGCCTCCGCCGCCGCCTCCGCCGCCGCCGCCGCCGCCGCCGCCACCGCCGCCATCGCTCCCGCCGCCGTCGCAGCCGCCGCTGCCGCCGCCGCCGCCGCCGCCACTGCCGCCGCCGCTACCGCCGACGCCGCCGCCGCCGCCGCCACTGCCGCCGCCGCTTCCGCCGCCGCCGCCGCCGCCGCTGCCACCGCCGCCGAAGCCTTTGCCGCCGCCGCCAGTGCCGACGCCTCCGCCGCCGCCGCTGCCACTCCCGCTGCCGCTTCCGCTCCCGCTCGCGCTTACGCTCCCGTTTCCGCTTTCGCTCCCGTTCCCTCTTCCACTTCCATTCCCTATTCCGCTCCCGTTTCCGTTCGCCGCAGACGCGCCAAAGACGGAAGATTAAATTCTCATATCGGTACATCACTACTGTCCGGCGTTTCCACCGAACTTCAACGGCTGAACTTCAGCTTATTTAGTGTGTCATCCCCACCGAACTTTAAACACTGAACTTTAGCCGCTAAACTTCGGCATAGTCTGCTGGGACACTTAAAGTTTACTGTGAGTGGTGCCAGTGAAACTGTATTTATTCCGCGTATAACAATTTTCCTTTTGAAAATACACAGTTCCATGTGTTTACTTGCTTTGCTATGAAAATAAGTCACAGTTTTAGAGGCTTAAAGCTGCTGATGTCGATCTAAGGACTGGTTTTTCGCATGGCCAACTTAATGTGGCTTTCTCCAGGGTTAGTAATACTTCAGCTCTTTTCATATTGGCTCCCGAAGGAAAGAATTAAAATAATATTGACTTTTAACTCCTAACACTGTAACAAGTACTTTCTTATCTCTCTCTTTCTTTCTCTCTCTCTCTCTCTCTCTCATTAGTTTTTACTTATATTAATACGCCGGAGTCATAAAGTCCATGCGAACGAAGTCGCGGGCATCAGCTAGTATATTATAAACGCGAAAGTTTGTATGTATAGATGGATGATTGTTACTCTTTCACGCAGAAAAGGGTGTACGGATTGGAATGAAATTTGACATGTAGATAGCTTATTACCTGGATTAACACATAGGATACTTTTTATCCTGGGAAAATGTGAGGTTCCCGAGGGATAATCAAAAATGTTCCACTAGTATATACATACAGGGGCTTCAGCTAGTGTATACATTAACATCCAAGACCCAGGACAATCTGAAAAAGGCCATTTTCCAACTTGCCCTGACCAGGGACCTATGAATCGAGCTCGAAAAACCGACAACTCACGGGTCACACGCGATTTCAGGCGATGACCGGCGAGTACAGACGAAAAGGCCATCTACACTCATTAGATGCTCTCTCTTGTTAACGAAGGAGGCCAACTAGAAACACCCGACACTTGTTTGTACATACTAACCCATTGTAACTGTTAATCTGATAAATATGTGGATGAATCTTTTTTTTCTTTTTGTTAGCTGAAAAGAGAGCACCGATTTTAAATTCTATAAACTTATAAATCACATTAGCCTAAAATAAAAATTTCCTTTAGCTTTATACATACTATAACCCATTGTAGCTGTTAATAAGATAAGTATATGTATCGGATTTTTTTCTTTTTGTTAGGTGAAATGAAAGAACCAATGTTTAATTCGATAAAATGTAGCACACTTCTTTTAATCACATTACGATCTATATTTAATCATAAGTTGCCTTATTAGTGATTTAGAGAAAACCTAAACTATGAACATGCTTCTCAATCAACATGGAAAATAACTGATCGGTTCATCAATGAGTTTGTAATTGGCAGGGTATGAGAGTATGTTCTTAGGCCATACAACCAACGGTACCTATGTTGGATGTGCAATCTGTTATATTTTTCAGGAGGTGCGACCCGAGCTGCAATGACGCAGCACCACGCCGTTAGGGGGAACATGGCCGATGTGTCTGCGAAGGACTCTGCGCAAGAGACGGCTGTCAATCTAGTAGCCTCTATCACTGCACTGTTCATACTCACTATTTTTGGGTAGGTAATCTTTCCACATTTTTGTTAGAGTACTTTGTATCACTGCGTACTTTCCTGAACTACTTAAGTATATAAAATTTTATGATAGCATTCTTTGACCACCTTGAGAATGCATTCGAATTTTATTCTCCAGTAACATGCCCTACAAGCATATAGTTTACCTTCATCCGCTATCGACGACTGGAAACATTATGAAGTTACGAAGTCAAAGTCAAAATTTTTTATTCAATGTAGGATAAATTTATCTCTTATTGAAGGTAATTTTTTTTAAATATTATTTTAGTGCAAAAGCTAAAAACTACTAGCGTTTCGGAACGACCACTGCTGGGAAGATTACGCCGAAAGAAACCCAGTTCAGTATTGGTCCCTACCCAGCCTGATGGGCTATATTACAGTTACAATACATATTAACACTTTAGCTAGGTATACATTATACTATATATTTAAACAATACAATTAAAATTTGCAGTCATCTATTTCCAAGAATTGTGATCAGATGATGATAAATAGTCATTTACATGATAATACGCATTTTTGATTAAATGATTTTTAATGGCAGTCTTAAACTTAGATAATGGTAACGCTACTACATTATCTGGAATCTTATTATAGAGGCGTAAGCCAAGACCCACAAAAGATTTTTTGTTTATTGCAACCGAAAAGCTGAGATAGCTAATTTATTTTTATTTCTAGTGTTTATACTATGAATATCACTATTTTTCTTATATAAATGTATATTTTGACGCACGTACATAATGTTCGCATAGATGAATTGCGAAGGGAGAGTCACAATATTAATGTCTTTAAAAAGTTCCCTCAGAGACTCTCTAGCACCTAATTTATATATAGATCTAACAGCGCGTTTTTGTAAAACAAATATGGTATTTATGTCTGCTGCATTACCCCATAGCAATATTCCATAGGACATAACACTATGGAAGTAACTAAAATATACCAAACGCGCTGTATCAACGTCCGTCATCTGCCTAATTCTCCTAACCGCGTAGGCTGCAGAGCTAAGCTTTCCAGCTAATTTTTTAATATGGGCACCCCATTGCAACCCGGAATCAAGCGTTATTCCCAGAAACGTAGTGTTATCTACCATTTCTACTGCTTCCTTATTAATAAGTAATCTTGTTGGAACTTTTGTAACATTCGGTAAGCAGAACTTTACGCATTTAGTTTTGTTTGCATTTAATACTAAATTATTTGCCGTAAACCAATTTAACACTTGCGACAATGTATTATTAATCTCATCAGAGGCGTCAGTTTTCCTATCTACGCAAAAAACAAGCGAAGTATCGTCAGCAAAAAGTACAGACTTACAGTTTTTTACATAATATGGTAAATCATTGATATATATGAGGAATAACAAAGGACCTAAGATGGAACCCTGGGGCACACCCATCACTACGGTTGATCCTTCACTTGATTTAAACTAACTTTTTGAATACGGCTACTCAAATAAGATTTAATTAATTCGAGAGCTTTCCCTTTTATTCCATAGTGCTCAAGTTTGGATAGAAGGGTTTCGTGGTCTACACAATCAAATGCCTTGGAGAGGTCACAAAACACACCAATTGCATTCTGACAACACTCCCAAGCATCATAGATGTTTTGTAAAAGTGTAACACCTGCATCCGTTGTTGATCGACCCTTAGTAAATCCATACTGATCACCATGGAACAGACTATTTTTGTTAAAAAAATCTAATAACTGGTTAAAAATTAACCTTTCGAATATTTTGCTTAGTGCTGGCAGAATAGAAATGGGACGGTAATTTGTTGGATCATTTTTGTCACCAAACTTAAATAAAGGAATAGTTATTCCTTAACTTCATCATGTCAGGGAAAGATCCCGCGTCTACACATTTATTAAATATAGAAGCTAAGTAAGGCGCAATCACATCTATAATATTACTTATAACGGATACTGAAATGTCCCACAAATCACCAGTTTTCTTATTATTCAAACTTTTAAAAGTATCAATGATATTTCTAGGTGTGACGTATTGAAATATTAACCTATCTTTACATTTTTGTATACAATTGGTTAATAGTTTTTTTGATTTCTTAGATGAGGACATTAGTGGGTCGGTTGTATTAAGGGGAATGTTAGTGAAAAAGTTCTCAAAGTATTGGGCAACATATTCATTAGTGTCGAGAACCTTATCGTTTACTTTTAATTCAATATTATTATCGCGTTGCTTGTTTTTCCCGGTTTCAGTGTTAATAATATTCCACATTGTCTTTATTTTATCTTTAGAATCTACAATAGCTTTCTTGGTGTATAATGATTTAGCGCACAAGCATTCTTTTTAAAAAGCTTTGAATAAGTTCTAACTTAATCAACTTAACCAAAAACCTGAGTTTTGGTTATAAGCTTTCATAGCTATTAAGTCATATAGCCTATTTCTACTTATATGAATTCCTGTAGTAGCCCATTCGCTAAACTTTTTTCGATTACGTTTCTTTCCCTTTTTAAGTGGGAAATTTTTATTAAATTCTAATTCTATTACTCCAAACATTTTATTATATAAAATATCAGGATCATCCCGAGCTTCTTCAATTAAAGGCAATTTTTCGAAACTGTATCCCTAAATTTTTTTATTTTTGTTTAGTAATAGCTCTGTAGGTTATCTGACGTAATTCTACTTCTACATTGTTTGCAAATTTCACGAATTGACCAAAATGATCAGAAGTTACGATGACAAGAACACCATAGCGCGCCGGCTAGCTGCTTGTCAGTGCCCTTTGAATTTCACTCCTGTAACGACGTGTTCGTTCACAAAGCTAAAAGTAAAATTATTTCAGTGATACTTTGTATTATAAAAAATGAATATCTGCCCTGCAACTACTTGGATCAAGGCAAGTAAATTTACTTTAGGACGACGCAATAGTCCAAGTGGCAAGTAAGAAAATAGGGGGTAACCCTCGCAAATGTCGGACCTTTTTTCAGATTTTCGCTTATAATATCTTCCATGCGCTTCTCTAGAAAAATGTCGACTACAAAAATGTAGGGCATTAAATTTCCTTCATTATCGCGACACAAAAATTGAAATATTTAAAACACTTCTTAAAATTTAAAAAGATCACGAATGCGTGTTTTTACCTCGCAGCTTTTAATTTCCAACATGTCTATGTATACTATACACACTTTGTATACCCACTGACACCATGACCCCTCTACCTCCTGACCTGCAACCTCACGCATGCATGCATCACCAAACTTTTAGATGCTGACCTCAGGAACTTATACGTAGCGTAACAAGTACGAGCTAGCCTCCTTTCCAATGTCCCTCTTCAAAGGGGATGGTATGCACAAGGCACTTATTCCAAAAAACTAGTACAGGCACTAGTAGTCAGCTCCTTTAAGGAGACAAGACCACAACCTCCCACCTATTGAGTACCCAGCCGACGCGCGACATGTAGCAGAGGTTTTCTAGTAATTCCCTGACGTACATGCGGCGTCAGAGGTGATTAATTAATGCAAGATTGACGAGCTTTGACGCTATCATAAACACAAAAGAGCAAAAAAAATTTTTAGGTTCAGAAAGAGATAATCTGACATAAAACACATTATGTGTCTCTTTCTCTGTTATGGGAATTTACTGTTGCAAGAATGAGACTTCGTTAAACGTCAAAAACGAAAGCTTACACTGTTTGTGAAAACTGAGGAAGGGGTGACATGAAAAATATCATACTATTGGGAAATAATCACCCTCATGCACGGATAATAGGGTTAGCAAGTAGTCAGTATTATAGAATAAAGACTTTTCAATTAAAAAATAATTTATTTTTTACTATATATCCATGACACTTTGACAAATGCGGTGTCGTTCGAAGCGTCTTAAACAACGTGGAAGTACAGTATTTATTTATACAACATATCGTATTAAAAATTAAAACCAGACAACATGGAGATTCTTACATACATACATACATATTTTCACGCCTGTTTCCCATGGGGGTAGGCAGAGACTATAGATTTCCACTTGCTACGATCTTTGCAATCCTCTTTTGCTTCGTCAACACTCATTACTCTTTTCATACATGCTCTCCGGTTATAAGTACTCCTTACTTCACCTTTTTTCAGAACGTCTGCAATTTGATCGCAGAACGATTCTTGCTGAAAAATATACAACGTGAAAGGGACATACCCGAAATATATCAAACCACGGGCTATAATAGATCACTACAGTATAATAAAAGTAAAATAACTGACAAAAAAACAAAACAAAAAATCGACATTCCCATATAAAAGTGTCCGACCCGCGCTCAAGCAATTTATATGGGGAATGTCAATTTTTTTTCGTTTTTTGACTGTTATTTTAATTTAATTATACTAATACTCGATTGATTTGATTTCTTGGCTTTACACATAGGATACTTTTGATCAAAGGTGCAGAGGGAGCATCCGGCAGATAACACCCAAATCATGCGATTCTTCACGTAAGTGAAACAAGACAATTTAAAATATTTTGAGCTCACATTTGTAAGGATTTTTAAATGTAATATCCCACAGACGATATAAATCGAAAATCGATATAAAGTGCGGCCGTGGTCGCTGGAATCTGCGGCCAATCAGCTTGGTCGCGCGGACGCAAATAAATCGAGCCCAACCAAGAAACGTAAAACCCTACCCTATTCCTTCATCCACTTTTTATCTCTTTATTAATTTTAAAAATAAAAATATTATGTGGTATCGATATTTTTATCGATTAGTTTTTATCTAACCCTAGTGTCAACAAATTCGATGATTACGAACAGCTTACAAAATACTTATATAATAAGAAATATAAGTATAAATTACTTTATTTTCTATTTATATTAAAATGGGAAAGTATGGCACTTAATTTTCGGTAAAAAATGTAATACGTGTACCTATAAAAATCAGTGATTTCAAGTGAAAAATATGTGCTCACCTGTGAAAGCTTAGTTTTGTCACGATTTTCTTTATTATTACAGCGGGATTTGCATCTAGGTACTATGCACTTCGATGGTATCTTGCTTATAAATAAAAATGTGGAAATTGATTTAAAATTATTTTTAGTACCTATTCGAAAGTTCAATTTAAAATGCAGTCTAGCCGATTTGTTTACATGAGCTGTTTAATACGACAAAATTTGAATGACATTGTCTAATGACATTAAATTCTGATCCCGCGACTTTTCTATTTATTAGTGTCTTGAAAGGTAGTGGATGGCTAAATGCCTTCCTCTACATTTCAAAACAGTGTACGTTTAGGAGCCTTCATCGCGGAATCTATATACCTCCTATATCTTTGATACACACAACTGAAACATGTCGTCGTGACAGTCACAGTGTTGCCTGTCGTCGATAGCATAGCAGATGTAGGTCAACCATATGCTTGTAGGGCGGATAAAATTCGAATGCATTCTCATGGTGAGTCAAGTTTTGGCTGGACTCGAAACATAAATAAATATATAGGGACAAATTGAGCTAGTCCCAAAGTAATTTCGAGATTTGTGTTATGGGATACTAACTCAACGATACTATATTTTTATAATAAATAAGTGCATATATAGATAAACAGCCAAGACCCAGGACAATTTGAAAAATCCTATTTTCCAACTTGCCCTGACCGGGGATCGAATTCGGAACCTCTAGGTGGCACACTAGCATGGTGACCACTACGCCACCGAGATCGTCAATCCTCCGATAATTATGTTTTATCTTTGATTATCTGTTGAATATTTTGATTGGAGCCATTGAACTCACAAACACTAAAACAATATTCTAATTACATTTTCAGGAACTCGCTATTTATTTTTTTAGTAATGATGATCCTGCACATAGCTTTCAATTACTTAGCTGTACGGGCCATATGTCTGAGGACGTTGAATGAACCCAGGTTCCTGCAAGTCATCGACCTGTACCTTAGACAAGAAATAATTGCTGCGCCCTGCGAAATCAATAGGAATGAGCCGATTATATTTTATCAACTGGGATCAAATTTATTAGGTACTAGCTGTTGACTTTAGTTTATGAGCACCGTCATTTTGGTGTTTTCAATAAAACTGGCTAAGTGCATGTCAGGCAACGCGCAGTGAATGCGATGCGAGTAATTGCGAATGCTGATTTAGATTTAAAATTAATGAAAATGATTTAAGTACTTAGTTTGATTTATCTTCCATGCTGGTCTGGGACAAAGGAAAAAACTTAGAATGTACCAGCTGCTTCTCTTACCACGCAGATTGTAAAAGCCGCTCGAGAGAATGGGCGAGATTTGAATCATGTTAATAACTAGGTGATATGGCTAGGAACCCATCACTATTTGGATTCCCCTTTTCATCTTAACTTCCACCACCACGCTAAGTGAAGCCTTTGGGTCACGGCCCTGGTCTCCGTAGAGAAAAAAAATATTATCACTTTAAGTGTATGGGAGCTACACAAAATATACATATCCATGGCAAATTACAGCTTTCTAGTACTAAGTGTCTAAGTAAAACCGCGTACAGAGAGACAGACATGGCGAAACTATAAGGGTTCCTTATTTACTTCGGAACCTTAAATACGAGCACACAATTATCTCATTGTGTGGTCTAAGTCAACCGGAATTTTAAACAACATGTATTACCGAAAGTATCTCCCACAGTCCTGAGTAGTCTTGGCACAAGTGTTCCAAAAGTGTTGCCCTAACCTTATCTAACCAAACCTAACCGTTTCGTGTGGAAAAGACCTGGGGGTTACTCCATAAAATAGGTAATACGATAGTCGTCCGATAGTGACGTCCTATTTCTATGTCAAACCAAATTAAACTTTAGCATCATATATTAATGCTCAATGGTGCTTGACATTGAAAAGCAGATACGCAGTAATGTCCGTCATGCGTACCGCTTTTGGAGTAACCCCCTTGCCGTCTCGTCCACCCAGCCACGGCAAGCCGGGTAAAACCTTTTTTATTTCACGTATAAAAACGAATCAGGCTCAAGAAAAATTGTACCCGCTAGGGTAAAGGCGCGCGTTGACACAAACACGCCTTTCGACCCGGAGGTCCGTATTGTCGTGCGATGGAATCCAATTTCCATCGCCCGACTTGTCCAAGTTATGGAGGAAGTAGTTGCAGATTTAGGCCCGCTTCCTGCGCCCTGTGCGCCGGGGGTGGATGGCCAAGTCAATTGTTGCCTCCCGGTCACTCTCCGCCACCTCTATGCGGAGCATAACGCTCTCCGCAAAGGCCTGCACTGCTATCCACGAAGTTTCCGTCCAGGCTGGGCAGTCCGTCAGGGTGTGAACCTAACCTAACCTAATCTGTTGAACGTCTTCTCGTAGTCAAAGAGTACCAGGCGGCGCGGCAGTCACCGCGCTTTTGGATTCTTCCATGGTGGTTTAGGAGGAAAGAAAAAATGAATATCTTCCTTCTTTTTCCACAGATCGTAAAAGCTGATCAAATGAATGGACCGAAATGTGAATCAACAGCTAGGAACCTATTCTATCACTACCTATTTCGATTCTTTTTTCATCCATTGGCGGGATGCGCTAAGAATGGCCGTGGGACGTCGTTGGGTCTTGCGGCCCTAAGCTCTGAGAAAGGCCCAGAGACGCAATTAAATTTTAAATTTCTGCACAGCGCCATCTGACGTGTACCAAAAAAAAACAAAATTTTAAAAACAGTCCAAAGCATCGTCATTGATAATTGTCAATTTTTAAGGGTTCCTTACCCAACAGGTATAAACGGGACCCTATTCCTAAAATAGCACTGTGCTGTCCGTCTCTATCTGTCACCAGTCTGTATCTCATTAACCGTGATAGCTAGACAGTAAAACTTTTCACAGATGATATATTTTTGTTGCCGCTATAACAACAAATGCTAGAAACAAAACAAAATAAATATTTAAGTGGGGCTCCCATACAACAGACGTGATTTTTATAGATAACTAGCTGACCCGGCAAACGATGTTTTGCCATAAAAAAATTTTGGGGTGGACTACCCCTAACATTTAGGGGGATGAAAAATAGATGTTGGCCGATTCTCATAGATACCGGATAAGCACAAAAAATTTCATCAAAATCGGTCAAGCCGTTTCGGAGGAGTATGGCAACTAAAACTGTGACACGAGAATTTTATATATTAGATAATACGGAACAATTCGTGCGCGAGTCTGACTCGCACTTGGCCGGTTTTATTAACTTTATATTAACTTTCAATCTTGTTTCAAATTTTATATTAACTTTATACTAACTTGCAACTAAACAGTCAATTTATAGCAATTTTCCAAACAAAAATACTTCACTTGGTTCTTTATATTGATATAACTTCTTTTATTTATGAACGGATTTAGATAAAACAAACACTAAATTTTAATTAAAGTTTATAGCAATGAAAACCGAAATCAGAATTGGTGCAGCTGTTTCTGAGATTAGCGGCACAAACGCACAAACAAACAAACAAAAATTCTTAAAATCATTGTTTTGCGTTCTAACTTTTATTGCATTAATCAAAGCCGCCAACAATATGTTTCATGTTTATCTTCCATGTACAGACAGCGATCGGTTACGATTTTATTGTATTTATTAATTACCTTAATTAAGTTTTAACAAGTTAGGTCATCTAAAGTAGCGCCAACGCATTCAAATGTTTTAGACCTGAAACTGTGTGGATTCCAAATAAAAATGGGATGTTCTATAAAAAAGCAAATGAGCAAGGTGACCAAACCGGCTTTCCTGGCGCGACTCATCGAAGTTTACAAAGAAAGAAACTACTTGCTTTTGCCGAACATTGATAACAGGAAAATGTACATACTCATAAAGGAAGGCGCTAACAATGACGATATGCTGTGTGCTTACTTCCACGCTGCTCTACTTTCTATCATCACATGTGCCATCAACGATTATCCCTTGGTAAGTACCTATTGAGCTTTAAACTTTTGACATCGCGGACCTACTAGAAGGCAAATTCGAAAAGAATGTTCCAGAACAGTCTAGCAGTAGAAAGTTCTAGAACATTGTAGAATGTTCTAGAAGTCCTTAGAATAATCTAGAATGATGTACAATGTTCTAGAATTATATAGAAGCCTTTGGAAAGTTTGAGAATAATACTTAGTTCACACTCGAACATTCTAGTTCGGAGGTTGGGAAGAGTGTTGGTATTTTTCTCCAAATCTCAAACTCAGTTTCGTAACAATATGTATATCCTGGTTACAGGCAATATATAAGAATGACGTGGACAACCGCCCCTTCGCACAAGTATGCCAGACGCTACAGTCAGCAGAATGGAGTCGAGAAGCGACGGACCTCACAAACTCTATCAGCGGCTTCCAATACGAGCCCTCCCATGAGCTCACTGCGTATGTCGACAACATTGTTCAAAAAGAATGGGAAAGAATTCGACAAGGTTTAGCGAAAATCGGTATGTATTACCTGTACACTTTTTTCTAACCGTCAAAGCAAACATTTTTTATAGGATTTGTATGAGGACTAATGACGTCATAGTTTCTTGAAAATTGTTATGATCATGACAAGTGACATTATTTTGTGACGTTTTATTTTCTTAACAGTACCAAATCATTTATTTTAAAACCTAGGAAAGTACTCAATTATATTGTGCCTACCTAACCTTACCTAACCATAATAGTCATTTCATAGTAAACATTTTTTTTTTGGAGTACTTTTTGATATTTAACAATATTTATTTACAGGTTGGGACCTTACGAAGCACCTACTTGTGGTGGACGAATGGCGTGTTGGCTCTAAGATAAAATCAGTATATGCGATCGCGCCAATGGACAGCCATCATCAGGTTGATTCTATCATCACTCCAACTTCCAGAATAATCCCATTTGGAGAAATACTTAACGATCTCGAAAACGACAACGGCAGTGAAAAGGAAACCTTTACTATAGAACCGGAGAACACAGAAGCGGAATTAAGAGTGGACATGTCCATCTCAAAAACATCATTAATGGGTAAAACGTCTAGACTATCAGAACCGTCTAAAGTATCTGAGTTAACAGAAACAGAAAAGAGTCAAGAGGCTATCAGTTTGAAGGAGGCTACAACAAGTACTTCAAAAACACGCCCACAGCAGGACCTGCAATTGAAAAAAAAGGTCTGATGTATATTTCCTAAGAAGTCATTTGCAAATAAGACCAAATCAAAGTTATGATAGTGGATACTAGCCAAAAAGGCGACTGGCTCAAGTTAATGACATACTGTGCTGTACAAAATGCTGTTTGGTTTTATGAATACACTGGAAAAAATGAGATCTACATAAAGGAGCCCTGCGTGTCTGCACGATATTTATAGTAAAGTGACACTAGACTATGTGTATTATGAATAAGGATCGTAGCAAAAGATTCAATAGCTGTAAAGCGTACTATGTGTAACATCAACTAAAAGGTGACAGGCGTTAAAACAACGTGACAGCAACGACATCGGACATGGCGTCAGAAAAGTTATGGATCAAGTGCCCAGACGCGCCAGACCTTATCATTTGTGGAATTAAGTACTGTGTGTATGTAGACCTATCCAACGATACTCACTATGGGATACACGTGAAAAAGAACATCGTCACTTAATGTTCATGTACATAAAGTGATCATGATATATTTTTTTCATATTGATACATATACAACATGGAAGAGACATACCCGTAGTAAATCGAACCACAGGCTATATAAAATCGGTAAAGTATAATGAAATTAAAATAACAACCAAAGAACCAAAAAAATATTCGACATTCCCATACAAATTGCCCGGGCGACGAATACCGAAAATCATTTTTTGTGTTTTGGCTGTTATTTTAATTTTATTATACCATAGTAAGTATATATAGCCCGTGGTTCGATTTATTACGGGTATGTCCCTTCTACGTTGTATACTTACAGAGGTACCCTAAAACAATATATGTTATTACTTTATCAGCATCCATATATACCCGTGTAAAATTAGCTTTCTTATACTAATTCTCTGAGCTAAGCCGAGAACGGACATAAGGAAACTATGTGGGTTTCTTGTAGGGGTTTCGAAACTTAATAAAACTGCGTTTGGTGTCTGCCCATGAGTTTACCTAGCCAAAGGCCACGTAAGATACAAGATATGCGTTTAAAAAAGTAATACCCGACTACGGGAGCCATTTACGGCTTACAGTATATATATATTTCGTAAATGTGTTAATAAAGACCTTTTATTTGAATTCCCACTCGAAAAAGAAACAAAATTTTTTGACCGTTTTCTTTTTTGTATAAACATACGTAATATCACCTATTTCCCACATGAGTAGGCAGAGACTATGGACCTTCACGTGCTACGACCCTGACAAACCTCTTTCTTTTTTGTATATAACATTCCTTATATACATTTATTGCATACAAATTGTAACCTATGCCACTTGGACAATAATGACGAATTATTCATTTCTTGATATCTCATTTGTGAAAATTGTATACGCAGTCCGGATGCTACTGGGGCAACAAACGTAAATACCCACATGCATACATATACAGATACGCATGTATTTGTATACAGACATAAATACATAGACTGCTAAAATCATTACCCTTCCGTTTGGATTTGCCGTAGTCGGGGAAAAATTGTAACTGTCTGTACTTACCCTTGTATGAGTAAATCAGCACTATTCTCAAAATAGTGACTATACATAAACTGGAAGTACACACAGAAAATAAATCAGGTGGGCCGGTCTGTGCTCTTGAGAAATGATTAAATTTATTGACGGGTTATGGTATCTTACCGTCTGGTGTATCAGATGCTTGTCTGTCGACTTGTAGAATAATAATAAATTTTTACGCCGCCACTGAGTGACTAGACGTGGTTACTTTCTATTAAATGTCTAAAGGAATTTACTAGAATATAACAATTGTAAAGTACAATTACTTTTCAGTAGAACTCCATGTAGTGATTAAAATTAATTTAACTAAGAAAAACTAGCTATGCTACTATACTATACCGGGTATTTTTAAAGCGGTGAAATAAAAAATGTCACAGAACGTCGGACTTAGCCTAGAATTATTTAATGTTAGTAAAGGCTGAATATATCTAAGGCTATTTCTTAACAGGACTATTTGGTATTTTGCCCTGGTCTGTGACTGTTTTCGCGCGCCGAGCGAACCTAAGGCTTAAGGGTCAGTTAAGACAGAGAACAGCGCAGGAATATTTTTTTTATGATACACGAAAATCTATTATCATAAACTGCAAAACACGAGTATGCTCGCGGTCTAGTTTTCTCATGTTTGAACGTTTATACACTTTAGGCTATGGTAATACGGTATTATTAATGAATTAGAAATTGCTCGGGCATTTTCCTCTCTGTTTGAACTGCCCCTTCACTTGCGAAGATTAGAGGATGCAATATGTTTCATTAATTTAATTATTTAACCGAAGTGTGAATGTCACTTATTTGCTTTATATCATTGACTCAGTTACAATGTAAAGATTAACAACTAAGTTCTTCTTCTTTTACAGACCGATCTACTTATCCACTGCAGGATATAGGCCTCCTACATTGCACGCCATTCCTCACGATGTTGCGCCTTTCTCTTCCATAATGGACCAGCTGCTTTGACGATGACATCTTTCCATCGTATCATTGGTCTGCCACGACTTTTGCGGCCCATCCATGCCATGGTCGCCAGTCCAATGATTTTTGGCTCCATCTTCCGTCCTCTCTACGGCTGATATGACCTGCCCATTTCCACTTTAGTGTAGTTATTCTTTTGAATATATCGGCAACCTTGGTCTGCTTTCGTTTCTCTGTGTTCCGAATACCATTTTTAAGGGTGTAGCGGGAGCGAGGTGATATGCTCGACCGCCACAAAGGGAAGATCTTCCCGCCAGGCATGTTGTTGCGCCTGGGGAACCGCGGCTCCGACGGTGTATCGTCGGAAGTTGTATATATGCAGCGAATCGGGCGAACTCTAAGATCGAGATGTAGGATACTCTGCTGGCGACATCTCATATGCTTCTTGTGAACTATATCGTCGGTTGTCTCTTGATTGTAGTTCCTCGTAGTGGCCGTAGAGGTCGCCACAGGACTCCCTCCCAAGACTGAAGGTCTGATAGCTTTTTCAAGTGCAGTCTGTGCTTCATGTCGTAGCTTGCAAGTGCCAGATGATTCTGTCCCAGTGAGTCGGGAGCCTTCCAGTGAGTCGGAAGTAAATTGCTTGCTCGTGGCCTGCGGTGAGTCGAGACCGTGCTGAGCGTGCTCGTAGTCGTAAGTCGAGACTGTGTAGAGCGTTTGTCGACTTGTTGGCGCCGGAATGATGTCCTGCCGGAGTGCCACGCTGAAGAGTAAATGCCTCAGATCCAGGGTGCGATGCTACGGGGAATGCGCCGGTCGCTGAAGTCGTCGAGTGAGTTGTGGGTGCCTGGTATCAGGACCAGAAAGCTCGGTGAGTCGGCTGTGATGGACCTGACGATTGACCCGTTGTACTGGCTTGCTGTGAGACTACTGCTGACCAATATTGACTAAGAGAGAGGAGCAATGATGACAGAGTTCGACGATGCTGAAGAAGGTTGCTTAGCTGCTGATGATGGAGAAGGTTGCTTTCAATCACGTCGGGGTCACCACTGTAGCGGGAGCGAGGTGATATGCTCGACCGCCACAAAGGGAAGATCTTCCCGCCAGGCATGTTGTTGCGCCTGGGGAAACGCGGCTCCGACGGTGTATCGTCGGAAGTTGTATATATGCAGCGAATCGGGCGAACTCTAAGATCGAGATGTAGGATACTCTGCTGGCGACATCTCATATGCTTCTTGTGAACTATATCGTCGGTTGTCTCTTGATTGTAGTTCCTCGTAGTGACCGTAGAGGTCGCCACAAGGGAAATACCTAACATAGCCCTTTCCATAGCTTGTTGTGCTACTTTAAACGGATGTACAGTTGCCACCGTGAGGGTCCAGGTCTCATAGCCATAGGTCATCACAGACAGGTCGCATTGGTCGAACACTCATCGTTGACACATGGGTGAGGACATCGCCTAATTTCGCAAAAGCAGCCCATCCTACACCTTTCAATCTCCGCTTTCTGGGAGTCCTTGCTCAGTGCTAGTGTATGAACGAGACATGTATATTGCGATACTCCCTGGTCGACACAACAACTAAGAGGGTCTGAAAGGATAGCGCCACCGGTTGTTTTTATGGGCGGTCTACTACTGGAAACTGTGATATGGCCGCCCGGGTAGTGAGGCCCACTAACCTATTTGTTTACCTTTAGATATTACTGTAGGAGGATCACTAACATTTAGGACATGTATCGCCTGTTTAGTCGATATTTATTTATGTAAACTGCAGCAGCCGGCCAAATTGCTCAATTAATATGTATATACTTACTTAACATATAAATATATTTTTGTTGTAGTTGCCCATTTGTGTGATTTTAATCTTTACAAGTATTTTGTATGACATTGTCAAAACTAAAAGTGCAGAAAATAAAGTGAGGTTATGTACTCCCATTGATGCCAGTCTCGTAAAATCTGTTCTCTCTTCACATTTTAGACATCAATTTTTACAACGTTTAAGGGATATGTGCGTAATAAATCGAACCATGGGCTATACTAGATCACTATAGTATAATGAGAAGCTCGGTGGCCCGGCGGGAGTTTGCATTACTAGCGTTTTCGCAAGTAAAGCTACACCGGGCGTGGTCCGCACTTGGATAGGTGGTCACAAGTGGCACAAAAATTTCTCGAGCTCCTCTGTGCTTTGCAAGGCACGTAAAATCAATTGGTCTCAGCTGTCATCATTGTATGGCAGTCGTCAAGCTTTGTCAGATACCTTAAGACTAGGCTCCTAAATGTCCTGTTTTTGAATTTATGTTGTGAACCTGACACACATTTGATGAATATAGGATTTTAATCTGTGATTTTAAGATCCTTTGTGTAGCGCTAAACTAAGTATTTACACATTTGATTAACTTTTACCGTTACTTTAAAGAAACTCATTTCTCGTTTTTGGATTTTTCATAGTTCTCTTGTATAGGTGCTCCAACACAGCAGTTGTGTAATGTTAGAGAATGTTGCATAACATTTGTTGTCTAACATTTTGTAACAAATTATAACAAAAGTTATGAATTGTTAGTGATGTTATATAACTTCATACAAAAGAATGTTATACAACTAATTACAACATGATGAAACAAATGATAACATCATCCGAGCCTCAGAGGGACGTTAGCGGAAGGGCGCGGGGAGGTTGCTCGCGCGCTTCGTTTGTAGTGTGCCTACTCTGTCACGTACACAGCTCTAGTCGGTTCATTCACTGTTTATATTCATTGAGTAACTATCACTACCAGCTTTCTCGAACGACAGACCCAAACTGATTATTTTAGAATGTTATATTGTTATACAACGAGATCAACCAGTGTGGGAGCGTTTATAACATTGTATAACATGGTGTAGTAAAATGTTACACATTGTTATAAAATGTTATCGTGTCACACTATGTTTTATAACGTTATATAACTGCTGTGTGGGAGCACCTCGTACTAATATGTTATAAAATTATCGTACACAAGGGATATAAAATGTTCTAAACACTTAAATATTATCTCTACACATCGTTTATTTTTATAGTAATTAACGAAAAATCGTTGTTTGCGGGGCGGCGGGGATTTGAAGGCGGAGCTAGTGCGGGAATATTTTTTGACCGCTTAGTCTTAAGGCAGCTTAAAAAATCTGACACCAGTGTTGGCCATATACACCAACGAAAATCTGAAAAAATAAATAATTAAAATAATAGCCAATGAACAAAAAGGAAATTTAAATGCCAGTTTTAAAATTTTTACCTGACTGCGCCGGAAGAAGAGTTATGATTTTCAAGCCCGATACGCACTATATTAACTTATTTTAATATCATAAATTCGTTCGTGACAGTCCCATGGTCTAAGGGCGTCGAGCGACTGGGGGAGGGGGGACAATAAAATTTTAAAATTTTTTGCTCTTACCAACCACGGTATCTACCTTTATCATTACCCGCGGTCCATGGGCGTGTCACGGACGAATTTATCGATCTACATAACAACTCATTCCTTGAGACTATAAAATAAAAATAATATCTACCTATTGAAAGTAAATAAGGTTAAAAGGAGGTGTGTTCATCCACAATAGTACATTACGATATAAGTGCGTTATGGTGGTTATAACTTACGAGGCGGAATTTCAGCCCGAGCCGCAGACGAGAGCGTAATATATCCGAGTGTGTTTAACCAATATACGCACGTATATCGTACGACGTTTTTCAACACGCTTGCGAGAAAAAATACCATAAACTCGACCACTGTAATGCACATTGTTGCCTTCCCGCGATTTTACTTTTTAAAATCAGCGCGACCTACAGTACGGCGCCGGCGGGCGCTCCGAGGCGGCGGGAGGGCCAGTTCGAAATTTAAAAAAATAGAAACCATTTTATTTTGTAACACACGCGTTTATGAGCTGCTTTATAAATCTAAAACCGGTGAAATTAGATCCACTTTACTAGCAAGTGTGTTAAAATATCCTTCTTTTTTCACTCTTCTATTATATTTTTCTTGATCCAGGAAATAAGGAATAGTTCTGACTGGTCTGAGATGAACCCTGTTAACAAAATCGTGAGATGATTAAAATAATTTATAAAATAAGGGAATATTATACTCTAATGTCCACTTGTTTATAGGGCAGGTACCTATAAGGTTATTTTTTTAAAGGATTTGAGATAACGATGACCATACCTACCATACGAGCGACCTTGAGTTTGGAACTCGGGGGTGTTTGGAATGGAAATCCGCTAAAGTAATTTGTGATAATTAAAAATAATGTATCACTTATACTGCACTGATCAGAAAGCTGATATTTTTGCGCCAATGTTAAGATTTCCCCTATACTCGTACTCCTTCGTCTGACCTAAGGATAGACCCATCAAGTCTTAAGATCCGAAAAGAGGTCGACCTTCACCCTGTTTATTAGATGAAAATATGTTCCTGAACATAAGAGTCTAAAAATATACTGAAACTATTTTAAGGTTGAATTAAGTCCAGGATACTCGACAACTTTCCCGAAGGAACATACATCGAAGTACCTATGAAAAATAATTTTCGACCTTCTATACAAGTTGATCCACCAACTGATCCTAGTTGTAAGGGAATCAAATTAATTGTTCTACAAGGGGATAAGGTAATATTTCGAAGGCTTCCACAAAAGGAAGGATTCCACAGTTGAATCATGAGCGTAGCGAGTGATTCTACGGTGGAATCCTGAGTGAAGCGAGGGATTCATGTATATCGCCTGAGATAAAAATATTACCGTACCCGAGTACCCGAGATCTCTGGGACTCTAAAAAGAAGTCACATGTTGCTCTCGCCGTCGCCTTCAAAATATTACCTTATCCCCTTGTGGCACAATCTACTATTTTGTTCATATTCGATTTATGTTCCTCGGGGAAAGTAGTTCAGTATCATGGACTGAATTTACTATTTAAATAGTTTCAGTTTATTTTGTTACACGTTATATACCAAAAGGCTTGCTGTAAAAAATTAAAAAAGCTATTTGTACTAAAATTATCGTTTGTTTTTTTTTTATTCACTAAGGGTTGGGACTCATTTGTCATCACTGAACAGCACTTTATTATGCTGCTATCCTTTTCCGTCGCTCAGAACCGTTATAAGGTAGAGCGAGAGAGAGCGACGCAACGCTTCATCACCGGCCATGCTAAAGCGTTCCGCAAATGACGATTCTGACCGACAAGGATAACAGCATAGAAAAGTGCTGATTCGTGCTTACAAATGAGTCCCAACCTTAGCTTGCTTGTCGAAGGAACCAATTTTCAATAGGAAAGCATACAACAAACACAGTACGCAACCTTCAGGTTAGCTTTTGGAGCATGAGGAAATATTGAAGACACCAGCTTTAATAGGAATAAAGGAGGCTTGGAGAAAAAAAAAAAAACATAAGTATACTACACCATACCAATTTATTTTTAGTATTGTCAAATTACTGATTAATTGCACCTTAACGTTGCAACGATAGTAAGACGTGGCACCATCACTTGGTTATAAATAAGGTCCATAACACAACAAAATCAAGCATGCCGTCAACTACATGATAATGTTCCAATAAATATTCACGTGTAGTCTTACGATAACAAGTGAATGACGATTATGACGAGATGTGAAACTCACAAAATGTATAATTTTCCTGTTTAATAGGTTAATAAGTTTGAGGTTGAGGTAAACATCTTCTAAAATTCATAGCTTATGAAGCTAATCAACAAAATTACTCTTTTACAATTTCAACAATCCATTTTATCTTTACTATATATACATTATAGACAGGGTTGGGCAGTATTTGAATTACTTGTAATTAAGATACTTAATTGAAATAAAAATACGTATTTGGTATTTCCATTTCTTAAAATGTAATTTTTACTCGTATTTTAAATACCTACCGCTAAACAACTAGGTATTTTGTAATAAGTATTTAAAATATTTAAGGCTTGAAAATACATTTTACATTTAAAAAAATCTAGTGTTCATGAAAGGAAACTCTGGTTTTACTAAATAATTAATCTTGTTTTCCTCTACTTTTCAGCCCGTGCTGGTCTAGATATTTGTAATTTGTATTTTGTATTTCAATTAAAAATAGCTAAAATACTGTATTTTGGTTTTTTATATTTCAAATACCTTACTTAAAGATATTTTGTACTTCGTATTTAATTACTTGCAATACAGTATTTATTAATTTGTATTTCAATTAAAGCAAAGCATGTATTTAGCCCAGCCCTGATTATAGATACATATAAATACTTTGGTACCTATCTTGTAACTAAATTACAATACAGCTAAGAGCGGCGCAAAGAAAAATAAATTACAGAAAAGTGATGAGCTAGAGCTACTTAGGAAAGTATTGCGAAGTCTGATAACATTTTTCTTATTCGAAAACTAGTCACACCTCTAAGTATCTACAGTCCACTCACTTCAGCAGTCCAGTGCCACATTACTACCTACCGGTCTCAGCGCAGTACTGAGCTGAGGAGCAAATACTGTCGTAAGGAATTTTATAACTGTGGCTGAAGTAGATTCATCTTAAAATAACAGTATGCACAGCATACTGTATCACAATATCCTTTCCTATGTAAATCCTACGAAATAACCCGACGAATACATTGGTTTCTTTATCAGCAGCTATAGGGAGACAGTTGTATCACACCACCATATTAGTCAATTCAATGGCAGGGTTTCAAAAAACCTTACTTTATAAAAAGAGTAAATTAAAATCAACATTTACAAAATATACACAACATTAAAAATAAATGATCACAGAAATAAGTACATCAGAGGTTTCACGATCGAAATAACATGATCAATAACAATATCAAATAAAATTGATACTAAAACTAATATAAATAAATTAAAAAAGCTAATAAATTAAGTTTTGGAGCGATTATCTTATACTCACCATGCTTAGAGCACGCATGCATTGTTTCTAAATTGACTATTGGTGTAACATGTGATTCAAACTGATTTGAGGGTAAATGGGAGAGGTGGTCTTCCCGGACCCTAGAAGTAGTTGTAGTTTACGAGTGGCGTTGGTTTACTTGCCGACCTGCTTGATAAGCAACTCGGTGCTGAGCGACTTGGGCCGCTCGATGGGGAAGCCGAGCGCGCGCGACCAGATGAGCTGCGCCAGCACGCCGAGCGCGCGCGACACGCCGAACATCACCGTGTAGTAGTTCATCTCTTTCAAGCCATAATACTGGAAACACCAAGTTCTCACTTTAGTCCATTTGTTTATGTATTTAAAAGAATGTAACAATCTTGACATGTCTTTTTATTGAAATATACACTTTATAAATCAATACCTTTGCAAATTAAAAATAAATCATGTAATTTATAATGTATAAAGTAAATAATTTGTAATTTGCGAAGGTATTGATTTATAAATTATATATTTCAATTAAAAGACATGTCAAGATTGTTTACATTCTTTAAAATACCTAAACATTCAGTTACAAATTATTAGGTTGCATTGATGAGCTCAGTTTAAATTCAATCCCATGGTCACACCCCGGGATTTAAATCACAAATGTTAAAAAAGACACATCATTCACAACAAAAGTGGGTATGGTCTGTACCAAAGTTCTGTTGATATATTTCTTGTGGTTAACACTATCAATGGTTGTAGAAAATGTCGTTTTATTACTGACCGTCTGGACCTGATATTGGAGTGAATAAGCCAAAAATCATTTCATGCGCAAGAAGTGCATAACCCCAGGCAAAAATGCACCGAATGGTTGGCGCCTGGATAGACCGGAATTTCCATTCCGGTCTTGCTCCTAATAATAACAAGTCTTTAAAACACATTATCCTGTTTCAGGGCACTCCTGACACTTTGACAACCTTTTTCACAGCACACAGTAAGTAGTTGCTAAATATTACCTGTAAGAGGACTCCAGAGTGGGAGTCTACATTTGGCCAGGGGTTCTTGACCTTGCCGAGCTCGGTTAGAATCGGGGGCACCACCTTGTAGACGAGGGCGACCAACTTGAACAGCGGGTCATTGGGCAAGTGTTTTAGGGCGAACTCGCGTTGGCATGTGTACCTGTTGTTCAAATTAGACATCTAAATGTGTAACTTGGCAACGAGAAATGAAGAAACTATTATCAAATCAAGTATTATCATTTACGCACATACTCATTATAATATTGTACCCACTATCTCGACTGTATTGTACAACAAAATGATCCACTCTCTACTGTTTCGTAATAACCTATTCTGTTATTCAATTCAAAGTTGACTGCAAGATATCTGAAAGTGTAATACGAGTACTTTTATGTTCGATACAATAAAAAAAATATTTTTAAATGCCATAATAATGGTAAGCTATGTCCATTAGCTCACAAATAATTTAATTTTATTGAAAAAAAAATAGGTTTTCGCGCTTTGCGGTTTTTATGCAGCTGTTGGAAGTTCTATGTCCAGTTATGTAAATGGGTTAAAACTGAAGTCTGTAAAAGAAACATGAAAAAATGTGTGGGCGGCCATCTTGGATCTAAAATGTGATTTCATTTTCGAGTTTTGCGGGACGTTTGACCTCAGTACACAAAATTTTAGAACCTTGGGATGTTCCAGTAGGACGTTATGAAAAAAATAAGATAGAATTCTAAAATCCATACGCCACCTTGGATTCCAAGAAAAATACAAATTTGGATTCTGCGATCCATATAAAACCCTAGCATACTGGTTTTCACTCAAATCGGAAGCAATCGAGTATGATGACCATGTTGGAAAATTAAAAAAAACTGATATTCTACACATATATTATTTCCTATACCGAGGTGTATGTATAGCATAGAAAGTAGTAGGTCAGTATCATGGACTCAACTTGCTACAAAATTTTGGCTGGTGGGAACTGCTGTATGTTTGATTCAGCATTTTAGATATCATTAACACGCATACAAACTTGCACGCTAACATACAGACTTGTATACAAAGTACATAAAAACATACATACAAAATATATAAAACGAAAACAAACATATTACTCAAATTTCTACTCGCGAGAATATTATCGGAAATTGCAAGGACATTTTCAAATGAATGATTCTCGGATTTCACATCACTAACTAGTTTTGCTATGTTGACAACGTCATTACTCCTATTGTTTACATAAAAGTTATTATCACTTTGACATATTTTTTGGCGTAAATTCATTGGTTACAAGTATATTAGTAAAAAGTAGGCTTACTTAATCATTACATTAATAAAATTTTTTAGACACTTGGTTTCCAAAATATTTGACTTTTCAATCAAATTGGATGTTTCGCGTGCGAGTGATATCTGCTGGAAAAAAAAATACGCGATTTTCATTCACTGAACTCCAAGGGGTCGTTAGTGTGACTCACGCGCTCAGAAAACCACTTGTTAAATATGAGGGATGCAGAAACGAGAGGAAGATTATAAGAAAAAGTGCGTTGTGCCGTGTGCGTGGTAAGAAAAGAGAAACAGTAAGTGCAATGACAAAAGATCGAGGTTAATGGAAGCCTATGCTGTCCCAACCCTACGTAGTTTGGTATAAGTATGGTCTCTCTGGTACAGTATTCGTTGGGCAGTGAACTCACCTAGGGTCAGTCTTCCTGAGCACGGCGTGTCCGTATCCGGGCACCACCTGTCCGGACTTGAGGGTCTTCCAGATGTACTCCTTCAACTGCTCCTCGGTCACGTTGTCACCGACCTGCTTGCGCAACTTCTCTAGCCACACGAGCACCTAAATATAAAGAAAATATGTAGATAAGAGAAGAACACAGATTAGCCTAGAGCCCCATGGACTGACACAGAGTAGCCTCAAATCTAGATTTAAACTTGTATAATAGTGCTAGCGGTACGCCAAAAAAAAGCTGCAAGCGTGCGTAGCACAAAAAAAAAAAACAAAAAAGGATGGGAGATATGACATCATCTTTTTTTGTATGTGAAAAAAAAAGTTCAGAAACCTATCGTGTGTGGTATCTAATGAAAGGGCTTACTAAGTCGATTCAAAAATATATCACATTATTATATAGAATCGGCTTAGTAAGCCCTTTCATTAGATTCCACACACGATAGGTTTTAGAACATTTTTATTTTCGCATACAATAAAAAGATGACGTCATCATAACTTTTCTGTTTTTTTTTTCGTGCTACGGGCCAAATTGATTCGTATGGCCTAAAAATCAATCGTTCCAATTTTCATGCTTTTGACACCATTTGCAGCTTTTTACTTAATTTCGGGGTGTACCGCTAGCACTATGGCACACGAACTCTTCTTTACTTAAAAAAAAAATAACTGGTCTGACACAGAGTATCATCAAAGTTTTAAACTCGTTTTATGCGATACGAACTCTACTACATACTCTACTTTAAAACATATAAAATATAGCAAAATGTACTAAAACTATTTTAAGGGAAGATTCAATCGGTGATCCTATACTATTTTTAAGGAGCATGTATCGAAATATGTTTTTTTTTTATAAGTACTCAGCTGATTGGTCCATTTGTATACGAGATCGAATACAAGTTGACAGATTGTTCGTATTTCGCTATTAGTTCTTTGGGGAAAGTTGTTCAGTACAACCAAGTGAATCTACCCTTTAAATAGATACTCAGATACTTATTTATTCATAATTATTATTACATGTCAAAATGTATATCAATATCATATAACATAGTTAGTATACTTGTGTACACGAAACAATTATAAATGAATTTCTAGAAAAGAATTAGGTACATGTCAAATATTTAAAAATAGAAGTAAAAATGTCAAGAGACTACAACATATACTTAGTTACGGCCATGAATTCCTCGATACTATATTTTTTTTTTATCAAGAAGCCACCGTTTCAACCTTTTTTTAAATGAAGTCAGACTAGGTGCATCTGTGACTTCGTTGGGCAGTCTGTTATATACATCCGGGCCCATTACACAAGTCGATTTACTGGACTTGGTTAACCTGCACGGTAATGTGACGAGCTTGCCTTGCTTCGCACTCCGAGTATTATACAAATGTACCTCGTTCCACTTCTTGTACCTCTCTTTATGTGTTCTTACGTAAACTGCTGTTTGGTAGATGATTATGGAAGGAAGTGTAAGGATCCTAAATCGTTTAAAAAGTTTGGCTGATGTTCTATGCGACGGTTCCTGTGCGAGGGCTCTTAGCGCACGCTTTTGCATACGAAATGCCCATTCCCATTCTGCCGCCCGGCCCCACAGCTCCGCACCATACTGCAGCACAGAGTTTACAGTGGCGAAATAGCAGGCTCGTGCCGCTACATACGAAACAACTTGAGCCACTCGCCTAAGTGTAAAGCACGCAGTGCTGAGTTTGCTGCAAACTTTACTAATGTGGCTTTCCCACGTCAGTCCCCTATCAATTTCGAATCCTAAGAAATAGTGTCAGTACTTATATTTTATTATACCCTGTATAACCCAAGAAGTTAAATTAGAGGGCCATTCTCCTGGCGCAGAAGACAAGTCATCTATTCAAGTTGAGAATAGACTAGACTCAAATGCCATTTTCAGCATGATCGTGGTTATGTAATTGGAAAAAGAATCAAAAATTTATCAAAGTCAAAAATCATTTATGTATCTTTGGATATTTGTATCACTAGATAATTGTATTTTTTTTCTATTTAGATTTCTTTATAGGTAGTTGTTGACGTCAGATCATTTACTTGCAACTAAGTTTACAGCCGCCTCCTTTTTTTTTAAACACCTATTTTCTACATGGAGTAAGATGTCATTTCCCATTCTGCATATTGCATAAAACTTTCCCATACGTCATAAAAACGACACATAATTTGTGTAGTTTTAAAATAAACGTAGATACTGGGAAAAAAAAACAATGCAATAATGTCAGTCAATGTAGGGACTATTAACAAAAATGTTGTTATAATGACATCTTAAATGGTGTAGCTCTGCTCTGACATCATCGACGTTGTATTTCAATTAGTCTATATTCTTATCTCCAAGTTTTGACGTACCTATGTATCTATCTTCACAAAAAGTAAAATACATCTAGGTCTAAAGTGAGTTGTATTTCCCGAAAGGGATCTTGATCCAATTTTATTGTATCCTGATAATAAATGGTTACCGTAGCCTGTGGACACCTGTATCACCAGGGGTGCCACAGGAGTGTTGCCGACCGTGGTTAAATTTTCCATCCCTATGTGAAGATACTCATGGACTCATTGTAGTGTCTTGAGTTTTCGTAGCATTTATAAGTCATTTTTCCAGCGATAAGTTTAAGCGATAACTTAGCTTCACCATTTAACATAAACAATTGTGCAACAAAACAAAGTGACTATTACCATGAGATATTATATCCTCTGTTATAAAGAGGCATGAATTTGAATTTAGATATAGCTGGTAATCAGTCGGTCGGTCGGTAGGTGGCGGTGGTTAAATTAATTAATGGATTCTAACGATAGTTACTTACGAACAAACATCGAAATCTGTTCCTGCTATTTGGGGCATTCGTGTAAAAACAATATATTTTACCTACATCCGCTAAATTCTCAAATGTACAGCAAATCTTGAAAAAAATAAATTTCCAAGCAATTGATTTTCACATTATGCTCGTAGTGTAACAGCATTGTTCATGTCAAAAGAGCTGTGTAATTAAGGAACGCACTTGATAGCCGCATTAACGATTCAGTGTGTTGAAACAGAACTATCTTATCGTCGTTATCATGAACTGTTGCAAACAGTAATGCATTTAACTGTGGTAATTGATTTATATGATGTGCCTAATCTCATTTTGAGGCAAGATGCAGGTATAATATTTATGAATATTTTGTTACTAAAATATTTTAAAAAACATAGAAAGTTTTTAATTAATATTGATTTTTAACAATATTGCGAATAAGTAACTTCAAACGGAACGTATTCTCGTCTACCAATCAGCGTCTAGTGACGTCACACCTGTTTTGTTGTGACGATAAACACTACTTTATTGCGAAAATTAATTGCACTTTACGATAAAAATAGAAGTTGAGTTCTTAAAAGCAGACAGAAAGACTCCAGAAATTGACCGAAAGGTAATGTTGACATAGTTGTAAATTTTTAGTTAATTATATAAACCTACATTACCACTGACTCACTCACTGATTGACATAGTAGTTTGGTTTTTTAATTATATAAACCTACATTACCACTGACTCACTCACTGATTGACATAGTAGTTTGGTTTGTTCCCGGATGGCAGGGGTCATAAACGATACACCATCGTATAGAGGGTGCTCCAGTGAGTACCAGAAAAATCTGACATTTCAAGATCTGCGGAAACCTCATGTGGAAGGTGTACGGCCTGCAAAAACGGTTAGGGTTAGGGGCATGATTTTTTTCAAAAATTTAGTGGGTTATAAGCAATTTGACGACTGTCATTTGTTTTTTGATTTTTTTCAAAATCCAAGATGGCCGCCATACAAGGACAATTTTCCTCCATACTAATTTCATACAAAAGTGCCCCCTTAGTAACTAGGCGCAGCCTGAGGCCGAAGGCCGAACCCCTCCCCCCCCTTCCCCCCTCACCCCTTCATGCCGCAGGCCGAGTGATGCGAGCCCGAAGGGCGAACTGCGTGGCGAGGCCGTAGGCCAAGCCACTCCCACCAAGCGCTGCGTCTTTTTTTTTAATTTTGTAAATCCAAGATGGCCGCCATAAGTCAACTGCTTCCGATTTGGCTGAAAATCGATATCTATATGTATTTTGAGCCGAAAAATCCAAATTTGACATTTTTTGGAATCCAAGATGGCGTCTACATTAAAAAAAATTAAATCGTCGTAGGGGTCTGAAATTTTTTATCCTGGGGTAAAGCACCTCGCGAAACTCAAAAGAGCAATCAGCAATCAGATTTTGGATCCAAGATGGCCGCCCACACATTTTTTCATGTTTCCTCAACAGACTGCAATGTTTAACCTTTTTCTTAACTGGAAACATATTTAGCCTACTTCAACAGCCGCACGAAAAACCGCGGGCTGCTTGCAGCCCGCGCAACGCCCGAAAAGCTAGTTTTTAGTTAAAAGTCCAGAGTTCAAGTTTTGAAATGAAAGGGACTAAACAACTACTAAACTACGGTGTGTTTTATCACTTATAACAATGTAGGTTTGCAATTTACTTAATATTTTCAAAATTGTTTTCAAAACAACATATTATATATATATATCACCAGCAGTATTTAAAATTTTCAGAAAAAATATTCTTAAAAAATAAATGTTTGGATAAATATTCTAACGGAATGACGTATAATGACATTGACAGAGAGTCAATGTCATTGCCATTCTTAGATTTCAAAAAATAACTTGAATGACTTCCAACAATCAATTGTTGGAAATCATTCACGTTATAAAAATATCTTTAATGAGCTATGTAATTAATTTTCTTTAAACATTTTATTTTCTATGTTTTTCTAGAATGTTCGATTACTGTATTATTTACTGTTTTATTGAAGAACGGTCAATGTAGTTTGTTTTATTTTGTATTCTTATTGACCCTTCCCATAGCCTTTTAATTATTTATTTCACTTTGCTCAGGCTTAACCCGTAGCAGTGTGTAAAGCACAATATTACTTTATAGGCTAGCAATGCCGCAGGGAACAGCTAGTGTGTCATAATCATAAATAAATTTAGAAAGTTGGTAGGTCATTTCTTTTACCTACCAACTTACTCAACTTGCGCCTATTTTCACCTTTGCGCCAGAAACCTTCAGGGGTGGGTTTTAAATGTTGATTAAGTTTTATTTACATACATACATTCTAAAACAATTTAGAATGTATGTATGTAATAAGTAGTTACTATTGTATCGTATGTATGTATATACAATGAATTTAGCATAACAAGCAGTAGATTTGCAAAGTTAAATTTAGAGAATGATTGACAGACTCTTTTCTTAATTTCGCGTTAGAAAGTCTAGTTAAAATACCTATGATATGAATTTGTTTAGTGTAATAAACAAATTTATTATTTATACCTCTTTATTATTAGTACCCACTAATGCACCTATTATTTTTATTGCTTCCACAATTTTGTGTATAATCACGTTATAAAAAGTTAATTATTTCCATGTTTGAAAGATCGCCTTTGTAAGGCATAGGAGTAATAATAATATGAAAGATGTTGCTGGATTTTTCATTTTTATAGTTAACAGTACTTTGATGTATTAATTCAAAATATATTTTGTCGAAACTTATGCAACTATGAAAATCAGCAATGAACAAATTAGCTAATATCAGACAATGTGACGTCATTGGACCTCGCGACCCGTTTTTGCGCAAAAATTAAAACTATCGATCCAGAAATCGCAATCTTTGGAAAAAAGAATTATACTATTTTAATATACTCTACTATTTAGCTTGTAATTCATTCAAATTAGAACAAAAATTATAATATTGTTTTTTTTTTCTATTTATTTTACGATCAGGTATCTCCAGCGAATGTTTCTCTGGTTAACTTAGAAAAATGAACATTTTTCACAAAATGCTTTGCTTTCTTATGTCTACTAGAAAGTAAAGCATTTAGCAAAATCCTACGTATATTAAAACGCAAAAAAAGCGCTAAATCTCGGGGCACGCTCAGTCAATATCAACAACTTACGTTTTATCGCGACAAATATTTTATTCGGATTGATGAACTTAATACTCATCCCCATATTCATAAAAATTTTACGTTTTCTTAACCTTATAAGCAATGTTGTTTTTCGTCAAATATTGAAAATAAATATACGGATAAAACATAACTAAAAAAGATTTAGCAAACTTTTGTTATTTTTTGTGAATGCGAGGATTAAGTTTAGCAATTGCTTTTCTAGTTTGTCTGAGGGGCATATTACACGATATCGTGATATTATTGACAGTGTAATAGGCCATATCGCAGTATACTGTTGCATCCGCCCTCACAGCCGGTAAAAAGACAATCTTTTACCGAATCTTATTTTTTAATTTCTGACAAGCTTATTATCTCAGCAATCAACGTTACAGTTTATGTGTCATCTGTTATGTAAATGACCTTGCTTACGAAAATTTTCTACTCTAGATTTAACCTCGTCGCCACTTTTAAGAAAAATGCCAGATGTCTCTCATATCATTTTATCGCACGCTATCATGCAACATTTCTCTGCGACGTTATCTATGATGTACAACGAAACTAGATAAGAGCAAGAACGAAACCAGATTGAGATTTTTTCATATCCGTTTCAATTTATCAGACTGGAAAAATGTACTTATCTCCCACCAAAATTTTTACTCTACTTGTTATACAATGAAAGTAATAGAATACATTTCTAACTTACGAACGACCTTTAGATCCAAACACTCATGAGTATGACACAACATCAATTAGGTATTTCCCATGTGCTTACCTCCTGGTTAGCTAGTCCGTGAAGTGGTCCAGCAAGACCGTTGAGTCCAGCGGAGAACGATAGGTAGGGGTCGCTTAACGCAGACCCGACCAAGTGTGTGGTGTGCGCTGACACATTACCGCCCTCGTGGTCACTGCGCAATAAAGATATGATCATATGAAATACACTGCTACATATATAAATTTTACATGAAGATACTGATTCTTTATCCCAGCAAACATTTTTTAGTCGAAATTATCATAAAATTTCTTGGTCACCTAAATTAGATACCTCAAATCACGTTGAATTCACCTAAATGGGGGTAACTCTTGTAATAACAACCAATAGGTCGACGCGTACGTTACCTATCCGATGTAGATTCGACGTCGATACGGCATGTCGTTAGTATACGCCCGGGCATTATGAAAAATGACCCAAAATATCACTTAGTCCATAACAACCTAATACCCTTTTTTCAAATAAAAGTACTAGCGTTTATGTACGTGCAAGTTTATCAAATATTTTATATTCAGATTTTATATGTTTTCCTTAAAGAACTTCAAAAAAACGACACACGTATTTTTTTCTTTTTCATTTCTTTTTATTATTTCTCCTAAAATTAAATTGTTTAAAATCTCTCCATTCTAAAAGAGCGTAAGTACAAGAGTTAGGATGTAACGAGTTAACATCTTTGCCATACTTTATAATTTAAAAATAAAACTTACTGACGACTATAGAGTTGTGTTTAGTAGCAGTAAGATATCGATGTCGATAGTATTATGAATTAAAAAAAGTAAAATTAAAGAAGTATGTAGATATAATCTTAGTATTTTTTTCTTACGTACCGTAAAATAAAAAAGGGTTACTTTGATTAATGTATAAATTCAAACGCTTCTATCTCAGCTATTGTTGGCATAAACGCTGAGTCACCTAAACGAATGGTTTTTGTATGGAAAAACCATTCGTTTAGGTGACTCCGCGTTTCAGAAATGGCACTCCTGTTCTGATACTTCTATAGAACCACACTACTATTATCTCTCTCTCTCACTCGTGATGTCAGTTGTCAGATTGACGCACGTGTCAATTGACAGCTGACAGCTTGTACATTATTTTTTCACTTTTAGATGTTCAAGCAAAGGTGTAACCTATTAAATGCCTATATCCTTGTACTTTTGAGTTCTTTTTATTTATCTCTAAAAATATAACTCAAAAAATCTGAAAAAATATTTTACGTGTTAAGAATCGCCAAATTTTGAAATGATTTTCGAATTTTCATACCTTTTTGAAAACGAAATGTTGTCAATTAACTAGTCACAATGACCAAAGCGAATTAACTTACATTTCTCTACCGCCAACTCTGACTTACTAGTCGGATTTCCGAGTAATATTGACTTAGAAGTTTACAGCCGGTGACCTGTTGGCATTTAAAATGCTCTAAATGTAATATGTACTAAGAGGTCGAATAACAGTAAGTACTACAAGATCGTATACAGTATCTGCAGGAGGTAAATTAACTCTTGAATTGATAGCAAAATCGGCATAAAGGTTACTAAGAGGTCGAATAACAGTAAGTACTACAAGATCGTATACAGTATCTGCAGGAGGTAAATTAACTCTTGAATTGGTAGCAAAATCGGCATAAAGGTTAGTAAACCTTAGTGTGACTTAATCGTGGGCTAAAAAAATATTAAGTCATAAATACCAAAAATAATACTGAAATTTATAGTGATTTATTAGTCGAAAAATGTGACAGAATGGACTATCTTTAGTCCATTCTGTCAGATTGACTTATTGACTTATTTAAAACCATATAAGTAAAAATTACGTAACAAGTAAATTTGTTTTGGCTTAATAAGTGTATTTATTATACTAAAAAGAGGTGGTACAGTGTCCGTTTTTTACTTTATAGGTAATAAAACTATAGGAAGAAATACTTAAAATGTTTGCTGGGATTCCATCAGATGACTGTTAGATGAATGGAGTTTGTAAAAAGAACACGGATGAAGTAATCAAAATTTATTTAGGAAATGTAGAAAATATTTTTTTTCGTTTCATAAATCCCACGGTTTAGTAGGTTAAGAACAAAGTTTTAGAATTCCTCTTAGGCTACCGCACAGTATTATTCTAAAATCTGACAATACGATTGGAAGGTTACAACTGCAAAACACCTTCACCGTAAAACACACATGATTTTATAAGATCGACACTATTGTTTTTTTATTAAACGCCTGACTAGCCAATGGACTTTGCCCCCGATAGACAAGAATAGATGTTTTACATCTGCATCGAATAACGCAATCGACTGAAAAAAGCGCAACAACTATTTTTTTCTCAGACAAAATTGCCTTGTCTATGCAATCCATAAATAGTTTAATGAAAGTTTTATATTACCGCTCAATGCATTAGCCTAATTTAATAATATTAATAATAAGCATATAGTAAGAAACTAACGAGTTATGGTTAAGTATGTTTTGTAAATATTTACATAAGGTGTGCTAAATTCCAAATTCTTTTATATTCAAGTTGAAAATTTGGAATTTAGTAGTCTTGATGTAAATCTGTACAATACATATTGAAATTAAGATTTGAAAGTTCGAAATATCAAAGTTTTATATAGTTTTGCCAAATTTTACTATGTATCATATCTACAGTTTCTCACCGTAAGTTGTTTTTTTTACTGATAACTATAGTTTAGGGTAAAAACGGGACCCTATTACTAAAACTCCACTGACCGTCTATCACTAGGCTAGACAGTTTTTTTTTTCACAGATAATGTATTTCTGCTGCTCTTTTAACGACAAAATACTAAAAACAAAATAAAATAAATATTTAAGTGGGGATCCCATACAGCAAAAGTGATTTTTTATAGATAATGGTACGGCACCCTTCGAACGCGAGTCCGACTCGCACTTGGACGTAGTTTTATGGTATGAATCATTCATTCACATAATAAATATATTCATTTATTAATTTATTCATTAGAATTATTGTAAATAAATTAACGGAATGTTAGGTACCTATCCAAATTTTATCGAACTGGACTAAAGAAAGAAGTCTACATAAGATCAATAATCGCTATGATTAAATAATAGTATTTGGCCATGAGTTAGTAGTACAATCTTCGCTATGCTTAGGAGCTAAAAACGTAACCAAATAGTACATTACGATATAAGTGCGTCATGGTGGTAATAACACACGAGGCGTAATAAAGCAGAGTGTGATTAACCAATATACGCACGTAAATCGTACGACTTTTTCAACACATTTGTGAGAAAAAATAACTATTCAACTGAATTATCTGATTTTAAATAAACTCGACCACTGTAATGCGCACTATTGCTTTTCCGCCGTTTTACTTTTAAAATCAGCGCGGCCTACAGTACTGGCTGGCGCCCCGAGGCGGCGGGCGGGCCATTTCGAAATTTGAAAAAAGATAAACAATTTTAGCCAATAGTGCGGTTATGAATATAACTATTTTTTAGCTGCTTTATCTATCTAAATCCACTCTACGACCAAGTGTGTTGAAAATATTTTTAAGTACATTTTTGAATTGGTGGTATTAGAACGGTCGATATTTCTGCTACGCATTGCAACTTTTTCTACTGAGATAAAAGAAACAAATAGTAGGTACGTTTTGAAAAAATAAAGTCCAAACTAATGGGTTATTAAACTATATTGGACACGTGTTTTATACAAGTACAACTTGTATAAAACACGTGTCCAACAGATTGTGAAAGAAAATGTACAAAAATCTGTCTTCTGTTTCTATTAATATTAATAAGATAGAGGTGCATAAGGCGAAGGAAGTATATCGCAAAGCAGTTATTACAAGAATCTCTAAGCAAGTTTTAGTGTCATATCACGTTTTTTAGACCTGTAAACTGTCTTAAGTAATTTCATGGTCAGTTACAGGCGAAAATAAAATAATCACGACAGCAATAAACATTCAAACAACATTATTGCATAGCAACTTTGTGCTAGTTATTGACAAGTAGAGTACAAAAGGAATCGTTGAACAAGGAGTATCGAGTGAACAATCGGATAATGGATTCTATTGAAAACTTTTTCTTGTAGGGTTTAAAATAGCGGATGTTATGTCTGGGGTCAAATGCGGTGACTCAAAGCAAAACGAACACAATGTCAATAAAACGCATGCCAACTAACTTCACATACATTCGCTTGTGCACTCGCTGTTACATAACGACATGTCGCTAATTCAATTCGCAGGTTTGCTCAGAAAATTACTTGCTAGCACGCACATACCGATGGTTCTCCGTAGTTAAATACAACACAAAATGTCCGAACAATATTCGTGTGATAATAAATTATGTTTGAAGCGTTCACAAACATTCAAACTGGTTGAAACATATGAAGTGTTTTCTATTTAAGGATCGTTTGATTCGTTTTCAATCAGGCTTGCAAACTGTTACACGCATTGGATAGGTTTCATTCAAGTTGTGTTGGTACATCGTATAATCACGCGCGTGCGTGGCAACATGCATTTACAAGATTATTTCACAATGGCGTCAACCAATAAAAGCATCGTTACATACGCAAATCATTCTCTTGACATGGTCATAGTTAGTAGGACTGACGAGACACATGTATGTATGTCACGTCATGACTATTTGCGCACATGCGTTAAACTGGGTCATTAACTTTAATGAGCTATTATGACACGTAGGCCGTAGGTATTTGAGTTAACACAGATTACAAACACATACTTTTTCTATTCTTATATCAATGCTTTTATCGATCTATATAATTATTGGCATAAAGTTACTATTAAGTTAGTAGTAGATTTTGTCAAATTATAAACACCTTAATCATATTTTCTTACTCTTGACAATAGTTAATGATATAAATAATTAAAGCTGATGAAATAAATATTTTTAAAGAATAAAAGCTGTTACCAATAAGTATTGTTCTTCTCAATAAACTTTACATTCATTTCAGACCCAGTCACTTGTAGATCCAAATGCTCCGTCTGCCCATTAGGGTCAAAAACCAGACAAAGAAAATATGTCACCAGGTCGATGATATAACCTTTAGGAAGGTCGTACGTTTTTATTATATCAAGCAAGAGTGTAACACTTATACATGTGTACTATTTTGGGGTATCAACAATGTCGGAATCTTGTTTACGATGCTCACCTGTGGATGGTAAGGTAGAGACGCATCAACTCGACGAAGTGTGGGTCTTCGAAGCCGAGCATGGTGCAGTAGTTGGCAGACCAATCCTTGTTGTCGTCGATGGCGCCGATGCCCTTGCCGTCGCGGAACGTGTTGCGGTATATCGTGGCGGCGATCACGGGCAGCTTGGCGATCAGGTTCATGGAGTCCTCGTACACATACTGTTGCAATATTACATATGTATAAGACCAAGAATTTTTTGGACATAGCTCCAATATTTGGCTGCTGATTGATTAAAAGAGTCAGCCTGTATATTTAATTTGTCCCTGTTTATCCGTATATCTAAAAAACTACCAGGGTAAATCCTTGATCGATTTCTACTAACCTCAGAACATTTATGGTGGTAAGTAAAATTTTATTGCTATGATAAATTATCGAGCAACATTAAATGTCTAATAAATAATGGAATTTATTAAAAGGACAATTATTCATCTTGGTTCATAAAAAACATAAAAATAAACTTCTGGAAACTTTTATATATTTTATAAACAAGGTCTTTTAGAACTGCAGTGACATCGCGCATTTTTGTCACGTAAAAATTATATAGATTAAGAAATATAAAAAAGAAACAAATACCTCCCAGTACTTTGATTTGTGTACACCCTCAGCGTATGCTTGTGCGAATTTGGATTCGCTGTTGAGGGCGGTGACGGCAGCCGAGAACTGCGACATGGGGTGGAGCTTGCTGGGCATGTTGTTAAGCATGGTCACCACGTGTGCTGGTAGCTCGGCCCTGGACATAGACAAACACCATCAAGACCACAGAAGTTGTACGTCCGGCTTAGTTTGATTCGTAAAGGAGACAGGCGATGCAATGCAAACGCACTGCGATCGGATAGTTTTAGTTTCATACAATAGTTATCGTTTTAATTAGACAAATCTTACAATTATTTTAATAAGGTTTTTGGTTGTTAAGGAACGGCTAAGCCAACGGAAACGAGTACTCACTCGGTAGGATTAATATATTTGATAAGCGACTATTACTCTTCAACTAACAGAGATACCATAGATAGTTGTAAGTGCCAATTCAGCCCTTTTATTTAATACCCTACCTACACGGTACTAGTCTTTTTATTTTATTTTACTACATTATGGCTTATAGAGGGCGCCATATTTACTGTCGGTCAAGACGCTTTATATGACATAATTTATTAAGGTACCATAGATATCATAGAAGATACGAGGGAATAAATAAACATTCCCGAGCAAAATAATATACAATAAATTCAAGCAAAGCCGCGAGCGATAGCTAATATTTTTTTAAAGTCCGCTTTTTAATCCCTTTTATTTGATATCAAACACGGTATGATTCAATTTATTTCATTTTTAAGTTAAATATCTACATTTTGGCCTATATACGGCGCCACATTGAATTTATTGTTATGTCTGTTTATAACCAGCGTACAACCAAAATATATAGCCAATCCTAATATCGAAGAGGTGCATTCGTCGTATTGTTTCAGATGACCGTAAGAGAACCCGGCAGTAGCCATGCCTCAACATTTTTGGTAAGCTGCCAAATGCACGTGCAATAATGTCACTGCCTATAGGTACTCGCAGAGAAAGTTAAATTGAATACATTTTAAACAGTAACAAACTTTAAATGAGAATTACACTTAAGTATACATTATAGTTATGGCCCACGACATGTATATTGTACTGGCTTTTGCCCTGAGAATTTATACGCGCGTTTCCTAAACTTACACAAAATTTATCTGATAAGGACGAAGTGATTAGTTAGACAGTGTAATAAATATCCGCGAAGTGTAAAAATGCCGAAAATAAGTGATAAAAAAAAAAAACAAATTGTCCGGGCATTGTCACAATGCTTATCTGATTAAAAATGCCCAAAATGAGGGCTGCCCCTCATTGTGATAGAAACTTTTAAAATTGACCGGGTATTATCATAATGCTTATCACCTACGGGATAGAAAATTTTTACACAGAACCACGAAGTATTATTTATAACCATTTACGTTTACGTCACGTGTCTCGGCGACGACAGTTCACGATATCGATGACGATACTATTGAATTAAGGTAACAATGGATCGCTCAATACTAACGATAGAATCGATACTATCGATAGTTTTTGAATTATGAAAAGCAATACTATTGATAGTTTATTGGACGTCATCGATCGATACCATCGATAGAATAGTTGGTTATTAATAGTATTGCACTAAAAGAGCTATCGATACTACTGATAGGCCAATAGATAGTTTGTCATTTTTCGATTAAACTATCTATTGTTAAACTATCGATCGTTGAGCTACAGTATTCCAAAAAAACAAAAACATTCAAGACAATTGGCGTTCGGTTTTTATTCAACTTTTTTACGACATTGGATACAAGTCCTTTAAGTCTATTTTTTAATCAGCGCGCGTATGTAACGCGTTTGTTAAGCCCCATGACTACAATCATAATGTCTCGGCAATGTGATAAATAAAGAAATCCTAATTATAATATATTACTTCACCCAAATAAACTTGTCATTATTCATAATGCCCGGGCATTATGTAAAATTGCCTCAATTAATCACTGCGTCCATAACATTTACAGTGTTACTCTCCGATACAAGTATCTGTATCCATTTAATTAGACCAATCCACTTTTTCGTTTCTGGATCAAATATGAAAGATTTTTTTTCTTAGTTTTTCTTCTTAAAGTAATAGGATAAAATTTTTACCTAGATCTTTTTAAAAATCTCACCTCTGTGCCCATTCCTTTGAAATGGCTTTGACTTGGGCTTCGGTGGGTACATCACCAGTGACGAGAAGCCAGAAAAGACCCTCTGGAAGAGGCTCCTCTCCTCCTTTGGCTTTGGGCAATGCTTTTTGGCACTCAGGAATGGACATACCGCGGAATCTGATACCCTCATCGGGATCTAACACTGACGTCTCCCATACCAGACCTTTGATGCCTCGCATGCCACCGTACATCTAAAATGAAAATTTTTGTTTAAAGTATAAGTTAAATAATATGTATTAAGTACATTTAATACAGAGAACTTTATGCGGCTGAAATTATGATGATATAGAGAAGAGACTAAGTTTTGTATTTTATGCATACAACAGATAACTATATAACTACTACTTAGTCATACTAATCTTAACCACATAAAGGAACAAGATATGAGTTTAAAAAACTAAAACCAGACTACGTGAAAATTCTTACTGAAATGCTTCCTCGCAGTACAATATTCCCTATACGTAAAATGCTCAAATCGCAAGAATTTTCCTTCCGAACAATGTGCCTTTTAAAATGCCTCTTTCGCCAAATGTCCCTATTTTTTACCGACTCCAAAAAAGGTTATCAATTCGTCGGAATCTTTTTATTAAGAGACGCCTGGACTAATTTCGGGACAGTTAAGGGTGATGTCGGTTTCTAGTTTGGAACAATTTAAAACACATTTTTGACTTTAATTTTTCGATTGACATAGAAACATTTTATAAATCTAAAGACAACTCTCAAATATAAACCCATTAAGCCGTTATGGCTGCAGAGCGTGCCGAAATATATATACATACCTCGATAAACAGAACCCTTCTTCTGGCACAATCGGGCAACAATAGAAAACGAAAATTACAGTATGTAGTACTTAAGGGGCTTCCGGGGTCCAGTGCTGCCCCTATTTGAAATAAATAATTAGAAAGGAAACGGAGACATCATTTAAAATTTTATCTTGACCAGGCACTAGATAACCCTTCAAACTATTTTATGAACTACTGTGTACAGTTTAAAGTGAGAACGTGAAGCTTTTCTATGCACATCCGCCAAAAGTGGCCGTTTTTCGGAACGGAGACATCATTTTAATTTTCAAGACAAAATTAAAATGATGTCTCTGCTTCCTATCAAATGATTTATTTAAAATGGGGGCAGCACTGGACCCCGGAAAATTCAGGTATCCCCTTAAGTAGTGGACGGTCCATTAACCGGCGGTCGTTGGCCCGCGACATTGCTCAAGTTCAAGAAACATGGTCCAGTTCCAGCCGCTTCTAATCACAAGGTCAACAATTAGCTCACCGAGCTTCTAGTAATAGTCACATTTATTCATTCATAGTTTTGCCTAGTTTAAAAAAAATAAGTACTAATCGCTTTAATTTAATAAGATTTGGTTTCGTAGACCGAATCTAATCCCTGTCACCGTCCAGAAAATATGTCTTCTTCCAGTTTGTAATACTTCCTGTTTCCTTCATCTGTATGAAGGATACAGATCTACGAATTGAGTATGTAAGATACTGGACAGGAAAGTTAACTATAAGAAATCAATACATATAACAAAATCGTAACCGATCGCCGCCGTCTGTACATGGAAGATAAATGCGAAAAAATATTGTTGGGGGCTTTCCTCGAGCGGGGTCCCCTACCTAACCAAGGAAAGACGAGGAGGGAGCGACTGCCATCTGACCTCCGCAACCCAAAGGGTAAACCAGAAACAGTTTGATGATCAAACGATAGATCGCGTTTGGGACCCACAAATTATACGTGCCTTCCGAAACACGGAAACATCTTTCTTTTCGGATTTTTAGGTGATTCACGCCTGCAATATCCTAACCAGACTGGAAATAACTTTTCACAAAGTATGCTTCCCAGAGGGATTCGAACCCATGACCTCCATCACAAGGCGAACGCCTTGATCACTGGACCACGAAGGCAACAAAAATACATAACTGTTTAGCTATCACGGTTCATGAGATACAGCCTGGTGACAGACAAATAGACGGAAAGACGGACAGAAGGACACTGGACAGTGGAGTGTCTTAGTAATAGGGTCCCGTTTTTACCCTTTGGGTACGGATCCCTACAGATTGACAGTATCGATGGTGTTGTTGTATTCTTAAAAAATAGTATTATTGGTCACCGATAGGTGACGCTGTTTACATTATTAATATTACTACATAATATACAATAATATCATATACCCATTATATATGAATATCAGAATGAATATCTACTTATACAATATAAACATACATTTAAATATACTAACATTTAATAGCTATGAAGAGAAGAACTAAACAATAATGACTTTATGAAGAAAGGAAGTTTAAAATGTGAGCGTGAACTTTTCTTTTAAAAGAGAATTTGGTAAAAATGTCTCTGATGTCAACGGGTAAAGCAAACCAGAGCCGTGAGGCTTGAAGAGAAAAAGCTCATTTTAACGCTCCACTTTATTTTTACGCATTAAAAACCGTGACACTGTCGCACAGCACGCGTCTGAACAAGTTGAAAACAAACGCCATAATAAACAACGCTAGTCCGACCACGCAGAGCGAAATGTTGGCGCGCTAAAACCCTTTGATATACCGCCACACGCGCGATAACGAAGGCGCAGCCCGAATATTCGGGACTATAACCCGATAACGGCCGGTCACATTTGCGTGTATCGTGTAATAGCGCGAAGCTTCGAGACGATAGACGCAACTGCGGCCCCAGCATTAGCGTTATTGTAGGCCGGAAGATGGAAAAGGGAATCAAAGAGACGGAGATACTTAAGTAGTATACGCGGTGGCAGCACTCCGCTGAAGAGAAATGTTGTTTACAATTTTGAAATTCCGATTGATTTAAACCATACAAAGAGATAATTGTGTGATCGTATTTAGGGTCCCGCAGTAAACAAGCGACGCGCTCAATTAATTAAATATCTTTTTATTTTTACTGTGCCTATGTAAAAAGACACATGTGTAGCGCTGGGGTGAATGTCACCGGGAGAGAGTGAAACTGGCACATTGTAAATGTAATTTTTTGTGGAATGAACTTATATATTTCTTTGGGATTGAAATAATTAATTCAAAGGTCACGACGGCGGCAGTTAGAGGCCAGTCATTGTTGAATTCTATTACGTATATTTCCTGTAATTACAATCTAGTAAACCATTTTTTCAAATAAAGGTTTATTTTGTTACCGCCAGCAAAATTTTTGGAGCAAGTTTCAGACTTTCTTTAAAAAAGTTATAAAAAATTGATAAAACAATTTTCTCCCTCCCATACAACATTCGATAGACCAAGCGCTGATCTTTATTGGAAGCTCAATACTTGTCAGTTTTTAAGGAAATTTTCAGTATCATGAACAGTAGGCTTGCTTAAAAAAATTGGCAGGTGGTTAAAATGTCACCCTGTATCTATAAACTGGCTTCACTATGTAAAGAAAAGTCTTATCTTATCATAGTTGCTTTACAACACTTACCATGTCCACGGTGACTTCTCCGACCTTTTTGCTTCCATGTTTCTTACGGAACTCACGGATCTTTTCCTGTTCTTTGGGGATTCTATCCTGCAGGATGCTCTTGAGGTTGGTCTGTTCCGCGCTCAGACCCCTCAGCAGAAGCGACGCCTTTGGGCATACTTTCTGTAACATAAACCACAATACAATATTCCTCAGTCATAAATAAAGAAAATCTATATTTGGATCAATCATCTAGATTATCAGCTGCTAAATAAACCAAACTATTATGGCGCCTAACACATATATATTAGGCACAAAGCATCCCTATGCTTAAAAGTAGGCTCCAACCACAAAATTATATTTGTAGAACGTATTTTACACAATAAAGATTTACTATAATGGCACCTACCCCGGCAATATTACAGCATTGGGTTTTTTATTCTCGAAAAGGATATAAGTCTCCAATAAAACATCATGTTGTGATTTAAAGAAATGAGCAAATTATAAGACCTCTAACACGTTGTACGTAATAAGTAATAAGTATGTACGTAAATATTCAATTTAGTAAAAATAACCGCGGCGTTCAAGGTAATTGTGTACGCCTTTACTTCCTGCTAGTAACAACGTTTATAGAACCCGATAAGTGGATGTAGCTTCACAATCAGCTGATGCTAACACCAGATGTTACTAAATACCATACATATGTCATGCAAGTTATCAAGAGACTTATAAATTAATGTTATAAGATCGCAAGTCCCGGTTCAAAGTTTATCTATGATTATGAGATGTTAATGACAGATGAACAAGCCAGGTTGTTTCATACGCATTAGTATAACATATGACACTGCGTCAAAGGCCTTTAGACTTACTAAGAGGCTTTGTTTAAATGAGAAATAATAAAATGAATAAAATATGCATTTCTTTTTCTTGTACTTAAACGGATACTGAAAATAAAAGGTATGTGAACTGGGTCCGAAAAATCTAAAAATAATGGACCCATATGTTTAGGATGTTTTGTTTTACGTGAGTGTAAGTGGCCAACACCTAGTGTCAGATTTTTTAGGCTGCTTAAAGGCATCTGACATAGCTTGACGACTGATAATGACAGCCAGGACCAACGGCATTGAATATAACATTTAGATATAATGGAATGTTAAGGTGGTTTGGACATGTTGAGAGAATGGATGAAAAAAGACTAACTAAAAATATTTGTCTTGCGGATGTGGATGCGAGAACCGGACCGATTCAACCTCTACGAACGTTCTGTGAAAGGTGAAATAAAGAGTACCTATAACCGGAGCGCATGTAAGAAAAGAGTAATGAGTGTTGACGAAGCAAAAGAGGTTTGCAAGGATCATAGAAAGTGGAAATCTTTAGACTTTGCCTACCCCCATGGAAAACAGGCGTGAAAATATGTATGTATGTATAATGAAAAAGATATCGAAACTGTCAAATCCTTTCAATCACTCTGAATGGTGCTAGACACAAAAACGAGTATGAATTGAAAAGATCACGTCGACAAAATAGCAAAACTGCACACACTTACATACTTGCTTAGGAACTGAAAAATTCAAGAATAACAAAACGGTGGTAACAGCATACTATACAATAGCAGGCCTGGTTCACTCCCTGTTTAGGTATCGAAGATATACCTGCATATTACTCAGTGTCATACGGCCTTTTAGATATTTTCTTTTAAATAGGGGATCCTGGTGAACTGATAAGTTCATGGGGATCCCCTATATTTACATTGTAATTCTAGGTCTAAGAAATTAACTGTAATTAAATGTATTAAGTACAACTACTCGGTGTGATCTTGTCTTTACTTAATTTTCTTTAAAGGGGATTCTGGTGAACAGGTGAGTTCACGGCGATCCCCTGGGGGATCGATCTGGGGGATCCTGGTGGACAAACTGTACATTATTACTATGCGCGCGGCGACCACTCCGGAGGGGAAAATTCAGTTACCAATCATTTGTCCAGGGTAATAAGGATGAGATTAGCTTGCATTGAATGTCTAGGTATCTAAACGAAGAGGCGAGGAGTTCTGACGCGAGTTAAAGGTAAGAAGGTAAGGTCTGAAGCTAAATGTGGCAAAGACTGAATTCATAGCTTGCTATGCTACAGATCCTCCACCACTACATAGGATTTAGTCAAGCGTATAGTTTGTCTAATACTTTGGATCTTATACTTAGCGCGTCCGGTTGGTGTCATTTGTAACTCCAAAATGCCGGTTAGTTTGAAGGGACAAGTCTACAAATCCATCAGTAGACCTGTTTTTTTTTATTTGAGAGGGAGTACTGTTTTTTTATTAGAGACAGAATATAAAATAAGGAAAACAGAAGGTGTACGAGCGGAGCAAATAACAGTAAAGGATAGTAGAAAGAAAATACAGAAGCAAATTTGAGAATAGATAAGGCTCGAAACGATAAGCTAAATAAAATTATATTTTATTACCAGAGAAAATTCCATTAACTCCAGTGACAGGCAGAGAGAGACTCCAAGGAAGGTCTTTTGTCAGTTGGCTCATAAAGTGAAATGTATACGCGCGCAAGTGACATAGACCATCGCTAACGAATAGAAAATAAAGAGTTTAGGTAGCAAAAAGTATTCATGTTTGTTTGATAAATAAGTAGAAGCCCCACAAGTATAATTGATAATAGATGTTCATATTACGTTAATAACTGAAATATTGACTAAATGAAATAATAATTAAATTTTAAGACATCAATAAAAAGATTATATCAAATTATTATGTGCAAAGATTACATTTTCGCACGTATTAATATTTAGCATTGATAAATACTAAGAAAAAATCCGCATACCGTTGCGTTTTTTTATGTTGCAATGCTACTAGTAGCTACAACATAAACCCTGATAGGGTTCATGTTGTAGCTACTATTTTAAGAAATGACTGTGTGGTGTAAACTAATACAAGTATAATGTGAAAAGCAATAATAAGTTAAATTGAATTGACGGCTTAAATATGCGCCTTCCAAAGCAAGGAGGAGCTCGAGAAATTTTAATGCAACTTGTGGTCACCCATCCAAGTGCCGACCACGCCCGGTGTCGCTTTACTTGCGAAAGTAATGCGTATTCCCGCCGGGCCACCGAGCTCCTCAAGATCCTTAATTTTTAAGGTTATCAAATTTGTAAAAAATCACAAAATACACCGTCACACGTCACCGTCTAGTAAAAATCATACTAAATCGTAACGTTATGCGAAAATTAAAACGTATTTTTTGCTTAAAAAATACGTATACAATTTTTTTTAGGGTTCCGTACCCAAAGGGTGACTGACAAGTGACGTATTTCTGTGGCCAATATAACAAGAAATACTAAAAATAAGATAAATTTAAAACCGACCAAGTGCGAATGAACTCTAGTGGAGAGGGTTCCGTACAATGCCAATGTTATAAAATAAAGAGCAGCCTTCCCGTCCTACTTTTCATACAAACGCTCGTACGTAATAATGGCGTTGTAACTGATCTTTCTTAAAAACTTTTGAACTAACAGATATCATGTGCACTATTTCTAGTATAATATTAATAGTAGTATTACACTATTTCTAATATAATATTAATAAGTATAATATTATTTATTTTGAATTAATATTTGGAAAAACAAGTTCATACGCCTCCAAAAATCTTCTTTTTTTTTGCACAAATTTTACCTGAACTTCGACCGTTCATAAAGTACTCATTAATTATAAAAATAATGAAATAAAAAACATTTATTTTACAAAACTGAAAAAACGTATATCCTGGAACAAGTTTTATGAAATTTCCGCACCCTATGAATAGTTAACATTCGTTCAATGGATAGTTAATAATAATACTAATATCATTTAATACAGTGCAAACCGTGCCCTAAGGCGCTATCTCTCTCTTTTTGGTTTGCTTTTTTTCTAGCATTGCCTTGGATGAAAAAACAAGCTTTTCGAACTATGCTCGCGTTGACGACAGAGCCGTCGGGAAGGTCCGCCCTAATATTTTGAAATCGTCATAGTAAGACGCGAGTTCACTAATAATTGCGCTATCTAGTGGTGTTTTAGTGAACTGTTTTCAGTAAGTGAACGTATTTTATTGAGTTTACCAGTTTATCATCAATTGATAGAATTCTTTTAGGTTTTCCAGGCAATAGACTGGGGAACCCAGAGTTTTTGGTGAAGTGAAGGTCCCAGAACACAGAACTAATTTTATTCACATGAAAGTAATGGGCAAATCCGAACTGGCCAACCCCGACTTCACGTTGCCCTATACTCGAGTGACTTTTTAGCCGCAGGCCCGGAGGAAGGGCAGCCTTCGAGCAAGCCGAAGCTGCGAAGTCGAGCATGAGTGCCTGCGTTTTCTTACGCAAGGGCAGAGGAGCTGCACTTCCCGCAGCGCCGGAGATGTTCAACGGTCTTTATTTTTGTCTACCCTCAATAGTACCGAGGTAATATTAGTGGCTATAATTTACTATTTGATGACAATTTTAGGTAAATTTTGACTATCAATTAATGAAGGATGAGTCACATTTTAAAGATTCTGAGTTATAAAATAAGAAGGTAATGTAATTACGTTTTTGGTGTCATAAATTAACATTTTAGAAGTTTATACCTTGATTGCATGATATGGTGCTCCCACACTGCTGTTAGAAAATGTTTACTAACGTTTGTAAAAATTTGTTAGCAAACATGTAATATCAAATGTTTTCATGTTAGTTAACTTTAGTAAACATTTTTGAACAAAATTGTTAGCTAACATTGTATAACAAAATAAAACATTTGCTATCTTTTATTCGTAAACATTTTATACAGGTGACAGTGGAGTATGCGAAGAGGGTTGCGTTTGGCGCATTCAATAAGAGCGCTTTTTTTTAAACAAAATTAAAAGTTATTCCAATGAGCAAATCTTCTTCCAATTTCATGTAAACGCCGCAGAACGCAAAACCAAACTGCGGGCCAATGTCAGATTTAAATGTTATAAAATGTTAGTAAACATTTTCCATCAGTGTAGGAGCACTTACAACATCTAACAGTTCCTAAAAAAATGTAACAATTGATAATATTTGTTAGTAAATGTTTTAGTGTTAGAAAATGTTTGTAAACATTTTCTAACGGCAGTGTGGGAGCACCAATACAAATTTAGATGCTAAAAAATATCCACCATGCTGAGTTGTATTGAGACTGGCTTACATAGAAGATAACTGTGGCTAAGATAGTATTATTCAGATGCACGTTGGTTGTGGCTGACTTAGTAATTTAGAGGGCAATGTAGATTTTTAGAGGCGGATAATGCTATTTTAAAGAAGTTTGTTTAATTAGCACCCATATGGTTACTCGAACTTGCATCACAAAATCTGACAAATTGCGCGGAACCCGTTTCCTTTCTTTTTGAATTTTACCCATGGCGTGTAAACGATCAGAAACTGTTGATTTACCTACATTCAACTTTTCAGCTAACTCTTGTAGTGTTCGGGTTGGGTTTTCGTCTAATAACGCCTGCAATTCGCTATCTTCAAACTTTTTCGGCTTCCCTGTACGTTCTTTGTCCTCCAAATTAAAATCACCACTTTTAAATCTTCGAAACCAGTATTCACATGTTATATAGATGGAGCACATTCATGATAAGTATCTATAATTAGTCTATGAGCTTCTGCTGCCGTTTTCTTTGAATCTAAACAGTATAATAATAAGGGCCGTAACAGACGCGGCGCAAGTTGCGCCGCGCAACAGCTAGTGATGGGAGTTGCATAAATACTCAATCAACCCATTTGAATATTTACTCAGTAGATTGAGTAAATACCCGATAAATATCCTAATTCATCCATTTGGTGAGTAGATTGATTTATATGAGTTGCGACTTACATTTATATTCACATTCATTATTTCATGTTTTCATGACAATTTTGAAACTTAAATCTAGTATACACTTGCAATTCTTGTCGGAAAGTGTGTGCATACGCCATAATATGCTTAAAATGTCGGTAAACGTTAAATGCGACGCTAAAATATATGAAAATACCATACTAGTCATACACTGAAAGTAGGCTTCTTTGAATAATTATCATTTTTTGCTGGCAGGTGTGCAAAGACGTCATTTTATGTTAAAATAAGAAAACAGACATCAAATGCGATGTCAAAATATGAGCACCCTCTGTTTTTAATCTATTTATTAAATCTAGTGAGTAAATACTCAAATGGGTAGATTGAGTACTATCCACTGTAGACATGTGTCGTTCGTTCAATCTTTAGGATCTCAATCAATACTGAACCGTTTAGTAGGCGACCCGGGTCTTTCGACCCGTTCAATCGATTGATTGGTATTCTCACGAAAAATCGTTAGCGGCTTTCGATCGCGAGCGAATAGATTGGTGCCATTTTTCAAACGCGGAGACATTAAAAGAACGGTTTTTTGTATGAAAAAACCATAATGTCTCTATTTACATTTTGTCAAAAACTGCCAAAATAATGCGCGAAAAGAATTATACGTCACCCCCCACTAATGACAAAGACTAATCTTCAATTATTTTATTTCTAGAGTGAGAGTTCCTTTTACGCAGATCATAAAGTTTACAGTAGCAAACACTAAAAAGTGTTTATATCTAAGTAAAAATAAGTAAGCAAAAATGGACTCTTAATATTGTATTTATAAGTTATCTTTCGTAAACATTCGGAATCGTGTCGCTCTGTTCGTTCGCAGGTCGCAGCGTAGGCGCGGGTCTGTCAGTGAGTGTGAGGGGAGCTAAATCGATCGGGAACGAAACGGTTCGTTTCGTTCGACCCAAAGCCTGCCGAAGTAAAAAAAAAAGCCAGAAACGAACGACCGAATCATTTTTGTAGAAGTGAACGAACGGGTCGTGACGAGTTAATGACCCGTTCCTTTTAATTCGTTCAATCGCGAACGACTCATCTCTAATCCACTGCCCATCGCGACGCAACTTGCGTCCTGTCTGTTGCGGCACTAAATGACGAAAATGATATTTATCGCGTTCCATATTTTAATTGTATTAAAAAGATGCGTGTGTTTATTTTAAGTTTATTCTACAACTGTTAACGCAGCAAACTATAACACGTCGCATTCAATATCCAAATAACTAGTGTAGACATGTCGCGACAGGTACTTAAAACGTTCCCTCAAAACTAACCGGAAGACCCAATATTTGATGTATTCTTTGTATAAATATTCCGTGTACATAAATTGGTTAAATAAAGAAATAAATAAAAGCGCAAGGAAGGTGCTGATTTGTTACATGTTGATGAATGAAAGATAGTCGCAAGGCCACGAAAATTGCTATTAGATACAATACCGGATACAGATATACAACGTGGAAAGGACATACCCGTAATAAATTAAACCACGGGCTTTACTAGATCACTACCGTATAATAAAATTGATTTAACTGTCAAAATTAAGCTATTGCATAGCCTTTATCGCGGGCTTTGAGCGCGGCGACCCAATCAAGAAATTCCGTAACGAAAAACGTCGTTTCTGCCCAGACGGGAAAATTGGGAAAATTCCCGGCATTTTGGGCATAATTCCTTATTTGCCCAAATAAATTCCTAATCATCGGGCAGAAAAAATCTTGACAGCGTTTATTATTCTAATGAGCATTTATGCTTGAAAATATATAAGAAAGTAACATATAACCAACTTAAGAGTGACGTGGAGTTGTGCTTGTGCCATACATATATTGAGATTGTCTTGTTGTTTTAGAAGACATCTTGTTTTAGAAGGTGATCTTAAGCTTTGACTAGAGCTTTTTTCTTTTCTGATTTTACAGAACAACGAAATCAAAATTTTACTTTTTTAATACTTTTAAATATCTGTTGCAAGATTTATGAAAGCCTTTACTTCTGCTGGCTTCAATAAATCTACACATAATAAATTCAAAGTGTAAGCAGCCCAGTTTAGTGACACTATATTTGGATATTTTTCTTTCATCACTTCGAATGATTTCTGGAGGTTCTATTGTCTCTAATGAGAATATTCACACCATAACATGATTTCTTCAATTTCTGAACTTAAATGGTCGCTGGTATGTCGATGGTCCTGTGTTTTAACACTTTTTATAAAAATTGGCTTCTGTTTAGAGATTTACAAATGTATAATGCCCTCATTGCAAATATCAGTCCAGCGATCGCATTGTAAGTATAAATAACTTGACACTTTTAATTTATATAATTTGCAGTTTATTTTAAACAGTTTTATTATTAAATTTGTTGACTAATATAAACTTCATTTCGTGAGAATTACCTTTGAATAAGTATTATTTCTATTGATGGAAATATTATTTTCAACGCCAAAATATAATATAAAATTAATTACGACATACAAAAATAAATGCCCAGATAAACGCCCAAGGGAAGGAATATATGGGCATGTATTGGGAATTTTCCCAATTTGCCTTAAATGCCTGGGCATTTGCCCATCTCTAATTTCTACATGTAAAAGTCGAAAAAAAATTAAGAGAGTACTATATACCTTGATCAGACCATGTCGCATCAAGTGACGTTGGCTTAGTGACAGGGCAATCCACTAAGAAAATATGAATTGGCCCTGTGCCTGTTTGTAAAAATGGCCCATTATTTCAGAAAAATATACAATTATCTATTGCTTTTTAAAGTAATATTACGAGTATATTTACATTATATACTCGTAATATTATATAGCTGCGCCCCGCGATATATATAAAAAGTAGCCTATGTGCTAATCCAGGGTGTTAGCTTCCTGCATACCAAATTTTATCAAAATTGGTCCAGCCGTTTGCGCGTGAAGAAGTAACAAACATACACACTCACAAAATTTCACCTTTATAATATTATTATTATAGTGTGATGACAATTTTACATTTGCAACTAACTTTTGTAAGTACTTATGATGCTAAAATACAAACGCCGAACGAGGACATGGCGCATGGCCATCGGAAATAAGGTCAAACTCAGTGTTATGTTAAAACCAGTTCTTGCTACTTGCTTAACATTTTCCTTAACAAAACCTATGAAACTTAAAACCATAAAAAACTTATAGTTATTCAAACTAGCACAAGGTTGCCATGTACTGCCATTATAAGTCATTGGAGTTACCTACCTAAATACTGAAAATACGTTAGTCGTTTCAATGAAATATTTTCCTAGGAAAAAGCTCATTGGCTAAATATTGTGTTAAAAAAGTAAATGATACCATGTTTTTGACACCCTGTTCTGAAGACGAGGTGTATAAAATAATTATGAAACTTAATAATACAAAATCAGTAGGTTTTGACAATTTATCTACTCACATCTTAAAGTCATGCGCATCAAATTTAGTACCAATACTGACATATCTTATAAACCTATCTTTTACTCAAGGAACTTTCCCTAATAGGCTAAAATCCTCTATTGTCAAACCATTGCATAAAAGAAATAGCAAGAAAGATATAAATAATTTTAGACCTATTACATTGGTATCGATTTTATCAAAGGTGTTTGAAAAAGCTTTTCATAGTAGACTTATTAGACAAACACAATACTATTTGTAAAGAGCAAAATGGGTTTCAAAAGAACAAATCAACGACACTCGCAGCCTTTTCATTGATTAAAAATATAACTGAAAATATAGACAATAAAAAAACCAGTTACAGTCGTATTCTTCGATATGACTAAAGCATTTGACATGGTTAATCAAAATATATTATTAGATAAGGGCGAAAACTATGGAATAAGAGGTGTAGCACTTGAATGGCTCGAAAGCTTTCTAAATGATCGGACTCAATATGTTGAAATATCAAAAATAGATAAGAACAAAGAAATACATACTTTTAGGTCATCTACATTGCATAACACTACAGGTGTTCCACAAGGTAGCATTTTGGGCCCCTTACTTTTTCTTTTGTACATAAATGACTTGCCTCTGATTACTGACTTTAAATGTGTTCTTTTTGCTGATGATTTGGCTATCGTTATACCAGGTGACATTTTAGAATTAAATGAATATGAAAATGTAATAAATAAGACAATTATGAACATATATGACTATCTAAATACCAATGATTTAAAAGTAAACCTAACAAAAACTAACTATATACAATTTTGTAATTATCAAGCTCAAAGACCACAGTCGAATATTAAATGTCATAATCAGAATTTAAAAGAAACAAATTCTACAAAATTTTTGGGTATAGTGGTAGATAAACACTGTACCTGGAAGGAACACATAAATAATGTTTGTACAAGAATAGAAAGATTTGCATACGCATTGAAACGCCTAAAGTGCACAGCAGGATTCAAATCCGCACTGACTGCATACCATGGATACGTTGCATCAGTGCTTAGATATGGTTTAATGCTTTGGGGAAACTCTACTAATGTGCATGATGTTTTTGTTACTCAGAAAAAATGCATAAGAGCATTGGCTAGTGCTGGACCATTGGAATCATGTAGGCCCTTATTTAAAAAGTTTAAACTTCTAACAATCACTGGGTTATATATTTATCAAAGTGCCTGTTTCGTTTTTGAAGCCGAAACTGTGCACCCGAGACTGAGACCAAGGGATCCTACTCTTTTGCTGAAACCTATATGTAGAGGCACAGTCATAGACAAAAACTGCTACCTAATGACTATCATAATTTATAATAAATTACCAGTGGACATAAAGACGCTCAATTTTAATAATTTAAGACGAATGTTATTTAAATGGTTAGTTGCTAAATGTTTCTATGATATTAAAGAGTTTTTTGACAGTAAGTAATAAATATGACATTAATTATTCTATATAATACATAATTTGACTTAAATATATAATTGTGTAATAATAGCTAAATTTGTAACAATATTTTTAAATTTTTGCATGCCTATGTTATAGAGGCGGGAAATTGTTGGATGACCCTTGCAAATAAAGATTTCATTTCATTTCATTTCATGATTATTTTAATGTTTCTTAGTTATTTGTTTTGTATTTCTTTTTTTTTCATATTCAGAAACCTTTCAGTGTCTCAGCACACTATATAAAGTTCAGCCAAAGCATGGCTGCAATTTTATTATTCGCATTACTAGCAACACACTATGCCCAAACTTCCGATGCGTTTTGGCTGAATCGAAACTTCGGACCGGTTGAAGTTCAGCCAGAACACGTTCAATGTATTTTGCTTAAAAGCAGCAACACACTTATGCTGTGGCTGAAGTTCCGCTTGACGCTGTCAAGCTGAACGGAAAACATGTTTTGAACACGGCCACGGCGGACACAAATATTTATATGGCATTCTTTTCCACTTATCGACAGCGGCGACGGCACGGCTTTGCCTCCCACGGGCGCTATTGCCGGCAGGAATGAATAGTAGATTGTGTTACAAGGGGATAAGGTAATATATTGACGGCGAGGGTGCTACTTTGAATCCAGAGTGAAACGAAGGATTCAAGGACGAAAGAAGGAGGAAGGACAGTTGGACAGTTCTACGGTGGAATCCTGAGTGTAGCGAGGGATTCATGTGCATCGCCCGAGATAAATTACCGTACCCGACTAGTACACTCTACTTTTCATCTCCATCTTTAAGAAAAACTAGCACATAAAAAACAGAATACAATAAGGATAGTAGAACACCTACAATATCTAATCAGACTTCAACCGACAATTTAATACTAATCTTTGTTTGGTGTCGTCTTCATACAATAAATACTAAGAAATATTTTTTCGAAGACCACTAACTTAAGATAAAATGTTCACTCATAACCTTGTTTGCGTGGTCCTTCATATCTTTTTATTTTTATAAGTAAACTTGATAACTATTTACTATTGGCTTAAACCGTTTAGGTTTAAAATGTCCAGAGGGTGCAAAACGCCCATATCCCAGAATGACCAAATCCCAAAAGGTTCAGATCCCAAAATGTCCATATCCTAAAATGAACAAATCCCAGAATGTCTAGTGTATTTTTTTTTATTGTAAGTATTAGAACTATTATCTTTAATAGATTAAAATGAAAAACATAATGGATAAATATGTGATTAGACAGTATTTTACAAGCTTTTATTTAACTTGCAGTGTGTATATATATGAATGTAACTTTGTTTTTCCCAATGAAATCTTGCCATTTAATTGTGACGCATATATCTTCAACCGATTGAGTTGAAATTTTATGTATATATGCATATGGCGTGACAATGCTATATTGTAAAGTCAGTGAGCTGATCTGATGATGAGGATTCTCCTTATTGCTGTACAGCCCGTTCGCCATTTTTTACAGTATGAATTTACTCATAACAAAATGTTTTTACACAAAAATTTATTTTTGTAAAAAATATAATTATGAGCGACAATTTTTTTGTTTTAGTTTATTTCTAGTCTTATTAATCGTAATATTGATAGGTAACTATCAGGGTCTATGTTATTCTGTCCAGCTGTCTCGGCGTGAAGAAGTAACAACAACAAATACATACACACAGAACACACACACAAACTTTCGATTTTATTACATTAGTGGGATTAATTAGTTAAACTCATAATTTTTTTAGTAAACATTAATATTGCTTCTTATTTTTCTCTACAGTGTACTTGGATATTTTAGGATTTCAGCATTATAGCATATTGATATTTTGGGATCTGGACCTTCTGGGATTTAGACATTCTGGGATTTGGACATTTTGGGATGTGGACGTTTCGCACCATCTGGACATTTTGGGATTTGGACATTTCGAATCTAAACGGCTTAAACTTACGAAAAAGTATTCACATTTACACAAATAATTAAATTTCAATACAAATAACCTAAAACTACTGTAATTCCTTAAATCAAAGAAAAAAATTGCGCGTTTTTAATAATACTTATTTCTTTTTCCGAAGCGAAGAACATAAACATGTTTACCTACATTCATCCATGTTGACGACGATATGTATTCTAAATTTAAGTAATCACACGACGTCTGTACCAATATTTTTTTATTTTAAAACAAAATTCTTCTTGTTTTTGCTGGACTGCCAACATTATTTTTAATTCTACATAGATTACACTCCTGTTCAGTTTTCAAATTGGTTTTTTTTGAGATCTTCGTTTCACTTTTTAGTCCCGAGAGAATAACCAGTAACTTTAGCTCCAAATGTTTTGGGATGAAAACATCGTTTTTTGAATAGATGAGATGAAAAATGTATTGCGTAGTCCGGAGTTGGGCGTAGTTAACTACTATTGTGTAGTTTGATTACAAATTACAATTACATGTAGTTAACTACAAGTAGTTGAAATTACATTAAATTTAACTACAACAATTGAAACTACTGTAGTTGTAATTTGTAATTGTAATTAAGTAGTTATAACTACAAATTACAATAAGAATTTATTACCGCGGGCGTGTGTTAAAGGTGTTGTATTTCGAAATTGTAAGTGTAAAAAGTTGTAAGCAAGAAACGAAAATTTATGAGTAAGTAAATCTTTATAAAATATGTAGATTCAAAAAGTAGTTTGTAATTGTGATTACAATTACTAACTACAAAATGTAATTGTAGTTAGTAATTAGTAGTTTAATTACATTTTGCCCAACTCTGGCGTAGTCCACGTACGCATAATATAAATGTGCGAGTTTGTGTGCGTGCACGCAGTAGTTGCCTTGTGGCTCTCAGTGCAGATGTCTTATACTATATATTTATTTATATTGAGTATTTTTTTTACATAATAATACCTAATGCATGGATAAGGATCATAATCATCATCTTCAGCTATCAACGGCCCTTGGCTGGGCATAAACTCGACACAAACTGAAAACTATTAAATTGAGATTAAACTAGTGGTTAGCTACGAACTTAGACCTCGCGATTAATATTACACAAGTTTAAGAGTCCTTGCGATTTGCGCATAGTTAGCATGACATCTGGTCCATCTTCCACGACCGGGTCATGGGTGGAATGGGAAACGTACCATTTATTTGAGGACCAGTTTACTTCTTACACTGTACATAAATCACATTTGGCATATGTTATGGTAGACAATGGTGTGATGATGGCCACCCATGATTCAGAGAAATATCACTTTCGTATCTAGATACATATTTGTAAAATACTTATATGAGTAATTAGTGTGTAAAAGTAACTTTGAGTTACATCGAATTTAAAGTTATTATTGCTTGGTGATATTAATTTATTATGAGGGTTAGGCTTAAGTCCGCTATTAAGGGGATAAATGAATTTTTCAGGGTCCAGTGCTGCTTCCCTTTGAAATTAATCATTTGAAAGGAAACATAGAGATATCATTTAAAATTTTGTCTTGATCAAGCCCTAGATAATCCTTCAAACTATTTTATAAACTACTGTTTACAGTTTAAAGTGAGAACGTGAAGCTTTTCTACGCTACTTTTGCGAAGAACTGCAATTTTTGGCTAATGTGCCAGAGGCCATTGCAACCTCTCGGCGTCTTTTCGTTTTTTGTTTTCGCCAGAAATGAAACCTAGGGCATATATAAGTGGACCATGTGAGTAGTCAACGTCAGAAAAAAAAAAGAAGCAAGATAAAGAGGCAGATTGCTATTTTTTAACAGGCGTTATTTTTATTAGAATCTATCGTACATACATATAATTATATTGTGGGGTAAACAGAGCCACGTTTAGCACATTGGTGGGTGGGCGTATAGGTGGAAAATGGAATCAAAATAGTGATGAATTGTTAGCCATATCGCCTATTAATATGATTCCTTAGACTTTCAGATATATTAGTCGTCCAATCTAGCAACCCTTGTCTCATATTATTTATATATACCGCCAATCCAAAGATCGTTATTACAACGAGCGGCTGCTGAATTGCTGATGTCATAGACTTGTTATTAACAAAATCCGGCGTCAAAATGCTCCGGCATCATGTGACCTTGAATTTTACGTAACTATCGTCAACACGAATCGTGAGCACTGTAATGTGTCCAGTGCCGTCACAGTATTTTATGCGGCGGCTGTTTTTTTTTATGTTGGCTGTATGACATGAGTTAAACCGTTCCGTTGCACACTGTGGTTGCACATTTATTTTGAGTTGAGCCGCAACATGTTCTAGGTAGATTCATTGAATGACCATTTATCTATTTTGAGTGTACAATTTCTGTTACGGTTCAACACCGCTGTAGTAGTAGATAATTCCTTACTGTGAAATATGTTTGTAAAATAAAATACACAAATAATATTATTACTATTTGTGAATAAAAAAAATAATTAAATTAATTGTAGTATTCCTCATTGAAAGTGTTATTTTAAATGGACATAAGTGGGACTACACATCTCGATTTATTACGATATTTATCCAACATGTGAGTAAAATACACGAGATGATATTTACGTGCTTATTAAGTTGGAAAAGATAACAAATAACTGCGTAAAGTAAGTAAATATAATACTTACTTTACAGTAGGTATAATAATTTTGTTTATCACTCAAAATGTAGCTTTACACAATAATCAATACAAAGGGAAGGAAACCTCGATAGCACGAAAAAATATCAGTTAGGTAGTACGTTTTAAAATAAGTATGTAAATATTTTCTTATTCATATTGTAGATATGGCTGTTCAGTACATTATGCATGTATTATATTTATATTTATCAGTGAGTGTCTTGCATTGTCAACTTTTTCATAGATCAAAATTCACTGCCCAAATTAGCAAGTTTTATATTATAGAAGACAATATCGATACCTTGCGGCTCAAAGGGCGTAACCACCATTTTGGCCAAAATAAGTTTTAAATGCTATCTTATTCAGTTTTTGCTCCACTATCGAACTGTATATTTAAAGTTCTCAAATTCTGAAAACAATGGTGAATTCGACCTTCATTTTTTATACTGGTAATGGAGACTATCTTGTATTTTAGGGCGTAAAAGCAATCATTATTAGGCATCATCGAAATATTGGGCGTAAACGACATTAAGAAATAAAATTGTAGGACGTATATGCAAATGAGTCTAAAAGTCATATGAACATTAAACTAACTGAAGAATGTACGCCTCAACATTTATTAAATTTTATGTTAACTTTGGTTTCTACGCCCCAGTCAGTTAGATTTGATACAAATAAAATGGTAGTTACTCCCATAATTCTTTAATACTTGAAAATAAGGAATGAATTAACGCACAACTTTTAAGTAATCCTGTTACTTAAAAGTTGTGCGTTATGGCAGAACTTATTATGTCATAAAAAACATTATGCATAACAGTAGATGGCATAAGCTTAATTTCGCAGAAAATTGTTTGGCTTTCACGTATTTAATAACTTAATAATAGAACCATAAAGTATATCGCAGAAAGTTCACAGTATCACTTTTGGCGTAAATTTCATATCGCTCGCTAGTTCTTTTGATAGTCACTGTACATGCACAACCATTCTACGTTAAGTGACTTATTTGGGGTGGCCAAATTGGTCGCTTTTATCTCTTGGTCCATGCTTGTTCACTTCGCTCGCTCATTTTTGTGATGGTCACTGCACAACCATAACCTAACGTACCTTCCGTGACTAATTCAGGAATGCCAAATTAGTCGCTTCTGTCACTTGGTCACTCACTCGCTCCTGTGGTGGTCACTTCACAATCATAACCTAACGTACCTTACGTGATTAATGCGGGATAAATAATTAATAGGCTACGGTTGCAACGTTTTCATAATTAACTTTCTATCCATTACTTTTCCTGACCTAAATTAAATTGATGCTAAACGAATTAAATTTTGTTAAAGGTCCTGTCCTTAATGCAATTACGCCGTCTTTAAATCAGAAAAATAATCAAACGATAATTATATCAAATAATTCTTATAATAAAAGTTTAAAATAAAAAGTTATGTTTATGTTTAAAAATATTTGTTTTAAGAACATTCTGCCAAGTTGGAATGCCAAATAAAATTCGGAACATCAAAATTCTGCCAGATAGATGAAACCTAGTGCAATGGGCGTCCTATTATAAATCAGCTCAAAAAAAAAACCTGCCCCCTACAAAGTTATGTTCTTGATCATTACATTTTATAGATCTAGGAGACAAACATTTACGAAAACTACACCGAAAAATATCCACATCAAGAATTTAAATACTCCATTCCATTCATCAAGAAAAATATAGGTAATATTAGTATAGAATAACAGCCTTAGTCCATCGGCCTCTGATGGACTAAGGGTTGTCATATGCCAAATTTATCTATTTTACTAAAATAGTTGTAAGTATTGTAATATAGATCCAAAATAGAATAAAATAATAACAAAATGATAAAAACTCAAATTTTAATTTCGAGTGTTGGTGATTACACGTTACTTTACTTGCAGCAGTCATTTTATGGGGCATAAAAGACATAATATATGTTTGATTTTGTGAGGCGTATTCACCAGCTAACTTTTAAACTACAAATATTTGTTAAAACGTTATGTTTAAATATTATGCACCACAAAAATTAGCGGCTTTTGGTGTAATAATCATATTTATAGGATAAATAATAACAAAGTTATGACAAATACAAAAATTTAAGTTAATTTTTTTGGCTCTCCTGAAAAGTTGTGTTTTGGTGGTTACGCCCTTTGAGCCGCAAGGTATCGAATTATTACAAGATATTTTGTATAATTAATAACTCGCGTCAAGGTTGCAGTTTGTCAACCCACAGCAAAAATGAAAAAGCAATAGTAGTTTAGCGTAATATGTCTATATCGTTCTAACGCATGCAAAATTCGACACAGGTCTTTTCGCGACAAGTTTTTATTTTCAGCTACCTACAAACTAATCGTATGTTGCAGCTCAACGCGTAATATTTCAATCGCGTTGAATACGCATATAATTTGTATTTACCTTTGCTTCGAAGATTAAACAAGACTACATACACTTATAAATACACTTTTCCAAAAAAGAAAAAAAAAACAGCTTGTGATATTTTACAGAGTTGCTCTTGCAGTAATTTTTTTTGTACTGATTAGTTTAAAAACTCCACGACTTGATAATCTTTTGAATAACGATGGACTTATCTCAATACATATCTGCCTACTTAACAGCCTATAAATCTTTTGTTATATCTACACCGAATGGGCATGTAGGTAGAAAAGGTGTAAAGTGTAACACAATGAATAACAAAACTAAATTTTATGGAAGTCAGCTAAAAGAAGTGGCAATGTTGACCCGCAACAGATTTCGTATGAGATCTCACCGAGCAGTTTAGCCAATATCTGCGATGCGATCACAGATTTTGGATAAACGCACCCGGGTACAGGTCAAACTGACGACTATGTCAATCAATGAGTCAGTGGTATTGTAGGTTTATAGTATAACCAAAAATAAAATCATTTAAATGCGTGGTTCTTGTCTAAGTAATCTCATACTTAAATAAAATAATGCTCTAAACAACAAAATAACATATATTATATTTAATCTTTCACATGTGCAAATGTCAACATCATTCTGGAAGTAAAAGATAAGATAGTCTGAGATATGTTGTAGTCACATGACGTCAATAACTTGGCATACCTAAATTGCTGAGTATAGGCCTCTTAGTTAACTACTCCAATTTCGGTAGTCCGCTACTTCCATCCAGGCCGTACCTATGACTTTGACGATATTAATTCATGGCATTCCTGCACGTCCTACGCTTCTATTCTAGGCATCATTTTGCCAATGCTTTAATTTACCTGCTATCATTCCAGCCAGCCAGGCTGCTCACCCAGTTCCAGCTAAGGTTAGACCGTTTCGCGATAGTGTTCAATCTATTGAACAATAAGTAGGTCAGGCAGATGCCGACTCAGTAGTTTGATCGTCATTATACACTTAAAGTAGTCATATTCGAACAATAAACTAGTCTAATTCAAGTACTCAAATTAGGTGGTATTATTTCAAAACGTCTCTTTACACCACCAGAGCGATCAGCTCATTATCATATCATCAAATGTAGACGTGGCGAATTAGACATCAGCCCCTACCGATAGAATCAATGAATTCAGTTTCCGATAGACTTGAAATAGATTGGATTTTTCGTCAGTAAGTACATGTTTATGTGTAGGTATATGTATTTGAATTATTATATTAATTACTGTTATTTAAAATTATTAAAATCGACCACTACTAGTCTTTCGGGATGACCACTGCTGAGAAGAAACGCCGAAAGAAACCCATAAGTATAACAAATTTTGATATTTATTATAGGCAAATGATCAGAATGCATCCCTATGCACACGTAAACCATGCAGTTATCATAGTCAGGTCAGTAGGTAGTAAGCAGCAGTCGACCGGGCATGTACATTTGGGCGAGTGCCCGCTACTCGACGAGCATTTCTGACCTACGCTCAGTTATCTTTAGACCCGGGACGCGACAGAGGACACGCATCGTGAATGTCATTGCGAGGATTTATGCGTTACATCTTGAACTGATAACAATGTCTCGGTATTATCACATTAATACTCAACTCGTGATTTTTACAATAAAAATATATGAATACACACAATATACATATAATAATAGTACTGAAAATATTTCAACATTCAAGACCCAGGAGAATAGGCTATTTTACTGTGTATGTTTTGGTTAATGTTTTATATAAAACAAAGAAATATCACTGAATAGAAATATTCTTTTGAAAACAGCAAGAAAATTGGTAAATAGCATTTCAAATATAAGAGTGGGAGCGTGGTGGGCACATCTCACTATCTCTTTACGTACGCGCGAGATCTGTGATCAAAAGCGCTGTATGTGCATTGTGCATACTTTTTCTATTACTAAACAGTTTTCTTTTCCATCAGATTTTAAAAGCTTATAAATTACTTATTATTTGGCTGATTAAAAAAAATTGTTTTCTATTTCGGATTTTTTTTACTTGTTGATATGAATAATAAAAAATGTTTATTTAAATACCGTAATTGAAAAAGGCCATTTTCCAACGTGCCTCGGCTGGGGACCGAACCCAGAACCTCAAGAGTGTAAAAAAGTATGAGACACCAAACTTGAGAGTATGACCACATACGTCATACTCTTGTTTGGATTAATTATATTCCTATATCAGTTCTTTTTTTTTTCAACTATTTATCACATATCTCCACTGAAGATAACATTGACACAGATGGCAAAGCAAGGCTATTGATATCGCACTTCTATGTGTGCAAATACTTCATAACCCGATTTTTTGAGATGATCCATCATTTTAGACATCTAAAAATGTGAACGTTCATACTATCACATGTCACGCCTGATTCCCACATCAACTAGAGACTATGGCCCTCCACTTGCTCTTACCAACACAGACAGAACCGGGTCGTGTTTTTATCACTAACGGCAGTTTACTTATTACTTTTAAAGGATCAGAATATTACTATGTATTCATGAATGCTCTTAGGAATTCCTAAAATAACCGGCCAAGTGCGAGTCGGACTCGCGCACGAAGGTTCCGTAACATTATCTATAAAAAATACGTTTGTTTTGTTGTATGGTAGTTTAAGGGGATACTTGAACTTTTTTTGGGTTCAGTGCTATCAGTCATTAGAAATAAATTATTAGAAAGGAAACGAAGACATAATTTAAAATTAGGCCTTGATCAAGCCCTAGATAACCCTTCAAACTATTTTATTAACTACTGTTTAAAGTGAGTGAAGCTTTTTCTTAGCATTTTTCCAAAAGTGACAGCTTTTCGCAAAATTGCTAAAAAAAAGCTTCACATTCTCACTTTCAAATATAATCAGTAGTTCATAAAACATCTCTAACCTTAACCATTCCTGCAGGCTGTACCCCTTCCACATCAAGATCTGGGAATCAAGTGTGGGGGCGGTGCGAGAGAATTAGGGACAGAGAAAAATTGAAAGGGAAAGTGAGGCACGGAGTAGGGAATACATGCTTTACTCCAACGGCACGTAATATACTACATTTACGATATTTGCTACTTCGGCTTGTGAAAATCATCACATTATAATTTTTTAAACGTTATTCTTACATTATTACCTTCAAAATAAAATAAAAAATCGACCGCGCTTGTCTCGGTGTCTAGGTGGCGCTTGTCTCGGTGTCTAGGTGACGTTCTTTTATTACAAGTTTGTGACCCTCCCCCTCCCTTTTACCTGCTGAAGGGTAATTTCCCGAAACTTTTCAAATGATGGAAAAGCTTCAAATTATTATTCGAAAAAATAAATAATTGGAATACAAAATTTTAAAATGACCAGAAAAATAAAGAAAAAATTTTCTTTTCAGAACGAAATTTTTCCATTACCCATCAGTACTTACATCAATTGTAATTTACCCACCTTATGTTAATCTGTCGCGCTCGAGTATTTCTAACCATCGATTTTATTTAACTATTCTGAGGGCTACCCTAGATGCACGTCCCTAGATCGATAGCATAGCATATACCTGGTGGAGGTACTCAACAGGGTGCAAGGTACAAGGCTTGGAACAGGTATCAAAAGTACAGGTTTTATACTGGTATTAAGCAGTGTTTTTATTTCGGTACCTGGGTACATGTTCTAAATGGGTACCAGTACTCCTCCTTAAAAGTACAGGTACCTGCTGCTATCTGCTTATACTTGTGTCTGCTTTCTCACTCTGACGTGATTTTTACTGGTACTGGTACCAGTATAGTACAGATACTGACAGAAAAATTGTACTGGTACAGATAGTACAGGTGTACTTTAATGTGTTACAAAGTGCAAGCCATTGTTTAACAAATTAAAGCACATTCCTTAGACAATATTTTTGGGTATGGGTATAGCTATTTTTTTAAGTATTCATTGATTGTAAAAGACTTGAAAATACCTCACCTTAAACCGTGTGGTGTTAACTCAAAGTCGACATTAGCAAGTACACAACCCTACACTGCATGTGGCCCGACACACACTTAGCCGGTTATCTGTTATTCATTTTATAAAGTTTTTAAAAATTGCTCAAAAATAAGTATGTTGTAAGATTTTTTATTCCTGGTAAAAAGAAAAACTGTATTTACAGAAAAAGAATGCAAATACTGACATGTGACTTCACTGCCATTTCATTTCCCCCATAGGTACAATACAGATACTTAGTAAGATGGATTTGCATGAGTAATATCTAAACAAAATTATGTCCAACTAAAATATAATAAAATAGAAATAATAAAAAGATAAAATATATGTAACAAAAACCCTGTCCGATCCTTGAAAGAGCAACTCAGACGGTCAATTTGAACAACTTTTCCTATGGGAACAATGCTTGAAACTCGAAAATTTCGACATTTTCATACAAATTTCCCTGGCCGGCCAAACACTTTAGTATGAAAATTTCGATTTTTTTTCGAATTTCAAGCATTGGTCCCATAGGAAAAGTTGTTCATATTGACGGTCGAGTTGCTCCTACAAAGATCTGACAGGGTTTTTGTTACATATTGTATATATAGCTTATGACCAATTATTATAATGCATCTACAAATAATAAAAATGCCCCACAATAAAAATGTCCAATAATAAACATGGCCAACAATTCCCACTGTGCTATTATACTTCATGCCAATTTTTGAAATACTAATTTAGGTCAAGTTTTGTGTTTTTGTTGTTTTGTTTTATAGGTATATAGTCCAAAAACAAATACAGGCAAATATCCAAACTTATTGCTGAAACACTTTTGTCTATTAATGGTAAAAGTAGGGAGACTTTTACCTGCACTAAATAAAAAGTATTAAATAATTTAAAGCCAAGTTCTAAGTAATTTCTCCAAGTGCTTTTCAGGTAGAGAACAATAGGACCACTCCAAGTCTTCCCGTGGATGTCGTAGAACGAGAACTGGGCACAATTTAGGGTGGTATTTTTAAAAGATTTATTTCATATATTAATATTTATGAAACTGTTGTAAATTTTGTATAATTTTTTTTTCTGGTCGAGATTAATGAAATACTATAAAAGCTAAATAAATCTTATAAATACCTACATCTTTGACACCTCTTCAACCTGTCTGGCCAGCGTCGGTAGAGATTGTACCTAGACCAAATTCTATGGCTGCTCTGGCTAAATATGGCTCAGGTAGGTACAGAGAGGGTCGTGCTCCGGTAGTGAGACTAAAAGCCCTGATAATAAGGATAACTTAACAACTACCAAAACTTTTGAAAATGGGTCCCACTCACGAAATGACGCCAACTACACGCACGCACCTCGTTAGAATTAGAACGCTATATGTGTCTTTCTACTATCTCATGTAATTTAATCGATTCTTCAAATGCTATTTAGTCGGTAGTTTTATTCCCAAAATAGTTTTATTCATATTACATAACTTCGAAGTCAAAAGTAAATGAGGTTATAAAAAGGTCTCTAAAAATAATCTCACGTATTTAGGCAGGCAATTGAACTTAAACAAAATTAGAATATAAATAAATAATCTTTACCTGCAAATCCACTAATCTGGTCGAAGAAATCCTAAAAAGAGCCATTATAAAAACCCACCGAACGCTACCACACACAAACTATCGTAAGAAAACCCGCAATTGACGATCGATCGCTCAAACAGTGTGACCAACTTTAAATTAGAGATCTTGCCGGCACAGACAACAAAACTGACAAATCCTGCCAAACTCTAATGCATAAAATAAGGCCGATATAAAATTAAAATTTAAAATAGCTGTGAATTTGTTTTGTTTAAAACTAGCTAATGCCCGCGACTTCGTACGCGTAGAATTTATGACTCCGGCGTATTAATTTACATAAAAACTTATGTAGATACATAAAAAACATACAAACTTTTATTTTATTTTATTTTTAATATTGTAAACATAGTTTGAAAACTTTCTTTATACATTACTGACTGATGCCCGCGACTTCGTTGGCGTGGACTATACGTCATGTCTATACGTATGTATAGACCATTCAACTGAAAGTTAAAAGTAAAGTATTCATGATAAATCAGAAATAAAGAACATTCACACCGCATGAAATCAGAGTAAAAATTCTGTCTTCGACAGCTTTTCTGTCCGTCTAATTAGAAAAACAACTGACAAATAAAGATATATTATATTAAAAATGTTGCTCATAATTTTTAGGTTCGCAATCACAATGGATTCAATACAACCAGAAGTGCCATTTGTCAAACGCGGATTCACCTAAAGTCCTAAACGAATGGTTATTCCATACAAAACTTTTTTTGTCGATTCTGCACTTTAATCCTTTTGTAGGCGTTGCTATATCTGCTAGCATAAATTGCTATATTCTGCCAAATACTGCCGGATTTCTAAGACGCCAAACAAAAATGCCAAAGAGTAAAATAAAAGGGCTAAAACTGCCGAAAAGGCATGATCCTTCCACATATGGTTACACTGCGCTCAAAACTACGGTGTGCAGCAGTGATACCAAAGGCACTGTGTGTGTACCAGTCTAGCTGGCCGTCCACGGTCGGAATATTAAGAAGCGGATTTTTTCAGATCGGTCTGAGCAAGGGAGGGGACTTATTTTTGAGATCATTTGTCACATATAGCAACACGGAACTTCAAGGAAGGGAGTAGCCTTAGCGATCAATTATCATTTAAATCTGTCTGGCATATTTTGCGGGGGGAAATGCGCACACTAGTGCACTTCCGCAGACTCACATAAACAAAAAAAAATTGTAACGGCGACTAAAATACATGCAAAATTAAACAATGCATCAATAAATCTTGCACATCTCGTTAAATTTTTGTGTACGTATGAATGACAACATACACATTGACACGTTTTCGATGTCAAAATGGCTGGACTGGCACTATCGACCCAGCAATATCGATAAATTACGAAATGAAGGAGGAAAGGAACAAAAGTAACGAAATGAAACATTATAAATATCATCATCATCATCATCATATCAGCCACAGGAAGTCCACTGCTGGACATAGGCCTCCCCCAAGGATTTCCAAAACGACCGATCGGAAGCGGCCTGCATCAGCCCACAGGCGCTCACCTGGGAATTTTTAAAACACATAAACGATTAGCTTTACATTATTTTTGGAAAAATATGTATAAAGATGTTGAGAAATATGTAAACAGTTGTGAAACTTGCAAAGAGTACAAACCGGTAAACTTGTCTAGACCTGGCTTAATGGGAAATCCTAAACAAGTAAATAGGCCATTTGAAGCAATATGCTGTGATTTATTGGGACCATTTTCCGTGTCGACAAAGAGAAACACTAATCTCTTAGTATGTTCAGACTACTTTAGCAAATATGTCATGTTGTTTCCTATACGGAATGCGACAGGCACTGCTATTGTTAAAATTTTAGAAGAAAAAGTTTTTCTAGTACACGGTGTTCCTAAATTTATATATGTAGGCAACGGTCCACAATTTATTTCAAAACAATTTAGAGACTTAATGTGCAAATATAATGTGCCTAATATTTATTATAATCCTAGGTATCACCCTCAGGTTAATCAAGCAGAAAGAGCCATAAGAAATGTTCTTTATGCAGTTGCCTCCTATGTGAAATCAAACCATAGGAAATGGGACAGTAATATTCATGAAATACAGTGTGCACTAAATACCTCGGTAAATGAGGCAACTAAATTTTCTCCATTCTTTCTTGTTCATGGAAGAGAAATGTATGTCGATGGAAACTTGCACCTGAACTCCGAAGAGCCAGTTCCTCACTGTTTGTTATCTGTAGATGATCCTAGAATTCATGGTGATAATTTAAAAGAACTTAAAACAATATTTAAAGAAGTTAGTCAAAGTTTAAAATTAAAACATGACAAGAATAAAAAACATTATGATTTTAGGAAACGTCCTTTAGAATATAGAGTAGGTCAAATTGTTTACAAACGGACATTTACTTTATCAGATGCCAGTAAGCATTTTACATCAAAATTAGCACCACGTTTTCATTCACCTGTAGTGTATAGCTTAGAAGATATGCAGGGTAAACCCTTAGGCAAATTTCACATAAAGGATATTTTAAAACATGAAGACTAAAGCTCTTATCTATATCTTAATAACCGGTCATTATAAATATTCACACAGACTTGTGCGTTCTGGTTATCACGTGTGAATATTTAATTTTGAAAGGGGATGAATGAATGCTGGAAGGATATAAGGATTTTCAAAAAAAAAAAAAAAAAATTAAGGTACCATTTTTAGATGTTGTGTATGAAAGTGATAGCATGTGAAGATGATGTATGAGGAGGCAAGGTTATACAATGATTTTAGACTCAGTAGCTCATACTTAAACTCAAACTTAATATTTTAACTTATAAAACTTAAAAACTTTAATTAAACTTAAATAAAACAAGGTTTTGTTTCTGAACTTGATATAATAGAGGAACAAACCAATTGACTTGACATACATTTAAAAACACTTAATACTTGGTAAATAGTACTTTATATTTAAAACTTAAATTTAAAACAGATATATCTGAACGGATATATCACACTTAGAAAATAATATTAACATTAATGTAAATACATTATATAGCATAATAATACAATAATATTAGCTATAACTTGATATAATAAGTTAGTAATTATAAGCTAGCATAACATTTAAATAACTAAGAAATCTCTTCACCTTGTGAAGAGTGTGACATCATTGTGTAATCTGTCTTGATAGATTTGTGGTGTACTAGTACTGCACTCAATATTCAAAACCAACACATATATGTATACTAACATATGAGCATCAGTGCATCCAGATCTGTGGAAGTCTACATTGTTTTCAATGTAGCTTCTGATCCCAAGACAATGTCGTAGGGCAGATTAGCACTTATGATGAACACAATAGGTACTTAAGTTAGTTTAGAAACTTTCAATTAACTTAGTTGCAAAACTATGCATGCAGTTTGCTTTAGAATAGATTATTAATAGGTAGGCGATTGGAAAGCCCACTGAGTTTCGCAAAATGAATCTTAGATATATCACTTGATAATATTTAGCAGTTAATTTTTTCTAAAATAAATTTATGTAGTGACTTTAAAACAAAAAAAGAATAAAAATATTTACATACAATATTTTTTTAAACGGGATGAGATGTATTGTAACAACCAAAATTAATTAAAGCATAAATTGATCCATTTTATACCAGTAGCGACATCTACATTAACATTTGCTAAACATAAAAACAATATTCGCTCGGAATAGACACGAGATGTCGCTAATCGCAACTCATTACTTTCAAATTAATTAACATGAATAAAATAGAAATAAACTTAAATAAAGGTAAAATAATGTCTAGAAATATAAACAATGAATTAACAAAATAAATAAAAGATTTAAACTTAGTACGATTCATACTCTCGCTCGATTTTGCATAATAAAACATCTAGTCAATATCCTGGTATCGAGGTCTGTAAAAAAAAAGAAAAAAAAAGGGTTTTTGAGGACAGCCATATTTGAGGGGAGATAGACTAGCAACTGGCTGCATAAGAAGATCGTGATAATTTAATAAGCCAAAACCAAAAAAAGATTAAATGGATACGAGAAGGAAAAATACCAAAATGAAGAAAATAAATAAAGATGAGCCGATATGAATCGTAAGTAAAAAATCCATGACATATGTGTCACATTGACTAGCCTAAACAGAGATTAGATATCCGAGTTAATCAATAAATATGTATTTTGTTTTAGGGTTCAAAATAGTAATTTAAAATATTTAATAAAACTATAAAAAGTGAGCACTATTCATTCCTGGGTTGGAGGGCGCTGCACCCTTCAAATCTTCAGCATCGTGCCTGGTGCTCATTGGAGAGCATCATCCCGTGACATCTTGCTTCTGAGTACATCTCTCAAGACGGATCCCAAGTGTAATATACTCTGTTATCACATTAAGAGGACAATGTAAGTGAACCTTCCGTTATAAATTTAGAAACTGCATTCTCCAGTGAACAATCTTCAGGGACTTCAGTGTTATAAGTGAAAGAAATGTATGTACTCTATCCTGTTAAGATTAGTTACTTAAATATATGAATTTGGTGCTCACAACCAACTTGTTTTAATTAAGCAACAAACTCACGTTAACCACACCCCAAAGAGAGCAAGTCTCATGCTCCAAAACTTAGCTGGCCGGTGGCGACTTCTAGCATAAAAGAGCATGCGAACCAAATTACGGTTTTCAACCGTAATTCAAGCCTTCAGAATTTAAACGACAGTACAGATGTTATGAGAAGAATAGTAGTTTTATTGGCTGGTGACCCGACAAACTTTACCAGTAATCCAAAGACGCACACCAGCAGATTAAATCTAAGCCTGTCTGAAGTTATTCAGCTTATACATAGGTTAAAAATCCAGTTAAAATCAGTTTAATGACAAATATAAGGCACCTCTATAATGACATTAATGACGCACATGACAAGGCACCTCTATAATGACATTGATGATGCACATACGGGACATCATTACGCAAATAAGAAAAGGATGCATTTTGTTCACTCGGGATTACTGCAATCTGGTGGAAAATAATCCGGAGTTTCAACAAAATTCAACTTTAATAGCGATGCTTGGCTATGTGCAAGAGTTATTCTTGCGCTTAATTGATCCCACCTCTTGCGCTTAATTGATCCCACCTCTTGCGCTTAATTGATCCCACCAATTTTTTATGTAAAGTAATGCTAAGACCGTAGGTAAATATCGCTTACATTATAAAAAACAATCAGATTTTAATGGAGTGCAACTAACTCTACACGCCCTTTTTTTTTCGGAGTAAAGATCCCTGTTACGGATACCCGTCAGCCTGCGGGGGAGGCTGTCGGGTTATGGCAGACTCCCACGCAATCCACCGCCTGTGGAACCATGGGAGCCAGATAAACCGGCTCCCAGCGGCGGAGAAGATGATAGGCTCCGCCGCTTGCCTCTCGCCGCAAACCGCTCGGTCGCGGAGGATAGGGAGAGCGGCAACGTAACACTGACACTCCTCCTCCTCCGCGACCGATCTCCAACCACAGCCACGGCGGTGTGGCCCCGCCTGAAGCGCCGGGAGAGTAATGAAACATTCCCCTCCCGGCGGCTTGGGGGGAGAACTTCCCACTCCCCCGCCGCCCCAATGTGGGCGCTCACTGCTGGTAGACGACAGCAGGAGCGCCCCCTCGCGGGTTCCTCTTAGCTTCCCCGTGGCTCGAGGCTACCACGGGTACTGAGCCCCCCCGGTACGACAAACCAGGAACCCATTGGGGGGGACCGGGAACCCATTGGGAGGTACACGCCCTAACCTAACACCCATTAAGGCTCAATTTACACGGCAGCGGAAGCGAAACGCAGCGAAGCTTCAAATTCGCCCCTTTTGCGAGAAGACGCGCGAAGTCTCGCGACTATTTTGACTGTATGGACTGACCGGCCGTGATTTCACCGGTTCGCTTGACTTCGGCACTATATCGCGCGCGACACCGGCAACCTCGCGAGAATTCGCTGCTTGACGCGCGACTACTTTTTGAGCACGAATTTAGTTTGAACATTATGCGATTGACATAAAGTGTATTATGCTAATGTACAATTTTGTTCCAAAAATCGCTTCGCTTTGATTCCGTCGCGGTGTAAATTAAGCCTAATTCTCATCATATCGTATAGCGGTTTGAGTGAACCACTCTTAACCAGTGTTAAGTTCTCTACAAACCCTTAACCTTAGTCAGTGTGTAGCTCGGCCAATTCGTAAGAATGACGTAGACACATAGGAATAAAACAAAAAAGTAAATTTTTGCCTATACTTAGGCCCTTTAATGAAAAAACGGCCAAACTACACAAGTCCAGTGCAGTTTCTGAGAACAAAAAATGTCATGTACAACAGTGTCCTATAATTAATCTCTGTTCTGTGTCCATAATAATCAATACATTATGAAATTATTTTGAGTTTATTTCAGAAAAACATAAAAAATTTTCAACAGTCATAATTATACGCGTGCGAAGCCGCGGGTAAAAGCTAGTAATACTATAAAGCCTGATACTAACCGCTGGAAGCCACTTTTAGATTTACCAATACCGAATGATAGTCAATGTCTTAAGAGAGCCCTAGGACTCTTTGCAAATTATTCAAAATGGATAATGAACTTCTCTGAAAAAGTGAAACGTCTTATTTTATGTAAAACTTTTCCTCTCGATGAAAAGGCTATCTCTGCTTTTAACATACTTAAATCTGATATACCGAAATAATTTTTGTCCTCTATTAGCGATGATGAACGCTTAGTCGTAGAAACTGATGCCTCAGAACACGCAATCGCTGCATCCTTGACACTATGTGAAAGACCAGTTGCATTTTTGTCTAGAAGTCTTTCAGATTCTGAACGCCGTCACTCGGCTATTGAGAAGGAAGCCTATGCGTTTGTAGAATCTTTACGCAAATGGCGACATTTCTTAATCGGACGACATTTTCTTCTGATAACTTATCAGCAGTCTGTATCATTTATGTTTGATCAAAAACATACTAGTAAAATAAAAAATGAAAAGGTAGAAAGATGGCGTCTGGAATTGTCTTGTTTCAAATACGATATTGTTTATAGACCCGGGAAAGAAAATTTTACTGCTGATGCTTTGTCTAGAATAAGTGCGAGCATTTCAACGGACAAACTGTACAGACTACATGATTCCTTGAGTCATCCTGGAGTAGCAAGATTGGCGCATTGGGTCCGACAGAAAAATTTACCATATTCTATCAATGACAGCATCATGTCCTACGTGTTCTGAAATAAAAACCGAGGTTTTTTCAAACACAAGGCAGACTTATAAAAGCAACATCTTGTTTCGAAAGACTAATATAGATTTTAAAGGGCCTTTACCTAGTAATACTTCCAATCGTTATATTTTAAGTGATAGATGAGTATTCCAGATATCCATTCGCTTATCCCTGCAAAGATATCTACAGTCGTGAATTGTCTAAAAGATATATTTTATCTCTTTGGAATACCTCAATATATACATTCAGACAGGGGTACATCATTTCTGTCTGTTGAAGTTAAAGAATTTCTTAATTTGTCGGGAGTAGCAACAAGCAGAAGCTCTCCATACAACCCACAAGGCAACGGGCAAATCGAGCGATTGAATGGAACGTTATGGAAAGCCATTCAGTTAAATCTCCGTTCCAAGAATCTTAGAATATAAGAGTGGGAGAAAGTTTTACCCATCGCACTTAATTCAATACATTCATATTATGCACTTCTACAAATGCTACTCCACACGAGCGTATGTTACAACACCCCAGAAGGTCACCGAATGGAGATTCTGTTCCTTCATGGTTACATACGCCTGGACCTGTCTTGCTTAAGAGGCATGTAAGGAATTCGAAATACGATCCTTTAGTGGACGAAGTCGAACTTATACAACCTAATCCATTATATTCGCATGTGAGGCTGCCGGATGGACGCGAAACAGTCGTGTCGAATAAACATCTAGCACCTATACCCCAACCTGAAGAGGAGGTTGACTCTGTTAAGGAAACACATGAGAACAACGATGCCGAAGCCGATGATGTAAATCAAGTCGAGCCAGGAGAACCAAGTGGGCTCCCGATTGAATGTCGTCGTTCCGGAAGAGACCGCCAGCCTCCTGCTTATCTAAAGAATTATGATTGTTCTTTTAAGGGTTCTCTTGTCATTTCATGTCTAGTATCCTTCTAACTATAATTAAACCAATATACTTTGGTTTATCGTTTTATTTTTACACTCGTTGACATGCGAGACATTGGCGTGACCATTCCCGATACTCTTTGCGCATTCCGGGCCACACGAAGCGTACTGCAAACAACTTAGTAGTTGCGTCTGCGCCCGGGTGACTGAGGATATGAAGGCTGTCGAAAATTTGTCTACGTAAGGTTTGCGGTACAAAAGGTCTTGGCGATGAGGTACTCAAATCGCAATATATTTCCGTACTACAATCCGCCACTTTCACCTTCGAGACGGAGTGAAAATTCACAGTCAAGATATTGTAACAATTCTTGATCGGAAGCTTGATGCTGAGCAAGTACATCCAGGTCAATTGTCATTCGCAGTTCATCGACACGGGACAATGTATCAGCGTCAACATAGTTTTTGCCTGAAATGTGTCTGATATCGGTCGTGAACTGCGCAATAAAATCTAGATGACGGAATTGACGTGGCGAGCAGTTAGCTTTTCGTTCGCAGAAAGCAAAACTAAGAGGTTTGTGGTCTGTATAGACCACTAAATGCCTTGCTTCTTACATGTGGCGAAAGTATTTTATACTTTCGTATATGGCCAATAAGTCGCGGTCATATGGCGAGTATTTTTGTTGTGACGGGCTCAGTTTCCGCGAGAAAAACGCGAGGGGTTGCCAGGCGCCGTCATGCAATTGCTGCAAAACTGCACCCAGAGCCAAATCGGATGCATCTGTTACCAAAGCAAGTTTGGCTTCGCAGTCTGGGTGTGCCAGTAGTGCAGCATTAGAAAGGAGTTCCTTACACTTTTCGAAGGCAGTGAGAGTGTTACCGGTTAAGGTGACTGGGTGAGATGCCTTAACGGAACCGGACAATAAGGCGTTTAGAGGAGCCTGAATAACAGCAGCGTTGGGTAAAAATTTACCATGCCTAGGAAACGTCTGAGTTGTCTGACGGTTTTAGGTGGGGGGAAATTCGAGATGGCTTGTACTTTGGCTTCCAGCGGTTTAGTGCCAGTATCGGAGATGCTATAGCCTAGAAATGCGACTTCTTTTGCACCAAAAACGCACTTAGAGACGTTTATGAGAACACCATATTTCTCCATCTTGGTAAAGAGTTGATGTAAATGGTGCTCGTGCTCCTCTTTATTACGCGAAAACACTAAAAAGTCATCTAAGTAAGCGTAAACAAAATCCATACCTCGCACCATTTCTCTCTGAAAGTGATATGGATGTCGATCCTGCAAATCTCAGGCCAAGCACAAGCGGCACACTGCAACAATGTGACTAAATAGAGGGAATCAAATTATTACAGGACACAAGTGATGAAGAAATGTTGTAAAAATTGTCAGTTAGTCATTATTATGCTTTAAATAAATCATTTAATTATTAAACTTCCTTTCATTATTTTTCGGTATTCTTCTAAACCTACAAATATAATAAGATTTTCTCAAAAATTATTTTATATGTTAATATTTTTGATGTTTAAATGTATAAATATAAATAATAGTTACGAATTAATTATATATCTATAATATAATACAATATAAATATAAATACTCATATAACTTCTTACAAAATTTTACATACTTCAATAAATTAAAAATCAGAGGGATTTTGTTTGCGTCTGTACGAATGCGCATACTCATTCCATATGTAGCTAACTTCACAAACACAAAGATCCGTGGCGCGTACACATCGCCTGAGGTCCATAAAGCTAGTGGTTCACATCATAATCATGCTTACCTAATGTGATCGAGCTCATTAATAAACTATGATTTAAGCGTTATATATATGCGATTTATATTATTAAGGTACACATTAGGTGTGTATTTATGTATCGATCGTACATTAAAGTAATAATCGTTAGAATACCGCGAGATAAGATCGGCCAAGCTTGCGGCTAATTAAGCTCATGTGATCCTTGCCTAATGCAGGTGCATCGCTGACCAGTGATTCTTTAGGCAAGGGGAAGTAAACATTTTTATTGACAATCATGTGATTTATGTTAGGTTATAATTATATAAGTGCTTTAGGTAATGTTTATAAATAGTATGTAAGTGGTATATGCATAAAGGTGGTAGATGCCCACAGACTTACTAAATTAGTTCATGAATAAAATATTAAATATTAACTAACTTGGCTTATTAGTATGTATTTCGTGTGATTCATTGATTTAATCAATTGATATAATTAACTTTTAATTCATAATTGATACATAAATTTCAAAAATGTATTTTGCTCGGGTAATTCAACTACACACAATAGCAACACATCAAATTGACAAGTGTCAGACTGACAGCCCGACCATTCATCGTTATAGTCTTGTCGCTCACACATATAGCTCTATTTCGTTCGGTAAAGAAATTACTGTGGTTTCCAATCTTAAAAATAATTTATTAAAAATGAGTATTATTATCATGTAAATGACTATTTTTCTAATTAAAAATGAAAATTCGGGACTGAATTTTTTTTGTTTTTTAATGTAATATATAATGTTAAGTATAGCTTAAGATGTAAATCTGTATTGTAATTTGTAACATAACCCATTAGATTGGGTAGGGAGGAAAGGGACCAATACTTTACTGGGTTTCTTTCAACGTTATCTTCCCAGCAGTGGTCATTCCGAAACAACAAATAGCGCAAATTAAGTAAAAGCTAGAATATAATAATAATAAAAAAATCCTATTGCTTTATTGCTTTTAACTATCATCTTTTTCCCCACTAAAGAGTTAAAGAACCGCTCCGCAACTGATGACGTATTCTTGTTCCAATTACGTCACCAGCTATCACGGGAAGAGAATACCACTAATACCAGGCGAATTATATCATTGTACCATGTCTTTGCTTTCATCGTTATCGTCGTCTTGCTCAGACATATAGCTATGTTTCGTTCGGAAAAGAAATTATAGTGGTTATTGAACCAAATTTTTTTTTTAAAAACTTGTACATATCATCGTGTAAATGATTACTCACATGATTAAAATTCTTGGAAATAAGGGATGAAAATTTTTATTATATTTTTTAAATATAATGTATAGTATAGCTTCAGATGTAAATCTATTTTGCAATTTGTAACATAGGCCATAGCCCATCAGGCTGGGTAGGGAGTGTACGGACCAATATTGAACAGGGTTTCTTTCATCGTTACTTTCCCAGCAGAGGTCATTCCGAAAGAACAGGGTAAATTAATAAAACATTATAATAAAAAAAAAATACCTTTTCTCATCAATCATGTTATTATCCCAAAAAGATTGAGAACCGCTTCGCAACTGACAGATGACGTATTCTTGTTCCAAGTACGTAACAGACCAGGGGTAGCATTTTTGAAATCACTTGTCACATCACGCATGGTTTACGCGTGCGTTTCCAAACGGGCGCGTTTTTGAAATGATAGTTTGCGAAGGTTTTGCAACGAGTGGTCTCGACCACTCGTAAGTTTGACATTTGTGGCGCAGATATGTCAAAGAAACATTTCATAGAGAATCCGTTCCGTTTCCATAGACTTATTTTCGATGTTTTCTGCGTAAAACAATATTGTTTATCGCTGACGCGACAGTTTCAAAAATTCGGCCAAATGGTTTTTTACGCGAGCGGTGAGTTGGAAAACTACACGTTTAGTGTTTCGGTGAGTCCTTAAATGAAAAATGGCACTCCAGAAGTGCGATTTCTGAAACGCGGAGTCACCTAAACGTATGGTTTTTGTATGGGAAAACCATTCGTTTAGGTGAATCCGCGTTTCAGAAATCGCACTTGCTATTTTTCATTTAAGGACTCACCGAAACACAAACTCACCACTTTCTAACTCACCACTCGCGTAAAAAACAATTCGGACGTATTTTTGAAACCGTCGTGTCAGCGTAAAACAATATTGTTTTATGCAGAAAACATCGAAAATAAGTCTATGGTTTTCTAAATTTCACCACTTATAAAAAAGTAAGACGAAACGGAACTGACTCTCTATGAAAGGTTTCTTTGACATATCTGGGGGTTTAAAACGGCCACTCTGACTTTTTCACCAGACTATACAGATATGAATTACATCGAAAATCGTAAAATGGCCACATTAGCTTAATTAATATAGATTCAAAGATTCAAAGATTCAAATGTTTATTCAGTAATTAGACCTTTACAGGCACTTTTACACGTCAATAAGTATAATTTATGTTACGTGTAAAGTATATTAAAATTTAATTTATTTTTTAAAGAAAAGCTACCGATACCAGCGCTTCGTAACGACCACTGCTGAGAAGAAACGCCGAAAGAAACTCATTTTCACAGTATTGGTCGCCTACTCGCCAGAAGGGCTTTGTCATATTATTATAATTGTCTTTTAATTAATAAATACTTATAATATAATACAATGTTGACACATTATAACATGTTATGCTTGCGAACAAGTAAACTAACATAAATTGCGTAATAAAAAATATTAAGTAGTCAAAAAAAGCGAAGCAGAGCTGACCAGTCCCTCCCGGCAGCACCCGTTCACGAGTTGACGCACGGATCAGCCATCGTTAAACTCAACCATATTAGAGGGAATCCAACGACCCGACCAGCGACGCCACCACCGGATTGAACATTTTAGTGAGCATGAAAAACCCGAACTCGCAGACCTTGTCAAGAGAAAATATTAATTATATGTTGGTCACTTATTGATCGCAGAGCATTTACATGTTTTTACAGTAAGCTTATTATGGTAACAGAAAATGCAGCTATTTATGTTTCATGTGTGGAGTGTAATGGAAAATGTTTAGGAAGTATCCACGCGTTTTTATCTCTTAAATAATCATTGATAGTATAGTATGCATTGTTCAATAAAACTTTTTGATGTGAAACATCTATAGGCGCACGTGAGACCGATTTCTGGCGTGGCGACGCGTCGCCACGCGCAATCGACTGTGCGTTTCTCTCTCACTCGATCCGGCGTTAAGCCATCTCTTTCGCTCCACTGAGCTCGGATACCTATAATGTATACTCTGTTTATTACAGTACTCATTGACATTTTTAGTTCCTACCACAATCTGTTCTTTTCTGCATACTACTTTTACGAAATAACGTCGATGTTTCACATCTACCAGGCGTCCCGTGACGGCAAACTTTTTTAACATGTGTTTTAAATTTTGCCATTGGTAGGTTAACGATCGCTTCGGGAAGTTTATTAAATAATGTTATACCTAGACCTAAGAGTGACTTTCTAGTTTTAGCAAGTCGAAATTTAGGCGTATGAAGCTGATTTTTGTTGCGAGTATTATAACTGTGAACATCACTATTTTTCTTGAAATTATTTAACCTAGATTTAACAAATAGAAGATTTTCGTAAATATATGTTTCACGAGTGACATTACTTTTCCCAATTCATTTTTTTGACAGTTTCCTTTGCAAATTCATAAAATGGGTCACAATGCCCGAATTATTTTGTGTCAAATAGGAGAATCATAAAAAGTTAGTCACGAGTAACTTTTTACGAAACATCTACGCGTAATGACACTTGAAGTAGAAAATAAATTGTAGTCATAACCTATAAAAATAAGGATTAAGGCCTTCAACTTATTGAAGCATTCTCTGATACTGGAAATATTTTGTTTAGTTAGCAGAGGGCCTCAGGGCCAAATGGGGTGTAGCCATGGCATCTAGAGGTAAATGCCTAAAAGTGAATTTGTTTATGCAGTCTTATATTGGCGGATTCTTTTAAAGGAAATTGAATTATTTTTACCATCTCATGTCCAATAGTGGTATATAAGCACAATTATGTCAAAAAGGCAAAAGTTGTTTATTACTTAAAACTTGCTTTTTACATTATTTATCCCTATAATTAATTAAGTACATACAGACATACTTATCATGAATGACTTTATGGCTGGTATACAGCAAATAAATGATTACAAGACAGAGACCACATTTAGCAATACGATGAGGTCATGATCAAAACTTATGATAACCCTTCTAAATCCAATCAGCTAATAACAACTGCCCCTAATAACGCTATCTCCTACACTATCCCTGATCGTCCTAACTCACTCCCATACACATCAACCTTGCCTACAGAAACACATACAAATCACACAAGTACACTGACACTCACGCTATCTAAACAGCCATAATTTAATTTAGTATTTAGAATAGTGCTTCATCCTACAATTTAAAATACTTAAACTCAATCAGCACATACAATAAACTAATCTATTAAGCAAAACTCGTAGGTACACCTGCAATTCCTATAAAAAGTATTCCAAGGGAGGAGCCTAGTCACCTATAGCACAGGTCCTCACGGGACCTATTTCAGGGACTAGTCTCTTTACAAAGTCTTCTATGACTTAACATGACTGCGAAATAGAGATAAGTAATTAATAAGTTACTTGATACCTATCGTAATGTAACACTTTTGTCAATTCTGTGCTATTGTGAAGAGAAAATAAACGTTTATTATTATTATTATTATTATAGGTTGTTAGCCCATTGCCTATTTAGAATTCTACGAATAACTACTTATCTACAGTAGTAGTAGTAGCAGTTGGTAAATTTTTCTCTCTCTTATTTCTGACTGGCATCTTATGCCAGCCGGGAATAATTCAACTTTAATATTAGACTTTTAAATCAGTGTAAGTTAATGTTAGAAATAAAACAAAATGGGTAGGAACTTAAAATTCTATACATAAATATGTATATCAAATATAAATGATTTATTCTGATAAATGTATGTTGCTTTTACTTTAATCTTTGTCTTCAGTCTTGTTTTGCTTCTTATTGTTTATTTTATCTGGGCAAACTCAGCTTCTCATGCAAGTTTAGGATCTCATCAAGTGAACCAAAGGATTCGCTCAAGACTCCCTGTATTTGCAGGAAATCCTCTTGATGATACAAGAATACTCCAGCAGTGGACGCGTAGCTGCTTCCTTAGCCTTCAAGCAGCCTCCGCAAACATCATAAATCATTTACTGCTTTTACAATAAATACTTAGAAGACATACTGACACTTTAAGAGGATATATATTTCATATTTTTTATTTTTTGTTACACTACAAATATTGTTTGAGACTACAATATTTCACTCGGTAGTCATACTACAAGAATACTAATATAAGCCTACTAAAAATCTTTATTATTATTTAACCTTTATTGAAAGCCAGGTCAAACATACTGCCGAACAGATCCAGCAAAAAAAGGTCAAGCTGTCTGAGATTTCGGGTCATTATACTTTTGTTGATACTGACATACTGTAAACAAATTTCGACACACTTAATAGGTACAAGTGTAGTACATAAGATTTTTGTTTGCCGAATAAAGATTTTCTTTCTTTGTTTTCTTTCTTCCTAAATAAAAAGGGTTTAAGTAAACCTAATTGTACAATGTACGTAACCTTTTTATTTATATCACAATCAAAAGGTCTGAGTACTTACGCGCGTGTAATTATTTCGTGCGGCAACCTTCTCGCCAAATATGTATTGCGATTTGAATTGAATTGAAGAGGAATTGGGAGATTTTGTGACCATTTTACGATTTTTAGAGAATCTCTAGCAGTTCTGCGAGGAATATGGCTGATGAATTGATTTCGGAGCAATTCGTCAAAGTGGCCATTTTAAACCTGCAGCTCCACAAATGTCAAAATAACGAGTGGTCGAGACCACTCGTTGCAAATCCTTCGCAAACTATCATTTTAAAAATGCGCCCGTTTGGAAACGCACGCGTAAACCATTCATGATGTGACAAGTGATTTCAAAAACGCTACCCCAGCTGTCACGGGAAAAACTAGGCAAAGTATTAATATATAATAATAATACCATACCATCATGGTCTTTATCTAATTTGTGCTTGTGGTGGGCAGTGGGCTGTTGTTAGCCTTTATTCAAAGAATTTTTTTGAAGCTTTAATTTCCAAAATGCGTTTATGTTTTTTATTTTATATGTCAATATTTTTAATTTCTAATATTTCGGAAGCAAAAAAATTTCGGCTTGGGAGGAGTAAGGGCGGTAATTTAGGCGCACCGGGTGGATACAATGGAGAGAAACTACCTCAGCCGCGCTGGTTTAAACAGAAACTCGATCACTCAAGCCCCACCGATCAGCGGACCTGGAACCAAGTGAGTAAAACTGGCTAAATATGGGTTTACTACTAAAGTGGTCTTAATTTACATATGTTCTTACTTAAACATGTTTTTTTATGTTGATTTATTGTTTAATATACTGAGCATGTTCCTTATCATGCATATGACGAGGTAACTATCAGTGTTGTTGCTGACCTAATCCATTATTGAGTGATATGAGGAAATTATGTATCTCTAAATAACTTTGTTGTGTAGTTTGATAAAAAACACCCCTTGTTCTCTTATATTGTTGCTTCCCTTCTTTCTTAGTCTTCTTCTTTTAAGCGTGTCAGAATGGGTTCTTTTTAGAGGGTTGTGGATCTAATGTACAAAAATGACGAGGTTGGACAATTGTCCACCTCCTGGTGGACTTTACTCACTAGTATTCGAGTTCTAGCCACATTCCAATCTAGAATTCAATTCCTGACTCGAGTTAGGAACTCAATAATTGCCATTCGGCACATAACATCCCTAGCTGTAAGCCTTTGTCATCCATGTCTTACATATTTTACATTATACAAACTTTTTTTTTTTACCCATCTCAATCTGTTTTCCCATGTTAATACAGATGAATAAAAATAATTTGAACCTTTATTTACAGCGTTACTTTGTCAATGACACATTCTATGATTACAAAAATCCTGGGCCAGTATTTTTAATGATTGGTGGTGAAGGTCCAGCTGATCCCAGGTGGATGGTACGCGGCGCATGGATTGAATATGCAGAGAAGTCAAAAGCCATTTGTTTTAACTTGGAACACCGCTACTATGGAGAATCCCATCCGACTAAGTAAGAAATATTTATTAATGTGACAATATAGTTTTGAGTACTAAATTGATTTACTTATAATATTTACCCATAGCTTTTATTGGAACATGGATACTTTGAAATCAATTTTGAAATGCATCTGGGTAGGTAGAGACAGTTTCTTTTAGGCGAGCTCACAAATATGATTTCTGGGTGACTAAAGTAATTTATTAATTCCAATTAAAACTGCAGAACAAAAGAGGATATCTAATTGACCCAATCATTTCCTCATTTGAGTACCTATGCCTATTGCCTTTGTTGTTATTTTTATATATATTTTTATTGTACTAATATGTATGCCATTTGACAAATATTGAAAATGCATTTATCAATACATACATATAATTAAATCATAACCGATCACTTTCTGTACATGGAAAGTAAATGAGAAAAAATATTGTTTGGGGCTTTTATCAATGCAATAGAACACAAAATACTCGTATTTAGAATTTTTGTGTTTGTCTTGTGCATTTGTGCACGGTAATCTCAGAAACGGCTGCACCGATTTTGTTGCAGTTTTCACTAATGCATTGTTATAAGCATTCATAAATAAAAATATACAACATAAAAACATAAATCAAAAAATGTTGTTTTACAAATTGCTATAAAATAACTGTGCCTTTGCATTAGCTAAAAATATTGTTACAAAATTATGATTTAAAATTAATTAAATAAAATCGGCCAAGTGCGAGTCGGTCTCGTGCACGAAGGGTTCTGTAAAAAATCATGTTTGTTGTATGGGAGTCCCACTTAAATATTTATTTTATTTTGCTTTTAGTATTTGTTACAGAAATACATCAGCTGTGAAAATTTCAAAAGTCTAGTTATCCGGTTCATGAGATACAGCCTGGTGACAGACAGTCAGGACAGTGGAGTCTTAGTAATAGGGTCTCGATTTTACCCTTTGGGTACGGAAACCTAAAATTGACAATTTCGATGTTTTAGTAATGGGCCAGAAGACCCAACGACGCATAACAGCCATTCTTAACGTGATTGTGGGCGGGATGATGGAAAAGGAATCAAAATAGGTAGTGATGGGATGGGTTCCTAGCTGCTGATTCACACTTCCGCCCGCATTCACTGGATCGGCTTTTACGATCTGCGTGGAAAGAGAAGATATTCAATTATTTTCTTTTCTTTCAAACCAGCATGGAAGAATCCAAAAGCGTAGTGAGTGGCGCGCCGTCTGGTACTCTTTGACTACGATAAGAAAGTCAGATTAGGTTAGGCGGAAGACAGCACTGAACTGTGCACGGTAGTGGGGGAAGACCTTCCGCTGTCGACTATGTTTCGTCACATGGTGCACAGTGAAACGTCGGGGACAGTAGTACAGGCCTTTGCGCAGAGCATCATGCTCCACAAAGAGGTGGCGGAGAGAGACCGGGAGGCAACAACCGACCTGGCCATTCGCCGCTGGCGCCCAGGGCGTAGGAGGCGGGAATATGATCTGCAACTACTGCCTCCAGACTGTGGGCCAGTCGGGCGATGAAAACTGGATTCCGTCGCTCGACAACCCTCCGGGTTGACAGGCGCGTTTGTTGCAACATGCGATTTACCCTAGCGGGTACAATTTTTATTGAGCCTGATCAGTTTCCTCACGTAAAAAAATAAGCTTAGGTTAGGTTCTGTAATGTATGTAATTAGGGCGGTATGTTCGCAGTGATTCTCTCTTGACAGTTTGGAATATACTATCGTTGAGTAACAACACGCGTGTTTGTCTTAGATCCTTTGGATATCTTAAGACCTATGGATAAATTAAATCTTGTCGAACGCATAACTTTTTACAGAAAACTTTTGATTAAACACTGGAACCGAACAGCAGGCCATCCCCAATCGTGTCTGTAGTTTTGTTTCCCAACGAGGTAGAATTAAAATAACCCGTGAAAGGATTGTAGTTTTTCTTTTGTTCTCATTGTGTAAATGTACCTGTAGTTAATTATCATTCATTGTTTTGTCTGGTTACAGAGATCTCAGCGTCAAAAACTTGCAGTATTTGTCATCTTCGCAAGCCTTAGCCGACCTAGCGAACTTCATAAATGCTATGAATGAGAAGCTGAGATTGACAAAAGCTGTAAAGTGGGTAGCATTCGGGGGCTCTTACCCTGGCTCACTAGCTGCTTGGCTGAGACTCAAGTATCCCCACCTCGTACACGCTGCAGTCTCCAGTAGTGGACCTCTGCTTGCTAAAGTCAATTTTATGGGTACTTTGATTTTCATTATTTCTTGTTGATATTTCTATGCCTTAACGCTCGTAATCAGATTATTCAAACTACCTTAACTAATATCCAGTTATCATTGGTTTTAAGATCATATTAAAAATATATATATTAATGGATATCCAACTTCTAATGAGTCGTCTAAGGAAATCCTATTTTATAAAAATATTGAATTTATAAAAAGACTAGCTTTTCCGGCATTGCGCGGGCTGCAAGCAGCCCGCGGTTTTTCGTGCAGCTGTTGAGGTAGGCTGAGATATGATTCCAGTTTAGAAAATGGGTGAAAACTGCAGTCAGTTGATGAAACATGAAAAAATGTGTGGGCGGCGATCTTGGATCCAAAATCTGATTGCAGTTTCGAGTTCCGCGGGGTGCTTTACCCCAGCACACAAAATTTCAAACCCCTACGCAGAAATATAGTTTAAAATTCTAAAATCCAGACGCCATCTTGGATACGCAGCTCGCCCTACGGGCTCGCATCACTCGGCCTGCGGCCTCGTGTAAATTACTTAGGGGTGAGTGGGGGGAAGGGGGGGGGGGGGGGGGGGGCTCGGCCTTCGGCCTCGCCACGCAGCTCGGCCTCCGGCCTCGCGGGGGCTGCGCCTTCGGCCTTCGGCCTCAGGCTGCGCCTAGTTACGGGTGAGTTTTGTATGAAATAAGTATGGAGGGAAATTGTCCTTGTATGGCGGCCATCTTGGATTTTGAAAAAAATCAAAATAACAAATGACAGTCGTCAAATTGCTCACAACCCCCCACATTTTGGAAAAAAAATCACGCCCCTAACCCCAACCGTTTTTGCAGGCCGTACACCTTCCACATGAGGTTTCCGCAGATCTTGAAATGTCAGATTTTCTGGTACTCACTGGAGCACCCTCTATACGATGATATATCGTTTATGACACCTATAACTAGTGTTTCGGGTGCTGCGCGGGCTGCAAGCAGCCCGCTGTGCAGCGGTGCAACTGTTGAGGAGGGCTATAATATGTTTCCAGTTTTGAAAATGGGTAAAAACTGCAGTCAGTTGAAGAAACATGAAAAAAGGTGTGGGCGGCCATTTTGGATCCAAAATTTAAAGACGCCATCTTGGATTCCAAAAAAAATGTCAAAGTTGGATTTTTCAGCTCAAAATACGTATAGATATTGATTTCCAGCCAAATCAGAAGCAGTTGACTATCGGCGGCAATTTTGGATTTCCAAAAAAAAAAAACGCACCGTTTGGTGGGAGTGGCTCGGGCTTCGCCCTCGCCACGCAGCTCGCCCTTCGGGCTTGCGTCACTCGGCCTGCGGCCTCGTGAAAATTACTTGGGGGGGTGAAGGGGGGAGGGGGGGAGGGGCTCGGCCTTCGGCCTCGCTCCGCAGCTCGGCCTGCGGCCTCGCGGGACGGCTCCGCCTTCGGCCTTCGGCCTCAGGCTGCGCCAAGTTACTTGGGGGGCATTTGTATGGAATTTGTATGGGGGGGAATTTTTTTTTGCGAAAATAAAAAAAAATATCGACTCTGGTAATTGATCAGGAACCCCTTTCATTTTGTCTATGGGGTCAAATCTCCAAGTCCAACCGTTTAGCCAGGCCGTACCCCTTCCACGTCAGGTTTCTGCAAATCCTCAACTTTCAGATTTTTCTGGTACTCGACCCCCACACCCCTATACATTCCACCATAAGCCATCACCCCAACTATTCGGGAACAGGTCAAACAACTATGTCAATCAGTGAGTGAGTGGTAAGTGTAGCTTTATAGTATATAACTAGTGTTTCGGGAGCTGCGCGGGCTGCAAGCAGCCCGCGGTGCAGCGGTGCAGCTGTTGAGGTGGACTAAATAACATGTCCAGTTGAGATAATGGGTAAAAACAGCAGTCAGTTCAGGAAACATAATAGATATCGATTTTCAGCCAAATCGGAAGCAGTTTACTTTCGGCGGCCATATTGGATTTCCAAAAAAAAAAACAACGCCGAGCTTGGAGCCGAGCACGCAGCTTTGGGGGGGGGGAAGGGCTCGGCCTTCGGCCTCGCTCCACAGCTCGGCCTGCGGCCTCGCGGCACGGCTCCGCCTTCGGTAGTAGAGCTCTGGCTGCGCCTAGTTGCTTGGTGGGGGGCAATTGTATGGATTTTGTACGGGGGGGATTTTTTTTATAGAAAATTTAAAAATAACTACCGGCTCTGGTATCAGGAGGATCAGGAACCTCTTCCATTTCGTCTATGGGGTCAAATCTCCAAGTCCAACCGTTTAGCCGGGCCGTACCCCTTCCACGTCAGGTTTCTGCAAATCTTTAATTTTCGGATTTTTCTGGTACTTGGCCCCTAAATCCCTATACATTCCACCATAAGTCATCACCCCCACTGTTCGGGAACAGGTCAAACAACTATGTCAATCAGTCATTCAGTGAGTGGTAAGTGTAGCTTTATAGTATATAGAGATATATTAAGCGCGACCCATTATTTATTAAGCTGACAAAGATGAAATATAAGCGAGCGTTTTTGCATTAGTAACTAGGTTTTTAGGCCTAGTCTTATCGTCTCTTACCCAATGAGTCATTGTTATGAGAAATCTATAAAATCCGTGTGATTTCCGTACGCATTTTTTAGAATATTTTTTAATAGAAAATTTAATAATTTATTGATGTATACTTTCATTGCTTTCTTATTTCTTACATTTTAGTAAAATTACTTATCGAATTACTTAATTTAGACTTTTTTGATTTATTTAGACTGAATTTTTGTTTAATTGGTTCATTACTAATGAATTTTCCTGTCTCCCGGACCGGGAAATCCCCGTTCGGTTTATGTTTGTACCAAGCTGTACCGGGAATCCCGGTGCGCAATTTGAATGTTGCCAATATATTTATGTAAACTTGGTATTATTCCACCAAAAAGTATGGTATTATTGAAAAAAAAACATGCTCCAGAAAAAAACGTTTTTTTTTCTCATGTTTTTATCATGTTAGAAAAAAAACTGTTTTTTTTTTTCAACACTATGTGTAATACGAAATATAAATATTATAGATGTGCCCGACTAGTCGGCGAATAGTCAGTAACAGGGATGTTACGAATGTAAAATTTTTTGCATTCACGAATGCGAATGTTTAGGCTGCGAATATGCGAATGCGAATGTATTCCTCAAGCATTATAAAATGTATATATATAAATTAATAATTTTATTATTATTTAGGCGTAAAAAATTGCCATATTTCACTTTTCTTTTCCAATGATATATTGAAAAACTGTCTCATCAACCAAAAATAGTTTAAAATCCAAGGAACTAATTCTAAATAAGCAATAACAGCAGATTGCAACTTAAACAAAACAAAGCAAGTAATCACATAGAACTCACTTGAAACAAACGCTTCCTATTGGTCGAAATAATCACGTTATGCGCGAATCATCGAAACGCAGAGATGTGGCGCGTCCGCGAGGGAGATGGATATGTCACCTGCACACATTCGCATTATTGATGCGAATGCGAATGTTTAAAACCATGTGAACCATTCGCATATGCGAATGCGAATATCCGTAACATCCCTGGTCGGTGAAGGCGACCATCCGGTCACTATCATAGTCAGCGAATATTTGGCAAAGAGCGCCGACTATCTGGCTTCTTGTATGTATTTTTCAACAATATGTACATATTCAGGAGGAAATAGGTACATTAAATAAAAACCTTTTTTTTATTTCTCATTTTTTTAACAATCTTACAAATTTTGAAATGTAAATCAAAGCAGCCTTTCCTTTGGTAATCAATTTCTAAAATAACGTTCTTGTAAAGAAAAGATATCAATTACATTTATGAAACCAAAATTACTAAGTATCCAAATTAACAAACAAAACAACAAAATATATTCTTATTTTCAATGAAAGTTATAATTATTTATATTATTTAAAAAAAATGTAGGTTTTTTTATTAACAAACTGTAATATTCAAGCCAGAATTGTGTCATATTACAAAGAAAGTAGGTAACATTGTTATATGATTCATAACCGTACATAAAATTAGTGACAAACAAAAACATCATCATCTCCTCATATATGTATTTTTTGTAACTTACTTATTTTAATTAATGATAAATTACGATGTAAAAGACCCCTTTCTAACAGCAATTAATTTCAGGTGTAAACGAAGCGTTACGGAAGTCCCCGAAGACGGCCAAAGTTATAATTGGCACATCTCTAATAAATATATCATTATTAGAGCAATTCATATTGTCCATTTTGCACAACGAACGTATAAATTTAATGTTACCTTACTAACTGATTCGATATAAAGCTTGTAGGTACTATGAAAATATTTTTAATTTTTTCTATTTTTCACGTGGCGATGGAGGATGGATCAATCAATTGGTTTTTATTAATTTTTACCATCATATACCGACCTCTACTATACAGATCTGTTATAACGGGGTGCTATTCTTGATATTCTTTTCAGAATACTACGAAGTGGTCGTCAATGCCTTACGTGAAAAGACAGGCAGAGAGCAATGTGTTGCGCAGTTGAAAACCGCTCACAAACAAGTTGTGTCTCTAATGAAGACGGATGCAGCTGAAGTTGAAAAAGCATTCATGTAAGTTTTATACGGCATTACTGGTAAGTAATGTAGTTAGTACCAAAATAAACAGTGTGATATAGGTTTCATTCTTGCACACTTCCAGTTTCCGAAACAAGTTTAGTATGGACCTCCGATTTCTAGGTAGTCAGCACAGGTAGTCAGTCATATTATACTAGTGAATTCGTTTTGTAATTGACAACAAGGGAATTTTTAAAACTAATTTGATGATCCTCGGCTTGTTTAAAGACTGCAGTATGGCCTATTGAAATGTGTGGCCTTTGAGTTCTTGGACCCGATCCACCCTTTTTTGGTGGTTTTAATGCCTTTAATACAATAACATACAAATTAATGGACTGAAATGCTAAGAACAATCAGAAATCTTTTTTAAATTGATTTTGCAAGTGTTTACTGAAATAGGTAAACTAAAATGTCTAATATCTCAAAAACTATCAAGTATATTTTTGTTTAGGCAATAGTGCTTGCTGGCCGGCTGCTCCCACCATTCGGCTGTTAGGAACAAAGCTACCTATTTGCGGCAGGGTCAAAGTATCCTTGGGCGCGCGACTATATTGTCGATGATGATTTGATACCTACTTAGGTCATTTTTCTTATTTTTCGATACTTTTTAATTACTGCATTAATTGTAGTTTTATAACCGTACACAATATTATTTACTTATATGAGAATGCTAACAAATTAAATTGATGCCAATAATTTCATATGTAACCAAGATCTTTTAAGGCCTAACCGGGCAAACTGGCGTTATTTTTAACCGACTTCCAAAAGGAGGATGTTATCAATTCGACTGTATGTTTTTTTTGTATGTATATTACTCGATATCTTCGCCAACCGTGAACTGATTTTGATAATTATTTTTTTATTTGAAAGTTTTTAGCACCAATTTGGTCCCATATTAATTTGGTGAAGATATGATGAAGAACTTTGATTGCAAGAAACAGATAGGAAAGAAACTCTTGAAAGAAAATGAAGTCGGTTGTTTTTTTTTGTTAAAAATTGAATTATTAAAGTTTCTAGTCACGTAAATTGAGTAATTAATCAACTTATGATCTTTATGTTATATCACATTATAATGTTATTTCTTTATATGTATCAGATTTGCTGGTAAAAAAATAACCGTCAAATGTTGAAATTCTTATAAATAATTTTTAGTGTTCTCTACAAACATGCCCCCTATTTAGATCTAAATTATTTCGTCGACGAAGTCAACAACCACAGAATAACATTATATTGAACTTGACTTTCATTTTCATATTTATATTTTTGGTGGGATATAAACTAACAACTCATTTTTTGTCGCCATGAGACTCAAGCAGAACAAAAGTCAGTGTTTTGTATAGCAATGTTTTTATGTGCCCGCTTTGTTTAAATTATGTTCATAATGTAAAATATGTGTTATATATCAATATATAATTCCCCTTCGTGAACTGAGTTTTTAATATACTCGTATTTTTTACCCAAAGGGTCTGCAAGCCGTTTTCCACTGCATCAAGTGATGACATAAGGAATTTCTACAACTCAATCGCCGACGATTTTGCTGATGTAGTCCAGTATAACGAAGACAACAGAATAGGCGGTGACACCCGTTACCAAAACCTCACAATAAATAGTGTAAGTAACTAACAGCAAAGTAATTTAGCTAATAGTAGATTGTGCTACAATGCACATGAAATCCTTCGTTTCGCTCATTTACGAAACAAAGGATTTCACAGATGAATCACGAGCGTAGCAAGTGATTTTACGGTGGAATCCTGAGTGAAACGAGAGATCATTTATTGAAAGATAAAAGGGATGGTTTGTATTAATATATGGTATTATCAAATATTGTACCGGACAGTTTGGTCTCAGTACATTTAAATGATGCAGATGTCAGGTGGACACGGTGTGTTCGGGATGTTGGATGCAGGAGTCAAGGACGTCAATAATTAAAACCCGACCGGTACCACGGAATGCGTTTATTGCACTAGTAAAACAAAGTTAACTTATGAAATATGCAGTATGTAGGTTACACGCGCCGGCCAGCGTGACGTCAAAGTGTCATAGACCTAAGGTAATACTGTACGCTAGCTCGTACATATTTCCAACCGCAAAAGCAGAAGAAAAACTTATCAAAATATATCTAAAAACTTAAATATTTCATTTTTAAATAACATAGCAAACGTAATATTATAAAAAAAGTAAAGTCATAAAGTCATAAAAATAAAGATATAAAATTGTAAATAAACAGTCAGCAAAATTAAGTAGGTAAATAATTAATTACACAAATTCAAGTCACTAGTACTAGCATTTAAGTTAAAATGAATTTTTCTTGGAATAGTAGGGGACGTCGCGATGTCTACACTCGGAACGGAACCTCGTGACGCGGTTGTCGTCCTTGGGAGCGGCGACGAAGAAGGCGGTGCAGACTCTATCACCGCCCCGAACGAAGTCTCACTCGTCGTGGCGGCATTGTCATGGTTGTGGTCATTAGGCTTCCATCGTGTTCACCATCTTTGTTTCAGATTGCAGAGTGCAAAAGTGATCAACACAATCGTTATAACAAATAGAATAGAATAAATAATGATGTAATGTGTAGAGTCATAGTTGTTAAATTTCTCCAGTTCTTGCTGTTTCAAATCTTCTACATTCTGTTTTATCGATGTAAATAATTGGTCATGATTTTCTGCTACGAAATTGATAGGAAGTGATACGTTTATAAACTCGTTCAACGTAGAGACAGTAGGTACGTTTATATCAATTGCCGGGTGCATGTATATCTGGTTTGCATAGTCATGTTGAGAGTATATTATAAAGGTTTCACCTTTAATAGAGCAGCCAGGTTCCAAGGTTATCAACCCGTTGTTACGTAAATGTTTTGTTGTTACGTCATTCGAACATATGATTCGTATAGCACACTCGGTGCAACACGAATACAGCCAGGTGTCGCGAGTGTGTAACTTGATCCATCGGTTGGAACACGCTGTGGCTTCTGACCGACAATATGGTTTGTTTTCATTACTGATTAGCAGTTTCATATCACATAATGATTCTCCAATTCGCATTGTATATACAGGATGGTTTAACGGACATAACATCTGTTTATGTGTATGTCTTATGCAGGTATTTAAGTCGTATTCAGACATAGGTACTATTGTGTCCTTTTTCACATTGACGGCGAGATACTTTGTTTCCGTTGTTGTGAAGATGGCGGTGTCTCCTCTTATTTGAGGGATGTCAATAACAGCATCCAGTTCGAACTGATCTCTGTTCAGCAAAGGAATCTTGATTTCTATTATCAGGAATCTTTTCGTCACTTTTGCTTGTACGTGCAAGAGACCGTACAAGTCTCGAAAATTGTCAGTCATTTAATTGCTGTTGAAGATCTTCCGGATTTAACAGGTGTATATTCAAGTGGCCATGGTAAATGTCCGTTACGATGTCAAGCAATGTGTCTTGGGTTCGGCGAAGATTGGAAATAATTACGTCAGCAGATATCAAGGAAGACAGAATGTGAAAGGCATGAAGAGCGTTTTGGTTAACTTTTCCGACTTGATTTATTTCTGCAGACATAACTTGCAAGTGTTTGGAGATTTGTTCGAATTGTGTATTCATTATACGTTCGTTTCTTTTCAGGATATTATTTTCCGCTTCAATCAGTGACGTTTGGTTCTTAAATAAGATAAGGAGGTGATCTTCTCTCGTTTTCACTGTTTCAATATCCTGTTCATATCTTTGGGCAAATTTGTCATCCAAAACACCAAACAACGTATTCGCCAAGTAACCGACCCCGTTGATCAAACCTCTTTTCTTTCGTTGTAGGATGTGGTGTTGGTTCGATAGCAACTCATTATAATGGCGTAGCTCATCGATCTCGTGCGCGAGTTGCGTAACTATGGGCGCGCATGAGTGGTCATTATCGCAGGTTTTTCTTATCATGTCAATATATTTTTCTACTGCAGTGATGCTCTGCCAGTAGGTCGTCATATTATAGTAGGCAATTAGTTTCCATTGATCTTGGATGATGCGTACGTCAACAATTTTGTCAAAAAACAATGTTTTGGTATTATTTACTTGTTTGATGGTAGCGTTGGCTTTAATACCGGGTGTTAAAAACATAAGTAACAGTAATACTATGTTCGTCAATGTAGTTCGCTTGCCATTGTTTTTTCTCAACCTTCTTGGCGTCAAGTCGTCATGTTCTCTCTCCATAATCATCAAGAGAAAATCTTGCTTTTGCTCTTTTAAAATTGTAAATATCAGCAATATACTAAATTATTATATTCCTCTTTTCGCAAAATCTTCCTGAGTTGACCAGTCGAAAAGAATAAATGGTTATTTTTATATTGTTTCAAGTTAGTAAATGGTCGTTCAAAAATGTTTATGAGTAACCCAGAATATAACAAAAATACAAGTATTTGCTAGTATCGAAGTCTGCAGTGTTTTGTCTTAGAAATGTTTGATAATAATACTTATTTATTTTTGTATTCTAGCCTATGATTAGTAAATAAAATTTAAAACAAAAAACATCAACTGAAATTTCATTGTTAAGAACTATGAAATACACTAGCTATTAATTTAAGCAATTAGTTGCCAGTTTCAGTTAGTTTTTTTTAAGGTTTTTACTGGTGCTTACTATCAAGTAGGCTTGTTATCAATATTTTTACCATATCATCACATCGAAAAAATATATTTCTTTCTGTGCTAAAAATCTGAGTCCTGATTCGCCCATTTTGAATTTGGTGCATTCGCATACACCAGTCGCATAAAATTAGCGTTCGACAAAAGGCGTGCGTGCGAGGGTCAAACTGAAAGTTCTTAGAAAATCAAAAACTGAGCACAATAGCAAGTTATTCCTTTTATTACATCTTTTCAAAATAGTGTCCTTTCACGTCAATACATCTCTGCATCCGATGGAACCACTGAGAAAAGCACTTTGCCCACTCGTCTTTAGGGGTCTCTTCGACGGCGTTTTGAAACGCAGCCACTGCTTCCTCGGTGTCCATAAAACGTTTTCCTCGAAGTTTTTCTTTTATTTTCGGGAATAAATAAAAATCGCAAGGTGCAATGCGAGGTCGGGGCTATATGGCGGGTGACCTAGTAATTCCACGTTTGATGTCGCTAAATAGTCGATCGTTCGCCCGGCGGTGTGCGATGAGGCGTTGTCCTGGTGAAGGAGGATCCTACTGCGAGGTCGATTCTTCCGAACTTTTTCCAAGACAAGTGGCAAACAATTATTAGTATACCAATCTGCAGTAACTGTTTTTCGATCCTCTAAAACAATTGTCGCGTAATGACCGGTCCTTCCGAAGAACGAGGCCACCATCTTTTTTCCCACGCTTCGACCTCTCTTCACTTTAGTTGGCAACTCCTCGGAAGGAAACACCCACTGAGCTCTTCACTCTTTTGGTTTCGGGATCAAAACAGTAGATCCAGCTTTCGTCACCCGTAAGTATGTCAAACACAGCATTTGAGTCACCTCCGTTAAATCTTTGAACCATTTCACGGCACCAATCAACACGACGGATTTTTTGGGCCTCGGTCAAATCGTGAGGTATCCACCGGGCACAAAGCTTCCTGGCCGCTAAATGTTCATGCAGGATTTTGTGCACTTGGCTCATATCGATGCCTCAACTTGCTCGAATCTGCTGTTAGGTCACTCTTTTGTCAGTCTCTATCATACGCCGCACAACACTGATGTTATCTTCAGTCGTCGCCGTAGAAGGCCATCCCTCACGCAGATCATCGGTGAGATTAGTGCGCCCACGTTTGAACTCATTAAACCAGTTGTAAACAGTGGCACGAGATGGGGCTTCATCGTGAGCCGATCGAAGTCTATCATAACTTTCTTGTTAACTTAAATGACAACGAAAGTCATAAAAAATCATTGCACAAAAATTTTCTCGCGTTAAATTCATGCTGACGTGACACAGACAATTTTCAATTTGTCGCCAAATCGTAAAACAAATGACAAATTAATAAAATACATACTCAATAATATTGGCAGAGTTCCATTTTCAAAATTTAAACTTGTTTTTTTTATTATACTGTTTACAAGTGGCCAGTTATAAAGACTTCCTCGTATTCGCTTCGCTCCCCTTTTTTTCGTCGCGTCCTGATCGACCCACCACCAACTTACGATAAAATATTCACTCATAACTTTGTTTGCCTAGTACTTCATATCTTTTTATTTTTATAAGAAAAATTTTATCGGCTAAATCTTACGAAAAAGTATTCACATTTACACAAATAGTTACATGTCAATTCAAATAACCTAAAACATCTGTAATTACTTGAATCAAAGAGAAAAATTTGGGTTTTTTAAAATACCTATTTCTTTTTCTGAAGCGAAAATGGAACCATGTTGACGACGATATGTATTCCAAATTAAAAAAATTACGATGTCTGTGCCATATATTTTTTATTTTAAAACAAAATTATTTTTTTTGGTGAACTGTCAACATTTGATTCAACATATATAATACTCGTGTTCAGTTTTGAAATTGGTTTTAGTCCCTAGATATTTTCTTTGTCACTTTTTAGTCCCGAGAGAATAAGCAGTAACTTTCGCTCCAAATGTTTTGGGATAAAAAACATAATTTTTCGAGTAGATGAGATGAAAAATATATGATTGAAGTCAAAATAAGCTAAAAAGAAAAATAATGTGATTTCGGTCTTTCAAAAACTTCCGAAATCTCAATTTAAGTATGAAAAAAGCGAATGCAAAATGACCGCTTATACATTACATCCAATACTATTATAGTTCTAGCCATACGACTAACATTTTTACGTGCTGACAGTAATATACTTTTTTCTTATTTCAGGTTTGCAATATGTTAACTAGTAGTCACTCGGAGCCGGCTTACAAGAGACTTGCTGCCTTCAATTCTATTATATTGGCGAAAAACAATCAGACGTGTCTGGATTATAGTTACAAAAATATGATTGACGAACTGCGCAATGTTACTTGGGGCTCGGAAGGCGGTATGATGAATTTTTTTCGTCACCACTAGTGATGTGCCGCCGAGAAATTCGCGGTTCTTGCAAATTTCTTTCCTTGAAAATTTTCCGAAAATTTCGGAAACTTTCTACATTTTTCGAGACTTTAGTTGAAGTCGCACCGGCCGTGCGATAGCATGCTATAGCATTCTGCGTTCTCTCTCGCTTTGGCAAATTACTGTTCTGAGCCACAGAAAAGAATAGCAATATAGAAAAGTGCTGCTCCGTGCTGAAAAATGAGATCCAACCCTAAATAGTACTGTTTATTTAAAATATATACATTTTATTGACAAATTCACCATGAATATTGGTTAAAAATACATTATGTCGCGCGGAGGAGCTTTGTTAGGGGATTTGGTACTTACCGTTAGTTTACAGGCGCATCGGTGTCTGGGTATATATTAAAACAAATTAGTAATTTATTTTATTTAGGCACTGAGATAACTACATTTTCACTGAGATAACTTATTTTATAATAAATCTTTATCTCCATACAAAATTAAATACCTACCGTGCCAAATGTATGGAGCTGTAGATTTATTTTTCGATTTCGGGGATGGTCCCATAGTAAAAGTTGTTCACAATGATTAGTATGTTTACTCCTTTCGGGTTGATACCCCCTTTCCATAACACATTGTGTATATAAAAGATTGGAGCCAGAACCCAGCAACCAAAAGCCAGGGGCCAAAGCCAAGGAGGCAGGAGTCAGGGCCGAAAGTCAGGGGTCCTGACCCCTGACTTCCGGCCCTAGAAACCAAATGTCGAAAGTCGGAGGAAAGAAGCCAAGGATATTGGATAAAATAAGACTCAGATATCGAAAATCAGAATCCAGAAAGTAAATCCAGAAATACGAAAACTGGAAGTCACTGACCGGAAATCGGAAGTAAAAAAAATTTAAGGTTGAATTTAGAAGTCAGAAGCGTGAAATCTGAAGTAAAGAGCCAGGAGCCAGGAGTCACGAGCCAGCCAGAGTTTGGCGGTCAGGAACCAGCAGCTTGGAGGTCTAGATGCAGAAGTTACAGTTACATAAAATATACTTCATTTTTACTTACTAAATAGTTCTCAAAACACAGGCTTTTGCCTAGTCTAGGAACTCGGTAATCTATTATGTATATGCTTAGTTGTAAGAACTGTACTTTTTGTTACAAAATAAACAATTTTTAATTTCGTATGACTGTATGAGTATAAGGATGGCATTAAAAAAACTTTAATCATTTTTGAAAGAAAACCTGTAAGTAACAGTTGAAATAGCACATTCTAAAATATTTTGAAAAAAAATCTCTTATATAGGTTTTATTGTAAAAATGTCATTTAACTGAAAATTCACAGCCCCTGCTATAATTAATCGCGTTTTTACCTGTGAGTCCACCAACTTGCTAAAGCTTATTATGGTAATTTGTGATCATTGAACTTGACTCCGTCTACCCCGACAGACACGCACTTTTACCTTAGTCAGTTAATATTGCATTTATTGTTATTAGCTCGTCAGTGGATGTATCAGACGTGTACAGAATTTGGATTCTACCAGACGTCGTCAGCCGAAGTAGAAGTTTTTGGAAACCTGTTTCCTTTGGAATTTTTCATCAAACAATGCAAAGATATATTTGGTAATAAGTAAGTATGATAATGAATCATTACCACTTTCCTTAGCGAGCAACTACATGAAACAGCATCGAAGCGTTATTCTGTATCAGTAAGAGCATGTTTTTACGAAAACACCGGTTGTAAACGCCCTAAAAGCCTCTGCTTGTATTCGGCTTATTGGTAAAAAGAGGACCACTCGCTGCTTCAAACCAGGTTAGGTAGGTAGCGTTTCTCCAAAAAAGACAAATGCTGCCCAGTTAATGGACCCACCCACTAATAATCCACTAATTTTCCTGCTCAAAATCTCTTATACATTGCATAGTGCAAAACCTCAATGAGACAATCGCGACCAGTAGCCGTGCCAAACACCGATTAGGTTTATTACAATACGTATAGCCAATTTGACTTAAAAGTAGAATAATGGCTATTATCTAAATTGCCATTATGTACGTGTTTATTTTTTGTAAGTGTCTTGTCCTTCATGTGATACATTTTTGACCTTTTACTAGATTCGATATGGACTTCGTGAACGCAGCGGCTGATTCGACGAACACTGACTACGGAGCTTTGGACATATCAGTCAGTCGGGTGGTATTCGTCCATGGATCTGTTGACCCTTGGCATGCTTTAGGCATAACTACGACTCAAGACAACGATTCACCTGCTATATTCATAAAAGGTTAGTTGTAACCAAAGAGAAAATAGTACGTTTTATGAATATACATTGAGCCTTATAGTTGTGAAGTTATTCCACTGTTTTTGAACTATATTATGGTAGTATTAATAAATATAAAGGGACAATAATAATTAACACTGATTGAGCTAGCTCCAAAGTATGTTCGAGACTTGTGTTATGGGATACTAACTCAACAATACTATATTTTATAACATATACATATATAGATAAACATCCAAGACCCAGGACAATTTGAAAAATACCATTTTCCAACTTGCCCTGACGCCGGATCTAACCCGGGCCCTCAGGGTCGCGGACTAGCATGGTAACCACTGCGCCACGAAGGTCGTAATAATGTGGTTCATTTTATATGCGTCTACTTTTTTATGATGAAGGTTTTCTTCAAAATTCGAAACCATAGGTCATAAGGGTATAGAATGTTCTCTGCATCTTTCTGAAAATACTTTTGCGCGTAGAATATAAATTAGTATCTACTTGGCCTATCTGGCGTTTGTTGTTTTTTATTTCAAATATTGTATTTACAAGTTTAAACGCAAATTTTATACTGCATTCAAAGATATACGAAAAATTATGAAGCAAAGTATGGATTAGTTGATGATTAATGTAGAGCAAGTAAGTGATTATCATTGTCTCCGCTCGACTCTAACCGTTATGAAGAATTTAAAAAAAGGTTAAATATTTTCGAATAATCCGAAAATAAACGAGTAACTAGCGACCTGCTCATAGTAGCAACGGTTATATTATTGTCAGAAAGAAATAAGTCTAAAGTACTTAAATAATTTATTAAGATTATCTATTTATCTCTACATTACTATTACACTTTTATTTTATTTTTGTTTGCAGGTACCGCGCACTGCGCCAACATGTACCCGTCCAGTGAGAAGGATTCGAGCGACTTGATCGCGGCTCGCGTGGAAATTGAACAGTTCCTTAACTCGTGGCTCGGCCAACCTTGACTGCCTCCGACGGGTTGCTTGCTTCGCATATTGACCCAGAAAACACCGAAAAATTTGGAGATCGAGGAATGCAGAGACTGGTTTCTGGTCCGGAAGTTCCTCATGATGATCACGTCTTGGATCAGCTCGCTTTTGTTTTTAGATAAGATGCTGCGTTTACTCATGACATGAGAGATTACAACATAACTCAAGTTCAATAGTATTTTGACTACTTGGCCAGTTTAGAACATACCTACCTACGTAACATACTGTAGATATAATACAAAGATGGACGTAATAGAAGTTAATATGTTCAATCGGTATGTTGTCCATAACCACACTTACTCGTGATTGTTGTTTCATATATGCATCTCTACAAGACGCACTTGCATTATATGAATAAATAGTATAGTTTCTGCAATAAGATAACAGGTAAAATAATAGTCTATGTAACTGATTTCATTTGATTTAATAACAATAATTTAATTTTTTCACTAATAAATATGTTTTAAATATGTCAATAATTTTAGTTTCTCTTTAACAACATTATATTTATAAATGTATTAACAACTTATTGAGCACTATAAAATATCAATAGATAGGAAAATAGTAAGTACGTTTAAACAAATAGGTCAATAAATTATTTTAAATAACAATAATTTTGCTCAAATGATACAAGTAATAGCTTTGCTTAAAGGGCTACCTGAATTTTCGGGGTCTATAGCAGCCCCCTTTTGAAATTTATAATTTAAAAGGAAACGGAGAAATAATTTAAAATGTTGTCTTATCCGACCCTAGATAAACCCTTCAAACTATTTTATGAACTACTGTTTACAGTTTAAAATGAGAACGTAAAGCTTTTCTACCAAGGGCGGATCCACCTTTGGTGCCAGAGGGGTCACAGAGTCGTGATCAAGTCACAAGAAGTTATAATTCAATTTTTATAATCATAGATACAAGTAAAAAGTAGGTATTTTATTAATATATGTAAGTACTTACTGTACTTAAAAATACATATATTTAAATGACAAATGTGGTGGCGGTGGCGCGGTAAAATTCAAATTTTCGATGCGTTCGTTCCCGAATAATGCGTTTGCCATTATACAAAATATTTTATTAAATTAATGAAATATTGAAGGTACTTACATGAAATCTATATTGTGACAAAAAATATTCAGAAACATTATGTTTAACAATTTTAATTAATGGTCCAGCTGGACATAGCCCGGGGGGGGGGAGTCATGACCCCCATGACCCCCCCTGGATCCGCCCTTGTTTTCTACACACAATAGCGAAAAACGGCCACTTTTGGCTAATGTGCGTAGAAAAGCTTCACGTTCTTTATTTAAACTGTAAACAGTAGTTTATAAAATAGTTTAAAGAGTTATCTAGGGTCTGATCAAGACAAAATTTTAAATGATATCTCTGTTTATTTGAAACTAGCTGTGCCCGCGACTTTGTCTGCGTGAAAATCCGTTCAGCAGTTTCGGACATTCGGGTGTACATAGGTTATTACATCCGAGATTTGAAGCCGAAATTTTCAGGCATGTTTTGTAACAAAATGAACACATATGTTCATTATAGTTTATCTATTTGTGTTCATAGAGAACTGCGTATTCGATGGCCAAAGTTACACCACTAGGAATTCGATCAAATTCCTTTATATCTTCGTATCGCGTAATGTTTGTTCATCCAAATTTGTACACGTTAGAAGGGTATATCATACGTATATGTAACTGCTTTTTATTTGTTAGTAAATGTACTAGTTTACGAGTAAACCGGAATTTTCCGATATTTTAAAATTATAAATTACTTCGATATTTGTTGATGAATCGGAATACTTATATTTAAACAAATTTGAACAACCTAAGGCCAATAAACAGTATTTTTTTCAAAACTCTGCTACTTACAGTTTTCGAGATATGGAAAATTGCATTATTTTATATACGTTATCCCAGCAAAATCTTGAATATCTCAAAAAGTATAAGATAAACAAATTTTGCTATCGGTATACATTTACAACCCATTAAGAGCTGTCTTTTCATATACTTGATTCTAGGCTAAACGCTTTTTTTGAAAAACATCTTGCTGGGGTAACGTTACTCCAGCAAAATCAGTTTTTCTCGAATAACTTCGAAAATACAACATGAACGAAATTTGCTATATTTGAACATGTTGAGGCTTACTATGAACCAAGTATCTGTAATACTCTCATTTCTCTAAGGCGCAACATTTTGCTGGGGTTACGCATTCATAGTCTTAACATTTGAGCTAAATTATTTTTTATCTCATCTACTCGAAAAACGATTTTTTCCATCCCAAAACATTTGAAGTTACTGTTGATTCTCTCGAGAACGAAAAGTGAAAAAGAAAATCTGGATTAAAAACAATTTGTAAACTGAATCTATGTAGAATCAAAAATAATTTTGGCATTAGAGCAAAAGAAAAAAAGAATTTAGTTTTAAAACGATAAATAATTGGCACAGACGTAGTTATCGTCGTTATCATGGATGAATGTAGGTAAACATTTTTATGTTCTTCGCTTCGGAAAAAGAAATAAGTTTAATAATTTAAAAAGCGCAATTTTTGCCTTTAATTCAAAGTTATTACAGAAGTTTCAGGTTATTGTATTGACGTAATTATTTGTGTCAATTTGAAAACGTTATGTAAGTTTTAAGCCGATAGCGAACTGAATATCAAGTTTACTTATAAAAATAAAAAAGATGTGAAGGACCACGCACACTAAGTTAGGAGTGAATATTTTATCAGAAGTTGGTGCTTGGGAAAAAATATTTTTTAGATTTATTGAATGAAAATGATACCAATTAAAAGTTATTATCTGTCTGTTAAACTTTGATTAGGTATGGTAGGTGTTCTTCTATTCATAGATTCTGTTTTGTATTTGCTAGTTTTTTTCATAGATAGAGATGAAAAGTAGAATGTGCTACTCGGGTACGGTAATATTTTTATTTCGGGCGATATATATTAATCTCTTGCTTCACTCAGGATTCCACTATAGAATCACTCGCTAGGCTCGTGATATAACTGTGGAAGCCTTCGTTTCGCTCCAGATTCAAATTAGCGCCCACGTCTTAAAAATATTACCTTTACCCCTTGTATTAGCACAATTTACTTTTCAATATCTGGCGTCGACAGTGTCAACTGTAGCTCCCACGGGCTGAGATCGAAGATTTCTGTATGTAACATTTGATAAAGGAAATAATTAAATTGATGTACCATCAAGAACTCTCGTTTTCTTTCACAATAACTTTCTCTTGATCAGACAGGCTTTCTATTGCTTTTCCACTCAACATAACTTCCATTATCCTGAAAAGAAAACATTGTTATTTTTCGGCAGGAAATTTTTTGAACTTGAAGGTGAAGTGAATCTAGTGGGTGGACGGGTCGCAGCTCTTCGGTCACAGACATACGTTTTCCAGATTCGGAAACGGTATCATGAAACCGCGTTTGTGATTCCGTACAAACATCACACACATAGAATTTTTCCACTGCGGAATATAGAGCTCAGTTTGAAAGTAGCGGCCGAGAGCACACCTCTGGCACTGAAATATTTCGACCATGGAACATATACAGTACTTATCACTAGACCCCGTTATCATGTCGCACAGACCTCACTTTTTTGTAGGGGTTGAAACATTTAATTTATCGACTTATTGATATCGACTTCTTATATTCACCAAAGGATGTGTAGGGACACATCCTTTAGTTACACGGACTATGTAGAATTGTATACAACTTTTTTGTAATTATTGTTGGAAAGTGATGATAAATAAGTATTTTTGTAATAACGTCCGTTTTATTATTTTTTACCCGTGGCTTTTATTTTATGGCATTATTTTTATCACATTTTTATCAATTAGTAGTGATTTTATCTTTGACTTAAGGTGGGTGTACCATGGAAGGCCACTCTAACAAATAAACAGTTATTTTTCTTTTATTTACTGGATAAATGAAACTTACAAATATTTAAGTAATACTTTGTTTTATTACGTAACATATAAACCACTTTTTTAAATTGCAGTTTTAATCAATATTGATTGAACTTAAGTTTCATTGAACTTTTCCAAATGGCCTTGCTAGAAACAAGGCTCCTTAGAAAGCCATCATAATAAATCAGTCATTTAACACTAAAAGTAACTGAATAGCGATTAAATCTACAATAAAAAGAAGTGGTTTATATGTTACGTAATAAAACAAAGTATTGCTTAAATATATGTTAGTTTCATTTATCCAGTAAATAAACGAATAATAACTGTTTATTTGTAAAAGTGGCCTTCCATGGTACACCCACCTTATTTTAACGTCGTCGATTCCCGATATCGAAGAAGCGAGGGACCGTACTGCCAAAATAGTAGCGCGAGCGATTCGCCGCCGCGTCTGTGATTTCCAGTTCGATGGATGTTTGTGTAAATAGAAGGAATTTGTTATCACATGGCAATTACTACGGAATTTTAATAATTGGCCTTCGAAGGAGCATGGCCTTCCATGGTCCACCCACCTTATTAGGTTATTGCATATGATATAACTCAAGTTAATTAAATACCATCGATATTTCAAAATTTGATTAATAAAAGTATCAGTCCCTACAAGAAAGTAATATCAATGCAACAAGATAACGAAGTTACATAACACAGCGAAATTTTAAAGACGATTCTCACTTACTCCTAGATTTCGACGACGATTTCTTGCTCGCAATCGCATATTAGCTTTGTCAGAAAAAGTAATAACAACGCAAAAATTGTATATAATTCCACAAGCATAGGTAGTAGTAACCTGCGCGTAAGCTCCAAAATAACCTCTCATCAACGAAATGCGGCGCGTACTGAGCCTGTTCCGTACGGAATTATCGAACGTGTATGGCGAACTATAGAAAATGTATAGACCTACGATCGTGTATGATATGCCATTTTGCGATTTATTATGCGTTTGGAAGGCCCAAATCGAAAAACGAATTCGAAATCCGGAAAACGTATGCTGTGACTGGCCTTAAAAGGTGCGCCTTCACAGCGAGCGCTCGTCTATAAATAAGGTACTGTTACAGATTTGAGCATTGAATCTGTGAGCTCGGAGAGGCGGACGCAAACTGTGATGAACGGCCTCCGTGGCGTAGTAGTCACCATGCCAGTCCGCTACCCAGAGGTCCCGGGTTCGATCCCCGGTCAGGGCAAGTTGGAAAATGGCCTTTTTCTAATTGACCTGGGTCTTGGATGTTTATCTATATATGTAATATAATCAGTGTTATTTGTCCCTAGTCTGTAATATTTTCATACAACTTGTAACATCACTGCTTTGTCTGGGGACGAATGGGATATACCCGTTACAGACCGTTCATGATTCGATTTTGAGCATTTAGTTTAATAGATTTTACAATGCCAGTGGCGTCATAGCTCGTAAAAAGATCATACAATTTGGATGCGGCTTTTTTTAAATTATTCTAAAGTAGGTTTTGTCGTACGTCGACGTCAAATGGAAAATTTTCACATCAAATTTCAGTCAACTTACAATGTAAGCAGTAATACTATGGCTTGAGTGTACATCGTGAAATAGAAGATAGTGTTGATATAGCTTGTGTTCAGAGTAGATTTATACACTTGAGAGTAAACGACGGATGCGAACATTGCAACTGCATTTTCCATTACCGATAGGAAAGCATACGCGACTCCTGGAAAAATAAAAATAATGTATAACCAAGTTTTATAAAAATGCTCTCTACTTTGTACACCTTTTATTGTGAGGCCAAAGTAATTTAGTCATGGAATTTAAGTACATACGTAATTAACTAATTACTTACACGAGATGTCTGCTTAAGAGAATACCTGAATTTTCCGGGGTCCAGTGCTGCCACCATTTGAAATAAATCATTTGATAGGAAACGGAGACATCATTTAAAATGTTGTCTAAACCAGGCACTAGATAACCCTTTAAACTATTTTATGAAATAATGTTTAGTTTAAAGTGAGAACGTGAAGCTTTTCTACGCACAATTGCGAAAAACGGCCACTTTTGGCGTATGTGCGTAGAAAAGCTTCACGCTTCAGTTTCAGCACTGGACCCTGGAAAATTCAGGTATCCCCTTAATCGGAAACGATTGGTCGAATTTAATATGATTACAGACAGACAGACAGACAGACTGGAACAAGATATATACTAAATTCTAGATTTGGAAGAATGTGGGAAGAATAAATTCTAGAGAAAAGACACCTGATATTATACTACAGTACAACTAATTATGGCTTGTCAACGCTTGTCATATTACAAGGAATCTGATGTGATTGGTATCTAAAAATAACATCAAGCGTCAAATTGAAGATCTAGAGTTGATATCGCCATGCGATGCGAGCAATGTTTTGGTTGCATATAAGTTGTATGCTAACATGTGCATCATTTGGGAGTCTCAAAACATATCGTATTTTTTAACACAACACTGGTTTGGTCAATTTCGGAGTTCTCCTGTTTTCTCAGCGTCGAATCAACCCAGTCAATAATAAAACAGACCATTTGTGTCTAAAGGCTTTTGGTCTGTTCCTACAAAACAAACCTCTTTCAGCCGTTGGCAGAACCTTGGAAGTCATCGATCGTATAAGGGGCGCTACGCAGGGCCCCAAAGCTGCGGCGGCACCACCGACGTACATTAAAGTGTCCACTTTAGCGTGCGCGTATATGAAGTGGCCGCATATGTGAGACGCCGCCCCGAGCACTATTATAACCTGAAAATATGTTTTTTTCAGTAATAGTATTTTAACATGACCCCACCTTATCTCCTTGTAATTACGATTTTCCAGTCAATGTCTAATTCAGTTAAGTTTTTTTATACCTCGTTGGAAAGCTAATGAAATGTAGAAGTTTTTCTAATAATCTGCACAATTAAATACTAGCAATTTTTATGAGATAATTTACTTTTTTTGAAGCTTTTGTTCAAAATAATGGACAATTATGTTTTGTTTAGAACTCCTGTTCCGAAACGGTTAACAATTTCTATGATGTGATGACTGATAATGAATGCAACATGGTCACCCTTGATAAACTGTAAAAAGAAACTGACTTGGATGGTAACTTTTAAAAAAAAAGATTGATCAATTAGTAAACAAATAATTGAAAAAAAAAACTAAAATATTAAATATCTCTTAAATGGTTAACTTTTGGATAATACATTATATGGCTAAATCAATTCCAAATAACAGTACCTACAACCCCCTGAGGGGATAGCATTCAATTACCAGTAATCCTGTATATTATAACATTTTTTCTAATACTCACAAATTTATCTCTGATAATATCAGACTTTGTCTAAAAGTCTCGAACTGACCTTAAAGTTTCTTTGATGTAAATACTTAGGGTACGTATTAAAACATGTAAAATTAAAACATCAACAAGATCAATGGTCTGATAGTAAAAGATTTATTATTATAACACAAACATATGTGTAACCCATTTTTTTTAAATACCTATTTAAATATTTATGTTTCTATATTTTTATATATAATGCAATATTGCATTATAAAACAAAGGTAAATAAAAACATAGATATTAATATAGTTAGGTATTAAAAAAAATTGGTTACACATACAAGTCTAATTTATGGTTCTGCTCCAGACGTAAGCACGCATAAAGATAGCCCGGACACAGATTCTGTCAACTTTAGGTCTACTAAAAGGAGACGTGAATGTGATTGTGGCTCAAGATATGATTCCACATTAGATACTTTTATACAAGTAATTACTGATTGGAAGCAATCCACAGACGTCAACTTCTCCAGCATTAAAGCCTCCGTGAGCGACATCCAACGCCAGAATACTGAGTTAATAGCATCCAATGTAGAAATTCAAAAATCCATTAGTACCCTGACGGTAAAGTATGAGGACCTGAATACCCAATTAACATGCTATAAAAACCAAACTGAGAGCTGTCTCGAACGTGTCTCCAAAGTCGAGTTGGCAACTGAAGATCTCGACCGTTCCTCCCGCAGTGCGTGCTTGGAGCTCCGCAACATCCCGCACAACCCAAATGCAACACAGGAGGAGCTCCTTGGCATTACAGCTACCATAGTCAGAGAGCTTTCGATTCAATTGCTGGAATCTGACGTCTTTGGCATACACCACCTTCCTACCAAATCTGAGCACGAGACCATTCTCCTGTCATTGCGCTCAGTGTTAGTGAAGAATAAAATCCTGAAAGCTTAAAGGCAACATAATAGAGCCAACCCAGAAAATAGATTAAACTCCACTATCCTTGGGTCCAGCGTCCCACGGCTGGTGATCTACATCGCTGAGCACCTTACCCCCAAGGCCCGCCGTCTACACTACCTGGCCCGCGAAATCGCGGTCGAGGCTCATTACCAGTACTGCTGGACTTCGGGAGGTAGGATCTTACTACGGAAAGATGACGCCTCCAAATATATAGTTATTAATTCTGAAGGACAATTAATGGCTTTGAAGCCTGATAACTAGATGTCTGTGTAGGTAGTTAAGTGTATAAATACTGTATTATGAATCTGATGGTGTATGTGCATATATGTATACATATGCATGCATATACAATGTCCTTTTTAATTAAGTACAAATATTTTAAGAGGTGATTCAGTCCATCATTTTGAACAACTTTTCACAATAAATATATATCGAAATACGAATTTTTTTTTTGCATTTATCATAGTAACGATATCACGTGACTACTTCAATCTGTATGAGAACCTAAATATTTTTTTTCGTATTTCGATATACATTTATTGGGCAAAGTTGTTCAAAATGATGGACTGAATAACCCCTTAAAATATTTGTACTTAATTAAAAAGGACATTGTATATATATGTACGTAGATGTGTTTGTGAATGTGTGTGTGTATGCATAGGTATATACATCCTTTGCGCATGTGTGCCATATCATTTACCTTTAACACTAATGATATTTTCGACCTATCTTAATCCTAAGGATATATAATATTTAGCAGGTGAATGATACGTATTACGGATGTGCTTGCATAAGCATATACATTCTTTTTTTTCTATTTTTCTTGTTCTACAAATACATAGAATTAATGGCTTGAATAGATTGTACACTATTAATTAAGATTTTCTTAGTAGCTAATGAGAATATTTGTTTACCTTTTATCATTTATTTACATATGATAGATTTACTCGGTATCCGACCTTAACCAGAATGAAAGCTTCTTCCATAAAAAAAATATATATTTAGCTTGGCACTTGGTACGGCTGAGGTTACATCCCATGGCACAGGTTTAAAACTTATTTTGGGGCCAAACTCACCTGTACGAACCTGCTGATACGTTTACCTATTTATTTATATTTTCTGTTATTCCCTATTAGCCTTTAAAAATAATTGTAGCTTTTATTGAATACACAAATAATAGCCTTTAAAAATGAACAGAGATAACGACTTATATATTACTAAATAATATAGACAACATCTCTGTTGCCTACTCATCTATGTGTGACGCACATGAAGTTCGAGCACTCCTTCCTTCAATAAATAACTCACTGAATATACCAACACAAAATATTCGCAGCCTCTCTGCAAACTTACCTGGCTTTCAAGTTCTCTTGAGCGAGCTCGACGTTCAGCCCGATATTATAATTTTAACGGAATGCTGGCTGGACTATAATCCACTCATCGCGAACATTTCAGGTTACTTTCACTTTGTGTCTAGTCTTCCTGCCAACAAATGCGATGGCGTGGTCATCTATTTGTAACATTTCAATCTACTTTCACGCACATTTGTAACATTTCAATGTCGTCAGGCATTTTTCCTACCGCCTTCAAAAAAGCCCTGGTCCATCCTATCCACAAAAGTGGTAATCGAAATGACCCCAAAAATTATTGTCCTATATCAATTCTGCCGGCACTTTCAAAAATTCTAGAAAAACTGATAAACTCTAGACTTACGTCATTCCTAGACAAGCTTTTAATCTTGTCCTCCAACCAGCATGGTTTCCGCGCTAATAAATCGACAAATAGCGCTGTCCATGAACTTACCGATTATGTGGTTCGCAATTTGGATGCAGGTAATAAGTGCCTATCTATTTTTCTCGATCTCGCCAAGGCTTTTGATTCCGTATCTACAAAAATCCTACTAAACAAGTTAGAGGCCATTGGCGTTAGAGGCACCCAACTGAAACTATTTCACAGTTATTTTGAGGACCGAAAACAATCTGTAATAATAAACAATCAATTAAGTTCCGATCTGCCTATTTTTAATGGGGTGCCTCAAGGAAGCATATTGGGACCTACACTTTTCTTGATTTACATTAATGATCTTTTCACTATCAATCTACCTAACTGCAAGATCATCTCCTACGCTGACGACACTGCCCTTCTTTTTTCAGCCAAATCGTGGAAAGATTTCGCTCAACGTGGCCTAGATATTGTATCTGACTGGCTACGTCTTAACCTCCTCTCTTTAAATGTCAAAAAAAACCAACTCGTTAACTTTTCTATCTATAACCTGGATGAGCAAATAGCAATATTATCGAAATTATCAATTGTAGCCCATTCCCATCATAGAAATAACTCCCCCAATTCTTCCTGCTCTTGTCTATCCCTTATCCCAACTGATAAGTTTAAGTACTTAGAAGTCATCATCGATAAAAATGTAAATTTCAAGGAACATATCAACATCACTGCAGGTAGAATCCGCAAACTTATTTACATTTTTAAGCGCTTAAAAAACGTCGCTGAGCCGAATGTAGTTAAGATGGTTTATTTTGCTCTAGGGCAATCCCTCCTGATTTACTGCGTTACTATCTGGGGTGGCACCAGCAAAACCACCATATTACGGCTGGAAAGACCCCAGAGAGCACTTCTTAAGGTCTGCACCTTCAAACCTTTTCTCTTCCCCACTTATAATCTCTATCAATATTGTGAAGTCCTATCTGTTCGACCACTTTATATTTTATACACTGTCTTGCATCAACACAAAATAACCCCTTTCTATCCAAAATCTAAAAAACGTCTCTTCTAAATTCAATACTCACTTCTCGCATCGCTTCTCATGTTTCATAGGACCATTCCTATACAACAATCTCCATTCCAAATTAAAAATCGTGCACCTAACAGAATACTCCTGTAAAATAACTATCTCTAAGTATCTGCAGTCTCTGGATTATAATAATACCGAAAGCTTACTCCTTTCCTGTATCTAATACTAGGTAACTATCAATATCCTTAATTCTCTTTTCTTTTCCTGCTATTGTTTGGTACCAATTTATTTGACACCCTAGTTAAATATTTAAGCTTATTTTCTGTATACTGTAAACAAATGGTCAGTGAAACTGTAATTTTTAGTTTAAGTTCCAGCGCTGTACTTTATATATCATTTACATGTATGTGTTTGTATATCACTCATTGCAAATATGGGGGAATCCCTATGCGATGAGATTGTTAATGGTACCTAGCTGCCTCAGTGGGAGAGCACTGGAGTCCTGTAACACAGGTTTCTTCCTTTAACAGGCTCCAGCCTCCTCCAATCTGCATTGTTATACACCCCGAAAAATGTTTTCTTCTCTCTGTATTCTACTTTATTGTATGGAGGAAATAAATCACTTTTTACTTTTTACTTTTATAAAATGCGCGCGCATTTGTATGTGTGACTATTATTTTTAACAACCAATGTGTATCCAATTTGTTAAATATTAAAATAAGTATTTAAAAAATTGGTTACATATACAAAATGCCAATAAGTACAGTAACCATTTTTTTAAAGATTTATTAATTTTTTATTTTTTTCCTTATACAACTTGGAAGGGACATACCCGTAATAAATCATACCACGGGCTATTATTATACTACATCACTACAGTATAATGATAATAAAATAACAGTAAAAAAAAACAAAGAAAAAATTCGAAATTCCCATACAAATTGCAAGGGCGGCTGTACACTTTTGTTTGGAAGTGCCATTTTTTTTGTTTTTTGTCTGTTATTTCTTCATACTTTAGTGATCTAGTATAGCTGTGGTTTGATTTATTATGGGTATGTCCCTTGAACGTCCACGTTGTATAAAGTCTAACAAAAAACAAGCACTGAAACTATTTTAAGAATAGATTCAGTCTATGATACTGTAAAACTTTTCCCAAGAAGCAAATATCGAAATAGGTAAAATATTTTGTCACTTCCTATACAAACACGGATCAGCTAATCGATCAATTTGTTGATAGCATTTTTACTGAGCCTCGCATTTTATTCTAGTCGCATACCTTTAATATATAAAAAAAATTGGTACTACTGCGGCCTTAACAGTCTAACAGTACCATGGGACAAATTCCAATGGTATAAGTGAGACTGAAAAATTTTCTGTGTATAACAATTTTTTTTATTTCATAGTACCTAAGAACTTTATTACGAATAAAACATAAATGCCAAAAGAAAAAACAATATTTGGTAATTATTGGTTTGTGGTGGCGAGCGAGCGTCCACCTACCTGGGTTTTTTTGCTCATAAGGAAATTTAAAACTATAACATACTGTAGTGGTCACATAAGACATATATAAACGGTCACACGATCATAAAGATGTTTTTGTTTTGTACCGAAGTTTTTTGCGAAGTAAGGCGGCGACAGGGATTGTATTATAAAAAAAAGATTGGAATGTTTGCGGAGTTGCAGCGCTGTTTCGACTTGGTAAAATTTTGCGTGATAAATAAATGTAATTATGCAATATTACATGGTTTATATTTACGACGTGTTGTGTAAATGTGAGTTGATACTCTGTCATACCTTTAGATTAGCTTTCCTAATCTAAATTATCGCTGAAAACAGCGGACACAAGTCGGGTAGACTAACGCTAAGATACTTCCTGAAAATTGAATTCTATACACAGACATTTTTATAATTGTACATTCAATTATATACAAGGGTGAGTTTTCCTCTATTTACTTATATACTATAAGTACGCAAGAAATCACAAGATACAGTTGATTCATATATCGTTTTACATTCATCAATTAAATAAATTATAAATATGTCATTTTATTCGATAGAATGACGATTGTGGAAGATCTCTATGTGAATGATAATATATTAAGTTATCATAGATGGATACGCTGATACATGCATGTGATGCACCGGGGTAAGGCAATATTTTTATTTGCATGCTTGTGGACGTGGCATGGCTAGTCAAGATCCGGCGTCACGAAACTGATAAAAGGACGCCATGAGTGGTAGAAGGGATAGTCATTTTTCGTTGTTTGCTTGGCATAGGAGTGTTTCGAGTTTAAATCGAGTGTGTATAATTTTGTGTTATAAATTTCATTCACCGATTTGTGCTTGATGCTTTGTGTCCGGGTAAATTACTGTGAAGTGACGGATTTAGACTTCTAGATTTCCTAAACATTTTATTTATACCTTTCTCATACACCCATAATTCCGCTGGAGCATTTGAAAAGTACTGAATAGGTAATTTATACTGGGTGCTGAGACTGGCATTCGGGCGCTTTGGGACCTCGTTTTTCCTTTCACCTAGGTATTCTAGGTTAACCTTTAGGTTACAGAGGGTTAACTTTATCCTAATATATCCCTAGATTAGTTCTTATTTTGCATATCCTACACAAGTTGCTTTACACACACACACACGTTTAACTTCTCACACAACTGTTATGAGCATGGTGGTTAATAACAGACCCTAGGTTTACACTAGGTCTTGTAATAGACTAGATTTAGGATAGGTGAGCAGTTGCGATTGTTCATAGGTCGGTTTAGGTAGATTCGTGGTTAGGTTATCGGAATATAGTGAGGTTTGGCGTACGGTTAAATTAATAAATCTGCTAAAGATAGATATATCTCGTACAGATAATATATATCTCGTAGAAATTACTTGAATTTCTATAGTTGGTTTAAATGTTGTCCTATTATTGTTGTTGACAATTAAGGGTCACATATGATTCATTTATTACCTTTGGTCTATATAATTCATGTATTCAGAAAGATATAGGATCCGATCAATTTATTCCTATGTATGATAGTGAATATCTAAAGGTTATCAGATTATGATATTTGATAGTTATGTGTTTATTGAGATTATAGAGATCTATGGTAACTAGTATATCAAACATCTATTCGCCTGAGAAAGGTTATATAGAACTTTTGATCTAAATTAACGTTTCAAATATATTTGCTCTCAGGATCTTGACACGCCAACCATTGCGAGCATGTTAAGTTAGGAAATAAGTAAAAAGAATAGAATTTACGTGGAAGCTCTGGTAATTACAGAGCAGATAGGGTTAGGTTTCTTGTTAGGTTAGCCGGGTAGGATTGTTTTTCTTTTGTTTGGCTCAAGATCATTTAGATCTGTATTGCTTTCATTACATTGTAATATTAGAGTCGCGAAAAGGCTAATAAGTAGTAAGAATTATCAAATTTCATCGGTAAATTTGGTTTTTCCGAGGCTATTAAGGGCTAGAGAAATTATGTCTGAGTGTCGAGAGATTAAACAGACTTTCGCCGGAATAGACTTATTAATCAAAACTATATATAATTTCTTTGCATGTTAGTGCAAAAGGTTTCAAACCGTGACATCTTTATCCTAAAGAGGAAATCTGCTGTCCATGATGATATAATATCTCATTCCTCGCAACACAGCAAACCAGATATATTGACTTTGTGTCGCCAAGATGTATCGAGTTTACACGAAAATAATTAGTCTTGTGAAAATATTATTATTAAAAGAGCTCTTTGCGATTGTCATCGCGAACAACATACCTGTTTCGCCTAAGTGAATTTTTAAAATTACATTGGTTAACCAAATATCCAAGACTCTGAAACGCCTATTATTGTACTTTGTACGACAATACAACATATAATTTAGCTATAGCAAACCTATGACCAAACTGGTTATAAATATAGATTGATTTCTCTGATTTATCAGGAAAGGCGTATATTTTCCTTCGCTTTACGAATTCAATTATTTGAATGATATAAACCATAACAGATACGAAAGAACAATTCTGTAATACGACTTATTTAAATAAGGAATTAACTTACGTAATAAATAATATCTAGTATCGATATTGTTGACGACAGACAGCGTGCCGCCTGAAATTTGTAAGAGGACCGATCAATCAGGACGCCTACATTTCAGCCAATGAGAGGCACACCCCTCCTCACGCACACTCGGGCGATCCGAGAGCGCGCGCCCTGATTAGTCGGGACACTCACGCTTATCGGCGCTACCTGCGAGTAGCGCCCATTGTATATATATTAGCCCTAGCTTGTACAAAGTTTGTAGTCAGTCGTAGTCAGTGAGATCAGTCAATCGAGTTCAGACAGTGTACAAGCAGCAACAGTGAATATACCATCAGAGCGGAAATCTCTCCGGCGTTTCATTTGGAACCAGCATCTAGTGTATACAGTCCACTAAACATCCTTACAAGGACCTGCGTTGGCCCATCGTCATAAGATATCCTCACTTTTAAGCTTTTTAAATAATTCAGAGTAGAGTGAACAGCTTGGGGTATCTGATAATACTATATACTATAATTAAAGGTTTACAAATATTATAGACGATTATAGCTCCTGTGATTTGGAATAACCGTAGAAGCCGCGGGTGTCTTACTTTGTATATTATATATATAAGTAAGGGTTCCATCACAATACGATATGTATAGATTGTAATTATTAGAGCAAAACAATATTATAGTAAGTAAATATTAATGTAAATGAGCATTATACAACGTGGAAGGGGCATACCCGTTATAAATCGAACCACGGGCTGTACTAGATAACTGAAAAAAAAAGACATTCCCATACAAATTTCCCGAGCGACTGCACACTTTTGTATGCACATGCCAAATTTTCTTTTTGCTTTTTGACTGTTCTTTAATTTCTTAATAATATAGTGATCTAGTTTAGCCCGTGGTATGATTAATTACGGGTATGTCCTTTCACGTTGTATAAAATGCTCATTATGCCACATGAAATAATATCAATAATACGATATGTCAATTGATTTGTATATTAAACAAAAGTATATGAGATGAGATTAGGTTTTATGATCATTAGACGATTTTTTATTACGTCATATATTACACACCCGTTTTATGGATCGATGTTACATCATTAAGATATTTGAAGAATTTCGTATTGTAATTTTAGGGACTTTGTACCCGATACTTATATAAGCCTCAATTAGCATGACGACCTTCGCGGCGTTATGATTTACGGGCTGAATCGCCACCAGGGTGGTTCTGGGTTCGATTCAGTTCAAGTTGTAAAATGGCCTTTTCCGAATTGTCCTGGACATTAGGTGTTTAAAATAGGTTGGGGAAAAAGTCTTTTCGCATTTTATATGAAAATTCAAAACATTTTTTAATATAGTTTATTTACATTTAACTAAAGTATGTAGGTACCATTTTGTTCGATAACTTTTTGCCATCTTATAGGTAGGGACATGATCCCATTGCTATAGAAATTGTGGGGCTTCTGATCAAAAAACCACGTCAAGTAGTTTTAGCAGTCCTCTCGTGATGTTAATCTGACACTGCCTAAAGAATTCTGAAGAGACCGAAACAGGTGGAAATCTGAAGGTGCCAGGTCAGGACTATAAGGCGGATGCATTAACACCTCCCAGCCAAACTATCTTAATTTTTGCTGAGTGGTTAAAGATGTGTGAGGTCTAGCGTTATCATGATGAAAAACCACACCCCTTCTGTTAATTAATTCCGGCCGCTTTCTCTCAACTTCTTGCTTTAATCTTATCAGTTGTTCGCAGTAGAGTTCTGAATCGATGGTCCTGCCTGGTGGTAACAGCTAATGAATAATGCTCTTCCAATCCCACCACACACACAGCATCATCTTGTCGCGAGTTAACCCGGGTTTTGCCACAGTCTGTGAAGCCTGACCGGCCTTTGACCATGACCTTTTTCGCACGTTCTTGTCGTACGTGATCCACTTTTCATCACCAGTTATCAATTTCTTCAAATATGGTTCGGTCTCATTACGTCGTAATAAAGGATCACAAATGAGTACACGGTTTATTAGGTTTCTTTCAGAGAGCTCGTGTGGTAGGTACCCAAATATCGAGCTTTTTTGTGTACCCATTTTTTTTTTGAAATGCGCCAAAACTGTTTTGTGGTCAATTCCCAGTTCTTCAGCTACGTCGTAACTACTGATATTCCGATCTTGCTCCACTTTTTCAAAAATAGCATCCATTTTATCCGTAACAGGGCGACCAGAGCGACGTACATCTTTGACCTCAAAATTTCCGGATTGAAAACGCTTAAACCAAATTTGTGCTACTCTCACAAGACACTGCACTAGGTCCATAAACATCGTAAATTTTTTTCGCGGCTTGCGATGCATTTTTACCTTTTTGGTAGTAAAATTCTAAAATGTGTCTAATTTCTTCATTAGATTCACTCATCCTGACGGTAAGAAAAACAAATGAAAATTACACATTTTCCTAATTTGAATTTGGAATTAACTTCTTTAAAATTTAAACTTTTAAATGATACCAAAACCAGCCAGGTACAAATAGTAGGTATAGCCAAAGTGGTTTTATTACAAGTTCATACATATTATATGCGAAAAGACTTTTCCCCCAACCTAATATGTATTTATTAAAAATAACCGGTCAAATGCGAGTCGGACTCGCGCACGTAGAGTTCCGTACCATTATCTATGAAACATCACGTTTGTTGTATGGGAGACCCTCTTAAATATTTATTTTATTCTGTTTTTAGTATTTTTTTTAAATAGCGGCAACAGAAATACATCATCTGTTAAAATTTCAACTGACTAGCTATCACGGTTCATGAGATACCTAACCTACAGAATGGTAACAGACAGACAGTCGGATGTACGGACGGACGGACAGCGGAGTCTTAGTAATAGGGTCCCGTTTGGCTGCGAAACCAAAAAATCACCTACACCACAATAAAAGTTAAAACTTTGTTTGGGTAACCCCAATCAAAGTTTTTATTTGTGAAATTTCTCATTTGTACTACGTATTTATTTAAAAAAACAAACATACTACACTACAAGTTAAAACTTTCTTTGGGGTTAGCTCAATCAATGTGATTTGTCCTTCATATCTATTTATTATTTATATACTGATGAGTAAGTGTGACAATCAACGAATATAAAAATCTTGCGTCTATAAAAATTGATATAATTAATATACATACACTTGCCAAATCACAGCTTTCTAAGTACTTATAGTCACTGAGTAAAACTGTGGACGGACGGACAGATAGACATGGCGAAACTGTAAGGGTTTCTTGTTTACTACAGAACCCTAAAAAGTGTAAACCACTTCATCGCCAATAATTTGCGTCATAAGTTTTTCATTAATCGCTGCGCAAGCAGTATTGCAGTTTTTCAGCAATCGTTCTTTTTTTAATTTCAATATTGCGCGTTCACATAACCAAAATTTTTCCTGGTTTTTTATGCTCTGAAGATCCGCAAATACTGGACGTTGTTCTTCTTTGAAAGAAACAACTTTGCCAAGTATTTCGGGAACACTTACCTAAACATTCTCTTCAAAAAAGAGACCTTCCCCAACATTTGACAATATTCTTGAAAACTCTTGGGCATGTGAACTACCGCCAAACTGGGCTCTCATATTAATTTTCAATCTGAGCTTTTGTATTTGAGCACACAGACAAGACTGTTTTAATGAGTAGTAAATCTCATCTGCCGTAGTGCCCCGACTTATAACTGGAAGGGTGTATCGAAAATCTCCCGACAGCAAAAATGTGACATTGCCCATTGGCCTGTCATCTCGACGTCATGTCATCTTTTTGTTGGACAATTGGCCATTGTGCGTTTATCCCAAACGATTAGACAGCAAATAGGAGTTTTAGCCAGTTTAGACCTAAACTATTACCGCCTTCACCAAGTGGAGTAATTCCCAGCTTATGTGATCATTATTATGCTGAAACCTTTAACCGGATCTCTAACATTTCCACATCAGTTGATCATCGATTTTTTTAAACACATGTTTATGCAAATAAATTTAACTTGATTCTGCATCAGGTGTTCCAAATTTTTGATTTTAATACCTCAACAAAAATGGGACTAGCCCATGTAATTACAAACAACGATTGTTTTTTATACAATAATTTAGAAGTCTTACGAATACGAATCTTAAAATGCCTAACAATTTGCTAAATATCACCTCAAATCTTATTACTTACGAGTATAACAATAAACAATTATTTCAAAATAGGGCGATACTTCTGCCCTATCTTCGCCTATAAACGGATTTGGCAAATCTCTTATTTGGTTCGGAATCCCTAAAATGCCGACAAAATATCAGTTAGACAGGCGAGTCCTTATTCATAAAATGTACCTATTTGTATTGAAATACGAAACGTACAGAATGTTAGTTACTATTATTCAAGAACAGATAAACCTCACCGACAAGATTTCAATTTATTTGAGATAAACTACCGCTGATAAAAATAAGCGATAGTGAAAAATTTGAGCAGAGTTGATCAACGAAATGCAGATAAGTTATTATCTAAATATTATATTTAGCATACTTGTGTAAGTCGGATGACAATACAATGGAATATTATGGAGTGATCTGATGATGGAGATGAGAGATATTCGACAGAACTTAATTATAAAACAACATAACGTCATTAAGTAGGACTCTCTCGATTTGATTTAACGATTAACGAGCACATTATGGTAGATGATGCCTAGGGTCTGATCACGAAGACGGAAGGTGGCCGACGGAACTCAGTAATAAACGCAACTCCATCGAGTTTGTGCTTATTTCATTTATCATTTATCTTAACAAGTAAGTACTTTGGCCTCACAATAAAAGCAAAATATAAAATAAAAAAAAAGTTTAATTAAAAAAAAATATTTAGGGCCTCAGCACACGGCGTATTTTTAACGCGCCGACGACGCGCAGATGACGCGCGTATACGCGCTTCAAACGAGATTCGAACGCAACCTTGTGACCTAAGCACACGGAGCCATCGTGAAACACGCGTCTACGAGACTCAAACTGAAAGTTCTTAGAAAATCAAAAACTGAGCACACTAGCAAGTTATTTCTTTTATTACATCTTTTCCAAATAGTGTCCTTTCACGTCAATACATCTCTGCATCCGATGGAACCACTGTGAAAAGCACTTTGCCCACTCGTCTTTAGGGGTCTCATCGACGGCTGGCGGCGTTTTGAAACGCAGCCACTGCTTTCTCGGCGTCCATAAAACGTTTTCCTCGAAGTTTTTCTTTTATTTTCGAGAATAAATAAAAATCGCAAGGTGCAATGCGAGGTCGGGGCTATATGGCGGGTGACCTAGTAATTCCACGTTTGATGTCGCCAAATACTCGATCGTTCGCCCGGCGGTGTGCGACGAGGCGTTGACGTAGTGAAAGAGGATCCTACTGCGAGGTCGTTTCTCCTGAACTTTTTCTAAGACAAGTGGCAAAAAATTGTTAGTATACCACTCTGCAGTAACTGTTTTTCGATCTTCTAAAACCATTGTCGCGTAATGACCGGTCCTTCCGAAGAACGAGCCCACCATCTTTTTTCCCACGCTTCGACCTCTCTTCACTTTAGCTGGCAACTCCTTGGAAGGAAACACCCACTGAGCAGACTGTCTTTTGGTTTCGGGATCATAACAGTAAATCCAGCTTTCGTCACCCGTAAGTATGTCAAACACAGCATTTGAGTCACCTCCGTTAAATCTTTGAACCATTTCACGGCAGCAATCAACACGACGGATTTTTTGGGCCTCGGTCAAATCGTGAGGTATCCACCGGGCTCAAAGCTTCCTGTCCGCTAAATGTTCATGCAGGATTTTGTGCACTTGGCTCATACCGATGTCTTAACTTGCTCAAATCTGGTGATAGGTCACTCTTATGTCAGTCTCTATCATACGCCGCACAACACTGATGTTATCTTCAGTCGTCGCCGTAGAAGGCCGTCCCTCACGCAGATCATCGGTGAGATTAGTGCGACCACGTTTGAACTCATTAAACCTGTTGTAAACAGTGGCACGAGATGGGGCTTCATCGTGAAAGGCCAATCGAAGTCTATCATAACTTTCTTGTCGACTTAAATGACAACGAAAGTCATAAAAAATCATTGCACGAAAATTTTCTCGCGTTAAATTCATGCTGACGTGACACAGACAATTTTCAATTTGCCGCCAAATCGTAAAACAAATGACAAATTAATAAAATACATTCGCAATAATATTGGCAAAGAGTTCCATTTTCAAAATTTAAATTTATTTTTTTATTATACTGTTTAAAAGTGGCCAGTTCTAGAGACTTTCAGTGTCGCCCTCGTACTGCGCTATTCGCGCGGACACTGCGATACAGACGCGCTGTAGTCGCTCGTAGCTGCCGCATTTTAATTTCGACAGTTGTACAATGGTGTCGTTAGAGACAACACTACTTGCGCTGGCTTTAGAACTTTATTAACTAATTTCTAAGGGCCTCAGCACACGGCGTATTTTTAACGCGCCGACGACTCGCGTTTACGGCGCCGTTAATGTCGATTTTTGCGTTTGTCTGATTCAAACGCGTTTAAAACGCGATACAAACGCGCGCATGAATCGCGTTTGACGCGCGTATACAAGCATTTGAATCGATGTACAAACGCGCATTCAAAGGGGTGGAGGAAGGGCAAAGGAGAGGCATGCGCTCACGTCACTACGCCGCCCGCGCCGCAGTTGCAACAATAAATTGCTTTGTGCTACACATTTATTCCGATTTAAAATTAAAATGGAATTAAATAATTCAGAATGACGAATATGACATTCGATAACAGTTATTAAAAGCTTTCCATCTTCTATGTTGTACCAATTTCTTAAACGTTATGTTATAATGACCACACAATCTTCTTTCACTTGTAAATGGGTCTATTCAATACATTCGTATACTTTACACTTTTTTCTCTTTAAAAGTAGTACTAAAGCCAGCGTAAATAGTGTTGTCTCTAACGACGCCATTGTGCAACTGTCGAAAGTAAAATGCGGCAGCTACGAGCGACTACAGCGCGTCTGTATCGCAGTGTTAGACGCGTGTTTCACGATGGCTCCGTGTGCTTAGGTTAAGAGGTTGCGTTCGAATGTTTGAAGCGCGTATTCGCGAGTCATCTGCGCGTCGTCGGCGCGTTAAAAATACGCCGTGTGCTGAGGCTCTAAGGCCTTGGAGTTGACTCTAAACTTGTAAAGAATAAATACCTATATCCGTTCCATATCCGCTTTCGTATTCCAAACGCTTTTGGGACACTTACCTATGAGTAAATTATCTGACTTCAACAACTACCTATAATGAAATCGAAAGAAAAATTGATAATAAATAACTGATACAAATATTTAAATATAAATAAATGATTTAGACTTTGACTTGACTAAATTGAACTTGACTTGAAATAAATTTCTTCTTTATTGATCAAAATAATCGTTTAGTGTATAAAAAATTAAATAAACTACATTTTTAAAGATCTTAAATGTCCGGAGTTTTCTAAATTAAATTAGTAGAATAAGATATCGAAGTCGTTTATGATGAGGAAGGTTATCATTTAATGACCTACCATGCTATACATGATAATACTCAAGTTATTGACTAACCGTATCTCTCCATTTCAATAGCTTGGTCATAATAGGAATTCCAAACAACATAGCTAAGACATAAGCGGAACTAAGGAATGTTCTGAAGTTGCTGAAATCTGATGCATCCCATTTAAATACTTTCGTTGTGTACAGGTACATCATAGGACGTTCATCTGAAATTAAAACAATTATTGCAAGGATTTAAAGAGTAAAAGGATGTAAAAAAAAACATTATCAAGCAGAAATGATGCTAGTTAATTTTATTTAAGAGTTCAAGCAAGTAAAACGACTGATTAAACTGGGTAAGAGGAGCTCGGTGGCCCGGCACGGTAGGAGTATGCATTGTAAGTCGTGAAGCTATATCAGATGGCTTTTGAAAATTAATTTTAAATCGAATCCAATTCTTAATGCCTGAAAAGGCAATTTCATAAATAGTATTAAAACACTAATTGTAAAGTGCATGACAATGAATGTGTATATTGTTTACAAAATAGTGAATAAATAAATATGAAATATGGCAGCTTGAAAATTCTGACACCATGCACTTACCGCCACGAAAACAAAAATCCATACGATTACAATGGGATTTGTGCCATGGCTTGCTAGTTGCTAGGAAGTCTACTGCCGGACATAGGCCTGCCCCAAGAATTTCCAAAACGACCGATCAGATGCGGCCTCCAACCAACGCTTTCCTGCAACCTTGCTCTTTCCCTTTTGTTCTCATAAGTATAGGACAAAATAAATAACTTACCTCTTTGGAATGTGTAAAATGCCATTGATATAAGTAGGAACCACAAAAATATCCTTCGATTATTGTGCCTCTTCTTGGTCAACGTTAATACTGTTTGTTTGATGTTATTGACATCGAAGAAGTCTGTGATAGGATTTTTCACGTTAGCTTCTTTGAGCGAGTTTTGTTCCGGTCTCGTTTGCCAGTCGAGGAACACCAGACAATACAGAGTTGCCAGAACCATGAGACATGTGTTGATTGTAAACATTGCGGTGAATGACCTATCCACCACGTTTTTGTATAAAAAGTTACCTGAAAATTTGAATTCATTTGTTCATAACTGCGTGAGGGACGTACAATATGTAACAAAAACCCCGTCCAATCCTTGTAGGAGCAACTCAGACAATATGAACAAATTTTCCTATGGGTACAATGCTTAAAACTGGCGACACATTCAATCCATTCTCATTCTTTTACGAAGCTATCGTCGTCATACAGCGTCAAACATAGATATCATACAAAAGCCGGACCATTCAAGTAGACTAGGAGAAATTCGCATGTTCAAAATGTCACAGAAACAAATCTGTTATCAATCTACACTTCCTTCTCTAGGCCAACATGGGCTTTTTACATTCACACATGTTACTATGTAAAGACGAGCCAAGTAAAAGCTGCTCTCTGTGACCTCTTCCTACATAATCTCCTCATTAAACATACGATTTAGTAACCTTAAAAAGATCTTACCTAGTGCTACACCCGAGGGCATTGTGCTTAGATAAACTACATCTAGTATACCGACTCTCAGAGTTCGACTCTTCACGGAAGTAACATCAGCAATGTATGAAAAGCACCCGGCGAAAATCGCCAAGTCTGCTCCGGTGAGAGCACTCGGGAAAGCTGCCGTGTATATTATGTTCTCCACTGGCCAATCTGAAATAGGTGATGGTTAGTCTATATTTGAAGTACTTAATATCCAAAACTCGAAAGTTTTTAAACGGAACTGCTAAAACTTGGAAAGGTCTAAAAATTTAACATTCTGGAGTTTATTTTGCACAGGAACAGAGGTAGACCAAGGAAAAGATGGATAGAGTGTGTAAAAAAGGATATGGATATGAATAATGTAACAGATGCAATGTCAAAGGATATAGGTAAATGGAAAAGACTCAGCTGCTCCCGACACTCCCTACCCCACCTAGAGTGGGATATGGTGAGGAAGAAGAATGGAGCTTTACAAAGCCTTGTTTTAACCCGACTTCAAAAAAGCTTATTAATTTGACTGTAATATTTTCCAAATATATATGTCGATTTTGATTCTTTTTTAATTATTAAGCCTTTCCTTGGTCCCTTAATAATTTCTTAAAGATAAACAACTTTCATTTGATGACGTGGAAGAAACTACTCTAATAAAATGCAGTCAGTGTTTTCTTTAATAAAATTAATTTTAGACGTTTTGATTCAATAGGTGATGTTTACACAAAACGTCTGAGTGTTTGATTGTTGTGTTTACTGGTATCTAACTAAAGCAGTTAAAGAAAGGGAAATAGTAATTATTAAGCCTCTAAGTAAGTTTATTAACTACTCATGAATAATAGCAATATTTTGCAGATACCTGTTGCTTATTAATAATAATTATTCATTATACAAATTAAATGTTCTTTATTGGGTATACATATTATTGACCGAGCGAGCGAAGCGTCTCAGATTCGAGATTGGCCAAAAATGCTTTTGTCCGGCTGTCGGTTTGTCTGTCTCTTCGGCTGTTCTCGCCTATAGTTCGCATTTCTCAACCGATCCTCGTGAAATTTTGTGAGAAGGTTCGATAATAAAATAAAAATATTTCGTCGATTCAGTTTATTAAATTTTTTCATAATGGCAGCAATAAGGGGGTTGGAAACATTAAAGCCATTAAATTTTTTTAAATGTCATAGATCTTTCTTGTTACCCATATTAAGACACATTTTTTTGTCTGAACCCATTTTTCCTATAAACTTCAAGGGGTCGGGGTGAGTCGCGAGGTCCACAGTTCTCAGAGCCACAAGTCATATTTGCGAAAAGTTGTAACGAAATATTGCAACATTTAAAGATTTTAAAAAATACAAAATAATTTCAAATTGAAATTCAATACCTTTAATTGTATTCAAAGTAATCATAGCAGAAAAGTAGAGCTTCCCGACAAATCCTGCTAGCAGTATAGATTTCCGTCCTCGCTTGTCACTATATGATCCTAAGAAAAATGCTAGAAACACTGGCACAATGTGACTTGCTATTCCATTCCATTGGTGAAAAGTTGAAATAGTTAACTGCAAGAAACGTTCTTAAGTTCAATGGCATTGGTGGATGAAAATTTCAAAGTTTGTAGTTGCGCCTACATAAAATAATAATTTCAAAGTAATTTAGTACCTACCCAAAGAAATTTTCGATTAAACAAAGAAAACATCATCTGTTGAATTTGCAATTTAGATTAGTGTAAGCGGCGATTCACACTGGAAAAGCGGCCGGCAGCAAGGTTTCGCTGTTAAGCCATATTCACCTTTATTTTTTTCCAAGAAACAACCATATTAACTTGGCTGCTTGTGTGTGTACTTGAGTACTATGCGACACAAATAAGTTAAACAAAAATGGCGGACTTTAAAGCATTTTTGTATAAATTCCCGACACGTAAATTGAACCGAAATGGCAGTCGTTGACGCATTATTTGTACCTGCACAGATAACCACCATTTTGGTTCAACCTATGTTTCGGGGAATTTGTACAAAAATGCTTTGAAGTCCGCCATTTTTGTTCAACTTATTTGTGTCGCATTGTTTTGTTTTTCTCAAACCATTCTATGCATTTCGTGGATATTCAGTAAAAGTGCGCTGCCTGCCCCTGCCATTCCAGTCGGAATCGGCAATTAAAGTTTAAAATCTTTAAGCAATGGTATACATAACCATTTAATATTTGTAGATAAAAGAGGATTATAATTGTTCATACATAGCTATGTTTGCTTACAATATAAGCTGTGTATAAAATATTATAATTGCGTTTAGGTGAAGAGAAAACTAAGATATCATGTAGTACCATATGTGCATGTCCAGAATATACCTGAACGATATAGAACGTACCTGATATACCTGATATAGAACGTACCTGAACTTCGTTGTATATTTCCTCATAGTTGCTAATATTGTAGCATATCTCACTGCTGTATCCGTGATTTACAGTGCATGCTTTGTATACGTAAAATGTTTGTTCTATTACTGATGTGATCATATAAGCCATCATGTAGAAGAACATGGGTGGTTCCACTGTTATGTACTTGTACCATGGTTTCTTTTCGACATCACTCTAAAATAGCAGTAATAAAAAAAGAACTATTATAATTAAATTAATGCAGAAGTTCAGAACTCAATCTATTTTTTTTTATTATTTAGTTGGGTATAGACTATATACACAAAGTGCACTAAGAAGGGGTTTTTGGTTTATCCTTAAAGGGTTGGAATAAGGGTTGACAGTTTGTATGCAACTTGGTAAATTTTGAAGTCAGAAATACAGAAATACATAAAAAAGTACATGAGCGTAAGCTCATATGTACTTTTTTACATTTTAACTGTGTCACTATTAAAAAAAAATTCTTTTATCTTTTTCATTTTAAATTCTTTTTCATACAAACTTTCCTCCCCCCCTTATTTTACAGGATGTAAAATAAGGGGGGGAGGAACACTCAGCTTTAACAGCAGGAAAATGTAAGGATTGGTAAAAATGTTACCACATGAGCAAGGCTAGTAAATATTACATAAAACTTGTACAGTATGACAATATTTTAATAAATAAAAAATGATTTTAGTGAACATATTTATAAAACAATGAAATTAATGTATATTAGGTTTATGTGGCAAAATAATGTGAGATGTTATTACTTTTAAGAGGATCATAGAAAACAAGGAACCCTTTTAGTTTCGCCATGTTTGTCTGTCCGGGGTTTTACTTGAGACTATTAGTAATAGAAAGCTGTAATTTGGCACATGTAGGTATGTAAATTAATCACATTAATAAAGTCGTCAATAAAAAAAATATATTTTTTCGTGATTGCTCCTGTACATGTATTATAAAGTAGAAATAAATTTTGTTTTCTCGACTTACCCATTGTGTGGGTTGTCATTGAAATAGTAATTCCACCAAAATTCAAATGTTTATTCAGTAATTAGACCTTTACAGGCGCTTTTACACGGCAATAAGCACCAAAAACAAAGGTGAAAATGGGAGGTGACCGACAAATTAATTGAGATCTAAATGGCCACCAAGTTCTTATTTATCTTAAAATTTGACCTGGCTAGTTTTTTACGAGCAATTTTGATATTTAGAAGAATACCTTAAAATGTAAAAACAATATTGTAAAACGTAAAGATGATAAGTTGATTAGCCAAATATAAGTAGGCTTGCTAAAACTAGCCAAGTCAAATGTTAAGATTCTCATAAATAAATTGCAATATTCCCTCAAGAACTTGGCGGACATTTCGATCTCATTTCTTTTGTCACATTTAGAACTTTGTTCCCTATTTACGAAAAAAAATTTTTTTTAAATTTTTGCTACGTTATTGAAATTTTGCATTCAAGATGAGCTAGAGGACTTTAAAGTATTTGCTAAATTTCATGTATTTAGGTGACAGGTATTTCGAGTTGTGAAGGGGTCAAAAGTAGCTTGAACTGGTTCGTGTAAATATACATATGGCCTCTACGTCGTCAGTTCCTTGCTTTGATCTTGGCTCTGACACGTTGCCCCGTTTCTAGATTAAAGGAAAAGGAAATTAAAAGACTTAAAAACTGATATCAAAAAATGGTAAATACCTATATGTACAAAAATAAAGAGTAAATAGACTTAATATTCTTTACACCTTACCTAAATAAAGGTCAACCAATAAATTGGCAGACCTCACCATACTGCGTAAAAATAGAAACTAAATTTACAGACTATAAATCAGTCCTTTTCGCCATCATTTCAGGTCCACTAACTTAGAAGATCACTGGGGTATGTCCGTTAATGTAGTAAGCAACATCATTGTTTGGGGTGTGTGTTGTTGTAGTTAAATGTTAAACCAATGTTAGTTAAACTCCGTTTATTATGCGTCACAAAATGTTACAATTCAAATGTTGGGTTGAATGCACCCGCCCGTCTTACGTATCAAAAGATTTACGTAAATACCTATGATTGTGACACCGGCCGGCTCGCCGACGTCACAGGTGTTCGGTTACACCGAACATGTTCCCGAGGGGCAAGAATGGCGAAGGGGTGCATCCATTACAAAGTATGTTAATGTAAGTAAAACGATATTCAAAAAGTTAAACCAAATGTTCATCAAAAACGATCTTGTTGAAAACCACTGGCTTGGCACGCGGCGCAGGGTGGGGTTCCATTTCTATGTCCACCGGGGCTGGTGAAGGCGAGGGCACCGGTGTGGCGGCGTCATCGCTAGGTGTACTCCAACTTCTACAATTTCGGCGATAAATAATGATAACGGTTGTTAAAAGCATCACTCCTACGAGCCCATAGATTAAGGCGTAGTGATGTACGTTATGAACTGAGACTGTATTCAAGTTATCATTCATTGCAGTCTTCAAGTTTCCTCACCTTGCGTCCATATCCTTGTATGTATTGTTCCATTCAACTCGCTGTCCTTTTCTTCCTGACCAAATGTTATGTTTAAGATGTGATTTATAGATGTTATCACGGGCTTTTCGATGTTATACAATACGCTCAGCTGACTTTGATAACGTTTGTGACCATGAATAGTAAAGTCATCGGCCTTGATGACGCAGTCGTCCTCTAAGGTAATAATGTTGGCATGCGCAAGCTCGTGTACGGTAACCCGATCTCCGCATATTGTTCTCAGCTGGCATGGCTCACAGCAATAATAAAAATACTTATTTATGTTTGCCAATCCTATCCACATATTTTTGCATACGGTTTTACTTGTTTCGCAAAAATTATTCTTGTTCAAGATGCAAAGATCTCTGTCTGTCTTCATTTTATATATCGGATTGTTTTGAAGGCACATATATGTAGAGCTGTCGCGAGATATACATTTTTCTAAATTTCCTTGAGATATTGGTACATAGTTGTCTTTCTGTAAGTTGATAGCCACATACTCAGAAACGGGTGCAATCGTTACAATGCACTCGTCTTGTTTCTTCGGAATAGGTATCACGTAGTACAAGTCAAATGTTTCTCGGCTGATGAGCGGGATTCAAATTTCGAATAGAAAATATTGTTCAGTCATTCTGGCTTTGACCATCAAAATTTTATATATTTCATGTAAGTCCGAGTGGATGTCGACTGGTAAGGTGGTATCGCCTTTCTGAAGCCCTGCTATAACGTTGAGTTGTTGTTGTAATTGTTGAGGGGACAATAAATGTAGGTTAAATCGTCCGTGGAATATATCCGAAATTGTATCCAGCATCATATTCTGTATATTCTTCAAATGTTGTATCAATTATCATGTTAATAGCTGTCAGCGCAGACATAGCAAAATCTTCTCCCAAACTTAATCTGTTGACTTCTCCTTGTAATGTTCTAAAATTTTCGTCTAAATTGTGTAAATGTTTATTAATAATTTTATGTTGTTTGTTCATAATCTCCTCTGTTCGTTTTATCAAATTATACTCCGATTCTACTATAGACGTTTGGTTGTCCCACAGTTGCCTCAGATGTCCTTGATCTAGTTTAATCAGTGCTATGTCTCGTGTATACTGTTCTGCGAATTGTTGGTCCAATACGCCGAATTAGGTGTTCGCGAGGGATCCCACCACGTTGATAAGACCCCTGCGCCGTCTAGAGTTCTCCATAAAGTGTTGGTTTAGCAACAGCTGATTATAGTGGTGCAGTTCGGTACATTCGTGAAGTAGTTGAGGTATGATCATATTACATTTGTTGTCCGGTTCTAATTTATGGCATATTTTTCCGACATAATCCAGTAGTTTCTCTAGTGCTGTAGTTCCTTCCCAATATGGAGACATATCATAGTAGGCTACCAAAGTCCATTGATCCTGTATGAACTGCATTTTCGCTAATGGGTCAAAGTAAAGGGCTTGATTTTCGTTTAACTTCGTAATGTTATTTGTTCCGCTCGCATTCGATACCAGTGACATGAAAAATAGTAAGGCCATAGAAACCGTATACAGTGTCAAATTACATTTGTATCTTTGCCTTCGGTTCGATGTCTGTTGTGGCGTTTTGTAGGTAGCGTCTGTTTCACGTAGCTCCGACTCAATTGGCAGGATACATAATTTTACTATGGGACGTTTTATGAACCCATTTTGTGTTTTTAACGTGATCACACGTGCATCACCGTCTCGTCCGGGGTGTAGCTCCACTACCCTTGCCATAGCCCATTTTCCAGGCGGAAGATTTTCATCTTGTATCGTGACCAAGTCTCCAATTTGTATATTTTTTGCGATTGGCGCCATTTGTTTCTTACGTTCAGTTCCGATAAATACTCCGATCTCCATTTCTTCCAAATCTGTTTAAAAAGTTCGTTTGTCATATGCCATCTCGTCCTTGCATCCTCTGTCGTTTCAATAACAGTGACTCCAGCTCGTCCAGTAAGGAAGTGGGCTGGGGTCAAGCATTCTAAGTCATCCGGATTCTCTGTTAGGGCACATAGGGGCCGAGAGTTTAGTACAGCCTCTATTTGTGCCAACAACGTTGAGTACTCTTCAAATGTTAAACGTTGATCTCCTACAACTCTCTTAAGGTGAAATTTGACACTGCACAGCCCGCTCCCATAAACCTCCAGCGCTCGGAAAGCTCGGGACGTTATGATGAAATTCGATCTCCATACTCTCCAACAAGTCCAAAAAATCGTTATCGAATGTTTGTTTGATTTTCTCGTATTCCTCTTGCAAAATCCTGCTCGCTCCGACAAAATTCGTCCCGCAATCACAGTAGATGTGTCGAGGAGTTCCACGTCGAGCAGAAATTCTCCTCAGCGCAGCTAGGAATGCCGAGCTACTCAAATCAGTAACTAGTTCCAAGTGTATGGCTTTGGTCACCATACAAACGAAAATAGCTATGTAACCCTTCATCGACCCAGCATTCCTTGTTTTATTTGCTTTTATATACAGAAATTCTGAGTAGTCCAATCCAGTTTTAAAAAATGGTGGCGCAGGCTCTTTGCGTGCCACAGGGAGGTTTCCCATTAACTGATGTTGCTTCACTGGATCATTCTTCCTGCAAGTATCGCAGTTTCGTAAATGTTTTTTGACGACGCTAAGTCCTCCCGGTATCCAATATAGTTTCCTCAAATTAGCCAAAGTCAAGCGGGGGCCACCGTGAAACGTAAATAAGTGAGCTTCGTTTATCAAAAGTTCGGTAAGACGACTGGTCCGCGGGATGATCTTTGGATGCTGCATCTCGGTGTTCAAACTACTTACACACGTAAAAGACCAGATTTATCAATAAATGGATTTAAGTTAGATAATTTACTTTTTCTATCAACTGTTGTATATTTCATTAGACTGTAAATTTCCGCTTCAAATTCATTTTGTTGCACGTGCTTTACAATCAGCATTTTTCAGTTCTTGTAATGTGAGAAACGTTGGCAATTGTTTGCGCATCGGTGTGAATGCCCTTAAAATCCAGGTCAATACTCGTACCGTTTTGTTAAATGTACTGTAATTATTTAATAAGTTATCAATCAAGTGATTTTCTTTACTCTCTTCCTTTAAAACGTTATTTTGTTTCCCTTTCCTTTCTTCGTTCGTAGTATATGATTTTATGTGTTCCTTTCCGTCAAATGACTTATACCACTCGGGCCCATTCCACCACATTGTATGTTCCCTTAGCTGTTGAGCATATAATCCTCGAATAGCCGCATCCGCCGGGTTCTCTTCCGATTTCACATAGCGCCAGCACGCGCTCGGCATGACTTCCGTTGTTTTTTCGACTCGATTCACAACGAATGCTTTCCACCGGTTCGGCTCACCCTGTAGCCAACCAAGTACCACCATAGAGTCCGTCCATCCATATAACTCCAGATGATGTTGAGATAAAGCCTCCTTAATTTTATTTATTAATTTTGTCAATAAATGCGCACCTAATAATTCCAATCTTGGTAAGCTTATCGCCCGTTTATGAGGCACAAGTTTTGTCTTTGCAGCTACCAATATTATTTTTGTTTGACCTTTGACCCTTGCATACACGACGCATCCGTAGGCTTCAATGGAGGCATCTGAAAATCCATGAAGTTCTATTATGTCCTTTTTATAACCTTAAATCCATCTCGGTATCTTATATTCATTAATGTTCGGCAAATCATTTTTTATTCTCATCCATTCTTTACTTAAGTCTTCCGGTATTTCATCATCCCATTTTAAATTATATTTCCATAGTTTTTGAAAAAGTAGTTTCAGCTTAGTAGATAAAGGTGCCATCCATCCAAGTGGGTTAAATATCTTCGATATCTCCGATAGTAAGACTCGTTTTGTTATTGTTGAGGTTGATTGAGGAGATTCGTATTGAAAGGTAAAATTATCTTAAGATGAATCCCAGCATAATAATAATAATAATAATAAATTCTTTATTTCAGACCATGGTCCATACAATATTAGTAAAAACACAAAGTACTTATCCTAATGTTAGTAATTACGAGCGAGAAAAATATTTAATTTATAAGGTGTACACCTCTATGCACGAGCAGATCTGCCCAGTGCCTTACAAAAGGCCCATCAATTTTGGCCGCTAGGGTGCTAAGAATACTGTTAGAGCCCCCCCGGAGACGCTGCAGCGCCGAGGCAGCCCGCTTACGCATTATTGCATAAAAATCGTCTATTCGTGCTTCGGCGAACATACCCGACGCACTACATCGCCGCGGTAGCCCCAGCAGCATCCTTAGCGCATCGTTATACTGGACGCGCAGAGCATTGTAAGCCCCCCGCGTATACTTCACCCACAGGCTGCACGAGTAAAATGATTGACAATAAGCTCTAAATAACGTGAGTTTTACTTGTTTAGTGCATCGTGCAAACCTGCGAGCAAGCATGTTGCAACGGGCGGTCAACGCTCTGCGCTCTCTGTCTATATCAAGGTCGTCGTTGAGTCGATCCGTAAGCATATGGCCAAGATATTTAAATTGATTTACTACACGAAGTGGTGTTCCATATAATCGGATAGGCGGCACGTATGTTACCTTCCTATGACGCGCTTTAAACACCATGACCTCGCTTTTCTCCACGTTATATCTTAAGCCATATTCCTCCGCATACTTCTCACAGACGGCCACCAGTTTTCTCAACCCATCTATTGACGGACTGAGCAGTACAGCGTCATCCGCGTACCAGATGTTGTTCATCATCACTCCATCGATAGAACAACCGACAGGAGAGCTGCTCAGTTCACGTACCAGCCGATTTACATAAAGATTAAACAATTTTGGAGATGTCAATCCACCTTGCCTGACCCCACACTGTAAGCCGTAAGGGGCAGACTGATTGTTACCCCATCTAACCATATTACTCTGATTTGAGTACCAGTAACTAAATATACTAATAAACTCAGAAGGCAAATCCGTCTCTTCTGATAGCTGCCCCCACAATATGTCATAGCACACGCGGTCAAAGGCCTGAGAGTAATCAAGAAAACAACTATAGACTGGCGTTTTCCTGTCCGTGTAGTACTGAACCGTTTGCTTGACACAGAGTATTGCACTTTCTGTCGACAGCCCAGCTCTAAATCCAAACTGCGCGTCATGCAGCTTGATACTAGCTTCTAACCTTGTGTCAAGCAAACTGTCCAGAACCTTGCCAATGACTGCGGCCAGAGAAATAGGACGGTAGTTGTTTTTATTGGACGGGTCTTTTGTCTTATTTTTAATGATAGGGACAACCAACGTTTTCATGAGGTCAGGGGGCAGGTAGGAGTGACCTATACAAAAATTAAATAACATAGTGAGAACTCTAGGTAGATGTACCCCAGCATTCCTAAGATGCTCCACACTCAGTCCGTCATGGCCAGGTGACTTCCCATGTTTCATTTTATTAATCGCATTCTTAATGTCTTTATGAGAGAAGCGGGCATGGTGATCACCTACTCTTGGAAACCGAGTGCTTTGCTTTTTAGTCCTCGGCTCACTTATTTCACTCGGCTCAATATTAAAAAGAGTTTTGAACATATTGGCTATATTCTCATTATTCGAGAGGCCATCTACGCATTCGGGTAAGCTAGGCTTGGGATTCAAAGAGTTGGTTTGCTTCCAAAAGTCGCTAAAATTTTTTTCATTATGATGTGATGCGATGATGTCCATTTTAATTTGCAATTCGTTATCCTGACACCATTTTAATTTACTTTTAAAAATTTTCCTAGTGCTATTCATTTTTTCAAGGATGGGGCCTGACCTTGGCTTTCCATAAGCCACCCACATTTGAAACCCAAGCCTCGCCTCCAGGTGTAGTTGTTTTACGTGCTTGTTCCAACCCGTAACATACTGTTTATATTTCTTCTTATTATGAGTCAATCTACGAGTAGAAGCAGCCGCTTCTTGTAAAATAGAAACAATTTTACAATACAAACTGTCTATGTAAATTCTATGGTGCGGGTCATCACATATTTTATCGCTACAATTCATTAGCTCAGGTGGAAAGTCAATATTTCGTAATTTTTCGTGACAAAAATCTGAGTAGCGTGCTATCTCTTCACCATCCCTGTAGGCCCATATGATATGATTTGGTTGACGTTGTTCAATACAACGTTTGGATACTAGTACACTGAATTTAAAAGTCGTTACGACGGGAAAGTGGTCCGACCAATTCACATCATTGTTTACATGTACACAGGCAATAGAATTTTTCATATTTTCTGATATTAAAATATGGTCTAACCACCTCGCGCATCCGTGCGAGTCACTAAGGTAGGTGTAGGTACCCGTGTGCAAACCGAGATAGTCAACATCGGCACATCGCCAATGATAATCAGAACAAAACTGCATTAATTCAGTAAAAAATAACTCACCAGGATGCGCGTTGTAGTCTCCCATTGCAATCACATTATCAATATTACTACACTCCACAATAGCATTTATTTCCGCGAGACACTCAGTAAATTCACTTAAATTCTTTTGACTATCACACGGCATGTAAACCGAGAATATAAGAATAGCACGGCTTCCGACTAATACCTTTATAGCGGCTAACCGCACGCTTTTGCACTGTATCACTGTTACACAATCGAATGCACTGGATCTCCATAATAGGGCGACCCCACCATATGGCCTTCCGCACAATATCTCCGACGATGTATCCACGGCAGATACCCCCGTCGCACTAAAACTGGGATGGATGTTACTAAGGTATGCAAGGTCATGCGATAACAGCCAGGTTTCTTGTAGTGCAATTATATCTGACGTTTCACATAATTCCCGCACAAAATCGACAGATCTCGTAATAGACTTACAGTTGAAGCTTGCCAGCTTACACTCCTTGTTGTCATTGTTTTGTGTATAAATCATTTTTAATTATTTTTACTATCCGAGACTTTTGCATTCCTTTCTCTAAACACTATGAATCGCCGGAAAAAAACGCCGTCCGGCCATAAGTTGCCATTGTCAAACAATAGTATTTTGTTTTTCGGAATTTGCAATTTATAAGAATCATAATCTTTATTCTTCTTCATTTGAATTTTTTCGGGTATAATAGTCACTTGCGTTTTTTCACGAATGTATCTTGTGATGTCCTCGGCGCTTACGTCTTTTGAGACGTTATACAACAAGAAAGGTATTTTGATGTCAGCTGCCCTAAACTTAGATGAAGGATCGATACTCGCCGTACCCATTTTCCCAATAAAACGAGACGGTTTTGTATTTTCATTTCTATACCGACGTCTCACTTCGGTCCATTCCCCTCCTTCTGTGGGTTTAGGATTGGATTGGGTAGTTTTTTGGGCAGCTTCGACATAGGTCTGTATAGGTACAGAGTTTTGCGTGCTTTGGACCTCTGCGGTGTAGGCCTGAGACTCAGTTAACCGATGCTCAGGTTTCGTATGTGTCGGCGACACAATGACATCATGAGTGACGTACTCACAAGTCGGCAGGTCAGCTACCATTGAATGTGACACCTCCGCGGTCACTGGTAAGGATGGATGAGACCTATCCTTGGTATCGTGGACGCACTCAGGACTATCATCGCGTACGGAATCCAATATACACATCGGACCGCTATCCATAAAATTGTGGAGGGTAGACGCACCTCGCCTATTGCTATTAACATTTCGCTCAAAGTTGTATGTTAACGATTTATTCTCACTCATTATTTCTTTTTTGAGGTCTTCCATTTGCTCCATTGTTACGTAGTTGGATTTGACAGTTTGCACATCTCTTTGCAAAATCAGTATGTCCCTCAAGAAACGTGTAACGTCTACATGATCGAAGGAAACTGCCGGAAGGCGAGATAAGTCTTTAGCTACGTATATGGGCAATTTTTCTGGGTCTGTGTTTTTCAAAAGACTTATTATATCTTCTATATCTCGACGTAGTTTATCTTTTCTACGGGAAATACACTTCGTGTTATTAACCGATTTGAATAACAACGACTTTGCACTGTCAACTTCTTTCTCACTAAAACCCGTACTGCACACTTGAATGAGGCTTTCCTCATCCATTATATCCTTCTTGTTTTGTATAAAAGCTAGCACCTCGCATATTACAATATTACAAGAATTACACTTAAGCACCGACATTTTCAAAAATTCACAAGAAAGCAACGACCCGCGTCCATTCGTAAACGCGGACGGGGACGAACTGATAGGCATAGCCAATACCCAGTGTTTTGGAAACATTGTCCGTTTTAAAAGTGAAAATGTTATCTCCCGACTTGTCGCATTGTGTATTTATGTTCTGTAGAATTTTCTCCTCGTTAGATGACCATTTTCTCAGATCAAAACCGCCAGACTTCATCATGAAATAAGATCAGCTATAAGTTCCTGTCCAGACTCTATTGTTTCTGACCTGTACACTAAGTCGTCCATATAAAAAGCCTTCTCCACTACTTCTGCAGCCTCCGGATACTTGTTACGTTCATCTGCAGCTAACCTCCGCAAAGTCATCATGGCTAGAAAAGGTGCAGGTCGCGTCCCATAGGTAACTGTTGTTAAGTCGTACGTTTTTAAAGGTTTATCTGTTGAATATCTCCAAAATATTTTTTTAAATTTCCTGTCCTCAGGATTCAGAACAATCATCCTAAACATTTTAGAAATATCAGCCGTCCATCCATACCTATACTGTCTCCAGCTCAAAAGAAGCATCTGAAGATCTGTTTGCAAATTGGGTCCCGTGTGCAGCAATTCATTTAAACTATAATTTGAAGATGTTTTATGTGACGCATTAAAAACTACTCTACACTTAGTAGTCAGAGAGTTCAAATTCTCTACAGCGTGGTGTGGCAAATAGTATTCGAGCGTTGCGTCATCGTCGCTGCCGCTCGACGGTGTCATGTGTCCCATTGTTTCGTATTCCTTCATAAAAGTTTTATAATTATTTTCTAATTTAGGATGTTTTGAAATCCAGACTTCGAAATTGAGCTAATGCAGATTGTTTTGATGATCCCAATTTACCAATGTCTTCCTTCAATGGTAATCTCACTTCATAGCGTCCATCCCCTAATCTTCTTGTTGTTTCCGAATAAAAATCGATACATTTTTGATCTTCAACTGATAAATCCGATGTTTCGTTAATTTCTTCAACCTCCCAAAATGTATTGATCTCGTCAATGTTGTGTAGTAAAACGTTGCATCTATATGTTTAGTTCCTCCACACAGTATCCACCCAAGTTTTGTTTGTTGCACGATAGGATGACTCAAGTCCTCTCCTTTAATTATTCCACCAAGTATAATAAAAGAGTAAACATCAGCCCTGAACAGGATGTCGACCGGGCGGCTGACGTAAAACTCGGGATCCGCAAGAGAAATGTTTTCTATAAAAGGCCAGTCCGGCTTTTTAAATGTTTGGTTAGGTAGATTTCCAATCAAGTTATTCATAATTATGACCTCCGTCTGAAATCTGAACTCGCTGTAAATAGAGCTGCACTCAATTGTTAGTAACCCTTTCCCACTGTTTTCTCTCTCTCCAACGCCAAAGACTGTTCCTTTACACCTCTGTCTCTTAATGTTTAGTACACAGATATATAGGTTTAGTAGTTGCGCAGCTCTTTCTGTTATCAAGGATACTTGAGAGCCTTGATCAACTAGGGCTCTCATAGTATGGTAAGTGCCATCGTCGGCCTTCACTCTTATTAACGCGGTTGATAACAAAACCTCTTGATTTTGTTCTTGGAGTTGTGACACATGAGAACTGTTGTTTGTGTAATTATTATCTTGTTGGGTAGCAGTTAAGCTAGACCGCGTTAGCGTCTGTTTGCTCAACGCGTCATGCAAGAGAGTGTTATGTTTCTTCAGACATTTCCGACATGTTTTGTTTGAAGTGCAATCATTGTTACGATGTGTAAATAAACAGTTGATACATACTCGTAAGTCACGTGTGGTTTTAAGTTTCTGATCGTTTGAAAGTTGGAGAAATTGTTTACAATTGTATAATCCGTGATCATTGCCACATAAGGGACAATTAATATTAATGACGTTGAACGTTGATTTGGGCGCTGATTTGTTCGTGTTGTTCCATGAATTATTATTTGAAGTCACTCTCCCGTATGATGTTGAAGGCTGCTGATATTGACTGTTATGTGACCTGGACTGTTGTTGATCGCCTTTACGACGTGCGGATTCTAAGGCGGTGAATTTTCCCTCCAAAAAGTCAAGAAAATCCTTAAGTACAGGCAGCTCCCGACGATCTTTCAACGACTCTATATACTCAGTATGACTCTCAGCTTCCAATTTCTGATCTAAAATGTGAACTATCAGTGGGTCCCAAGTGTTAATGTCTTCTCCTAGGTTTTTAATAGCATTGAGACACTCAATCGTGACGTCATGCATACGTTTTATCAAAGCCAATGATTGATGTTTCATTGTAGGCAGATCCAGAAGAATGTTGATGTGCGATGAAAAAATAAGTTTTTTTTATAACGGTTATTAAGTATCTCCCAACATACCAGGTAGTTGTCAGAACTGATGCTCAGATGTTGTATCAGCCGCTCGGCTTCCCCACGCACTTTACTCTTCAGAAACTGCATCTTCTGGGCCTTGGATAAAGATGGATTATTATGTATTGCCTCACAAAACAAATCTTTAAAAGAACTCCACTGTTTGTAGTTCCCAAAAAAATTTGGCACCTCAAGACGAGGGGTTGTCTGATCTCTGTGTTTCTCCGCCCACATTCTTTTGTTAATGTTCTTCTTCATGTTATCATACTGCTTTTCGTACATGTTGTATAACGACTCAAATCCCCCGTCATCTTTACCTCTCATCTCACTCTCCATCTCCCAGTGAAGATTATCAATTGCCGTCTAGCGCGAATCTTACTTTTTAATTATGTCTTCCAACTCCCACTTTTCTGTTATGCTCTCAAGTTGAATATTTGACATTGTTTTTTAAAACGCCTTATAGTTAGCTGCTTGTCTTCTAAATTTTTCGTCTAAACTGTTAGTTAATGTTACTCTTATCTCTTCTGCTTGTTGCACCTCAGTAGGCGATGGTTCACTGCTAGTCTTTGATGTTTCCGGTTGTATTTTAGGCACCTTAGGAGTTTCTTTCTGTTGCTCTGCTTCTTCTATCTTCAAGTGTTTGTTAATGAACGCCACTGCCTCTAAGTAATATTTTTGTGTTGACTCAAAATGTTTTCCCACAAAATACTCGTGCGTCCTATCTCCAGATTGACACAAACGAGCATGGTTTAGTTGAAAATCTGTAAAAAGTGTTGTTAATTCGTCCAGTTTTCTCGCCGCCGTTGCATGTCTACGCGTATAACCCTCTCTCTTAAAGTTGGCTAAAAGTTTTTCGATAGCTGTTGTTATCTCCGATGGCGACAATAGTAGATCTTCCATCTTGTTCAAATGTTGAATGTAAAATGTTAATGTTCACTCTCCCTCCACACACCCCGATGTTATGCTAGTTCTTTGGAATTTTTTGATAAGTCCAAGTGTAATTATTGTGGGAGGCCAACGAACCGATTGCTAATACACGTTAAACTTACCAAGGACACTCCAAAAAGGCTCGAAGGACCAATGTTTGGGGTGTGTGTTGTTGTAGTTAAATGTTTAACCAATATTAGTTAAACTCCGTTTATTATGCGTCACAAAATGTTACAATTAAAATGTTGGGTTGAATGTCTTACGTATCAAAAGTGCACTGATTTACGTAAATACCTATGATTGTGACACCGGCCGGCTCGCCGACGTCACAGGTGTTCGGTTACACCGAACAATCATAAATATCATTGCTGCAGACCTAGCTTTTATTTTTAATGAATGCATTGATGAAGGTATTTTTCCAAATTTAATGAAATGCAGTAAATTGATTCCTTTATTTAAAAAGGGGGTAAGAACAGATCCTGGTAATTATAGACCTATCTCCATTTTGCCAGTTTTGAGCAAAGTGTTTGAAAAGATAATGCTTAATCAAATGCAACATCACTTTATCACCCATAACCTTTTTCATAGCCAGCAGTTTGGTTTTACTTACTGTAGGGAAATCGACCACCAATGCGGGGGTAGCGCTAGTTACTCACATTTACAACGCATGGGAAAAGCATGATGCAATCGGTTCTTTCTGCGATCTCTCAAAAGCATTTGACTGCATAGATCACCCAACACTTTTGCTCAAATTCCGTCAGTACGGTTTTGACGATAAATCTATAAACCTCATTCAATCATATTTAACGGATAGGCTTCAGACTGTTAATATAAATGGCATAAAGTTAAACGGATCTCTTGTCAAAATGGGTGTACCTCAAGGTTCTATCCTAGGACCGTTCCTCTTCTTAGTGTACGTCAATAATTTGCCTTACGCGGTTGAAAAACAGGCTGGTATTGTGTTGTTCGCCGATGATACGTCTCTTATTTTTGAAATAGACCGTCATAGCGAAGATGCTACTGCGGTGAATGACATATTACACTGGTCAACAAGGTTTTTGCCCAGTGATAATGAGTTGTAATATCAAGAAGTACGCGGTGACTATTCATCAGACGTTTCACAGCTGGCTTAGTTCGATTTTCTGAGTTATGCTCATGGTGTGCTTGTTGTAATACTCGTACGTATTGAATGATAACGACGCGCATACCCACGAACTTGTTTTGTTTTGTTCAATGGCACATATCTAATGAGTATGATATACAGAAACAAACTTGTGTACAGTATCAAATCTGAATCTACTGAATTTGTAGAGTGTTAAATCTGTAGCTAACAAATATTTTGAATACTCGTAGTGTATTTTTTATTAAGTGAATTTTTAGTTTATTAATTGAGTTCTACGTGTTTGTTTTTATTTACATCGATTTATCATTGATCAATTGAAGAAAGAAGAAAGCAAGGCTTGGAAATCCATGGTACATGTTACTAATTTTATCGGAAATGTGAGAGCTGAGAACTATGATCACTCTTATGGGTGTAGAAGACTACCAGAAAACACTTGTAAAAGATATGATTGAAGCCTTGTGCGTTATTGGCTGTAAAATATCTCTCAAAATACATATTCTGGACTCACATTTAAATTTTCTACCTCAATGTATGGGAGACGTTAGTGATGAGCAAGGTGAGCGTTTCCGGCAGAATATAGAAGGCATAGAACAGCGTTATCAGGGGAAGTGGAGCCCAGCTATGCTAGCAGACTATTGTTGGACGTTAAGAAGAGAAGCTATAGATCTCGATTATAGAAGAAAAAGTAGTTCAACTTTACACTTTTAAAATTAATAAATGTGTATTAATATAAGTAAACATTTAACTGAGCTGCAAGTGTTATTGATATCCACGGTAAACCCGAGCTAACTAAGGGATAAAATTATTCCCACTGTGAACGTTTTTTAATGTTCTCTTAAAATCAGTTGAATTCCTTTCATGGGTTTGCAAAAGTTGTTTTTTTGTTGACCAGTGTTATCAGCCATTTCTAATTGGTTCTCTGCCAATAACCTTCTGTTGAATGCAAACAAGACCCAATGCATTAGATTTAGTCTTCCTAACGTGAGGCAGGCCAATGTTGATGTGCTACTAGACGGTCAAAACTTAGATCTCGTTGATAATACTACTTTCTTGGGAATGACAGAAGATTCAAAACTTCAGTGGGATGTCCATATTTCTAAACTCGCTAATAGGCTGAGCTCAGCGGCTTACACTATTAGAAGAATCAGACAATTGACAGATGTAGCAACTAGACTAGTTTACTTTATTTACTTTCATAGTCTAATGTCCTATGGGATTCTTCTCTGGGGGAGTGCTGCTGATATACAGACTATTTTTATTTTACAGAAAAGGGCAATTCGTTTTATTTATGATTTAGGATTGAGAGACTCCCTAAGATATTTTTTTAAGAAAATTGATATACTCACTGTACCATCCCAGTACATATTTGAAAATATAATGTATGTGAGGAAAAATATTGCCTTATTTAATAAAACAGGTGATATTACGGGTAGAAACTTACGTAACATAAATGTTTTAGTTACCCCGTATTATAGGCTGAAAACAGTCAGTAAATCGTTTAAGGGAAACTGTATAAAGTTTTATAATAAATTGCCAGAATCGGTCCTTGATATGCCAGATAGAAAATTTAAAGATTATGTAAAGAAAGTACTTTGTGAGAAGGCTTATTACGGAACCGATGATAATCTTAAAGACAAGAACGTCTGGCTTGAGCTTGGCGCGGGTCCTTCTTAAAGGTTTATCTTTGTACACTCACAAATGACATAATTTGAGTACAATCAGTACATGTACTTTATACAAATTGACATTAATTTCAAATTTGACATTTTTAATTAATAATTATGACATAGCAATGTATTCGCAGTCCACACATCTAATTTTAATATCAGTATAATTGTAAGGTTGACGTTTTTGGAGAAAATGCTGCAGTACAGTTTGTTACCGCTTCTTCTGTACTTGCGCCTTGGAGGCGGCAGTAAACTTAGTTGTAAGTAAATGATCTGACGTCAACAACTAACTATTAAGAAATCGAAAGAAAAAAGAAATGACAATTATCAAGTGATATAAATATCCAAAGATAAATAAATGATTTTTGACTTAGTTGTAGACCTTTAGACTAAACAAAATAAAAAGGCCGCGAAAATACGTCCACTTGTCGAGGATTCCCGCGTTTTACTATATATATTAAATCTGTGCAACAATCTTTTCACAGAACTTTGCCAAGAGAATTACAAGAGATCTGAACGCAAATTACTTTTGAACCTAGGGTCGTGTATTTAAATACTTGTTATGTACTTACCTGATAGTTATTACGATAGGAAAATATTTTAGTCATTTTATATACGATGAACTAAAATTTTTATTTTCTGTGATTTCAAATATCAGTCACTAGCAAAACCTCTTCAATGTGAATGTAAAAACTAACTATACAGCGCTATGCACATTTTGCAATTTATAATTGCGAAGACACAATCACACAACACAAATCACAACAGAGTACGTGCTACAGACGAAGTAGTCCGTATATTCAATATTAATCTATGGAAGTAGTGATCAGGATGTACGTGCTACGGAGATCCCTCGCTCGTGTTGAGTTCATCCAAGTCTCTGTCTACGATGAAATCCCAGTGCTTTGACATTTATCATGTAAGTAATGTTACCATGTTAAAACTTTTAGTGAAGTACGTTTACGATTTTCGAGTAAATCGATAAGATTTTTAATCCGACTACAAAAAGAGGTTAATGTTTTCTACTAGTAAAAACTATGGTTTTAATTTTTATTTATGTGATGATAATCTTTTGTGTGCAAAGCATTGTTTACGTGTTTATTTGTAAAATAAATGATACCAGATTTTTTTATTTCCTTAGTATATTTCTCTAGGGTGTTTGACCTGATACTGACATGTAATGTGTGAAATTTATCTAATTTCAGGGCCGGATCTATCATATGGCTTTTTGGGCTTCAGCCCAGTTAAGTCAAGTAAAAGTCAAAAATAGACAATAATGGGAAAAAAACTTTACTTTCATTAATTAAAGAGATCGTAACATTTGCAGCCCTGCGAATCCTGCGATTGATCAAACCCATTTCAAGTCTACGTTCATGTGCTGGTACTTCAAACTATCAGTTAAAATGTTTGGCAGCCATTACACATTCATTCGATCTCGATTGTGCTCCACGGTTTCCCTCTCAGACTCTGACTCTTTCTATTTTGCTAGAATTATTTGTGAGTACCATTATCTATTATTTTTATTCAGTATTTTTAATAATTTATAATTTTTAATAATTTATAACTGGTAGGATAGAATGAAGGAGAGATTTGGAGGAATGTAGTTGATCTTGATCCAGATTGAATGTGCAATGGCCGCCTATGGTTTTAGCAACCCAACCCTGAACTCCCGGTATGTATCTCTGTCAAACGGAATGGCATGGGGATTTCCCCGTTGATTTTTTACGTACGACAAATTTTCTTAATATTTTAGAGTTTTCGATATATGCTTTAAAAAAAATTACACATTACGATTTAATATTTTAATAACGATTTTGCTCACATATTTTATACTTATATATAGCGTTAGCGTTAATCGCGTAAAAGTAGTAAAAACGTATATTCAATTTTTACTACTCTTACGCGATTAACGTTAACTCCTAAAATATTCCTCAATACCATGTAATAATTTCAGGATGGCATACACAGTATGTAACAAAAACCCTGTTCGATCCTTGTAGAAGCAACTCAGACCGTCAATATGAAATTGAACACCTTTTCCTATGGGATCAATGCTTGAAACTCTAAAAAAAATCGACGATGGCAAACTCATGACTTCATCATTTATCTGTTTTGTCCATAAATGTTGATTTAACTAATAATCTAGAACAGTCTTTCCCCAAGGTGGGCGATAACGCCCCCTTGTGGGCGCTGGAGGCTTTAAGGGGCGGTAACGGGCCCAGAATAAAGTTGGGGGGCGCTGATGTGATTTAAGCAATGAGTGATTTATAACTTCAGCTATTTCATATTTTAAATTTCACTGAAATTAAAATCCTCTCCATTTATTAGTTCATATTTATATCCTTTTTTATTGTACAAATATAAACTAAAAATGTAATTAATATTTATTATTTTAATGCGTTCACAACGCTATTTATATCGTTAAAGGAATCAAACACTGAAAAAAATTTCGTGTTTTAAAGTTTCGCAGGTGAGGTCCCCACTTCCGATACTCTTTATTATTGTAAAATTGTATTATTATTGCTATTTTTTTATTTAAAATTAACAATGTTGATTATTGTTATTTTTTATAAAAGATACTCTAATGTACTGGTGTATGTATTATTATTGCTCTCTCTTGTAAAAAAGTCTAGTTTAGAATATAGGTTGAATTAAACTACAGGCAAGACAAATATGTGATTGAGTTTATGGTGAAAAAAATGAGGGGGCGCTACAAAATAACAGATTTTTTAAAGTGGGCGTTTGACAAAATAAGTTTGAGAACCTCTGATCTAGAATGTGAGGAGCAAATCAAAGAGCCAAAGTAAAGTGCAGAAAGGTTGCTTTATAATTTGTCAATTGATTTACGATTGTACTTAACAAACACTTAGGCATAATATATTAAAATATAAATCAAATATTTTATTGTCTTATTTGAGTTCTGATGAGGAAGAAGAGTGGAATGAATATATGGAATTTATTGATTTTGAATATGAGCATTAATTATGTACATAATTTTATTAGACTAAGCTTGGATTGTTAATAATAATAATATTATTACGTACGTAACTGTTAATGGCATTTAATTATCTGTTGATTATGTTTTGATTTTGATTTTATCTTCTTTCTTTCTCATTTGTTGGTTTATCGTTGGCACTATCGTTTTATATGTTTTGATTAGGTTTTATTTTGCAAAATTACCCAGTATGGGTACTTTATTGATAAGCTTTTACTGTAATGTATGAAAGAATAAACTAATAAAACAAGTTTAGCTAATTTATTCAACTTATTTATATTTAAGATTTTTTATTTTAAAATTTTTTTAACATTTTTTTTTATTTGATAAAGGGATGGATTTATTTACAACAGAAAAATTACAATATTAATTTATAAACTACCTATAGTAATTAAGACTAAAAAGAAAAAAAAGTAATTATACTAATTTAAATATATGTTTTTTACACACTAATATTTACAAAAAAAGGCCCGGTAATTCTTTACCCTGCGGCAACGTGCCCAGAAAGCTGGCAGCATTGCCACGTTGTATGGCAATTCTTATTTTCTGACCAAGATATAGGCCAGCCTTCTGGTCACGGGAAACTTCAATAAATTTCCTGGATATAGCGTCGAATAATTTAAGAGCTGATAATTTTTTAGCATTGAATTTGCACAGTTTATTTTTTTAAATATTTTTTGATGACCTTTCCAATAGTATAAGCCTTAGAATTAATATTTAGTCTTCAAACTACAACGGGTAGATGACCCAGATAATGTTACCAACTTTAAATTAGAGATTCCTCCCGGCTTAGGTAACAAAACTGTCAAATCCTGCCAAACTCTAATGCACAAAATGCCATATATATAGATATAATTTTTAAATTTAATTTACACAGTTCCATTTTTTTTGTATTTTATTTAAAATAATGGAACTGAAAGTTAAAACATTAAGTTTTCATAATAAAACAGGAATAGAAAACACATTTACGTCACTGCACGAAATCAGATTATTTAATGAAAAAAACCGGCACTAATGCTTCGGCCGCACTTGTGCCTATCGTTCCACTCAATTTTTACGCATTAACAACCGTGGCACCGTCGCAGTGCACGCGTCTGAACAAGTTGAAAACAAACGTCAAAATAAATAACGCAAGTGCGACCTCGCAGAGCGAATGGTTAGCGTGCTTAAATCCTTTGATGTATCGCCACCCGCGCGATAACCAACACGAAGTCCGAATATTCGGGACGATACCCGATAACGGCCGGTCACATTTGCGTGTATAGTGTAATAGCACGAAGCTTCGTGACGATAGGCGCAGGTCCGGCCCAAGCATAAATTTTAAGTGCACTAACATTATAATTCTTTAATTTTCATACTAAATTCCTCGGCAATGAATCATTACACCATTACACCAAATTGCCTTTTAACAAAAATGCTGGGGGAGGGGGGTGTTGGTGTCACACATATTATTATACCGTGGTGTCATAGACTTAAATTTTTTTTGTTGGTGTGATGGCATGCTGATTTGCTGTTTTCTTTATTGATAAGCTTTTACTGTAATAAATGTATGAAAGGATAAACAAATAAAATAAGTAGAGTTAATTTATTGAAATGATTTATATTTAAGTGTTTTTTTTTTGTTTAATATTTTTTTTGCATTGGATCTGCACATTTTATTCTTAGAAGATGTTTTGATAACCCATTAAATCAGTGTCATTTGTACCATTAGTGGTACTACCCAATGGTACAGGTGGTCCGGCGGCCATCCAACGGTATATGCCTTAGAATTAATATTTAGTCTTCAAACTGACGACCCAGATCACCCAGAAATGGACATAAACGTAGCATTCGTTACATCTGAAAAGAAAATCAATAACATAAATTATAGATACATACTTAAATATGTAAATTATAAATCTTGATAACTTTTAATTACAAGTACAACAAGAAAATATTAGTGAGGAACTTGACCTAACTAATATTTTCTCTTATTTAATGTAACTCACTCTCACATGTTTTTAGCTCGTTTTTATACTATGTTCAACAGTAGCTCAATCAAAATATTTTTTTAATCATCATCTTAATATCAGCTATATGAAATCCACTGCAGATGAATGCTTTAGAACAGGTAATATGCTAGCTGAACACATTATTTCTTATTTCCGAGGGATGCCTTAAAGCGCTAGTTTAATTTTCATTTGCCAACAATAACGACACTTGAGTTTCAGTGAGATTTATACAGGGCTACTGTGGGGGTAATAAATATAGAAACAACTATTCACTTTAGATATCTGTATTCTTCAACGACCAAATGAGGAGATGCTTAGCTCAGAGTAGACTGTTGCTTAATTTACATTTATAGCCAAGAATAATCTTTTGCAGCAGGGCAGCTGCCCCCTCCCCTGGATTTTGTTTACGTCCCTACGTACTATATTACAAATTTATCTTAAATCATTTAATACAGGGTAAGTTACGCAGACAAATCTTCTTACAAAACTTTCTGCCGCTTTTGGTGTTGGGGTAAGCCATTAATACATCAAAAAAATCACACATTCGCAACATGAATTTGTGTCGCTATAAACGCTCACTTACAAAAAATTCAATCACCAGCTTATTTTCTGTACACATGTAAAGCTCATACTGAAATTAATGTGTAAATACACATCATAATAATACACTGTTGGCAAGAAAGAGAAACTATATTCAAGTCTTATGCACAGGAAATAAAGATGAAGGTTGTAAATCAAACTACAATATTCTCGTAGGGAGTGCGCATCACTGCACAAGTCTCGTGGGGAGTGCGCCTACGTCATCAACTAATCGTTTTTCAAATTTGAACCTAATTACCGAACGTTAAGAATGTAATTGATACATTTGACGACCTCCGTGGCGTAGTGGTCACCATGCTAGTCCGCCACCCAGAGGTTCTGGGTTCGATTCCCGGTCAGGTCAAATTGGAAATGGTCTTTTTCAAATTGTCCTGGGTCTTGTGTGTTTATCTATATATGTATCTGTTATAAAATATAATATCGTTGAGTTAGTATCCCATAACACAAGTCTCGAACTTACTTTGGGGCTAGCTCGATCAGTGTAATTTGTCCCTATATATTTATTTATTTATTTAAACCGGGGTTAATGAACTAATCCCGTATCATGGGATAGTGAAAAAATAATAATCTCGTATCATGGGATAGTGAAAAAAATTTGAACTTGGCAGGTTTTCGTGTTGTACGTAACTCTTAATTAATTGTTTAATTAAATTTATTATTTATATAATTAATGAAGATGATTATGATCGATTTTAAAGTGCATCAAAACTTGGCATTGGATTGGATTTCAACAGGGCCGGATTTAGGGGCCTCCACAAAAGAGGGGCTTCCACAATATAAGCTTCGAAAAATAAAAGTTCGGAAGTTTCCGTTTCTTTACTATAAAAAATTATTTCAGATAATTCCTGTTTCCGGTTTCATGTAAACAACGTGGAAGGGACATACCCGTAATAAATCAAACGGGCTACGGGCTACGGGCTGTATAAGATCACAATATTATAATGAAATTAACATAACAGTCAAAAAGCAAATAAAAAATCAACATTCCCAATCAAATTGCCCGAGCGGCTGTACACTTTTGTATGGAAATGACAATTTTTTTTTGCTTTTTGATATTTTAGTTTCATTATACTATAGTGATCTTGTATAATAACCCGTGGTTCGATTTATTACGGGTATGTCCCTTCCACGTTGTATATGTTTGTCAAATACTAGAAGAATCTACTTGGTTTCACAATAAATTATTTATTGAAAAGCTTGATTGAAAAAAATTGCTGATTTTATTTGGAAAATAATTTGGAGCCAGTGGGCCCCCACTCCTTCGTGGCTCCGAGGTCTCCAGACCTCTAAATTCAGCCCTGGATTTCAACTCTTTTTTCAGGCGAATAATTAGCCGATAGGAACTTGGCCCCCTTTTTAACAGGTATGTTTTTGGTGGAATTTCAATAATTTTTTTATACCCCCTCTTCCTTCTCCTCCTACCCCCTCCTCATCGTATTCTCATTGTATCACTGGTTCATAAATTTTTTTATTAAAAATTCGATATTCGATTGAGCCAACTCATGCTTGACCGATTTCTTAAATTTCTTATTTTTTTGTTGATTTGTTGATCTACATATAAAACACGACCTGCGTGCCAAATTTCATAACGCTAGGACAATTGGAAGTGGCCTAGAGGTTTTGGTTACCGGTCAGTGTGTCAGTCAGTCAGTCAGTGCTAAAATTAGCTATTTACACAGGGTCATATATTTTTAGGATCTACTAAAGCTATATCTATGAAATTTGGCATATTGCTTTAGTACTAGTATATAATTACGTAGGTTACATTTTATCTCTGTACAGGTACTGAGCTACAGGGGGGTCAAAAGTGGGTCGAAACAGTTCGTGTAAATAGTGCACGACATGCGCGCGGCCTGTTGCTGGAACTTGGCCTGCGCACTACCGTGCGCTTAGTAATAGTGCACGGCATGCGCGCGGCCTGTTGCTGGAACTTGGCCTGCGCTCTACCGTGCGCTTAGATTCGTGTAAATCACGGAACAGAGAAATAGGTGGAAGTGCCTTGGGCCTAAATTAGTTAAGAAACCAGTGTCACCAAACTCACACAAATAAACCAATAATCACATATTGCACACATACGAAAAATTCGTTTGATTGGTCGAATTTATTTATTTCAATATTGACCTAAGTCAATAGACCCTATATTTTAAAAAATTACATTAAGTCACAAGTATAAGGTTTATTTTGCTACGTTTTGCTATTTACTGTTTAACTCAAACTAAAAAATCTTAAAAAATAATTGCGCCATCTATCGTCGAGAAGCAGAATTTTTTCGTCACTTGAATCCCAAGCTACGAAATAATTCTGCTACTTGCCAACAGGTGCGCTACTCGAATAGAGATGTCTACATTAATTAATATTGATTAAGAGTATCGATATCATTCGACTCAAAGGCATTTTTTTCGAATTTTCTTATCGTTATTAATTTAACACTAACTTTCATTCGTCTGCGTAACTTTCTTATTTATAATCTAATATATAAAATTCTCGTGTCACAGTTTTCGTTGCCATACTCCTCCGAAACGGCTTGACCGATTTTGATGAAATTTTTTGTGCTTATCCGGTATCTATGAGAATCGGCCAACATCTATTTTTCATCCCCCTAAATGTTAGGGGTAGTCCAACCTAAATTTTTTATTTTATTTTTTAGACAAAATTTTTAATTTCTATTTTTTTATGATACAACATACAAAAATACATACAATTCTCAATTTTGGCAAAACAACGTTTGCCGGGTCAGCTAGTTTTAGTATAGATGTGCAGAATTAATCGTGGGCGAAGCCAGTCTCAAATAATTAAAAATTTATTATTTTGAGAACATGAAAAATCCGTCTTATCCCGGTAGCGATCTAAATCCCAAATGAACCTACAGAGCATTTTGAGTCTTGCGGTTTTAAGCTGAAATCGCCCAGGGCCGCAAGATCCAAAGGCTACTTTTAGCGTGATGGCGGGTGAGAAAGTGGGAAAAGAAATCAAAATAGTGATGGTTTGCTAGCCGCATGGCCGAAATGGCAGAGAAATTTCTCTTCTGCCATTTTGCCCATTCTCTCGATCGGCTTTTAAAATCTGCGCGGGAAGAGAAGCAGTTGGTACATTCTATTTATTTTCTTTTGTCCCTTTTCACCCAAACCAGCATGGTGAGCTTAAAATACAGAGAATAGTGTCAATAATTTTGCAGATCCATTACTAGTATTAAAGTGATATTCAAGTAAATCTGCCTATCTGTTACTTCTTCACGCTTCAACTACTTAACCAATTTAATTGAAATTGAATATGTAGGTATATAGTTTAAGGGGCCCAGAATAGGACATAGGTTTATATCCAAAAAAAAAGAGTGATGAAACTTGGCATGGTAAATCTTATTTTGCCATACAAATGGAGACTTTTTCAAATGACTTATATTACACTAGCTGTGCCCGCGACTTCGTCTGCGTGAAAATACGTTCAGTTTCGAACATTCGGGTGTACAGTGTACATACAGACACTGACATACAAACAAAAATCTTAAAAACTTTTTAGTGTCCAGGGGGGTTACTCCATAATCATACAACGCAATCACGTCTGAAAGAAACCGACGTAACGTAAGTCGTGCCTACTACCCACTCCCTAGATGACGATACCTGCTCACGTATTCTTTTCGTTCCCATAGACAACGCACATCGATACCGGTGATGTGAATTTTGTTGCTAAAGTTATCGGTACTATGACGGTACTTTCAAAAATAATTAATTTATCTTTATTGGTTATTAAATACGAGAAGTTTACTTTCTTTTCTTACATTTTAGGTTAATATGAACCAAAAATCATTTTTATAATAATAAAAATGAGAATCCTAGAAGCCATGACCATAAAAACATTAAAAACAGACATGTCAACTTCAAATATGACATTTGTATGACATGACATGTAAACATAAACATAACCTATCGGTAATATACTTATATTTCCATTTGTTTTAAGAAAACTTCAGTTTTACTTCGAGAGGGGGCGATTGTTACCAAACAAATCAAAAAAGGCAAATTTTGAGACCCAACGAAAATTAGAAGGATTCACGTCGAAATATAACCTCTACAGCTTAATACTTACTTCCGAGTAACTTTGGAGCGCTACGCCCTTCATCTTCAGCAACTAGCAAAGAACTACTCAGAACAACATTCCAGCTGCTCTAAGTCACCTATGCCGAAAATACGCTCTTCTCGGTGATTCCCAAAAAATAAAAGAATTTTGTAACCCTACAGATTGTGAAAGCTTGTGTTTGATAATTTATTTCGAGAATGACTGTAATATTAGCCATACAATAGATGGAAAATGTATTTCATAAGCGACAATACATTGTACCTATACAAATTTATTATTATTTGATGTAAAAGTGTTGATTTTTTATAAAGCAAATTATTTTCAACGCCTGAATTTCTTGTTTATACTCAAATTAGGTACTCTTAATGCTAGCAATTACTAGAGAGAATAGACAAATTGTAAAAACACGAGTCATGTGTATCAGATTGGTTGCATAGCTCAAATGAAAATGTTCTGTAGGATGTGTACTTTGTTTAAATTAGTGCGAGAAGTCTTCAAATTCAATTTTACTTTTTGTAGAGGATGTTTTAGTGAATTGTGTGGGCTCTTACATGCTGGTCTGAAAGAAAAGGCTTGGATTGTAGCTGATGCTTTTCTTCTTGTACAGACTATAAAGCCGATCTAGGGAATGGGCGAGTTTTAATCAAGTAAATAGCCAATGCCACTGTGTATATTACTATTTCCACCTTTGCTCACCCACCATCGTGCTTAAAGTGGGTTTAAAATGCTTTATCTGTTTTGACGACCTCCGTGGCGTAGTGGTCACCATGCTAGTCTACCACCCAGAGATTACAGGTTCAATCCCTGGTCAGGACAAGTTGGAAAATGGCCTTTTTCAAATTGTCCTAGGTCTTGGATTTTTATCTATATATGTATTTGTTATAAATTATAGTATCGTTGATGTAGTATCCCATAACACAAGACTCGAACTTACTTTGGGGCTAGCTCAATCTGTGTTATTTGTCCTTATTTATTTATTTGTGTAGGTTTATTGTACCTGCAGCACAAATAGGCATTTGAATAATGTTTTTATGTACTTATAAAAAAATTATTCTAAATCCTAGCCTAAAGATTAAATAAAACAAATTAAAAAGAAATCGTGGCTTCTTGCATGAATAAAAATAAAATTAAAATATTAATAAAAATATATATTGTTTTATTTACACTCCTTAATTTTAAATATCAATAATATTAAAACACTGCATGGATGTTATCAGTCGGAGCCCACAAATGCTGGCTGATTGTAATCACATTGTGGATTGAATTAGTAATTGTTAGTAGTACTTCTGCCTTGCTCTGTACATCTCCCTCCGTTAGTTCAACATGCTGCATTCACTATTGATGCCTTGGGTGAACCTGTAAAATATTAATTTAAGTAGTATAGTGTTACAGTATCACATATTCATCCTTAACAGGGTAGACAGCAGACTATGGCCATAAGAGCACAATGTCACTTTTAACCTAACGGTGGGGTGGAGGTATCCTTAGTCATCGCTTGAAGTGTTTTACATTTTGTACAATTTTACATCTTGTATGCTTGGTCAGTGAATATATTTGTACTATTGGAAAACAAACAGTACATGTATTCAAAATATTTTTTTGGCACTGGACCGGACTTCATATTGAGAAAAAAAACTGTACCAACCTGCGCAAGCAATTCATAATTATTTTAGCCACATCTTGGTTTATAGTGGAGCTTTTGAGCGGATAGTATGCGGCCTCATCTAATCTCATTAGGGGTTCCAGTTTGTCTATGATGGGGCATTTTTTTTGGGTTTGTTAAACTAAATAACTGGTCCAAAGCTGCACCACTTGTACCCAAAATCTCCTGTAAAATTAGAAAAAAATGCAACATGTGCGTAGGTAGATATGTTAAAAACAAGTAGAAAGGGAATAGCACCTAGTAAGACCTTACAAAGTGTAGTGATTACATATGTAGGTACAATGTACATACCCAGTAAGATAGCTTCTTCGCTGGATGATTTATATGGCTATTTTGTCAAATAAAGCATCATGGCTCTCTCCACCATAGCGTGCATGCACTACAGACCCACACTGTCTCCTGCCGCAAACACCGAGACTCAGTCTGATACAACTGTTCCGTGGATGCAACTATAGCCACATTCTCCTTGTAACTGCCGTTCCATAAAATGCAAAAGCAAATTAATATCCGTAAAAATACAGTAACTGTTATGAGGTTTTATACTAACCGCACACTTAATGACATCGCAAAAGAAAATAAATCTAAATTCACAATGAGTTTATGTTCCATCGCCTTGGAGCTTGAAGTTATTACAAGTCGGACGATAAGGGGGGCAGCAGAACTAAGAGAAACAATCCATGTCTGAGCTCCATGCATTCTTATTTCTTGTTCCTTCAAAGGCTAAATACATCGACTTTTATATCATAACCTTAAACGCAAGTCCGTCGAGTGCAAAACTCACTACACTCCAGTCCAGCAAGATAGAGGCTCACCCACAGCCCACAGCTGGACTTGATAAATTGTATTGGTAGGTAGGTACGTAGAAATTTTGAACTGAAACTAACCAATAAGAGCCTAAAGCCGTTTCAGACGAAACGAATGCGTAACTAAAAGAGGTGATGTCGGCGGGGTGGTGAAGCGGGAAGAGTCGGGGGGCATTTTCGCCTCGACTCGCGTGCTGTCAAGTAGACATTTTGGCGCAAATCGAGTACCGTTTTGCTGCTTATCTGTCAAAGTCGTTGCGTGAATACGTACGAAAGCGACCGCTGACGTCATGACGAAATGTGTTTCGGATTGCCTCGCATGTGCACGCATCGCGTACGACTGACGTCGTAACATTATGTAGTAACCCCCCTGTACTTAAATACATACTTTATTATCTGTAGCTCGTGCCCGCGGCTTCGCCCGTGTGAAATTCAGTTCTCTTACACACCCTTGTTGATGACATGACAACTTTAAAATTTTTGTCAGATTAATCAGCATATTTACAGTTCGATTTTTTTATTGTGATGCGGTATACTTTTGATATTGCTATTGCAAATGTGAAAGTTTATAAGGATCTCTAGATGTATGGATATCAGTTACTCATTCATACAACAACTTATGTATGGATTATAAGAACCCTTACAATAATTATCATAGCCTTTGTGTATAGGTACGCAGACGAGACGAAGTCACTGAAAGCCGCTAGAAAATTATAAAATATCTTTATAAACCACATTAACAGTTTTTCCTTCTGGGGCTAATATGAACAGGTTATCCGCATTACTAACCCGCGAGCAAAAAGCAAGCCACATATAGCTGGCACTGTGAAAACCAATTCGTCCTAAGATCCACTCCAACAGCCTTAAGCGTCTGCCCCTGAGACTTGTTAAATGTCATAGCAAAGCAAACGGACATAGGAAATTGTGTCTGTTTGAATTGGAATGGGAAATTGTTGGGGATGATTGGTATTCGTGGTATGTATACAGTTTCGCCTGCATCACATCCAGTAAGAATCTCAGCTTCGATTAAGTTTCTTTGTAGAGAAGTTACTGTAAGTCGGGTTCCATTGCACAATTTAGGTGGAGTAAGATTTCTCATTAGTATTATCGGAACACCAACTTTGAGCGTGATTTTGTGTGCAGGAACACCGTTTGCAGTACGTGAATTTAAAAACTCAATTGGATAGTTTGTGACATCATCTTGATTAACAACAGTGTTAAAAGATGTGTATACTACTTCATCCCCAACTATTTGAGCCAAAACTTTTTCATTTATTGCAGTTGATTGGTTATTTCTGGGAGTGAGTACAGCGCATTCACATAACCATGAATTTTCTTGATGTGGTATTCTCGAAACGTCTCCGAAAACCGAATTTATTAGTTCCTCTTCTGACGAAAAGATTCTACCTAGCGACTCTGGAAGAGTCACTTGACCATTTAATTCAGGGAGGTAGCCGTTTCCAATTTTCAGTAAAATATCTGAAAATTATAAAACAGCAATTATCAAACACTTTAGCTTTTTCACAGTTTCTTGTACAGAACATGTCGGTGTTTCAATATTGTCTAAATCGATTAGGATTTTAAATCATTGTGTGAGCCGTTTAACTGCCAGGAAGTAATGTAGGTGGCTGCAATTCCTAACGAAGCTGCTGCCAGAGCAATTCTGTCTCCTGATTTCAGCGAGAATCGCTCTGATCAGGTAAGTTTCACCAGTGCCACCTGGAGCATTTAGGAAAAACAGTTTTCCTTTACTATTATTCACACTTCATACGACTTTGTGAATTATTTCTCTTTGCTCTGAGGTGAAAAATAAATTGTCATCAAAAGATCAGAAGTCCGTATTTTCATAGCCAAGTATCAGTAAAAAACTATAAATATAAAATCACAAATTCAACAATACAACAAGAGTAACAATAATTTTTCAAAACTAAAAACCGTCTTCACCGCAAACTACTCAACCGATTTTGATAAAATTTCCATGGTACCACTTGAAAAGTATAGTATACCCTTTCAAACAAAAAAAGAAATTTTTAAGTCGGTCCAGGCGTCTTTGAATAATCGGTGAACATACATAAAAAAAAGATCGCGACGAATTGATAACCTCCTCCTTTTTTTGGGAGTCGATTTTAAACACTAAAGAATCAAAAGGTCTTATATACAGTGCTAAATAATCAGCTTGTATCTATTTTTTTTTACAAAAACAACCATAGCGCGTTTTGAAATTTCTTGAAGCTCCATCTGTTGCTATTTTATGTAACTATAAAATCGCCCATAGAAAATTATCTTTAAACTTTAAATGTCGGTAACTTTTTTATCTGATATCAGATTTCGATGAAACAAAGCCTATATGTTGCTCAGGGATAAGCTTAATCTTTTAGTGAAAACCGCCTAAAAATCTGTTCAGTAGTTTTAAAGATCAGCGAGTACATACAGACAGACAGACAGACAAAAAAATCAAATAATTTTTTTTTGTGTTCTGGTACTCTTTTTTTATTAATTTTATCAAATTTACAGACACATGGTTCCTACTGTTTTATTATATGTATTGATTAGAGAAATCTTGGGTTAAAGCTAGTTACATATAAATTTGGGAGCAGCAGCAGGAGCAAGAGCGGAAAAAATTGACATAAAGGACAAACTTTATAAGAAAATCATATTATTTTTGTTTTCTTTGTGTTAACGTATCTATATTCTGAATAAATACGTTAATTGTATTACGATCTAGCCTAAAGTCAGACTAATGAGTAATTTATCATTGAACTAGTTTTATAAAATACTTATTTAATAAGAATGTGTCACTATTTTTCACTATTATACACATATGTCACTGCTACACTAGTTCGAACGGTTTAGTTCTTTTAAGTCTTCGCACAATGTCTGTGTTGTCGAGGAGCTGGATCGCCTCAACGTTCACATGGTGAAGCAACCTAAACTCGTGTGCTTCGGCGTACTTTTTTATAATTTTGTCAACGAACTGTATGTTAAGGTACTGTATCACGGGGCGTTAACAATATCTCGCAGCACTTTATTTTGGAATCGTTGGATGATATCTATGTTGCTTTGTTTAGTACAGCCCCACAGCTGTATGCCATAAGTCCATACTGGCATAAGGACTTGTTTATACAAAAGTAGTTTGTTTTTAATTGACAAGGTAGAGTGTCTTCCAAGCAACCATTGCATTTTCTGATACCGTATGTCGAGTTCTCCTCTTTTTTTCTTGACATGAGCTTTCCAGCGCAACTTTGCGTCTAGGGTCATACCTAAATACTTTGCTGTGTCTTCGTACGGTATTTGTTTTTCATCGATGTATATGGGATAATATTGGTCTTGCTTGTTTGTAAAGTTCACGTGAATTGATTTTGATTCATTAAGTTTGATTCTCCATCGTTTTGTCCAGTTTTGAACTTTGTTAACAGCTACTTGGACCTTTTTTGCAGCTTCCGCATGGGTGCTTCCGACTGCCATTATAGCCGTGTCATCGGCGAAGGTCGCAATGGTGTTGTTTTCTTAATAAGGAATATCACAGGTGTATAATAGGTATAGGAACGGGCCCAAAACACTTCCCTGAGGTACTCCAGCTTTTATTGCCTTAAGTTCAGAATAATCAGTTTCTTGCCGCACTCTGAAAACTCTATCTGATAGATACGATGTTATTATGTCAACAAAGTTTTTAGGGAGCATTTTCTTCAGTTTTTTGATAAGGCTTTCATGCCATACTTTGTTGAAAGCTTGTGCTACATCTAAGAAAACCGTAGAGCAGACGTTGTTGCCTGAAAGGGTTTTTTCAATTATATTTGTAATCCCATGTACTTGGTCTATTGTTGAGTGTTTTTCTCTGAAGCCAAATTGATGTTCTGGTACAAGGTTCTTGGCTTCAATAATTGGATTCAACCTCTTTATTAAAAGTTTTTCGAATAATTTCGACATTACAGGCAATAAAGAGATAGGCCTGTATGACGTAGCTTCGTTAGGCGGTTTTCCTGGTTTGGCTATCATAATTATTTCTGCAACTTTCCACAAGTCTGGTACGTATTTTAGTCTTAGTGCAGCATTGATGAGGTTCGTCAGCTTTACCAAAGCCTTGCGCGAAAGATTATGCAGAAGGTCTCCTGATATGAGATCAAAACCAGGTGACTTTCTGGGATTGATATTTTGTTTAATTTTCCGTTGGACTTCTCTCGGCGTAACAAGCTTTATATTTACTTGCTTGTCAATATAATCATCTGGCTCCTCACACATCGTTTCGTCATTTATTTCACTTTCGTTCGGCTTAAATATTTCCTCTAAATGTTCAGCAAATCTTGAAGCTTTCTGTTCATTGCTTATTGCCCATTTTCCAGGTTTAATTTTGATTGGAGGGATCTGGTCCATTGGCATTTTCATGGACTTAGTGGCTTTCCAGAGTGAGTAATTAGTGCTGCGATCATTAGTTAGTTTTTGGAACTGCATGTTTCTACTCTCATCAAGATGATTTTGTATTACTCGTCTGAGTTGTTTGGTAAGATTGTTAAACTTTTTCTTATCTTCTGGGGATCTGGATTGATGCCACAATTTCCTTTGTCTCCTTTTTTCGATGATCAAATCTCTAATTTCTCTTGGATATCTATTTTTTAGTGTCCTTTTTATAATTTGAGGTGTATTGTTCCAAGCGGTTCGTTGAATTATCATTATAAATTTCTCTAAGTCTAAATTTAATTGCTCCGGGGTTTTAAGTGGTACTCTTAGATCAATATGACTATCTAATTCTTTTCTAAAACTTTCCCAGTCTGTATTTTTATTAGTTAAACTAGCGGTCGCCCGCGGCTCCGCCCGCGGATGTCGGTTACCGCTGCAAAAAGCCTACCCAGGAAAGACACGGTCAGCAAACAAAATGATTCCCAGGTCAATTCACAGACACCGACACTAACATCGACGAAGCAGTCACTATCCGCAGGCTGAACAGATTTTCTTTCTGTGGATGTTAGTTGTTAAGTCCCGGAGTGCAACCCGTTGTTTTAGGATAGAAAACTTAAGCTATTATTGTAGAGCTTCTCTATACACAACATTTGACGTTATATTATTTTCTGATAACAAAATATACTGATGGTCGGGAGCCCCGACCCGTGATAGGGCAACGTAAAGTTGCCCATGCGTAAAACATTCTTTTCGTAAATCAATTCCTACTAATTTGAATGTTTGGCCCTGGGATTTGTTTATCGTGAGTGCGAAAGAAATTTTTACTGGAAATTGGAGCCTTTTGAAGGGTATAGGCAAATCAGTAGGGATCATGGGTATTCTTGGTATATGAGCTAATTCACCAGCTGCAGGGCCGGTGATAATCTTCGCAACTATTAAATTATCTTTTAGCTCCTTTATAAGAAGTCTCGTGCCATTACACATGTTGGGGGGTCTTAAATTTCTGAGAAGCATTATCGGCGTGCCAACTTTTAACGACAGTTCATGAGGTGGAAGCCCAGCGGGGTTCAGAGAATTTAAAAATTCCTGGGGGTAGTGCACTGCGTCCTCGATGTTAGTGACGGTGTCTATGGATTTATAGCACTTAACTTCTCCCGGTACTTTCTGCATAATTAAATTGTTTATTTCGTTGACTGTGTCATTCCTGGGAGAAACTATTGCTCTACAACACAGCCAACGAAAATCATTTTGATGTAAGTTTTCGATGTCAGGATATATAGCATCTATCAGACTATCTAAATTATAGACTATTTGCCCTAGAGACTCATCCAAAGTAACCGCATAATCGGTGCCCAAATTTAAAGATGGAAAAATTCCTTCTCCCAGTTTCAGCAGCTGTTGTGGAAAATTGCTATGCGTATTTCCATGTAGATGAGCTCTCATATTAGTACGCAAATTCAAATGTTGAACAGATGTCCAAAGGTGAGACGATTTTAAACATGCCTTCATAATATCTGCTCGCGTACCTCTGTTGACGACAGGAAGCGTTTGTCGGAAATCTCCAGCAAATACAAAAGTGATACCACCCATGACATTAGCAGAGCTTCGGAGGTCTTTTAAAGTACGGTCCACGGCCTCCACATGAGCTCTATGACTCATGGTGCATTCATCCCATATTACCAACGACGCGTCTTGCAGCAACTTACCAAGAGGCCCATTTTTCCGAATAGAGCACGTAGACCGTTGATCTAAAGATACGGATAGCGGGAGTTTAAACGTAGAGTGAGCAGTTTTTCCTTCGTTCAAGAGAGTTGCAGCAATTCCTGACGAAGCAACTGCAATCGCTATCTTCCCTGATTGCCGTATCTTAGCAAGTATCAAATTTGCGAGAAAAGTCTTTCCGGTGCCTCCTGGTGCGTCCAAAAAAAATAATCTCCCCATGTTATTGTTCACGCTGTCCACAATAGTCTCATAAGCATGTCTTTGATCTGGTACTAATTTTGGCACATTGTCATTAACAAACGCTGTTAGATCATTGCTGTTATACTGTTGTACCATTGTGTCAATAGTATTATTCTGGGTACGAACGGGAGAAGGTAATCCAAAATCACTTAAATTTTTGTCGTTTAGTTCTAGAAGTTTGTTTTCTATTTCAATTAATACTTCATTATAAATGACTTCAGTGAAGAGTGAAGTGTTATCCTGATTTTGTTGTCTGATACGATGTCTAATATCTTCACACAACTGATCTTTGAAAGTATCCCATAACTTCAATGGTTCCGATGGTTGACAAAATAAAAGTATGACTACGAACAACTCCCTTAGTTTTTTTGGACAATGTGATAACGAAGCTTCGCTTAAAGTGTTACCCCAATGATCATCGTTTTCAAGTAAACCTCGGTCACGGCAAGCTGCTTGATACGTCTCTTTGACAATACCGTTTACAGTTTTAAGGTATGCAAATGAGGTCGGACCGCGTACGTGGTGCAGTAGAATCCTAAGATAAAAACACTCTGATTGGGATGGATGTATCCCGTAGACTCTACCTAAAGCGGCATCTTTTTTTATCCCCGGATGTCCAACTACATCTTCACCACGCCTCCTTCTAGTGAATGTATTATTTGCCCATGTATAGTATTGCGGGACTTCATGATACAGAAGAGTTTTCGCGAATTCATCTTCATTACAGAGAGCAAAAAATGCCAGTAATGTGGTATTGCGTGGGTTTTGGACAACTTGATGAGCTGTCCCTGGTGTAAAATACACCCTTTGACCGTTCTCTAGATGAACGGCCAAATGCACTACAGTAGGATGCCGCTCGTGAATGGGAAATTCAAATAAGCGCCAGACAGCTTCAGATGTGCTTATGTATCTGCCATTTAAATAGTTTTCGACCTCATCGTGTGGGTTTCTAAGGCTAAAAGTTGCCTGATCTGAACCTTTATTTATATACTTACATATATATTTAATGGCTTGGACAGAGTGGCAATACTCCACGTTTATATGAGCGTTAAAAGTCTTACATAGTAGCGGGGAGTATGGAACAATCCACCTATTATCTATCGTCACCATGTTGCCCCTGATTTCTAGCGTAGTGCTCCGACCGCCATTTCCTGTATCGCGCCTACGATAAACTGGATACCCATCCTCTCCGGTCTGGGTATCGTTCATGAAACGGCGAGGGTATTTTTTTGTGCAGACACCGTTCTTCATGCATGGTGCAGCTAAATTATGTTCTCCGCAGGGTCCATGTACCATATTTTTAGTTATAATGTCGTGTAGTACCGGATCAATTTGTTGATCGGGTAGCTCCGCAACTATGACACTGTCGATCTCATCTGGTTGTATTTTAGTTTCTAGCCAGAACAGCAAATGACAATGAGGTAAACCGCGTTTTTGCCACTCCACACTTGCCATATAACATTTTACTTTACCGAATATCTGTTCTTTGACAAATAATTTGATGAATTTCTTCATCTTTAAATGAAATACACGTGAAATTATGTCATGACGGTCGAAAGACCGTTGTCCTGGTAGCAGCTCGGCTTTTATTTCAGGCCATTCGGGGTTACATGTAAAAGTGACAAATAAGTCAGGTCTACCATAATTTCGAACGTACGTCATCGCGTCCTGCGTTTTCTCGTGCATGAAACGCGGAGAACCCGTAAATGACGATGGCAATATGACATGTTGACCGATATTTGATGGGTCAACATTTGCGTCATGATTTAAGGCATCTCTGAGATGAATGTAGTCATCAGCCCTCAGTCTTTGTTGATTCCGACAAATATAATTTAATCTTTCCGATATCATTTTCGCCATCATGTCAACACAATATTGACTAAATAAGTCTCTGTAATAATGTAACGGATTAAAAGAGTTAGTTCTAATCATTAATCTAAATGCATAAAATTGCATACACGAAACAGTTTTATTACGCGCAGAACCCTGCTGAGGGATAGTCAAATAATAACCGTCTTCTCCTGTCACAAACATTATAGGATACTGTAGTGGATCATAGGACCGATGTAGCTCAGAAACTCTTTTGAGCTGCCCGTCTCTACCGTGTAAGACTATATCCCTGGGACCTTTGTCTTCATCGACCAAGAGAACAGCTACCTCGTTTACAGTAGGAGCATTATATCTGCCTCTGTATGCTGTCTGTGGAGTGCGATCTGAATGAATAATTAACTTTAAATTATCTGAGGAGTTAAGTTCTAAGTTTTGTTTAAAACTTCGTATGTACACGTTATGATTATTTAAAGCGGTCTGTAATTCGTGAATTAAATCCATTTTTAAGGTTGGTGCGATGCTTGATCGCAACGATAACTGGTCTGCATCCGAAATAAAATATATTTGCAAGAACTGTGGGTTTTGGCCTGATGGTGGTAAAAGGCTACCAATTAGATGATACACTTGTCCTTCAATTTTAAAAGTGGGCATAAAATTTCCTTCCCTGATTTCTTTTGCGCCAAACGAAGTCATTTGAAAAAGACTATTGTATTTACGTATGTTTGTTAAAAAATGCCCAGATAATGGATGGTTATTAGTCAAAAGATTTTTTATTGGTTGTGGCGGCTCCTGCAGGTTAGGAAGACAAACTTTACCTGAAGCACAGCACATACCATTAGGTTCGTCCGCCCATTTCTTGGCAGAGCAGTTAGAGCAGATCTTATTCATGACTCCGATTTGGACGGACGCTTGTTGTGCATAATCAAACTGCGGATCATATCTGAAAGCCAGTCTGTTGCTGTTAGCTAAAATTCGATTGCGAACTCTATTTGTGGACAACTGCTGTCTCTCTGCCTGAGCTCTAAGTCGCTGCAAACGCTCGACACTCGTCTCTCTTTCGCGCAACTGAGAGGTCCTTATATTTTGTTCATGAAGACGTTGGGAACGCTCCAGGCTCGACTCTTGAGCGCGTAGCTCAGAGGTTCTCAAGCTTTGTACGGCAAGGCGTTGCGAACGCTCGACACTCGACTCTCGTTCGCGTAAGTCAGAGGTCCTTACATTTTGTTCATGAAGACGTTGGGAACGCTCCAGCCTCGACTCTCGTGCACGTAACTCAGAGGTTCTCAGATTTTGTTTTGCAAGGCGTTGTGAACGTTCGACACTCGACTCTCGTGCGCGTACCTGAGAGTTTCTCTGATTTTGTTCAGCAAGGCGTTGTGAACGTTCAGGTGAAGATTCTCCCATACGACGTATTTTTGCTGCCCGTGCTTGAGAACTATGTTTAGAAAGTTGAGACCTGGCTCTCTTAGGCATTTTCAAATGTTTAAGATAATGTTATTAGCGTGTAATATTCTAGCTCTAAAAAAAACTGTTGGTTAGCCCTGAAAAGAACTGTTGGTAAGCCCTGAAAAGAACTGTTGGTTAGCCCTAAGATAATGTTATTAGCGTGTAATATTCTAGCTCTAAAAAAAACTGTTGGTTAGCCCTGAAAAGAACTGTTGGTAAGCCCTGAAAAGAACTGTTGGTTAGCCCTGAAAAGAACTGTTGGTAAGCCCTGAAAAGAACTGTTGGTTAGCCCTGAAAAGAACTGTTGTTTAGCTCTAAGAAGAACTGTTGTTTAGCTCTGAGAAGAACTTTTGCGTAGGTGTAGTTTAAAGAACGAAACCTAAAAAAATCGCATGAAAATTATTAGACTTCACGCACGACCGCTGCGTAGGGAGCCGACCGCGCGAATGAGCCGCGCGGGTACCTTACTCATAGATCTAAACTCCCCCTCCCACACGCTCACCGGGCCTTGGTAACGCCTACTTCGCAACGGGCCGTGCAGCAGAAATCGTAATATTTTAATTTCGCTATAACTTCAGAACCAATCGTCCAATTTTAATCATTCAAAGACCAAATATTATCTACATTAAATGTACTTAGTTATGAAATAATTTATTTTGATAAGGATTAATAGCATGAGTAAAATAAACGCGTTTAAATGTAGTCCAAAAAAAATCAAGATTTTTCAATAAAAAAATGGTTATTGTGCCTCACTCGACATAGATAGGTATAGTGTGTCGCGGACTTTTTTGTAGATATTTATAAGATCTACAATTACTTAGAACATTTTATGGTTCTATCTTTAATAGTTTAGGCAGGGTACGCAAAATAAGTAACTTTTTTGGTTGATTTTTTACACCTTGTGTCCGAAAAACCCTAATATCTTACGGAACCCTATTTTTGTTCAAAATGTAATATAGCCTATAATGTAGCTTTCGAATGGTGAAAGAATTTTTAAAATCGGTCCAGTAGTTTATGAGCCTATTCATTACAATCAAACAAACAAACAAACAAAGTTTTCCTCTTTATAATATTAGTGTTTAAATGTACTTAGTTATGAAATAATTTATTTTGATAAGGATTAATAGCATGAGTAAAATAAACGCGTTTAAATGTAGTCCAAAAAAAATCAAGATTTTTCAATAAAAAAATGGTTATTGTGCCTCACTCGACATAGATAGGTATAGTGTGTCGCGGACTTTTTTGTAGATATTTATAAGATCTACAATTACTTAGAACATTTTATGGTTCTATCTTTAATAGTTTAGGCAGGGTACGCAAAATAAGTAACTTTTTTGGTTGATTTTTTACACCTTGTGTCCGAAAAACCCTAATATCTTACGGAACCCTATTTTTGTTCAAAATGTAATATAGCCTATATTACTCGTGGATAATGTAGCTTTCGAATGGTGAAAGAATTTTTAAAATCGGTCCAGTAGTTTATGAGCCTATTCATTACAATCAAACAAACAAACAAACAAAGTTTTCCTCTTTATAATATTAGTGTAGATTAGGGCTAGTTTCTTTACTCATTATTTTCTCACTTAATTCTAAATATATTGTTGAGTGATCCGAACTCATGTCGTAACTCTGGTCAGTTCTCATGTAGTTTGAACATACACTTTTATATATGAAGAAATCTATGAGATCTGGAATTTTCAGTGAGTCTGTAGGCCAGTATGTAGGAGATCTTGTTGATGCAACGTCACATTTATTTTCTCGGATGGCAAACAAAAGTTCTTTACCTTTTTTGTTGTTAAGACGGGAACCCCAATAAGTATTTTTGGCATTGAAGTCACCTCTTAGTATGAATCTTTTACCTAGTGTTTGTAAAACATTCGAATACATCATTTTAAGTATTTTATGTTTAGATGGGCTGTATATTGCAGCCAAAGTGAGTGGACAATTGTTTGTAATTAATCGGACTGCCGTACATTGCACCTGAGGAGTTTCATATTTAGTTTGTTCATAATGCTGTATATTTTCTTTAATAATTACTGCACTACCGCCTCTTCCTTTGTTTGCAGGGTGTAATGCATGATAAACTTTATAGCCTTTAAATTTGATATAGCTTTGTTTAGTAAAGTGTGTTTCTGAAACCAAGCATACATCAATATTTTCCATATCTAGGACAACTTGCATTTCGTTCTTATGGTTAAGTAGTCCGTTACAGTTCCATGCCATTATTTTTAGTTTACCTATCATTTTTGGGTTTTAGAGATAGCTATATTCTTGCTATTTTCTATTTTCTTTAATCGCTCGTCAAATGATGCCATTAGTTTGAGAATTTCGTCTAGCTTTCTCTCATTTGTGTTAGATTGCTCTTTCTTTTGTGAGCTTGTAGAATTTTTGGCTGCAGTCTGCGCATAAGAAACGTTAGCGTTTATGGTAGACGTAAGTTTGTGTACTGGTTTTTAGATAGTTTGTTTTCGAGGCTAACGACAGATTTTTTGATTTTATTATTTCTCATTTTCTGCATTTCCTTTGCAACTAGGCACCCTCTATAGTTAGCTGGATGTGGTTCTCCACACTCGTGGTTCGCACTTAGCTTTGTCTGTTGCTGGTTTATTGCAGTCCTTGGTCAGGTGTCTCTGCACACACCTTGGTTCTTTTAAACACAATACATGTGGGTATGTCCATATGCCTGGCACCTTTTGCATTGGGGAATAAGCTTAGATGATTCCAGGGGTTGTATTTCAACCATGCACCCTAGTATCGATTTAATTTCGTAGACTTTAGCTATTTCCTCCTTGTTGCTAAAAGTCAGCATGAACATGTTTAGCGGCTCCTTGCTTTTCTAGCTGAGCTTGTTCACCGCACCTTCAATTTTTAGACCCTTCGACTTGAGGTCTTCAATTATCCTATCTGGCTTGCAGGTAGAAGGCAATTTTTTTGCCATTACCCTGATTGGCCTCTCTTGTTTATTCTCATAAGAATGCCAATGGCAATTGTTGGTTGTCAAAATCTTTGTGATAGCTCTGTACGATTCTTTATTACAGGCATTTATTTTCACGCTATTACCATTTAACATTTTTATGTTGAAGGTGTTAGTAGATTGGTCCTGTGACAAAAAGTCAAAAAAGTTTTGGTAATTATCAACACCATCTACAATAATAGGAGGTGGTGGAAGAGGTATTTTTACTTTTTCTACCTTGGGAGTTTCCTTTTGCTGCGGTGAGAGGGTGGGCGATACATTCAATTTTCTTTTTTTCCTTGATTTTGTTCGTATCCACTCAGTTTCCTTTGCTAGTTCTTCCTCGTCAGTGCCGTATTTGGCATGCGATGTAGATGTCTCCATGCTTTGAGCTGTTGGGGCTGTTGCTTTGGGCTCTAGAGCACATAGCAGCTGTTGTTGAAGAATCTCAATTTGATTCTTGAGGTCTTCAATAAGGCTTTGCTGTTTTAGCCGTTCTCCTTTTTCTTCTTTATACCGATCATAGAGGTACCGTTCGGTTTCAGTTTTATTCTGAATGGTTTTGGATGGAGTGTTCATTGTTAAGGCAGGATAGAGCGTCGCCTTAACAATTATCCGTCGTAGTACGTAAACATACCGTGTTCAATGACTCACGGATCTAGGTCATCGCGGCCGGCCGAAGTTACTCGTACGTGTCGACGGTGTGATTCGTTAGCACTTTGCACTGGTTTTACGCGTGTTACCTAAGTACACAGGTGTTCTAGTCGAAGATTGAACGATCATTGTTATATACTACATATTATTATAAGTAAATTATTTCTTCAAAATGCTCCGAACATATGGTGCTTGATTTAGTTGGTATCCAGTTAATCCTACCCGTTGCATCTATCCACTTTTCTTTTACATTTATGTCTTTAATATTTCGAAAGGTTAGACCAATATTATTTTTTTATTGCAATAAAAATACTTGAAAATGTTTATGTTTATATTAAGTCTATATACTATTTAAAATCGTTGCGTTATTCTATTAAAATTATACCTGAAATTTTGATTTATTTTATCGACAAAATCCGCATCCGACTTGACTATATCACTAATTTAGTAGCGAGATTTCATCGTCAAAATTTGTACATCACTAATCGAATAGCAAAATCCATACATCACTTATCGAGTAGAACGGGTACGGGAACTAACTTTCTAGAACTACCTGGTTAATATGATCTTACCAGAATGATTTTCGTAATTTTTTTAAAGAAAATGCATGTTATCGTACTTATTGATGGAAAGAAACACCTGCATTGCTTTTATTTTTGTTCTTTCAGCAATTTTTACATACTAAAACACTACAACACGGCATATTTAGCAAAAAAATTGTTGGTCGAGCGGACAAAACGATCTCAACACGTAGCTACAATTAGACTGATGTACGGAGTCGGTCGATCTTGTGTAGTTTTGCCGGATTATGACACGCGCGCCACGCCTACTTGGCATTTCCACCTATTTCTCTTCTTCTTCTTTTCTTAGGTTATGGCTCCATCGTTTTTAAAACGATGATTTTACCAATGTCAAGGTTGAAGATGACACGATAATGTATATTGAAGCAAAAACTAAATTTATTGACAATTGACCGGTACTGATGAGCATGGAGCAACCTAAAACAAACAAACATGTAGAGTTAGTAAGTAGTGTTAGTAGACTATCTAATATAACAGAGACGGTTAGTACGAGAATAAGACCATACCAATCAAGGATATGGAGATGGGGGGAAGTAGAAGAGCAGGGGCAGTAAAAACATATAAAATAAAAAAAGAAGCTTATAAATATGTATTATTATTTTTAATGAATTTGGCAAGGATATTTGCAAATGAAGAAAAGACCAAGGTTAAGAGAAACGGCACATTTACGGGGCGAGGAATATTGCGCGGGAGTAAGTCGTACAGAGAGGCCGATAACCTGGGGCAGGCGAAAAAAATGTGTTCCTCGTCAAGGCCGCACTCACTCAGAGAGCTGTCTTTAATTCTAATCTTCGCTAAAAATACCGGAGAGCAAACATGTCCCAATCTAAGACGGATAATGGCTGATGTTGGGTGTTTGTGGAAGTTTCTATATTTGTGAAACCATGGTTTTACAGGGATATCAGGTTGGATTTTGGAATACATTTTCGCCATATGTTTACCGCGAGTTGACCAAATTCTATCCCAATCTTTTTTAAGACTGGTTTGCGCCAACAATTTGAGATCAAATCTTCATCGTCGCTTTCCATCAGGTGAGATTGAGGACAAATGCCTAAACCAATATATTGTAAAAAAAAAACCCGAGAAAGGCATTAGGAATAACTATCTGAACACAGGTGGGTTGCTTCTTTTGCAAAAGTGTCAGTGTCAGTGTCCGCGTGTCCGGGAATCCATGCCATCGCTACTTCTATGCCCATTGAATGACATCTATATAGAGCTTCCCTAATCAACAAAGAAATGGGGAAATTGTCTTAAGCACGTAGTGGTAGCTTGATCAAATTCTGTAGACAGCTCTTGGAGTCTAAAAGTATAAGTGATTTATTTAGTTTATGAGATTCCACATATTTTACCGCTTCTAATAAAGCTATAGCTTCTTCAGAGAAAACAGAGCATTGAGAAGGACATTTAAAGTTTAATAATATATTATATTTAGGTATCCAAACAGCAATACCAACATTACCATCATTTGAAATTTTTGAGGCATCAGTGAAAATAAGTAGCCAATCTGACCATTCCTCATCGATAATTTTCTAATACCGACCCAAGTCTAATAGCACCTGAGGTTGAAAAATTAAGGCCAAGAAATTTGTTTGGAAGAGTGGATTGCCATCAAACTGAAGGACTGGGTAAGTTAGGTTTTTAAAGTTTTGAAAGCTTTTGAGGAGCGGTGGATATTCTTTGTAAATCCAGTAATTTTAAATATTAAGAGATTGGGTGAGTGAAGCTAGAATGTTAAAAAGAGGGTGAGTTGAATTTTGTATAACTTTAGAGAAGAATCGATCGGCGAGATATTGTCGGCGGAGGTGTAAAGGTGGTTCAAGGAATTCTACTTGGAGAGCTAGTGTAGGGGAGGATTTAATGGCTCCTCCAACAATGCGTAATGATTTTGCTTGGATTTTGTCAAGCTTTGCAAGTGCAAGTTTGTTACAAGGTTCTGTACGAAACAGCCATTGTCAAAGTGGCTTCGGATAATAGCCTTATAAAGGAGAAGCTGGCTGTAGGGATGAGCACCCCATCGAACACCTGATACAGCACGAAGGACATTTAGGCCTTTCTCAGCTTACTGTGAGACATAATTTAAATGTGGTACTCCAGTCATTTTTAATTCCAAAAATACGCCTAAAAATTTAACTTTATTTTCAATTTTGATAGGAATATTGTTAACAGACCGATTGATAGGGGGAATGATCCTTTTCCGAGAAAATACCACTGCACTACATTTGCCAATAGACAGAGTAAGACCGTGATTGACTAACCAGTCATTTAGATAGTAAAGGGCAGAGTTTAGACGAGAAGTTATCTCTTCAAAATTCTCTCCTCGTGCGTATATAGCAATATCATCTGCATACTGTAGAGATTCGCAAAAGCTGGATACCGTTTGGTCCAGGTCATATGTGTAAATATTGTATAGAATAGGACTAAGGACTGACCCTTGGGGAAGGCCTAACCATACATTTCGAGGAGGAAGTAAGATTCCATTGACGCGGACGCGAATAGATCGGGCTGAAAAAATTATGCTAATAGCGTTGACAAGTTTCTCCGGGATGCTTAGCTGCAGCATTTTTTGCCTGAGCAATGGGAGTTGAACGTTGTCATATGCGGATGAAATGTCTAAAAATACTCCAATGACGCTTTCATTGTTAAAGAAGGCCGATCTAATCGCAGAACACAAGATGCTAAGGCTGTCAATGGTACCCTTTGAGCGTCGAAAGCCAAATTGAGATTTGGATAAAAGGTTCCTGTTCCCAACTATCCATTCTAAACGGTTTTTAATTAAATGTTTCATAATTTTAATGATGACTGAGCTAAGAGCAATGGGTCTATAGGAAGACGGGTCGGATGGGTCTTTACCTGGTTTTAGTATACGAATTATTATTTGAGTTTTCCAGGATTCTGGAATGTTACCGGACATGAAAATACCATTTATAATATTTAAAAGATAACGTTTAGAAGAGGGAGAAGCTTTGCAGATAAAAGAGTATGGGATACCATCAATACCCGGAGCATAGTCCTTCAGATGATCAAGAGCGCTCATCAGTTCTGCAAAAGAGAACTCCTGATTCATCATGTCAGATGATGGAGAGTTTGATTGTAATGGAGGAAGGCAATCAGCGTTGGGAGCATAGGGAGGAGCCAGTCTATCGACAAAGCCTTCCAGCCATGGAGATAGATCATTAGATGAAGAATTATTGACCACTAAGCTTCGTCGGAAAGCTTTGATGTTCTTCCATACTACAGAAGAGTGAGTTCTGAGCGATAGGGACTCACAGAAGTTGTTCCAGCTCAATTTTTTCTTTTTGGCTAAAAATCTTTTTGTGCGAGCATTAACTTTTTTATAGTTAAGGTAATTGGGCATGTTAATTTCCGATAAATATTGGTCTTCAGCATCTTTTCTTTCATTAATACTGGCAGTGCACTCATGGTCCCCCACCAGGGGGGAGAGGGAATATGGGAATTGGAAGAGTTTTTCTTTGGAATAGATCTATTAGCTGCGGACTGGATACATGTTATGAATTGATCATAAATAAGATGAGCATTTGTATTGTTGTTAAATATTTGGTAAATATATATTATATTTAAATTAAATAAAGCATGTTACTTCTAATAGATTTATTACGAACAAAGAACATTGGCATGTGTCACATTACTTCCTTTGACCACAAACCATCGACAAGGTATACATACTCAACATCTCCTCCCTTTATTATATAATAATAACTAAAGTAAAGGTTTATAATCAACTCGGGGTATATCTCTCAACAACCTCGTGGTAGATCGTGACGAAAGAATTGATTCGATTTCCACCAGCAATTCGATTTGATGGCGGAGTCGTCATTTCCGTAACCTGTTCTTCCCCCACGACATGTGATGACGGATTTGGTTTATGTAAACCAGAACTATCTGCGTCACAATTCCAACCATGTTGAACGTATTTATCATACCCTTTAAACAAAATTATTTGATCCTTATGTTTCTTGAAAGAAATTGATGAAATGTGATCGTTAACAATGTAAACCGCTTTTCAAATTTTTCTGGTAATTACACCTCTGCTCCATTGATACTTAGCACTATTTGAAAACTTTTTGTATAGCACTTCATCTCCAACTTGAAAGTCTTGTGTATTTTTTTTGCCACCGTATGACTCACTCTGCGAACACTGCTTACGTTTCACGTGGTTAGACAATAAAGTGAGTGAGGACGTCGATGACGATTCGATAGGTTTAATTAAATCTAGACGCGATCTGAGATTTTGACCAAATACTAGTTGCGCTGGTGAAAATCCGGTAACAGAATGGACTGAGTTCCGATAATCAAATAAGTGTTTAAGAAGCCTCAACCTACAGACCCTCATATTATCGGGCGACGCCAGACTGGATTTAATACCCTTTTTCACTATTTTGACGTAACTTTCAGCTTGACCGTTAGGGTGGTATGCTGGAGACGTCAAATGAGCAATGCCGTTTAACTCACAGAAGTTAGAAAACTCGTGAGACGTAAATGCTGTGCCATTGTCGCTGACTATCATCTGTGGTAGTCCAAATCGCGACATAAAATCATAAAGTTTTTCTATTACAGCTGCAGAAGTGGTATTACTGACCATATCATATACTTCAACCCATTTCGAGTGAGCATCTACAATTACTAAGTATGAGCGATTATTGATTGGTCCTAAAAAATCAATGTGGATTCTTAGGAAGGGTTTAGATGGAAATTCCCAAGGTGTCAACGGAGTGCGTGATGGTGACGGTCTCAGTTGGTTACATACTTCACATCCACCTATCAATTTCTCCAACGCCTTGTCAACTCTGGGAAACCAGAATCGCGAACGAGCCTCCGCTTTCGTTTTAACTATTCCTATATGTGAATTATGAAGCTGTGACAAAACTTTACCCCATAATTTTTCGGGTAAAACCACTTTGTGACCACGCATCAAACAGCCATTTTCGTATGAAAGTTGCGTCCTACAAAAATGATATGGTTATATATGTAAGCCAAAAACTTTTTTTGGCCATCCGTTCATGACATATTTTACTACTTTGCTTAGTGTAACATCCGCTTTAATCTCATCACGTAAATCCTTCACTGGTAAATTGCCCTCCACAACAAAGTTAATGTATGTAGCGCAGTCCATCATTTCTATGTCAGCATCACCCGAATCGCCTGGCTGATCAGGCAGGCTGGCACGAGACAAAAAATCAGCACAACTGTCAACACTGCGTACATATTCAATGTTATAATTGTAAGCGTTAAGAAAAATTGCATACCTCTGGAGACGATTTGCTGTTACTTCAGGGATGCCTCGATATGGTCCAAAATTGTAATTAATTAAAAAAAATAAAATTTTTATATTTAATGGCTTATGGTCTGTACGCAGTATAAAGGGTGTTGATCTACCATATAAATATTGATGAAACCGACGCACCCCAAAAATGATGGCTGTGATGTTTTTGTATTTGGGAATATCGTTTTTCAGCAGCATTCAAAGTTCGTGACGTAAAACAAACAGGTCTTTCGGTGCCTTCACAGTCTACCTGAGACAACACTGCGCCTAAGCCATTTGGTGATGCGTCCACTGTCAAAATCAGTTAAGCGTCGGGATTAAAATGTGTTAACACCCTATCTGAGACTAAAAGCTTCTTGATTTCATTGAATGCTTTGTCATGTATCGCATTCCAATTCCACTTGGATCCTTTTTTAAGTAAATCATATAATGGACTTAATATACTCGAAGCTCCTGGAACAAAGTTCCGATAGTAATTTACTAATCCTAAGAACGACTGTAACTTTTTGACATCATTAGGTTTTGGTGCTTCAACTATGGCTTTAACCTTCTCGGGTGCTTTTTTAACCCTTGAGCATTTATAACGTAACCTAAATAACTAATTTCATTCTTGAAAAATTCGCATTTTTCCCTTTGTAACGTTAACCCTGCATCTTGTAGCCTTTGAAGTACAGCGTGAAGCCTTTCTAAATGAAGCTTATGATTAGGAGCTGTTACTAAAATGTCATCCAGCAGACATAACACTCCGTCCATGCCCGATAGAACTGTTTCCATTGCACGTTGGAAAATTGACGGTGCACTGGTTAGACCAAAAACCATACGCGTATACTTAAACAGGCCACGTGTCGTATTGATGCAAGTAAGGTTTTGTGATTCCTCATCAAGAACGAATTGGTTGTAAGCCATAGACAAATCCAATTTTGAAAACTGTTGGCCGCCATGCAGCTTTGAAAATAATTCATGAACCGTCGGCAGAGGATATTGCTCAACTAACAATTGTTTGTTTACAGACACAGAATAATCTGCACATAGCCTAATGCTACCGTTACGCTTTAGCACTGGCACGACCGGCGACGCATACTCCGAATGATCAACAGGTTTCAAAATTCCTAGCTGTACAAGCCTTTCGATTTCCTTGTCCACCTTATCTCGCAAAGCAAATGCTACTGGCCTTGCTTTAAAGAAAATCGGCTTAGCATAATTTTTCAGACGTAATTTAACTTCATATTTATTAAAAGTACCAAGTTTACCTGAAAAAAGATCTGGGAATTTAGAATTTAATTGTTCAATAGAACTTCCTGTCGATTCACTTGAGCCCACGTACTTGCATGGTAACAATTGCAAACCAAACAATGATAAAAAATCTCTACCCAACAACGGTGGCCCCCCGTCCCGCACGACAAAAACAGCTAACATGTGCGTGCAATCTTTATACGTTACAGGCAATCGTAAAACGCCTGTACATTTAATGTTATCGCCAGTATAAGACAATAGTTTTTTCTTAGCCGGCGACAATGGCACATCGCTGAAAAAGGTCCTAAATAACTTTTCAGAAATTACAGTTACGGCCGAACCGCTGTCAATTTCAAATGTCAATTGAACACCGTTAACAAGAATGGTCTCGGTCATGGGTTCACCGTGAAGAGAACGGATATGAAATAACTCACCATCGTCACCGTCGCCATCCTCACTCATCGTTTCCACACATTTAATTTTTGAACACATGTTGCTCAGATGCCCCTTAGAATTACACTTCCGGCACTGGTAGTTCTTAAAACGACATTTTTGCGACGTATGATTCCTCCGACCACACACCGAACACTTTTCTTTTATCATTGTAGCTTCCGATGAGTTTTTTCCAGCGATTTTATACAATTGCCCTTGTAACTGTGATGACTGCAAGGAAGCGGCAGCACCAGCTCTAGCACACCAAACATTCTCCGCAACTCAATCGCTTTTGTAAGAGTAAGTGTATCCATTTCTTGCATGAAAAGCTTGTCTCTCTCTGGACCCGCAAGCATACCCATAACAAATCGATCGCGTAGCATTTCCTCTAAATTTGTGAAGTTACAAAATGCAGTCAACCCTCGCAATTCAATTCAATTCAATTCAAATATATCTTTATTATCATAGGATATTTATAATATCTCTTAATAATCGTCACTTTGTTTTATTGCACAATTAATTATTGTTGACGTCAAAAAGTTACTTAGAGCTAAGTTTACTGCCGCCTCCAAAGCGCTAGTGCAGAAGAAGCGGTAACAAACTGCACTGCAGCATTTTCTCCAAGAACGTCAACTCACAATGAAATTAATATTTATAGTTGATATTTGGGCAGAGTATACATTGTTTGTTGTCATAATTTAAATTAATTTTTTAATGTCGAAATTTTGAAATAATGTCAAATCAAGTTGTAAATTCAGTATGTACTTAATGTACCAGATTATGACCATTTCTGAGTGTACAAACCTTTAAGAGGGACCCGCGCCAAGCTCAAGCCAGACTTTGTTGTCTTTAAGATAGTCATCGGTCCTATAATAAGCCTTCTCACACAGTACCTTCTTTACATAAGCTTTAAACTTTTTGTCAGGCATATCAAGGACCGATTGTGGCAGTTTATTATAAAAAAGTATACCGTTCCCCATAAACGTTTTACTAACTGTTTTGAGCCTATAATACGGGGCAACTAAGTCACTCTTATTGCGTAAGTTTCTGACGGTAAAATCGCTTACTTTATTGTATGAGGAAATATTTTTCCTTACATACAGTATGTTTTCAAATATATACTGTGATGGTAAGGTTAGTATACCTATTTCCTTGAATAATTCTCTGAGTGAGTCTCTAGATCCTAAGCCGTAGATAGCTCGAATTGCCCTTTTTTGTAAAATGAAAATAGTCTGAATATCGGCTGCACTCCCCCATAGCAGTATGCCGTATGACATTAAACTATGAAAGTAACTAAAGTACACAAGTCTAGCAGTTGCTACATCTGTCAATTGTCTAATTCTCCTAACAGCATAAGCCGCAGAGCTAAGTTTATTTGAAAGTTTTGATATATGAGCGCCCCACTGAAGTTTCGAGTCGATCGTAATTCCTAAGAAGGTAGTACTTTCAACAAGATCAAGTTTTTCGCCATCTATCAGTATGTCGACGCAAGCTTGCCTCACATTGGGAAGAGAAAATCGAATGCATTGGGTCTTTTTCGCATTTAACATGAGGTTATTGGCAGTAAACCAATCAGAAATAGAAGACAAGGTGCTGTTCACCGCGCTAGCATCCGTGCTATGACGGCCAATTTTGAATATTAGCGAGGTGTCATCAGCAAACAGCACTATGCCTGCCTGTTTCTCAACCATGTAAGGCAAGTCATTTACATAAACTAAGAAAAGGAAAGGTCCTAGAATAGAACCTTGTGGTACGCCGATTTTAACATTAGATCCGTGCGATTTTATGCCGTTTAAATCAACAGTCTGAAGCCTATCTGTTAAATAAGATTCTATTAATTTAATTGAATTTTCATCAAAACCATATTGACGAAATTTAAGCAAAAGTGTCGGATGATCTACGCAATCAAATGCTTTAGAGAGATCGCAAAAGGATCCAATCCCATCATTTTTGCTCTCCCATGCGTCGTAAATATGAGTGATGAGTGCCACTCCCGCATCGGTGGTTGATTTTCCGCCAGTAAAACCGAACTGTTGGCTATGGAAAAGGTTGCAGGTCTTGAAGTGAAGTAGCATTTGATTGAGCATTATCTTTTCGAACACCTTACTCAAAACTGGCAAGATAGATATAGGTCTGTAGTTGCCAGGGTCTGTTTTTTCTCCTTTTTTGAATAAGGGGATTAGTTTACTACATTTCATTAGGTTAGGAAATATGCCTTCATCAATACATTCGTTAAATATAAAAGCTAAATCACCAGCTATGACATTTATAATATGGCTTACTACAGCAACCGACATGCCCCAATGATCTTCCGATTTTTTTAAATTTAACTGTTTAAATGCTTCTACTATATCACTAGGGCCAACATGCTCAAATTTAAATTTAGAATCACAAGGCCTAACATTATTCTTAAGCAAGGCTTCAGCACGTTGAGGGTTAGAATCCACATTGGAAGTAAGTTCCAAAGGTATGTTAGTAAAAAAATTATCAAAAATATTAACAATTTCTTCAGGTTCAGTAACAATCTTACCGCTAGCTTTGATTTGACAGATATTTTCTTTTGCTTTATTTTTACCAGTTTCTTTATTAATAACATTCCAAGTTTCTTTTATCTTGTTAGGGGCATTATTTATTTTTTTACTAATACGATTGGCCTTGGCTTGTCTACAAACTTTTTTAAATATTTTAGAATAATTTTTAACATATTCTACAAAGGAAGGATTAAAATTAAATTGTTTTTGGGCATATAAGTCATAAAGCTTGTTCCTACTTATGTAGATGCCGGTAGTAGCCCACTCACTAAATTGTGATTTACTATGCACAGCAACTTTTTTTTGTTTCAATGTTTTAGAATATTCTGAAGAAACACAATTAAAAAGCTTATTGTAATGGTCGTCCGGATTTTTCCCTGTGTATACGACAGATAACAGTTTGTTATCTAAATTATTTTTAAGTTTTCTTATATTTTTTGAAGTAATTGGCCTACAGAAGGTCTTATCTTTGTTCAAGTGGCTGAATTTGCCTTTGGACTCCTTGACATAAGCTACGTATACACCCGAATGATCAGAAGGCAATTTATTAATAACAGATTTGTCAGAATATTGAATATTACTAAAAAAATTGTCTAGACATGTGGCAGATGTAGCAGTGATTCGGGTTGGCTCAAAGAATACGTTTACTAAATCATAACACTTAAAAAGATTTACGAATTGCGTACTTTTTGGATTATCTACTAAGATATCAACATTAAAATCTCCACAAACAATAATATTCTTTTTACTAGTTGAACAGGACTTAAGTACCTGGTCCATTGCTTTAAGGAAAGTTTTAAAATCACTATTAGGGGGACTGTATACACAAATAATTATATGATGATCTAGCTCGGCACAGGTCACCTCACAACAGCGCTCAACAGAAAGTCTGACAATATCCTTACGTTGTTTGCTGCGGAAAGAATCTTTAACAAAAATTATGGAACCCCCTCGTTGAGCAGACTTCCTATTAAAGCAGCTTACAATATTATAGTTGTTTAGGCTGAACATCATCTGACTCTCATACAGCCAATGTTCAGTTAAACATAAAATGTCCACATCCATTTCTTCTAAAACTAATTCTACTAATAATTCTTTGCCGGAAAGACCTTCTAAATTTTGATGAATTATTCTTAGCTCATGAGGCCTTTCCGTTGTCTTAATGTTCAGTTTAAATCTGCCGTCAAGTCTACAGAATTACCATTACATATTACTGGCAATTCTGTAGGCATCTTATCCCTAGGTTTACAATGTAAACTCGTCCAAAAATTAATATTATTTGCTACTAATGTAGCAATCTTACGTCTAGAATATTTTGAAAGATATATATTATCTTTTGTCTGATTACATTCACTTATGAAATGGTTAGTGTCAAAAAACACTAATTTATCACTATAACGACATGTTATATTATGTATTAAATTATTAAGATAGTGAATGTTTTTGTTATTTGTTGGAGACTGGCAACGTAGATATGGGAATGCACATAATATTATTTTGCCTACTTCTAGTTCAGTTAAATAATCCATACAGCTGATTATTTCTTTCTTTCCTATTTTGTTACTATTGCCTATAAGTAATACAACAGTAGAATTATAATTCAGTTTAGTTGATTTAATTTTGTCTATAATTTGAGTATAGCAATCTCGACGCCCATTGAGTATGACTCTCGCCGGCTTGTTGCACCGCTGTATAAAAGTTATGCCGCTCACTAAACCCACATTTCTTTGGTGTAAAGTGTTTATCTAAAATTTCTAAAATGTTTTCATATTTGATGTCTTGTAAATCCTGTGGCAGTGCCAAATCTGCTGCAAGCTTATATGTATTGTTTGAGAGCGCGCTTAGTAAAATAGCTCTGCGCTTTGTACCTTCGGCATCCGACTTCGGCGATATATCGTTTGCAATGAACCACTGCGTGATCCGCCTTTTATATGTCTTCCAATTATCGACATTATTGTCGAACGACGACAAAATACCGAATGTCGTCGCCATCCTCGTCGCCACTGTTAAATATTTGGTAAATATATATTATATTTAAATTAAATAAAGCATGTTACTTCTAATAGATTTATTACGAACAAAGAACATTGGCATGTGTCACATTACTTCCTTTCAGTCTGTCGCAACTTAGAAAAAGGAAAAATTTGTATGGAGAAGGCAGAATTTTTATGGAGACTATATTTGTTTCACTCACTTCCTCTGTGTATCTCGCTCTTCTGTCTTTTGTTTTTTTTTTTGGTAGGTTTACGGTTCTGGAAACGAGTCCTTTAGCTTAATATCTGTGAATGTGTGTGTGAATTCTCTAAGATCTGTCATGTCATGTCTTGTGTGTTATCATATCACTTTGTTGATTAATAGATAACTCCAGTTTCATTTAAACTAATTTTGAATAAAAGATTGTTTAGTTTGCTGTGGCTGGTTGCCATTAGTGTTCCAAAACCCTGTTTCCAATTTTGTGATAAGTCAGAATTAAGCATGACGTACAGAAAACGTGAAATATGGAAATATGCGGTTTTAAATCAGAGCGGAAAGATGGCGCAAGAAACTTTATCTTATGTCCAGATATCCCCTAGATGAACTTCGGTAAGTTAAAATTTTCTTATTAAACTGTTATTTTATACTTGTTCATTCATATATATTAATTTTCATTCAAAAATAATCTGGTATCTTTTTGCAAAGGAAATAGTGAGGGGAAACAAAATCTTTAATTTGTCGATATTTTTTTCTCAGCTGTAAGCAATGGGTGAAATAGGAGGATCGAATGCCTTGGAGGTCTACACAATCAAATGCCTGGAAAGATCACAAAACACAATAATTCCGTTCTGACAACTCTCCCGAGCATAATAGATGTTTTGTAAAAGTGCAACACCAGCATCTTTGTTGGTCAACCCTTAGTAAATTTACACTGTTCACTATGGAACAATCTATTTTTGTAAAAAAATCTGATAAGTGGTTAAAAATTAACTTTTCTAATATTTTGCTTAGTGCTGCTGGCAGAATAGAAATAGGACAATTCAACAATACTTTCTCCGACAGGCTCACGATATTCTTATGTTCTTTACATTTCACATCATTACGTGTTAAAATTAAACTGCCACCTTTTCACGAATCTTCCTAATAAATAAACTAGAAATTAAATAATTATCAATATTAAATTGTACGTGATGTGACTGCAAAAGGGGTCAGATAAAAATACTACATGTAAAAGCGTGAGCTTCAGCTAGTTTATATAAAAGTAATTATTAGTGTAAGTTTTATTATTGTTATTATAGTATAATAATATAATATCCCAGCGTTGTAACGCTGTTTAAAATCTAGTAGTACTAATCTAGAGATAATACAGGTAGTAAGATTAACGTGTTACGAACATAAATAAAAGATTTTTGCATTCCCCATTACTTTTATTTAAATAATTAGACAGCCAAAAGGCGTTAAAAGCATGCTTATGACTATCTGCTATCATAAGCATGCTCTAGACGCAAAAAACATAATAAAATATATTTTTTTAGGCTTAATTCACACAGCGGCGGAATCGAAGCGAAGCAACGAAATTGTATGGCGTTGCCGGCGGCGACTCGCAGAGTCGCGCCGAAGTCGAGCGACTCGGTGCGTCGCCACCGGCAACGCCATAGTTTGAACATTATACGGTTGACATAAAGTTCATTATGCTATGTACGATTTCGTCGCTTCGCTTCTATTCCGCCGCAGTGTAAATTGAGCCTGACTAGGTTCAGCAGTTCAGGCTATTTATCGATATCGAATATTGGTATAACTGGCACATCACTATTTTTTCTTTAGTTGGTAGAACTACTTGACATAATATCGGAATGTTACCTATTCTGTCATTACCCTGTTTTGACGTTTCATGTTTTTTCTTTCTCTATGGCAGTCCCGTCTCTTCTTACGTAGTATTTGAATTCTCTTTGCTTTCTTTGACCACAAACCACCGACAAGGTATACATACTCAACAATTGTCAACAAAGATTTACCAAGGGTTGGGGTGGGTTTTGGGGACTTGAATATGGTTTTTTTGTAAGAAGTGTTTGCTGGGGAATAGTATGATACATATTCTGGGACCTGGGAGCGTGAAGGTGGCCTTTGGGATTGGAAGGGAGCATTGGAAGCTGTAACTTCTGCATAGGACGTTTTAGTTGCTGGGAACCTACGAGCTGCGTCTGTATAGCTTAGATTCTCCTCAGACATTACAAATTTAATTGACTTTTGTCGAATGTGCTCTGGACATCTAGCATCAGTTGCTATGTGTTTTCCATTACACAGAATACAGACATGGTCTTCTACTTCACATTCTTCACCAGAGTGTCCTTGTCCACATTTGTAACATCGTGGCTTGGATCTGCATTGGCTTTTCACATGGCCGAATTTACAGCAGCTTCGGCTCTGGATGGTAGGTAAATGATATATATCAACGTCCATAGAAGTCTTGTAGCAGAAGACCTTAGCAGAGAGTGATTGACCCAAGAATGTGAGAACTACAGTAGTTGAAGGAACCCAATTAACACCGGAATCGGTTTTCTTTTTAATATTTAATCTCCTAGCTCTTACTACTATGCCTGAGCCTCTTGGGGTTTGAAGATCACGTACTAAGTCTTCAAGTGACCATTCTGTAGGAACATTACGGATGACCCCCCGTCCGGGAAACAAGAAATTTGGGTATAATGGCTATTAGTTTATTTTCCGACAGAACTGGGTTAGACAAGAAATGGTTTGCTTCTCCGGCAGTTTCGAAATTGACAGCAATTTTACTACGACTGATAGGTTTAATTCCATCATCAGCAATTCCACAAACATTCGTTTTATGCATCAGTTGGGCGAACTTTAAAACGCGGATAGTGTGACCAGCAGAATTATCTGGTTCTGTACGACTTACATGAGTGACGAACGGGCCTGGATCCGAATCAGAGTATTGTAAATGGGCGTCTTCCTCATAACCTTTGTACGAGCTAGCGTACAGTATTACCTTAGGTCTATGACACCTTGACGTCACGCGGGCCGGCGCGTGTAACCTACATACTGCATATTTCATAAGTTAACTTTGTTTTATTAGTGCAATAAACGCATTCCGTGGTACCGGTCGGGTTTTAATTATTGACGTCCTTGACTCCTGCATCCAACATCCCGAACACACCGTGTCCACCTGACATCTGCATCATTTAAATGTACTGAGACCAAACTGTCCGGTACATTTTGGTCCTTCGAGCTTTATTTAGTGCTTTTGTGGTTTTTTATTATTTTTACGATTATAACTTTGACTCGGTCGGCCTCCCAGAAGCGGGTCTCACCAATCGAGTTGATTGTCGTAAAAATCGTATTAGATTTCATAAGCGCTAAGTGTTTCCAGTTATTTTGGACATCAGTTCAAAAGGATTGCTTTGTGACTCTTACTATAGTGACTATTTTGGTGAAGTGAAGTGACGTTACGTGACATTATTATTATATCTTACTGCGTATTTTTTTTTTTTGTTAGTGTTTATATCCGCATTCATCAAGAATGGATCTTCTTGTCAGGCAAAAGGAAATTATTGACACCATCAAGAAGACTCATACGAACTTTAACAAGGATTCTGCTACTAAGAAAACCGAAGCGTATATTCGGAAACGGGTTAGTACTCTTGAAAGCCTCTGGACGGAGTTTGATATTAATCACGCTAACATTTTGTCGGCAAATCTTGATCAAACTGATGAGTATTTCACGAAGGATATTTTTACTGATACCAAGTTTTTGTACGAGCGAGTTAAAGCTGTGATTAAGAATTACGTTCCTCCGTCGGACGACGAAGATGACGTAAAGAAACAACCTGTTGACGACCTTCTGCGTGAACAACGGACTAATTTCCGTGCCTTGAGCCGTCAAATAAGGAACATCAACCTTTCGAAAATCACGGAAAAATGGGAAATGGAAGATGAATTGAAAAATCTGCAGTCCCGATGGAAGAATATCGATAATCTTCATCTAAAAATTGACAATTTATTAAACGGTGAAGATATGGATTACGATGAAGAATTTTCTGAATATGAAGAGAAATTCAAGGTGATAAAAAGGTCCCTAAATCAGAGGATATCTTCATGTGCACATCAATACGAGTCCACTCCTAAGGTGGAAGTGCCTACGTTTCATGGTGATTATACACAGTGGCCCACATTTTTAGATCTTTACAAAAGCAGTATCCACGATAACCCTACGCTAAGTGATTCACAAAAAATGTAAATGATGTAATAATGTAAAATATTTAAGTTTTTAGATACATTTTGATAAGTTTTTCTTTTGCTTTTGCGGTTGGAAATATGTACGAGCTAGCGTACAGTATTACCTTAGGTCTATGACACCTTGACGTCACGCGGGCCGGCGCGTGTAACCTACATACTGCATATTTCATAAGTTAACTTTGTTTTATTAGTGCAATAAACGCATTCCGTGGTACCGGTCGGGTTTTAATTATTGACGTCCTTGACTCCTGCATCCAACATCCCGAACACACCGTGTCCACCTGACATCTGCATCATTTAAATGTACTGAGACCAAACTGTCCGGTACAACCTTATCTCGTGTAAACACATTGGATGGATTCGGCAGGGGAATTCGTTTTTTAGCTTCCGGGACTGGGGCTTCTGAATCTGCCTGACGTTTTAATCTTTTTGGTTTTTGGCTAGGAATAAAGCCTTCCTCGTCCATTGAAATATCAGGGGGAGACTTACCTCCCCCATCAGGGGGATCATCCATCGCTAAAGCGATGGATTGCACAAAAAATATATAACTATCACTTACTTATTACCACAACCAAGACGATACAAACATAAAATCTAGGAAACTCAATGCAAATATATATGAAAAACTCGAATTTATGAAAAACACGTGTGGTCACCAACACTAGGACGGGCAAAATCCCACACCTATTTCTCTGTTCCGTAGCGTAAATAAAGCACGGCATGCGCGCGGCCTGTTGCTGGAACTTGGCCTGCGCACTACCGTGCGCTCAGATTAGATTTTTGATCTTAACTTTGGCAGAGGGGAACGTGCCATTAGCAATACAATATACATAGGGCGCACTATAAGTTTCCGGAACTGGCCACTTACATAAACAATATATAAAAATTTATTGCAACATTTGTAAATAGAACTCTTTGGCTGTAGAATGCAGTTTGTTTCATCTGACTGTCTTTTGTTTATACCTTGTGGCGCCATTTAAAAAATTGTGTGTCTGCATCAACATGGATTTAACTCGGGAAAATTTTCGTAGTATGATTTTCTACGATTTTAAGTGTAATTTGACAGCTCAACAGAGCATCGCTCGACTTGAAACAGCTTTTGGCAATGAAGCACCATGCAAGACAACTGTTTATAGCTGGTTTGCAGAATTCAAGCGTGGTCGTATCAATCTCAGTGACGAATCTCGCGATGGTCGGCCGTCCACCGCTGTGACCAACAAAAACATCGATGCTGTGCGCCGTATGATTGAAACAGACAGGCATGTGACATACCATGAAATTCGCGCATCCTTAGAAATAGGCATGAGTCAAATACAATTAATCCTACACAAACATTTGGGTGTGAGAAAGCTGTGCTCGCGGTGGATCCCACACAACTTGGCCGAGGCACAAAAAACGGACCGCGTCACTTGGTGCAGTGCCATGCTTACCAGATTCAACGAAGGTGCGTCAAATTTGGTGTGGGACATAGTAACAGGTGACGAAACATGGATTTATTGCTACGATCCCAAAACAAAGCAGCAATCGAGCGTATGGGTCTTTCAAGATGAGCCGAAACCAACCAAAGTGGCGCGCGTGAAAAGTGCATCTAAGCGGATGATTGCTTCTTTTTTTAATAAAACTGGACACGTGGCTACTGTTGCTTTAGAGAATCGTCGTACAGTGAATAGTGACTGGTACACGACCATTTGTTTGCCGGAAGTTATTAACGAACTCCGTAAAAATAACCGTAAACGCCGTATCATCCTGCACCACGACAATGCTAGTTCTCACACGGCCAGACAGACAAACGACTTTTGAAGGCGAAAAATGTAGAACTCATGAGTCATCCTGCATACAGTCCCGACCTGGCACCTTGTGACTTTTTTCTGTTCCCAAAAATTAAGAACCAATTACGCGGTCAGCGATTTTCATCACCAGAAGAGGCTGTCGAGGAGTATGAAAAACACGTTTCAGAGGTCACCACAGAGGAGTGGCACAAAAGTTTTCAAAACTGGTTTCATCGAATGAAAAAGTGCATAGACGCCAAGGGAGATTATTTTGAAAAACAATAAATTAATTTTGTACCTTTAATAGTATTTTTTCATATTCATTCCGGAAACTTATAGTGCGCCCCACGTACAACTTTTATCAAGTTTATTTGCCAGGCAAATGAAAAAATACCTAGACTTTCAAGCGTTCTCCCAATAACTTTTAAACGATTGAACCGATTTTCATCAAACATAGCTAAGAACCACCACAAGGAAACTTGCTTTCACGTAAAAAAAAAACCGTCGAAGATGTCATAAACTGTATTTTCGAAGACCCTTAAAGTCAATTTTTAAATAGCTATTGTTTAACTAAAGTATTTATGTAAAAATAGGTAACTAAGGTTTATCTTTTTGATTATATGCTTATAAAAAACCTGATTTGCCCCCCCTGGCCTAGAACCTAGGTACGCCCAAGACATCAACTTCTTGATAGGGCCTCTGCGTGTTGGATTTGTTTGAAATGACACAGGCCTCCCAAAGTTCAGGGTGTGAAAAACCCGTGAATCCAAAGGATATACCTACAATAAATATTATCATTTGAACATATCTGTAACTAGTATACAAATTAATTTTCGCATTGTAACAACAAATGCATTTAAGAAGTGCTTAGCTTTGCGTAGATATATTAAAAATATTAGATAGTACTCTATTCATACATAACATATTATGTATGAACAGAGTACTATTTAATTTTTTTTTACAAAACTTTCTTATGAGTTATGTAAATTATGGAATCTCTTCTCAAAATGTAGGTATGAGAGACTAGCAACATATTTAAGCTCCACTTATTTAACAGGTCTTCATTGAACAATGTAGTTATTTTATTATATATGTACTCTTTGCATTGAACGGTTTATGAAGAAGATAGTCATTCCGTTTCAAACGTAGGTTTCAAACAAAGAGCAAAAAAAAATTTTGGTTTTTTACTCCCACATTTACAACCATAGACCTAGATTTTTTTTCTGTGTAAGTTTACAACTTGTCATCTCCGTGTTTATAGTCTCTTTGGAGCGAAGCTCGGTCGCAGAACTCGCAGAAAATGTTTAGGCTGCCTATCCATTGAAACGAAGACAGTAGCGGAGCAATGGGAGAAAATTCTTTCCCGCTCCGCTTTTATCTCCGAGGCGCCTTGCGCTGCATTATTTGTATGAATTTTAAAACTAGTTTTCAAATCCTTTTTAACTGAGCTGAGCGGATGTTTAATGCAATTTGATTGGTTAATTTTGGCACTCTCCGCTTAGATGGACAGGCAACTTAATGCGGAGAGGAGTTGCGGACTGTGCCTATTCAAAGACGCGAAGCGGAGTAGCGGAGTGGAGTAGTGGAGTGGTATGGCACACTAAATATTTTCCATACACGCCTGCCTACTCACCGACCGTCCCACGACAGTCGGCGACAGCCGGTGACATTTGGCGAGAGCCAGCAATAGTCCGCAACAGTCGGTGACATTTGGTGACAGCCAGCGACATTCGACTATTGCCGGGGACAATCATATTTTTTTTTAAATACATCACTAATTTTATTAAACACTCAAAAATATATACAATATAAGAAGAAAAAAAAAACTTAATTAAAACTAAACAAACTAGAATACTACCTACTTCAATTAAAACTAAATAAAATAAAAATACCAGTCTTTCCCAAAGTGGGCGATAACGCCCCCTTGTGGGCGCTGGAGGCTTTAAGGGGCGGTAACGGGCCCAGAATAAAGTTGGGGGGCGCTGATGTGATTTAAGCAATGAGTGATTTATAACTTCAGCTATTTCATATTTTAAAATTAACTGAAATTAAAATCCTCTTACTACACAACATCCATTTATTAGTTCATATTTATATCCTTTTTTATTGTACAAATATAAACTAAAAATGTAATTAATATTTATTATTTAAATGCGTTCACAACGCTATTTATATCGTTAAAGGAATCAAACACTGAAAAAATTTCATGTTTTAAAGTTTCGTATTATTATTGCTCTCTCTTGTAAAAAAGTCTAGTTTAGAATTATAGGTTGAATTAAACTACAGGCAAGACAAATATGTGATTCAGGTTTTTATGGTGAAAAAAATGGGGGGCGCTACAAAATAACTGATTTTTTAAAGTGGGCGTTGACAAAATAAGTTTGGGAACCTCTGGCTTCCTACTACCTACTTCAATTAAAACTAAATAAAATAAAAAAAATAAATAATAAAAACTTATATTACATTATATAAAAAATGGAGGCCGAATCGCTGCCGTCACAGGGCTAAGTACCCAAGAGACTGGCGGCATTTCCGCGTTGAATAGCAATACTTAGACGCTGTACGAAATGCGCGTCGGCCCTTAAAAATTTGACGAGCTTCCGCACCCCAAGGCCTTAAGGCAGAGGTTCCCAAACTTATTTTGTCAAACGCCCACTTTAAAAAATCTGTTATTATGTAGCGCCCCCCATTTTTTTCACCATAAAAACCTGAATCACATATTTGTCTTGCCTGTAGTTTAATTCAACCTATATTCTAAACTAGACTTTTTTACAAGAGAGAGCAATACACCAGTACATTAGAGTATCTTTTATAAAAAATAACAATAATCAACATTGTTAATTTTAAATAAAAATTAGCAATAATAATACAATTTTACAATAATAAAGAGTATCGGAAGTGGGGACCTCACCTAGTTTATATTTGTACAATAAAAAGGATATAAATATGAACTAATAAATAGATGTTGTGTAGTAAGAGGATTTTAATTTCAGTGAAATTTAAAATATGAAATAGCTGAAGTAATAAATCACTCATTGCTTAAATCACATCAGCGCCCCCCAACTTTATTCTGGGCCCGTTACCGCCCCCCTTAAAGCCTCCAGCGCCCACAAGGGGGCGTTATCGCCCACTTTGGGAAAGACTGCCCTAAGGTCTCCACTGCAAAAGGCACAAATATATACGGTTCCCCTAGAGCCGAATATTTGCGCCTCTTGATGGCTTCCGCTGCCGTCGCTGCCGCGCCCGCTTTTCGAGCAGTCGCTCGTACATGGGATGAAGTGTCTACACATGTCATGTAGCATTCCACACAAGCGACTATCCACAATCATATTATGCATATCATTCAAAGGGTTTCAAGGGAATAAACCATATTGACATTGTGCCCTGCACTAAAAAAACAAAGGGTTTTAAAATATCAATAAGGTCGAAATTCGCTTGACATCTCTTTGCGATTATCTGTTTGAATTTTAAAACTAGTTTTTGAATCCCTGGTCACTGAAACTGAGCGCATCATACGCAATTCGAGTGATTAAAATTTTGGCACAGCTCGCACTCTTGGGCACTCTTTTCTCCTCTCCGCTTTAATGGACATGCAGACATAGATATGTGATTGATAGGTATTTCATTCATTCACCACGTAGCTAGTATAGTATCTGCTCCCTAGTCTATGCCACGTAGTATTTGAATTCTCTTTGGCATTCACCTACTAAAAATTTCCGTTTCGATTTCGAAATTGTTTGATATATACTTACTAGTGAAAATTAATAAATTTACTTACTTATTGGCGAATACTTTTACCTGCTGTACTACTATAGGTGTAGGTGCCTACATGTATCAAATGCAAATCCACGGATGCAAGTCGACCCAGATATTGTTAAATACGCAGGTTGAATACCTACTTGGAAAAAATGCCGGGTAAAGAAACTAACTACTGTAAGTATGAGTACTGTAGGTATGTATAGTCACGATACTTACGATAAAGTATTCTTGCAAATAGGCATACGGCCCACCTGATGATATCTAAGTGATTACCGGAGTCTATGTATGGACATCTATTAGAGCCGAAAGACGTTTCATTTAAAAGACGTTTCTTTTGTAGGTATTAAAATACTTTGTTGTGCTGTTCTTGGAAAACATTAATTTGGATACAAAAACTTTACCTACCTACATAGGAGTAGGTAATTTATTCATTATTATTTTGGTTTTCAGTGAAAAAAACGAAAACTATCTTCAATTACTATCCAGTGGCGAAGATATGCTGCTTTTGTTTAATTCTACGAGTTGGCACCATTATAATCTCGCTCCTCGGTATAGTGGTAAGCTTCATGTATGTCCTGCCGTATAGTTTCGGTTCAGACTTTCTAGTTAGGCAGGGTTTGACAAGCGCAACAGCGAATATGTCCGTAGTAGCGTACCTAGCACTAGGTTTTTTTGTAATGATATTACATGCCAATCTGTTTGTTTCAACATACACTTTTACCGAAGACCAAGTTTTAATATACTTATGGGGTATTCTGGTTTATTTCATCTTAGATTTCGTACTTGTAATGTATATAAGCGTATCCGCTATTATATCGCAGCATTTACAATTTGGTATAAGTATTCTGTTGCTAGATATATTATATTGGGTTATAATATTCGTCTTCATTATTCCAGTAGTAAACGGGTTCAGAAGGAGCATTTATACAGTAGTAATAAAAATAATTTAAAAATTTTGTGCTACTTAGCGCTAGGTTAAAAACTTAGGGTGCAAAACACAAACTTACCTACTATGAACTCAATATTGCTTATCAGTGCCGAATTAAGCAAGCGAATGCGGTACCTGACGAAAATGGCCTAAATCACCCGGGGGCTGTGGCTTATTCTATCCGGGGGCCCTGATCTGCTAAATCTAAAGAAAAAGCCGAAAAGTGCACCCCGGGGTCCTAAGAAGCACATCTAAGGATGCATCCTGGAACGTGTTAATATGAGGAGGAGGATCTGCGGGAGACAGCGGGAGTGTGCATTACTTGCAACCGCGGGAGTGGTCGCCGATTAGATTGGTGATAACGTACAATATTATATCGAGCTCTTTCACACTACGGAAGGCCCGTTAGGCCGTTCTCGTCATTAGATGGCGCAGCAAGTTAAATCTGACAGCAGAATTTCGGGTGAGGAATCCACTTACGAAAAACTAAAAACTAACAAAAAAGGTGGTGGAGGTGAGTGGTAGTGCGCATTTGTTTAAGTTATGATAACATGAGTCGGCACATCTATACAAACTTTTACTTACATTTTATAATTTTACAATAATTATATTTTTGAGAGCTACGTGCTTTGGTTAAAATACTTAGCAAGGCCTACTTATTTACTACACAAACATAAATTACATTTTGTGGCAGTTGTAAATGGGTAAGTACTTTACCTATGTAGAATACAAATAGGTATCAAATTTTTAAATAAGAAGCATTATGTATCTATTATTATGTTTTTTTACGGGTTATTTTTATCACCTACCTTTGATGTAAGACCTGCTATCCAAGTGTTGTAGGTGAATACCGTTTTCTTTTCAATCTCAATACTCTTTAAACACACTTATATCTTATATGTACATGTGATTTGTGAACATATATAAGTACTTAGAATAGAAACAAGTAATCTACAAAAAATGTATTTTTATTGATTGACGTACTTTAGGTAACAAAACAACAAATAACCTATGTATTTTAAAAGTCAACAATGAAAATATACGGGATATGCTTAGCTATAATTATAATTTGACGCAGATTTATATGGGCTATCGTTATTAGGAGAACATTATAAATTATGAATGAAAACAATGACTATCATTTTCTAAAAAAAAAAATGAATCATTTTCATTTCATTGCTACAGAAATATCGAGACAACGTTCTGATAGATTTTTAATACAAACGGACAAACACAACGTTAAAATTGATTCTCTTAGCCAAACCCACCAACCGTGGAAAAGATTATTCAACCCCTTTGTTTCTATCGATAGGTCTTAAATCATAAATCATAAGAGAGATGCCCAATACTGGGACATCGATGGCTATTATTAATAATATAATAATACATTAGTATTTTGTCTAGCGATAGTATGTACATGCTGATAAGTAAGTTATAGGTAAGTATTTACTGAATGACTAGCGAAGACTATCTTAAAAGTACCTGCTCCTTCAATTACTATCTTATTATGAATATGTACAGTACCTACCTACATCTTAAACCTAGCTCCAAAAATAACGAAATAAAAAAATACGCATCTCATATTATTTTAGGCACCTCGCGCAATAGACGGCCACGACCACGACACTTCGCGACAGACCGTGGCCGTTTAGTGCGAGCTAAAATACGAAATGCTTATTTTTTTTTATAACCGTTTAATATTTCGTTATTTTTGAGGCTAGGTTAAAGATGTACGTAGTGGTAAAGCTTTTACATTGAAGTGTAAAGTAAAATGCGCGACAAAGTCGTATTTATTTCCTCTTTCGATGCACAGGGGAAGAGTAAGTGTTCCAGGAGACCCTGACTGACAGACGAAGACGTGCCTACGAGAAGCAGCATGATTCTACAGAGTCTGGACGGGTCCTTGTTGGCGCAGTGTTTTTGTAGCAACGTTAGTGCCTGATCTTGAAGAATTTCTATCTGCGACGTTGACACATCTGCTGTATCTGCCAAAGATAAATAGAACGTTATAAAAATCCAAAACAGCGAGGATCATTTCGAGGTTGGCAAAACAACTAAAAACCAATATTACGCAGTGTTTAGTGTTCCAATAAGCAGTGCTCTAATAAGCTTTATCATCAATATAATTTTGAAATCATCGACTGACGTATCAATGCACAGCCCAAACCGCTAGGTCTAGAGACGCCAAATTTGGCAAGTAAGTAGGTTTTTTAAAACTCGACCCCTAGTGGGGTGAAACGGGGGTTCAAAGTTTGTATCTATTTTATTCGAAACTTCGCAAGAGTATTTCTATCTGTAAATGAGGAAGTACTTGTTTCAGGATTTTCAATCAAAGTTCGCTGTGTGTGCTAGGCCTTTAAATCCCTACACTATAGATAGTAGATTGTAATATTTTATAAGTATTCAACCATTTTAACACAATAATTCATATATTATAAGAAAATTAATACCGTAAGATACCAATCAAAAGTCCTCTTAGAACCATTTTCGATTTCTAGGCGGACGAAGTCGCGGGTTAAAGCTAGTAGCTCTATAATTCTGGATATTCCTTAGCTCTTTATATCTGGACTCTCAACACAATTCGATTCATTATATTATCCAAAGTTCTAAACTGATAATCATTAGAGAACGAAGTAAATTTTACCTATTAGTTCTATAATATGTGCAATAAATAAACTAATTACTGAATAAAACTGAAGTTAACAACTAAAACAGACATCGTAAAGAATTCTGTTTTAGTTGTTAACACTTCGGATAGATTAATATTTTTAAAAATTTGTTATTTTAGCCCATATAAAAAGCTGAAATAAATAATAGCAATATTTATTTTTATTTTAAGTACCTATTGTGAATAGAAGAGTTAAGTTTGGTTTAGTTTTTTAAAATTATTTCATGTAAATAGATACTTCAATTCAATGATAGGTAAAGTATTTTACAAAGCAGAAATATTTACCTGTACGAAATAATAAGGCAGATTTCAGCCAATCATATTCAGACGTATCCAATTTACAGCCCGATATTCTTTTGAGAAGGATCTTCAATTTTTTTATTTCGTCCTTGATTTCCGATCGTGTACATAAAACTTGTGGCGATACATAATCTGCAATAAAAATAAACAAAGTAAACTAGGTACCTAGGAGACAATTATTTTACAACATAATCAGTCATAAATGTTGCTCGAGTAGGTATGTACCAAAGAGCAAGCTGCAAGGCGCACGCGCTTATAGCGCGCATCAGATTCTCTCTCAGAACGTACCTAGTCGGTGGCGTCAGTATGTACCATGCGAAACATACTAGTTAACAAAAATTCAATACGTAATATAAGTACCTTCTTCGAAATAAAACGAATATTGCGCAGCACTGAGAATAAATAATTCTTTCCAATTATTTTGTAACAATGTAATTTGTTCCGTACTTTTTAAACTGATAAATGACGACACACTATGTAGCCATTTTATAGACGCTACTAGAACTTTTGCCGCCGGGTTGTAAAAATCTTCCCAAGGGGTCATCCAACTGTCGAGAACAGTCTTCGATTTCGACTCCATGACAGTCTCTTCCTCACATTGTTTCGTACTTTCTGCTATACGCACAATTTTATTACGATGTTTTGTCATGTCTGTCACATTACTAATTTGATTACATGTCGAGTTTTCCTGGTGATCTATTTTCTTTGAAACTATGTGTATCGGAGGCTCGAAACAGTTAGGAGAGCCAATATGTGTTCGCCTTGAATCTAAAAACAATAAATTGAATTATTAACAATGCCTACCTAGAGCATAATGTTTTCAAATACTTTTGCCACTTGACCATGCCTACACCCTTACCTACACCACACTAGGCACAAGTACTCGTACTGTCATTTTCAACCACTTTCTTTCGGTGAAGGAAAACATAGTATGGAAACCTGCACTGTAGTTCACTAGTGTTTAATAATTACTATTGTCACCAGTTGATAGTCATTGAGCTACGTCATATGCCTTTAGACAGCTCCATAAATCTGAGAACAGTGTTAGATAATGACACTCTCGGTAAAACAGAGAGTAGATAAGTAAGTAAAGTTGATATAATATGTTACGTTGCAAAAAATTCGCTAGTCGCATAGTAGGTCGCATAGTCATTATTGAATAATAACATTAATAACACATAATAAATAGGCATTATTTAAGTAAAAACATTCCTTGAATTTAGACCTCAATGTAAGTCATATTAGAAGCTGGGATGCCCCAGACACGCAGAAAACGATGTTTAACACAACGTCGTGGTTGAAAATTACCTTTGTTATTCTGCTCAACCGAGTCTACTTTGAATGCCTCTTCTGAACTAGATACTTCGTCCTCTTTGACTTTGTCCTGTTGAGAGTTCGACTTTTCAGTGGGGAGTGCCTTCGAGTACTTGGGCGATACCAAAATGGGTTGCACAGGCTCTGAACGTAAACACAAGTTTAGTAACACTTTATTGTTCACTACAAAAAAATAACAATAATTTAACAATACACCAGAAAAGACATTTAAATGTATAACGGGCGGTCTTATCACTAAAAGCGATTTCTTCCAAACAACCGATGATACACAAGATTCGTACTCAATCTTTTTGCTTATAATATAGTACTTATACCTAAGGTAACATTAATATTTACTTACTGGATTGGTCAAAATTTGCATGTGAAATTTCGCTTGATGCTACCGAAGGGTAGAAAATATTTGTCGGGAAATAGCCTGGATGTGGGACAGGGTAATGTAGGGAAGTCGAAAATAGCGGTATCTTGAATGGGTTGAGTGAATTTAGAGATCCGATTTGAGAGCCTAGAAGAGGGTTCAGTTGCGGCATTTCAAGGAGCGTTTCAGGAAGTCTCGACGACGGAAAGTCTTGGTATGAGCTATCCAAAAAAGGACTGTGGATTGTTTGTGAAGAATCGTGTTGAGAAGTTATGCCGCTGTATGTATGGAGTGGGGGAAAAGCAGAAAAAGGGAGCGGTGTTTGTTGTGGGAATATAGTTTGTCGACCGAAACTGTAGCCTAGCTTTTGAAACGCTATGTGATGTTGTGAAGTAATCACAGGACGCGGCGCTCGTTCATGCTGCACCGCTGCAAAAAAAACACGGAGCCGTGTTTTAAACAAAGAAAGTAAAATAAAGCTTGTTTTCAGGAGGTATTTATTATCTATATTATATACGCGAGAAGAATTAAAATGGTTCAACTAATAATTACTAAAATACTTGCTTACTATAAAAACAAAAATGGGTACGGTAGATGATTATTTGATTTAAGGCCGAATCAGACACATGTGAAAATCATCACATGTGAGATCACAAGCGAAAAAAATCTCGACTAAAATTACAAGTGTTTGGCAAACAACACTATCACATTAAAGGAAGAAAGGACCAAGTGAGCAGCGGTGGCAAACGTGATGGAGCACAATCAATTTCATATGTAAATATAGTCGGCGCGAACACCGGGTGCTGCCGACAGCCGCCGCCGTTAGCAAAATGTTTATTGTAGCGCCCTAACTTTGACAATCTCAAAGGGCGTTAGGTACGTAAGACTTTGCATTTTTTTATTTTGGTCAGTTTTTGATTTTGGGTCTTTGGAAATATTTGTGTTGAATAAATTCATCAAATTATTTTTCAAATAAATGCTACTAAAATGATTTTTCAAATAAATGCTACTAAAATGATTCTCATAATGCTCAAACTATACGGGGATGAAGCATCTAATCGTGTACCGGGGGTGAGACGAGATGGGAGGCGAGACCGTCAGCGACCCCCGCTTTCTTTCTCACTCACCACTTACTGACACTTGTCTACCGCAAATACTCGAGATGTTTCCTAATGGAAAAGACATGCTGCGAACGACGACGCCTGGATAAATACTTTATTGAGACAAGTGCTCGGCCGTGTTCGCCATTGATTGCCGGTTATACGAGTATTTTTGATATAAAGGTGCGGACCTCGTACGAACAGATTTTATAACTAAATTTTAGTCTTATAATAGTTGCATACATAACAGTTATAACCCATGTTGGGCTTACTTAATTTATATTACCTATAAAAAACTAACAAAATGCGCCGTTAGGCATACAAAGACATAACCACTGGGTGTATCCCTGATTTCTGGGTCAAAAATAAACTCGGTTATTTGGTACGGTTAATGTGAATAAAATGTCACAAAATATTGTCACGGTCGAGTATTTACTGTCATGTTTTTGTTTTGACGTTTAATAGAAAAAAGTCTCTGATGCCATCAAAAACATAACTTGTAGATGAAAAAACCAAGTCTCACAACTCAGTTCTTATGCCATAAAAAGTTGTGAGATCTAGTAATAGAAATTTATTCAGTCCCTACTTAAGAGTTCTTTTACCTTAAGTTATTACGTAATTAGCTAACCTAAAAACATCTCATAGTGACTATATCAATATTAAATAACTAGAATGAAAATCTTTTATGTTTTAAATAACTAGAATGAAAGGCCATCGCATAAAAACACAATGTACCTATCTTACAAGTAATACATATCATATTAAGATAGATTGTTTTGTGCGATGGCCAAGTCTTTTTATTTATTTAAAACATAATAGTAATTTATGATACAAGTGTGGTAAGTTGTTCATTACAGTCGAGGCGGGTTGACTCACAAGCGGGCGAAGCCCGCGCGTGTATCTATGGAGCCGAGACTTGTGATGAACAATACACACGTGTGCCATACTACTTTTTCAACACGTTAGTGAGTTCAGGCGCACTTCGCGCATGAGTCTGTTGTGATACAAGAGACAGAAACCAATCCACCAACAGCCAAACGACCTTTAAAAAAAATATTTTTTTGTAAACATGATAGATTCATAAATTCATTTTACTGTTGTTACAAGTATTTGAATTAAATAATAAAATGGAATAATTTGAGTAAAACAAGGTTTTGGTATGAGTCTAGACAGGCTGCATGCAGAGATTATATGTTTCAAAAATAATATTCGATATTTTAGATTTATAGAATCTTAACATATTTTATCTTCCTAAAACATTTAAAAAACACTTTACGGCACTTGTGTGTTAAGTAATATTAACCGCACGATTTCGAATGTGTGCGTAATGAATGGCATTACATAAGTAAAATCAGTGTGGTAAATAGCACTTTCCGAGCTAATGTGTTGAAAAAGGTTTTTAATATTGATATGGTCAATAAGTATGGTAACTTAGCTTGTCAAGTAGAGAGGAAAATAAAGTGGTATGTTTTGTGTTGCTTCTGACCACTTCAAACTTGTATGAATGAACACCAGCCTTCCGTAACAGTAGTCAATTTCTAATTAAATGACAAAAAAAATACAAATACTAAGTGGAGACTTACCATCTTTTTTCATATTGACCCTCAAACATTTAGAGAACCGGCACGCCTGGCATTGGTTCCGCCGCGTGACGTCTACCACACACCGCCCATTTTCCTTGCATACGTAGTCCAAATTGCTGTAAGAACAGAATTTAAAAGATTTATTGGCATAAAAGAGGCTCGTCTAGTTTTCGAACGGGTTTTTTTTTTAATAATAAAGACAGTTAACTTTTGTTCTGAACCGGGCTTACATATAGGTTGGGGAAAAAGTCTTTTCGCATATAGTATGTATGAACTTGTAATAAAACCACTTTGGCTATACTATTTGTACCTGGTTGGTTTTGGTATCATTTAAAAGTTTAAATTTTAAAGAAGATAATTCCAAATTCAAATTAGGAAAATGCGTGATTTTCATTTGTTTTTCTTACCGTCAAGATGAGTGAATCTAATGAAGAAATTAGATACATTTTAAAATTTTACTACCAAAAAGGCAAAAATGCAACGCAAACCGCGAAAAAAATTAGCGATGTTTATGGACCTAGTGCAGTGTCTGTGAGAGTAGCACAAATTTGGTTTAAGCGTTTTCAATCCGGAAATTTTGATGTCAAAGATGCACGTCGCTCTGGTCGCCCTGTTACGGAAAAATGGATGCTATTTTTTAAAAAGTGGAGCAAGATCGGCATATCTGTAGTTACGACGTAGCTGAAGAACTGGGAATTGAACACAAACCAGTTTTGGCGCATTTGAAAAAATGGGTACACAAAAAAGCTCAATATTTAAGTACCTCACGAGCTCTCTGAAAGAAACCTAATGAACCGTGTAATCATTTGTGATTCTTTATTACGACGTAATGAGACCGAACCATTTTTGAAGAAATTGATAACTGGTGATGAAAAGTGGATCAAGTACGACAAGAACGTGCGATAAAGGTCATGGTCAAGGGCCGGTCAGGCTTCACAGACTGTGGCGAAACCCGGGTTAACTCGCAACAAGGTGTTGCTGTGTGTGTGGTGGGATTGGAAGGGCATTATTCATTATGAGCTGTTACCACTAGGCAGGACCATCGATTCAGAACTCTACTGCGAACAACTAATAAGATTAAAGCAAGAAGTTGAGAGAAAGCGGCGGAAATAATCAACAGAAGGGGTGTGGTTTTTCATCATGATAACGCTAGACCTCACACATCTTTAACCACTCAGCAAAAATTAAGAGAGTTTGGCTGGGAGGTGTTAATGCATCCGCCGTATAGTCCTGACCTGGCACCTTCAGATTTCCACCTGTTTCGGTCTCTTTAGAATTCTTTAGGCAGAGTCAGGTTAACATCACGAGAGGACTGCCAAAACTACTTGACGCAGTTTTTTGATCAGAAGCCCCAAAATTTCTATAGCAATGGGATCATGTCCCTACTTATAAGATGGCAAAAAGTTATCTAATAATATCTATAAATAAACTATATTAAAAAATGTTTTGAATTTTCATATAAAATGCGAAAAGACTTTTTCCCCAACCTATTATTGTAATTTTTTACATTTTTAACTTCAAATTTTACCAAGTTTCATACACACTCATTTTAACACTTGAATTTTCGAGAATCCCTTATTGTGCTCACTTACGTCATTTAAGGAACAGTTTACAAAATTTCATGCTTTTAGAACCCGCGGTTTTAGCTCTGCGTTGATCGATTAGTCTGTGAATCATTCAGCCAGTCACTCTTTTCTTTTATCTTTAATATTGGATGGGTAATAGATTTCCATCGCATTACTCGTTCAAAAAGAAAGTAATTTAGAGTAATAGACTGGAGCCATGCTAGAGCCCCATATGGAAATCTGTCAAAATAATTCGATTCTGATAGTACTACTTAACTTTAAACTAAATAAATGTTTGAACATAACTATCAGTTATTTCAAAAAATAGTTGATATAAGTAATATAAATAAATATAAATATATATACGGACAAATAACACTGATTGATCTAGCCCAGAGGTTCCCAAACTTATTTTGTCAAACGCCCACTTTAAAAAATCTGTTATTATGTAGCGCCCCCCATTTTTTTCACCATAAAAACCTGAATCACATATTGTCTTGCCTGTAGTTTAATTCAACCTATATTCTAAACTAGACTTTTTACAAGAGAGAGCTATAATAATACATACACCAGTACATTAGAGTATCTTTTATAAAAAATAACAATAATCAACATTGTTAATTTTAAATAAAAAAAATAGCAATAATAATACAATTTTACAATAATAAAGAGTATCGGAAGTGGGGACCTCACCTGCGAAACTTTAAAACACGAAATTTTTTCAGTGTTTGATTCCTTTAACGATATAAATAGCGTTGTGAACGCATTTAAATAATAAATATTAATTACATTTTTAGTTTATATTTGTACAATAAAAAAGGATATAAATATGAACTAATAAATAGATGTTGTGTAGTAAGAGGATTTTAATTTCAGTGAAATTTAAAATATGAAATAGCTGAAGTTATAAATCACTTAATGCTTAAATCACATCAGCGCCCCCCAACTTTATTCTGGGCCCGTTACCGCCCCCCTTAAAGCCTCCAGCACCCACAAGGGGGCGTTATCCCCCACTTTGGGAAAGACTGATCTAGCCCCAAAGTAAGTTCGACACTTGTGTTATGGGATCAATGGGATACTAACTCAATGATTCTATATTTTAAAATAAATACATATATAGAAATGTTATTTGTCCCTATATAATTATTTATTTATTATTTGAATAAACATTTAAGACCCAAGACAATTTGAAAAAGGCCATTTTCCAACTTGCTAAAAATTGTAACGTATATTTACTCGAAAATGGTAAATTTTTGTGTAATACAATATCAGTCCATTCCATTAGAAATAACAGTCCATGCAGCCCCTTCAAAAGATAGAGTCTAATAATGCATTTTTATTTGCCTACGAATTTCGTAGCAAGTTCCATACATCGTAGCGTAGTGCGTAGAGAACTCCGAATACCAAAGACGCTACGACATTATGTTGAACTTGACATTGCAGACCTCTACGCTGCGTAGACCGCTACGCCTCGCCACTATTCAACCCGAAATTTCGTCTTTGAATCAGGGTCCTTTATGGGGAATTTATTTTATTGACGTTTATCCGATGATAACTCAACTCGATTTTGTAAAACTATACCGGGTTTATTTTAGGCACTCTCACCGACGGATGCTCCTCTTGAAGAAGCCCCTACAGCCATCGCAGGACGGTACCCCGTAGTGTTTGCCTGAAGCCTTGTCGCCACAAACGCGGCACAGCGACTCTGGCTTGTTGCCGCTCCCCTCCATGCCTCCTGCTGCCCATCAGTTGATGTTTAAAAATAATGTGAATTAGTTTTTTATTATTATTAATATTGGTTAATACCTATTTAATCATGATCCCAAAATAAGCGTCTCGCGCTATTTGTTTCGCTAATAATTGTACCTAAAGCATTGCTGGGCGCGAGCTGAACCTGGATGGATGAGTCTTGATCTTAATTGCTTCGTAATGCACATTACCTGATTAATATCTCTATGTAACCGACAATACTTAGTAATATAAATAAACTAGGGCTGTGGTCGTTAAGCTGTATTCAAGAGGTGGTAGTATTTTTAGGTAGGTACTTCAGGCAAGCTGAAAACATGTATTAAATAGTAGCCCTGCTACTCCCAGCCAGGTTTGCAGTTCTGAGAGGGTTTATAAGACAAGTTTTCAGCTTGCCTGAAATACCTAGCCAAAAGTATCTACCAATTCTCGGACCACTGTGACAAATGTGAAATGTGTTTAGCTTAGAAATTCTGTTACTAGTGTTGGACACACACATAGTATTCGAAAGAAGCATTATATGTTTCATTTATTTATTTTAAAACTGATCTTTACATGGGAGGGGTAACGTAATTAGTTCATGGTTCACACTATGTTCCACGTGACCTTTAGGTAGGCACAATGAGAAACACGCGCTTCTCAAGCCCGTGCTGTGGGCTGGCCGCGATTTGGTAGATATATGGTCGTTTCTCTTTGGATTTATCTTAGTAATCTAAATTCGATTTCACATCTCATCACTATCTACATATGATAGCGCAGCTGACAATTCATCCTCGTGACCCCCAAAGTATCACATAATACACTTATCAACGGCAACAATTCGGGTAAAAATATGTGCATAGGAAATATTTTTGCAACACAAATGACTCAATCAATTTGTTGGAAGTCCAGGCACCCCACGTGAAGCTTGAAAGGATATCGCCGCGTCATCGGCGTCGAGCATTAATAACCGATTGATTATGCAAATGATCGGCGACATCCTTTGACGTGAATGGGTAAAGAATGACTTCCTTGCTCCGCGAGAGCGCGACATGTGGATGGGGTTTTGTTTTCCTACACGTGTAACTTGGAATTACGATAATATAGTGCTGCCATTTTTGCGCTTTGGGCGCTAGATCTAGCGCTTTTTTGGCGTGTTTAGCGCCCATTTTTGAACGGCTTTTCATATTATGTATGTATGAATACCAACCGTTTTTCATACAAAATGCAGAAATCTAGCGCTTTTTTTAGGTCTCGTAGTGCTTTTCCGCTTAGAAGAGATGGCAGCACTGCGATAATACTAATTAGAAAAAGAGGATGTAACCAAACATGAAATATAAGTACGGTACGACCATTATTGTTTTGCCTTTTTGACTCATGTAATTAACGGAACTTATGTTAAGATATAGGAAAAATATTATAAATTTTTATTTCAGCATTGGTCGTTACGAAGCGCGGGTATCAGTAGCTTTTCTTTAAAATAAATTAATTTTCAATATAAACTACACGTAATGTAAATTATACTTATTGACGTGTAAAAGCGCCTGTAAAGGTCTAATTACTGAATAAACATTTGAATTCTGAATTTTGAATTTTTTCGTTTATTTTCTTTCTTGGGAAAAGTGGTTTCGTATATTGACTGAATACGCCCTTAAAATAGTTTCAGTATATTTTGTTAGACCCTGTATATAACTACATAGCTATGACATTCTTTCGATATTAGGTATAATTAACTTGGCTAGTGTGTGGATGGCCAAAGCGGCTGCTCGATTTTTTGCTTCATTGAGGCCTGCGCTGTACAGTGTAGATTAAAGCCCAATTCGACCAAATTAATTGATTGTTAGATTTTGCGTTTTACCAATTACTAAGAATAAGATGTCTATTCCAGAGTAAGCTATTTATACCGTCAAATTTCTAGGAATAATAATTTTATCTGGGAGTGTGTTAATGTTAACAGCTGATGAGAAGACATCTGTGACGATATGTGATGACATTATCTTTCAAATGAAATATTTGACATTATATATAGTGTCAATGTTAAATAAAATGGTCTTTGCTATCCAAGTCAATCTTTGGAAAGAGTTTTTGATGAGTTTGACATTCATTCACCATTCATTCTCAAACATAAAATAACATAACAATACTAAGGATTACTTACTCCAGGTATAGAATGGATAAACGACAGAAAGTTATTCGAGATTAAAATTATCCCAAGAATAATTTATTGGTATAACTCAACCGTTGGTTGAATGCGCCATAAGTATACGGTATAAGTAAATGTACTTTTATAAGACTATATTCATAATAGGGGCAGACAGAAGGAAAAATTTATTTATGAAAATAAAGATATTTTATTATTAATCTTATATTACAGAGCATTTTGGGTCTCGCATCTTTAAGCAGAGCCCAGGACCGCAAGACTCAACCACCAATTTTAGCGTGATTGTGGAGGAGAAAGTGTAAAAGGAATCAATCAATAGTGACGGGTTGCTAGCTTCATCGCCTATTAACATGATTCACATTTAGGCCCAAACCTCTATCGGCTTTTAAGATTTGCACGGGAACAGAAGCAGTTGGTACATTTTAAATTTATTCCTTTCTTCCAGACCAGCATTGAAGAAATGCTGTTTAATGCTAACATAAAAAGTGCTATGTATAAGTAATAGTAGGTTTTACGGATTTTAGTTTTTTTTTTTAATAAAGATTTATTACAAACTTCATTTTACAAATCTCTATAATTTGAACGAGATATGTCCACATACTATTAAGCTGGTATCGCCATATGTTTATGTTTGGTATCAAGCAAATCAATCACCAATCATTCGGTAATTTCTAACTGTCATACTCATAATTACGTAGTGGAGCAACTCCACATCACTCTATAGCGAACAGCAGTTCTTTTGTTATTCACGTTATACGTAACCGGTGGTTTGATTCTCACGGGGCGCGTGTCAGGGGAGTCATTGCTTACGAGTAAAAGTCGTCTCTATTGATGGTAACAGCTTTATGTATTCGTATTCATCAAATCAAGATAATGGACATTTATACAATAATTATTTACCTAGCGTGGTATACCTAGAGATCTCTCCCTCAAGAAGAGAATTTGCCGAAATACTGGACGGATTAAAATGAAACTTTTTGTTATATAGCTGTTAAGCCTGGGCAACATATAGGCTATAATTGATTTTGGAAAATGAAACACCTGATGCAGAACCACAATGGTCCAGACTCCAGCTAAAAAAACTATAAGAAATATAAAAATGATGCCTTAGCAAAAGTTGTTTAGCCTGATGAGCATTTTTTGTTAAGGTATTATAAAACCAGCCAAGTGCGTGTCAGACGCGCGCACAAATGGCTCCGTACCATAATCGATGAAAAATCACGTTTGAATTCGCCCTTAAATATTTATTTTATCTGAATTTCGTATGTCTTTGTTATAGCGGCAACAGATATGCAACAGACGGACAGCGGAGTCTTAGTAATAGGGTTCCGTTTTTACACTTTGGGCACGGAACCCTAAACATCGAATGTGGTATACCGACTCTAATGTCAGTGTGACAGATGTCACTGTCATAGGTGTAAGAAGGATTTGGTCTTTTGTCATCGGTGTTGTTTGCATCTGTGAAAATAAAACTACAATTAATTAATTTAGTAGTGGCTTTTATTTCGAAATATAATATCGAAGATTTGAAACATCCTGTTTTTTGAAATTAGGACTCTGTCGAAATATTTAACTGTCGAAATTCAGAATGTGACTCCAGAACCAAGTACATTTATTTGCATAAACATTTGTTTACCAAAAAACGATGTTGTGAAAAGCTAAGATATCAGGTTCTAGTTGTTTAGCATAATAAAATAACATAAGCTGGCAATAACTCCACGTGGTGAAGGCGGTAACAGTTTGGGCCTAATTTTTGATATCGACTAGCCTAAACTGGCTAAAACTCCCATTTGCTGTCTAATCGTTTGGGATGAATGCACAATGACCAAAAAAAGGCAGTAGAAGCTGTAAATAGAATGTTGCGAGACATTTGTCGAGGTGACAGGCCAATGGGCAAAGACACATTTTTGTTGTCGGGAGATTTTTGTCAAACCGTTCCAGTTCTAAGTCGGGGCACTAGAGCACACGAGATTAACTCCTTATTAAAACAGTCTTATCTGTGGCCTCAAATACAAAAGCTCAGATTGACAATTATATAAAAGCCCAGCTTGGCTTGGTTCACATTAATAATATATTATTAAAAGTTGGGAAAAGTCTCTTTCTTGAAGAGAATGGTCAGGTGAGTCTTCCCGAAATACTTGGCAAAGTTGTTTCCTCCAAAGAAAAACTTATACGGTCAGTATTTGCGGACCTTCAGAACATTACAAAAAACATAACACCAGGAAATTTCTTGGTTATGTGAACGTGCCTTCTTGACACCAAAAAATGAACATGCGCAGCGATTAAAAAAAACTTATGAAGTGATTTTACTTTACTTTTTTGCATAGTGTAATTGATTAGGACGACGCCACCAATCATTTAGTTGAGTTTATAATTCACATACAGCGAGTGGTCTTTTTGCTCCACCGAAACTGTGTAACAGAACACGACTTAAAGTCAATGCTTTGCAACGAAATAATATATAATTGAAGCAGAGATTCTCACTGGGAGTGGTGCAGTGAAACTGTATTTATTCCGCGTATACCACTCACCCCCAACAATTTTCCTTAAAATGTAAGCATTCACAGTTCCCTGTGACCACTTGCTTTGCAATAACAATAAATAAGTCGCAGGTTCAGATGCTTAAAGCCGCTGGTGTCGACCTCATTATCACCATCTGAGCTGCATAATGTCCTCTGGAGAGGCCTATGTCAAATGCCTCTTCTAAGGATTTCCAAAATGACCGATCTAGAGTGGCCTGCATCCAGCGTCTTCCAGCGACCTTGGGCAGGTCGTCAGACCACCTTGTGGATGAGTGTCCTACGCTTCACTTGCCAATATGTGGTCGCCATTCGAAAATCTTGTTTTTCCATCGGTCATCGGTTCGTCGCGCTTTGTGTCCCGCCCACTGCCTCTTTCCATTTCAGAAGCTTCAAGGCATCTTCCAGTGCAACGGTAAACAGTTTCGGAGATATAACGTCTCCCCTGTCTTACACCTCTTTGCAGTGGAATAGCCCTCGTGTACTGCTCCTGTACTCGGACTGACATAGTGGCGTTACTTTATAAGCACTTCAACTCTTTGATATACCGATAGTCAATACGGCATCGCTGGAGAGACTGAAGCACAGCCCATGTTTCGTTCGAATCGAAGGCTTTTTCATAGTCCAGGAACCCCAAGCATAACGGCCGGTTATACTCCCTCGTCTTCTCTATAACCTGCCGCAGCGGGTAAAGGACTGGTTTTTCGCATGGCCAACTTTATGTGGCTTTCTCCAGCCAGAGTTGGTAAAGCTTCAGTTCTTTTCATATTGGCTCCCGAAGGAAAGACTCCCAACATAATTGATAAAGAAAGTTTTCAAACTAAGTTAACAATATGAAAAAATAAATGACTTTTAATATATAACACTGCTACAAGTATTTTCTTATGTATCTACGTTAGTTTGTATTTATATTACTACGAGTCCACGCGAATAAAGTTGCGGGCATCAGCTGGTACAGTATACAAAAGAAAAGTTGTGCCACTGTATCTATTACCAAATTGAGTAACCTCGATATTTTACCCTTTCTTGTATGGAGACTACAGTTATTATTAAAGGTAGGTAATATAACAAATTACAATATGTAAGTACTTAGTTCTGTTTCTAGAATTCTTTGCCAACTTCTAGTTCTTAGAAATACAAAGTCTTTCTAACTATAAAGTATTACACAGTACTTGGTTTTTCATGTAAATTGGGTTGCTTGTCTAAACAGAACTCACTCGTGGGATATCGTAGTAGACGTATATCAAAAACCTAAGCATTTTAAGCAAAGTTAACTATATCTACTTCTACTAAAGTATATATATCGACGGTGTCCCCTCGTTTTCAAACAAGTTCAAGTTCATATTCTTGACTTTAAAAAATAATCAACAATCTCTTCCACACCTAGGGAAGGACATAGGATAGGTTTCATTAATCCCGATAAAAAAATAATGGTGTTATACGTTTGACACTAATGTCTGTTGGTCTGTCTGTAGCATCGTAGCGCTCGGCTGGACCGATTTCGATACGGTGTTTTTTACGTAAAAGCAAATTCCTTTGCGGTGTACCTATGTTTGATGAAAATTGGTTTTTGATGTTAACGCTTGAAAGTCAAGAGCTTTGTCTGACAAACAATAGATGGCGCTACGGATATGCATCTAGTGATGAGTAGCGGAACTACCTATACGACTTTAATAGTTTCGCTACTCATCACTATATGTTACTCTTGACAATCGATTGGATTTTTAATTTGCCTAGCAAATAAACTTGTTCCGAAATTTCTATGGGGAGTGAAACCTATGGGCATAGCAAGTTGAATATAAATAATCTTAAATATTAGGTAACAATCTTGACGCGGAACTACATGATTTGTCTTAAAATAAGTTTTGTCTACCTACGGGCACAATACGAAATTCGAATTGATCAGGAAATGCAACACATGACTACCTACCCAAAATAATACTTAACGGAACTAAAAACCTAGTTCTAACCTAATGTAAAAAGGGCACACCTAAGTTAAACCACCTGCGACCATCTGCACCTAGGTCTAGCCGAAGATAAGCAGGATAAACCTAGGTGTAACCATCTGAGATAGGCATCTAGGTCTAGCCGGCTAAACCTAGGCGTAACCGCATTTCGCGGTTTAGCCGAAACATACCTATATATTATAAAGGCATTAGACATAACAACATCACCCTATCGATGAAAAATAAACCGGCCAAGTGCGAGTTGAACTCGTGTTGAGAGGGTTCCGTACAATGCCAGTTTTTAAATTAATACAAAATATCACATTTGAAATCCTCACAGTAAGACGCGAGTTAACTACTACTAGCGCTATCTAGTGGTGTTTTAGTGAACTATTTTCCGTAACTGAACGTATTATATTGAGTTTACCACTTTACATTCGATTAATAGAATTCTTATAGGTTTCCATGTAATCTACAAGAAATGAACTATATAAAGATTTTTTTAAATTGTAGTAGTTTCGGAGATCAAGGGTGGTGAACAATACAAAATTTTCGTCTTCTTTCATGAATTAAAATTAATAATTTTTATTTTACAATAATAACAAAAATATATTTGAGATCCTCATTACGAGCCCTTTCATTTGACATATGACACGGAAAGGTTTGCAAAACTTTGTTTTTAATTTCCTTATTTATTTTGCACATCTATGGTTGGGTCGTAGGATTACACCATTTTACCAAATTTCACCTGATTTGGTCTAGTAGATTCGGAGCAAATTAGCTGTGATAGACGGACGGACAGACGAACAGACGCACGAGTGATAAAAGGGTTCCGTTTTTAATTTTTACACGTAATCCAAAAAAGAAAGAATATCTTTAGTCTTCAAACAAAAATATCCCATAAAATTCACACAGAAATTACTTATAGAGTGTGGTCATTGTAGCTTTTGGCTCAATTAAGTTATTAAATAAACTATGTGTATTTGGGTTTTGGGCATGCCTGTAGTGCCCACTACGGTGGAGCCGTCACTATTTTGATTCCCTTTTTCCATCTTCACACCGACCATCACGCTAAATGCTGTACTGCCAGTGAAAAGGGATCTAAGTCGAGTTAGATCGCTTTTAAGGTTTTTGCATATTCTTAATCAGAAAAAAGATGGTATTTTTCTGTCTTATTCCCTTGATAGGGCTTAAAATGCCAAAGTTAACGTTTGTGCAAAAGAATATAAGTAGGCGTTTTTCAGGTTTTCGTAAATTTATTTTTGTAAATATAAAATACAAATACGTTTAAAACAAAATGAACCAAACAATTTTTTCATTTTTAAAAGTGTATATTAATTCAACTTTAATTGTCACACTTTACACAACAGAAACCTGAAAAGTCGATATTCATACATATTGATTTAAGTTTGCTTATATCTATAAACACTTAAAATTTTTGTAGGATTAATTGGTGAAAAACGCTACTTCTATAGTAGAAACACTCAACTTGCGACATAAACAAGACTAAAATAGGTGTTTAGTGATATAACTTTATATAAATTGACACTAGTCATAATTGCAGCCTTGATTACTGTGGAAATAGATATAAGTTGAATTGAATCAAAAGTATATGACAAGTTCAAGAGAAATTAAATTTGCTATTTGGTGTGTTGTGATATAAGTTGGCAAAATGTAAGTGCTTAAAAATCAGTTTAGGTAGAAAATAAGTAGGTATGTACCTATCTATTTACGAGCACCCTATCAAAAAACATATGTGAATATATTTTGAAAATTCTTAATAAAACGTGATTTTTTCACGAAAATAATGGAAACAAAATTTTTGTTTGTTTTTGATTTAAATAGCGTTACAATGCTAAGAATGTAATGATATATTGATTTTAAAAATCTAAATGTCCCATGAGTTAATAAATACATATTGTATATGAACATTAAAAAATCAAGGTATATATTACCCTGTCATTACTCATTACTAATTTATACTAATATCATTATATACTTCAACATTTTATAGTTAGATCGCTTGAACATCAGATATATATATATATATTATAATACACAAAATGTTAAGGTATTATGAAATGTGTATAATACCTTAACATTATGAAATGTGTATAAATATCTAAGTATTTTTTATTACTTTTGTTCAAAATAAAATTTATGTAAAAGAAGCTGATACTGAAATAAGTTTATTTTGTTTTGGGCTTCCTGATTATCTTCTTAAACACTTCAAAACACTTATAAAATAAATTTGATGTATCAACAACAACGAAGTAAAAAATGTGTAAAAACTTGCATGTCATTTAATAGTATTTTACACAAATATTTTTTCGTTTCAAGTGATTTAAATTGTCATATTTTTCCAATACCTCTGTTTTAAATTGATTTTGGTCATAGAGACTTCTTTTATTTTAAATTATCTATCAATATCACTAATCAGTGTTTTTCTAGCTGATATATATAGAACGAGTAGGAATTTTTTGAAACTTTGAACACGATTTTCTCAAAACTATATTTTGTTGACTTAGATCCCTTTTCATTGGCAGTACAGATTATGTGGCCTTTAGGTCATACGTCCCTTGTCCAAGTGTCCACCCCGTTATGGATGAAGACATGTTAATGTGTCTGTACCTCGCTTCTCTATCGCAGCTAGACACATTTAAGAAATATTTTTCCAAATTGCTATCCTATCATAATTATCAGTTAAATTAACATGGACTCGACATGTTTTCGAATTACCGCGGCGTGGCGTGCACGGTGCGGGTCACAATTACACCGTATGTGCTGACACCGCGATTGCGAACAGGGGCGCCATGGTTCTAATTATCTTTTTATAATAATACAATTGGGTGGGGATAACTGGTTGAAAATTTATTTGCAAGATTTAAACTAAACAAAAAATCATATATAGTTATATACAAGATAAATTGTAAGATGACAAAAGTTTGTAATAATAACAAGTATCTACTTATGAAAAATCTGAAACTGAAACAATGAACTTAAAGTTTAAAGTGCTCCTCAAGTCTGATTAAACGAGCCTAAACTCGATGGGGTTGCGTCGTTTTATTACAGAGTTCCTATGGCCATCTTCCGACTCCATCATCAGATCAGCTCCATGTCATCATAATATTGCATTGTCACGCGATACCGGCGATACACGTATGGGTGTAAAATTTCAGCTCAATCAGACACCGGGATGCGTACTGGCACTGTATATTATGGAGCAAGGTAATGAGTTAGGTCACTACGAAGAATACACGAGTATGTATTTGCGTACTAGCCTTGCAAAGATAGGATAGTTAAGGTTTTAACTATACGGCTTCTGGCCTTGTATAAAACGGAAAGACGCGTAACTTTGAGTAATCGGGGAATATACGTCATAAAATAAAAACATATCTTTAAATTTACATTCGAATTGATAACCTCCTCCTTTTTTGAAATCGGTCAAAACTATGTTTGACTGAGTAATTATGTACAGATAGATTGTCGACATAGAGCTGGGACAAGTTAGGGATAACCGCACGAGCCGCAGCTCGTGTCGAGTACAAGTAAACATATTGACTGAATAGTTAAACGGTGTTATTATGAAACAACCCCAGGTTGCGTGACTCCTTGCCAGTCATTGGCATATGACATTTGAACCGATCGACCTGATGTCCAATCGGGTGGCCCTAGCCCTCAACCCTTAGACGTGAAAAATCATCAAATTATTATATTGTGACTGTGACTAAATAAAATTTAGGACCTACCTATCTAAAATTTGTTTATAATTTGTCTTTCTAATATACCTATTCATAATATAGGTACCAAAGATTCAAAGATTCAAAGATTCAAATGTTTATTCAGTAATTAGACCTTTACAGGCACTTTTACACGTCAATAAGTATAATTTATGTTACGTGTAAAGTATACATAGGGCACACTATAAGTTTCCGGAACTGGCCACTTACATAAACAATATTTAAAAATTTATTGCAACATTTGAAAATAGAACTCTTTGGCTGTAGAATGCAGTTTGTTTCATCTGACTGTCTTTTGTTTTTACCTTGTGGCGCCATTTAAAAAATTGTGTGTCTGCATCAACATGGATTTAACTCGGGAAAATTTTCGTAGTATGATTTTCTACGATTTTAAGTGTAATTTGACAGCTCAACAGAGCATCGCTCGGCTTGAAACAGCTTTTGGCAATGAAGCACCATGCAAGACAACTGTTTATAGCTGGTTTGCAGAATTCAAGCGTGGTCGTATCAATCTCAGTGACGAATCTCGCGATGGTCGGCCGTCCACCGCTGTGACCAACAAAAACATCGATGCTGTGCGCCGTATGATTGAAACAGACAGGCATGTGACATACCATGAAATTCGCGCATCCTTAGAAATAGGCATGAGTCAAATACAATTAATCCTACACAAACATTTGGGTGTGAGAAAGCTGTGCTCGCGGTGGATCCCACACAACTTGACCGAGGCTCAAAAAACGGACCGCGTCACTTGGTGCAGTGCCATGCTTACCAGATTCAACGAAGGTGCGTCAAATTTGGTGTGGGACATAGTAACAGGTGACGAAACATGGATTTATTGCTACGATCCCAAAACAAAGCAGCAATCGAGCGTATGGGTCTTTCAAGATGAGCCGAAACCAACCAAAGTGGCGCGCGTGAAAAGTGCATCTAAGCGGATGATTGCTTCTTTTTTTAATAAAACTGTACACGAGGCTACTGTTGCTTTAGAGAATCATCGTACAGTGAATAGTGACTGGTACACGACCATTTGTTTGCCGGAAGTTATTGACGAACTCCGTAAAAATAACCGTAAACGCCGTATCATCCTGCACCACGACAATGCTAGTTCTCACACGGCCAGAGAGACAAACGACTTTTTGAAGGCGAAAAATGTAGAACTCATGAGTCATCCTGCATACAGTCCCGACCTGGCACCTTGTGACTTTTTTCTGTTCCCAAAAATTAAGAACCAATTACGCGGTCAACGATTTTCATCACCAGAAGAGGCTGTCGAGGAGTATGAAAAACACGTTTCAGAGGTCACCACAGAGGAGTGGCACAAAAGTTTTCAAAACTGGTTTCATCGAATGAAAAAGTGCATAGACGCCAAGGGAGATTATTTTGAAAAACAATAAATTAATTTTGTACCTTTAATAGTATTTTTTCATATTCATCCCGGAAACTTATAGTGCGCCCCACGTATTAAAATTTAATTGGAACGAAGTTCCTTACGGCAGGCTTGGAGGAGATAGGGATTTTGCTGCGCGACCGAACTGAAAAAAATGTGATAGTAAAACCGTAAGGATGACCTCGTTAAATGAGACGTGCGCAGGCGCGACAGTCGTATACACATTGTTTCAATTCTACATTAGCCGAAGGAACTTCGTTCCTACCTGGTGTCCCACGACACCACATTCTTTTTTTATTTTTAGAGAAAAGCTACCGATACTAGCGCTTCGTAACGACCACTGCTGAAAAGAAACGCCGAAAGAAATTCATTTTCACAGTATTGGTCGCCTACTCGCCAGAAGGGCTTTGTCATATTATTATAATTGTCTTTTAATCAATAAATACTTATAATATAATACAATGTTGACACATTATAACATGTAATGCTTGCGAACAAGTAAACAAACATAAATTGCGTAATAAAAAATATTAAGTAGTCAAAAAAAGCGAAGCCGAGCTAACCAGTCCCTCCCGGCAGCACCCGTTCACGAGTTGACGCACGGATCAGCCATCGTTAAACTCAACCATATTAGAGGGAATCCAACGACCCGACCAGCGACGCCACCACCGGATTGGACATTTTAGTGAGCATGAAAAACCCGAACTCGCCTAAGTACGAATTAGGTATACTCACTTATGTGGTAAACAGCGCATCAAATGCATGTGGAGCTGAAGGAGGTTGCGTTTCATCAGGTTCTTTGTTACACCAGCCAAAAATATTGTCATCCAATCGTCTACTATTATAAGAGGATAGTACAAGAAGCTATTGAAATTAAGAAGCACAAGATTTTCAACAGAGAAGACGGATTTAAATTATCATCTGCATGGACTTCGTCCGCGTAGAAGTCGAAAAATAGTTCTAATAGAATCTTGAATTGTTCTTTTCACGTATTAAGACGAAGTGGTATTAGCTACCACTGTGTACAGTGGCGCTCTCATTGAAAATAAATTGTTTAAAACTAAATATGGTGATAATTAAAAATTTGATTTGTATAAATGTCTAGAAAGACCTTTCAACTAATTTATGAATAAACTTTGAAATTTGAAAAATTGAATTTCTGAAATAAACTCAAAATTATTTCATAATTTTATGAATTACCTTTGAAATTTGAAAAATTGAATTTCTGAAATAAACTCAAAATTATTTCATAATGTATTGATTATTATGGACACAGAATAGAGATTTATTATAGGACACTGTTGTACATGACTTTTTTGCTCTCCCAAACTGCACTGGACTTATGTAGTTTGGCCGTTTTTCAATTAAAGGGCCTAAGTATAGGCAAAAAATTTATTGTGAATTAATTACTTTCTGTTTTATTCCTATGTGTCTATGTCATTCTTACGAATTGGCCAAGCTACACACTGACTAAGGTAAAGGGTTTGTAGAGAACTTAAGACTGGTTAAGAGTGGTTCACGCAAACCGCTATACGATATGATGAGAATTAGGCTCAATTTACTCCGCGACGGAATCAAAGCGAAGCGATTTTTGGAACAAAATTGTACATTAGCATAATACACTTTATGTCAATCGCATAATGTTCAAACTAAATTCGTGCTCAAAAAGTAGTAGCGCGTCAAGCAGCGAATCCTCGCGAGGTTGCCGGTGTCGCGCGCGATATAGTGCCGAAGTCAAGCGAACCGGCGAAATTACGGCCGGTCAGTCCATATAGTCAAAATAGTCGCAAGGCGAATTCGCGAGACTTCGCGCGTCTTCTCGTTTCGCTTCCGCTGCCGTTTAAATTGTGCTTTAGTGGGTGTTAGGTTAGGGCGTGTAGAGTTAGAAGCTTTGCACTCCATTAAAATCTGATCGTTTTTTATAATGTAAGCAATATTTACCTACAGTCTTAGCATTACTTTACATAAAAAAATTGGTGGGATCAATTAAGAGCAAAAATAACTCTCGCACGTAGCCAAGCATCACTATTAAAGTTGAATTTTGTTGAAACTCCAGATTATTTTCCGTAATCCCGAGTGAACAAAATGCATCCTTTCCTTATCTGCGTAATGATGTCCCGTATGTGCGTCATTCATATCATTAATAAGTATAATTAAGTTGTGTGGTTGGCTGGCGGGTGGTGTCGAGAGGTGTTTTAGGCCCGCTACATTGATATAAATTTTGTTTTTATTATATATATATATATATATTATTATTACCTAGTTATTAATATATTGTTATGTCTGACAGCGATTCATATCATTCAGTCGATGATGAATATCACTCTTGTGATAATAGTGCTTCACCTTCTTCTTTTATTTCTCTTAGTGACTACATCTGTACTACTTTCGAACACAATTCTTCTACTCTTAATGTTTGTCACATCAATGCTCAGAGCCTTCCTGGACATTATACTGATTTTGTTGATACCTTTTCTGCTGTCAATGTTCATGCCATCCTTATTTCCGAAACCTGGTTGAAGCCAGGTCTCTCATCTACTTCTTACCCTCTCCCTGGTTTTGTGCTAATTCGCAATGATCGGCTAGGCAAAGATTGTGGTGGTGTTGGTATATATCTCCGCAGCGACATTAGCTATAAAATTCTGCTCACCTCTCCTGCCTTATACTCTGCTTCTGCGGAATATATATTTCTCGAAATTAATCTGAAAGGTGCTAAAGCCGTTCTTGGTGTTGTGTATTGTCCTCCGTCTACAAATTATTTTGCTGATCTCGAAGCAGCTATTGAACTTCTCGGGTCTGAGTATGCACATCATATAATACTGGGAGACCTCAACACAGATCAAATAGATTGTTACTCTTCTAGAGCGCAAAATTTACTTCGTATTTTAGATTCTGCTAGTCTATATATTTTATCCACTCAAGCTACGCATCACAATATTGATACGGAAGATACTTGTCTTGACCTAATTATCACATCTTCTACGGATCATATTATCTCTTATGGCCAACATCCTGCCCCAGCATTCTCTCGTCATCACCTCCTTCATTGTTCATACCGCTTAAAGCCTCCTAAAGTGATTCCCAAGATTAAGCATCTTCGTAGTTACGCGCGGACTGATTTCAAGGCTTTACTTAATGATGCTGCTAATACAGATTGGGAGCAGGTTTGGTCTGCATCTGGCATAGATAATAAACTAACTGTTTTCAATAACCTTCTCACTGAACTTTATGACAAGCACGCCCCAATTCGTAAAGTCAAATTGAAACGGCCACCTGCTCCGTGGATTACGCCTGGGGTAAGAATGTTTATGAGAAGGAGGGATCGTGCCTTTTGGAAGTTTAAAAGACATAGGTGTGATGAGAACTGGGCTCTGTTTAAGGTTGCAAGGAATCGGTGTAATAGGATGATACGTAATGCTAAACGCCGTTTAATTCATAATACACTTTCCTCCTCCTGTTCTGCTGATGTCTGGAAGTTCCTTGGAACTCTAGGCATTGGTACATCTCGTAATCTTGAGATTCCTTCTTCATTGACGTTAGATGACATAAATAATCATTTTGTAACGTCTTCTCAGTTTGGTCAATCATTTAAAGCAGCTACGATTCCACATATCACTTCACTCCCTTCTCCTGATGTTACTGAATTTAAATTTTTGCCAGTAAGTGAAGAGGATGTAAAAAAGATAATTACATCTATTAAATCAAGAGCTGTGGGTTGTGACAATATTAGCCGCCGTATGATCGAAATCCTCCTAGACATTGTGGTTCCCGTCATCACCCACATTATTAACTCATCTTTCTCTACAGCACAATTTCCTGAACTCTGGCGGAAAGCTTTCGTTCGTCCCCTTCCCAAAGTCCCTAACCCCCAACTGTTAGGCGATCTACGTCCAATCTCCATTCTTCCGTTTCTCTCAAAAGTACTTGAGGCATGTGCCCATTACCAACTATCTCGACATATTTTTGATAATGACTTGTTAAGTTCATTCCAATCAGGTTTTCGTCGTGGACACAGCACGGTATCTACCTTCCTCAAAGTGACTGATGACATTCGATTGGGGATGGAGAATAAGAAAGTCACAGTCCTAGCGTTGGTAGATTTCTCCAATGCTTTTAACACCGTGGACCATGACATCCTTTTAGCCATACTAGCACATCTCAAGGTATCTTCAGCAGTTGTTAACTGGTTCTCATCTTATCTTCGAGGACGACAGCAGTCGGTTTGCTCCGAGGAATCCTTCTCAGATTGGCGTAAGCTTGAGACAGGCGTCCCCCAAGGGGGTATTCTTTCGCCATTACTCTTCTCTATTTTTATAGATTCTATTACAAAAGATCTTCAGTGTTCGTACCACCTTTATGCCGATGACTTGCAACTTTATTCACAAGCTGACATAGATAATCTGGACGCTGCTATTGATCAAGTCAATACTGCTCTGAGTGCTGTAGCTGAGTGGTCGCGAAAATTCGGGGTCAAGGTCAATCCAAAAAAATGTCAGGCCTTATTAGTTGGCAGTTCACACTTTATTAGGCAGATTGACATTAATTCCCAACTATCTGTTTGTTTTGAGGGCATCGTAATACCATTTGGCACAACTGTCAAAGAATTGGGTCTTCACATAGATCCATATCTATCGTGGAATACACAGGTCACGGAAATTTCTAAAAAGGTTACGGGTGTCCTACGAACTCTATATAAGTTAAAAAATTTCCTCCCCAGTGATACCAAAACAATGCTGGTGAATACATTGATCCTGCCAATCATAGATTATGCTGATGTGTGCTACTCGAAATTGACTGGCGATATGCTAAACAAACTTGACCGTCTTCTCAATAACTGTATTCGCTATATCTTTGGTCTTCGTAAGTATGATCATGTGTCGTCTTACCGCTCCCAACTTCATTGGTTACCAATTCGTCAACGGCGTAACTTGCACATTCTTACATCTCTCTTTTCGATTCTTTTTGAACCCGCTACTCCTGCTTACCTCAAGTGTAATTTTCAATTTTAGGGTGAAACACATCTCAAAGATCTTCGCTCCTCTAACAATTTCAACCTATTTTTGCCAGTTCACCGGAGTGGGTTCTTTACAAATTCTTTCATCGTCCAGGCTATCAAACTATGGAACGATTTACCAGTTGATGTCCGGAAGGCTAAAACCCGCTTTTCATTTAAGAAACAGGTGAAGGCACACTTTCTTCAAAAACTGTCAGATAGATCATAGTGTATTTATGTAGTATATGCAGGTATTGTTTATCATAGTATATACTTAATAGTGTGTATTTTTTTGTACGTAGTTTATTGTTTTGACACATAGTCTTTTTTTTTCGCCATGTACATATTCAAGTTTTGCACTACCCTTGTCATTCTCTACATCACCCGTTTGGTTGACTGGTAGATAAGGCCTTAGGCTTTAAGTCCGCCATTACACTTGTATTTGTGTATGAAGTTAAATAAATAAATAAAAAAATAAATCATTATAAAGGTGCCCTCTCATATTTGTCGTTAAACTGATTTTAACTGGATTTTTAACCTATGTGTAAGCTGAATAACTTCAGACAGGCTTAGATTTAATCTGCTGGTGTGCGTTTTTGGATCACTGGTAAAGTTGGCACTGGCATACTGATTTTTGGCATAGTAAATAAATGAATAAATAATGATTCTTAAGCATAATGTTATAACGCATAACAGTTTACGCAAAATTACTTGAAGCACAATGTATCTTAGCATAATTATATTTAGACATAACATTATACAGCGTAAATTTATTTAAACATAATGATATTAAACCATCATTTATCAAGGCATAACATTTGAACCTAACTTCCCTTCCACCCTCTCACAGTTGTTCTGGATGGTCATAAAAAAAAACTTATACCTAACTTCTCTTCTGTTCCGTTGTTCCGGGTGGTCAAAAAAAAATATCTTACCTAATTTCCCTTGTTTACTTTTAATTCTCATACAATAAATTTATGACCACCAGGAACAACTGTGAATGTAGAGACCTTCACAGTTGTTCCGGTGGTCATAAATGTTATGGTCATAAATTTTTTGCATGAGAATTGAAAATAATGACTTCAATATAACTTAATTTTGTTTCCTACTGTATGCCTACGGAGATTATGCAAATTTACATCATGCCAAAACAAATGAGCCAAAAAGATAATTATTCCAATATGTAAGTTAAAAAAATTATGCCTAGGAACTATTATGCCAAAATATTTTATGCCAAAACTGGTATGCCTAATAAATTATGAAAACATAAATTATGCTTAAAGAAGGAATCCCGTTTCATCCCAGTGGTTATCGTTCTCTAACAGAAGTAGAGTCTCATATGCTTTTATCTTATTGAATAAAACACGCTGTCAGTTTTCTAAGTGATCAGCTAGATAAGTGTCAGTAGGATGTCTTTTGTGTAAGGGAAAACAAAGAATCCGCCATGTTGCCTCATTACTACTCACATAGGTACTTGGAAACTCGTATCGTCCAGCTTGATAGGTTTTTAATTTGATTAACTAGCTGCGATACATAAAGATGTATGCCCGGTATTATACCATTTGATCATGTTGGTATAATACAAAAAATACCGTATTTTAAAGTATCCAACGGTATATTTAAAATTATTCATTTAATGCGTTTTAAATAGATAGAGTACTTATTAAATGCGGAAAGAAGGAGAGGTTACGCATGATGACGACTCGGTCTCGCGGTACACACAATACTATAATTTCTATAATTACTCTATAATTACTTTTGTATGGCCACAATCTTGAATTTAAAAAAAAGTTTAATAAAGTTATCTCTCGTTAAAGTGGATGTGGGTCATTAAATGTCTTACACAGAGTATGTGGATTGGTATTTTTGTCCATTAAACCAAGAAGAACTATAGTATCAGCTTTATTATCAATTAAAGGATTGATTAATAATAAGAATAATAAGAAGCGGTTGGACTCAACGCAGCTTGCCGTTGAGATTAATCACCTAAGCATGTCTGCTTTTGAAAAGGTGTTTTAACAGCTCTCAAAGCTCCTTTACATTTAACTTGTTCTTCCATTCATAAAAACCAAAATAAATACTATCAAAAAAAAGTCCTTTAAAAGGGTAATCGATTGGCAAAAGACACTCAGCGCCACCTATTAATTTTTTGCAATACTTAGTGCTTGTAGAATTGTTTATCACAAATCCCACGGGAACAGTAGTTTTTTCCAGGATGAAAGGTACCCTATGTCCTTCTCAGTAGTCTTAACTATGTGTATGCGAAATTTCAAGAAGATTGCTTCAGTAGATAAAGCGTGAAGAAGTAACAAACAAACAAATATACAAACTCACTTTCAGATTTATAATATTATAGTTGGGACTAGCTGTAACCCGCGACTTCGTCCGCGTAGAAGTCGACAATGGTTCTATTAGGATCTTTAATTGTTTTTTTTTCGTTACGTTATAAATTGTGTTATAATATCCGGTCCCGTTCCCGTTCCGTATTATTTTTTATTAACCACTAATTCAAAAATGTCATGTGTCTTGCTTCAAAAATGACGAAGATTCATGCAAACTTTCAACCCCTATTTCACCTCTATAGGGATGTTATTTTTAAAATCTAATAAATGCATTATTATTTTCTACTAACTATTAAAATAAATTTAAAATTTCATGTGTCTCACTTTAAAAATTACGAAGTTCCATACAAACTGGCATCCCCTATTTCACCCCCTTAGGGATGGAATTTAAAAATCCTTTCTTAGCGGACGTCTCCTAGTCACAATCTACCTTCTTGCAAAATTTCATCTTCATTGGCTAAGTAGTTGTCGAGATTTCGTGATGAGTGATTTTCGCTTTTATATATATACGTGGGGCGCACTATAAGTTTCCGGAATGAATATGAAAAAATACTATTAAAGGTACAAAATTAATTTATTGTTTTTCAAAATAATCTCCCTTGGCGTCTATGCACTTTTTCATTCGATGAAACCAGTTTTGAAAACTTTTGTGCCACTCCTCTGTGGTGACCTCTGAAACGTGTTTTTCATACTCCTCGACAGCCTCTTCTGGTGATGAAAATCGTTGACCGCGTAATTAGTTCTTAATTTTTGGGAACAGAAAAAAGTCACAAGGTGCCAGGTCGGGACTGTATGCAGGATGACTCATGAGTTCTACATTTTTCGCCTTCAAAAAGTCGTTTGTCTGTCTGGCCGTGTGAAAACTAGCATTGTCGTGGTGCAGGATGATACGGCGTTTACGGTTATTTTTACGGAGTTCGTTAATAACTTCCGGCAAACAAATGGTCGTGTACCAGTCACTATTCACTGTACGACGATTCTCTAAAGCAACAGTAGCCACGTGTCCAGTTTTATTAAAAAAAGAAGCAATCAGCCGCTTAGATGCACTTTTCACGCGCGCCACTTTGGTTGGTTTCGGCTCATCTTGAAAGACCCATACGCTCGATTGCTGCTTTGTTTTGGGATCGTAGCAATAAATCCATGTTTCGTCACCTGTTACTATGTCCCACACCAAATTTGACGCACCTTCGTTGAATCTGGTAAGCATGGCACTGCACCAAGTGACGCGGTCCGTTTTTTGAGCCTCGGTCAAGTTGTGTGGGATCCACCGCGAGCACAGCTTTCTCACACCCAAATGTTTGTGTAGGATTAATTGTATTTGACTCATGCCTATTTCTAAGGATGCGCGAATTTCATGGTAGGTCACATGCCTGTCTGTTTCAATCATACGACGCACAGCATCGATGTTTTTGTTGGTCACAGCGGTGGACGGCCGACCATCGCGAGATTCGTCACTGAGATTGATAAGACCACGCTTGAATTCTGCAAATCAGCTATAAACAGTTGTCTTGCATGGTGCTTCATTGCCAAAAGCTGTTTCAAGCCGAGCGATGCTCTGTTGAGCTGTCAAATTACACTTAAAATCGTAGAAAATCATACTACGAAAATTTTCCCGAGTTAAATCCATGTTGATGCAGACACACAATTTTTTAAATGGCGCCACAAGGTAAAAACAAAAGACAGTCAGATGAAACAAACTGCATTCTACAGCCAAAGAGTTCTATTTTCAAATGTTGCAATAAATTTTTAAATATTGTTTATGTAAGTGGCCAGTTCCGGAAACTTATAGTGCGCCCTATGTAGATAGACTTTTCTGCAATCATGTATTATCATCAATGTACTTATATTAGTCTTCAGGACCTTTTAAAAGACAGATAACAGTACGGAAGTAGAAAATAGTGTTTTATGCAACCGTTGTATAAGAGGGGTCCAAAAATGGGAGTGGCGCGGGATATGATGTGAGCATTGTGAGCTGAAGGCGAACATCATAAAAGACGCCTCAAGCGTTTTTTTTTTTATGTAGAACCAACTAATCAAATGTATGTCGGGAAATGAAATGACAACATTTCAAAAATTTTATATTCATATTTTATATTTTTCCCTTAAAGAACTTCAAAAAAAAGGACATACGTATTTTTTCTTTTTCATTTCCTTTCATTATTTTTCCTAAAATTAAATTGTTTAAAATCTCTCCATTCTAAAAGAGCGTAAGTACAAGAGTTAGGATGTAACGAGTTAACATCATTGCCATACATAATAATTAAAAAATTAAACTTTTACTGACGTCTATAGAGTTGTGTTTTACAGCAGTAACATATCGATATCGATACAAAAACTTACGTATCGTAAAATACTACTTTGATTAATTTAAAAATTCAAACGCTTCTATCTCAGCAATTTTTGGCATAAAAATATTATATTGACGACTTGGTATGTGGAAAACAAATGGCATAAAAAATTACGCTTGTAATACTCGACAAAAAAAATTTGATTTATCATCTCTATACTTGAAATGGGGTTTTTGGGTAACCCACGTCTTTTAACAGATTCTCATAGTCGCCCCTTAAGAACACAAAGAAAAAAATATTTCACTTTTTACTTTTTAAGTTACAGCGTTTTAAAGTTAATTGGGGTGAATTTGACTGAAAATAAAAACAAGGGCTCCGGCGTACACGCGTTGTTAAAAGATGGCGGACGTACCAGGATTGCTATTTCAAAAATATAAATAAATATGCGTTCAGAAATTTGGAAGATTTAATTAAAAAACCAAAAAAAGCTATTATAAATGTCACCTTGTGTTTTGAAAGTCGCCCCATTTTAGGGTAGCATTTTTCCTTACTTCATTTTTTTATAGTTTTTAAGACCTGGATGTCAATATTATTTTTATTTAACCTGAAATATCAATCATATAAAGGAAATATTAGCATTTCGTCACCAAACTATGTAAACATTTTAATGCGTGTGTATTTTTTCCAATCCTAATTCTACTTTACTGAAAAAACTATCGATATTAGATGGTCTTCCTATCAAACTGATACTTCTATAGAACAACACTACTTTTATCTCTCTCTCTCACTCGTGATGTCAGTTGTCAGATTGACGCACGTGTCAATTGACAGCTGACAGCTTGACATAATTTTTTCACTTTTAAATGTTCAAGCAAAGGCGTAACCTGTTAAATGCCTATATCCTTGTACTTTTGAGTTTTTTTCATTTATCTCTAAAAATATAACTCAAAAAAATCTGAAACAATATTTTACGTGTTCAGGATTGCTAAATCTCGAAATGATTCTCGAATTTTCATACCTTTTAGAAAATGAAATGTTGTCAATTCAATAAGTTTCAAGGCATTTAAATAAATAAAATAAATAAATATACAGGGAAAAATAACACTGATTGAGCTAGCCCCAAAGTAAGTTCGAGACTTGTGTTATGGGATACTAACTCAACGATATTTTATAACTAATACATACCTATATGTATAGATAAACATCCAAGACCCAGGACAATTTGAAAAAGATCATTTTCCAATTTGCCCTGACCGGGAATCGAACCCGGGACCTTTTTGGCGACATTACGAAACAAGTAATGTTGTGGGAAACAGAGTCAAGTAGAAGTTATCACATCACTCAATTGTTAGTTTTTGTGACCATGTAAAAGACAGATAAACAGGAGTAGAAAAAGTGAGTTAAACAAAGCATCCTGATATTACGTAGGTTTAATGAAATCCGTCAAAATATTAAATAAAATGGCTTGTGGGCTTATACCATCCACCAAGCTCAGTACGATAGCTCTAGTCCTGTCCTGTTTGTATTTTACTTTACAAAAATAAATTTATAGCTTATGAGAACCAATAAAAAATAACGAATAATATTAAATGTATACCTGCACGAGATGATAAAAAAATATAAAATGCCTTTATTTAAAATATTTGTTTAAATAAGTATTTCCAATATCCTAAAAGTTAATGAGGTTATAAAGAGAAAAATACTTACAAAATAAATAGTTTTGTGAATATTTTGCACCGACACCAATCACAGTATTGACTCCACACGAAAATGATCTAACCATTACCGGGGAAGTCGATTTGAAAGGGGGCGGCTTCGCGCCCTGTGGGTGGCGGTCTACGCAAGGCGGGGCATAATTTCATCCCTCATCGGCAAGCTACTTCATTGGTTGACTGGGTGGGCGTTTTTCGCTCTTTCTTTTCATAACTAATTCAGAAAAACGTACGAACATAAAAATACCTTTTATGCATTTTTCGGTCATAATTATATAGTGTGGCTATAGTTTCAAACAAATTTGTGAACAGCGACTTAATGACCACGATAAGTGTGCTAAAGATCTAGCTTGCACAACTGAAGACATTGCTCCCAGACCAGACAGACGACCTTACGAACAACGTTCTAAAAGTCCGTCGCACAATCTTAGACCGAGTTTCTTTTACAAACTCTTCTACAATAAAACAGTATAAACTAATTCTAATTTGGTGTAAAACTAGCTTCAGTTATTAAGTTAAGTAACAACTGTAAATTTTATATGCACCAAATAAAGTATTTTTCTTTCTTTCTTTCTTTTCTCTTCAAAAGGAGTATACTCTACGTACAATTAATGTCACGTCGGGCATACAGACGCGTGTGTATGAATGTTGTATTCAAGGTTGTCTGTCAACAATTTTGCTCAAAGTATATAAAGCTTCATAGCTGAAAAGGTGTATCAAAAATAATATGATAAACTAATGTGTTAAGAAAAATAACAACTATTTCTTATCGGAATCTATTTATTCCGGAATATCATTTTTTTTATAAAACAAAATTTACTAACTTGCTGTTTTAAAATGTTACACAAAAGTGCATTACATGCATTATGATGTTAACCGTAATATAACAATCTTATTTAACAAATATTAGTTAGTTTAACTTTAGTAAATAAATACAGTTAAAACTACTAAGCTTAACATTATACAAACTAATTTGTGCTTTGGAAACAACTCTATGAAATAAAATTAACAGGGACTCTTCGTTAATTTAATATAAGAAATAACTTATATCTACTTATAGTTCATAATAAAACGGTGCAGTATAGATATCAACTTCTTAAAATGTAAAGATACGAAGTAAAAAAATTATACATAGAAGCAATACCAAAGATACATTTTAATACTTACCTTAAAAGTATGTTTTATGTCATTTTATATAGGTACGTAATATTTAATATGGTATATTTTTGACGAAAGAATGACAGATCATTTATATAGAATAGACTAGCTTGGGATATTAATGTGTACAATGGTACAGTACATGTTATAGGTATTACCTAACCTATGTCATCATAAGGCAGCAATAAAAGTTTAACCATTGCTGTGGAGGGTATTGTAGAATATGAAGACAGCTACAAGTCTTTTTTGTTCAATCATAATATTTAAATACAACAATAGATACTTTCAAAATTATTTTATTTAAATACTTAGTAAAACTAGGTAAATGTGAAAATTACCACCGAATTTTTTATGTTAATATTATAGATTTATGGAACATGGCTCAAAATATGTACATAAGTTGCACATTTTTCAGTTTCTCCTTTTATCTATTTTCAGACGTTTCTTTGTAGTAACAGTTATGAACTTATGGGTAACTAAGTCAATTAAATAAAACTTATTATTTGAGTGAAAACTGATGGTCAAAACGGTGCTGCAAGTCAACAGGCTAAACTACACTTACATATGTAGATCTATTCTTATTTGAACTTGAAAATAAAGCAACACAATTCAGTTTTCATATACAATGTAGGCCAGTTACTTTTGATGTATATGTACCTACTTTCAAACTTTAAATATAGTATCGATATGCCGATAATACTTGATAATAGAAAATACACATTTAAGTACTACTTAAATAGTATTTTCAATAACCAGTAGCTTACTAGAAATACGGATCACTATATTTTTAAACATTTTTTGAACAAGGTCGTGAGTCCTCTAGACAGAAGGTCAATTACATTCGTATTCAGTCGATGCGCGCTATCGCGCAGTAATGATAACAAGTTGCTACAAATAAGAAATTATATTTTACCAAGCCCGCTTATATTTAATACCTGTCTTACTGATTAAGAATTTTATCTTATTATCATCACATTTTATTAAACATTCAAGATGTGCTAAACTAGTTCGAATAATTTGTATTACGAATAATATACAGCTAGACATGCAGTGCCTGTCGATTCAAGCCAATATTAACAAAAAAATATGTTCTAGATAATCTAATTTAAATAGCAAAGTGCAGCGTCCTGCAGTTTTAGAAGTTTGGAAGAAGAACAAACCAATATTAATTAGCGACTTGAATATAATATCAGTATTTTATAGGTCTCGCTCTGGAGCGACCTCGGTCAATAAAAATAGGTACTTTGTACAATTTGACAATATTGAATACTACGTCGCGGAACCTGGCTATGGCTGGCCTGAGCAACGGCAACTTTGAGCTGTACGTACACATATGTAAATATTATTTGTTTTTAATACTAATTCCAAATTCCTAGTAAATAGAACATGACCACAAGTTAGTGTGAGACGAACATAATACGGTATTGTTATTTTTCAAACCTGCAATAACAAATTTTAATGCATACAGCCTGACCTAGACTTTTTTCTGTAAGTAACATTGATAAAAAAAAGTGGTTCTCATTTCTATGTCACACAGTCAACTCAACCAACGCAATAAAACTTGCTTCGATGTTTTTTTCATATCATTTAAAATTAGGAAAGAAATGGGAGTGACCTTTGCCTTTCAGAAGTTGGAAAACATAATTTATATAGTTTATGCAACTTAAACAACATTAAGTCCACCTACAATCATTGCCTTCTACTAAAAGCAATATTTATTTATTTATTAAGATTTTACCTCATAAAGCCTTAACATAAAGTTGATAGGTAGTTTTAGAGATATAAGATAGTTTATTTTATTAATATGAAACCTTTATTGTACTTAATAACAAACATTAATTACACATACAGTGCTACAAATGGTTTATTTTAGTAGTATCCACATTGGCGAAGGTTTTCAACTGTATTTTTTCGTTTTCACCAGTTCACTCTAGTGATTTTGGTATTTTTTAATTTTAAAAACAAAAATGTTAACTGTTCAGTTATATAAACTACCAATATCAACGATAAATCTGATGATACAACCGTACGTAAGAAATTATAATGTACAAAAAAATTGTTGACTTTAAGTTTAGACGTATATATAATGTCCTCTATGGTTTAGACCCGATGACGCTTTGAAACAAACTACAATCTGTTTATGAAAATGATTGCAAAAACACCTGTTTTCTCAGCTTTTTAAAATGGTACAATAATTCAGTAAAATATGGGCTATCAAAAGGTTAAAAAAAGGATGACAATCTAGATAAGAGACTTTCTTTCTAAGATCATTAGAATTGAAGCTGTTTCTGAGGACTTCCTAGGAAAAGCCCTCATACTGACGCAACTATATCATGTTTTATTTTTTAATATGTAAGTCACTTAAGTCACTGTTCCTATATTTTACCATTGCGCTAAAAAAATTGAGCCCACCTGGCCATATTTTTAAATGAATTTCACGCTTTCACCTTATCTAAATTAGAGAACCGGTATCTTTCAAACAAGTTGGTAGTATAAGTACCAAAGATTTTTCTATCTCTATATGCAATACTCATTTATGTTTTAGTCATAAAATCATGGACAACGGATTCGTGTAAACATGGTATATTTATTACTAGATCTTGGCAGATTCTGAGCGTTACATAATAATAATATCTTCTACTCTACAATCGGTATTTCCACAAGTGTTATCTTCATTATATTTGTTAGAGTATATGTGTAAGCGTTCTACTGATTTATCGGAGAATGCCCTCAGAAAATTCGTCATTGCGAGAGAGAATAGAAAATAACAATCGTGCCGTGTGGTTTCCGGCCAAGAATTAGGACCATTCCATCTCCTTCTGTGGATGTCATAAGAGGCAAAGAGTCTGAGCAGAAAAATTTCGTGCTACAACTGCATTCCCAAATAGGATGGGTGGCGGGCGACGGCCGGTTGTAAAACTTTTACACAAATGCATTCCCAAATGGGGTTGACGTCAGGAACTGGCCGGTCGTATATAAAGCTAAATCGTTTAAACTCTTCCAGCTTCTTTACGATTTGGCATGATATTGGGCATCCTTGGATGACCATTGACATGCATAATGTATTTGTACAAGAAAAAGCGCTCCCGGGCTTCGAAGTAGAGCTGAGGATGCAACCGGGAACGCGTTAAGATAATGGAGAAGGGGAAAAAAATAGAATAAAATTGATTGGAATAAAGTATTAGGTACTATACGAATGGCTTATTTCAGAGCGTAGTTAATTCATTAAAATAAATATATATATTTAGTGTAACGTGAATAAAACTCAAAATCTTTCGCTCCAATGAAAAAACGTTGAAGATGAATAAAGACATCACGTAACAGATCAAAGTCTGCATCAATGTCTGCCTTTTACAGTTGATATTGGATATCTTCTAATATACGTCTGTGGCAGTTTTCACCGACTATGGCGAACCCAGAAGGTGGGTTATGTGTTTCGTCGCTATATATGTATTATGTATGCATGAATGAGTGTATGTATGTTCATCTGTTCCCCGGTATCTTTCTTTAAATGAAAGTATCTTGACGAATGAAGTATGGTTGAAAGCTTCTTGCCTATCCGCTGGTTATATAATAAGCTTCGTGACGTCACACAAAATTTAATAGTGCGCCTACTCCTACAGTACACCAACTATGAAGTAATTCTTATCATACTGTCCTGGGTATGAAATGAAAGTGCTAAAGGGCAGCATTGGACCTTGAAAAATTCAAATATCTCCTATATTTGAATTTTTCAGGGTCCGGTGCTGCCCCCATTTGAAATAAATTATTTAAAAGGAAACCGTGATATCATTTAACCAGGCGTGAGAGCCCTGGATCCCTGTGATACAGGCCATGCCTAGTACAGGCTCCAGTCTCCTTACAATCTTGGTAAATGTCAAATTTCTGTATTTATTATCACGACATATTTTACGCTGAACCATGTACTGTTTTGGAGAAATAAAATACATTTTTACCTTTAGCTTTATTTAAAATTTTTGTCTCATACGGCTCTAGATAACCCTTCAAACTATTTTATAAACTACTGTTTACGGTTTAAAGTGAGAAAATTGATCGTTTTTCGCAAAAATGCTAAGCTAAAAGCTTCAGATCTCACTTTAAACTGTAAATAGTAGTTCACAACAGTTTCAAGGGTTATCTAATCACAATTTTAAATGATTTTTTCGTTTCCTTTCAAATGGAGGCAGCACTGTACCCCGAAAAATTCACATTTCAAGAATATACGTGTAAGTATACTATTAGCTGTTACTCTCTGATAAGCTATGATACCACCGTAGAAAACTCGCTACTCTCGTGATTCAACTGTGTAATCCTTCGTTTCGCCCTGAATTCAAAGGAGCGCCCTCGCCATAAAAATATTATTACCTTTACCCTTTGTAGCACAATCTAAATATATATAACTCAAAGGTGACTGACTGACATAGTGATCTATCAACGCACAGCCCAAACCACTGGACGGATCGGGTTAAAATTTGGCATGCAGGTAGATTTTATGACGTAGGCATCCGCTAAGAAAGGATTTTGATCAACTCTACCCCCAAGAGGATAAAATAGGGGATGAAATTTTGAATGAAACTTTGCCAATTTAAAACCGATCGGGCTGAGACTTTGCATGCATAAAGCTACTATGACGTAGGCATCCCTTAAGAAAGGATTTTGATAAATTACACGCCTTCAACTTTTGAAAAAAATTAGACACCTTAGCGCGTTCCCGGTTACATCCTCATATGTGCTGCTTTGGAGCTTGTGGTGCGGCGCATTCCCGCTTTTACTTCTCCAAATATAAATTTCAATTGTCTAGTCACCCGTGGATGCCAAACATCTTACGAAGAGAAGAAGAAATAGCCGAAACAGTTCTAATAGTTTGGCTTTAGTTTCTCGACCGGCCGCCCGCTTGACGTCAAAACCCTCTTTGGGAATGCATTTATGCAAAAAGTTTTACAACCGGCCGGCGCCCGAAGTTAACCCTTGATGACCACAGGTAGAGATCGAGTGGTCTTATTACAGGCCGGAAGCTATAATACACAAGCTAGGTTCATCACAGTTTGGCGAAGTTTTTGCGAAAAGAGAAACGGATTTTTAGATATACAAATTATATAAAATTCAAGGTCCAAAAAATTCAAAATAAAACGTACGGAAATAATTTTTAATACTTAACTCAAACATTTCCGAAAATCGTCAAAATCAGAGAAGGTTCATGGGGAGAAACCCTTAATTTATATGAAAGCTTTTAGGTAAAAGGTAATCACATGAATCGAAATCTCCTAAAAAATCAACCGATATGTATATTATCATTTGTCTGATAACTAGAGGCTTTTCACATTTGGTCGGCTGTCTCGCTCGCATAACCAAACATTTTTAAAGACCATTATAAAATGTATTATTTGAAAAAAAAAGTGTTTCATAAACTTTTTAAGACGAAGTGGTAACTTAAGTGGCGCCCTCATTTGAAATAAATTGTTTAAAACGAAATATGGTGATTGGCTGCCACTTCATCTTAAGACGAAGCGGTATCTAAAGTGGAGCCCTCATTTGAAATAAAAAATCTTAAAACTAAATATGGTGATAATTAAAATTCGATTTATATCAATGTCTAGAAAGACCTTTAAACTATTTTATGAATAACCTTTGAAAGTAATATTGGTAGTCCGTCTAGTTTTAAAACTGTTTTCGCCAAAAGTGGCCACTTTTGGCGAAAAACAGTTTTAAAACTAGACGGACTATTAGTAATAATTTCAAAGGTTATTCATAAAATAGTTTAGAGGTCTTTCTAGACATTGATATAAATCGAATTTTTAATTATCACCATATTTAGTTTTAAACAATTTATTTCTAATGAGGGCGCCTCTTTAGCTACCACTTCGTCTTAATATATTATATGTTAGATATTGAAGACATGTTTGTATATCGTGTAGACATTGACTACGCCGAAAATTAGGTCATCAAAATTTAAAATTTTTGATGACCTTATTCTCGATACACACACACAAAAACAATAAAAAACATGTCTTCAATATCTAACATATAATAATAGGTCTTTAACTATGAAATTGCCGTTTTGTATAAAAAAAATTTAAACGATTTTTTTCATGTATTTTTATTTGTATTAATCGAAGTATTCACCCATGCAATCAACGCATCTTTGCCAACGCAGTGGCAGTTTATTGATGCCCTTCTTAAAGAAATCAGCTGGACGGGAGGCAACAAATTCTTCAAAGACATTTTGTACTGCCTCTCGGGTATTGAATTTTTTTTCCCGCCAAGTTATCCAAATTCTGGAAAAAGTAGTAGTCTGTAGGCGCAAGGTCTGGTGAGTAGGGCGGATGACGGAGAGCTTCCAACCCCAGTTCTTGCAACTTGGAGACCGTCTGCTGTGCAGTATGAGGTCGCGCGTTGTCGTGCAGGAGCAGCGGAGAGGAGCGATTGACCAATGCTGGTTGGAGATGTGCCAGCTTCTCCATCATTGTGTTCAGTTCTTCACAGTACACATCTGCAGTAATGCTCACCCCGTTTGGTAAGAAGCTGTGATGAATCACACCGGCGCTAGACCACCAAACAGTGACCATCACTTTTCTAGGGGTAATTTTTCGTTTAGGGCATTGTTTAGGTGCTGAACCTGGATCCAACCAACTTGCTGAGCGCTTGCGGTTATCAAACAGAATCCATTTTTCATCGCAGGTAACAATGCGGTTCAAAATTCCTTCATTTGTGTATCTGTTGAGCAGTGCAAGGCACGTCTCGACGCGTACTTCGCGCTGGCGATCATTGAGTTCGTGGGGCACCCATTTGTCAAGCTTTTTTACCTTGCCAATTTGACACAAATGGACCAATAAACTGCCACTGCGTTGGCAAAGATGCGTTGATTGCATGGGTGAATACTTCGATTAATACAAATAAAAAAATACATTAAAAAAATTCGTTTAAATTTCTCATACAAAACGGTAATTTCATAGGTAAAGAACTAATATATTTAAACAATTTTCTTCAAATGAGTCACATTTTTTAATAATCTTTAAAAATGTTTGATTGTGTGAGCGAGACAGCCAACCAAATGTGAAAAGCCTCTTAACAATATTTTAATAAACGCATTCTCCGACATTTATCACAATTATGTATATTAGATAACACTGTTATATGTATTACAATTATTTGTAGCTTAAAAGTATTTTCTTAAAGTAAGTTTATTGCTTGTAAATATTGTGTTCACAGAACGTTGAAATAGTTCAAACTTTATCCTTGAATGTTTATTAATACACAATGTTCGATACTGCAATCATTTGTTAACCCGCATCTCAATAAATATTTACATTTTGCTGTAGTATATAAAGCGTAATTGGTTTAGATAACATTCTATTTTAATGTGTTTCATGAAAGTACTTTATATGGTTTTTCAATACCCTTGCTTGTAAAGTGGTTCTAATTTCACCGGTTTTAGATATATAAACGCAAATAGTGAAGTTATATTTTAGCGCCCTTATTCATAAAAAAAACAAACGTTTGCTAAACCTATTTTAGTTAAAACATGTTTCGTCTCGTTCTTTTAACATCATATATTAATATGAGGGAACGGGACAAAACATGTTTTAAATACAGGTTTAGCAAACGCTTGTTATTTTTTATGAATTTGAGGGTATAACCGCACTATTTGCTGGTCGGTGCTGGCTGCCCGCCGCACGCCGCCAGCCAGTATTCGTTTAAAAATTAAAACAGCGGAACATAACAGTGTGCGTCACAGTTTTATGGTTGAGTTTATTTAATATAAAAAAGGTCAGTTTATTAGTCGTTTTCCTTGCAAGTGTATTGAAAAACGTCGTACAATATATAAGTGCGTATATTGGTTAAACACACTCGGCTCTATTTCGCCTCCGCCTGCGGCTCGGGCGCAAAATCCGCCTAGTGTTATAACCACCATGACGCACTTATATAGTAATGTACTATTTTCATGTTTATTCATAGGGATTACGTCACTATAATAGCGTATCTCCATCATAAGCTTCTCCTAAAAAGTATTGCTTATTATTAAAATGTTCATTTATTTATTTACAAGTATGTTTTGTTATTGACCTCTTACTAAAAAACCTTACACAATTTTGCATATGTCACAGACAACTTCTTACAATAACATCACTTTCATTCATTGATAGTGTGGACTTACGCAATGGATCGTCCCTCGATCTAAACCCACACATACAACGGAACAAACAACTACTTACAGACGCCGATCCCAAGAGCAAATATTATCACGGCAATGACGAGTATGTAGTCCATGCGAAGACGCACACAGAGTTACAAACGTTCGCTCTTAGAGATGGCTTTATACTGTAGTAAATAAAGTGAATTTTACATAATTGGTTATTAAATATGCTTATTCGTTTTAGCTACAGCCCACTGATTGGTATTTTTAAAATAGAAATCACATTACGCTATATTTTTATGTTACAATAAAAATTTACATTACACGAATGGTCTCCGCTCCGCGACACGCTTTTATAATGTGTCTTTATTTTGGAGCCAAAAATTATTATAGAAAATTCAGTCATTTTATATATAACACAATATGTACAAGTAAACCCATGATTCCCACATCGCCGCGAGACACTTACCTGTGGCCAACAGTGGAATTGGCTAACGAATGTACGCTAAGACATGTAGCGTATATATAACGCACGTAGAGCTAGACAACAAAATAGAAACATTTTATTATTGAAAATGTATAAAAGCCTGATACATATTATGATGCTAGTTAGCTATATTCATATTTTATCGTTAATTATGCTATATTGGCAAGAATTCTATTTGTACTCATGTGCGTGTATAGTGCTTTAATAACTTTGCAAAGAGATCACCTCTTGCTTTAAATCAATCTTCAAACGAAATCAATTCCTGCAAATAAGGGTGTAAACATCTCTTTACTGTGTTAAACCAAATGTTGATATGTCTGTAAACTAGTATAGTAATTCACACATATATTGCCTATATTATTGTATTATTTGTATATCACCAGATGCGATCGCCATATATACATGAATAGACTATTTGTAAGTTTAAAGCTACGGTTTGCGTTATATATGCGGCATATAAATAGACGTGGAGCCGCGGGTACTGACTTACAATAAATTTATCACAACACAACCTGTGACAAATGGGATGAGTACACGTCAATTTAGACTTATGTATAATATTGTATAAGTCCTAAGGGATCTGGCGCGTTAGTACTCAAAGACGAAGTGAGCGCTAGCTAAAATTTATTCAACGATTGTTTTCATTAAATATAGAGCAATTCATGTGTTCGCTTCGACACCAATGTAATCTTTGGTGCTATTTTTCAAACACGGAGTCACTAAACGAACGGCTTTTCGACTCCGCGTTTCAAAAATGGCACTTCTGGTTATTAATGTTGAAAAGGCTCGTGATTACTAACGTGCGAGACACCCTTAACCCAGATGTTTCTTGGCAATACGACTCTACGTTGTCTTCATGTATTCTTAATAATCATAGACGATGCTACTCTTATCCTATACTAGGATATTGACGAGCAAACGACGTAAAACATTTTCCCTTTACATTTGAATTTTGTGATTACATAAAACTTACTTCACCTACACAACTACACAATAAATTATTTAATATTTAAATATGTGTCATATAGAAATGATAATTATGTAATTGCTAGCTCAAATGTATTCCGCCATTAATTTATTAAGATCATTATACATATATACTAAAAAGCAACTTATTGTCACAAAACATTTAAACAATGATAAAATAATTGCAAGTTATATACATATTTGCAAAAATTGAATGTTACAAATATAACAGAAAGAAATTTATGATATGGATTGCATTGCAGTGTCAAATTGTAATGAAATAATAAAACATACTATACTGGTTAAAAATGTACCATCAATAAAAATTATATCATATTTTTACTCAATATAATTACGTCAAATGCCTGAGAATAAAACGTGACAATATAAGCACAAAAATTTAATGAGAATCTTTGGTTAAATTAAATTATCTAATAATATTATTTAATATGATGAAACATTATATTAAGAGAAAGGGAATTTGCATAAAAAACAAGAATTCATAATAAAGTCGTTAGACTTTTTACATATACCGCCGCCGCGCAGTGTTGGTTGGCATTACTCGATTAAAATTTAAATTAATATGATTAACTTGAATCATGATTAAAATAATCACGATTAAAACTAATCTCGATCGAAATAATTAACATCGACATAATAATGATTTAAAAAAATCCCAATTTCAGGGGAAAATCATGTTAATGCTAGTTTTTGTTATAACTTGTAGCGTATATAATACATTATTTATCTGTATAGGTGTAAAATTAATAAATCAGATTGGGAGGAGGGAGGTTGTCACATACACAAATTGCATGGTAAAAATCGGAAGGTACTTGCATATCTCACCGTGAAACGGCCCAAGTTCGTTCGTAACACTCCCATTGTCTTAAAGTGAAGGGGGGAGGGCGATTTAATGCACCAGACGATGTTGCAACACAAACATATTCCCATAAATTTGCTGGTATAATTTTATTTCCGTTTTGTCTCCTACTTTTCTTTTTATTGTCCTATTTTTTTCAAAACGGCGAATAAACTATACATGCACTTTATTAAAATTATATATAATATAAACATATATATATATATAATATACATACAAATTGAGCTAGCCCCAAACTTGTGTTATGGCATACTAACTCGAATATTTAGTCTGATTTATATATATATATATATATATATATATATATATATATATATATATATATATATATACAGTATAATCTCACTAATCCAGCACTTCGATAGATCGGCACGTCCAATAATCCGGCACTCTCCGCCCACGCCTCCCTCGCCCCTCTACACCTGTGCTGATCTTAAGAAAAAATGGCAAAATATAGTAGACCACGTCAAGACAATGGAATCAGGGCCAGGAAAGCGTAAAACACTAAAAGTTGGCGATTGTCCAAAGATGGAAAACGCTCTTTACATGTGGTTCTTAAAGCGGCCATCTAAATACAGTCCTATATCTGAAGAAATTCTGAAAGCCAAAGCAATCGAATTTTATTAAAAAATTAAAGAATGAATAAGGTCATAGGTAATGATACCTATGACTTTTCCAGTATAATCCAGTAATCTGAACATTCCAATAATCCGGCACCCTCCGGTATATATATATATTTATATATATATAATATATTAAATAAATATATATCTAAATCAGACTATATATATATATATATATATATATATATGTAGGGTGAATGAGTTATGCAGTTTGAATTTGGAAGAATGAAAAAAGGTTAGTCATGAGATCGATCGTAAGAAAGACGCAAAACTAAGATAAAGACGGGTTGTAAAATTAAAAATAAGACTGATTAATCACGAATAAAGCCGTGATTTACCTCGAATTAAGTTTCTTTGGATTTTCCCAGCCCAATCCCACAGTTTTTTTGGGGGCTCGTCCGGGATAGGAGCTGAAATCCCAGAAGAAAGTGTGCAAGTTGTTATCACCCACAAGTCGAGTGTTAAGCGTGTCTAGTAAGACGTAGCTACGCCCGCTAGTTGTATTTTTGGAGACGAAGACGTGTTTCTGAAATTATGGCGCGAAGAAGGAGCAAGGGTGGTGATTATGAGCAGTTTGAGCAGGCGAAGGCGTACAGATGTGATGCTGGTTCGATGCTGATGGGGGAAAGCCTCATACTAAAATTCACTGGTCAGAACAAGACGTACACAGCGGCCAGGTGGATCCAGGATGTCGAAGACAATAAGATCATGGGATGGAGCCCAGTTATGGTTACGTACAGAACGTGCGTTTAAGTGTTGGGATGATTTGAAAGCTGGTGTCCTGAAGGAATTTCCTGATTCCATCGATACGAAGACGATCCATGAAATGATGTCGGCGAGAAAGAAGAACTCGAGTGAGTCCTGCTATGAGTACATGCTAGTGATGAAAGAGCTGGGTAAACGAGGAAAAATGGCAGACTACGTGGCTATCAAGTACATCATCGAAGGAATACAGGACCTCGAGATCAACAAGGTGCTATTATATGGCGTTACGACGTATAGTGACCTCAAAGAAAAACTAAAGTTGTACGAAGAGATGAAGCAGAGAATGTCGGCGGCTCCGGCGCCTCGTACAAAAACAGAAGACAAGCCTAAAGTGGGCAGAGTGAGGTAGTGGTACTACACACATTGTTACAGCTGTGGAGAAAAAGAGCATACATCGGCGGATTGCCCGCATAAAGAAAAAGGTGTTAAGTGTTTTCGTTGCAATGAGTTTGGCCATATCGCCCCTCATTGTAAAAGCCGATCCGAGCAAACGCGGAGTTCACAAGGCGGGAAAAGTAATGGTGCAAGTGAAAAGACGGCAGGTGGCGCTAGTTGCTATGGTGTGGCGGCGCTAAGGTGCGACGGAAACGGTGTTCAGAAAGTTGGCAGTACGGCAACTCCAAAGGCGGACAGTGACAGTGATAGATGTGACATTGACAGTACAAGCGAAAATGTAAACATAAACAACGTAAAATTTTCGAACTCGAGGCCGTTCAAGTTAGTTTCTGTGTTGAATAAAAATGTAAAAACGTTAATAGACACAGGTAGCGATCTCAATATGTTGTCAGAAGATTGCTTAAAAGATTTAAATGCACCGGCGTGCGAAAAGAGTGAATTGTACATGTCGGGTTTAGGTGATAAGAAAGTAAGTTGTTCAGGGCGTGTAAAGTTAGAGATTTTCATTGACGGACAGATTTTCAAAGATATTTTGTTTTACATTTTGCCACAAAGATCAATGCCTCAGTATAAAATGATAATTGGTAACGATTTACTACAGCATTGTGTAATGGTCATGGAACGGGGTAGTGTGACAATTAGGCCTGCAATTAGTTGGATGTATGAGAGTTTTGTGTGTGATTTTGTTGATGTCGAAGGTAAAGAGATTAGTGTTGACGTGCAGCATAAGGTAAACAAGTTGGTGCAGTCATACAAGCCGAAGAAGAGCAAGGAAAAATCCATTAAAGGAGACATACCAGTTGTGCAGCGACCTAAGGAGCAGAAGGTTAACCAACAGGTGACAAAGTGGCTTAACGGAGGTATGATTCAGGTAAATTGTTTAGAGTACAGTAGTCCGATGAAAGTTATCAAGAAGAAAGAAAGAAATTCAAATGTTTATGTAGATATCAGGCTTTTAAGTAGGAAGAAAGTTGAAGTTGATTACCAGCTATTAAATGAAAAGATAGTTAAAGATGTCAGAAGAATAAAGATGTTTCAGATTTTAAAGAATAACTTTTTACAGTTACCATTTAAAGAAAACTTTATAGAGTTACAGACTGACACACAGTATTTTAAGTTGTTTATTCCAGATGTTTTCAGAAACCCTTTAGGATAAGATGTTCCATGCACCAAGCGTTATAATTAAGTTAGTATTTAAGTAAGAATTTAAGATCTTTGGTTTAACCATGATATTTACAGACATTTTATTACATTTCCTAAGGTTCCAGGGTTTTACTTTCTGTTGGTATATGATGTTGATCACGAATGTTTTTTAAAGTTAAGATTTTATGATGTCAGATGTTTTATATTTACTTTAAGATGTTTTTTAATATAGGAAGTCTGGAGGCCAGACTATGTCAGGACAGCCGATTTGTAGGGTGAATGAGTTATGCATCGAAAGAAACGTACGGTTTGTAAGAGAAAGACAGATAATACAAGTAAGATGGTGTGAAAGAGAAAGGAATGGACGCGCGGGAAGTTTGAATTTGGAAGAATGAAAAAAGGTTAGTCATAAGATCGATCATAAGAAAGACGCAAAACTAAGATAAAAAGACGGGTTGTAAAATTAAAAATAAGACTCATTAATCACGAATAAAGCCGTGATTTACCTCGAATTAAGTTTCTTTGGATTTTCCCAGCCCAATCCCACATATATATATATATATATATATATATATATATATATATATATATATATTACCTCCTTTTTGGAAGTCGGTTAGTAAAAATACGATAAGTACGTTTATGCTTAGGCCATACACATTTAAATATTTCAAGTACTTTATTCTAGTCGTAGTGGTTGCTTTACACAATCGCACCATTGGACGTTTAGTCATGTGAACAGTTATGTCCCGGAAGGCTAAAATCGAACCCGGGAAAACTAGCTACATAGCTTCTATAGCTATAATAATTACTGGCGAATGCCCGTGGCTTCGCCCGCGTGGACTACAATTTTTTTACCCTACGGGAACCATGCATTTTTCCGGGACAAAAAGTAGCCTATATGCTATTTCAGACTAAAATATTCTCTCTTTGATTTCATCCAAATCTGTTCAGCCGTTTTGGCGTAACAAATATCGTAACTTTCTCATTTTTAATATTAGTAAAAATTTAAGTGCAAAAAGGACTCGCGCACGAAGGATTCCGCACCATTATCTATAAAAAATCACTTTTGTTTTAAGCGACCCCACTTAAATATTTATTTTATTTTTAGTACTTGTTATAGCGGCAACAGAAATACATCAGCTTTGTATGTATAACATCTGTAAAAATTTCAACGGCTATCTATAGCTATAGCTATCACGGTACATGAGATAAAGCCAAGTGACAGACAGACAGACAGGCGGACGGACGGACGGACGGACAGCGGAGTCTAAGTAATAGGGTTCCGTTTTTACCCTTTTGGAACGTAACCCTTACAAGAAGTAAAATGATAAGACGGAATTAATTTCTTCCTTGATAAATAAATTGACAGCTACCACACACAATGATATGCCTACCTACCTACACACACACCCTAAAGTTTTAGTGCACATCAAATTTGTGTTTTAACTCTTCGGTAGATGGCATTAGTTACAGCACACTTCTGCCAATATAGTGGTGCCATCTAACACAGTAAGTCGAACTACAAGATACCGGAGACAATAATAAGTTTCACGCGAGGCTTGTACCAATGTATGGAGTTAGCAATCTATCCAGCCTTATATTTATTTATCTATGAAATCGCGAAACATACATAGGGGTGATTCGAGTACCCCTTCCATTTAAATTTTCCCTTTGGACGTCTATCAAAGGAAATTGACAATCCCTGTATATTGAAAATCGCTTTGAAAATGGATATGATCAATGACAAGTGACATTAATTTGTGAAGTTTTACTTTCTTAACCATACCAAATAATTTATTTTTGACCCAGGAAAATACCCAATCCTGTAGGTATATCTTAAATTGCAACATCGTGTGTCGCGTCGAGATATCATTTATTGTCACCCTCCCCCCGTCGTCTAGATCATGGAAGTGTTTCGAAAGACTTGTTGATCTAATAGATGTAACATTATCGATAAGATGCCAGAAAGTCAGCTGACGTCACAGATATGTATATGCTGCTGAGATGGTATTGACATGACCACCGATCACGTATGTAATCAGTTATCAGATATGGTGCAACGTGTCTTAATATCGCAAATAGGGCTTAGTCAAAAAGAAAATTTAGGAAAGCTGACTTCACCACTACGTAAGGTCTATAGCAAGGAAGAAAGAAATACCTTCATACCGATAGCAACAGTGCGCTGGGTATTCATAGTACATAACTTTCAGAGATGTGTAAGCCCATGACAAAATGTAAGTACATCAATATTAATTGATGTTATGACGTTTATGTATAAATTATACCTTCGTATTATGAATACAACTAGTTCCCTTTTAATTCAAATTTTATGAGAAATCTGTTTTTATAAATTACATTCAAATTTTAAATAAGTATAAAATCTAACTTTACACACTAACCACACAACCACAAAATAAATAAAGTAAATCCTTATGTTATAAATATACCGAATAAATAGACCACAAAATAAGGTGCCAAATCAGCGATTTGTCTTATTTATGGCCCCTAAGACTTTTGTTGTACTACCTAGGATTGCTTAGCTTGCACTTAGTTTAGAAAGCTAATAGTAGAGAAAGAAAATCCAACGAATTAAGGAGATACAACACAAGACCATCATATTTGGGACTTATTTTAAAAATTAATTGCGTTTCGAGTACTGGATACATCTGTCAGTTTGCTAAAATATAATATTAAATATACTTTTGTTGTTAAAGTAGAATACGTTGTGTATGTGATAACAGTCTAGATGTCAGCTAGTAGCTCTGAGTAATAGTGTGTCGCGCTCAAATAGTCGACGAGGCGACGCGGCAGAGGTAGCTTGTTGATGAGATCACGCCGAACGTGCTTTAATATCACAAATCTGTAAAGAAATAACGATTCATTATGTTTACATACAATACCAACAATATCTAAATAACACATTGAGTCACAAACAATCTTAAATCACAAACTAAACATCTATTTGAGATCTATACCTGCGTCCGCGAACGAGAGGTAGCGTCTCGGCCACTGCGGCGCGTGTAAAAACGCTGTCACTCGGTAACTAATTTTAAATTGAAATCAAGTTACACAATATTTGTTACAATCGTAGAGCTACTATGTACCAAAGTACTAGAGAAGACACCATACATCACTGTTGTGTCGTCTCGTACAATTGAGGTGATCGCACTTCATTTACTCGCTTTGTAGCTCTTATGCGTTTAGTACTATTGACAGTTTACAAGTGAAAACATGGTAAACATAATTAAAAATGATTCGATGTGTGTTTAAATATTGTACGAATCATTCAAGGAACACGGCAAAGTGTTTGTTGTCCCACAGCTGGGCAAAGGTCTTTCCCATTTCCTTTTAGTTTGAAAATGATATGTGGGATTATAAAAAATCTCGCCACCATATTTAAGATTCATCTGTTATCTTAGCAAATTTAGCGATGCGGTTTTGGGCGGTCATTCGCGACAGTAGTTGCGAATGACCTTGGATGCTCCCACGTTCGATATATCGCACTTGCCTTGCATAGCATTCGCAACGTGATAAACAAATTTATTTTTAGTCATCAATTGTAAAATTAAATTTTTATTTTTTGAAAAAAATTACTTGGTTTTTAGATAAACAATGGATTCATGTTTTACGCCAAGAACTGATCAATACCTCTAGTAGTTTTATAGTAGAAAATTAAAGTTTTTTTTTTAGTACAGTTGTTAATCTTCTACAAAATTTCTTAGTACTTAGACTAAAGAACATATATCGAAGTCCAATATATATTTTTCCTGTAACATTCTGTTGACTCTATTTTTGAGTTACAGGTCTTCAAAGATTACCTTTTTTACGCTTTACTCACCTAAAAAACGACATAGCGTTGCAGTACAATAAAGAAATAAAATAACAATAGACAATCCTTAGGATTTCAAAAATAAAATTGTAGCCTTCGTCACTCTAGATAATCTAACGATAATCCATACTTCCAAATCGTTGGCTTCTTAAATTAGGCATTCCGAAGTTATGGCGGAAAACATTAGGAACACTCCTTTTTTTGAGTCAGTCGAATTTAAAAAACAATCCGCTATTTTCCAACAAATCAAATCAGATACTTTTTCTAAACGTCAAAACAAACATTTTTATAGGATTTGTATGAAATACAGGCAGATGAAGTCATAGTTTCTTGGAATCAAATAGCGCTCTTATTATCACGTTACGTCACGTTAAAATGGATATGTTCAATGACAAGTGTCATTATTCTGCGACGTTTTATTTTCTGAACAGTACAATACAATTTGTTTTTGACCCAGCAAAATACCCAATTGTCATGCTTACCTGCACATATGCTGTAAGCTCTGGACTCTTTTAAACCTTGATACGGGATAGAGTAATTGCACCCTGACCGGCCCTAGCACTGGCCTCAGATTCAGAAAGAAGAGATATCGACCACTCCGCGACGTCTCGACTGCATTCTCGATGAACTCCACTATTGTTTGCGCTTTGAACATCGTACAACCGCCAAAGCAGAAATTACCTGTAGATAATAAAATAGATAACATGACAAATCACCCAGATTAGCTTTAAGCAGGATTGAGTAAGTTTAAACTTGTGGATACTAAATCAACAATTTCTTTATTGTATAATAAATATATCAAATAGTAGAGGAGCCCATGATGCTCAATGGGAATAAACTTGGCACACAGTATTCCAAAGACCCTTCGGACCGGACATTTTTAACTGACCCCGTAGGTTGACGTAGTTTGTTATACTGAGCAATTGTCTAGAAGTAACCCCTATTCAAATATGGATAGTTTTCGAGAAAAAAATTCTTAAAGTTTGCGGTTCCGGAGGTACCGAAAAATGAAAAATATTATTTATTTATACTGTTTTTTTTTTCAACTATTTATTTCTAGTATGATGCGCCATTCAATTATGAGCACTTAAGGCTTTTTATAAAATAACAATTGTTAAGAGTTTAGAAGATATTAAAAAAAAACAATTTTTGATATTGATTTTTTTTTTCAAAAAGTATGTAGTTTCCGCACGAACTATTTTATGCTGGTAATACTTTAGCTTTATAACTAACTACCTATGAAAAAAAAACAGCCCAGTATCTTGCGTCTAACTTGAGATATTCGCCATTTTAATTTTGTATAAAGTGCCTGCAGTATTGGTCATAGCAAAGTTGCATTGAAAATTTTGCTATACGTACAATTTCTGAGTACAAATTGCTTAAATATGTACTTTTTAGTCGTGAAGAAGAGGAAAAATTTCCTGGTTCGTTATTTTGATCAATATATTATGCTTACACATTAGACCAAGTTGAAAATTTGAAATTGAAAATTTTGCTAACGAACCAGGAAATTTTTCCTCTCATTCACAACTAAAAAGTACATATCTAAGCAATTTGTACTCAGAAATTGTACGTATAGCAAAATTCTAATGCAACTTTGCTATGACCAATACTGCAGGCACTTTATACAAAATTAAAATGGCGAATATCTCAAGTTAGACGCAAGATACTGGACTGTTTTTTTATATAGGTAGTTAATAAAGCTTAAGTATTACCAGCATAAAATAGTTTGTGGGGAAACTACATACTTTTTGAAAAAAAAAATGAAAATCAGAAATTGATTTTTTTTAATATCTTCTAAACTGTTGACAATTGTTATTTTATAAAAAGCCTTAAGAGCTCATAATTGAATGGCACATCATACTAGAAATAAATAGTTGAAAAAAAAAAATAACATAGTATAAATAAATAATATTTTTCATTTTTCGGTCCCTCCGGAAACGCGAACTTTAAGAATTTTTTTCTCGAAAACTATCCATATTTGAGTAGGGGTTACTTCTAGACAATTGCTCAGTATAACAAACTACGTCAACCTACGGGGTCAGTTAAAAATGTCCGGTCCGAAGGGTCTTTGGAATACTGTGCTTGGGTGTCGTGGCGACCTATTGGATTTTAAAGATAAGATAATAAACAGAATAAAACGCTTTATAATGTGTCTCTTTTCACTGGTGGGGGAACCAAAATTCAAAAGTTTATTCAGTAATTAAAACCTTTACAGGTACTTTTACACGTCAATAAGCATAATTTCCTTTTTTAACTATTTAAAGAAACTCATTTTTACAGTATTGGTAGCCTAATCGGCAGAAGGGCTTTTTTATATTATCATTATGTATATAACTAGACACTACACATCGTCTACCCTTAAGTGCTCAAGACAATTCAAACGAGTCCTACTCAATATCTCTCGGCTCCATCATCAGGTAATATTGTTTTGTGATCTGTCTAACACAAGTGTGCAAAATTTCACCTCAACCGGTTGAGGATAACTGGTTTAAAAATTGAGTTGTAAGATTTGGCCTGAACAAACATGCAAAATTATGCAAAATATGCTTAATTATAAGTTTATAAAATAAAATTTTAAAGCTTTCATTGTGAGACCAAAGTACTAGTCAAGACAAATCACTTTTCATTACTAAGTTCCTATGGTCACCTTCCGGCTCCATCATCAGTTTACCAATATGATATTGTCATATTGTACTGTCATCCTGACATGATCGCATGTTTTTCTGACGCGCGACTAGGCCCGTAAATCCCAAAATCACCTCTTGGGCTCCCCTACTAAACAAATGTATAATACAATGCACCCGAGACCCAGGACAATTTAAGAGTTCGGGCTGGGGATCGAAACCTGAATATAAACATATGATACTTACAATTAAAAATTGACAATCCCACGGGAACCTTACATACGTAAGGTTCCCGTGGGATTGTCAAATATGCTTTGGCCAAACGACGACGTCGTGGGCAACCACCAGTAGTACAGCATTTCTTATAAGCATTTATATAGATACTTACCCTGGTCATGTTCTATCCTAACGTGTCTAAGCCCGTTTAATTTAAAAGTCAATGTAAAAATATAATGGTCATCGTTGCTATCCCGCACGATAAACGAGCCATCTGGTTCATTCGATAGAATCTTTTCGGCAGCCTCCACCGATATCGGGCCCCAATACCATCCATACTGAAATAAATTAACATGTAATCAGCAAACTGTATAATATTTTTACAGGTTTAAAGCACACCAGATGGAGTTTTTACAAAAGCACACAAACTAAATAAGGAAATAAGGCATGGCGAAAAACCTCACTTACTTCCCTATTTAGTATGTGAAACTGTTTAGTCGTTTAAACAAATAAATATTATAAATGAATCCAATTCATGTGCTTACGGAATCCTGCCCCCGTGGCATTAGCTTCGTATTGACGGGCATTATAAAGCCATATAAAAGTAGTATCAAAACTCACATCTTTGACTCTTTGAATGGAGGTAGCAAAATCCTTAACGGTGTCCTCTTCAGCAGCATGTCGGCGCGACGTGTGCGGGGACTGCGGTGGACGCGGCAGCGGGGGCAGTGCGCGGCGCACCGCGGCCGGCGGCGAGTTCTCTTTGCTGCCCGCTACTCGCTCAGATTCAGCAATATTGTCAGACACTGGTGATCTTCGAAACACATTGTGCCAACGGAACAGATTACAAAAACTTTGTCGTAGATTTATTGATAAAATTCTAACTGGAGACATCTTAGCTTTCTGGTTTTGGTTTGATGAATTTTTCTTTCCACATTTATCATTTTTATCTACTTCTATGATATCTTTTTGCGTATTATCTTTATGTTTCTTATTTTTTGCGTTCATTCCAAATGAATTTTTATTAGATTTCTTGTGATTATTATTCGTTTCGGCAGTTTTCGAAATCTCGTTATTTTCTTTCAGAAATACAGCTGTCCCCGAGTCTTTGCTTTCCCTATTATGTATTCCTACATTAGAGATAACCGAATTGTTCTTTTTATGCATGGTATTTCTACATTCGGAATCACTTGAACTAGAATAAAGGGTGTGCAAATATTTTCTCATTTCACGTAAAGTCAAATGTAGCGAGTCTGTATCCGAATCCGTAGCGCTCTTTTTACAAGAAGAGCTGGGTAGACTATGTCTTTTAGTTTTCACGTCTTTGTGTCTACCTGCCTCTTTCTGCTTGTGATTTCTGTCAAGAGCGGCGTGATTCATTCCTATATTCTGAGGAGTGCTCTTGCCCCGCTTCTTGTTATTTCTAGGCAATCTTTTCCCTTTATTTCTCAAATTACTATGATTAGGTCGGATCATGTCAATGGGAACCGCGTAAATATCGCTGTCGAAGGGGACATTATACATATCTGTAATGTCGGACGTTTTCGCGGATAATGTATCATGTGATATAGCTTGTGTTATGAAACTAGAGTCATCAGCCTGGAATTGAGTGATAAGTGAGTTGTGACTACTGGACAAACGAGATGAAAGTGAATTCCTGGAAGGAGGTCGATTAGCCCGACATGGACTTAAATGTAATAATCTCGGGCTAGCAAATCTGTGATTCAAGCATTGACGCCGTTCATAGAGTGTGTCTGGCTTCAGTTTTCTTGGATACATAGGCGAAGCATGTCTCGTGGACATGGGTATGTCTAGGTTCGTTGACTTTGATTCATCGGTAGTTTCATTGGTATAAACAATAGATGGAGGCACATACACAGCCGTTAATTTGTCTATGTTAACTGGGACGAGGTTATCCTGTAAAAAGAAAAAAAAAATTTTAAATGCAAGGCCCAATATTTTGTTGTTTTTTGTGTGTTTCAGAGGCGTAGGTGGTCTGTAGGTGGCCAACACTGCTGTCAGATTTTTCAGGCTGCCTATTGCTTGACGACTGATGATGACAGCCGAGACCAACGACTTATACATGCCTTCCGAAGCACGGAGGAAATCGAGAAAAATGTATGCCACCCATAGCGAATGGTGTCACTTTACTTGCGAAAGCGCTAGTAATGCGCACTCCCGCCGAATCACCGAGCTCCTTAAAGGCCAAATACAATGAATATACATATCTTCTAAAACATTTCTTCTCAAAGTTATAATAATTAAGTCCCCCACTGCTGAACAAAAGCATGCTATCACGCACATTTCAACAATGATATTATTAATTAATTATTTTTCTAATGAAAATTAGGCATGCAGTTTGATATTACTTGAATTCAAACTCAAATTCAATATTTATTGCAAAACTGTGTTTTAAGGTGGTACATAATATGTTAATGTTTCAACAGTTTGCCCTTCCAGGCATGCAATAGTGACAAATTATAAACTATATTTGCTGAAGTAGGTACATAGTACATATACTTATCGAGTTTAATAAATAGTAGTTTAAAAAAAGCAATTAACATAGCTACAAAAATATTGCCACTTTATATCGTTATACATACATACAAGTGCTGCAACTAGATATTAATATAATATTTACAAATTAAGATAAAATAACATTTTACGCCTACATACTTATTTACCAAAGAAATTATCTGTTTCTTCTCTTTAGAGAATTAAAATCAAAATATTCGTCTAAGTTATAAAATGCATGCTCTAGTAGCCAAATTTTTAATTTTTTCTTAATTATATGACAATTATATATGACTTTTTTATTTTTATACAAGAAATAAAAACGCTTCTATTAAACATTTCATTGTTTACAGTCGGTATGTAAAAGTCATGTAAATATAAATATGTCTTAATTTTTTTTCTCAACTTATCTTTTCTTTTAAAGTAATACATTTTGTTTCTTACAAATACCAGCCACTCAGAAAGTATTGCGAAAAAACGTTTTAATGTACTTGAGATTGGCCAGTTACAATCTATTTTGAAAATATAATTATTTATAAGTAAAAATAGGTACGTTCGAATTTTAAAATTTCCCTCCTATTTTTTTGCGGACTAATTCAAATTATCGTGTCTCATTGAAAAATGGATCTGAGCGGAGAACATTTTCGGGCTATGATTTTTTTACGATTTCAAGTGCCGCCTGAAACCGGATGAATCATACGATAGGCTTCAAATGGCATTTATGGGTGAAGGCCCTTCCAAGGCAACCGTGTATTGTTGGTATAACGAATTCAAGCGCGGTCGACTAACTTTGGGGGATGAGGAAAGAAGTGGTCGCCCTTTGACGGCTGTTACGGAAGAAAACGTGCTAGCAGTGAAAAATTAAACCAACGATAATAGGTGAGTTACGTATCAGGGGATTCAGCACATCCTGCAGAATGGATCAGGGAGGGTTCACGAGATTCTACACGTGCATCTTTGCGTGAGGAGGATAATTTCACGATGGGTGCCGCACAACCTCACAGATGCTCAGAAGCAAGCCCGGTGGAATGGTGCCGCGATAGAAGCAGGCTCGTCTCGGCGCGTTTACGACATCATTACTGGTGATGAGTCCTGGATTTATCAATACGATCTAGAAACGAAGCGCCAGTCGACGGTTTGGGTGTTTCAAAACGAATCAACGCCTACCAAAGTGAAGCGATCTAGAGGCGGGGGAAGATTTTGATAGCGAGCTTTTTCAATTTGAATGGCTACTTAATGTCAATTCCTCTCCGGAATCAAAGAATAAAATGCAAAAAGCGCAAGACGAGTATATGTCACTTTTGAAGTAGAGGGTAAAACATACTTAATCCCAAAAATTTCATCCAAATCTATGGAGGTTCAACGAAATCGGAGGTTGTAGCTGATTTTTGCTCTAATTGACTGTATTAAAAGAGTGGGTGGGGATATCTCGCTTATTTTATCATTCGCATGAAACCTAATGGCAGTGACGGCTGTATGTGCATACTTATCTGTTATTTGACAGTTCCCCTTTCCACCGGATTTAAAAGGTTTATATTATAACTTGCTCACTTTTGAGCAGTTTAAAATAATTATTTTTGTTTCGCTTCGTATTGTGTTACTTTTTGATATAAATAAGAAAAAAAAAATGAGTCAAATACCGAATAGGGATGTAGATGGGGTAAAAAATATATTATTTTATTTAGTCTGTCAACAAGATTACCTAAAAATGAAGGACCCATAATTTTTCGTTAAGCAAAGTAATAAGATAACATTTCACAAAGATACAGCGTTCTTCGGTTTCGCAGGGGTGACTTACGTAACCTTTATTTAAAAATCGAACTGATCGTGACGTCACGAAAAATTTAAATGCGCTGTATCTTCGTCATTACTTGCTATATTTTGAATAAGCTACCTAAAGAGCCAAAAAATATCCACATTTGTATTGTCAAATGCATAGACCTAAAAATGTAATCTAATACCAGGATGGACGAATATATACAACTACTACTTGTATATTCTAAATCTTTGTATAGCATAAATACAAGTGACAACTGTCATTGAAGCGCAATTCTAATTTTAGTTTAAATGTTGAAGCTAGATAGGGCCACTAGTTCAAAACAAGGTAGTTTCGTAGTAATACCGCTTAGTTTCGGAAAAATGGAGGTATATAAAGAGGAATAGAGGCATCTCTACTTGACTCCACTGACAAGAGCAAGCTCATAAATTACAAGAGAGGTTTACAAAACTGAGCTATTTAGCTAAACTGCTAGCGCCTATTTAACAGCGAATTATGCAATACAACTACGACATATATATAATTAGCAAAGTTTTTGTCTTTCGGCTCCGCATATGAAATAGGTTATTAAAATATATGACTTACTAGCGATGTTTGTTGCCCGCGCAGTTAAAGTAGCCCTGAGTATTGTGTCACACCTACGGAATCCTCAGATGTTCCCGGAATGCAAAAGTATCTGCGATTATGTTAAACTCTAGATTTGTATTTAGAGAACAGGGTATCTTACACTCACTTACTTAAACATACTTGAAATATGTGTACGTGGGACACTCAGAAAGTTTTGTGAAAATAAAAAAAGGGTTATAATGGTAATTTTTTCTGTTTAATCTTTTTAAAGTACTCTCCACCAACCTCTATACAAAGTTTCATATGTCTGAACCAACTTTTGAAACACTTTTTCCAGTCCCTTGCAGGCACCTCGTTTATAGCCTGCTCAAACGCATTGCGCATCTTCCGGCGACGACAGCACGCCGGTCAAACTCCTGGGTCACCCGACACAGGAGTTTGACTGGCGTGCTCTTTATATACCTCCATTTTTCCGAAACTAAGCGGCATTACTACGAAACTACCTTGTTTTGAACTAGTAGCTCCATCTAGCTGCAACATTTAAACTAAAAATAGAATTGCGCTTCAAAGACAGTTGTCACTTGTATTTATACTATACAAAGATTTAGAATATACAAGTAGTAGTTGTATATATTCGTCCATCCTGGTATTAGATTACATTTTTAGGTCTATGCATTTGACAATACAAATGTGGATACTTTTTGGCTCTTTAGGTAGCTTATTCAAAATATAGCAAGTAATGACGAAGATACAGCGCATTTAAATTTTTCGTGACGTCACGATCAGTTCGATTTTTAAATAAAGGTTACGTAAGTCACCCCCACTGCGAAACCAAAGAGCGCTGTATCTTTGTGAAATGTTATCTTATTACTTTGCTTAACGAAAAATTATGGGTCCTTCATTTTTAGGTAATCTTGTTGACAGACTAAATAAAATAATATATTTTTTACCCCATCTACATCCCTATTCGGTATTTGACTCAATTTTTTTTCTTATTTATATCAAAAAGTAACACAATACGAAGCGAAACAAAAATAATTATTTTAATCTGCTTAAAGGGGAACTGTCAAATAACAGATAAGTATGCACATACAGCCGTCACTGGCATTAGGTTTTATGCGAATGATTAATTATGCGAGATATTCCCACCCACTCTTTTAATACAGTCAATTAAGGCAAAAATCAGCTACAACCTCCGATTTCGTTAAACCTCCATAGATTTGGATGAAAATTTGGGATTAAGTATGTTTTACCCTCTACTTCAAAAGTGACATATACTCGTCTTGCGCTTTTTGCATTTTAAGGGTGAAATCCACCTTTGTTAAAAATGGGAAAAAAATGCAGATTAAACCATTCCGGCTTAATTAATAGTGTTTAATTAGATAAAATAAATATTTTTTAATATTTATATGCATGATTTATGATTTTAATTAATTTTTTAATCCTTTTAGCAACTACCCCTTATATCGAAAATCATGAAAAAAATATTTTTTGTATTTCCGAGTTTTAAAATCGCATATTAACATTACATTAACAGTTTGTTTGATACTTATGATCAAATTTTTGGTTGACAGCGAAATTTCAACCCTTAAAAACTACCCCCTTATTGCAGAATCACTGTAAAAATTGGTTTAGAAAACTTTAACCTATTAAATAGTACATTACTGAAGTGAAATCTTTTTTACTGTATATTAAAATATTTATTTATTGCGAAATTTTTAACCCTTAAAAATTACCCCTTGTCAAAATGATAACGGAATAATTTTTTATCAGCTTTAATTAGTTACAATCTTTTTTAATAGTTAAGATAAATTTTATAAATATATTTCAAACTTTAATAATATCTACTATTCAATTCACATTCTTCAAACTACCCTTTGTGTAAAAAGTGATGTAAAAACATACTTTGACTCGTGACATATTTTTGATATTAAACTTTAATTTATTAATTAAGAGAAAAATGTTTTAAAATAAATATAAAAATATATGAAACGTATATTCATCTTTTATTTAATAAATAAATAAATGTATGCATACCTTTAATATATGCATACCAAATCTCTGCTCCAAATTTTTTTCAAAAAAAAATATAAATTGTTTTTTTTTACAATAACTCCGTTAATTTTTATGATATCAGGTTCGTCCAAAAACCATTTGAAAGGTAATTTCAAGAGTTTTAAGATCGTCTTTAAGATTTTTTAAAGCCCTTATTTTATTAAGATAATAGGTTAAAGGGTCCCAGTTACATAGTTCTCACAGTAAAAGTTAGGCTTTAAACGTCTCTATCTCGGTGATTTGTCATCCTATAAAAGTAAAAAATAAACCAAAACCTGTGTTAAAAAGAACTCAAATTTATTTCTTTATATTTTTTTTACGAATAACTAAAACTTTTGAAGTTATTTTCAAAAGAAAATGAAATTTGCGAAAATTTGAAAAATTTCGATTTTATAAAATTATACTTTTTTTCTAAAATAAGCATTCTAAACCAAGAAAAATTTTTGAGGTCATCACTTATGCTAAAAAAATGAAAGTGTCATCTTATTTTTATCATAACTTGCTTAATTTTGATGCTATTAACTTTTTACAGTGCTCATTAAAAAGATAGTTACGAGTATACTTTGAAAAGTGTTCAGGAAGAATATGTCATAAAATGCATGGGTTTCCCGTTATTTAAATTTGAATACTTTATTTTAAGTACTCACCGAAAAAAAAATACATACAATTACCTATAACTCACTTTGAATTAATATTAGAAGGTTTTTTCAAAGTAGAGATTTGTTTTTTTATTAGCTGCAATTTTGGTAATGACACAGTTTTTTTAAAAACTCATAGTTTTTGAGTAATTATGAAAAACTGCTCCAAAACATGTATTTTTATCATGAAAAATCTCAATTTTTGATCTTTAATAACTCCTGTATTGATTTATTCCAATAACTTTATATGACAAATTTTGTCTCTCTATCGATTTCTGAGTTATTTTTATTAAAATAATTTTCACCCCCGAGAAGGGGTGGCATCCACCCCCAGGGCAAAAGCGCAAGTTGGCACTATGTCACTTTTGTTTCTTAAGGTATCCCCCACCTGCTCACCAATTTTCATGAAGATCGATGGAGATTCAACGAAATCGGAGGTGAAAAACTTCATTGACTGTACTATACTTGTATGTATTTGAAATGCTAATTGCTGTCTCATGTAAAAATTAATTTACTTGCTGATTTCGAAAATCTACTTCTAACTCAATTTTTTCTGGGTGCTTTTTGTATTGCATTTGTCATTATCTCCAGGTCCCTTATAATATTAGCTATTAAAGAAAAATGAAACTTACTTGAAATTCTGGCGGTGGTTCTATAGTGGTGAGTATCACTTTTCCTGGGCCTTTTTTTACAGTGTTAAAAAAGAAGTCACCACACATACGCTCCGAAGCTTCAGTGGATTCACAAAGCGACAGTGACCTCTCATCGAAATCACTTTCCTGCAACTACACACAATTTCATTAAAACATTATCTGTTTCAAATGATCACAGAACAGTCAGTTGACCAAGTGAATTAATTTCTTGTTCCTTCTTCAATAACAAAAATTAAAAAAATTTGTTTTTATGAGTTAATTTCACAAATTCATAATTATTTTCAGTGATACCTATAGTAGTAAAAAAAAAAATTATAAAGTACATAAATTGCAAAATTCTAGGGCAATAAGTAAAACACAAATAAAATGTAATTCAATAATAGGTTTAAACAGCTTTATACATTGTAAGGGCATCCCCAAGCTATTTGCAGGGTGCAGCTGCCACCCCTTGAGATTAAAAAAAGAAAAAAAATTATTTATATTACACTTGCAGAGCTTTTTACATTGGACTGACTAATAGCATTTTTTTTACAGTTGCCATGCAGGAAATAAAACCAAAAATATAAAACTTCATGTTTTCTTGACTGTTGTTATTTTAGTTATATCAACTACAACCACTTCAAAAGTCTGACACCAGTGTAGGCCAGTTACAAACACGAAAAATAATTCATTTTGTTTATCATTGGGATGATGTACCTAATGATTCTATTGATATTATTGGGTATTAAGAAACATGCATTCATACATACCTACATACAAACATACATATATGATGTTCATGTATGAACCCTGAAACCAAAAAACTCCATCTTTTGGGGCAGATGTTTACCAAACAAAGGTTGTATACATATATGTGACATATCAAACCTCTATACTTATTTGAGTCTTAATTTATTTTAGGTACACCATCTTTGTTAACTGTAGGTTTTTTAAGTGTAGGTAACAAGCTTTGTTAACTGGCGAATAAGTCCTCTGAGTCAGTTGTTGAACTACTTATTAATTTTTTTCAGTTTATCAACAGGTGAAGGGTTAATAATTGTATATTCGCTACTTGAGGCAAACAGAAAAATTAAATTTGCTTTCAGCATTAGCATCAGTAGGTCTTCTCATCTGTACAAGGTTTCTATAACATCCTTAACTGTACTGCTTTAAAGCTGAATTTGCGCTATCCAGTCTTTTCTACCAAGTATAATATGCATGTCATAGTCACCCAATGATGCCGAAAATCATTTAAAGTGGGGAAGAAATAATCAAAATAGTTTTGCCACTGACTGCCTGTTAGATGTCAACCCTCCTTGGAAATGTAATTGCAGCATGAGATGTTTGTGCTTGGCCCTTTAGTCACCTCCTTTAGACATTGACAGGAAGATATAGTATTCTTATGCTAGGCCAGAAACCGCAGGGTAGGTATAATCAGTGAATTGCTCAAGGATATTGCTTTATAGTCAGTATAAAATTAGAACAGAGTAAGATTTTCTTTACTAGGTGGCACAATGAGGATATCAAGGCAGTCTCTATCTCATCTGGTGGTACCAAAGATTAAAGCCTGCTTGATCTGGCTTGTTGCACTAGACTCGGTAAAGCAATCTGAATAAATGGCCATTTTTACCATCAACACTTTTGAACTTTTTTGCATCCAGTGAACAAAAACATTCGGGAAAATCTAAGCTATTCATCCTATATGTCAAGCTATTAATCCCATCCAACCAACCACAGATTTAAATAAAAAAAATAATTAGATTATGAACAAATATTAATTCTAAATATTGTTAAGCGATTCGCAGATGCTTATATAGTTATCAGAATATATATTTATTTATATGTATTTATCATTTCGCTTGAAAGCAAATTAAAAGTCCTTTCCTTGAATATAGCTAGGAGATTCAAAATCACCTGTATTGTACAGTGAACAATAGTAAATGATTTAAATTACATACCAACTAAGTACATATAAAATATAAATTACTGCAATTAAATGTAGATGATAAGCTTACTTCAGATGCGACGTGATGCCATCCACTTGCAGAATCACTAGAAAACGATCCACTTGTAATCAGTAAGCCACTATCTTCACTCAATGGAGGCGCCTCAGAATGTGTTGAAAAGGAAGGCGGTGACTCCATCACCCCAATAATATATTTTTTAATGGGAACATAAACGGGATTATAATTTTGTAAACGATTTTGTAAAATCACGAAAAAAACAGCAAAATGAATCTATTTTATCACAATTCTCATCTTCTGTCTCACCACCGTAAATAGCATGATGTGCACCACCACAGATTAGATACTAGTTACAACACTTACAACTACACCACAGATGACAGACAGCGGAAAGTCAGAAATGATGACAGCAAAAATCAGAATGTGCATGGCACGCACTGATAACGAGAAGACATCATCGACTTACGGAATATTCAGATATTTTGGAGTCACGCCGAAAATACACAGCTTTTTACTCGCACAAAAACATGCTAGTTTCTAGTCGAACGAGCTACTGGCATTGGTATCTAGCTTAATCTGTAATTATTTTGTGTCTGAACTGCTGAAGTGTACTGTTAACTGCTGTACTCTTGTATAAGTTGGTTGTGTGCATCACGAAACAGAGAAATAGGTGGAAGTGCCTTGGGCCTAAATTAGTTAAGAAACAAGCGTCGCCAAACTCACACAAATAAACCAATAATCAATATCATTCAACGCAAAGGCTTTTTTTTTAATTTTCTTATCTTTATTTAACACTAACTTTCACTCGCAACTTCGTCTGCGTAACTTTATTATTTATAGTTTAGTATGGATGTGCAGATTAAATCGTGGGCGCAGCCGGTCTCAAATAATTAAAGATCTATTATTTTGAGAACATGAAAAATCCGTCTTTATCCCTGTAGCGATCTTAATCCCAAATGGAATGGAAGATACAGAGCATTTTGAGTCTTGCGGTTTTAAGCTGAAATCGCCCAGGGCCGCAAGATCCAAAGGCTACTTTTGGCGTGACGGCGGGCGAGAAAGTGGGAAAGGGAATTAAAATAATGATGGGTTGCTACCCGCATGGTCGAAATGGCAGAGGAATTTCTCTTCTGCCATTTTGCCCATTCTCTCGATCGGTTTTTAAAATCTGCGCGGGAACGCGGGAAGTTGGTACATTCTATTTATTTTCTTTTGTCCCTTTCACCCAAACCAGCATGGTGAGCTTAAAATACAGAGAATTGTGTCAATAACTTTGTAGATCCATTACTAGTATTACAGTGATATTCAACTAAATCCGTCTGTCTGTTACTTCTTCACGCTTCAACTACTTAACCAATTTAATTGAAATTGAATATGTAGGTTTATTGTTTAAAAGTCCCGGAAAAGGACATTGGACAAAATAAGATTCACCAAACCAAGTTCCATCCATTCCATTCCAAAAAAGAGTGATGGAACTTGGCATGGTGAATCTTATTTTGCCATACAAATGGAGACTTTTTCAAATTACTTATATTACATTAACGAAGTCTTGGCTTAAATCTAGTTACATTTAAATTTGGGAGAAGCAGCAGGAGCTAGAGCAGAAAAAAATTGACATAAAGGACAACCTTTATAAGAAAATTAAATTATTATATATAAGTAAATTAGATATAAATTATTTCTTCATAACGCTCCGAACATATGGTGCTTGATTTAGTTGGCATCCAGTTAACCCTACCCGTTGCATCTATCCACTTTTCTTTTACATTTGGGCCTAAAAATAATTCGAAAGGTTAGACTAATATAAATTTTTTTATTGCAATAAAAATACTAGAAAATGTTCATGTTTATAATAAGTCTATATATTACTTAAAATCGTTGCGTTATTCTATTAAATTATACCTGAAATTTTGATTTATTTTATCGACAAAATCCGCATCCGACTCAACTACATCACTAATTGAGTAGCGCAGTTCATCGACAAAATTTGTACATCACTAATCGAATAGCAAAATCTGTACATCACTAATCGAGTAGCGACAACTTACGGGAACGAACTTTCTAGAACTACCTAGTTAATATGGTCGTACCAGAACGATTTTCGTAATTTTTTAAAAGAAAATGCATGTTGTCGTACATACTGATGGAAAGAAATACCTACATTGCTTTTATTTTTGTTCTTACTGCTATTTTTACATACTAAAACACTACAACACGGGATATTTAGCGAAAAAAATGTTGGTCGGGCGGACAAAACGATCTCAACACGTAGCTAGAATACGACTGATGTACGGAGTCGGTCGATCTTGTGTAGTTTTACCGGATTATGACACGCGCGCCACGCCCACTTGGCACTTCCACCTATTTCTCTGTTCCGTGGTGTGCATAGACCTAGATTTTTTAAGCTATTGCATAGCTTTTATCGCGGGCTTTGAGCACGGCGACCGAATCAAGAAATTCCGTAACGAAAATAAAACCTAACACCCCCCACTCCGCCTAAATGTTTCTCGGCAATCCAAAGAGAATTCAAATATTACGTAAGAGGCAATCGGCGACCGGCAGAGCGGCGCGGCGTTGAAAGCCGTGCATCGTCTAACGTCGTTTCAGTTCGGCAGACTTCGGCACGGTGTTTGTGTGCGTGCGACTAGAACACATAATAAAAATTCCTGAATAACGTACATGTGTTGTTAGATAATAAAAATATTTAAAACGACAATGGCGCAACACCTAAACATTTTGCGAGGCCTTAGATCATTTAATACAGAATGAGTTACGCAGACAAATCTTCTTACAAAACTTTTGCCGCTTTTAATGCGGGGGTAAGCTACTACATCTAAACAAAATCACACATTCACAGAAATAATTTGTGTCGCTATAAATGCACACTACAAAAAAGTCAAACTGAAAAAAATGTGTAAATACACATAATAATACAGTTTTGGCAAGTAAGAGAGAGAGAGAAGACAAAAATATATATCAACTCTAATGCACAGGGAATAAACACGAAGGTTGTAAATCATAAAAACATAGACTCGTGAGCAGTGCGCCTTAGTCTAGTGAGAAATGCGCAGCAGGGCGCTATAGTCTCGTGGGGAGTGCGCCTACGTCATCAACTAATCGTTTTTCAAATTGGAACCTTATTACAGAACTTTAAGAATGTAATTGATACATTTAAAACTTTTGTAATTGATTCAATTAAAACGGGGATCAATGAACTAGTCTCGTATGCGATCTTAGATTATTTTATGGGCTGGAAGGAAATCAGTTGCAAACGTGATTCAATTATTTTTCCGTAATCGATACTAATAGATATTTCTTCGATTTTTCAGAAATTACATTTAACTAGAAAACAACTTTAATAAAATAAAAAAATACTTACTAATGAAAGGTTATGCCATCTTTTGGAAGATTAAATGTGTTTGACCTCTTTTTACACGAGAAAATTGCATAACAGTGCATTTTAAACGGAGCACTTTTAGTCGTCTTAGATTCACATAATGATCATAATCGATCGAACTAGTTTTTATGAAAGTATTAGATATTTGTTTTTATACTTTGGCAGAGGGGAACGCGCAGGTAAGGTTTATCCTGTATTAAATGATCTAAGCGCGAGGCCCTCTGATGGTGCAAGGAGAAGGGAATAAAAAAGGAAAATTAAAAAGTTCAAATTAACCTTAATTTTTACTATACTTACTTCTTTGGAACATTTAACAAAAATGAAAAAAAATTATTAAAGAAACAGAAATTTTCTACTTTTGATTTTACTGATTTGGTTCGTGACTTAATATTACTAAGCGCACGAGCGCAGACCAAGTTCAAGCAACATGCCGCGCGCATGCACTATTTACACGAACCGTTTCGACCCCCCTGTAGCTTTGCAAGTACAGAGATAAAATTGTACCTACGTAATACTAGTACTAAAGTAGTATGCCAAATTGCATTGATATAGCTTCAGTAGATCCTAAAATACGACCCAGTGAAAATAGCCAAATCAAAACCTCTAGGCCACTTCCAATTGTCCTAGCGTTATGAAATTTGGCACGCAGGTCGTGTTTTATATGTAGATTAACAAAAATCGAATTTGGAATAAAAATATTTACGAACCAGTGATACAATGAGAATACGATGAGGAGGGGGGAGGAGGAGAGGGGGGAGGGGTATAAAATAATGTCATGTATACATACATAATACACTCTGTATAGCTTATCTTGAAAAAAAGTATTGAAATCCCACCAAAAACATACCTGTTAAAAAGGGAGCCAAGTTCCTATCGGCTAATTGTTCGCCTATAAAAAGGGTTGAAATCCAATCCAATGCCAAGTTTAGATGCACTTTAAAATCGATCATAATCATCTTTATCAACAGGCAGATCCACTGGTAATCATTTGCCATTCCCAAGACTCGCCACCACACCCAGTCCTCCGCTTTCCGCATCCAGCCACTACCCGCAACCTGATTCACGTCAACTGTCCATCTGGCCGAAATTCACTTTACCATTCACCCAATTTAAAATATGGTATAGTTGTGAAAATACGTAGGTACTCGGTTAAAAATATCTAAAATTATAATACTTCTAAATTTGAACTTGGCAGGTTTTCGTGCTGTACGTAACACTTGATTAATTGTAGGTATAGTTAAATTATTAAAAAATATTGAACACGTATTTTTTCTTTTCTCTGAAAAACAAAAAATGACAGAGATACAGAGCATTGAAATTTTACATAACGTCACGGCTACGTACGATTTTTACATAGAGGTGACGATGACGTTGCACGCCCCCCTCCGAAACTTTGATGCTTCCTATCTTTGTAAAATTTTTACTTTTTTGGCCAACTCAAAACATGGGTCCTTTATTTTTGAACAATCTAAAAGACGGACTAATTACAATTATACTTTTCTAACCCTGTCGTCACCCCTATTATATTAGTGCTTGTCTATCATATTAATGAAAAATGAAACGATGGGTTTGAGTTATTATTACAAATGAATAAATATTAATATCTACAAATAAAGTAAAAACCTACTAAAAGTGGTCACACAGAAGTGCGATTTCTGAAACGCGGAGTCACCTAAACGTATGGTTTTTGTATGGGATAACCATTCGTTTAGGTGACTCCGCGTTTTGGAAATCGCACTTCTGGACAGACGCGTGGCAGCCAGTGGCGGCGGTGCGGTGAGTGGCCGCTCGCGAATGCAAGAGAAAAGAGAAGTCGAGCGATTCCGGTGGCACTGCCTAGATTCGCCGGAATCAGCGTTGCATGAATAGCTGACCTTGAAAAACAGTCACTAGTGGTATTGAATAATCGATAGTATAGATTGTCAATAGTTTGCAATACTATTGATGTACGATAAAACTATCAATAGTATCGATAGTTTAACGTTATATCAATAGTATTGCAAACTTTTCAAAAATAGCATTTCAGGTTTCTTTCTTTGCTTTGTTGGTGCAATCAAAAATATGTCGATGCTAAGGGATACGCAAAATTTCAAATGTATCGATACTTTACTCGATTCCAGTATCGTATGAAAATAATCTATACCAAAAAAGTATCTGAACGAAAGTATCGATACCTAAAGGTATCGAGTACATTTTAATACTTTTGCTAAAAACCTGGATGGAGGGGTGATTGTGTTAACAAGTTTCACAAAAAAAAAAAAAAAACTAGCAGGAACGTGTGATTTATATCCAATAGATATTTGGAAAATTTGGTGAAAATAATACATGAGAACAACAATTCAACGGAATTTTTTTTATTTTTTTTTAAGTTAAGTTACACGTTAATCGTGTTATTTAATTAAAAATAAATGACACAGTAAAAATCACAAATAAGTTTGGAAAACTCAAAAGGGCAAACGCCTCATAACGTACATTTTTTACGTCACCTTCGTGTGAGTTGTACTCTCATACGCAGTGTTGCTACTTGTTATTTCAGGAATATGTCAGAGAATTACTTTCCTATAACTAAGGAACTAAAAGATGCTGCGCAAATAATGCAATTATTCTATTAAGGGCTGCAAATATAAGAAAACTGAACAAGTGAAAAAAAGAACACTACACACATTATTCAACCCGTAAAAAAGCACCTGAAAAAGTTCAATATAAGACAATGGTAACACACATAAGTGCTCGGCAATAAGTAGGAATTAAATTCCCTGAATCATGTCTTAGTTTCAGTACTGTTAAGAAAAATGTTTTGTTTAAAATATTGATTAATAACTTTCCAATTTATAAGAAATGAGAATAAGAAGGAGAAGAGGGGAAAAAAGAAGAAGAAGGAAAGTATCGATACCTCAAAAGTATCGATTCCAAAAGTGCTTGGTATCGAAACAAATGTATCGACACCTTAATGTATCGATACTTTTTGCGTATACCTATCCGTGCTTCCAGTTTCCAACTGTCCAGCCAGTGTTGTTATTGCTACTACATCTACTTCTACTATATCCTACCTACACTACAAAATACACACCTATCCAACTATAATCTACCTACATTCTACATTACTAACACAGAGTACTTTTGTATATACTGAAATAGAGACCTATCTTCGCGGTGTGAAGCGGAAATAAATTTTGCAATGCATAACTAACGCCATCTGTTATTTTTAGTAAGGATCAGATATATATATCTATACCACGAAGCCGTCTATGGTATACCTACTTTATAGTTTACCTACGTATGATGTTTTTGTTTTGGGAGATAAACCTGCCATACTTCACAATGTTTATGTAATTACGCCAAAGAGACAATTAATGGAGATGGCAGTCACACAATATTTTGGATTATAAATAATTAAGTACATAAACAATGCGAAATAGGCTCAAAATGAAAGCCTTATTTAAAATGTAATGAAAATCAATTATATTATCAAATCACACGATCATCGCAGAATATACATGGTTGAAATGACAAAACATATCCAAAATATAACACAGTTCTATTTGTCTCAGCACATACTTTATATATTTAGTAAGTTTTCTTGATTTTTGTTTCACACCAAAGTTCACATCACAACATTACAAACTAGTACCTACAAGTTTAAAACTTTATCGGTGTTGCCATTTACAGATATAGAAATTGTACCAAGACAAAATTGACGTTGATGTAATTTTACGGACATTTGTCTTTTTATGGTTTGTTAAATGTTTTTTTAGTTAAAATCATATTTATTGGTTTTATTTTCACCCTCATTTGTATCGAATTATATTTTTTTTTTATTAAAATGTACTATCGTTAAAAAATGAGTAAGTAACTAGAGACATCTTTTCAAATTCTATTGAACTATTTAGTTACTTTTACTAGTTATGCCATCTGTTATTTCTAGTACGAACTTATATTATATGACCAAATAAAATGATCTTGGTTTATATAAGGATCATACAAAGATAGAATACATTTTGAATCGATATCATTATACATCATAATTTCCTACTTTGTTGTACTAACATTAACCCCTCTGATTACTAAAATGAGACATTTTTTACAAGTTTAGTGTTGTTAACACACATCATTTATCATAACAAACTTTAGACAATACCTAGGTATCTATTTTTTTTCCCTCTTCTTAAAACCAGTACATAGTTATATTAATATTAGCAAATTTGTGAACTTACCGCGTGTAACACTGGTCAATTTTGTTGTTGTGTATCATTACCTGTCTAATTTGTGATCATTACATTCATTACATTTCATAGAGACATGTTTTCGTTTTAAGTAGGTACCTACTTCAATATTGCACCAATGTACAAGAAAACGTTTAATTTTTTTGACTACCTACCTAAATATAAGTGATTTCGTTCCTCAGATCAGATAATTACATACCAATAAAATGGCTGATACGCAAGTGGCGAATATTGTCAATGATATACTGGTATGTTATTTGTATTTCTACCTATTGATTGTTCTAAATTATGATTAAATGTATGAGAAGTCTTATTACCCTTAATTTGCAGAGAGTAGAGGCAGTGGAAGAGGCATTTAGCTGTTTTTTGGTCCACAAGCCTGATGAAGAAAATGAAAGATTGTTCATGTACCAGAAGAAGTTGTGTGCAGTAATGACAACATTGAGTGCAGATTTACAGGAATCTGCAATCAGACAGTACCTCACTCTCACTGCAGTTTTAACCAATAGATACAAAATGACACAATTGCTCACTCTGCTAGAGAATCTAGTGAATACAAACATATTACAAGCAAGGTATGCAATTTCGCTTTTATTCAAACTAAGCTGGAATTGTGTGGAAGTGGAATTATACTATTGGGTGTATCCACATGTCGTGTCATTGCAGCATCTTTGTGTTACAATATCACATCACATAGCTCTGATTGGTCTCTTTTGGGTTATGTGCATTTTATTCCTATGATTCCAGTCATTGTGGATCTCACTGTAAGTTATGTCATAATATTTTTGTAACAAAATTTCTTTAGTTATGGTACAAACTTGGCAGACGGGGGCTAGGCGAAAAAAAGTGTAAGATTTTTGTGTCATGAATCAAAATTTTCATCAGTTTAACTATCATATTGATAGCTCATTTGGGAGACGGTTTGCCTGAGATGGTCTATGTTCCCGTTTCAAACCCAGCACATGCCAATATTTTTAAAATTATTACAGAAATATTATTTAAAAAGTGTAAGATTTTTGTCACTTTTTTTCTTCATGAATAATTAGTAATGTATTACAAAAGTAACTTCGTTCCAACCAAGTGTTCCATGATACTTACATTCTTTTTTGTTATTTCAGAATGCTTTGCGATTGCATACTCACAAGTGAAAAATTGGTGTATCAAAATGCTGACTATTGGATAGAATGTTTTAATTTGATAAGAAGAATAATTGGAGGTGTAGATTATAAAGGAGTGAGAGAAATAATGAAAGTAAGTAAATGATCTGGCCTTGGTGTTTGTTACCTTTATTTGCTAATCTAAATATTATACTTTATTTATTAATGCTCATATTTGTCTTTTAAGGGTTGCAGAGAAAAAGCTCATACATTACCAGTGAGGTTAAATTCAAGTACAATGCCCCAGCTTAAGGCATTATACAATGTAATAGAATATATATTTGATCGTAATGCATCTCTACTTCCAGCTTATTTCATTGTCACAGAAATTCAAAAAGATTACCCAGATAACAACCACTGGCCACATTGGCAGCTAGCCAAGTTGCTGACTAGCTTTGTAGAAAGTTTCAAGCCTTGTGCACAAATGGTGTCTATTATAGGTCACTCCCATATGCTTCCTGTAGTAGAATTCTCAGGCTATGCTGACCACTTAATAAATCCATGGAGATTAGATCCAACCACTTTAAAATTTTCATTGAAAGGGAATTTACCTTATGATGATGAACTTTTAAAGCCTCAGATTGCATTGTTGCGGCATGTTCTACAGCAGCCTTATTCCAGAGATATGATGTGTTCAATGCTGGGTTTACAAAAACAGCATAAGCAGCGATGCATTGCTTTGGAAGACCAACTAGTGGAACTTATGATTTTGCCAATGGAAAGAAGTGAACAGGAAAATGAAGAAGATGAAATGTCATCTTCACACTGGTGTTGGCTTCATTTGTCGTCGCAAGTGATATATTTAATTTTGATTGGCTTTGCTTCATTTCCAAATATAGTGATGGGTCTGCACAACAAGTTAATCGGCCATGACATGAAGAAAGGTCGGGATCATCTTATGTGGGTTCTCCTTCAGTTTATATCTGGAAGCATACAGAGAAACCCACTATCGAATTTCTTACCCATAATTAAATTACATGAACTTTTGTACCCTGAAAAAGACCCATTGCCCGTGCCAGACTGTGCTAAAGCACACTGTACACATCAAATGGCAGTTTTATGTATTTGGATGCATTTGCTTAGAAAGGCAGAAACAGAAAATAAAACTATGACAATGCCACAGAATTTGAAAGTGCAATATGAGTAAGTTTTATTTCTATTTCCATTGTGTACCTACTAGAAGAAATCTGATATTTTGATTGTATATAAATTATTGTTTTCTTTTAGGTTCCTGCAGCATCTCATGACGTCTAATAATACGCCTACGTTAATGGGCACAGATTACCGCATAGCTCTGCTATGCAATGCATATTCAACTAACAATGAATATTTTGCAAGACCAATGGGCATCATCATAGAATTGTTATTTGGCTCTCAGAAACCATTGCCAAACGGAAACCCTGCGCCCCCTCTACCAACAGTTCCCCTTTCGATGTGTATCCTTGATAGTTTGACACTGCATTGCAAAATGTCGTTGATTCACTCCACAGTGACGCACGTTGCAAAGCTGGCTCAGAATAAAACGAATATGCCTGGCAGCACCATGATGGCGCCGGCTCTAGTAGAAACATACAGCCGATTACTAGTTTATACAGAAATTGAGTCATTAGGCATCAAAGGTTTCATACGTAAGTTATTGTTGTTATGAAACCCAGTACATATTTCTGAGTAAATTTTTGAATTACTATTTCATCATATTCCATTATTTACAAATATATTTCAGATCAGCTTTTGCCCACCGTGTTCAAGTCGCATGCATGGGCTATCTTACATAATCTCCTGGATATGTTTTCATACCGGATACATCATATACAGCCACACTACAGGGTGACCTTGCTATCAAACATACATTCTCTGGCAGCGTATCCACAGGCTAACCAGACCCAACTTCAGCTGTGGTGAGTAAAACAAGCGCTAATAATGAAAATACCACCCAAAAATTACAAAGCAATAAGAAAACTAAAGTAAGGTCTTCGTGTAAATGTGGTTTAATTAAGTATAGTCACTTTTGACAGTTTTGAAAGTACAGCACTTCGCCTGATCACAAGTCTGGGCAGCTCTGGAGTCCAGCTTCAAATGTCCAGAGTGGTGTCCGAGCCGAAGTCACTGGTCTCTGCTGAGAGTGAGGAGCTAAACCGAGTGCTCGTTCTCACTCTAGCACGCGGCATCTACATGACAGGCGCAGGTGAATCCTTTATTTTGCCTTGACATATTAAAGTTTAAGTTTTGTCTAGAGCATTTCCTGTGTCGGTTGTATAAATGTACTATATATATATATATATATATATATATATACTAGCTGACCCGGCAAACGTTGTTTTGCCATAAAAAAATTTAGGGGTGGACTACCCCTAACATTTAGGGGGATGAAAAATAGATGTTGGCCGATTCTCATAGATACCGGATAAGCACAAAAAATTTCATCAAAATCGGTCAAGCCGTTTCGGAGGAGTATGGCAACGAAAACTGTGACACGAGAATTTTATATATTAGATATATATATATATTTATTATAGACAATTTTGTATAGGGACAAATCACACTGATTGAGCTTGCCCCAAAGTAAGCTTAAGCTTGTGTTATGGGACTTATGGGATACTGAACTCAACGATACTATAATACATACAACGATAATATAAGATAAATACATATAATATAGATAAACACCCAAGACTCAGGGTAAAGATGAATAGTAGATTGTTGCACCGAGCCGAAAGCAATTTTATTAATGCACCAATAATAATAATACTTTTATTCAACTACAGAAAGCAGTTATTTTGAACACCTGCAGAATTGTAAGAAAATTCCTTTAAACTGACCACTTAACTTCTTCCTATTCCCATGATACCCACTTGGATTAGGCCCGTGTGTACCATTTATACCAGCTATGCTTCGTTTAGCCTAGCAGAAATATCTCTGAAAAAAAAAGTAATAATAAATCTTTATTCAAATAAACTTACAGAGAAACTTAACATATTGTAAATTAAAATTAAAAGAGGTATATATATTGTAGAACCTGAGCTAAGATTTTGACAATCTTGTATTTCAGGCGGCACAATGCTAGGCTAAAGTAGGTACTATAAACAATCATATCTAAATCAAATTTAACATTAAACATATCTACTTTATATAAATTAAAAACATTCTTAAAAATGAGGAAAAATAATAATAATATATATATATAATACAACTTATTTTAAAACTGTTAGTAAGTCCTCTGTATCCTCATAGCATAGGTCATATTTAGAAGGGCTTCTTGTAGTATTCCCTTACACTTTTTAAGATTTAGGTGATAAAAACCTAGTCTTCTATTTAGTTTATTATAAATGAGTGGGCCAAGATGTAACGTTGTACAAATTTTAATATGATTAAAATATCTCTTATTTACAAGTTTAAACATATTGACTTAAAACTAAGCCTCAACGAAAATTAAGTATAAGAAAAATATAATTTATTATTTTACGTAACCTAAACTGAACTTATTTGTAATTAAAATATTAATAAACATATATTTACATGAAAACAAATTAACATTCAATGTTACTTACGGCAGAAGTAAGTCATCTTAAGAACGGCTGAATTCGCAATAGTGACTGCGACATGCAGCGTTTTTTATGTAGGCAGTTGAGTTGCTTTGTTTCGATGCACCGGCGAGCGGTCAATCGGTGATGATTGGTGTGATTCCCTTGTCGCGAGACACACGTATATACGTTCTCTTCTCAGATCGTTCTTCTCTATACGTGGTGATTTTGCTGAAGTGAATTTCTTAAATACTAATAAGAATCTTAATCGACACGAGTACCTATATCTATTTAAAAAAAAAAAATATCAAGTGCTATTCAAACCCGAAATTCGGGTTCCAGTTTCGGACTTACGAATCGTAAGAATACACTTTCCCGCGGAAAGACCTAGGCACAATCTATACCTACTCGAGTCCTGGACAGCCCCCAACAACTGGCCACCGGCAGCTCCACTTCCCAGCACTGGATTCCAGGACCGTACCTTTACTTTCGCAAGTGATCAGAACGACCGGCATAGTAGGGCCCTCTAGATCGTTCACTGGCGCCCTTGTGTTTTTTTTCCAAATTATCTCATGCTTTTCTATGCCCGGAGTTCTGTTTGCTTAGAGTAGTTGCATATCTGTGTGCTTCTTTTATTTTTTGGTTTTGTGAAACGTTTTATTTTTTTTGGTTGCTAGCAACTAAAGTGTAACATAGTTTTTCCGTTTTATGAATATTGTTAAATGGTAATTTGTATAATTTACTTAAATTTTGCTCTTTGAACGCAACTATAAAAATCAACCTACCTTCGAAGTAAAATATTGGTAACCTTATGTTGCAGTAAGTACCTACTTCAGACTTTTTTCAAAGGTTTTAGTTCTGTTTTTTCCTCTCTCTTCTTCATTAGATTTAATGTAAAGTTACACATTAGTTGCAATTTTTTTTCTGTGTTTTTTTTTTGTTCTTTTTATTTCCGTGCTTGTGATTTTTATTTTTTTCTGCAATTTTCATCCTCATTTCATTAACTCATTTCAACCAAAACGTTCATTAATGTCATCCATTCCTTTGTAAAGAACAGAGTTTTTTTTAATAAGTAGTTAATTTTTTTAGTTCGCTACTTGCAAAGTTTTGGTTTTGTTACCATGGCTTATTCATTTAAATTTTCGCCCGTTCAAAAATCGGAGCTTGAATACGTGGAAGATATTAGAGGTAGGAGTCCCAGAAGGACAAAGATATCTAAATAATTTTTTTATTAACGATGTTAAATTAGCCAATACTTCACAATGTTTTTTTTAATGTACAGTTATATATTTAAAAAAAAGTTTGTTTGCCCATAAGTTTATCGTTATACTCGTACCCCAATTACTAGTTTGTTAAGGTTAGTCAGATTATAACAATTTGCTGTCTAACTTATTTTTATGTAAGCGCCATGGCATTTTTTTATAGTACTTGCCACGGCTGTTTGAATGTTGATAATATGACTGAAAAAGTATAATAGACGATGTATGAATAGTAAGAACAAACTTACTTACTAAGAAGATGCGGATTTTATTATAAAGGGAATAAAATCCTTGGGTACGAGAGGGGGTATTGTAACGTTGTACAAATTTTAATATGATTAAAATATCTCTTATTTACAAGTTTAAACATATTGACTTAAAACTAAGCCTCAACGAAAATTAAGTATAAGAAAAATATAATTTATTATTTTACGTAACCTAAACTGAACTTATTTGTAATTAAAATATTAATAAACATATATTTACATGAATACAAATTAACATTCAATGTTACTTACGGCAGAAGTAAGTCATCTTAAGAACGGCTGAATTCGCAATAGTGACTGCGACATGCAGCGTTTTTTATGTAGGCAGTTGAGTTGCTTTGTTTCGATGCACCGGCGAGCGGTCAATCGGTGATGATTGGTGTGATTCCCTTGTCGCGAGACACACGTATATACGTTCTCTTCTCAGATCGTTCTTCTCTATACGTGGTGATTTTGCTGAAGTGAATTTCTTAAATACTAATATGAATCTTAATCGACACGAGTACCTATATCTATTTAAAAAAAAAAAAAATATCAAGTGCTATTCAAACCCGAAATTCGGGTTCCAGTTTCGGACTTACGAATCGTAAGAATACACTTTCCCGCGGAAAGACCTAGGCACAATCTATACCTACTCGAGTCCTGGACAGCCCCCAACAACTGGCCACCGGCAGCTCCACTTCCCAGAACTGGATTCCAGGACAGTACCTCCTTACTTTCCCAAGTGACACAGAACGACCGGCATAGTAGGGCTCCCTGAAACCACCCTGAGTTATTTTTAATAAATTATATTTTTCTAAAGCTGAAGTTCGTGTTGTTCATTTAACACCTCGCGCACAACGCTTCAAAGAAATAAAAAGAACCTAGATGAGAAAGCAAATTTCGTACCTGAATGAGGGCAAACATTATCTCTCCGTCTTCTGTTACTATTGTTAATAAATGGAAGTGCAGTGTGTACTTTAAGCACAAGAGTGCAATATAAATTACTTAATGCGAGGAGCATAATTGAATGATCAAACGAACTTACCTGAAGTGAAGTTCGATCACAATTGTCCTGTCCTCGTCGAAGAGATTTAGCTTGTATATACTGTAGTTGCCCTGCAACGCTAGGAACTATCCGCACCGGTTTAAAGCATCGTTGAAAGAGAGAACACTATTTCCTTCTCTTGCGCACGATGCCGGGCCACTATTACGTCATTCTTTTTAGAGAAGAGTAAGCAGATTAACATAAATACCTTTTCTGTATTGTCATGTTAGGGCAGAGACAACTGGGCTGGGAGGGTTGCTAAATCTCTTCGACGAGGACAGGACAATTGTGATCGAACTTCACTTCAGGTAAGTTCGTTTGATCATTCAATTGTCGTGCTCCTCGTCTACAGTATATACAGTATCTTGTATATACTGTAGATGTTCAGAGAAAGAAGAAAAGGTATTAAAAGACAATGAAAATATTTTTAACAAAAAAATTGTTTATTCGAAAGAAAAAAACAATAATAAGCATTTGTTCTATAATAATACATAACCTTCCTTAGCTTCTTATTTATTAACAAAAAAACAGTCTTCATAATAGGTAAAAGAAAAAGAACTTATTGAATATCATTTAGTTAAATAAAGCATTAACAAAAGATGAATTGGAATCTATTAGTGGCCTTTAATAAAAATTTGCAAACACTTCAGATTGACCAGTCCACCCAGCTGTTTTTCTAATGGTGTCGACACTAACACCAGCTCTCTGAGCAGCTGAAGTGGAGGCGTGCCTAGTGCTGTGAGCGCTAAACACGGTAATGTCTACGCCACTGGATGATAAGACTTGCTTCAGCCAACGACCTATAGTTTGATTTGAAGCTGGACGATAAGGTCTTTTAGTTGTTAATATTAATATATTCTCATTACTTGTTCTAATAGGAGACGTCAAGGACAAGTAACGAGTAAGAGCTTCTGCCAACACCTGATGTTTTTATTAAATCAGTTATAACAATTGTAATTCCATTATTACTCATACTAATATTGGGAATCCTAATAAGAGATAACGTCTGACACCTTTGGCCAGTAGATAAAGCCAATAACATAGCAACTTTCTTTGTAAGGCTATCTAACTAACGTTTGGATATAAATTACTTAAATAATTTAAAACAAGAGATGGGTTCCAAGTATAATTATATTTGGGAAAGGTCGGCTTTCATTTAAATACCCCTTTAAAAAATCTTTTGATTCGATCGTCTTGACTCCAGTTATTTCTAGAAATCTACACTAATATTATAAAGAGGAAAACTTTGTTTGTTTGTTTGTTTGTTTGATTGTAATGAATAGGCTCATAAACTACTGGACCGATTTTAAAAATTCTTTCACCATTCGAAAGCTACATTATCCACGAGTAATATAGGCTATATTACATTTTGAACAAAAATAGGGTTCCGTAAGATATTAGGGTTTTTCGGACACAAGGTGTAAAAAATCAACCAAAAAAGTTACTTATTTTGCGTACCCTGCCTAAACTATTAAAGATAGAACCATAAAATGTTCTAAGTAATTGTAGATCTTATAAATATCTACAAAAAAGTCCGCGACACACTATACCTATCTATGTCGAGTGAGGCACAATAACCATTTTTTTATTGAAAAATCTTGATTTTTTTTGGACTACATTTAAACGCGTTTATTTTACTCATGCTATTAATCCTTATCAAAATAAATTATTTCATAACTAAGTACATTTAAACACTAATATTATAAAGAGGAAAACTTTGTTTGTTTGTTTGTTTGATTGTAATGAATAGGCTCATAAACTACTGGACCGATTTTAAAAATTCTTTCACCATTCGAAAGCTACATTATAGGCTATATTACATTTTGAACAAAAATAGGGTTCCGTAAGATATTAGGGTTTTTCGGACACAAGGTGTAAAAAATCAACCAAAAAAGTTACTTATTTTGCGTACCCTGCCTAAACTATTAAAGATAGAACCATAAAATGTTCTAAGTAATTGTAGATCTTATAAATATCTACAAAAAAGTCCGCGACACACTATACCTATCTATGTCGAGTGAGGCACAATAACCATTTTTTTATTGAAAAATCTTGATTTTTTTTGGACTACATTTAAACGCGTTTATTTTACTCATGCTATTAATCCTTATCAAAATAAATTATTTCATAACTAAGTACATTTAATGTAGATAATATTTGGTCTTTGAATGATTAAAATTGGACGTTTGGTTCTGAAGTTATAGCGAAATTAAAATATTACGATTTCTGCTGCACGGCCCGTTGCGAAGTAGGCGTTACCAAGGCCCGGTGAGCGTGTGGGAGGGGGAGTTTAGATCTATGAGTAAGGTACCCGCGCGGCTCATTCGCGCGGTCGGCTCCCTACGCAGCGGTCGTGCGTGAAGTCTAATAATTTTCATGCGATTTTTTTAGGTTTCGTTCTTTAAACTACACCTACGCAAAAGTTCTTCTCAGAGCTAAACAACAGTTCTTCTTAGAGCTAAACAACAGTTCTTTTCAGGGCTAACCAACAGTTCTTTTCAGGGCTTACCAACAGTTCTTTTCAGGGCTAACCAACAGTTCTTTTCAGGGCTTACCAACAGTTCTTTTCAGGGCTAACCAACAGTTTTTTTTAGAGCTAGAATATTACACGCTAATAACATTATCTTAGGGCTAACCAACAGTTCTTTTCAGGGCTTACCAACAGTTCTTTTCAGGGCTAACCAACAGTTTTTTTTAGAGCTAGAATATTACACGCTAATAACATTATCTTAAACATTTGAAAATGCCTAAGAGAGCCAGGTCTCAACTTTCTAAACATAGTTCTCAAGCACGGGCAGCAAAAATACGTCGTATGGGAGAATCTTCACCTGAACGTTCACAACGCCTTGCTGAACAAAATCAGAGAAACTCTCAGGTACGCGCACGAGAGTCGAGTGTCGAACGTTCACAACGCCTTGCAAAACAAAATCTGAGAACCTCTGAGTTACGTGCACGAGAGTCGAGGCTGGAGCGTTCCCAACGTCTTCATGAACAAAATGTAAGGACCTCTGACTTACGCGAACGAGAGTCGAGTGTCGAGCGTTCGCAACGCCTTGCCGTACAAAGCTTGAGAACCTCTGAGCTACGCGCTCAAGAGTCGAGCCTGGAGCGTTCCCAACGTCTTCATGAACAAAATATAAGGACCTCTCAGTTGCGCGAAAGAGAGACGAGTGTCGAGCGTTTGCAGCGACTTAGAGCTCAGGCAGAGAGACAGCAGTTGTCCACAAATAGAGTTCGCAATCGAATTTTAGCTAACAGCAACAGACTGGCTTTCAGATATGATCCGCAGTTTGATTATGCACAACAAGCGTCCGTCCAAATCGGAGTCATGAATAAGATCTGCTCTAACTGCTCTGCCAAGAAATGGGCGGACGAACCTAATGGTATGTGCTGTGCTTCAGGTAAAGTTTGTCTTCCTAACCTGCAGGAGCCGCCACAACCAATAAAAAATCTTTTGACTAATAACCATCCATTATCTGGGCATTTTTTAACAAACATACGTAAATACAATAGTCTTTTTCAAATGACTTCGTTTGGCGCAAAAGAAATCAGGGAAGGAAATTTTATGCCCACTTTTAAAATTGAAGGACAAGTGTATCATCTAATTGGTAGCCTTTTACCACCATCAGGCCAAAACCCACAGTTCTTGCAAATATATTTTATTTCGGATGCAGACCAGTTATCGTTGCGATCAAGCATCGCACCAACCTTAAAAATGGATTTAATTCACGAATTACAGACCGCTTTAAATAATCATAACGTGTACATACGAAGTTTTAAACAAAACTTAGAACTTAACTCCTCAGATAATTTAAAGTTAATTATTCATTCAGATCGCACTCCACAGACAGCATACAGAGGCAGATATAATGCTCCTACTGTAAACGAGGTAGCTGTTCTCTTGGTCGATGAAGACAAAGGTCCCAGGGATATAGTCTTACACGGTAGAGACGGGCAGCTCAAAAGAGTTTCTGAGCTACATCGGTCCTATGATCCACTACAGTATCCTATAATGTTTGTGACAGGAGAAGACGGTTATTATTTGACTATCCCTCAGCAGGGTTCTGCGCGTAATAAAACTGTTTCGTGTATGCAATTTTATGCATTTAGATTAATGATTAGAACTAACTCTTTTAATCCGTTACATTATTACAGAGACTTATTTAGTCAATATTGTGTTGACATGATGGCGAAAATGATATCGGAAAGATTAAATTATATTTGTCGGAATCAACAAAGACTGAGGGCTGATGACTACATTCATCTCAGAGATGCCTTAAATCATGACGCAAATGTTGACCCATCAAATATCGGTCAACATGTCATATTGCCATCGTCATTTACGGGTTCTCCGCGTTTCATGCACGAGAAAACGCAGGACGCGATGACGTACGTTCGAAATTATGGTAGACCTGACTTATTTGTCACTTTTACATGTAACCCCGAATGGCCTGAAATAAAAGCCGAGCTGCTACCAGGACAACGGTCTTTCGACCGTCATGACATAATTTCACGTGTATTTCATTTAAAGATGAAGAAATTCATCAAATTATTTGTCAAAGAACAGATATTCGGTAAAGTAAAATGTTATATGGCAAGTGTGGAGTGGCAAAAACGCGGTTTACCTCATTGTCATTTGCTGTTCTGGCTAGAAACTAAAATACAACCAGATGAGATCGACAGTGTCATAGTTGCGGAGCTACCCGATCAACAAATTGATCCGGTACTACACGACATTATAACTAAAAATATGGTACATGGACCCTGCGGAGAACATAATTTAGCTGCACCATGCATGAAGAACGGTGTCTGCACAAAAAAATACCCTCGCCGTTTCATGAACGATACCCAGACCGGAGAGGATGGGTATCCAGTTTATCGTAGGCGCGATACAGGAAATGGCGGTCGGAGCACTACGCTAGAAATCAGGGGCAACATGGTGACGATAGATAATAGGTGGATTGTTCCATACTCCCCGCTACTATGTAAGACTTTTAACGCTCATATAAACGTGGAGTATTGCCACTCTGTCCAAGCCATTAAATATATATGTAAGTATATAAATAAAGGTTCAGATCAGGCAACTTTTAGCCTTAGAAACCCACACGATGAGGTCGAAAACTATTTAAATGGCAGATACATAAGCACATCTGAAGCTGTCTGGCGCTTATTTGAATTTCCCATTCACGAGCGGCATCCTACTGTAGTGCATTTGGCCGTTCATCTAGAGAACGGTCAAAGGGTGTATTTTACACCAGGGACAGCTCATCAAGTTGTCCAAAACCCACGCAATACCACATTACTGGCATTTTTTGCTCTCTGTAATGAAGATGAATTCGCGAAAACTCTTCTGTATCATGAAGTCCCGCAATACTATACATGGGCAAATAATACATTCACTAGAAGGAGGCGTGGTGAAGATGTAGTTGGACATCCGGGGATAAAAAAAGATGCCGCTTTAGGTAGAGTCTACGGGATACATCCATCCCAATCAGAGTGTTTTTATCTTAGGATTCTACTGCACCACGTACGCGGTCCGACCTCATTTGCATACCTTAAAACTGTAAACGGTATTGTCAAAGAGACGTATCAAGCAGCTTGCCGTGACCGAGGTTTACTTGAAAACGATGATCATTGGGGTAACACTTTAAGCGAAGCTTCGTTATCACATTGTCCAAAAAAACTAAGGGAGTTGTTCGTAGTCATACTTTTATTTTGTCAACCATCGGAACCATTGAAGTTATGGGATACTTTCAAAGATCAGTTGTGTGAAGATATTAGACATCGTATCAGACAACAAAATCAGGATAACACTTCACTCTTCACTGAAGTCATTTATAATGAAGTATTAATTGAAATAGAAAACAAACTTCTAGAACTAAACGACAAAAATTTAAGTGATTTTGGATTACCTTCTCCCGTTCGTACCCAGAATAATACTATTGACACAATGGTACAACAGTATAACAGCAATGATCTAACAGCGTTTGTTAATGACAATGTGCCAAAATTAGTACCAGATCAAAGACATGCTTATGAGACTATTGTGGACAGCGTGAACAATAACATGGGGAGATTATTTTTTTTGGACGCACCAGGAGGCACCGGAAAGACTTTTCTCGCAAATTTGATACTTGCTAAGATACGGCAATCAGGGAAGATAGCGATTGCAGTTGCTTCGTCAGGAATTGCTGCAACTCTCTTGAACGAAGGAAAAACTGCTCACTCTACGTTTAAACTCCCGCTATCCGTATCTTTAGATCAACGGTCTACGTGCTCTATTCGGAAAAATGGGCCTCTTGGTAAGTTGCTGCAAGACGCGTCGTTGGTAATATGGGATGAATGCACCATGAGTCATAGAGCTCATGTGGAGGCCGTGGACCGTACTTTAAAAGACCTCCGAAGCTCTGCTAATGTCATGGGTGGTATCACTTTTGTATTTGCTGGAGATTTCCGACAAACGCTTCCTGTCGTCAACAGAGGTACGCGAGCAGATATTATGAAGGCATGTTTAAAATCGTCTCACCTTTGGACATCTGTTCAACATTTGAATTTGCGTACTAATATGAGAGCTCATCTACATGGAAATACGCATAGCAATTTTCCACAACAGCTGCTGAAACTGGGAGAAGGAATTTTTCCATCTTTAAATTTGGGCACCGATTATGCGGTTACTTTGGATGAGTCTCTAGGGCAAATAGTCTATAATTTAGATAGTCTGATAGATGCTATATATCCTGACATCGAAAACTTACATCAAAATGATTTTCGTTGGCTGTGTTGTAGAGCAATAGTTTCTCCCAGGAATGACACAGTCAACGAAATAAACAATTTAATTATGCAGAAAGTACCGGGAGAAGTTAAGTGCTATAAATCCATAGACACCGTCACTAACATCGAGGACGCAGTGCACTACCCCCAGGAATTTTTAAATTCTCTGAACCCCGCTGGGCTTCCACCTCATGAACTGTCGTTAAAAGTTGGCACGCCGATAATGCTTCTCAGAAATTTAAGACCCCCCAACATGTGTAATGGCACGAGACTTCTTATAAAGGAGCTAAAAGATAATTTAATAGTTGCGAAGATTATCACCGGCCCTGCAGCTGGTGAATTAGCTCATATACCAAGAATACCCATGATCCCTACTGATTTGCCTATACCCTTCAAAAGGCTCCAATTTCCAGTAAAAATTTCTTTCGCACTCACGATAAACAAATCCCAGGGCCAAACATTCAAATTAGTAGGAATTGATTTACGAAAAGAATGTTTTACGCATGGGCAACTTTACGTTGCCCTATCACGGGTCGGGGCTCCCGACCATCAGTATATTTTGTTATCAGAAAATAATATAACGTCAAATGTTGTGTATAGAGAAGCTCTACAATAATAGCTTAAGTTTTCTATCCTAAAACAACGGGTTGCACTCCGGGACTTAACAACTAACATCCACAGAAAGAAAATCTGTTCAGCCTGCGGATAGTGACTGCTTCGTCGATGTTAGTGTCGGTGTCTGTGAATTGACCTGGGAATCATTTTGTTTGCTGACCGTGTCTTTCCTGGGTAGGCTTTTTGCAGCGGTAACCGACATCCGCGGGCGGAGCCGCGGGCGACCGCTAGTAAGTGATAAAGCCGATCTATGACTGTTCAATGTACCATACGATGAACCCTTTTGCAAACCTTTTGCAAGGAAATCTAAGAGATCATGGACCCTAATATCAAAAGAATCATTCCCTACCATACTACAGTATTCCCACCATAGTTTAAAGCTAGTGGTATATTGAGTTACTGTGTTCTTCGCCAAGGAAGAAAACATGACGTCAACGGCGGATTGAGAAACTTGGCGCTCGGCGAATGCTCGCCGGATAACACACTCACCGCCAGGGAAAGACGCCTATACAAAGGGTGTACTTCCCTGAAATTAGAGAATAATAAATATTTATCGGGGGGAAATATTAATGGTTCACATATACACAAGGATTTAAATAATGGGAACCAAGGCTGCGATGGCCATAAATGTTCTACTAGAATGCCTGTGGCGCGGTCAGAAATAATATTTTGAAGAACCTTCGATATTAAAGAGAATGGAGGAAATGAGTAAAAATAAAAACGATTCCATTTTATAGTAAATGCATCAATATTATAAGCACATGGATCTCTTTTCCACGAGATATATTTGGCACATTTTGCGTTTACCCTAGAAGCAAACAGATCTATATCTGGTTCACCAAAATGTTCAACAATTTTATTAAATGAATTGGAACTCAATTCCCATTCAGTATCGATATTCCTCGATTCTCTGTCAGCGTCAACGTTCTGACATGATTTGATGTAAGAAGCATAGATGAATATATTAATTTTTGCACACCATAACCAAATTTCTCGTGCCATACTATTTAAATGAGGATATTGAACTCCTCCCATTCTGTTTACATAATATATCGCAGTTGTGTTATCTACACTTAATAATACTGCACAGTTATACAAATTCTTGGCAAAGGATTTTAATCCAAAGAATACTGCAAGTAAATCTAAGTAGTTTATATGATTTTTGCATTCTTCTTGGTTCCAAGAACCACCAATATGTTCTCCATTACATGAAGCGCCCCATCCTAATGTAGATGCATCCGTAAAAATTTCAATTTTATAATTTTATAATATTATTCTTCAAGTACAAGCGGCGCGGCGTGGGCGCTTGCCTCGGCGCTGGCGCTGTTGCTCGGCGCGGTGCAGCGGGGGGCGCTGCCGCGCTCGTTGTTGCCCACCGCCGCGATTCGCGTTCATCCCCTGTTGTTGTTGACGAGGCGGTGGGCCTTTCCAATTTAAATGAGATGTTGTTTGCGCCTGAATTAATTCTCCTGTCTTCTTAATTCCTCTCGAAGATTTAATGAATTCCCCAAGGCTCTCGCCGAAAAGATGATGTGCGTGTGCACTGAGGGCCACTCTCTCAGAATTCTTTGAAAACATAGTCAGGATTTGGTAAACATTCCCAAAGAATTGTGAAAGTTGGAACCAGATTTTGTGAAAATAAAATAAGCGAGTTATGAGATTTCAAGTTAGACCCTCAGTCCACACATAGAGGATTGAGGGTCCACTTGTACCGGGTAAACTAAGGGTACTAAAGAAAAAGTCTTTACGCCAAAATGTAAGATAATGCCAAACAAAAATTGTGGAAACAAGATATTATAGCAAAACATTGTATTACTTTCTATATCTCCGTTCAAAATGGACCCTCACGTGGAAAATAATAAAGTTTATAATATTTATATCTTCCATTTTGGCGTAAACACTTTTTCTTTAGTGCCCTTAGTTTACAAGTACCGGTACAAGTGGACCCTCAATCCTCTATGTGTGGACTGAGGGTCCAACTTTAAATCCCATAACTCGCTTATTTTATTTTCACAAAATCTGGTTCCAACTTTCACAATTCTTTGGGAATGTTCACTAAATCCTGAGCATGTTTTGTAAGAATTCTGAGAGAGTGGCACTCAGAACACATTATTCATTATTCCATACGCTTTCATTATTTTCTTTTGCAGAAATAGGTTTTCTTTAACGTTTTTAGCTTCGCTTCGAATTGCTTCTGGCGTTAGAGAAATATCTGTATCACTTGATGATTCCATTTTTATGATAAGATACCGTACGTATAACCCCGCGTTTACACACTCGCGCTCGCGCTCGCGCTCGCGTTGGCACTCGTCGAAACCTTCGTGCATGAGTGCCGACGCGAGTGTCCATTCACACATTCGCGGAGCATTCAGTTGAGCGCTGATCCGCGAACGTGGAAGACGTTGAAATAGTCTCATAACTACTTGAACGTCCTTCGCAAGGAAATGGTAAAATACAGTTTCTAAACTCTAGAATGCTTTCGTTACTCAAATCCACCATGTTGACAGCCAAATTATCGATTTAAATAGTAGATTTATTAAAAATTACTGCATCAATTTATTTATATGTAGGTATCGTATATGTATGAATTTATACAACGTGGAAAGGACATGCCCGTAATAAATCGAACCACGGGCTAAAATAAGAATAACAATAAAAAATATTAAAAAATGCATTTCCTTACAAAAGTGTCCAGCCGCCCGGCAATTTGTATGGGAATGTTTTTTTAATTAGTTGTTATTTTAATTTCATTATACTATAGTGATCTAGTATAGCCCGGTGGTTCGATTTATTACGGGTATGTCTGTTCCACATTGTATGTATATGGAAAATATATATTATTTTAGTTATCGTTTTTTTATGTACTATTTAATCTACTTTTATCTTGTAACCCACATTTAGACTATCTCTATAACCCGAAGGTTGACTGGAAGACAACGCTTTTTGCGTTTAGTTCGACTATTTTTCTCTGTAATTATACACTTTGTATTTCATGACCAAAAGATTAAATAAATAAATAAAAATATGCCATTTGTGAAACGCGGAGTCACCTATGTCAATGGTTTTTATGTGCGTGTGCTCTGAGGGCCACTCTCTCAGAATTCTTTGAAAACATGCTCAGGATTTAGTGAACATTCCCAAAGAATTGTGAAAGTTGGAACTAGACTTTGTGAAAATCAAATAAGCGAGTTATGGGATTTCAAGTTGGAACCTCAGTCCACACATAGAGGATTGAGGGTCAACTTGTACCGGATAAACTAAGGGCACTAAAGAAAAAGTGTTTACGCCAAAATGTAAGATAATGTCAATCAAAAAAAGTGGAAACAAGATATTATAGCAAAAAATTGTATTACTTTCTATATCTACGTTCAAAATGGACCCTCACGTGGAAAGTTTATTACGCTAATAATAACCATTATTTTTTGGCTACTCTTTGTAATACTATATTATAGTGAATAAATTGTGAAATTTTGTGAAAGCCATTACAGATCATGATATCACGTTGCTATAGAATAGCCGATTTAATAGCCGATTGAGTGGTGGACGGCGCCTTAAGACGCCCACCACAGTTCGCAAATAAATATCACTACAGCCGCACTATGTCCACTTTAAACATTTCACATATTGTCCATGAGCATGAGCACTTATAACACCAAATTACACCAATTTTATATCATGAAGTCCACTAGAATCAATTTGCAAAACAGTTTAAAGCAAACTCCAACTGAACCCCATAACTTCCCGCCAAAAACCCCTGTCACTGTTATCTAGTAGTAAAAATTAGTTGTTTACATTCTTTTTTTTTCTTCGTCACCAGTATTTTTATGCCAAGCAAAACACTCGTCACTTTACAGGCTAATGCTTGGGCCGGACCTGCGCCTATCGTCACGACGCTTCGTGCTATTACACGATACACGCAAATGTGACCGGCCGTTATCGGGTATCATCCCGAATATTCGGACTTCGTGTTAGTTATCGCGCGGGTGGCGATACGTGGGGCGCACTATAAGTTTCCGGAATGAATATGAAAAAATACTATTAAAGGTACAAAATTAATTTATTGTTTTTCAAAATAATCTCCCTTGGCGTCTATGCACTATTTCATTCGATGAAACCAGTTTTGAAAACTTTTGTGCCACTCCTCTGTGGTGACCTCTGAAACGTGTTTTTCATATTCCTCGGCAGCCTATTCTGGTGATGAAAATCGTTGACCGCGTAATTGGTTCTTAATTTTTGGGAACAGAAAAAAGTCACAAGGTGCCAGGTCGGGACTGTATGCAGGACGACTCATGAGTTCTACATTTTTCGCCTTCAAAAAGTCGTTTGTCTGTCTGGCCGTGTGAGAACTAGCAGTCGTGGTGCAGGATGATACGGCGTTTACGGTTATTTTTACGGAGTTCGTCAATAACTTCCGGCAAACAAATGGTCGTGTACCAGTCACTATTCACTGTACGACGATTCTCTAAAGCAACAGTAGCCACGTGTCCAGTTTTATTAAAAAAAGAAGCAATCATCCGCTTAGATGCACTTTTCAGGCGCGCCACTTTGGTTGGTTTCGGCTCATCTTGAAAGACCCATACGCTCGATTGCTGCTTTGTTTTGGGATCGTAGCAATAAATCCATGTTTCGTCACCTGTTACTATGTCCCACACCAAATTTGACGCACCTTCGTTGAATCTGGTAAGCATGGCACTGCACCAAGTGACGCGGTCCGTTTTTTGAGCCTCGGTCAAGTTGTGTGGGATCCACCGCGAGCACAGCTTTCTCACACCCAAATGTTTGTGTAGGATTAATTGTATTTGACTCATGCCTATTTCTAAGGATGCGCGAATTTCATGGTAGGTCACATGCCTGTCTGTTTCAATCATACGGCGCACAGCATCGATGTTTTTGTTGGTCACAGCGGTGGACGGCCGACCATAGCGAGATTCGTCACTGAGATTGATACGACCACGCTTGAATTCTACAAACCAGCTGTAAACAGTTGTCTTGCATGGTGCTTCATTGCCAAAAGCTGTTTCAAGCCGAGCGATGCTCTGTTGAGCTGTCAAATTACACTTAAAATCGTAGAAAATCATACTACGAAAATTTTCCCGAGTTAAATCCATGTTGATGCAGACACACAATTTTTTAAATGGCGCCACAAGGTAAAAACAAAAGACAGTCAGATGAAACAAACTGCATTCTACAGCCAAAGAGTTCTATTTTCAAATATTGCAATAAATTTTTAAATATTGTTTATGTAAGTGGCCAGTTCCGGAAACTTATAGTGCGCCCTATGTACATCAAAGGATTTAAGCACGCTAGCTAACCATTGCTCTGCGTGGTCGCACTTGCGTTATTTAATTTGTTTTCAACTTGTTCGGACGCGTGCTCTGCGACGGTGCCACGGTTGTTAATGCGTAAAAATGGAGTGGAACGATAAAGTGATGTTAAAATTTTTAGTTTTTTCTTTTTAGGTTTCAATAAATGCATTATGTAATTGTTAGCACACATGTTAAAGAAAAGAAAGTTGTCGTCCATATTTAAAACAATTAGTTGACGCCATCTTGGATTATTGCCAGATAGTTCGTGAAAAACAACGAAGCCGCTAGTGTGACTAGCGCTTTATCGCGATAACTTTTAGTGTACATAACGTACGAAGATTCGCCGCGAATCGCTTTGGGACGATAGGCACAAGTGCGGCCGAAGCATAACTGTGTAACTCAGATGGGTTATAATTCTATGGTGTAACTCCATACGGCCGTCAGGTTGGCCAACCTTTTTTGTGACGTGTGACACATATGGCACCGCGATTTAAAAAATAAAAAGTAAACAGTGCAATAAAGGATTTCAATATTTTTGTTCTCCACTAGAGCAGCAAAGTTCTGCTTTGTGCTGGATATGTAATGTTCTAGTTGTAGTGCAGTTATGATAGAATCCGTTATTTTCCAACAAGTCAAATCAGATATTTTTTTCTAAACGTCAAAGTAAACATTTTCTATGGGATTTGTATGAAAAACAGGCAGATGACGTCATAGTTTCTTGGAGTCAAATAGCGCTCTTATTAACAGTTTTTCTGCAATAATAAATCTAAAAACACGTTAAAATCGATATGTTCATAGACATCTGACACAGTGCAAAATAATTTATTTTTGACCGAGGAAAATACCCAATCGCAGCGTAGTTGGGAGAAAATGATTTGACATGACTTTTTCAAAAAATGTTTTTGGCAAATATAATTCACAGGAACCTATGAAAAATAAGAACTTTGGTCAACAGCTATATTAAATATTGCGTTTATGTACATAGGGCGCACTATAAGTTTCCGGAACTGGCCACTTACATAAACAATATTTAAAAATTTATTGCAACATTTAAAAATAGAACTCTTTGGCTGTAGAATGCAGTTTGTTTCATCTGACTGTCTTTTGTTTTTACCTTGTGGCGCCATTTAAAAAATTGTGTGTCTGCATCAACATGGATTTAACTCGGAAAAATTTTCGTAGTATGATTTTCTACGATTTTAAGTGTGATTTGACAGCTCAACAGAGCATCGCTCGGCTTGAAACAGCTTTTGGCAATGAAGCACCATGCAAGACAATTGTTTATAGCTGGTTTGCAGAATTCAAGCGTGGTCGTATCAATCTCAGTGACGAATCTCGCTATGGTCGGCCGTCCACCGCTGTGACCAACAAAAACATCGATGCTGTGCGCCGTATGATTGAAACAGACAGGCATGTGACCTACCATGAAATTCGCGCATCCTTAGAAATAGGCATGAGTCAAATACAATTAATCCTACACAAACATTTGGGTGTGAGAAAGCTGTGCTCGCGGTGGATCCCACACAACTTGACCGAGGCTCAAAAAACGGACCGCGTCACTTGGTGCAGTGCCATGCTTACCAGATTCAACGAAGGTGCGTCAAATTTGGTGTGGGACATAGTAACAGGTGACGAAACATGGATTTATTGCTACGATCCCAAAACAAAGCAGCAATCGAGCGTATGGGTCTTTCAAGATGAGCCGAAACCAACCAAAGTGGCGCGCCTGAAAAGTGCATCTAAGCGGATGATTGCTTCTTTTTTTAATAAAACTGGACACGTGGCTACTGTTGCTTTAGAGAATCGTCGTACAGTGAATAGTGACTGGTACACGACCATTTGTTTGCCGGAAGTTATTGACGAACTCCGTAAAAATAACCGTAAACGCCGTATCATCCTGCACCACGACAATGCTAGTTCTCACACGGCCAGACAGACAAACGACTTTTTGAAGGCGAAAAATGTAGAACTCATGAGTCATCCTGCATACAGTCCCGACCTGGCACGTTGTGACTTTTTTCTGTTCCCAAAAATTAAGAACCAATTACGCGGTCAACGATTTTCATCACCAAAAGAGGCTGTCGAGGAGTACCTATGAAAAACACGTTTCAGAGGTCACCACAGAGGAGTGGCACAAAAGTTTTCAAAACTGGTTTCATCGAATGAAAAAGTGCATAGACGCCAAGGGAGATTATTTTGAAAAACAATAAATTAATTTTGTACCTTTAATAGTATTTTTTCATATTCATTCTGGAAACTTATAGTGCGCCCCACGTATAAGAGTTTATATGACTTGAATATATCTTGTGGTTATGGTTATACTTCTGATTAGTATTTTGATTATTTCATACTTTTGAAGTAGACTATTATACTCCATTTGTTTAGATACTTAAATAAAGGTTTACAATCTTGACATGTCTTTTTATTAAAATATACACTATAAATACCTTTGCAAACTATAAATCAATGAATGTATAAATTATGAATTAATCTTTTAATATGTAAAGTGTATTTCAATGAAAAGACATGTCAAGATTGTTAACATTTATTTAAATACCTAACCAGATGGACTATAGCTTATTAACCTTTAAAGAATTAACTATTAATCAACGTGTGCGGTATACACGTCAAAAAGATACCATTCAAAAAGTTTACTGAACGTAAACCTATCAAAACATTATTGTCTAGATGTAACGCAAAATTATACCGTCTAAAAGGTATAGACAGCAATACTAAAATAATTCAATTCGCGCAATCTCATATACTTTAAATACTTGTCAAAATTTTAAAGTATTTGTTAACCAAAGGTGCATAATTTAAACATAGAAGTAGATAATATGCAGAAAGATTTAGATTTATTTGTGAAGTAAATAATGTACACATAAAGTATGAATAAACATAAAATTTCATTACAAACACATTTTTTTTTATAAATCCATAAAAAAGTGCACCCAGAGTATGAACAAATAAAAGAATTATAAAAATAATTTATATTTTTGTAAAGAAATAAAAAAATTATGTGCACCTAAAGTGTGACATAAATAATAAAAATTGTTTGCACCTATAAAATTCAAGTGCATTTTGTAAGTGCAAGCAACTTTTTTTAAAATTTTAATTTATGAAAAGTAATGTCGCAAATTTTCTTCCAAAGTAAGAAATAAATAAAAAATTTGGTTACACATACATGCGCGCGCATTTTTATGTGCAACCAAATTTTTTAGCTTTTTAATGTTAGTATTTTTTTTTTCACATTCTAGACATAGTTTGAAAACTGTCTTTATACATTACTGGCAGATGCCCGCGACTTCGTTCGCGTGGACTTTATGACTCCGGTGTATTTATATAAATACAAACTAATGTAGATACATAAGAAAGTACTTGTAGCAGTGTTATAACTTTATAAGTTAAAAATCAATGTTGTTTTGAACTAGCTGATGCCCGCGACTTCGTTCGCGTGGACTTTATGACTCCGGCGTATTAATATAAATACAAACTTATGTAGATACATAAGAAAATACTCATAGCAGTGTTATAAGTTAAAAGTCAATATTAATTTAAATTATTTTTTTTCATATTGTAAACATAGTTTAAAAATGTTCTTTATAAATTATGTTGGGAATCTTTCCTTCAGGAGCCAATATGAAAAGACCTGAAGCGTTACTAAACCTGGAGAAAGCCACATAAAGTTGGCCATGCGAAAAACTAGTCCTTAAGTCGACACCAGCGGACACAGGGAAGTGTGTTCAAAAGGAAAATTGTTGGGGATGAGTTTCACTGGCACCACTCGCAGTGAGAAACTTATCATCTTGAGAAACTCAACTGGATAATTTGTGGCGTCGTTCTGATCAATTACACTATCCTAGAAACTATAAACCACTTCATCACCAAAAATTTGCGTCATAAGTTTTTCATTAATCGCTGCTCATTGTTCATTTTTTGGTGTCAATATGGTGCGTTCACATAACCAAAAAAATTGTGTGTTATGCTCTGAAGCTACGCAAATACTGAACTTATAAGTTTTCCCAAGTATTACAAGAAGACTCACCTGACCAAATTATCTTCAAGAACGAGCCTTCCCCAACTTTTAATAATATTCTTGAAAACTCTTAGGCACATGTGAACTACAGCCACGCTGGGCTCTCATGTTAATTGTCATTCTGAGCTTTTGTATTTGAAGCCACAGATATGACTTTTTTAATGAGGTGTTAATCTCAAGATGACCTAGAGCTTCCACTTTTTACTAGAAGTGTTTGACGAAAATCTCCCGACAACAAAAATGTGACATTGCCCATTGGCCTGTCATCTCTGTCGTCAACGCATAGTTTGAAAAGCTTGTTATTTCATCCAGGGCAATGCTAGAAAAAGAGGCAAAGCAAAAAGGGAGAGATAGCGCCTGAGGGCTTGGTTTACTTTCTATTGAGTGACATTATTATTATTATATATTTTCATGAATTTTTTCTCTCAAGGCTGTTAGCTTTGAGGAGTATAATTGATTGCGCGGGCTTGTGGCCAAGCGTAACCAATGTAAAAGTAAGTAGTATTTATGAGTTTAAAGATAGGAATTTACGAACAATGCGACATGTATTCAGAATTACAGCTTTTTGCATCAATATATTATTATTATGTTAGTACGCTTTTTAGCCACGGGTCCATGGGGACCCGGTTCTTTGAGGCGTTCATGGGGCCAAAGCCAACATGAAGAGGCCTTTTAGTATCTTTTTATCTAAAAAGTGAGATGGCTGCATCTATGGAGGTCTATCCTTTAATGTACCATTGAGATGCACTAACGGACATTCCTCCACAGCTGCCGAACTATTGCCAGGGAGGGATTTACTTGGTTTGGGCATTATGGATGGGATGTTAGTGGACCGGATAACTGGGTTATGGAGTGAGATACGGACATCTACCTAAAAATCTCTCACAACAATTTTAGCTTGGAAAATGGTGACTCGCTGCTCGTTGGCTACACTGCCTGTGGGCACCCTAACTAGCCATGAAACTGCGGCCAGGGCGCAACACAATGTGAGCAGCTGAGGGTGTCGAGAGGTGCGGCTCCGGTTTCACCATCACGAGGCTTACCCCCGAGAGCGGGTTACCCCGTTATTACGCCATTACGTGCAATACACTTCTACCCTGGAGCGTATGTTGTGCTCTTGCGACTCCACTCTGGCCGGCCAGTTAAGGCAAGACAGAGGCGGGGGGTGTGTAACTGTGTGTATGTGTGTGTGTAAGCGCATGTGTGTATGGTCCCCCTGGAGGTAGGGTACGTGGTGTCGCCACTCACCATCAGCTCGCCACAAGCTGCCCTGCGTTGACTGACTGCACTGGGAATCCAGTGGGCGATAGGGTCGTCATGTCCCGACTCCTTTGATTATTATTATTATTAACTATCCATTTAAACGAAAATTCACTTTTTATTGGGTGCTGAAATTTCATAAAACTTGTTCCAGATGATACGTGTTTTTCAGTAAGCCTTACAAGTGTGTGTATTAAATGTGTTTTATTTAAATTTTTCATAACATTTGCAAGGTTTCTATTGAAATATTTTTTACCTTTACAATTTATGGGTACTTTATAAACGGTCGAAGTTCAAGTAAAATTTGTGCAAAAAAGCAGATTTTGGAGGCTTATACTGAACTAGCTTTTGCCCGCAGCTTCGCTCGCGTAGGGGTGTAATTTATCAAAATCCTTTCTTAGGGGATGCCTACGTCATAGTAGCTTTATGCATGCAAAGTCTCAGCCTGATCGGTTTAAAATTGGCAAAGTTTCATACAAACTTTCATCCCCTATTACATCCCCTTGGGGGTAGAATTGATCAAAATCCTTTATTAGCGGATGCCTACGTCATAACATCTACCTGCATGCCAAATTTCAACCCGATCCGTTCAGTGGTTTGGGCTGTGCGTTGATAGATCACTATGTCAGTCAGTCAGTCACCTTTGAGTTATATATATATTTAGATTTGTTTCTCCATATTTTAATTTTTTATTTCGATAGAAACCTAGAAATAGCGCACAAGATACCTGTTAGTTCAAAAAATTTCAAGAAAGATCAGTTACAACGTCATAATCACGTACGAGCGTTTGTATGAAAAGTAAGACGGGAAGGCCGCTCTTAATGGCTTCTACTGCCTAGGAGTTAATCTCATCTGCCCTGGTGCCCCGACTTATACCTGGAAACTTGGCCTGTCATCTTAACGAATGCCACGCAACGTTCTATCTACTGCTTCCACTGCCTTTTTGTTGGCCATTGTGCATTCATCCCAATCGATTAGACAGCAAATGAGAAGTTTAGCCAGTTTAGGCAAGTCGATATCAAAAATTAGGCCCAAAATGTTACCGCCTTCACCACGTGGAGTTACTCCCAGCTTATGTTATTACTATATATTATGCTTAACAACTAACCTGATATCTAAAATTTCCACATCAGATGATCAAAGAATTTTGGTAATCAAAAAAATATAACTTGGTTCTGCAATTGGTGTTAAAAATCTTCGATTTATAGGGGTCCGTACCCAAAGGGTAAAAACGGGACCATATTACCAAGGCTCCTCTGTCCGTCTGTCTGTTCGTCTGTCCGTCTGTCTGTCTGCGAATAATATTCAATGTACAGAAACATTTTTTTACTGTTATATTATAGATATAGAATACAAAGTTATTTATGTAGTATTATTTATATAGTAGTATCTAGAACACTAGACCAAAATTGTAAAATATTTGAGTTTTTCCTAATTTATACACTAAACACTAATTGTATTCTAATTTTAAAGCTTCTACGAGTATGTCTGCTAGAAGTGCCTTAGAGACAAAATTAAGAAACTTTGACTAGTTATAATTCTTGAACTACTGGTTCAAATTAAATGATATTTGAAATATACTGTGTTTATACCATAGATTTAGAAAAAAAAATACGTCTATGGTTTATACAATGCCTGCTTTGTTACTGAAAATTCAGGCTCCTAGTTTTATCCACAACGAAGTATAGAGGGGTCATAAATGGCCGAAACTGCTTCGAGAAAAAGATGGTACCCCCCAGATTTCGATTGACCAACCTTTCTTGAGTTATTAGTAAACAAATCAAAGTCGACAATTTGTTGTCAACACAGTCTTTGATAATGACTAAAATTTAAAAAATATTGTGCAGGTAGTGACGGCGTGGCTATGAAGGAGCTGCTCAGTACGATCATGACGAACACGCCGCACATGTGGTCCCAGCACACCCTACAGTGCTTCCCGCCGGTGCTCGTCGAGTTTTTCTCACAAGTAAGGGATGCTTACTCATATAATTAATTGATTTTACTTTGCATATGTCGAAGTTACTTGTTCTTTGATCTTTAATACTTTGTAACCGACAATCGCAAAGCTTATTGTATAAAAATTTATTTCTCCGCATATAAAGATTTATTATTTTTTTCGCCTATAATTTATCATATTTTTATGTTTACTGTGTGCTTCACGGTACACGGACATCTTTATATGTATTGAAATCTATGGAGTTTTGTTTCATTAAGCTAATCCGATTTGTCTTGCTGTGTCACTGATATGGCGCACATACATAGTCATGGGTGCATTGAAACACGCGGACAAATATATGAACTGAATTCTTTTTTTTACTAGATTACATTATATCGCTTAGTTATGTTTGGCGGAAATTGATAGTCATATCAAGTAGTACTTTTAGAGCATCGTGGTGATCGTTGATTTCGCAGAATCCAGCACCAAAAGAGAACAAACAACTGTTAAAGAAGTCGGTTGACGAAGAGTATCGCAAGTGGACGTCGATGGCGAACGACAACGACATCATATCGCACTTCTCTGTCCCTGGAACGCCGCTGTTTCTCTGCTTGCTGTGGAAGATGATCTTTGAGACCAACAGGATCAATCCTATTGCTTTCAAGTAAGTGTGTACTTTGCCTTGCTGTCGAGACCAACTATGTCAATAAATTAGCTAAGTTACTTTGTCACTTATTACAGTACAATGCAAGTAATGTTAGCACAATTGAGAAGACGGTTTTAGGTTTGTTTAACTCAATTTTCTAAGAGCTTACAGTAGACATTTCATCTGATAGGATCTTGGAGCGTATTGGAGCGCGCGCGTTGTCGGCACACCTGCGCAAGTTCTGCGACTACCTCGTTTTTGAGGTGACCAACCCAGCCGGCGGACACATCAACAAGTGCGTTGACGCCATCAACGACATCATTTGGAAGTACAACATCGTCACTATCGACAGACTCGTCTTGTGCTTGGTAATTTTGATAATATTTTGAAGGTAGCTTTTGATGATACTTTTAATTTAAATAAAATACATATTTTATAAGAATTCGCTTATGCGGCTTTTCTTCACCATTTTGTATAAATTATTAATTCTATATACAATGCAAAAGCCTTCATCAATATCTAAATATATGAATGTCGTAGGTATTGAGACCCAACCCCGATGCAAATGAGAGCCAAGTATGTCTCTATATCATCCAGCTGTTGCTGCTAAAAGGTTCCGAACTGAGGAATCGCGCACAAGACTTTGTTAAGGAAAACTCCCCTGAGCACTGGAAACAAAATAATTGGCAAGTTTATATGCTTCACTATCTTATAGTTGTAAACTAGCAATGTATCAATTGTTTGGCATCAAACTAACGTTTAAAATGCCAAACAATTTTCATGAATTACTGCTACTATTCAATTGTATTCAATTTAAACAGCACACAGTATTATTTTATTGCAGTAAAATCGAATTATAGTATAAATAACTATAATCGTATCTTATTATTTTTTAATAACAACTTACAGGTACGACAAGCATTTGGCATTCCACCGAAAGTATCCAGAAAAGTTCGCGCCCGAAGAGGCGAGCAATACTTACGGTGGTCCTATACCTGTGTACCTTAGTAACGTTTGTCTGAGGTTCATTCCTGTGCTGGACATAGTTGTGCACAGACACTTGGAGATCCCGCCGGTTAGCAAGAACCTGGAGCAACTGCTGGAACACCTGGGATACCTGTACAAATTTCACGGTGAGTGCATTTTTAGCTCCTAGGCTATTCTTGAACCCATGTAAATAGTTCATACATTCTTTGCCTTTTTCACTTAGAGTTCATATGACATATAAATTTTGTCTATTTCAGACCGTCCAGTGACATTCCTTTACAATACATTACACTATTATGAATCTAAATTACGGGATAAGCCTCTATTAAAGAGGAAGCTTGTAAACGCCGTGCTTGGATCCCTGAAAGACGTGCGGCCAGCTGGTTGGGCCACCACAGAGGCCTTCCAGACGTATTTGGGGAAGAGTGACACGGATGCCACCGCATGGGCGCCTGACTTGAATTATTATTTGAGTCTCGTCAATAGAATGGTGGATAGTATCCTTTAAAATTATAATCTAACACTATTTATTGTTTACTGTTTATTGTGTATTATTTATCTAGTTATATATTTATTAAATACACAGCCCTCAGTTACAATAATATCTGACACTACAGCTACAACTTGCGGCCAATAACTGATTTTAATTTTATATACATTTAAAATGTTCAGAAATGAAAAAGAATGCTAAATTACATTCTCTGCTCAAACGTCGATATAATTCTAGACTAGGCATGTTGACTGAAAAAAATATTTAAGGCCCAGATTACAAAAAGTATTATTGTACATACAAATATTTTTTTTTTACTCTGAATAAGTAGTTACGACAAAGATACAGCGCATTTAAATTTCGCATGACGACACATATTCTTACGATTCTTACAAGGCGGTAATGTAGACTCTTAGTCCCATTGACATCAATGATAGGTTAAATATTCTTGAATACATTTCCTTAACACAATTTGCAGCTATGACTGGTAATTCTCACTTCCCGAACACAGACTGGCGATTCAACGAGTATCCGAACCCTTCAGCGCATTCTCTTTACGTTACATGCGTGGAACTCATGTCACTGCCGCTCGCGCCGAATTTTGTCGCAAACAGTCTTTTAGACGTCGTGACCAAAGGTTTCGTAGTGATCCCAACGACTAAAATACAGCTCTGGATCAATGCCATAGGGCTCATAATGGCTGCACTACCTGACCCATATTGGACTGTTCTACATGAACGGATCTTGGAGTTGATAACAAATAACGAAATGACGGAGTGGCCGCACCCGCACACGCCCTTCCAGTTGTTTAACCTGTCGCTCACCAATGACGCCGTGCTGGAGAACAAGTACAGTCTCACGTTGGCGCTCGCTCATGCTGTTTGGTACCACGCTGGAGCAGGACAGATTACGCAAGTGCCTGTGTAAGTTAAGTTGTATAAATCTAGAAGGTAAACTTCTTTCTCGTTTTCTTAAATCAATTTCAATGTGCCCCTTATTTATTAAATAATAGGTTTCGTATGGAATAGTGAAACAAAAATTGTATGATTGCAGATTTTCTAGTCTAGTGATGTTATGTATGTAGAATTCTACGAATATGAATGAAAATGTATTGTTGGCTTATTAGTTATTAAAATAGCTGATGCCCGCGGCTTGTCAGTGTGAAATTTAGCGCTTCCTTGCGCTTCCAGTAACATGTTTTTTCCTGACTTCAGATTTCAATGTCTATTTTGTTAGTTGCTATAAGCTCAGCTTAAAGTATTGTTGAATACTGCGTAAAAATCCGTTCAGTTGTTTCGGAGATAAGCGTCTACATACAGAAAGATAGAAAAATAAACTTTTTTGTTCTTTGCTACTCTTTTTACTGTCGAAGTACTTTTTATTTTCTCTCCTTTTCATAAAATGAATAAAGAGCATTTATATTTCGCATGACACGGCTTCGTACGGTTTTTAAAAGAGCGGTGACGTCAAAAGCCCTCACTTTGGAACTTAGTTGCTCCTTATCTTTGTGAATTACTTATCTGGTAAACCGAATAATACGTATCCAATATCTTTGGATACTTAATCTGACCGGCTAAATAGAATAATATTTTTCTGACCCAGTCATCATCCCATTGAAAAGAAATACATACACACATACTATCACGTCTGTATCCCTAACGGGGCAGACAGAGCGCTTTGAGTCTTGCCGCTCTAAGCAAACAGAGCCCAGGGCTGCAAGACTCAGAGGCCACTTTTAGCGTGATAATCTATACTATAATAAAAGAGTAAAAAAAATGTGTCTGTACATTGAAAATTTTTCAAAAAAAATATTTGGGGCGATGGAGATATAGTAATAGAGTAAGAAAATAAAAAAAAATGTCTGTCTGTCTGTTTGTCTGTTTGTACACGCTAATCTCCGGAAATACTGGACGGATTCGAATGAAACTTTTTTTGTTATATAGCTGTGAAGCCTGGGCAACATATAGGCTATAATTGATTTTGGAAAATGGAACACATGATGCAGAACTATAATGGTCTAGCTAAACTATAAGAAATATTAAAATGCCGCCTTAGCAAAAGTTTTTAAGTCTGATGAGAACTTTTTGTTGAGTTATAATACAACTGGCCAAGCGCGAGTCGGACGCGCGCGAAGGGTTCCGTACCATAATCTATGAAAAATCACGTTTGTAGTATGGGAGCCCCCGATAAATACTTATTTTATTCGATTTTTAGGGTTCCAAAGGGTAGGGTAGAAACGGGACCCTATTACTTAGACCGTCCGACTGTTTGTCTGTCTGTCTGTCACCAGGCTGTATCTCATTAACCATTATAGCTAGACAGTTGAAATTTTTATAGATGATGTTTTTTGTTGCCGCTGAACAAAAACATACTAAATGTATACTATAATAAAAGAGTAAAAAAAATGTGTCTGTACATTGAAATTTTTTCAAAAAAAAAGTTGTTTCGTCCGAAGTAGAACTTATAAGTTCAGTATTTGCGGACCTTCAGAGCATAACACACCAGAAAATTCTTGGTTATGTGAACGCGCCATATTGACACCAAAAAATTAAAAATCAATTAATAAAGAACTTATTACGCAAATTATTGTTAACTAGCTTGTGCCCGCGGCTTCGCTCGCGTAGGGGTGTAATTTATCAAAATACTTTCTTAGAGGATACCTACGTCATAGTAGCTTTATGCATGCAAAGTCTCAGCCCGATCGGTTTAAAATTGACAAAGTTTCATACAAACTTTCATCCCCTATTTTATCCCCTTGGGGGTAGAATTGATCAAAATCCTTTCTTAGCGGATGCCTACGTCATAACATCTACCTGCATGCCAAATTTCAGCCCGATCCGTCCAGTGGTTTGGGCTGTGCGTTGATAGATCACTATGTCAGTCAGTCAGTCACCTTTGAGTTATGTATATTTAGATATATAGATATATATTTAGATTTCTTGGATAGTGTTGTTGACGACGCCACCAATTATCCAGTTGAGTTTCTTAATTCACTTGCAGCAAATGGACTCACGGCTCACAAAATAAGTCTTAATGTCGGAGGGCCAATAATGCTGATGCTAAATTTGACTCCGCCGAAACTGTGTAACGGAACCCAACTTAATGTCTCAGCACTGTATGCCGAAGTTCAGCGGCTGAATTTCAGCCAATGCATGCCTGCAATGTTATTTGCATTACTAGCAACACATAAGACCGAACTTCCGATGCTTTTGCCTGAATCGGACCCGTACCCGTACCCGTACCCGTACCCGTACCCGTACCCGTACCCGTACCCGTATCCGTACCCGTACCCGTACCCGTATCCGTACCCGTACCTGTACCCGTACCCGTACCCGTTCCGCTCCCGCTCCCTCTTCCGCTCCCGCTCCCACTTCCGCTCCCACTCCTGCTCCCGCTCCCTCTCCCGCTCCCGCCGCCGCCGCCGACGCCGCCGCCACCGCTTCCGCCGACGCCGCCGCCGCACCTTCCGCCGCCGCCGCCGCCGCCGCCGCCGCCTCCGCTGCCGCCGCGACCGCTTCCGCCGACGTCGCCGCCGCCGCTTCCGCCGCCGCCGCTGCCGCCGCCGCCGCCGCCGACTCCTCCGCCGCCGCTGCCGACGCCTCCGCCACCGCCGACGCCGCCGCCGCCGCCGCCGCCTCCGCCGCCGCTGCTGCCGCCACCACTCCCGCTCCCGCTTCCGCTCCCGTTCCCGTTCCCTCTTCCACTTCCGTCCCCTTTTCCGCTCCCGTTTCCGTTCGCCGCAGACGCGCCAAAGACGGAAGATTAAATTCTCATATCGGCACATCACTACTGTCCGGCGTTTCTACCGAACTTCAGCAGCTGAACTTCAGCTTATTTAGTGTGTCATCCCCACCGAACTTTAGACACTGAACTTTAGCCACTAAACTTCGGCATAGTCTGCTGAGACACTTAAAGCTCACAGTAAGTGAGTGATGCCAGTGAAACTGTATTTTTTCCGCGTATGCCACTCATCCCCAACAATTTTCCTTTTGAAAATACACAGTTCCATATGTTAACTTGCTTTGCTATAAAAATAAGTCACAGTTTTAGAGGCTTAAAGCTGCTGATGTCGATCTAAGGACTGGTTTTTCGCATGGCCTACTTATTGTGGCTTTCTCCAGGGTTAGTAACACTTCAGCTCTTTTCATATTGGCTCCCGAAGGAAAGAATTAAAATAATATTGACTTTTAACTCCTAACACTGTTACAAGTACTTTCTCCCTCTGTCTCTCTCTCTCTCTCTCTCTTTCTCTCTCTCTCATTAGTTTTTATTTATATTTATACGCCGGAGTCATAAAGTCCACGCGAACGAAGTCGCGGGCATCAGCTAGTAAATAATAAATATATAGGGACAAATAACACTTGATTGAGCTAGCCCCAAATAAGTTCGGAATTTGTGTTATGGGATACTAACGCACATATGGCGAATTTCGACTAGGCTATAAGTATTGATTTTGGATATTATTTCAAAGAGGACAATGTCGATAATAGTTTGATATTGAAAAATGCTCTGCGCTGCGCTTTGCTATATGTGCGCCGGCCCTAATTCAACGATACTATATTTTGTAACAAATACATATATAGATAAACATCCAAGACCCAGCGGCCTTAGTATGATGTTTTATCTGAGAGGTCTTTACGTATCTTCCCTCTGTAACGACAAGATAAAATTCATGAATGGACACGTAGTAAAATGAGTCGTCACACGCAGGTAGGTTTTAAACAGTGTTTCTATGTCTGCTAAGAAAATATAATAATTTTAAACTAATATAAGCGTTTCGTAAAACAATCACCATAGATAAAAGAATGATATAAGTATGTAATAATTCCTAGAAAAAATATTGCAACCAAAGAGTATTTAAAATTATAAAAATGAAATGTTATAAAAATGAATGTGCAACGGAACGTTTCAACTCATGTCGTACAACCAACATAAAGGAAAATACCACCGCCGAGTACGTATGCATTCACCGCCGCCGGAGTGGTTGTAAGATTCATCAAAAGATGGCGCTATAGTTTCGTATTTTTAAGTTTGTAAACTTCAATAATACATTGAAAGATGTCTGCCTACATTTAAATATGTAAATATACATTTAATATTAGTTCAGAGTAATAACTGTTTAAAATACGATTAAAAATGGTTTAATTGAGTCTTACGTGGGTCTAGCAAATCGGCGACAAATTTACATGATTTCACGTTGCCAACCGTCGATATGTCTACTTTGACCTGTCAAAACTATGCTCGCACGGGAGTTAGGCATGAGATAAAACGTTTTATGAATGAAAGTTATTTTGTCGCTCAATTTTGTCTATGTTTGTTGCGGCAAATTACGCGAAATGCGACAAATTTGAAGGATAAAATTTGTCGCCCTAATCATACTTGCCTCGCAGGACAATTTAATAAAAGCCATTTTCCAACTTGCCCTGACCGATAATCGAACCCGGGACCTCTGGGTGGACTAGCATGGTAACCACTAGGCCACGAAGGTCGTGATGGTGGGCGAGAAGATGGAAAAATAAACCAAAATAGTTTTATTGAAAAGAAATGTTGAATATATTCCAGGTTCGTAAAAGAGAAGCTGTCTCCCGAGATCCACAGCGAGTTCCAGCTCATCTTCCTTTGCCACCTAGTAGGCCCGTTCCTGCAGCGATTCAACTCGGACATGTCGCGCACCGTAATGGACATCACCGTCTCACTGTACGAGCTGCTGGCCCACATCGACAAGTCGCAGCCGCACTTGCAGTACATCGACCCTATTTGCGATTTGCTGTATCCTTTTTACATTAAATACTCGTGTCCTTTACATTAAATCCTTTGGGGACCGGGATGCAATTTCTGGCTTTTACTTGTCCTTATATTAGGAGCAGAATAGCCGGCAAAGCAATCTCTGGACCTCTATGCATATCAATGATCAATCACCCAAGGTGGCTAAGACCGTGCGAAGTGGAAAAGAAAAAAAATTGATTCTTTAAAACATTGGCTTTAGTTTTATGTCTGATTTTTGTATATTTTTTTTCTGCATTGTTTCAAAAAATAACTAGATGTAACTTGTTCCCATAAAGTATATTTTCGTGCTATAACGTATGTTTCACCAATTGTGACCTTCCACATTTTTAACAAATCCTGTTCAGATTTGCACGCAAGGGCAAATCAGAGCAGAATTTGTACAAAAAAATGTGGTAGGTCACAAATGTTATTCAAATATTCGTATTTATGAATTAGTAATCCTTTACTTTGGTAAAAATGATACATCATTCAATAACCTTAACCCGCGACCAGTTACCACATAAAGTACATGTTTGTCGGCGATACCCTGAAGAATGAAGTGGAGAGCGTGATCCGCAAGCTACGGCCAGCGTTACAGATGCGGCTGCGCTTTATTACGCATTTGAATGTGGAACAGATAAACACCGCCTAGCAGAATGACTACTACAGCTACACGCCCTCGAGCTCTAGCTCTAGCTCCGAGTAAATGGCGAAGCTGTAGTACGGTGGATGGTTTTGAAGTTACCTACTTAAAATTTAATTTAGATGTAAGTTCTCAGACCATACAGATCTGTGTGTAAGCTTCACTTCAAATACTAATCTCATGTCGATTTAGTTCATTTCGTCATCTTGTAGGCGGTATTTATTTCGGTTAATACCAGAATGATTACTTAAGTTACACGGCCTTGAATTTGATTTGAGCTCTAGGTAGGAAAAAGCATCGCTATGGTACGGAAAATTGGTATGCCTTTTTCCAGTACCATCAATACTATTGTGACGGTAATAATCTTTGAAGTATCTATATTATGGTAGTTTTTTTTTATGAGGGGATAAGGCCAGCACGACAACAATATATAGATACATAATAATCACGTTTTTATCCATTACGAGAGAGACAGACCCTAGGGCTATAAGAGCCAAGGTCCAGCGTAAGAGTGGGCGTGTATGAGGTTAGATTAAAAAAACTATTCTAGGTAAGAACATGTTTTAAAATTAATTGACTGGACCGTGACTGGACAGCAAAAATTTGATATTTTTTTTATGACGAGACATATTTTATTCTTAACCACAGAAAAATATTCAAGCGTTGTCTTAAATTTTTATCCCTCGTCTATCGGACGCCTAGGCCTTTGAGTAAACGCAGGTTTCTAATTAAATGGCTGAAAGACAACTACCCAATTTCGGCATTCAGCCTAGACGTCCAATTTTGGTTTATTTAACCAGATGTTTTTTTACGGCGTATTTGGTACGCGCCGATGACGCCCGTATTACGAACGCGCGCTCACGGTGATATAGAGCCTAAGCACACGGCGTAATTTAAACGCGCGTATAAGCGCTACAAACGGGATTCGAACACAACCTTGTAACCTTAGCGCTAGGAGCGATCATAAAACGCGCGTTTTCTGCGCGTATACGCACAGATACAGCGCGTAGCTTCTGCGTTTGATCAGAGAGACTCATCGTTACGCTCCTCCTCTGCCCCTCCTCCGCACCTAGTATGCGCGTTTGCATAGATTTAAACGAAACATACGCGCGATTGCAACGCGTCTGTATTGCCCGCACTATCAGCGCCTTCATATCGGCGTTTAAAGTATCACTACACTTTTGCACGTGTATAAAACGCGCTAGGGCGAGTCATCTGCTCATTTTTGACAACGCGTTAAAAATATGCCGTGTCGTATGCACACGACGTATTTTTAACTCTTATGGCAAGAAACATCACAAAAAAATTCAATATAATAGTTCTTTCAATTTCCTAGTCATAGGTTCCCCGTTCCTTAAAATATCGACTATCTTACGTATTCGAGCCTAATTAAATGCTCCTCTGTGAGCAAGGCTTTAATTTTCTTTTTCATTTAGTCCTGTGCTACATTAAGATTTTTTATGTTGTCGCATACACGACTACAACTTATTTGTTAGGTATCGAGTTTGATGTGATTATTGATAGCAGATTAGTTTATTATTTAATGGGATGTTTAAGGACATTGACTACCTCGAATATCAATACAACTTTAGACGTTTTATAAAAATTGACAATGCTTAATCGCAGCGTATATTATGCAATGCTAATATTGGTGATGTTTCGTTTAATTTATTATTTGTATAAAAAATAGGTGCGTCTATGTGTAAGAAACATATACTTGTTGCTACATTGAGGGCCCGATGGATTGGGTCAAAACTTAGGTACCTAGGTAGGAACCTTTATCAAATATTAGACTTAAGCTGACCGGAATACGCCAGTTAACTATGTAAATTAGTTATAAATAAAGTGTAAACTAATCGACTAGTTGACGAATAGCATATTCAACTGGACTTGACGACTAAGTAGTAGTTGAAGAGTAAGGAGCATTGTATTGAATGTATTCAATTGAAGAAAATAAATAGCGCGCGAGGTCAGCGTATGATCTTTTGACATTTATCTAACCTCACCGTTTGATTATTATTATTTTAATGATGTTCAAAGAATCTATGAGCACGTATTTTGTGCAAAGAATTCCAACAAGGTAGTATAAAAAATATATATCCAAGCAAATGTCTAATTCGTAGTTTACTGCCTAGCTTTATTTTCGTTGGAAATCTCGCGGTGGCTTAAATGTATGAATCAATCGATTGAAGATAACGTATTTCAGTGTTATTTACTTCAAAACAAACGCACATCACGTAATTATAGTAAATAAAAATCATAGAATTGAATAGTTCTAGTAGTTTGTAGGTCTTTTAATCCACGATTGACGTTTTTATTGCAACATAAAAAAACTTAAGACGTTGTGAAATAATTATGTCAGCCGGTGAGGCTGCTCGCGTATTAAAATTAAAACTGCGTTTCACACCGTTCGGAGGTAAACCGGATTATTGGGTGCAGCAATAAAAAAGAAACGATTGAGAGATTATTAGGTAAATTATTGAAAGTAAGAGGTTTTGTTTACAAAACGAAAGCTTGTTTTTGCAATGACCGCGTTCAGTGTTCATTATAATTAACACTGAACGCCGTCATTGCAGTTTAAATAGGCCATTTGGCTTTTGCGTCTAAGAATATTCAGATATCCTTATCAATTATTTAGCAGTTGCTCATAAAATCACTGGAAGAACTATTGAAATACTCAATGAAGCATAAAGCAGAATTTCAATTACATCTTTGTTAATAATAATGAGTGCGCTACTGGAGTGGACTGTACTCTCGGCTTTTCACCGCCATCGTCCTTGGTTGCCGCGAACTAACAATGTCTCATGTTTGTAAGTACTATATGATTTTTTTTAAAACAATTTCGTCGCTAATGTATCTCTCGCGGCGGCGAATGTATTTTATTATTATTATGTTGGTACGCTTTTTAGTCACGGGATTATTTATTTATAGGCGAGCAGTTTGGAGCTGATATGCCTATTTCACACAGTGCTGAGAGTCCATAAAGACTTTTAACAGTTTATTAATTTATTAACGACACTTTATTTGTACTTATCTTGTCGAGTCTGTTTTTAAATGCATTAATGGAAGGCGCAGTGACCTCTTCTGGTAGTTTATTCCGTTTAGTAACCACTTTGTAACTGAGAAAGTGATGTGCAGCTTTGGTTTTAGTCACTGCACGAGTTAACTGGTAGCAGTGTCCTCGTGACGGTTTTGTGCTTTGTCTCATGTTGAAGATGGTATGGAAGTCAGGTAGGTCGTAGCTTAAACGTCTGAATTAAATCACCACGAAGGCGTCTTTCCTCGAGGGTAGTGAGCTGCAGGGCTTTTAGTCTATCTTCATATGATTTACGACGGTGAGCTTGAAGAATCTTGGTAGCCCTTCTTTGAAAACTATATTCGTGTGTATATAAGTTTTATATATTTTTCTGAATACTTCAACAGTAATATTTTGAAATGATCTGCGCATTATGTTGATAAACGCGTTTGTCGATTTTGGTGCCTCCTGAAACTGGCGCCCGGGGACAGGTGCCCCGGTTTTATCCCCCTAGATCCGGGCCTACGAAAGAGTAATGTACAGTCGATATACATGTGGGAAATAACCGCAGAGGGCGTAACGACCGCTGTATCGCTTTTAATGTAATGAAAATGAGCCATTAAGATAAACAATAGGTAATCAAACATTGCGGCGTTACGATTAATCATTATTTTTATGTAACTTTTGCTTAATACTTTTTTGATATACATGTATTAGGTATGGTAAGCTAATTTACGATTATTTAGGAAATGTTCTAGTAACAATAATTGAAATAATAATATTTTGTTTTAAATTACTTTTATTTTCATGGAAAAATATATTTATATATAAATATATTTTTGTAACAATATATGTAAGGTGTCCTTATGGTAACCGCGGTATACACATTAGATAAATGAGAAAAAAAGGATTTAACGAAAAAAAATTGCATCACAAACTTGAACAATCTTTATTCTATGTATAGTGAAAAAAATAATCTAATATTGTCTTAACTATTATTTTAGATTTTTTAAACAAAGTCGTTTGTTTTCGTATTTTAATTTTATTGTGAACTTAATTTTACTACAGTTAGGTATTACAAAGGCAAATTATTACAATTTGTGCCCGTATACCCCAATTAAGAGGCTAGTATAAATTCCTCTTATTTAAATGCATGTATAGTAAAATTTGCTGAACTTTCGTCGTCTTATATTTTATAAGTAAGATAACAAATCCCATTGTGGTTGCATACATTTATCTAGAAATACTTTACTTAAATTTATACATGTATAATAGTTAATTATAACTATTCTATATGTATATAGTACTCCTTAGTAATAATAAGTGGGCAACATTTATTCCTAGAACTATTTACTATTAATGATGTAGTATGTTAATGTTCTGTAGAAGTAGGATATTAATTCAAATTCCCGTTCTTTGAATTTTAGTTGATACAATGCCGTGTGCCTGGCTGGATAATTAGTAAAGTTAGCTTTTAAGAAAAACACTTAGTATAACAGAATGAAATGCAATAAATTTTATTTAAAACAATAACCGTAAAGTATTCTTAATCGAAGAAAAATATTTAGGATTTAGGAATACAAAATAGATGAAAAGCAATAGGTGTGATATGATAACGCATATATCTATATGTCATGAAATAATTTTCTAATAAATTTTGTGATGGTTTACGAATAATCTTTGAGATCAAAAACATTTTATAGTTGAGATTTTATATAATATTAATTGCATGATTGATGATAGCTATAGGTAGTCATTGTGTGTTATTTGTTATATCTTACTTTTTTATGACAGGGCCCTCTAATTGGTCTTCGTTTATGAGAATTCCTTTTAGAAGACGAGTTGTGATTTACATCCAAATATCGTTGTACCATGGCTCACAGTTACATAAGATCAAAATTAATCTTCGTTTTTTGTTCTTACAATTATATGTTATAAGTATACATTATCAAGCCTTCATCCCTGAAGGGCCCTAAGATCCAAAGGGCATGCTTAGCGCGATGGTGGGCGTTAACATGAAAAAAGGAATCTATAATCTATAGTCGGGTCAAATTATACATAAAAATAGAGTTCAAATAACAAGAATTCCAACAGAGCCAAATTTTGGTGGAGACCATGGGTTCACCAATAGAAATAAAGTGTCAAAACTCCCTATCGATCCCATGTAGGCAAAAAAAGTTTTTTGGGGTCAAAGGTCAAAATTTGTAGTGTATTTAATTACCTACAATTTGAGCCCAATCGTAATTCTCGCAAAATAAGTAAGTAAAACATGAAAATTTCGAGAAAAATTGGTCATCTTCGAAGTGCCATAGCTTGGCTCCTTTGGGGTCAATAGAGCTGCGATTGAGCTCAAATCGTAGATAATGAAATTGAATACAATATATAATAGATAATAAATACAAAAAAATTGAATACAATTAATAATTGTAGAAAACATTGTTCGCATAAAATGCTAAGTTTAACCCTAAATCAAAAAACCTGAAATTTTGACCTTTGATCCCTAATAACTTTTTTAGCATACGTGGGATCGATGGGGATTTTTGACACTTTATTTCTAATGGTGAACCCAAGGCCTCTACAAAACTGGGCTCAGTTGGAGTTTTTGTGATTTCAAATGTTTTGACCGGCCTTTAAATGTCATATTTTTCTATTGTTATTTGCGTTGTTCGAAATATGGTTACATCATGTTTGAATAGAAACGTAAAATATTGACATATATCTTAACGTTTTGTAAATTAACGACAAACTGATGGCTTTCGTCTCTCTCAAGTAGCCGTTTGTCAAAGGAATGCGTTCGGAGGGCCCGAATCGAAAAACGAAGACGGAAATCAAATCAGGTAAACGTACTCGTATTTATGTGACCCCGGACTTTTTGCAGTGGCCGAGCAATATACAGCTGATTGCCGATTTTACAAAGCGAATTATATAAATATTGTTTATATATAATATTTTATATATAAGTAAAAGGTGGTCCTTTTTTAATGAGCAATGATGAAATTGTTGACTGATACGGTGACGTTATTATCACTGCAAATTTTCACATGAGTAGTGAAATATCCTACGTTACAAGTTATATTATACTACTCATGTAATAGCCTATAATGTTAAGGATTGATGTAATTTGTATTTAGATATCAACTTATACAAAATATTTTTGTAGCTCACTCAATGGTTTTTAACATTTTAGTCTAAAATAGATAGATAATTTCGCTGGCGACTGCTTGTTAATGGTCTGTCTAGAACTAGCCATGCTGAACATTTCGAAACTCCTTTTTAGGTACTGTGGATAGTGACCGGTACAAACATATAACTACAAATTACAAAACTCGGCGCCTTTTAGCGAGTCGGGAATGTATCACCAGGCAGATTGCTTATGAATCTGCAATGCTCTTGTTGAAATTAGTATATTGTATATAAGTAATTTTACCCGAAGAAGCGAAGAAGTAGGTCAAAAGTTTCGATTTTTTATTTCGGAACAATGTGTACTAATTGTCCAAAGCAGTCCTTTCTAGTATCTGTAATTTGGCCGTGCGAAATGCTGCTGACTGGCTGGTTTATGATTTTGACATAGATATAGAACAAGTTTTAAAACCTCATTAAAGTACAAGTAATCACAATATAAAACAATGTTATAATATAGCAACGAGTATTATCAGTTGCCGGCTTGTCCAGTAATATGATTCTTTTATGAATAGATTTACGCTGCTAATATGATTTTAATCATTTTGTCTAATGGGAAATTCTCATGGTTATTTATTTTATATCTAGTTTAAGATGAAACAAAATGGTCTTTGATTACAAATACGCCTCGATTTTAGTATTACTGGTCTTACACCATGTTTATTGTCGCAGTTGGATTGCATAATCCCCTGTTTGACTTAACATCTATCTGTTTGGCACTACTTGGCTTGGAAATTAAACCTCAATTTAACTTCTTACTATGTAATCCAGTCTCTAACACCATAAAACACCAAGGAATGAGCATCAGCTGGGTGCGATTGGATATTGATATGCGACATCTCAAAATGCGTAGCGGTTTCTTACGGCCTTCATTTGATGTGAACTTACCATCTTGCTGGAAGGCGGGCGTCGAAATAACAATATGGGAGTCAAGCTGTTTATTCTTCTCAACCATTTGCAACCCGACATCATAGACGATGTCCCCGATGTCTCAAGACGAAATAGTAGCTTCCGGAACGCGGTGAAGAATTTACCTTATTGGAGGTCATATTTACTTGTTTTTATGTCACTGACAGCCACAATTGGCAAAATTCCTAACTCAAATCTACAAACTTATGTTTTGCGTTGAATGTTAATGTAAGCTGTTTTGTTAAACGTAACACATTGACAATCCAGCTGAATGATTATCAGCGTTTTACGAAACCGAGCTGTGATGTCAAATAGCTGCAGGTTTTGTCAACCAATCCAACTGCGACATATACACCACATATATTAAGATGCAATGTATATGTACCTACGTTTTATTCAAAATAGGGCTTGATATATAGTTATTTAAATAACCTAGCGCAAGCTTCGAATTGACTGTATGAGAATTATACAAACTGTCGTAGGTGTACTGATCTACAGTCAGCAGAAGCTCAAGCTTGTCTTCAAATACATTTTTACATTTGTAATATAGCGCCGGGTGTAATTAAAATGAATTTGGGTCGGGTATCTTTATGTGCTGTTGACTGTACGTACATTCATTTCATTAAAAATATTGTTTTGTTACACCAATACCCGATGGCGTCATAAAGTAAGTTGAAAGTATGTTACTGAAATCTGCCTTTATTGGCTTGGAACGCGGCATTGGAGAAACAATAGCGTTTTAGTCGTAAAATTATGTATAATTACCTATTTTTATGTAACCTATGTACATATTGTTTTCAAATTTTTGTGTCCTGGTTGTGTAACAAAATAAAATAGCCACAAAAGTAAATAATATCATCACATAATCTGCCTAGTGTGTGACAAACTCGTTGGTGTAACGCGACTGAATTGCTCCGACAGCGCGTCACCAGGCCAGCAAAGAAATATGTAATAATCAATATAATAATTTTGCTTTAAATCAACCGCAGTTTGTATTACTACTCGAAATTCATTAAGATTAAATAAATATTACAATTTTAGTTCTGTTTGTTTCATTTTTATTTTCACACTAGCTGGTGCCCGCAACTTCGTTTGCGTGAAATTTTAAAATGATGATAACTTTTTGTCCTGACATCAGATTTCAATATATATAAGTAGTAGATACATGCGCGCTTGCGATGTTGGATATTGATAATGACTGGCCTTATTTGGTTCTATGGGGACAAAAAGGAAACGGACAGCTCACTGGACAGCGTACGGAAAGTTGTGCTGTGTCTAAAAGACTTAAGTAAAACTAGTTTTACTAAATCCATTGCCAATACTCTAGATTTTCGTCTAGACGAAAGTCTAGAGTATTGGCAATGGATTTCGGGAATCGGGGAAAAGCGGACATCTACCCTAGAAGATCAGACCGCCTGAGCGAGGTTGTTTAAAATCACTGGATGATTATTATTGGAATCATCGTAATTGTAATTTATATTATAATATATAATAATATTATATATATTTATTATATTCACTGTTTTCAGTGAATAAAATAAACTTTTGAGAGTGGGAATGGTATAAAATAAATTTGATAGAGTTTCATCAAGCACTTCGTTGAGTGTTGGGCACATCTGTGTAAATTGTTTTAGTTTTCACTACGAGTTTACCTTGTGCTTTGTTTCTGTTTTTTTTTTCTAGTCTTTTGGGGTGTCGCAAAGCTGAGCAAATGCCTGCTGCCACTCCTTTTTGAAGCTGCTGATGTCATCGCGCCATCTTCTCCATGATCTCCCTCTACGCCTGTGCCCTTCTGGCAGCCACAAGGTTGCCTTCTGGGCCCATCTATTCGGATGCATGCGTCCCACTTAAGTTTGGCGCCGACATCAACAACTCTAGTACTAGAGCGCAGATCACCATCACTTACCCTATTCCACTCTTCGTACTCCTATTATGCTGCGTTTCATTGCTCACTGGCATACCTTGAGTCTGAACTTTTGCCTCTAGATATTATCTGATATTTAAATTGATGGAGTTTATTAGTTTCGGACTATTTCGCTTACGGTAACTATAAGAACGAAGTTCTTTATGGCACATTACGAGATGGGAACCTATTATGAATTTGACGTTGAACTATCGCAACGCAAACGAATTGACATTTTGTGAAATGATGATGGACAAAGCATTGAAAGTTAAAGTAATGCCACTTAAATCTTTACCCAGTCGGTCGTTTTAGTTTTTTGTAATCTAAAGATGGGGTCTGGAAATTAACTTTTATCTACTTTACTTTACTTGTCTATTGATTTAAAAAAATATTTTTTTAATTCAATAGACAAGAAAGTTCCTATCTAACAATTTCAAGACAGGCTTTCGATATTCAGTGAGGCACTTCGTTTTCACCGGATGTACGACCTGTTTGTTTATATTTTTCTTGTCGTAAGAATCGTTGAATCGAATCGTTTGCCGCAGAATCGTAGCATTAATTTTATTATGACTATTATGAATAGGTAATTAGTAGGCGATATACTCCCAGTATATACCGCCATATAGTACCTATAGTTCGCTGCACTCCAAAACAAATAAAAGATATAGACGTAAAGTCATAGCAACGCTGAAATGAAGCGTTAAATGTGCCATACGATGTGGACGGCTTGGCCGAACAGGTCACCACATCGCAGTAGCCAAATGACTGCCTACCCAAAAGGAGGCGAAGATGGCGCGGCGGTTTAGGGTCAGCTCAGACAGAAAAGAGCGCAGTGGAGAGGATTTTTTTTAAGACACTCTAAAATAAACTTTATAAACTGCAAAACGCGAGATGCTCAAAGCTAAAGTCAAAATCAAATTTTTTTATTCGATGTGGGATAAATTTATTTCATAAAATAATTTTACTAAAATATTATTTTAGTGCAAAAGCTAAGAATTAGGTACTAGCGTTTTGGAACGAAACTGCTGGGAAGATTACGCCGAAAGAAACCCAGTTCAGTATTGGTCCCTACCCAGCCTGATGGGCTGTTTCAGTTACAATACAGATTTACCTACACTTAAATAATAAAATTAAAATTTGCAGTCAACTATTTCCAAGAATTTTGATCAAATAATAAGCATTTATAATCAATTTTTTCATAAATGATTTTTAATGGCAGTCTTAAACTAAGAATATAATGGTAACGCTACTACATTATCTGGATTTTTATTATGGGGACGCAAGCTGAGACTCACAAAATACTTTTTTGTTTTTTCTTACCGAAAAGCTGAAATAGCTAATTTATTTTTATTTCTAGTGTTAATAGGTACTATTAATATCAAATTATTCCTTTATGTATCAATATTCTGACGCACGTACATAATGTTCGCATAGATGAATTGCGAAGGGAGAGTCAAAATATTTATGTCTTTAAAAAGTTCCCTTAGAGACTCTCTAGCACCTAGTTTATATATAGACCTAACAGCGCGTTTTTATAAAACAAATATGGTATTTATTTCTGCAGCATTACTCCACAGCAATATTCCATAGGACAAAATACTATGGAAGTAACTAAAATATACCAAACGCGCTGTATCAACGTCCGACATCTGCCTAATTCTTCTAACCGCGTAGGCTGCAGAGCTAAGTTTTTCAGCTATTTTTTTTTAATATTTGGGCCCCCATTGCAACCCGGAATCAAGCGTTATTCCCAGAAACGTTGTGTTATCTAACATATGTTAGTAATAAGGAAGCAGAAGATATTTCTGTTTCCTTATTAATAAGTAATCGTGTCGGAACTTTTGTAACATTCGGTAAGCAGAATTTTACACATTTAGTTTTGTTTGCATTTAATACTAAATTATTTGACGTAAACCATTTCAACACTTGCGACAAAGTATTATTAATCTCATCAGAGGTGTCAGTTTTCCTATATACGCTGAAAATCAGCAAAAAGTACAAACTTACAGTCTTTTACACGATATGGTTAATCATTGATACAATATATATTAGAAATAACAAAGGACCTAAGATAGAACCCTGGGATACACCCATCACTACGGTTGATCTGTCAGATTTTACTTGATTTACACTAACTTTTTGAATTCGTCTAATCAAATTATGATTTAATCAATTTGAGAGCTTTCCCTTTTATTCCATAGTGCTCAAGTTTGGATAGAAGGGTTTCATGGTTTACACAGTCAATGCCTTGGAGAGGACACAAAACACACCAATTGCATCCTGGCAACACTCCCAAGCATCATAGACCTGCAGTAGTGCAACACCTGCATCCATTGTTGATCGATCCTTAGTAAATCAATACTGCGTTTACGGAAAAGACTATTTTTGTTTAAAAAATCTAATACCTAATTGGTTAAAAATTAACTTTTCGAATATTTTGCTTAGGACTGGTAGAAAAGAAATGGGACGGTAATTAGTTGGATCATTTTTGTCACCAGACTTAAATAAAGGGATAACTTAACTTCATCGTGTCAGGGAAAGATCCCGCTTCTACACATTTATTAAATATAGAAGCCATTGCCAGGCAGCGGGCCATCGAAACAAACTTATTGAAAAGCATGACCACAGAAATAATATATGCATGCATAAGTTACTCAAGTATTTAGTGGCCAATGAGGAAGCTTGTAGGTAGGTGGTTTTCGTCACAGTGGAGTCTGAATGATCATAAATGATACAAATTTTACCATTTATTACGGCGATCTACTTTAAGTTCTTACCCGATTGCGCCAAAATGAGGGTTATGTTTTTCGAGTGTAGTTATGTATGTATTTAGAACGCTCTGCAGCTTATACCACAGAATAAGTACAAGTAATCACGTACTTATACCTACGGCTTGGATGTTTTTTAGCTGGAGAGGTGTCGCGTTATTAGATGACACTTGATACTACAACTATAATATAAGTTAGAGCCGCACTCTCTGTGGCGGTAGAAACGATGGGTTGCTGGGGCGCTGATGCTAAGCGCTTTATTGGCAAGATAGGGCACAGAATCTTAGAGAGGTGACTCCCGCCCTTTTCTTGTGCAAAGGATGGCCATAGCGATTCAGCGTGGCAATGCTGCCAGCGTTTTGGGCACGTTTGCACGGGAAACGATAAGACGCGGTCTTTATGATTGACTTTTTATTTTTGTTTTATTTTATTTAAGCTATTGACAATTATTATTTAAAAGGACAAGTTATAATTTAGTATTATAATGTTTTTAAATTTAATGAATTAAATCTTTTTATTGCTAAATAAAACAAAACAATGCCATAATAAATGATTAAAATAAAAACTAAATAATATAAGTTATACATATATATGTTTAGTGTTAAATGTAATTTGGAATGAGAAATACTAAAAACAACATTTAATATTAAATACTTATCCGAGCGTGTTCCCAGTCGTGTCTTAAGGGGATACCTGAATTTTCCAGGGTCCAGTGCTGCCCCCATCAATACATATAATAAAATCGTAACCGATCGCTGTCTGTACATGAAAGATAAATGAGAAAAAATATTGTTGGGGGTTTTTATCCACGCAATAGAACACAAAACAATAATTTTTAGAATTTTTGTCTGTTTGTCTGTGCGTTTGTGCACGCTAATCTCAGAAACGGCTGCACCGATTCGGTTGCAGTTTTCACTTTTGTATTTTGATAAGCTTCACTTAACATTTGTTTCATCTAAATCCGTTAATAAATAAAAAAATTTAAAGAATCACGTCAAAAAATTTTGTTTGAAAAAATGCTATAATGTAACTGTTCCGTTGCATTGGCTAAATCTTTTGTTATACAATGATGATTGAAAAATAATATAAAGCCAATATAACCGGCCAATTGCGAGTCGGGCTCGCGTACGCAGGGTTCCGTACCATTACGTGGGGCGCACTATAAGTTTCCGGAATGAATATGAAAAAATACTATTAAAAGTACAAAATTAATTTATTGTTTTTCAAAATAATCTCCCTTGGCGTCTATGCACTTTTTCATTCGATGAAACCAGTTTTGAAAACTTTTGCGCCACTCCTCTGTGGTGACCTCTGAAACGTGTTTTTCATACTCCTCGACAGCCTCTTCTGGTGATGAAAATCGTTGACCGCGTAATTGGTTCTTAATTTTTGAGAACAGAAAAAAGTCACAAGGTGCCAGGTCGGGACTGTATGCAGGATGACTCATGAGTTCTACATTTTTCGCCTTCAAAAAGTCGTTTGTCTGTCTGGCCGTGTGAGAACTAGCATTGTCGTGGTGCAGGATGATACGGCGTTTACGGTTATTTTTACGGAGTTCGTCAATAACTTCCGGCAAACAAATGGTCGTGTACCAGTCACTATTCACTGTACGACGATTCTCTAAAGCAACAGTAGCCACGTGTCCAGTTTTATTAAAAAAAGAAGCAATCATCCGCTTAGATGCACTTTTCACGCGCGCCACTTTGGTTGGTTTCGGCTCATCTTGAAAGACCCATACGCTCGATTGCTGCTTTGTTTTGGGATCGTAGCAATAAATCCATGTTTCGTCACCTGTTACTATGTCCCACACCAAATTTGACGCACCTTCGTTGAATCTGGTAAGCATGGCACTGCACCAAGTGACACGGTCCGTTTTTTGAGCCTCGGTCAAGTTGTGTGGGATCCACCGCGAGCACAGCTTTCTCACACCCAAATGTTTGTGTAGGATTAATTGTATTTGACTCATGCCTATTTTTAAGGATGCACGAATTTCATGGTAGGTCACATGCCTGTCTGTTTCAATCATACGGCGCACAGCATCGATGTTTTTGTTGGTCACAGCGGTGGACGGCCGACCATCGCGAGATTCGTCACTGAGATTGATACGACCACGCTTGAATTCTGCAAACCAGCTAAAAACAGTTGTCTTGCATGGTGCTTCATTGCCAAAAGCTGTTTCAAGCCGAGCGATGCTCTGTTGAGCTGTCAAATTAGACTTAAAATCGTAGAAAATCATACTACGAAAATTTTCCCGAGTTAAATCCATGTTGATGCAGACACACAATTTTTTAAATGGCGCCACAAGGTAAAAACAAAAGACAGTCAGATGAAACAAACTGCATTCTACAGCCAAAAGTTCTATTTTCAAATGTTGCAATAAATTTTTAAATATTGTTTATGTAAGTGGCCAGTTCCGGAAACTTATAGTGCGCCCTATGTATGTATAAAAAATCAAGTTTGTTGTATGGGAGCCCCTCTTAAATTTTATTTTATTTTTAGTATTTGTTATTATAGCGGCAACAGAAATAAATCATTTGTGAAAATTTGAAAATTTCTACTGTCTAACTACCATGGTTCATGAGATACAATATGGTGAGATACAGCCTGGTGACATACAGACGGACGGAAGGACAGTGAATTCTAAGTCTTAAAAATAGGTAGTGACAGGTTAGCTTCCTAGCTGCTGATCACATTTCCGCCTATTCACTTGATCGGCTTTGACGATCTGCGTGGAAAGACAATATATTAATTTTTTTCTGTCTCCTAAACCAGCATGCAAGATAAAAGCGCGGTGAGTGTCCCGCCGCCTGGTACTCCTTGTCTACGAGACAGATAAGGTTAGGTTAGGTTCACACCCTGACGGACTGCCCAGCCTGGGCGAAAGCCCGCGCTGAACTGTGCACGGTGGTGTGGGACGACCTTCCGCTGTCGACTGTGGTTCGTCACATGAACGGCCTTTGCGGGAGCGTCATGCTCCGCAAAGAGGCAGCGGAGAAAGATCGGAAGGCAACAACCGACCTGGCCATCCACACCTAGCGCACATGGCGCAGGAGGCGGGCCTATGACTTACAATTACTGCCTCCATACGTTGTCCAGTCGGGCGATGGAAACTGGATTCCGTCGCTCAAAAATTACGGTCCTCCAAGTTGAAAGCGCGTTTGTGTCAAAACGCGCCTTAACCCTAGCGGGTAGAATTTTTCTTGATATTTTTCCTCACTCAACAAAATGTTTTTTTTTTTTCTCCCTGTTGTGGTTTGCCTCTAACAGTGGTTTGCCTCTAACAGGGGATTTTTAAAGTCTCGCGATTTGATACGAGACTCATCAACAAAATGTTAGGTTAGGTTCCACCCAGCTTCCCGTGGCTGGGTGGATGAAAAGTCTTTCCACATGAAAAAAAAAGGTAAGGTTTGGTTAGGTTAGGGAATTTAGGAACACCCATGCCAACACTATTTAGGACTGTTTTGTGGCCTCTTTCCATGAAGCCGCGCTTAAGAAAACCTATATGTTTCAGGGGCCAATGGGGCTCCGCGTTACTTGAAAAATGTCGTCATCCGTCGGGATTTAAAGTAGAAACGTTTATTTATCGACTTTCATCTCCCGGCTAGAGAAGGACATGTATGACAAGGCTTATCGTTGCACCGTGGAGGGCGGGAGAGGGGAGGGGGGAATACCCAAGTAGTACCTATAGGCGGGGGCACTCCGCTAAAGACAGCTAAATCAGAGCTGTGGGGGGCCGAATGATGTTGGGTGAATAAAGTACTAGCAAATTCACTGCCTATTGCATAAGCATTCAGTTTATGAGCAGTACCGGATCTAAATTTTTTTGTAGAGAAAGGAGTGGGGGGAACAAAATATGTAAATATGTTTTAACACCTAACATAAAAATGTCGTGTCTTGATCCGTTCTGACCCTAAGGTTTCATTTTGCGACCCCCTACACTAAAAACCAGACGCCACCTCCAATTCGTATCGGTAGCATGTGAGGGATGGATATATTCGACGATTTTGCCGCCCCTCTGATTTCGCCGTCCGGGATAAGTGCAGTTCCTTTTAGTACATAAAATAAATATTTTGATTACTTATTTAATTTTTTACTCTAAATCGGCATTCGCAACTACAAAACCACTGTGCGTTTCCCGCCATAGACGTGGCCGGTTTTATTGAAAATACTAAAATGACGGTGCTCATAAACTAAAGTCCACGCTGACGAAGTCGCGGGCAACAGCTAGTTTGAAATAAATCATTTAAAAGGAAATAGAGATGTCATTTAAAATTTTGTCTTCACCAGGCTCTAGATAACCCTTCAAACTATTTTATGAACTATTGTTTACCTTTCCTACGCACATACGCCAAAAGTGGCCGTTCTTCGCAATTGTGCGTAGAAAAGCTTCACGTTCTCTCTTTAAGGGGCTACCTGAATTTTCCGGGGTCCAATGCTGCCCCCATTTGAAATAAATCATTTGTAAGGAAACGGAGATATCATTTAAAATTTTGTCTTGATCAGAGTCTAGATAACCCTTCAAACTATTTTATGAACTACTGTTTACTGTTTAAAGTGAGAACATGAAACTTTTCTACGCACATACGCCAAAAGTGGCCGTTTTTCTCAATTGCATCCCCTTAAGCATATAATCACTCTTACTGTACTTAAATGGTACCTACCTTACTTATTGCTATGGTGTGAGATATTGTGTGATTTTAATGAGTTGTGACCTTGAAGTCATACCATAGATATACGAGTACCTAAGTTCTTATGTTAATTTATTAGGTATATTACCCAGTAGGTTTTGCATAACACACAAAAATAAAAATGTTTATTACTGAGGTACTTATGTAGGTATAGACCGTATAGGTACTAGAGCGTTATTTGATTGATTGACGTCATAGAGGGGACCTAGAACTAGATCGGGGACCAAGTGCATAAAGTAGTTAATGAGGTTTGAGGGGGAGCTACTGACGGTTGCGAACAACTATTAAGGCACGTCAACAATATCCGCCGCTCCACGACCTGTTATCGTACGATGCTTTTAAATGTGTGTGCCGCACGCAAGGGCAATTTGTGGTAACCTACCTAATTTATGTTATATACATATATATAGCTACATAGTTTTCTTATTCCATCCACTTAAGTGCTTGTACTTTTCCACAAGTGTGAGGAGACTATGTGAGAGCTCTACGCATACTTTCCCTATTGGATTGTTTTGTTTTTAGTGTTTGGGATAAAGTGGCCAACAACACTGGAATTAGATTTTTCAAGCTGCCCAAAGACATTGGAAAATAAAATATCTATAGCATTGCAGTCGGAGAGTTAGGTTTTTAGTTACGCCATATTCCTTACAATACTAGGTAGGGAATGCAATCTCGATCTCGCGAGATCTCGATTCTTGCGAGATCTCGAGAATTTTTTCGAGATTCAAATTCGAAGAGTAAAGAAGTAATCGTTCGTTTTTAAAATATAGTTCGAGATCTCGACCAAATCGATCGAGATTACATTCGACATCGAGATTGAGCGCGCATGAAAAGACTACGTGTTCACCGATGCGCAACAGCGCGCTGTTTGATCTGAGCTGAGCTTCTAGCCGGAAGACTAGCGCGCGTTTCTAATTACTAATAGCGTCTTTACTAAAAGAACTGAAAGAAGTTTTAAAGGGATGTCAAGATATCCAACTGAAAGCTATATCAAATGATAACATGGACAATCTATTAAAAAAAGAGATGAATCTTTTTGAGTGCGGCGGAGACAAAGGGCAGTACTTGAAGTTCTCATATTATAGCCTTCTTACTGTAGTTTCAACCAGCGTGGAGGCTAAGCGGGCTCTCTCAGCCGCCGGATTTATTGCTACAGATATTAGGTGCCACTTGGTTAATAAACCTTAAATACATTCAGTCTTATTATAAAACAAGGTTTATAGATAGATCGAATTTTAAAGTCGATCTAAACTATGTAACAAGGAAAATCTTATTATAAAACAAAGTTTATGTTTTGTTCTGAGGACGATCCTCGGCCTAAAGATAAACCAGCTAGGAGGCTAGTTTAAGCTACGATTAACCTCAAAACCGTGACAGAAATCAAAACAAAACATAAAAATTATTGTGAAATTTTAGTAAATCCGAAATTTTACTTGATGGCTGATAATAAATTATTATTATATCCAGGAAATGTGTTAAAACTGCCATGATTATGATATAAAAGTGTTTTTATTGTTTTACAAGTTTCTATGACAAACACAATTTCAACACTTTTGTTCGTTTATTTCCATTCACAACATTAAAAACACGATTTTATATTTATAACACAATACAACACACATATAAAAACAATATTTGTTAAGATTATTTACAATTTACAAATGTAAACAAAATCATAGGTTAGGCTCCATGACAGTTTATTAAGACGAGTGCCCACAGACTAAATATAGAATTACGTTGTCAAAGTTGTCAACTTAGCTTCGTTCCGTTTTTTGATACTGTAATTACTTTATTATTCTTTAATAATTGTTATTTAATAATCAGAGCAATAAATAAGAGGTTATTGATAAAATTATGTACGTTGCATAGTTTTGAATTAATTTTATTTAAACTTATTTCGCTTTTAATTAAAATCTTTTCGACGAAAATATATTATTATGAAAAATGGAACGATTTTCCTACTTCCGGTCAGACTAAGTTGGATCTATCGTATTCTGTGTTTGGTTCAGGTTTTGTAATAAAAGAAAGTCTAAAGTAGATATATCGCTTGTTACCGTACTAAACCCCGACTTAGATAATACGGGACTAAACCACGATTATGGCCTTTTTTATAATAAGACTGATTATGTTTCCTGAGAAGTTATTTACGAAACAATAACTTTTAATTCGTTTTGTTGTATCTCTTACAATCTTGATACGTCAATCTCGAGCCGAGATTGCATTTCCTTCATACACCACTCACTGGGTAGAATTTCTGGGCTACTGACACTGTAAATCACAGACGCCAATCGGTCCAGAAACAAAAAAGGCAGAATGTTGGCCACTTTTTGACTTCGATCGTAAATTCGTTATAAGAGGTTACAGGGAGCCCCACATATTGATTTTGATGGAACCCGAAAAAATTATTCGAAGTTCGTGGTTCTACAGTAGGATTGACTTTGACACCATTCCTAAATTCATATTTGACGAGGCTTCAATTGACTACAGTAAATACGGAAAAAATCTCGGCGTGTATCTCGATAACACTCTTTCTTGGCGTACTCAGATCTCAGATATCAGCAGGAAGATGTATTCAGCTGCAAGCTCCTTAAAAAATTAAACAAATTTCTGCCGATGGATACCAATACTGCGCTTGCTCACTCCTCATTGCTCCCCATTCTTGACTATGCTGACACTTGTTATCTTGACATTACTGAGGAGCAATTAGACAAGCTTGAACGCCTCCAGAATTTATGTATACGGTTCATATTTGGGCTTCGTAAATATGACAATTCGCAATTTCGAATTCAACTCAAGTGGTTCCTATCCGTCTACGTCGTGATTGGCATACCCTTTCTCTCCTATACTCCACCCTTTTTGTCCTATACTTCCACACATATCCTGAGAACCTCAAGGAACTTTTTTTTTTCATTAAAACGCTATCTAGACCTTTGCGTAGTGCAGATAAATTTCTTCTCGATGCTGCAGTTCACTCGACCACTTTCTATAAATACTCTTTCACTTTCCATGCGGCTCGACTCTGGAATGCCCTCTACGCGCAGAGGATGTTTCTATCGGATGTAAGTCGACTTACCAATAATGCTGTGTTATTCTTTTATCTGATTCATCCATAATTTTATTGACGGTAATCATACTAATCATGCAAATCAAGGTAAAGCTGTAACAAATGCAATGCCACTGCAACACATATTACGTCTTATTCCATATGCTAGTCAATCAAAGCATTGCGTGCGGTGCTTTAAATTGCCATAATTGAATGTGGGTACCTATTTCTTTTTGTACTTTCTGCTATAGGAGGCTCTACCATACATTTGATTTTTGTTTTCATCCTAAGCATTCTAGTGTTTACACGACTTTTTAACCACCAACCAAATTTTTTGAGGAAGTCCTGTCCAAGATACTGCACTACGATCCATAAAATATAACGAGAAATGAAAAAAGGATTCGACTTTACATAAAAATAAACGCTCGGCTAAACGAATTTTGTAAGGGAGGACGAAAACTTTTTATAGATTTTTATAACCTTTTTCAATAAAGTAGACTGAACTTGCTCCAAAAATTTGGCTGGAACATCCTGTATAGAGTATATATCATGGACAAACGACCTCCGTGGCGTAGTGGTCACCATGCTAGTCCGCCACCCAGAGGTCCCGGGTTCGATCCCCGGTCGGGGCAAGTTGAAAAATGGCCTTTTTCAAATTGTTCTGGGTCTTGGATGTTTATCTATATATGTATTTGTAATATAATATAGTATCGTTGAGTTAGTATCCCATAACACAAGTCTCAAACTTACTTTGGGGCTAGCTCAATCAGTGTTATATGTCCCTATATATTTAAACATTTAAATAGGTATAAGAGTAGGTAGCATAAAGGACCGAGATGAATGACGTCAACGAAGAGATTAATATAAAAGACGTTATTTTCTAACACACTATTGCACCAAATTGTCCTTTCGTTATTTATAAAACTATTTTTCCGATGATGAGAAATTAATTTAGGAAATCATGAAGTTAGTAAGTTACATCTTTTGGGCTTTTGGGCAAGAAGTTATACAAGCTGTGTCTGTTTAGTAGCAGTTTAGCATATACCTATTACATCTATATATATAAAAGCCAAAATCACTCACTCACTCACTCATCACGAAATCTCTAAAACTACTTAGCCAATGAAGATGAAATTTGGCAGAAAGGTAGATTGTGACTAGGAGACGACCGCTAAGAAAGGGTTTTTGGAAATTCCATCCCTAAAGGGGTAAGGGGTTGCCAGATTGTATGAAACTTCGTAGTTTTTAAAGGGTGACACATACAATTTTTAATTTATTTCAGTAGTTAGTAGAAAATAATAACGCATTTATTATATTTTGAAAATTACATCCCTCTAGGGGTATAATAATAGGGGTTCCAAGTTTGTATGAATCTTCGTCATTGAAGCGAGATACATGTTTTTAAAAAATTGCATCCCCGGCTTTGCATTAGGGGTTGCAAATTTATATTATTATGAAACTTCGTAGTTTTTTGAGTGAGAGACAAAAAAATTCGTTCCGAGATAAATAGATCCGTCTAGATAAATAGATAATCGTCGAGATAAATAGTTCCCGATCCCGATCCCGTAAACGGGAAAGGGGGAGCGGAAGCGGGAGCGGGAGCGGGAACGGGAAAGGGAAGCGGAACCAAGTTCATCAGGTCCGCTAGGCCCTTAAATCTCTACACTATTATAAAGATTTTTATATTGAATAACTATTCAAACATTTTAAAATTTTAACATAGTAATTCATATGTTATATTATAACAAAATTAATAACGTAAAAAACTAATTAAAAATCTTGTTTGAAACATTTTCGACTTACAAGCCGACGAAGTCACGGCTTAAAGCTAGTTAATTCATATAACTACTATAACAGTCACTGCCAGATTTGTTATGGGTTACCAATCCGCCGAGATACAGATTAACGTCTAGTTAGTGGTTTCCCGTGGGACTGGCTAGTGACAATACTTAAGTAATTACTAATTATGCTATTAGAAGTGTAAGTACCTACTTACTTATGTTATGTGTTTTTGGCAGATAAAGATTTTATTTATTTTATCATTACTAAAAATTTTGACTTGACTACTTAATGCGACGCCGGCCTTACCTCAGGCTTTTCTAACTATAAGTAACAAGTGCATGGCTACTTTATTGTTTTTTCAAGATGTTTACTTGACGAGTCACAGTTGTCACAGTCACGGCGACAACACCATTTGATCCGTGAAATAAATCGTACCAACTGATTTGTATTTAAACGGCGTTCAAAGACACGTGAGTTGAATGCTGAATATATAATACTTAGGTATTGCTTTAATCAATAGTAGGTACTTGGTGACCAAGCTTCGCTCAAATATCACACCAAGTTCTCTAAAAATAAATAACTAGCTAATACAATTTATCCCAATATTCTTTATAAATTTCTACCTTGAAAGCCATTTTCATTGAATTCTCTTTACATTTTCATACCTGGTCTACTAAGTCAAAAGGACAATCAAAATTCCTACATCGATTTAAATCTTCAAACAATTATCTTTATCGTTTTACAAACCATAAACCAAAATACCAGCCAGTAAAATTCAACTCTAAAACAGAAGAGTAAACGAAAGATTATTTATTTGGATATTCAAAGTCTAATATTTTAAATTATTGTAAATATTTTCTAAATATGCAGTGACAGTTTTGACGATGGTCAAAAAACTAAAACCTACCCGACTACGGGAGCCATATACGGCTAACAATGTATATATTTCTTGAAATGTGCTGATCAAGAAATGATTTTATTCTCACTTTTTTGTATGATAATTCGTTATATAATTTTTTTGTATACAAATTGTAGGATATGTCACCCGGACAAATCGATTGACATATCATTTGTGAAAATTGGACAAGCGATTCGGATGCAACAGACATACATACCCACATAAATACATAAACGGACTGCTAAAATCATTACAATTCCTCTTGGCTTTGCCGTATTTGGATAAAAATACTGCAGATCCAGCACACCCGATTGAAATTGCACACAAATATATTTTAATCCATTAATTAGGTTGGGGAAAAAGTCTTTTCGCATATAGTACGTATGAACTTGTAATAAAACCACTTTGGCTATACTATTTGTACCTGGCTGGTTTTGGTATCATTTAAAAGTTTAAATTTTAATGATTATTCCAAATTCAAATTAGGAAAATGCGTGATTTTCATTTGTTTTTCTTACCGTCAAGATGAGTGAATCTAATGAAGAAATTAGATACATTTTAGAATTTTACTACCAAAAAGGTAAAAATGCATCGCAAGCCGCGAAAAAATGACGATGACGACGATTTACGATGTTTATGGACCTAGTGCAGTGTCTGTGAGAGTAGGTTTAAGCGTTTTCAATCCGGAAATTTTGATGTCAAAAATGCCCGTCGCTCTAGTCGCTCTGTTACGGATAAAATGGATGCTATTTTTGAAAAAGTGGAGCAAGATCGGCATATCAGTAGTTACGACGTAGCTGAAGAACTGGGAATTGACCACAAAACAGTTTTGACGCATTTGAAAAAAAATGGGTACACAAAAAAGCTCGATATTTGGGTACCTCACGAGCTCTCTGAAAGAAACCTAATGAACCGTGTACTCATTTGTGATTCTTTATTACGACGTAATGAAACCGAACCATTTTTGAAGAAATTGATAACTGGTGATAAAAAGTGGATCACGTACGACAAGAACGTGCGAAAAAGGTCATGGTCAAAGGCCGGTCAGGCTTCACAGACTGTGGCGAAACCCGGGTTAACTCGCAACAAGGTGATGCTGTGTGTGTGGTGGGATTGGAAGGGCATTATTCATTATGAGCTGTTACCACCAGGCAGGACCATCGATTCAGAACTCTACTGCGAACAACTGATAGATTAAAGCAAGAAGTTGAGAGAAAGCGGCCGGAATTAATCAACAGAAGGAGTGTGGTTTTTCATCATGATAACGCTAGACCTCACACATGTTTAACCACTCAGCAAAAATTAAGAGAGTTTGGCTGGGAGGTGTTAATGCATCCGCCGTATAGTCCTGATCTGGCACCTTCAGATTTCCACCTGTTTCGGTCTCTTCAGAATTCTTTAGGCAGTGTCAGGTTAACATAACGAGAGGACTGTCAAAACTACTTGACGCAGTTTTTTGATCAGAAGCCCCAAAATTTCTATAGCAATAGGATCATGTCACTACCTATAAGATGGCAAAAAGTTATCGAACAAAATGGTACCTACATACTTTAGTTAAATGTAAATAAACTATATTAAAAAATGTTTTGAATTTTCATATAAAATGCGAAAAGACTTTTTCCCCAACCTATTATTTGAGTTGTTAATATAGAGAATTAAATTCGCTCTTGTCAAGGGCAGATTAGGTAGGAACTACCTCTATTTCCCTTTATTGACCGGCAGGCTTTTGAAAAAATATTTTCTTGTTAGATCGGAGTCCCATTAGTATCTTCAGGTACTGGTAAGCAATAACTTATTCGAAGCAATAAATAGCATGATCAAGCAACATTTACATATTTTTTTGTTTCAGTTGGCTATCTCAGTCTAGATTTTTGTATGATGTAACTGATATGATAACAGTATGTTAAAGATAGATATCGCACACTTCGTACCGCCTGTAGATTCAATTACCTACTCAATAAACCTGAAAACGAACATGTGTGTGCGGCATGGACAGATATGATATAATCGCCTTATTTGGAATAGTTACAAATATTTTATGACAAGAAATAAGATAAAGTTTGCGCTGTGGCCGCGTGTATGACGCGAGCACGATTGTTATTGTTCAGATATAAACTTTCCACAATAATGGAGCGTTTGCCGCGCTAATTAATAACGCAAATTAACAGGATGTAGGTACAGATAACATAAAAAAGTTCAATGAATAACGTTATATACGGACTAAGTTTACGCGGAATAATGAAATCTAACCACATTCAGTCTATGGATACCTACCTAATAAAGAAAGCCTAGGGACATAATGCAGACGTACATAGCTGAACTATACATGCTGAACAATTAATAGTCACGTTAAACTTTTACACAAACAATATTTTTTTGGCAATTCGATAATCACCATCTGTCATTTTAGATTTCCGATGTCCCTAGAGGAAGCTCCTATAGATTCTGTATCGTACTCCGCGGCTTAGCTTATAGACTGTTAGTACTAAAATGCTAATTATATAAAAATAATTTATTAAATAACGTAAGTTTTATACTTACCTACGTATAACTATACTTTGAGCGTGGCCCGACACGCACTTGGTTTATTTATTTTCATATATTTTAGTAGGTAAAAAGAATACGGTTTATCTGATGGTATAGGTACATCATAAATACCTTATGGACTAGACAGGAGCGTCTCACAAGCATTGCTGATCCTGAATAAATCTTTTCACGTCCTTTTTAATAACCTTCGTGATTTGTAGCCTTTTGGCAAAACTGTGGTAGGTGGCTCCTTCCACACCTTACGCGTACATATAGTAGACAAATAATATTTCTGAAACCGTACTCTATATGGCACTTTGGGTTCCAAAGTGTACAAAGTGTGTGCGTATCAAATTCTCTCGGAGCGTCTTTGGCGAGAAATGCTAAAGAAACAATATACCCACCTATAATCTCATTGGAACGTGTTCCCGGTTGCATCCTAGGCAGGGTTGCCAATCTGTGGGGAATTCCCCAAACTGCGGGGAATCTCAAGTTGGATGGGGATTTATTGGGGATTGGCATTATGTGGGGAAAATGCGGGGATTTTGACATCAAATTCTTATCGGAAAATATTTTATCGTTTATTATCGATAACAACATTTTTTGAATCATTTAGTATGGCTCAAGTACTTATGACGGTCTCGTGACGAAAAATCAAAATACCGGTAAATGCACATCTCTATGTATGGCACATCCCTAGTTTGTCAGTTGTCTGTCTTGTCTATGATCAGGGGATTCCCTTTTTCTACTTTAATAAATGTTTTGTTTTGTGACTAATAAATGGATGATTAAACATGTAATGCATGCATTGGCTTCGTTCGTTGTTGTTCGTAGTTAATTAGTAGATCCAAGTTTTAAAAGTTGTGTTTGTTTCTGTCGCAAAGTAACGATACGATTTTGTGCAAATATGGATAAATGGTTAATAAAAGGTCAAAACAAAAATAAAGAAGATAATCCTTAGGTAAGGTAATTAAACCTAATACAATATATGATGCTGAATGTTACTGGGGTAAAGTGTTTTGCATGAAAAACGCTGCGGGAGAATACCTGTTCTCAAACATAAAAATTGCTATTTCATTATTGCTGATATTGCCTTTTTCAAATGCATCAGTCGAGCGCAAATTTAGCGTCCTTAAAAATTTAAAAACTGAAAACCGCAATAGATTGAATACAGATACTGTAGTATCATTAATGGCTACAAGGGAAGGGATTAAAAAACTGGGCGGCAGTGTCAAGTTTAAGCCTTCGAACAAAATGCTTTCGACTAATATATGGAAAAAATATAAAAGATAAACAATAAATATTATTTAAATAATTGATTATAGTTTCATTTTATAAAAAAAATGTGGTGTCGTGGGACACCAGGTAGGAACGAAGTTCAAAAGTTCTTGTGTATACGACTGTCGCGCCTGCGCACGTCTCATTTAACGAGGTCATCCTTACGGTTTTACTATCACATTTTTTTCAGTTCGGTCGCGCAGCAAAATCCCTATCTCCTCCAAGCCTGCCGTAAGGAACTTCGTTCCAAAAACTTTTGAGGGGAATTTGTGGGGAATCAGCGGATTTTTATCCCCAAATTTGGGGAATTCGATCAGGATTTTTGGGGATTTGGATGAATTAGCTATGGCAACCCTGATCCTAGGCATACTGCTGCTGTAACATGCAGTTTTTTTTTATAATTACTTATTTTAGTTTTACTATGTATGAAGTATTTTATCAACTGACATAACGTACGTCGAAAAAAAAGAATAATATTATTATTGAGGAAGTCAATGACGTTTTATTTTTCTCTACACCTTGTCGATAATGGACTCCTAGGCAGTTGCCTTATTCGCCTTTGGTCCTTAATTCTTATAGATTGTTATAGGCACTCAACTTCAAATAGGAACATAATGTACCAATGTTTCTATTTGAAAACAAAGCGTAAAAGAATTCAAATTTGCTAATTAGTAGTACCTACTAATAGGCTTTCAATCAGAATCCATGTGACGTGCTCAGAGTTAATTAACATTGTTTGATTTCAATCATTACTAGTAAAGCTATATAAACCTCTGTGTATTTCTTAAATCCATCAACTTGCATTAAGGCTATTAATATTACCACATAATACTAAAATAACACATACGAGTAAGTAATATGATTCTGTTGCTGTGGAATTGCCAAGTAAATTTTGAAACTGACCAACTTTTTATGTCAATAATAGTGATCTCAAAACTTTTTGCGCTGAAAAATTATAATAAATCCTTTATTTCAGAAGTTAATCCATATTTTTTTGTTAAGTAGTAGAATTTTCTTATCCTATGTTAGTATACAATTACTTAATTGGTATTAAATTACATTTGTATTTAACAATAACTATACTTATCCTCATCATATGGTTAACGATGGAAGAGTCGTACTGGTGTGCTATTCAATTATCGCTACCAGGCCTGTGTTTTGGTATCGAAAATATAGCTACATTATAACTATGTTCGTAGCGGCCACTACGAAGGGGAAAATTCAGTTACATGAATCGTTTGTTCAGAGTAATAAGAATGAAATTTACTTGCAATAGATGTTTAGGTACTCTTATTTAAACGACGAGGTGTGGAGTCTGTCTGTCTGTATGTCTGTCTGTCCTCGGTTTTACTCAGCGACTATTAATACTACAAAGCTGTGACTTGGCATGGATATGTATATTAATTAGGCGGAAAAAGTGGTAAAATAAAATATTGAAAAATATTTTTTTTAGGGTAGATCTCATACAAGTAAAGTGAAAAGGCAATTTTTTTTCTCGTCTAACCAGTCATGTCGGGTATCGTTGAATAGGTCTTTAAAAAATATTATGTGGTTATGAACTCCGTTTTTCGATTTAGGGATCCGTTTCTGAAATATTTGGTTTTAAAGTGAAAATTTTAGTTTGAGTCAAGTGTCCCCCCCCTCTATCTGCTAAACGGTTATATATAAACACGTGAAAAAATTCACAGCTATAGTATATATAACAAAATTTTAAGGAAAACTATCAGAGCTAAGTAGGGTTTACAATTGAAAAAGTTATAGAGGATCAACTTATAAAATGTACTCACAATATGAAAATTTCACACATATCAATAGAAAATTAGTTTTTAGACGTTTTTAGTGGCATGAACTCAAAGTGGGCATTAGTAACTACGGAACCCTATACTGCGCGTGGCCCGACACGCACTTGGCCAATTATTACCCTTTGGGTAAGGAACCCAGAAAAGCCTCGAATTAGAAAATTATGCTACGGCCATGGCTGTACTTTTTTTTTAAATTATTTATTTTTACCAGCATTACATAATTGTAATGCTGGTAAATAAAAATCCGATAATTCGGATAATTATCCAATTAATTAAGTGTGCTTTTGTTTGCTTGACATACAAGTCGATTTTTTTAGAAACATCAACTTATTCGTTGCGATAATTATTACATTATCGTACGAGTATATGTGTGTTTATTAGTAAAATTAAATAGATATGCGAACAAAATTAATCAAATTGATAAAATATTTTTTGTATTGTATATATAATAAAAGAACACGAAGTTTTTAATTCTTGGCTCATGGGCCTAGGCCCGGAAAGTAATTATGAAAATTCATTCCTGGCCGTTGCTAAATAACAAGACAAATCAGATTCTTTTTATAGGCGTCAAAACAAACATCAGACTAATAACGTCTAGTTTCTTGGAGTTTTAGTGCTCTTAAAATCAGTTTTTCTGCAATAATAACACTTAAGTCACATTTAAAATCGATATTATCAATGACAAGTGACATTTTGTGACGTTTTATTTTCTTAACAGTACCAAATAATTTATTTTTGATGCAGAAAGCCCCCAATTATGTGATTTGTCATACAGCCAATTGCTACAACGTTATAAAAATGCACTCTTCGATCACATATACATGACTATGACCACAATTTTATTAAAATGTTGGTATAAAATCATATTCACATTTATTGAGAAAAGCACTATACATACCTCAGTGAGAATGGGATTGCCGGACTCGTAATTATTGTACTTATATAAAACTACTCCTCAGGCAATGCCTAAATTTCCGGCCCCTGCAGTAATGTACTATTTTTCAAACATGCTTGTAAATGTCGGCATTATTGTAGTTAAAAGAAGACACGAAGCGGCTTAGGCCAGGAAATGGGTTGAAAATGAATGTACGGAACCCTTCGTACGTGAGTCTGACTCGCATTTGACCGGTTAAATTTATACAACCTTGTCATACAGTATAAATTAAACCGGTCAAGTGCGAGTCAGACTCACGTACGAAGGGTTCCGTACCATTATCTATAAAAAATCACGTTTGTTGCACTACCCTTAAATATTTACTTTTTTCTGTTTTTAATATTTGTTGTCATAGCGGCAACGAAATCCATCATCTGTGAAAATGGCGCGGAACCCTTTATGCGCGAGTTCGACTTGACTTTGAAATGACTGGACTATTTCCATACAATTACACAGACAAGAGCCTGGCTATGAATGTGGAAAGAGTGGAGTACTTAAGTTCTTTTGTACAAGTAAAAAAAATCTTGGTCTATGTTTTGTACAGCTGACTGTATGTATAGCTAGACGTATTCATAATACGTTGATTATCTGATTGTAATCTCATAAGCCGATACTTTATGAGCACAAAAAGCATTGTAGTGATTCGAGTGGTGTTCACGTGCACCATCAGTGCTTTGACGATTATCTAAGTAGGTACCTATATTTGGTAACAGCGCCGCGGACGAGTCAATGCCACTAGATCTTAGATAACGTTCGATAATGAATAAAAACGATGGAACGTGTTGTGTTGACGTAATATTCAATAAACATCTCTCCCGACCAAAATGCTTCCCAGTTGGATTTTTATGTTAGAAAATAAATTAGAATACTTTGTGACTCAAGGGAAAAAAAAAACGAAAAACTTTAAATAAAAATATGCATCGACAAACTCGAGATCTACGATAGATCCTGGGTTTGTCCACCACCTATTAAATAAATAAAAACGATCAAGTCGTGATACTGTTTGATTTCCTAACGAGCTATCACCATCATCGACCTGCATCCAGGGCTCCCAGCGGCCTTGGTCAGGTCCTGACCACCTTGTAGGTGAGTGTCCTGTATGCTTCGCTTGCCAGTGCGTGGTCGCCATTTAAGAACTCCATCGGCCGTCGGTTCGTTGCGCTATGTGTCCCGCCCACTGCCACTTTAACGAGCGAATCCGCTTGGCTAAATATGTGACTTTTTCTGATTCGATCACGTAAACCTCTCCATAGCGCATTATATCTTTGCTTCGATATATCGGTACTCAATAAGGTATCGCTGGAGAGACTGAAGCACGGCACATGGTATTTGATCGAATCGTAGGATTTTTCATAGTCCGTGAATCCCAAGTATAGGCCGCTTATACTCCCACGTCTTCTCTATAATGTTGTCGGAGATTGTATAAAATAGGGTTTAACAAAATATCCTGAAACTAAGAGTAGATTCAGTCCATGATACTGAACAATTTTCCCAAGGAACATATACACCGACGGAATCCAGTGCGGTTTTATCTCCGAGTTACTTTACTCAGCGGGATCGCAGTAGACTGAAAATAAAATACTTCTCTTCCTTAGGCTTCTTTATTCCTTGGAGATCACAGTGACACTGAACTACGTTTTCTTAGAACAGGCCTCTTATATTTATACATTTCGTACTAACAAAATCTAAATCTAGATAAGGGTTTGTATGCCTAGATATATCCCCTCCACTTTACAATATTTTCAATTACCTTCTCAGTCTTCCAAGGGGCGTGGGTATGGAGATCCCTAGTGTGACAAGGTTCTATGTAAATAAGCTAGGGAAATCCATTGTCAAAACCCTTTATTTACCTTTAGTTACCTCACACTTAGCATTATATACCTGTGCCAAACGCTACGTACCGGGAAAATAAGCATACACACAGTTCATAAATCATTTACTCTCATGTACATAGGTAACAGAAAGATATATCAAGGCACCCTATAACATGTGTCCCTACATCATATTTATTTACATATACATTTACATAGGCTAAAGCCCTAACTTATACTAAAAAAAATAACTTTATTTATCATATTTACAAAAACATTCGATAGCTACTTCTGTCCGCAACATAGCTCCCCCGTCGCAGCCTCCCGCGCAGACCTCACTCAATGGGCAGGACAGCAAGCCGCGATGCCGACCGCCGGAACTCGCCGCTCGATGTCCTCACGGTGCAGTTGCGAACCTCGCCATCTGGGCCGGGGTGAACGGTTATAACAACCCCTCTTGGCCATACATTTCTAGGCAGATTAGGATCCACCACCACCACTAGGTCATCTACTTTAATCTTTCTTCATTTCGTCGTAGGTGCGTTATTGCGTGGCACCAATTGTGGGAGATACTCTTTTATCCATCTCTTCCAAAATTCATCAGCGAGCCCTTGGGCGGCTCTCCAGGTGCGTCGGTCAGCAGGCTCACATGGACCTATGGAGCTACCCAACAGAAAATGATTGGGTGTCAGTGCTTCAGGATCGTCGATAGTTATAAGAACATAGGTCAGAGGGCGCGCGTTCACAGTGAACTCGACAGCTGCTGGTAAAAAAAATTAAATTTTTTGTGAACTATGCACGCGTCAAGGTCAAACTCTTTAGTAGCTGCCTCCATGCGCTTCCCCTGCCTGTGTTGTAAAATTCCACTGGATCAATGCACGGGCAGTCGCAGGACGAAGGAGTTGTTAACAGGGTGGGTCACGAGGCGGCAAATTGCTCAATGCGCGGCCACTTACGTAAGGTAAGTATCTTTAAATCAATATAGTAATTGTTTTTTGGTTTATTACTTTACCTATATGCTTTTATGGTACCTACACGAAGTCTGTTTATATGTCGTATTATTTCTTAAAAGTTACAAAATGGAGAAACAAGATGATCAGAGAATATTTTGGTTAAATGAAGAGACTGATTTTGAGGAAGCTGATTTAGCGAGTTGAGAAGAGGAAATATCAAAAAGCTTGAGAGAAAGTGAACACAGTGATCATAATACAGATCAGTCTGCGGAGAGTTTGGGTGAGAACGTAATATCTAGTTTACAAAATAAGTACAAAAATACAAAGTATATCTGGAAAGAATGACTCGTAGATGGCCAATGACTATTTTTTTCTCATTGGCCATCTAAATAAGATTTTTAAATATGTAAATAAATCACAATTAATAATTTCATGTAAATCAAATCAAAAAAATATACATAAATCCTTAACATGCCTCTGTCTGTAACACGCTTTAGCGCCACGCGCCTCCAGCGCGTTATCAGTAATTTCGCTAAAAAAAAAAGGAAAAGCCACAGCCTAGACCGCAAGGATTAACTTACACTGGAACGGAGGCGGAGGGCAGCCTACTTTACTGTCAAACCATACTTACCCTTATTTTTCTAGTCTTTTCCATACAAACGTAGTCTAGCTTTTATTTTGAAATGACATATGATATTTCACCAGTATTTTGTAATTTAAAAAAAGAAATGTATATATATAGATTATCTAGGCATACAACTAGTTTTCGACAGTAAAATATGAACTTGAAAGAAAATATAAGAGTTTAGAAGTTTTTCATACTGATGGTCAAATATGATATGATCGACTATATTATCTTTTAAGTTCATATTTTGACTGTGAAAACTAGTTACTCGTATATGCCTTAATATATTATATGCAAATTCTTTGAAATTAAATAATTTCGCCAATATCTGACATGCCGTTTCAAAATAAAAGCTAGACTCTTAAAAATGGTCTTCGAGGGCCAAATTAGGAAATTAAAAAATAGTTTTGCAAATCTTACTGTGTCATATATCAAAAAATATTATTGTAAAATAAATAGTTTTGATTTTATTCATGAAAAAAGACGAAAATTGACCATTCCACCCCTGATTTACGAAATTACTGAGGCTAAAATTTTGAAAAAAAAATACATAATATAGTCCATTGCTTGCAGATTACTCGTACAGAAAAAATAATATAAAAGTTCTATCAATTGAAAATAAAGTGGTAAACTCAATATAATACGTTCACTTACGGAAAATCTTTGGTATTGTACGGAACCCTCTCCATGCGAGTTCAACTCGCACTTGACCGGTTTTTTTTTTTCATTTTCTCGATATAGCTTCTTTTTCTCGAGAAATAGGCGAGATAATGAGAAAAGACGATATGCGCATCTTTTGAGACCTCAACCATTTACGTAGCTCTAAAACTCACGACACCAGGGCGATGTCTTACTCTGGGTGAATCTGGGGGCTGTACAGAAGCGATCGATGTTTATTTTCCATTTTTTTTATAATAAGAGAATAATATTTTATTACATTTACAACAAAAAAAAAATTCTTTATACAAACATTTGTCTACTACACTTTTGCGCTCACACGCTCCGCGCAAACTTCGCGTCATAAAGGTATACAGAATTATCCTTTTATGTAACGTACTTTTAATATTTTTTCAAAACTAGCTCATAGTCATATCTCTAGGGGTTTTTTAATTTTTTCGATATCGCGTTTTGAGATATGATTTTTTTTTCTCGCCGAAACCGGGTGGAAAGCGGTAAATTTTTTTACATATTTGCGATTTTCAAAAAAAAGTTTTTGTGGCACATAAAAAAAAATGTCAGCTTGTAGCCTTCGCCGCGATGCGTTATTTGTCGCATTTTGGCTGAAAATCGGGCCTATACAGACACGTAAAATAAAAAACATTTTCAATGTTAAAATACTTTACATCTATCGTATTTATTTTAATAATATAAAAAGTTTGAACTATACAATAATCAACAAACTTCAACAATACTACTTTTACAACGTGGAAGGGACTTACCCGTAATAAATCGAACCACATGCTATACTAGATCATAAATTAAAATAACAGCCATAACACAAAAAAACATTTTCGGCATTTGCATACAAAAATGTGCAGCCGCCCGGGCAATTTGTATGGGAATGTAGTTTTTTTTTTTTTGGTTATTTAGTTGTTATTTTAATTTCATTATACTATAGTGATCAAGTATAGCCCGTGGTTCGATTTATTACGGGTATGTCTCTTCCACGTTGTATATACCGAGCCGCCGGTTTTTTTTTTTACATTTTTACGATGTCGCTTTTCGTTTTCGATACATTGTCGATTTATTGTGAAAAGACACCAAAAAAGAAAATGCGTAATTTTTGCGGTTTTTGAAAAAGTATTTAAATAAAAATACCATAATGTAGCCCTCGTCGAGATGCACCTTTGAGACCTACCCCATCCACGTAGCCCCAAAACTCAGAAGTCCAGAGCGATATGTCACACTCTGGCTGAAATTGGGGGGCTATATTGAAGCGATCACATAGACTAATTACTAGTGATGGGAAATTCCCGGGAACATTCTCCTAGCGAAAACATTGCTGTTAAGTTCTCGAGAATGTTCTTTTTGCAGAAAATGTACGAGAATTTAAAAATTGGAAGGGTATCATATACAGCAGTATTGAAAACATATAACTTTAAGAGATATTCTTTGCATTTTTAAACATCTTACGAAAATTACTTAAAACTTTTTACTACAGAGGTTAGATTCTTCTTAGCGAGAATGTTCTTAGGGAATATTTCCGAGAATGTTCTCTTAAATTCTCTTTAATTCTCATAATTTTCAGCTAAAGTAAGGAAAGTTATTTAAAAGATTAAAAAATAGTTTAATAGATAAATAATTAACTGTAATTGATCAATGTAATCATTATCATAATACATCAATGTAGTAATAATACATTGATAAATACTCATAAACTACCGTTTATTGAACTAAACTCTTTTCAGATCAAACAAAATGATAAGATTTATTTTAGTATGTTTTTGTTCAGCTGCAATAAAAAAACATCATTTATAAAAATTTCAACTGTCTAGCTATAATCGTTCATGAGATACAGCCTGGCAACAGACAGACAGAAAAACAGATGGACGGTCTTAGTAATAGGGTCCCGTTTTTACCCTTTGGGTACGGAACCCTTAAAAATCGAAGATTTGGAACACCTGATGCAGAACCAAGTCAAATTTATTTGCATAAATATTTGTTTACTAAAATCGATTATCATCTAATGTGGAAATCTAAGATATCAGGTTAAAGTTGTTTAGCATAATATAATAACATAAGCTGGGAGTAACTCCATTCGGTGAAGGCGGTATCAGTTTAGGCCTAATTTTTGATATTGTCTTGCCTAAACTGGCTAAACCTCTCATTTGCTGTCTAATCGTTTGGGATTGGGATGAATGCACAATGGCCAACCAAAAGGCTGTGGAAGCTTTAGATAGAACGTTGCGAGACATTCGTCGAGATGACAGGCCAATAGACAATGTCACATTTTTGTTGACGGACGATTTTCGTCAAACCCTTCCAGTTTTATGTCTGGGCTCTAGGGAAGATGAGATTAACTCCTCATTAAAACAGTCTACTCTGTGGCCTCAAATACAAAAGTTCAGATTGACAATTATATGAGAGCCCAGCTTGGCGGTATTAGTTAGCCCAAAAGTTTTCAAGAATATTATTAAAAGTTGGGAAGGTCTCTTTCTTGAAGAGAATGGTCAGGTGAGTCTTCCCGTAATACTTGGCGAAGTTGTTTCGTCCCAAGAAGAACTTATAGGTTTAGTATTTGCGGACCTTCAGAGCATAACACACCAGGAAAATTCTTCGTTATGTGAACGCGCCGTATTGACACCAAAAAATGAACAACACACATTACACATCAATTAATAAAGAACTTATGAGGCAAATTATTGGTAATGAAGTGGTTTACACTTTTATGGATAGTGTTATTGATCAGGACGACGTCACCAATTATCCAGTTGAGTTTCTGCAAATGGACTCTCGGCTCACAAAATAAGTCTTAATGTCGGAGGGCAAATAACGCTGATGCGAAATTCGACTCTACCTAAACTGCACAGTATGCAAAAGTTCAGCGGCTGAATTTCAGCCAAAGCATGCCTGCAATGTTATTTGCATCACTAGCAACACATAATGCTGAACTTCCGATGCTTTTGCCTGAATTGGAACTTAGGACCCGTACCCATACCCGCATCCGCTCCCGCTCTCACTCTCGCTTACGCTCCCGCTCCTGTTCCCTCTCCCGCTCTCATTCCCCTCAGACGCGCTAAAGACGCAGAGTAAATTCTCAAATCGGCACATCACTACTGTCCGGCGTTTCCACCGAACTTCAGCGGCTGAACTTCAGCTTATTTAGGGTGTCATCCCTACCGAACTTTAGACACTGAACTTTAGCCGCTAAACTTCGGCATAGTCTGCTGAGACACTTAAAGTCAATCTTTTAAGCGAAATATAACTGAAGCTGAGATTCTCACTGTAGGTGGTGCCAGTGAAACTGTATTTATTCCGCGTACACCATTCATCCCCAACAATTTTCCTTTTGAAAATACACAGTTCCATGTGTTTACTTGCTTTGATATGACAATAAGTCACAGTGTCAAACGCTTAAAGCCGCTGATGTCGATCTAAGGACTGGTTTTTCGCATGGCCAACTTTATGTGGCTTTCTCCAGGTTTTGTAACACTTCAGGTCTTTTCATATTGGCTCCCGAAGGAAAGACTCCCAACATAATTTATAAAGAATTGAAATAATATTGACTTTTAACTTTCACTGCACAAGTACTTTCTTATCTCTCTCTCTCTCTCTCTCTCTCTCTCTGTCTCCTCTCATTAGTTTGTATTTATATTAATACGCCACAGTATAACATAAATAAAGCGTTTGTTGTGCAGAAGAGTGCAGTTAGAGCTATGGTTCGCATTTCATCTTCGGAATCATGCAATGCAAAGAACACTCTCAGAAGTTACAAATACTTATTGTGCCTTGCCTTTATATTTTGGTACTTCTATGTGATTTCTTCAAAATTCTAGATGGCTTAGAAACAGAGGATGAAAGGAAGGCACGTGACGTGAGGCTATGAGGCGAAAGGATCTCAAGCAAGACATGATCCCAAGACTTAACATAGTACAACATTGTGCTAAAGTTCCAGGCAGTCAAAATGTTTAACAAGCTGCCTCCTGAATTTAAATGCATTCGCCGGTTCAAATTGTTTAAATCTACAGTAAAGAGCTTCCTATTGAAAAAAAATTATTATAGTATAGATGAATTTTTTGATGACACACTGTAGGTAATAGATAGACACAGATATGATAGGCAGAAACCACATAACAATTTTTTTTGAGATTCTTTACTATGTTAACATTTAAATTAATAAAGATTTTTTTTGAATTGTTACTTTTACAACGCATGTACTTGCCTGTTTATTGCAGATTTTTTTTATGTAACAATTACTACTTAGTATGTAAATTAATTTGTTTTGTTAATAAATAAATGAATAAGTGAAATATAAAATATGATCGAAAAACATTTCCAATGTTAAAACAATAGGAAAAACCATGCGCTTCTCAAATGTATCGGGGCCGGCCGCATTTGTCATCATGAGACAGGAAGAACATCTTTACGTGTCAACCAGGTTCAAGTTTGGTGTCTTTCTTCAAATCTCGAACCCCTGTTTTGTTTTCGTTACCAAAAATAATTATAAGTTAGGTTCATTACCGTCATAAAACAGATGGAAAAGCACAGAGCATTAGCTGATAAGAGTGATAACGATTTGATTACACATTATTTCTGTAGTCAGATTGGCATACCAACACGAGTTCGGTATCGTTGTGATAGATAGACCTTTAACTTGTATATTCCTGTATATTTAGGAGAAAGTAGCAAAACAGATTGATCTAATAATAAGTTACATACTTATAGGTTCACCCGCCATCGATATACATAATATGACCTAACCAGTCTACTCACAAAAAATCTTCGTACCGCATTTACAGCTTCGCAAGGAAATACTTCGGTCGCTCTATACATTTCTGATGTCGTTTCTCCATTTCTGCTATAATACCAATATAAAGCTTTTTACATCGCTGTGTTGGTATAAATGACAAGAAGGAACAGATAGTGGTGATGCATATGCGGTAGGAAAATTAGGACACAAAAACCAAAAACCTGTCGGAAGCGTGGGTCCACAGCTCCGGCGACAAGACGAAGCGGCAAAGCGCCAACTTTCCGTTAATAGGGTTTTCCGGCCCTAGCTATTTTTAGTGTCCACGATTTCACTTCACAAAAATTTATTTTATAAATAGCGGCGCAGTTAGATATTTATTGATAGCGGAGCGGGTTTTAAAATTTTTAACTCTCCCGCCGCAGCCGAAAAGCGTCCTTCGTGCTCCAACAAAGCATAGAGTTTGTGACGGACAAAGATAGAGGAAAGAACCAAGAAATATTAAAAATTAAAAATAAAAGAAGAGAATCTCCAAAGAGGCGTAAACAGACAGTAAAACTATTGTGGATTTGTGATAAAAACATGGGTTATAATTATAATACTATGATATAATATGTCATATGATATTATAATATGTCAGTGTTTAGCAGTGCTGTGGCACTACTGATGGTCTTTATTTTTCTATCGAGTCTAATTGTTTAAAAATATTTTTTCCGAATTTAAATACTTATTATTTAATTTTACCAACTGTCTTTGAAAGTGGTGAAATCACAATTGGTTATAAAAATATAGTTGCAAATAACTTTTGCGTCGAGTTGACATCTAAGCGCACGGTAGTGCGCAGGCCAAGTTCCAGCAACAGGCCGCGCGTATGCCGTGCATTAGTTACACGAACCGTTTCGACCCACTTTTGACCCCCCTGTTACTCAGTGCCTATTGCAAGTAAAGGATAAAATTGAAACTACGTAATCATATACTAGTACTAAAGCAGTATACCAAATTTCATAGATATAGCTTCAGTAGATCCTGAAATATGACTCTGTGAAAATAGCTAATTTTGGCACTGACTGACCGACTCACTGACCGGTAATCAAAACCTCTAGGCCGCTTCCAATTGTCCTAGCGTTATGAAATTTGGCAAGCAGGTCGTGTTTTATAGGACTCTGTGTTTACAAATTGTTTATAATTACTAAAGTATATGTTTAAGTGTTAATTTATTAAAGACGCTTGTTATAAGTGATGTTAAAGAACATATATTGTTATCTCCAAGAAAACTCTGATTGAAGTGACTAAAATAAGTGAGACAAAGTGTATATATGAAAACTTCTCTGTGCTAGTGACATAAACAATAAAACCACATCCTATAATCGTACCTTTTATAAAGGACTCCCCACGAACGTAATTTAACAAGAATTGAAGAACCAAGACTCATATATTTCAATTTCAATATTTTATACATCGTTAAAATTTAAATAGTGTTGTTTACTTGTCATATATCGACATATCAGCAAAAGCATTAGTTGCTCCTGCTTGAAGCATAAAAATAAAAAAGCAATAAGCAACTGATTTGCTTTTAAGCACAACAAAAAAAAGCACACGTACGTAGCAATAATGTCAAGCGGAATGGGATCGAAGCAGAATACAAGCAGTTCTAATACCAGCAGTGGCCGTAAGATGGCGCCACTAGTCACATGTAATAAGTGCAAAAACACTGTTGGCCAAAAAACAACCATACTGTGTGTGTTATGCCAAAATAGGTACGACTTTGACTGCGCTGGCTATTCGGAAAAATTATATGCACTAATGAATCAAGAATCGAAGAAAAAGTGGAAATGTAAACAGTGCATAAAAATACAAAAAATATCATATTCCGAACAAAGTAATGTAACAATGAGAAAAGGGCAAAATGTTTCTAAAGAAACAAAACCAGCAGAACAATCTCCAAAAATAAAAAAGCCCTCTGTAACCCAGTCATCGCCTGTAACTTCACGCATATATGACTCGCACATACTCACGGAGAACGAAATGTCGGACGGCTCCTACTCGTCGCCAGCAAATGTATTGTCTAGGAGTGTAGATGGCACGAATTCTGAAATTCTGACTATTCAAGAGCTTAAAGAAAAAGTATCAATCCTTACATGTGAACTCCTAAGCACACAAAACGAACTGGAAACCACGATTTTGGAAAATAATCGTAAGCAAAGGCAGATTGATAAATTAACTTCCGAAATAAACATATTAAAAGCTTTATGCCAGAAACCTTTGCCAGAATATACAACTAGCAGCATTACTAAAAAGAAGACCAGACACTCCTTGTCATTCACCGGCTATGTAAACTCCACGCCATCATCACCAAATAATCAGAATATCAGTAATAATATTAAACTAATTCACATGCAAAATACAATCACTGGCTTACAACAACAAATTGAAAATTCAAACACAGAATTAAGGCGGCTTAATAAACAAATAGACATCTTAACTGAGAAACTGCTACAACAGTCAAAACACGTTGGGAAACCCAGCGTTTCCTCATCAGCGCGAAACCAGCAGCCAGTTCCATTGGACAGAACAATATTCATATGTGGTACTCAACAATGCGTTGGCTTAGCTGCAGAAATTTCACACCTAAGGACTAACAATATGTACGAAAAATATAAAATTATCGCAAAAACATGTCCAAATGCACCTAGCATGCAGATAAGAAACAGCTGCATGAACTTGACACTAACGGAAAACGATAAATTGGTTCTATGCCTTGGAGAAAATGACACCAACATCAAAATAGTTTTAAGGGAGTTAAAAATTATATTAGATAAATTCTATAATAACACTATTATTGTATTGAAAATTCCTAAAAATTATAATTTAAATATAAATAAATTGAATAATGACATTGAAAATCTATGTAACCAGTACAAAAATTGTGATTTCTTGAATTGTAAATATAGTAGCGCAGTTGACCTTTGTAAAAATATTAATTATATTATTGACTATAGTGACTATAAAAATAAATACCTTATTGTTTATGAACTGAAAAAAATGATAAAAACGAATGATGCAAAAATTAAATTGTCTGAAAAAGAAAGAAACTTTAAAAAAGGTACTATCCCAAATTATTTCAGCAAAAAAAGCTTTCAGACTGAAATTGAAGACACTAATATTGGCGAGCTAAGTATAAATAAAATATCAACATTCGCGAGAAAGGGTACCATCCCATATTATTTTTCGAAAGTTCACAATAATGAGTTTTTTCGAGACTAAAAAACCACAACGCCATTTCAGAATTCTACACCAAAATATTCAAAGCGCTTTAGCAAAGAAAGATATTTTAGAACTGACATTACTAGAGTTGCAAGAAAAAAATATGGATCCAGATGTCCTATGCCTCACGGAAACATTCCTACTAGAAGGTTGTGATAATTACCTTAAACTTAAAAATTATATAGTTGTAGATAGTTACTGTAGAGAAAAAAAAAGAGGTGGATCCTGTATTTTACTAAAAAAAGGTTTATCGTATAAAAATTTGACATTCACTAAAAATATTGGAATGAAAAATACTTTCGAAGTGTACGCTGTAGAAATTCCCCAAATAAATTTAATTATAATTTGTGTTTATCGAACACCTAATTGCGACCCTAATATATTATTGACAAAACTTGACGAACTATTACATATTATAGGGAAGAAATATAAATCTAAAAAACGAATAGCTGTGGTAGGAGATATAAATATAAATACGTTAAAAAAAAGTAAAACAGCAGATGATTTACAAGATATGTGTGATAATCATAACTTAAAAATACATATTAATGTTCCCACAAGAAAACAATCATGTTTAGATCATATTCTTAGTAATATTCCAAATGCGACTGGTACCGTACTACCACTACACCTTTCTGACCACGACACAGCGCAATTATTAACTCTTCCTATTAAAAATAAGTTAGTACTTCAAGAAACTTTTTTCATTTATAAAAAAGACTATAGCGAGGAAAACATTCAAAAGTTTAAAGAATGTCTGAAGAATCTGGCCTGGTCAGAAATATATGAACAGAAAGATATTAATAGTGCCTTCACTACATTTTATAACACAATACGTTTATACTACGACCTCTGTTTCCCAAATCTAAGAATAAAAATAAACAATATGAGGAAAAAAAACGCGTGGATTAGTCAGGGAATAAAACTTAGCTGCAAGACAAAAAGGACTTTGCGGTATAACTATTATAAAAATAAGACCGCATATAATAAAAATAAATATCTGACATATTCTAAATGGTTACAAAAATGTATAAATAAATCGAAACAAAATAATAATATCAAATTTATAAATAAAAATAAGAATAAATGTAAAGCAGCATGGTCAATTATTAAAAACGAAGTAGATAGACATGACACGAAACATAATATACATGAAATAATAAATGACAATAAAATTATAACTGATCCTAAGGAAATAGCTAATGTTTTCAATGATCATTACATTGAATTAGCAGGCTCATCACAAATAAAAAAAAATGGAATGGTATTAGGTTCGAGAGCAAACTCTATGTATCTTATGCCAATGACAGAGGATGAGATTAAAACAGTTATAACATCATTAAACAATACTAACTCAGAAGGCTATGATAAAATTAACACAAAAATAATTAAAGCTTGTTCCAATGAGTTAGCAGCTGTTTTAACGTATTTAGTCAATTTATCATTTTCTGCAGGTACATTCCCAGATGCACTAAAGCTGTCAGTAGTAAAGCCATTTTTTAAAAAAGGTAACAGAAATGACATCAATAATTACCGCCCAATCACGCTGATACCAATATTATCAAAGATTTTTGAAAAATGCATGTACATCAGATTAATTGACTATTGTAACAAGTATAATATAATAAAGGACGAGCAATTTGGATTCCAGGCGCATAAATCGACAACACTAGCTACGTATACTTTAATAAAAACTATAATGACCAATCTTAACAACGATTTTATGACTACAGGATTATTTTTTGATTTATCTAGCGCTTTTGACTTCGTTTCTCATGACCTATTATTAAACAACTTGGAATCTATAGGAATTAGAGGCCCAGCACATCAGTGGTTGTCTTCGTACTTGAAAGACAGGAAACAATGTGTAGTTATTAAAAAAATAGACGAGAATAAAGAAATGAAAGATTATGCATCTGAATACAAAAGTAAAAAAATATGGTGTACCACAGGGAAGTATCCTAGGTCCAATTCTATTTTTAATTTATATAAATAATATAACTGACATTATTAATTATAAATGTATATTATATGCTGATGATATATCAATAATAGTGACAAGCAAAAAATGTATTGACTCGAGAACACAACATGAAAAGGACATAAATAAAACCATTGACAAAATCACTGAATGGCTAAAATTAAATAATTTACAAATTAATTTAAATAAATCATTTTATATACAATTATAAAAATCCTACAGCACTACACAGAATTTAAAACTTAATATACCTAAAATTAGAGAAGTAACGCAAACAACATTTTTAGGCGTAATCATTGACCAACATTTGAATTGGAAAGGACATATAGATAATGTGTGCAGTAAAATAAATAAATTTGTATACGCTCTGAAACAAATTAGAAACATAACTAATAATCAGACGGCTATTACTACATATCGTGCCTATATCGAATCCACGTTACGCTATGGGATTATCGTATGGGGCAATAGCACAGATATTCAAAAAGTATTTATTGCACAAAAAAAGTGTATTCGTGCAATTTGTGGATTACCGCCACGTAAATCTTGCAAACCATTTTTTAAAAAATTTGGTCTATTGCCTCTGCCATCACTTTATGTTTATGAAGTATGCATGTTTGTCTAAAAGCATAAATCACTGTTTAAAAAAGCTAGAGATTTATATCCCCGTAATACTAGAAATCCGAATAGACTGGTTTTAGACGATGCTCCTAAATTTGAAAAATACAGAAGTAGTTGTTTATATATGTGTATACAAATATTCAACAGATTGCCAGAAGAACTAAAGATTTTAAATGTCAGGCTCTTTAAGAAAAAAATGTATAAATGGCTTGTTGACAAAAACTTTTATAGCCTCAGACAATTCTTGGACTACTAATATTTGCATGCTATTACTACTAGCAAAACATGTTTGTTCTTTAATATTTATTGTAAGACCTATATTACCATGTTTTAAGCAAATAAAGATATGATTATGATTATATGTAGATTAACAAAAAAATAACAAATTAAAGATCGGTCAAGAGTGAGTTGGCTCAATCGAATATCACATTATGAATAAATATATTTATGAACCAGTGATACAATGAGAATACGTTGAGGGGGGAGGAGGAGAGGGGGGAGGGGTATAAAATATTGTCATGTATACATAATGCGCACTGTATAGCTTATTATTAAATACTGCTTACCTAAAAAATCAGGCTTCTATTATTATAAATTACTTTCGATAGATGGCGCTAGCGGTATAATTGAAACGCAATATTGGGTTTTTCGTCTGCAGTATATATGAAAAGTTGATAAGAAAACGATGGGCATTTCTTTCTACACTTACTACTTTTTGATACAATATAAAAAAAAATTGGGAAGATTTCTTGAAAAAAAAAGTATTGAAATCCCACCAAAAACATACCTGTTAAAAAGGGGGCCAAGTTCCTATCGACTAATTGTTCGCCTAAAAAAAGGTTGAAATCCAATCCAATGCCAAGTTTAGATGCATTTTAAAATATCTTAAATTATAATACTTCTAAATTTGAACTTGGCAGGTTAATTTAATTATATAAATAGGTTAATTTTATTATAAAAGTAATAAATTTAATTATACAATTAATCAAGTATTACAAGAAAAAAAAAACCTACCAAGTTCAAATTTAAAAGTATTATAATTTTAGATATTTATAAAGTGCATCTAAACTTGGCATTGGATTGGATTTCAACCCTTTTTTAGGCGAAAAATTTGCCAATAGGAACTTGGCCCCCTTTTTAACAGGTATGTTTTTGGTGGGATAATCTTTACTTGTGAAAACAGTAATATTCTTAAATAAGTTTTAAAAATCTCGATTTTTTGTACAAGCTTTTATTATAAGGCAAAAGTTCTTATAACACAAATTAAATAAGCCCAGACTCGAAGAAGTCGCGTCGTTTTATTACTGAGTTTTATCGACCACCTTTCGTCTCCGTAATCAGACCCTAGGCATCGTCTACCATTCTCGACAACACAAATCAAACGAGTCCATCTCAATGAGGTGATGTTGTTTTATAACTGAGTTCCATCGAATATATCCCGGCTACGTCAGATTACGAATATTTCAGCTCAATCGGGTGAGGGATAACTGATGGAAAATTGAGTTTCAAGATTTGACCTAAACAAAACATACATACATAGCTAGTTTAATAAAAGCTTGTAAAAAGTAGACGACTGATAAAAGTGGGGTATCACTTTGTGTTGAACCTCTGGATCATCTAGATCTTAGTGAGAACGTGAAGTTTTTCTATGCACATTGGCGAAAAACGAACACTTTTGGCTAATGTGCGTAGAAAATCTTCACGTTCTCACTTTAAACTGTAAACAGTAGTTCATGAAATAGTTTGAAGGGTTATCTAGTACCTGGTCAAGACAAAATTTTAAATGATGTCTCCGTTTCCTATCAAATGATTTATTTCAAATGGGGGCAGCGCTAGACCCAGGAAAATTCAGGTATCCCCTTAACGTAACCATGAATATATATTTAGACCATGCAGACTATACCTTTTCAAAGTCAGTCGACAGATGGTACGAATTTTCATAGCAGGTGCTACGATGACGTCGCAACCTCTGCGTAATCATTCATTGTTCTTTTTTTATGATTTGTTGACTAAGTAGGTACATAAAACTTAGGTGTCCTGGTCAAGGATCAATTGTCTTCTTATTGGACCTTATAATTTTTATACTAGAGGTGATAACAGAGTTATACAAGAGGTCATATAATAAAGTATCTAAGCTGTGTATGTACGTAAGAACCCAGGCATAACCTGACCTAAGTTTACATACTGACTTTTCACATTCAAACAAAAAAAGAAAGACACGCAAAATTATGTAAAACTTGCACGAGATTAATTAAAAATGCTGTTAATTTATATAAAACAGCATTTGTAATCTATACTATAATAAAAGAGAAAAAAAAATGTGCTTGTACATTGAAACTTTAAAAAAAAAATGGGCGATGGAGATAAAGTAATAGAGTAAGAAAATAAAAAAAAATGTCTGTCTGTTTGTCTGTTTGTACACACTAATCTCCGGAAATACTGGACGGATTCGAATGAAACTTTTTTTGTTATACATATAGCTGTGAAGCCTGGGCAACATATAGGCTATAATTGATTTTGGAAAATGGAACACACGATGCAGAACTATAATGGTCCAGCTAAACTATAAGAAATATTAAAATGCCGCCTTAGCAAAAGTTGTTAAGTCTGATGAGAAGTTTTTGTTGAGTTATAATACAACTGGCCAAGCGCGAGTCGGCCGCGCGCGAAGGGTTCCGTACCATAATCCATGAAAAATCACGTTTGTAGTATGGGAGCCCCCCATAAATACTTATTTTATTCGATTTTTAGGGTTCCATAGGGTAGGGTAGAAACGGGACCCTATTACTTAGACCGTCCGACTGTTTGTCTGTCTGTCTGTCACCAGGCTGTATCTCATGAACCATTATAGCTAGACAGTTAAAATTTTTAGATGATGTTTTTTTGTTGCCGCTGAACAAAAACATACTAAATCTATACTATAATAAAAGAGTAAAAAAAAAGGGTGTGGACATTGAATTTTTTTTTAAAAAGAGTCTGTTTCGTTCGAAGAGGAACTTATAAGTTCAGTATTTGCGGACCTTCAGAGCATAACACACCAGAAAAATTCTTGGTTATGTGAACGCGCCATATTGACACCAAAAAATTAAAAATCAATTATTCTATAACTTATGACGCAAATTATTGTTAATTTTTTGGATAGTGTTGTTGACGACGCCACCAATTATCCAGTTGAGTTTCTTAATTCACTTGCAGCAAATGGACTCTCGGCTCATAAATTAATGTCGGAGGGCCAATAATGCTGATGCGAAATTTGACTCCGCCGAAACTGTGTAACGGAACCCAACTTCGGCTGAATTTCAGCCAATGCATGCCAGCAATGTTATTTGCATTACTAGCAACACATAATGCCGAACTTCCGATGCTTTTGCCTGAATCGGACCCGTACCCGTACCCGTACCCTTACCCGTACCCGTACCCGTACAGCTATCGCTCCCGCTCCCGCTCCCACTCCTGCTCCCGCTCCCTCTCCCGCTCCCGCCGCCGCCACCACCGCCGCTTCCGCCGACGCCGCCGCCGCCGCTTCCGCCGCCGCCGCCGCCGCTGCCGCCGCCGCCGCCGCCGCCGCTGCCTCCGCCGCCGCCGCCGCCTACGCCTCCGCCGCCGCCGCCGCCGCTGCCACTTCTGCTCCCGCTCCCGCTTCCGCTCCCGTTCCCTCTTCCACTTCCGTTCCCTCTTCCGCTCCCATTTCCGTTCGCCGCAAACGCGCCAAAGACGGAAGATTAAATTCTCATATCGGCACATCACTACTGTCCGGCGTTTCCACCGAACTTCAGCGGCTGAACTTCAGCTTATTTAGTGTGTCCTCCCCACCGAACTCTAGACACTGAACTTTAGCCGCTAAACTTCGGCATAGTTTGCTGAGACACTTAAAGTTTACTGTGAGTGGTGCCAGTGAAACTGTATTTATTCCGCGTATGCTACTCATCCCCAACAATTTTCTTTTTGAAAATACACAGTTCCATGTGTTTACTTGCTTTGCTATGAAAATAAGTCACAGTTTTAGAGGCTTAAAGCTGCTGATGTCGATCTAAAGACTGGTTTTTTGCATGGCCAACTTACTGTGGCTTTCTCCAGGGTTAGCAACACTTTAGCTCTTTTCATATTGGCTCCCGAAGGAAAGAATTAAAATAATATTGACTTTTAACTCCTAACACTGTTACAAGTACTTTCTTATCTCTCTCTATCTTTCTCTCTCTCTCATTAGTTGTTATTTATATTAATACGCCGGAGTCATAAAGTCCACGCGAACGAAGTCGCGGGCATCAACTAGTTATTAATAATCTTGAAAATAAAGACACAAAGGTTATTAACCTAGACATAAGCAAGTATTGATAAATAAAACAATAAGATATGATACATACCTACATCATTCGCATGCTTTGTGATTACAAGACCGATAAACAGACAATCGCAGCACAGTGCTGTATCCTGGCTCTGAAAGGGGCAATCATCTCCCAATTATCGTAGAAGTTAAGATCAATACATCAACAACATTAAATTTAGACACTGTGTTTTTATTTATTATTATTCCCTTGAGTTCATCGCCATGTTCTGTTGTAGGTTTCTTCTCCTTTTTACATGGATTCCGGAAGTGCCGGAATTTTATACAGATTCGAAATCTTTGTAAAATTCCGACGTTCTCATTTCTCTGCGATATCCTTATCCCACTACCTACTTATTATGTGGGGTCGGCACAGCATGTGATTTTTTTTCCATATCATTCTATCCTTTGTCAAGCTAGTCCCAGTAGTCCTGTCCTGTCCAGTAGTATTGTATATGAAGTTAAATAGGTAAACTCGTGACTCTGAGAGCTGTAGACCTCGCGAGTCACCCCCGGACCCGTTGAAGTTTATCGGATAAAAAAAAACAAACAACAAAATCAATTTTTGTCCAGTCAAAAAGTTGCGTCTTAATAAGGGTAATAAAAAAGATTTGAATTTTTTTTAAAATTTTTCGGTATGGCTGAATTATATAAGGTCTCAACCCTTATATTTCCACCATCTCAATCTATATAATTTTTGAAGTTTCTCAAAAAAATTCACGAGAATTGGATGAGAAATGCGACCTATAGGCGGGAACAACCGGACAGACAAAGTGACAGCCCGACAAAAGCATTTTTGGCCAATTTCGAAACTCGAAACACTTCGCTCGCTCGGTCAATAATTATAATTTTTAATAGATAACGAAATGAAAGACACGCCCACCGTTCAAGAAAATAAGGAAATAGCTAGGACATCGTCGATGTTGATCGCCGCCGACAGGTTTCAGTAGGAAGCAGCTCTATTACTTCTTCCCACACTGGCCCGGAGTTCGGCTACGAGCACGTCCCGTTCCGCGTCAATCACTAATGCAATCTTTATTACTGACTTTAAAAAAGAAGGGGGTTATCTATTCGAATGTATATGTTTATTATGTATCTATGTTTTCGGATTTCTCGAAGACGCCTGGCTCAATTAGGAAAATTATTTTTCTCAAACATGCTCGGAAATGTAGGCATTACTGTAGTAAAAAGAAAACACGAAGTTTGTTATTCTTGGCTCGTGCATTACTTTGCTGGACTAGGCCAGGAAAGTAGTATGAAAATTCACTCCTGGCCGCTGCTTAAAACAAAAAGACGATAATAGTGTATTCAGAATGACAAGACAGTGACATTGACGTTTCAGATGACAGTTCTGTTTTTACATTCAGCAAAGACATTAAGCGTTTAATTCCATACTTTATTATACAGAAAATTGCTACCGCAGTATAAAAAATGCACTCTTCGAGTATTATTTACATTCTAATGACCACAATTTTATTAAAATTATGTTGCTATAAAATTACACAAAAATATGCTTAATTTTCGTTGCGATAGAAAAAAAAAAAACCTACGGTACTACATTTTTTGCGTAAAATATGACGGGGCTGTATGGGCTATGTTTCCTTTGCACTAAAAAACGCGGGAAAGCAGTTTATTTTCTTTCAAAGCACATAGGTAGTGATTGATTTTAAACTCTTTCCAGTAAACATAAATTGCTTTCGGTAAATATTTGCATATTTCTGGTGATTTCTTTAATGATTTCCTCACTTTTATTGAGAAAAGCACTATACATGCCTCGGCGGGCTCGGCCTTGTAAACTTCTCGTCCCGCAACGCCATATTTTCCGTCCTCTACAGTAATGTACTATTATTTGCGTTATGCAGCGGGGGGTAATGAGAGCGGTCGAGTAATGAGAGCGATGGTATTTTACCGAAAACTACCCCTAATGGCGCATTAGTGACCGCTCGGGCGTGTTCGTCGACCTTCGGAAATGTTAGTGTAACGCGGCCGACTCATTGGTGTGCAGCATTGAGTCGCAAGTTACGGTTGTTTGTTTTTCGTTCCGTGCTTATAAAAAAAATCCTGATTGTCAGTGACGAGATAAGCATGGAAATATAATATTGTTGAAAAAGTTTGTACTAATTGCATACACAAATTAATCATTGATCAATTGCCATTTAATCGATTCTGATAGAGAACTGAATAAAATATTTATATAATTATTTATCAAAATGAAGGGTAATGGGAGCCCAGAATTTTTCTAAAGATCTGAAGGATCTAAAGATTTATCTTTATTAGCAAGTAGATAAGGTTTTCTTGATTTAGCTATGGTAAGAATTATAACTAGGAAGATTCTAAATTATGGCTCCCATTGCCCTTATGAAAATTTGATAGGCTCTCATTACCCGAAGTGTGGGGTAATAAGAGCGAATAATTTTTTTATACTTCGAGTTCTTTTCCCAAAAAGCGTATCTTCAGCGAATTCAAAACGTGATTATCTGATACTCATATAAACAAGGTTTATGTACATACTTCGAATATATTATAATTTAAACATATGTTGTTTTTATTAGAAATTTTCCTTAGTAGGCTCCTATTAGTTATTTTTAGTTTTGAAAAATTATACTAAACCTACATAAAGGTACTTAGTTAAAGTAGAAGGTACCTACGAAATATTCACTCAATCAGACTACAGTAAAATTTTAACTGGAAAGTACATTTATCAGGGAGTAACTTATAATGATATATAAAATAATAACTTAATAACTCTGCACTTTTAGGGAAATAAAGGAAAATAAACAAGTTTACATGTAAGTAATAAAACTATTAAATCGACGAAAATGAAAGTTTATTTCCCAGTGTAATCTATACCAACAATTACGACAATGCAATGACAAATAATATCTAAACTTATAATCCAGACAATTATAATTTTTAATATTAACAATTATGAGTGATTATATATGTGGCAAAATTGTCTGACATCATCCACACGAACCGGCAATAAGCGGTTATCCACTGATTAAATTTACACTTTGTTATATTGTACTCGCGAACAAATCAAATTGGACGGTCATGAACCGAATGGGACCGAAACTTGGTTATCCACGCTCAACTATGCGGTTCTGTACATATATTTATTAATTAACCTACAAACAATTAGTACCTCCTTATTAAACTAATTCAAAGTTATCTGTAACAAAAATAAATCTGCAATCTTGAATGTTTAGTAGGCATCTCATTAAATTAGACTAATAAGAGAAACCGAATTTAAAACGAGTCGACTTGAACAATCTGGCGATGTATGCATGTCAGTTCAATTTATAACTCAAGTAACTTTTTTTGACATATTATATAACTAGTTTTTTCATGTCTTTAGATTACTTAGATCTAGAATTGTCTATTTGCACTTGATTAATATGTAGTAGGTACATGCTGAAATTCTTTTATATTATAACTTTCTTGTCTAAGTATAAATGCTAGAAACAGCATGAAGGATCTAACAAAAAAGACATTATTTCACGGTCAACTTTAACTGCATTTCGATCCCATACAGACATAAAAACTTATCGTACCAATGATTAAACATTAATTGTTGCAATTTTTACGCTCTACAATTTTGATAATAAGTGTTAACATCATTAGAGCAATAGGAATCGAGAAAAAAACGAAAATCCGATTTTTATGACTTATGACCTTGAATAACTTACCTACGACGCAGACACGAGATTTAATGAGAGTGTTGTCACAACTTTTAGAACGACAAATGGAAGGTGTATACGAGTTTCCAGCTGACTATTTCTCATTCCGAGGATGACCCAAATTTTTTTGCTAAAGTTATTTGGCAAAGCGTACAATATTACAGTCTCAAGTAATGTTGCTAGGCGCCCGGATAAAACCGGAAACAGGCTTTTCGGTTGAGTGTCCAAATTAAACGGTGTCCGGATTTTCGAAAACCTATTTTTATAGCCTTTTTCGGTCCGCCTCACCTTATTGCAAGCAAGCAGACTAGCACTGACCACAACCCCCACAAAAGTATTAATTAGGGAACAAAAATTTAGTAACTATATAAAACCCTACTACCGATAATTTCTTTCTAAAAAGTAAGTTTATGCAGTTAATTCAAGCACAGCAGCAGGGAGCACCAGCTAGTAATGTATATCCCATTTTAGTTCACTAATTTATGACCACTAGAGTGCCAGCAGTCAGCCAAGCAAGGCTCAGAATAAGTACTAGGCCATGGCGCTTTCGACGATACCTTATTTGTCGAGGTATCGTGAATAAATATCTTTGAAGATATGAGGAAACAGATTAACATTCCCGAGCCAATAAATTATCCACTGAAAGCAAGCAAAAGCTAACATCTAGCTAGTCCCAGTTTTCATGCAGAAGCACCTATTTTGACATTTCTTATTTTGAGCATGGTTGGGAAGAAGATTTCATCTTGGGGACAAAACTAACAATACAAAATTCGTAGCCTAATTATTATTATTTAAGAACCATCTTTGACCATGAACCGGCATCTAAAATTAACGCAATTACAAGTAAGCCTGTAACGACGATAAGGGTTTATCAACTCCTGTCAGTGTGTCAAGGGCTTGAAAAACATACGTAATCTAAGTACATGAGCAAACAATTATTTTTATGTCAATACGATTGTTTAAGAAAATAATTAATAAAACAAAGATATTTGTTTATTATTTTGTTAAGTATAAATATAATTTTTCATACGTATATTTTTCAAAGATTTCTTTCATTTTTTACTAACGCAGCGCAGGTGAACAGATGTTTGCGTCTTACTTCGTTAAAGCGCACACGTTTGTTGTTAAACTACCTGTATTGCTTTCTAATATTTTTGTAGGTATTTGTTTGATTGCTCTAACCAACATTGTATACATGTATTATCATTTTAATATATTATCATTGTAATATACATATCATTGTAATTATAATTACATACTTACTAGTTTTAAGATTTCCCTCTAAGTGAAAATGTATTATTTTCATTGGGAAATAAAGATTCTTTAACCACATTTATTATTACATATAGGTATTTATAAAATCTTGAGTATACTTAATATTAAGATAGCAGTCAAAAGTTACAGTTTATCGACTTTTACTCAAAATTCGATTAAAGGTAGATCAAAAAATACTTGAAAAGAGTTATGGCACGTCGCCAAAATTTTATAAGTATTGCAAAAAATAAGATACTCATCAGAATAGATAACAGATTTATAAATTCTACTTATTACGTATTTTCTAATTTCGAAATCTATATTTTATGTTTTTTCAATGCCAGTGTAAATATGCTAATAAATATGGAAAAGTACCTACTTGTAAATGCAATATCGACCAGAGTTTTTGGATTCGTGCCAAGTTTACAACGAACCGGTTTTCTCCGCTAATGTGCTAAGTATTAAATAAAGAAGGGACAGTAAGTGTGAATAGGATATCTATCACAAAATATTTTGAGGTAAGGTAATAAGTTTGATTTGGCTCACGATGTGATGTGACTGAAATGTCACCAAGAACGAAATGCCACTAAGACTGAAATGACCATGGGGCAGATTCAGAAGACAGCGCAGCGCCTCTGTGCTCGGGGCACATGCATCGTCAGGTTCTAAGGCAGTGAATCTTACCTCGGAAAGATTTTATAAAAATCTAATCTAAGTTATATCATGATCATAAATGTAATCTTTGCCATTACCATTTTGTACTTACCATTTTATTTACTGTAGTAGGTACCATTTAGTATTTTGTTGATAGAAATTTAATTGCAGCAAAAGCAAAGTTACAATGCATGATAATGATGAGTTAATAAGGTACACCAAAAGATAATAAATTTTACATAAAGATTGAGGTAGGTAGGTTCACTTGAAAAAAAGTTGAATAATATTATTTATCTGATTATGCGACTACTAACAATGCGACAAAAATAAGTTGAACAAAAATGGCGGACTTCAAAGCATTTTTGTACAAATTCCCAGCACGTATTGCTTTATTCTTTATTACGTACTCTATCTTAAAAAGTAGTTATATTATCATTACATTGTACTTAATATGTGTTATTTAACTTTGTCTTTTACGAGTATATTATGTACTATTTGTGAGACCATGGCAAGTAATTGTATTGAGTCGACGTCGCTTCGTTTCTCATTAAGATGAGAAACGACGTCGAGGCCTTCGCATAATTTGTTTTGGTTTAAGCTAAGTAGGTATGTAATACAATTTGTCTGGCGCATCGCAGAGCAGCGTGCTCTCGAAAGGCGTAAACTTTGTCATCTGCATATAATAAAAGAAACATAATGACCTCCCACATTTTTCAACATGTATTCAGTTTTTCACATTAGACGAGCCGAATTATTGAGTTACAAAAAATCGAAAATTCATTAAAAAAAATATATAAGTATAACTATAACAAGGAGATGAATACTTAAGAGGGGGACTATAGGTAAATTGCCCATCGCATATTGGATTTTTAAACTCGAGAATAAATCACAAATAACTTGGTTTTTTTAATGTAGATATTACATTATATTTCAAATAAATTGGTCTTGTTAAAAACATAAAACAATAATATTTTAGTAATGAAAAAGAAATCGCAAAGTTACGTCTAATTTTAATCTAGAATCCTTTTTTTGACAAAACTATGCGTGTTACGGAGTCAATATTTTTATACATAATATAAAATTATATTGCCGATAAGCCGTATTACCATTTTTCTAAAATAATGTATATTTCACGAGTAATTAAAATAAAACGAATTCGGCGCTTTTGGGCGCTTACTACGTTCTTACTCCGCGCAGAATGCTCTCGTTTTGTCGCACATGACCCGAGGTAATGGGCATGTTTTGTTTCATCAATCAGTCGTGATCGCTCCATTAAGACGAGAAGACTGTGCTTCTGTGCTCCAGCCCAAGAAAATACGACATCGAAATTATGGCAACAAAAACAATCACAGGAAACACTCCAAAAGAGAATACGTACTTATATAAGAATAAGAAGATAAAAATTAAACTCATGGCTACTTGTCGAAGGCATGTATCTCTTCTGTTTAGTTATTTTACTTTTTTTATATTTGTGTTACATCGATTATCAATATTATCATGCATAAGTATCGTCATCGATGTAGTATAAGCACAACAAATCGATGCTTTTGACTTGTCACGTGTTTCAATTCAAGGAGATGAAGGAAGACCGTGTAATCTTTTTATTTATAATTTATAATTCTTTTGTAATTCAGAGCTGCTTTAGCTTCTTTTTGTCTTTATATCACTTAAAGTAAATACATTTTTTAAATTGTTCGTTTGATTTGCGCATACATCTTATATTATAGAAATATATGGGTACTTATATATTTGCATGGGTCACCAAAAGTGGCATAACAATTTATTGATCTATTTCGTACTTTAGAAACCACCTATAAGCCTTAGTCCCGGCTGATATTATTGTATAGAAGTCATCAAACTAAGTCAGATGCCTTTAGGTAGTACAAAAATTCTGACTCTCAGTGTTGCCCACTTACACACACCAAAAACAAAACACACAAATATAAATAGTTATATTGTATACTTACCTTCGTTTTACTTACCACACAGGCAGATATATCAATCCGACTCGCACTTCCCCAATTTTTATCTGATTATTATGGCTATACTATGTATATGCGATCATATAAGACAACGAACATGCAATGACAAGCAGTCAAAAACGAGCAACGGCCATTTCTTTGATAAACTGTCAAATAATAACAGGGTCTTGTCATAAGTCAGCAGTTCACTATAGTAATAATCTTAGAATAATAACCCATATAGATAGTAATGATATACATGCGATTTTTTATTTATTGCTTATTTTTACCCAACTGCTGAAGGAGTGTTATGATTTAAATGAATTTACTGGCAAATTTTTGATTCATGGTGGGTTGCTAAAGCTGTGAAAGTGTGGTCACCTATCTATGTTACCGCGCACCCAGGTCAGTTTTTCTTCTTCCCTATATTTCCAATTCGCGACGTGGCCCTTATCAATACGGCCACAATGCATTGTGCTCGTTCCGTGATTGCCATAATGTGTCGTCGTGGTCGTGGCCGTTTGACATTAGCCACAACGCGTTGTGGCCTATTTTTTCACTCATTGAGCGTTTTCGGTCTTTGAGCTTAACAGTACATACAACAGAAATAATGTTGCTAGGCCGTTCTCGTCGGTCAAAATTAAATTGATAAATAATGTTATAAAATGGTCTATACTTAAGAAACGCTAAAACAGTGTTGATTTTTTACAAAAACTTATGATTTATTTTTATTTCCATAAACAAAAACAAAATCGTACTTGTAATATCTTTATGTCTCGTGATCAAAAAGGTCGACTGCCGTTTTTTATAATTATTTTACGGCTCTGGGTACAAGTGCCTATCTTACTTTATTCTTTTGGGTACCGTGCCCAAAGGGTAAAAACGGGACCCTATTACTAAGACTTTGCTGTCCGTCTTTCCGTCTGTCTGTCTGTCTATCATCAGGCATCCCATGTATCTCATGAACCGTGACAGCTAAACAGTTGAAATTTTCACAGACAACAAATACTACAACCGAATAAAATAAATATTTGAGTCGCCATTTTGTTTTTATAAGTAATAAAATAGTTTGAAAGGGTTATCTAGACAAAATATTGAATGATATCTCCATTTCCTTTCAAATAATTTATTTCAAATGGGAGCAGCACTGAACCGTAGGCGCACACTTTATTGTGCATTTATTATTGAATGAATAGTTTGCAATCTAGTATTTGTTACTACAGGTATGACGTCGCAATCATGGCGGCTGTCGTTTTAGTGCGAGTATGTTTTTCGTATTTTTTCTAAATTTAATTTATTAGCATAATGAGTAATTTTAAGGAAATAAAAATATCAGTTGACTTAAAGTTACATTGAGGACATATTTACATAGATTTAAAAAAATTGTTACTAAATAAAAATACGTAAATTCAATGTTCCTTTTTTCATTTCCGATATAACTTCAAAAGTGTTAAGGTTAGGAAAAAGATATCCCATCTTGGTGGTATTGTGGGCGGAGGACGATCAGTATGAGGTGTGGTATTGTGGGCGGAGGACGATCAGTTGTAGACGGGTAAATTTTTTTTTCTACTTTGCTCTTCGATTGGTTTATATTTTATCAGCCCAATATTGAGCTACTCTGACGACGTCGTCACGATCACATATAAGTCGTCCAGGATAGTCAGGTAGTAGGGCTCCCGGGGCAAGAAAGCAGCTGCGCCAAGCAAAAATTAAAAGTAAATAAAGTGCAAGTTGGACTCGCGCACAAAGCGTTCCATACCATTATCTATAAAGAAAATCAAGTTTGTTGTAAGGGACTTCCTAATATATTTTTTTTTATTTTGTTTTCGTTATTCGTTGTTATGCGGCAACAGAAATACATCATCTGTGAAAAAGTCAACCGTCTAGCTATCAGAGTTCATGAGACGCAGTCTGGTGATAGACAGACATACAGACAGATAGACATACAGACGGATGGACGGACAGCGGAGTCTTAGTAATAGGGTCCCGTTTTTACCCTTTGGGTACGGAACCCTAAAAAGACTGTCTAAATACCTACGAGTGTAATCTACTGAGAAAACCAGAACTCAGGATCTGTACCGTGACTCAGGTCTCCAGTTGCCCGAGTTGATTTTAAGGCCATAAAGCCTTAATTATATTATCCTGCAAGGATACCCTGTATAAGAAAATCATATAATTATTTTTAAACACATGAACACCTCAAAATGTACGTATGTAAGTACATCATCGTTTACAAAATGTATCATAATTTATGATAAATTTTATATATTATATGTATATATAACCTTCTGTATTCGTTATGATTGTTTTGCATGTAGATTGGCTTGAGACACCAGCTTGCCATTCTACATTTTACCCCTGAGGTTCTCTTTCATGCTTTAAGTACTATAAGAATTTGACCACCTGCTACTGACGGGTAGTCATAAAAGTTATAGTGCGCGGGCATACGTAAAATAAATTGTTGAAAAAGTACCCTATAGTGAGGAATATCGTTGGATTGGTCTTATATAAAAATATTGAGGTTTTTCAAAGACAACTTTTTGATTCAATGGCTGTTTGCAAAACGCCCATCAGGTTGGGCAGGGATCGGCGTATCTTCACAGCAGTGGTAGTTCCTAAACGTTTGTATACTAGTAAGTTGTTCAATATCATGGACTAAACATCTTCCAAACATTTGGCTTGTTTTTAAAAAGTCACTCTGTTGTTATGTGGCTTTCTCAGTGGTCGATGACAAATCCTCACCTTACCCGTCATAATTTAATGCCTTACCCTGACCTTACCAATATGTCATCATTACATTACCGATACGCACAGTAGGAAAGTAAGGAACACAAATATTATGACTCTTTCCGAGATATACTTGCGTTACTGCTGAAGTCATAATAGTGGAGTCATTATGTGTATTCAATGTATGAGAACCAATATTTATCGGATCAAAGCATGAGCTTGGCACACTTATTGTTTAGGCAGACTAGTGTGGAAAACGCTAGGGGGTCGGAGGAGGTGGTTTTTCAACTTTATTTATTAAAGATGGTTTTGTCTTAACAGAGTATGTCACCCTCGAAAAAATAAACTATAAAAATGATTTATAAATAATTAACTCAACTATGTACGAGTAGAGGCGAAATTCTTAGAAAAATATAGGACTGTAAAAACTACTTTTAAATGTTACTAAGCACCTGTAACTAGAGAAAACAGAATATTTTCTTTTATATAATGGGGCGCAATTTCAATGTTTTAAATTAAAAAAAAGTTTTTTACCGACTTTAAAAAAAGAGGTTCGCGTATAACTTCGTCGTTTATGAACCGTTTTGATGATATTTTTTTTTTTTTGTTGGAAAGGTAATATCCCAAAGGTGGTTTCATAGAAATATTTTAGAAATCAGTTGTGTAGTTTGGGAGTGAAGTTGGTTTTCAGTTTTTAAAAAATACAGTTTCGCGGTCAATAGTGTCTGTTCTTAGTACTACGGACTTACCGCGATAAATATAATTTTTAGCCAGATATTTCGATGACCCTTCTGCCGTCAGACAGTGTTTGCCAGTGGCGATGACGGGAGAAAGGTCGTTAAAATATCTGGTTATGGTATGAATGAACCCTGTGTGTATATAGGTATTCAGTCATATTTAAAAACTTATAGCTGAACTAGACGTAGTGATCAATTCGAGTGACTTAAAGGTCTGTAATTTAAAATAAATGCTTTCGGGCTTCGTTCACCATTGAAAATGAAAATGGTTTTTAAAGAAAAAGTATTTACGATTACAATATTAAATAGTATTTAAATGATGGTATATTCCTGCCCTCATAGACTGCTAAAAACCTTCTGTGGCATTAGGGAAAGCTTTCCATGTTTCCATCGCATTTTTTTAACTTTCCCATTGAAGCTGGAAACATTATCACACCCCCTCCTACCAGCATCGCATTCAAGTTTCACACCTCGCGAAGGCATGGAACAGCGGAAGGACTTTTGCTTTTATGGTCCTGTAAAAAGAAAAAAAACTATATTGCTTGCCTACTAAGACGTGTTAATTAAGAGGTAAAAGTGATAATTCTAAATTCCTATTTAATTTTTACCAAGAGTATTTGCTATCTACGCAACTTACGCAAGACGAACGTTACTGCGTATCCGCGTTATTGTGTCGAGCAACATTAATCCCTAATGAGTCATGATAAAGTCTTATTTGGTTTGACTTTTGGTTTGTAGAAATAGGACGTTACTTTCGTACGACTAACGTATTATTTTACGGAGTAACCCCCCTGGTTGTTGACACCGACGTCGTGGTGCTAGCAGTCGCTAGTGTGCAACAAGTGTCAGCGCGCGGTGTAAGAAAACTTCACCCCCTCCCCCTACCCGCAACCGAAGTGTAAGCCGCTGCCTCCCTGGCGTTGCCTAAGGAACAAGTGTGCCAAGGCTCATACTTTGATCCGAAAAACATTGGTGTTGGCGTATAAGGGTTCCGACTATAAATAATTTTTACTTTTAACCCCCGTCAAAAAGAGGGGTGTTATAAGTTTGTGTCTGTCGGTCTGTCCGCACCGTAGCGGTCAAACGGATGGACCAATTTCGATGCGGTTTTTTTACGTGAGAGCAAGTTCCCTTGAGGTGCTTCTTAGCTATGTTTTATGAAAATCGGTTCAGTTTAGATGAAATCAGGGTTTTCGCTAGCAAATAATAAAAAGCGCTACGGATATCAACTATAAAATATGTAGTACCGCTAGTCATCACTAGACGGCGTTCTTGACAGTTGGAGTTTTTTTTTTAATTTGCCTAGCAAATAAACTTGTTATTGTGTCTGTTTAACTGTAACTGCCCCTGTGTAACTAAGGTTAGTCTCAATAAACCTTGTTATATGGCTTCTAGCTACAAATTGACTTGTAGCCAATCTACTATTTGAGAACTAGTCCATATGAACAGTAAGTAGACAACATTACAAAAAGCGTCATGCTACCTCTTTCAATAGCAGAGGCTGAGGTAATTAAGCCGGCTATTATGTGCCACTATTGTGAGTGCGCGGCGGCCTCGTGGACATAAAGGAAAACAGATAGCCTGCGTATAGGCATTACCAACGTGATTTTGTGGTTTTGTATCAGTTACAGTGACGCTGATATTACTTCACTACAGCGAAAGAAGACACTTAACTGACCTCAGAATTACCTACATTTTGGCATTCTAGGGCTATAACAAACCAGCAGCAGTATGCCCGCGACAGTTCGTGACACCTGTCGGTCACACCGTCGCCGACCATCGCGCGACAGTTCGTGACAGCAGTGACGCCGGGATACTGTCGCTCGTTATTAGCTAGAGCTCTCTTACATGGGCGCCGGCACGGGGTGCCAGGGGGTGCACTTGCACCCCTTGGGAATCTCGAGGAATTATTGAAATAAAAAGTCGTCTGTTGGAAATCATTTTTTATTCACAATAATTAGTAGGCAGTAATTACACAATTCTCATTTAAAAAGCAACTGCAGCCGGCGGGGTTTTTTTAACCGAATTTATTAATGAAGTTTTCTATAAAGTTATATTTATTGTCCTTGGTTATCTTGCCTCGGTGGACACTTAATAAGCATAATCCAGACAGTCGCTCGTCACCTGTTGTGGACCTATTCCAAGTTTTAACTCTTCTCAGTGTGCTAAAAGATCTTTCTACTGTGCACGTTGTGACGGGTAGACTAAGGCCAATTTTGATCGCTTCTGCTACCGAAGGAAAGAAATCTTTTGCCTCGTCGATGTAGTCTATAAGATATTTTTCATAACGATCAACTCCACTGATATTATTTGCCGCTGGCTGTGGATATTTCCACATTTTAAACCAAGTTGTGGTTTCTGAAATAAAATTAGGTAAAAGATCGCCATACAAATTTTCTATGTCTTTTGCAGCTCTAAGAAATTCTTCTTTACTGAGGGCTTTTATTATAAGTTTGTGTCTGTCGGTCTGTCCGCACCGTAGCGGTCAAACGGATGGACCAATTTCGATGCGGTTTTTTTACGTGAGAGCAAGTTCCCTTGAGGTGCTTCTTAGCTATGTTTTATGAAAATCGGTTCAGTTTAGATGAAATCAGGGTTTTCGCTAGCAAATAATAAAAAGCGCTACGGATATCAACTATAAAATATGTAGTACCGCTAGTCATCACTAGACGGCGTTCTTGACAGTTGGAGTTTTTTTTTTAATTTGCCTAGCAAATAAACTTGTTATTGTGTCTGTTTAACTGTAACTGCCCCTGTGTAACTAAGGTTAGTCTCAATAAACCTTGTTATATGGCTTCTAGCTACAAATTGACTTGTAGCCAATCTACTATTTGAGAACTAGTCCATATGAACAGTAAGTAGACAACATTACAAAAAGCGTCATGCTACCTCTTTCAATAGCAGAGGCTGAGGTAATTAAGCCGGCTATTATGTGCCACTATTGTGAGTGCGCGGCGGCCTCGTGGGCATAAAGGAAAACAGATAGCCTGCGTATAGGCATTACCAACCAATTTTGTGGTTTTGTATCAGTTACAGTGACGCTGATATTACTTCACTACAGCGAAAGAAGACACTTAACTGACCTCAGAATTACCTACATTTTGGCATTCTAGGGCTATAACAAACCAGCAGCAGTATGCCCGCGCCAGTTCGTGACACCTGTCGGTCACACCGTCGCCGACCATCGCGCGACAGTTCGTGACAGCAGTGACGCCGGGATACTGTCGCTCGTTATTAGCTAGAGCTCTCTTACATGGGCGCCGGCACGGGGTGCCAGGGGGTGCACTTGCACCCCTTGGGAATCTCGAGGAATTATTGAAATAAAAAGTCGTCTGTTGGAAATCATTTTTTATTCACAATAATTAGTAGGCAGTAATTACACAATTCTCATTTAAAAAGCAACTGCAGCCGGCGGGGTTTTTTAACCGAATTTATTAATGAAGTTTTCTATAAAATTATATTTATTGTCCTTGGTTATCTTGCCTCGGTGGACACTTAATAAGCATAATCCAGACAGTCGCTCGTCACCTGTTGTGGACCTATTCCAAGTTTTAACTCTTCTCAGTGTGCTAAAAGATCTTTCTACTGTGCACGTTGTGACGGGTAGACTAAGGCCAATTTTGATCGCTTCTGCTACCGAAGGAAAGAAATCTTTTGCCTCGTCGATGTAGTCTATAAGATATTTTTCATAACGATCAACTCCACTGATATTATTTGCCGCTGGCTGTGGATATTTCCACATTTTAAACCAAGTTGTGGTTTCTGAAATAAAATTAGGTAAAAGATCGCCATACAAATTTTCTATGTCTTTTGCAGCTCTAAGAAATTCTTCTTTACTGAGGGCTTTTATTATTTTTGGGTGTAGTTGTAACAGAGAATGTGATTTTTTTGGTGTTTCAGAAAATCTGTCTTTTAAAAAAGAAATGATCGAATCAAGGTAAGGGATGTATAAAGCTCTTCTGTAAAATTCTTCAACGTTTTCGGATGGGTGGTTGGATCGATGAGCCTGTCGTTTCGTAACTCGTTGGCATTAATTCTATAGTGGCTTGATCTTCTGAGAGGTCTTGTAATGCTTCTACAATTTTGGTGAAATTTTGAGCGAAAATTCGAATACTTTTGTATTTTGCAGACCATCTGCAAAACGCAAAACAAGGGAATATTTGGAATTTTTTTTCGCCGTACAATGCTCTCTCTAAAAAAGTTACTCTACAGTTTTCTTAATAGTTCCAGCAGTATTTCTTATTTCACTCAAATTATTTAAATCATTGACAACAAAATTTAATATTTGACTAGCACAGTGGAAATACTTTGCTTTGGGATATTTATCATTAATTATTTTCTGAACTCCACCAACATGTCCAGCCATCGTGGAGCAACCATCATACATTTGCCCAACCATTTTGTTGAGATCTAAACCACATGATGTCAAAAAAGATATTATAACTTTAGAAATCGATGCAACATCAAATTTTTGCTGTGGTCTGTACCCGAAAAATTCTTCAAGTATTACGTAACTGTGTTTCGTTTGGTCAAACTTGACGTATCTTATGCCCATTGAAAGCTGTTCAGTTCCGCTTATATCCGCTGTCTCGTCAGCCAAGATTGAAAAGTATGCCGCTTCTTTAATAATGTATCAGTAATGGTTTCACGAAGAACATCAGCACAGGTTTCAATAATTTCGTTTTATACTTGATGGGATACATAGAGGGCATTTTTTGAACCAGTTGCAAAGTGGTCTTTTAAAACCGTATCTACTGCCTCAACTCGGAAATGCAGTAAGTCTTTGAAAACTGACCCATCTTCTGTTTTTCCTCGAAGGGGTAAATCATGCGTAGCACAAAATAAGACAGAAGATATAATGGGTTAAAGTTTTTTTCTGTTTTCTGAAATTTCCCTGTTATATTCAGTATCAATCTGTTCATAAAAGTAATTTTTTTTCTTTGCATGATTTCCAGAAAATTTTTAGAACGTATAACCGATTCACGATGCCACTGGCTATATGCATGAGATCTCGCACACTCCTGAAATTTTTGATATTTTTTGCATAGCCGAACGACAAATGGCCCCTGAGTACTGCCTCGATGAATTTGTGCGGGAAATAATAAACATGTACGGCAAAGTGGTCCTTTAACCTGAGCAGAATAGGCTAACCAAGGGAATGCTCAGGGCCGGCCTTAGCTATATTGGCGCCCCGGGCGAGTCATGCCTTTGGCGCCCTATTAAGATAGATTAAGTACTAATTTCATTTTTATTTAAAAAAAGTTAAGTCCATTATTTACCTTATCTTTTATGGAATTAACATAATAGTATAAATAAAATAATAAAAAAATTAAAATAAAAAAATTACTTTATCAAATATTATTTAAGCTTACAACATCCTCTGTTATGTCAGCGCATCTTAATGTGATAATAATTTGCCCTTTATTTTTTACCGACTTCCAAAAAGTAGGAGGTCATTAATTCGTCGCGATTTATATATGACGTTTTTAGTATAGATAAAAACGTCATGACGATAAGATAACGGACTATTCCATGAATAAGACAATGATAAGACTTGACAAGAGAGTACTTTGAAATACATGAACTTTAAAAAAACATACGATCATTCGTAGCCGAGGACTGACTGCAATTAAAAAAAAAAGTTAAGCTGCCGCGTGCGGCGCCCTGTGAACCTGGCGCCCCGGTCGCCCCCCCTAAAGCCGGCACTGGGTATGCTGTGAGCCACTCGTGACGAAATGCACGTTGTTGTGTTTCGTTTTTATGATCGATGTCCTGCTTGAAATCATAATCTTGCGGAGGTTTCCACGGTGTTTCGAGCACTTTAAACCGTATTTCATCACTAATAGGTACGTTAGAATCCAGATATAAACCCATATCATAAATATTAACTGAAGTTTGCTGTGTTGTTAATTCAGTTTTACTAGTACTTTGCTGTGCCGAAGTACTTGGCCAATCTTTAGCATTAAACTTTTCATTTTCAATCTTTTTTCTCTTGCACAAAAATCGCCTTATGTCACTCATATTTTATGCCTTATATATTGCTTGCACTGATTAATTGATTACGGCGCGCACTGACACTAATCTATGGAAGCGAATATGGCGGGATGTATTAATTATTCAAACGGACGCACTGTACACTCACTGAAGATAAAAGATAACTATTAGTCACTTGCGATTTGTTCACTCGGAACGAACTGTTCGAACTTCAATCGAAAACTGACTGACTCGGAACTCGACCTAGCCCCCTTTATATATCAAAATGTAAGCAAGAAAGGTTCCAGTTCCAGATTGCCGAACGTTCTCGAATGTAGCTCTGTCCCTGTCATCTATAATCTATGTCTCTTTCACATTTATGCACTTTCTAGTTCATTCGCGATTGACTTTGACAAGAGTCGGTCTCTTTCGCACTGCTTAGAAACTGTATTGCACTTTCTCTGTTAAGTTCATCTCATTTATGCTGGTGCTATCTAGTGTGGAGTGGCGGTACTTTAAACTACTTTAAAGGGTGCGTTCAGAGAAGTAATGGAAATCGATTAATATCCATAGAATTTTTAAACCAATTTCGATCGTCGCGAATAAAAAGGTGTGAGCCGTGACGACTGGGTACATATAAAATAAATTCATAATGAATAGTCAGAAATTTGTAAATGTCTAAAACATAAAATAAACCGGGCTACAGATGTTTGCTTCCAAATAAAATTTCGATTTTTATTAAAAATCATATACGGCGAAGATTGTAAGAAAACTAAAATCTGCAACACCTGGAAATTATTTCTGCCGGCGCCCATGCTCTCTTATGTTGTGGTTGATATTAAAGGTCGAAAGACACAAAATTCAGTTTTTTGGAGGGAAGCATACGCAACGGTGGGTAGAAATTGTATGAAACCCCATTTAACGTGAAGCTTTTCTACACACATTAGCAAGAAACGGCCACACAGAATAAAAAGTAGCCTTTGTAAACAAATAAATAAAGAAACAACAAAGTTAACCCTCTCCCGCACACGAAAGCAAATTGGTGTCCCAACTTTACAATATTTTTTTCCCAATCGAGTAATATAAGTAAAAATGTTTAAAACTAATGAAATATATTTAAATGTTACCTAGAAATAATAAAACCGCATAACTTAGCATTTATAATATTATATTTATAGGCGGATAGCATTTTAATATATAATATCATAGGTATTTGTGTTCGTGGTCGCAAGACCTCAAAAGGTGTGCTTGGAACTCAAATTCAAACAAATCATAAAGGTAGGTTTCCTGTACTAAAAACAGTTTTTTCAAAATTGGCATAAACTTTTCTTTGTCAATCAATATTGAAAAGAGTGATACACGGTGTTTAACAAGGCAAAGGCTTAACCAAAGTTGCCTGCTAAATAGCTTATTTGGGTGCTATTAACATATAACGAAAAGAGAAATAATATAAGTTTTTATTTAAGGTTTTTATTCGCAATGCTATACATATATGGTTTCGTATGTGTTACTGGTAATAAATCAATGGGTCATATATGGCTTCGCATTAATTTATTCATTTAAGTTTATTGTACACAATCTTATGACGGATTGATTAAAATGGGTCAAACTAAATGTTAATGCATTATCTTCCAGCATGCATTGAGGCAAAAAATGTAATAAATAAATAAAAAACTTTAAATAACCCAATAACGAGTATTTTACAAACAGTGTCTTTTCGTATTATTGCATTGGGAAAACCCGGGCATTTAGTGCATTTTCCGAGAGAAAACATGATAAATTTCAAGATTCTTCTACTATTCGGCATGTTAGTCAGAAGTCAGAACAGAATACAAGATCCTTTCGTCTTTTCCGAAGCTATTCCCTTAAGTATATTATATAGTCGTACTCGTATATATTAATTCTTTAGTGTTCTAGGATTCGACAGGCCGGGACTTCTTTGCCAACTGCTCACTGAGATAAAGTTAGGCGGACGACCTCTTTTTGCAAAAGGCAATTTTCAGCTTTGCGCAAATGTTATGAATAATTAATTAATAAAATATGGTTTTTTTACTGTAAAAGTGACGAGAGCCCATTCTGTAAAATCGTTGTCATTCAATAAATACTAAGAAATAAATTTTTAAAGTGCACCATCCTCTGATAAAACTTTCACTCCTAACTTTGTTTGCGTGGTCATATTATCTTTTTATTTTTATAAGTAAACTTTTACTGTTTTTAATTCCTTCATATTTAAATTTTCACTTTTTATACATATTCATACTCAATTCATCCTAAAACCATTTCATTTATTTTCCGGTATCCGCTATATTAGTACTCAATGTGATACGGCCTTTTAGATATTTTCTTTTGAATAGGGGATCCTGGTGAACTGATAAGTTCATGGGGATCCCCTGGGGGATCCTGGTGGACGAACTGTTCAGTCCCGAGACAATCAGCAGTAACTTAGCTCCAAGTTTTTGGGATGAAAACATCTTTTTTAGAATAGATGAGATGAATAAAATGTTTATGCCTTGTAGTCATACTCGTAGGTACGAGTACATACATTTCCGTAGATTTGATTTACACGTTATTAATATTTTTTTAAAGGTGATGTTTAAACACCTCTTTTTAATTTACGTATTTTTCTTAGAATATTCTTACATGTTATTTTTTAAATTCCTTACAGGACTAGGAATTTTATTTACTTATTTATTTTTATTTCATAATAGTGCCTATTTGTAACTGACTCACTCCAAAACATTGAGTGTTATCTATTGCCAAGTCATTACCAATATCCTAAAGTAAATGAATGCCCCTCAACTAATTAAGTAATAAGTTCTTACTTGATTTATAAATTCTCAGTGTACTTGCGGATAATGGGAACCAGTAGTGACTGATATCTATTGATGGCATGTAGGTACTCGTATGACTCGTATCGCAGGTGTATATCTTATCTGAAACACATTTCTTTATTGACCCAGTTGCCTGACTCAACAAATGTAAAATAGGTAATTGCATATTACAAACGTCTCATTTGAGTTAGTAAGCTGTTAGCAGATACCAAGTAAAAATATTACGGTTTTGGAATTGGAATCATTATTATACAGAAATGTCACAATTCAATAGTATATGTATTAAATACTACTTAAACTTTAAATTTTAGGACAGACTGCACCATTCTCTAGAAAAACTGTGTATTGAATTTTATTAATCATTTGTTTGTTTGTTAACTACTGTTCTGGTTTGAAAAATTTTGCTCATTAAGCCCACTTTCGAGTCATTTTAGTTTATTTTAGTTCAGGCGGGTGAACTGAAATAAACAACTTACCACACTTGTTGTATCATAAACTACTATTATATGATATGCTTTAAATAATTGAATATTATGCCAGATATAATTCATACGAATATAAAACTTCACTTTTTTTCTAAGTAATCAATTTAATAATTTTTTATGTAATAATAAGTGAGCGCAGCGCGATTTGGCTATTTCCATGTTTACCTGAAGTGTAACAAAATTAGCACTGTTATACTTACCCGTCTCTTCGTCACCTGTCACGTCACTTCAGCGTGGCTACTTAGTACCTACCGGATATTTAAATGGTTAAGTTTAAATGGTTTGCATATAAAATTTGTGTTACTGGGTTCCTAACTCCAAAAAGTATGACTCTCTGTAATCTGAATTGCATAGCTGGTTGTCTGATTTTTTTTCCCTTACAGGTAAAGCATTAATTGTATCTGTACACGACAAAATATAATACGGCTTTTTCTGAATCAAAGGTTTCCTTCGGAGGGTTGATCTTTGTGTTAGATGGGTTTTCGAAGTAGAACCACCTGGATTTTTCATGCAAGTCGGATGGAGGGGTATTCAACCTCAACAATCTGTCAGTCCGTGTATCTGTCTGTCACCAAATTGTATCTCATGTCATGAACCTTGATAGCTATAGACAATTGGAATTCTTACAGATTATGCATTTCTGCTGGCGCTATAGCAAAGCAACAAATAGTAAAAACAGAATAAAGTAAATATTCAAGTGGGTATAATGGTACGGAACCCTTAGTGCGCTAGTCCGATTTGCCCTTGGCACATATATATTTCTAACCACGCTTTCAAAGGTTAAGCAACTCTAGGTGTGGTCACTAATACGAAGATGGGTGAACATGCTTTTATCCCCAGGCGTGGTTTTCATTTGTTGTTTGTGTTTATTTCTACAAGCACAGCAGCAGGTGGTGAAATCCTCATGGACATTTGGGAATTCCAAATTGAGTAACCCAGATTGTGCCGGACTCTTACCGGCTAAAACACTCCCTGCTTGGAAATACTACTTTAGTGCGTTGTCACTATGGGATAATGCGGCAATTTCAATACTATGTTGCTTAAACGTTTTTTTTTCTAAATTATTAAATATATAAAATAAAAACATATATTCAAAAGTAGGTTGTTGCGGCCACACATGCATATTTAGCTTTGATTTTAGGCCCATTTTCGTGGCCCCAGGCGCGGATTTGGTGGATCGTAGCGGGTGAGAACAACGTAGTTAGAATTTTGATGGGTGACCACGATCGGGCGTGGTCACTATGTGACTAAGCTTTCACAGATTCAGCAACCTCGAGCGTGGTCAAACCTCGGATGGATGACCGTGCATACAGGTTAAGCAATCTCAGGCGTGATCAGAACTTTGATGGGTGAACACGCTTTCAAAGTATAAGCAATTCTAGTAGGGGTCGCAACTTGGATGGGTGACCAGGGTTTGATATGTTAAGCAATTCTAGGCGCAGTCACTTATAGGATGGTTGACCACGCTTCGGGCGTGGTCATAACTCTAATGGATGACCGCGCTTTTATAGGTCAAGCAACACCGGGCGTGGTCGCAACTTCGATGGATGACCAGCAGGTGGGCAGCATTGGTTTCAAGTTGGAAAATTTGATTAGGTACACTAAAGCTTTAAAGCTATTAAGAATTGATTTTTTTTTTATATTCGTTGAGCGTTATCCATTATGGTAAGCAAAAGGAATAAAAATACTGAACATGCAATAACTCTACTAACAATAAGTGTAAGTATATTTATTTAGGAATTTATAACTTAATACTTTAGGCACCTAGGTATTGAGTGGGTTTAATTTTTTTGGAGTAAATAAATTTTGTTTGGTGCTTAGTCGGGTCTTAAAATCATTTTCACTACAGTAACTTCGTTACCTAGGTACAATTCAAACATAAGGAATGTTTGAATTGTACCTAGGTAACGAAGTTCACCAGTAATGAACACAGTTCCGGATCTAGAAATTTTTGGGGGGTGCAGACAGTAGTGGTTAGTTAAGATCCAGACCGAGATGCAATTGTAAATTTTTGAGCAGTAAACAACTTTTATACTCCTTTAAAAGTAACCAGACGCCGCCCCCATTCCGTATCGGTAGCATGGGAGGGGTGGATATATTCGATTTTGCCGCCCCTCTGACTTCGCCGCCCGGCGCATGGGCCCTGGCTTGCCCCCCCCCCCCCCCCTAGATCCAGGGCTAAATCAACATGCCCCTTTTGCGCTGGCGATGCTCATAAGGATCAGAGCTCTATTTGCAAGACCCAAGAGAGAAGAGTATTTCATTTTAAGATGTACGAAATTATGTAAATATAAAGAACAGAAGACAATATTTAAAAAAGATTTCCGTGACTAGGTGGTGTGACTTATATGATGATGAGTGAGTGGGTACCATCTTTTGCGACGTTAGTTTACCAAGGGAACTTGTTACTTACTAGATGGATCGCGTTCCCCAACCCAGGAGCTATGTAAGTGCCTGTGAATGAATTGCCTGCTGAAGTATCATCGACCATCGTGCAACGCCCGCCGGTCGTCCGCCGTACTCACGGGCCGTGCTCAACTCCCACCACTACGCACGCGCGGAGCGGAGATGCGCGCGCATATATTCATCGCCGCCGCGTCGCCCGACCACCAGTCAATCCCTAGAGCGCCAACGTTGCGATCGAATTGAATCGAGTGGTACATTGTATTCTTTATACACGTAGATTCGCGCGCGATAAGGTTCGCGCATCAAAGGACTTTTCTAAGGTACTGTAATAATTACCTACCTTTTAAATATATAAATAACGTAAAAAGAAGTGCATTTTTGGAATAGTGTGTACCTAATGTTTTGGTTCGGTAGTAGACATGCCAGTGGCCGATGCCCTTAACACGTGCGGGACGCATGCACTCGGTTTTCGATTGCCTGTGACTGCCCGCTGCAACGCGAATTGCATCAGTGTAGACCGAAACTGTCTACCGACCTTCCTCGTCTTCATGAAACGCTGCTTTGCGAAATTTATTCACTTACGTTTACCTGTGCTCCACAATATCTTTTTCAGTGAGAATTAAAATATTCATTGTTTATTTTATCGATGCTCTATTTTCCTGAAGTACCTTTCTATTTACAAAAACTATGTGGAGTTGGGTACGATTTCGAGACCCAAAAAATAATGTCTTCAAAAATTAAAATACTAATTAACAGGTAAATAAAGTAAAAGCTATTGTTTTATGTCTACTTTAAACAATTGTTTTATGGTATGTTAGTTACATAGGTACTAACTTATAGAGACTTGATAAATAGTATCTAGGGACTTACTTATCCATCTACCATAAAAAAAATTTACAAATTCAACATAAGTACAATCTATATCGGTACTATACCTACATACTTAGGTCGAGTACTGTTTTTAATTATCACTTATGTAGTGTGGGTACTAAGCCTATATAAGTGATAATTAAAAACAATACTCGACCTCAAGCGAAAACTGGTAGGATCGGTCCAACTACCTATTTATCATAATGTGAACGTAAGAACCGACAAGGAAAGAAGTTCCCTACTTGACCATAATAATAGTGGTTCGACATTGAAACGTGTAAGTAGTTTAGGTTAACAAATTGACGCACAAAATATGCATGTCGAGCAGTATATACAAGGTATAATAAGTCGCTCTGGCCGGACGTGTCAAGCAAGAATGTTCTGATATGGAAATTTAATAAATTATAAGAAAAATGATGACATTAATATCAAGAGAAGGTAGGTACCTACTTACTTTCGCATTTGCGGTACGGTACGAGAACTAAATGTTTAACTGTTAGGTTTATAATATTACCGTGATTAATGTTATTGCTATTGGTTTTACTAAGTACCTAACTACTTAGGACTCAGACGAGTGACTGCGTACCAGAGACAGTTCGCGATCCTAGTCGGCAACACGGAAACTTTCAGGGAGGGAATATTCCGAATTCCGATTACACGAACCCGGGATTTTCCTACTTCCGTTAGTAGTTACCTACCTACACTGGAAGCGTACTGATACCCCATTTAGTTAGGTAGGTATTTAAATAAATGTAAACAATCTTGACATGTTTTTTTTTAATTGAAATATACACTTTATAAATTAATATCTTTACACATTACAAATTATTTAGGAATTTACTTAATTTATAATTCGTAAAATAATTATTTTCTACCCCATTTGGTAAGGTAGCTATTTAAATTAATGTTAACATACTGGCGTCTTTTATAAAAAAAATATACACTTAAAAAATTATGAAATTAATATCTTTTACACATTACAATTTAATTATGAACTTAATTTACAATTTTATTAGGTAATATATTTCATTTACCTATTCATAATGATAAAATAGCCTACATTAAATAATTCAATTCTCGTAGTCCCTATACCAAGACCCTAGAAATAAAAGACATATTTTCTACTAGCTTTTACTCGCGACTTCGTATACATAAAGTTAGTACATAACGTCTTTGTAATAAAGTCTACTTTTGTATGGCAAAATAGGATTCCTCATACAACGCTTCACTCAACTCTTCATTCCCTCAATTAATTATTTTTGAGATAAATCGCGCTCAATTTTGCTACAGTCTTCAAACCTTTATAGACTTTTCCTTTTCTATAATAGTTATGTTTCTAGATTACGTTAATAACTGATTAAATAGTTTACAAAAAAAGATAAGATTTGACAATGACCATGATACTTTTAGCCTCGTATATTAAATTTTAAGGTAAATCGCAAATAAAACCGGCCAAGTGCGAGTTGAACTCGCGTAGAGAGGGTTCCGTACAATGCCAAAGTTTTTTTTTTATCACATTTCACATCCTCACAGTGTCTTCTATTGGCGCTATCTAGTGTTGTTTAGTTAGTTTAAGAAAATAGCTCTTCCGTAAGTGAACGTATTATATTGAGTTTCCACTTTATTTTCAATTGATGGAATTCTTATATCTAAAAGCAATGAACAAAATTTTGTATTTTTTTTTTCAACATTTTAGGCTTAGTAATTTCGTAGATCTGGGGAGGAATTGTTAATTTTTTTTCTTTCATGAATAAAATCAAAACTGTTTATTTTTCAATAATATCATAAATATATTTGAAATCCATATATCAAAAATATATTTGAAATCATAACGAGCCCTTTTATTTGATATATGACACAGTAAGTATTGCAATTTTTTTTTAATTTCCTAGTTTGCGATCCGTATGTGACCTTTATTTAAAAAAAATATTAAAGTGCTTTGCTTGCACATCTGTATTTGGGTCATAGGATTTCACCATCCTACTAAATTTCACCTGATTTGGTCCAGTAGATTCGAAGCAAATAGGCTGTAAAAAAAAATTTGAGAACTGCTCGGATACTACATCGTAAAATGACTTAAAAGAGCTCTGTTATCCTTTTGTATATTAAAAAAAGGTTAAAATCTTTTTGACTGATTAAAAAAATCGAAACTTGTGTTATATTTGACAATTAATTTGAAAATTGAAATAATACCCTTTAAAGTTAGGAATAGGAAAAGAAATTAAAATATTAAAAATTTGTTTATAATATTTTTGAGTGCGTTACTCTAGTGTAAGAAGGTAGCTCCTAGAGAGATATGAGTGGAATTTATAATTAGTACCCAATATGCTGTAAATGTGCCCAGCATAAATAATTATAAATGTGCCCAGCAGAAAAAGTAGGAAAAACGGTTCCTACTAGGGTAACATTGTTTCGGCAGGAAAATTCTAAACTACTGATCGGAGTGGGGAGTCCGGAGTCCGGATATCCATGACATGGTCAGATAGCTTATGTATGTGGAAGAGTGTGCGATGAATATGAAATTAGTGACGGTTCAGGTTATCAAGATATTGAGTTTCTTGCTGTAACGTTTAGCAAAATTGTTGTGCTCTAAAACTGTTACATGTGCGCGCGATTTTTTTAATTTGTTCCGGGTTTAATTCCCGATCAGGGCAAGTTGGAAAATGACCTTTTTCAAATTGTCCTGGGTCTTGGGTTTTTATCTACATATATGTATTTGTTATAAAGAAAATATTGTTGAGTTAGTATCCCATACTAGTCTCGAACTTACTTTGGAGCTAGATCAATCAGTGCAATTGTCCCTTCATGTATTTATACAGTGATTTCGCTAAACTTTTCTCCAGCAGGAAACTCAATATCTTGATAATCTGAACCGTCACTAATTCCATATTCGCCGCACATTCTTCCACATACATAAGTTATCTGACTATGCACATTGTTTTTCCCTTCAATCAGTAGTTACCCTAGCAGGAACCGTTTTTTCTGTTTTTTCCCAAAACGAAAACCCCCACAAATTATTTATGCCAGGCACATTTACAGTATATTAGGTACCTACTAATTATAAATTCCACTAACATCTCTCTAGGAGCTCTTTCTTGCTAGAGTAACAACTTAATTTTTTTAAGTGATAGTCTTAAGATTTTGTAAACTTTAAAAAAAATATTATAAACAAAGTTTTCGTTTTTTACTTTTATGACGTGTTCTTGTTAAATATGAATAAGAGAAGTGCTCCACGACAATATTCAAACATTTTGTTTTTTACTTTACAATAAAGAAAAAAGTTTGAGAAAATTTTGTTGAATAATAATTGCCTCACTAATTTCAAAATTAAGATTAATTTCTAAGAGGAATAAATTCTTTAAGTAATTTATTTAGAACACACCAAATTTTTTATAACTTGGTAAATTAATATTGAATACCTGAAAACTTGTATATAGTGTGTTTTTACTGTATATTGTACATATCTACCCCTATATTAATCTATAAATTGATATCCAGACATTCGATATATGCGAAAATGCAAACTTGGATTAGTACCTATCTAAACTTAAGCTGGTATTAATCTCGGAATTCGTTAAGGTTGATTACCCCCCTCCCCCCCTGCATGAAAAATCCAGGTGGCTCTACTTCGAAAACCCATCCTAGGAACACAAAGGTCTATCCCGCCATTCCAGCCGAAGGAAACCTTTGGCTCAGAAAAAGCTGTATTCTTCACTTTTTTGTCGTGTACAGAGCCAAAGTAAAAAGAAAAAAGTGTTTGTACACATAAATAAAATAATGTTCTATAGGTACGTATAAACAAACCTAGTTTACGCAAGAACCTTGTAGATAATAGTGGTTTTCCATAGAAATATAGATAGATATTATGTTGATGTTATGTTGATGCACAGAAAATATTTCCTGTTTTTATACCCAACATCAGTAAGATGTCATGACTTAAATGCATGTGCAGTGTACATATATTTATAAAAATAAATGAAATATAGGTACATCAATCAGTATAGGGTGAATCGTGAGTCAGCCAGCGGCGGTCAGTCGGTCACGTACGTTCATTAGCTCCAGAGAGAACTCACTCGCTGCGCGCACGCATCGCGTTCATGGCCTCGAAACTACATAATCTTAACCAAACGCGCTTATCCTATTTTTAGACGAACAGCGATCTATCCCTAACCAAATTTAGTGCTGAGTTCGCAATTTGTTATTTTCTTTCCATGCAGACACGTTTTTAAAGAAACGATTAATTATTAGGGTTGACAACTTCCTTCATTTTTGATGTCAGTTAAAAAGTAAAACGTAGACATGGTCAAAACATGAATTGAAAGATAGGTACCTAGTTATGAGTATATTAAAATTAGCCTAATTTTGGAAGAAGCAACAAGAAGAGACGCTGTTTTCGTCATGAATATCGAAAAGTTCATACATTTATGAACTTTCCGATTTTCATAAAACTTACATAACTGGTCAATAATAGTCAAAATATATTTTTTCGCGCGGTCTTGGTTCGGAAGAGGTCTTCACGAAGTGTGATATTTTAACGCCATTTACTTAAACACTTTCTTTACTTTACAATAAAGACAAAAGTTCGAGAAAATTTCGTGGAATAACTTTTGTAAAATTTCGTAACTTATTAAAAAAAATGCAGATTTATTACTAACGGAAATATATTTTTTAAAGCGCTAAGAATACACCATAATTTTTTCATATTTTAGAATAAATAGTTTATTATTTTTTCAGTTAAGGTTTTTCTTTCTAATCAGCTAGAAGATACTTTGTTTTTTAATTGTTTTAATATACAAAAGGAAAATAGAGCTCTTTTTAGTAATTTTTCTTATTCTTATTTACCAATTTGTGTATTTTATAGAATATTTTTTTTTAATCAAGCAAATATATATTTTTTAACCGACTTCAAAAAAAAAGAGGAGGTTATCAATTCGTCGCGATCCTTTATTTTTTTTATGTATGTTCACCGATTATTCAAAGACGCCTGGACCGATTTAAAAAATCTTTTTTTGTTTGAAAGGGTATACTTTCCAGGTGGTACCATGGAAATTTTATCAATATCGGTTGTGTAGTTTAGGGGTGAAGTCGGTTTTTAGTTTTGAAAAATTATTATTTTACATGTCTGAATCGTGTGAAATGTGAATCCAAATATAAGTTCAGCATACTTTGGTCATACGAATATGATACCAAAGTTGACGTAGTAACTAAACCAATGCATATATCACACTCAAGATTAAGCTGGGGGCCAAGAACCTCAAAAGACTTAAGTCAAAACTCTTGGTGGTTCTGCTTTTTCTATCAATCCTTGGCCTACGAAACAATCCTACCAAAGGAAATCCTTGGTTTTCAAAACGCCGTATATTATGTCGTACAGATTGATCTACTAACGTGTCCCTTCTTCATACACACAAATTGTCTGTGTAACAGTTGTCTTTACCCTTCTGTCTATGTTTGTCTATTCCTTGTAAGATATTTTAAGTATTTACTGTATTACCTACTAGACTTACAAGACGTATTCATAATTTACCGTTTTCTTGCATAACACTAAATGATAAAGTTCTATTCTTGTCCTACAAATAAATTTCCTGAAGCTTTCCAACCGGTCCGGCTTCTGTTCGCAAATGACGGAAACGCAATTCAATGAAGTAACGGGCAAAATCTTAAGTTTATGCGCTCCATATAAAAGACATTGAACTGATTAATACTGTTTTACGTGTTCGTCATTTTCTTTGTTTAAGATGGCACTGCAACAATTGTGTAATAATAGATTGAGCAAGACCAATAGTATATGATGCAATTAGTGAGGATTTAAAACAAGGGCCAAGTGTTATAATCCTAAGCGACTAGTGATTCATGACCATGACCTCTGCGATAAAAATCAGTTTACTATTCTATAATACTACGAGAAAAAGAAAGATTTAAGCGGAAATAAACATTTAATGAACGAAAAGGAAGGTAATACTAATTAAAATTCTTAAAAATTAAAAACACTCGACTGAGACGACCTCCGTGGTTCTGCCGCTCCTGACGTTTCAGGTTTAATTCATAGCCAGGCCAAGTTGGGAAATGGCTTTTTCAAATTGTCTTGGGTGTGAATTATATATATATATATATATATAATGAACTGATATATTCTTATTTTAACTGTGAACTAAACTTTACAAATCCGTCTTTTTTCTTATTATCGGCTGTCCTGGTATAGTCTGGCCTCCAGACTTCCTATGTTAAAAACATATTAAAATTACATATTATCTTAAAGTAAACATATTAAATAATTCTTTGTAGAATAAAAATTTTATACTTGTAACTCTGGTTGGAACATCAACATAAAATTATTAAATTTTAACATCTGACATCTTCAAATCTTTAACTTTAAACTCCAATCAACGTCATTAAATAACATAAAGTAAATATCTGATACCTTAGAAAATTTTGTAAAACGTCTGTAGATATCATTGTTAAACTATAATCTTAAATTCTTACTAAAATAATAACTTAATTACAACGCTTGGTGCATGGAACATCTAATCCTATACCCCAATGTCTTCTGCATACATCTTATATACACAAAATAAAATAAACAACTCACATAAAAATTAAATAATATTAACTCATGCCTTACTCATAGAAGAATCATCCAGTTTCCAAACTTCATACCTGGCATTCTTCCCGACCTTAAACTTCAACTTTACTTTCTTGATAGCGTCTTTAACACCTTGCTTAGTACTCTTCTTCCGCTTCTTATCATAAGTTCTCTTATTCTTTCCTAGACTCTTGAACTTCTTTTCTTTGACTTTTGTTCTATTTTCCTCTTTGGCTAACATAAAAATATTATTTTTTAGAAAATGGTCTTTCTCATGTGCTTTTTCCATAATCTTATTGTCCAAGTGCCTTGGCCCAACAAGTGGCTTCTGTAGCCCTGTGTAAAGTATACCATTTCCCAAATAGCAATCCTCATAACAATTTCCTTTAAATAACTCCATTACAGCTTTCAGTCTTCCATCTTGTCCTTGAGCTCTTTTTACCTTTCCAACTTCTGCGGCATGTCTCACATTCTTTAGTTGCCTCTGAACCAACTGAGACTTCTTTCTATTCATTTGCAATCCATATTGGGATGCAACATGCAACACTTCTTTCAATCTCTCTTCTACTCGCTCTTTGTTACCTGCTGTAGTAATCATCTTATTATGACACAATCTAACTTCATTTCTTATAGGGTTTCTGAAAAAATCTGGAAGAAACAACTTAAAATACTGTCTGTCAGTCTGTAAAATAAAAGTAGAATACTCTGTTTTCTTTAGATGGTAACTGTAAATAGCCATTCTTAAAAATCTGGAACATCTTTGTACTTCTTATGTCATTAACTATCTTTTCATCTAATAGCTGGCAATCATCTTAAACTTTTTTCTTACTTAATAACCTGATATCTACATAAAAACTTGAATTTCCTTCGTTCTTCTTGACAACTTTCATTGGACTACTGTACTCTAAACAATTTACCTTGATCATGCCTCCATCAAGCCACTTTGTCACCTGTTGGTCAACCATCTGCATTTCCTTAGGTTGCTGCACTACTGATATCTCTTCTTTGATGGATGTTTCCTTGCTCTTCGTCGGTTCATATGACTGCACCAACTTGTTCACCTTATGCTGCACGTCAACACTCGTCTCTTTACCTACGACATCAGTAAAATCACACACAAAACTGCAGACCTAATTGTTACACTACTCTGTTCCATGACCATAACACAGTGCTGTAGTAAATCGTTACCAATTATCATCTTATATTGAGGCTTTGTGGCAAAATATAAAACATCACATCCTTAAAAATCTGTCCGTCAATGAAAATATTCAACTATATGCGCCCTAGACAACTTAATTTCTTATTACCTAAACCCGACATGTACAATTCACTCTTTTCGCACACCGGTGCATTTAACTCTTTCCAGCAAGCTTCCGACAACATATTGAGATCGCTACATGTGTCGATTAAAGCTTTTACATTTTTATTAAATACAGAAACTAACTTATACGGCTTCGAATTCGAAAATGTTAGGTTTACATTTTTTTCCCTTGTACTGTCAATAGTGTCAAAGTGTGTCACATCTCTCACTGTCACTGTCCGCCTTTGGAGTTGTCGTACTGCCAACTTTCCGAACACCGTTTCCGTCGCACCTCAGCGCCGCCACACCATAGCAACTAGCGCCACTTGCCCGTCTTTTCACTTGCACCATCACTTTTCCCGCCTTGTGAATTTCGTGTTTGCTCGGATCGGCTTTTACAATGAGGAGCGATATGGCCGAATTCATTGCAACGAAAACACTTAACACCTTTTTCTTTATGCGGGCAATCCGCCGATGTATGCTCTTTTTCTCCACAGCTGTAACAATGTGTGTACTTCACTCTTTCCACTCTTGGCTTGTCTTCCGTTTTCGTACGAGGCGCCGGAGCCGCCGACATTCTCCGCTTTATCTCTTCGTACAACTTGAGTTTTTCTTTGAGGTCACTATACGTCGTCACGCCATATAATAATACCTTGTTGATTTCGAGGTCCTGTATGCCTTCGATGACGTACTTGATAGCCACGTAGTCTGCCATTTTTCCACGTTTATCGAGCTCTTTCATTACTAGCATGTACTCATAGCAGGACTCACTCGATTTCTTCTTCCTCGCCGACATCATTTCATGGATCGTCTTAGTATCGATGGAATCAGGGAATTCCTTCAGGACACCAGCTTTCAAATTATCCCAACACTTAAACGCACCTTCTGTACGTAACCATAACTCTGCAGTGCCAGCCAACGAACGTCTTGCCATCAAAAGCTGCTGCACTGGACTCCATCCCATGATCTCCGTATTGTCTTCGACATCCTGGATCCACCTGGCCGCTGTGTACGTCTTGTTCTGACCAGTGAAATTTGGTATGAGGCTTTCCCCCATTAGCATCGAACCAGCATCACTCCTGTACGCCTTCGCCTGCTCAAACTCATCATCACCTTGCTCTTTCTTCCCTTTCTCTTTCACACCATCTTACTTGTATCGTCTGTCCTTCTCTTACAAACCGTACGTTCCTTTCCATGCAAAACTCTCATCCTACATATATATATACACCGGACCGGAGGTCGTCTCAGTCGAGTGTTTTATTTACGCATTATCTGCGATAAGCTATCAGCATATAAACAAATCCGGTCGGCCGAGTTCAGAAAGATTCATTAGGTAAGTGACTATCTAAAGGACTTTGGGAAAGATAGGCGCGACCGTATAGATAGGTACGTAATGACTACACACTTATCCAATTTTCATTATAACTTAATGATTTTCCAGAAACAATTAAATAGAACTCACCTATTTTATATCGAAGATTAAAAGTAGGAATAGCAACAGTAGAACCTGTCTATTTTGTATCGAAGATTAAAAGTAGTAGGTAATAGTAACAGTACCTAAGTAATTTTCTTGGGATTAAACAATTCCCAAGAAAAACACTAGACACCAAAATTCGCAAAAAGGCGTATTATATGATTTGACGGATGAAATGATTTTCTATTTTGTTAGACTTTTAAATTATTATTATAGGGAAAGGACTGATGTAAATAATGATATGGAAACATTTTTCATCTCACTCTGAAAGAGTATAATAAAATACCTAAGTATTCCAGAACATAGGTATACTTACCAATCTATTTTGCATTTTGCTGTTGTAAAAGATTTTTTATGAAGAAGAAGAAGAAGAAGAAAAATATTTTATTCTGTGCAAATTAGTAGGTATACATCAGTAGGATTGATTATATGTAGGTATTGATGTTAAATTTTATTGTTGATTCCCTATTTATTGCATTGACCGCATTGACGTATCGTACCAACCATAATATAACTCTAAAACATGATAAAGATCTATAGATAACACAGTCCGTGACCCCTATTATTGTTGCATCACCATTAGCGAAGAATTAATCAGAATCAGAACATTTATGAATAGTTTAAAAATAAAATAATACTATTCATATACCTAGTCGTTAATAAAAATAAGAAAATTTCGCAACGAAATAACATGGATTTAAAGTACTACAGTAAATGTTGGTACGTATGAACATACCTTTCTTCTTTTACTTTTAAGAGCCCTCTTGTCGGTGTCATCGTATTGAAATAGACGCACACAATGACATGCCTACCGTAGGAAGTGAATTTAGTTTTTCTGTAGTTGTTGTAATAAAATATTATCGTTCCTAAAATCCAATTAGCGTCGACTGTATGAAGCTGTATTTATCATACACAAATTTAAAAAAAAAAAAATTTTGTTACTCCTCATAGATTCCAGGTTCAAAAGTCATTTGCCTGACTAAAAAAGTACCTACTTTCTAAAAAGTATCTTCAGTGTTTGCGGATATAACAAGTCTAGGAGCAATCGCTTGGTTTTCCAAAAATAGACATAAGGTCGTTGTGTTTTGGTGTCATCACTTTGTTGATTTCTATAAATAAAGAACAGTTTGTTTACCGAGAGCATCACCTTCAGATTTACGAACAAAGAAGAGTGACGCGGAGTGCGGACAAAGAGTGGTCAAGTAGGGAGATAATTTCATTCTATACAATAAAAGAAGCAAAAGTTTACATGAGTGTAACATTTTCGCGGTGAATCGCCACTATTATAAGGGTCGAATCAGGTATCGCATGATACTACAGGTCTATGGAATAGCAGCAAAAGAACTAGGTCGTTTTTAAATATTTGGTAGATAGCTACTATGTGAAAAAGGTCCTATAGGTACCAACATATCGTATAGGCGATTAAAAATATAATTTTTGTTACTGCGTTATAAATATTATCGAATTAAATTACTTTAATTAATTAATTAAACAGAGTATTTAGTACAAGAAAATAAATTAATTTACCATCACTAACAATGGCTTTAAACCTTTTATAATTAAGAGTGTCAATTCAACGGTTTGGTATATACATAAAGTATGTACAACATCGTTAAATTGACATACAATTTATCGTATGGTGTAGATAACAACTATAACAATCAATAAATATGTCCCAATATCAACTTATGTCCCTACAATAAAATGTACGGAGCTCCACAGATTTTTTTTTAATTTGTCTCATAATAAGTTGACTCCTATCACACATCAACTTTGAGTTGACGTATTGAAATTATATTGAAGTAAATAAACATTTTATGGCAAAGCACATGATTCTTCTACCTTTTAACTTTTTATTTTCTGTTACGAGTACGTATGAATATAAGTATAATTATATTCATACGTATAAATATAAAAACTTTATCAAACATTAAATTCATTAAGTATTTTAATGGTTGTTTGCGCAGATATACTTGCATATAATCGGACTTACAACAGCTGAGGCCATTACCCTACATAGATAAATATGACATTCGAACTATTTCGAACGACTTGCCATATCTTTTACGTACCTACACAATATTGAAAAAAAAAACAGACTAGAATTTTAACATTTTCTACAAGAGTAGTCTTTCTTTTTCGTGCGATTCACACGTAATGACAAATGTACCTACACTTATACTTTAAAAAATCGTGCCCGCAGGTACCCTCAGTCATCTACCATGAGACTATACCTTCCTTCTTCCTATTTATTAGAGTATAATACCTATACCTTACATATACCAAATCAACTTCGACTGTTTATATAAAATCGATTGGTTCTCTTTCATTTTAATCGAATACAATAAATAAATAAATAATATATACGGACAAATCACACTAACTGAGCTAGCCCCAAAGTAAGTTTAAACTTGTGTTATGGGATACTAACTCAACGATACCATATTGTATGATAAATACACATAAACACCCAAGACCCAGGACAATTTGAAAAAGGCCATTTTCCAACTTGCTCTGGCTGTGGATCGAACCCAGAACCTCCGGATTAGCGGACTAGCGTGTTGACCCGCCATGCCACCTAGCTCAACTATTTATAGCGGTATACAACTATTATGTCAATGAGTACGATACGGTAGGATACGAATACACGAGTTGTCGGTTTCTTGGGCACCAATCAAAGGGAATCGTGCGTCGATGCGTTGAGGTGCCCACACAATCGCTGATCACCGCCGATCATTCATTTGCTGCCGGCAGCGAAGCGTTGCACACGTATAGTATAGGCTCCGCAGTTTCGCATTTAGTCGATTTTAAAATATAAAAATGATTCTCAAAAATCTGCTTCGTAGTAGTTTAGTTTCTATATACTTTAAGTTGCCCAAAGTCACTTGACTGCCCGAACCTGCCCATGTAAAGGTTAAATTATATTATGTATTCGTATTTAAACGTTTCGACTCCATTTTTTATGTACAACTTTTCGCTGAACCACATTGACATTATGATTTTATACCGCTATAAATCTTTGAGCTTGGTGGCATGGCTGGAGTGCATATTACTAGCGCTTTTGCAAGCAAAGTGACACCGGGCATTTTGAGCACAAGTGGTTTAAAAATTTCTCGAGCTCTTCCGTGCTTCGGAAGGCAAGTTTTAGCCGTTGATCCCGGCAGTTATCATTGTATGGCAGTCGTCAAGCAATGTCTGATGCTTTTAGGCAGACTGAAAAATCTGACACGAAAAAAAAAACCGCAATAAATAATTGCTAGTAGCAGCAACAGATTCCATGGCCATCTTGTACGCTGCTGTTCGACAAACTACTACAGACGAATGTGTAGACACTTGCGCGATGATCGTGCCGATTGCAGACGATCACACGATCAACGATGACTGCCGATAGGTAGTTATCGTTATTGTTTTCCTCACAGATCTGTCCTAGGTCTGAGGTTTACCCAGTCTATTCATAGCTTTATTCTAAGAGTGCAGCAACATAGAATTGCCGAATCTATGTATCTATTCTTGGCAAATATGCGGTAATCGGATATAATAAATAATAATGATTAAAAAAATCATTATATAGTATTTCGAAGTAAGTATTTGCGTGGTAAACATGTTTTAATAGAATGAAGATATTTTTTCTACACAATATTATGTTGTCCTTATCACTTAGTTAACTTTTTGAAATAAACGGTTTGGATCGTTTAGGTTCAAAATGTCCAATTCCCAAAATGTCCAGAGATTGCAAAACGTCCATTTCCCAGAATGTCCAATTCCCAAAATGTCCAATTCCCAAAATGTCCAAATCCCAAAACGACCAATTCCCAGAATGTCCAAATCCCAAAATGTCCAAATCCCAAAATGTCCAAATCCTACGTCCCAGAATATCCAAATAAACTTAAGAAAAAAATAAGAAGCATTATTAATGTTTATTTACAAAAAGTTTTCATACATAATCTCTTACAAACAGACCGACAGGCAGACAGAAAAACAGACAGACCGACTTGAATCTTGGCAATAGGTGATTTGTTGTCTTTATCAATAGGTAAAGCACAGTAAAAAAATGCAAAAAATATTGAATACGTACAAATTCGGTCCCACTACTGTGTAATATTTTGTATTTTATATATTATATTTTTTGAATCTTAGAAGAAAGTAATTCGTAGTTGCGATACGACTACTTCACCTACTGTGCTGTTTAGGAGTAGCTAGGTTCTGTTCTTCGGAGCCCACTTTCTCGCTTTTTCTTCTCCAAATATAAGTAGTACCTAATATTGCATGTCAATGTTTATCCTAGATTGAGTGAGTTAATATAGTATAGTATATACTTAAGTACTTTCAGAAAATTCTGCTGTCGGTGACGATATATGTCGTTTTAAAGAATCGTTGATCTTCTCCATTTGTTTTGGGAAGTGTTAGACCATCATTGATCATACTTCAATCTCAATTATTTCATGTTGTCAAGCAACGATAGATTTATATCATTATTTTCCTAAAACAAAAGGCACTTCTAGGTGACGTCACCAAATTTATTTTCATTTATAAACCTACAACATACCTTACCTATACTGCCCTATACTAACACCTATCACGTGTGAGTGAATCGTGTAGTCGTTGGTAGGTATTAGGTTGGTATTAATTTGCAAAATATGGCAGCGTTTTGACCTGTTTAATTATATTTAATACTCATCATCGAGTACATTGTCGAAAGTCAAGGTCAAGATCATCAAGATCATTTCGTATACCTACGCATGCAGTTTGTTGCTATGCGCTCTTATTCAAGACAATTCATCACAATAACTTTTGGCAATGCACAATAGAAAATATATGCGTTATACTTTAGAACCATGTGAAACTTCAGTCAAACTGTTTTATCAGTAATAGAGCGTGCTAAGTAAGTACCAAGTAGGTACTCTTATAATTTTCTATACTTAGTGAAGTTAAGAAAATCTTTAATAATCGCGTTCGAGTAGATATACGTTTCAAATTTTAGTTTTAAATGATTATAACTCCAGGATACAATTTGATGTTTTTTTGTGTAATTGAAGAGTAGAATAGAGAAAGTATTTATGTACTGCACAGTTAGACTCCCCATTTGTTAATAGTCACATGCTAGAGACCATAGATTTAGAAGGAAAAAATCCTAGGTATATGCTAGAGAGTGTGAGAGGGACTTAGTTTGGTAGTATCGAGTTACAGTTTATACCTGCCAACAAATAGTCACACCAAGAAAAAAAAGACTACTTATTGTTTTTGTGTATTCTATGGGTTTTATACTTTCAGTTAGTATTAAATTCATTAATCTCATGAGTGCCATGTTAAATTAATTATTGAATTTTTAAGTAATCATAGTTAAGCCAGCACTTTTTATCCAACCCACTCGCGATATATTTTAAGTTTGATATAAAATACTGTCTATCCATTAAACTAGTATCCTTTGTAAAAGTAAAACGTACAATCGACATTCGCCTGTCACGTGTATTTACTCAATTGTTATGTTTATGGGTGGATAGGTGAATATGTTACCAAGCGGCCGCCACCGCGGGCATCACGCCAATCGATTTCACGAAATTACCATCGTTGTTCGTCAAGGGTTTCATTCCTATAATAAATTTATAATGCAGCGCACAAACAACTTTTCTTGGCTAATCTCACCAAGGGCGAGACCTTAAGACGAAACATTTCAAAGCGGAGGCAGCAATGAAACTGCTTATTTACGGAAACGTGCGTCTTTTTAACCAACGCCAATTAAAAGGACTATGCAATACTTATCTGAGCTATGTACTGTCCTTATAAAAATGTGAAAGGGAGATCAGTTTGTAAAAATATAAACAAAAGCTTAGCTAATTTTAAATAGCTTTTTTGGGCTTATACAAAGGCTTGCCAAGAATTTCTACGTGTAATGAAGCATTTATAAGCACGATTGCAAATTCCAATCGGTAGGTTTAGGTAGGCATGCAAATTAGATTCTAGGTTTTAGGAATGTTAGGCTAAAGAACAAATACTTAATATGGAGGAATCCTTGGCGCAGAAGTCCCCCTGCACGTGCTGTCATAGAAATGCCGGAGGAATCAGAACATAGAGCGCCCGCTGTCTCGCAATTTTTGATCCAACTAGGTACGTTTTTTTAAGTCAAAAAGCTCTTTTCGCCTTCCTAATACCGAGTTAATGGCCGTACCTACCAAATCAATGCCAGTGGCAGAAATAATATATTCAGCGAAAATGTCAAGGAAAAAGCAATAAGACACATAAAGAAGTGAATACTCAGGCTGACTTGTAATCACTTGACATTTCTACTTAACAGGCAAATTTCAATTACTTCTTTATTTATACAAAAAATACTGACCACTCATTTTTTATTTTAGGAGGCTACTAAGTTTTGTTAAGTACCTACCTACCTTAATAAATCCATAGGCGAAAGTTGTACACCGTCACTGTCATGAACTGAACTAAATAATTGGCCAAGTGCGTGTCGAGTCACGCGCAGTAGGGTTCCGTAGTTACGAACGCCAACTTTGAGTTCATGCCACTAAAACCGTCTAAAACTAATTTTCTATTAAATTTGTATGAAAAACTTTCCTTTTCCGAGTACATTTTATAAGTTAATCGCCTATAACTTTTTAATTTGTAAACCCTACTTAGCTCTGATAGTTTTCCTTTAAATTTCGTTATATATCCTATAGCTGTGAATTTTTTCACATGTCCATATAGGGTGAACACTCCTATTGTCGCCCCCCCCCCCCCCAAAAGTCGGCACTACGTTCTTTTTCTGTTAATAATAGCGGTTTGTTGGTGTTTAGGCATAGTGCGTATTTTTTTTTATAAAGTTTGCACTATCGGGCAAGTTATTTTAAAATATGGCAGCACTGCTACGCTCCTCTATCCGTCAATTTTTTCTTGAACGTGTGTGAGTGCATATGTCGCCGAATTTCTAAAAAAAATTCTACTTTCGGAGCATCAGTTGGTAAGCAATAAATGACGTATTATAATAGTAATGAGTTGTTGATGTAATTTAATTGGTTCAGCATAATATTTGCCATTGTTTCATAGTGGCTTTAAATGTTTTTTTAATATATTTGAAGAAAAAACAGGGGTGCCGGACTTAGAAAAATCAGTAGTATGGAGTACCGAAAGTCGGCAGGGGGTGCCGACCTTAGAATTAGGCGTAATCCTAAGGTCGGCTCCATTAAATAAAATCGGTATTAACTATATAAAAAATCTGTATGAAGTTTTGTGTCAAACAGTTTAATAATATATACCTATTTTGTGTATATTTGTGGGTTTTAAGTTTTTTAAGATTCCGTAGTAAACAAGGAACCCTTATAGTTTCGCAATGTCTGTCTGTCTGTATGTCTGTCTGTCTGTCTGTCTGTCTGTCCGTCTGTCCGCGGTTCTACTGAGAGACTATAAGTAGGTACTAGAAAGCTGTATTAGCATGATGATCAAATATCGTCTGAAGACATTAAAGAAGCCAACGCTATAAATACAAAAAAAAAACAAAAAGTAATGACAGAAATTAAAAATTTTGCTAAAAGTAATTCTACAAATTTGCGGATCCAAGAAAAGCCGGAAGGAAATGACGAGATAATAATCACTCCTGTTGAAATTCATACAGAAAATAATAGTATGCAAAAAATTCCAGAATTTTACGAGATATGACCTTAAATACTTAGGACTCTGAAGCAACAACATACTTTCGATATTAACAAAATGCCTATTATATTAGATGACAATTATAAAGAAAATATTATAAACTATTATGATAAAATCCATAAATCAAACTCATTTGCAAAGACACAAGAAGAATCGGGTTGAAAAACATGGTTTCCTTCAAACACCATTCAAAAAATGGAGGACCGACTTCAGGAACACAAATGACGAAGATAGGAACATGAGTGCCGACTTTAGGCAAAATCGTGCTTTTTTGAATAAAAAATAAAATAAAATACTTTTTCTCGCAAAAATTAATTCCTTAGAGTACTATTAAAAAGTATAATAAAAAATTAACATCACACTGAAATTCCTTTTTATGACCCCTGTATGAATTTTCAAACTTGACACAAGCCTTAAAGTGCCGACTTATGGAGCGTTCACCCTATAACCGTTTAGAAGATAATTTTTTTTCTTCAAAAGCAAATATTTCAGAAATGAATCCCAAAATCGAAAAACGGTGTCGACAAATTAACAATATTTTTAAAAGACCTATTCAGCGATACCCAACATGATTGGTTAGTCGTGAAAAAAAATTGACTTTTTATTTTACTTGTATGAGAGCTACCCTAAAAATTATTTTTTGTTATTTAGTTTACCATTTTTTCCGCCTAATTAATATACATATTCATGCCAAATCACAGCTTTCTTGTACTTATAGTCGCTAAGTAAAACCGCGGACGGACAGACAGACATGGCGAAACTATAAGGGTTCCTTGTTTACTACGGAACCCTAAAAACTTCCTAAATGAATAATTGTTGAATGTCCAAAGCGTATCATAATCGCAACTTACCGGGAATGTATATTTAAGTATGTACTGACAGTACTAATCATATTTTATCAGTTTATCATTCAACTGCTTTTATGTGAAAGTAATGTAATTTATCTAAAACTTCTGACCCGATTAAGTATGTAGGTATATCGAATGAGGGTCAATCGATTCGTTTATTGCCGTCCGGTAATATAAAATAAAGTTGTACTTACCTACATTCTCAGACCAAGGATCAAGTAAATATATTATATAATCCGTATTTGCTAGATTTTCTTACAGACGGAGATGAAAAGTAGAGTGTGCTACTCAGGTACGGTAATATTTTTATCTCAGGCGATATACCTTCATTATCCCTCGCTTCATCCATGGTCAACAATTCAATCTTTCATTTCACTCAGGATTTAAAGTACCGCTCTCGCCTTAAAAATATTACCTTTACCACTTAAATGTTTAATTAAAGAATACTTAGATATAAATAAAGTAAATACAGGATTTATCACTCTATACGCTCGTGATTCATCTGTTGAATCTTTCATTTTACAATTTACTATTAATAAAATTATTGTATTTCGTATAGTATTTCGTATGTATTATTGTGCCTATAAACCTAAAAGCTTATTGATATAACGTGTTCTGAATAGGAAGTGATTCACAACCATTTCGTATAGAAAAGGTGAAAGAGCTTTTTCTTTCATATAATGATTACCAATATTTCTTTTAGCGTTGGAAAGAATAGTTAAATAAATACATACCTATATGTATGAGCTATGTTATAAATATTTCAAATATATTGGTTAGTAGATAAGTTTTAATAAAAGTAAGTAAAGTGTTTGTTTTAATAATGCATTCTCTTTGTTACAGGTCAGACTTGAAGTACAAACATGGCGGACGCTACCCATGGGAAAATTGAAGGTAAGTTATTATTTTGTTTATTGAACAAGCAAAGTATTTTTAATTGCTTCTCTAAAAACAAGTATACCTAGTGCGTAGAACGAACCTCATCTAAATTATCACAGGAAATCCTAAGAGAAAATAAAAACCAGCCAACTGTGAGTCGGACTGACACATCGAGACATCGAGTTCCTATACCTACCTACGTAGTATAAACGACTAACATGTAAAGGTTTATTGTGTCTAGTGATTTGACACATTCAAAATATTATAAAGGCTTCTTATAGGTTTTCCTGTAGGTAGTCTATAGGTAAAGATATGAACTATGTCACACGATGTAGTTTGCAAAACATTTTTTAATGTTCGAAATTACCCATGTAAATGTCATAAACTTATTTATTTACGTTACCTACACTTCCGTCTGTGGGTCTTTATTACATTATGTGTACTCGATTTCAGCTCAATCAATTCACTAGTTTCGAAGCTACTAGCTATGACTGTGACAGACGGACTGACAGAAATACGAGTCATCCTATAAGGGTTCCGTTTTTCCTTTTAAAGTACGGAAACCTAAAAATAGTTCATTTCTCATAAAAGAAAATCCTTTTTAAATTCATTCCAAGTATTCGCATAAGTAACGAACAAAATTCTTTAAAAAATGCGATGGTTAGGTAGATACTCTTTAAAAAGCAGTTCCTGAATCAGATTTTTTCGATCCTGTTTACTTAGCATGGGTAAGCAGCTGTAACCTATAACCAGCCAGATATACCTAATCATTGACGTATTTCTTGTATACCTATGAGTGAGTGATAAATTAACACATGAGTAATTATGTAGTAAGTATCGATGGTAGTATGCAATCACATCACTTTCAATTTTTTTTTTATAAACTCATGGATGGTTTATTAGAAAACAAGCACATGAATCCCTTTATTATTGACTAGCTGTTGCCTGCGACTTCGTTCACGTGGACTTTATGACTCCGGCATATAATGATCATATTTTTTGTAAACACTATTTATGCAAATAAATTTAATTTGGCTCTTCATCAGGTATGTCAGTCCTCGGTTTTATACCTCAACAAAAAATGCTCATCAGGCTGAACAACTTTTGCTAAGGCGTTTTTTTAATATTCTTTATAGTTTAGGTGGACCATTATGGTTCTGCACCATTTTTCAAAATCAATTATATACCCTATATGTTGCCCAGGCTTAACAGATATATAATAAAAAAGATTAATTGGAATCCGTCCAGTATTTCCAAATATTAGCGTGTACAAACAGACGGACATTTTTCTTAATTCATGCCCTATTACTTTGTCTCCATCACCCCTTTTTTTGGATTAAATTCAATGTACAGTACAGATACATTTATTTTTACTGTTTTATTATATACTAGCGGAATTTCGTTCGCGTGACATTTACAAATGACTACAACTTTTTTCATGATGTCAGATTTCAAGGAAACAAAGTTTGTGTGTTGCTCTGAGCTGAGCTTTATCTATTGTTGAAAACCGTGTGAAAATCCGCCCCGGAGTTTCGAAGATTAATGTGAACATACATACAGACAGACAAAAATTTCCTTTTTCTTTTTTTTTGTTCAATATCTTTTTTTTATTTTCCACACAATTTTTTTCATATATTTATTAAATGTACAGACACACGATTTTTACTGTTTTTATTATACTTATGTACCTATATAGATATGTTAGGACCACTGGTATTACCACAGGCAAGCAGCAGATATGTATCTACAAAGATATATTTTAATATTGATTACCACAAAGCATTGTAAATCGCTTCGAATGATGCTGCTGATGGAACTTCACTTTGAAACTAAGTTCGTTTGAACTAAGTAAATCTCGAAAGAGAATATACATTCCTGAAAAAATCTCAATACGCAGGGTAAACACTGTCCGTGTCATTGCAATAAAACCTACAATACAAAAACTTTTTTGAATAATTGAATATGTCAAAGAGCAATAACCATGTGACATTAATCATGAACACCTGACTCATTGCTAACTCACCTACCTATTGAGTTTTCTCTTTGAATACGTAGACCTATCAATATGAGAGTAGAATAACCTGTCAATTTGTAACAGCTAAGCAATTTTATTGAGAAACCTCCAAATTATAAGTTACGTATAATTTGCGAAATCTTTTGTTTGCATTAAATTAAAACAGTGAGTTACGTACGTCATGCGATAATAAACCCTACTGCCGGTCACTGTGTCAGAAGACAAAGAGCGGCGTAATTGGAACTGATTTATTTAAATTGATACGAGGAAAGTTCATTATGCGAATTAAATCTGAAATAGTCATAGATCACCGGGGTGCGTTTTCTCAATTCCTTTAATGATAATTATGAACAAAGTTATTTCCGTCTGCAGTATTTGTCTATCTAGTATTTTCGTAGACTTTCCATTTATTGAAATTCTTGAAGCGAATAGCGGACTCATTTTGCAGTGATATTGCCTATCGTTTTTTTCGCAAAATTTTATGAAAGAAAAATATATGAATTAGGTACATTCGGCTTTATTGCAGTAGGCGGACTTATATTTACAAATAAATTATCCGATCATTTCTGCAGTGAAAAGCTGCCGTGCGGGTTGTAGGCATGGAAAAAAAATATTTTAACCTATGTTATAACTTTTTTTTTATATCCGATAATCACATTCCACAGATAACCCGAAAATCCTCTCAGGGCCAGTGTTGACGAACTCGCCCAACGCTGTTCTGTCGAAAACCCTGCTCGGCCGCTACAATGACCTGCCTCTCCCAGCAGACAACATCCTCGCGACATACATCTGGATCGACGGAACTGGAGAACACCTCAGATGCAAAGACCGCACTTTGAAATTCATACCAAAAGCACCAAAAGGTAAATCATTGAAAAATAAATGTCTACCTATAGTCCTCTCTCAAATTACCTACTATAGTTAGGTATTTATTTACATACCTATAGTATACATATAAATACAAATGTTTTGCAGTTGGAATAATTTTAGATCTCTCACGGATAACCTACCTATATCTATAAAATTTGATTTTATTATTTCCTAAATACTGCAAGAATCTACAAATATCCAGTTTGTATGTTTTTGTTATCAGCAGCTCTTTACAGCTGTGATATTCGAAGTTCAATAGTACAATGACGGATACCTACCTATAGATATGACGCAATTTAATCAAAAGTAACATTAGTCAATGATAGGTACATTCCTATATTACATTGTGACGATTCCGCAACCGTTTTGATGTTAGCGTCGTTTTATTACATCCTTATTAACAATTGTATTAACGACGCAATTAGCATAGTTTATGTAAATGATTCGACCTCCAGCATCTGAATGAGATGTTGGTAAACACATTGCATACAAACAAATATAACCAAGTATCTACTGTTATTTACGGAAATTTAAATAAACGATGGAATCGTATTAGTAAGTGGCAGCTTTAAATTGACAAGTTTGTTTATTTGTTTGGTTATTCTAGACAAACTATCAAAAATTATCACGAAAACGAGCGACAGAATCGTAAGGTCCTTTAACAAAAGTTTGACATGGATTCATGAAACTAAGTTCATGGATCCGTACTTCTATCCGAGGGATTTTGAAGAAGAATTCAACGCTCGATGCAAGCACAGAGATCGGGAAAATGTGGATAGCTTTGATGAGAACTTAAAAGGTTTCGCAGCAATATGATTGTCCTCTGTAGTCTTAGAAATGTTGTGTAGCGTGCTTGTAGTTTTGCTTTTAGTAAGTGAAAATTAAAAGGGAATTAATTTGGTAGGTACCGTATTTGTAACAGTGGGTGTTTAAAGGAATAAGATATTGAGGCGACATTCGGCGTGCGGAGTTGATAATCTTTTTGGTTTTACACAACTGTTGTGTCACTTCTATTCTAATCAATATTGTTTTAACTGACTTCAAAGAAGAAGGACGTTATCAATTAGAATGTATAACTTATATTGGTATTTAATATATGGGGAACATATATTAAATACCAACTTTTTTTACTCGAAGATACTTGGACCAATTTGGAAAATTAATTTTTGGCTTATATAAAGGCATAATCACATATATATTTTATCAAAATTGGTTGTGTAGTGAGGTGCTGAAGTCAGTTTTTAGTTTTGAAAATTTATATACTTGTATAGTGATCGTCAATTGTTAAGTTAATTATAAAAATCTTGGTCTACAAGAAAAACGAAACCATTATACCTATTAAGTAGTTTCCTTTTATCCTTTTTCCATTTATATCAAATGCGGTAAATAAACCTACGTTATAGAGACGTATCGTATTTAGAGTCAAACACACAAGAACTAAACAACTATAAACTTTTTTATCATTCTTTAAATTTTGTGATGTTGGCCCACTAAGTAATCTGTAATGGATGCAGTGTATGACTATTTTATTCATATAAGTTGTACTTCCTAGTAGGTACTTAATATTGATGAATAGTTTAGTCTGTATTTTTTATGCAACAGTAAAAGGTGTATTTTAAATTTTAAAACATTTAAATAAATTTATACCAAATAAGTAGGTACTTTATTACTTATTTTTCTCGACAGATCTGCCAATCTGGAACTTCGACGGTAGCTCCACCGGGCAGGCTGACGGACACAACTCGGATACATGGCTTGTACCAAGAGCCATCTACAAGGACCCGTTCCGCCGTGGAAACCACATCCTGGTCATGTGCGACACTTACAAATACAACATGGAGCCGACAGGTTAGTAGGTATTGCGAATAAAATTGTATGTATTCCATTTATGATTCAATAAATAATATTGTTTCTAGTTACTAACTTACTCAGGATACGGTTACTCTTAACTGTGTATGTCTCGTACACTGACAATAGGTGGTACCTACGAAGGCAAGCTTATTCCTAAAATGAATTTCTTTCAGTCAACGGTAAATAAACAAAAATATAGCTTATCAGCAGTAAACGAATTTTTAGGTCTATGCTTAACAAAGTATTGAGTTTAGGTTAATTATTAAAGTAATTAGACGTCATTAAATAGTTGATCTACACTTTGTAGGTGGTATTAAAAGTTGGAAAATACAGTTCAGTAGTTGTAGGCCACTTGAACATATTTATCTCAGTATGTCAATGCTAACGACGACAAATTTTATTGCACAACTTTCATAATATCACGGCTTTTACCTCAGAAGCTGTACTTAGATACTTAGTTGTTTTCATTTGTATGTAATAATATTCAAAATGTTGTTCACAGCCACGAATAACCGTCAGAGATGCCAAGAAGCCTACGACAAATGCAAAGACGACGAACCCTGGTTCGGCATCGAACAGGAGTACATCCTCCTGGATGCAGATCTGAGGCCCTTCGGCTGGCCCCCAGGTGGCTTCCCCCCACCACAGGGACCCTACTACTGCGGTGTTGGTGCTAACAAGGTGTTCGCTAGGGATCTTGTTGAAGCTCACTACAGGTAATTTGTTGTATGATCTGCGAGGCAAGTATGATTAGAGCGAAAAATTTTAACCTTCAAATTTGTTGCATTTCGCGTAATTTACCGCAACAAACATAGACAAATTGAGCGACAAAATAACTTTCATTCATAAAACGTATTTTGTCTCATGCCTAACTCCCATGCGAGCATGGTTTTGACAGGTCAAAGTAGACATATCGACGGTTGGCAACGTTTTCATCATGTAAATTTGTCGCCGATTTGCTAGACCCACACAGGACTCAATTAAACCATTTTTAATCGTATTTTAAACAGTTATTTCATTGAACTAATATTAAATGTATATTTACATATTTAAATGTAGGCAGACATCTTTAAACAATTTATTATTGAAGTTTACAAACTTAAAAAATAATTTAATTACGAAACTATAGCGCCATCTTTTGATGAATCCTACAACCACTCCGGCGGCGGTGAATGCATAGGTACGTACTCGGCGGTGGTATTTTCCTTTATGTTGGTTGTACGACATGAGTCGAAACGTTCCGTTGCACATTCATTTTCATAACATTTCATTTTAATAATTTTAAATACTCTTTGGTTGCAAATTGCAATATTTTTTCTAGGAATTATTACTTACTTATATCATTATTTTATCTATGGTGATTGTTTTACAAAACGCGTGTTTTAATTTAAAATTATTATATTTTCTTAGCAGACATTAGAAATACTGTTCAAAACCTGCCTGCGTGTGACGACTCATTTTACTACGTGTCCATTAATGAACAGAGGGAATATACGTAAAGACCTCTCAGATAAAACATCACACTAAGGCCGCTGATTCAGTATGTAGGTTGACAGTAGAGATACGAGTCATATCATGATCTAATCAATCTAGTTGGTATCTACATCTATAGGCTGAGACCTAAAAATGATTAATACAGTATTTTTGACTATCTATTAACACAAGCGAACTATAATACTATGGAAGCATAATTAAGCGCAATAAGTTTATTTGCCAGGCAAACGTTCAAAGGTAACTTTTGAACGGCTGGATGGATTTGCATCAAACAAGCTAACTAAGAACAAATGCAAGAAAACTTGGTTCACGTAGAAAAAACCGCACCGAAATCGGTACATTCGTTCGAGAACTACAATGCAATAGACAGATATTGGCGTCAGACTTGATACTGAGTAATATAATAAGTACATTGTTTCCGCCGATTAGGTACTGTGCTAAAAACAGTGGCTGCTGTATGGCGCATGGCCGACAGTTGACGGTTCGTCATGTGACAGTCATTTTGCGCCACGATAATATTGAAGTTACTTTTTCATAGTATAATAAATCGCTGTTTGAAACCTATTAAGTCGCAGCTCAGCTAATTAGATCGAGCGTAGAATGATTCACAAATGTGACCTCGACCTTAAAAGCGAAAATCAAATAGTACCTAAGTAAAACTGAACGGTTCTCAGTTAATTACCGATGTTTTTTTTTTTTTCAGATGTTGCCTGTATGCTGGCGTGCCGATTGCTGGCACCAACGCTGAGGTTATGCCTTCACAATGGGAGTTCCAGGTGGGGCCATCGACTGGCGTTAGCGCTGGAGACGACCTCTGGGTCGCTCGTTACATTCTGCACAGACTCGCCGAGGAGTTCGGAGTCATCGTCACCTTCGACCCGAAACCAGTCCAGGACTGGAACGGATCGGGGGCCCACACAAACTTCTCAACGAAGAAGATGAGGGAAGAGAATGGCATTATGTGAGTATTCATTAATACATTTCTTTTTATTATCTTATACATTACGACGCAATAAGTACCTATTACTGATAAATAACAATAACAAATAATATCCTTATTAATAATGTATTTCGTTAGCGCCATAAAAGGAATCACGCGCAAAAGGCTCGTTGCTTAGGAGCACATTGGCGATGTTGTGCCTACTTATGTTGAGGGCTACGTAACTTACATTTACATAAGTTAATACATGTTATACTAGATATCATGTAAATTTACTCGTACATTAGACCGTCGTTGTACCATCAATCAAATAACTAGATATAGACCTACTTACCTACCTATTTTAATATTGGTGTTGTTCAATTGAATAAGCAAACATTTTAATTGTGCTCAATTTATTTTATTTTATTACGAAAGAGTAGATATAGAATAAAAAAATTCGTAAGTTTCTTTGAGCGATTTTTAGTTACATACTTACGCAGCTGTTAGTATACCTTAAAAGAGCTAGTCTCGGTAGTCCTACCAGTAGGACTATGTACAGTCTGTAGTATTAAAAATCTTGTTAGTTGAACGTATATATGGTTTGGATGTAGGTACCTATGCGTCGTAAATGATGCAAAGGATATTTGTTTTTACTAAATAAGTATATACATAAAGAATAACATTAAGTTTAATAATAAAATACCTGATTCCGGTTTATTAATTTGGTGTCTTTCACGTCTATTCAATAAAACAAACAGAAAAACAGCGTCGGTCCGACTTAGTATAAACGCAAACAATACTTATTATATAGCGATAGCAAGGTTGTAATCTAATAAAAGAAGCAGTTAGTGTATTTAACTATCTGTTTTTGTTTCTGTTGACGTCACAAGCTCGTAACTCGCAGTTCACAGCACAATAACAAAAGATAAATTTAATAATCAATGTAAAACGTTGCATTTTATCTGCACACTGGGTAGACATATACCTAGGAGAGAGAGGGCGCCACCGTGCCAGAGTTAACATCGTATCTGTATTTAAAAATCATCTAAAAATAAAGTTATCGTCGAAACAGTGAAAAAGTGAGCTATCTCCGTACATAAAAGGGACTTCTAAGTACACCAGTGTTTGTGATAGATACCGGCAAGTTTTAGTGCTAAAAACTTATTAATACTGTTTCTACAAAGACCACCATAAAAACTTATCAGTGCAGTGAGGAGTGCACCAGACTAAAGCTGTGAAACTGTGAGTGTATCAAAAAGTGTTTTATAAAGACGCTGTTAGCAGTACTTTTATTAAATTATTGACCATCTAAACACAAATTGTTACATAAAAATTTATATCAATTGCTGGATTGGATTTGGGGGCAGACAAAAAACCACTTCGTCGGGTGAACGTACACTATCAAGCTTTTACTTGCTTCCTAGTGAAACTAATAGCAAGAATTCGTCAACTCACGAACAAGAAGTATAGCCCAGTGGACAGTACGCTCGGCTTATTTTTGTATATCATTATAAAGAGGACCCGGGTTCGAGTCCTACACCAGCCAACAATATTTATTAGATAGTTCCGCCATCTATCGTCGAATAGAAAAAAGGAAGACACCTGCATAAAAATAGAGAGAAGAAAAAAATATAGGTGGCACCACTGAGACAAAAAGACCTTACAAATAAATCACCATAAACACGCCACCTAGTGTTGAGTAGCGAAATAACTATTGAATTTCGACATAGAATAAAACCTAACAGACACTTAGACCATAGACTAAGACTACCAGAGATGTCGCTACACGGTGTAACTGGTATAAAAATGGCAACCAAGCAAAAGAAATGCGCCGGATGTCAACAAGAAATCTTAAGTAAAGAGTTCTTGGACTGTTCTTTGTGCAATGAAAATTACGACTTAGAATGTGCGAATATATCAACCAACAGATTCTACAATACAATGACAAAAGAACATAAACAAGCTTGGCGCTGTCAAACGTGTCTTAGTAAAATACCTAAGGGAGATAACACCAACACCCCCGTACGCCATCGTGATCAACACGACACGCACTCTACTGATCCGTCGCCTGAAGTCAACAATGTAACGATGAGGAACAAAAACACCTTACCGATAAACGACTCCGTTTGTTCTGAAGACATCAGTATTCTAGGAGATACTATACATAAAGAAAGCTCTAGCACCAGAACTGAATTGACCCTAGAAAACCTAAGGGATCTAATAGATTCGCAGCTGAAAGAGAACAATAGGAGAATAATAACAGACTTAAAGGGTACAATTTCTACAGAAATAAATAAAGCTATTTCTAAATTTAGAGACGAAATCAAACAAGATACTAATACATTATATAAAGAAAATAATCAAAGGAAAAAAGACATAGAAGAGCTTACTATTAAAATAGAAAAACTACGGAAAGAAAACGAAATACTTATAAAGGAAATTAAGGAAATAGATACAAAAGCCATGAGTCCCAGACAAACGCTTCCGCGTCCTGAAAGCAATGATAAAAAAATTGTAATCTATGGCTTAAAAGAATACAATAAAGAACCTGAATATGACCAACATGGCAGAGTAGCTGAAGCCTTTTGTAATATCCTTAATATAGACATACTTGGCTATATCGAAGAAACCCATAGAATCGGAAGATATAACGACAGTAAAAATCGACCGCTAATAATCGAATTAATTAGCAAAAGGATGGCTAAATATATTATAAATAATAGACACTGTTTCCGCGGCACCGGCCTTTCGGTCTCACAGTTTATGGACGGAAAGGCTTTAAAGGAATTGAAATCGCTAAAAGAAGAAATGTTTAGGGCAAGAAGCGAAGGAAAATACGCAGTAATAAGGAATAATAAATTGTACATAGAAGGAAAGAAAATAGAACTAAACGAAAATAAGATTGACCTTAATCAAACGGATATGAGCAGCTCCAGAACAACTAGCAAGAGTCACTCCTTTCGCAGAAGGACGGCAGTTTAAAATTTTATTTCAGAACTTTCAAAGTATCAACAATAAGCAGCACTTACTGGAAGCATTTCTCGACCAAAATCCTGATTATACAGCTATATGCATTTCGGAATCGTGGCTAACGGAAGAAAAAATCAGCTTAATACATTTTCATGGATATAAAATAGCAGCGTCATACTGTAGGAAAGAACATGACGGCGGTGGAGTTTGCATACTGCTACAAGATCAAATAGAATCAAGAGAAATAACCGAAATAACAAAAATGTCTATTGAGTTTAACTTAGAATTATGTGCTACTGAATTACCTAAAGAAAACGTTGTATTAATCTCTTTATACTGGAATGGAAGAGGGGCTGATACTTTTACGCAACAGTTAGAAAAAATGCTCGTTTACATAAATAATAAATACTCTACACATAAAATAATCATAGGAGGCGATTTCAATATAAATATATTAAAAAATAAACTAAAAATTAAAAATTTCCTTAACCAAATGGCAGAATTTAAATTAAGTCAACATATAAAAGAACCTACACACTTCACTAAAACCTCTGAAAGCTGTATAGATTTAATATTCACAAACTTTAACAACAGCATAAAAACTAGAGTGGAGAAACTAGGATTTTCAGCTCATTCCGCAACAATAATTAGCTTTGATATGACCCAAAAACTAACTAAAAATACGTGGTTCACTGAAAAAAGAATCTTTAATACAAAAAATATAAATTCATTTAAACTAAAATTAAAAGAAATAAAATGGCACGATATTCTAAAAGAAAATAAAAATGTAACAAAAAACTATGAACTATTTCACAATATAATGATAGGTATTTTAGATAAATATATTCCAAAACAAAAAATAAAGATTAATAAAACATTTAAAAAACATTGGTTGACTGTCGGTATAAAAAAATCTTGTAAAAATAAACGATTATTAAAACTCCTCACTTTAAGAACGAACCAACATGAAATACTTAATACCTATTACAAAAAATATGAAAAAATATTAAAAAAATTAGTATCCACAGCAAAAAAATTACATTACAAAAAACTTATAAAAAACTCATCTAATAAAATAAAAACAATGTGGAGTGTAGTAAACGAGCGTACAAATAAAAGAACTTCCAAGGGAAAAAATAATATAAAACTAATTATAAACAAATCATCAATTTCTGATCCAAAACGGATAGCCGATAATTTTAATAAATTCTTTGCATCTATTGGTGAAAATGGCATAGGGAACAAAGTAGGAAGGCCTGTACAGTGTCCCTCTGAAAATAGCCTTTTCCTTCGCCCGGTAGATGCCCAGGAAATAAATAAAATTATCAAAAGTTTAAAAAATAAAAAAAGCTGCGGCATTGATGAGTTGCCACCGAACTTGTTCCGAGAGTGTGCGGATGAACTGACTTTACCATTTACCTTGCTAATTAACCAGTCATTTAATGAAGGTGTTTTTCCAGACCTACTAAAAATTACTGTAATAAAACCTATCCATAAGAAAAATGAAAAAACTGATCTTAACAACTATCGACCAATAGCACTCTTACCTACAGCTTCAAAGATTTTCGAAAGAGCAATGGCCAACCGCGTATACAGTTTTTGCGAAAAATACAAATTACTTGACGAATGCCAGAATGGTTTCCGGAAAAACCGATCAACAATATTGGCTGTATACAAATATGTTCAAGAAATATTAAAGACATTGGACAACGGGAAATATGGCATTGGAATGTTGTTAGATATGACTAAGGCATACGACCGGGTTCTGTATAACATTTTACTAAATAAACTATATGGGATTGGAATAAGGGGAATCTCACATCAATGGTTCGCTTCTTATCTCAAGGACAGGAAACAGTTTGTTGAAATTGAGCATTATAATTATGACACTCACACGATCAAAAATATCCGATCTAACTGTATACCAATGAACTCTTCCATCCCCCAAGGTAGCGTGCTCGGGTGCCTTTTGTTCTTAATATACATAAACGACCTCCCAAAAATAATAAAAGAGCACTGTGTCCTATTTGCTGACGACATCTCAATCCTAACATCCGCGAAAAATAGTAAAAATCTAAATGAACACCTTACAGATATCCTGAAAAAAACGACGGACTGGCTGAGTGACCACAATTTGGAAATCAACTACTTAAAAACAAAATTAATGGTCTTTCACCCGTACCAAAAACCACAATTAAATTTAAATTTAAATTTTAACGGAAAAGATCTAGAGGTGGTCAATGTTTTTACATTGTTGGGCGTCGACATAGATACCTCCATTAATTGGAAGCCTCACACCCAAAAACTTTGCGCTAAATTATCTAAGTTCGCATACGCGCTCAGAGAGGTAAAAAAAACAACAGACATTGAAACAGCACTTGTCACCTACTACGCTTACGCCTACTCGTGGCTTAGCTATGGTACAATTCTATGGGGAAGTGGAACCGACTGGGAAAGAGCTTCCACGTTGCAGAAAAGGTTGATCCGTATAATAGCCAATATAAAACCGAGAGACAGTTGTGAACCCTATTTTAGAAAATACAAAATCCTAACTTTACCGAGCATTTATATTCTAGAAGCATGTAAATTTGTCCGTAAACATCCACACTTTTATGCAAAAAGGAAAGATATACCTACTAAATACCACTTAAGGCATCAGAGTAGATTAGAACTACCAACTTCCCGCCTCAAACTCCATTCATCTAGCCCTTTGGCAATGTCCATAAAGCTTTATAATAAACTGCCAGAAATAATTAAATCCTTAGAAAATGATAAAAAATTTTTTAAGCGCATAAAAGAAATGCTGACTAACAAATGCTATTATTCTATAAATGAATATTTAGAAGATAAAGATAAATTTCACTTGAAATAGATACAAAATAAATAATAAAATATTTTTTATAAGAAATCTATAAAATAAAATACATTAAATGAAATAAATTAATCAATAATCTATTTAAATAATATAATAATCTTTTCAATTGCAATTAAATAAATAAATATAATTACAATTTTCTAATACATACGAAAAACTTATTAAAGCAGAAAAATAATAATATTTAACAAAAGAAATGGTACAAAAAATCTATATAATATGCATAATACAATAAAATAAATCCTTTTAAAATAGTATAACTACAATTAAATCATACTTTTCATTGTACTTTTCATGGTCTCCAAAGAAATAGTAGTTATTTTACTACATAAAAATATGGTAAATTTGATATTGAATTTTGAGTTTTGTCTTATTGATTGACTAAATTAGTTAAAATCGTATTAATTGAATGAGTTTATATATAATAAAAGCAGGAAACTACCAAATGGATATAATATATGGAAACTAAAAAAAAAAAAAAAAAAAAAAAAAAATAACCTATGCATGTAATATAATCATTAATTTAATCATTCCTTTTTTTAAATAGCCCTTCTCTCATTGCAGCGCCCGTCAGGGCCCTTAATTGATCCTATATTTAAAAATCAAAGACCTGTATGTACATTAAGGAAGCAATAAATGATTGAGTATTGAGTATTGAGTACCTAATACATACTCATGTTTTTTGAATGATCAATCACAAAAAACGATAGCAGCGAACTGAACTTTCGTTTCTTATAATTTCATTGATTTGACTATTGGTTTTACGTATGCCATATCTAAAGTAGGTGTAATTTTATCCTCAAAATGAAAACGCGGTAAGCCCAGGAAGAGATGGAGAGACGAGCTTGACTACTACTCCTACTGTAGGAATTGAGCCTCGAGAAAGTTGGAAAAGCAAGGCTTTTGTCCTGCAGTGGAATAGCATCGGCAAAAAATAGAATACCTAGATATCTTAGTAAAATGTCAACAAACTGAAACGTGGATGTACCTAAGCGGTTGAAAGCCTACATTTAGGTATACATAAAACCTAAAATCATTCAGAAATATTATTCTATGTGCATGGTCGTTCCTAAGTAAGATTCGACTCCATAATAGAAATTAAGTAGATTAGCAAAAATTTGGGAATATAACATAAAATCTTAGTCCCAAATTTTTATATATAATATCTACGTGTTTATGACATAACATCCAAAAATACGCTCATTTGCCTGGAAACTTACAAGTAGATATGAAAAAAGCTAAAGGTCCTTATAAATGTTATTAATTCCAGTGAGATCGAGAAGGCCATCGACAAACTGTCCAAGGTGCACATGAAGCACATCAAGGTGTACGATCCTCGCGGAGGCAAGGACAACGAGCGAAGACTCACCGGCCTCCACGAGACCGCTAGTATTAACGACTTCAGTGCCGGTAAGTATTAATTCTTACTTACTTTTGGAATTTACATTCAAAACTCTCAAACATATTTTACTGTTTAGGATTTTTCATATTGTAAAAAACCGCAAATAAATAACAGCAGCAGGCCCCATACATGTAGGAGCATTGCCTGTGGGGAACATCAACTATGAGACAGAACCTTTTTTATTTGAGCAACTTTCTCTACTGCAAATATTGCTTCAACTCCAGAACCAGGAAGTAATTTATCTTTTTATTGACAGGTGTTGCTAATCGTGGTAGCAGCATCAGAATACCGCGCACTGTCGCCGAGGAGAAGAAGGGCTACCTAGAGGACCGCCGGCCAGCCTCCAATTGCGATCCCTACTCCGTGACCGACGCACTCATGCGCACCTGCATACTCAACGAATAACATAGCCCCCAAGCTAAAGCACTCGTGCCACGTGTCAGCTAACACAGAAACAATTACACAAAAAAACACACACCAACTCCATGTGCCTGAGGGTTGTGGTCTTCAATTAAATAATTTCCCAATAGCGCATATTTTAGCACAAACATGATTATATTTTTCTTCTTTACAATTTTTCAGTGAAGATCCCAACCCAGTTAGAATAAGCGAGTCCAGAACAAAAACCCGTCTTATAGGTTTTTATTTATAATTCAATATTTTAGCAAATTATACACGCAATACATACGCATTCTAAGTATATTACACGCATAGGTTATATATATTTTTGACGGGAAGTTACATTTTGTAGAAGAACCGAATACAAGAACGGCCTATGATTAATATTTTATCAAATGTGGATGGATCTAGCACTTCCTATGCAGACACGTGATAAAGTAGTGCGATACGATGGACCACATAAGATATTATTAAATATTACATATTAATAGAAATCATTTTTACGAATATTATGTGATATTTAAAATTAATTGTTAATTTTGATGTTGAATAGTTTGTTTGTATACAGTTATAGTCACATATCATTATTTCTAACAAATTCATTTTAATATTAAGTAAATAAATTAATCTTTTAATTAATATTCACGTGATAGCTGCGTGCCGGTGAATACACGCGCATGCGCCAGAACAGTATCGTTAAGTATCATATATTTATCACTAATATTAGATACGAGATAGCCTGATCTTTACATTAGTGGAATGTATGCGTATGTGAAACTTAATACCTATACTGCTGCTAAATACCTAAATAAAGCCTTGCTGCGAAGTAATCGCCTTTGAAGTAAGCACTTATGAATTATATTATTATTACAGTCACAAGAGTACTTTGTAAGTTATAAGGCACAAAATGTATTGCCTTTGAATATATTTATAAATATTGACTTCGAAGCATTTTACTTTTGTGTATGAGGGCAAAATATTGTTTAGAATTATATATGAAAATATGTTATGTTTACAAGTTTAGAGATGTTAAAAATAAAGTGTAATTTTATCCAATATAATCATTTATTTTAAATTTACCATTCCTAGATAGAATTTATAGAACCTAGCAGTCAGCGAATCTAGCTTCATGAATTTTGAGAAAATAAAAAAAATGACATTATTGAATGGGAACTTCTCTCATTAAATAAAATACGAGTACCTAATAAAAAATATTTGTTACAATGGCAACAGGAAAAACACCAATTAAAAATATTGTTTATATCTATTGCGTTTCTAATATGTTGTATGTATGTACTAACTTTAACCCGCGACTTCGTCCGCGTAAAAGTCGAAAATGGTTCTAATGGGATATTTTTTACGTTATTAATTTTGCTATAAACTTATAACTTATAACATACGAATTACATCACTCACTATATATTAGGTTGGGGAAAAAGTCTTTTCGCATATAGTATGTATGAACTTGTAATAAAACCACTTTGGCTATACTATTTGTACCTGGCTGGTTTTGGTATCATTTAAAAGTTTAAATTTTAAAGAAGATAATTCCAAATTCAAATTAGGAAAATGTGTGATTTTCATTTGTTTTTTTTACCGTCAAGATGAGTGAATCTAATGAAGAAATTAGATACATTTTAAAATTTTACTACCAAAAAGGTAAAAATGCAACGCTAGCCGCGAAAAAAATTTGCGATGTTTATGGACCTAGTACAGTGTCTGTGAGAGTAGCACAAATTTGGTTTAAGAGTTTTCAATCCGGAAATTTTGATGTCAAAGATGCACATCGCTCTGGTCGCCCTGTTACGGATAAAATGGATGCTGTTTTTGAAAAAGTGGAGCAAGATCGGCATATCAGTAGTTACAACGTAGCTGAAGATCTGGGAATTGACCACAAAACAGTTTTGGCGCATTTGAAAAAAAATGGGTACACAAAAAAGCTCGATATTTGGGTACCTTACGAGCTCACTGAAAGAAACCTAATGAACCGTGTACTCATTTGTGATTCTTTATTACGACGTAATGAGACCGAACCATTTTTGAAGAAATTGATATCTGGTGATGAAAAGTGGATCACGTACGACAAGAACGTGCGAAAAAGATCATGGTCAAAGGCCGGTCAGACTTTACAGACTGGCGAAACCCGGGTTAACTCGCAACAAGGTGATGCTGTGTGTGTGTGGTGGGATTGGAAGGGCATTATTTATTATGAGCTGTTACCACCAGGCAGGATTCAGAACTCTACTGCGAACAACTGATAAGATTAAAGCAAGAAGTTGAGAGAAAGCGGCAGAATTAATCAACAGAAGGGGTGTGGTTTTTCATCATGATAACGATAGACCTCACACATCTTTAACCACTCAGCAAAAATTAAGAGAGTTTGTCTGGGAGGTGTTAATGCATCCGCCGTATAGTCCTGACCTGGCACCTTCAGATTTCCACCTATTTCGGTCTCTTCAGAATTCTTTAGGCAGTGTCAGGTTAACATCACGAGAGGACTGCCAAAACTACTTGACGCAGTTTTTTGATCAGCCCCACAATTTCTATAGCAATGGGATCATGTTCCTACTTAAAAGATGGCAAAAAGTTATCGAACAAAATGGTACCTACATACTTTAGTTAAATGTAAATAAACTATATTAAAAAATGTTTTGAACTTTCATATAAAATGCGAAAAGACTTTTTCCCCAACCTATTATATCTATGTTAGCCAGTCAGTGTCTTCTTTTATATATACAGATGAGAGCTAATAGTTAGCTGGCAAACATATAGCTGGACAGTGGAGGCTTAGGCTCCACTTTTAGGCTCCGTTGTAATAATACCAAACTTGACATACGAGTAAAACTTGACAATACTCGTAAGTAGTAGCTAAACCAATGCATCTTTCAAGATTAAGCTGGAGGCCTAGACCCTCAAAAGACTGACATCCAAAATCTTGGCGGCTCTACTTCTCAAATAAACTTTTGGGCGCTAAGGACCAATGTTTGTAATTTAAAAAAATACTGAATTACACAATTATCTTCTAATTATAAAAATCAGTATTTGTTCAAATTTTTTTTTATGTGGCTGTCCCAGAGGTGTGGGAATAAAAACCTGTGGGCTGACTATATTAGGTATACCTATTGTAAGTAGGTATGTTTCTTTGCCAAAATGGTTCATCAGATTATTATTGATTCCGTGGCGGTTGCACTCAATATCCCATTATCCACTGGTTTAGTTATTCTTTTAGCGATAAAATATTTTTTATCTTATCTATTCGAAAACTATGTTTTCATCCCAAACCATTTGCTCGAGCAAAATTTACTGCAGATTCTCTCGGGACTGCAAATTGAAAAAGAAAATCTCTAGGGATTAAAACAATTTGAAAACTGAACACGAGTGTAATTAATGAAGAATCAAAAATAATGTTGGCAAGTGGCAAGAATTTAGTATCTATTAAATTGATAAAAATTGGCACAGGCGTCGTATTTTTTTAAATTTGGCATACATGTCGTCGTCTACATGGATGAATGTACCTACTTAGGTAAACATTCTCATGTTCTTCTCTTCGGAAAAAGTAACAAGTAATAACTACTCTAAATCTCTGGTAATTACAGATGTTTTAGGTTAAATTGTATTGACATTTCATTAATTGTGCAAAGGAGAATAATCAAATCGGGCCCAAAGTCAAAGTTCCAGTTAATACTACTAATCGTGAGCATTTGTTAGTATGGCATGAAACTGTAGGGTCATTCTAAAACTTTTTTTGACATTCGAAGATTTGTTTTCTTCATACTTTTTTTTTAAGTGCCGGCCAGATTCCGGCCATGCAGCAGATGGTTAGCACTAGTGACGATAAGCATTTTAGAGTAACTAGTAAGATCCCAGAGCGATAAGAAATAACTCATTTTGAATTTTTTTAATTTTATTTTTTGTGACTTAAGTCTTGAATAACTTGTTACTCTTGGCTACATTATTCACGTCACGAGTCTGATGGTGAAGTGGGACGTCCTTACTGGAGACTAATGGGATATACCCTTTTTGATTCTGATTTGTGAAACATTTATTGCACAAATTTAATTTTTGTTTTATGTTTGGGACTCCTGTTCACAAAGTTAAGGATTTGAACTTTGTGACATTTTTTTTAGACTCAATTGAATTCAAAACAAACCTTGTCTTTGGAATTTGTAAGAAATAAGAAAGCCAGACGTCAGTTTTTTGGAAGGTAGCGCTCTCAATATGAGTTTTTCAGCATAAATAAACACATAAATTTTAGGTCTATGAAGAAACATCACGGTGAAAATAGATATGGCCAATGACAAGTGACATTATTTTGTGTTGACGTTTTATTTCCTTAACAGTACCAAATCTAGACACACGGCAGCGTGTCAGAGCCAAGTTAAAAAAAAGGAACTGGCGACGTAGCAGCCGTGTGTAATATTTGCTACCATTTCGAGCTACTTTTGACCCCTTCACAACTCGAAACCTATTTTTAACCTAAATACATGAAATTTTGCACATACATTAAAGTTGACTAGCTTATCTCGAATCCATTTAAATAATATAGCTTCAAAGATTCAAGCAAAAGTTAGCTCAAACACTTATTGATATAATACGTTACAAAAACCCGAAAAATGTGATTGACCACTTATCCATCATCAAAAAGGTAACCTACTTCCATATGACCTAGAAAGTTGATATTTGACATCTAGGTAGACTATAACGCGTAGGTATACAAAGGAAAATATAAAAAAACAGTGAATTTCGAGATTTGATTATTTTGCAAAAAAGTTAACCTACTTCCATATGGCCTGGAAAGTTGATATTTGGCATCTAGGTAGACTGTTACGAGAATACATAGAAAAAAAAACAGTGAATTTCATTTTGATTATTTTTTAATTAATCGATTTTATTAGGTAAAGTGCCCAACAAAATCATACGAGCAACCATTTCTTCTTTCTGATACTGATGTGCAATAAGTAATGATATCCCACCAAAAACATAAATGGGAAAATGGGAGCTAAGCTCAAAATCCGACAAAAGAATTGAGACCTAAATGGCCGCCAAGTTCTTTAGAGAATATTGAATTTTATTTATAAGAATTTTAATTAATTCGGATTTTGAACTTTGCTCCCATTTTCACATTTATGTTTTTAGTGGAATAATTTTTGACCCAGGAACATACAGCCCTATTATCTAACACGATTATCTTATAATTTTTACAACTGAAAACACAACTGATTTAGATTTTTTTCAAGCGTTCCCTATTAAACAAAACAAGAATTTTCCAAATTGGTCCAGGCCTCTTCAAGTAATCGGTGAACGAATATACATAAAAATAAACAAAAGATTCCGACGAATTGTTAACCTCCCCTTTTTTTTTAAGTAGGCTAAAAAGCAAAACTAGCAAATAATATGTTGCAATAAAAGTCCTATACATACTTTGTTATTTCTTTATTGATAACATATTAATTTCTAAAACACATTCATCTTTTTAAGACAGTAAGACTTCTAGAAATTCAAGAATTAATATATATATCAACATTAAGTTTTTTTTAATAAGTCAAGTTTTACATAACAAAACACATAACATAATGTAAATACCTATTAAGGTTTCAATCGATACAAACAGTTTAGTGGAGATGGATCATTACTTCGGTCGAATTAATGACTTGTAAAAACTGTATCTAAGGTAAATCTCAAGAGTAAAAAAAGACAATAAAATATTGAAATTGTGGATGGATTATTCATAAATATGGACTTGAACGATCATATTTTATCTCTCTCATGAACAGGACATAAGAAAGAGACAACCAAAAAAAATAAACAAAGGGTACGTGAATTCTAGTCTAGTAGTAGGACAGTATATAAGTCCAGAGTTTGTAATATCATCTTCTATTGACTATTATTCATATATTTGACAACAAATCATGCGTAGCGTCTATTACTCTAATAACATAGAAAGCAACACCAACCCTTAAAACGATTATGAGAATAATACATGTTGAATAGGGAACTTGCATTATTTATTTTTTTTAGTCTATCTTTAAGATTTAATGATTATTTAAAGATACCAAAAACAATAAATTAAAAGTATACCAAATAATTTACTTAACGCAAATAAAAAAATTGGCAATTCAAAGTTCGCGCGTAAACGCTCACTGGGTTGACGTGACGTCACCCCATATGTCTCACTTTTTATTGCGCGTGAATATTTGTTGTTGTTTTATATTTTCTATTTTACAACAATGGATAACCCTTCAACAAGTGGATATGTCTCACAAAAAAAATGTGCAGTGATATATTGTTATGTACCTATGTGTTCTTCGAATTCTGTAAAATGTCCGGACAAAATATTTTTAACCGTGCCACAAGAGCCTAAGCTTAGAGAAAAGTGGATGAAAGTAGCTAGGAAACGACAATTACCGTCTCCGAAGTCTGTCTTGCGATGTTGTGAAGATCATTTTGATGTAAGTACCTTGTATTTGTTAAAATTACAACCTTAGGGACTTCATCAACAAAGACTATACGAGAACCTAACCGATTGAATATTTTTACAGATGGAGAATGATGTTGAAAACTGGATCAAGTATAAACTTGTAGGAGGCAAATTAATTTTGAAGAAAGATGTTGTTCCCCATATTTTCGACTGTCAACAAAGAAAGCAGGCATCAAAGCCTCGATCTGTGGTTTTAAAACGCAAAAGACAAGAAATACTCAAAAGCATTGAAAATGAACAAGGTGAGAACTATACTCCTATATAATTTCTCAGAGTAACTCGTTTAATATATATGTACTTATTTTTTTTCATTTTGCATGAACGTCTCTCAGATATTTTTATCTATTAAAATATTTGTTCATTTTCAGCAAGTGAGCTGGAATTTCCTGCCTGTCAAGGTACTAATGAAAAAGATATTTCCAAAAATGTGGAAAAATCAAAAGATCAATGTATACAAGTTGCAATTTATCCACATAAAAGAAGTAAATCAGTGCAAGTAGCTTTAAGAGCTTCTGTAAAAGATGTAGCAGTGTCTCCGAAAAAAGTAGTGATGAAGAACCGAAAAACATCTCCATTAAAAATAAGTGCATACCAATTAATTTATTCCGATAGTGATAATGACAGCAAAAAAAGTAATATGGAGACTGAGGGTGAAACAGTTACTTCATCAGGCTCAGTTCTTAGTGATCTCTCCGACCGAGAAGCTAAACAAAAAGAGTTGGCTCAGCAGTTAACAATAAGAAATATCACAAAAGACAGCAAGTTGTATTTAGGTATTCCAAATGACAGTATTGTAATTTTAAAGTTGATTCAAGAAGCAATTCAAGTACCATATTATCATATTTATTTGGTATTAAAGAAACTTAAATTAAATGAATCTTTTAAAATCCTAGCGAATGATTTTGGAGTACATGAAAGTACTGCAAGCCGAATATTTTCATCGACGTGTTGTAAAATGGCAAAAGTTTTAGAAACCTTTATAATCAAACCATCGTCACAGTCTGTTTTAAACAATTTGCCAATAGCTTTCAGAGCTAATTTTTCTAAAACATATTGTATTATTGATTGCCTGGAAATTGAAATAGAAATACCTGCCAATGCACTACATCAATCATTAACTTATTCTTCATACAAAAAATGTAATACCATGAAATATTTAGTTTCTGCTACTCCAGATGGAATAATCAATTTTGTGTCTGAAGGTTTTGGTGGTCACACTTCAGATATAAGAATATGTCAAGAGTCAAAGTTTTTTGACTGCTTACCACCTGGAGTAAGTATTATGGCTGACAGGGGCTTTAAACATATTGAGGGAGAACTAGCTAAAAGAAACTTTACATTAATAAGACCCCCTAGTGTTAGCAGTTCAGCAAAAAGTAGCAAGAAAGAAGTTCAACTGACAAAAAAAATAGCCAGTTTGAGGATACATATCGAAAGGGTAATCAGAAGATTGCGAGAATTTGCCTTTTTAAAATCTCATGCATGTGTCGACCATAATTTGATCCCATATTTAGACAGTGCTATTATTATTTGTAGTGCATTAGTTAATTTACAACCCCCCTTAATTAAATAATCAAACTTTATTTTACATAGTATTTGTTATTCATAATAAAGATTGATAAAAAAAGACAAGATGATTAATTAAAAGTAATAAACTATTAAAAAAAATGATTTTTTATTTTTACAAGCTTTTATTTAACTTGCAATGGATGTATGTCTTTTGTTCGGGCGGAATTTTGCAGCTCAATTTTGAAGCAGATATCTTCAACTGATTGAGTTGAAATTTTGTACGCATATGTATAACACGTGACAATGCAATATTATGATGACGTGGAGCTGAAAGGTGGCCATTGGAACTCAGTAATTGAACGACACAATCCCATCGAGTTTGGGCTCATTGAGTCGTCTTGATAAAGACTTTACAGTATTTAATCGCTCATAAAAAAAGCTTGTGGCAAAAATGACATTTTAAAAAAAACTTATTTAAATCTGATTGTGTGTCTATTTCAATGTACATAGATATGTCATATGAGCCACAAATCTGCTCTTCTCATGGTTTATATTGTTCATTATAACCTATATTACGTTTCACTACTGGGAATGGGTCCCAATGGAACGCAATAAAGTTCTAGGGAGATTTGGTGTAATCACCACGCTTGCTAGGCAGCTTGGTGAGCGTTGGTGATCACCATGAGTTAGTGAAGAACACAAAAGACGCTGCTGTCTGCCTCTTGTTATATGAATCCCTTAGTTGCCTTGATGACAGCCACTGGAAGAGATGGAGTGGTACTATTCTAAGGTTGGCACCATTTTCCAAAAAAATGTAACTTGGGTTTAAAAATAAAAAAAAAAAAGAGTTATATTAGGAATATATATTTTTCAGTTTTGGGAACACTATGCTTGACCAAAATTCTGTAGCTTGTTTGAAAATATCCAAAATTTTTTTATCATATGACACATGATAAATATCCACATTATTAGTATTTTCAAAATCTGGGTGAGCAACACAAAATAGACCCATCTTTTTTTTCAAAAAATACATTTGAGATTGTATTTGTGTCCAACACTTTTTATTAATTTCACCATTTACCACATATTTTTTGAAGGATTTTTCAGAAAGGGGGCATTTAATTTCAATTACATATTCATTTGTCATACCATCAGGTGTCGCTCCGAGTACAGGAAAATCTTTACATAACATTAGTCCTGTGTTGGTTATCATTACATTCTTCTTTATTTTGACAACTTCCATAACTTTTTTTTCCAATAATTTTCCTCTCAACATTGCTTCTGAAGTGAAAGCAGATTGCTCACCCATAATTTTATTTACTAATGATCCTTCCTCTGTTCCACAATGAGCTGCCTCATAAAGTATGGAACCTGTAATTCTCCCATACCTTAGTTGAAACCATACTGGGGACTCACTTTGATCTTTTGTAGCATTAAATGCAGCCTGAATTCTTTCTTCTGTCATTTCTTCAGCTAACTGCTGAAGAAAATGTTGTGCGGTATCCAGTGATATAACTGTACACATTTTATGAATACTTAATGCTTCTCTTTTATCTTCTAAATACCTCAAAACACTGGCTTGACAGTTTGACCTAGAAACTGTTGCTTGCAATTTGTCCAACAGATTAACATAGGCACACGTAACAGTTTCAGTTTTACCCATATCTTTGGCTCTTATTATTTCCGTTGAGCTACTGTTTATAGCCATTTTCGGTTTTTTCCAATAGCAAGTCACTGATGTGATGGAAGGTTCTTCAGATCTCCTGTGCAACCATAATAAAAAAGCCACGGCATGTTTACAACCTCCATGAGCCGCTGCACAATCATGACATTTGCATGTAAGAACTACTTCTTCTTTTTCGTCTACTTGCACCTCTACTTGGTAGCCCTTTTCACGAACTTTATGTTCAGGCGTTACACGGCCTTTGACGAAACACAGTTGATTTTCCCTTTTTATCTGAACAAAACCAACTGCGTTATCTCCATAAGACTCTCGTGTCGAGCTGAAGATACAACATAATAGGTAAATAAATTCAGGTTTTGTTAAGAAATGCACTCTAAACAACATAACCTCACATCAACACCTTACCGGAAAAGCTTTCGTCCTTTTATCTCTACACTTGAAAAATCGAAATTCTCCATAAAAAACCATCGCACCATGTCCATATCAACCTTAGGAAGGTTTCGCGAGTCGGCTTTAATAAACCCTTTTTCCATTTTATATATATTTTTCAATGTTTACTTCATAACACTTTGTCAACAGCAGCTGGTCATATGGAGTGACGTCACTTGGCGCTGATTGGTGTTTCAAATTCCGTTTCAAGTTACGTAACTTATAATATAAATATTTCGCAAAAAAATAATAATCTTACAATAAATCGTTCAGTAATACACTTTTAATGAATATTATTATTGAATTATTAATTTAATTACTAAATATAATTTTAGCGCAAGTTTCCTCCGACATTCTGTTTCCACTTGGAACATAAGTAATGCGCTTATAAAATCTTCTACATATTTATCTTATAAACTACCTATTGTATAAATAACCAATGATATCAATTGACTTGACCATACTCATAGCATATGAAATAGTGAACTTTAATAATTCAATTAGAGGGAATTTATCCGAAAGGGGTTCATACAATTAAAATTTTGGAATTTTAATAATTGTCCTGTTGGTCATAATAATGCCGTGTGGTTTCCTGTAGAGCGTAGAATCATTTCCACAGAAGTGATAATCGCTTACTGTTGCGCAACGGTCGCCGAATGAAAAGAATACCTACTCGACAGTCGTCACGACAGAGAGCGACTGTCACTTCGGTTACAAATTGTCACTAATTGTCGGCGACCGTCACGAGACAGTCGGCGAATGGAAAGATATACCTACACATTAATGTGTCGAACTTTAAATTCATTTTGGGGTGGCGGAGTAAATATACACATTTACTTATCTATAAAAAAAGCATAGAAACAATATGTTCCCTAGTAATTTATTTAAACTTTTATGCACACAAACGTTTATTTTAAATGTTTTTATTTCCATTATTATGTTCAATGGAACTAGTGGCAAAAATGAATTGCACTTGTTCCGTGGAGCAAAAACGCAATGGTACTAGTGGAAATGATTCCTGAATAGAACCACTCCATGTATTTCCGTGGATGTCATAAAAAGCAACAAGCTAAACAAAGCTATAAACATCAATGAGAAATCTCCTACCCCTACCAGAGCCAGCGTGGAGACTGTAGACCAAATCCACTGGCTGCTCTGGCCAAGTATGGCTCAGGTAATACAAAGAATCGTGCTCCTGCAGCGGAGACTACATTAAAGACACGATAATGCTCGCAATTACAGGTTGCATTTCCGAATCTTTCTTGGTTCGTTTCTTTAGCATTTAAAGTTGATCTTAGTAGAATAAATGGTTATCTCAAAAGATTCCCTCTACGCAAGCTTAAAACATTAAGCTGTCTGTACTCGTATACCTAAAGAAAAATATATTACGCGCTTCTTAGTACGTTCCACTTAACTATATTTCGAAATTTGAAAATATATTGCGTTACCTCGGGGTATCATGTACTGAAGTATAACTTTGTCAATACTCACTGGTAGGAAGAACGAAGGGTCCATAATATTATATTGCGTCCATATTCTAAAAACCACACTCCAAACCAGCCGCCCAGTAGCTGCTGGTTGGCCTGTCAAATGGACAATTCCAATTCCTGTTTAATTATGTATGTAGAACCATTCCAAACCGAAGCCAAAATATTAGTCGTAAGATGTATTTCATAAGTTTGATTATTAATACCATTGTGAAAAAATAAAAATGATAGCCTTATTTGAAATACATAATATCGAAAACGTATGAAAATCAAAATTTCCTTTGGTCTCTGTATCTCTTATAGTTTAACCCGTTTTGTTTGTTATAAAGGAAATTTTGACATTTACATACTTTGTTTATGAAAAAAATTATTCCAAATAACAAAACAATTTTCGTCTGTGCATACCTTAAATTTCACACTAAAAGTATTATAAAACTCGACAAATAAACATTTAGAATAAAGAACAATATGCAATTACTTCACATGCATTTTAAATATAGTAAACGGTATTTATGTATTTTTATTTAGAAAACGTAATATTTACAGAAAATTGAGTTACTTATGTTGTTAATATTCTAATTTATAGCTACCTGTTAGCCGATAAAATACATAAACATACATATGAGCTTCATACACTTGATTTTAAGCATCAGATTCAAAAATTTCCTTATATAAAACAGTTCATCTCTATACTATTGTTTTAAAAAAAATTAAGCATATCACACGATGAACTAAATTTCTATAAAATTATAATAAGACTTAATGACAGTAAACATTTTCTTTTTCATAAAATATTTTATACATAAGTAAACGAGTCATTAAGGGACTACCTGAATTTTTCGGGGTCCAGTGCTGCCCCCATTTGAAATAAATCATTAAAAGGAAACAGAAATATCATTTATAATTTTGTCTTGATCAGACCCTAGATAACACTTTAAACTATTTTATGAACATTTCTATTTACAGTTTGAAGTGAGTACGTGAAGCTTATCTACGCACATTGGCGAAAAACGGCCACTTATGGCTAATGCATGTAGAAAAGCTTCACGTTCTCAGGTAGCCCCTTAAGGGCTTTATACGAGCATCAATGTAATTCCAAATAAATGGTGGTTAATTTTGGCAAATAATATCAGAATTGATACTTAAAAAATTACACGTGTACAAAAATATTACAGGTTACATCATGGATGCACGCTCAAAACTATGTAATCTAACATACAAATCCCGTATGGTATGTACGAGTATGTTGTTTCCAAGCGCGGATGTCACGCTCACAGAATCCCTGCAGCGAGTGTCGCTTGCAAATTCTAATTACACATTTATATAAATACTGTGTGATGTAATGTCATGCACATGATATCCTATATGAAGCAAAACAGTTATAAACTAATATCTGCTAATATTTATATAATTGATAATAAATTAAATGTAATATTTATGATACTAATAAACATACAGAAATATCGTTCTTAATTCTATTCAATATATTCAATATATTATTAACTATTTTTGTCTATAATTAGTAGTCTATTAATGTTACTAATAGAAATTATTTGAATAAATCTCTAAATACAAATCGATTAAAATTTATAGATTTTATTCAATTAAACACTGATATAATTACAATGCGAAGTCATCGAAACTGTAAGCTCGTTCAAAAGTAAACCTGTAATCTATCGGATCTAAGCGGTCGAATCTGATTCGGTTTTCGTGTGGTTGAAACTCCCGTTCGATCGAAATTGATACTGAAGTTTATCACTTAGAGATACTGGCAATGTCACTCACATATTTTACTTGTACTAACACAGTGACCTTAAGTCTATCATGTTTCGCCGATGCGAGATGGCGATCATTATCCACAATAGCCAGAGAGCCGCTTTCCAGTCTGGCGACGCGGCGGTATGTTTGTTTAAGAGGCTTTAAAAGTATGCTCTGACTGCAGCTACTCCATGAGAGGATGTATATCCTCGAAGAACTCCATTAGTTAGTTATCCGGCATGTGAGCGTTCGGCGGATTGACATCTTGGGATACGTACATCGCACAGTTTACAATGACCAATTTCGCTAGATCCTTCACCATTTTGTAGGGAGCGGGGTGTACCAAAAGCTCTTTTAGCAGCTTCAGCCCACCTTCGGCTTCCACCAAGTTGCAATATTTCTCAGCTGTAATCAAAAGCGCTCATTCACAAAAAGTAACTATCATTGTTAATCGTGCTTGATCATCACTAATTACTCAAAACACTTTAAGACGTGGGTCAAGGAATTGATTACCTAATTACACTTAAATTCTTATAATATTTTCACAATAAAACATCTACGTAGGTAATGCATAAAGGTTAACGTTTTGTAGGAAAACTAACGATGATACTATTATCGCTTAGCTAAAGTTGCAACTTATTGATAGGGAGTTTATTGACATGTAATACTAATTACATGTGTAAATTTGAATATTTTTTTGCAAGTTTAAGGCTAAAGTGAATATCAAGTATACTTATAAAAAAGATAAGAAAAGATATGAGAATATAACGAGTTACCTGGCGTAAATTTTTCAAATAATTATTGAGTTGTTCTCTACCTGCAGGAACTTGGTACAAATGTTTTGAAAATGTTTTTTAATTTCGTGCGGGCGAAACGTCTCCGTTTCAGCTTGGACAAATATTGGCCGACTGTACCGCAGTGCGAATGTTTCTCTCTACAAGTCGCATTTTTCAATGGACTCTCGTGAAATCTTGTGAGCCTGAACGTGTTCGATAATTATATGGAACTTTCCAGTCCGTAAATTTTTGGAAATTTTAAGAAAAATCGTATTTAAGCACTTTCGAAAACATATATTTTTTTTTAATTTGATATACTTTAAGGGGGTCAGGCGTGGGAGGCTCTATGGAGAAACCGACTCCTGAAGCCTGCAGTTCACATAACCATTAAAATCTATTTTTTCTATTTAACACTAAATGCCTTTATTTTAGAAGTTCTTTTGGAGGTCAAGTATATTTCAAGGTTAATAGTGAATGGCTCAAGTAAGCCAGTGTAATATTTATATGATATACTCACGATATACGGTGGTGAGGTTGGCGAGCGCCCAGACCGCCCAGTGCTGGCACTGCGGCGTGTGGTGCGCGTGCAGCAGGCTGAGGATCGGCTCGAACGAGCGGTAGTTGATGTTGCGCTCCGCCTTGATGTCCCAGCGCTGCACGGCGGCCGCCACGCGCGCCAGCACCGCGTCCCGCGCCGGCTCGTCCACCGTCCACGCCTCGGGCCCGTCGGACGCCATGTGCGCTAATACGCCGGCCGCGTTGTAGCTCACCTACAACAATCATTCACTGTTTGTTATTAACTATCTGGGCGACGGTTACTTTTTTTATGAAAATATTGTTTTACCTCGCCGCTTCCTAAATACCAAGTTTCATAATAATCGTTCGAACATTTTATCGAAGTGCCACCGCGTGTTTGGGGCATAAAATTGGACTAGAATATATTTTGTGGGAACTCGACCTATCCCAGCTTTGTTAAGAGAGCCCCACATTAGAAGATAAAGAAGAGATGTAACAAAATAAAACGCTCAGGGAGCAGCAAAATGCTTGTTAGAACATTGATTTCCATAGGTTCTTTAATTCACAGACGATTACGATTAGCAATGTCATAAAAAAATACAATTAATCTTTGTTAAGGTAGGCTTTCCTAAATGTTCAAGAATTCAAGAAGTGTTCAAGAGGAGAAGCGGAACTGGAATGAGTAAAAATGATGGAATTGATACGTGAAAAAATTTTGAAAAATAAATTTACTTTCCAAAGGCGAACAGGATGAGATAATGAAGAAATGAGCAGCATACAGCATCGTTACAATTTTAGCTATATACATTTTTGATTAAACTATACTCTATTTGGTTAGGTATTTTATCTACACCCATGCTATAAATCCTCTATAAAAGTTTCTAAAACAGTTAGCTTATTGCCAACATTAAAACAACCACTGCCATAGTAATCCTATTATCATCACAACGAGTGTTATAATGTTGTACTTAATTTAATTATGCAACGAACTCGATCCCTTTCTTACTCATTATCACTACTCAATTCATGGAATCTTCATGAATCAGAAATAATTGGCCAAGTGCGTGCCGGGCCACGCGCAGTAGAGTTCCGTAGTTACGAATGCCAACTTTGTGTTCATGCCACTAAAAACGTCTAAAATCTAATTTTCTATTGAATTTGTACGAAATTTTCCTTTTCTGAGTACATTTTATAAGTTAATCGCCTATAACTTTTTAATTTTTAAACCCTACTTAGCTCTGATAGTTTTCCTTTAAATTTCGTTACAAATTCTATAGCTGTGAGCTATAACCGTTTAGCAGACAGAGGGGAGGGACACTTGACTCCAACAATTTTTTTCACTTTAAAAGCAAATATTTCAGAAACGGATCCCAAAATCAAAAAACGGTGTTCTCAAACTCACAATATTTTTAAAAGACCTATTCAACGATACCTAACATGATTGGTTAGTCGAGAAAAAAAAATGACTTTTCATTTTAAAAGTATGGGAGCTACACAAAAAATTTTTTTCTTCAATGTTTTATTTTACCGTTTTTTCCGCCTAATTGATATATATATATATATATATATATATATATATATATATATATATATATATATATATATATATATATATTTAAAGTGCTAACATTCAACGAATCTCCAGAGAAGTAGGTGCTTGAACGGGATGCTACATTTGTAAGTACTTTTGCTGCTTCACACTTAAAAGACACCAGCGAGATTAGCGGCTGATAATGCAGCTAGGCTAAAATATAATAAATATTCGTGTTCGAAAGCTGCGTATTTATTCGTGCCGGTAGCATTTAAGACCACAGGCGCTTGGGGATCGGAGCAAGGGAATTTATAAAAGAATTGGGCAATCATGTTTCAGAAAAGTCGGCATCGTATTTGGCCCAAAGGCTTTCTATAGCCATTCAAAGAGTTAATATCGCGAGCATTATAGGGGACGAACCGTGGGGGTTTATTTGACTTATTTGAAATACCTAAATACATATTTGACGAAGCGTGTTGCGGATTTATATCTGTAAACTTTTGACGAAACATGTTGCTGATAAATGTTTGTTCAAATAATAATATCACTTAAATAAAGATAACCTGAGAAATTTAAAAAATATATATATTTACACATTACATATTGATATTAAGTATAAAATTTATAAATTAATTGATTTGTAATTTGCAAAGGTGTTGATTTATAAAGTGTATACTTTAATAAGAAGACATGTCAAGATTGTTTACCTTTATTTAAGTACCTAAACAAATGAAGTATAGGCGTAGTACGTAAACTTCTCATTTGATCTTGTGTAACGACTATGTATGTATGTTCTTACTCGTAGAAATTCAAACTACTAAATCAAAATAATTTACAGGTGCTCCCACACAACAGTTATATAACTTTATAAAACATTGTGTAACACGATAACATTCTATAACAATGTGTAACATTTTACTAGATGTTATACAATGTTATATATGTGATAACCGCTCCCACACTGATTGAACTCGTTGTATAACATAATATTACATTCTGTAACAATCAGTTTGGGTCTGTATTTCGAGAAAGCTGGTAATGATAGTGACTCAATGAACATGAACTCAATGAAAGTGAATGAACCTACTAGAGCTGTGTACGTGACAGAGTAGGCACACTACAAACGAAGCGCGCGAGCAACCTCCCCGCGCCCTTCCGCTAACATCCTTCTGAAGCTCGGATGATGTTATACAACAAAAGTTATTATTTGTTTCAACATGTTGTAGTTAGTTGTATAACATTCTGTTGTATGAATTATATTAACATCACTAACAATTTAAAACTTTTGTTATAAAATGTTAGACAACAAATATTATGCTAGATTCTCAAACATTATATAACTTACGCGTCAAGGACCCAGCCCAACCACTTTCACAAAACAAAGGAGATTTAAGTAACATATTCACCTCAATGCCGTCGCTAGAAGAATCGAGCAAGTCGTAGAAGACCCCCAGGAACACCTGGTCCATAAGCTGCGGACGCAGAGCAGCCACCTCCGCGACGTTCCCTAGCAAGCCCATCATGTTGCGCAACAATTCCTCTTTGTCCGGGAAACTCTAGAATAAAAGAAAAAAATAGCACATTAATTCTGTGCACAAATGAAAGTGCTGCCCTCGCTATAATACACGATCCTCTCGAAATCTTAAACGAAAATCAAAATTCATTTCATTTTCAGATCAGGGTTGTATTAATCATATTCGTGTTGAGGAGCACTTTCAACTTTATAGTTAATTGTTTTAGGCACAAACTTGTTTTCAGAAATAATTATTACTTGTTTATTATCACTTCTTCAACGCATAATATGATTAGAACTAAAGTGAGATGATATAATAACTATTTAACACGGTTTTACCTACAAAGTGTAGTCGGAAAAAGCCGACCAGTTTCGATCATCGATCGATCATCATCAGGGCGAGTTAAGAGCAGCCTTCCCGTCTTACTTTTCATACAAACGCTCGTACGTAGTTATGGCGTCGTAACTGATCTTTCTTGAAAACTTTTGGACTAACAGATATCTTGTGCACTATTTATAGGTTTCCATCGAAACAAGTCATCAAAAACAAGTCAGTATACGCGTCCAAAAATTTGCCTTTTTCATAGATTTTACCTGAACTTCGACCGTTCATAAAGTACTCATAAATTGTAAAAGTAAAAAAAAATATTTCGATAGAAACCTCGCAAATGTAATGAAAATTTTAAATAAAATACATTTACTTCACACACATGTAAGACTTACTAAAAAAAACGTATATCCTGTAACAAGTTTTATAAAATTTCCACACCCTATGAATAGTTAATATTCGTTCAATGGATAGTTAATAATAATACTAATTTAATTCAATATACTGCAATCCGTGCCCTAAGGCATGTCTCTTTTTGGGTTGTTTTTTTTTTCTAGCACTGTCCTGGATGAAAAAACAAGCTTTTCAAACTATGCACGCGTTGACGACATAGCGGCCGGGAAAGGCCGCCTTAAGGCAGAGCGGCGACCCGATGGTTTCGTTGTCCTCAAGGCACTGAGCGTCACCACGCGAGGCGACGCTCACCGACGCCATACTTGTCTACACCATGTGTCGGTGTTAAAGCCACATTACAAAATGTAGAGAGTAAGAAAGTAGAGAGTGATGAATGTAGATGAAGCGAAAGAGGTCTGTCAGGATCGTAGCAAGTGGAGGTCCATAGTATCTGACTACCACTGTGGGAAACATGCGTGATAATATGTATTTATGTGAAGAAAATATTATGTACAGTCAGGATTCAAAAATGAGTCATAATTTCTCATACTAGTTGTATGAAAAATTATGACTCCATTTTTGAAGCGTACCGTACATGTCGTAGTTGGATTGTATATTCTACTGTTTGACAAAACCTCTAGCTGTTTGGGATTACAGTTCGGTTTTGTAACACACCTATATAAAAGCGAAAATCACTCACTCACTCATCTAGAAATCTTGAAAACTACTTAGCCAATGAAGATGAAATTTGGCAGGAAGGTAGATTGTGACTAGGAGACGTCCGTTAAGAAAGGATTTTTGGAAATTATATCCCTAAGGAGGTGAAACAGGGGTTGCCAGTTTGTATGGAACTTCGTAATTTTTAAAGTGAGACGCATGAAATTTTTAATTTATTTTAATAGTTAGTAGAAATTAATAATGCATTTATTAGATTTTGAAAATTACATCCCTATAGGGGTGAAATAGGAGTTGCAACTTTGTATGAATCTTCGTAATTTTTGAGCGAGACACATAGACTTTTTTGAATTAGTGGTCAATAAAAAATAATATGCATATTATTATGAGACTTCGTAATTTTTTGAGTGAGAGACAAAAAAATTGAGACAAATAGATCATTCGTTCTCTTTTGCTCTAGCAAATGACGGTAACGGGAACGAGAACGGGAACGGGAACGGGATATTACAACACAATTTATGACGTTAAAAGCAATTAAAGATCCTATTAGAACCATTTTCGACTTCTAAGCGGACGAAGTCGCGGGTTACAGCTAATATGTAAATATGTATGTACCTCGAGGCAGGCCAGGAAGAATTTCATGCCGCGATTGTCGAGAAATCGTTGGCAGTTCTGGGGCGTCTCGTCGGTGACGTTCCACATGGTGGACCAAGCCACCTCCAGCACGTCGTCACACACACGTCGTTCCAGGCGGTCTTCAATCAGATTCAGCATTTTCTGAAATAAAAACATAAATTAGAATTTAAGAGTATCTCTCACTAAAGCGCTTTATCGGTCACGTCCTTAAAGCTATGCTGCTTCAGAACCCAGGGTGCGCTGTCTGGCGTCCTCTTCTCCAAAAATGATATACATGTCAGTGTTTACCTACGCATGCTAAACCGGAACCATTAAATCTAAATTATGATTTACTTATATAGTAAGGCTACACATACCAGATTGGGCGTAGTTAACCACTTTTGTGTAGTTTGATTACAAATTACAATTACATATAGTTACCTACAAGTAGTTGAAATTACATTAAATTTAACTACAATGATTGAAATTACTGTAGTTGTAATTTGTAATTGCAATTAAGTAGTTATAACTACAAATTACAATAAGAATTTATTACCGCGGGCGTGTATTAAAGGTGTTATATTTAGAAAATGTAAGTGTAAAAAGTTGTAAGCAAGAAACGAAAATGTATAATTAATTAAATCTTTATAAAATATGTAGTTTCGAAAAGTAGTTTGTAATTGTGATTACAACTACTTTTTGTAGTTTATAGTTCAACTACTTTTGCAATTACTTTTTGTAATTATGTAGTTGCGATTACTAACTACAAAATGTAATTGTAGTTAGTAATTAGTAGTTTCATTACATTTTGCCCAACTCTGACACATACATATGTTGGAAACTGATGACACATTTTAAGTTTTGGTATTATTCGAGATTATATGATCCGAGATGATCTAATGTTTAAAAAAAAGTCATTAGATTTTGTTTCAAAATACTCCGCTAACGCATTGTGTTTTTAATTCGCTAACGCATTTTATGTGAAACTGAAATATGGGGTATCTACTTTTTCTCATAAAAATATTTGTCATAATATAGACATTTTTTAAAAGCCTTAATTAATCTTAGTTTTTCAAGTCACGTCAATTCACAAATACTGCTTCATCGCGTTTACAGTGGAAAGCTATCGATTTATCGATAACGTTTAGTCGCGAATCTATTTGCCACCACTAACCTCATATTCTATTTTCAATCTGCCGCCCACGGCTACGGCCACGTTAATTTTGCAACGGTCGCTTCGAGCTAGTTCGGATACAAGGTTACCTAGTCAGGAAGGTTATATCCGTTTTCTTTATTGTCAAATACGCACGCAAACAAAATAAAAATAAAAAAGGTCAAGTCTGAGATTACTAAAATCATTTTTAGATAAAACTGTACTACTATTGCGTCGATTGTCGTTTTCAATTGCCTAGTTGTTTTCAGTTTGTCAGAAAACGGGTGACTGAAATATTATGATGTAGTATATTTTTAGAATCGGCTCATAAAGACTCCCTTTTATATGATACCCCACACGACAGGTAAAAAAAAATATTTTTCTTTAAATTGGGTTCATAAAATAAAACGTCACAAAACATTGTCACTTTTCATTGATCTTATACAATTTTAACCAGATTTTAAATTTATTAACGCAGGAAAACTGATATCAAGAGCGCCATTTGACTCCAAAAAAGCATGACGTCACGCATTCGTATTTCAGACAAGAACCCATACAAAATCTTATCCATAAAAACGTTTAGAAAAAAGTGTCTGATTTGACTTGTTGTCATCTAGCGGATTCCATAAAAAAAATTGATGACATCATAACCTCCCACTGTTCAAAAATTCAAGATGGCTCCCCTTCTTAAATCTATATTTAGGTTCTACAAGGATAACCTTAGCCAAAGAAAATATCTTGATCACCAAATGCCGTATATTGGATTTTATGTCGTGGAGATAAGGATTTAAGGATAGGAACTTATTTTCGCTGTGCTTGATTCACGGACGAAACCCGTTGATGAAACAATCAAAACTTTTATAAACGAATACATAAAGTTTGCAAAATTACAACGAAATAGCTAAATGAAACTGAATACACAAATATAATATCTATATCTAAGCTAATAATCATAGAAGTGGATTAAGGACAGCATATCACTTCGCATTTCGCCTGTATCTGTCTATTACTAAACAACTACATGGATTTTAATATTCTTTTCAGCATCATAAAAGCATTTCTTACTTTCTTACTCCAAGAAACATAAATCTAAATTGATAAATATATTTGACCTCCCATAAAAGTTAACGCATAGACCCAGATTTTTTATTTTGTACCTTTAGACCTATGGGTTGACCCAACAGCTGATCCGAATTTCTATGAAAAGCGAAAAAATATCATTTATGTATATTTCCTTAGGCAAAGTTGTTCAGTATCATAGACTGAATCTACTCGTTATATACATTCAGAATAATTTTTTTATGTGAAAGTATTCTTTAAACTCGCTTTGCTCTGCATAAGCATAAAATTATACGTAGGCATTAAGCATACATAAGTTAACGACTTGGAAAAATTAACTTCCAGCTTACTTCAATATACAACCACAAGAAAATCAACAGAATTTACCAGAAACTTCTTTTCTCAAGCAGATTATAAAGGTCGATTAAGGATAGCAATACCTGGAAGCTTTTATCAAAGGCATTTATTTAACTAATCGTCGTCATAAAGGCGCTATGTCCGATTCCCGTTTACCGGTTTTGCGACATTTGTTTTCACCTGCCTCGTAAGGTACCTTATAGTATGTTTGTATAATTCATGTAAAATACTGAAAATCGAATCATGTTGATATGCGATGCCTCTACCCATTTCCTATTTTACTCCCTGTTTCCAACTTCACGCCCACCATATCGCTAATGTCACCGATGGACTTAAGGTCTTTCTACCCCGTTAGGGATAAAGACGTGATAGTGCATTAGTATGACAGTGTTTCGATTTGAAGCGTCGAGTTGAAGTTAAATGGCAGTTGATTTGGAGAGCTAATTATACCGCAGAATACATAAGTTATACCAACAATGTAAAATTGTACACTGCAGTCATGTCACTTTATAAATATAAGTTAAGATTCATTATAAGGGAAATAAAATTAAGAAATTCAACATTCATCATTCACAAAAAGAAGATTGCGGGTTTACTTAAAGAATATTAAAATTTTTATTAGTGTCTGGTAAACAAATTGTAATGAAATTGCTTTCTGGACACAGGCGTGCAAATTTAACCATGGTTTATATTTTATATACATTCAGTTGGTATCATGGATGAACTCCAATCCATGATTTCCAAGATACGATAAACTTGTACTAACTTTTCTACTTTTAACAACTTACTGGGCAAAATTATATTTCGTTCCTGAAAATTAATCCCTGGTTTTATCATTCCTGTTTTTCTGTCCTTGTCAATACTTCGAAATCGTATGTTGTCAGTGGATTTGTAAAATCCATTTTTTTTCTTCTTGAGTATCTAATTCAAAACACTCAAACTAGGATGGTAATAACAATCTTATAACATTGGTCTAAGATATAGTGGCCATTCAGATAAAGTATCGCCAAAGATGAAAGATTAGATTTATGTTTTTCATATCATTGGCTATGAGTTCAAAGATTTTTTTACAATTACAACTTATAATTTTAATAATGCAAAATATTTCTTTAAAATAGTGTTTTTTTTTTTTCAATTCAATTTATCGAAGTAATTAAGGGTTTGCAATCTCAAGTCCTGCAGGCGTCGCTAAGCTATGGTATCGATAAGTTTTAGGTGGTAGCAGATCTGTCTCTGCCTATTTTGTTACCTGTATAACAGGACATCTTTTAAACAAAAAAAAATACAGACATAGTGATGTACACGCCAATCTCCGGAAATACTTCACGGATTAGAATGAAACTTTTTTGTCATATAGCTTTTAGGCCTGGGCAACATAAAGGGTATAATTAAGTAATTTTGGAAAATAGAACACTTGATGCAGGACCATAATGGTCCAGCTAAACTATAAGAAATATAAAAATGACGTCTCGAAAAAAGTTGTTCAGCCTGATGAGCACTTTTTGTTGAGGTATAAAAATCGAAGATCTCGAACACTTAATGTAGATACGCCGGAGTCATAAAGTCCACGGGAACGAAGACGTGGGCAACAGCTAGTAAAGCATATAGTATAGCAGAATAAAGAAACTCGCATATACATGACCCCTAAAAACATTACACTCCTTAACAGTCATGTAAGGACGTAAATATAAATACAATGCAAACAATCGCACAGGCAAACCATGCAGTATCGATCAAGTTTTCTTACTGACGCACGTGTTCGCTTATCTCTTTCCCAGCATAAATACTCCACTTATTATATAAAATAGATAAATTGTAAGAAAGCTTTTTCCACATCGCAATCGATAATAAAATGAATAAAGAATAATAAACATTTGCAGCAAGTTAAAAAAATTATTAAGACGAAGAATATCTAAACATTTATAACCTCCACAGGAAGTTCACTACAGTACATAGGCCTCCACGAAAGATTTCTTAAACGACCGAGAAAAACGATACAGGCCGCCACCAATAGGTCGTTTTCGATATCAATTATTTTAATCATTGTCAATCTTTTGAAGGTAAATATAGAAACAATTATAAAATTCACGAAAACTTGAACCAATGTAGTGAATGAACTGAAGAACAATGGATGGGCTGGAGTTAGTATTTACAAGCTTTTATTTAACATGCAATGTGTGATGGATAAATTAAAGAACAAGGGCTGGAGTTAGTTTTTACAAGCTTTTATTTAACTTGCAACGTGTAATGGATGAATTAAAAAACATGGGCTGGAATAAGTTTTTACAAGCTTTTATGTAACTTGCAATGTGTAATATTAGGTCTTTACCAATGAAATTGCCGTTTTGTGTGAAAAAATTTAAACGATTTTTTTTCATGTATTTTTTATTTGTATTAATCGAAGTATTCACCCATGAAATCAACGCATCTTTGCCAACGCAGTGGCAGCTTATTGATGCCCTTCTTAAAGAAATCAGCTGGACGGGAGGCAACAAATTCTTCAAAGGCATTTTGTACTGCCTCTCGGGTATTGAATTTTTTTCCCGCCAAGAAGTTATGCATGCAATGTATAATGGATGAACTAAAGTACAAAAGCTGGACTCAGTTTTTACAAGCTTTTATTTGACTTGCTATGTGTAATAGATGAAATAAAGTACAAGGGCTGGAATTAGTTTTTACAAGCTTTCATTTAACTTGCAATGTGTAATGGATGAACTAAAGTACAAGGACTTGGATTAATTTTTTACAAGCTTTCATTTAACTTGCAATGTATAATGGATGAACTAAAAAAGAATTGCTGCGTGGCAAGCATGATTAGGGCAAAAACTTTTTATCCTTGTGATTTGTCGCATTTCGCGGACTTTACTGCAACAAACATAGATAAAATTGAGCGACAAAATAACTTTCATTCATAAAACGTATTTTGTCTCATGCCTAACTCCCGTGCGAGCATGATATTGACAGGTCAAAGTAGACATTTCGACGGTTGGCAATGTGAAATCGTGTAAATTTTTCGTCGATTTGCTAGACCCACATAAGACTCAATCAAACCATTTCCAATCGTATTTTAAACATTTATTCTATGGAATTAATATTACATGTATATTTACATATATAAATGTAGGTAGACATCTTCAAACAATGTATTATTGAAGTTTACAAACTCAGAAAAATATTTAATTACGAAACTATAGCGCCATCTTTTGAGGAATCCAACAACCACTTTGGCGGCGGTGACCGGTGAGTCTCGGCGGCTGTTTTATTCTTTATGTTGGCTGTACGACATGAGTTGAAACGTTCCGTTGCACATTTACTTTAAAGACATTTCATTTTAATAATTTTTAATACTCGTTGTTTGCAACAATTATTTCGAAGAATTATTACGTACTCATACAATTCTTTTATCTAACGTGATTGTTTCTAAAAAAACGCATGTTTTAATTTAAAATTATTATATTTTCTTTGCAGACTTTAGAAACACTGTTTAAAACTGACTGCGTGTGACGACTCATTTTACTACGTGTCCATTCATGAATTTTATCTTGTCATGCACATTTTACAGAGGGATGATATGTAAAGACTTGTCAGATAAAACATCATACTAAGGGGGCTGGATTTAGTTTTTAAAAGCTTTTATTGAACTTTCCCGGTTTCTGATCGAGATGCAATTTAATATGAAAATTTAGATGAAATTAAAATGTAATATTATTATGGCAAGAAGATCTGATAATAAGGCCCGATGACTATAGGATGCCCGTAATAAAACGACGCAACCACCAACCAACGTGTTTAAGCCGTTGTATTTGTATTGATAAGTATTTAGGTCTCACAAGAAATAAAAGCCTTTTTTTTAACTTTAATTATTCCATGTCTTTTTTATAACTCCACATATTATTTTAATATGTCAAATAGACAGATTGCAGTAACATTGTTATTATTTATTGTTAGTATTTTCATATTTAAAGTTTATGTAATTTTAAAGAAATTGCATATATCTAGTTTTCGACTGTCAAATTTAAACTTTAAAGAAAATATGAGTGTGTCAAATATGATATGATCCACTATATTCTCTTTAAAGTTTATATTTTGACTGTGAAAACTAGTTATATGCCTTAAAATAAACAATTTCTTTGAAATTACATAATTTCGACAATATCTGACATGCCGTTTCAAAATAAAAGCTAGACTACTTTTGTATGGGAAAGTCTAATTCTGTCTAGGGTAACGGACTCTTAATAGCATTACAAAATTATAAGGTATTTTTTCTGTACGTCTCCGGATGTCCATTCGCGCATGCTCCTGTGTGACAATGTGTTTAATTCCCCTCATCAGAAACAGTTTCATAAACTACTATCACATTGTTCCTATGTGCACATTATAAAGCTTGTCGATTTGATAGTGTGAATTATATTAACCAATATCGATATGTTGTAAAACTTAAACATTATCTCTTATCTTGTTTATTATGTAATGTGGTGAAATTCACGCTAGTGATGGTAAAATACAGTTTCAAATCTTTAACAATTGGGTTTAGTAGTTCATTCTGCAGAAGCTTATAATTTGCAAAACTTTCATATCTTTTTACCAGTCAAGTTTGGTAAAGAACAATAAATATATGGTATGGGTGGTATAATGGTTAGCTCGGTGTTTACATTTTACATCCCATGACTTTGAGTGAAGCGGTATATCCTACCTCCATTCTACTACCACCACTTTCTCCCGGAGAAGAAAATTATCGTGATGAGACATGCACACTAGTTACTGTAAGTCTAAAGTGTGTAGAATGGAAAAGGCAATGGAAAATCATTCTTTTATTCTTACCAAAATTAGTCATTGTGTTCGTTTATTTCTATACAATGACGCCGTCAAGAGCTTAGCTCGTAAATGTATAAGAAAGTTGAGTAAGAGCCAAAGCCCTTTACTGTTATGCAGTTTATAGATTCGCTTTGCAATTAAAAAAAACAAACCTCTTAACTTATAGTCCACGCCCAACTTTTTAAAAGTTATTGGTCTATCTCTATTTAGGCATTCGCTGATACGACGGATGAAGTTGAAGGATATGTGTAATAATGTTTTGACTAGTATATTATATAATAGTGCGAAAAAAATTAAAGGTAATCTAAAACAAATCATGATAGCGAAATAACTCTATCATTACTGCACAGCGTTTCTATAATGCCCATGATCGAATTTTAATTTAATTGCACCTGTATCAAATATCATTAAAAAAAACAATAATCGAAATTGAAAATATTGGCCGTTCGCGTCGTGTGAAAATAAAGAAACGATTGAAAACGTGTCAACAAGCTAAAATTCAACATAATCTCTCGTTTCAGCAGTTTCAATTTTCGCAGTGTTTTTAATATGATGTAGCTACATTTCACCCCTCGAATCAATCGATTTAGTTTTAAAATGTACTCACCCTTTCCGGACACTTGTATAACAGATTCTTGTTGAATCCTACAAAATCTCGTCTCTCATTACGAGACAAACTGTATCTTTTATCACTCCCAGACACGACCCGGTGTCTCAAGAATCTGTATTGATGTTGTAAATGTTTAGGACAGACAATAAATAACCGGCCAAGTGCATGTCGGCCACATCATGTTATGCCAAATCACAGCTTACTAGTTCGTATAGTCTGTAAAACCGCGGACAGACAGACATGGCGAAACTATAAGAGTTCCTTGTTTACTACGGAATCCTAAAAAGACTATCACTACACCTTCGCATTTGCAAAATTACAACAATTTCTCCTTCTTTTGTAAGGAAATTAAAATGCCTGGATTGGATGTGGTTTCTTTATCACCGGAACTCTTTGTAATAGGAATTTATGATAATGTACAAACGACCACACGTAAAAAAAATAACTTACTCCAATGGCGCCATTGTTGCCGAGGAAGCGTTTCTGCGTGCCGTCGACTTGGCAGGCGAGGGAGTTCAACAAGTAGATAGCGATGCGCTGCACGAAGCCCTCAAGGTTCACGTCGGCTACGCCGCTAAGCAGGATTTGAACTACGCGTTCGTATTCAAACAACTGAAAAAACACGTGTTATGTATACTGTGAACTGATAAAGGAGGAGTCGATTAGCTTTTAAGAATAGGTACTCATTATTGTCTTTTCTCAAATTAAAGATACATGAATTTTTCAGCGTCCATGTGAAATAAATTATTTGAAAGAAAGATGAGATTTCATTTAAATTTTGTCTTGAGTATACCCTAGACGACCCTTCAAACTATTTTATAAGCTACTGTTTATAGATATAGAACGTGAAGTTTTTGTTAACACTTTTTACAAAAGTGGCCCTTTTTGGCGGCCTGGATCGAGTCGAGCGGGCGTGAGTGCTATGACCTCACCGCTATAGGTATACCTACGCTTGTTACGCCCAGCTGAGTGACGCGGGCGGCCGGCATACAAAAGTAAACTTAAAATCGGGTGAACAAGGTTTAAAGTCGAGTGGGGAAGGGCAGTGTCACGCGACCGTTTGAAGATAGTAAGTTTCGTTGAAGTATGAAGTGCTTGCTATTGTAGAGAATATAAAAGAAATTCAGATAAGTAGAAGTTCTGCCTCAGGCTTTTGAATATCAAACACTACACCAGGATATTATTACAGGTATGGCACTTCATAAAAGCGGAGTATCATTTATGCCTACTACAAATACTTCAAACGAAACTATACATCGGTGCTCACGTCAATGAATGAGTTTTGCTACCTAACACAGCGGACAACGCGAGAACGGAGGAGAGGATGTATATTTATGTAATACTTTTATTAATTCTGTGCCAGGGCAAAAAGTTTCCGATCTGTATGTCACACTTATATTGATTCAGTGATATTATTCAAATTTTATTGGAAAACATTTTTTGTTTTATTATACATACATACTATAATCAAAAAGATATAATCAAAGTATATTAAATTAAAAACAAATCTCTGAATTTAGTACCGAAAACACGTCCACGACCCCCGCACAAATCTGAGCGTGCGTGTGACGTCAAATTGCTATTCATACCAAAGATTTTCAATTTTTTAATACACAACTAGTGATTTAATCGTTCCCTATTGTAGCGAAAAGAGATGTCGAATCTTAGAGGTTATCGTGCTTGTTTCGTACCATTATGTACAAATACTACAAAAAAAAAACTCCTTATAAATGATTTTAAACGTTCCACATGATGGAACACGAACAAAATAAATGGTCTCAATCAGTGCTGCTGCTGCACCGAGCATCAATTTTGGAGGAAAAGAACCGTGGACGTGGTACACTTGGATTGAGCACGAGTTGCAAATTAATTTCTCGAGCTCCTCAGTTCTTCGGAAGGCACGTTAAGCCTTTGGTCCGGGCTGTCATTGTAGAACAGTCGTCAGATTATGTCAGATCCCTAAAGGCAGCTTGAAAAGTCTGACACCAGTTTTGGCCACCTTCTTCCGCCCATTGCTGACCATAGGCCGCCCTTCGTCGACGCCAAACATCTCGGTCCTGTGCTGCTCTAAACCAGGTGCGGTGCGACCCATGACTTTCACTATGTCGTCAACCCATCTCATTGCTGGACAAACGACTTCTTTCACCCGTCCTGGGCCACCATTTGGCTAAACCCATGCTCCACCTGCCATAACTGTAAAATCGCTTTAGAATTATGACGTTACACGCATGCCGACCAATCGTGGCGCGTTCGTAGTGTAGTGATTTTGTTGTCAATTGTATGAATTTTTAATTGCTTACTCGTATAATTAATTCAAAAACGATTTTAATGGGGTGTGAATCTATATATTTTATGATATTTTATGATAATCTTTCAAAATACATAAAAAGTCGGTAATTTTTTTTCCATAACCCTATAATAAATAAATAGGTATATAAATACGAACAAATTACACTGATTGAGCTAGCCCCAAAGTACGTTCAAGACTTGAGTTATAGGATAACCCAACGATACAATATAAAGGGATAACAAATACATACTATAGATAAAGCTCCAAGACCCAGGAAAATTTGAAAAAGGCCATTTTCCAAGTTGCTCTGGCCGGGGATCGAACCTGGAACCTCTGGATGGTGGACTAGCATGGTGACCACTACGCCACAGAGGTCGTTAAATTATAATGTTGTTATAAAAACAAACTTACCACATCTGTTGGGATCTTAAACTGGCATAAAGTGAGACATCCATTCCGCATCATAGTGTCATCCCCAAGATGTGCTTCCATGCCATCCAAAAGTGCAGTAATGATTCTTCGCTTCAACTTAATACCAATGCGGTTCTTTTCTTTGCCCTTTACTATGTAGAATAAAGTGGCACTATGGAAAGAAAAAGAATAAGAACTAAGTACATTAAAGATAATAGCACATTTGCAGATGCTTCAGATTTATGTAATGGTACTAATTTGTACCTATGGGCAGGCCTGTATCACTCCCCGGTATCAAAAGGATACTTCCCTAGGTATCAAAAGGATACCTACATAATTACTATGCGTGCGGCGACCACTTCGAAGGAAAAATTAAGTTACATGAATCGTTTGTCCTGAGTAATAAGACTGAAATTGGCTTACAATGGATGTCTAGTTATCTAAACGAAGAGGTGAGAAGTTCTGACACAAGCTAAATTAAACCATAGCACTTACCACATTAAGTAGACATTCCTTTGGATATCTTTTCTGAGTAAGACTTCTGTACGTGAGTACTAGTTCTTATTCTGTGCTATGGGTATGTGTGTGTGATGAAATAACCAGCCAAGTGCGAGTCGGACTCACGCACGATGGCTTCCTAACCATTATCTATAAAAATCACGTGTGTTGTTTGGGAGCCCTACTTGAATATTTATTATATTTTGTTTTTAGTATTTGTTCTTAAAGCGACAACAGAAATAAACCATCATGAAAATTTCAACTGCCTAGCTATAACGGTTCATAAAATACAGCCTGGCGATAGACAGGCAGACGGACAGACAGACAGATGGACAGACAGATAGACGGTAAGCGGAGTCTTAGTAATAGGGTCCCGTTTTCACCCTTTGGGTATGGAACCCTAAAAAAGACCTGCCTTCAATGATAAATTAATGGAAGAAATTAAGTATAATTACCTGCCAGAGATTTGAATATGTTTCTCTAAGACATGCTGATCCATAGCATCCAAGACAACGCTGAGAGCTCGGCCCACATATGCATTGTTTTCATAGCGGAACAAGTAGTAAAGATCATTAAGCACACGCGCCAGCATTGCTGGTCTCTCCATGTAAGCAACTGCTGCAGTTAGAATTTGCTCTTCATTTGCATCTCCCGAGATCTTTAAGAAAACAATAATTAAATTTAATCATACTATGCCCAATCATTACCTAAATACTTCACCTCATAACAGATTTGAACTTTGTAACCACAAAAAAAAGGAGTGTTATAAGTTTGGTGTATCTGTGAGTCAGTCTGTGGCATCATAGCTCCAAAATGAATAGACCGATTATGATGTCAATTTATTGTTTGAGAGCTCACTTGATTGAGTAGGTTCCTAGATAGAGTTGTATCGGGGGCTACTTTAATATTTCATTTTATTTCTTGTTTTATAGATATATTGAATGTGGTAAGGTAGCGAATAATGTAGTCTTTCAATATTATAACTAAAAGAACATTTTTTTACTTTTAAGTTTTGATTGTCTTTTAGGAGCCAAACGCAGAACTAATGTCTTCTTGAATCCCTCTAACTTTTTCTCTCTTTTACATAGTCTCGTTGTATCTAACAAGAAATTTAAAAATTGGCCATGTGCGTGTCGGGCCACGCGCTGTGTAGTTGCAAACGTCGACTTTGAGTGCACGCCTCATGGTTTAACAACTAAAAATGCCTAAAAACCAATTTTATAGAATTTTTTGAAATTTTATTTCCCGATTACATATTATAATTTAGTTGACTACAATTCTTTAATTTGTTTTAGTTTTCCGATAGTTTTCCAGTATTCCTTTTAACTTCGTTTTATATTACCTACTTCAGCCGTGAGTTATTTCACATGTCCATTAACAACTGTTTAGCTAACAGAGAAGACACTTGACTATGAGAAATAATTGCATTTTTAAAACCAATTATTTTACAAACAGATCTCTAAATTGAAAAATGTTATTTACAAACTCACAATATCTTTAAAAGACATATTTAACAACACCAAATAACATTGGTTAGTCAAGAAAAAATTATAAACCTACTTTAGATGTATGGGAACTATCCCAAAATGCTTTTTCTTGATTTTTGCTTAATAAACTTTACAGATAACAGAACGTTTAGATTTGATTAAATTTAGAATATAAGTCATTTTCTAAAAGATACAAAATCCACAAAGTGTAATAAAGTCATAATACCCCCGGAATTAGATAAGATTATTATTATGGTTTTAGCATCCAGGTAATTTACCAATGCTAAATTGAGATACCTAGATAACTGGTAACAATGAGTTAATTTAAATAGTTCAAAGGAAAGTAAAGCATGCACACTGTCCATTAATGTCTGTACAAAAAATAGCAAATGAAGAATTTCTTTTTCCACATTATTTTTTTGTATGTTGTTTACTAAGTTGACACAATAAAAAACTAGGTTTATAAGTTTGCCTTATTACATATTATTGTGTAAATAACATACTTATAAAAATCATTAAGATCAGATAACATTTAGGAGAGAGAAAACCATTTCCTCTTTTTGCATGGACAAGTGTGTGTTATACTTCCCTAAGGCGAGTAGGCTTTATATTTATACAAGCAGTATATGTTAATGTTTTTACTCACCACTTTTGCTGGTATATCATGTCTTTTACAGGCACCATGGAGAGTTCCATATAATCCAAGGAATTCTAACGGTCTATTCACACGACTCACTAAACCCGGTATGTCACATCGTTCCTGTGTTTCGGACTTTCCTGCGCTATCTTTAGCTGTTGCAACTGCAGCTGCACCAGATCCAGCTAAGTTAGTTCCAGAAATATCCAAAGACTCCAATAGCGGCAAACTTGTAACTAATTTGGACAGCACATCATTGGGATAAAAATATTTACCATGCCTGTCATTAGATTGTGATATATCTAAGTGTTGTAGAGAACTCAAGCTGGCTATCCAATCTATTACAATATCTTTGGACCAGTGGACACTGTGCAGTATAAGCGATTTCAAATTCTTTAATTCTGTTAACGCCCATATGGATCCTGCAGATGCACACTCAGACAAGTCAAGGTGTGTCAAATGAGTTAGCGGCTTTAGTAGGAGCAAGGGAAATATAGCAACACCCCGACGTTGAATCGTTAGCCGCCGTAAATTCGGAGCATTGATTATGTAGCCCCTTTGCCTAAATAAATTTTCATCTTGTGGTATAACCGATGTTGAGGGCCCGAATTTCAGGGAGACTAGATTTTCACTGTTGCTATTTATTATATCTAAGGACGCCGATGACAAGTACTCGCATTGCACTAAGTCTACCTCATAAGGTTTATGAGCCATGAAGCAGTGAAGGCCTTCATCTGTTATTCGAGAATTCCTCAATTTTAGCGAGTCAAGTCTTGTTCGCGTGCGATCTCGAAAAAGATTTGCTATGCTATCACTCACACGGGAACTCTTTTGATACGCCTTCAGGAATTTTTCACATATTTCAGCAGGTAGGATTACGTCGTCTTTGAGCTTACGGTTTTTGTTAGAAGGGTCCAATTTTGTAATTGTATTTAGATTTTCAACAATGTAAGACATACATATGTCGAATAAAGAATCTGGACTACTGTCGTACAGCGAAAATACTTCCTGTTCGGTCATCATGATGGATCGCGCAATGATTTATCTGTTTAAGATGTACAAAATAGAAAGGCTTTCAATGACACCATTTCTTTAAATTTTAATTTCACGTTCACAACAAAATATTTTCAGCACATTCACACAAATAGGTACACATTATTGACCATTATTTTATTATGAAACTATACGTAGGTCCGATAGGGTTCAATAGATACTATACTAGGTGGTATTTAGCTTTATTACTTATGTAGGTAGGTACTAGGTACCTACATTTGTGAAAATTCAACAGACGACGACAATTTCTTCTTCGCACACCACACAGCACAGACTATTTAGTAGCAACTACGCAACAGTGTTGCCACCTTGGATTTTTTTAAGCGTACCGCCTTATGCCGCGTTTACACATTCGCGCGAGTGGTGAGGCGAATGGCGAGGCGAGTCGCGAGCACGAGTGTGTAAACGGACACTCGCTATTCGCCTCGCGGCTCGCCTCGTCACTCGCGGCGCTCGCGTTGTGCCGCGTTTATACATTCGTGCGTTCGCGAGGCGAATGGCGAGGCAAGTCACGAGCACGAGTTTGTGAACGGAGACTCGCTATTCGCCTCGTCACTCGCCACGCTCGCGTCGGGAGCGGTTTTTGAGCGCGAGTCAAAGGGGACGCTAGCTAGGCGAATAGCCAGGCGAACTAGCCGTTTACACACTCGCGTACTTGCCATTCAGAAGTGCCATTTTTGAAACGCGGAGTCACTAAACAAACGGTTTTTTGGATGGAAAAACCATTCATGTATAGGTGACTCCGCGTTTCAAAAATGTCATATTTTTATTTATTTATTTAATCTTCTTGTTTATGAAGTACAAAGTGTATACATACAGAACAATAGTCAAACTTAAAGCAAAAAGCGTTGTCTACCAGTCAACTTTCGGGTTATACAGATAGTCTAAATGTGAGTTACAAGATAAAAGTAGAATAAATAGTACATAAAAAAACGATAGGTAAATAAAATATATTTATATATATATAATATATATTTCCCATATACATACAATGTGGAACGGACATACCCTAATAAATCGAACGACGGGCTTTACTAGATTACTATAGTATAATGAAATTAAAATAACAACCAATAAAGACACTCCCATACAAATTGCCCGGGCGGCTGGACACTTTTGTATGGAAATGGCATTTATTAATGTTTTTTATAGTCATTCTAATTCTAGCCCGGGATTCTATTTATTACGGGCATATCCTTTCTACGTTGTATAAATCACGGAACAGAGAAATAGGTGGAAGTGCCAAGTGGGCGTGGCGCGCATGTCATAATCCGGTAAAACTACACAAGATCGACCGACTCCGTACATCAGTCGTATTCTAGCTACGTGTTGAGATCGTTTTGTCCGCCCGACCAACATTTTTTTAGCTAAATATGCCGTGTTGTTGTGTTTTTTTATGTAAAAATAGCAGTAAGAACAAAAATAAAAGCAATGTAGGTATTTCTTTCCATCAGTATGTACGAAAACATGCATTTTCTTTTAAAAAATTACGAAAATCATTCTGGTAAGATCATATTAACTAGGTAGTTCTAGAAAGTTCGTTCCCGTAAGTTGTCGCTACTCGATTAGTGATGTACAGATTTTGCTATTTTATTAGTGATGTACATGTCGATGAACTTCGCTACTCGATTAGTGATGTAGTCGAGTCAGATCCGGATTTTGTCGATAAAATAAATCAAAATTTCAGGTATAATTTAATAGAATAACGCAACGATTTTAAGTAGTATATAGACTTATTATAAACATTAACATTTTCTAGTATTTTTATTGCAATAAAAAAATTAATATTAGTCTAACCTTTCGAATTATTTTTAGGCCCAAATGTAAAAGAAAAGTGGATAGATGCAACAGGTAGGGTTAACTGGATGCCAACTAAATCAAGCACCATATGTTCGGAGAGTTTTGAAGAAAATAATTTATATCTAATTTACTTATATATAATAATTTAATTTTCTTATAAAGGTAGTCCTTTATGTCAATTTTTTTCTGTTCTAGCTCCTGCTGCTGCTCCCAAATATGTAACTAGCTTTAACCCAAGACTTTGTTAATGTAATATAAGTAATTTGAAAAAGTCTCCATTTCTATGGCAAAATAAGATTCACCATGCCAAGTTAATAAACAAGGGATATAAACCTATGTCCTTTTCCGGGACTCTTAAACAATAAACCTACATATTCAATTTCAATTAAATTGGTTAAGTAGTTGAAGCGTGAAGAAGTAACAGACAGACGGATTTACTTGAATATCACTGTAATACTAGTAATGGATCTACAAAGTTATTGACACAATTTTCTGTATTTTAAGCTCACCATGCTGGTTTGGGTGAAAGGGACAAAAGAAAATAAATAGAATGTACCACGCACGTACTTCCCGCATTCCCGCGCAGATTTTAAAAGCCGATCGAGAGAATGGGCAAAATGGCAGAAGAGAAATTCCTCTGCCATTTCGACCATGCGGGTAGCAACCCATCACTATTTTGATTCCCTTTCCCACTTCCTCGCCCGCCGTCACGCTAAAAGTAGCCTTTGGATCTTGCGGCCCTGGGCGAGTTCAGCTTAAAACCGCAAGACTCAAAATGCTCTGTATGTTCCATTCCATTTGGGATTAAGATCGCTACAGGGATAACGACGGATTTTTCATGTTCTCAAAATAATAGATCTTTAATTATTTGAGACTGGCTTCGCCTACGATTTAATCTGCACATCCATACTAATATTATAAATAAGAAAGTTACGCAGACGAAGTTGCGAGTGAAAGTTAGTGTTAAATAAAGATAAGAAAATTCGAAAAAAAATGCCTTTGCGTCGAATGATATCGATACTGTTAATCAATATTAAATAATATGGACATCACTATTCGAGTAGCGCACCTGTCGGCAAGTAGCAGAATTATTTCGTAGCTTGGGATTCAAGTGACGAAAAAATTCTGCTTCTCGACGATAGATGGCGCAATTATCAGACTTATTAATTTGAGTTAGACAGTAAATAGCAAAACGTCGTAAGTACTTTTTGAACCGTAGCAAAATAAACCTTATGCTTGAGACTTAATGTCGTTTTTAAAATGTAGGGTCTATTGACTTAGGCCAATATTGAAATAAATATATTCGACCAATCAAACGAATTTTTCGTATGTGTGCAATATGTGATTATTGTTTTATTTGTGTGAGTTTGGCGACGCTTGTTTCTTAACTAATTTAGGCCCAAGGCACTTCCACCTATTTCTCTGTTCCGTGGTATAAATTCATACGTATACGATAACTATATATAAATAAAGTGATGTAGCAATTTTTAATAAATCTACTCCTTCGGATCGATAATTTCGCTGTCAACATTGTGGATTGGAGTAACGACAGCATTCTACAGTTTAGAAACTGTATTTTTCCATTTTCTTGCGGAGTACGTTCAAATAGTTATGCGACTATTTCAACGTCCTCCATGTTCGCGGATCAGCGCTCAACTGAATGCTCCGCGAGTGTGTGAACGGACACTCGCGTCGGCACTTGTGCACGAATGTTTTGTCGAACGTTTCAACGAGTGCCAACGCGAGCGCGAGCGCGAGTGTGTAAACGCGGGGTTGGGAGCGGTTTTTCGGGCGCGAGTCAAAGGGGACGTAAATAATATTTATTTCCCATATACATACATATATACAATGTGGAAGGGACATACCCGTAATAAATCGAACCACGGGCTATATATATTATAGTATAATGAAATTGAAATAACAAAAAAAACAACATTCCCATACAAATTGCCCGGGCGGCTGCACAATTTTGTGGAAATGCCAAAATTTTTATATTTTTCGATCGTTAATCTAATTTTATTATACTAATTAGTGATGTTGTCCCCGTGGTTTGATTTTACGGGTATGTCCTTTCCACGTTATATAAATACTTACATATATGATTCTTTTTATAAATAAATTCATGCAGTAGTTTTAATCTATTTCTATATATCAATACACTTGGTTTTCAACATTGTGGATTGGAGTAACGACCGCATTCTACAGTTTAGAAACTGTATTTTTCGATTTCCTTGCGGTGTACGTTCAAATAGTTATGCAACTACTTCAACGTCCTCCATGTTCGCGGATCAGCGCTCACGCTCAACTGAATGCACCGCGAATGTGTGAACGGACACTCACATCGGCACTCGTGCACGAATGTTTCGACGAGTGCCAACGCGAACGCGATTGCGAGTGTGTAAACGCGGGGTTATGTAGCACCAGTGATACTAGCAGACGTTCCGATTTCGTTAGATCCAAGTTTCAACCAAATCGTGGCTGACGTGAAAACCATTCGGGGACGCATTTTTGAAATCACTTGTCATATTACGAATGGTTTACCGCCTAGTCACAAATATACGCGTGTGCGAGCGCTGGTGCGTGCGCTTATGCCATGCCACGAATTTACGCGATTTCATTCGCGAAATATTGCCAGTTTAGAAGCTTTTTACCTAAGAATTTCGATAATCATGTTATCCGCCCGTCTCGCACCACACGGTTAAAAATTAATCATATGAAAGGAAGAAAACCTTTATTTGGCAATCATAACCATTAAAAATTACATATATCTACAATAAAAACAACAACTACGAATTGCTGTAAGGGCTACCAGCTTAGCTAGCTATGTGCTGAATCCGGTTTGTCAAAGCGCTGACACGGAACACTTTTTAACAATACTTTTTCAAATCGACTTCACCCCCAAACTACAAAACGAACATACTGTCACGAGAGTGGGTTGGGGATAGGAAAGGAAACAACAATCCTATTGAATGGTGCCTTTATTTACAACTCAAGCAGTACTCACAATTGACAGCGTCAGTCCTCTTTGCACTCCAACTGTCACTTTACTGTCAGGCCCGCGGAAACGTCACAGCACTGACACGTACGCGTAACACTGCACTGTCACACGCGCGGACTTTACTGCACTGAACACTTCACTTAACTCACTACTTCACTTTACTCACTGTTTCACTTTAGTCACTACTATTGTGTTCTTCTTCTTTTCTTCCTTCTTCTTCTCCAACTAAACTGCCTTAGGCGACGCCTTGTTCCGCTTATATACCCCCCGAATTCGAACAAAATCGCATCAATGTTCCGAACTCAAATGACTAATTTTCTATCGCCTTCTCTCTCACTCATTTTCTGTCCCGTATTTTCTTTTCCATTTAGTCTAGTATTATCTAGAAACTTCTTTCAAAACTTCAAAAATACTAAAAGTGGCTGTGATTTGAACCAGCGGTCTCTGGATTCACAGTCCATCGCTCAGACCACTAGGCCAATCGTGCTCTGACGCTATTGATGAAATTTTCCTTCAGTTGAATTCTTTTTGTTCGAATTCGTGACGTTGACAGTGTCATTCATCTCCTTACGCGACACTGCCCCCTCTTAAGACATGATCGTCCCGATCATCATTACTTCCCTAATAACGTGCCAACCGGTCCACATGGACTATTTTTGCTGGACTGCGAGGATTACGCTGAATCCGGAAGGTGACGTCGTTAATTCTGGTGACTATTTTGTAAGGTCCTTCCCAGCTTGGTTGTAGCTTTGGAGATTTCCCTTTTCGCCTCAAAGGATTATGAAGCCAGACCAGAGTTCCCTCTTCAAAACTGAGACCGTTAGCTCTTCGATCGATTCGTGAAATAGTCCATGACTACCAAAATGTATCGGTTGCCAGCGTTTGTGATTGGAAATGGTCCAGCTATGTCAAGAGCTACCCGTTCCCATGGAGCTCCAACATTATACAATCTCATGGCTCCTCTGCTTCTAGTCTGGGGTCCCTTAACAGCTGCACAACTCTGACATTTAAGACACCAGTCTTCTACATCATCTAGGCAGTGTAACCAGTAGAAACGTTCTTTAATTTTTGTGAGAGTCCTTCTTATCCTCAGGTTCACGTTTTCCTTTTCTTCCTGTCGATGGCAATGCTTGCAATCTTTCAAGCAAGGTCTGCAAGACAGGGCATCTGCGTTACCATGACTCTTTCCTCCGCGATGTTCAATTTCGAACTCATACTCCTGGAGTAGCTCAATCCACTACTTCTACTTGCCCTTTAGGATTTTTGAATTCCAATAACCAGTTTAATGCAGCGTGATCAGTCCTTACCAGAAATTTGCGGCCGAGCAAATATTTCTTGAAATGTTGCAATGTTTTTACCACGGCCAACAATTCTCTGCGAGTTACGCAGTAATTTCTCTCCGGCCTTGATAGGGATTTGCTGAAATAGGCGATCACAACTTCGTGATCCCCTCTCTGCTGAGATAAAACACCTCCAATTCCGGTGTTACTTGCGTCAGCGTCCACAATAAACTTGCCTTTTAATGTCAGGATATCCGAGGATTGGAGTTTCACATAAACGCATTTTGAGGTCCTGGAAAGCTCGCTCACAATCTTCATCCCAAGAAAATGCTCGTTTCTCTTTGGTCAACCGATGTAATGGCTTGGCGATGTCTGAAAACCCTCTTACAAATCTTCGGTAGTAAGAGCACAGACCCAAAAATGCTCTCACCTGTGTCTTATCTGTCGGCGTTGGCCAATCTTTAACTGCACTTATTTTGGATGGATCAGTGGCGATACCTTACCCAAGTAGTTGACCTATCGTTGAAAAAATGAACATTTCTTTGGACTAAGCTTCAAATTTGCATTCTGTAGTTTTGAGAATATACTTTCAAGCTTCTTGAGATTGTCATCAAAATCTCTTCCCATTATAATAATGTCATCTAAATAGACCAAGCAGCTTTCTCCCAGCATACCTACCAGCACATGTTCCATCAACCTTTTAAATGTTGCTGGCGCATTACATAGCCCAAATGGCATTGTTTTGAACTGCCATAAACCTTTGCCAGTCGAGAATGCAGTCTTCTCTTTATCCTTGGGATCCAAGTCTACTTGCCAAAACCCGCTTTTTAAATTAAGAGTAGAGAACCAAGTCATGCCACAAAGTGAATCCAAAGTGTCGTTGATTCTAGGAAGCGGGTAACTGTCCTTTTTGTTACATCGTTCAGTCGCCGATAGTCAACACAGAACCTAGTTGATCCATCCTTCTTTTTCACTAATACAACCGGAGAGCACCATGGGCTTGATGAAGGTTCTATCACACCATTAATCTTCATCTCCTGAATCATGTCCTCAACTTCCTGCTCACGGGCAAAAGGAACACGTCATGGTCTCTGCCGGATGGGTGCTGTATCTCCAGTATCAATTTTATGTTTTACTAATTTGGTTCTGCCAATATCTCCATCATTTTAAGAAAACAAATTAGAATATTTCAACAAGAAATTCCTTGCTTTTATCAATTGCAACTTAGTAAGATTACCTTTACAACCCTCCAGAAGCTTTGCTACGTTTTCTTCCTGATTTTCCGCTTTTGTCCCTCTTCACACTTCCTCAACCAGGCTACTTGATCACAGTTACCAATCACCGTTCCCTTTTGCAGTGTTTGCTCCACGTCATGAGGGTTGAAAACAGGTACTAACGCAACTTGACCACTTCCCACTAAGGTTCTGGCCGGGATCCTTGATGCATCTGAGATTCCTCCCTCTATAATGGCACATCTCCGCGGTCTCCTCTCATTATTGGGTGGTAGTATAACAGGAACCGTTGTCTGGGATCTCGGGTTAAGGATAGTGTCCCTCAAACATAACACCCTACCGAAATTTCCTCCTATCATCGGAATTTCATCATTACCATGTTTTAGAACACCACTTTTCAAGTCAATATTGCACTGATGATTTTGTAGGAAGTCCAAACCGATAATGCAGTCGTCAGAGATGCCTGCGATAATCACTCTTTGCCAATAAAGTGTTTCCCCGAACTTAATAGCCACAATTTTCTCTCCTTGAGATGGGATTCGTTGGCCGGTAACAGTTGTTAACGTGAGATTTTTATTCGATTGAATATACCGACCTCCAATATTCTTAAGTCTGTGGTTGCTGATGACTGTCCGTGAGGCTCCAGTGTCTAACGTCAGCTGGCAAGGTTTCTACTACCGGCCAGCGCCGTTTCCTGTGGCTGCTCCAACGTCGAAACCGCCGCATCTACCTGACGTCGGAAAGTTGCACGTTCACGCCTCGGGCAAGTACTTCGAATATGGTCCCGTTCTCCACACTCATAGCACATTGGGTTGTAGGGTCGTCGTCTGCTGTTTCCTGCGACTACAACCTCCCGTAGTCTCAGACCTCAAGAGTCATGACGCACCGCTTCTACTTCCAAAGCGTGAGCCACTGCTTCCTTTAAGGTGGTGTGATGATCCAGTCGCACAGCCGCCCTGACTTCGGGATTCCATATTCCATCGATGAAAACTTGCAAGAACATCTTCTTCACGACGGATGGTGATGATTGATATGCCTTGCGCACCAGTCTTTCCACTTCAACTGACCACTGTTGTAAGGTCTCGCTAGCCCGCTGACAACGATCTTTGAGTTGAGCCCTGTATACATGCTCTAGGTGACTGTCGCCGTATCTGGCTTCCAGAGCACCTATGAGCTCATTGTAGGTTACCTCTTTCTTTCCGGCGCCGAGTGCTTCCAATACAGAGAGAGCATCATCTCGATGTGCTAGGGTCAATGCAGACTGCGCCTCTTGTTCATCCCAATGGCTGGCCTTTTTAATTATCTCCAGCTGCAGTTTAAAGGCAGCCCAGGAGGATTTACCGTCGTAGGGTGGCACTTTTAAATTTTTGGTAGAAGGGGCGACTACAGCGCTAGTGACAGGACCAGATGCTTTAAGAAGTTTCACTTCCTTATCAAGTTGTTGAAGCGTCTCTTTTACCTCAAGTTTCATTATCTTATCAAGCTGTTGAAGAGTCTCTTTTACTTCAAGTTTCATTTTATTATGAAGCTGTTGAAGCGTCCCCTTTACTTCTGCAACTTCCTTTTCAAAGTTGTCGATCCGGGCTGCATTAGCCTGAACCGCAGCCAAAACGTCTTTGGAAAAGAGCTGAAGTTGCTCCTCCTGGCGTCGTACTAGCTCCTCCTGGCGACGTGCTTGCTCCTCCTGGCGACGTGCTTGCTCCTCCTGGCGGCGTGCTTGCTCCTCCTGGCGACAGGCTATCTCTTCCTTTAGCGTGCGCATTTGCTCCTCCTGGCGACGTGCTTGCTCCTCTTGGCGGTGTGCTTGCTCATCCTGGCGGCGTGCTTGCTCCTCCTGGCGACGGGCTGTCTCTTTCTGCAGCGTGCGCATTTGCTCCTCCTGGCAGCGTGCTTGTTCTTGCATCAAAATGGTCATTTGCTGTAGGAACGCGTTCATTTCCAATGGAGCGGCTGATGGAGAGGCCGCTGGTCGCAGTGCCTCCAGGATTGGACTCCTCGAGCGGCTGTTTCTGTGCCGCTGCAGCTGCCGCCTGGGTGGTTACCCCTTTCTCATTTCTAGACACGACTGGCATCTTTTCTATCCCACTTCTGACACCAATTGTCACGAGAGTGGGTCGGGGATAGGAAAGGAAACAACAATCCTATTGAATGGTGCCTTTATTTACAACTCAAGTAGTACTCACAATTGACAGCGTCAGTCCTCTTTGCACTCCAAATGTCACTTTACTGTCAGGCCCGCGGAAACGTCACAGCACTGACACGTACGCGGAAACGTCACTGCACTGTCACACGCACGGAAACGTCACTGTACTGTCACACGCGCGTAAAATTCACTGCACTGAACACTTCACTTAACTCACTACTTCACTTTACTCACTGTTTCACTTTACTCACTACTATTCTTTTCTTCTTCTTTTCTCTTTTCTTCCTTCTTCTTCGGATTTCACTTTCCAACTAAACTGCCTTAGGCGGCGCCTTGTTCCGCTTATACAACGTGTAACAGAAAGGGTATATCAATACCGAGTGCGTCAATACGGACCACCTCAAGTAACTGTGTTGTACATTGTTTAGCCTCGTAAGTTTAAGTATCGAATTTTAAAAAAAACATTGAAATATTTTTGAGTATCTTTGAGGTATCTTTACTAATTTACATTCGCAAAACACTAAAACAATAAACAGCTGTGAGGTCAATTACTTACAGCCATGCTTATCAGAATAAGTTTTCACCTCTTGTACATCACCGTCTATGCTCCTGGTATTGAAATTAATATTATTTACAAAAATGGGTTCTAGATACCTATTTTTCTTAAAAGTTTACTTACATAGTTCTTTCATTACCACTCCTTGATTTTGTAAAAATCGAATAAGGGAGCAAGCATGGGGAGCAAGCAGGTTCCCATGGAGGGTTGACATTGGATATGTATGGTCATAAAATACGACCAAATCAAAAAGTATTCGAGCGTAGAGCAAATGTAGGTAGCCTCGTAACAGCGTTAAATAATAGCCTTGTCCAAATTTTTGTAGGGCTTTGAAGAATCACAGCCACGTAAGTGCCTATGCAACCAGGAACACGTTCTGATAAGAAAAAAGATAACATCTTCATTATTTCATACGCTGTTATCATGTCTCTTACAAACGTACATACTGACTTAGCACAATGAAATGTGTAAGTTCGTCAGACTAGTCAACACTGATGTTAGAAAATCTGCTTTCAAACAAAAAAAACAGCAACCAAATCGGTTTTCATGTTTAAAAGCTACGGTCCTTTCTTATCATGTACGTGCAAAGGTCTAACAACCCCACAAACCATATTATCAGAGTTTTACAACCGCCTCAAGGGCCTCTGACGTGGTCTAAACCACGACGAGAACCACCATTTGGCAACCGGGACAACCGGCTAATACGTGCCTTCCGAAGCACGGAATCATCTTTTTATCAAACAATCAGGTGATTCAGGCCTGCAATGTCGGTGTTGGTGTCGAGAGCTAAAAAGACGTCGGCACGCGAGTAAAAACCTCTGCATTATTTATTTCTCGTATTAACCAACCAGCTTCTGCCCAACACTGGGACGCAATAGGCTAACAAAAAAGAATTATCCAAGTAGATTGACAGTAGGAATGTTATTCTAAATTATAATTTCTGAAGTTTAGGTATTTAATTTTAATTTTGAAGTCAAAAAACTTGATAAAAAATATTAAGTATATTAAAAAAAAAAATTGAGTAATTAAATATTTAATTATGATTTTAGAGTTTCTCGGTCACACTGACTAGTTATTATCTGAGGCAAAATAATATTATCAGTTATCACAGCAAGCCCCGTAACAAAAGATTTAAAATTAAATTTTTCAATTGAACCCTGAAATAGGCTTTGATCCTGACTTTTGACTCCTTCCTTTGCTCCTGGTATTTAAATAATTTCAATTTGGAATAATGGTTCTTGATATGTTTTTTTAGGTTTGTTACATTATGAGACACATTACCACGTCTTTATCCTTACAGGGTAGACAAAGTCTAAGACCGTCAGACCCGAAGGCTAGCCGCAACGCCTATCTAAATGATTCAGATTCTAGCCCTATTCCTCAATCGGCTTTTGCCATCTGCACAGGAAGTGAAGCAGCTGGTACATTCCATTGTACATATGGAAATGATGCTCTGTGTGGGAGCAGCAGACGGCAGTTTGAGTGCTGCCCGAGAGCTGTACCGTCAGCGGTTCGTTGAAGGCCGGCCAGAAGCTAGTCGCCTGCCTTCTCTGGCTTGCTTCAGGCGGACGGTACATCGCCTGTATTCGACTGGCTCTTTCCACGCCTCAACGCCGACGGGCCGCGCGACCAGTCGAGACCCGGAGTTTGAAGAAGCCGTGATACATCACTTTGAGCAAAACCCGAGAAGCAGCACGCGTCGAGCCGCCTTGGAGTTGGGGGCCTGGAATCATATGCAAGTGTGGCGAGTGTTGCACGCAGACGGCCAACATCCATACCACTTTCGTCGCACGCAGGAATTAATCCCTGCAGATTATTTACCGCGTGTTACTTTCTGCGAGTGGTACCGGAACCAAGTGGAAGCCTCACCGAAGTTAGCCTCGAAAGTACTATGGACGGATGAAGCATCTTTCACCAGAGGTGGAATAAGTAACATCCACAATGAACACTATTGGTCGCACTTAAATCCGCACGTTTCTACAGAGTCGTCATTTCAGCACCAGTGGCGGATAAATGTGTGGGCTGGAATAATTATTCCAGCCCACACATCTCCAATTGGAGATGTTGTCGCGGGACCATATTTTTTGCCTCATACCATCAACGGTGAACATTATTTAGAATTTTTGAGAAATGAGCTAAACGAGGAATTGACAGTGATGCCAGTGGCTAGTTACGTGGACCTAGTAATGAATAACAACATGTTATTTCAACAGGCCGGGTTTCAGCACACTTCACCCGTGATGTGCGAAGTCACCTCGATGAACGCTTCTCCCAGTGGATAGGGCGAGGAGGCAGTGTCGCCTGGCCAGCGCGGTCACCGGACCTCACTCCCCTTGACTTTTTCTTATGGGGATACATAAAAAACATCGTTTATGCTGTAGAGTGCTCGTCGAGGGACGAAATGATGGAACGGATAAAGGCCGCCTTCAATACCGTGAAGCCAGAGATGCTGCGTAATGTTCGTGCGTCCATGTACCGGCGAGCTGGCCAGTGTATCCAGCAACAAGGACGACATTTTGAACCCTTCCTTTGAAAAGTAGGTAAGTAAAATATTGGTATTGTAATTATCGAAAGAAAGATTTTTCGACTGATTTAATAAAATGATTCTTAAGAATAGTATCAATAAATCGAAATTTTTTGTTACAGACTTTGTCAAACGTGCCTTCTACCGCCGATGCCGATTCCTTTGTTAAAAGCCACCAAACGAAACCGAAAAACGACGGCTTTCGCAACAAAAGCGCGTGTTGATGCCGAGTACTAGAAGCTCATGGCGAGTGAGAAGAGTAGTGTAACCAAGAGTACCAAAGTGAATAATGCAGTGACGATTGATAAGGATACATTGACCTGAATGGTGTTGTGCCATGTTTGTTCACGTGCAATTTATTGTAACCTTCATATTCGTGCACTTACTGTACAAGAGCTTATTTTAACTTGAAATTTGATATGAAGGATCTATGCAAGGTACAGTATTTTTCCTCTTTGTATTGATATACCCTTTCCGTTACACGTTGTATACCCCCCGAATTCGAACAAAATCGCATCAATGTTCCAAACTCAAATGACTAATTTTCTATCGCCTTCTCTCTCACTCATTTTCTGTCCCGTATTTTCTTTTCCATTTAGTCTAGTATTATCTAGAAACTTCTTTCAAAACTTCAAATACACTAAAAGTGGCTGTGATTTGAACCAGCGGTCTCTGGATTCACAGTCCATCGCTCAGACCACTAGGCCAATCGTGCTCTGTGATGAAATTTTCCTTCAGTTGAATTCTTTTTGTTCGAATTCGTGACGTTGACAGTGTCATTCATCTCCTTATGCGACAATACATTAAAACAAACATACACATGTATGAAAAACAATAAACTTCATTCACATTTATTGGAAAAAAATAATTAAAGTTCACACTTACAAAATCAAATTATTGGGAAACAGACATTGAAAGTATAAACTTAAAGTTTTAATTAAAGAAACGATAAAAGGCTCTATCCAGCCGTAAAATAATAAAAAAAACATACGGATCGAATTGATAAACTCCTTCTTTTTCTTAAGTCGGTTAAAAATATCCTATCTAGTGTAAAACGAGATCAAGTCTCGGGTACAGTCAAAACCTGAAGTGTGATTTCTGAAACGCGGAGTCACCTAAACGAATGGTTTTCCCATACAAAAACCATACGTTTAGGTGACTCCGCGTTTCAGAAATCGCACTTCTGATCTGGCAACTGGAATACGTGCATCAAGTCGCACCAAAATAAGCCTGTGGTACGATTTTTCAAACGCGGAGTCACCTAAACGAATGGTTTTTCCATACAAAAAACCGTAAGTTTAGTGCCGTATTTTTGAACCGCACCACAGGGCCGTATTTTTGAAATCACTTTTCACATTACGAATAGTTTACGCGAGTGGTCTCGAGTGGTCTCGACTACTCGTAATTTTGACATTTGTGGCGTAGATATGTCAAAGAAACCTTTCAAGGAACATTCGTTCCGATTCATGCTGGTTTATTATCCATGGTGAAATTCTTAGAAAACCATAGACATATTTTCGATGTTTTCTGCGTAAAACGAGACGATTTTAAACATACAGCCAAATGGTTTTTTACGCCAGCGGTGAGTTGGAAAACTACGCGTTTTGTGTTTCGGTGCACTCATTCTTTGACATATCTGGAGTGCTATTTTTCATTTAAGAACTCACCGAAACACAAAACGTGTAGTTTTCCAACTCACCACCCGCGTAAAAAACACGGAACAGAGAGATAGGTGGAAGTGCCAAGTGGGCGTGGCGCGCGTGTCATATTCTGGTAAAGCTACACAAGATCGACCGACTCCGTACATCAGTCGTATTCTAGCTACGTGTGAGATCGTTTTGTCCGCCAGACCAACATTTTTTTCGTTAAATTTGTCGTTTTGTAGTGTTTTAGTATGTAAAAATAGCAGTAATAAAATAACAAAAATAAAAGCAATGCAGGTGTTTCTTTTCATCAGTATGTACGACAACATGCATTTTCTTTTAAAAAATTACGAAAATCATTATGGTACGATCATATTAACTAGGTAGTTCTAGAAAGTTTGTTCTCGTAAGTTGTCGCTACTCGATTAGTGATGTACAGATTTTGCTATTCGATTAGTGATGTACAAATTTTGTCGATGAAATGTCGCTACTCGATTTGTGATGTAGTCGAGTCGGATGCGGATTTTGTCGATGAAATAAATCAAAATTTCAGGTATAAATTATAATTTAATAGAATAACGCAACGATTTTAAGTAGTATATAGACTTATTATAAACATGAACATTTTCAAGTATTTTTATTGCAATAAAAAAATTAATATTAGTCTAACCTTTCGAAATGTTTTTAGACCCAAATGTAAAAGAAAAGTGGATAGATGCAACGGGTAGGGTTAACTGGATGCCAACTAAATCAAGCACCATATGTTCGGAGCGTTTTGAAGAAAATAATTTACTTATATCTAATTTACTTATATATAATAATATAATTTTCTTATAAAGGTTGTCCTTTATGTCAATTTTTTCTGCTCTTGCTCCTGCTCCCAAAATATGTAACTAGCTTAAACCCAAGACTTCGTTACTGTAATATAAGTAATTTAAAAAGTCTCCATTTGTATGGCAAAATTAGATTAACCATGCCAAGTTCCATCACTCTTTTTTGGGGATATAAACCTATGTCCTTTTCCGGGACTCTTAAACTATATACCTACATATTCAATTTTAATTAAATTGGTTAAGTAGTTGAAGCGTGAAGAAGTAACAGACAGACGAATTTACTTGAATATCAATTTAATACTAGTAATGGATCTACAAAGTTATTGACACAATTCTCTGTATTTTAAGCTCACCATGCTGGTTTGGGTGAAAGGGACAAAAGAAAATAAATAGAATGTACTAACTTCCCACATTTCCGCGCAGATTGTAAAAGCCGATCGAGAGAATGAGCAAAATGGCAGAAGAGAAATTCCTCTGCCATTTCGACCATGCGGGTAGCAACTCATCACTATTTTGATTCCCTTTCCCACTTTCCGCCCGCCATTACGCTAAAAGTAGCCTTTGGATCTTGCGGCCCTGGGCGATTTCAGCTTAAAACCGCAAGACTCATAATTTGTCAAAACTAAAAACCGACTTCACCCTCAAACTTCACAACCGATTTTGATAAAATTTTCATGGTACCACCTGGAAAGTATACACTTTCAAACAAAAAAAGATTTTTTTAAATCGGTCCAGGCGTCTTTGAATAATCAGTAAACATACATAAAAAAAAGGATCGCGACGAATTGATAATCTCCTCCTTTTTTGGAAGTCGGTTAAAAATGCATTGTATTTTCCATTCCATTTGGGATTTAGATCGCTACAGGGATAAAGACGGATTTTTCATGTTCTCAAAATAATAGATCTTTAATTATTTGAGACTGGCTTCGCCCACGATTTAATCAGCACATCCATACTAATATTATAAATAAAAAAGTTACGCAGACGAAGTCGCGAGTGAAAGTTAGTGTTAGATAAAGATAAGAAAATTCGAAAAAAATGCCTTTGCGTCGAATGATATCGATACTGTTAATCAATATTAAGTAATGTGGACATCACTATTCGAGTAGCGCACCTGTCGGCAAGTAGCAGAATTATTTCGTAGCTTGGGATTCAAGTGGCGAAAAAATTCTGCTTCTTGACGATAGATGGCGCAATTATTAGACTGTTTAATTTGAGTTAGACAGTAAATAGCAAAACGTCGTAAGTACTTTTTGAACCGTAGCAAAATAAACCTAATGCTTGAGACTTAATGTCGTTTTTAAAATGTAGGGTCTATTGACTTAGGCCAATACTATTGAAATAAATAAATTCGAACAATCAAACGAATTTTTCGTGTGTGTGCAATATGTAATTACTGGTTTATTTGTGTGAGTTTGGCGACGCTGATTTCTTAACTAATTTAGGCCTAAGGCACTTCCACCTTTTTCTCTGTTCCGTGCGTAAAAAACAATTCGGACGTATTTTTGAAACCGTCGTGTCAGCTAATAACAATATTGTTTTACGCAGAAAACATCGAAAATATGTCTATGGTTTTTTAAGAATTTCACCACTTATAAAAAAGCAGCACGAAACGGCACGGATTCTCTATAAAAGGTTTCTTTGACATATCTGCGCCACAAATGTCAAAATTACGAGTGGTCGAGACCACTCGTTGCAAATTCTTTGCATACTATCATTTAAAAATGCGCCCGTTTGGAAACGCACGCGTAAACCATTCGTGATGTGACAAGTGATTTCAAAAATGCTACCCCTGAAGTGCGATTTCTGAAACGCAGAGTCACCTAAACGAATGGTGTTCCCATACAAAAACCATTCGTTTAGGTGACTCCGCGTTTCAGAAATCGCTCTTCTGATCTATCTATGCCACAAATGTCAAAATTACGAGTGGTCGAGACGAGACCACTCGTTGCAAATCCTTCGCATACGATCGTTTAAAAAATGCGCCCGTTTAGAAACGCTCGCGTAAACAATTCGTAATGTGACAAGTGACTTCAAAAATACGGCCCCTGTGGCCGTATTTTTGGCCGTAGATATAGCACTCTTATGGTGCGATTTTCAAATGAGGTCACTAAACGAATGGTTTTTGTATGGAAAAACCATTCGTTTAAAAGTGACTCCGCATTTGAAAAATGACACTTGACGTTCCGACGGTACACAGCCAATTTTCTCCGAAGTCAGATAAGGTATGATGGCCATACATAATCCTATGGCCCAAACACAGATGTGCAAAGTTAAATAAATATTTTTTTTTAATAACATTTTCAGGGAACAAATAGGGAAATATAAAATAGTTTTGCAAACCTTACTGTATCATATCATATCAAACGAATAGACTCGTTGAGGATCTAAAATATATTCTTGTTATTATTGTTAAATAAATAGTTTTGATTTTATTCATGAAAGAAGACGAAAATTGAACATGGCATGATGTCCGAAACAATTGAGTCTAAAATTTTGAAAAACTTATAAATTATAGTGCATTGCTTGTAGTTTACAAGAAAACTAATGCTTCGGCCGCACCTACGTGTATCGTCCCGAAGCAATGCGCGGCGAAGCTTCGTACGTTTTGTACACAATTAAGTTATCGAGATAAAGCTGTGGTCATATTAGCGGCTTCGTTATTATTCACGAACTATCGTGCAATAATCCAAGGTGGCGTCATCTAGGCATTTAAATAGACGACGACTTTATTTAACATGTGTGCTAATAAGCTTGGGCCGCGCCTGTCGTCACGAAGCTTCGTGCTATTACACGATACACGCAAATGTGACCGGGTGTTATCGGGTATCGTCCCGAATATTCGGACTTCGTCTTCGTAATCGCGCGGGTGGCAGTACCTCAAAGGGTTTTAGCGCCCTAACAATTCGCTCTGCGTGGTCGGACTAGCGTTATTAATTTTGACATTTGTTTTCAACTTGTTCAGATGCATGCTGTGCGATGGTACCACGGTTAATAATGCGTAAAAATTGAGTGGAACGATAAAATGGTGTTGAATTTTTTTGTTTTTTGTTTCTAGGTTTCTTTTTAGGTTTCAATAAATGCATTATGTAATTGTTAACATACATATAAAAGTAAAGAAAGTCGTCGTCCATATTTAAAACACGTAGATGACGCCATCTTGGATTATTGCCCGATAGTTCGTGAAAAATAATGAAGCCGCTAGTATGGTCACAGCTTTATCGTGATCACTTTATAATGAATAAAACTTACGATGCTTCGCCGCGCATTGCTTCGGGGCGATAGACGTAGGTGCGGCCGAAGCATAAAGCTAATATGACGACAGCTTTATCACGATAACTTTTTAGTGTGCAAAACGTACGAAGCTTCGCCGCGCATTGCTTCGGGGCGTTAGACGCAGGTGCGGCCGAAGCATGAGAATTTCAAATGCGAACGACCGATCGGGCGCCCTCAAAGGACTTGTATCCAGAGCCCTAAAAACTCAAATAAAAACCTATCGATAGTTTTGAATTTTGAACGATTGATTGTAACTCAATTTTTTGATTTGATTTCAATAGTATCGATGTCGTGGTCTGTCGCTGAGACGCACCGACAGTCGATGTCTTGTACATTCTGTCCCAGCGACAGACAGTGACAGTCCCCGAATAAAATGTTTCGTCAATGTGTCATCAACGTCATCCATGTATCGTCAATGTGTCGTTAATGCGTCAGCAGATTAACGACACGACGAAACATTAATGACATTGACGAAACATTAATAACACATTGATGAAACGGTGACGACACGTTGACGGCACATTGATGATAGATTGAACGCACGGGCGACGCACTGACAACACATGAATGACGTTGACGACACATTGACGACATTGTTTTATTGGTAGTCCACGACGCGGGCTGTCACTGACTGTCGCTGCGATAGAATGTCCACGACATCGACTGTCGCTGCCTCTCGGTGAGTCCCTTGTTAGTGGACTATCGAGCGCACTAGACTTTATTAATTCTGTGACTACCTACCTAGACTTTGGAATTTTCATTGAAATTGAAAGTGAATTCATTTAGACGGACGTAAAAGGTGATGCTGGTTTATTTATTCTGCCCCATAGGTGATAAGCATGATGATAATACCCGGACAATTTATTAATTATAAAGTTTTTATCACATTGTCTCCTCATTATAGGCATTTTTCACACTGTACGGACATTTATTATACTTACTGTTTAATTAATCACTTCGTCTTAAACATAGGTATCACTTTTCCATACGTTAAAACCTCTCGGAAAACACCTCTGACCATTCCTTTCCATATAAGTTCCTCAAAAATTACGAAATTATAGGCAGCTAATGCATGTTTCCTTGCTCTCATATCTCATGCCTTTCAAGTTTTCTTTAATTTAGAGAATCAAGTGAAAATCGCAAGATGCTAACTCAGGGGAGTATAGTGGGTCAGGAAGGATAGATACAATTATTTAATTAATTAAATCAAGTGTTCTGGCCGACGTAAGCGGCGTGGCGTTGTCATGGTAGCAAAGAAGGTGCCGGATTTCTGTCTTCGGTCGCTTGTCACACCAAGCTGATGATAATTCTGTAGGGGCACATCACAAACTGACACATACCACTTAGAATTAACCGGCTGATCCTCTTGTACCTCATTAGCGATATGACCGCTCTTACAAAAAAAAAAACGAGGCATCATTTGTTTCTGCGTGCTGCGCGCACGACGACTCTTTGTTTGTTTTGGTTCATCATCAAAGCGCCATAAAGTCGATAGACGTTTGATTTTGGTTGGTCGAAGTTAAACAGCCGTTTCGCCACCAGTAAGTATATCGTGTACTTTTATTCTCGCCTCCTTCGAATTTCTCTATCATAAATCGGCGTCAATCTACCCGGCCGTCTTTCTACTAACCGTCAGTTTGCGTCACCCTTCTTGAACAATGCTTACGAAAAAAAAGGTGATCGAGAATAATGGTTTGCATCGCTACTGATCTAATACCCAGTTCTTGCTCAAGCTCTATATAATATGTAGGTATGTACTTCATTCGTAGATTCATCGGTTTTTGCGAATCAATTTTTCAACTGCTTCAACATTTTTTCGAGTGTTCTAAAATCAATCTGTTGCTCGTGAACAAGCAGACTCACCAAAAGTAATGACCAAAAGTTCAAGACGTGCTCGGGGGTTAAAACCTTTTTTGTAATCATAACACAGGGCAACAAAAATTTGTTACATTCGGAACGCATTCGGCAGACATGTCCCGCCCAACTCCACTTCAACTTGGCTGTTGTTGCTCGTATATCCGCAATTTGTGTTTTTGTACGTAGATCGGTGTTTCGCACCGTGTCTATAAGCCGTAAACCCAGAATGCTGCGCTCCATGGCTCGTTGGCAAACCTTGAGTTTGGACTTTTGAGCCTCGGTCAATGACCAGGTCTGTGCCCCATAGGTCAGAATAGGCAGGACGCATACGTCGAGTAGCTTTCGCTTAAGTGTCAACCCTTCATTAGCTGCTTCATAGACCAGTAGCTCTTCCAGGCGTTATTTATTCAGCGATCTATCTCTCGCTCTTGCCTGTTTTCGAAGGATGCTACTTGGCCCAGGTAGATATACTCCTCAACTTAGACAGATTTTTATGTGGGTGGCAGAAGTTCACAGAAAAAAGAGACGAGTGGAAAAATAAGGCAGGCCTTTGCCCAGCAGTGGGACACAATACCTACAGGCTAGTAAAAAAAAGTGTTACATTTAATCAAATTAATATTTCCAGTAGACTTTTGTATGATGTTTATCAACCTTGTTTTCTTCTTGTTAGCTCAAATTTCTTTTATAAACTAGAAATTCAGATATTTTTGTATATTTTGAAGAAGCTATTTATAAAAAAAAAATGTGAAGAGTCAATTTTTGATTGCAAAATTAAGTTCCACGTTTGCCTTCAAACAAAATTTGATTCATGTTACTACCTTTTTTTTGCAAAGATATGTGAAGTTGAATTTGCGATGCCATTTTCAATTAAAGTGCAAATAGTGAGGGGAAATTCAGTCTTCAGAAAATTTTCTATATCTCCATGAATCGTTATCTATTCTATATCTCCGTATATCGTCTCTAATGAAAGAAACGCTGTAGCAAAGAGCAAGACTTTTACTAGGTTTATCACACGCGTATTTATGAAACGGAAATAAATAAATAATTTTCTTAACGTTGAGGTAAGTAATCATTGTTTGAAAATTATAAAATCTACATGAAATGTCATAAAATTGAGAGCTGTTTGGTATATTTTAGTACTGGATTCGTATTTTACATACTGAGTTTAGTAATACCTAAACAGGTTTTACGAGTAGTTTCATTGCACCAAAAACCTTGTTGCCCTGTGATAAATCATAGCACGAAAACCACTTTCACTGAGTTTCATTGTTGCAAACAAGTTCCTGGCAGATTCTCACAAAAATAAACATTTGTAAAAAATAAACCGGCCAAGTGCGAGTTGAACTCGCGTGGAGAGGGTTACGTACAATGCCAAAGATTTTCTGTAAGTCTACGTTATATTGAGTTTACAACTTTATTTTCAACTAGCTGTTGCGCGCCACTTCGTCAGCCTGGACTTTAGTTTATGACTTTATTTTGGTATTTTCAATAAAACTGGACAAGTGCATGTCGGGCCACGCGCAGTAAATGGTTACATAGTTGCAAATGCCGATTAGTAAAAATTATTAATAAATTTTATAATTTAATTTAAATAGTTTTATTTATATTCCATATTGGTCTGGGAGAAAGGCAAAAACTTAGAATGTACCAGCTGTTCCTTTTTCCACGCAGATTGTAAAAAATCGAGAGAATGGGCGAGATTTAATTCATGTTGCGAAGCTTTAGTGATGCGTCTAACAGCTCATCACTATTTGGATTCAATTTTTCATTCTAACGTCCATCATCACTCTATGAGGCATGTACCGAACTTTAGGTACTCCCAGGTATTTGACGTGCGGTGCCTCGGCACATCTTCCCCCGAAGAGCTTGAAGGATGGCAGGAGGTTGGTTTTCTCTGAGATCAATGTTTGCTTCTTGTTGACGAACACCAAGAACCTCCATTTGAAGAGCCTGCCAGGCACGGCGTCTAGGGCTATCCGGAGGTTCTTTGTGGTGAACTTTAAGTTCATACTAACTGCAAAAAGTCGTCAGCGAATAACGCCAACTGCCGGCAAAGGGGATGTCGTCGGTGTAGGTACTTTGCGTATCAACGTGAAGAACATCAACTCTGACTTTAGATCATTTAATACAGGATAAGCCTTACCTGCGCGTTCCCCTCTGCCAAAGTACAAGAACAAAAATCTAATACGTTCATTAAAAACCAGTTGCGTAATCGATTATGATCATTATGTGAATCGGTAAGGTAGGTAGTGCTCCGTCAAAAATGCCATGTTATGCAATTTTCTCGTGTAAAAAGAGGTCAAACACATTTAATCTTCCAAAAGATGGCATAATCTTTCATTAGTTAGTATTTTTTTATTTTATTAACGTTGTTTTCTTTTTAGATGTAATTTCTGAAAAATCGATATAATATCTATTAGTATCGATTACGAAAGTAATAATAGAATCACGTTTGCAACTGATTTCCTTCCATCCCATAAAATAATCTAAGATCGCATACGAGACTAGTTCATTACCACGGTTTTAAATGTATCTATTACATTCTTAAGGTTCTGTAATAAGGTTCCAATTTGAAAAACGATGAGTTGATGACGTAGGCGCACTCCACACGAGACTCGTGCGGTGATGCGCACTCCTCACGAGAATAAGGCGCACTCCTCACGAGACTATGTATTTATAATTTACAACCTTCGTCTTTATTCCCTGTGCATTAGAGTTGATATATTTTTTGTCTTCTCTCTCTTTTTTGCCTAGAGTGTATTATTATGTGTACTTACTAATTTTTTTCAGTGTGAGTTTTATTGGTGTGCAGAAAATAGGCTAGTGTTTGAGTTTTTTGTAGTGTGCATTTATAGCGACACAAATTATTTCTGTGAATGTGTGATTTTGTTTAGATGTAGGATTAGCTTACCCCCGCGCCAAAAGTGGCAGAAAGTTTTGTAAGAAGATTTGTCTGCGTAACTCATCCTGTATGAAATGATGTAAGACTCGGACAGATTGGTATCTACGACCGCCACCGTGATCTATCAGTCCTCTTGGAAGGAGATCTCATTCCCAGGTCAGTCATAAGTCATAAGTCATTTATTCGCAACATGTAAGCAAAAAGTTAACAATATATTGTGCAGATCAAGTTGTACCTAGTTTGGGTGTAGCAAAAACAAATAAGAAACAATATTATTATTTGGATATATACACGTTATTCAAATATTTTATACCTACTTAATTTATTTTTTCCGTGGACGTGGAGATTGAGGTAACACACGCTACAAGCTAATTTATTTACTAAACTTGTCGTTTAAGAATTCATCTACAGAATAATAGGCCTTAGAGATCAGTAATAATTTTTAGCGTGATCTGAATATTGTGTCTTTTTGTCTTTTCATGGTTGTTTCTATTTTTATTGCAGCCTTAACCTAACCATTTCATTATTTTTTTCTTGTGAAAAAGACCTGCCGTCTCGTCCACCCAGCTACGGGAAGCCGAATGGAACCTAACCCTTACGTTCTTTTTTTACGCGAGGGCAAAGGTGCCTTCCGCCTACCGCCGCCGGCCACGGGAAACTGGACGGTCATGTCTTACTCACTAAAAAACTCATGGTGTCAACGCCGTGACCGCTTTTGCCAGTCCCATGTTCGACTCTCGTCTTATCAGCCACTTGAGATAGGGTACTCTCAATTAGCGAAAGGAGTCGGAGTGGCCTACGGGATGGCTCGTCGGCCTTCTATTCTACCTGATAGGGAAAAGGCGCGTGTTGACACAAACGCGCCTTTCCGTATTTGTCCAGCTACGGAATTCCGTTTCCATCGCCTGACTGGCCCACATTATGGAGGCAACAGTTGCTGGCTATAAGCCCGTCTCCCGCGCCGTGTGCATTGGCGGCGGATGGCAAGGTCGGTCGTTGCCCCCCGGTGGCTCTCCGCCGCCTCTTTGCGGAATGACGCTCTCCGCAAAGGCCTGCACTGTTGTCCACGATGTTTTGCTGACGACCTTGTGACGAAGTACGATTGACATCGAAAGGTCATGCCCCTCTACCGCGCACAGTTCAGCGCGGTTTTCTGCCCAGGCTGGGCCGTTCGCCAGGGTGTGAACCTAGCCTTACCTAAATCAAACCTCTGTCTAACTTCTCTCGTAGTCAAGGAGTACCAGGCGGCGCGGAACTCAAAGTGCTTTTCAGATTCTTCCATGCTAATTTGGGAGAATAAAAAAATCTTTTCTTTCCACGCAGATGAAACAGCAGCTAGCAAGATATCCTATCACTACATACCTATTTTGATTCATTTTTCCATCTTTCTCCCACAATTACGCTCGGAATGGCTGTTGGGCGCTCAGTTGTATTTATGTTTGTTGCGGTGAATTAATTATTTAAAAATTACAAGGATACAAATTTGTCGTCGTCAGCATAGTGTGAACGCTCCATAAGTCGGCACTTTAAGGCTTGTGTCAAGTTTGAAAATTCATACAGGGCTCATACAAAGGAATTTCAGTGTGATGTTGATTTTTTCGAACACGTTATATATTATACTTTTTAATCGTACTCTAAGGAATTAATTTTTGCGAGAAAAAGTATTTTATTTTATTTTTTATTCAAAAAAACACAATTTTGCCTAAGGTCGGCACTCATGTTCTTATCTCCGTCATTTGTGTTCCTGAAGTCGGTCCTCCATTTTTTGAATGGTGTTTGAAGGGAACCATGTTTTTCAACCCGACTCTTCTTGTGTCTTTGCAAATGTGATTGATTTATGGATTTTATCAAAATAGTTTATAATATTTTCTTTATAATTGTCATCTAATGTAATAGGCATTTTGTTAATATCGAAAGTATCTTGTTGCTTGAGAGTCCTAAAGGTCATATCTCGTAAAATTCTGGAATTTTTAGCATACTATTATTTTCTGTATGAATTTTAGCAGGAGTGATTATTATCTCGTCATTTCCTTCCGGCTTTTCTTGGATCCGCAATTTTGTAGAATTACTTTCAGCAAAATTTTTTATTTCTGACATTACTTTTTGTTTTTTTTTTTGTATTTATAGCGTTGGCTTCTTTAATGTCTTCAGACGATATTTCATCAGCATGCTAAATTACAGCTTTCTAGTACCTACTTATAGTCTCTGAGTAGAACCGCGGACAGACGGACAGACAGACAGACAGACAGACAGACAGACAGACATTGCGAAACTACATATAAGGGTTCCTTGTTTACTACGGAATCTTAAAAAACTTAAAACCCACAAATATACACAAAATAGGTATATATTATTAAACTGTTTGACACAAAACTTCATACAGATTTTTTATATAGTTAATACCGATTTTATTTAATGGTGCCGACCTTAGGATTACGCCTAATTCTAAGGTCGGCACCCCCTGCCGACTTTCGGTACTCCATACTACTGATTTTCCTAAGTCCGACACCCCTGTTTTTTCTTCAAATATATTAAAAAAACATTTAAAGCCACTATGAAACAATGGCAAATATTATGCTGAACCAATTAAATTACATCAACAACTCATTACTATTATAATACGTAATTTATTGCTTACCAACTGATGCTCCGAAAGTAGAAATTTTTTTAGAAATTCGGCGACATATGCGCTCACACACGTTCAAGAAACTATTGACGGATAGAGGAGCGTAGCAGTGTTGCCATATTTTGAAATAACTTGCCCGATAGTGCAAACTTTATAAAAAAAATACGCACTATGCCTAAACACCAACAAACCGCTATTATTAACAGAAAAAGAACGTAGTGCCGACTTTTGTGGGGGGGGGGCCGACATTAGGAGCGTTCACCCTACTAGCCACGCTGCCGCGCTGGTCTTGTTACTTAATTTTGCATGCTCATCATTTTATGTATATTTAAGTAATGAAAAGGTACAAATCTAAGTAGTTTGTAAGAGATTTACCTATGGTATTAATACATATATATACTTACTTGCCTTTTGACACATCTTTCAAAGGCTAGGTCGGTAGGAAAGCACTCCTATTCGTTTGTAAACTAAGATATAGAACTTGTGCTGTGCAATATCATGCATACGGCGACCACAATGCAAAACAAACCTTTTTTAAATATTATTTATTGGAAACAACAACCAACTATGTGTTCTTACTTATACGTAACTACAATACTTCTTATGTGTACTTACTTACATTGATAAAGAACTAAAGCTACAAACAACTATCTATTACCTACAGGTATTGGTTGTCGTGGTACGTGGTATATTGTGAGGCTAAGATATCAATACTCAGTTATGAAGTTGGTAAAACAAAGACGTAAGCATATATTTTTTTTAAGAGGCAACAAAAGGTCCATTCCTGCTAGTGATGTGCCGGAACGTCAAAAATGTAGATCCGCGGATACGGATCTGAACACGGATATTTGGTGTCAATATCCGCAGATACGGATTTTAACTTTCTCACACAATCAGTGTCGGTACGCGCGATCTAGAGTTCAGACATATGTTTCGACTTGCATTGCACAGCGTGCGGAGCACTGGACTGGGCAGCATAGATAACGTTTGTGTTTGGTGTACATGAGTTAAAAAAAATGTGTACAAAGAAGTTTAGTAGTGTAATTCGGAATTATTTTTCCGTTCGCCTTAAAGAATTTTAACTATAAATTTAAAATTAATAAGGTAAATAGATCCGTAAAAAATCCGCCAAAAAGTAACGGATACGAACAAGGATACGGATCTGTCTTCTGCCTCGGATATCCGCGGATACGGATGCGGATACGGATATCCGGCACATCACTAGTACCTACCTACAAGTCCGTTAAGTTTGTGGGCATGTCCATCGTGCAATAATAAAAATAATGATAAAAATAATAATAAATAAAAATAATGATAAAGACAAATCAAACGAGCCCAAAGTCGATGGGGTTGTGTTGTTTTACAGAGTTCCTATTGCCACCTTCTGGCTCCATCATTAGATCAGCTTTATATTATGTCATCATAATATTGCCTTGTCACGCGATATACGTATGCGTGTAAAATTATAACTCAATCGGAAACCGGAAAGTGGGTCAAAACCTTCCAAGATTTGATTAGAGACGGACAACGGGAAAGGTAAAACAAAATAAAAGGGGTCCCCTTTATAATAGAACTTTTCATGTTATAATATTAAAAAATAAAATAAAATATTTTATTTTAGGTAAATTGAGTTTTCATTATATAATACAAACAGTTGGAGCCTACTTTTAGGTAATAAACAGAGATCGGAATCACGGGTGCTATTGCTATCAAAAGTATGGATATGACTATATAATCTATTAATAAAATAATCATAATTATGTGATTTCAGGATATATTATAATCGAAAAAAAAATTACTTATCCTGAAATCACATAATAATGATTGTTTTATTTATTTAGTACCCAATTAGATTCTCAAGAAATCCTGAAACTTTTAGTCATATCCATACTTTTGATAGCAATAACACCCGTGATTCCGATCTCTGGTAATAAAATACTTGTACCAGTAAGCTCCGTTCTTCCATATCTATAAAAAATAATTTACCTAGTAGAAAGGAAAAAATAAAAAGGAAAGTTAATATAAAACAAAAATTCAATGCAAAAATTACGAACCGAAAAAGTGTGTGTGCGTGCCAGGGTGTGTGTGTGTGAGTGTGTGTATGTGTGTGCGGGTATGTGTGAGGGTATGTGTGTGTGTGTGGGAGGGTGTGTGTGTGAGGTGGGAAGGTGCGTGCGAGTGCGTGTGTCTGCGTTTGTGTATGCGTGTTGTGTGTACGTCCGTGGAGGCGTGTGTGGGGGCGGATGCGGGTGTGGTGGTATTTGAAATGTTTGTTTGTATATATAAAGTATAGTGTTTAAATGGCATTTACCACTATGAAGGGAGGAGTCTTATTAATAAAACTCTCCAATTCATCATAGGTGAGTTCTTTAAGCCAAGTAGTCAATAGCGATTTACACACATAACACGTTTTATTATATATATATTAAGTTCTTTATTTATTTTATTATATACTAGCTGTTGCCCGCGACTTCGTCAGCGTGGACTTTAGTTATGAGCACCATCAGTTTAGTATTTTCAATAAAACCGGCCAAGTCTACGTCGGGAAACGCGCAGTGACGGGTTTCGTAGTTGCGAATGCCGATTTAGAATATAAAATTAATTAATTACTTAAAATATTTAGTTTAAGTACTAAAAAGAACTGCACTTATCCCGGGCGGTGAAATCAGAGGGGCGGCAAAATCGTCAAACATATTCATCCCTCCCATGGTACCGATACGAATTGGGGGTGGCGTCTGGTTATTAGGGTAGGGGCCCGCAAAATGAAACCTTAGGGTCAGAACAAACCGAGACATGAGGTCCTGTTTGGAAAGCAACGTACAGGTAATCAGTTAGGTGGCATAAATAATATTCACATATTTTGCTCACCCCACCCCTCCCCCTACAAAAAAATCTAGATCCGGTACTGCTCAAAAACTGAATGGCAATAGGCAGTGACTTTGCTAGTACTTGTTGTTGGAACAATATTCCTCCTCCCATCAGACGCTCATCAACTGTTAAATCTTTTAAAGTTGAATTAAAAAAAAAAACATATTTTAAATAAACAAAAGTTAACAATGGCAGCATTAAAAAAATTTTAAAAATTGTAAAATTGATATGCTTTTGAATATATACATATTATATTGTTTAGTGTTGTAGCGCCACCGACTTAATTTCATTTTTATTTTCACTAGTTGTTTTATAATTTATCATTATTGTTTTAAATTTGTATAAGCATGGTACCCGCGGAAGACCAGCGTCGTGGCTCACACCACGGCATATGCTGAGCGGGGACCATTTTGGTACAAAATATTGTGTTATGTGCATTTGTCTTGTATTAACCTGTTTGTGCCAAATAAACATTTTTCTTTCTTCTTTCTTTCTTTCTTTATTCACCCTCCATAATTCAGCAGGAGCCCCCCACAGCTCTGATTTAGCTGTCTTTAGCGGAGTGCCACCGCCGCCTATAGGTACTACGTGGGTATCTCCCCCCCCCCCCGCCTTCGTGCAACGGTAAGCATTGTCGTACATGTCTTTCTCCAGGCGGGAGATGAAAGTCGATAAATAAGCGTTCCCACTTTAAATCTCGATTATAAAGATGGAGCTCCATCGGCCACTGAAACATATAGGTTTTATTAAGTGCGGCTTTTTCCCGAGCCGCGTCCATAGCAGGAAGCGAGAGAAAATTACTGGGTAGAGCTTCCACCACGCCATTTTGCTATCGTCACCACCCTATCGATGTGGGCTTTCAAACTGAGGCAACCGACAAACTTCAGGTACTCCCAGATATCTGACGTGCGAGTGCCTTGGCACGTCTTCCCCCAAGAGCTTCAAGGGTGGCAGGATGTTGGTGTTCTCTAAAATCAATGTCTGTTTCTTGATGACGTTCACTAAGAACCTCCATTTGAAAGCCTATCAGGCAGGATGCCTATGACTGCCTGGAGGTTATTTGCGGCGTACTTAGAGTTCAAACTAACTGAAAAAAGCGCCGTGTCGTCGGTCAAGAGTGCCAACCGAGCCTGACCGGCAACGGGGATGTCATCGATGTATTACGCGTATCACCATGGAAAACAGCAGCTCATCTTCGTGGAAAGAGGCCACATAACAATCCTAAATAATGTTGGCATGGGTGTTCCTTAATTCCGTAACCTAACCAAACCTCACCTAACTTTTTTTTTTCATGTAGAAAAGACTTATCTTTTCATCCACCCAGCCACGGGAAGCTGGGTGGAACCTAACCTTTTTTAGTGAGAAAACGAATCAAGAAAAATTGTACCCGCTAGGGTAAAGGCGCGTGTTGACACAAACGCGCTTTCAACTTGGAGGACCGTATTTGTTGAGCGACGGAATCCAGTTTCCATTGCCCGATTGGCCCACGCATGGAGGCAGCAGTTGCAGGTCATAGGCCCGCCTCCTGCGCCATGTCTGCTAAGTGTGGATGGCCAGGTCGGTTGTTGCCTTCCGATCTTTCTCCGCTGCCTCTTTGCGGAGCATGACGCTCTCCGCAAAGGCCGTTCATGTGACGAACCACAGTCGACAGCGGAAGGTCGTCCCTCACTACCTTGCACAGTTCAGCGCGGGCTTTCGCCCAGGCTGGGCAGTCCGTAAGGGTGTGAACCTAACCTAACCTAATCTGTCTCGTAGTCAAGGCGGTACCAGGCGGCGCGGCACTCGCCGCGCTTTTATCTTTCATGCTGGTTTAGGAGACAGAAAAAAATGAATATATTATCTTTCCACGCAGATCGTAAAAGCTAATCAAGTGAATAGGCGAAAATGTGATCAGCAGCTAGGAACCTAACCTGTCACTACCTATTTTGATTCCTTTTTTTATTATCCCGCCCACAATCACGCTAAGAAAGGTGGTTGGGCGTCGTTAGGTCTTGCGGCCTAAGGCTTGGTCTGCAGAGGCCCAGGGACGCACTTATATTTTAAATTTATAAACAGCGCCATCAATCGGTTTCAAAAAAAAAATTTTAAGCACATTTCAAATCCATCGAAATTGTCAATTTTTAGGGTTCCGTACCCAAAGGATAAAATCGGGACCCTGATCGTAAGACTAAGACTTCACTGTCCTTCCGTCCGTCTGTCTGTCACCAGGCTGTATCTCACCAGGTTGTATCTCATGAACCGTGGTAGCTAGACAGTTGAAATTTTCACAAATGATTTATTTCTGTTGCCGCTGTAACAAGAAATATTAAAACCAAAAAAAAAAAATTTAAGAGGTGCTCCCATGTAACAAACGTGATTTTTTTATACATAATGGTACGGAACCCTGCGTACGCGAGCCCGACTCGCACTTGGCCGGTTTTATTAACTTTATATTAACTTTCAATCATCATTGTTTAACAAAAGCTTTAGCCAGTGCAACGGAACAGTTACATTATGGCAGTTTTTTAAACAAAATTTTTGACCACATTCTTTAAATTGATATAACTTTTTTATTTATAAACGGATTTAGATGAAACAAACACTAAATGTTAAGTGAAGCTTATCAAAATACAATAATGATAACCGCAACCGAATCGCAGCCGTTTCTGAGATTAGCGTGCACAAACGCACAGACAAACAGATAAAGAGACAAACAGACAAAAATTCTAAAAATCATTGTTTTGTGTTCTATTTCGTTGATAAAAGCCCTTAACAATATTTTTTTATTTATCTTCCACGTACAGACAGCGATCGATTACGATTTTATTATATGTATAGATAGATGACAAATTTATAGCAGAGCGAATTTTATATTGAATTTTCGCGAATTCAGTCTTAGCAAAGGGGACACTTGCTGGGTATCGTCTTCGTCTACTAGCGATTTGGGGGTTAAAAAGTAAGCTTTTATGTTTATTTAATGTCATTTGCAGTAAATATAACTTTCTAATTGTTAATAAGTCGCAGGTTTGAAACAAAGAGGGAGTGGAAAAGGTTCTTTTTTTTGAAATACATAACTTTCAAAAGTGTGCATAGTGATCTTTCAACCTCCAGAAATCTAGTTTTATACGCACCACCCCAGACCTAATTACAATAGATGATTACGGATTGAACAAAGTCAAAGTCAAAGTCAAATCATTTATTTATCTTTGGATATTTATATCACTTGATAATTGTCATTTCTTTTTTCTTTCGATTTCTTAATAATTAGTTATTGACGTCAGATCATTTACTTACAACTAAGTTTACTGCCGCCTCCAAAGCGCAAGTACAGAAGAAGCGGTAACAAACTGTACTGCAGCATTTTCTCCAAAAACGTCAACCTTACAATTATACTGATATTAAAATTAGATGTGTGGACTGAGAATACATTGCTATGTCATAATTATTAATTAAAAATGTCAAATTTGAAATTAGTGTCAGTTTGTATAAAATACATGTACTGATTGTACTCAAATTATGTCATTTGTGAGTGTACAAATATAAACCTTTAAAAGGGACCCGCGCCAAGCTCAAGCCAGACGTTGTTGTCTTTAAGATAATCATCGGTTCCGTAATAAGCCTTCTCACAAAGTACTTTCTTTACATAAGCTTTAAATTTTCGATCTGGCATATCAAGGACCGATTCTGGCAATTTATTATAAAACTTTATACAGTTTCCCTTAAACGATTTACTGACTGTTTTCAGTCTATAATACGGGGTAACTAAAACATTTATGTTACGTAAGTTTCTACCCGTAATATCACCTGTTTTATTAAATAAGGAAATGGAACAAGAGAAACATAGATTTTATTGAAGAGTTGGTGAAACTATGTGTCTGAGAGTCTTGAACATCCATATAAATTTTCATATTCTTCCCGATAGTGGTTCAATTTGGGGATACCATGAGAGATTTTGATCTACCATTACACCTAGATATTTAGTATAGTTTAGTTTGGTAATAGAGGGGCATATACAATTTAAAGCTTGATCCCATATAAGTGGATTTTTATGTCAAAATCATCTGGTGGTTGATGAGTATTATTATATATGCTAAAACAGATATAGGAAGTTGATTTTGATGCGTTTAAGGTTAGGAGATTGTTTCTTAGCCAACTCACTACTTGGGCCATGCCATTTTTAGCATTCTTACGAACGGTTTCCCAGTTTGAACCAGTGAACACTAAACAGTTTTGCATCTACTCATTTATCAGAGATTCAAAACCAATAATGTTAAAAATCTTAAGAGCATAAATTTTACAGCCATAATAATCTAAAAGTAGAATCATTATATCGTAGAAAGTTTACAGTCAGAATCGCCTTTTGGTATTTTATTTATACGTATAGTCATTTCAATGCAGAATCATGATTTAATATAATTTTCGTTTAACTGGTGTTTAAAATTTAAATAAAACTTTAGATCATAAACACATGTGGTAGGTATTTATTTCCCTGTAATAAAAAAAATATCATAGTATGAAAAAGTTGTCTACCTTGGTGGTCGTGGGGTGGTCGCATTTCTAACATAACCTAACCTAAATTTTTGCCCTAACCGAGGAAACTTGGAATGCCATTTTTTATGTTGACCAACAATAAAATGGAAACGATTATGGCTTTCATTTTTTTCTGTAGTAAATAAATATCATAGTATGAAAAGGCTGTCTACCTTAGTACTAGTCGGCCGCTGCCGCGGCACGCTCGCTTTGCTCGCTCGGCTCATGCCGTAGGGTGGTCGCAGTTCTAACATAACCTAACCTATATTTTACCCTAACCGACCAACAATAGTATAGATTTTAACGATTATGGTTTTTAGGGTTCCGTAGTAAACAAGGAACCCTTATAGTTTCGCCATGTCTGTCTGTCTGTCCGTCCGCGGTTTAACTCAGCGATTATAAGTACTAGGAAGCTGTGATTTGGCATGGATAATAATTATGTGGAAAAAGTGGTAAAATAAAATACTGATTATAAATTTTTTTAGGGTAGCTCCCATACAAGAAAAGTGAAAAGACTATTTTTTTTCTCGATTAACTAAGCATGTGGGGTATCGTTGAATAGGTCTTTCAAAAATATTATGAGCTTTTAAACACCGTTTTTCAATTTAGGGATCCGTTTTTGAAATATTTGGTTTTGAAGTGAACATTTTTGTTAGAGTCAAGTCTCCCCCCATCTATCTGCTAAACGGTTATACATGGACACGTGAAAAAAATCATAGCTATAGTATATATAACGAACTTTAAAGCAAAACTATCAGAGCTAAGTAGGGTTTACAAATTAAAAAATTATAGGCGATCAACTTATAAAATGTACTCGGAAAAATAAAATTTCGTACAAATTCAATAGAAAATTCGTTTTTAGGCGTTTTCACTGACATAAAGCCAAAGTAGGCATTCGTTACTACGGAACTCTACACTGCGCGTGGCCCGACACGCACTTGGTCAATTATTGTTATTATGCTTAGCATTGCAGATGAAATTAACAAAATGTTTTCAAACATTATTAAAAAAAAATATGCAAAACTTAATGTATGTAAAAGGTAATTGTACTAAATGAAATGTCATCTGAAATGCTATTGTACATTCGGATATATAAATATTCAGCCAAACAAAAATTATATTAAATAATTTTCATGAGTGATTGAAATGTTCTTATTATTAAGAAGATTCTGCCACGTTATGCTAAATGAAATCCGGAGCATCAAGATTCTGCCAGATAGATGGAACCCAAACAAAAGCTATATATATAAAAATAAAATGATTTGTTAAAACACGGCATTTTTTGAGTTTATTTCAGTGTTGTTACATACAAGTATTTTACTTAAGTACTAAAATTGATTAATATTAGTTAAACAAGGTTATGAGTTGGCGGCTGCATCCAATGAGATTTCATGTTTCGAAAATAGTATTAGATATTTTGGAATTACAGAATATTAATACTAATTTATAAAATATTTTTTCAAAACTAAAAACCGACTTTAACACCAAACCACACAACCGATTTTGATAAAATCCTATGGGACCACCTGTTAAGTATAGTCTCAAAGGGTATACTTCCAGGTAGTCCCATACAAATTTTAAAATAAAAAACTTGAGAGGTGTCACTCGGATGGAACGAAGTAAAATATAAATAGGTCTAAATTACATTCAAACTCTTTTCTGCGTTCTAAAATCAAGTTTTTATTATCTTCATACATTTGAATGAACAAAAAGTGTCGTTACAACTTTTGGTCTTAATTTTTTCCGTCTTGCTCCTTTTCGCAACGCGCGATAAGGAACTTGTTCCAAAAAAGATTTCATGTCAGTCCACACGTCTTTGAGTAATCGGTGAAAATACATAAAAATAACAGGCTAAGTGCGAGTTGACTCTCGCGCAATGGGTTCTGTACTCTATAAAAAATCACGTTTGTTGTATGGGTGACCCCCCTTTGATATATTTTTTATATTAGTTGTTATAGCGGCAACAGAAATACGTCATCTGTGAAAATATTTCTATTCAACTGTCTAGCTATCGCGGTTGAGGAGATGCAATCTGCTGACAGACGGTCGGACGGAAGGTCGGACGGACCGACAGCGGAGTCTTAGTAATAGAAAGATAGCACTTTTTCTATCGTAATGTACTACCGTACGATTTCGAATTCGTTCGAATACGTTCGTGTTCGTAATAGATATGAATGTAATTAATACTTTTCGAACTAATGTGTAGAAAATATTTTTAGTCCCTAAATGTAGCCTCAATAATTGTATCGTAATCGCGCGGTATGAAAAGCTGAAAAATGCACAAAAGATAAACACAAACGTAATCTATATAAAACGCAAAGTAACGTCGGCAAAAAATAATAATAATTAAAAGCATTAAAATATTGGCACTATTAGCTCTTTTGATAAAACATGTATTTGATTCATATGTTCTATTGATTCGAAGTATGTTACTCTCTTGATGTCACAACAATTTTCTCTGTGTTGATATTAATTACCTAAATGCAGGTATTATCGAGGTATTTGCAATGTCTTAAAGTTTGCTGAACCTTCATAATAAGAATTTCTGATCATAAAACTCAATATAAAAAGTCAATGGTCAAAAAAGGGAATAAGTAACAAAAAAATAAACTTAGTTTATTTCAAAGAGTTAACCTTGGTATTTCGCCTACTGTACATTAACCACGTAAAATTTCAATGTGGTTATTTAGACAAATCTATCGGTAAAAAAGGGGTTCCAATTTCAGATTATATCGTCTATAGATATATATTTTAAAAAATATATGGTATTTTCAATTGGTATTGTATACTTTTAGTAAAGTTAATACCGAGTAATTACTAGTAATTGCTTCTTATAAAAAGCGTTACCGTGTGATGCCATTTACTCACCATCGGCGATAGCTTCATCTGCGACAGGGTAAATAGTCTGATCCCTCGGAATCAGACTATTTACCCTGACTATTTACCATTTAATATAAAGTTTGATTAATTTAAACCAAAACTAAAGTTTAAGTTTAAATTAAGTTTTTAAGTTTAAAAGTAAAATTACGGTAAGATTTCTTGTCGTATTCAATTTAGTGCCTCACACAAAGTTAATTTAAAGGCAATTTCAATTAAGGACAAAAATAAAGAGTTCAAGTGTTTTTTCATACCTTGAAAATAGTATTTTTATAACAAATACTAAATAACCAAACGAAATACAAAATAATTTGGTCTAAGAATGCGAGATAGTGTACAATGATGGCTAAAACTATAATATAGTTTTAACAAAAATTCGAAGTACTTCGAATCTTTTTTAAAGGTTTCTCGCGTTCCGGTGATGTGATGACACAAATTAAACTACCAATCGCTTTTTGTTTTTTCTGCATTGTTGTGCACAATGAGCCACAAATTTATTCTCACGAGCATTAGGTGTCTAATTGACAATTTATGAAGGTTTATTTTTTGAGTAAAATATGCCTCGATAATACCAGCAGATGTTTAACTACCACGGTTACAGCTGCTATTGCCCTACTAATGTAGAAATAAATATTTTTCTCAAACATGAACAGAAATTTAGGCATAACCTATTGTAGTAAAAAGTAGACACGAAGTTTGTAATTCCTAGTTCAGGCATTACTTTACCGGTCTAGGCCAGGAAAGCACCTTATATGAAAATTCATTACTGCCTGGCCGCTGCTCATAACAAGAAGACAAGATGGGAGTGTAGGTATTCAGCATGATAAGACAGTAACATTGACGTTTCAGATGACAGTTCTGTTTTTAGATTTGTCAAAGGCCTTTAGCGTTTAATTCCATCACTTGTCATACATTACATTGCTACCATCATTATAAAAAATATACTTTTCCAGCATATATATAATAATGACAACAATTTTAATAAAACATCGATATAAAATCACACGATAATATGCTTATTTTGTTGCGAGAGAAAAAAGCATTATTACATTAATTATATTATCTACGGTATTACATTTTTTGCGTAAAATATGACTAAGCTGTATGGGGAATGCACTTTCCTTTGAACTTAAAACGCGGGGTAGCAGATTTTTTCAGTAGACCATGTAGTAAATACTCTTTGCAGTAAACTTTAATGGTTTTCGGAAAATATTTGCGGAGTTGCTTCTTTCTTTATTATTTCCTCACATTTTAGGAGAAGCACTATACATAACTACCTCGGCAAAAATGGGATTGTCGGACTCGTAATGATTGTCAGTCAGTGCCTCGCTAAACAAGGATATTAAACATATTTCAATTCCAACTTATGACTCTTTTAAGGAATGTCATGTAGCTGCAACTAACTATACCTCATTAGTTTTTTAGTTGTGTTTGAGTTCGGGGGTTTAACTATTAATAATTATGATATGGTGCAATATATTATAATAAGGAGTAAAAACAGTATGTACGTAAAACAACTCTATATATTTCCAAGGTGACTGAGAGCATCCATTTCGAAGAATAAACCGAAGAAACACGAAGTTTTCCGAGAGACATTAAGAAAATAGAAGCACTGTAAATGTATAAATGTGAATAATTTATTGAAATTTTAGGCTGATAGTGAATATAAATTTTACGTATAAAAGTAATAAAGGGGTAAAGTATGCACAATGAAATAAAATATGACTTGTGCCATGAAACGATTATCATGAGTAAAAAGTGTACCTACTTGTATACAGAAGAATAAGAATTTTTTTTTAAACTATCGCGCTTTGAACACATTATTAATGAAAATATAAACGGTACCTACTTAGCACGAATATTTTTTCTTACGTCTAACGTTTCAAATAGGTGTTACCTACATCCTTTGTAGTCATTATCAAAATATTATAAAAATGTGCGTTCAGGAGGAAAAGAAATTGGATAAGAAATTGGTGCTCTTCGAAAAATATTCTCATAGGTATTCGTCATCATTAGTGAAAACCGACAGCAAATAAAGATTTGTAAATTAATTATATGAAGGTATGGTTTTCTTCTTGTCTTTATAGACTTATAATATAATTTTTTCTCATAGATGGAGATAAAAAGTAGACGGCTACTCGGAATACGGTAGTATTTTTACTTTGAGGGATAGTTGCACACGAATCCCTCGTTTCGTTCGTAATTCTTCTGTGGTATCCTTCGTTTAGTTTTATTTAAAACATGTTTAACTAGTTAAGTAGGTATATTACAACTGCTAAATATTTCTTTTCATTGCAATCTAAGTAAGTACTTCTTAAAGTACATTCTTAAAGTACAAGTAAAAAATTGTAATAATTTCAGTGTAGTTTAAGGCAAATACTTTGGTACGTTTCCAACCGAACTACATGAACTGACACAAATTCAGTTTGTAGCTTCAGATAAATAGAGATATTAGTAACATTAATTCACAATTTAAATTACTGTATTAAAATAAGATCTATCTCTTTAACTTAAAAGCCACTTAAAAGCATTTCTTTTGTATAAGTTACATTTAGGCACATGTTTTATAAACATCTCACAGCAATTTCACTATGTATTTTGTTTTGTCCCCCCTAAACTCTGCACTAAAAAGTGCCTACTCTCTCATATTTAATAAAAAGAATTTCACTTCAATATTCAATACTTATCCATTGCTACAGGATTGCAATGCTATTACTAATGTGTTTTGCGCACGAGACTCTACATTACATAAAAAAATAACAATTCCCAAATGAATCGGATGCATCATTAAGTAAGGTACTAGTGAGAGATTTTATTCCTATTTACAACGAAAACCTAAATATAATAGGAAGCCGGATATGCTAAAGAAATTTATGCACCCAACCGATGTGAAGACACTGCCCTACAAACTAGATAGGCAGAATATTTTCTAAGAAAAGCACTCAGTTCGATAACGTCGGCTCGTCCGACGAGCTTATTTGTCTCACTGTGGCGCCGCGTTCAAGTCTCGCAAGCGCAGGTGGTCTGCGAGAGGATGAGCCTGCTCATTTACAGTTTTTTCATCTGGCCATTTCACTACCACGTTAGTGCTCTCGGGCGGCAGCGTCACAGGGGGCTCCACTAAGATGGGTAGCCCGTCCTCCGGCAGTATGTGGCCGATGATGGCGCCGACGCGCCGGTACATAAGTTGAGACTCTGGTGGCACCAGCTCGCGCTCGGCGGCCTCTTGCATCAACGAGGCCTGCAGACCGGCCCCCACGTGAGCTACCACAATCAATGGCTGCTCCTGCTGTGGCACTATATCATTCAGAGCCCTCATGTTCAGCACGGGCGCATTAGTTTGTGTCGCCACGCAAGTCGACTGCCCGCTAACGCGAGCATTCAGGTTTTCTAGCTCTTTTATCAAGTCAAATAAACGCTCGCTGCACAGTACTGGATTATCTGGAATAAAAACATCTTTATGTAGTAGCAATATAAGTAGTCTAAATTACAAGGCCATATCATGTATTCATCAGTTACAAAAACAAAATAAAATTCGCAAAGACACGCATCAAGACACATAGTGAGACCTGCCTACTTTGTTTTGATTATTTGAGATACCAATGTATGGCATAGGTAAGTACCTATCATATTTCGCATTTGCATTTTATGAATGTAGCATCGCTTTGCAAACCACATAAAACTTTACGTGAACTTTGTGTGAAATTGTGATTATTTTGCTAGGAATCAATGAAATGGTATGCTTCGTTTTTTGCAGTGTACATTATGTAACTGTAATCTAAATAATAACAAGACTTCTTAACGTACCTTGAAGATAAATCTTTAAAATGCTGGGTACGCCATTGATAGTGCACCGTGATTTAGTCACCAGGTCATAATTCACGGATTGAATGTAATTATAGGACAGGTCGGCCAAACAAAGCGACGGCAGTCCGTGGAAATCCTTGTCAAGAACAGTGACGTTGTTGTGGTGTGCAATGAGCTCCTCTAACGCGGGCAAAAATGTCTGTAAGTAGATTAAAATATCGAATTTAGTCACAAACAATTTTCCAACGCTTATTTGAACAGCCACATATTATAGATCTGCGCACGCTGCACAAACATGCTGCACCCGCGTACTGGCCGATCTGGACAGATTTGTACGATAGATAGGTCGGAGCAGGAGATATTTGTGTACTTTCACTCTTTAAAATGTTATAGATAATATATATTCGCCGACAGATCGCCGATATTTTTACTAAATTCCATATGTAACTCGGTAGCTATAGCCAAGGCCTGAACCTTTGTACGTAGGTCTTCAAAATATTGACTTAAACACACAAACAAAGTTGAAATCAATTAATTATTAAGTTGAGCACAGATTCGAGAAGATAAAAATTCTACAATATACGTACATAGCATACTAAATATGTGAAATCGTTCAAAACCCTAAATAAATATATACCTACTTAGTGAATATTCGCATCGCTAAATTGTGGTCAATGTTTGTTTGAACATATACTCGTACATTCGCATAGCTTTCAAGAGTTTGTTAAAAGTTAGTAGATTTTACGATCCGGAAATCCAGACTCAGCATAGAGTGACAAACCTTTGAAGTTTCTTCCAATGATGTGATATGGTTGTACGATACATCCAACAGTTTTAGATCTTCGAGGCCGATTAAGTCATCAGGCGATATTCGCTGAATTTGATTATTGCTAAGGTTTAATCTCAACAGCCCATGGAGTCCCATCAAAGCTCCTCCTAAATTCTTAAGATGATTATGGTCCAATCGCAACTCCAGTACACGTGTCTCGACGTGTACAAGGTTCTGAAAAAGGTAATAATAAATTAATTCATAATAATACTAAATTTATTCATATCAATCAATAGTTTAATACACATTATCGACCAGAATATCCTTTAAAGTAAAAAAAGACCTGTGTGTTAGGAGACCCTGCCCCCTATCTTACAAAAGTTAATGTAGGTACGTATTTGTACGTATTTGTGCAAAAAAAAAAACGATTTTGTGGCTTTTGACCTTGAAATTTAATAGTTGCGTACACCCTACCATATGTAGGTTTTGAGACAACTTATAGGGTGTCAATATACAAGTATTTACAGACTTACAGCTGGGTATCTCGAATTCCGAGATTCTTACCTAATTTAAGCTTAAATGACTGGACTATACCTATTGCAGACCATTTCTCTAAGGTTTTTTATTAATATTTAAGTCAACTTATTTTTAACTTGAATTTTTTGTTAACGTCAATATTTGCCGGAATTATATGAGAAGTTAATTATGTAGCTATTTTTAATACTTTATCCAACCAAGAAGTCAATGAAATATATATGCAAACTATAAAAAATATTTACAAACATAGCACAGCTGATATTAATTTGGATTCCTTTCCATTACAACGAGGAGTAAAACAAGGAGATCCTTTGTCACTTAAACTGTTCACTAGTGCATTGCAAGAAATCTTTAAACAGCTAGAAGATAAGTGGCAAACAAAGGGCATTATCGTCGGTGAAAAAAGATTGAGAAATCTTCGTTTTGCCGACGATATTGTATTGTTTGCCTCATCTGCCTCCGAACTCCAACAGATGCTTCAAGACCTTAGCACAGCAAGCCTGCAGGTTGGCCTTCAAATGAACCAGGATAAAACCCAGCTTATGACCAATAGCATAAAACGTAGGGTCAAGGTAAATGGGCAGGATATACAATATGTCGAAGACTATACTTATTTGAGCCAAATAATCTCCTTCATCGATCGATTAGATAAAGAAGTCCAACGTAGAACTAATAATGCGTGGAAAAGTTTTTGGTCGATGAAGAAACTATTTAAAGGCAACTTACCATCTTGTATCAAGAAGAAACTCTTTGATATGTGTATTCTGCTTTTTTTTTACGGAGGAAAGATCCCTGTTACGGATACCCGTCAGCCTGCGGGGAAGGCTGTCGGGTTATGTGGGAAGCCACGCCCGAGTGACGTGCCTACCCACTAAAAAACCTCCGGAGATCCATCACAACCGCGTTTGCCGGGGACACGGGAACGGAAATACAACCGCGAACCCCGGCGCGGCTGGCCGCCAAAGCGGCTCCTACGCGGGGACGTCACAGCGCCCCCCCACTCACCAGGTCGGCGCGTCCGGAACTCACGGACGCGCCGTACCTCCTCGGGCCAATTGAGAGGCGGCAGACTCCCACGCAGTCCACCGCCTGTGGACCCATGGGAGCCAGATAAACTGGCTCCCAGCGGCGGAGAAGATGAAAGGCTCCGCCGCTTGCCTCTCGCCGCAAACGCGGTGATGTGTATTCTGCCTATCCTAACCTACGTTGCACAAACTTGGTCCTTAAACAAAGCACAAAGGTTCAAACTGCAGGTTTGTCAACGAGCTATGGAGCGTAGCATGCTAGGTGTCAAACGAACAGATCGTATCAGAAATACCACCTTACGTTCCATGACAAAAGTAGTAGATGTTGGCTCTCAATTCTGAAAGTAGGTTTTTAAATATTTACCTCCATTTTTCCCGTTATATGGCTTATTTTATTATGCGAGAGATCAATAACTGATAACCTTTTTAACCCTTTGATTTCTTGTAGGGAAAATTCGGTTAAGAAATTATGCGTTAAATTTAAATATCGTAGAGATTTTAAACTTCTTAGGGAACCATTCAATATTTTCAAATGGTTGTAAGCTATGTCCAGATCCAATAATTTTTCTGCTTCAGCAAATTCATCCTCAGCTAGCTGCAAATAGTCAAACACATTTTGTGAGCAAGTAGAATAAATATTTACCTACCCTATTTCGGTTTGAAAAGGTAAGTATCTTCTATCTATTTAACACTACTTACATTTTCGATTTTATTGAATGAAAGACTGACTCTCATCAGTTTCCTGGATTTTTGCAAAGCTCTGTCTAGTGATTTTATATTATTATCATAGAAATACAACGATTCTAGCGATGGCATCTGCTTCAAATCTTTTGGCAAATTTTGTAGTTCATTGTGCGCCGCATGTATAAGTGTAATTTTTTTGGCTTTCTAAAATAGACAAAATTATAAATTAAATTTGAATAACAATTCTCATAGTAGATACGTAAATATGTATTATAACAAGTTATATACGTACAATTGGTAGCTCGTTATCTATTGATTTTAAATTGTTAGCATTGATGAAAATCCATTCCAAATCATCCAAATCCCTGAGAGCACCATTTAAGGTATTGAGCTTATTAATACCAAAATGAACGTGTCGTAGGGCTTTCGGTACAGCACCCTTTTCAATCTTGGCGATTTGGTTATCGGCTACCAATAAATGTTCAATTTCTTGTATGTCCTGAAACATTAAAATTAAATATGCTAATTAAATATTGTCTATTACTGAAATCAGACCGATATGTTGACTTATCCATTAGTTAATTGTTATTTATTTACATCCCATTACTTTGACTATGTACAATTATAATATCTACATAATATACCTACTACAACACATTCTCAGGAAGTTAAACATGCATTTTACCTTAAAGTCGTCCACAGTCAATTTTGTAATTTTGTTCCGGCACAAGTCAAGGGTTTTGACGTGCGGCAGATGTCGCAGCACGTGCCGAGGCATCTCCATCAGCGAGTTGTCTGCCAAGCTGAAGTAGTCGACCAAATCAAGCCTCGTGAACACACTTTCTTTCAGATCGCTGAAAACAACAATAATAAATATAAATCCAACGTAATCAGTCTTGGATTAGTGTAGTCGTTCATTATTTTTTAGTTTGTTCCGCAACTGAACGAGATACTTAACTATAAAATTATGGCTATAAATATGACAAGAGACGTAAGTACATAGTTAGGACGTGCTGTCTTTCCTTTATGAGCCTATATTAAAATCTATAAATTATTATTAATAGTGATGCCTATATTGAAAATGTCCAGTCATTTAATCACAGTCAAGAAAACCCATAATTCGAAACCTTTATACTTATTAAAAACCCAATTATATAAACCTACAATACTGACTCACTGATTGACATGTTATTCCATCAGAGTGACAATGGTTAGGATTGATGTACCATCGTGTAGAAGGTGCTCCAGAGAGCAACAGAGAAATCTGACATGTTGAAGATCACCAGATCCAGATGTGGAAGGGGTAAGGCTTGCAAAAACGTTTGGGGTAAGGGGCGTGAAATTTAATAGGTATTCTTGAATTTTTTGGGTCGCTGTATCTCAATCCAAACTTTTTTTTAGAATCCAAGATGGCGTCTGGATTTAGGTTCTTCCTAAATTTTAGATAGATTGCCGCCCACACCTTTTTTGATGTTTTCTTTACTGACAGCATTCTTTGCCCAACTTCAATAGCTGAACGAAAAACCGCGGGCTGCGAGCAGCCCGCGCAGCGCCCGAAAAGCTAGTACTTATTTTAAAATAAACCAAATACTTATAAAAGTTAAAACCAATAAACCCTAATATATATGTATATATAGTGGACTGCCTTTGTGGTCCAGTGGTCAAAGCGTTCGCCTTGGGATCCGAAGGTCATGGGTTCGAAACCCACTGGTAAGCATACTTTGTAAAAAGTGGTTTCCAGTCTGGTTAGGACATTGCAGGCTTGAATCACCTGATTATCCAAAAAGAAAGACGATTCCGTGTTTCGATCGCCATCTAGCGTTTGATTATCAAACTATCCAAGGATTGTTTCCGGTTTTCCCTGTAGATTGCGGAGGCCAGACGGTAATCCCTCTGTGTAAAAACCAGTAACCTCGTCAAATCTCCTTGGTTAGGTAGCGGACCCCGGGCTCTGAAGCGTCACTGCTCGGGATGCAACCGGGAAAAAACGCTCGGATGATGATGATATAACTGACTGGCTGATATATATGTCGTGGCCATATCGTAGATTTTAACACTTAATGAAATGATCGCATTTCATGAAACGGCCAACTTAATTTGACCAGATCATGAAATCGTCAACGTTTCATGATTTTGTCATCCACGTTTGGCCGGATCGTATAAACAGGCTGAAAAAAGCAAACTAAAACAAAAACTTGTGACAGAGCGCTATAGGTAGGTTAAGGTTGCGGCGGGGTAGCCCTTGGGCCACCCCAAGCCGCACAACATGAATGTATAGTGTAAACTAAAAATATAACAATTATACGATATAATCAACCATTTCATGAAGTGACACGGTAAATTCATGAAATGGTCGAAATTATTTGATCATATCGAGAAACAATTTCTTATCATTTATCCGCCCAATCCACATCACGATGTGGCCAGTAGCCAGTGCAACATTTCATAAAATGCGACCATTTCATGAAATTCTCGATCATTTAATGAAGAGATGAAATTTACGATATGGCTACGACATATATATTGAACCCTTCACGTATTTCGGTACGGAACACTTTCAGTAGGTGTTAATGCCATTATAAAGATTGAGTTAAAAAAGCTGAAAAAGACACGTTTCTTGTATGACGACCCCCTTTAATTTTTAACTTAATTTTTTCTTAGTATTTTTTTATAGCAACCACAATAAAAGATAATCGGTGAAAATTTAAAGTATCTATCTGTGACAGACAGACAGCAGAGTATCGGTAATAGGATCCTTTGGCATCTTAGTACGAAATCCTAAAAATGTATATTACCGTACAATTTGTGCGGTCAGCTTATCACATTTGGAGAAACACGATCGAGATACCAATATTGTTCCCGCAAGAAAGGCTGTAAATTTTTTTGATTTTATATTATCATATTCTTATGTGTCTACTGTGTAATGTTATGATAAATTAGGGCACTTTTCATGCCTGGGCATTATGAATAATGAACAAGCTTATTTGGACAAAGTAACAATAGTATTTTATGCAACAGTTGTATAAGACGAGTCAAAAATGCGAGTAGCGCTGGTTAACGATGCGAGCCTTGGCGCACTAGATCGCAAAGAGACACCATCAAGCATTTTTTGACGTACGATTTTTTGGAACCACAACGTTATTCTATAATAGTTTTTCTACGACTATATTTACTAAATAAAATACAAAAATAATCAAAGTAAAATATGAAAATGACATATTATGTTAGGCAGATACTAGGTACCTATGTATATACCTAACCTTTATTTTTTTTTAATTGAATTTTACTTTCTATAGTGACTTTTGACAGTAAAGAATTCAGTTGTTTGTTAAGTTGGTAGTTGTGCTTTTTTTGTTAAGTTAGTGTTGATCGAGTAAAACCTAAGTACATAGGCACTATGGTGCATAGATATAAAGAAAAAATCTATGGCTAAGAGTATCTTTTTGGAAAAATAACGACACATGTGTGATAGATACCACTACTTGTATATTCCAAATCTTTGTGTGATACATATTAGGAACAGAGTATAGACTTTTCTGAAATCATATTATCTATGTTCTTATAGCTTTACGAGTATTAGTGCTCGCAAAGAGCAAAAAATATTTAGGTTCACAACTTCACCTATATCTTTCGAGTGTTCGGGACCATTTAAAAGGCAGATAACATGTACAGGAGTAGCAAAAATATAAATGAGATTATCCTTAGTAACACATATTGTGATAAGTAAGACTAAAATTTGTAAGCAATAAATATATATAATCTAAGTTACATACCTACGTACATTATACTATATATCAAATCGGTATCGAATAAAAGGTCTTAGCACAATTCAACAATATGCTTATACGCCGTAAATGGTGGTCGAGCTTGGATTAATTGGATTAATCATATTTTTCATCTATTAACTGAAAGGGCTCGTTATGAGGATCTCAAATATATTTTTGTTATTATTGTTAAATAAATAGTTTTGATTTTATTCATGAAAGAAGACGAAAATTGACCATACCCTAATCTCCGAAACTACTGAGCCTAAAATTAATAAAAAAATACAAAGTATTATAGTTCATTGCTTGTAGATAACAGGAAAATAAGTAAATTAAAAAAAAAGTTTTGGATATCTTACTGTGTTATATATGAAATGAAGGGCTCGTTCTGAGAATCTCAAATATGTTTTTGTTATTTAAACATTGTAAAATAAATAGTTTTGATTTTAATCATGAAAAAATACAATATATAGTCATTGCTTGTAGATTACAGGAAAAATAATATAATAATTGATAATAAAGTGGTGAACTTAATATAATACAAAAATCTTTGGCATTGTACGGAACCCTCTCCACGCGAGTTCAACTCGTAATGAACTCCATACCTACTCAATTATGCGTGATGATGATGACAAAGGCGTGTGGGCGAGATGAGCACGTGACCAGTGCTCCCACTTCCCATTTTAATTTGAAACTTTACAAATTTCTCGACGCAACCCTTTCAGACTGTTCATTGGGTACTTCTCTTTGTTTCAGGCTTTATATAAAAAGTCGTAAAAGGTTTCTGTTTACGTCTTGTTTATAGACCAGATGACCCTACTTACGTATTTAATGAACAAATAACAAAAGAAATAAGTTGTTTTTAAAACTACCTATTGGATACTGACCCACTCTAAGCTTTTTTTTATATAGGTACAATACCCGGCACGTAAGTTGAACAAAAATGGCGGCCATCGGCGCTTGTTTTATTGGAGATAAAAGTGTTAATTGATTTTATGGTCTTTTTTGAAAGCCGAAATCATTTCTATCTGAAGTTCGGATAGAAAAGTTATAGAAATGTGATTCTAAACGTACAAACAACATAGGTAAAATAACGACCGCCATTTTGTTCAACTTACGTCGGGTATTGAACATATTGTAAACAGCTGACAAAATCATCAATATTTTGCCAAAAATATTGTTGTTGCTGCAAGATGTACATAATTTATTGTAACCTCTCTAATATTTTTTTACATGGGAACCTTACCTAATCCAAACGAACATACGAGTTATGTAAACACTAACCTAAGTATACAAATTAATCATAGATACGATATGCTATCATAAACGAAGCAAGAAAAGTCATAAATAAAATTATTATTTGATACAATAGGGTCTCATGTAATAATGAGAAAGATAAAAAGTTATATTTGTCTCAAGAATTATTTTTACCCTTTGGTTGAGTGCACTTGGAGTCGACAGCTGTTACGTATATTTAGTGATAAAACTTACCTTATCAAGGAACGTAAAAATATTTAAGTAGGTACTTAGGTAACGAGTTTACACATAGAATACTTTCAGGCAGCAAATGCGTGGTAAAACCAGAATGTTAGGTTAGAACATGGTTACATCTAAGTATAATAATTAATCTTATAATATATGCATGATCTAATATCAGCCTTATTAGGCAGTATGTATTAAAATAAGACATATGTTTTTGTAGCAAAGGACAGCAGATGAAAATAAGCCCAAACGACAAGAACGTTAATCGAAAGAAGATAAATCTAAAGGTTCTATTCCAAACCCAGCTGCCAACTGCAACTACCGACAGCACGTACAGCGGCTGCTTTAGAGACATATAAAGGGAAGCAGTCTAAACATAATTGCATAATACAAAGAATGCTGCGTAGTATGAATTTACACTTAAGCTACATTCGTTTTGTGTTTTTTTTAAATCATAATTGGTAATATTTGAAACAAAAATAGTAAAGTCATATTTTTTATGAATGTAAAAGAGTACTTAGAATACAAATACCCGCAATAACTGTTTATAAATATACTCGTATTATTAAGGCAATTTAAAAATAAGCTACGAGTGAAAAATTGCCACGCGTTCTATCTAAGTATGTAATGTTCGGTCTGCTTCCCTTTGTATGCCTGGGGGCTACATGCAGTCGCGGGACTCGCGGCGCGTGCAGTTGCAATGTGCAGCCGGCGGCACAGCAGCAACTGGCCACTGCAAGTTGCTTCGAATACATTTATCATAGCTTGCGTCATAAATAATAGGATATTGGATAACAAGGTTTATTCGTTGTTCCTCTTCAAGCTTAAAAGCTTCAATAAAAGCTTGTAAAAAAATCACAATTTCTTATTTTATTTTTTATGTTTATTTCTTTATTTTTTATATGTATAAGAACAGGGCCTATCAGCAAATATCTGGAAACTTGTCTGTTTTTGAAAATAAAAAAGTTGATATTTTTTTTTTGTCGGGGAACCCTTTTTATAAATGCCAATCAAGTATTTCCGGATCTACGGTAAGTAGTGCATGCATTCCTTAATTCTTTTAAATAGTATAATTATATAATAGCAGTATTAATACTTCGTTCATATTAAAACAAATGCTTTTTATATTTGGTTTTTACTCCTATACTGTAATGTGTCTTTTAAATAGTAATGAACCCTAATACAACTCATGTAACTTTGATAATATATGATTTCAGGAAAGTCTATGGGTAAAACCACCTTGTATCGGCCATGTCAACCACATTTCACATTAATTTGCTTCTCATTCTTACATTTATTAGCCTGGCTTTGTAGGGGTATTTCTTAATAAACTATAATTATTTGACTTTCCTATGATGTGATAAAATATTTGAAATTTGAATAATATTTTTTATATTAATGTTTTTGTTCGTACACACCCAATTTCCCTAAGATCGGCCAGTGGCGCCCAAAATTCGTCCATTTATTTGCCTCTTATCGGCCTAGGCTAATATTTTTACCAATAAACTTTTGATTTTTGATAAATTTTTGTTTTTTTAAAGGGAAGTCATATATTTAATACTTATTAAAAAGTTATTTCGAATATAATATTGGTACAGTTTGCACATGAATAATAATACTCCCACTGAAAAGTTAATAAAAAACCATAAATTCTCTAAAATTAAAATTTATCTACACTATTGATTAAACAAAAAATATATTAATAAAAAGGAAAAAAAAAACAAAAATGAATAAATGTTTTTTTCAGATTATATTTTGAAATAGAAATAATCCCGCTATAGGTATACCGTACATCCGCCGCAGTCAGTATAATCTTATGATATCTTCTAATAATCTTGACCTAATGTTCGTTGGCCGAGATCTGGATTTTGACTCGCCTTGTATCGGCCATCACCATTTATAACGGCTGAATGAGGCTTTACATGAAATAATCAACCCTAAATCCGGCCATGCGATTTTTTATAAAAGTATTCAATAAAACAAAAAAATATTCACCCAATATACTGCGTTATAACCTCTTTAACCAAAACAAGCAAGTATTTACAGTATAAACCTCATAGATATGCTGAAAACACTTATCCCCGTAACCTCAAACTCGTTAATTTTGACTACAAAATGGCACGAATTTCGATATGTTGCCGCAGGTCACACGATTCGTCGCTACTGAACTGTCAAATGAACTTTGATCGTCGCCTTGTTTTATTCATTTAAAGGCAGCAAAATAAGGTTTATTTGAGAACAGAATTTGTCCATGGAGATCGAATATTTAATAGTTTTTGATCAAATTTGTAGGAAAGGGCCGATACCAGGAGGTAGCTTTACCCTAGTCTATTCCCCATAACAGCACTGTGTCGTAATTTCGCCAAAAATATACGCCTAGTCAAGGACCTAGAACTTTTTTTTTAGATCTACCATACTGCCAACATAAGAAAAACTTGTTTTAACACAGTCACTAGGAAGACGTCAATGAGGGCTACCGTTTTTATGCTCACCAGTTGGCGCCACTGTTGCGTAAGGTACAAAGTACGGCTGTCAAAGTCGTTGTTATTATGGACGCGACGAAGTTTTTAATTTCAAACCATTACACCATACCGTAAAAATATCGAGCATTGTGTTGCGCAGTCTTGGTTTCTTCAGAAAAAAAGTAAACATAAGTTTCCGAAGGATAAAAGGTTCTCAAAGCAGTGGGACATACTATATCCCTTCAAAAATTCGCGTGTTTCTAAAAAACTGACGATTCAGCCCTGACGATTATGCGTTCCCTAAAGAAGTAAAAAAATTATTCCGTGATAACGTTACTACGTCCATGCTTGATTTAGACACTTGAATTTCAGTGACAAGTAAATTTTACATACCTACACCTATCTTTGATCAAAGTTCCAACAAAATATTATTCTTGTCGTAGTCTAGAAGTCTGTAAAAGAAAAAACATATGTCAACTCGATAAATTAGCATATTTTTGTGAATAAATGTGTTTGTAAAAAGTAAACAAACTTTTTTAATCATTTGCTCCTTCAACCCGCTTATTTTTGCACCTCTTTTTATACTTTTTACCAATTATTGAGCCGTAGCTCATATTATCAATAAATGATCCGAAATATTACAAAAATAAAAAATACAATAAAAAAACGCGCGTAATCCACTCAAAAACAGTGAAAATTGACATTTCAAAGACCTCACACTACACTAGCTAGCGCCTCTAGCGGTGAATTCGCACGCGGTAGCCTATAGGCAGCCCTCATTTAAAAAAATACAATATTTATATAATATACATACCTACCTAGTATCTACTAAACCATAGAATTCTAACCCATAGAGGCACTTATCTCTGTACTAAACATATGTCAAACATTTCTTATTATGCTTCGGCCGCATCTGCGGGTATCGCCTCGAAGCAATGCGCGGCGAAGCTTCGTACGTTTTGTACACTAAAAGTGATCGCGGTAAAGCTGTGGTCATACTAGCGGCTTCGTTATTTTTCACGAACTATCGGGCAATAATCCGAGATGGCGTCATCTACGTGTTTTAAATATGGACGACGACTTTCTTTACTTTTACATGTCTGCTAACAATTACATAATGCATTTATTGAAACCTAAAAAGAAACCTAGAAAGAAAGACCTAAAAATGTTAACACCATTTTATCGTTCCACTTCATTTTAACGCATTATTAACCGTGGCGCGTCTGAACAAGTTGAAAACAAACGTCAAAATGAACAACGCTAGTCCGACCACGCAGAGCGAATTGTTAGCGCGCTAAAACCCTTTGATGAATATTCGGGACGATACCCGATAACGGCCGGTCACATTTGCGTGTATCGTGTAATAGCACGAAGCTTCGTGACGATAGGCGCAGGTGCGGCTCAAGCATTATATTATTCTCTAGTAAATATAGTCCAAAGAGCAACACGGAACTTTATAGTCGTAGAAAAGTTGCGTATTCCAGTCGCGTTGCGTGAGAATTTCGGCTAGTACAGCTATAAAATAAAACTATGAAACAGATTAAATACTACTTACGAGTATACATATATATATACACTGTATGCAACCTTGTATACCGAAGTACCTAGTACGTGAAAAAATGCACGATCGCGTCTTCTTACGTTCCCCGTTCCCCGTTCCCCGTTCCCCATTCCCCGTTCAAACTTCGGACCCCCGTTTCACCCCCTCAGGGGGTGAATTTTGAAAAATCCTTAGTGCTCTCTTAGTGCACCCCTAGACCTCATAAGGAACCTATGTGCCAAATTTGGAGTCTTTAGACCCAGTGGTTTGGGCTGTGCGTTGATATCTCAGTCAGTCAGTGAGTCAGTCAGTCATTCAGTTTCTTCTTTTATATATATAATATAGAAGATTACTTAGTGCATTATTGTTTATGTAAGGCAGAGTCATGTCTGCCCAATAGGTTTCTCTGAAAACTTCCGAAAAGCCGGGTAGGTAAATATACCACACCATTCGTAAAAATCGTACCATACAATACCATTCGTCCCCACTGGGGACGTTTCCACTTGGGATTAATGGTGCTATTTTTAGTTTTGTGTATTTCAATTGTCACCACCACGTCGTCCCCACTGCGGACGAATGAGAATGATTTTATTATTTCACAGTTCTATTCGTCCCCAGGGGAGGAATAGGACAGACTTTCATCACAATTCCCATTTGTCCACAGTGATGACAAATGGGTATTTTCGTTTTTATGATTCCCATTTGACACCATATGGTGGCAAATAAAACGTATATTATTTCGTCCCTAGTTATGACCCTTTCACCGCGAGACTTTATATCAGTTGTCGTGCTCCCAGCGCGAGGCATAATAAATCGAAAATAAATACCTACAACAACAAAGGGATGTGAATACTTAAATTATGTGCAATACGACTTACTTACTTCGCTGGGACAGCCACCCGAAGTGGATCTTGGCCTCTGACAATAAAGTGCGCCATTCTTCCCTTTTCTGTGACCAGTCGATCACTTCCAGCTCTTTCAGGTCTTTGCGACTTCATCCTTCCATCGATATCTTGGACGCCCTACCGGACGGCGCCCGGACGGTTGACCATGATAAGTTTCTTTGCGGCTCGATCCTCTCCCATCCTCTCCACATGTCCTAGCCAGCGAAGTCGGGAAGATTTTATTTCTCCGATGATGTTCGGCTCGGACACTAGCTCTTCTATCTCCCGGTTGTACCTTCGCCTCCATGCCCGATCTTCTCTTGTTGCTCCCAAAATCTTCCGCAATATCTTTCGTTCTGTCACTAAGAGTCTGCTCTCCTCCTTCAGGGTCAGCGTCCAAGTTTCACACTCGTACATTAAAATTAGCCTAACGACTGTTTTATAAATCCGAATTTTAGTAGTTCTGCTTATCAACTTGGACACTAACACCTTATGAAGGGCTGCTGTACATCTTAGGGCGTTGACTATACGGATGTCGATTTCGTCCTCCCCCTGATTTGTATCAGTAATCGAACACCCGAGATATTTGAACTTGTCGACATCCTTGTAGGTTATGCTATTCCCATGAAGATCTTTTCTTCTGGCTCTGGGGTCTTTGTACCGTTTCATGTTCTTCGGAAAAATCTGACGTTCGCGGTGAAAGGGTTAAATGGAATAGCTGAAATTGGTTTTAAAAAATATGTTTTTAGGACAGATGAAAACAAAGGCTTTATGGAAGTAAGTGATCATCTTTGTTTGCTTAAGCAATCTAAAAGATTTCACATACATATGTAACTTTCATTTCTATATACATTAAGCCCTACTTTCCATCTATCCTTTGATCAAGTATTGTTGATCGAAGCATCTAACCTAAAAATATACTATTTAAAATCTTTATCAGCTTTTCTATTTAATATAACTAGGGACAAATGGGAATTTTAATGGTGGGGACAAATGTAACTGTGAAATAATAGTAATTCCATTCGTCCCCACTGGTGACAATCGATACACACAAAACCAAAAATTGTCCCTTTCGTCCCAAGTGGGGACGTCCCCACTAGGGATGATCGGGATATACCCAAAAAGCCTAAACACAAAAGCTGAGAGAAACCATTTTGGTGGCATATTTAGTTAATTGTAAAGTGTTTTATGCTTTGTATTTTTTGCAGTTGTGTATATATGCTCCAAATAAAGATTTTTCTTTTTCTAATCTTTATAATAATACATTTAAAGAAATAAAAGATACGAGTATATGGTCTCTCAAATGAACCTTGAAATACCTATCATGACTGTGTGGAATTAGATATATCCAAAATGATTTATGCCTACAGACCTCCTTCAGCTTGCCATAACACTTTCAAAAACGTAATTGAAGAAGTCCTTAGACGAGTTAGCTACTAAAATTCAAATTAAGCGCACTTTAGCCCATGCTCCTCAAGTTTTCTCCGGGCCGTCGTCAGCACGCCGTTTTAATCAAAGTATTAATTGTTATTTAGTTTTGTTTACATAAAAAATCAGCTTATTTCATTAAATATTAATAAAAAATACTTATTAGATAAGTGAAACAGAGCAATAATAAATATGACAATCAGCCTAAAAACTAAATTAAAAATCTAAATTAAACTTCATACTTAAGTTTTTTACTAAACTAAATAAGAACAATTAAAATCTCTATTATTATTTTTTATACATAAAAGAAGAAACTGACTGGCTGACATAGATAGATAGAGACTAATCGATCTACGCACAGCTGAAACAGCAGGGTCTAGAGACTCCAAAACACTAAGAAAGGTTTTTTCAAAACTCACTATAAAGGGGTTAAACGTGGGTCCAAAGTTTGAATGGAGAGACAAGATTAGTTAGACCATTTTATTAGAAACTTCGAAACGGTAAATAAGTATTTATTTCAGGATTTGTCAAAATTCAATCCCGAAGGGGGTGAAATAGGGGCCCTAAATTTGTATGGAGAAACAAGATTAGTTTAACCATTTTACTGCTAGGCCTTTAAATCTCTACGTTATAACAAAAAAAAGTATATAAGTATTTAAACATTTTAACATAATAATTGCGACACATAATCACTGCCTGGGATGTTTGTGTTAATTTTATGGTTTTTAATTGTATTGTGTTGTGTCTTTCATTGTACAAATAAAGTCATTATCTATCTATCTAATTCATATGCTATCACAACATTAATAACGTAATTAACCAATTAAAATCCTATTAGACCCATTTTCGACAACTACGCGGACGCAGTCGCGGGTTGAAGCTAGTATAATAATAAAATAATAAATAATTTATTTCATTAGGTATCTTTTGTGATTTCCAGGTGAATGATATGACCACCAAAAGAATAACAAAATTTTCCCAAAGATCAAACCCCTCCACTGATTGTAAAATGAGTTTTCAGGGATATACCTATACAAAAAAAAAACTTGGACGAGATTTTGTTGGACCATTATTAAAATTTATTTTTTGACATCTTGGAAGGTGAATGTTGCATAAGCTTCCCACCCACTTAAAACTCTATCCGTCTTATTATAAAACCCAGACTAACTTTGTTACTAGGTTTAAACCATTAAGCGCCCAAATGAAGTTGACATTGACAGGTAAGAGTGTGATGTTACTAGATGTCAACTTGATTTAGTCGGATAATGGTTTAAACCTAGTAACAAAGTTAGTCTGCGGTTTATAATAAGCCGGTATAAGTCGATTGTATACTTAAATTTTGTGATTGAGCTACAAAAGGTATTCACATTAGCAGAAGTAAAGTTATACGAACTAGTACATACTTCTGGTGATCAAGTCTTAATTAAAACAAATAGGTTTTAAAACACGTTTTCATCTATAACAATGACCTACTTTAAAAAGTGATCCTAAAGACAAATCAATTTTATCACAGAGATGCCATGACCACGAGCTAAAGTTAGTCAAATTTAACAGACAGACAACGGGACTGGTGAAACTAAATATAAAAGCTTGTAAAAATATATCATTTCAATACAGAATTAATTTACGTTGTATAATAAAAAAATCAAAATTGATCCAAATAGTGTGTTTGCAGGTTGTAAAATTGGACGAACAAAAAACATTCTAAAGACAAAGTTAAGGCAACATGTTCAATTAATAACAAAGAAAAGCCAGTTCCGGTATGCCCCAGGTACCCGGGATTCAACTTTTACACTGCTAATTGGAAATAAACTTCGGTCTTTACTTTCAGACTATCACAGTGTTTCATATCCAAACGCAGCCGCTGTACCGCCAATGAACTATTAAAAAATAAGGGGGTCGAAAATTTAAAAAATAAAATAAAATATTTCGAAATTTCGAAATTTTTTCAAAAATGTCACGAAACTTTTTTTTACCCTCATATGTAAACGCAACTTTTTTGTCCGAATAACTATTTTTATCCGATAAACTTTGAGTGCTCAGGGGTATCATGCAAAGACAGACTCACGAGGTTTATAACTCCTAAACCACTACAATATACTAAGTACCGAAAGCTCTAAAGGTTTTCTTATTGAATATGTCAAAAGCGGGAGACTCTGGCTATGGAGTGAGATCTTTTGTCCTTGATACTGTCTAACAGATCAATCTTCACTGATGAGCTTGATTCCAACCATACGACCCAGATCCCAACGAATAAAATACCGAACAGCAACGTTAGCAAGCAGGCCCTGCGAATCCTGCGATGCATAGTTGGCCCTACTTCTCCAAACGAAAAAAAAATACGCCTTAATGCAGAATCCAGTTTTCAGAATGTAGTTTGATATGCAGGCTATCTAGGACATTTACATAATGGTTCCTAACTTAATTTGAAGTTAATTTAAAAAAATCGCGGCCCCTTAAAATTTGATCGATCTGGTATGTCCTTACTCCAGATTTGTTACAATAATGTTTTATTTTTATATTTTTTACTGCCCAATTTCGACCAGCATAAATGTTTATAATATTAAAAAACAATGTGGTTTTAATAAATAAAATTCTTTTCATGCAAATTTTACTTAGTTTTGCGACAATACAAAAAGAAAGATATGTGTCCGACGGTTTTTGTTGATTACTCTGGAACGATAAAAAATCTTCGCACATCCCTAGTTTTTGAACGCATCGCCCCTCTTTCCCCTCAACTAGCTGTTCCCATTCGCATTTCAACATTCGTTGGGAGCTGTTGTGCGCTGCGTTCCCGTATTGGTAATTTACGAAGGAAAGTAGTTGATCACTCTGGTTTGGTTTACAATATAATTGATTGCTATGTTTCGATTATTTAAATTACTAGTGGTTTTTCGTGCTAATTGTATGGCCTAGAGTGTTTATATTGAAAATATATAAATAATGTATGAGAGTGGATTTCTTAGTGTTATTACTTTTGCCAGAATCGATGAAAATGTAACGTTTTTTGACTGGTATGGCATTGATCGCTCTGGAAAAAGCCATGGTGATCAATAATGTCATAAAATGAGTAAGGTACTAAAGTATTTCGACTAATTCTTTGTGAATGTATGACTAGAACAGTATATAAAAATATTGCTTTGGATTGAAAAAAAAATTTTGTTTCTGTTAAGTCACTTTTAAACTATCAGGGATGTGCATTGCTTTTTTATAGGGAAGGTCCTGTGATCAGTGTCTACCCTATAAAATATGCAGCCGTTCTTGTAAATTAGGTATGATTACCTAAATTACAAAAACGGCTTCATACCGAAGAAAATAGGTAAATTTCTCACTTTGCCGTCATTATTAGGATGGCACAGGGTAGATAAATTGCTATTTGTCTGTATGGAATGCACGCCACTGTAAACTATTATACCTAATATAGAAATAACTAGGTATTTACTGCGCATAACTTTAATTGTAATCTATTAGTGTCAAGTTCTAGGTTTGGTATGTGATCCGATTTTAAATTTCATGCAGATCGGATTATTAATGAGGACTTAACGACACAAACAAACTTTCGGATATTAATATAGGTATGTTAATATTAGGTTTAAACGTTACCATCACTATGTCTCGCTCGGGTAATAAATATAGCCTATATTGCCTCAGGGATAATATAGCATTTTTATGATGAAAAATTTTTTGAAATCAGTTTAGAAGTTTTTGAGTTTGTAACAAACAAAAAATCAAATCTTCCCTCTATATAATATTAGTATAGATAGTATAAATAAGTTATAAAAAGATATACATTTTATAAATGTGAAAATGTGTTTGTTTGTCCTTCAGTCTGTCACGTCGAAAGTTCAGGAAATGTTCATGTCCAATGTGGTTTTGCGATGATATAGTAAGTTGAGTGTTATATTTTATTACTTTATTTATAGTCACGTCTAAAACGAATTTATATTAATATTCATTGTTTTATTATTTGCCTATGGTTTATAGTATTCTTTGATCGATCTGGCGTTTAAATTGATCGCTCTGGTCTCAAAAATTTCAAAATTAAATATTCAAAAACCGTTTGTTGAAAAAGAAGGCCAATAAGAAAAAATAAATTCTCTTAGGGTTACTTCTCTAAATTAGTATATAAAAGTTATTTACTATTTGTAAATAAAAAGTACCAGAGCGATTAACAGAATAACGGTTTTTTGGAGAAGTAGCCAGGTACAGAACAGGTACAGAACAAGATTAGTCAACCTGGTCAGCAGTAAATGGCACAAGACAAATCGCTAGCAAAGCACGGTGCAAATTTCACGTGGAAGAAGTGTACCTTCCTATCGCCAGAGAAATAGGACATTTCTTTTAACTTTCCTATAAGCTAAATTTTTCCGTCAGTCAAAATCAAACAGTTTATTAAAATCAAATATACCAAAAGTTAAGGAATCCAAATAAAGTGAAAATGTTTGGCGACAGTTTTCCTGTAATTTTTACTGTCGAGCACAGACCATAGCGGGTCTACTTCAAATCTAAAAAAAGTCGATCTGAAGGAAGCGGACAAAAAAGCCTATGGCCAAAGAGAGAGATTAGAAGACATCCTTATGTAGGTGGAATACAATAAGTTCCGTTAGTATATTGCTATGAACATGCATCAAGCGAGTTGTGGTGCATGTGAGTGACGCGAGTTTAGTAAACACTAATGTGAGCGGGTCAACGATCCAACGGGTTATCAGGCTGGGGCGGCGCCAAACGGTCGCATTCGCATGGTCACCCGACGCGGCACCACGTCGTGGTCGCGGTAGTCTACCAAAGGTATCTTCCACGTGGACTTTACTCATAAGCGTAGCCAGCCATGGGCTCAGGGTGGGGCAGCAATCTGAAATAATATGTAACTAGCAAACTACACGGTCCGCCGCTTACCCCAGTTAATTTTTACATATAAAATGTCGAGTGTGAACTTTCTTACGAATATTAAGTATTGAAGTAAGTACCTAAATAATTTAATTTTTAGGTTTGGTTCGGTAACTTAAAGGTCTGAGCCAGGGTGGGGCAAGCGCCCCACCGTGCCCCACCGTGGCTACGCCCATGACTTTACTTACTTTCCTTTGTTCTATTCTAAAGATCTATTCTAAACTTTATTTGAGTCACAGAATTTGAATCTTGGCTATAACTACTCTCTAAATAGCTTTGCTATCATTGTAACATGTTTCCACTAAGCAGTTGTTGTTACCCGATTGTAGACGAGGTATATTGTGCAACCTATGAATGTCAGAGACATTTGAACAACTCTGTGGCAGTGCTGCACCACTCAGTGGCGTAGCTAGGTAACCAAAGGCCGTGGGGCAAAAAATAAAATAGGGCCCCGACTAAACTATTAAAATTGTTTGTGCCGTATTCGACGGAATCCAGATTAAATAAATAAATAAATATAAAGAGACAAATAACACTGATTGAGCTAGCCCCAAAGTAAGTTCGATTCATCGTTATACAGTCGATTCCATAATAAAATTAATAACCAAATACAAAATGTAACTTATTTAGATGAACAAATCTAACTATTTTATGAAAATAAAAGAAAACATCTACCTGTTACCGTTCAAAAAGACAGTCCTGTGACAGACACAAAGACAGCGAAGGCACGTTAATAGGGTTCCGTTGAGCACTCTTTGGATACGGAATCCTATCAAGTAAAGATTTTTAAACCATTAACACCCCTTTCTTGACCGACTATACGTTTTACAACGAATCTGGAGTAGCGTTTTATAGCTGTTGAAGCGCACCGCGTTTCTCATAGGTAGAAACGCGCTGTTTGCCGGCGCGTCTGTAAAATCAGCCTAAGAATACAGGGGGGTTCTCTGCAAGTGTTGGGAATTCACGTTCCTGGAATCTGGTTTATTTATATTCCGAATGAGGGAGATTATAGTTTATAGGTCAAAGACCGACCTGAGCTTGGGGACCCCGGGCCACTGCCCCTTCTAGCCCTTCGGAAGCTACTCCACTGGCACCTACACTACCACAGAATTGTTTAAATTTATGGCACTGAATAACCGTGACGAAAACAAAGGGTACTTACCTACTTTGCAAATGGGTTGTAAGTCAATTACTCAAGGAATTGCCTATGATGTTTAGGTAATGCTTAAAACTCCATTTTTCACAAAAATATGTTGAATGGAAGCTGTTTAGACTTTTCTGATTACACAACTCTAGATTTGAACTTTTGTTACAAAGCTGGACATGGCCATCAAAAAATAACAATGCGGGTACATTAGCAAGAGTGAGTAATCATTATGTCATAATATGTATATTTCTCTAGCTTGTTTTGATCACGCAAGGCTTATCAGCGTATAGGTAGACACTTCTCTTCGCAAATCCCGAAACGCTATTCAGCAATGGTGGACACGAATTTTATTTGAATCACTGTTGGTCTCAGTCTAGCTGGTGGGTGCTGTTATTGTCGAACGATGCAGAATCATCTGATAGGTTAGAATCATCATCAATAGAATGAGCTCTATGACCCACACTGCTCCTTAACATTGGCAGCTTGATTCGCCTTTTTTCCGCTGATAGCAGGTGAGACCCTTCGTGAAAGTCAGTCAACTCGGTGGCCCCTTCTTGTCTCACGGGCAACAAAATGCCACGACGTCGACTTATGGATACTAGTAGTTCGCCCTAAACCCTATATCTCGGCAACCCTCTGGCTGATTTGGCTCATATTCAAACTTAACAATTCTATTGGCTAGGTTATTCTTTGATTTCGTGCATATAGGCTGTGAATGCAATCAATAACGAAAAATCATCTCTCAAAAACCGTTCCTTATCTACTTTTTGTCGTCTTCGTTGATCTGGATGTTTTAAAACATGTACTCATAAAAAACACGAACGTTGAATTACTACTTTTCGAGAAAAAGTTAATATTTGTTTTGTGAAAACGGTAGTTAGAATAAGTGTGGATGCGTAATTAGCAAATAGTTGTGGCGATTTTTTCCACCTTCTCGCCCATCATCGCGCTAAAAGAGGCCTTTGGTTCTTGCAGCCCTGAGTCGAGTTTACCCCGTTAAGGATAAAGACTTAATAATGTACCAGCATCACTTTAAAAACATTAAAATATTTGTAGCTAAAATTACAATTCAAATAATCTCATCGTTCACAGCGTACCAATTCACCATTTGATACGCTGTGAACGATAAAATACGGTAAATAGATAAATGTTAAGGAGATATCATCACATTTTGATCTGCCTACCATTCTCTTGCTAACTTATTACTATTAATAATTATAAATTATCAAAAACTGCTCCTTTTATCAAATCAATTCAAACAATTCCAAATGGTGAAGAGAAAATCATTTCGCATGTCTATCTAGCACGCAACCATCGAATTTTGTACTTCGTACTTTTGTATATGGTCTTTGACACATGCAATCTGCTCTATGATTAAACCATGGCATAAGATAGAGTAAGCTATATGCGCTATAACTAACTTATAATAAAAATATATAAAATAGTGTGACCAAGTCTTCGAATGATTATTAGACCCAGGGACATTTTCCCTAGCCTTCGAAATTAACAAATTAATAATCTTTATGCAGTTGAATTTTAATGGCAGATAAGACTAGTAATGTATTTAATAAATTAAGATTTGGGATTCCATTCTTTAACCTCGTTTCATATTAAAATGAAAAAATATGTTGAAATCTGGGAAATGGGACACCTCCGGTAGTGAGATTTTGACTCTTTGATTGCTTATAACTTTGAACTAAAGCAGATGTATAATTTTTTTCAATTACGAAATATGATGCCCGTCTATTTCACAAGTATATTTGCCAGGCAAATAAAATAAAAAAAGCCCCGAATTTCAAGCGTTCGTTGCCCAACGAACTTCAAAATTCTACTGCTATTATCAACATGTGTTCCAAATTACATCTTGATTAGAGGTTCGGTTCTCAAGTAATCACGTTATATACTTACATAAATACATACAAAAAAGTGTTTTCGCCCCAACTCAAATTAAAGACCTCGCTCGCTTCGCTTGCTCAATTATTTAACTTCCGCCGCGCGATATGCACGAATTCAAAGATTCACCAGCTATTTCTACACGTCTACCTAATTTCCTGAAGTTCCGACCAAAACTACTCGAGTTATCGACGAACAAACATACATACATACACTGTTATTGGTACTACGGTACTTACCGCGATTTTTAGTCAGATATTTCGACGACTCTTCTGCCGTCATGGTCGCTGGTAGACTGAGGAACTACGATGGATGTTAGGCTGTCAATCATTGGATCGAGCTACACTAACCCAAAATACTTGCGACTGAACGCCACTATATACCACGTTTAGTTAGAGAGGCGATTGAAATAATCTGGCTAAAAATGATAATAATCGACCGTAGTAAAAATAACAGTTATTGTGACCGTGAAACTCTTAATCATATACATATATTACATACAAACGTTGGATTGTTTAAGTAGACTCGGACAACTTTGCTCGCTTAGCTCGCTCGTTCAACATTAAAATAATAGGTAGGTATTTTTTAAATAAACTTGCAGAATACCTTGTTTCCGCAGTTTTTTTTCAGTTAGTCTAAGAGCATTGTGGAAACCGCTAGTGTTCTAGAGTCTAAACAGTTGAGTTCATTGCAAAGAGATATGAGACGATGAGTGAAGCATTATCTTTTCACACCTAATGAGATGATGAAATTGATTTACCTATTGCCTATTAGGTATATGTAGGTGGTAGGTCTACAACTGCTTTTGTTTCTATAAAAAAGGTTAAGAAAAACGTCACGCTCACGCAGCAGATCCAAGTTGCATCAACCGCTGCCTGCAAGAAATATTTTGTATTTCTTAGCCTAAAAAAATATCTATGAACGTCTGTGGCTGTTCTGCGACGAGTCACCGATCGATCATCAAAAAGCACGTCGCAAATGAATGTTTCTCAAGGAAAGAGGAAGCGTAGTCAACCCAAGCAATTGGCAGCGATCGGTAGCTGGCAAGATGAAGACGAGCTGTCTTGGCCCGAAGTTAAGCGCTTTGCTTGCTGAAGAAAGACAGAACGAAGTGGAGAAGCCCTGTAGCTGTAGCGACGGCGCCGTCGTGGCACGGGGCGGTGGCAGTGACGTTGCCCCAGGGATACCCAGGGAACATAGGAAAATAAGTAGGTAAGTCAATTAGGTATACAGTACCTATTTGTTATCTAGACACGCGGCAGCGTGTCAGAGCCAAGGAATTAGCCTTCAAATAAAAGGAACTGGCGACGCAGCAGCCGTGTGTATATTTACATGAACCATTTCGAGCTACTTTTGACCTCTTCTCAACTCGAAACCTATTTAACCTAAATACATGAAATTACAGTTGTCTAGCTTATCTCGAATTCAAAATTTCAATAATGTAGCTCAAACTGTTATTGATATAATAACGTTAAAAAATCCCGAAAATGTAATTGAATTACGCGTATAAATAGGAAAAATTCAAAAAGCAGCGAATTTCGTAGATTTGATTATTTTTTTTTCAAAAAGATAACCTACTTCCGTATGACCTGGAAAGTTGATATTTGGCATCTAGGTAGACTATTACGCGTATACAAAGAAAAAAATTCAAAAAACAATGAATATTTTTTAATTAATCGATATTAATAGCCAAAGTGCCCAGACTTGGCTAGTTTTAGCAAGCCTACTTATATTTGGCTTATCAACTTGACATCTTTACGTTATTGTTATTACATTGTAAGTTTCTTTCCTTCTAAATATCAGAATTGCTGGCAAAAAAACTAGGCTGGTCAAATGTTAAGATTCTTATAAATGAAATTCAATATTCTCTCAAGAACTTGGCGGCCATTTACGAGTAGATCTCAATTCTTTTGTCGGATTTCGAACTTAGCTCCCATTTATATACTTACTCCATAATTATTCGACAGCTGTTGATTATGAAGTTATTACCACTAATTACTAATGAGTAAATGTCATTATCTAACGAACTAAATATTACTTTTATTCACTTTATTTTTTTCGTTCTAGATACTGGGTAGCATGCATGGGGTGCCGCTCCGTGCCGGTAACGCCTTTATATGAAAGTTTATTATGTTCTACTAAGCGGGTTTATTAACAGGATAATAAGTACATAAAGTAGAAAACTCTAAGTAGAATAAATAATGAAATTAAAACCTAAAATTAAAAGATAACTATAAACTAAAATATACCTAACCGAAAATGATACATTATCCATATTATATAAAAAAATTACCCCAAATCGCTGCGGTCACAGGGTAGAGTGCCTAAGAGACGGGCGGCATTGCCTCGTTGGATGGCCAGACTTAATTTTTGGCCAAAATGCGCACCAGCTCTTAGGTCCTCAGAAACGTCAATCACGCGGGTGAAGATTTCTTTGTACAAATGACGCATCTCCACACCCCAAGACCTTAAGGTCTCCACGGCAAAAGGCGCAAATATATACGGCTCTGCTAGTGCTGACTATTTGCGCCTCTTGATGGCTTCCGCCGTAGCTTCAGCCGCGCCCGCTCGACGGGCAGTCGCATGTAAGTGTGATGGAGCGACGGTGTCAACACACGTCGCATTCGCATCTCATACCAGCGACCGCCCGTTCTTCCAAGGAAAGAGCGTCATTTCGTCGGGCCTTTTGCCATCGTCTCGGGAGATACCAGCTGGCTCTAAGACAGCTGGCACCCCACCCGGGTAACGCTTTTAAATGTAAAGATTTATTTGTAAGCGATAATTTCCTACATAATATCGTAATGGAAGGTATGTATTTACTTAGTCCTTCCGCTGGATAGGGACATAAATCTTAAGCACTTAGAGATAACAAATATGTATCTGACATAGGTAAGGGTCTTGTGAATAAGTAAAAAGATTCTGCAGATTCAAAAACAATCTCGCTTCTGCCTTATTGATCTGACGTTGATAAAAAAATGTGTAGGTAACTTTGATTTGTTAGAATCTAATATATGTAATGTACATATAGTAATATGAGTAAGCAGAGTTCGCTACTCGTCGGGTCGAACAATTCATAATTGACGTTCTCGCTTGGGCCAAAGGGTAATTAAATTACAAAACGGGACCAGCAAATACAATTAAACGGAGAGCGCTAGCCTCGGCCCGAACCACATCGACGGTACACAATCAGTGAGGTGTCTTCTTTAAATAACGCACACAAAATTCGTAAAGTCATGCTCGCTGATCACCACAAAACTTAAGTTTTTTGCATTTTTCCCGCACCTTGACGATTGATAAAGCATATTTCTCAAAAACTTTACTTTTTTTAGTAATGGTTTAATTAATTCCCAAAATATGACCTATTAAGTGGTCTATATATCTATACATTTGTAGGTAGGTCTATGAATAGGTATATTTCCATATCTTTCTACCTTCCTCTGTAGTATATTACTTCAAACTCATTGCTAACAAGAACAATTTCTACATCCTCACACTTTTAGGGTATACAGAACTTCGTAGGATAAAAGCAATTACATAATTGCTTGCTTATCTCTTTATCGAATTCTACGATCTCTTTGTGACATACGGAATAAGTAGTATTAGTACATACCAACTCTGTGTTAAACGCGTTTACGGTTGCATGCTCCGCTGTGCACTGTGCTCCTTTTTTAGAAATGCGTTTGTGCGAAAATACAGCCGGCCGCCCGCCCTCCTTGCAAATGCAGTTGAAGCACGAGATTTAGTGCTTTTTCCTTTAATCGCCTCTTTCGACATCCACAGGAAGAGATAGAGTTGTTCTATTTTAGGCCGGAAGCCACACGGCACAAATATTTTGGTTTATTACGTTGTTAATCATTACATATTTGTTAACTTAATACCTCATAACATTGGTGTCAGATTTTCTATTTTCCGAGCTGCCTCCAACCACATGACGTAGCTCAATGACATCTAATCTAATAACAACAATCAATACACACTAGTGAACTAGTGTGCAGGTTTCCTCACATTATTTTCCTTTACCGGAAGCAAGTGGTGGTTTATTTGAATATTACCGTAGGTAAAGGGTACAAAGTACTAGTCGCGCCTCATTGAGCTAATGTAGGTACCTACTAACTAAATAAAATATATGATGTGGCGCCTAGTGAGGATCTAAGTCGTGCTTCAGACGCAGAGCCAGTCTAACTAAACCGCTTTGACATCGCCGCTCTAAAACTCTAAACATAGAGATATACATTATATCTCTACATACTCTACAAACTATGTAAGTAAGTACGAATGTTATCATTTGACCAATTGGAATACATGAGTGCTTTGTTACCTGAAGCCTTAGCCTAGTTGCATATTGATATTGGCCCTCACTGCCAATGTTGCCAATTATTATCAACAGGGTACCTACCATATCCAGACATGCCTGTTCTGCAAGACTAATATTTGTTAATTTTGATAATATTAAGTACGCACGTACTTACAATTTAAATACAAAATAACGCTTCGTTTCTCATAGGTCTAAAATCTAAATCTCCCAGACAGTACTCCACATTGATTTCAATGACGGCAACCTTGGACCAGGAATCATTGATTGTTTGAATTAGGGCTTACGTCTCACTAGGACAAGTAGGTGCCTACTTGTCCTTGTGAGACGTAAGCCCTAATATAGTAATATTAATATTATTGGTTGAAGTAAAGTAATTGGGCTTATTGTATTGGGCTACAGGAACTTCGTTTCCTCGGTGTTTTTCATCGTTTTCAAGTTTCGGTTTTTTTCGTCTTATAAATAGCCGACCAGAAAATCCGTATTTGAAACTTGATTATTCTTAGGTAAGCTCTTGTTCATGTCAGCGGTACATTTAATTCTATACCCGGTAAGTATATAGGTATTTAAATAATATAATATACCTAAATGCAAAAGTTATAGGTACTTAAATAATGTAATATACGTAAATGTAAAAGTTCGGATGTTTCATCCGCAAAATCGGAACAGCTAATAGGTATATACTCGTAGGTTCTGGCGTTCCGTGTTTTAACACTGAATATAAGCTAGGATGATAAATTGATGGCAATTTTTATCGGCAAGTCACCTATATTTGTATATTTTTCAATAAGTAGTTTATATAATAAAAAATATTCAGTGAATCCAAAATCTCATCAACATCCCTTCATGTCAAGTCTCAGTAAACATATACCAAGTTAGCACTGTCTGTAATGCAAATGATATACTTACTTGTTCTAATAAACTTATAAGGTTATTAGTTACAAAGTCTTTAGTATTGAATTAAATTAAAAAAATAAAACCCCAGTGTTAAAAATAAAAATAGCATTTTCCATCCCAAATTACATTTCAAAAATAGACAAGTTGCATATATTTTTGAAATCCTTTTATAAATACCTTGATTTTGATAACCCACTACATAAGCTATGATAAATAAAAAAGTCATATAATTTGACGAAAAAAACTGCTTTTTCCACTGTTTTTTTTTAATTCGTTTTTGATATAACCCGTGCCATTATCACATACCTCTAAAGCTAAATTCGTCAAGCCGTTTAGGCTGTAGAGCGTGAAAAATGTAAAGGATGTTTGTCTGCAAAAATATTTAACGTTTGTACTACCTACTTACATTTTAGGTAGGTACGTATAAACCCAATACTTATTCAAAGTAAGTCCTTAATCCATATTTACGTATAGAAATGCTGATCATAACAATTGAGTGCAATTTGTTAACACACCATTAATGGATAAATACAGTAAACACGACACGACCAATATGATATCATTCAATTTTATACTGCTTTAGATTAGAACCGACCTCCGATAACCCGGGCAAACTATCAAACGCCGTCTCCTAGATGCCATGCTCACTCGATCTGCAGAGTTCACTAACAAACAAAATGCCACAGTGCAAGGATGCCAACGATCAACTGAACACTACATACCTATAAATATCTAATGTTAATGAAGTATTTAAAAGAAAACAAGGTCGCCCGAAGGACTGGTCATACTTGGATGTGACAAGAAACTAATTTTTATTTAAAAAGATAGTAAACAAAATGTTATACTTAGTTACAAAAAAAAATTGTATCTATATAATGCGAGCTATTTCACAAAATTAACATAACTCTTATGCAGTAGTAAAGAATATGACAAAAAAAAAGACCTACTTGTATGGAAAATGCTAACATTTACAGATTTGAGATGCAACATCTCAAATTAAACATTATATTCAGGCAATTAGCTTGACTAAATCTCTGAGGACCAATTGAGTAGTCAATAAAGGTCGAGCACACAGGTCAGGGGCAACTTAATTCAATATAATGAGGACCAAAATCATCGGAAAATAATTAGGATTGAAAGCTAGACGTTACTTGTTAGAAAGCAAGCGCAAGGAACGCGGACTAGGGTCCACGTTCTTCATGTTTGCATTTATATTAATTGTAGTTACGGCGCTGATAAGAAATATTTCAATAATAAACCCATTCCGAAGGGAAATTTACTGAGAAACGGTTGTGATCGTCTGCCGATAAAGTTTAATTACTGACGTGATGATAATTGTGGACAGTACATAGTTCCGCTTTGTCCGAGTTTGTCGAGGCACACTTTTTGGAGTCGCAGAATTCAGTGGACAATCAGCCCTGGTGGTGAGGTTGCCGCCCACTGCCCCGATAGCGAGCCTATCCCCATCGCTGTAGCGGTTCTCTTATCACAGACCTGTTGTTTTCTCATTCAACATAAGTAGACATTGTTTTGATGTACATGTGATCACAGTTTTAAAATATTATTGCAACACATTTAGGCCACAATAAAGAGCTATCACTCGATAAATCTGGACTAAGTTATTCACGTATGCTCACATCAGAAAAGTTGCACACCAAACACCAATTGTTGTAAGACCAAATTTTTATCTTACATAAAATACTTCTGAAAGACTTGCCTTAGGTTATCGAAGTTAAGTTTCAATCTTGTGATGGAAAGGCCGAGCTCCCGAAAGCTGTGGTCTTCGAAGTCCGGTAGCTTAGAGTAGGATATATCCAAACCGATTTTTGTCTCAGGACTAAATTTATTAGTGAGAGCTCGTGCAATTTCTTCATAAGCAGTGATTCTTTGGCAAACGACTAAGATGGCCCCAGTGCCGGCTTCCTCTCTTCTGCAGGTACACGGTGAGATTTCCCTCCGCATGGCACAATGCAGACTGGCGCCAGCTCCCAGTTGTCCAGCCAGGGCGCACAGGAGCGCGGCGGCGAGCGCGTGCACGTGCGCAACCATCGTGTGAACCGTTCGGGGCTGATTGCGCTACTGGCGCGGGCGCAGCACGCCGCACTCACTCGCCCCGACGCTACGCGGGTGCTCTGCGTCGCACTACGTAACCCGCACACGCACCACCCTCCACTCGGCTCGCGATCTCGTCTGAACTTTGCATTTTTGTGTTCTGATGTGACACTAACATTACCCGCTTCTCACATTTACTCGAGTTTTTAATCAGTATAATTATAACAACGCATGTATTATCATATTGCGTAAACAATGCATTGATGACTTTTACCGATGACGCATCTCTACTTTTCATGTATTTATAAGTTTCGATTTGTAAATGACCAAAAGAGTAAATATATTATATAAAAGTGAGGTTGGCTCACGCTGGCTGGTATTCTATTGTATGTCACCTAGAATCTTGATTCGGCAAAGTTGGTAGGTAGAGCCAGGGAGCCACGCATGCCCTTCGCCTGCACTATCCTTGTAATTATAAGGGTAAGAATTTAGTTCTCTTTTTTGCAATTTCAACATCAACACTTTGACACGATTTTTAAACATCATTTGTAAGAGTGACCTTCCATGGTACACCCACCTTATTTTAATGTCGTCGATTCCCGATATTAATAAAGCGAGGAACCGTACTGCCAAAATAGTAGCGCGAGCGATTCGCCGCCGCGTCTGTAATTTTCAGTTTGATGAGTGTTTGTGTAAGTAGAAGGATTTTGTCATCACATGGTAATAACTACGAAATTTTGAAAATTGGCCTTCGAAGGAGGCCTTCCATGGTCCACCCACCTTATTTTAAAGGTGGAACCCTACTTTGAATCCAGAGCGAAACTAAGAATTTCACAGTTAAATCACGAGCGTAGCGAGTGATTCTACAGTTAAATCCTGAATTCCTGAGTGAAGCAAAGTATTCACAAGAATATTGACCGAAATAAAAATATTACCGTACCCGAGTTGCACACTCTACTTTCCATATTCATCTATGTGAAAAATTAGTAAAATACTGAACAGAATATTAGTAAAAGTAGAACACCAACATATATATACCTAAACAGAGTTCAACCGACAGTTACTGACCTATATTTGGTGTCGTTGTCATTTATTAAATACTAAGAAATAATTTTTCGAAGAGCACCGATTACTGATAAAATCTCCACTCACCGTTACTTCACTCATTGTTAGCTTTGTCATTGGGCGTCGTCTTTCATAACTTTTTATTTTTATGAGAAAACTTAATATTCACTATCGGCATAAACTCATGACATAAATCTACACAATTACGAGTCAGTACAAAATATATATCTAACATAAAGAATCCCGAGAGAATAAGCAGTAACTTTAGCTCCAAATGTAATGGGATGAAAACATCGTTTTTTGAGTAGATGAGATGAAAAGGTATTTATCACCTCTGTGAGCTGTAGATCACGCGAGTCACCCTCAACCCGTTAAAATTTATCGAATAAATAAAGTTGTTAAGACACAAGTTTATCTGCCAGGCAAAATAAAATAAAAAACCACGACTTCTGCACAGCTCAGATTTCTATAGAAAGACTGATTTCTTAATCTACAAATGTAGCTCTTTCATTTGATACCCCACGCAGGCATATTTGCATACTGTGGTTTGCTCACCTCCACTTTCACCCCCAATAACTTTCGTTTGTTTCTGATGAGTAACACCCTCTTGAGTACCACTGTTACTCAAGGGGAAAAAAACTTCCCGATGAGTTCCAGTGTTACTCATTGCAACTAACATTCTTCGCAATGAGTACCACTGTGCCTTATCGGCTCTTCAACGGCGCGCTGTATTCCCGCCAAGTACCACTTAGGACACAGTGTTACTTGACAGGAATTTTGTGTTCCCGTTGAGTAACAGTTGAGTAAAGAAATTGAAAATTTTATTATATGTTTGTAGGTATAATAGATTGGACACATACTTAATGTACTAAGTATGTGAATGTGTGTATATAGTTGCTTGATATATGAAAATACAAAACTGTTATATACTAAAAAAAAAACAATATTATTTTAGTACATTACTCGTAGTACATTAAGTATGTGTCCAATCTATTATACTTACGTACATATAACAAACTATATTTAACCTTTAAGTACTTCATTATGTCACTGTTACTCAACGGGAATACTAAATTCCCGTCAAGTACCACTGTGTCTTAAGTGGTACTTGGCGGGAATACGGCGCGCCGTTGGAGAGCCGATAAGACACAGTGGTACTCATTGGGAAGAATGTTAGTTGCAATGAGTAACACTGGAACTCATCGGGAACTTTTTTCCCCTTGAGTAACAGTGGTACTCAAGAGGGTGTTACTCATCGGGAACAAACGATAACTTTAAACCGCTGAACCGATTTCAATCAAAAACCATCTCGGTCAAGTCAGCCATATAGGAAAACTTACAATCCTTTTTAACCCCTGACAAAAAGGGGTTATACAAACCCGACAAAATAAGTTTGACGAGACTGCGTGTCTGTCTGTAAAGTCTGTGGCATCGTATCGCCTAAGCAAATGGGCTGTTTTTGATGCGGTTTCTTTGTTTGAAAGCTAGATCCTTTGTCTAGCTTCGACTCTAGATTCAAAGTAGCGATAGGGCATTCCTGTTAAAATTCTTACCTCACCGCCTTGTAGCGCATAATTTACTATTGTTTTGAACTAAAAATAAGATTATAACTTTTCTTCACCACCTGAATTTTTTTCTGGTATATTTAATTTATGGACGACGCTTGGCTAAATATAGTCACAAGAAGTGGGATACCGTTGGCAAATCTGTCCAACTTTATGTGTGTTCCCCAGTCAATGAATTCGCGGCAATTTTTTTAAAACATGTCGAGGCCCTTCTAAGTCACTGGTTCACTATCATTTTGTGTGATACCAGATCATACCACTTTTTACCGAAGTTAATATTTTATGACGAGTGTTCGGAAAATTCTCGCAGAATATTTTTTAAACACCCGCGTAAAACTCTACAATAATAGAATTTGTAGGTTGAAATGTGATGGATTTCTAGACACGCGGCAGCGTGTCAGAGCCTGGCGATGCAGCAGGCGAGCCTGGTGTATTACATATTTACACGAACCATTTCGAGCTACTTTTGACCCCTTCACAACTCGAAACCTATTTAACCTAAACACATGAAATTTAGTCATCTCAAATCCAAAATTTCAATAATGTTGCTCAAACAGTTATTGATATAATAACGTTTAAAAATCCCGAAAATTGTGATTGACCACTTATCCATCATCAAAAAGTAGGTAACCTACTTCCATATGACCTGGAAAGTTGATATTTGGTATATAGGTAGACTATTATGCGTATACAAATAAAAAAAAAGTGAATTACGTAAATATTATATTTTTTTTAATAAATCTATTTTATTAGGTAATGCGCCCAACAAAATTATACGAGCAGCATTTCTTTTTTTTTAAATATTAGGTTAGGAAAAAGTCTTTTCGCATATAGTATGTATGAACTTGTAATAAAACCACTTTGGCTATACAATTTGTACCTGGCTGGTTTTGGTATCATTCAAAAGTTTAAATTTTAAAGAAGATAATTCCAAATTCAAATTAGGAAAATGCGTGATTTTCATTTGTTTTTCTTACCGTCAAGATGAGTGAATCTAATGAAGAAATTAGATACATTTTAAAATTTTACTACCAAAAAGGCAAAAAGACAACGCAAGCCGCGAAAAAAATTTGCGATGTTTATGGACCTAGTGCAGTGTCTGTGAGAGTAGCACAAATTTGGTTTAAGCGTTTTCAATCCGGAAATTTTAATGTCAAAGATGCACGTCGCTCTGGTCGCCCTGTTACGGATAAAATGGATGCTATTTTTGAAAAAGTGGAGCAAGATCGGCATATCGGTAGTTACGACGTAGCTGAAGAACTGGGAATTGACCACAAAACAGTTTTGGCGCATTTGAAAAAAATGGGTACACAAAAAAGCTCGATATTTGGGTACCTCACGAGCTCTCTGAAAGAAACCTAATGAACCGTGTACTCATTTGTGATTCTTTATTACAACGTAATGAGACCGAACCATTTTTGAAGAAATTGATAACTGGTGATTAAAAGTGGATCACGTACGACAAGAACGTGCGAAAAAGGTCATGGTCAAAGGCCGGTCATCTTCACATACTGTGGCGAAACTTGCAACAAGGTGATGCTGTGTGTGTGGTGGGATTGGAAGGGCATTATTCATTATGAGCTGTTACCACCAGGCAGGACCATCCGATTCAGAACTCTACTGCGAACAACTGATAAGATTAAAGCAAGAAGTTGAGAGAAAGCGGCCGGAATTAATCAACAGAAGGGGTGTGGCTTTTCATCATGATAACGCTAGACCTCACACATCTTTAACCACACAGCAAAAATTAAAAGAGTTTGGCTGGAAGGTGTTAATGCATCCGCCGTATAGTCCTGACCTGGCACCTTCAGATTTCCACCTGTTTCGGTCTCTTTAGAATTCTTTAGGCAGTGTCAGGTTAACATCACGAGACGACTGCTAAAACTACTTGACGCAGTTTTTTGATCAGAAGCCCCAAAATTTCTATAGCAATGGGATCATGTCCCTACCTATAAGATGGCAAAAAGTTATCGAACAAAATGGTACCTACATACTTTAGTTAAATGTAAATAAACTATATTAAAAATGTTTTGAATTTTCATATAAAATGCGAAAAGACTTTTTCCCCAACCTATTAAATAAATAAATATAAGTATAGGGACAAATAACACTTATTGAGCTAGCCCCAATGTAAATTTGAGACTTGTGTTATGGGATACTAACTAAACGATACTATATTTTATAACAAACACATTTAAACATAAACATCCAAGACCCAGGACAATTTGAAAAAGGCTATTTTCCAAGTTTTATTGATAAGAATCTTAACATTTGACTTGGCTAGTTTTAGCAAGCCTACTTATATTTGGCTAATCAACTTATCATCTTTATGTTTTACGTTATTTTTATTACATTGTAAAGTCCTATTCTTCTGAACATCAGAATACTGGTAAAAACTAGCCAGGTCAAATGTTTAAGATTCTTATCAATAAAATTCAATATTCTCTAAAGAACTTGGCGGCCATTTAGATCTCAAATCTTTTGTTGAAGTTTGAACTTGGCTCCCATTTTAGTAGATAGTAGTATAGGATAGTAAGTATTAAGTAATGGAACGACTAGCTGTTCCCTTAATACTAGCGATCAACAGTGTTCATGCAGAGTCATGTGGACCACCCAGGTCATATAAGTTATAACTTTCATGAGTATTAAAATTATGTTGTGTGGTTATTCATTTTATATTTTAACCCCCTTATTCATAAAAAAATAGAAACGTTTGCTAAACCTATTTTAGTTAAAATATGTTTTGTCTCGTTCTTACAACATCAAATATTCAAAAGAGGGAAAGGGACAAAACATGTTTTAACTAAAAAAGGTTTAGCAAACGCTTGTTATTTTTTATGAATTTAAGGGATACGAGTACATACTGACATTATTCATATTTAAGTTAATATTTCATATTAATTTAAGTATTTTAAGTTCTTTTTTGTTAAAATATTTTTTACATCCTATGTATATTACCTTTATTTATTCATCATTATCATTTCAGCCGCACAACGTCCACTGCAGGACATAGGCCTCTCCCAACTATTTCCAAAATGACTGATCTAGAGCGGCCTGCACCCAGCGCTTTCCAGCGACCTTATTCAGGTCGTCAGACCACCTTGTGGGTGGGTGTCCTACGCATCGCTTGCCTGGACGTGGTCGCCATTCGAGAACCTTTTTGCCCCATCGGCCATCGGTTCGTCGCGCTATGTGTCCCGCCCACTGCCACTTTAACGAACTAATCCTCTGGGCTATGTCAGTGGCTTTTGTTCACCTACGAATTTCCTCATTTCTGATTCGATCACGTAGGGAAACACCGAGCATAGCCCTCTTCATAGCGCGTTGAGTGACCTTGAGCCTTCTTATGAGACCCATAGTAATGGACCACGTTTCAGAGCCATAAGTCATAACTGGTAACACACATTGATTAAACACTTTCATCTTGAGGCACTGAGGTATTTTGGACGAGAAGACACTGCGTAGCTTCCCGAACGCTGCCCAACCGAGTCGAATTCGTCGAAAGACCTCTTCCTCAAAGCTGGAATCCTCCTGCCTGGATCAATTGACCCAGGTAGATATACTCGTCTACAAATTCGAGTGCGGAGCTTCCAACAAATACAGGTAGGGGCGCGACATGGACATTCGACATTACTTTCGTTTTATCCATGTTCATTTTTAGGCCCACCTGTTGGGAAACTCGATTTAGGTCTCCGAGCATAGTACTTAAGTCTTCCATATCGTCGGCAAATCGAAGGTGAGTGATACACTCGCCATTAATGTTGATGCCAAATCCTTCCCATTCCAGAAGCTTGAAGGCATCTTCTAGTGCAACGGTGAACAGAACGGCATCGCTGGAGAGACTGAAGCACGGCCCATGTTTCGATCGAATCGAAGGCTTTTTCATAGTCCACGAACCCTAAGCATAACGGCCGGTTATACTCCCTCGTCTTCTCTATAACTTGCCGCAGCGTGTGAATGTGGTCCGTGGTGCTAAAGCCTTTACGGAAACCGGCTTGTTCGGGAGGCTGGAACGCATCAAACCTGTTTGCGAGACGATTCGTGATGACCCTTGAAAACAACTTATATACCTACGTGACTCAGAAGCGTGATAGGCCTATAGTTCTTCAATAGAGTGTTATCTCCCTTTTTGAAGAACAGGACCACCCCGCCCCTGTTCCACGCTTCTGGCGTCACGCCCTCGAGCAGAACGGAATTAAAGAGCCTCTGAAGGACTTTCAGTACCGGCGTTCCGCCCGCTTTCAATAGCTCTGCTGTTATTCCATCCTCGCCCGGCGCCTTGTTATTTTTAAGCTGTTTAAGGGCCATCCTAATCTCGTACAGGCTGATGTCCAGGATATCTTCGGTATAGTGTCGGGTCAGCTTGGCTCATTTATTACTGGCTTATTTATTAATAAATGATTTTAGATAATATTTTTAAATGTATATTTTAGAGTTATGTTTTAGGTAATGATTATGTGTTTAAATTATTAGACTTTCAATATAGGCATAATCAAGAGACCCCGGTAATCTACTTATTTTTAGTATTGTAATTTTTTTTCTAATTGAATTGAATTGATATTTTGTTCTTTTTTTTGCGCTGGATGCAGGCTACTCTTGATTGGTCATTTTGGAATTCCTTCGGAGAGGTCTATGTCCAGCAATGGACGTTATGAGCTAAAATTATAAGGATGATATTTTTTTTACTAGTCCTACGTTTAATTTAATCGTTTCATTTTAGTTAATTTATTGTACCATTTGTGTTCCACATCTGAAAATGTTGCCGAAAATGGTCAAAATAAAGAAAAAATATACTTAAAATAGGAAGAAACGTGAAATTTAAGGATAGCCGTAATGATTATGGCAATGTAAATAAATTTAACTGAGTAGACATAACTTATTTGTAGATTAAATATTGTGTGGGGTGTTCCAAAATTTGGCGTTTCTCGAAATAACATTCCGAGATGAACATACGCGTTGCCTCCATTATCAACAGGCCAAGTTTATATTGATAAAGATGAACTTATTATCTCAAGTATTAATTTTCTGTGACACGATAAATAACAACACTTTCTTTGATACTGTTTTTGTCCGAATGCTAACATCAAAATTTTATACTAATTGTGTCATATCGAATATTCATTACCTACATGAATATTAGTTAATATAAATAAAGCATAATTTTGTACCTCATATAAAAAGTAAATACCAGCCAAGTGCAAGTCGGACACGCGCACAAAGGCTTCATCATCAGCAATAACACAAATTAAGTACTAGTACTCACGTACAGAAGTCTTGATCAGAAAAGAAATTCAAAGAAATATCTACTTAATGTGGTTAGCGCTATGGTGTAATTTAGCTCGCGTCAGAACTTCTCACCACTTTTAGATACTTAGACATCCATCGCAAGTAGCGTTGCCAGGCGTCCCGATTTGAGCGGGACGTCCCGATTTCAAGAGATAAGTATACGGACACGTCCTGATTACACCTTGATCGGGACGCGAAATATCCCGATTTTATTGCTGGTTTAAAATTTATTACAAGGTTATTAAAGTTAGGCAAAGTTACGAGATTGTCATTTTTAACGTTTTAGTAACGTTGATTCGTTCATTAATTCATTCTGACTTATCTTACCGCGACATTAGTTATAGGGTTCCGTACCCAAAAAAGTAAAAACGGGACCCTATTATAGGCTGTCACTATTACCATGGTGATGGTGACAGACAGCTATTGATGTTTTTAAATAAAGATTTTTAAGCTCCTAAATTGTTTTTTTTTTTTATTTGAAGTTAAAACTTCTTTAGCGGCATTGTACACTTGGTTTGTAATGGGTAAAAAATGTTAAACTCGCGTCAGGGCGTCAGAGCGTCAGGACACGAGACCTGATCGAAAATTCGTAAGACGGATGGAGAGTAGGTAACCGGCGCGGCGCGGCGTAGGGGAAGAAGTGTCCCCCTCTTATTCTATGGCGCGGCGAAAATGTATGCCTGCGCCTGCTGTTTCGTTTAGGCGGCGCTTGAGCGAATGTTCGTGTGTTTTTATGTTACAGCATGCCACGCGCATCCATGGAAATGCACAACGTTAATATTCAAGTTTTCACTTCTGCCGGCACTCCCGGAGTGCAACCCGTCGTGTTTTTATGTCCCGATTTGGATCCCGATTTTTTTCAACTCCTGTTCCGATTTTCAGCTATCTACATCTGGCAACGCTAATCGTAAGCCAATTTCATTCTTAATACCCTGGACAAACGATGGATGTAACTGAATTTTCCCCTTCGAAGTATTCGCCACGCGCATACTAATAATGACATAGGCCTGGCAATAACGCTTCAGAGCCCGGGCTACCTAACCAAGGAGATTTGACGAGGTTAATTTGGTTCGCGTTCGAAGGGTTGCGTAGGTATCATTATCTATAAAAATAACGTTTGTTATATGGGAGCTGTTAATAGTTTTTTTTTTTGTTATAGCCGCAACAAAAATATGTACCTACATCATCTGTGAAAATTTCAACTGTATAGCTATGACGTTTCATGAGATACAGCCTGGTGACAGAGAGACGGATAGACGGACAGCGGAGTCTTAGTAATAGGGCCTTTGGGTATGGAACCCTAAAAAATAAAAATATTTTCAAAATTCTGAACTTTACTCAATGAATTTAGTTACAAGAAGGACAGAAAATTATGGAGGGAGTTGACATAAAAAGCCAACCCCAAATAGGGAAAAGACGAGAAAAGAAGACGAAGAAAAAAATTACTTACTTACTCATAGGTACATTTTCATTGAATCTCGTTTAGAAGAAGTGTATCTAATAGAAAAATATTCCGATAGTTTTTGGGGAAAATTATTTAATATCTTTCCCTCATATTCATAATACTTAAATACGTTAAGTTTTATAATATATCTTTAAAAAGTAAAATATAAAGAACAAATAACAAAATACAAACACATAGGCATTATTATTATTATCCTGGTAAGAAGAAGCTTTACATAATGTACCTAGATATTATACATCTCTGAATTCACCTTGAACATATTTTACCAACATTAAACCTGCAGGTACTTACAGGTACTTACGAATGAAGTAAATATTCGGTAAGTAAGTAGGTTCTATTTACGTTGCCTCTCCTAGGTAGGTTCTTTTATCTTGCGCCCAAAACTGTAGGTATGGCCCGCTGTGTAATATAATAATTGTAGGAACCAATTAAAAGTAAACTAAAGTAAATTTCACTTCATTTTGAAGTAAGAAGTCGGTTTGAAGTTTAAAGTTTAAAGTATGAATATAATACATACAATAGAAGAAAAAAAACCTATTTAGCTCCATGCATAATCTTATGGCTACTTTTAGTACCATATCTTCTACAATTTCTTTTTCTATTATTATTTACAGACATACTAAGGAAATCTTTCCTGTAACATATTTAAATGGAGTTTAAATCATACCAATGCACATTTACAAAACTTAAAGCTTAATATTTTTCAATATATATCTACTAACTTAGACACACCTTCATCATCACCAATCATTGGGAAGGAACATCGTTTATTTATAAAACGATGATTGAAGATGATGACCCTAGAATTCTTTCTGTAAAACGATAGCAAAGGCGCATAAAATATTATAGTAGGCGGTGACATACCTATATGATCCGTGGTACCTAGACAATGTGTTCTAGATCTCGAATGAGAATATCTCCTTTTTCTATTGACTACTGTAAGCGTTGTGATGTGGTAGCTCAGCTTTTACTTATTCTTGTTTCTCGGACATTAGGTCAAGGTTCGGGTGTTTATTTGGTTAGAATATCATATCATATAATTTTATTTTATTTTAACGAAATAATTACCAGGCCTCAGAGACAAATCTACGGAAACTGCCACCACTGCCCTTAATGTCGAACATGCTGCAATATCAAATCTCTCTAAAAATAGCTATATCGGTTTCGTTGAGACATAGTAGACAAATATAAAATTCGACTATCGACCCGGATGCCAAACTAGTTCTCGATAGGTGTATATGAAATATTATGGAACGCCCAAAACATAGGTACATGCTTACATGTCTTTACAGTTTTGTAAACGTGCTTTAACATTACGCGGTCATTTTCTCACATCATAAAAAGTATATGAAAAAAAAAATCCATCAGCCACGGAAGAGAAATCGGCAGATATAGCTTAAAGACAAGTTATTAATTTTAATAGAGCTCCCGCCCTCTTGGCTACAGAATATTAGTAAAACCTCGTATCCTAGTGTGTAGTGACTTATGATATTTATCAAATCGCGAAATCATATATAAGTACAAAAGTATTTTTACGATATGATATGCTAATCATTGCTTGTGACTGTTTTGGCCGCGTGGAACCATAGGATACGAGGGCAAAAATAAAACGAGTTTTAATTCTGGTCCTGTAATGACTTAAAGCAGATAAATCTACATAAACGAATAAAGAAATGCCTGTCTAAGCGTATATATTAACTGAAAAAAAAAACCGGCCAAGTGCGAGTTTAACTCGCGCGGAGAGGGTTCCTTACAATGCCAAAGTTTTTAAATTAATATAAAATATCACATTTGACATCCGCACAGTAAGACGCGAGTTAACTACTACTAGCGCTATCTACTGGTGTTTTAGTAAATTATTTTCCGTACCTACGTGAACGTATTATATTGAGTTTACCACTTTATTTTGAATTTATAGAACTTTTATATTAACTTACTTTGGGGCTTACTCAATCAGTGTAATAATGTATATGTATACGCATATATTTTTAAGCACCTAATAAGGGTTATGAAATCTCTTTTTTGATTGGGTTGTTTATTGTTGTAAAGCATGGAACTTTATAACTTTATTAAATATCATCATTCAAACAATAATTTTTCTTCGGATACGTAAAAGAAGTACCAAAGTGTACCCTCCAGGTCACAAACTAAATTGGCTCTTCAGGTAACCTAGTTAATTTGTGGCTTTGGCTCTTCCATATCAGACTCTCGTTACTCTACTAGTGTGACAGCTTGTTGCGCCACTATTATATTATAGTGAATAGAGAACGAAGGAAAGAAAAAATAAGTACTACTATAAGTACTTAGATATATCATTACGAGCCCATAAATATATTTGGTAATTAAGTTCTAAATCGCATATATTTATTAATATAACAAATAACAACGTGGTATTATAATTATAATAATTAAAACTGAAATAAAGACAAAAACTAAACAAAACAAATAACAATAATCTTTGAGTCTGGATCTAAAAGTAAAAAACATCAATTTATATAAAAGTAGAACTCAAAAATGAATAAAAGGTAATTCGACTGCCGTCGGCAGGCAACATCCCCAAGAGGCTAACGGCATAACCACGGTGCAGGGTGCATGACCAGACCAGGCTTAGCCTTTGGCCGAAATGTGCACCAACTTAGGAAGTGGTGCGCATTTCGGCCAAAGGCTAAGTTTCGGACGTACGTAAGACGTCTCTCGATGTCCTCCCAGAGACGTCGATCAAACTTGAGAAGATCTTCCGATACTATCAATACCAGCATTAAAAATTGCTTTTATATAAAATATGAAAATGAGATCATCATCGTCCTCGCGAAGCAACATTTTATAACACCGAAATATTTGTTTTATAGTTAAGTATATTAGAGCTTCCATAAACCATAAGTCACAAACCGGATTCAGATAGCTTGACTATGTTTAATTCACAAAACATTTAAATATAAAAATCCATGCAAATGAACTAAAGGTCATGTCATTTAATACAAAAATTATTCTTCATGTCCGGACGCACCCATTTGTCGATACTTACTAATAACTTACTTACTACCCATTTATCAGAAAATACTCAACTATATCTACTTACATGAAGATTAAAATCTTCAAAGAAGTCCATAAAGCCACACACCGTATACTCAGTGTGGTAATCTGGTATACTGTAGCTACCGCAGGAACAATAAAAAAATATAAGTAAGTATTTTAACTATATGCCGAGTAAAATAATAAAGTATGGTAGTTTTAAAAAAAGGGAATGATACTTTGTCAATTGACCACTCGTTGTACACCTTCGCCTAGGAGCGATATGCACCACTTTGCAAACGTTCGATGACTCCCACGTTCAAAAATGGGTAAAAAGTTTTAAGATATGTCAATCAATCACAAAATACGCACACATTTCAAATGATAGAAGGTTTGTGCACATGCCACGTGACCCCCATTTTCCATCCCTTTACCACTTTTCTCTCCATGCAGTCATTACTTACAACACGAAATGACAGAATTAATAAAAGTATACGAAACACAGTCACAGAATAAATAATAGTACTCACATATCACAGCGCCTAAGCCCGAATGTGGGATGTGAAATGCCTGGTAAGTGTAAAATAACTACCATCATATCTCTGATATGTTCCTATTTAGAAACCTCATTCCTTTTTCCTTAGATTTATTAGAAAGTGTTCTAATAATGACCTTAGTTTTGTTACTGGTGAAAGAAAAAGGGGTGGTGCCAAAAAGTTGAATCGCCTGAATATACTTACTTTAAAATAAATTACATACGCCTGTTTCCCATATGCATGTATAATTAGCGTTTTTAAGTAAGAATATTTTATATTTTTTAGGGTTCCTGCCCAAAGGGAAAGAATGACGACCCAGGACAAATTGACGACCTCCGTGGCGTAGTGGTCACCATGCTAGTCCGCCACCCAGAGGTCCCGGGTTCGATCCCCGGTCAGGGCAAGTTGGAAAACAGCCTTTTTCAAATTGTCCTGGGTCTTGGGTGTTTATCTATATATGTATTTGTTATAAAATATAGTATCGTTGAGTTAGTATCCCATAACACAAGTTTCGAACCCACTTTGGGGCTAGCTCAATCAGTGTAATTTGTCCCTATATATTTATTTATTTATATAATGGGACCCTATTACTAAGACTCCGCTATGCGTCCGTGTGTCCGTCTGTCTATCTGTCACCAGGCTGCATGTTTCTCATGAACCGTGATAGGTAGACAGTCGAAATTTTCACAGATGATGCCGCTATAATAACAAATACTAAAACAGGTTATTTAGTTTTTAGTTTAATTATTTTATGTATTATGCTATTTTTGATTTGTTTTAATTTAATATTGTTCTGAAAATAATATTCCTGCTTAAAAAAAACAGTATAAAATAGGGCTCGCATATATTTAAGTAGGGCTCCCATAAAACAAGCGTGATTTTTTTATAGATAATGGTACAGAACCCTTTGTGCGTGAGTCTGACTCGCACTTGGCCTGTTATATTAGGGGTTGAGGGGTTATTTTCGAATTGAGACGTGTGGACAGAAAGAGGCTTTTGACCTTAATGGCTATTAAAAAAAATATATTCTAAATATTTTTTGTTTTGTTCCATAAGAACTTTCACCCCCTATTTTATGGGATGGGTAATAAAATTAACAGATTTTGTAATTTTTATGTTTTATGCGTGCCAATCTTAGCCTTTACACTAAAATTCAGTTTTCTATAACTTATGTACCCTAACAATATTGCTGACGATCAGTCAGAGACTCAGTGTGTCAGTAAGTGACGAAATTTAGGTATTTTAAATATTAAAAAATTTATGAAATATGTTTGATAAGTACTCTGTGACACCCTATTCTGCGAATTTGGTCTTTTTAGCAATAAACAGACCGAATCTATAGGGTTTCAATAACACGACGAAACGCTTCGATATAAGGCAGGAGTGCTCTGCGCTGCTGCGCTCCTGCGCGCAGGACCTTTGCCCTTATTTAATGTTAAATATGACTGAAAATTACCCAACTCAAGTTAAAACAGTGTCACATTTCAAGGTCAATATAAGACAATTTAAATTTCAAGTTGTAACGACTGTTAGACTGTTTTGAATCGAAATAATTCATGTAAGAGCACACCTACTAGCTGGCACAGGTGGAGTTCCCACAAAGTTATTCAAGTCAATTTTAATAAAAAGTCTGATTTTTATAAAACACAGTGGTATTTCAACGACCCACTCGTATGAGGTGAGGGGCGATCTGCGAGTCATCCTGCAGATTTCTACATATCTCGTCTGACTGGGAACGGGAAGCGGGAAGGAACGGGGAATGACGCGGAATGTAGATTTAATATCGGATTTAATTTTTTTAATGGGATTAATAAATGTGAACTCTGCGAATTTGTCTATAATTATTTAGTGGCTTTAATTGAGCACAATTAAATATAATATATCAGTAGTTTAGTCATTTTTGAATAAATATTGCAAAAGGGGTTACTTAGGGATTGAAGTTTCGTAGATCGTGTAACTGAATGCGAACCTGATCAGAAATCCTTAACTAATACATACAATTGTTTTTTAATTTTGAACACTAATTTTTTGTCTCAGGTGATTTTAAAAACTCAAAATCTCGGCCTACTAAGCCTTAAAATAGCCCTGGTCAAATCGATGAGTTTTGGAGATTACAAAGATATATAATAAATCAAATAGTACCGTAATTTATTAATCATTTTTGTTTCATCATACTTTACCCACTCAGTTATATTATTTTACTAGCTTTTGCCCGCGGCTTCGCTCGCGTAGGGGTGGAATTTATCAAAATCCTTTCTTAGGGGATGCCTACGTCATAGTAGCTTTATGCATGCAACGTCTCAGCCCGATCGGTTTAAAATTGACAAAGTTTCATACAAACTTTCATCCCCTATTTTATCCTCTTGGGGGTAAAATTGATCAAAATCCTTTCTTAGCGGATGCCTACGTCATAACATCTATCTGCATGCCAAATTTCAGCCCGATCTATCCAGTGGTTTGGGCTGTGCGTTGATAGATCACTATGTCAGTCAGTCAGTCACCTTTGAGTTATATATATTTAGATCAAAGATCATGTTCACCCTCCACCATAATCTTATCATGCCTGCGGATAAGCTATTCTGAATTATTTCTAGTTGGTTAAAGCAGTTAAATAAATGTAACGTAACACACGATATTCAACTGTTTTACAAAACCGAGCTGTATTGCACGCCTCATAATCGGAGCGTTGTGGTAGTGCTCTACTCTTATCATGTCATTTTTCTAGATTTAAACTGTCTCTATTATATTTATATTGCACTAATACAATAATATTATAAGTACAGCGATATGAAAAACCACACTTACATAAACACATTTAATACTTGTAGAAAATATTTTTCAAGCATAACATAACATACTCGTATAACAATTACCGGCCAAGTGCCAATCGGACTCGCGAACAAAAGGTTCCGTACCATTATCTATAAAGTCATGTTTTTGTATGGGGAAATACATCATCTGTGAAAATTTCAACTGTTTAGCTTTCATGAGATACAGCCTGGTGAAAGAGAGACAGACGGACAGCGGAGTCTTAGAAATAGGGTACGGAACTCTAAAAATGATTTTAATAATATTTTAGATGTCAGTATGTCTGTATGGACGTATGTGCCACTATTACGCTCAAAATACTAATTTTTTTAATGCTTCATTAAGCCACGTTATTTTTTCCTGTTAAAAAATACTCTCTAGTTCAGTGTCGTTTAATTATAATCTATACTATAATAAAAGAGTAAAAAAAATGTGTCTGTACATTGAAAATTTTTCAAAAAAAAATATTTGTGGCGATAGAGATATAGTAATAGAGTAAGAAAATAAAAAAAAATGTCTGTCTGTTTGTCTGTTTATCTGTTTGTCTGTTTGTCTGTTTGTACACGCTAATCTCCGGAAATACTGGACGGATTCGAATGAAACTTTTTTTGTTATATAGCTGTGAAGCCTGGGCAACATATAGGCTATAATTGATTTTGGAAAATGGAACACATGATGCAGAACTATAATGGTCCAGCTAAACTATAAAAAATATTAAAATGCCGCCTTAGCAAAAGTTGTTAAGTCTGAAGAGAACTTTTTGTTGAGTTATAATACAACTGACCAAGCGCGAGTCGGACGCGCGCGAAGGGTTCCGTACCATAATCTATGAAAAATCACGTTTGTAGTATGGGAGCCCCCCATAAATACTTATTTTATTCGATTTTTAGGGTTCCTTACCCAAATGGGTAGAAATGGGACCCTATTACTTAGACCGTCCGACTGTTAGTCTGTCTGTCTGTCTGTCACCAGGCTGTATCTCATGAACCATTATAGCTAGACAGTTGAAATTTTTATAGATGATGTTTTTTTGTTGTCGTTAAACAAAAACATACTAAATCTATACTACAAATAAAAGAGTAAAAAAATGTGACTGTACATTGAAAATTTTTGCAAAAAAAAGTTGTTTCGTCCGAAGAAGAACTTATAAGTTCAGAATTTGCGGACCTTCAGAGCATAACACACCAGAAAAATTCTTGGATATGTGAACGCGCCATATTGACACCAAAAAATTAAAAATCAATTATTATAGAACTTATGACGCAAATTATTGTTAATTTCTTGGATAGAGTTGTTGACGACACCACCAATTATCCAGTTGAGTTTCTTAATTCACTTGCAGCAAATGGACTCTCGGCTCACAAAATAAGTCTTAATGTCGGAGGGCCAATAACGTGAATGCGCAATTTGACTCCGCCGAAACTGTGTAACGGAACCCAACTTAGTGTCTCAGCACTGTATGCCGAAGTTCAGCGGCTGAATTTCAGCCAATGCATGCCTGCAATGTTATTTGCATTACTAGCAACACATAATGCCGAACTTCCGATGCTTTTGCCTGAATCGGACCCGTACCCGTACCCGTACCCGTACCCGTACCCGTACCGGTACCCGTACCCGTACCGGTACCCGTACCCGTACTCCCTCTTCCGCTCCCGCCGCCGCTCCCGCCGCCGCTCCCGCCGCCGCTCCCGCCGCCGCTCCCGCCGCCGCTCCCGCCGCCGCTCCCGCCGCTGCCGCCGCCGCCGCCGCTCCTGCCGCCGCCGCCGCCGCCGCCGCCGCCGCCGCTCCCGCCGCCGCCGCTCCCGCCGCCGCCGCCGCCGCCGCCACTGCTACCGCTGCTCCCGCTCTCGCCGCCACCGCTTCCGCCGCTGCCACCGCCGCCACCACTGCCGCCGCCGCTTCCGCCGCCACCGCCGCTGCCACCGCCGCTGCCGTTTCTGCTCCCGCTCCTGCTTCCGCTCCCGTTCCCTCTTCCACGTACCCGTTCCCGTACCCGTTCCGCTCTCGCTCCCACTCCTGCTCCCGCTCCCGTTCCCGCTCCCACTCCCGCTCCCGCCGCCGCTCCCACCGCTGCCACCGCCGACGCCGCCGCTGCTGCTGCCGCTGCTCCCGCCGCCGCCGCTGCCGCCGCTCCCGCCGCCGCCTTCACCGCCGCTGCCGCCGCCGCCGCCACTGCCGCCACCACTGCCGCCGCCGCTCCCGCTCACGCCGCCGCTTCCGCCGCCGCCGACGCCTCCGCCGCCGCCGCCGCCTCCGACGCCTCCGCCGCCGCCGCCACCGCCGCCGCTGCCACTTCCGTTCCCTCTTCCGCTCCCGTGTCCGTTCGCCTCAGACGCGCCAAAGACGGAAGATTAAATTCTCATATCGGCACATCACTACAGTCCGGCGTTTCCACCGAACTTCAGCGGCTGAACTTCAGCTTATTTAGTGTGTCATCCCCACCGAACTTTAGACACTGAACTTTAGCCGCTTAACTTCGGCATAGTCTGCTGAGACACTTAAAGTTTACTGTGAGTGGTGCCAGTGAAACTGTATTTATTCCGCGTATAACAATTTTCCTTTTGAAAATACACAGTTTTACAAATACACAGTGTTTACTTGCTTTCCTATGAAAATGAGTCACAGTTTTAGAGGCTTAAAGCTGCTGATGTCGATCTAAGGACTGCTTTTTCGCATGGCCAACTTAATGTGGCTTTCTCCAGGGTTAGTAACACTTCAGCTCTTTTCATATTGGCTCCCGAAGGAAAGAATTAAAATAATATTGACTTTTAACTCCTAACACTGTTACAAGTACTTTCTTATCTCTCTCTATCTTTCTCTCTCATTAGTCGTTATTTATATTAATACGCCGGAGTCATAAAGTCCACGCGAACGAAGTCGCGGGCATCAGCTAGTTAGGTAATATAATTTAAAAAAAACTTAGATGGCCTCCTGTAAAACACAAAAGCTTCACAATTTTTTATTTAACCTTTTCTTTGAATGAGCGTTGTGAGACGTGCACTTTTGGGTTTTCCAAACTTATTGTCAAACTGCTAGCGGTTACGAGCGAATTTTAGTTACTTATGCTTGGGCCGCACCTGCGTCTATCGCCCCGAAGCAATGCGCGGCGAAGGTTCGTCCCTTTTGTACACTAAAAAGTTATTGCGATAAAGCTGTGGTCATATTAGCGGCTTCGTTATTTTTCACGAACTATCGAGCAATCATTCAAGATGGCGACATCTAGGCATTTAAATCTAGGCGAAGACTTTCTTTACTTTTACATGTGTGCTAACAATTACATATTGCATTTATTAAAGATAAAGATAATTTATTTGCCAAACATGTGTTACAAGATATTACATTCAGTTTAGTCCAATCATGTTTACCATCACCGGTGTGCAAATTTTGTCAGAAAAGCTATCATCTGTCATAATAATACTATAAAAAATATACCTACTTAATCTATAAACATTTTACGATTTACTATGAAACAAAGTCAATTTAAAGTTTATCAGATAAGAAATCCTTAACACTATAATAACATTTATCTATCAAAAATAACTTAATTTTCTTCTCAAACAAAGTCAAATTTAATTCTTTTTATTGTTTTGGTATTTTATTAAATATTATTGATGCCATACCTAATACACTATCATGTAATAATGCAATTTTAGATGAATGTATGCACAATTGTTGTCCTCACGACGGTTTCTTTCTACTGTATCAGACAATTTAGGAAACAGGTGAGGATTACTCTTTACAAATATAGCTGTTACTAATATATATAATGACGGGAGTGTTAGAATCTTATATTTTTTAAATATCGGTTCACAACTATCTCTACTTTGTAGTCCGAATATTGCTCGAATACAGCGCTTTTGCATTTTAAATACTAGATCTTTATCGGTGGAATTCCCCAAAAAATTATACCGTATCTAAGGACTGATTCAACAAGGCTATAGTATGCAGTTATTAGTGCATCAGTATTTACTTCATTAGATAGTGTATACAGGGCATAAGATGAACTACTAATCCGTTTACAAAGACTTTCAATTTGTTCTTTCCATTTTAAACTACAATCGATTATTATTCCAAGAAATCGAGTAGATGGAACATTCGATACAATGTTGCCATGATATTCTTTGTTAAAATTGTCCGCTTTCTTTAGGTCTTTGGGCCGTAACAGACGCGGCGCAAGTTGCGCCGTCAATACTTAAGCATGCTCTATTTACTCTATTTATTAAATCTGGTGAGTAAATACTCAAATGGGTAGATTGACTGATCCACTGCCCATCTCTAGCTGTTACGCGACGCAACTTGCGCCCCGTCTGTTGCGGCACTTTGAGTAAAATGAATAATGTTAGTTATATCAAGGTTTATTTTCAAATTATTATTATCAAGCCATGTTATTATTGAGACTAATGTTGAGTTAACGTCGAATTTATATGATTTTTTGTCTGTGCATTTAACTGTTACTGTACTATCATCAGCGAATAATCTTATACTTTGTTTAATATTAATAGGAAGATCGTTAATATAGATAATGGAAAGGAGAGGCCCTAAAACACTACCCTGTGTGTGTGTGTGGAACTCCATATATATATTTTTCTGTTTTTGATTTAAAATCAAATTTAGATACTTCTGTTACTTGACGACGATCTGATAAGTAGGTTTTAATTAATTGTAAGACATTACCTCTAATTCCGTATGCTTCAAGTTTACTGTCTGAGGCCGCCATGTATACTTACAATGTTAAGGAGAAGCGAAAAGGCAAATACATATCTGGCTGGAATAAGCATGTTCGTGGGGCACATGAGAGGGCTCGACTTAGTTTTCAGACGTGGACGTTGCATGGTAGACCACAATCTGGTCACTTTTATCAGGAAATGTGTGAAACAAGACGTATTTTTAAAGCAAAACTGAAATGGTGCCTAAATAATCAGCAACAAATAAAAATGAATATCATTGCTGAGCATCATAAGAATAAAAAGATTGGTCAGTTTTGGAAGGCCACTAACAGGTTGAATCCGAGGTCGAGCCTTCCCATGAGCATGTCGGGAGCTACGGAGCCGGGTGATATTGCCAATTTGTTTAGACAACACTTTAAGGTAGAATCTCCCCTGGGACCTCCGCCTCCGCCGGTGATCGATGCTGAGGCGTGTGGTTCGAAGCGTAGTGTATTTTTTACAGCCAATGATGTTGTCGAAATAATTAAGAGCATGGTGAGAGGCAAGTCGCCTGGACACGAACACCTCAGCATCGAACACCTGCAGCATGCTGGGGTCCACTTACCAAGAGTCTTGTCTTTATTCTTTAATTTTTGTTTAGGACATTCTTACCTACCTGACAAATTAATGCGAACTGTGGTTGTGCCCGTTCCCAAAAATAAGACCGGAGACTCATCAGATGTGTCTAATTATAGGCCGATCTCCCTAGCGACGGTGATTGCAAAGGTGCTGGACAGTTTGCTTAGTGGGCGGTTGAATGAGCACGTTTCACTTAATGACTCGCAATTTGGTTTTAGACCGGGCCTATCGACTGAGAGTGCCATCCTGTGTGTCATGCAAACTGTCCACTACTACACTTCGAGAAAAACGCCAGTGTACGGTTGTGGTCTGGATTTAACTTGATCTTGTGTCATATCCAATTATGTGGGACAAAATGAAATCTGAGACGGGCCTTCCTGAGGAAATCATTTTATTTTTAAGCACTGGTATAGTAACCAAAAGAATAGTGTAAGATGGGCCGGTACGTTATCCGATGAGTACAGATTGGAGTGCGGGGTGAGGCAGGGCGGGGTGAGTTCTCCCACGCTCTTCAACCTGTACATGAATAAACTGATTGAAGAACTTAGCAATACTGGCATAGGTTGTCATAAAGATGGGGTCTGTATGAATAATATAAATTTTGCAGATGACATGATTTTGCTAAGTCCTTCTAGCGGAGCTTTAAAGAAGCTTTTGAGTATTTGTGAGTCGTACGCCGTGGCTCAGGGGCTCAGATATAACGTTGCTAAAAGTGAACTCATTATTTTTAAACCTGACAACAAGCGTTACACTAGTGTGCCCGAGGTGACGCTTTATGGTAATCCATTAAAATATGTTAAGAGTTTTAAATATTTGGGCCACTGGGTCACAGAAGACCTGAGTAACAATCAGGATATCGAGCGGGAGCGGCGGTCGCTGTCTGTTCGCTGTAATATGTTGGCTCGCAGATTTGCCAGGTGTACTGACGAAGCTAAGATTACGCTTTTCAAAGCCTATTGTCAGTCGTTTTATACCTGCAGTCTGTGGGTCAACTATACGCAGAGAACATACAGCGATCTTCGCGTACAATATAATAACGCGTTCCGGGTGTTACTGCAGTGCCTCTGGCATGTTTGCTGAGGCTCCCGTAGATGGGTTCGCTGCTATCATGCGCAAGCGTTGCGCTTCTCATCTCAGGCGCATGCGCGACAGCCACTACACTACACACCACACACCGCTGGGACTCACCGATGCTCGCTCGATGGATACAACTGCATGCAGTTAAGTAGGCCGTCCAGCTAGCATCGCTGATGTATGTACGTGCATGTCCGTCTGCTGTTTTTATTTTATTTTATTGTTACTAACATCCTAGTATTTATAGATCAATTGTTACTAATCCTTTTTATGGATCTTGTTGTCCGAAATAAACGATTTATTATATTTATTATTATAGTCAAAAGCTTGCGTCATATCACAATTGATAGAACAAACGGGATTTCTTTTGTCAACTTCAGTAATAACATTCGTTAGAAAATCATAAATGGCCATATTGATTGTTTTTTTACGTTGGAAACCTTTTTGTTCTGTACAAAATATATGTTTATCTTCAAAGTAAGAGTTCAACTTGTTTGAATAGTATTTCTCAAATATCTTTGAAAATATTGAGTTAAGGGCCTAAAATATTCCATACGTTCCCTGTCTGCTTTTTAAATAAAGGTTTAATTATAGTCAATTTTAGATCTTCTGGAAAAATACCTGTTTGGATACTGAGATTTATAATATGACTGAGATGATGAAAAACATGTTCATTCACGGATTTCACTATTTTTGTTGCTATTCCATCATCTCCAACACTTTTTGTATTTTTGAGATTTTTATTAATTTTATATATATCGTGTGGTGTGCTTGGCGCATGAACATAGAATTTGATTGACGGCTTATATTTGACGTAACATTAGACCCACAATTCTTTACAGGTTGAACTTTATCAATGAAGTAGTTATTAAAAGAATTTGCTATTTCATCGGGGTCTGAAATAATTTTATCATCAATTTTCAGTCGCGTTACCGATTCATTTGGTAAATTAAATTCGGAGTCATTTATAATTTGCCATGTCGTTTTTATTTATTTTTTGATGTACTTATTTTATAATTATTTTGACTCAATTTCGTCAATTAAATAATTCTTTTGAATAACTTTGTATGGCGTTTATAGTTTATTTTATTAACGTTTGTAGGTTTTAATCTAAAAGCCCATAAAAGGTTTCTTTTCTTTTGGCTGCATTTTTGTAACCCTTTTGATATCCATTTTACTTTACGACAAGTATGTATAGTTATTTTTTAAATGGAAACACTGATCATAAAACATTTTAAAAGTAGCTATAAAAGTTCGATACGCGATATTAGGGTCTTCCGTATCATAAATTTCTGTGAAACTTAGGTTTTTGATAAAAATTTTAAACTTTATTATATTTTCTGCGCTGTAATCTCGCATTGTTTTTCGCCAAAAATTTATTTTTACGGTTTTTGTAACTGGTAATTTAATCATTATCAAAGAATGATCTGACACTCCAAATTCTACCACTTCCGTTGCACATTTGTTTTTAAAATTGTGAGCAAAATTATCAAGACAAGTATTACTAGCAGGCCTGGTAACTTCTTTTACAGCTAATTTAAAATCATAATTTGACAATTCAAATTCAATTTTATCATTACTATCTATTAATATATCAATGATAAAGTCACCAGCTACAACTACATTGTTAAATTTATATTTTGGAATATATCTCAAAACTTGTTCTAATTTATAAAAAAGGTATTAAGATTTATCTTTGTCGGAACTCTGTATACACAAATAATAAGAATTTTAAAATCACATATATGCACAATGATGTTAATATTTATAGTTGGTATGTGGACAGAGTATACATTGTTTGTTGTCATAATTTAAATTAATGTTTTTAATGTCGAAATTTTGAAATAATGTCAAATCAAGTTGTAAATTCAGTATGTACCTAATGTATCAGATTATGACCATTTCTGACTATACAAACCTTTAAGAGGGACCCGCGCCAAGCTCAAGCCAGACTTTGTTGTCTTTAAGACAGTCATCGGTCCTATAATAAGCCTTCTCACAGAGTACCTTCTTTACATAAGCTTTAAACTTTTTGTCAGGCATATCAAGGACCGATTGTGGCAGTTTATTATAAAAAAGTATACCATTTCCATAAAAGTTTTACTAACTGTTTTTAGCCTATAATACGGGGCAACAAAGTCACTCTTATTGCGTAATTGTCTAACGGTAAAATCGCTTACTTTATTGTATGAGGAAATATTTTTCCTTACATACAGTATGTTTTCAAATATATACTGTGATGGTAAGGTTAGTATACCTATTTCCTTGAATAATTCTCTGAGTGAGTCTCTAGATCCTAAGCCGTAGATAGCACGAATTGCCCTTTTTTGTAAAATGAAAATAGACAGAATATCGGCTGGACTCCCCCATAGCAGTATGCCGTATGACATTAAACTATGAAAGTAACTAAAGTACACTAGTCTAGCAGTTGCTACATCTGTCAGTTGTCTTATTCTCCTAACAGCATAAGCAGCAGAGCTAAGCTTATTTGAAAGTTTAAATATATGAGCGCCCCATTGAAGTTTCGAGTCGATCGTAATTCCTAGGAAGGTAGTACTTTCAACAAGATCGAGATTTTCGCCATCTATCAATATGTCAACGCAAGCTTGCCTCACATTGGGAAGAGAAAATCGAATGCATTGGGTTTTTTTCACATTTAACATGAGGTTATTGGCAGTAAACCAATCAGAAATGGAAGACAAGGTGCTGTTCACCGCGCTAGCATCTGTGCTATGACGGTAATTTTTTTTAATTAGCGAGGTGTCATCAACAAACAGCATTATGCCTGCCTGTTTCTTAACCATGTAAGGCAAGTCATTTACATAAACTAAGAAAAGGAAAGGTCCTAGAATGGAACCTTGTGGTACGCCGATTTTAACATTAGATCCGTGCGATTTTATGCTGTTTAAATCAAGAGTCTGAAGCCTATCTGTTGAATAAGATTCTATTAATTTAATTGAATTTTCATCAAAACCATATTGACTAAATTTAAGCAATAGTGTCAGATGATCTACGCAATCAAATGCTTAGAGAGATCGCAAAAGGATCCAATCCCATCATTTTTGCTCTCCCATGCGTCGTAAATATGAGTGATGAGTGCCACTCCCGCATCGGTGGTTGATTTTCCGCCAGTAAAACCGAACTGTTGGCTATGGAAAAGGTTGTAGGTCTTGAAGTGAAGTAGCATTTGATTGAGCATTATCTTTTCGAACACCTTACTCAAAACTGGCAAGATAGATAGCTCTGTAGTTGCCAGGGTCTGTTTTTTCTCCTTTTTTGAATAAGGGGATTAGTTTACTACATTTCATTAGGTTAGGTAATATGCCTTCATCAATACATTCGTTAAATATAAAAGCTAAATCACCAGCTATGACATTTATAATATGGCTTACTATAGCAACCGACATGCCCCAATGATCTTCCGATTTTTTTTAATTTAACTGTTTAAATTAACAACCGTGGTACCGTATCGCACAGCACGCGTCTGAACAAATTGAAAACATACACCAAAATGAACAACGCCAGTAGAGCGATTTCATGTACCGCCACCCGCGTGGTAACGAAGACGCAGCCCGAATATTCGGGACCCAATAACGGCCGGTCATATTTGCGTGTATCGTGTAATAGCACGAAGCTTCGTGCCGATAGGCGCAGGTGCGGCGCCAACATAAGCACGTTCCATTTACATTTACATTACACCACATTTTACGTTCACATTACATTACATTTTTCCATGCTGCTCTGAGAGAAAAGAAAAAAGTTAGAATGTACCAGCTGCTTCTCTTTCCGTGCAGATCGTGGGAATGGGCGAAAATGCGAATGTTATTAGGCGGCGAGCAACCCATCACTATTTTTTTTTCATTCCTTTTCCCACCTTCTCGCCCACCGTCACGCTAAAAATGACCTTTGAGTCTTGCGACCCTAGGTTCTATTTGCTAGAGCCGCAAGACACAAAATGCTCAGTCTGTTCCGTTAGGGATAAAGACTTGATAGTATGTATGTATACTTACATTGAAATTGCGACATATTATTGTATTCCTATTCTTATCGCTTCAATCAGGATTCACATCGCCGCTTTACTCGTTGTCAGTTGTAGCACAAAAGCTAGCCCCGTGATCGGAAGGTGGAGGCTATCCGAAAATCATATAAATTTAAACTTGTGTTGTATTTATGTACTTACTTAAAAAGATATGTTATTGTGAGAAAATACAATTTTAGCAAATTTCTTTGACACAGTTTTGTTGTCTTGGATTTTATAGATTCGATTATTTGGCTATCAATGAGTAACGGCTGGATTGTCAAAATAGGTAGGTTTCAGGTAAGTTACATAATACTTACCTTTACTACTACGGATATCATGTACCATGGAATTATATGTACTTCGTATCATGCAAAGAACTTCGCCATTTTCGTCTTTTCTAGAGGAGAGTCATAAAGAAATGATTGATCCCACCAAAAACATAAATGTGAAGATGGTGAAAATGGTGGCATATCATTACTTTTTGCACAGGAGTATCAGAAAGAAGAAATGTTTGCTCGTATAATTTTGTTGGGCAGTTTACCTAATTAAATCGATTAATTAAAAAATTATCAAATTTACGAAATTCACTTTTTTTTTAATTTTTCCTTTGTATACGCATAATAGTCTACCTAGATGCCAAATATCAACTTTCCAGGTCATATGGAAGTAGGTTCCTTTTTGATAACGGATAAGTGGTCAATTGAAAAATAATCAAATCTACGAAATTCACTGTTTTTGAATTGTTCCTTTGTATACGCATAATAGTCTACCTAGATGCCAAATATCAACTTTCTATGTTATATGGAATTAGGTTACCTTTTTGATGAAGGATAAGTGGTCAATTACATTTTTCGGGATTTTAAACGTTATTATATCAATAAATGTTTGGAAATTTTGGATTCGAGATGAGCTAGATGACTTTAATGTATGTAATAGTCAAAACTAGCTCGAAATGGTGCTGCGTATACACACGGCATGGCAGAATCGATGGAAGACTGAAGTACTATGCTCGGAAACCTAAATCGAGTTTCCCAACAGGTGGGCCTTAAAATGAACATGGCGTTCAGGAAGCTACGCAGTGTCTTCTCGTCCAAAATACCTCAGTGCCTTAAGACAAAAGTGTTTAATCAATGTGTGTTACCGGTGATGACATAAGGCTCTGAGACGTGGTCCCTTAAAATGGGTCTCATAAGAAGGCTCAAGTTCACTCAACGCGCTATGGAGAGGGCTATGCTTGGTGTTTCCCTACGTGATCGAATCAGCCCAGCGGATTAGTTCGTTGAAGTGGCAGTGGGCGGGACAAATAGCGCGACGAACAGATGGCCGATGGGGCAAAAAGGTTCTCGAATGGCGACCACGTACTGGCAAGCGAAGCGTAGGACACCCACCCACAAGGTGGTCTGACGACCTGACGAAGGTCGCTAGAAAGCGCTGGATGCAAGCCGCTCTAGATCTGTCAATTTGGAAATCCTTGGGAGAGGTCTATGTCCTGCAGGGGGCGCTATGCGGCTGAAATGATGATGATACACACGGCTGCTGCGTAGCCAGTTCCTTTTTTTTAAACTTGGCTCTGACTCGCTGCGGCGTGTCTAGATTAGTTCGGGAATTGACACGAATGACAATGTTAAAAGTTAGTATTTATTTGCCGGTATTTGTAATACATAATTCCGAGTGTTTCTGATATAAGTACGGTAAGTATAATTTACTCTTCTCAATTTTCGCCGGATGCCAGATCTAGATACCCTGAGGTTTCATTGTTCCGGGCTGCAACCCGTCGGCACAGCCTTGTGGAACATGCGCGTAGACACAACTATTCGGTATAAAAGAGGCTGGGACGTGCCTCGCGCGACACTTGCCGCACCACTTGTTTCCGTGACCGCTGCTGGAGCGACGGCGACACCTCTTTAATATGCATAGCCTCCTGGTAAGTAAATTTATACTATTCTAGAAAAATGCCCTTTATACATTACTTAGTACTCTTAAAATAACATCAATACAAAACGCTACTTTTAAATTTGATTGATTGACTTATTTCCACAAACAATATTTTTGGGAACTCAAATTCCGTAGGAGAGCCTTAGTAACTTTTTGTAAAACTTGGAATAATTGTAAGATTTTAGCAATTGATTAGAAGAAAATAGTGAATGGTTTGAGATGTGATAAGAATAAGTTTAGTACGGTTTTCCAACATTTTATTAGGTCCTTTTTAAATCAGAACAATTCAGACACGGTTTCGCGGTTTTAAATTCGCAGTCAAAATTGTCCCAGTAGACCTACCAAGTCAGTTTTAGTAATCATTATAGGAATGTTGGGCTCAATATCTAAGACTTAGATCGACTGCGAATTTAGTCCCAACTCCCAAGAGACCAACCGGAAGTGCTACTGGGTATCAAATTCCTACCACAGTTTTTTGTTTTTCGGTTTCAGCAGGCTACATTTTACTTAGATTTTCAGATATCATAATTTTAAACATGTTTTTAAGCCTAATAAAGATATTTCAAGAGTCAAGACCAGTTATGGGGCAAGTTAGGAATGTGTCAAAAAATAGTTAGGTACTATGGCTTATTTAACTGCAAGGACCAACTGAAATATTCTCAATAATAAAGTATACCTATCTGTTATTTACCTATCTACTTAGTTTGCTTTGCGCTGATTTGTCAATCACCAATTTATTCTTAAAATTCCTTGCTTTGCGAATTGTCTAAATACTTATTTACCTGCCAACATTAGATTTATATATATTTACGTATACTTTGTCTTGCAAGTCTTGCAACCCAGATTTAGACTATCTGTATAATCCAAAGGTTGACTGGTAGACAACGCTTTTAGCGTTAAGTTCGCCTATTGTTCTGTACAATTTGTATTTGATGAACAATAAAGATTAAATAAAAAAAATCACATTGAGTACATCATTTAAGAATAGGTACTTAAATTAACGGAGTTGTTTTAAAGTATGAGAGCATTATTAGTGCTTTGTTTTGTTAAACAGTCAAAACATTAATAACATTTTAGTGATGAGGAAGTGACAGTATTAAAGTATTCCATTAACATCATTAACAGTGGTCTTAATTCGAAGTGTTTATCATAATCCCTTGACCGTCTTATACTCTGATGCGATGACCGTTGCGTCAAAGTCGCCAGCTAATAAATATAAACTTGAACTTTAGGTGTACCGTGTTATGCGGCTGCATAATTTACTAAAATTCCGCACATTGTGGTGCGTCACGCAACTTAATTATTATATATGAATATTGTATTCATAGATTTAAAATTGTAATACCTGGCGCCTTTTTCTATGCTGGTTTTACAACAAAGAAGAAATACATATGCAATTTTCCAGGCGGTCCAACTCTAATTAGCCGTTATATCCTAAATTAATTAGCCGTTACTCTGACCATCCATCTAGCTAATTCAATTTCTGATTCGCGTTTTCCACCTCAGGCCCACCATCTTTATAAGCGTAGTCTTTGTGTTTTGCAATCTACGGCTCTGTCGACCCTGTGCAAAATAAAGACGCGATAGTAGGATATACTATTTATTGTACTCTCTCCCCTGCAATTGAAGATATGACAATTGTATTTGGGTCAGTCATTCATCTAGTAGGACATTCCTATATTTGGGTCAGTTTTGGCGATGGGTCCTAAGTAATTTGTTCACAAACATTTAAGTATCTGTTTTTAGTATTTGTTGTTATAGCGGCAATAGAAATACATCATCTGTAAAAATTTCAACTATCTAGCTATCTTGGTTCATGAGATCCAGTCTGATGACAGACAGCCAGACGGACGGCGGAGTCTTAGTGATAGGGTTTCGTTTTTAGCCTTTGGGTAAGGAACCCTAAAAAGGACCAGCCAGACTTACATTTATTGCTCTATTAAACAAAATAACATGTTTTAATTTTCTTTTTCATTATGTTTAATATTATATCCATACCTATATATACTTATGAACTTCAAAACAAACAGCACGAAAAAGTTAGGAATGCTGTACTGTATTCCTCACTTTTTCGTGCTGCAAAATTACTGCACTCCTGTAGCTACTGTACTAATAACACGGGGTATAAGTGTTATTTATAGGTACCTACCGAGGTGTGCATGCAGCCACTGAAACCTGAAAACGAATAAAATTAGGTAATGGATCCCAAACAAGCAATACCTGGACATTCCTCATTACATAACTTTTTGGTTATTTTTGGTGACTGATGCGACAGCCTTGGCACTTTGTAGGCGCTCTGACCGGTTATGGATTCTTGTTGTCATCTCCATAATTTTTACAAGAGTCAAGGTGCTCGGTGGTCAACTATGACACAAAAAACTCGAAATTAAAATTGTTGGAATAATATTATTAAAACTAACGTGAGATGACATGTATGGCCTTTTCCGACTACAATACGTGAGTTAACCGCGTTAATATATTTAGTTATTGTCGGAATAATAATAAATGCACTAAAATAGCGTCCTTCTTTTTCTTATTTCCGTTTAAATCTTTAAAAAATGTCGTAAAATTTATATTAGGCGTCTAAGTTTAACATCAATAAATAGTCTGTATAAAGCCTTTTTTACAATTTTAACAAATTACTTATACGTCTGTCAGTATTTAATATCACGCATTGTAGAATTTTAGAAAATTACAATTATAAAGGATTCAAGAGTAAAGCCCAATAAAAATGATGCCCGTAACTCTTTCCAGAGCATTTAATTTATATAACGTAGTGTACCTACCTACCTAATGCCAGCTAATCTGTATGTTAAATAACCGACCATCAAGTACGAATCGGACTCGCGCACAAGTGTTCCGTACTATTATCTGTAAAAAATCACGTTTGTTATGTATTGGAGTTAACAAAACGAACCTCGCGTTTGAAAACAGATACGCTTGTTTAGTAGGACCTACACGGCCAGTACTAAAAAAACATTTAAGTAAGTACTAGAGAGTATACTACGATGCGTTGTAATTTCGGTCAGAAGATGCATAAATAACTATATATAATCATCTACATTTTTATATGAGAATGCCGTGCATTCATTTTACTTATGGAATTTTGGACAGTTCAAGTTCATCGCACTCGCTGCTGATCCGATGGGTAGCGCAGGCGCTGGCGGGTGTTGCGCAACAAACGGTCTTCCCATTTGGACGAACCTACCGGCATCTAGGGTTGCCTCCTTCCTCCTAAATAGATAAGACAACCATAGGAAATATGACTCTATCTCTCACATTCCTACATGCTGTGAGTAAATACTTCACTCTACTTCCTATTTAGTAGATCTTCAAATCCTGCACCCAGCTGCTCTCACCGTGAGCATTTTAAAATGTTACGCTTTAGATTATTTATTACCTAACGTGAATCAGACTATTATGTTATGACATAAAAATCTCCCCTTACCTAGCCCGTCCGCAGCTACTTAGTTTTTTATTAGCTTATACTGTCCCATGGCTGGGCAAAGCCCTCCTCTAGTACGCCACTGATATGTATCTTGCGCGATGCTTTACTCAGCTACTACTCAGTTTTTTTTTATCATATGCAGATATGTACCTATGTATATAACACATCAAGATAAATATTAATATAACAATATGATGTTTTCAAAATAACTATTATAGGCAAAAGATCAGGTAAAGCGGATAAAGCACCTCAAAAGACACGGTTCTTTTCCGAACGATGAGAAAGTTAAAATAAAGAGCCACTATCGTATCCAGGTTAAGCTCCAGCTCTCAATTGCTGTCTTATTGGTGACTAAACTGGTGGGATATGAAGAGAAGGCAGCCCTACCCACACCACGTGTGGGCGTCGGCCTTGCCCTTACGCTTTCTTTTCTTACACCTATCAAACAACACTTGTTATTATTACTTGATTAGTTAAATTGTAGATATGTATATATAACTAGCTGACCCGGCAAACGTTGTTTTGCAAAAATTGAGGATTGTATGTATTTTTGTATGTTGTATCATAAAAAAATAGAAATTAAAAATTTTGTCTAAAAAATAAAAAATAAAATTTAGTTGTGGACTACCCCTAACATTTAGGGGAATGAAAAATAGATGTTGGCCGATTCTCATAGATACCGGATAAGCACAAAAAATTTCATCAAAATCGGTCAAGCCGTTTCGGAGGAGTATGGCAACAAAAACTGTGACACGAGAATTTTATATATTAAGATGTACATATTATTGTTAACATATGTAGCTATTTTCAAAAATATGTAAATGTACCTACCCTGTACCCCGTACCTACTATGGTTTCAAACACAAAAGCAAGTACCTTATGTGAACCTATTTGACAGGTCAACATTAAATGACCGGGAAATCCATTTGACGCTTCCATCCATTGCTTTTTGTTATAAGTAAAGCCACAGGCATAGCTAGTCGGATATTGCGCCATATCTCGTGCATATAACAGCAAGTAGATCTAATTTCACTGGAGCGCGTTCGGGTATTGCAACATTTTGTGGAATTGACGGTCAACGATCTTGAAGCGCTGCGACGGCTTCCTAATCCGGACAGGCAAAGTGGCTATGCTAAAATATCGTTTCCTATTTTCTTTTCTGGCCACCTCGTTTACATATTAAAGCAAAGAAATAGATACTCCCTTCATAATATGTTGTAACCTAAGAATTTTCAAATACGATACCTATAATTTTGCGCGGGGTCGGTGGATAGGAGGAAATGTTTATCTACAATATATAAATATAAACTTTCTTGATAGATATACCATAAACAACTGTTAAAAAGAAATACTTTTTTTCGCGCGGAGGAGCTTTAATTTAGAAGATTTAGCACACACAGTTATATTAGTTTATAGGCGCATCGGTATCTATGTACAGATATTTAAACTAATGTTAATTATTTTATTTAGGTACTGAGATTTTAGTTACTTAATTTTGCCATCGTTTTGTTAAACTTATTAACTAAAATTACACCTTTATCATTATTTTTACCCATAAAAACGAACTCTCTCTATTTTGAAGTAAAATTACAATAATGTACTCGTATCAATTTGAATTCACACATTCAAGTACACTTAAATAATAAAGAGGAAATATTTGTATGATTGGAACGAATACACTCAAAAACTACTAGAACGATTTCCAAAATTCTTTCATCATTAGAATGCTACATTATTTCTGAGTAACATGGGCTATATTTATTACTAAGTACCCGCCCGGGCTTCACACTGGTGTAATTTAGAAAAAAAAGAGATCTCCCCCTCCTCAATCTGCAGGGCGGTGCACGTAGGGGCTAAATCAGCTCAGATGACCACTAAGTACGCCTGTGCAAAGCGGCTTCGTTTGTTGGAATTTTGCAAGGTGAATTACCTTACATACCTGGCTACATGTCTGTGGATGATATAATTAAAAGTGATAATGATCAGTCAAGACGGTAGCTATAGTAATTTTTTAATTTACTTTTTCAGGTACTGGTGCTAGCGGTAGGTTTGGTAGCAGCAGACGTTGGGCTCGGTTACAATTACAAGCCGCCGTCCTTTGTATCCTACGGAGTTCCATCCTACCAAGGAAGTGCAAGTGCCGGTCAATATAATATAGGTTACAACAACGCCAATGGCCTGAATTATAAAGTAACTGGACAAAACGGATACCAAGGAGCAAGCTTTGGCTATCAGAATGCTGCCAATAACGCATATCGGGGTGATGGAGGATTCCAAGGCTTCACACAAGCTATCGGAGCAAATCCCGGTTTCCAAAATACGTATCAAGGCATCTACAATAGTGGCAACATTTACAGAGAGACAGAGCATCACCAAGGTGAAAATGTAGGCAGCTACGCTAATCTGGTTCATGGTTCCAACAAAGTTCACAACTATCAGGATGTCTATAAATTTTTATCTCAACCAGCTCAAATATTTAAGCATTTTTATGTCCATGCTGCGCCCGAAGATGAAGAACCTCCTAAGCCACGCACACCAATAGCGCTGCCTCCACCACAAAAACATTACAAAATAATTTTCATCAAAACACCAGCTCAGGCTGCCACTGCGCCTCAATTCATACCAGTTCCACAACAAAACGAAGAGAAAACTATTGTTTACGTCCTTGTTAACAAACCCGAAGATGCTAAAGATATTGTTTTACCCAAAGTAGAACAGAAACCGCCAGCAAAACCAGAAGTTTTCTTTATCAAATACAATAACAAAGATGGATCTCAAGCTGTCATTGAAAATATTGTAAAAGATTATAATAAAGGGCAGTCTGTAAGTTTCTCAGACGTCAGTACAGGTGTGCCGTCTTCTCCTGCTCTCTTGTTAGGAAATTATGGTGTACCGAGCACGCAAGGGGTCAGCAGCGCTAATGTAGGGTCGTCAAGCTCACAGAACGTGGCTGGTTCCGGATTCATTGCATCGAACACAGAGACTCAGGGTGAGTCCGGGCATATATCAAAACCTTTGGCCCTAGGCGTTTTCGGAAATTCAGACGGAACTTTAGCTTCTACCATTGTTGGGACTGGGGCAACTGCTACATCTGGCGTGGATAATGGATACAGCAGTACTTCAAGCGGCACAGGATTCAACAGCGCTTCAAGCAGCACTGGGTATAACGGTGCTGCTAATGGAGCTGGATACAACAGTGCCACCAGTAGTACTGGCTTCAATAGTGCTTCTAGCAGTACCGGAATACAAGGTGCTAGCGGCACAATCTTCAATGGCGCGTTAGGAGGCTCTGGGTACAACAGCGCTTCTGGCAGCAACGAGTACAGCAGCACTAGTGGAATATCTTCAACAGGCGCCGCCGGCTCCGTTACAGACTCAGAGTACAACGGCAGTACGATTTCCACTAGTCAGGGCGTACCGCATGAAACCTACGGCATTCCTAAATTCAGGGTATAGTTAAATAATTTCTTGGTATTTAAGTAATAGAAGCACCTATTCAATAATATTGTCATGAAGAAATAGGTTCATACCTTTTATAGAATACTAATAAACCTAAAACAACACCTTTCTTTTTATTCCCATTGCCAATTCGACATCCTCATCACTAAACTTATTTTTAGAAATATTTTATACTAATAAAGTAGATTGTGCTACAAGGGGATAAGGAGCGGAGGGAGTTATTCTACGGTGGAATCCTAAGTGTAGCGAAGGATTCATATATATCGCCCGAGATAAAAATATTACCGTATCCCGAGTAGCACACTCTACTTTTCATCTTCCTCAATGAGAAAAACTAGCACATTCAAAACAGAATATAAAGAACAGTAGAACACACTACAATACCTAATCAGACTTCAACCGACAATTTAATACTAACATTTGTTTGGTGTCATTTTCATACAATAAATTCTAAGAAATTATTTTTCGAAGACCACTACTAAAGATAAAATGTCCTCTCATAACTTTGTTTGCGTGGTACTTCATATCTTTTTCTTTTTATTAGTAAACTTGACAACTATTCACAATTGGCTACTCACGAAAAAGTATTTGCACAAATAATTACATTTCAATAGAAGTAACCTAAAACTTCTGTAATTACTTGAATCAAAGAGAAAAATTGCGCTTTTTTATACTAATTTTTTTTCCGAAGCGAAGAACATAAAAATGTTTACCTACATTCATCCATGTTGACGACGTAATGTATTCTAAATTCACTGTCAATTCTTTTTTCTTTATTAAGAATATATTAAGATTAAGAAAAATTCTTCTTTCTTTTTTCGGGTTCAGTTTTCAAATTGGTTTTATACCTAAATATCTTTTTTTTTTTCACTTTTTAGTAACGAGAGAATGACGAATAAAACAAATTTCGAGTAGATGAAAGGAAAAATATTTTTTCATCTCATCTACTCAAAAAACGATGTTTTCATCCCAAAAATTTGGCGCTAAAGTTACTGGTTATTCTCTCGGGACTAAAAAGTGAATCCTTCGTTTCGCTCTGGATTCAAAGTAAAATATTACCTTAATTCCCTTGTAGCACAATCTACTATTCATCAACCAGTTTGAAAACTGAACACGAGTGTAGAATCAAAAATTATGTTGGCAGTATAGCAAAAAAAAGAAGAATTTTGATTTAAAATAAAAAATTATTGGCACACACTTAGTAAATAGGTATAAAGTTTACTTATAAAAATATAAAGATATGAAGGACCACGCAAAGTATATTATAAGTGAACATTTTATTTATCGTAAGTTGGTGGTCTTAGAAAAAATAATTATTTCTTAGTATTTATTGTATGAAAACGACACCAAACAAAGGTAAGTATTAAATTGTCGGTTGAAGTCTCATTAGGTATTGTAGGTGTTCTACTGTTATTTTTCTTTATATTCTGTTTTGTATGTGCTAGTTTTTCTCATAGAGGAGATGAAAAGTAGAGTGTGCCACTCGAGTACGGCAATATTTTTATCTCAGGCGATATATACATGAAACCCTCGCTTTACTCTGGATTCAAAGTAGCACCATCGTCTTCAAAATATTACCTTATCCCCTTGTAGCACAATCTACTATACATACTAACTGAAGGCAAATATTTTATAATAACCGGCCAAGTAACTGTTGCCGTTATTTATATCAAAAAAGACGGCAAAAATATCACGTTTGTTGTATGGGCCCCCCTTAAATATTTATAATATTCTGTTTTTAGCTTTTGTTGTTATAGCGGCAACAGAAATACATCATCCTTGAAAATATCAACTGTCTAGCTATCACGGTTCATGAGATACAGCCTGTTACAGACAGACAGACACAGGCGGACAGACAGACGGAAAGAAAGACGGACGACGGACTGACAGCGGAGTCTTAGTATTAGGGTCCCGTTTTTACTCTTGGGTATTCTTATTGCGCCGTGGCACAGTATCTAATGTTATGCCCTGATTTCCTAAGTTACACTTAAAGTTGACATCCACTTAATGCCCGACGTAAAAACAGAAATAAGAATGATAATCGCATCCAAATATATTGCGTGATTTACTTGTAAGTATATTTAGAATAACAAGCACAGACTTGATAAAGCTACCTAGGCAAAATCCTAAATTCTCAATGCATATCATATACTTAGGTAAGTACCTAATCTAAATGTTTTGATATGACTTCATATTATATTTTGTGAAAGCGATATACCTTAGTATGCTCATTTAGTAAGATTCCTTTTATAAGTAGAGTTGCATCTGGTTTTCGGAGGAGACTTGCGCATATCTACGCAAAACAAACATTTGTATCTGAATTGAACCGCATTGTACCTAATTGTAGTTGGCGTATTATTATTGGTATTTTAATAGCACGCCCATCCGCATAACTCCATGATGTTATCTTGATTTATCGAGTTACGTCGAGCTTTCAATTGTGCGAACCAGAATATAATTCTTCAGTGGTTAATTTAGTCGGTAATGCGATGGTGCCGATATTATTCCATTCATGATGTGCATTGTTTATGAATGGAATGTCTCTATTTTGGGGTAGTGGCGCGTGATAGTTTAATACCGTACATTACGCGTTGATTGAGCGTGTATTCATGAATGCACTTTAGAGAAGCTCGCGAGGAATGGCATGCTGCGGCCGCCCGGCGGCGCCCGCGCGTCGGCGCCGCCACGCGCCTCGCCTAACAGAGAATATATGTTTTCCAGTACATACATTTGGAGTAAATTCAGACCATAGTTCTAAATACTTTCCTTATGGAAGACAATTATGGCGAAATGCCAATTAAAAATCTACTCTTACAAACGAACGATCAAGTCTGTGTCTCAATCTCAAAAGACCAATTGACTTACGTTAATGACAGAACGGATGAGGATATATCTAAAAACTCTTATAATAGTAACCCATAGTCCACACCTATGTTCCTATCTACATTAATTGAAAGCCAAAATTATCTTATTATGATGAACCTTTCCTGACTCAGTTTTTACGTATACATATTTTGTTAGATCATCATATCAAAAAGTATAAAATCTCCTCTCTACATTTTAACAGACTTCCAAAAAAGGAGGAGGTATTCAGTATGTTAGATTATTCGAAAACGCCTGGACACTTTTGATTTTTTTTTTGTTTGAGATGGCATACTTGTCAGGTTCTTTCTTCTTACTTTCAAATTTTATCAATATCGGTTGTGTAGATTGGGGGCGAAGTCAATTTTTCGTTTTGAAAAGTTATAAACGATTAGTTTCTTTAAAAACAAAGTAATAAATCATATTTTGTCTATTATATGACGATAACGGCCCTAGGTCATAGTCCGGCACTTCTTATTCTAATAGAATAGTTCTCTGATTCAGGAAAAGCGAGGGTGAAGAATAAGCCCCTCCTGTTTGTACAATAATTTATAGTGACCTAAAGAAGTACTTACTATTATATAAGTATCTAAGTAATGTATTACTTTAATTATTATTAATAGATAGCTTATATTCTACTGGTAAGTTTGCTCTGATTCATTATAAACTCTTCAAAAAAAGCTCTAAGTAGCGAAACTATGTACTTGAAGTAGTGAAACTATGTAGCAAATAGGTATTGTAAGTATTTAAAAAAGAACAAGATACACCACAATCTTGTCAAAAACAACAATAGTATCAAAATGCTCACACAAGTCACACTCAAAGGTCGGCTTACAAACTATACCTAAGATAAGTGGATCGCGGATCGAAAATAAGACAGGTACAGAAGTCATCGCCTATGTTTTAGGAAAAATTGGCCTCTGTCTATTTCCGTGATTGAATTCTACGATTTTTCTTTCCTTCCGGAGAAACAGACTAGCGTGGGCACCGGAGCGCATAATAAAATAAGGTAAGTATGTACAATAAAGTCTAATTTGGTTTTACATAGAAATAAGACGTCACTTTCGTAGAAACTTATTATTTACCTGATGGCCGCTAGAAAGATATCAAAGGAGCCGTAAGATCATAGATAAAAAAAGAAGTGACTCCCCGTAGATATGGAATTTCGGGGTGTATCCCACTATTTCCATGGAAATACAAAATAGAAATAGTGGGACAAGCGATATTTTCAATTTTCATCCCATTATTTCTATCGCGACAAAAAAACGCTACTCGCACGACTGCTATACTTGTAAACTATCTGCCTAGTGTATTCATAACTCTCATACAATAGTATAACACCCTTTCCCCTTTTTATGAACTCCATTATTAACAATTTATTTAATTCAGAACCAACACCTATCTCGTAAAGCAATAATAGAATTACAATTATAACGGCAGCTGTCAATCAAGAACAGTCATTACAACTATGATCGAGAGGTTTTATCTAAAGAGGAAATAAATAAATAGTTTCTGTATGCACGCCGTCATAAGAGGTGATAATGCAGCGTTTTTACTGACGCAGCCGACAGCAATAGAAATAGTGGGACAATCAGTCTGAATCAGGTCCAGTATTTCTATTAATAGAAATACCTAATAGAAATAGTGGGATACACCCCAATTTCGCTATAGAAAGACATCAACGCGTGCAGCCGTGCACACGAATATAACGATTTATATTTTCTTTTTTATTTTCGTCATCATACTGCCCAGTGATACGCTAACTCCATATTTTCTAATACCTAATAAAACAAATAACCGGCCAAGTGCGAGTCGGACTTATAAAAAATCACGTTTGTTGTATAGGAGCCCCCTTAAATATATATTTTATTTTAATTTTATTATTATTTACTTAGAAGGAGATGAGGAAGACCTTTGCGCAGCAGTTGGAGAGAAGAGGTAAAAAGAATTGGCCAAGTGCGTGTCGGGCCACGCGCAGTGTAGGGTTCCGTAGGTACGAATGCAAAATTTGAGTTCATGCCACTAAAAACGTCTAAAAATTAATTTCTATTGAATTTGTATGAAATTTCCCTTTTCGGAGTATATTTTATAAGTTGATCGCCTATAACTTTTTAATTTGTAAACCCTACATAGCTCTGATGGTTTTCCTTTAAATTTCGTTATATTTACTATAGTTGTGAATTTTTACACGTGTCCATATGTAACCGTTTAGCAGATAGAGGGGGGGGACACTCGACTATAACAAAATTTTTCACTTTAAAAACAAATATCTGTGAAACGGATTCCTAAATCTAAAAACGGTGTTTACAAGCTCATAATATTTTTGAAAGACCTATTCAACGATACCCCACATGATTGGTTAGTCAAGAAAATAAAATTGACTTTTGACTTTACTTGTATGGGAGCTACCCTTAAAAAAATTGATTTCAATATTTTATTTTACCACTTTTTCCGCATAGAGGAAGGTGGTACAAAACGATCCCCTGAGGTAAAACGATCCCCGGCTGTTATATCGACTTTAAAGCGCCATCTAGGATATTTTAACTGAATTTCGTGCTCCTGCCGTCGAGCAGTACAATCTCTGTCAGTGTCAACGCGTCATTAGCAATAGTAAACATTTTATATCAAAATGTCGAAAATTGCTGTGCTACATCTAAAATAGGCCATTATTTGACATTATATATTTTTAGTCTACGGAAATATTATGTGATAGTTTTGTTTGTCCCAGTTTCTGTCACCAATCAGCCTTGAAATTAACTGTGATTCATTACAGTATTTGAAAAACATAGTTTATGTTTTGATGTTTTTCGTCAATATGGCATTTGGGTCAAAACGATTCCCTTATAGGCTGGGCAAAATGATCCCAGGATCATTTTACTCTCTGCCTTTTTTTAAAAGTTTTCAGTTACCTTTATAGATATATTTATAGCTTTTTAGGGCAGCAGGTAAAGAAGGAACCCTTATAGTTTCGCCAAGTCTGTCCGTCCGTTTGTTTGTCCGTGGTTTTACTCAGAGACTATTAGTATTAGAAGCTGTGATTTGGCATGGGTATGCTATGTTTATTAATTACGCCGACAAAGTAATAAACTAAAAAATATGAAAAAAACTTTTTTTGGTATTACATAAAAGTAGGAATTTTAAGGTACACAATCCTATAATATTAATGTTATTAATACTTTCCTAAAAAACGTTATCAAGTTATCTTATCTTTATTTCGTTGCTAACAATATTTAGTAGTAATTTATGTCTTTTTACTTATAGAAATATGCCGCAAGATTATATTCGAAAAACCACACGCCAGAATTGATGAGAGTGTGTTGTTGATGTTATGATTCTATTCAGGAGCATCAATATTATAAAACTATAAGTTTTATAGAGATTTAAGAGAGCTAAGAAGTTTGATTATATTAACACAGAGTTGTTTAAATTTGTTTCTAAGACTGAATCTAGAATAAAAGTACAAAAAATTATATTGAATGTTTAATATTTTGCTTGCATTTTAAATATTGGGGTTAAATGATCCCCGGGATCATTTTGTACACAGGGGTGTACAAAATGATCCTTAAGTAGACCTTCACGAAAAACTCAATAATATTGTTTATAATGGCCAATGCGATTCCACGCTTACAGCATTTGTAGTTTAATTGTATAGCTAACTCTTACATAGTTTAAGTTAAAGAAAATACTTCATACACTCGTTTTACAGCTGTTTTCCCTTAGGGGGATCATTTTGTACCACCTTCCCCTAATTAATATACATACCTATATCAAATTACAGCTTTCTAGTACTTATAGTCGCTGAGTAAAAAACGTACGGACAGACAGACATGGCGAAACTATAAGGGTTCCTTGTTTACTACGGAACCCTAAAAAAGTGAAAATACATCTAAATAATCTGTGAATATTACAAGCGTCTACCTGTTGCTGTTATTAATAATATTAATATCAAGCAAAATATAAACGCCAAATATACGCGCGCGTTTATTGTATGGGAGCCGCCCGCCTTAAATATTTATTTTATTCTGTTTTTAGTATTTGTTGTTATAGCGGCAACAGAACTACACATTTGTGAAAATTTCGACTGTCTAGCTACTTGTCTAGTTCAGTTCATGAGATAAAGCCTGGCGATAGACAAACAGACAGACAGACAGACAAGCGGGTAACGGTTAGCGGAGTCTTAATAATAAGGTTCCGTTTTTAACCCTTTGGGTACGGAACATATACATTTGTTAAACTTAATTATCAAAAAAATTGTGTGGGCGATAAGAGTAACTAGTTGATTCAGTAACTGAACACAAATAGATTTTTAAATAGTTTTTTGTCTGTATGGTACATTTTCTCACGCTATAACTCTTCGAAACTACAGGACGAATGTTTACGCGGTTTTCAGCAATAGATGAGGTAAGCTCAGGTCGGAGTAACATAAATATATGGGGATCCTCTCATATCCCATAAGTATATTTATCATAATATGGTTTGTCATAATAACTTTTTATCATAATAATTGTTTCACATAATGTTTATTGTAATACTGGTGTTTTTCATGAAATGGTTTCTCATAACGGCTTTGCCATAACTCTTCTGGGATTATCATAGTTAAACATAATGTATTTTGTTCATAATATTCTTGAAGACATATACATATCTTATTCTTCTTTCCCTTATCCCCTTATATGTAAGAATAACTCAAAGATATTATGTATAATTTATACTCTCACTATGTTTTATTCGTCCGGGCATTGTCATAATGCTCATCGCCTATGTTGCACTGCCACAGTAGACTCGTTATTGCAGAGTCATATACCAAGTAGCAAACAAGACTAGTAGTGATTAAATCTTATAAAGACTCAATCGAATAATTAAAGTAGGTATCAGTTTAGAATTGCAAAGTAAAAATTGATTTTGTAGATAAACTTAAGATGATCGTAACACTTAGTTCTAGAAACTAGTTTGTCTGAAGAACAAATTTTATTCTTTTATTACTTAATTTATTAAAGTTAAAATAAAAATAAGATTAACGGGACGTTTTCATCAAAACAGATCGCAGAAAAAAGATGGATTGAATTAAAAAATTAAATAAAACCGGTGGTTTAAGTCGCCGTGTCACGAAATATAAAAAATTAAGTTCCAAGTGCTTCAAGTGTTAGTGCGAGATCTTTGAGTTCTTCATCGAGGAAACTTCCTTGACAGGTTTTTATGATCTGCGCGAGAAGAGAAGCAGCTGGTACATTTTAATTTTTTTCGTTTCTCCTAAACCAGCTTGAAAGAACATTACACTAAATAAAGAATAATAGGTTACAAAAAGCTAGAATCTAATCATTTCGAAACAGAACTTCACGTCACGCACTAGACGGCCAGGACTACGACACAAAAGCTACCGTTGGGCTGCGACCTAGTTTGCTGACACTATACTATACAAACTATACGCAGGTTGGTCGCAACGACCAGTCGTGCCGGCCAGTGGCTGTTCCGTCCAAGTGCGTGTAATTAATTGGGTTTCTTTAGTTAATTTGGTCATCCAGGCACTGGTCATGCTCGCGGCCGTCTATATAAGTACTCCGCAACTTTTCCTGTGTGGACTTTAGCTCATATGTACTGTGTGTTTTGTTTTTCTTAATCTGACCTAACCGAAATCACTATTCGGTTCATAATCTATCCTTATTAGAGAGGTACTCAAATATCCTTATACACATTAGGCATAAAAACGCGACGAGATGCTCTCTATAATTGGTATATAGGTAAAAGACTAAGTACCTATTCTACTTGCCCTCAGAGGCAGTGTATCCAAGCAATTAATAAATAAATTTATCATCTAGTTCAATACTTACCACTTGAAGTAAAAATCTTAAGTTCACGCGAACTTCCTTTGATATAAACATAGAATCTACACTGTGGAACGAATATTGTAAATTTAATTGTTTTTTTATTGGACATACAATACCGTAATATGGACGGTGATTTGCCTAAACTAAATCAAACTAAAGATTCTATGAAGTCCCATTACGTATTAAGTAGACCTAAACTAATTCAGTTTTTAGTATAAGTTAAGTATAAAATTGCTAAATTATTTCTGGGTACCCCAAATGCAATTTTCTGTACTTTTTCTAAATTAACCTTACGATATCAATATTGACTAACCTACCTCGATAAGAAAAATGAGATTTAGCGCCATTTTATAATATATGTGAAAAATAATTGTAAAACTTCCGACGCAAAATTATAAAAAACTAGCTTTTACCCGCGGCTTCGCTCGCTTATAATTATAACTGTTGAAAAAATGTTGTGTTTTTCTAAAATAAACTCAAAATTATTTCATAACTAGCTGTGCCCGCGACTTCGTCCGCGTGAAAATCCGTTCAGCAGTTTCGGACATTCGGGTGTGCAGTGTGCATACAGACACTGACATACAAACAAAAATCTTAAAAATCTTTTTACTTTATTATCTGTATTTGGTGCCCGCGAATTCGCCCGTGTGAATTCGCGGGTATTTGGTTCGCGCGGAAACAAGGGTGTGTAAGAAAAATTCAGTTTTCTTACACACCCTTGTTGATGACATGACAAATAAAAAAAAATGTCGGATTAGTCTGTATATTCCAATTTCACTAACGCGTAAACTCATTGACATGTGCATCTTGCCTATTCTAACTTACGGTGCTCAGAGTTGGTCATTTACCGAGGAGCAGAAGACCAAGCTCAAGATTTGCCAAAGAGCGATGGAGCGAAGTATCATAAGCGTAACGCGACTGGATAGAGTGTCGAACACCGAACTCCGTTCAAAATCGAGAGTTGTAGATGTGGAGCACAAAGCCGCCAAGTTGAAGTGGGGTTGGGCAGGCTACGTACGCCGGATGCACCCAGATAGATGGACCAAATTAATCACGGGATGGATTCCTGCAGACGGTCACAGGAAACCGGGCAGGCCTAGGAAACGTTGGAGTGATGACATCACACATTTTGAGAAGAATTGGTCACAGGTTGCACTAAATCGGGATAAGTGGAAAGATATGGAGGAGACCTTTGCCCAGCAGTGGGACAATAAAGGTTAATAAAAAAAAGTCTGTATATTTCCAGTTCAATTTTTTTATTGTGATACGGTGTACTTTTAATATTGTGAAATTTTATAAGGATCTATAGATGTATGGATATCAGTTACTCGTTCATACAACAACTTATGAATGGATTATAATGAACCCTTACAATAATTATCATAACCTTTGTGTATGAATATATAGGTACGCAGACGAAGTCAGCAGTCAAACGTAACTCCCTATCTGTAAAAGTCTCCGAAACGCGAGATAGTGTGTGTCGTTCTCGATCAACAGTCAAATGTAACTCCCTATCTGTAAAAGACTCCGAGGCGCGAGATAGCGATTGACGTCCACGATCAGCACTTAGCCGAGACTCTCTTTGAGTGGAACTCTCCGAGGCGCGAGTCAATGAATAACACTTAGTCGTGCCTGTCTTTTGTCATTCAATTCTTGAGATCTACTCATCCACTGTCTTTTCGCTTGTCTAGTATCCTAAATCAAATTTGACTTTCTTCGGAGCATTTTTGAAAGCAAAGCACAAAATACAATAATATATATATTTGATTCAATAAATCTATTTAGCCAAGAGTTTTTTAAAGATAATATCTGAAATACCAATCAACAAATCAAGATCACAAAATCCGTATCGCTATAGCCAAATGTCAAACTTAGTTCAATAAATCTATTAAGCTTTTGAAGATATCCGAAACATCAAATCAATACACAAAGCAAGATCAGAAAGTCCGTATTTTCATAACCAAGTCTCAAATTATAAATCGATAATATTGTCCGAAATATTAACTAACCAATTTACAAAGCAAGATCAGACGTCCATATTAATAATAACCCTCTCGACGCTTGATTAAAAATATGGTCAATAAAAGTAATATTTGTATGTACCTGCAAAGATATATTGCGGCAACCGCCGCAATATATCTTTTGCTCTTCGTACTTATCTCAAAGTGTTTGAAGAATGGAAATGCCGCAACATGATATTAGGGTTCCATAAAGTTCTTTAATTTTGTCCGGCTTTTTCCATAGTTTCATCCGGATCCGTATCCATAATGTAACATGGCATACTGATTTTTGGCATAGTAAATAAATGAATAAATAATGATTTTTAAGCATAATGTTATTACGCATAACTGTTTACGCAAAATTATTTGAAGCACAATGTATCATAGCATAATTATATTTAGGCATAATATTATACAGCGTAAATTTATTTGAACATAATGATATTAAACCATCATTTATCAAGGCATAACATTTGAACCTAACTTCCCTTCCACCCTCACAGTTGTTCCGGCTGGTCATAAAAAAAAAACTTATACCTAACTTCTCTTCTGCCCTAACAGTTGTTCCGTGTGGTCATAAAAAAAATTACTTGAACCTAACTTCCCTTCTGCCCTCACAGTTGTGCGAGTGGTTATAAAAAAAATAACTTGAACCTAACTTCCCTTCTGCTCTCACAGTTGTTCTGGCTGGTTATAAAAAAATAACTTAATCCTAACTTCCCTTCTGCTCTCACAGTTGTTCCAGGTGGTCATAAAAAAAATTACTTGAACCTTACTTCCCTTACGCCTTCACAGTTGTTCTGAGTGGTCATAAATTTATTGCATGAGAATTGAAAAAAAAACTTCAATATAACCTAATTCTGTTTCCTACTGTATGCCTATGGAGATAATGCGTAAATACTTAAACCTAACTTCCTTTCTGGCCCTCACAGTTGTTCCGGGTCATAAAAAAATAACTTGGACCTAACTTCCCTTCTGCCCTCACAGTTGTTCCGGTTGGTCATAAGAAAAAAATATCTTACCTAATTTTCCTTGTTTATTTTTAATTCTCATGCAATAAATTTATGACCACCCGGAACAACTGTGAAGGTAGAGGCCTTCACAGTTGTTCCGGTGGTTATAAATGTTGTGGTCATAAATTTATTGCATGAGAATTGAAAATAAACACTTCAATATAACATAACTTTGCCAAAACAAATTAGGCCAAAAGTCAATTATTCCAAAATGTAAGTATGCCAAAAAAAATATGCTTATGAACTATTTTGCCAAAATATTTTATGCTAAAACTGGTATGCCAAATAAATTATGAAAATACAAATTATGTTTAAAGAAGGAATCCCGTTTCATCCCAGTGGTTTTCGTTCTCTAACAGAAGTAGAGTCTCATATGCTTTTTATCTTATTGAAGAAAACACGCTGTCAGTTTTCTAAGTGATAAGCTAGATGAGTGACAGTCGGTTGGCTTTTGTGTAAGGGAAAACAAAGAATCCGCCATGCTGCCTCATTACTACTGACATAGGTACTCGGACACTCGTATCGTCCAGCTTGATAGGTTTTTACTTTAATTAAGTAGCTGCGATACATAGAGATGTATGCCCGGTATTATACCATTTGATCATGTTGGTATAATACAAAAAATACCGTATTTTACCGTATCCAACGGTATATTTGGAATTATTTATTTAACGTGTTTTAAATAGATAGAGTACTTGTTAAATGCGGGAAGAAGGGTAGGTTACGCATGATGACGACTCGGTCTCGCGGTACAAACTCTAAAATTACTTATGTATGGCCACAATCTTGAATTTAAAAAAAAAGTTAAATACAGTTATCTCTCGTTAAAGTGGTTGTGGGTCATTGAATGTCTTACACAGAGTGTGTGGATTGGTATTTTTGTCCATTAAACCAGGAAGAACTATAGTATGAGCTTTAATATCAATTTAAGAATTGATTAATAATAAGAAACGGTTGGTCTCAACGCAGCTTGCCGTTGAGCTTAATCACTTAAGCGTGTCTGCTTTTGAAGAGGCGTTTTAACAGCTCTCAAAGCTCCTTTACATTTAAATTGTTCTTCCAGTCAGAGCAACAAAATAAATACTAACAAAAAATACGTCTTTCATAAAAGGTAATTGCTTGGCAAAAGACACTCAGCGCTACCTATATTTTTTTTGCAATACTTAGTTCTTGCCGAATCGTTTATCGCAAATCCCACGGGAACAGTAGTTTTTTCCAGGATGGAAGGTACCCTATGTCCTTCTCAGTAGTCCTAACTAAGTGTATGCGAAATTTCAAGACGATTGCTTCAGTAGATAAAGCGTGAAGAAGTAACAAACAAACAAACAAATATAGGTACAACTCACTTTCGGATTTATAATATTAATATAAAATAATAATTAATAATTAATAATAATAATAAGTTGGGATTAAAGTTAGATTCTTGTTTTAGCAATAATAACAGCATTTATATCTCAAAAATTTACAGAAACGTAATCAGAGCTATATGTAAGCATTTTCTTTATTTTGCAATATAATATTCTAAAATTTTATTGCTTTTTTCAGGCACTTTCTATCAATTTTACACGATAAACAATTATGCGTTTTAATTTTTAACATATGATAAACCAAGTTATATGGAAATTCATTACGAGTCATTTTGATTATGTAAAAGAACATTATTTCAAACAATATTATTACAAATATTTTTATGAGAATCATTAGAGACCCACTCATTTCATTGAAATCTCTATCTGGAAAAAAGGTATCGTCATTATTAAATTTCACAGGAACGAAGTAGTTTTGTACTTACCTACCCACACCTGACCGATACAGAAAAGTGCTTATTTTATAAACGTTGCAACTTACAACCTGCGACGTTATCTTATTATTAATTTGCAAAAAAAAAAACCTTTTTATGGAAACCTAACTACTACTTGCCATAACATACGAGAAAAACAACTGAAGCAAGATTATCAAGAAAAATAAACTAATGGCCGACTTTGTTTGGCTCTTTTTCTACATATAATTTAACATGGTTTTAAAGAGTTTCGCGATCACACAATAATTTATATTATTATTGAAATGACGTGTCGGTTCGTAAAATAATAATAAAATATTTCTGTAAAAACAGTGAAACATGTACACAAATGCTTCGTAAAAAGTAAGAAATAACAAATCTATCAAATAAAAATATGTAAGCAATCTTCATAAACAATGATCGGCAATTTCAAATCAAAAATTCGATACAGGTGAAAGCAATAAAGATAAAATATTTTTGTTTTATTTCCCATGGATATAAAAATATTGCTGTATGCTGGACTATTGCTTCAACAACATACGGTGTGCCTAATACAATCATTAGTGCGCTTGAATTGCAAGGGATGTGAACCCACGCCTACGAAGTGCTGTATTGGAAGTATGTTAGCACCTAATTTTGTTCTGACTTCGGCTTTTTGTGCTATATCGTGCCAGTCAGTCAAGAAAAATAACCAAACGTCTATCATCATTAAATCTTTCGTACATCCAAGGTATAAAATTAACAATCTAGGAAATTTATCACTGCCTATATTTGACATAGGCTTAGTGCACGTAAAGCCGAGCCACGGTAAAACTTTAAAATTAAATCTAATTCAACTGAGAGCAACTCTGGGCCAAAAAGTTCTGCTTCCAGTTCTTAACGATCGAAAACCACGTGCTTTGTTTACTGTGATTCAATACTGCGAAAAATATCAATCTATAAAAGATGCATACATATGTTTAGAAAATTCGCATAATTCAACAAAAACAATCTGCAATGAATTGCAAGGGGTACCCTTACTACTGGATGGAAATATTATTGGTATTACAAGTTCATTACATCTACGATGCACTGATTCCCAGAAAATTATCACTGCAGTAAGCCCAGCTATTCCCTGGATAAGTTACGTTATCAGGAGTCATAGCGACGAGAGTCTCCGAAGACAAGGAAATTTGATAAATATTTACGAATCATCGTCAACGTCGCCGCAAAAGAACCATTTAAAAATGTTTATTATAAAATTACAACAAGAGTTACAGGTACCATCTTCGACGGCCAAGGTAACCGCATTGCTCAAATTAACTAGCATACGTTCAACTATTACTACAGTAAAAAGTACAGAATCGGTAGCAACAATCACCGCTAATTCGTCATTAGCAACAAAATATGAGTCTAAAAGAACCACATTTTCGTCTACTTTGAAAGTAAGCAATGGAAGTAAATCTATGAATAAAATTAAATTGCAAATTAATGAATCGCATACACAGCGTGTTAATACTTCTGTATCAACACTAAATGTATCTTCAGCAACAAAAGTAAACTTAAAGTCGACCAAATCGTCAATGTCTACACGCAACAAGAATATAAATGCTAAATTCCTAAATAGTACCTCAAGCACTACATCACGCACTTCTTCACGCACTACTTCAAGCACTAATATTATGGCTTGGTTGAATAAAAAACTTATTGAAAAATTGAGCAATGGAACACCAACAGCACTCTTTCTAACGCCACCTCCAACAGTCTCATCTACAACAAAATTCACTGATCTTACTTGAGATAATTGATTTAGTTAATAAAAAACTTGTATATTATATATGTGCTTACTTATATCATTTTAATCTCCTTTAGTTTCACGGGTCTCTTCACCCCGATCCTTTGAGAGGCTAGCGTCATACAGATCCAACGCGTAGAGGCACTTTGGAGAAGTTGATGTTATGTGACACTCCCGCCATAAACCATTCCTGAATATACCTATGAAAGATGTATACCCTTGAATAGGTTTCGGCTGGAGAAAGATCTATTGCAAGGAAAAGGGAAAGGGTTATGGAATGAGATTGGGATGGACTGATGCTGGGATATTGCAATAGGAACGGCAATGATTATTGACTGAGCATCTAAGTTGTGGGCGGCAGATGGTGGCTTGCCGCCCACTACCTAGATGGGCCCCTCAAACGCGCCGACAATAGTTGCCGGCAAAGAAGCAGGGGGAGCCAGCCGGTGCAGGGGACTCAGGGGTGTCGAGAGGTGTGCTGCGCTTTCTCCGAAGTTACTCTCGGCGTTATGCCCTTAAACACTTCGACCCCTGGAGCAACACGACTCCTCTCTGCTTTTCTATGCACAATTGCGAAAAACGGCCATTTTTGGCGTATGTACGTAAAAAAGCTTCACGTTCTCATTTTAAACTGTAAACAGTAGTTCATAAAAAAGTCAAGACAAAATTTTAAATTATATCTCGGTTTCCTTTTTAATGATTTAATTCAAATGGGGGCAGCACTGGACCCCGGAAAATTCAGGTATTCCCTTAAATACTTCCAGTTATAAGTCGGGGCTCTAGGGCAGATAAGATTAACTTTTTGTTTAAACAGTCTCATTTGTGGCCTCAAATACAAAAGCTCAGATTGATAATTAATATGAGAGCCCAGCTTGGCGGTAGTTCACATGCCCAAGAGTTTACAAGAATATTATTACAAGTTGGAGAAGGTCTCTTTCTTGAAGAGAATGGTCAGGTGAGCCTTCTGAATTTTTTGGAGTGAAATTATTGGTGATTAAATAGTTTATACTTTCTTGGGTAGTGTAATTAATTAGTCAAGACGACGCTACCAATTATCCAGTTGAGTTTCTAAATTCACTTGCAGCAAATGGACTCTGGGCTTAAAAAATAAGTCATGTCGGAGTGCCGATAATGCTGTTGCAAAATTATACCCCGCCGAAACTGTGTAACAGAACCCAACTTCAAGTCAATGCTTTGCAGGGAAAGATAATTAAAGCTGAGATTCTCACTGTGAGTGGTGCCAATGAAACTATTTATTCCGTGTATACCACTGATCCCCAAAAAGTTTCCTATGTCCACTTGCTTTGCTATGACAATAAATAAGTCGCAGTGTCAGACGTTTAAAGCCACTGGTGTCGACCTAAGGACTGGTTTTTCGCATGGCCAACTTTATGTAGTTTTCTCCACGCTTCAGGTCTTTTCATATTTGTATGTTCAACTTTTGTATGGCAAAATAGGATTTCTCATAACAGACGGACTGCAGACAGATCGAGTTACATTCACATTTATAATATTGTTTAGAAGTATACAGGGTTAACATAACATAATATGGATTTGCAAGAAAAAAATAAAAAAAATCTAAGAAAAAAAATTGGAATCCCCATAGAAACTCGACCAGGTGATCAGTGAATTTGTATGGGAGGCCCATTTTATTTTCTGCAATTTTTGCCTTTTTTCTTGCAGATCTATAATGTGCTGGGGAGTTTGATTCTGATGTTAAGCGGTTTTGCATTAGTTACCAGTAACCCTGTAGATTGGATGGAAGTAAACAAAAATGTACAAAACTAAACTACCAGTATAAAAGAGTCCTTACTTTTTAAAGTTAAGTTTAAAATCTGTATTTATCAATGTTAAATATAAAAATTCGCCTAGGAATTTTGGGCAATATTACAAGACGATTCATTTGATTCGATTGACCAAACACCTGTGTGCGACATATAATGTCGCACACAGGTGTTTGGTCAATCGAGCGTTTGATCGGAGCGCGAGTCCCAATGTGCCCGGAAGTTTCCGTGTGGCCGCTCTACCCGCGCAAGATGCGCAAGGTATATAATGTCGCACACAGGTGTTTGATCAATCGGATCAAATGAATCGTCTTAGTGGATCGACATGTCAATGGCTTCGTCTGAATAAAGACAATGATTGTCTAAGTGGATTGTCCTGTCAATCGCTTCGACTGAATGAAGACAATAATTGTCTTAGTTGATTGTCCTGCCAATGACTTTGTCTGAATATGGATAATGAATTGTCTTAGTATTGATTATCCTGTCAATGGCGTCGTATGAACTTGTTGCTCTGTGAGCTGTAGACCTAGCAAGTCACCCCCGACCCGTTGAAGATTATGGGATAAAAAAGTTGTTCAGTCAAAAAAGTTCCGTCTTAATAAGGGTACTAACAAAAACATTTTTGTGAAATTTTGGAAAACATTTCTGGATGGCTTGAGTATTATATTTATCAAGTTTTCAACCCCCCCCCCCCCCCATTCAGCTATTTTGAAAAAAATTCAAAGCCCTCAATTGACAAAAAATTATATAAGTACTTATAATTTCGAACCTTCACGAGAATCGGTTAAAAAAATGCAAATGAGAACAGCTAGAAAGATAAACGGACAGCCGGACAAAAGCATTTTTGTCGAATCTTGAAACAGAGATGCTTCGGTCGCTCGATCAATAAAGACAATGAATTGTCTTAGTTGATTGTCCCGTCAATGGCTTCGTTTGAATGACGTGACTAAAAATATTTTTTTGGTCATAACATAAGGTACCTAGATTATTAAATACGAAATTTTTCGTTTCTTTAATTAGTTAATAATGACGAAGATACAGATCATTTAAATTTCGCGTGACGTCACGATCAGCTACGATTTTTAACCAAAGGTGACGTAAATCACCCCCACTCCGAAATTTCAAAGCGCAGTATCTTTATGACTTTTTACTACTTTGCTAAACGATAAAATATGGGTTTTTATTTTTATACGAGTACGCAAAGCCAAGAGGACGTGTAATGATTTTAGCAGTCTATGTATGTATGTTTGTATGTGGGTATTTATGTCTGTTCCACCATAGCCTCCATTCTTTACGGGGATAAGGGGTTAGGGAATGAAAGTTTGACTCTCACATACTTATTGGTATACAGACGAAAGGCACTACGTCGACGGCAGCTGTAGAGTAGACACGTCGACAGCAGCGGAGTACTTTTTTGTATGGGGTTGTTAATCCTCTTGTTATTTGTTCATCCATACTACTGCCTCTATTAGCAATTCAACATCAATGTCGTCACGACGCACGACGCTGGCGTCCTCTTGTCCTGCAGCTGACTGGCGCCAGAGATCTTTGACTGACATGACACGAAAAGTACTCTATAATCTGTGAGTTCTGTGACTAACACGCTGACGGCTACTACCGACGTGTTGACGGCTGCAGTCAACAGGTAGCAACTGGCAACAGCTGCCGTTGACTTGTCGACGGCTACAGTCGACAGGAGGTGACGGCTGCTGTCGACCAAGTACCGTTCGTCTGTATGAAACTATGAACCCAAATATAACATCATCCTTATAGTAGTACGTGATGCGAACTAGGATATATATTTAATTAATAAGCAAATCATTTATTTTGTTAATTTAGCACATCACGTACTAACTGGACGTGTACATTTAATATAACACTGTACAATGTTTTTGTATAAATACTCTTCCTAATTCAAATAAATTATCCATTATCCCGTTGCCACTCTTGGCCTGTAGACGGAGATGGATCGAATCAGATCCAATTGCTTTTATTAGTACCTTACTGGTCGCTATATACCCCGACGTGATGAACACGCGCCTGAAGATTGGAGACCCCGACGACGGAAGCTTGAAGAACTGAAAATGGCTGAAACAACGTGCACATTTCAAAAGGCACAGGAACCACCGGACAACCACAACGGACAACCCCGAGGCAACAATGGATCATATAACGGAAAATCAGAGCAGCGCAACCCCGCCAGCTGTCACTGTAAACTCCATTAAGAAGAAAAATAGCGATTACACTTTTTAAGAAAACACGTCAAACGTCAAAATGATAAAGATATAGACAAGACGTCACAAACTGCATTACTCCACATAGAATCGCTGCATTACGGTCGACGAACTAAAATGCAGATGCAACAAAATTGATCGAGGTCAAGATCGCAAGGCCACAGATGGCCGTATGTTGTTCAGAAAGGCGTATTTTGGAAGAATTTATATGTCAACGAGGAAAATTGAACAGCATTCCGTTAATCAATAAGTTCCAATACCGAACTACTACCGACTTACACAGTGGTATAGATTTTTTGGCAAATCAAGGAGCAAATATTTTGATAACTATGAAGCCTGCAAGAGAAAGAGCGAACAACTTAATAGAACAGCGATCATAATTTTGACAAAAAAACATATATGAATGGCGATCACAGAAGCCCATTTTTGGAAGAACTATTTCTACTGAAAATAACCTGTCCCAAGATGTATCAAATGGTTAGCAGCCAACAATCTCAAGAGCAAGCCAGCTAACGGGTCATATCCAGGTCCATAGCAGCCGACGCACCGAGCTCCTGGTCCTGAGATCAAGTACCCATATCGACTATTATAGCGTCCAGCACATCCGCCGAGCTCACGTTTTGGATGAAAAATTAAATGTCAGCGGGGCACTACGGCAGGACTTCCACCGGCGCTCGTCGACATCGCTCTCTACAGTCTCGACTCACTGCGGACTGCGAGCACGCCCACATCGGTCTCATGAAAGACTACGAGCAGAAGTTATCTCCCGACTCACAGAGAAGTGGCAATTGAAAGCTCATTAGAGACGCAAAGACTGCATATCAAGACCATACTTATTTGAGTACAAAAAGAAACTTAAAGTTTTAATATCAATGATGATTCCGAAATGAAGAAGGAAGATTTTATTTAGATAAATTGTGTGACTCACAATGTCAAGGTACTCCAAAATTAATAGACGCACAGTTTTGCCGCACAGAAATTATTTGCCTACACAGCGTTTTCAGCACGTGCAATGTGCATATCGTAAACAAAGGAGAAACTGAGAGATTATAAGTCAATTAAGACAAAATTGGAAGCAACAAGCTGGAATAAAGATTAACCCTCAGTTCTACAAGGACACTGCTCCAGTTATCGACAAGATACTGGTTGCTGCGCCGCCGAACTTGTATATGGGATAAAATGACGACGTTCAAGCTATGGGGCAATGAAGAAATCTAGATTTTTATTTAAAGGAAGAAAACATTTTGTTATTGTTATTTAGTACCTACAATTTTTTTCCCCGGGACTAATAGATAGTTAGAAATAGGTACATTATCTTTGTAACTTTTTTATTTTTCATTATTAGGATTGATATGTTTTTTGTTTTTTTCTTATTCAAAACAAAAGGGGGAGTAATATAACATAATCCTTACGTGATACGAACTAGGATATATATTTAATTAATAAGCAAATCATTTATTTTGTTAATTTAGCACATCACTAACTGGACGTGTACATTCAATATAACACTGTACAATGTTTTTATATAAATACCTACTCTTCCTAATTCAAATAAATTATCCACTTGTTGCAAGTTGCCACTCCTGGCCTATAGACGGTGATGGATCGAACCAGATCCAATGGGTTTCATTAGTACCTTCGTGGTCGCTATAACTAACATACCTTGCATGGGCTTATATAAATGGCCATTTTGGAAAAATAAATTGTAAATATTGAGAAAAATTAATATTTGTTTCTCTTCCACCTCTTCATCTACCTCCTCTAACTTTGTGCTTGATACTTCCGCTTCAGCCTCCTCTTCCTCAAAACTAGGTGATCGTTTTTGAAGCGCTTACTCAAAAAACCGGTCTTTTACACTATTATATTTGATTGAAACGACATAACAAAGGTACCTACCTTATATAGGTAGGATTAAGGACTAAGGGTCGAAACAAACGAGACGCAAGTTGCGTCGCGTAACAGCGCAAATTGCGCCGCGCAACTCGCGCTCCGTGTGGCCGCTCTACCCGCGCAAGATGCGCTAAGTACATAATGACGCACACAGAATATTTGGTCAATTTAGCTGGCCAAAAGACAGTATTGTCTCAGTGGATTGTAATGTCAATGGTTTCGTCTGAATGAAGGCATTCATTGTCGAAGTGGTTTATCCCATCAATGGCTTCGTTCAAATGAAGACAATGAATTGTCTTAATGGATTGTCATGTCAATGACGTTGTCTGAATGAAGACAATCACTGTCATAGTGGATTTTTCTGTCAATGGTTTCGTCTGAATGAAGACAATCATTGTCTAAGAGGATTGTCCTATCAATGGCTTTGTCTGAATTAAGACAATCATTGTCTTAGTGGATTGTTCTATCAATGGCTTCGTTTGAATAAAGACAATGAATTTTCTTAGTGGTTTGTCGTGTCAATGGCGTTGTCTGAATGCAGACAATTAATGTCGAAGTGGATTCCATTAAGAAAATTAACTGTTTAAGTAGACTGTCCTGTCAATGGCTTTGTAGAATGAAGAAGAAGAAGAAATTAATTTTAGTACTTTCAATTTGGTTATTGATCAAGCCATTTAGGCTGTAGGGGATGCTAAAAATATATATAACTACATACATAATTACACTCGAAACACATAACCCTTCTATTGGTGCACTCGGATAAAAAGGTTTTGCTGTGTTAATGTATTCATTGCAATTTTCTATGCCTACTGTCGCATTTGTACTGTATGGATCTGTCTGTATCTACTCTATGCCGGCGGCAGCTTTGACCGCTTCTAGTACTCGACGGCGGCAATCGGAAAAAGACGGCGGTGCTTTTTTTGAGTTGCACAAGCCGACACGCAGCCAACGACATGAACATAATTAACTTATTACACTATCCGATTTTAAGGACCTCTATTTAGCATTCTATCTAGGTAGGATGGTACGATACGATACAAATAAGTTGAACAAAAATGGCGGACTTCAAAGCATTTTTGTACAAATTCCCGGCACGTAGGTTGAACCAAAATGGTGGTTATCAGCGCAGGTACAAATAATGCGTCGACGACGGCCATTTTAGTTCAATTTACGTGTCGGGAACTTATACCTACAAAAATGCTATGACGTCCGCCATTTTTATTCAACTTATTTGTGTCGCATTGTAAGTAGAGTTAGAATCACTGGTGATTACATAGTTTTTACTCGCATCCTAAATCGTACCTGAAGTGGGTAATTTTTGAAAAGTGGAGTCGGCTAAGCGATTGCTTTTTCCATACAAATAACCTATCGTTTAGCGACTTTACGTTTGAAAAATGGCACCAAAGATGACGCCAACTTAACGTTTATTTGCGCGTTTTGTTAACTGTCACACAGGACATCAAATCACCATTTATTTAAGTTTTTTCTATTGTTATTAGATGGTCTAATCGATAAACCTTTTGTTGCGATCAAATTGATGAATTACTTTATATACCATGAACTATAATTGATTAATTACACTTTGTAAAAAAATGCTCATAGGAGCAGTAATTAGATTAAGGTATAAAAACTTACTAAGGTGTCCTTAATCGTGTGATTACACTGTCCTGATTTAGCATCAGAGCGGTTGATACCTACACTTTGACTCTAACTAGGAACCTAACCATGCTAACTGCGATTACACCTTCCTGTTTCCTAGTTAGCCCCCTTAAGTTTGAACTAGTTGCGGGCTAGAACTTACGCGTGAGCGCGGCCTAAAAAGCATGCTGTTTCACCTAACATTGTGTGCGGGCAAAGCAGTGAGATGGAATGCACGATAATTCATAGTAAACCGAGCAGGTAAAAACATACGTAAAGTCCTTTGGAATTTATGCAAAAACTAGTGCAGTAACCAATTACACTTCAAGTTTATTAAAATCTTCGATAATTAAGCCGTGTCGGTGTGTACTTTAATTTGGAGATTTTACAGTTCTTTGTTACTTATTTACGCCGAAAGCGTAAAAATAAGCAAAAATAACGAATCTTTGATGGTTCATAACTTTTTAATGGCTTTTATAATTATTTGACTATTCTGTATTCGTACAGACAAAATATATAATGAGACAAAACGATATCATGTTAAACATTGCATGTACTGTATGTATGAAACAATAAAGGAAATCCCCTCCGAAATTCGTATAGAAAAAGTATCGACTAGTTCACTCTTAAAATCGGATAGTGTAATAACCGCTTTACTTTTTTTCTCGCTTTTACCTCGTGTTATTCCCCACAGTGGTTTGGAAATCGGATGGTTTACACATAGAAATGAAATTTTGGTTTTTGTTTGGATTCTTTACTGATTCAACTGAGGTATTCCACTAAGGCCACCTATCTGAATGGCACCTAGACCATTCTACATAGGACACCTAATATTCGCCGGTGCTTTTCATGGCCTTAAATTTATTTTTACATTTTTGTCCAAGAAGAGCACAGAAAATGCGAAATTAGCAATTTTTTTAATGGTTATGATTAAAATGTAGGTACTTATATATTTTTACAATTTTCTTTAAATTACACCTAGTCATAATTCTTTTGTACGAAGTACATATGCAGAATTCGTATGGCCTTTGTTCTGACTGCCCCGGCTCTGTTTATCCCGTATGTTATAAAGGTGAGATAATATGTCTGAATGTATGTGTAATTAATTAACGTTTTAGTGTTATATTGTTCTATTGCTTTTATTCATAATAAAAATTAAAATATTTAAATCCCGGCACTATGCTGCTGATTTATAGGTACTCTTCGTGGTCAAAAATAGGCGCCCTTCGTGGAATAGACTAGGTGCCATTCGCACAGGTGCCATTCAAACGGGGGCCTAAGTAGAAGACCTCATTCAACTTTTATACGAGAAAAAAAATGCCAGATACGCAACATAATGAGTAAGTAATACTTCATTGTAGACCAAAAAATAAAAATAATTAAAATGTAGCATTGGGCGGTCTTATCGCTAAAAGCTAATTTCTTTCAGACAACCGATGTAAAGAGACAATATGGTGAAATGCCATCATTTTTCAAAGTCAAGTCCCATAGACAAGGTCGATTTTGTATTTCAAAAATAAGTTTTTCAAAACATTTTTTCCCGCTTTCTAACACTACGCGACCTCTGTGCAGGCGCGTGCGAGCACGCGTAACGCAGCGCAAGTTGCGTTGAGACGCAACTTGCGCGTCGTGTGAACGATTGGTAGAAATTGTATGAAATGATATGTAAGCGCGCAACGCGACGCAAGTTGCGCGACGCAACTTGCGTCCCGTTTGGTCCGGCACTAAAGAGCATTGGATAAATAAAGATATAAAAAGCTCTAAAATATTCTTATCCAGGGCCGTAAAATAATAAGAAAATGTCGAACCAACTTGTCTGTGATTGGCAACTGTCAATAAATTGTCACTCGAGTCTGACTTTTGAGTCTCGCTTGACATTTGCCTTGACAGCATTACCTACCTTATATTATAGTCTAGTTTGATATCATCTGCGATACCAATACCTACGTTAACTATTTTGATAAATATTGCTATAAATTACCTATATTTCCGTGCGTGTTTTATAACAGGAATAAGAATTTCTGATTAAAATAAAAACTTAACAGTGTGAATTTTGAATGACGGATGACGAATTAAAATAAGTAGGTACAAAAGATAATACTACTTCAATCTTGAAACGGTGTTACGTTACGTGGTTACTATTAATTTAATTTGTGCTTAGCTTTTATTGCACAATCATGACCACGGCGGCCGGAGGAACGTACAATTTCAAGGTAGTTCTTTTGGGCGAAGGCTGCGTCGGAAAGACATCTTTATTGCTTCGGTACATCGAAGACAAATTCAACGACAAACATTTAACTACGCTTCAGGTATGTTATCCTTTTATCGGAGTGGTAGCTCCGATAAAAGGATATTGCGACTATTAATCTTTTGAGTTCCTTTCCCCTTTCTGCCCCTCATAAATTTTTTCAATGTCTTTGTTTTTTCAAAATTTGAAAATGTTCACAAGAATATTATATGTATTTTCGTTGTATATTCGTCCCATAAAACAAATCAAAAAAAAAGGTTCCATTTATCGTTCCAGGCAACCTTTTTAAACAAAAAGTTAAACATAAATGGTAAACGTATCAATCTGTCTATTTGGGATACAGCTGGGCAAGAAAAATTTCATGCATTAGGCCCTATTTACTACAGGAATTCTAATGGAGCCATACTTGTTTACGACATTACTGATGAAGACTCTTTTGGAAAGGTAATAGTTATATATGATCAGTGATTGGATAATTGGGCACTTATTTGTCTTAACTTCCCACGGCATATCACACAGCGCTGATACAACCACTAACACTTTGGAAAAGGGCCGTTGACAGTACGTAAGCAGTATTTAATTAAAATATTAGTATTTACAATGAGTTCTAAAAAAATTATAAGTAGGAAACATTTATAATTTTTTTAAAACTCATTGTAAATACTAATTTTTTAATTATAGTAATTACATGTACAACTAAGCAGTATCTGGCATCTAGATAAACCATGATAGCAGGTTGAATTAAGGGAGATTGATACTTATTTTTATCAGCGAGGCAAGTATGATTAGGGCGACAAATTGTATCCTTCAAATTTGTTGCATTTCGCGTAATTTACCGCAACAAACATAGACAAAATTGAGCGACAAAATAACTTTCATTCATAAAATGTATTTTATCTCATGCCTAACTCCCTTGCCAGCATGGTTTTGACAGGTCAAAGTAGACATATCGACACGTGAAATCATGTAAATTTGTCGCCAATTTGCTAGACCCACATAATACTCAATTAAACCATTTTTAATCGTATTTTAAACAGTTATTCCATTGAACTAATATTAAATGTATATTTACATATTTAAATGTAGGCAGACATCTTTAAACAATGTATTATTGAAGTTTACAAACTTAAAAATATATTTAATTACGAAACTATAGCGCCATCTTTTGATGAATCCTACAACCACTCCGGCGGCGGTGAATGCATACGTACTCGGCGGTGGTATTTTCCTTAATGTTGGTTGTACGACATGAGTCGAAACGTTCCATAGCACATGCCAGATTATCCGATCACTGTATATCATACAAAGATAAATATTCTTAATAAATTAAACCATATATCACAAATGTAATTTTTTTTGTAGGTAAAAAACTGGGTAAAGGAATTAAAGAAGATGTTGGGTGCAGATATAGTCCTTTTTATAGCAGGAAATAAAATTGATTTAGAACATGAGCGGACAGTCTCCTTGGAAGAAGCAGAAAGGTTAGTAGTTGTTTAATTAAAATTAAACACTTGATGACTATCATGAAATCTTACTAGTAAATTTATATTCTTATAATAAAAAAGAACATATTCCACTAGTCCATTCCCCTATCTTGTAAATGGCTAAACCAATTTTGATCATAACTTACCTAACTAAACACATGCACAATTAAGTCCTTTTCTTATGATATAAGTAGTTAAAACATACTTGTTTATTGACTAAATATGTATATTGTAACACAGATGAGTAAGATGTCATAATGACAGAAAACAGATGATCCTCAGGAGTGCTTGCACATATAATATTTCATTCAATTATGACTTGATGAGGACTAATATAAAGTCTCGCAAGACTTTTCATACAAAAGTTTGATTGTTCTGGAAAACAGTATGGTATGAAGCTACATATATGGCAGGGCTGATGCCATTGTGAACTGTACAAGTAAAATAAAATTCTAGATAGTACAAGCAGTATGAAACATATTGGTGACATGACATCTATACATGCAATTTTTTAAAACCTAATCACATTTTTCAGCTATGCTAACATGGTTGGTGCAAAACATTTTTACACATCTGCAAAATTAAACCAAGGGGTAGAAGACCTTTTTCTAGATTTGACCCAAGAGATGGTGGAACGGTTTGAAAGCAATGCACAGACTGATGCCAACAGGTCGTCACGGGTGCTGGTTGTTGATGATGAGGCTCCTGTACAATCATCTTGTTGCTCTGGTTCAAGGAATAACTAAATTTGTAATATTTATGCTGTTTGGTACACTGAGGCTTACAAACAAATTGGACTGTAACTGAGTAAAATAAGATTGAGTCTATACTTAGTTGAATAGAACAAATTCAGATCTTACTTTGTGAAAGTCAAAAATAATTATTCTTGAGGCGTACCAAGATATTGTATTAAACTAGGAAATGTACACTTTAAAGTTGAGCACTAGGCGGCAGCTGTACGTGCAGCGCGGCACTTGCAATTGCAGCTTGATTAGCTGTGCCACTGCGCGACACGTGCAGCTCGATACGGTCAGTTCAATTAACTGAAAAAGCGTCACGCGTGCCGTGGGCGGCGTCAGCCGCGCCATGTGTCGCATGGTTCTAGTCTCTTCATACAAAACCATTGTAACTACTAGTATCCCCGGCCGGCCGCTGCGGCAATTGCCGCGCGGTAATTTGGCTGCCGCTGCCGCCTGTCGCTCAACTTCAAATACACATTGTTACAATGATATGACTACATTGTTGGACAAATGATGTGGAATTTAGTAATGAACAAAGTTTTAAAAATCTTACTGCCTTGAGTTGGATTTATAGTGATGATGAAAGTTTCCTTTAAGTCTAATATAAATACTTCTGAATTATTTTAAATACTGGCATACCTGTATGTGTTATTTATTAGATTCAAAAAAGTATGCTAAGAAATACACTGAAAATCATTATCCTCCATCTTAGGTAGTTGGATAATAAGTATGTAAAATATAATATAAGATTTGCCTTAGAATATATAGTTAATGAAATTGTAATCATACACTTCTTTTAAGTAGGTATGTCAAAATACTAAACTTTTAAATACCTAAATTGAAATATGAGTTGCTATTATTCATGTTGCGTTTAGTATTTCATGAAAATCATGAATTTCAAATTAACTACCTACTACTTAAAAGAAAAATATTTCTGTAAGTACCACAAAATATTTTGGTTTTATGATTACTGCGAAAAAATCATTAAAACAAAACAAAGAACCAGCAAGTGCCGTATTTTTGTTCTCAGTTGCCTAACTAAATTCGTCCGCCGCCGTTTGGCTATATGCTTGAGTTAATAAGACTATTGCACCAGACTACTTATCGTACGCAATTTGATGTACATTGCATGTCTTGTGTTGTGTTTTGTTATTAAAACTCGTTTTGATCATTATATTAGAATACTAAAACACGCGCTATGCCATTAGCTATAACTTTTGAATCTTCTATATGTTCTAAACGAATGTTCTAAAATTATACCTAGCTTATTAATGAAGTTAAAATAACAGAAGTACAGGGCTCATACTTTTTAGACTTAGCCAATTTTTTGCCGTAAGTTAAGTCAAAAGTAAAAAGCTAAATACGAAACTACCCTACAAAATCACATCAACTGAACGGATTATTAAAATGTTTTTATGGAAAGTTTTATAACTTTCATTTAGTTTCTTTGTAGCAGATGGTTGATAGTTCTCAAAGATATACCTATTATATAATAAGGTTTGGCTAATGTTTAAAAGGTCGTCTGTTTTAATTAGGTACTCCCGTACTCTGGATATATATGATATAAGTAAAGGTTAACAACGAAGTTAGTGAACCTAAACGAATGGCGCCACCGATTGATTTCAATTTTTTGCAAGATCCCAGGCCAGCCAGACTTTACTTATTTTTCTCTGAAATAATTTGTGTGAAATTCTTAGAATATAAGAACCTAAGGTGTGGCGGCTCTGGACTGGGGTATTGATCTAATCTGTGTTACGGACAGTGCCATCGTAAATTTTATTCTAGAATTTTTCCTATGGCGAAGTAGTACTTGTAATTGACTGTTTTTGATGTGAATGAAATAAAATTCGAAAATTTATTCGAAAAGATATTTAATAATTAGACAAGGAGTATAATATTCAGGCAGCTTCGTTATGATTAGATACACCAAGAACTTTTATTATTTTCTCAGTAACAATTTGTGTGGGATTAAGCTGTGTGAGTAGCGAGTATGCGGAAACTGGATAAATTTCTTGATACTACGTGAGACAATGACAAAGGGAGGTAAAAATAGTACCATCTTTTCTGGTAAAATAAATTAAAACTTCACTAAACTATAAATAAATCTAATTATTTGAACGAAATAAAAAAAAAATTCTTAGGACTGGTTTTTAAATAGATATTTGTTTGAAATATTGTATAAGCTAGATAGACGACGCGTCCCGTCGGCAGAAACTTTGCCAAACGCTTCAAAGGTCCCAAAAAATGATGGAAGCCTTATTTTCTCTGCCTTGATGTTTATATAATATGATACTCTGGCAACTATTTAATTATACCATCTGCAAGCAGTCAGACCAATCGGACCCAACATCCCGCCGGAAACACTTAAGGGGCTACCTGAATTTTCCGGGGTCCAGTGCTGCCCCCATTTGAAATAAATCATTTGATAGGAAACGGAGACATCATTTAAAATTTTGTCTTGACCAGGCACTAAATAACTCTTCAATCTTTTAACCACTATTTACAGTTTAAAGTTAGAACGTGAAGCTTTTCCACGCACAGTTGCGAAAAACGGCCACTTTTGGCGTATGTGCGTAGAAAAGCTTCACTCACACTACTGTAAACAGTAGTTCATAAAATAGTTTGAAGGGTTATCTCGTGCCTGGTCAAGACAAAATTTAAAGAGATATCTCCGTTTTCTTTCAAATGGGGGCAGCACTGAACCCCAGAAAATTCAGGTATCCCCTTAAGTGTCGCTGTAAAGGTGAAATATTTTTTAAACTTTTTCCTCGATTTTCTTTTTGATTTGATTTGACGTTTTATCATATTACCCATCAAGGTACGCATTTTCATGTTTCATCACTATATATATATTTTTAATATCAATCAAATACTGATAGCTTTTATAAATTGAGTTTATTATTTGCACGTGTTTTTACAATTTGAAATAAAAATATGAAGTTTTTTTTTATAAAATGCGAAAAAGTTCGTAGTTAAACAGGGTTATTTTATTTCAATACAATATATGATGTTTCAGTGGTAATAACTGGGACACAAAATAGGCTGTCCCAAGTCAAAACACAGGAACGGTAATTTTCGCCCATCAGATCCCTATCTCCATCCATTTAGTTTCAATTAGTTAGAATACAACAACTTGGCGCGTTTCTTTCCGGTAGGGGGTTGAAATGTGGCGTATCTCGTTTCATAGCGTTGCGTTGTTTGCCAGTCCGTCGCATGGACAGGATTGGACTTTTGGAGGATTGGAGTTTTGTTATCTATATTAAAGTAATTTTGATTGAGTTATTTGCCATTTTTAATAATTCATTAGGGCAGGATGAACAGAAGTTAAGAGTATCCAAGAGGCTGTTCTCAAAGGGAACTCTGATAAACGTGTTTTAGTTTTATTTGGTTTCCAGGGTTTTCAAAGTTAGTAACCAGCATAAAACATGCACCAAAACCTAATACTTATTCTGTGACCAAACCATAATTTAAAACTTTTATTATTATTATTTTAGAAAAAAGCAGATATTCATCTTATCTGACATCTCCAATAGCAATATTTCTATTTTGGTAAGGATGAACTAAGTTTTGCTCTCCAGTAAAATTGGTTCCAAGTCCCATACTGTGTTTTGATTCGGGACAGCCGAAATGTTTTCCAATTATCACCAATGGCTCCATAAGGTCGGTGAATGGGATAAGAATAATCCGTAAAACCAAATTCGAAAGGATATTCATATAACAAATGTGGTTTTTTGTACATATTTTGAATGTTGCATATTTTTAAAGAATATTTTATTAAGATAAAACATGTCGTCAGGATAATCAATTTAGGGTAATGATGTTCCATTGGAATAGGAATACATGTTTGTAGATAAGTATTCTGGATTGATATTTAATATTGGCTCCAAATGCAACTAAAAAGACTAAAGAAAAATTAAATTAAAACCGAAGGCTGTGAGAGGTAGATATGCATAAATTTCAAATTTACAAGACATTGGTTGCAAGCATACACAGCAACTTTCGTAAAAAAATCATACCTAGAGCACAGTATGTACTATTTTACAATTTCTGGGTATTACATGACTTAGAAAATTAAAAACAGGGTCTCAATTTTCTAAGTCAATAATTTTTATTTTATCAGCATTAATATTTTAGCTTTTCTTCTACCTGTGTGTTGTCTCATTATAGCATTACCATACGCAGGGTCTAACAAAATATTTGTAGGTACCTACTGATCTGATAGTCAAGATGCTAAAAAACATTTCCCCAAAATACGTACAATATTTTTGGCATCCCGTATACAAGTTAATTGATCAGCTGATCCATTTTTATAAGCAAAGCAATAATTTTTTCATATTTCTTTTTGAAGAAAGATGTTCAGTATAATGGACTGAAGCTACCCTTTGATATATTTTAGTATATTTTGTTAGACGTTAAATGTACACATATTGTCTTTTATTCAGATTTATATTATTATTGTTAAATTTTTATTATGATTTCAATGGGTTAGATAGCTGCTGGATCCTTACTTTGTTTATAATTACAAACTAAATGATGCTTTAGTCTCTTCTGTGTAATCATATAAGTCCAGCCGGGGCATCTTACTTTCACAAACTGGTTACTTTTGAAGAATTATACAGATAAGGAGCAAACATTAATCGGAGACGAGCGTTATCCTGTACGTTTAAAAAAGTAGGATTAATTAATTGTATAATTAATTAATCTTATTTTTTTTCAACCTAATTGTATTATTTGGCAGGATATCTTTGCCTAACACTGATATAACACGCAAAACAAAAAAAAAGGTTTGGTTTGAAAATGAAACAATAACTTTCAATGTTAATAATTTCTATTGACACCTAACTACAAATAAAAGAATCAACAAATTCATAACGGTCAATAATAATTTATAACTAAGTATTTTTGTCGATTTTAACAAAAAACTTTTCCATTAATGTTTAATAAATGCTGTGCCGTTTTCTCTATCTTTCATTGGACGCACTAGCATGTATCGTTTTAATAAAGATCTATGACGAAAAATTGTATCCTTTTGCCAAGCTACACAACTACATTTCCCAACGCACACATGCATACATAAATCTTTACATTTTAAACAATAAATATATTGAATACATGTTCAAAATGTTTATTCGACAACATACAAACGTGTATGTACTTACACTATAGCCGCACCGCACCTAATGGATGATTTAGTAACATTCTTATAATGTTCAATTTGTTTTAATTTGGATAATAAATCCGAGCATTGTGATGCTGTTAAAAACCAATAATTTAATGTTCAATGTATTGAAAATACTTGGAGTACATATTATTAAGTAGTTAGACAGTTACCTGTGTTGTACTTTTGGTAGCTTTAAACGTGTATTTACACTATGAGTTAATTATAACAAAATGCAAAAATGCCAGCATGGTGGTGAAACACAGCCACTGCCGCCAACCACCAACGCCATTTAAAAGCCCGATGCACTATACAACACTTAATTTCAAGTTCAACCATCAGTTGTACATTTTCTGAGAAAGGTGTCTTAATGTTTTCATATCATAATCACTTAGCACAACGAACTTTTGAAATTTAGTCACTTTAAGATCATACATGAATTTTCCGTGAGTGGTATCACAGTCGGTTACTTGTTTGTTATTTCTGGGAGTTGTGCTTGCATGTGACTGTGGCTCTGGTTCATTGATACTCAAAGCACAGTGTCACTTTTCAGTCTCTACCTCCTTCGCAGACATCTTTTTCTTAGATTTGGGTTTCGTAGATTTGTCATCATCAGAGCTGGATATCTCGGTGATAGTTGCCTTTGGTTTATCATCATCCAGTTTATCTAATGGAGGCAAATCTATTAGGTAAGGCATCATACTACGAGATTTTTCTTCAGTTGACAGCCACTCCATCTATGAATAAATAAAAAAGGCCATTTATTTATGCTGGCAGATAGGCAAATAAATAATAGTATATTATGCAATTAGTGAATAAATTCCTGAGCGACGCGAGTAATTCATAGCCCTCGACGTAAATCAGTTTTATTCAAGAGTTGCATACTATACTTTATACCATGACTACTAGAAAAACAAAAGAAGCGAAAATAGACATTTAAAGAAGAAAAAGGATGGTAAAATTAATTAAAAAGCACATTGAAATTGGAACAATTACTCAAATTAAGAGTAATTGTTCTAAAGTCAAACACCAAAATAGTGATTAAAAGCTTTTTATTTACTGTTTTCAGTTAATAAAAACAAATAACCAAAATAGTGCAGTTTATTTACTGTTTTCAGTGAATAAAATAAACTTTTTAGAGTGTGAGTGATATAAATAGACACTTATTACACTGATTGAGTTAGCCCCAAAGTTACTTGTGTTATGGGATACTAACTCAACAGTACAATATTTTATAACTTTACGAGCCAAGCTCGCACATTTCGGCTGCACGCGGCCACATATTATGTAGGTCGTGTGTCAGCTGTTGTACTTTACGTTTTAAATCAAATTATAGAGACACTATCGAGCGGCGATTGAGAAAGGACCTGTCACACCCAACTACAACATGTAACTACAATAAAAAACAGTTTCTACGTGACATGGTCTTGTGTCTCCACACCAACATCTCACAACCTCTACATCATCATCTCTTCATGTATGGTGCGGGCCTAGGTGACAACCGAAGCCTGCGCCGTACAATAACAAATACATATATAGATAAACGTCCAAGACCCAGGACAATTTGAAATAGGCCATTTTCCAACATGCCCTGACCGGGTATCGAACCCGGAACCTCTGGGTGGCGGACTAGCATGGTGACTACTACGCCACGGAGGTGGACAAGCACTTTTATCTCACATAGAAAATAGGATCTCGAGGGCTTCACGCACGACGTCAGCAGTAAAAGTTGGATGGCTTATAATACATGTACCTTTTGGCGGTGATCTATGACGGCGTCATCACAGATATCGAGGCACATCTGCTCGGTGAGACGGCCGTCGTCCGAGGCATAGGCCGCGGCTTGCCACGCGACGCCCAGCTTCGACAGCGCTCGCCCCGACATACCCGCTGTGCGCTCCGCGAGTTTCGTACATAGCGCGCCGTAGTCGAACTGGTCGACGCTCAATCGTCTGCGATATCAGGTAAAAATACTATCAAATACAGAAGCAGGAGCTGCACGGGCCTTTACACTATCAAAGTTCTGGCCAAAGGAGGAAATGAGACAACAGGATCCTTGTTACTTTCATTACTAGAGACCCAAGTTAGAGACGATCGAGTGTGACGCTAATAATATATCATGCGATATTTTTCACTCCCGTGTAAAAAGTGCAATATGCGCTATTTTCCAACAAGTCAAATCAGATACTATTTTCTAAATGTCAAAACAAACATTTTCTATGGGATTTGTATGAGATACAGGCAGATGACGTAGTTTCTTGGAGTTAAATAATGCTCTTTTTTCTGCAATAATAAATCGAAAATCACGTTAAAATGAATATATTCAACGACGAGTGACATTATTTTGCGACGTTTTATTTTCTTATCAGTACAAAATAATTAATTTTAAATCCAGGAAATTACCAAATAATAAAAACAAAAACAACAAAATCCGTCTTCATCGAAAGACTGAGCTAAAACTGACGTCAAAAATAAAATGCCATTTATTTATCAATGATAATGGAAGAAACTAGTACAGGAAGTGTTACACTTAAAGCCTCCTGTTTTCCTTCGCTTAAAGAGAAACATGCATATCTTACATCATACAACTATAAAGATTAATTATTACCTCTTTCCTTCTGAAGCAGGTTGTAAAACAAATTTATCGAAATATAGCCGAATAAGACGTTCCCGTTCTTCGAATCCAGGCAGTCCAAACTCGATCATTTTATCGAGACGGTCATTGATAGCAGAGTCGAATTGCTGCGGCGTGTTGGAGGCCAGCACCAACATAATACGGTTGCTCTGGTCTGAAGTGCGGTAAAGGAAAGCATTTAGAGCCGCTCGCAAATCTTCACTAATGCGCTCTGATGAACGCTTTCTCAAAAATGCATCAGCTTCGTCGATAAACAAGAGGACACCTGGAACAGTAATAAGTAATAAATAAATAAATAAAATAATAAAAAGTACTACATAAATACATGTCAATAAATTTTGACGTTGAGTACTTTAGTCAAACAGTCCGCCCCGAATCGTACCTGATGCAAATGTGCAGTGTTTGAAATGGTACAGGAATATCTTGAAACTTAAGTTATTAACAATCAATCAATAAACAAGAAAATAATAGTACATTAATGCAGAGGACGGAAAGTATTTCATTGCCGGACGAGTAGAAGGCCGAGCGTTAGGTAGCGAGGAAAAAAATTAAAGAAATAACCAAATATGCAAATATTTAACGAAAGTAATTAATGTTAACTGCAAAAAGTATATAAAATCAATCACTACGTGGTTTGAAAGAATAGCAACTGCTTTCTCGCGTTTTTTAGTGCAAAGGCCCATACAGCCCAGTCATATTTTACGCAAAAAAATTAATACCATTGATTATTGCTTTTTTCTCTAGCAACGAGAATCAAGCATTTTCGTTTGATTTTATATAATACCAACATTTTAATAAAATTGTAGTTATATACATATAAATTCTCTGGTAAATGTGGTAGCAATTTGGATGTATTCCAAGTGATGGAATTAAACGCCTTTGCCAAAAGTGAAAACAACTGTCATCTGAAACGTCAATGTCACTGTTTTATCATTCTGAATACATCCCTTGTTGTCTTCTTGTTTTGAGCAGCGACCAGGAATGAATTTTCATATATGATAGGCCTAGGCCAGGAGTAGTACAAGTAAGTATGAAAATTCATTCCTGGCCGCTGCTCAAAACTTGTTAATTCATCTGTGTATCTTGAATTATGTAGGTTACTTGTCTACAGCTAATTGCTATTACATAAAAAATATTAACAAAATTTATAACACAAAAATATGCTTAATTTTCGTTGCGAGAGAAGAATCAATAATCTATGGTACTACATTTTTTTGCGTAAAATATGACTGGGTTGTATGAGTTGGTTATTTCTTTTATTATTTCCCTACATTTATTAAGAATAGCACTAAACATACCTCGGCGGGAATGGGATTGCCGGATCTTTACTCATCCGGCAATCTTTAACTTCCCGGCCTCTGCAGTAATATGCTATAAATACCTTTTCTACTTGTGTTAGCCCAGTCAAAAACTTTGTGAATAGCTGCCACTGCGTCTTTTCCCATAGGTGCAACATCACCGCCTGTCAAGATCGCGTAGTCCATTCCAGAATGTTTGGCAAGTTTCTGAAAGAAATCAAATATTGTTAAATACGTAGCTAGAAGCCATAAAGTGCCACATCTTATGACTAGTTTACAGATCTTTAGTTTAGCTAACCAAAACTTTCCCTGATTTATTTTTAAAAACCTCCTCTTATCATAGATCACCACTTAATTCTATTTCTGTTGAATTATTTTTCTGTGGAGCAGACACATACCTATTTATTAATTTACTTGATCAATTGCAAACTCAAGACTTACAAAATAGCTTTTATGTATAAAAGTATGCAACCACCTTTGAAAACAATGTTTTTCCAGTTCCAGGAGGTCCATACATAAGAAGATTCCGGTAAAATCCTTTGTTGATGCGTGTGTTCTTAGTCGCAATCGCAATGTCTCGAAGCCTTCGTTCTAGCGTGGGTGCGAGGACCACTCCGGACAGAGCGTCCGACGGTTTCCTGAAGCTTGCTATTGCTTTAGATACCGTTAGTATAGGGTGCTTAACCGCTTCTAACAATGAGAATCTTGAAGTCTCATTAACTAAGGTGGGTTTACCTATAAAAATATTTTTATATGAGTTAAATATTACATATTTGTATTCTATTAAAATTAGATTTGCAATACTATAAAATTCTTACCAATCCGAGCTTCTATGAATCGCGCAGTAACGGAGGTTGCTCCTTTAGCAGTGTACACACCAAGAGCTAGGAGAGACAAACCGCCAGCTGCTGCTAACGTCTTGTCCCAGTCAGTCACAAGGGCATTCAGACCTGTGCCTATAACACTCCCAGCAGTCCTATAATACAATAAATTCTTATATTTATAATATTACATATACATTTACATTATTTATTTACATTTCTCTCATAGAATTGATACTTGAGATAACCCGTTATCTTTACGTTTCACATTTCAAAATTTCTCGTATTTTTCAAATTTTTGCTTATTTTATATTTTTATATACATATACGCAGTAGGTACACATGATAACAAAAAATAAATAAATAAGCGTCTTCTCACTTTAATAAAAATGTTCACCCGCAGTTCTAACGTTAGAACATCGGGTGTACATATTTTATTATTTATCTTTTTACCAGAAAAAGAAAGTGAATTTCATTACAGCCACATTAAAGTACACTGCAGGTACACATAATTACGAAAAAAATAATGTGAAATATGCATAACCTAATCGAAAAAAAATGTACACCCGCAGTCCTAACGTTAGAATGGCGGGTGTTCATATTTTATTAAATATCTATAGATCGAAAGAAGTACACTGGATTTCATTAGTGGTACACTGAGGTACACTGCAGGTACCCCGTTTGTGAAGGAAAGCAGTTCAATTCTGATATGTACACCCGCGGTCTTAACGCACATCTCTTACTATAGGACCATCCCTGAAATTTGCAGCTTCATACAAAATTAAATAACTTATGGTGCTGCAGATTTTTTTTTCTATTTCTTAGATGGGCCCATTGTAAAAGTTGTTCACATTGATTAGCATGTTTATTCTCTTTCAGGTTGATACCCCCTATGGCAGTATGTTCAGGATGCAATGCAACCGGGAACACGTTTGGATGTGCTAGTTCATATCACATTATTTTTAGTATTTCTCATTCCTCATTCCAAATAACTTTTAAGCATATGATAAGTTGTATAATTTAAAAAAAGAAAATTTGGCGACATAAATCCGCCATTTTGTTTTTTTATTAAATGTTTGATATAACCAGTGCCACTCTCACAAGACGAATCTAATGAAACCTCTCAAGCTAAAATCCATCAAACCAGTTAGGCTGCAGAGCACGCCAAAGAAATATACATACTTACATATACTCGTAAAACATTACTCTCCTCCTGAGGCAGTCGGGTGAAAGTGTAACTGTAGGTAATACAAGGTTTCTCAAGATACCTACTTTATACTTTCTAGAATAGTTGTTCTGTTTTCTGCCGCTTTTAATCTGATTTGCTCAAGAGTGATGTCCCGGTTCTCCCGCTCTGCTTTGGCCCTGGCTCTAGCTTCTGCTTCAATTGTCTTCAATTTATTTTTTTCTCGAAGTTCCATTTCATGTTCAATAGTTGCCCTTCGTAGAGCCTCCTGCTTTGCTACACTTTCCTCTTGTCTGTCAACAATAAGATAAATTAAGTAGGTATATTGCAAAAAAACTTGATTCCATTTTCCAAACAAAGTACTGGCCAGGTACTAGCAAGCAATAAGCCTCCTTATCAGTTTTTCATTTATTTTGTTACCTATTTCACAGACAATTTGATTACAGTCATAACATATTTTTTTTACTACTACTATATAACTAATCACTATATAAAATAACCGGCCAAGTCGGAGCCGGACTCGCCACATGGGGTTCCGTACCATTATCTATAGAAAATCTTAAATATTTATTATATTGTAATTTAATTTTTATTTTTGAAGTGAATATACAACTAAATATTCTGTGAATATTTCAAGTATCTATCTGCTGCCTGTGGCAAAAATATCACGTTTATGTAGTTATGTATTCATGAGTATGGAAGCCCCCCTTTAATATTTATTTTAATTCGTTTTTGGTATTTGTGTTATAGCGGCAATAGAAATACCAAGTATCTATAAAAATTCCAACTATCTAGCTATCGCAGTTCATGAGATACAACGGACGGACAGACGGACAGTGGAGTCTTAAAAATTGGGTCCCGTTTGTGACCATTGGGTACGGAACCCTAAAAAATGTTGTAAATATTCTTTTCCTCTTTTTTTACAAAGGTGTCAAAAGTATTAATAGTGGCCTTAAGGCATATGACGCAAGTTTATGAATAATTCTAGTGTTAAAATAACAACCTGCACAAATGTAAATAAGTACATTTAAAATGTGAGCATTAACTGCATTAATGCAGAGGGATTGGGAAAAGGGAAAGACATAAAATATGTGAGGTATTTTCATCTATATCTTACTTTTTTAATATTTCTTCTTGACTTCTTTGCTGCTGGACCAGCTGCTCTTCGTATCTTTTCTTAGCAAGCTGGTCTTGATATTGAGCTCGCATTTGATGTTGTTTTGTTTCTTCCTATATTCATACAAACAAAATATTAGCAAATAAATATCTACCTTAAGCAAAGCAAGCATTATTTTTTCATCTGACCAGACTATGAAAGTAAATATCTAAACAAATCATGAGACAGTCCAAAAAATTAAGTATGTAAAGTAGAGTTGCAATGGATATCAGTTCACCATGGATCATAATTTTGCCATCCGGCCGGATGCCGAATATTTACCTACTATCTTTCTTGCCAGTGATTGTTTGGTTCCCATATTTCCTCTATATCTACAAGAAGTAATTCAACAAAATTGATTTGTTTATTGTAAAAGAACATGAAATAATTCTCTTTTTAGATGAGCTTAGATTCATACAAATTAAGTGTAGATTTAGTTTATGTGAAATCACTAAGAAAATTCCATCTGCCAGAACCTAACTTAAAAGGTCTAAACTTGAACTGCATGTTGCACGATAGTAAAAGAGTCTTTAGACATAGACACTATTGCCGGCCGGATACTCAATCATCTGTACAAAATGGCCAGACCGAACCTTCAGGCATCTCTAGTTTACAGCTAAACACAGCACAACAAAGCTCCAAAACAGTAATATCAAATTATTTGTAAAATAGCCTAAGGAAATAACTAATCCTAAGATTCATCATTGTCAATTGTATGTGATATGATGATATTCATCTGATGTGAAGTCAACATATTTCTATGTTATTTAATTTATACATATTGTATAGCATTATTGTCAAGTGCTGAGTAAACATCTACCTTTGGGTATACAAGTGACTGCCTTTAAGTTTGATAGCCCTCATCTATAAGACTTCCCATATTTAGAATGGAATGTTCTTGCCATAGATTATTTCTTTATAATTGTTTAATTGTTTATTGTGATAAAAACGACTTATATCTATTACATTTATCACACATGCATTTTTACAAAAATAGAATATAATAATTGCAGAATTAATAACAAAGATAATTATTTCAATAAGATAAGATAAGATAGTAATTTCAATTATAAGACATTTAAATTTTAATTATTTTCATGATAATATAAAACAAATTTATTATTATTCACTTTCGTCACTATCATAGTCGCGAGTATTACATTGGTCATGATTTTCAGAGTACTTTAGTAGTGACTTAATAATGGTAGACCCGTTGTCGAAGAAAAAATCTAAATCAGTGTTGGTGCTCCGAAGTGCGTTGAGATGGCTCAGAGGACGTACCAAAGGTGACATCGCGCGCGCTATGGTATGGCCACGATCCACGTGGAAAAGGTCAGGCTGTTGACTGCGACCACGTCTGTCTACCAGGTATTCGAGTTCGTTAGGAACGAGTAACACGCCACAACTACAAACCCTTCCAATACCCTCAAGCAGATGGTGAGTTGATCAACCATGCGCCTAACTTCCAGCGAATTAAAGCCAAGTTGACCGAGTAAAAATTTAGTCGGATACAAGAACGGGTAGTAACCGTTTAATTTTTTATATAAAGCCCTGAGGAAAGTTTTCTGAACTTTTTCAAGCATAAGGGCATATTTGGCGTGATGTGGGTTCCATACACATGCACTACTTTCTCGCTTGCTTCTAACCAGTGAGATATACAATGTTTTGATAACTTGAGGTTTCTGGAAATCCCTGGCATTCCATAATACAAAACCCAGTCTATGTTATGCCTCCTTTGCCAGGTGTTCGACATGGTCATGAAACGTTAGGCTGCGGTCGAACATTACTCCTAAATCTTTTACTATATTGACTCTTACTATGTCATGGTTGTCCAAATGATATGTAAAATGAATCGGATTTCTTTTCCTATCAAAAGTCATAACACTACATTTTTTTAATATTAAATTTCATTTTATTTTTCATACTCCACTCAAAAATTAGATTAATGTCATTTTGTAAGTTGTTACAGTCTTCAATGGATTTAATCTCCAGAAATAATTTCAGGTCATCAGCATACAAGAGGTATTTAGCAGTGGTCAGTACCCTTGCTAGATCATGGAGCATAATTAAAAAGAGAAGAGGACCAAGAACAGAACCTTGGCTCACACCTGATCTTGTATGGTAGGATTCCGATTCAAAAATGCCATACTTAACGTACTGGCGGTGGTCCCTCATGAAGTCAGACATAAACTTTAGCAGGCTGGGACTGAAACCGATGGTAGAGAGCTGGTGTAATAATATATCATTATCGATTTTATCGAACGCCTTTTCGTAGTCGAAATATACAACATCAACTTGTAGTCCACGTTCCATGGCATTAGATATATTGTCCACTAAGCACAAAAGGTTAAGTGTTAACAGATCGTCCTGTCCTAAAACCATGCTGCTCGTCACCTAGTAGATGTTCGACCTGCCTGTAAATTTCCTCATGAAGAATGTATTGGAATACTTTAGCAGGCGCACATAAAATAGCTACTGCACAGTGTTCTTCTACTAGGTTTTTATTACTGGTCTTCGGAATGGGTGTCACCCGTGACAGCTCCCACTGTTCTGGATACTTGCCATCTCTGAGACAAAGATTATAGATGTGGAGAAGTGGGCGAAGCAGTTGCTTTTTGTAAGTTTTAAGGACAAAGCTGGGAATGTTGTCAGGTCCTGACACAGACCACTTAACCTACAAGACCACGCTTTCATAAACTTTAAAAAATTTCAATGTACAGACACATTTTTTTACTCTTTTATTATAGTATACATTAAGTATGTTTTTGTTCAGCGGCAACAAAAAACATCATCTATAAAAATTTCAACTGTCTAGCTATAATGGTTAATGAGATACAGCCTGGTGACAGACAGACAGACAAACAGTCGGACGGTCTAAGTAATAGGGTCCCGTTTCTACCCTACCCTATGGAACCCTAAAACTCGAATAAAATAAGTATTTATCGGGGGCTCCCATACTACAAACGTGATTTTTCATAGATTATGGTACGGAACAAACAAAAAGTTCTCATCAGACTTAACAACTTTTGCTAAGGCGGCATTTTAATATTGCTTATAGTTTAGCTGGACCATTTTCTGCATCATGTGTTCCATTTTCCAAAATCAATTATAGCCTATATGTTGCACAGGCTTCACAGCTATATAACAAAAAAAGTTTCATTCGAATCCGTCCAGTATTTCCGGAGATTAGCGTGTACAAACAGACAAACAGACAGACGTTTTTTTTATTTTCTTACTCTATTACTATATCTCCATCGCACCAAATATATTTTTTTGAAAAATTTTCAATGTACAGACACATTTTTTTTACTCTTTTATTATAGTATAGATTTAAAAAATACTACAGGTCATCGATTTTTGACTTGATTTCCCTACTTTTCCTAAACGGCTATGCTATATGAAATATTTTTACACTAATAAATAAAAAATAATTTATCTTTGCAGGCACTTTTACACGTCAATAAGTTTTATATAATTTTTTTAAAATGCTACCGATACTAGCGTTTCGCAACGACCACTGCTGAGATGTTGGCTGTTATATTAATATCATTATATCTTCCATGACAAAAGTTGTTCAGTATATTGAGCTAACTGTCAAACAAATACTTAAAAACATGACTGAACTTTTCCCTAATCGACATGATATAATCTTTATATCATGCCAATTGCGGAAAAGTGCACGCGGAATAATAAAGAACTCCCTTTAGTTTAAAGACTTTCCTAGTATTTTAAAAACTGTTTTCCATTTTATTCAAAGATTCAAATGTTTATTCAGTAATTAGACCTTAACAGGCACTTTTAGTCCAGCAGTGGACTTCCTATGGCTGATGTGATGATGATGATACATACATAACTACATACATAAACCCTGTTATCATTACACTTCTTTGTTATGGGCAATCTTGTAAATACCAGATTTAAATATCAATCTAAAATATATACATTTTGTTTATCTTATTAATAAAATGAATATAAAAATAAAATATAATATTTGCTTAGGTACACATAATAACTTTTATTAAATCGTAAAAAGTTTATCGATAATTAATTCTCAATATTTAAGTTTTGTCCGTCACTATCAAATAGACAGAGCGAGACAACTTTATGATAAACACATAAAGAGAGAAAGGGACTTTTTAAAAAGATATCAACGGGTACCCATAAAAATAAAGGAACATGTTTTTTCTGGAAATAATATTTCTTAAATATAAACACAGTTTTATTATGTTATTATTACTTACCGGTGAAATGTAATGCCGTCTTTCATGAGACTGGAAGTTGCACTTGATTTTCTACACAGTTTCACAGAACAATACGGCATTTTTAATACTGATTTTAATTTTTCTTTGAGAACACACACGCTGTGGATGCTTCGAATGTTAGTCGCAGAATAAAGAGCAAAAAGGGGGCGGGGCCGCTCATAGGTAATGAAATAACCTAGGCATGGCGATTGCCGTGCCTCGGCAAAGCGTGGTCTTGTAGGTTGAGTAGTCTGTGGGTCCTGATGACTTACTGGGGCGCAATCTATTAAGACCGCGCTCAATATCTTGAGGTTGTATAGTAGACAGACTGATAAACCCTTTCTGTGAATTCTGTTCTGCCATCTCATCACAATTCAGAGATGGAGCTTGGTCCAAAAATATGCTAGAAAAGTACTTTGCAAATGCCTCTGCTGCTTCGATGCTCTTGCAAGCATTTCCGTTATAGGAAACACATGGTTCAAAACCGCCCTTCGACCTAAGCCTATGCACGTGGTACCAAAATTTTTGTGGTTGATGTCTCAGGTTTTCCTCTATTTTTGCCAAGTAAGTTTTGTATGCGTGAAATGTACGTCTTTTTAAATCGGCTCTAAGAGAAGAAAAACCATTATATGACGATGCATTTTTTGACACTAACCAGGCTTTATGAAGTCGTGATTTGTGTTTAATGTCCCTTATAATATCAGCATCAAATCAAATAGATATCTAGCACTTGTTATGCCGCTTCTTTTCTTTTTTGGGACAGATATGTCAAATAGCTTGCCTATTATGTCATAAAAGGCATCAGTAGCCGCAGATACGTCGTCTGACATGAGGACTAACTCCCATGGGAGTTTGACTTAAATTTGTTTCAATCATTGTTAGATGAACACCATGATGTTTCATCTAACAATGATTGAAACAAATTTAAGTCAAATTTATTAAAGTTCCAGTCACGAGATGAGTCTATGTTGCTTGGTTGAAGTCGAACATTATGAATTCGGTTTGTTTGAATATTGAACAATATTTCTAATGGTGGATGGTACGGCATATCAGGAGCGACGAAAGCTTCGGAGGCCTCACTTACACATACCTGCTGCAACCGAGACTCATTGCACTCGTGCGCCAACACTACGTCAAGTTTACTACCATGATTATTAATTATATTAATTATATCGTTATAGTCAGCTACATTGCAAAATATCAAAAGTAGCAATAATAATTAATTCGTGATATTTTCTATTCATGTTAAAGTCGCCAAATATTATTAATTCCATGTTTAAATTATTAGATACAAATGATTCAATGTTCCAAAAATATTCATGTAAACTGCATCCGTAGATGATGTGTTCCTGTGTGTGTTCCTCAACCATAACAACAGTCAGTTACAGTTTTGGTTGACAAAAACTTCTATAACTCAGATCAGTTGGGTGGATTGATCAATCTTTCTGACCACTCTGCCCCCAATTTTATTCTAGAATGAACTAGTTTTACCTGTAATGTTTTACGCCTCTCTTCATAGTCAACTTTCTTCTGCTCCACTTTGGATTGCTCTATGGCAGCTTCGTATTCCTTGATCTTTGCCATCTGTTCCTGCTGTTTCGTGCCTTCTTGTAGTTTGCTAAGTTCCAAAGCTTCCTTGGCATGTCCTACAAGTTAAATAGTACATATTGAGAATAGTGAAACCAAATGTTTTATTTATGATCTAGGAATTTGCTAAATACCAATATTTAATGTGAATCTTTGTCTATCACTGAGGCCATGATGTGAGGTACTCTTACAATTTGATGTCGTCCCTAGTTAAGCCAAAAACGGCATTTTCGGACAATGCCATTGGTGGCTGGTGACCGAGATTGATGAAAAATTACATAAATACTACATGTAGTAACTGTAACTTAGTGTATAAATGTCTATGTTCCATACAATTAATGATACATAATATGCAATGCAAACAATCATGACCTTGTTTTTTTTTACTGTGTAAAAAAAAGACTACAATAGCTGAATGTGACAAATAATACTATAATGGTTCCTCTCACAAGAGCAAATGTGCTAGAAATCAAAGTGAGATGTGACAAGTCTTGGTACAAGATTTATCTGCCTTTATCTGCCCGACATAGACCCTTCCAATTTGTGGTTAATTTATAAGTTATCTTACCTTGGAAAGATAGCAGTGTGCTGTATTTCCAATTGTTCATGGAGTAAGTTCAAATAAAACCTTTTTAAAGTCACACAAAGACATCATTTCTGGTCACATTTTTTAGTATGCAATGAGTTTTTTATACCTTTATATTATATCTATGCAAACCATGCATTTCTGTCAAACTTTATCACACATTCAGTTTTCACACATTGGGGACAATTTATTACTTTGCATAGGGAAACTGGATGTTTGAGCACTAAATAAGGAAGCTTAGTAATTAGATGGCTAGCTTATTTTGTGCTCAAGCATCCTGTAATTTGATGAAGTCAATCATTAGATAACACTAATGATTGGCATCATATTGAGGGTATTTGGAGGATGTAAAGTACTCTTTAAATAAACCCTGTAATAGGGTTCATAGTGGAGCTTAGCATCCAAGCAAGTGTATGATAAGATATATTATAATTATTTATGAAAAACACAGACCAAAACTCTATCATCAATTACTTTAAATGAGCAATTCTTATATATAAAGAGGATCTCAGAAACCACTTGTAACAATTTCAATAAAATTTAGTATATAGCGGGATTTAGTGATGAAAAAAAATATCTAGATAGGTTTTGTTTTACAAGAACCCTTTTTCCTTGGCGTTTTTCATTGAGTGAAGATCGGCCATAATATTTTAAAAATAACCTAAAAATATTTCAAGCTTCTCCGAGGTCCAGAATGGAAATGAGACCATGGGTCTTAGCTGCCATTATTGGATGGGAGTCATCAAACTATGATAGATGCCTTGAGGTTGGTTGAAAATTCAGATAATAAAAAAAAGGAAAAAGGGCTGGATTATTCATAATAACATCACATACTGATATAAGTATTTGAACAACTGTTACACAATAAGCTAATCTTGACAATAACAATAAAAGAAAGAAGAAGTAGAAACTAAACCAACTCGTGCATAATAAATTAATACAATAAAAACTATGAAAAGTAATATATAGTACTTATTCATAATATACAGCACAGCAATTAGTTTAAGTACCTGTTGTATTATAGGTCTTTGGAGGTCATAAAGGAGAAATTGAGAGGAGTTGTAAGGGACTGTGAGATATTAATAAGTTTTATTGTAGGCAGTATGGAACCATTCAAAATTAATAGAGATATTATAAACTTGGTGTTCAGTCAATCATACAGTGACAGATATAACAAAAGCCCTAGTGGAAAAAAAACATGAAGCTAGCTTCACCTACAATAATCGTATAAATTTGCTTAATAGGTGCCATGCCAATCACATTCAAAGTAGGTAACTCAATCACGATGTCTGATATAGGTTATGCGGTCGCTTATGCAATACCAAGCAATGTGACTGATAAGAAGTTACATTTGACTTACTTGATCTTTCCAGTTCCTTAGCTGCTTGAGCCGCTCGCTCCAAGGCACTTGAATCAAAGCGATAAGCTTCCATTGCCTTTTTTTCAGCTTTGGAAAGGTTAACCGAAGGTGCGGCGGCACCCTCGTTCCCTTGAGGCGGATCATCAGAGGGAGTTTGGGGTGGTTTCGTACTATAGCCAAATAACCACGACATAATAATAAATGCCTTTTTAATTCATCAAACTGTAAACTATCAAAATGTAAAACAATCCGAGAGCCGATTTTTAACACACTTCAATACAAAACTCAACTCGACTTCTATCAACTATCAAGCGAGTGAGTGAGTGAGTGAACTGAGTGACTGACCTGTCCTGTCTGACTGTCATGTCATAGAAACAGTGTGACAAGTATATTAATATACCATGAGTGTGACCAGCTTCGAATTAGAGATCCTACCCGACTTATGCTTGGGCCGGACCTACGCCTATAGTCACGAAGCTTCGTGCTATTACACGATACCCGCAAATGTGACCAGCCGTTATCGAGGATCGTCCCGAATATTCGTACTTCGTGTTGGTTATCGCGCGGGTGGCGATACATATCAAACGATTTAAGCACGCTAACCATTCGCTCTGCGTGGTCGCACTTGCGTTGTTTATTTTGACGTTTGTTTTTAACTTGTTCAGAAGTGCCATTTCTGAAACGCGGAGTCACCTAAACGAATGGTTTTTCCATACAAAAACCATTCGTTTAGGTGACTCCGCGTTTCAGAAATGGCACTTCAGACGAGTGCTGTGCGACGGTGCCACGGTTGTTAATGCGTAAAAAGGGAGTGAAACGACAAAATGGTGTTAAAATTTTTAGCTTTTTCTTTTTAGGTTTCAATAAATGCATTATGTAATTGTTAGCACACATGTTAAAGAAAAGAAAGTCGTCGTCCATATTTAAAACACGTAGATGACGCCATCTTGGATTATTGCCAGATAGTTCGTAAAAAAATAACGAAGCCACTAGTGTGACCAGCGCTTTGTCGCGATAACTTTTTAGTGTACAACACAAACGAAGATTCGACGCAAATTGCTTCGGGACGATAGGCACAAGTGCGGCCGAAGCATAAGGCAATATAGCGTTGCATAACAATCGATAGTTTGACTATCGCTAGTCATAGTTGAAAACAATTACAACATCGATAGTATCGATTGTCAATAGTTTGCATTACTATCAATTATTGATGAAAGGTAAAACTATCGATAGTATCGATACTATTGAATTTAGATACTATCGATACTATCAATAGTATTCGTCTAGGATATTCGATGAGTAATGCGATCGAGTAACTACTTCGATTTATTTAAAATGTAAATGAGTGATTCTAACATAATTGATTAATAAAGAAGCCCTGACAATAAAAATCTCGTCAAGATTTATCACAATTCACATGTAACAGTGCGACAAGTGTAAAGGAAACGGAAACAATTCTTTCGGTGCGCTCGATGCTTTCGGCGCGGTCGTTTATTTCGGCGGAATTTATAGATATGCGAGGCCTTAAAAACTTAGATCCATTCGACGCGTGTCACCAATGACCAAGGCTAGCCTGGTAAAAATGTGTCATCATGACGAAAGTCTTGTACACATAATCAAATCTCATATTATAATCGTCCCTTATCTCGTATGGTATACCTACTGAAATCTCTGACACAACGACAGTGCCACACAAGCACTTGGAGGCTGTTCCACCGGACTTGGGATGGATGTTCCATCCGCTTGTGCACTGGCTAATCCAGCGGCTTTTCTCTCTCTCTCTATGGGGACGTTATAGGACTTCAAAGCATTTTTGTACAAATTTCCGACACGTAAATTGAACTTAAATGGCCGTCGTCGGCACATTATTTGTAGTGCGATCGTTTGTAGCGCAGTTTGGTTCAAACTACGTGCTGGCAATTTGTACAAAAATGCTTTGAAGTTCGCCATTTTTGTTCAACTTATTTGTGTCGCATCGTACCATCCTACCTAGTTAGGATGCTAAGTAGAGTTCCTTAAAATCGGATAGTGTAATAACCCTTTAAGTATGTTCATGTCGTTGGCTGCGTGTCGGCTTGAGCAACTCAAAAGAATCAAAAAAGCACCGCCGTCCTTTTCCGATTGCCGACGTCGAGTACTAGAAGCGGTCAAAGCCGCCGCGGGCATAGAGTAGGTACAGACAGATTCATACAGTACAAATGCGACAGTAGGCATAGAATATTGTAATGAATACATTAACACAGCAAATTTTTATCCGAGTGTTCCAAAAGAAGGGTTATGTGTTTCGAATGTAATTATGTATGTAATTATATATATTTTTAAAGCATCCCCTCCAGCCTAAATGGCTTGATAAATTACCAAATTGAAAGTGCTAAAATTAATTTCTTCTTAAGGTGAGGTTTTCCTATACTCGAGGCGGCTGCGGTGCAAGGCGATCTGCGAGATGTCCCGCAGTTAATTACCTATTCAGAGTGACGGGGAGCGGGAAGCGCGGAATGAAAGCAGAATGATGAGGAACGTAGATTTTATCGTTTTCTTGGTATAAATCTTACCTTTTGTGTGTGGTTATACCGGATCCCGGTATTTTTGGTTTTTGCAACACACAAAATGTTATATAACTAATTTAAGAACTTTATGTTTTTGCACATTCAATCTACATAGTACTTCACGAGTATATCTTCATATATTAATACTGTCTGTAGCCCACAGGCAACAGCTTTGCCCATGTGGTATTTTTTTTTTAATTATTTAAAAGGTTCCGTACAAAAAAATTAAAAACGAAATCCTTACAGGATCACTCGTGCGTCTGTCTGTCCATCCGTCCGTCATAGCCGATTTGCTCTGAATCTTCTAGAACAAATCAGGTGAAATTCGGTAGAATGGTGTAATCCTATGACAAAAACACAGATGTGCAAAGCAAATTTTTTAAAGGGTCATTTTCGAGTAAGGAACTAGGAAATTAATAAAAAAAAGTTACTGTGTCATATATCAAGTGAAAGGGCTCCTACTGAGGATCTCAAATATTTGTATCCAAGCTAGGCTAAAAAAAATTACGTGATTTTATTTTACCACTTTTTTGCCATAAATAATATACATACCCATGCCAAATTCCAGCTTTCTAGTACTTATAGTCTCTGAGTAAAACCGCGGACGGACAAACAAACAGACACACAGACATAGCGAAACTACAAGGGTTCCCTGTAAAAACATAAAACCCTAAAAACAGTGTTATGTGTTTACCCCTATTCAATTCATTACAATCATAACTAGCAATTCGTTATTTTCCAACAACTCACAGTAGATACTTTTTAGGGTTCCGTACCCTAAGGATACCAGACAGACAGCGGAGTCTTAGTAATTGGGTCCCTATTACTAAGACTCCGCTGTCCGTCTGTCCGTCCATCCGTCTGTCTATCTGTCACCAGGCTGGATCTCATGAACCGTGATAGATAGACAGTTGAAATTTTGACAGATAATGTATTTTTATAGCCGCTATAACTACAAACTAAAAACAGAATAAAATAAATATTTCAGTGGGCTTCCATACAAGAAACGTGATATTTTATAGATAATGGTACGGAACTCTTGGCGCTCGAGTCCATCTCGCACTTGGACGCATATACGTGGGGCGCACTATAAGTTTCCGGAATGAATATGAAAATATACTATTAAAGGTACAAAATTAATTTATTGTTTTTCAAAATACTCTCCCTTGGCGTCTATGCACTTTTTCATTCGATGAAACCAGTTTTAAAAACTTTTGTGCCACTCCTCTGTGGTGACCTCTGAAACGTGTTTTTCATTCTCCTCGACAGCCTCTTCTGGTGATAAAAATCGTTGACCGCGTAATTGGTTCTTAATTTTTGGCAACAGAAAAAAGTCACAAGGTGCCAGGTTGGGACTGTTTGCAGGATGACTCATGAGTTCTACATTTTTCGCCTTTAAAAAGTCGTTTGTCTGTCTGGCCGTGTGAGAACTAGCATTGTCGTGGTGCAGGATGATACGGCGTTTACGGTTTTTTTTACGGAGTTCGTCAATAACTTCCGGCAAACAAATGGTCGTGTACCAGTCACTATTCACTGTACGACGATTCTCTAAAGCAACAGTAGCCACGTGTCCAGTTTTATTAAAAAAAGAAGCAATCATCCGCTTAGATGCACTTTTCACGCGCGCCACTTTGGTTGGTTTCGGCTCATCTTGAAAGACCCATACGCTCGATTGCTGCTTTGTTTGGGGATCGTAGCAATAAATCCATGTTTCGTCACCTGTTACTATGTCCCACACCAAATTTGACGCACCTTCGTTGAATCTGGTAAGCATGGCACTGCACCAAGTGACGCGGTCCGTTTTTTGAGCCTCGGTCAAGTTGTGTGGGATCCACCGCGAGCACAGCTTTCTCACACCCAAATGTTTGTGTAGGATTAATTGTATTTGACTCATGCCTATTTCTAAGGATGCGCGAATTTTATGGTAGGTCACATGCCTGTCTGTTTCAATCATACGGCGCACAGCATCGATGTTTTTGTTGGTCACAGCGGTGGACGGCCGACCATCGCGAGATTCGTCACTGAGATTGATACGACCACGCTTGAATTCTGCAAACCAGCTATAAACAGTTGTCTTGCATGGTGCTTCATTGCCAAAAGCTGTTTCAAGCCGAGCGATGCTCTTTTGAGCTGTCAAATTACACTTAAAATCGTAGAAAATCATACTACGAAAATTTCCCGAGTTAAATCCATGTTGATGCAGACACACAATTTTTTAAATGGCGCTACAAGGTAAAAACAAAAGACAGTCAGATGAAACAAACTGCATTCTACAGCCAAAGAGTTCTATTTTCAAATGTTGCAATAAATTTTTAAATATTGTTTATGTAAACAGTTCCGGAAACTTATAGTGCGCCCTATGTATTTAAACGTCAAAATAAATATTTTCTACGGGATTTGTATGAAATAAAGGCAGGTGACGTCATAGTTTCTTAGAGCCAAATAGCTCTCTTAATATCTTGTTTCTGCAATAATAAACAAAAATAAACACACACATTACAAATGAATATGATCAACAACAACACAACAAATAACATTATTTTGTAACGTTTTATTTTCTGATCAGTACCAAAAAATGTATTATCGACCTAGGAAAATACCCAATAGGGAATATTCATGATTTTTTTTATTTTTTAAATTAATCATTTACATCTTTACAACAAAGAAAAAAATATAAATAGGCTTGAAAATAGTCAAGATATTTTTCAAAGTGAAATTTAAAACATTGAATAAATTTGAGCCGTTCAAACACCACCATTTTGCGCGCGCTTATGATGACGTCATTGGTTAAGTCCTGTTTGTTTACTATAGTAGCGTTTCAGTTACTTAATACTTATTTTCAGTTTAAATTGCTAAACAAGTATTGTATGGTACCGAAATGTAAAAACACTACCATTAGTACACCAGATGAAGTGTTTTTAGGCTTCCGTAGTAAACAAGGAACCCTTATAGTTTCGCCATGTCTGTCTGTCTGTCCGTCCGCGGATTTTCTTAGCGACTATAAGGACTAGAAAGCTGTATTTTGGTACAGGTACGTATATTAATTATGCGGAAAAAGTGGTAAAATAAAATACTGAAAATAATTTTTTTATGGTAGCTCCCATGCCTTTAACCGCGCGACTTCGTCTGTGTAGAAGTCAAAAATGATTCTCATAGGACTCTCCGTGTCCCGTGTCCCGTTTCCCGTGTCCCGTGTCCCGTGTCTGAATTATGATCGTTATGAATAGCTTGATAAAAAATTTACCAAATAAGACCTTCACTCAACCAGAATGGCCTTACATTCAAAACATAAATTTGGCAGATCCAGACTTCAACCTCAGTCGTCCCATTGACATTCTTCTTGGTGCAGAAGTTTATAGTAAAATCATGCTAGAAGGAATTTTGCGAGGAGATAGCGATAAGATCAACCAATAGCGCAACAGACACAGTTAGGGTGGTTGCTATGCGGCTCTATTAGCATGTCATACCACTGTAACGTAGTACTCAACAACATAGACGACCTAAAAAGATTTTGGGAGACTGAGGAAATCACCAATCAAACCAGTGACATGTGTGCGGAAGATGAAGAGTGTTTAAACTATTTTCAATCAACCACGAGAAGGCTCGAAGATAGAAGGTATGAAGGGAGACTTCCTTTTAAATCAGACGAAAAAGAAAAATTAGGAAAAACCAAACCATTAGCGCTGGCCCAGTTTCACAGCCTAGAGAGAAAATTAGATAACAATATTGAACTGAAAACAGCATATCAACAATTTATGAATGAATATTATAATTTAAACCCTATGATACCATCAACCACAAACACCGTACCAGAGTGTTACCTACCACACCATGGAGTAATTCGGCCTGAATCAACCACTACCAAACTGAGAGTAGTCTTCAATACATCTGCAAAGTCGTAAACAGGAGTCAGACTGAACGACATCTTACACAAGGGTCCCAACCTTCAACAGGATCTCCAAAAGATCTTCCTTATGTGGAGACAGTACCAGTACGTTTACGTCAGTGATATCGAGAAAATGTTTAGAGCCATTTTAGTACATCCTGACGACCAAAATCACCAAAAAATATTATGGAGAGATAGTCCTCAACAACCACTTCAACAATTTCAATTAACTACAGTTACGTACGGTACCAAACCAGCACCATTTTCAGCAATGATGTGTTTACGACAGCTTGCTAAAGACGAAAGACTTCGCTATCCCGAAGCTGCGAAATGTTTGGAGGAATCGTTTTACATGGACGATTATTGTGGAGGAAATTATTCTATTTCCGCCAGTATTAAATTAAGAAACGATCTCATAAAAATATTACAATCAGGAGGATTCAATTTGAGAAAATGGACAGCTAACGAACCAAAACTTTTAGCAAGATTAGATGAAGATCAATGCAACCAACAGACGTACGAATTTAAACAATCCGACTCAACTAAGACGTTGGGTTTAGGATGGAACCCACTCAAAGATATATTCATCTTCGATACCAAAATAGAACCAAAATGTAAATCAAAACCAACCAAACGAAGTTTACTTTCAGATATCTCGAAATTATATGACCCACTAGTATGGTTAACCCCTCTTAGTACAACCATGAAGCTGCTTTTCCAAAAAGTATGGCTTACTAAACCGTAAAACACTTAGATGCAGAGGTTGAGGTTGTGTATGAGGACATACACAACCTCAACCAATGGAGAGATTAGGGTGGGGCAATTTGGATATGGCGAACGCAACGACAGGGGGCATAGGTTGGCTGATTTTCTGGAGGAAGAGGGACTCTTTGCGATGAACTCTTTCTTCAAAAAGCCACCACACAGGAAGTGGACTTGGATGGGTCCTAGTAAAAACGACCAGCCTCCAGTCAAGAATGAGATAGACTTCTTCCTGACGACGAAGAAGCAGATATTCAATGATGTCTCCGTGATTAACAGAATTAAAACAGGCAGCGATCACCGAATTTTAAGAGGCATCATGAATATCAGTCTCCGACTCGAAAGGTCTAAACTGATGAAGTCTACGCTCCGACCATTGCAGAGCCAGATCCAAAACCCCGAGAGCTTTCAAGTCGAGCTCTCCAATCGCTTTGAAGGCCTCCAGGATTGCGTTTCAGTGGACGAGTTAAACAACGGGTTTGTAGAAACTGTCCAAGCCGTGGGTTCCAAGTTTTTTAAATCCCGCCCTAAAAAGAAACCTCAAAAAATCTCTGCTCAGACCCTAGTCTTGATGGCAGAACGACGATCCATGACGCTGCAAACTTCCGAAGACGCTGAGTCGTATCGGCGGCTCAACAGAATAATTCAAAAGTCCTTGCGACACGATATTCGCTCCTTTAATACGAATTGTATTGAGAAGACGATAGAACGAAATAAAGGTTCCAAAGTGTTTGCAAGGACTATGTCTACTGGGCAAAGCCGACTGACTAAGCTGAAGACGGAGGGCGGTAACATGGTGTCGACCAAAGATGGGGTGCTGACAGAGATCGAGAGATTTTATGAGCAGTTATATACATCCGTTGCAAAACCTAGCGTGGATATGGTTACAGATCCAAGAGCCAAGCTAACCCGACACTATACCGAAGATATCCCGGACATCAGTCTGTACGAGATTAGGATGGCCCTCAAACAGCTCAAAAACAACAAGGCGCCGGGTGAGGATGGAATCACAGCAGAGCTTCTGAAAGCGGGCGGAACGCCAGTACTGAAAGTCCTTCAGAGGCTCTTTAATTCCGTTCTGCTCGAGGGCGTAACGCCAGAGGCGTGGTGGTCCTTTTCTTTAAAAAGGGTGACAATACTCTATTAAAGAATTATAGGCCCATCACGCTTCTGAGTCACGTCTATAAGTTGTTTTCGAGGGTCATCACGAATCGTCTCGCTAACAAATTTGATGCCTTCTAACCTCCCGAACAAGCCGGATTCCGAAAAGGCTAACAGTACCATGGACCACATCCATACTTTGCGGCAGGTTATAGAGAAGACGAAGGAGTATAACCGGCCGCTGTGCTTGGGGTTCGTGGACTACGAAAAAGCCTTCGATTCGATCGAAACATGGGCCGTGCTTCAGTCTCTCCAGCGGTGCCGCATTGACTGTCGGTATATCGAGGTGTTGAAGTGTCTATATAACAAAGCCACTATGTCGGTCCGAGTACAGGAGTACAGTACGAAGGATATTCCATTAAATAGAGGCGTGAGACAGGGAGATGTCATATCTCCAAAACTGTTCACCGCCGCTCTGGAAGATGCCTTCAAGCTCCTGGAATGGGAAGAACTGGGCATCAACATCAATGGCGAGTATATTACTCACCTTCGATTTGCCGACGATATCGTTGTCATGGCGGAATCGATGGAGAACTTAAGTACGATGCTTGAAGACCTAAATCGAGTCTCCCAACAGGTCGGCCTAGAAATGAATATTGACAAGACGAAGGTCATGTCAAATATGCACGTTGCACCTTTACCAGTTTCTGTTGGGAGCTCCACCCTCGAAGTTGTAGACCAGTACGTCTACCTGGGTCAATTGATCCAGGCAGGAAGTTCTAGCTTCGAGGAAGAAGTCTTTCGGCGAATCCGACTCGGCTGGGCAGCGTTCGGGAAATTACGCAGTGTTTTATCGTCTAAAATACCTCAGTGCCTCAAGACGAAAGTGTTTAATCAATGTGTGTTACCAGTGATGACTTATGGCTCTGAAACGTGGTCCCTTACTATGGGTCTCATAAGAAGGCTCAAGGTCGCTCAACGTGCTATGGAGAGGACTATGCTCGGTGTTTCTCTACGCGATCGAATCAGAAATGAGGAAATTCGTAGGAGAACGAAGGTCACCGACATAGCCAAGCGGATTAGCTCATTGAAGTGGCAGTGGGCGGGGCACATAGCGCGAAGAACCGATGGCCGATGGGGCAGAAAGGTTCTCGAATGGCGACCACGTACCGGCAAGCGCAGCGTAGGACACCTACCTGCTAGATGGTCGGATGACGTGAGCAAGGTTGCTGGGAGGCGCTGGATGCAGGCCGCTTCCGATCGGTCGTTTTGGAAATCCTTGGGGGAGGCCTATGTCCAGCAGTGGACTTCCTGTGGCTGATATGATGATGACGATGATGAAACAAGGCCTACGCATGTGTAATATATATCAAGGTCACCAATGAAGGTCAAAAAACCATTAATTTAGTAGCAGGAAAAGCTCAACTATCACCAATTAACAAAACCATTTCTACACCAAAACTAGAGTTGATGGCAGCCCTACTCTTATCGCAACTTCTAAACAAAGTAAGAAGCTGTTTACCAAAAAATTGTGACATTGATTTGTTTTGCTGGACGGACTCTACAGCAGTTTTAGGTTGGATACAAGGAGACCCGGCACGCTGGAAAATCTTTGTATCTAACAGAGTCAAACAAATAACCAAAATAATACCATCCGAGAGTTGGAAATGTGTAAATACGAGCGACAACCCTGCGGACTGTGCGAGTCGCGGATTAACCACAAGTCAACTTAAAAACCATGAGCTTTGGTGGCACGGACCAAAGTGGCTGAAAACATACGAAAAACCAATTACAAAAGAAGATACCCGAGATGAAACCACTTTAGAAGCGAAACCAAAAAGTTTGGCCATATTCAATGCTTTTAACATCCAAAAACAGTCATCCGAAACAAATATCATTGAAATGCTATTAAATAAATTCACTTCTATAAATAAAATAACACGCGTTATTGCATGGATACTAAGATTGCCTACATTCAAAAAACAAGTGCATCAACCCTACCTCACATTATACGAGCTGCGTCGCGCAAAACAGCTGATTATCAAAACCATGCAACAAATTATATTAGAGCGCGAGCGACCTAGATTACTTACGTAAACACGGTAGAGTGCATTCGAAAAGTAATCTTTTAAATTTGAACCCGTTTATATATGAATTTGGTATCTTACGTGTGGGTGGAAGGCTGCGCAACGCTCAGATAAATATTGAGATGAAACACCCTATTATATTGCCTCATAACCATCGTCTTACAACTCTTGTGATTCAAGAAGCACACGAGTTGACCTACCACGGAGGAGCGTCGACTTACTTTGGCCCAAATCAGACAAAGTTACTGGATAATCAGCGGCTATATGGCTACCAAAAATTCTGTAGACAGTGTGTTATTTGCAAGAAACAGGACCCTATTAAGCAATACCAACTTATGGGTGACCTTCCAGCATGTAGAATAAATCCTGAAAAACCATTTCACCATTGTGGAGTTGATTTAACCGGGTTCGTGCAAGTAAAAGCCAACAAAGGACGCGGAATAAGAACTACCAAAGGCTACATAACAATTTTCGTATGTATGGTTACCAAAGCTGTACATATCGAATTAGTATCAGACCTCAGCAGCTCAGCGCTTCTAGCCGCATTGACCAGAATGGCAGCCAGAAGAGGAGCACCACGTCACATTTACAGTGACAATGGAACCAACTTTGTTGGGGCAAACAGAATGTTACAGGAAGAGCACGAACATCTAAGACAAGTTTTCAGCGATAGCTTCTTATCAGAAGTGAATGAAATGGGTGTCGAATGGCATTTTAACCCTCCTGTATACCCAAATGCGGGTGGAATTTGGGAACGGGCATCACCTCAAGAGAGTCGTCGGACATCTAAAAGTGTCTTTTGAAGAATATACGACCCTTCTAACCAAACTCGAGGCTTGCCTAAATTCTCCTCCTCCTCTCTGTGCGTTATCTGAAGATCCAGAAGACCTTGAATTTTTAACACTAGCACACTTCTTATCAGGACGGTCCGGATTGACAGTGATAGAGACGAAAACCGATGCTAGAACTAGATGGCATCTCACCAACAAAATATTCCAGGACCTATGGGTCAGATGGAAATCCGAACCAAATGGATACATGTTAACGAGAACATTAAGGTCGGAGACCTAGTTTTAATACAGGAGGACAACTTACCAGCAGGAAAATGGGCGATGGGTCGCGTAGTAGACACGCACTCGGGCGATGACGGCTTGATCCGAGTTGTCACGTTAAAAACCAAAAACGGATTCCTTAAACGACCAATAGTTAAGTTATCCGTACTACCAATACCACAAAATAACCAGCAACCAGTACCAGAACCAGAACGAAAACCAGAACCAGCATTAATACCAAAAACAAGCGATAAACCAGATGATCAAATACTTATAATACTTTGTTTTGCATTCGCTGTTACATAATTCAAATTCGCTGAATACCACACCAGATATATTTGTTCCAAAAATAGAATACCAACGTACCGGATGATTTTCATGACGTGCACCATTACGTCATCAGCTACGTTGCTGCAGCTTTGAGTGCAGCTTTCGCCTGGCTGTGGAAGAGCGGACGATGCCGCCGTAGTCCAAGGACCATGGCCGATCCCCGCCCAACTTCAGCACCAGCAGAGCCGGGGCGACCAGCGCCGCCGCCGAGATCAATTATGAACTATCAAGTGTCGAATGTAGCTGGCCCGAGCCAGATAAATATTCATAAACCGAACGATCGTTCAAAGTCCTTTGTCGAGAATTTAGCCAGCCGGTGGCCGAGTTTTAGGCGTGATGTGAATAAAAACGAACAGAATGAAAACACATACGCAAAGATTGTTACAAAAAACGCAGTTTTTACTGTTGAGGACATTGTGGTTTAGGAAGTTTAACTTTATATTTTTACACCTTTTTACACATTTTTTATCTTTAACCATTTTTATTATTAGACACATTATTTTACTTTGTTAAGGCTTTTAAGTGGTTGCTTTTGAATATTTAAGCCTCCGTTTTTTATGGTAGTAATTAGAGATGTATTTGTTCATAGGTGAGATGCTTTCATCTCCTGCTCGGGAGCATGTTCGAGGCTACGCAATCGAACAGTTTAAGTTCCTCATTATTAAGTATGTCGCGCGATCAGCATAATTCAATAAGTCGAATTAATCCCAAATCAAAGTCAGTACGCAACTACCAGCCGATCTGCGACAATCATTACCGCGTATTCAAACCATTTAACCATAATTCTAACCAGTAGTGATTTTACCATTTTTTACCATTTTATAACCTGTATTTTATCGAACCATTTAAAATACCATTTAGTTGTGAAGTTAAGTGTATAGTGCAGTGTGTAAATTAAATATTATACTAACCAATTCGGGTGTGTGATTAACCAGCTCCCAAACGAACCATTATAAATAATTAAAAAACATTATTGTTAGGGTGAACTCCTATATCCAAAAGGCGTCCCCTAACATATGGTATTTGTTTTTAATTTAAGTAAGTATGTACTTAGATATATTTTTACATTTATTTATTTATGTGCTTTTTAGAAATATTATTATTTTTATGAATTAACTGGGCGTCGTCCGCATTTGAACCCTACAAGTGCCAAAAAGTTCTTAAGCTTTTCCGTGCTTCGGATGGCCGTTTGTCACCCCATATTTTACCCCCTAACAGAATGATATATTATTAAAAATAGTGGTATAGAAATCTTGTGTTTTGAACCGTGAGCTCAAATTTAATTTTTTACTATTATATTTCTAACCAACATTGACCAAGTCTCATACAAACTTTTAACCCTTATTTAAAACTCACTATGCGATGAATTTCTAAAAATCCCTTCTTAGTGCACACTTACGTCATTCACGGAACGTCTGTGAAAAATTGCTTGCATCTAGACCCACGGTTTTAGGTACGGTACGCCTCAGTCGTGGAGTCCCAATTTCTCATACTAACTGTATAAGAAATTGAGACTCCATTTTTGAAGCTTACCATGAGTTGATCGAACAGGCAGCCAGTCCGTTTCTTCTTATATAAAGGTTATCTACTTTTCTAACACCTGTAACCTTTTTGGAGTTAGTTTAGACTATGATACTGAACTACTTTCCATAAAACAATTTATTATAGAAAACCGAAAATAAATTTCGGCTTTCCGTACAAATTAGCGCTCAGCCAAACAAATTTTGTGTAAGAAGACGAATTTTTTTATTGATTTTCAATATATTTTTACAGAAAATAGTTTAGTATCATGGACTAAACTTGCTCCCAAAAGGTTTGTTGTTTTACAAGTAACCCTGTACAAAGATTAGCTGCTTCTCCCTGCTGTGCTTGCATTGAACATTAAGTCTTGTTTAAAGCCCGGCAAGTCTACCTACATCAGTTTCTTAGTCGCCCTGGCAGAAACAGACAATTTTCACCTCATATTGACAAAAAGTTGATAGTTGAGATCTAAGGGCGTCTAAAGTTTGGCTATGGGTCTGTCTGTGTCATCATAGCGCTTAAACGAATGGGCCGATTTTGATGCGGGATTTTGTTTGAAAGCCGACTAGATTGAGATAGTTTTTATGACTATTTTTGATGGAAATCGGTTCAGCGATTTAAAAGTTATAGGGATGAAAATGGGGGTGTGCAACCCAAAGTATGCAAATATGCCTAAGTGGGGTAGCAAATTAAAGGGTTAAATTTGTAAATTAAGAAATTAATCTTTAAAGAAAATCAATTAAGCCGTTCAAAAGTTATAGGGGGCGAACCCTTGGAAGTGGGGGATTTTTTCATTTTGCCTAAGAAATTTACTTGCTTCTCACGTACCTATTCTTTTTATTTGCGTCAATGAAACTTTCTAGGAAGTCCTCGGAAACAAGCTTAGAATATGATGATTATTTTTAAATATTTTTTCCATTATTTAAAATTAGAACCCTTTCAGAGGGGGAAATAATTATTTATATTGTTTAAACAATATATCTTAAACAGGATTACTGGCAAGTTTTTGGTATATATCTACGAAATAGTTTATTTTTGACAGAGGATATACTTATCGGCAAGATTTGACAGACCGATCGCAATGGATAGTAACATGAAATAGTAAACATATTGTTATAAATAAGTAAAAAAAAATATGTTACGAACATACATAAATACTTTATTTAACTGTTAAGTAAATACTAAGTAGGTACATACATCATTAGAATAATAGAGATATTGAACATTCGTCAGCATATGTCAGCAATACAAAATATTGAACATTTCTCAGCATGTATTGTCGGTACTGCTTTAAATTTGTTATATTAATGATGAAAAGCTGTCATACCTTTTGATTGTTTATTCAATGCCGAAAATGCAGGCATCCTAATTTTGGCCATTAGGTACATAAACTCGACGCCAACGCCACTCAGACTCGACTCACAGTAATGGAATGTGAGTTACACTTATAAGGTTATAAGTTAAAGGTAATATCGTATTCCTGACGGTGGAATTTCCAAAATTTTATTTAAAGTTCTCAACAACGCATGGCCATACCTTTTCCTTGAATTTCGACACCGAATAAATATGTTTCTTTCGTAGTAATAAACTGAAATTTTATAAAAATGTGATGTTGAAGACTGTGAAAATAAACGACTGTTTGTTTTTTATCATAATTCTAAGACAAATACGGTTTACTGTTTTGCTTTATCTCTCTCCTTTTTAAATAACATGTCACAGTTGGATAAATTTGTTGATTTTCATGACCGCTAGCAGTTCGTCAAATAGCTAGGTTTCGTAATTGGGCTAAATGACGTTTAGTGGTTTAGTAAAGTTATTAAACCTTAATACACAGAATCAGGTTTATAAATAATGTAAAAGAATCATAAATTCAAATCAGAGAACTAATATTCTTATATACTTACAATCTTCAAATTCATGCAGTTTTACATAAATGATATAAGGATTTAAGTTCTAAATTTGACACTTGTGGCTCTGTGTTCTTACAACAAAAATGGCGTCCGATAAGTACAAACAGCCGTGGTCAAAGCAACGAGTTTTGGAGGACATAAAACAAAGATTTTTTCTGACGGAATCCCGTGGTACACTCCTCATTTTAATTTTGGTAAGTCCTTATTATGCTGCAGATAAGTTCTGCGTTAAGAACGCCCTAACGTGGTATGCAGTTTTGTTAAACATAACACATTGACATTCCAGCTAAACGATATTAAGCAGTTTTACAAACCCAAGCAATTTTGCCAAACTACATAGGGCGCACTATAAGTTTCCGGAACTGGCCACTTACATAAACAATATTTAAAAATTTATTGCAACATTTGAAAATAGAACTCTTTGGCTGTAGAATGCAGTTTGTTTCATCTGACTGTCTTTTGTTTTTACCTTGTGGCGCCATTTAAATTTAAAAAATTGTGTGTCTGCATCAACATGGATTTAACTCAGGAAAATTTTCGTAGTATGATTTTCTACGATTTTAAGTGTAATTTGACAGCTCAACAGAGCATCGCTCGGCTTGAAACAGCTTTTGGCAATGAAGCACCATGCAAGACACCTGTTTATAGCTGGTTTGCAGAATTCAAGCGTGGTCGTATCAATCTCAGTGACGAATCTCGCGATGGTCGGCCGTCCACCGCTGTGACCAACAAAAACATCGATGCTGTGCGCCGTATGATTGAAACAGACAGGCATGTGACCTACCATGAAATTCGCGCATCCTTAGAAATAGGCATGAGTCAAATACAATTAATCCTACACAAACATTTGGGTGTGAGAAAGCTGTGCTCGCGGTGGATCCCACACAACTTGACCGAGGCTCAAAAAACGGACCGCGTCACTTGGTGCAGTGCCATGCTTACCAGATTCAACGAAGGTGCGTCAAATTTGGTGTGGGACATAGTAACAGGTGACGAAACATGGATTTATTGCTACGATCCCAAAACAAAGCAGCAATCGAGCGTATGGGTCTTTCAAGATGAGCCGAAACCAACCAAAGTGGCGCGCGTGAAAAGTGCATCTAAGCGGATGATTGCTTCTTTTTTTAATAAAACTGGACACGTGGCTACTGTTGCTTTAGAGAATCGTCGTACAGTGAATAGTGACTGGTACACGACCATTTGTTTGCCGGAAGTTATTGACGAACTCCGTAAAAATAACCGTAAACGCCGTATAATCCTGCACCTCGACAATGCTAGTTCTCACACGGCCAGACAGACAAACGACTTTTTGAAGGCGAAAAATGTAGAACTCATGAGTCATCCTGCATACAGTCCCGACCTGGCACCTTGTGACTTTTTTCTGTTCCCAAAAATTAAGAACCAATTACGCGGTCAACGATTTTCATCACCAGAAGAGGCTGTCGAGGAGTATGAAAAACACGTTTCAGAGGTCACCACAGAGGACTGGCACAAAAGTTTTCAAAACTGGTTTCATCGAATGAAAAAGTGCATAGACGCCAAGGGAGATTATTTTGAAAAACAATAAATTAATTTTGTACCTTTAATAGTATTTTTTCATATTCATTCCGGAAACTTATAGTGCGCCCCACGTACTAGCAGTTATGTAAAACAGCTAATTATGCAATCCAACTGCGGAATATATATTGTGTGGTGCTTCCTTTTCTTTAGATTGTGATGTTTTGTAATGTATATACTTTACTTACTTAATGAAAACATATTATTGACTTTGTAATAATTCATGTTAAACGTAGGTGTAAGTCATACTAAAAAGTGTTACCTAGTATACTAAAAATAAGCAAAAATGCAAAATTAAGAAAGGACACACGAAATCGCTGTGAGAAAGTAAAACTCAATAGTACGTTCATGATCACACATATGAACTAGGTATGTATACTTCTATTCACGCTCAGCAGCCTAAACGGCAGTGACACTGGGGGGGTTACTCCATAACGATAGTCGTCCGATAGTGAGGTCCTAGCTTTATATCAATCCAAATTAGACTTTATCTTCATGTATTAATGTTTAATGTTGCTTGACGCTGAAACGCGGATTAGCAGTAACGTCCGTCTTGCGTACCGCTGTTGGAGTAACCCCCTGGATATATCAAAAGATGGCCGATTCTTGAAAAGGTTCACACAGTCGCGTTTTTTTTTTAAATAAAAACTTTTTTTGATATATAATAATTAGTATCATACATAATGTGACATACACAATATTGGTACTTGTAATAATAAATAAATAAATAAGTAAATATATAGGGACAAATTACACTGATTGAGCTAGCCCCAAAGTAAGTTCGAGACTTGTGTTATGGGATACTAACTCAACGATACTATATTTTATAACAAATACATATATAGATAAACAGTAAACACCCAAGACCCAGGACAATTTGAAAAAGGCCATTTTCCTACTTGCCCCGACCGGGGATCGAACCCGGGACCTCTGGGTGGCGGACTAGCATGGTGACCACTACGCCACGGAGGTCGTCAATACAAAGGCATTAGAAATATTTCTGTGGTCATGGTGCTGCTTTTTTTAATTGAGTTATTTTTGTAAATTGTACATATATAGATAGCTTATGGGTTAAGTTATTCAGTGTCTGTTATTTCCTCCAGTCCGACATGACCTATTAATATTTTTAACCGACTTCAAAATAAGAGGAGATAATTTGACTCGTATGTTTTTTTTTCTAATTTTATTTTGTATGTATGTTACTCGATATCCTCTCCACTTGTTAGCCGATTTTAGTGATTATTATTTATTTGAACGCCTTTGATACCAAGTTGGTTCTATATTAATTTGAAGAAGATATGATCAAGAACTTTGGAGATATGCAAGACACTCCTGAGAGATAATTACACTGACAATAAAAAAAACAGACTATTTTCTTCCAGGAGTTTTTCCATACCTCTAAAGTTCTTCTTATTATCCCCAAATACGGGACCGGCGTGGCGAAGATATCGCGCAACATAGATACAAAAAAATAACCGGCCAAGTGCGCGACGGACTCGTGCGCAAAGGTTTCCGTACCATTATCTATAAAAAGATCCGTTTGTTGTATGGGTGAGCCATACTTAAATATTTATTGCACACCTCATAAGCGGAGCGCTGAGGTTGTGCATTACACTTGACATGTCAGGGTCAAGCATTTTTCTGGACTTAAACTGTCTCTATTTTATTCTGTTTTAGTATTTGTTGTTTTAGCGCCAACCGAAATCAACATCTGTGAATAATTCAACTGTCTAGCTATCACGGTTCATGAGATACAGCCTGGTGACAGTCAGACAGACGGACAGCGGGGTCTTAGTAATAGGGTCTCGTTTTTACCCTTTGGGTACGGAACCCTAAAAATATTTTAATTATTTCTCGTAACATGCTTTTTTAAATCGGAATTTCACAAACAATCGATTTTGTCAATGGTTTTGATGATATTTTTGCTTTGAAAACATTTATTAAAACCTCATACAACGTGGAAGGGACATACCCGTAATAAGTCGAACCACGGGCTATACTTGATCACTTAACTTTAATAAAATTAAAATAATAGTAAAAATAATAATAATATAAGAATAATGCATGTACTTGTATGTCTTCGCGCTCAAATTCTTCTACGAACAATGACATCACATAAACCAAATTTATTGAATATGGCGTTTACACAAAATACTCTTTATCATTATTACAGATCCTTTATTAACAACTGTCTGACTCACTTAATCTTAGGTAGATAGAAAACATCATGAAAACAAATTATGAATATACTGTGTATGAGCCATCCTGTACGCTATATCATTCAAAATTCATAAGTAAAGAGTTCACTTTAATTATTTAAAAAAATCTTTTCTTAAGTTTATATTATACATAGACAAATTAATACATTTTATATGTAATATATTTGTACAGACACAAAAATCATAATTCTACAGAACTGGTAACATTTTTATTGTTTTCCATGTGACGAAGGTATAACGATTTTTCCAACATAGTCAGATTTACAGCAGTTGTAAATACCAATAAGTATTAAACATACCCTATCAGATATTTGTATAGAGTAAGATGTAATAGTTTGTAAGTAATGTTTAAATTATTAGTTATGGCACACACATTGTCTCTTTTATTACAAATGTCCAAATAAGTGTTCGAAATATAATTTTGCTATAAACTTGACTGTAACTAATTTGAACCTTGAACAAATCAAAACGTTGGTTTTTAATAAAAATCAATCATAAATGGCATGGCGACATTTAAAATAATAAAAATGGCTAAGACACAATGTAGCCACTCATTTGGCATAAACAATTTTACAATCGCTTTGACTTGATCAGGCCTTAGTAATATAGGTATTTTATTAAATGCCAATGACATAATAATTAACTGATAACTCTGCAACAGGACGTTAGAGAATCTACTCAAAAAGATTGAATCATCTCGTCAGGATGACGATAAGGGTCTGGTGAAAAAATGACCGTTGTGATTTGAGGTAATAAGAGGGCTAATCACGTACAAATGCTGCTTTCGTTTAAAATTAATTATTTCATCGAAAAATAAAGACTTCCTTAAAAGAAAATATTATTTTCTAAATGTTAGTAAGTCTTTTTCGCCAAAAGTCGTCACAAAAGACGAAACTAGATTAAGAAAGGTAATGAAAACATTTGAAGATTTAATTTAAAAATTGATGGAACTTTATTTTATTATTTTCAGGAAACAATATCTATTTTAAAGGAGAACAGCACTGGCGCGTCTGCAATGTCTTGTATATAACTTAATATTTTAAATAAATTAAGTATAATAAAGTGTAAAAATAAAAACAAGTAAGTATAAAAATATGCACATTTATAATGAAGCATGGATTCGAAGGTCAAACAAAATTAATTAGAGTGAAGACAAGGCATAAGTGACGCCCTCATTTAAAATATATTTTTTTTAAATCGTAAATGCAGTGAATATAAATATTTTCAAATTATTAGGCATATGATAGACCTTTAAATTATTTCATGAACAATGGTTGATTGTATTGTATTTTAGTTAGTCCATCTAGATTTAAAACCTTGTTTTCGATCACTTTTAGCAGAAACATGTTTTAAACCTAGATGGACTACCAATTATATTTTCCAAGGTTACCACAAAATAATTTCAAGGTCTATCTAAATTTAAAAAAAAAATTGATTTTCCCCACAATTTTTATTAAACAATTTATTTCAAATGAGGGCGCCACGTATTCCTTTTCTTCACCTTAAACCTCGAAATGAATAGGCAGCTTCAATCAAAGCAAATCATGTTCACCAATTTTTGACTATGCATAAGCCGAATGAATAAGTTGGAAGATAGAATGGAAACTTATTTATGTTTGATTAAAAATAAGTTTTATTTTTATCTTTATTAGTTATTACTAGTACAGTGGCAATGATGCTGCCTTAATAGTTTCATCAGTTTCCGTGGGTAGGTACCTATGTCTCATTAACATTTAAATACTTAAATAAATATGTACTTGTACAAAACAACAAACAAATATTGGGATTACTTATGCATTTGAGATTTTTGGTATATTGTGGCAGAAATGTTTGGAAGACCTGCTGTTAATTAATAGCAAGTGGTTAATAATATCTAGTGAAGCAAGAACATCAATACCAGATCTTCGTTTTTACAAGTTTATACTAATATTCCTATTTCAATAAAAATATGAGGAGTACTTTTAGTACTTGTTTGTTCATCGTCGATAGCGGCCTAAATATGTTCCACAGTGTGGGCATTTGTGATGGACATCCATGCAGCTGTCTATGCAGCAGGGGATGAGACAGCAGCCACAGAAGCAACTGAAACATGAAAAATCATTTATCAAGCAGCCCTGTCTCTGAATTCCCCTTACTTTATATGGCTCTACTTTTTTTAAATTAACCTATGATGTCACACAGTTGGGCAAAAGTCTAGAAGATTGATAACATCCTGATAGGGACTCCATCGGAGTATTTAACTGTCGAAATTCAGAATGACTCAGGTAAATTTATGCTATTTAAAGAATATTTGCCCTTTTATGATTAACCAGCCAACCAGTGTGGTTAAAAGGTAGTTATTTGCAAATATAATGTACTGACAAATCCATACTATAGATAGTTCACCTAACCGTCCCATTATTCTTTGTTAACAACCATTTTATAGAATGTTTTAAAACTTTATTGAGTTTATTAAAGAAATTCATGATATTCTGTGGCAAGATAGTAAATAAATAACGGGCCAAGTGCGAGTTGAACTCGCATGGAGAGGGTTTCATACTATGCCAAAGATTTTTCGTAAGTGAACATATTATATTGAGTATACCACTTTATTTGCAATTGATAAATCAAATCTATTTATTATACAATAATAACAAATTTATGTTTGCGATATCCTTATAACAAGCTCTTTCATTCGATATATGACACAGTAAGGTATGCAAAACATGTTTTTTAATTTCCTAATTTGTCCCCAGAATGACCCGTATTTTAAAAAAATATTTATTTACTTTAAACATCTGTTTTTGGGTTACAGGATTACACCAACCTACCAAATTTCACCTGATTTGGTCCAGTAGATTCGGAGCAAATTGGCTGTGACTGTGACAGACAGCGATCGTATGACAGTTCCGTTTTTTAATTTTTTGTATGGAACTCTAAAAACGAAGTGATATTCTGTTGCGGGACAAGCAATATTCTGCTTCATGAGTTTCATGACCTATTCATATTGTCTGCTAAAATACAAATACCCATGACCGCACACTGGCTTACTTGCTTTAGTGAATAGATAAATGCCTAACTATTTAATGATTCCTTTGCCATAATCATATCCAACTATTTCCACTATTACACATATATAAAACATAAGGTCAGTAAGTTTTTAATGGTTATTAGCAAGCTTTTCAACATTTTCCATCAGAACCAGAGTAACCAGCACATTTTTGGAATAGTATATATGCACTTACCCAAGAACAAATATGATAGCGCCTGAGATGTATGCAATGAGTCCTGGCTTTGTTTGCGTTGCAGTGTCTATTTCAGCATGGCAGCTGGGACAGATCATGTGCGTGGGGTGCGGCCCCACAGGCACAACTGTAGTCACTATTGCTGGCCCAGCAGCTGTAACATTGATTTAGTGTTACAATTACCTGACTACAGTGAAGCCATATTCGAGGGATATGTGTTTCGCTACCATGTATATTCATCTGTTGCCTTGTTATCTTATATGATATAAAATAAATAAAAATGAATAATAACACTGACTGAGCTAGCCCCAAAGTTCGAAACTTGTGTTATTATTACTGACATACTATATTTTATAACTATCTCTATCCGGTGCTATCTTCATACATCGTCCATTAAATTAGCGGTGGTCGTGCGACGACCACCTGGATTCTACTTAGTGGTTATATATGCCCAACGTTCAAAGTGCATGTGGCAGACGTGACCCTCCCAGTTCTGTTAGAGCTTGCAGCAGTCTTAGAATAAAGTGTAGTGTTTCGAACTCTGTCCATCCTCATCACACATAATATAGTACTAGCTGGGCGACAGAGCTTTGTTCTTTGCTTTGTCACCTTTTTTATGAAAATAGCCTCCTCACTCCCTAAATACAGAGTTTTATTAAAGTCATTGGAATACAAGAATTGCTCCTTTAAAGTATGTATTCAAGTTTGTTTTATGTTCTTTTTAAATGTATGTTGTTTACCCAAAGTGTAAACCAGAACCAATCCTTGGATTGGTTCTGCTTATGGAGGTCAGATAGCAGTTGCTTTGTGTAAAATACAGTAATCTCGTGAAATCTCCTTGGTTGGGTAGCGGACCCCAGACTGACTGAAGTGTAACCGCTGAGGATGCAACCGGGAAAATACGCTCAGATGAAGATGACAAGAATTGCTAAAGTATAAGATTACTACATAGCCCTCTGACAGACCTTGAGTTTGGTCTTCAGCTCAGACAGTGACCATGTCTGAGCGCTTTAAGTAAGAATGGACAGAACACAAATTTAAATAAAAAAATTACTTAAAAATATGATAAACCCAATCATACAGTGTTGGTTTATAAAATGAATGGGCTCAAAAACACATTTAAAATATATACATTATTAGCTGTTGTTCCCTGCTAGTAAGTAAGACTTTTCTGTAGTTAGGTTTTTTTATAAACTTTATTTTGTTTTATTTTAAAATAGAATTAAATAAAAACTTACTTGGTACTTCACATATGAGTTTTCAAGTTTGCAACTGCTGGCAAACACTGACAGTTTATCTAGCCTACTTATTAGATTTCTTTAAATTTCTATCTTTATTTACATAAATAAAGGTTAGGTGTCTAGAAGAAATAATTTTGTACACTATACCTATATCTTGTTATTTTTGAATAAAGATATTATGTATAATATCTGCTTATCCGTGTAGGAGACAGGCGCGATAATACACGTTTGTTATATGTAAGGACAATGATATTCTAAGTTTAAAAATCTCAAGGTAACTAACATAAAAATTATACTTACTTTGCTTAAATTTCGTCAATATGGTTTTGATGAAAATTCAATTAAATTAATAGAATCTTATTTAACAGATAGGCTTTCAAAATCGCACGGATCTAATGTTAAAATCGGCGTACCACAAGGTTCTATTCTAGGACCTTTCCTTTTCTTAGTTTATGTAAATGACTTGCCTTACATGGTTGAGAAACAGGCAGGCATAGTGCTGTTTGCTGATGACACCTCGCTAATATTCAAAATTGACCGTCATAGCACAGATGCTAGCGCGGTGAACAGCACCTTGTCTTCTATTTCTGATTGGTTTACTGCCAATAACCTCATATTAAATGCGAAAAAGACCCAATGCATTCGATTTTCTCTTCCCAATGTGAGGCAAGCTTGCGTCGACATACTGATAGATGGCGAAAAACTTGATCTTGTTGAAAGTACTACCTTCTTAGGAATTACGATTGACTCGAAACTTCAGTGGGGCGCTCATATATCAAAACTTTCAAATAAGCTTAGCTCTGCGGCTTATGCTGTTAGGAGAATTAGACAATTGACAGATGTAGCAACTGCTAGACTTATGTACTTTAGTTACTTTCATAGTTTAATGTCATACGGCATACTGCTATGGGGAAGAGCAGCCGATATTCAGACTATTTTCATTTTACAAAAAAGGGCAATTCAAGCTATCTACGGCTTAGGATCTAGAGACTCACTCAGAGAATTATTCAAGGAAATAGGTATACTAACCTTACCATCACAGTATATATTTGAAAACATTCTGTATGTAAGGAAAAATATTTCCTCATACAATAAAGTAAGCGATTTTACCGTCAGAAACTTACGCAATAAGAGTGACTTAGTTGCCCCGTATTATAGGCTCAAAACAGTTAGTAAAACGTTTATGGGGAACGGTATACTTTTTTATAATAAACTGCCACAATCGGTTCTTGATATGCCTGACAAAAAGTTTAAAGCTTATGTAAAGAAGGCACTCTGTGAGAAGGCTTATTATAGGACCGATGACTATCTTAAAGACAACAAAGTCTGGCTTGAGCTTGGCGCGGGTCCCTCTTAAAGGTTTGTATACTCAGAAATGGTCATAATCTGGTACATTAAGTACATACTGAATTTACAACTTGATTTGACATTATTTCAAAATTTCGATATTAAAAAAATTAATTTAAATTATGACAACAAACAATGTATTCTCTGTCCACATATCAACTATAAATATTAATTTCATTATGAGTTGACGTTCTTGGAGAAAATGCTGCAGTGCAGTTTGTTACCGCTTCTTCTGCACTAGCGCTTTGGAGGCGGCAGTAAACTTAGCTCTAAGTAACTTTTTGACGTCAACAATTAATTGTGCAATAAAACAAAGAGACGATTATTAAGAGATATTATAAATATCCTATGATAATAAAGATATATTTGAATTGAATTGAATTGAATTGTAAGGACAATGATATTCTAAGTTTAAAAATCTCAAGGTAACTAACATAAAAATTATACTTACAAGGAGGATATTGTGGGGTGTAAGGACTAGAGGGACCAACCCCGCCAACAGCTTGAGAGTAGCTCGGGGGAGCTGCGGGTGGCGGCTGCAAGGTGTGGCCTAAACCCCATTGGTATGGAGGAGGATTACCGTTTTTTTCCATTTCTCACCTAGATAACAAGAATCAAAAGTAAACACAAGAACGACAATAAGCGCAACAATGTATCCGCAAATCAGTGATGCAATACAATCTTGAAGCTATTTTTAGATATGATTCCACCCACCAATATAATATAACGCAGATGGTCAACCGCACGTTTCACGCGTCTATTTACACAATCCTCAGGTGGTTTCAGTGGTTTTTGTCGTGTACCTAAGTAATTTACACCAACGTAAAACACTAATTACCTTTTACCAGTATAATTTAGCGCTCGAATTATAGAATTATATAGGTATGTAAATCAATAGGTTAGACTCTTGCTTTGTCTTTGTCTTTTATGCGACAAAAAATCGAAAACTATTTTGGATTTGACCTTATGTTTTTCTTTGATTATTATTTATTGTCAGTTCAGTGTTGCCATTGTAACGATATATTTTGTCTAATTTGTACATTGGATTGGAATTGGAAGTTATGAAGATCATCTATAGAGAATAATAACCCAATATACAATGAATAACCCACGGAACTGGAAGTGCCAAGTGGGCGTGGCGCGCGTGTCATAATCCGGTAAAACCACACAAGATCGACCGACTCCGTACATCAGTCGTATTCTAGCACGTGTTGAGATCGTTTTGTCCGCCCGACCAACAATTTTTTCGCTAAATATACCGTGTTGTAGTGGTTTAGTATGTAAAAATAACAGTAAGAACAAAAATAAAAGCAATGCAGGTGTTTTTTTTTCCATCACTAAGTACGATAACATGCATTTTCTTTAAAATTTACGAAAATCGTTCTGGTACGATCATATTAACTAGGTAGTTCTAAAAAGTTCGTTCCCGTAAGTTGTCGCTACTCGATTAGTGATGTAGTCGAGTCGGATGCGGGTTTGTCGATAAAATAAATCAAAATTTCAGATATAATTTTAATAGAATAATGAACAGGGAACAGGGAGAGGGAGAGCCCTATAAAAACCATTATCGACATAGACATAGACATGGCTGACAAAGATAAATAGAGACTAATCGATCAACGCGCAGCTGAAACCGCAGGGTTTAGAGACTCCAAATTTGGCACATAGGTTTTTTATAAGGTCTAGGAGTACACTAAGAAAGGATTTTTCAAAACTCACCCCCAAAGACCTGCCAATCATAGATTATGCTGATGTGTGCTACTCGGACTTGACTGGCGATATGCTAAACAAACTTGACCGTCTTCTCAATAACTGTATTCGCTATATCTTTGGCCTTCGTAACTATGATCATGTGTCGTCTTACCGCTCCCAACTTCATTGGTTACCAATTCGTCAACGGCGTAACTTGCGCATTCTTACAACTCTCTTTTCGATTCTTTTTGAACCCGCTACTCCTGCTTACCTCAAGTGTAATTTTCAATTTCAGGGTGATACCCATCTCAAAGATCTTCGCTCCTCTAACAATTTCAACCTATTTTTGCCAGTTCACTGGAGTGGGTTCTTTACAAATTCTTTCATCGTCCAGGCTATCAAACTATGGAACGATTTACCAGTTGATGTCCGGAAGGCTAAAACCCGCTTTTCATTTAAGAAACAGGTTTAAGAAGGCACACTTTCTTCAAAAACTGTCAGATAGATCATAGTGTATTTATGTAGTATATGTAGGTATTGTTTATCATAGTATATACTTAATAGTGTGTATTTTTTTGTACGTAGTTTATTGTTTTGACATATAGTCTTTTTTTTCGCCATGTACATATTCAAGTTTTGCACTACCCCTGTCATTCTCTACATCACCCGTTTGGTTGACTGATAGATAAGGCCTTAGGCTTTAAGTCCGCCATTACACTTGTATTTGTGTATGAAGTTAAATAAATAAATAAAAAATAAATAAAAGGGGGTCAAACGGGGGATCCAAAGTTTGTATGGAGTGACAAGATTAGTTAGACAAACTTCGCAGGAGTACTCCTGACGGTATATGAGTAAGAATGTGTTTCAGGATTTTTCTAAATTCAACCTCTAAGGGGGTGAAATGGGGGTCCGAAGTTTGTATGGAGAAACAAGATTAGTTTAACCATTTTGAAGCGTTCCGTCGCTCTCTCTCGGTCTAGCAAATGATGGGAACGGGAATGGAAAGAAAACGGGAGAGAGAGGTTCGCCGGGTCTGCTAGACCTTTAAATCCCTATGTTATAATAAAAAAATGTTATATTTTATAAGTATTCAAACATTTTATCGTAATAATTCATATGTTATCACAACATTAATAACGTAAAACACCTATTAAAAATCTATTACAACCATTTTCGACTTCTACGTGGATGAAGTCGCGGGTTAAAGCTAGTGTAATATAAGTAATTAGAAAAAGTCTCCATTTGTATGGCAAAATAAGATTCACCATGCAAAGTTCCATCACTCTTTTTTTCGGATATAAACCTATGTCCTTTTCCGGGACTCTTAAATTATATACCTACATATTCAATTTCAATATTGGTATATATTTGAAGTGTGAAGAAGTAACAGACATACAGATTTACTTGAATATCACTTTAATACTAGTAATGAATCTACAAAGTTATTGACACAATTCTCTGAACTGGTTTGGGTGAAAGGGACAAAAGAAAATAAATAGAATGTACCATCTGCTTTTCTTCCCGCGCAGATTGTAAAAGCCGATCGAGAGAATGGGCGAAATGGCAGAAGAGAAATTCCACTGCCTTTTAAGCCATGCGGCTAGCAACCCATCACTATTTTGATTCCTTTTCCCACTTTCTCGCCCGCCGTCACGCTATAAGTAGCCTTCGGGTCTTGCGGCCCTGGGCGATTTCAGCTTAGAACCGCAAGACTCACGATGCTCTGTATGTTCCATTCCGTTAGGGATTTAGATCGCTACATTCACTATAGGGATAAAGACGGATTTTTCATGTTCTCAAAATAATAGATGTTTAATTATTTGAGACATACTAATATTATAAATAAGAAAGTTACGCAGACGAAGTCGCGAGTGAAAGTAAGTGTTAAATAAAGATAAGAAAGTTCGAAAAAAATGCCTTTGCGTCTAATGATATCGATACTGTTAATCAATATTAATTGATGTGGACACCACTATTCGAGTAGCGCACCTGTCGGCAAGTAGCAGAATTATTACGTAGCTTGGGTTTCAAATGACTAAAAAATTCTGCTTCTCGACGATAGATGGCGCAATTATCAGATTTTTTAATTTGAGTTAGACAGTAAATATCAAAACGTCGTAAGTACTTTTTGAACCGTAGCAAAATAAACCTTAAGCTTGAGACTTAATGTCGTTTTTAAAATGTAGGATCTATTACTCGAATATATTTATTTCAATATTGACGTAAGTCAATATTAAAATAAATATATTCGACCAATTGAACGAATTGTTTGTATGTGTGCAATATGTGATTATTGGTTTATTTGTGTGAGTTTGGCGACACAGGTTTTTTAACTAATTTAGGCCCAAGGCGCTTCCACCTATTTCTGTGTTCCGTGGAATAACCCATTAAAGAATAAATAACCAATATAGCATATAAAAAAATTTAGGTCTATGATCCCATCCCATACGTGTCAGAAGATGCTAGCATGGTATAATCATGGTATAATAATATATTATACCATGGGTATTATAATAAGTAGAAAAGTTAGGCTTAGGCACAGTTAATACTGCGGTGGGAATGGCGGGATCAAAGCGAAGTGAAGAAATCGGACACATATTGAACTATATGTCAATCGTATCGTATCAACACGCCCATTTGCCGTGAGGCCGCGCCGTGAGTGCCGTGACGAAACCGGTGCCGCTGCCGAGTTAGTGGAAAAGCGTGCCATTCAGCGTCATACATTTGAGTCCACTGCTGGGGGTTTTAAACGGCCACTTAGACTTTTTCACCTGACGATACAGATATGAATTACATCGAAAATCGTAAAATGGCCACATTAGCGCAATAAATATATGTTTCACGAGCGACATTACTTTTCCCAATTCATTTTTTTGACAGTTTCCTTGGCAAATTAGTAAAATGGGTCACAATGCACGAATTGCTTTTGTGTCAAATGGGAGAATCATAAAAAGCTGGTCACGAGTAACTTTTTACGAAACATTTACGCGTAATGACACTTGAGGTAGAAAATAAATTGTATTCATAACCTATAAAAATAAGGATTAAGGCCTTCAAAACTTACTGAAGCATTATCTGGTACTAGAGAATATTTTGTTTAGTTAGCAGAGGGTCTCAGGGCCAAATGGGGTGTAGCCATGGCATCTAGAGGTAAATGCCTAATAGTGAATTTGTTTATGCCGTCTTATATTGGCGGATTCTTTTAAAGGAAATTGAATTATTTTTATTATCTCATGTCTAATAGTGGTACATAAGCACAATTTTATCAAAAAGGCAAAAGTTATTTATTACTTAAAACTTGCTTTTTACATTATTTATTCGGGTTTTCCTTATAAAAAATTAAGTACATACAGACATACTTATCATGAATGACTTTATGACTGGTATACAGCAAATAAAATTATTACAAGACAAAGACCATATTTAGCAATACGATGAGGTCATGATCAAAACTCATGATAACCCTTCTAAATCCAATCAGCTAATAAACTGCCCCTAATAACGCTATCTCCTACACTATCCCTGATCGTCCTAACTCACTCCCATACACATCAACCTTGCCTACAAAAACAAATACAAATCACACAAATACACTGACACTCACGCTAACTAAACAGCCATAATTTAATTTAGTATTTAGAATTGTGCTTCCTCCTACAATTAAAAAATACTTAAACTCAATTAGCACATACAATAAACTAATCTATTAGGCAAAACTCATAGGTACACCTGCAATTCCTATAAAAAGTATTCCGAGGGAGGGGCCTAATCACCTGTAGCACAGGTTCTCACGGGACCTATTTCAGGGACTAGTCTCTTCACAAAGTCTACTATGACTTAACAAGACTGCGAAATAGAGATAAGTAATTAGTTACTTGATACCTATCGTAATGTAATACTTTTGTCAATTCTGTGCTATTTTGAAAAGAAAATAAACGTTTATTATTATTATTATGATATGTTGTTAGCCCATTGCCTATTTAGAATTCTAAGAATAACTACTTATCTACAGTAGTAGTAGCAGTTGGTAAATTTTTCTCTCTTTTATCTCTTGACTGGCATCTTATGCCAGCCGGGAATAATTCAATTTTAATATTAGACTTATAAATCAGTATAAGTTAATGTTGGAAATAAAACAAAATGGGTAGGTACTTAAATAAAATTCTATACATAAATATAACAAATATAAATGATTCATTCTGATAAACGTATGTTGTTCTTGCTTTAATCTTTGTCTTCAGTCTTGTTTTGCTTCTTATTGTTCATTTCATCTGAGCAAACCCAGCAGCTTGTCATGCAAGCTTAGGATCTCATCAAGTGAACCAAAGGGTTCGCTCATGACTCCCTTTTTTGCAGGAATTCCTCTCTTGATGATACAGGAATGCTCTAGCAGTGGACTCGTTGCTGCTTCCTTAGCCTTCAAGCAGCCTCTGCAAACATCATAAATCATTTATTGCTTATACAATAAATACTTAAAAGACATACTGGCACTTTAAGAGGATATATTTTTTTATTTTTTGTTGTATTACAAATATTGTTTGAGACTACAATATTTCACTCGGTAGTCATACTACAAGAATACTAATATTATATATGCCTACTACAAATCTTTATTATTATTTAACCTTTATTAAAAGCCAGGTCAAACATACTCCCGAGCGAAAAAGTCTAGTACATAAGATTTTTGTTTGTCGAACCGAACCGAAACTTTTCTTTCTTCCTAAATTAAAGGGTTTAAGTAAATCTAATTGTACAATGTACGTAACCTTTTAAATATCACAATCAAAAGGTGTGAGTACTTACGTGCGTGTGCCCTTTAACGCAATTTGTGACACTTTTTCAATACGTATTCCTATTTCTACTTTCCTATAGCTATAAGACAATATCAAAGTAAATTATTGCAAAACTAATTGAAAACCTTTAATGAAAACCATTGAAAACTAATTACGAACTATTCTTTTTTTCTTTCTTTAAGTTTATGGCTGCATCGTTTAGCCGAAACGATGATTTTGCCAATGTCAAGGTTGGGGATGACACGTTTATATGGAAAGGAGTAAATTTAATTGCGTTTGACCGGTTGAAAAAGTCCAGTGTGTAACCTAGAACAACACAAACAACACATAGGATTAGTAGATATTGGTGTTAGTAGACTATTAATATGATTACATATATATATTTCTACTATTGGGGAGTAGGAAAAGTATAGAGTAAACGAATTTATTCGTGGATAAGTATGATAAATAGATAGAATATATCAAAGGTATATATTGTTCTTTCTAATAAATTTGGCGAGTACTGATACGAATGGGGTAAATACTAGGGTGAGTAAGAAAGGAATGTTAACGGGTCGTGGGATATTCTTGGGTAGCAAGTCGTACAGAGATGGCAACCTAGGGCAATTGAAAAATATGTGCTCCAGAGTACCTTCGTCCAGGCCGCATTCGCACAAAGAGCTGTCTTTGACTCTGATTTTAGCTAGGAAAACTGGAGAGCATACGTGACCTAAGCGAAGTCTTATTATGGTTGATGTGGATGTTTATCAAATTTTCGGTACTTAGAGAACCACGGTTTGGTTGGGATATCAGTTTGGACTCTAGAGTACATTTTCGCACCTGAGCTACCAACAGAATTCCATAACTTAATCCATTTATCATGCAAGTGGGAACGAGCTGACAGTCTTAGATCACGGGGGAAGCAGCAATAATGTTTTTCATAACCTGTGTGGATAGCATGCTTCGCAAATAAATCTGCTGTTTCGTTACCATTAATACCTGAGTGTCCTGGTATCCAAGCTAAGGTCACCTCCTGGTTATTTCGGTAACATTGGAAAAGGATTAGTCTTATTTTCAGTGAAATGTGGAAGTTATCCTTGGCGTGGAATGGGATTTTTATAAGATCCTGCCAACAGCTCTAAGAGTCAGAGAGAACCAGGGCTTTTTTAATTTGATGGGCCTCTACGTACCTTCCCCGGTGAATACAGATGACTGGGACGGACATTTATAGCTTAACAAAATCTTATACTTTGGAATCCAGACCGCCGCACCGACATTACTATTTTCAGATAGTTTAGAAGCATCTGTAAATAGAAGAAGCCAATCCTGCCAATGTTCATTTACAAGAATGTTAAATTGTTGGTTCGCGTGGGGAGACTGTTTGTTGAGACCGAAGTTTAGTATCACATGTGGTTGGAAAATCAGCGCATCAAAGCAGAGAACAGAGGATTTTGGTCAAATTGTTGAACTGGGCTTCTTATGCTTTTTAATTCGTGGTAACTCTTAAGAAGAGGGGGGTGGTCCTTATGTGTCTAATAATGGGAATTAGTGGCGGATTGGAACAGTGATTCTAGGATTTCACGAAGGGGGTGGGAGGCATTTTGACAAACTTTGAAGAAAAATCGATCGGCTAAATATTGTCTGCGAAGTTGGAGAGGAGGTTCCAAACATTCTATTTGAAGAACCAAAGTGGGGGATGATTTCATGGCGCCAGTGATCAAACGTAAAGATTTGGCTTGGATTCTGTCGAGCTTGCCGAGAGCCATTTTGCTACATGGTTCAAGAACAAAACAGCCATAGTCAAAGTGGCTACGTACGATCGCCTTGTATAAAAGCAGTTGGCTATACGGGTGCGCACCCCAACTAACACCAGCAACTGCACGTAAAACGTTTATACCTTTCTCTGCTTTACGACACATATGATTCAGATGTTGGACGCCAGTCATTTTCCAATCAAGGATAACGCCGAAAAACTTAATCTCGTTGCAGATAGAAATAGGGCAAGAGTTGATTAGAATAGTTATGGGGGGGATGGATCTTTTTCTTGTAAATACGACTGCACTGCATTTATCAACTAAAAGTGATAATCCATGTCGTTCCAGCTAATCGCTGAGGTAGTACAAGTCAGAGTTAAGACGAGCAGCAGCATCTGGAATGCTATTCGATCTAGCATATATTGCTATATCGTCAGCGTATTGTAAGATTTCACAGAAGCTGGTCACTGTCAGGTCTAGATCATAAGTGTAAATATTAAATAACAGAGGGCTAAGGACTGAACCTTGGGGTAAGCCTTTCCAAACTTGTCGAGGTGGAAGAAGAGATCCATTGACACGGACGCGTATAAACCGGGACATAAGGATATTGCATATGACGTTAACAAGTCTCTCTGGGATGCTCAGCTGTAGCATTTTCAGCCTGAGCAAAGGAAGCTGTACATTGTCATAAGCAGAGGATATGTCTAGGATAGCACCGACAATACTTTCATTATTTGAAAATGCCAAGCGAATAGAAGAGGTGAGGATACTTAGACTGTCTACTGTACCCTTAGATCGACGGAAGCCATATTGGTTTTTAGATAGTATATTTCTGTTTTCAACGAACCACTCAAGGCGGTTTTTCACCAGGTGTTCTAATATTTTTAGAAGAATTGGACTAAGAGCTATAGGTCTAAAAGAAGAGGAATTCGAAGGGTCCTTACCTGGTTTCAAAATGGGGATAATAATTTGGGTTTTCCAGGGATCGGGGACTTCACCAGAAGTAAATATTTGATTAATAATGTAAAGAATGAAAAGTTTAGAAGAATAAGAAGATTTACAGATGAATGAATATGGAATTCCATCAATCCCAGGGGCCGAATCTTTAAGATGATCAAGAGCGCAACAGAGTTCTGCGAAGGAAAATTCTTCATTCATTTTATCTGAAGAGAGAGTGGGAACTTGAAAAGAAGGCAGACAGTCAGAACCTGGAACGAAAGGGGGGGGCCAATCTGTCAATGAATTCCTCTAACCATGGAGAGTTATCATTAGTGGGGGAGTTGTTCTGTAATTGACTTCTACGGAATGCTTTGATTTTTTTCCATACAACAGAAGGAGAAGTTCTAGGTGACAGTGATTCACAGAAATTTTTCCATCCGGCTTTCTTTTTTTTAGCTAAAAATCTCTTTGATCGAGCAGAAACCTTTTGATAGTTAAGGTAACTGGACATGTTTAGCTCAATCCGATATTGTTACTCGGCTTCTTTGCGCTCATCTATACAGGACGTACATTCCGCATCCCACCATGGAGGAGATGGAATTTTTTTGGATGTGTTCTTTAATGGCATCGAATCACTTGCAGCCTTCTCGATACAAGAAATCAATTGGTCATATAGAGTAGATGGGTCTGAATTATGGCAATTTGGAAGAGAATTTATTTCAGTGTCCAGGGTTTTCGCATATTTTTCCCAATTTGCATTTTGAGTGCGATATTTTAAAAGAGGTTGTATGGGAGGGGAAGGTTTAAAGGAAGAACCTAGGGAGGTGATGATGGGCATGTGATCACTACCATATGTGCTCGGTAGTTCATACCATGATAACAGAGGTGCTAATTCCGGGGAAGCAAGAGTTAAGGCACCGTCCCAGAACAAAAGTGTCTACAGCACTTTTGTTCTGGGACGGTGATGTTAGACGAGTGGGAGAACCATCATTCAAAACACACAGATTTTGTAAGTCAAGAAGATCAAGAAAAGCCATGAAATAGGTTCATCATTGGGAGACCCCCATAAAGTATTTTTAATATTAAAGTCTCCAAGAACGATCATGGGTCTGGGTAAGTTAGAGAGAAGAGAATTTAACTCAGAGATGAGTTGGGAGTTTGGATAGGGAATATAAACTGATACAAAAGAAACACCTATACAAGTAGCAGCTACCAAGTGTAGTTCATTGCTATGAGGCGGGACAGGGATTTGGGAGAATGTGTAAGAATTGGATATAAACAGGGCACAGCCTGCGTATCCGTCATCCCTGTCGTCCCGAAGACAGGAATACCTAGGGATCTGAAAACGAGATCCCGCGGTCAACCATGGCTCCGAGACAGCAGCGACAACGGAATGGAACTGGTTGAATAGAGAAATGAGTTCATGTTTTTTACTTTGGACACTCTTACAATTCCATTGTAGGAGGTCCTTTGGGCTTTGATCCATCCTGAAATATAAGAGAATATAGCAATTGCTGAAGCAGGAAACTGATATTGGACGGTAGGGAGTCGGAAAATTTGGAAACAATATTGATAAGGGAGCAAATCAGGATTCAATTAAAATGTCATTAGGTGTCAATTTTGGAGTAGGAGAGGTTGGTGGGCTATTTAGTAAGCCACAGCCATTAGGTTGAGAAGATTTGGGAGTGCTTGTAATAAGGTTATAAGCCTCGTGGTCATAAGTTTTACCAGGACTTGGGGTAGGGCGGGGAGATTTGACAATAGTTTTTGATGTGAAACATCTATAGGCGCACGTGAGACCGATTTCTGGCGTGGCGACGCGTCGCCACGCGCAATCGACTGTGCGTTTCTCTCTCACTCGATCCGGCGTTAAGCCATCTCTTTCGCTCCACTGAGCTCGGATACCTATAATGTATACTCTGTTTATTACAGTACTCATTGACATTTTTAGTTCCTACCACAATCTGTTCTTTTCTGCATACTACTTTTACGAAATAACGTCGATGTTTCACATCTACCAGGCGTCCCGTGACGGCTCCATTTTAATTTTTGATGTGAAACATCTATAGGCGCACGTGAGACCGATTTCTGGCGTGGCGACGCGTCGCCACGCGCAATCGACTGTGCGTTTCTCTCTCACTCGATCCGGCGTTAAGCCATCTCTTTCGCTCCACTGAGCTCGGATACCTATAATGTATACTCTGTTTATTACAGTACTCATTGACATTTTTAGTTCCTACCACAATCTGTTCTTTTCTGCATACTACTTTTACGAAATAACGTCGATGTTTCACATCTACCAGGCGTCCCGTGACGGCTCCATTTTTTTTTCTATGAATATTTAATATGAGGAAGTAAGACGGACATCAGAAAAAATCTAAATTAAGAGCTGAACATCAGCTATCAAGCGACTACTTCGAAAATTTCAATTTTAAACAGCTTTTTCTATATATCATGTATAAAGAGAAGCATCATGCCTTTTTCCTCTCTTTGAGGAAAATATATTACGACGAAGAACTTTTCTTTGAAACCTGACCATTTGCATAACTCTCCTAAAACCATAACGAACTTGTAAATTGCCAAATTAAAAGACTAACTCTAGAAGTTCAGTTCATTAACTTTCCGAAAAAATGATGGTTGAGCAGTTTAAGAAAGAATAAAAATTTGTTAGGCAATAAATTAACTCGGCCCCCGGGGTGGCTCACAATCTGCATTAGTCGAGACGCACTTCTCTCCAGCGATTAAATGAAATTTCACGGTCGGTTGCCTACGGAAACTCACTGGACAAAGGTCTGGGATATTTAAATTGAATGCTTTTAATCCTGCGAACTCTTCCACTTTTTCTTGGGGCTAGATTGGAAAGGAATACCCGATGCTCGGCTATTATGCTGTAGCAGATATGGCTCTGTAGGTATTTTAGAATATATCTGCTACCGTCATCAAATTAAAGATTTTTTTTCGTCATCAAAGTAATGCATATTGACGTGTGTTCTTACTTATTTTATTTAACCCTCGACAAAAAAGGGGAGTGTTATAAGTTTGACGCTAATGTTTATCTATCTGTCTGTGGCATCGTAGCACTCGAATAGATGAACCGATTTTAATGCGGTTTTTTTTTCAAAGCCAAAGGTGGCCATTTCGAATAGAATTATCTTTAGTTGAGACCTCAATAAATATGTACATATAAGTTTTATTATCATTACACTACCTTCTTCATAAGAAAAAAAAACCAGTGGCTCTCTGGGAATGCCGACAGAAGTGAAAACTTGGTGTCGGTTTCAGTTTGGTGCGGTAAATGTAGCGGCACGTAAGTTAAGCACTGAGCGAAATGTAGAAGGGATACTGCGCATGGGAACAGCACTTCTGCGCAGTAACGGTAAGTTAGACTCGAAAGAGTTCAGCGCTTGAATTTCGTGCCGTTAGTTGTAACAGTGTCGCAAGTCCAATGGCTTTTTTTTCCATCTCAAAAAATTCCCAACTCGCTTAAAAAAGTTTTTACTTCAGATATAACATATAACTATTTAATAAAATATAAAAAAAAAATACAAAGAAACAATAAATAAATATATTAATAATAATATGGAAACCATGGGGGCTGTCACTCTCAGCCCTGATGAGATGAGGTAAGTTGTGAAATTTGTCGGCACATAACTGGAAAAGTCTTGGGCCGGATGGATTGCAGAACTTTTGGATAAAGTGGTTTTGAAGCTCATACGATCGTCTGGTGGAACAATTCCAACACGCCCTAGAGCTTGGTTCACTCCTAACAATCCTAACAACGGGTATCACCTTACTGCTCCATAAGTCAGGTAGTACTACGGACCTATCACGTGCTTGCCCTACATTATGTAAGCTCCATACATCCATTAAGGGACCAAATATTAATACGCACATTATTGCGAATAAAATTTTAGCTCCGACTCAAAATGGATGTAGAGTTGGATCCCGTGGTAATAAAGAGCTCCTCCTCTTTAACATGGCCACTACTTCTTGGATTGATTATGATGGCCTATGATTCGGTGCCCCATTCATGGCTGGAAAGGATATTGGAGTTGTACAAAATTGACACAACTTTAAGATCCTTTCTGAGCACTTGTGTGAGGCAGTGGATCACCAGTCCTTGGTCAATCGGGTGGTGGAGATAGTCCCTCAGATCTGTCAGACTATATAACGATTGAGCGAGGCATTTTTCAGGGTAACAGTTTGAGTCTGTTATGGTTTTGTCTTTCCCTGAATTCTTTTAGCACCTAGCTAAAGGACTCAAGATTGGGCTACCGACTCCAAAGAGAGGGTGAAGTTATTTCTCACCTACTGTACATAGACGACCTTAAGCTATATACACAAAAACGAGCTTACTTAATGAAACAACAAAAATTACAGAAGTTTTCAGTAGTGCCATCAAAATGGAGTTTGGTGTAGATAAGTGTACGATTATGCATGTACAGCGGGGGAAGGTTGTAAATTCAACGCAACTTTCTGAGACAATAACTATCAAAACTCTCTCGAAGTCGGAAACCTTCAAAGACCTTGGTATAGTTTCAGAGACATTGGGTATTATCGATGAAGACATAAAAAAGATGGTGAAGCAGCGCTTCTTTAACCGAGTAACAAAAGTTCTTAAAAGTCTTTTGTCGGGAGGAAATAAGACAGGTGCCTTCAACGCCTGGGTAACGCCCCTACTTATATACTCTTTTGGCATACTAAGGTGGACTCAGACTGAGCTGGATTCTTTGGACAGAAGGGTCCGCCTACTGCTGACAACATATCGTATGCTACACCCACGCTCATCTGTTATAAGACTGTACATCCCGCGGAAACGTGGAGATCGAGGCTTTTTAAATGCCAAGAATCTCCACAATCGCGAGGTTAGCAGCCTTAAGGAATATTTCCTTGACAATGAGTATGGATTGCATCGTGATGTTATGGCAGAAGACAAAAGCCTCACGCCGCTCTCCTTGGCAAATAAGAATTGACGCAAACCAACAGTACTGAGGAACGCATGGACGTATGGAAGAGCAAGGAGCTTCATGGGCGGTTCTATCGAGCCTTGACAGAGCCCGATGTGGATCAGCTCGCATTGGTGAACTGGCTGCGTTTCGGTGACCTCTTTAGGGAAACCGAAGGTTTTACCCGTGCAATTGCAGACGAAGTCATGATGACAAACAGCTATCAGAGAGATATCCTAAGAGACGGTACGACTGACGTCTGTCGAGCAAGTCGACGGCCCGGAGAGTCTATCAGACATGTAATCTCCGGGTGTTCTCATTTGGTTAACAGTTGTTGTTGTTTTTCGTGTGTGTTAGTAGCCAACACTGGTGTCAGATTTTTCAAGCTGCCTCAAGGCATCTGATATAGCTTGGCGACTACCATATAATGATGACAGCCGCGACTAACGGCTTATACGTGCCTTTCGAAGCACGGATGAGCTCGAGAAATCTTTATACCAATTAATTAATTTAAATTAATTCATTAATATAATATTTTTTTAGGCTTACAGTGAGTACTTGCACAGACAACCTTGTAGCCAGAATTATTCACCAGCAGCTTGCTCTTCAATACGGACTTGTAGCATCTGAGGTACTGTACTATAAGTATTCACCGGTGCTGGTTCTCGAAAATGGTCGTGCCACGCTCTATTGGAATCAATCTGTCATCACGGATAGGACCGTTGTCGCCTGATATCGTGCTGACAGATCGATTGATGCGCCAGGCAGTGCTCGTCGACATCACCGTCCCGCATGAGGAGAACCTAGTAAAGGCCAAGAATTGGACCAGCTTAGCAAGAGCCTTGATTTTATAAAAAGTTGATGTTGATTTTTCCGGTAAGTAGAGGTATACGTAATTTGAAATTTGGTGACGTGAAGGGGTCTTTTGAGATTGGGTAGGATTGCTGGTAGAAGCTATATCAGCATAGAATGTTTTGACAGTCGGAAACCTACGGGCAGCTTCAGTATAGCTGAGGTTTTCCTCAGACACGACAGTTTTAATTGAATGTTGTCTTATATATTCAGGGCATCTACTGTCTGTAGCAAGATGGTTACCACCACAGAGGAAACAAGTTGACTTTTCTTGGTCACATTCGTCACCTGTATGGCCTTGCCCACATTTATAGCAACGGGGTTTTGACCTGCATTGCGTTTTTATATGGCCAAATCTGCAGCCGTTGCGGCATTGGATAGTAGGCAGTTGGTAGGTATCAACATCTAAAGATGAATGGTAACAAAACACCTTATCTGGGAGGGATGGTCCCAAAAAAGTTAAGACTACTGTTATTGATGGGGTCCAAGTTATACCTGAGTCTGTCATTTTTTTTAAGTTAAACCTTCTGGCTTTAACTACGAGTCCGCAAGCTGGGGGAGTTTTAATCTCGTTAACAAGGTCCTCTAGAGTCCATTCTGTCGGGATGCCGCGGACGACTCCCATGCGAGAAACTAAAAATCTTGGGATGATTGCATTAAACTTATTTTCAGAGATAATTGGATTTTTAGTGAAATCGTTTGCCTCCGAGGCAGACATGAACGATACGGAGATTTTGCTAAGGCTCACGGCTTGAATGTCGCCATCCATAATTCCACTAATTCGTTTCTTATGCAAAAGCTGGGCGAATTTTAGCACACGGATTGATAAGCCGGCAGAATAGTCAGGCGCTGTACGACTCACGTGGACCACAAATGGACCAGGATCCGACTGATTATACTCAAAGTTTGAATCTTCTTCGTAGCCCGTTCTAGTATACACGGATTGAATTGATTTCGATGCAGGTGAATTCTTTTTCTTACTTTCCACTGGAATATCTGAATCAGCTTGCCGCTTCGTTGGACGAAGAATAGGCTTTGGTACGACTGAGTCAGGGTTCTGGTCCATAGGGATATCTGGAGGAGGATTTCCTCCCCCATCAGGGGGGTCCAGGAAACTTAGAAATAAATTGATTACTACCTTAATAAACCACCACCGCGACAAAACAAACACAAAATTTACGAAACACACTGAAATTCAGAAAGAAATTAACGATTTTACGGAAAACACGTGCGACAAACAACACAGCGACGGGAAAAATCCGAACTATTGTTAATTGTTATGTTATTTACTATGACATTAATAGGGAGAAGTGTCACTGTCATGTCATAGGGCATACTTTTTATTGCCAGTAACAAAAAGAAAACACATTTTATTAAATATCTGTTTAATTCTAAGATAAATGCATGTTTTTTTTACTTGATTTAGATATATTATAGTTGAATATACATAAAAACAATGTTAATACTTTAAATAAAGTATAAAAATGAACAAAAATATGAACCGGTAGAGTACCGGTTTCTAATTAATCGTGCGGCAACCTTCTCGCCAAATATGTATTGCGATTTGAATTGAATTGAAGAGGAATTGGGAGATTTTGTGACCATTTTACGATTTTTAGAGAATCTCTAGCAGTTCTGCGAGGAATAGGGCTGATGAATTGATTTCGAAGCAATTCATCAAAGTGGCCATTTTAAACCTGCTGCTGTTGCCGTCGTTTCGTTTTGCCACCGCATTTATACATTTACGGTATCGTTATTCCTTTATATTACTGGTACCTTGACTGAAATCTTTTCTGTACCGAAAAAAAAAACGTTGGCTGGCGCGAACGCGGCGGGGCGAGCAGGGCCCGAGTTGTGTCGGGGGCTCCCCGGCCTGGCTGGCGTCGCCGTTCCGTCGTTCGTTTATCGTGTCGAGACTTGAACGGTGTTAGATTGTATTTGCGATTTTCATGCTTTCTTTTTTCACTATTCTTCATTGTTGCATTAACGTATTGTTTGTTAGTTTGATTATCGTGCCATCTTTAATTATCTTCAAGCAACAGTGATGGGAAAAAAATTAAAAAACGCTGTTTACTCTTACTTTTCCTACGATAAAACCTCAAAAATTCTAACTATCTTATTATAAAACCCAGACTAACTTTGTGACTAGGTTTAAACCATTATCCGCCTAAAATAAAGTTAACATTGACAGGTGAGATGTGATATTACTAGATGTCAACTTGATTTGGTCGGATAATGGTTTAAACCTAGTACTAAACACTTACCGTCTTATTATAAAACACAGACTAACTTTGTTACTAGGTTTAAACTATTAGCCGACCGAATTAAGTTGACAGCTAGTAATAACACTCTATCTTACCTGTCAATGTCAATTTCTTTTTGGGTGGCTAATGGTTTAAACCTTGTAACAAAGTTAGTCTTGTTTTTATAATAAGAAGAAAAAAGTTTATTTTTACATACACTAACCTTTGACCGCACGTACCACGCCGTCCGCCTATCGCCGTAATACCTAAACGCAGCCACAAACGTAGCTAGACGCCGCGACATCACTCAGGCGCTCACAACACAGTCACAAGTCATGCATGAAGTTAATAAAATATTAATTAAATAAAGAAAACGTTGCACTTCACTCCTAATGTAAATCTGCCTACGCTGGCATTTTAATAACACACAATGTGATTTACGAGTACATCTTAAGACGAAGTGGTAGCTAAGGTGGCGCCCATATTTGAAATAAATTGTTTAAAACTAAATATGGTGATAATTAAAAATTTGATTTGTAGAAATGTCTCGAAAGACCTTTAAACTATTTTATGAATAACCTTTGAAATTATTACTAATAGCCCGTCTAGTTTTAAAACTGTTTTTCGCCAAAAGTGGCCACTTTTGGCGAAAAACATTTTTAAAGCTAGACGGACTACCAATATTACTTTCAAAGGTTATTCATAAAATAGTTTAAAGGTCTTTCTAGACATTTATACATATCAAATTTTTAATTATCACCATATTTAGTTTTAAACAATTTATTTCTAATGAGGGCGCCACTTTAGCTACCACTTCGTCTTAACGCTGTACTGTCTATGACTTAAGGTCCTAGCTGGGGCAGAGGGCTTTAACAGTCTCTCTCCATCGCGAACGGTCTTTGGCTACGTGCTTTACTTCGGGCCAGGTTAACCCGATTGTTTCATCTCCGCCGCAACTTTGCGCTGCCAGGTCTGCTTGGGACGACCAACTTTTCGCTTGCCCTGAGGGGTCCACTCTGGGGCTTGCCTCGGAATGTGTGTGGGCTCTCTCCTGAGAGTATGGCCTATCCATGTCCATTTGGGGCGCTTGATATGCTTGTCTATTAGCATTTCCCGGCACGCCTCCCACAGGCTTTCGTAGAAGATCTTTTCAGGCCAGAAAATGTCAAGTATTTGCCGCAGGCAGAGGCTGATAAAAACCTGGATCGGCAGCGTGATCTCTTTGGTAACCTTCCACGTTTCGCACCTATATAGCAAGACAGATTTGTCGTTAGATCGAGATTTTGAGTTTGACTCTGCGGGTCAACTTTTAGATCGTCATATGGTTCGAAGTTGTGCGAAGGTTGCCCGCGCTTTGGCTACTCTAGAAGCCGTGTCCTCTTCCACTCCTCCAGTTTGCGAAACGATGCTGCCTAGATACGCGAATTGTTGCACTCGCTGTATAGGCTCTGCACCCAGCGTTAGTGGTCGCAGGTTGTTTCCTGTGCGCATCTCTTGAGTCTTCCTCGAGTTTATCTTAAGACCAACTTTGGCAACCTCCAACTGCAGATCACTCAGTTTGGCCTGCATGTCTGTTACTTTATGGCTAAGCAAACATAAGTCGTCAGCGTAGTCTAAGTCATCCAGTTAATTGGACAACCCCCACTCTATACCGCGTCTCTTGCCGTCGTTCACCTTGTGCATTACGCTATCCAGTACGATCAGAAAAAGCAGGGGCGAAAGAAGACAGCCCTGCTTGACTCCAGCGTGTATGGCGATATCCTCCGAAATCAGTCCATCATGAGATACTTTGCAGGAGTACTCCTTGTATAATTTTTACTTTGATCAGGTCTCTGATCTTAGGCGGGACTCCAATTTCGTCAAGACGATTCCAAATACTGGGCCACTGCAGCATGTCGAAGGCCTTCACATTCAAGTCGACGAACGTAAAGCATACATTACGTTGCCATTCTGTTGCTTCTTCGAGTATGATCCGCAGGGTATTTATTTGGTCCGTAAAAGATCGGTTGGGGCGGAAGGCCTGTTCTTGCTGCAGGAGTGGCTCCACTGCTTTCGCTATTCTGATCTGCAGGATCTTGCTCAGAATCTTTGATGATATGGAGAGCAGCGTGATACCCCTCCAGTTGCCACACTAGCTAAGGTCACCTTTCTCTGGAACCGTGATCAGAACACCTTTGTTCCAGTCTTCGGGTAGTTCTTCAGTGACCCATATTTTCTCTATGAGTGGTGTTAAGACCTCTGCAGCAGTTGTCGGGTCAGCTTTAAGCATTTCTGCTGTAAGATCGAGACTTGGTGCTTTTCCACTCTTAAGAGAAACTACAGCCTCTTCAACTTTTTCTCGAGACAGTGGTGAAGTATCGATGTCCAAAAGCTGAGGTGGTGTTGAACTTGGAGGTACAGGAGAAGGAGGTGCAGTTGCAGATGGTATGCTCAAAATCTCTTGAAAGTGTTCGCGCCAGCGTTCCAGATGTCTTTCTGAAGTTGCGATAAGGTTTCCATTTTTATCCCGAAGCGGTTACTTTCTGGATCCTTTTTCCCCAGCCAGGACTTTGGTGGCGCCGTACAATTCTCTCAGATTGTCCGTGTCGGCAGCTGGTTGAGCGCGGTTAGCTATACCGTCAGCCCAGCGTCTATCTTTGCTGGTGCTGCGATAGATGCGCCTGCGCATCTGCCTATACTACTCCCTAAGATGAGATCGTTCGGCGTCGGTAGCGATTTCCAGGATCTTCAGATGGAGATCGCGTCGAGTCTGTATGAGGTCCCAGGTGTCTTCAGAGATCCAATCATCGCGCTTCTTTTTGAGGTGACCTAAGACAGAAGAGCTGTACTATTCCATCTAGGTATTGTTGAATACCTATAATTTGGCATAGAGAAAACGTACGCGTAGTGCTATTTGCATCAGTTGCAACTCAAAACTGATCAGATCTTGTAAAGTTTTTTTTGTTTATTTTGTTTTCACTTAGCGTTCCCACGGTTCACATTTATGGCCCCTTTGGTTCCGCCTCGAGCACGAGCCGACTTAAATTTTATTGCACAGCTTTTGCTTGTTTTGAACAGTATTTTTGTAAGTAATATCGGCATATCATAGACAAAAAAAAAATACAAACAAAACATCATAAAATCTGGCGAAAATTAAACGAGTGAATTGTTACTTTGTTTTCGTATTCAAAGAAACACCGCTTCGTGTGAATATCATGCTTTTATTATCCCGACAAATAACTTCAGTTGCATTTGTTAACCTGGTGAATAGGTGCCATAAACGGGAATATGTGACTTCTGTCTCCAAAATATGCGAGTGTAGTGTACATTTTCGTGTTATTACCTATTACATGTGCTTTGCCGTTATGAAGAATGAGATGTGGTTATTAACTGTTTGCACAGTGAAAGGCTACTCGTCAAAATAATAAAAAAAAAGTAATTTCTTAGGTACCTACGTAATTCAAAATTTGTTGTGAATTGATTAAATTACAAATGATTACCTAATGACTATACTAGGGCAACAAACTCACATGTGATTATTCGTGAATGAGTGTAATCGCAGCGTGTGTAGACGACTTTTGGTACATACAACTGAGCGTGTCAGCTGGGCGGACAGGTACTTACAATCAGCAGTCAAAGGTAGGTGATATATGGCAAATATATATTTTTTATTTAGCTATGTGTTCCTTGGGGAAAGTGTTAGACCTTATATATCCAAACAACCTGCGACATCTGCGTGGCGCGTGGCACGAAAAGCAGCAAATTGTCGTTCAAGTACCTATGATTGCGGCCGACACGGGGCGGCGGCGGTCAAATGTCAAATGTCAGTAGGTAATTATAATTACCTTTACCATAGAGTGGATGCGCGATCACAGAGTACTTTATATGCACGATTAATCCTCCTTCCAGCAGGTTTAAAATGGCTACTTTGATGAATTGCTCCGAAATCTATTCATCAGCCATATTCCTCGCAGAACTGTTAGAGATTCTCTAAAAATCGTAAAATGGTCACAAAATCTCCCAATTCCTCTTCAATTCAATTCAAATCGCAATACATATTTGGCGAGAAGGTTGCCGCACGAAATATTTAGAAACCGGTACTCCCCCGGTTAATTTTTTTGTTAATTTTTATACTTTATTTAAAGTATTAACATTGTTTTTATGTATATTAAACTATAATATAACTCAATCAAGTAAAAAAACATGCATTTATCTTAGAATTAAACAGAATTTAATAAAATGTGTTTTCTTTTTGTTACTGGCAATAAAAAGTTTGCCATATGACATAACAGTGACACTTATCCCCATTAATGTCAGGGTAAATAACAATAGTTCGTAATTAGTTTTCAATGGTTTTCATTAAAGGTTTTCAATTAGTTTTGCAACAATTTACTTTGATATTGTCTTGTAACTATGCGCCCTTGGTAGAAATAGAAATACGTATTGAAAGAGTGTCACAAATTGCGCTAAAGGGCACACGCACGTAAGTACTCACACCTTTTGATTGTGATATATATTAAAAGGTTACGTACATTGTACAATTCGATTTACATAAACCCTTTAATTTAGGAAGAAAGAAAGAAAATCTTTATTCGGCAAACAAAAATCTTATGTACTAGACTTTTTTCGCTCGGCGGTATGTTTGACCTGGCTTTCAATAAAGGTTAAATAATAATAAAGATTTATAGTAGGCATATATTATATTAGTATTCTTGTAGTATGACCACCGACTGAAATGTTGTAGTCTCAAACAATATTTGTAATGTAACAAAAAATCAAAAAAATATATCCTTTTAAAGTGCCAGTATGTCTTCTAAGAATTTATTGTATAAGCAATAAATGATTTTATGATGTTTGCAGAGACTGCTTGAAGGCTAAGGAAGCAGCAACGAGTCCACTGCTAGAGCATTCTTGTATCATCAAGAGAGGAATTCCTGCAAATAAAGGGAGTCATGAGCGAACCCTTTGGTTCACTTGATGAGATCCTAAGCTTGCATGACAAGCTGGGTTTGCTTAGATGAAATGAACAATAAGAAGCAAAACAAGACTGAAGACAAAGATTAAAGCAAGAACAACATACATTTATCAGAATAAATAATTTATATTTGTTATATTTATGTATAGAATTTTATTTAAGTACCTACCCATTTGTTTTATTTCTGACATTAACTTATACTGATTTAAAAGTCTAATATTAAAATTGAATTATTCCCGGCTGGCATAAGATGCCAGTCAGAGATAAGAGAGAGAAAAATTTACCAACTGCTACTACTACTGTAGATAAGTAGTTATTCTTAGAATTCTAAATAGGCAATGGGCTAACAACTTATCATAATAATAATAATAAACGTTTATTTTCTCTTCACAATAGCACAGAATTGACAAAAGTGTTACATTACGATAGGTATCAAGTAACTAATTACTTATCTCTATTTCGCAGTCTTGTTAAGTCATAGTAGACTGTGAAGAGACTAGTCCCTGAAATAGGTCCCGTGAGGACCTGTGCTACAGGTGACTATGCTCCTCCCTTAGAATACTTTTTATAGGAATTGCAGGTGTACCTACGAGTTTTGCCTAATAGATTAGTTTATTGTATGTGCTAATTGAATTTAAGTATTTTAAATTGTAGGAGGAAGCACTATTCTAAATACTAAATTAAATTATGGCTGTTTAGTTAGCGTGAGTGTCAATGTACTTGTGTGATTTGTATGTGTTTCTGTAGGCAAGGTTGATGTGTATGGGAGTGAGTTAGGACGATCAGGGATAGTGTAGGAGATAGCGTTACTAGGGGCAGTTGTTATTAGCTGATTGCATTTAGAAGGGTTAACATGAGTTTTGATCATAACCTCATCGTATTGCTAAATATGGTCTTTGTCTTGTAATAATTTTATTTGCTGTATAACAGTCATAAAGTCATTCATGATAAGTATATCTGTATGTACTTAATTATTTATAAGGAAAACCCCAATAATAATGTAAAAAGCAAGTTTTAAGTAATAAATAACTTTTGCCTTTTTGACAAAATTGTGCTTATATACAACTATTGGACATGAGATGGTAAAAATAATTCAATTTCCTTTAAAAGAATCCGCCAATATAAGACGGCATAAACAAATTCACTATTAGGCATTTACCTCTAGATGCCATGGCTACACCCCATTTGGCCCTGAGACCCTCTGCTAACTAAACAAAATATTCTCCAGTACCAAAGAATGCTTCAATAAGTTAAGAAGGCCTTAACCCTTATTTTTATAGGTTATGAATACAATTTATTTTCTACTTCAAGTGTCATTACGCGTAGATGTTTCGTAAAAAGTTACTCGTGACTAACTTTTTATGATTCTCCTATTTGACACAAAATCAATTCGGGCATTGTGACCCATTTTACGAATTTGCAAAGGAAACTGTCAAAAAAATGAATTGGGAAAAGTAATGTCGCTCGTGAAACATATATTTATTGCGCTAAGTGACCATTTTACGATTTTCGACGTGTCTGGTGAAAAAGTCAGAGTGGCCGTTTTAAACCCCCCGGTCGTATTTTTAGACGAAGCCAACTGACAGTAGCTAATGTCACTTTGTTAAATAATGTTGCCATATTTAAAGTAATAGCGTTGCGTTCAGTTCTCATTCAATCAGATGAATGAACAAATGTAATAAGCTATGTTTTTTATTTTCATTACCTACCTATAATTGTTATATTTTATACATCTATAGTTTCAACTGCATGATGTGTTGAAAATAGGACAGTCTTACAAGTTTCCTCGCAATGTTTTCCTTAATGTTTAAAACTCTTGGTATTTAGTATAGGTAGATACTATAGGAACATAGTCGTCGAAAACTCGTTGGTATGTACAAAGCACGACTAAAATTCGAACCCCATACCCGATATCGGCAGTTCGGCACGCTAACTATTCACTAGACAATCGAGGCAATTTCATTCATTCAGGAGTTTTTTCAACTATTCATTTTGTCACAACACTATTTTTATTTCATCAAAAACTGACAACACAGTAAACGTCAGTTGACTTCGTCTAATTAAAAATACGGCATATATTAGTATCTATTTTAGTGTTTGATGAAATTTTGATTTTGTTCTGCACTGTGTTTATTTTAATTATTAACTGAACAAGCAACAAACGTTTTGGTAATTTTACTTGTACTCCGTGTAAAATAGGTACATGACCTAATACGTCGATGATTCATTTTAGTTGCTTTTATTTTCCTTAGCATCTACTCAAGGATGTCTTCACCACGCCCAAAATCGCCTCGTACTCCAGTTTTGCCCAAAAAAGACGAGAAGGAAGAATCCATATGGGACAAACTTGGTACCATTGGGCGTAAGAAACGTCTAAAAGAGGGTGCGTTGAGTATTTTTAACATTATAACAACATTTGGTTTCAAGTTTGTGTGGGAAGTATCGTGTTGCTTCACCTGTGACCTACAAACAAACACATGGTGCTCAATAATTATCCATATGACTATTATTAAACTTTACACATTTTGGTAATTTGGTTTACAGTTCAGGAAGTGCAGGCTGAGGGCAAGCATGCTATAGATTCTCCTGGGAGTCCCACAGCGCCTGAAGTCCCCCCAGAGGAATACAGCTTATGTAAGTCAATATTACATTAAAAAAAGAATTGAATGTTATCATCATTATTAGTAGCCTTCTGTGTCCCATTGAGGCCAAGCATGCTATAGATTCTGCTGGGAGTCCCACAGTGCCTGTAGTCCCCCCCAGAAGAATACAGCTTAGTAAGTCAATATTTCATAAAAATAATAATTGGATGTTATGATCAATGGCCTTCTGTGTCCCATTATATTTTTTCAATAGCTTTTGAGGTACTTGTTAGTAGTACACTTATCAATGTCTAACTTAGTCCAGGTTGGTTTGTTCAGCTAGTTAGCCCACACAGATAATCATGCTACATATCTTGACAATCTTCTTTACTGATTTAAGTTATTTCCACAAGTCTGTTCTTAACAAGTTGTCATCTGTTCATTGAGGTGTATTTGTATCTTACTGCTTAAAAAAAGATAAAATTATGAGTAGGCCAATCAAAAAGAAAACTTAAAAAGAATTTAGAAAATAAGTTATGTTCATTCATTTACACAGGAAGTAACCATGATGATCAATACAATATTTAGTACAGTGTCATATTTGGAAACATTGGACCAGAAAATTTAACATTAATGGCATGTTTAAAAATGAATGGGCTTCTACAGGTATTTATATAAAAAGAAGAAATTTATTTTACTTTTAACCAGTCTTAAGTTCTCTACAAACCCTTAACCTTAGTCAGTGTATAGCTTGGCCAATTCGTAAGAATGACGTAGACACATAGGAATAAAACAAAAAGTAATAAATTCACCTATACATAAAATTTTTGCCTATACTGAGGCCCTTTCATGAAAAAACGGCCAAACTACACAAGTCCAGTGCAGTTCGGGAGAACAAAAAATGTCATGTGCAACAGTGTCCTATAATAAATCTCTGTTCTGTGTCCATAATAATTATGAAATAATTTTTAGTTTATTTTAGAAAAACACAACATTTTTTTAACAGTCATAATTATACACGAGCGAAGCCGCGGGTAAAAGCTAGTTTTACAATAAAGGGCAATTCATTTTATTTATGGTTTAGGATCGAAAGACTCCTTAAGAGATTATTAAAAGAAATTTTGTATACTCACTGTACCATCCTAGTACATATTTGAAATTATAATGTATGTAAGATAAATTTTGCCCTGTTTAATAAAGCAGGTGATTTTCCCAGATAGAAACTTACGTCATATAAATAATTTAGTTACCTTGTATTATAGGCTGAATACAGTCAGTAAGTCGTTTAAGTTTTATAATAAATTGCCAGAATCGGTCCTTGATATACCAGATAGAAAATTTTAAGCTTATGTAAAGCTTAAGTACTCTGTGAGAAGGCTTATAACGAAACCGATGATTAACTTAAAGACAAAAACGTTCGGAGGTGCAAGCTGTGTTGGTATATCTGCATCCTTAGATTGTTAATTTATACTCAGCACAGTTTTTGCTTTTGTCTTTGTTGCTGTAACTTTTAAATGTATGTAAATAATGATAAATTAGATTAGCTTGAACGACATGTACTCCTTCTTATAATACCATATTCTGGCAACTCCAGGATCTATTTAGTTCTGTTCTGAATTAATATCAGCACTGACACTTTGAGAAAAGTGATTTTGGGTCCCTGCACTAGTAAATAGGCTCTGTTTTCAAACTGGCGAGTCTGACAGTACACACTAACACTAAGTAATAATCACACACAAATGATTAGGGAGAAAATAAGTAAGGTCTAGCATCTCAACGGCCCTTGGTTTATAAAAGAACTAAATCACAGTAAAGTTCACAAATTGCTCTGTGCAGGGGTGGTAAATGGTAAGTAAAGTCAGTATTATTTGGTCAAGGTCAGTGTAAAGTCAGTATTATTTGGTCAAGGTCAGTAAAAGTACGTTTTTTACAAAACTGGTGAGTAAAGTCAGTGTTTTCATAATTTATATATTTTTTTTATTAATTTATTTTATATCTTCATAACCGAACCGACCAAGTGTTTGTCGGTCTTGAATGCCGACTTTGAATTCACGCCTCACGTTTAACTACTAAAAACGCCTGAGAAAATAATTTAATTGAATTTGTTTGAGATTTTCATTTCCCGAGTACATTTTATTAGTTGACTGTAACTCTTTAATTTGTAAACCCTATTTAGCTTTGATAGTTTTCCTTTTAACCTCTCATTTCCTGTCCAGACCCATGGGGAAAATCGACACAGACGAACTTCAACCTTATTACATTGACATACAGTTAATTTTTTCAGGCAATTTTGGACCTCCGCCTAAGGTTAACTATGTTATATATGCTATTGCCGTTAATTTCTCACGCCCCTTTACTGGACGCTAACAAAAATTTGCATTTGCACACATCATTAAATTGAAAAATGGTGTTCACAAACTCACTATTAAATAAATATATTAAATATTATATATATCTAAATATTTTTGAAAGACCTATTCAACGATATCCCACACAAGGGGTTAGTCAAGAAAAAAAATATTGATCCCCACTTTCCACCCAAAAAAATATTTTTTATCCCCTTTTTATTTTACCACTTTATCGTCGTGGCGTGACTGCTATAATAGCAAGACATTTGGTCAGTAAATGGTCAGTATTTTAGAGGGTGTAAAATCAAGTATTTTTGGCCTTGGAATCAGTTTCCACATCTGCACTTTGCTATGATGTATACGTACGTACTTATATTAAAAATACCAATTATCCTGCAGTTGTGTTAAAAAGAGGAAAATATGGTTGTGTTAAAAAGAGGAAAATATGGTTTGGTGGCTAGGTGTTAGCTGGTTTGGATTCCGAATAAATGAGGTAACCCAACCAAAAGCAATAAACTAAGTCTATATCAGTGATACTTTTACACAAGTATTTAAATTTTTGTGTAACTGCCATGGATAATTTCCATTAATTTACAGGAATTAATGCAGTTGTGCGGGCTAATAATTGTAAAAAAAAATATTGTATGTGTGTATTAATTTGTAATTGTCACTAGGCATTACCTAACTAAATAATTGATTTTCAGTGGAAAATGAAGAAAGGGCAATTATTGATGTGAAATCCCTTGAAGACCCCAAAGTGAAGGAGCTGAAGCAAGTTCTTATAGATTGGATCAATGATGAGCTGGCGATGCAGAGAATTATTGTTAAGGATATTGAAGAGGATCTTTATGACGGCCAAGTCCTGCAAAAGCTCTTGGAAAAGCTGACAAAAACGAAATTGGATGTACCAGAGGTTACTCAGTCAGAAGAGGGCCAGCGTCAAAAATTGACAGTTGTTCTAAGAGCTGTAAACAAGGTATATTATCTATCTTCTATATATATAAAAGCAAAAATCACTCACTCACTCATCACGAAATCTCGAAAACTACTTAGCCAATAAAGATGAAATTTGGCAGCAAGGTAGATTGTGACTTGGAGACGTCCGCTAAAAAAGGATTTTTGGAAATTCCATCCCTAAGGAGGTGCATTAGGGGTTGCGAATTTATATTATTATGTAACTTCGTAATTTTTTGAGTGAGAGACAAAAAAATTGAGACCATTAGATCATTTGCTCTTTGCTCTAGCAAATGACGGGAACGGGAATGGGAACGGGATCGAGAACGAGAACGGGAACGGGATATTATAACACAATTTTTAACGTAAAAAACTAATTAATGATCTTATTAGAACCATTTTCGACTTCTACGAGGACGAAGTCGCGGGTTACAGCTAGTAGTTAATATTCGTTCAATTGATAGTTAACAATAATACTAATTTCGCTCAAAAGAATGCAAACCGAGCCCTCAGGTGCTATTTCTCTCTTTTTGTTTTGCTTTTTTTTGTAGTTTTGACCTGAATGAAACAACATGCTTTTCAAACTATGCTCGCGTTAACGACAGAGCGGCCGGGAAGAGCCGCCTTATTTATTTATAAGAGAACAACAAACAGCTACAAAATACAGCCTTATATACTAAACAGGCTTTTTCAAGTACTTATAAATAATTCTGTAACCAACTACGTTATACACAGATTGTTCAATAACATATTAGTAAAACATTTGCGACTAAAAAGAGAAAAAAAAAAATTTAAAAATATATATAAAACAGAAGTTGTTCTAGATCAAAGCCTTCAACCTTTAAATGTTTTGCAAAGTCAGATTAAGCTAAAGCTACTATGATTTTTGTCGTTAAATTGTACCTTTAAATGTTTTGCAAAGTCAGATTAGGCTAAAACTACCAACTAGGCGATTTTTTCGTTTTCTGCTTATTCTAACTTTATCTAGGATGATTCATATTTTCTTGATATATGCACATCACACATAACATTTTCTGGATAAAATACATGTTTTTTCCAGTCATATTAATTAGTCGCAATGTCTTTCGAGCGCTTTGTAGAGGTGTGCCTATAGCTACATAAGTAGATTGGAGAACGGTCTTTTCTTCTTTTAAAATTCTTAAAAAATATTTTGTATTGAAAGACAGTTTTTGTGACGAATATTTCCAACAGTAAATACTTGCTTTTTGATCGTGAAAATAAAAAATGTGAAGTAATTGTTAATTTACTGTAGATATACTAATTGTATTTGATTTTGAAAAGAAACCTAAACTACAAATAATCGGAGGTTTAGCAATTACTTATTTAATAATTATGGTAGTTGTTATGTCATAATCATTAAATAGCCCAAAAAAACTTTTACTCGTGATAGCTGAACAGTAATAATAAAGGCGTCGGGACGTGACGACCCCATCGCCCGCTGGATTCCCAGTGCAGTCAGTCAACGCAGGGCAGCTTGTGGCGAGCTGATGGTGAGTGGCGACACCACGTACCCTACCTCCAGGGGGACCATACACACATGCGCTTACACACACCCATACACCCAGTTACACACCCCCTCGCCTCTGTCTTGCCTTAACTGGCCGGCCAGAGTGGAGTCGCAAGAGCACAACATACGCTCCAGGGTGGAAGTGTATTGCACGTAATGGCGTAATAACGGGGAAACCCGCTCTCGGGGGTAAGCCCCGTGATGGTGAAACCGGAGCCGCACCTCTCGACACCCTTAGCTGCTCACATTGTGTTGCGCCCTGGCCGCATTTTCGTGGCTAGTTAGGGTGCCCACAGGCAGTGAAGCCAACGAGCAGCGAGTCACCATCTACCAGGCTAAAATTGTTGTGAGAGATTTTTGGGTAGATGTCCGTATCTCACTCCATAACCCAGTTATCCGGTCCACTAACATCCCATCCATAAAGCCCAAACCAAGTAAATCCCTCCCTGGCAATAGTTCGGCAGCTGTGGAGGACTGTCCGTTAGTGCATCTCAATGGTACATTAAGGGATAGACCTCCATAGATGCAGCCATCTCACTTTTTAGATAAAAAGGTACTAAAAGGCCTCTTCATGTTGGCTTTGGCCCCATGAACGCCTCAAAGGACCGGGTCCCCTTGGACCCGTGGCTGAAAAGCGTACCAACATAATAATAATAAATCGTTTATTTATCTCTCCAATTATTTGCTTACAATTCGGTTATTGTTTATAGTAAAAACCTAAAATAAGTGGAGAGAACTGGTGCCTGAGAAAGGAAGGTAAGGCCTTCCTGTATTACAGGTCGCCAGGCTCATCGCCCTTATGATAGATTGCACATAAGATATAGGCAAAAGGAAATGGAGCAATATGAGAAAATATACTGATGAAACTAAAAGACTATATGTAGTATTATATAACAGTGGAACTAAATTAGTGGCGTAGAAAAGAGTGAAGCGGTAACGGTAGCGTTTGTGTGTGTGTGTGTGTGTGTTTGAGGGGGTGTGTAGGTATATGTGTGCGTGAGTGAGTAAGTGAGAATATTATAGATGTGTGTTGTGAAGTGAGGTAATAATTAATTAGGTAAAGAGAGTTACGAGATCGTTTTCAGAAGGTTTTCAGTGGATTCGTAGTCAAGAGATAATAGCCATTTAGTAAGAGTCTTTTTACAGGGATTTTTTGACAAGACGTATATGTTAAGCAGTTTATTGGCTTTATTGTATAGAAATGCACCAAGAAAGCAGTAGAATCTTTGTGCAAAGCTGGTTTTGAATTTTTCTATATTACAAACGTCTGTCTTCCTTCTTTTACTAGCGTAAGAGCTAGGGTTATATTTGCATTGAGAGTGAATTCTGCGAATTATGGAAAGAACAAACATCTGCCTTACTGTTAGAACTTCCCATTTTTGAAAAAGATCGAAGGTTGGGTGACGGAAGGGAAAGGATGCTGCAACAGTAGCACTGCCTTAGTGCTTTATGGATAAACAAAACTATCCAACTTAAAATCTGTACAACCATAATCTAACCTACCTTGTGTAGGGTAGTCAAATACGTATCTTTTTGTCACTTGGTCGACGCTAACTAGCTTTTGTGATGGTCACTATACAACCATAACCTACCTTCTGTGACTAATTTAGAGTAGCCAAATTGGTTACTTTTGCCACTTAGTGGAAGCTCACTTGTTCTTGTGATGGTCACTGTTGCAACATTATCTAACCTATTTACATTCGTTGACTGACAATAATTTAAAAAGAGAGATTATCTTTTAGAGATTTATAGCTTATACGTAAAATGTAATTTTGCATTAAGACTTATTATTATTTTGTATACACATAGATTATAAAGCTGACAAAATTTATCTATTTTCTGATAATCCTTGATTTAGTTGCTGACTAGGAGTTGCATTGCAGTTGGTTACTTATATTTCTTAGCTTATTTTTCTTGGCTCACTAGATATTAAAAATCTTAAAAAATAAATATTATTAACTAATTACTAGCTGTAATAAATAATTTTAGTACTTTTATGCTCTAGGTGCTGTTTGGGTCCACGAAACCTGCCCAAAAATGGAATGTGGACTCGATTCATTCTAAGAACATTGTGTCTATACTACATTTGCTGGTGGCATTAGCTCGTCATTTCCGTGCCCCCATCCGTCTGCCGGAAAATGTGAGAGTCACAGTAGTAGTTGTGAAGAAAGAATCAAGCAATCAGAGCATTCCACTCTCACACAGGTATTCAGCCGTCTAATAGCCGTTAGTTTTAGAATCTCGTTATAATTTTCTTGGTCCTTGGATGATTATACAGATAAAATTGTTAACAGAAGTTACATGGAAGACATAACTACCACTTATGATGACCTTGGTATGAAATGTGAGAGAGACGCCTTTGATGCTCTGTTTGATCACGCTCCTGATAAGTTACAAGTAGTCAAAAAGGTAACATCTATTAACTTATTAATTTATATTATTAAAACTTAAGTGAAATTGTTACATGATTGATAATAGTGTCGCTTCGTGGTCTCTGAATGTATATAATTGGCCAGGTGCGTGTCGCGTAGTTACGAATGCCAACTTTGAGTTCATACCACTGAAAACGTCTAAAAACTAATTTTCTATTGAATTTGAACGAAATTTTCCTGTTACGAGTACATTTTATAAGTTGATCGCCTATAACTTTTTAATTTGTAAACCCTACTTAGCTCTGATAGTTTTCCTTTTAAGTTCGTTATATATACTATAGCTTTGAATTTTTTGTGTCCATATATAACCGTTTAGCAGATATACACTTGACTCTAACAAAAATGTTCACTTTAAAACCAAATATTTTTAAAACGGATCCCTTAATTCAAAAATTTTTGATAGACCTATTCAACGATACCCCACATGATTGATTAGTCAAGAAAAAAATAGACCTTTCATTGTATGGGAGCTATACTAAAAAATAAAATTATTTTCAGTATTTTATTTTACCACTTTTTCCGCATTATTAATATACATACCCATGCCAAATCACAGCTTTATAGTACTTATAGTCGCTGAGTAAAACCGCGGACGGACAGACACACAGACAGACTTGGCGAAACTATCCTTGCTTACCAAGGGCGGCAGCCGGTTGTTAAAAACCTTTAGCACAAAGGCATTCCCAAGGGATTTGATGTCAGGCAGTCCTTAAAGTATAGCTTCCGGATTTTTCTTATCGATTTTGCATGGTCTTCTGCATCCTTGGTTGACCATTGATATGCATATTATATTCTGTAGAAGAAAAATACGAAAGACCGCACCCCTATCAGCGAAGCAGCATAGCTTAGGATGCAACCGGGAACACCATAAGGCGACAAAGAAGTAATTACTTTGGAGCTGTGTGAATTCTATGAGATTGTTGTTCTTAAGCATTTAAAAAGGACTTAGCGCTTTTAGAACTATCTAGCTTTCTAAAAAAGATAGATTTTGTTAATATTGGAATGTCTTTTTCCAGTCCCTGATAACGTTTGTCAACAAGCATCTGAGCAAGGTGTATTTGGAAGTCTCAGATTTGGATACTCAATTCCATGATGGCGTCTACCTCTGTCTCCTGATGGGTTTACTCGAAGGATTTTTCGTTCCTCTCTACGATTTCCATCTAACGCCACAAAATTTCGATCAAAAAGTTCATAATGTGTCATTTGCGTTTGAACTCATGCAAGATGTAGGACTTGCAAAGCCAAAAGCCAGGCCTGAAGGTATTTATTGTTTTAAGATTTTAGAATTTACTTAAAAGATATGTGGATTTTTCTTTGATAGGTACTGTTGCAAAACGAAATAAAAGATTTTTTTTCTTTTATTTGTAAGAAACCACTACAAAACGCAAAAATAGAATTTGCTGTTTTCGGTAACTTCCGGATTCGGGTATATAATTTGCCCAAAAATTTACCTATTGTCCCCAATTGGGACGTCTCTATTGGCGTCGTCCCAATTGGGGACAATAGGAAAATTTTTGGTTTTGTGAGTTTTGATTGTCACCACCGCGTCGTCCCCACTGGGGACGAATGGGGCAGACTTCATCCGAGATTTGAAGCCGAAACTTTCAAGCATATTTTGTAACAAAATGAACAAATATGTTCACTATTGTTTATCTATTTGTGTTCAGAGAGAACTGCGTATTCGATGGCTAAAGTCACACCACTAGGAATTCGATGAAATTCCTTTATATCTTCATATCGCGTAATGTTTGTTCATCCAAATTTGTACACGTTATATCATATGTATATGTAACTGCTTTTTATTTGTTAGTAAATGTACTAGTTTACGAGTAAACCGGAATTTTCCGATTATTTTAAACAATAAATTACTTCGATATTTGTTGATGAATCGAAATACTTATATTTAGACAAATTAAATTTGAACAAATTAAGGCCTATTAACAGTATTTTTTTTTCAAAATTCTGCTCCTAACTGTTTTTGAGATATGGAAAATTTCAAAACGTTACCCCAGCAAAATCTTGAATATCTCAAAAAGTACAAGATAAACAAATTTTGCTATCGGTATACATTTACAACTCATTAAGAGCTATCTTTTCATATACTTGATTCTAGGCTAATCGCTTTTTTTTGAAAAACATCTTGCTGGGGTAACGTTACTCCAGCAAAATCAGATTTTCTCGACTAACTTCTAAAATACAACATACACGAATTTTGCTATATTTGAACAAATTGAGGCCTACTAAGAACTAATTATCTGTTATACTCTCATTTCTCTAAGGCGCAACATTGTGCTGGGGTTACGCATTCGAGATCTGTACATATCTTCTCTCTGTAAAAATGTACATGACAGGATAAAATTCAAGAATGGAAAAGTAATGAAATGAGTCGTCACACGCAGGCAGTTTTTAAACAGTGTTTCTTATGTACCTATGCTAAGAAAATATAATAATTTTAAATTTAAACACACGTTTTGTAAAACGAAGTGGTTGTTGGATTCATCAAAATATGGCGCTATAGTTTCGTGATTAAATATTTTTTTAATTTGTAAACTTCTGTAATCTGTAATACATTGTTTAAAGATGTCTGCCTGCATGTAAATATGTGAACATACATTTAATAACACAGAGCAACAAAAATTTATATATTTTATGTTGCATGAAATCAAATCGGTATTTCCAGTAGACTTTGTATGATGTTTATCAACCTAGTTTTGTTTTCTTCTAGTTAGCTCAAATTTGTGGAAATATTATTTTTTAAAACTCGAAATTCAGTTATTTTATTTATATATGAAGGAGTGTTATTTATAAAAAAAAATGTATATATGTAGTCAGTTTTATGTTGCAAAATTAAGTTGGACGTTCGTTTGTCTATAAAACAAAATTTGATTCATGTAAATTCAAGGATACGAAATTTCAAGGATAAGAATTTGTCGCCGTCAATATGCTAGCCACGGTGCGTGACTAGCATGGTTAGGGCAACAAATTTTTATCCTTGTGATTTGTCGCATTTCTCGTACTTTACCGCAACAAACATGACAAAATTGAGCGACAAAATAACTTTCATTCATAAAACGTATTTTGTCTCATGCCTAATTCCCGTGCGAGCATGATTTTGACAGATCAAAGTAGACATTTCGACGGTTGGCAACGTGAAATCGTGTAAATTTGTCGTCGATTTGCTAGACCCACATAAGCCCCAATCAAACTATTTTCAATCGTATTTTAAACAGTTATTCTATGGAATTAATATCAAATGTATATTTACATATTTAAATGTAGGCAGACATCTAAAAATGTATTGATTGAAGTTTACAAACTTAGAAAAATATTTAATTACGAAACTATCTTTTGATGAATCCAACAACTATTTTGGCGGCGGTGACCGGTGAGTCTCGGTGGCTGTTTTATTCTTTGTTGGCTTACGATAGAAGTTGAAACGTTCCGTTGCACATTTATTTTAATGACATTTCATTTTAATAATTTTTAATACTCGTTGTTTGCAATATTATTTCTAAGAATTATTACGTACTCATACAATTCTTTTATCTAACGTGATTGTTTTACAAAACGCATGGTTAACTTTTAAATTATTATATTTTTTTAGCAGACATTAGAAACACTGTTTAAAAACTGCCTGCGTGTGACGACTCATTTTACTACGTGTCCATTCATGAATTTTATCTTGTCATGTAAATTTTTACAGAGGGATGATATGTAAAGACCTGTCAGATAAAACATCATACTAAGGGGGCTGATAACGATTTTTAAAAAGTTAATTTTTGGCATAGATGGAAAGTAGGTCGTCTTTATGTATATTGCAATAAAAGTTACATGTATGTTAAATCTTTTAGATTGCTTATGCCTTATAAAGATGCTTATTTAAATATGAAAATAATTAACTTTTTTTTCATAATTATTATATACAAAACTGACAAAAAATAAGAAAATACCTTCGATATTGTGTATAAGTTTTACTTCTAATTATTTATGAACTTTTCCAATGCAACATAGAGTAAGTAATGTTTAAATAGTTTAAGACTAGTACAAAAATTACATTATACCTTCACTACACGTATAAAATATCGTAGATAACTTTGCTTAATTTATTAAAAACTCAACATATGAATGTTCGTCTTTGTAAGGCTTAAGAGTTTTAAAAGGTTTGACATACATGTAACTTTTATTTCAATACTAGCTGCGCCCCGCGGTGTAACCTGCAGTTTATCAGATACACACAAACGTGTATTACTTAACCGGTGAGTCAAGTGTTTTCATTTTTAGAGGGTAAAGAGTAAATATATGAGCATCGGAATGATTGCAATTTACGGTTGTCTCGGGTCGTAGAGCCAGAATTATTTTTTACTGCAGTAAATCCCGGTAAACAACATTTAGGGACTTATTATTTTCTGCGTAAATAAAAAGATTTCTTGCTTTCGACTCACGCGAGCAACCCACGTATAGCTGCCCGCGGAAGAAGCAGGGGGTACCCAGGTGGATGCAGGCTACTTTTAGAGTTTGCCCCTGACTTTTATTTATTGTAAGTGAGAAAGCCACCGAGGAAATTACAAGCGAATTTACATCTACATGGTGCGTGGAAGCATCATTAGTTGTCATGACGGTGTCTATTGATATATTGGTCCAACCTCACCTGGAACTTGCTCCAATGTTTTTGTAAATTTTTACCACCAACTCGTATTGAGGCACCGCGATAGCTCTTTCGCACAACAACTCCACGTTAGCCAAGTTTGTTGTAAGTTTGGAAATATGTACCTCATTGCGTGAAACGGACTGCTGATTAGTCGACGTACGCGGTAAACTCAAAGTGTTTCTCAATACAGTAGAAATCCTATAAATACAGGATTAGACCGAGAATTCTGTAAAGAGTAGGAGAAATAATTTCCCCGCCAAAAGTAAGAGAAGTCGAATTTAAGTGTTCGAATTAAAAGGGTTTCTAATGTATTGAGAAACACTTTGACTTTACCGCGTACGCGTCTACTATATAGCAGCCAGTTTCACGTAAATTTCGTACACTACTTATGATATCTTACTTAAACTAGTCAGAAGCCCATTTAACGCAATTTTCGTACATCACCTATGATATCTTCCAAACTAATGGTCAGATTTTACTAATTTAAAAGACAAATATTATTACGTATTGAGTATTCTTTATGATGAAGTAATTCCATTTGGTGTCGGGCCACGCGCAGTGTAGGGATCCGTATCACTTTGAGTTCACGCCACTAAAAACGTTTAAAACTTTTCTTTTTCTGAATACATTCTACAAGTTAGTTGATTATAACTTTTTAATTTGTAAACCCTACAGACATGGAGAAACTATAAGGGTTCCTTGTTTACTACGGAACCCTAAAAAGTAGTAAAACGCCATAGAATTTAGATGGGATTAGTTGTCGTAAATTGTCATAATTATCGTCGTAGATTTTCATATTTATATTTTTTGCCTTTAAAAATTGAATATTTTACTCGCCGGTTAAGTAATACACGTTTTAGTGTATCTGATAAACCGGCGGGTAACAGCTAGCATATATAGAAAGTAGCCTAAGTGTTAATCCACGGAGTCGGTTTCCTGCATACCAAATTTCATCAAAATTGGCCAGCCGTTTGCGCGTGAAGTAGTAACAAACATAAACACACATACCCACAAGCTTTCGCCTATATAATACTACTAGTGTAATAGGTGGTACTAAGTAAAAAAACCTTCCTTTCCATCTATCCTAAAAATATACTATTCATCTCATCTACTCAAAAAACGATGTTTTCATCCCAAAACATTTCGAGCTAAAGTTACTGGTTATTCTCTCGGGACTAATAATAATTAAAAAGCGCAATTTTTCCCTTTTATTCAAGTAATTACAGAAGTTTTAGGTTATTTGTATTGAAATGTAATTATTGATGTAAATGTGAATACTTTTTGTGAGTTTAAGCCAATAGGGAATAGTTATCAAGTTTACGTATAAAAATAAAAAGATATGAAGGAACGCCCTTCGACAAAATATTTCTTAGTATTTATTGTATGAAAACGAACCCAAACAAAGGTTAGTATTAAATAGTCGGTTGAAGTTTGTAAGGTATTGTAGGTGTTCTACTGTTCTTTATATTCTGTTTTATATGTGCTAGTTTTTTTCATAGATGGAGATGAAAAGTAGAGTGTGCTACTCAGGTACGGTAATATTTTTATCTCGAGCGATATACACGAATCCCTCGCTACACTCAGGATTCCACCGTAGAATCTGTAGGATCCTTCGTTTCGCTTTGGATTCAAAGTAGCGCACTCGCCTTGAAAATATTACCTTAGCCCCTTGTAGCACAATCTACTATTTAAAAAATCATTATCAGCTATTTATTCTAATAAACCTAACTAGGGAAAAAATAATATCTGTTACATTGGCATCACTAGGGTCAAAATGGAATCATAAAAACGAAAATTCCCAATCGTCACCACTGGGGACAAATTGGAATTGTTATTAAGTTCTTAGTGAGAACAAAAGGAACCATGAAATAATAGAAATTCCCATTCGTCCCTAGTAGGGACCCAACGCGGTGGTGACAAACGCAACCCAAAAACTAAAAATTGTCCCATTTGTCCCAAGTGGGGACGTCCCCACTGGGGACGAATGGGATATACCCCGGAGTAACTCAGTATTTTTGCGATTCAAGAGCTGGTTCAGTAACATAAATAACGTCGGAAATGTAGCATGTTTTGCCACTCATGTTTTATTATCTTTAGATGTGTCTATCTATACAAAAACAACTTTATATTTACTGTCCACTATCACGTCTTTATCCCTAATCGGGCAGACAGAGCCCTATAAGTCTTGGGGCCCTAGGCAGACAGAACCCAGACCCGCAAAATCCAAAGGCCACTTTTAGCGTGAAAGAGGGCGATAAGGTGGGAAAAAAATCAATCATTCGCATCGCCTATTCATATTTTCGCACATTCCCTTGATCAGCTTTTATCTGAGCGGGATAAAAAGCAGCTGGCACATTCTATTTTTTCTTTTCTAACAGATCAGCATGGAAGTTTCATTATATTTACTGCTTTCAGATATTGTCAATCTGGATCTGAAATCAACACTCCGAGTACTCTACAATTTGTTTACTAAGTACAAAAACATGCCATGAGTGTAAAAATAATTGTTATTTTTTTTTAACAAATGTTGTTAATGTAGATTAAAATATATTTTAATAATCAAATCAGTTTTTCTACTAAAATGATAAATGTATTATTGTGCCTTATTATTTTTTAACAGAGTAAAATAACTAACACAGTTCTGAGTTTTATTTTAATAAAGAGGGTTAATTTTCCTCCTTATGGTTTTAAAACATTATAAAATCCGTAAAGTGTGCACCCTGTAAATGCCAGTTAGAATTCTCAATACTGTATATAGGGGGTTTTATTTAACAAAATTATTTGTGATCAGTTTATTATTAAAAGTATGGCTTTTATATGAAATATGAGAGAATATTAAAAAAATCAATGCAAACGAGAGTAATTTATTATCTAAAATAGATGATATTACAAATTGATCTTAATTATTACAAAAAATGTGCATGCCTACAGAATCACCACATAAGAAACACATTGATTCCACATTGTTTATTTTTCTAAATGTTACATGTCAAGTGCAGTATGTCAAAAGAAAAAAGGAACTTTGAAGGAACAGTAGTCATAAGGTCAATTGACAACATTTCAAAAATTTTATATTCATATTTTATATTTTTTCTTAAAGAACTTCAAAAAAAAGGACATACGTATTTTTTCTTTTTCATTTCTTTTCATTATTTCTCCTAAAATTAAATTGTTTAAAATCTCTCCATTCTAAAAGAGCGTAAGTACAAGAGTTAGGATGTAACGAGTTTACATCTTTGCCAGACATTATAATTAAAAAATAAAACTTTTACTGACGTCTATAGAGTTGTGTTTTGTAGCAGTAAGATATCGATATCGATACAAAAACTTACGTATCGTAAAATAGGGTTAATTTGATTAATTTAAAAATTCAAACGCTTCTATCTCAGCTATTGTTAGCATAAAAATATTATATTGACGACTTGGTATGTGGAAAACAAATTCGACAAAAAAAAATTGCCTTATCATCTCTATACTTGAAATGGGGTTTTTGGGTAACCCACATTTTTAACGGATTCTCATAGTCGCCCCTTACAGAAATTAAGAACACAAAGAAAAAAATGTTTCACTTTTTACTTTTTAAGTTACAGCGTTTTAAAGTTAATTGAGGTGAATTTGACTGAAAATAAAAACAAAGGCTCCGGCGTACACGCGTTGTGAAAAGATGGCGGACGTACCAGGATTGCTATTTCAAAAATATAAATAAAAAATATGCGTTCAGAAAAGGGATTGAAGATTTGTGGCATACCTACTGGCAGCCATTTTGATTTTTTTTCAAAATCGCGGCCAGCCTTGCAACCTTTATAAATCGATAGCTGACATCAATACCAATAAAAAATATTAATACAACAACGCTCGTAGTGTCAGGTTTCCGAAATAATAGCCGTCAAAGTTGATCACGTGACGTCCATAATGTAAGCTAGGTAGGAAGATTTAACTAAAAACAAAAAAAAACGGATAGCAAAAATGTTACCTTGTGTTTTTAAAGGCGCCCCATTTTAGGGTAGCATTTTTCCTTACTTCATTTTTTTATAGTTTTTAAGACCTGGATGTCAATATTATTTTTATTTAACCTGATATATCAATCATATAAAGGAAATATTAGCATTTCGTCACCAAACTATGTAAACATTTTAATGCATGTGTATTTTTTCCAATCCTAATTCTACTTTACTGAAAGAACTATCGATATTAGATGGTCTTCCTATCGAACTGATACTTCTATAGACAACACGACTATTATCTCTCTCTCTCACTCGTGATGTCAGTTGTCAGATTGACGCACGCGTCAATTGACAGCTGACAGCTTGACATAATTTTTTCACTTTTAGATGTTAAAGCAAAGGCGTAACCTGTTAAATGCCTATATCCTTGTACTTTTGAGTTTTTTTCATTTATCTCTAAAAATATAACTCAAAAAAATCTGAAAAAATATTTTACGTGTTCAGAATCGCCAAATCTCGAAATGATTCTCTAATTTTCATACCTTTTAGAAAATGAAATGTTGTCAATTATGATGCAGTATATAGATTATGAATTATGGGAGCACCAAGTTAAATCAATTACTTTTAGCCAAAAATCGATTATTTTCATAATAATAATACATATCATTTGAATTTACTATTACAGAATAAGGTTAGCTATAGGTACCTACATACAGAATGAACATTTTCTTATGTGGCGTCGGCCTGAACGCATTTACATAAAATAAACAATAATATAAGTATATAAAATTCGTTCAGGGCTTTAATAATTGCTCTATTTCATTTCAGCTACTGAGTATGATACCCGAGAATAGTCTACTACTGGTTCCCCGAAATATAAGTACATGAATAATATTTACCTAATAAATCACGATTTTATTGGCTACGCGATGAATACCTACAAACTAAAAAAATACTTTAAATATTAAAGAAAATACTGGAAATCAGTTATCGTGTTGCTTGATACATAACAGATTTTAATATTTAGGTATTGCACGATATAAAACTTATGATAATTAGTATTATATTAATATCGACATCAGTAATAAATAACAAAAAATAAAATTGCAAGCCACATGCGAATTTGTCATAACATAACGCAAATACAAAACATTTCTTTTCTAGTCCATGTATTGTAACAGAATTTAAAATTAACACAAAATTAAAATAAGCCTAACAATGTTTATAACTATGTCAAATACAAGTTCAATTCATGACGATCATAGCGCAAATTGCCCTTTTATCTGTTTGTATTGTTCAAACGGGTACTGAACTTCATATAACAACGTTTTAAATTAAATACCTTATAATTTACTACAACGTTTACACAATATATTAGTTTTGATATAATTATAGTTATAGCTGCCTTCTCACTAAATTTACGGTATTTTAAATTAAGTCAACAAAAGTAATACTACAAATACTTAAAAGCATCTACTTAAGCCATTTGCCTCTCATAAAACATAGATCATTTTAAGGGGATACCTGAATTTTCCGGGGTCGAGTGCTGCCCCCATTTGAAATAAATCATTTAAAAGGAAACGGAGATATCATTTAAAATTTTGTCTTGACCAGGCTCTAAATAACCCTTTTAAACTATTTTATGAACTACTGTTTACAGTTTTAACCCTTTCAATAGGTATCTCATTCATTCATTCAAAAAACAGTTCAGTGCATGATATTTTGGACTAATTTTTTGGCACAAAGTCCGTCTCGATTTGAAAGCCAATAATAATAACCAAGTCCGCTGGACTTAAGGCCTGAGTTTTATTGTGCGACACCTAAATTTTTTTAAAATTTTTATTTGATTACAATTGATATGCAAAATAAATAATGTTAAAAATACACCGTAAGTAGCTTTTATTTTAACAATTCTTTTTATTTACACTACAATTTACACTCTACATTTGCCAATAGTGGGCGTTTTTTGCAAATGTGCGAAGAAGACTTCACGTTCTCACTTTAAACTCATTATATATAGTGAAAGGTTATCTAGGGCATGATTAAGACAAAATTTTAAATATCTCCGTTTCCTTACAAATGATTTATCTCACATGGGGGAGGCACAGGACTCCGTAAAATTCAGGTAGTTATGTTTATGGGTTAGATATCGTATTTTAATATGTTTACATAATTTTTTACATTTTTCTAGGTTTAAATAAATAAATATATACGGACAAATTACACTGATTGAGCTAGCCCCAAAATAAGTTCGCGACTTGTGTTATGGGATACTAACTCAACGATACTATATTTTATAACAAATACGTATATAAATAAACACCCAAGACCCAGGACAATTTGAAAAAGGCCATTTTCCAACTTGCCCTGACCGGGGATCGAACCCGGAACCTCTGGGTGGCGGACTAGCATGGTGAACATTACGCCACGGAGGTCGTCAATAAATAAGAAATATACATAATGTAAATTAGAAAAAAGGTAGTATATACTATAGTTAAAAGAATATTTTGAATACTTACGAGTCTTACTTCGTAAGTAAATATTAACCGTCTTATTATGAAACCCAGACTAACTTTGTTACTAGGTTTAAACCATTATCCGACCAAATCAAGTTGACATCTAGTAACATTACACTATCTCACCTGTCAATGTCAACTTCCTTTTTGCCGGATAGTGGTTTAAACCTAGTAACAAAGTTAGTCTGGGTTTTATAATAAGACGGTACGTATTTACCTCATAAATAAATTAAATATGCCAAACTTAACGCCAAGTTCCTTAGACCCGTTCGGGATCTAGGGCGTAGTTATCTTCAATTTTTTAACGCTTTTATATATGCATAAATGTTTAATACCATGCACTGCGTCTTTTTACCATACCTTCTTCGCATGACTCAAGTTGAATTAGGAAAGAGCCGGTTTTCTTTCGACATAAGACATCACGCAATTTGCAAGTTAACCAAAACGACATTTATGTTCTTTATTTTAATTTAATCAAATAGTAATTTTTTTCTCATATTTGATAGCATAATACGTCGGGTGATGTCGCACGTAGTTTGTGACAGAGATCGACATAACGTCGTCGCGTGGCCACACGCGTCTCAGTTTTCGCCGCGGAGATACATGAATTTTTCGGGGTCCAGTGCTGCCCCCATTGGAAATAAATACCCTTCAAACTATTTTATAAACTACTGTTTACAGTTTAAAACAAGTCATTATAAAAAAAAACCCCGACTGCGTTTTTATATACCCAGTGTCACTCTCACAGTAAATACGAATCTAATGACACCTCTCAAGCTAAAATCCATTTAGGCGTTCAGGCTGCAGAGCGTGCCAAACAATTATACATACATACATGCATACATACATACTCTCAAAAACATAACCCTCCTTCTGGCGCAGTCGGCTAAAGAGAACATGAAGCTTTTCTACGCACATTAGCCAAAAGTGGCCGTTTTCGCAAATGTGCGTGGGAAACCTTCACGTTCTTACTTTAAACTGTAAACAGTAGTGCATAAAATAGTTTGAAGGGTTATCTAGGGCTTGTTCAAGACAAAATTTTAAATGATATCTCCGTTTCCTTTCAAATGATTTATTTCAAATGGGAGCAGCACTGAATCCCGAATAATTGATGTAGCCCCTTAAAACTTATTCGTAAATGAAGCGAAGCACATACGCAGTAAGTACATAATTTATGAAGCGAAGTTCACATGTTGCGTCGTGTCTCGTCTCGGTGTAGTGCGACCCAAGTTCATATAACTATAAACAAAAATTCTAGTCTTCTTCATCAGTTCCATTTCATCGAAACACATTTACTGAATGTAGATGCTTGATTTATCGACAAAAACATTAAAATCACTATATATGTGCATAGAATATTTGATGAGTTTCCTCGATTTCTCGAGGATTCTACCATCAGATCCTCATCTGATGACAAAAGAATTTTCAATTGGTTAACAAAGAGAGTTATTGAGGAACATACAAAAAAAAATCCATCCGAATTGAGAAGCTCCTTTTTTTGAAGTCAGTTAAAACACATTGAGGTCAAGACAGCATTTTAAATAAATTCTTTAATCGTAAATGCGGTGAAAATGTAGATTCTGCAAATTGTTAGGCATAAAATAGATAGATTAACCTTTTAAAAATGGCCAATTTTAGCATAGGTAAGACTGACTACCAATGATACCATTTAAGGCTATTTAAAAAAACAATTTAAAGATCTATTTATTGCGTGATGCAAAATGGTAATTATCACCACATTTATGATATGAGGGCGCCACTTATGCCCTGTCTTCACTCTATAAAGACGAAGTTCTATAGTAAAGTGACATGCGATGTGGCCTGAATTTAAGACGTCTAATGATTTGATAAAATCAGCTAGCATTGATAAAATAAGGTAACTACACTAAAAGTATTGGAATGTTGTCCTTTAGAAAATACTTCACAATCATCAAACAAGATTTCGTACGATAGCAACTGTATGTACCTCATAAAAAAATCTGTCTGGGCCAGATCTTAGAATTGATGATTTCATGATATTGTCGACCATTTCGTGATATGGTAAATACCCGCTGCCCACGTCATGATGTGGTCGGCCCAAATGTTTTCAATATGGGGTTTTTATTAAGCTTTGATATTATGAAACTATATTAGTGATACGGCCAAACAGTGACTGATATACATATCTTACTACATTAGTTGTCCATATCAAGAAACGGTCGGCCACATCATGAAATGATCAATTCTAAGATCTGGCCATCATGTCTTATGTAAGTATAAGCATTCGAATAAGAAACTTAGTTTTGGGGATACATTAGTTTTTCGGGGTCCAGTACCGTGCTGTCCCCATTTGAAATAAATCACTTGAGAGGAAACGGAGATATCATTTAAAATTTTGTATTGACCGAGCCCTAGATAACCCTTCAAACTATTTTATGAACTACTGTTTACAGTTTAAAGTGAGAACGTGAAGCTTTTCTACGCACATTTGCGAAAACCGCCTACTTTCGGCTAATGTGCGTAGAAATATTTCACGTTCTCACTTCAAACTGTAAACAGTAATAGTTCATAAAATAGTTGGAAGGGTTATCTAGGGCTTGATCAATACAAAATTTTAAGTTGTCTCCGATTCCTTTCAAATCTATAAGTCCTACTATGTTCCCCTACAAGCTGTTTTAGTTAAAAACAAACTTCTCCCAACCGAACGCGCTACGCCATGCTGCTTTGCAATCAACTTTGTGTCTTTTTTTTTGAAATGGCAGAATCACGTCCGCATAATTACATAATAAATTGCAAAACCGGCAGGCGCGTGCCGTCTGGTTTTACATTTAACATAACAATACTTAAATCTTAAATTGTAGTTCAAATGGAATGTTTAAGGTAAAATTAATTTCGTGAAAATAATACTTATTAATTTTTTTAAGTGATTGCAACTCTAAACTTATATACTGATTAGGGACAGACATAGCCAATCAAAGGCAAGGTAATACCATAAAAAATAACTCATAATATAGGATCGATCTGTTGAGATTAAGTTGATCTATTTGGTTGGAATGAGTGTACAACAAAATAAATATTTATCACACGGTATCTACAAAGCCATTGACTGTTTTCTAGAAAGGATAATTGAATAAGCTATGCATATTATTAACACTACCTTTATGTCTCAACTACAACCATAAGTATAAAGGATATTAAACTCAGTGCGTTGATGAAACAATTGGCATCATGAGTTACTGTACCGTATTGGTATGTGTTAACATGATTACTACAAAATAATATATACTTACTCACATTCAACTCACTATGGGTATTCTAGCTAGACTACTTATACTCAATAATAATAAATAAGCCATAAATCCTTGGTTTTTAAAACCATTATAAATATGTATATATTATCTTTATTGATTTTGGTGAGTGGTGACAACATAAGATGATATTATTCATAAACGTGGTCAAGAAATAAACTATTTTTTTGTATCTTCGGTCCAAAAAGGAAAAATATATAAATAGCAACATTTTGTTAAAGGAAAGCCGAAAATTTGAACACCTTGGGCGAATATGAAAAAGGCTCGTCCACCTTGCAAATATGTGACAAATTTAGGGTTTCGCAAATCAAAAGGCTAAACGGAACCCTCATCTGTTCGTCCGTCTTTCAAGGTCACTCTGTGCCGCAAACCCCGAGCCAATTAAGTTGGAATTTTGTACAGAGTACAAATATGTAAGTCGGTACCACAAAGACGTATGTGTAACGTAAATAAATGAATTTAAACTTGGGGAGTGGTACATTTTAGGAGAGTAAATTAAAAATAATCAAAAATGTGAAAAATTAGAAAAAAACTTTATCGTGTGACATATCAAACGAAAGAGCTTGTACTGAGTATCTCAAAAAAATAAATATTTTAAGTATATTTATTTATGAGGATTACCGCCTTATAATAAAGTATGTTGTGACATAAGGTATGAACAACAGAAAGTTATCATCCACAACGTGTGCTAAGATTATAATTTCAAAATAATTACTGTACCTAAATCTCATGTTACTGTATTTTGGTTGTAGTTTTAGCAAATAGTAATAAAAAGCCTAATCAATATTTATTTCTATAACAATATACCTATTAGATAATTGCCATGTAGTATAAATAAATAAAAAATACATAATTGAAAACTACAGTTACTTACTTAATCTTAATCCCGTCAATTAAACGTCATTCGCTAATTAATGGTTTGTTACAATGATTAAAAAATAAATTCGTGTATGTTTCAAGATAATTCACCCTATGACGAGCCGCAGCGGTATCAAGCGGATCTCACGCCCTGTCAAACTAATCTACAGAGAGGCTACTCACAGACTGCACACTATCTTTACTACAACAGTTTCCTTAAAATGCACTCATTTCGGAGGAGTAACTATTTGCCGGTTCAAAAGTGTGTAGTTTGCGAGATGTGTTACATTTAACAATGAACACTAAAAATTATTCCAAACAGCAAGGCATACTTTTAAATTGACTGTCCATAATTTCAGCTTGAGACCTACTAGTTGCGTATGTATGTATATAAGGTAAAATAAAAATACTGAAACTATTTTTAGGGCCATGACATTGAAAAGAGTTCTGCAAGAAATATTACGAAGGTAAACAGTTTATCGAAGTTCATTATGGTGCCAACATAGTATTTTGTAATTATTGTTCCATATGAAGTCTTCAGTATTCACTATTAGAATATTTTCAGTAAGTACTTACACTTTTGTTAGACCTCATAATACGTACACTGCTTACCTGTGAAAGAAGACAATCGAATTCCAGAACATGACACAAGTTGCACATGAGAGAAGTCTCATGTGCTGTCAAATGTTGTGATTTTTAAAATCAGAAAATCCTCTTGCATATTTAGCTACACTTGTAGTCGGTCAGAATTTCAAGCCAGGACAGAAAGCTAGTTTAAGACATAAAATAGCCTTTAGTAGTTAGTATTTTTATACTTTTTCACAGTAAGTAACTCTTTATTTTTGATATAGGATTCATATGGACAGCAATGAATTTCCGTTGATTGTTTTTCATTCTAACGCCTTTTCGAAGTTTTTTTTAAAAACAAAGCTTCATACGTAATGTATGTTTACGTTCAAAATGAAACAATATTTAAGTTTGCTTACCTATTGCTCGTATAAAATTTACATTGTATTTACCACTCGCTAAAACAAAACGAAAATATTATCATTATACATTTTTAAACATTATCCTTACATGCAACCTTACCTGTATCTTATTTAACAGGATGTATGTACTTTAAAATTGACCTAGTAAACGAATGTATGTGTCATATATATAAAACGATACCGTGAGTATATCCCGTGTGCTGAATTTGGAATATTCGCTGCGTGGTTGTTCGCTACGTAGTTCTGCGCGGCGTCGGGGGGAGGTCCAGCGAGGCGGAGGACTCGCGGCGGAGGATCAGCTTCAACTTCTCGTCTTCTTCCAAGTCTTCCTCGACAGAGATGGCGCGGCTCAGCTCGGTGTGGCCTAGCGCGCGTGCTCTCCATGCTTCTAGCCTCATGACCTACCCAAAGTTTCAATTATTCATATCAACAGTTTGTTCCAATATGTATTAGTTTGCGATTTACCACAAAACATGCACTCTTAGATTTATAATGTTGTATATCCTTATGTTACTAATACAAAGCTATCCGCACCCGAAGCAATAGGCGCCGCTAATCGCACGATTTTTGATAAAGCGGCAGTCGCATCGTATGCGGCATTCTGCTCTATAGCCTCGAGGACAATTATCTATTTTTTAAGTTTTGTGGTAAATTGGTAATACTGCGTGGTACTTTTTAAATCTGAACGTCCGACAAAGCTTAATACAAATTAATACATATTGTTAACATATAAAAATATATACTACTTGACTTTGAAAACACGGCGCATTGTTACTGTAAAAATGTCAGTGGAAAATGACATTTCCTTATTACCTATTATTTACGACAAATGTATGATGAAAATGGCCGTTTCACATGGGCAATGACAGTGTAATGTGCGCCGTGTTCTTGACATCCTTAACTTGATCTATTCACGAATTTCTATTAGCAGATACAATAAATTTTATTGAAAAGTTCAAAGCAATGCCACACTCAGATGAAAACCTGTGTACTCTCAAATTTAGCATTAACAAGTGAAAATTCATGCAGATGCGAGGAGTGAGATAGCATCGTATGTACACGGATATGAAAAGAATATTAATAGATACATGCATTCACCCAATCTAAAATGCAGCTCATGTTAGCCCTGCCCGAAAACTATTGCATAGACGACAAGGAGGTGTCTCTCATGTCTCTGTGCCATACTGACTTTAAGTTTTTACTCAAGTTTTCGGTCAGGGTTATAAATACATTTTCACACAAAACAAACTGGCAGTATTTCGTTATTGAGCAATGCATGCAAGGCTAAAATAGGTAGTTAAAAGGGGGCTTCTGTTGTTTACGTAGTAATAGTTTATATTATAACACTTAAAAGTTTACATACATACATATAAAGTTAAAACTATAAAACCTACTCGTACATATACACCGATGAATTTTAATAATATATCAGTTGAGTAAAACAGATCCTATGCATAATATTTTGTAGATAAAGCTGTATAATTGCTTGTTTGCCAATCATTACACGTACACAAAATGTTAACACCAAAAATGCTATTTCATGTTATGCTTTACACCAGATTACTCCATAAAACCAGTAAAAAAAATGTAGATCTTCAAAAAATATACGAAGCTTGAAAATGTAGTTCAGCCATTTGCAAATTAAGCCAGTTATCATGACGTCATGGCATTAACTTATTTAGGCACTTATTACGACAGCCTTGTGCGGCGAATAAGTGGTAGTGAATACCACAAATTATAAGCAAAAGTGTCGTTGGTAGGAGCGACTTAGAGCGTAGAGAACAAGCCGCTCATTTAGTAGCCTTGTAAAAACGATGGAAGCGCACAGCTCAACAATATCATTTACAATTATGAAAAAGTTATCAAAGATAAATAATGTATATGTTTAGTTTACGCTGTATTCTATTCTCGCTATCTCATATGTTGGAGTAGTCCGATGTACGCATAACAGACACTGACTTAAGTGATATGCAGAACTTACTCGACCCATTTCCAGGGCTCAGTGTCCGGAGTGGTGATTGGTGTGGGAAACTGTACAGTGTCAAATATAACTCATCAGAAAGTGGAGGTGATTACATCTTTTCCATGTAACATATAATATTTTATTTATTTAACCAATCCATAAATTCTACGATGAAAAAGGAAGTCAGGCCCTATATCTTAATCAAATGTATGAAATGAAACCAGATTATTTTTGAATTCTCTGATTTGGTCCCTTATTAAAAGTTCTTCTATTTAGCTCATAATAATAAATAATTCTCTCTGCGGCCCTAACTGCCGGTAGCTTGGGCTTTGCCCCACTGCCAGCGGGCAGTTAGATTAGGTTTTTAACAATGTGCGTATATTTTGTAGCATTTTTTTATATTTTACTTCTTATGGATATATTAAAAATAACCTCATCTAAGATCAAAAATATTGTTTCTCAATTCCTAAAATAACTAATCTTTCACGAGTAGACAAAATCATAAAAAGAGGTAAGTACTTATTTTTGATCTCTTTAGGTATTATTTTAACTACGACTCCGTAAATAGAAAACTTGAAGAAATATTATCCTTTTTACCAGTCTGTGATGTCAATAAACGAAGAAAGTTTAGAGACAGGTACACATAGGTAACATAATATACTATGTATCGAACCGCGCTTTGGTAGTGATTTCGAAACAAATAAGGGACCTTGCACACCGGCTGTAGTCCAAGACCACTCACTGGCTGAAGTTAGAATTTTTGTTGGTGTAACTATGCTCATGAGTATCTGTTAAAAGTGACTCTAGTTGAGCAAGCTGGTATTACAGCGCTCTATCTTTTACTTGTCTCCAATGGGGTTGGTCTTGGGCTTCCTAGTGCACAAGTCTTGAAGCGTTTGGTGTAACAATGACGTGAAGCATCGACAGTGGTCACACTGTGCGCTTTATCATGACATAATTATGTAATGAGGAACCGCTCGTGGCGCATGTTAGTGTTGTGCATTCATAGAAAAAGTCAAAGTGGCAACACACGCATAAATAACTTCTAGAACTGCAGTATTTTATTCAATACATTTTTTTAATTCACAAAATCAATGTAGTCATAATACATAGGGCGCACTATAAGTTTCCGGAACTGGCCACTTACATAAACAATATTTAAAAATTTATTGCAACATTTGAAAATAGAACTCTTTGGCTGTAGAATGCAGTTTGTTTCATCTGACTGTCTTTTGTTTTTACCTTGTGGCGCCATTTAAAAAATTGTGTGTCTGCATCAACATGGATTTAACTCGGGAAAATTTTCGTAGTATGATTTTCTAAGATTTTAAGTGTAATTTGACAGCTCAACAGAGCATCGCTCGGCTTGAAACAGCTTTTGGCAATGAAGCACCATGGAAGACAACTGTTTATAGCTCGTTTGCAGAATTCAAGCGTGGTCGGATTAATCTCAGTGACGAATCTCGCGATGGTCGGCCGTCCACCGCTGTGACCAACAAAAACATCGATGCTGTGCGCCGTATGATTGAAACAGACAGGATGCGCGAATTTCATGGTAGGTCACATACCATGAAATTCGCGCATCCTTAGAAATAGGCATGAGTCAAATAAAATTAATCCTACACAAACATTTGGGTGTGAGAAAGATGTGCTCGCGGTGGCTCCCACACAACTTGACCGAGGCTCAAAAAACGGACCGCGTCACTTGGTGCAGTGCCATGCTTACCAGATTCAACGAAGGTGCGTCAAATTTGGTGTGGGACATAGTAACAGGTGACGAAACATGGATTTATTGCTACGATCCCAAAACAAAGCAGCAATCGAGCGTATGGGTCTTTCAAGATGAGCCGAAACCAACCAAGTGGCGCGCGTGAAAAGTGCATCTAAGCGGATGATTGCTTCTTTTTTTAATAAAACTGGACACGTGGCTACTGTTGCTTTAGAGAATCGTCGTACAGTGAATAGTGACTGGTACACGACCATTTGTTTGCCGGAAGTTATTGACGAACTCCGTAAAAATAACCGTAAACGCCGTATCATCCTGCACCACGACAATGCTAGTTCTCACACGGCCAGACAGACAAACGACTTTTTGAAGGCGAAAAATGTAGAACTCATGAGTCATCCTGCATACAGTCCCGACCTGGCACCTTGTGACTTTTTTCTGTTCCCAAAAATTAAGAACCAATTACGCGGTCAACGATTTTCATCACCAGAAGAGGCTGTCGAGGAGTATGAAAAACACGTTTCAGAGGTCACCACAGAGGAGTGGCACAAAAGTTTTCAAAACTGGTTTCATCGAATGAAAAAGTGCATAGACGCCAAGGGAGATTATTTTGAAAAACAATAAATTAATTTTGTACCTTTAATAGTATTTTTTCATATTCATTCCGGAAACTTATAGTGCGCCCCACGTAGTAATATTTTGAAACTAGACATGAGAATCGGGAGATTTAAATTAACAATAAGATCAGTCTGTTGTTTTATTTTTTTTAAGTTTTAATATGTGAAAAAAAAACATGTCAATTTTTTTATGTAGGAGTTATTTTGATGGTCAGTTTTGCTTTATGTTGCCGCTTTGGCTATTATGTACATTTTATGTAACAAGCAGAGTAAAACATAACAGCGTTACGTCCTTGTTAGAGAAGCTAAAGCTAGGCGCGATATGTTAGCACGATTAGATTTCAGATTTCTTCATTGTTGTTGATGGTGTACTTTCTCACAACTGAGACAATCATATAAGTTCACACAAATCTAGGGGTGCCTGTTTGGTGAAATTACGAGTATGTTATAGTATTGTTTAGCTCCAAAGGAATCTGATGCTGCTATGACCGTTCCATAGTAGTCGTTACAGTCATCTTAACTTAACCATCTATAATATGTATTCAACCATTTTATAATAGTATACCGTATAGTCTAAAACATAGAACTAACCGAAAGGTTTCTTCCAAATAAGGTATGGGACAAGAGATACGGTCAAATTAGGACATATTGTAAGTATTCAGAAATAAAAATGGCTTACATGTCAACAATATGTTATGTTTTTATTTATTAATAATCAACGGAAATAATAATTTGTTTTTATGTACCCACTTTGGCCCTACAATAATTCTGTGAAATCTGTCAGTTAATTGCGTCAGTCGATCTGTCAGTTGATAAACATGCCGTGTAGGTACCAGACCGTGATCGGCATGTCCATACGGCCTATATAAGGTGCATTAATCGTGATTGAGTGCAATGGCTTTACCTCAGCTTTGAGTTCGGCGACCTGTTCCTGCAATTCCCGCACACGGTCCGAGTCATCCACGTTATTGCTCCTCAATTCACCCTCCGTCGCCATAACCTCATTCTAAACGGAACACACATTTTATTATTCCTTGGCCTATAGACGGGAGTCGATAGTAAAAAAAGTTTTAAATGGAAATACTAGGCCACATGAATTTGTCCCAGGGACGATTTGCCCTTTTTCATATTCATTATTTAATAGGCAATTGGGACCACATTGTATGAGACATGGTATGAGTTCACCACTAAATTAATAGTTCATATGAAAACAATAACTGTCAATTTCAAGCTGTGCAACTCGATAAATATACAACCTATTTATAATACATACATAACGTTGTAAACTTTTTTCAGGTGCTATTAGATAGTGCCTTTTTTTCATGGTACAATTAGACTAAAAGGTTTAAACTTGTTTATACCTAAAGTTTATCATATCTGAATACTGTAGTCATTTGGATCATAGTCAGTCTATGATTCGATTACGTGCAACTTTTACGATACGTGCAAACCCTCTGTTAAAACCATTATCAGAGGTATGATGTACACTAGGGTAATAAACTTAATTAATTTTTGTTAGGGGTTAAACACACAAAGTTTGTACCTTTAATTTATATTCTGACACTTCAGTTTCCAACTCTGCTATCCTTTGTGCATCCTCCATGTTTCTAATGTTAGCCTGCATCGACTCGTATTTAGCCTGTAACAAGTAATTTTACATGTAGCAGATTACAAATTCAAGTGCAGAAAAAAATATCAACGGCAGCCGTCAACACCGGTCGATGGCAGCCGTCAACGCCGGTCGACTGCAGCTGTCGACACGTTGACGGCAGCCGTCGCCATCTGTCGACTGCAGCCGTCCACGTATCAGTCAACTGAAGATAGGGCGAGAGTGCGCAAACGTCGCACGCCCTTGAAATGATATTTTGTGAGGATGTTGAATCGCTAATTCGCTTCTTTCCAAAAACGCAAATCAGATACTTTTTTCTAAACGTGACAACAAAATTTTTCAACAAATCAGATACTTTTTTCTAAACGTGACAACAAAAGTTTGTATGATTCTTGGAGGTTATTTTCATTGTTTTGCCTAATTATTTGTATTCTTTGATCATTATTTGCTGAAAGCCTTCTACTACCTAGTAAAGAAAGACACGCTGAAATAACTGAAAGCGGTTTTGTGAAAGAATAATATTTTGCATTCAAGTCTCAGTGGAACGTGGTGCCATTTTTCAAACGCGGAGTCACAAAAAATACCATCCGTTTAGGTGACCTTCAAAAATGGCACTTCTAGACGGTGTCGTCACAGAAAATGGCGGCGATAACACCACGTTTAAGTCGTTCGAAAATGATAGTGGTATTCATTTTCTTTTAAAATTATTTAATACTCTATTTTTTTTTCGGTTAAAAAATAATAATACATGTATTTACCCTATTAAAGTGTTTCTTCACAGAAAGACATTTTGCAACTGGCTTTTTTACTAAAGGCTGACCACGACTTCTCACTGCAGCCGTCACCACAGGTCGACGGCTGCCGTTAACAAAGTGCCGTTTGTCTATATGAACACTTGTTTAGAAATAGACGCCGAAACCATTTGATGTAGGACCCCGCGTTTCAAAAATATGGATATATGAATGCATAAACTCTACTCGACTTCTTGGAATAATAATCGATTGTAAGTTAAAATGGAAAGAACAAATGGAAAGTCTTTGTAAACGGATTAGTAGTTCATCCTACTAATCCGTTTACAAAGACTTTCCATTTGCCCTGTATAGACTATCTAATGAAGTAAATACTGATGCACTAATAACTGCATACTATGGCCTAGTTGAATCAGTCCTTAGATACGGTATAATTTTTTGGGAAATTCCACCGATAAAGATCTAGTATTTAAAATGCAAAAGCGCTGTATTCGAGCAATGTTCGGACTACAAAGTAGAGATAGTTGTGAACCGATATTTAAGAAATATAAGATTCTAACACTCCCGTCATTATATATATTATAAACAGCTATATTTGTAAAGAGTAATCCTCACCTGTTTCCTAAATTGTCTGATACAGTAGAAAGAAACCGTCGTGAGGACAAATTGTGCATTCATTCATCTAAAACTGCATTATTACATGATAGTGTATTAGGTATGGCACCGATAATATTTAATAAAATACCTAAACAATATAAAGAATTAAATTTGACTTTGTTTAAGAACAAAATTAAGTTATTTTTGATAGATAAATGTTATTACAGTGTTAAGGATTTCTTATCTGTTAAACTGTAAATTAACTTTGTTTCATAGTAAATCGTAAAATGGTTATAGATTAAGTAGGTATATTTTTTATAGTATTATTATGATAGATGATAGCTTTTCTGACAAAATTTGCACACCGGTGATGGTAAACATGATTGGACGAAACTGAATGTAATATCTTGTAACACATGTTTGGCAAATAAATTATCTTTATCTTTATAAAATATAAATTTGCAACCCCTAAAGCACCCCCGGGGATGTAATTTTTTAAAATCCGAAGTTTCATACAAACTGGTAACCTTTATTTCAGCCACTTAGGGATGGAATTTTCAAAAATCCTTTCTTAGCGGACGTCTCCTAGTCACAATCTACCTTCCTGCCAAACATCTTCACTAGCTAAGTAGTTTTCGAGATTTCGTGATTAGTGAGTGAGTGATTTTAACTATTTTATATATCGGAAGATTTTGGAATATTCACACAAGAATTGCTTGTTTAAAGGACAGAAAAAATACCTATATTTTTGTGGTTGTCAGTGCGGCCGTACCTTGCTCTCGAGATCCGTGTACTTGTGCTGGAACTCGCGCTGGCGCGCCTGCAGGCCGCGCTCGCGCTGCATGGCGGCGTCCAGCGCCTCGCGCAGCTGCCGAGCTTCCTCGTCCTGCCGACGCAGTTGGTTGGTCGACACCTGCACTTGCGTTTCTAGTTCCATCACCTATAAAAACATTCAAATATTATTTTCTTCTTTAGATGTTGACCTTTTCATTAGCAAATATCTTTTTGTGAAAAAAGAAATACAACGAAGTATAATGTGCCATCAATTGTATTTTATATATACTTTTTCTTATATTGAAGGATTTTTCTGTAAACTGCATTATGTCCTAACCTGTTCTGGATTATCGGGATCTTTTGGCTCGTTCCGTGCATTCAGTTTTTGTCTATAGTTCCATCGAACCTTCTTAACGACGTCGACATATGAAGATTGTTTAAAATTGAATTAAACATATAGGAATTAATGTTTTACAGCTTAGTCGTATCACAGAATTAATATAAGTATTACATACAGAACGGAAACTCCTAAGATCCCGAGCAGTATGCGTCCAGGCTGCCCGTCCCCGCACCTCTCCCACATTCCTTCTTGTCGAAGCGGCTCCAGGCCTGTAGCCGCCCGCTCAAAACCCTCCACACGGCACGAACGGGGGAGAGGTGTGAGGACGGGGGACGGGGACGCGTATTGCGCTGGACCTTAGAAGATTCCCTTCTGTATGTAATACTTATATTAATTCTGTGGTTGTATGGAAAAGACAAAGCTGACCTTGAGCCTCAATTCCTTTAGTTCGGATAGAGCTTCTAGTTCCCTCATCTTAGTGGACATGAGTTCTTCATCTAGCTTTTGCATGTCAGCGGAGCGGCCTTCCCAAGCGCGCAGCAGCTTCTTGGGCGTGGCCATGATGTCCGACACCACGTTCGACTGCACTGGCGGAGCTGGCGCTTCTTGTCTGTGTTCCTGTACAATGCCACAACAATGCTACAATGCAAACGCCAACATGTTATTTTATAATACATTGATAAAATTAGAGCAACGAATGTAATTACAATACGAGAAACCGAACTGTTTAGGCTAAAAACATACATTTTTTGACAACATGACCAAAAGGGAAGCAAGTATCGTGTGATTTCAAGTATCGGAAATAGCAATAATATTTGATATGTATATTATTAGGGTCAGCCGTAAGTTATTGATTTCAAACTACTTACTTGCAGATGCCTCTGCCAAGTCTCGGATAGCTCGGTGACTCGCTGTCGGAGCTCCTTGAGCGATAGGTTAGCCTCGGCCTCGCGCAACTTTACCGCGATCAGTTCGTCCTAAAATAAAGGAATAATGTAGTTGTATAAGGTGGCATTTGAAGATATCTGGTTCTTACTTAATTGATACCCGATTGAACTTCAGGTTTAAACGATCCTGCAGTTGATTTTACGGTCCTTGACAGTAATCGGCTGTAACCTTCTGCCGATGACCAATTAAAAATTTGAATTTCATTAAAAATATTTGAAATCGACTATATAACCATATTTATGGTAGTAGTAACTGCTTTATAATTCTACAATATATGATAAGTGCACCTTTAAAGCTTCATTATTTGGCGAATTCTGCAGTTCTTCAAATTTTATAAGGTTGAACAGTAACTTTCATACCGGTCTGAATGAAGCGTTTTGGCTCTAACAAATGAACACAGAATGCCCGCGACAGTTCGCGACACTTGTTGGATGCGGGCATACTACCGCTCGTCTAGAGCTCAGGTGGTATTTTTTTATAAGTAATTATTTTACGGCTATGAATTCAATACTTAAGAGCCCATTAGCCCATCTTTATTTCTTCGTTTTTAGGGTTCCGTAAAAAAATGAAAAAAAAAAAACAACGTAACCCTTATGGGATCACTCGTATGTCTGTCCTTCCGTCCGTCTGTCACAGCCCATTATCTCAGAATCTATTGGACCAAATCAGGTGAAATTTGGTAGAATGGTGTAATGCCCAAACCCAAACACAGATATGCAAAGTACACTTTTTTTTTCATATAAGTATAAGTTTTGGGGACAAATTAGGAAATTTAAAAAAAGGTTTTTCAAACCTTACTGTGTTATATATCAAATGAAAGGGCTCGTTATGAGGATTTCAATTATATTTTTGTTATTATGGTGAAATGAAAAGTTATGATTTAATTCATGAAAGAAGACGAAAATGACTATTCCGCCCCTGATATCCGAAACTACTGAGCCTAAAATAAAATAATAATAAAAAAATCTAAATATAGTCCATTGCTTGTAGATTACAGGAAACCCTATAAGAATTCTATCAATTAAAAATAAAAGGTTAACTCAATGTAACGTTCTCTTACGGAAAATAATTCACTAAAACACCACTAGATGGCGCTAGTAGGAGTTAACTCGCGTCTTACTGTGAGGATTTCAAATGTAATATTTTGTATTAATATTAAAAAACTTTGGCATTGTACAGAGCCCTCTCCAAGCGAGTTCAACTCGCATTTGGCCTTTTTTTATTCTTTATTCTAACTATAATCCATTAGGTTAGGTATTTAAAAGAATGTAAACAATCTAGACATGCCTTTTTATTAGATTTTGTGAGCACCAAAATCCTTCCACAGGTACCTTTTAGGTAGGTACCTACACGGACGATGTAGAATTGTATACAGTTTTTTTTAAATTATGGTGGGAAAACAATAAGTTATATAACTGAAGAAAGCCCATGACTTTTATTTATCACATTATTCTTTATCACATTTTTATTCATTAGTAATTTGTTATTGTCCTCGACTCGTTGTCAGTATAATATAATTCAAGTACAAAACCATAGACATTTTAATAATCGACAAATTAAAAGTTTCTATCCATGCAAAAAAAAAATGTCAATGCGAAAAGATAACGGGGTCTAACTAAGATTGCCCACTAAAAATATTTCACATATTGTCCACGAGCATGAGCATTTATAACACCAAACTACATCAACATCATATTAAGAGCGCGCATAAAGCTAAGAAAATATCAGATTTCACCCGCGCACTTCACACACCCCGCTTTCGTCCACCGCTTCAGCGAAGTCGCTACCACAAATTAGAAAGAATATATTCTAACGGACAGATGGGCAACAATCCTTCTAAACGTCGTTTCATACTAACTAATGACATTACCCAGGACTCCATTGCGCTACCGTAGTATCGATATGTTATACATTGCGCTTTTTGATTTACTTTTAATTTTTGCTTGGCGCACCTGCTTTCTTGCCCCGGGAGCCCTACTACCTGACTATCCTGGACGACTTATATGTGATCGTGACGACGTCGTCAGAGTAGCTCAATATCATTAAGAAGTTTCCACTTAAATATTGAAATCGACGGGCAAAGTAGAAAAAAAACTTTTACCCGACTACAACTAATCGTCCTCCGCCCACAATACCTTATCCCATCTTTTTCCTTACCTTAACACTTTTGAAGTTATATCGGAAATGAAAAAAGGCACATTAAATTTACGTATTTTTATTTAGTAACAATTTTTTCCTCAATGTAACTTTAAATCAACTGATATTTTTATTTCCTTAAAATAATGACTCATTATGCTAATAAATTAAATTTAGAAAAATTACGCAAAACATACTCGCACTAAAACGACAGCCGCCATGATTGCGACGTCATACCTGTGGTAACAAATTCTAGATTGCAAACTATTCATCCAATAATAAATGCACAATAAAGTGTGCGCCTATTGTTTTAAGGGGATAAATGAATTTTTCAGGGTTCAGTGCTGCTCCCATTTGAAATAAATTATTTGAAAGGAAATGAAGATATCATTTAATATTTTGTCTAGATAACCCTTTCAAACTATTTTATTACTTATAAAAACAAAATGGCGACTCAAGTATTTATTTTATTCGGTTTTAGTATTTGTTGTCTGTGAAAATTTCAACTGTCTAACTATCACGGTTCATGAGATACATGGAATGCCTGATGATAGACAGACATACAGACGGAAAGACGGACAGCAAAGTCTTAGTAATAGGGTCCCGTTTTTACCCTTTGGGCATGGTACCCAAAAGAATAAATTAAGATAGGCACTTGTACCCAGAGCCGTAAAATAATTATAAAAAAACGGCAGTCGACCTTTTTGATCACGTGACATACAGATAATACAAGTACGATTTTGTTTTTGTTTATGGAAATAAAAATAAATCATAAGTTTTTGTAAAAAATTAACACCGTTTTTGCGTTTCTTAAGTAAAGACCATTTAAATAACATTATTTATCAATTTAATTTTGACCGACGAGAACGGCCTAGCAACATTCTTTCTGTTGTATGTACTGTTAAGCTCAAAGACCGAAAACGCTCTATGAGTGAAAAAATAGGCCACAACGCGTTGTGGCTAATGTCAAACGGCCACGACCACGATGCATTGTGGCAATCACGGAACGACCACAATGCGTTGTGGCCGTATTGATAAGGGCCACGTCGCGAATTGGAAATATAGGGAAGAAGGAAAACTGACCTGGGTGCGTGGTAACATAGATAGGTGACCACACTTTCACAGCTTTAGCAACCCACCATGAATCAAAAATTTGCCAGTAAACGTCAATTAAATCATTAAACTCATTCAGCAGTTGGGTAAAAATAAGCAATAAATAAAAATCCGCAATGTATGTCATTACTATCTCTATGGGTTATTATTCTAAGATTACTATAGTGAATTGACAACATTTCATTTTCTTAAAGGTATGAAAATTCGAGAATCATTTCGAGATTTAGCAATTCTGAACACGTAAAATATTTTTTCAGATTTTTTTGAGTTATATTTTTGGAGATAAATGAAAAAAACTCAAAAGTATAAGGATATAGGCATTTAACAGGTTACGCCTTTGCTTGAACATCTAAAAGTGAAAAAATTATGTCAAGCTGTCAGCTGTCAATTGACACGTGTGTCAATCTGACAACTGACATCACAAGTGAGAGAGAGAGAGATAATGGTAGTGTTGTCTATAGAAGTATCAGTTCGATGAAGACCATCTATTATCGATAGTTCTTTCAGTAAAGTAGAATTAGGATTGGAAAAAATACACATGCATTAAAATGTTTACATAGTTTGGTGACGAAATGCTAATATTTCCTTTATATGATTGATATTTCAGGTTAAATAAAAATAATATTGACATCCAGGTCTTAAAAACTATAAAAAAAATGAAGTAAGGAAAAATGCTACCCTAAAATGGGGCGACTTTCAAAACACAAGGTGACATTTATAGCTTTTTTTTTGTTTTTTAATTAAATCTTCCAAATTTCTGAACGCATATTTATTTATATTTTTGAAATAGCAATTCTGGTACGTCGCCCATCTTTTCACAACGCGTGTACGCCGTGCCCTTGTTTTTATTTTCAGTCAAATTCACCCCAATTAACTTTAAAATGCTGTAACTTAAAAAGTAAAAAGTGAAACATTTTTTCTTTGTGTTCTTAATTCCTGTATGGGGCGACTATGAGAATCCGTTAATAAACGTGGGTTACCCAAAAACCCCATTTCAAGTATACAGATGATAGGGCAAATTTTTTTTGTCGAGTATTACAAGCGTAATTTTTTATGCCATTTGTTTTCCACATACCAAGTCGTCAATATAATATTTTTATGCCAAAAATAGCTGAGATAGAAGCGTTTGAATTTTAAAATTAATCAAAGTAACCCTATTTTACGATACGTAAGTTTTTGTATCGATATCGATATCTTACTGCTACAAAACACAACTCTATAGACGTCAGTTTATTTTTTACTTATAATGTAGGGCAAAGATGTAAACTCGTTACATCCTAACTCTTGTACTTACGCTCTTTTAGAATGGAGAGATTTTAAACAATTTAATTTTAGGAGAAATAATGAAAAGAAATGTAAAAGAAAAAATACGTATGTCCTTTTTTTTGAAGTTCTTTAAGGAAAAAATATAAAATTTAAATTTAAAATTTTTGAAATGTTGTCAATTGCTGACTTATGACAAGACCCTGTTATTATTTGACAGTTTATCAAAGAAATGGCCGTTGCCCGTTTCTGACTGCTTTTCATTGCATGTTTGTTGTCTTATATGATCGCACATACATAGTATAGCCATAATAATCAGATAAAAATTGGGTAAGTGCGAGTCGGATTGATATATCTGTCTGTGTGGTAAGTAAAACGAAGGTAAGTAAATAATATAACTATTTATATTTGTGTGTTTTGTTTTTGTTGTGTGTAAGTGGCCAACACTGAGTGTCAGAATTTTTGTGCTACCTAAAGGCATCTGACTTAGCTTGATGACTGCTATACAATAATATCAGCCGGGACTAAGGCTTATACGTGGTTTCTAAAGTACGGAATAGATCAAGAAATTTTTTATGCCACTTTTTGCCACCCATGCAAATATATAAGTATCTATATATTTCTATAATATAATATGTATGCGCAAATCAAACGAACAATTAAAAAAATGTATTTACTTTAAGTGATACAAAGACAAAAAGAAGCTAAAGCAGCTCTGAATTACAAAATAATTATTTTATAAATAAAAGGATTACACGGTCTTCCTTCATCTCTTTGAGTTGAAACACGTGAGAAGTCAAAAGCATTGATTTGTTTTGCTCATACTACATCGATGACGATACTTATGAAAGATAATCGATGTAATACAAATATAAGAAAAGTCAAATAATTAAACAGAAGAGATACATGCCTTCGACAATTAGCCATGAGTTTAATTTTTATCTTCTTATTCTTATATACGTATTCTCATTTGGAGTGTTTCCTGTGATTGTTTTTGTTGCCATAATTTCGATGTCGTATTTTCTTGGGCTGGAGCACAGTAGCACAGTCTTCTCGTCTTAATGGAGCGATCACGACTGATTGATGAAACAAAACATACCCATTACCTTGGGTCATGTGCGACAAAACGAGAGCATTCTGCGCGGAGTAAGAACGTAGTAAGCGCCCAAAAGCGCCGAATTCGTTTTATTTTAATTACTCGTGAAATATACATTATTCTAGAAAAATGGTAATACGGCTTATCGGCAATATCATTTTATATTATGTATAAAAATATTGACTCAGTAACACGCATAGTTTTGTCAAAAAAAGGATTCTAGTTGAAAATTAGACGTATCTTTGCGATTTTTTTTCATTACTAAAATATTATGGTTTTATGCTTTTACAAGGCCAATTTATCTGAAATATAATGTTATATCTACATTTAAAAAAACCAAGTTAGTTGTGGTTTGTGGTGGGCAATTTACTTATAGTCCCCCTCTTAATACCCGACTTCAGGCAAAATACTCCACGTGAGGAGGTAGCGCGTTACTTGGAGGTGCGCGACGTTGTTGTCGACTCGTTGGCAGCGCAGGCTCTTGTGAAAAGATAACGGGGTCTAACTATGACTGTCAACTACACAAATATTTTACAAATTGTCACGAGCATGAGCATTTATAATACCAAAATACACTAACATCATATTAATACCCAACTTCAGGCAAACAACTCCAGGTAAGGCTGAGGAGTTAGCGCGTTACCTGGAGGTGCGCGACGTTGTTGTCGACTCGTTGGCGGCGCAGGCTCTTGTTCTCGTTCTCCAGCTCCGAGATCCTCGCGGTGAGCTCCCGTTCGGCCGCCTCGCGCTCCGCGGCGTGCAGCCGGGCCCGCACCAGCTCCCGCTGCAGACAACGCGCGAGCTCCTCCCCCTTGGCACCGCTGCCGCTCTCCATGCCCTCCAGGGACGACTGTCTTGAGTTGTTCTGTTGAGATCACACATAAATCAAATCTACTTATCCAATTAATAATATAAATGCGAAAATTTGTATGGCTGTTAGTTAAGCTTTGACGCCAAAACATGTGAAAGGATTGGGATGAAATTTCGCATGCAGATAGCATAATACCTGAATTTATATATATAAAATAGGATATTTTCTATTCCGGAAAAATGTGAGCGCCCCTGTGACTTTCAAATACGATTTGAAAAGTAGTCGCTTCCCTAAGCGGAAAAAGGTGCCTTTGATACAATGTACCATACATGATAGGTTTAGTGAATTTTGTTATTTTTTTTTTCATACAAAAAAAAGATGACGCAGACCCTCATCCGGTTGACGAGGCTCGACCTAGCTCACTGGTTTATAACTCGAAGCGCAATAATGCCTTTTTGGATTGTTAATAATATAATTTACAAAATATAGAATGACATAAATATTCAACTGCTGCAGTAAACATACTGAGAAATTTGTGGAAATACTCTCGGATAAATAGGATTCTTTTGTATTTTTTTAAAATTAAACTTAAAAATGTATCGCAAACTATGGTATTTACAAAGTCAAACATACAAACAATATTGAAGCGCTTTTTATAACACCTTATACAAGCTTACATGTGACATATCGAAAGATGTGAAAATACGCAATATTCTGAACGCGGCAACCACGTTCTCGTCTCGTCTCGTCTCCCGATGGTTTTTTAGTCAAAACAACATGTTTAACAACATACTCAAATATGGTGCTGGTTTCATCAAAAGCACCTTTTGGCCCCTATATGACACTAAGGAAAGCGACTAAATTCAATTAAGTAAAGGCGATATGCAATGTTGATCTACTCAAGATAATTCAGGAAATATATTTTTTTAAATGATTTTAGTTACCTCAGCAATGGTCATCTCCAGCGAGCGTATCTCATCCTGCGCAACGGCCAGCCGCTGCTGCGCGTCGACGTTGGCTCGCCTCAAAGCCTGCACCTCTCTTTCGAGGGCGAAGGCTTCCTCCTCTCCCTCGGCGCGGTCCACCTGTCCCCGCAGCAGACGCTCGGCAAGCGACGAGCTTTCCTTCTCTAAGAGTTCAACCCGCTGCTTGAGAAGGCGATTCTCTTGCCGGAGACACTAAGACGTCACATATACATATTTTATAGTCCATTACTGCAGAGGACAGGAAGTATGGCATTGCCGGATGAGTAGTTTTAGCAGGAAAGTAGTATGAAAATTCATTCCTAGCCGCTGCTCAAAACAAGAAGACACGAAGTCTATTCAATATGACAAGAGATTGACGAGTCAGATAACAGTTCTGTTTTTACATCTGGCAAAGACATTAAGCGTTTAATTGCATCACTTGTCATACAGCCAATTTCTACCACATTATAAAAAATGCACTCTTCGAGCATTTATATGAGTATGACCACAATTTTATTAAAATATTGGTATAAACTCTCACGAAAATATGCTTAATTTACGTTGCGCCATAAAAAAAATAATAATCTACGGTATTACATTTTTTGCGGAAAATATGACTGGGCTGTATGGGCTATTATTCCTTTGCACTAAAAACGCGGGAAAGCAGTTTGTTTTCTTTCAAACCATGTAATGATTGATTCAATACTCTTTGCAGTAAACATAAATTGCTTTCGAGAAATATTTGCATAGTTGGTTATTTCTTTTATTATTTCCAGACATTCATTGAGAAAAGCACTATACATGTCTCGGCAAGAATGGGATTGCCGGACTCGTCATTATTCTCAACTACTTATACGGCAATGCCATACTTCCCGGCCTCTGCAGTAATGTACTATTTCTCAAACATGCTCAGAAATATAGGTATTAGTGTAGTAAAAAGCAGACACGAAGTTTGTAATTCTTGGCTCATGCATTACTTTACCGACCTAGGCCAGGAAAGTAGTATGAAAATTCATGCCTGGTCGCCGCTCAAAACAAAAAGACAAGAAGTGTATTCAGAATGACAAGACAGTGACATTGACGTTTCAGATGACAGTTATGTTTCTTCATTTGGCAAGGACATTGCATTTTTCGATTAATGTAGATACTTAATTTTTCTTTTCAGACTGCCTCCGTGGTCCAGTCGTCAAAGCGTTCGCGTTGTGACCCGGAGGTCATGGGTTCGATTCCCACTGGGAAGCATACTTTGTTAAAAGTTGTTTCCAGTCTGGATAGGATATTGCAGGCTTGAATCACCTGATTATCCGAAAAGAAAGATGATTCCGTGTTTCGGAAGGCACGTAAAACTGTGGGTCCCAAACGCCACCTAGCGTTTGATCATCAAACTATCCAAGGATTGGTTCCTGGTTTGCCCTTTGGGTTGTGGAGGTCAGACGGCAGTCGCTCTGTGTAAAAACCAGTAACCACGTCAAATCTCCTTGGTTAGGTAGCGGACCCCGGGCTCTGAAGCGTTACTGCTGAGGATGCAACCGGGAATACGCTCGGATGATGGTGACTTAATTTTTCTTCTGTTTTGTTTCTTTTATACCTTACAGCAATTTTTTTTTAGTTTTGAAATGTAAGACTAATTTATTTAATATCATTTAACATGAGAATACGCGCGTATACTTACTCTGAGCACTGCGATGTCACCTTGCTCTTTCGTCTTGATGACAGTGTATTCTTTCTCCAATTTCTTCATCTTCTTTGGATTGACCTTGATGCTATATGCGAGGTTCATGAACGCGTCTTGGTCGGCTTCCGCTTTCGCTGGCAGTTCTTTCTGAATGTACTGTAAACGATAATGCAAAAAGTTGTATTGCGCTATAATTTTAATGTAAACGGTTAAGCCTATAGCTACTGTCTTTGAGCTGAAGAGATTACTCCAGTAAACAGCACGTGCTAAACTGACATGTGCAGAATATATGCCCAATGTAGGTCATCATCATATTAGCCACAGGAAGTCCACTGCATAGGCCTCGACCAAGGATTTCCTAAACGACCGATCGGAAGCGAAAGTAGGCGATTCGACTTATTTTCCTTTGTCGCCTGGGTGGGTGGGACAGAGGGCCGCTACAGTGGTTCTCAGTTTTGTTCTGTCCTGAGTACCGCGCTTGACTTCCGTCAAGACAGCCAGATTGTCTTCATCACAGATCTGTTTGTCTTCCCCATCGGCGCCAGGTTTTCTTTGGTGGTACACGTTTTCTGGTCTAATCATTTATAGGTTCCGGCTTTTTCTTCGCTACAAGTACATTTGGAAAAGAAAAAGCCGGTAAGTGCACCCCGCGATCTGAAAATTTGCACCGTGAACAAGAGGCCCTACGGGATATAGACGGTCTAATAAAAAAAATGGTAAATAAGGAGTACTTACTTTTAGGATGTTCTCCATGTCAAGCGAGAGCAAATCATTTTTGCCAAGCGTCAGCATAGCGAGGGCCACCTTGAAAACAATTTCGATGCCTTCGGACAGAAACACATCCATGATGCGGCAGGCGAGAGGGAGCGAGAGGGTCGTGGTGAACAGAGTCAGAAACCAGCTGCTGGCGTATATAGACGTGCTGAAGCTCTAGAACAACATTTGGATATTCAGAGATGTTATAAAAGTAAGTATCTATTAAGGGCATTATATTGATTTCGAGTATATAAATCAATATAAATTCCTTTCGTTATCCTAGGAATTCTCTTACCGGACAATATCAGAAACATCGTTCGAAAACAGCAAAAAAGGAATATTATTGTTTTAAATCACATTAAGTGAAAATAAAATCAAAGATGATAAGTCAAGTACATCTTAAACGTTGCTCAAGTATGACTGTAAGTCAAAATTACCTGAGCTTGAAAGTGGCCATGTAAGTCTGGAAGAAGCTCTTGCACCAGGTTTTCTAGTTGAAACATACAGAGGCCTAGCTCAGCCATGCTCGGTTTGAACATGTCGCGCATTCGATGCTGCTGCATGATCTTCACTAACACGGCGAATGCTTCCTCTTCAGGCATCTGAAATATTCATTGATTGATATCTTACTTTGCACCAGGAAACTCTTTAATGAATGAAAAAACTTATTGTTGCACCAATACAAAAAAAAAATAAAGAGTTTTACAATGAATATTTATATATATATAATAAAATGTACCTATGTAGGTACAATTCTCGTTATTACTTGACCCATTTTATCCAAATTTACCTTATACTTAATAAAAGTACTAAGTATTTACTAAAATAGCTATAAGACAGTTAGAGGATTTGAAGAAAAAATTTAAGTCTGTTCCTTAATTATTGTAGTTTTTGGTGCAATAAAAAGATTTCAATCAAGCAAATAATAATAATAATAGTACACCATAGTGCCAAATTAAAAATATCGCTACTTAAGACGACTTGTATCACAGAGAAAAGCCACAGGGGCGAGGTGAGACCGTGTGACTAAAAAACCGTATTTGTAAACAAATGTCGTTCAGACTTATAACAACAACATGCACTTCAGTAATTCTTTTAACAAACTAACAAGAAGTATAGAAAACACAACTGTGCAAACGCTGAAAAATTATATTATAAAGGCCATATATTCAAGATTACTAGTTTACTATCTAATTAACTATTTATTCACTTGTTGACCTGGTTTAAAAAAGAAAGTACTCAGAATGAAACATTCAATGATTTTTTGTTACGAGGCAAAAATGCTTGCATGGTTATTAAACATACGAACAATGTAGAGATTATGTTGTGTTTAGTGTGTTACCTGCATCAACAGTAAGCCCACGATGAAGCCGCTGCCCTGACAGTATCCAACTTCTCTGTCGTGCAGTGAGTAAGCCTTCATGACATTGAAAAGAGACTCCTGGCCGAGTCCATCTTTTTCTTTGAAGAACTCGTGTTCCGGGTACGTACGTGCGATGTCGCGACGGATTACCTTTTCGCAAGCCGATTTCGCCTATTTTTAAAACAAAAATAATATTGTAAAACTTGTCTTGACCCAGTAAATCTACCACGTTAGAACTACCAGGTCTATCGAGAATTTCTGTCTACTTTTAATAGAGACCTACTAGTTGACTGTGACGTAACAGTAGTGTGAGGGGATTTTTTATCCCGATACTTTCTAGAGATTATTTTGGGGATGTGAATAGGAATTATGTTGGAACTGGTCTTTGGGTGTATACCTCTCTTCTTCGTTACAAGAATAAATAACATTCTAGAGACTACAGGAAATGGCGCAAAAAAGGGAGGCCTTCGCCCAGCAGTGGATTGACGTGGGCTGAAAATAATGATGATGAAGAGAAACACAGACCACTTTGTAGGTCTGTGTATTTCTTTAAGTCTTCACTAATTCTTTGTCAAGGGATTTCATTTGTACAAAACTAGAACAGTAATTTTTAAATTTCGGTTTGAAGTGTGATTAATGTAAAACTCGTAAAACGAGAGCATCCATTGTCTGAGAGATGTATAACATTATCTTCAATAAAATACGATGACAAAGTTATAGGGGAAATTTTAAGAGGAATGAAAGCATAATACTCCTGTCATCAAAATCGTAATCACCTTTATATAAGACGCATAGAGTTTCTTCTCGGGAGAAGAGTCGATCCCGGCCAGTAATTGCCAAACAATGCCTCTGAAGTGAACCGGCACGCCCTGCCGCAGCAGGTCTCGCACGAACTGGTTGCGGCGCTTCCACTCCGTCTCCCAGTTGCTGACGATGCGCCCCCACAAGCCCCACAAATCTTCTTCGCCATTGCTCCCACTGACACGCGCCTCCGTCTCATGACTTGAACTAGTTGCTGTCGAATCAAACAAATAGACTTCAGAAGTTTTGAATTCTAGCTTTTAGGGATGTTTGCGTGGGGATAAGGATTGAATATGTACGAAGTACACTTAAGGAAAGTTGAAATATGTTGTCACCGGCCAAAACCCATTCTCATAGATCAACGATTGAGTATGTTGAATAGATCCCAGATGAGAATATAACAATTATACATTACAAAGAAAAGTCTAAAGATTACGGATTGACTTAGAACACGCTGTGAGGAGGGTCAGACGGTGTACTAACGTTGAAACTGCTAGGCTAGTATACTTTAGTTATTTTCACAGCATAATGTCATATGGCTTGCTCTTATGGGGTAAAGCGGCTAACATACATGCTATCTCTGTGCTACAAAAGAGAGCAATTCGGTCGATCTACGGACTAAAATCACGCGATTCCTTAAGAGAGTTATTTAAATCTATAAATATTCTTACTGTGACATCTCAATTTATTTACGAAAATCTTCTATTTGTTAAATCTAGGTTAAATAATTTCAAGAAAAATTGTGATGTTCACAGTTATAATACTCGCAACAAAAATCAGCTTCATACGCCTAAATTTCGACTTGCTAAAACTAGAAAGTCACTCTTAGGTCCAGGTATAACATTATTTAATAAACTTCCCGAAGCGATCGTTAACCTACCAATGGCAAAATTTAAAACACATGTTAAAAAAGTTTTATTGAACAATGCATACTATACTATCAATGATTATTTAAGAGATAAAAACGCGTGGATACTTCCTAAACATTTTCCATTACACTTCACACATGAAACATAAATAGCTGCATTTTCTGTTACCATAATAAGCTTACTGTAAAAACATGTAAATGCTCTGCGATCAATAAGTGACCAATATATAATTAATATTTTCTCTTGACAAGGTCTGCGAGTTCGGGTTTTTCATGCTCACTAAAATGTCCAATCCGGTGGTGGCGTCGCTGGTCGGGTCGTTGGATTCCCTCTAATATGGTTGAGTTTAACGATGGCTGATCCGTGCGTCAACTCGTGAACGGGTGCTGCCGGGAGGGACTGGTCAGCTCGGCTTCGCTTTTTTTGACTACTTAATATTTTTTATTACGCAATTTATGTTAGTTTACTTGTTCGCAAGCATAACATGTTATAATGTGTCAACATTGTATTATATTATAAGTATTTATTAATTAAAAGACAATTATAATAATATGACAAAGCCCTTCTGGCGAGTAGGCGACCAATACTGTGAAAATGAGTTTCTTTCGGCGTTTCTTCTCAGCAGTGGTCGTTACGAAGCGCTGGTATCGGTAGCTTTTCTTTAAAAAATAAATTAAATTTTAATATACTTTACACGTAACATAAATTATACTTATTGACGTGTAAAAGTGCCTGTAAAGGTCTAATTACTGAATAAACATTTGAATCTTTGAATCTTTGACACGAATTCATGTTACGCGTTTAGATTACGGGGCATAAGAATTAAAATATATAACAAAACTTTCTCATACCTACCTACTTTGTTAGAGCGGTGGCGAACCGCTCTAAATACAAAAAAGGCTTGTAATTAATTAAAATACTGTTAGAAAACAAAGTAGAGTTACAAGAATAAATTAGGCTATATTTACATACTCAATGAAAGATTTTCCAGAGCACTCAAAACGTAAAACTCAAATACACTTTTTGCGTATATAAAATCATTTAGTTCATCCATTACATCTTCTAACACATGTTATATGACTAAGATGCAACATACGGTCTACGATATCACCGTTTGGTGTTCAATGATAAGAGATAAAATACACACACAGGCCTGTTTTCAGTGACAGATTACAACATTTTTAAATTATTTACTTAGCAAGAAAGGAAATTAAATTATTTTAATAACTAGCTGATGCCCGCGACTTCGTGCGCGTGGACTTTATGACTCCGGCGTATTAATATAAATACAAACTAAAGTATTTACATAAGAAAATACTTGTATAGTGTTATATGTTGAGGGAACAGTTGAAATTTTCACAGATGATGTATTTCAGACGGCTCTACAAAAAAAAATTACTAAATACAGAATAAAATAAATATTTACATTTCCATTCCCATACCACAAACGTGATTTTTCATAGATAATGGTACGGAACCCTTCGTGCGTGCGTCCGACTCGCAATTGGCCGGTTTTATTATACCTCAACAAAAAAAATCTCATCAGGCTAAACAACTTTTGCTAAGGCGTCATTTATATATATTTCTTATAGTTTAGCTGGACCATTATGGTTGTGCATCAGGTGTTCCATTTTCAAAATCAATTTAACGCTTATAAAAAAAAGGTTCATTCGAATCCATCCAGTATTTCCGGAGATTAGCGTGTACAAACAGACAGACTTTTTATTTAAAATTTTTACTCTATTACTGTCACCATCGCTCCAAATATTTATTGGAAATATATTCAAAGTTCAGATACATTTTTTTCAAACTGTTTTATAATATGTATAAATGTATAGATAACCTGTTACAGAAAGTATCTCCACGTAACTAGTAATGCCGTACCGTAAGTAGTATTCGCGTACCTAACACGGAGTAAGAAAACAGTAGCGTCTTCACTCGATACGATAAGCATTTTTAATGCCTCTGTTCGTCGTTTAGCTACGGGAGAATTGTCTGTGTATGCATGTGTGACTTTAATGCATTGAGGAATGTGTGCGTTCGACTTGCTTCCCGTTGTTTTTATTCCAATCAAATGCAGGTTTATTATAGCCGTTACACGGATGTTTCCGTACGCTGCATGCACCCTGGTATGTACGTTGCTTTATTAACGCGGATTTAAGCGATGTTGTAACTGGTGCTGCTTTTTCAGTGGCGTCTGTACGACGTATTATATGGCGTTTTTGAACAAAAGATTTCCTTTGGCAGTGTTGGTCCTTAGAGCCCAAAAGTTGGTTGAAGAAGTGGAGCCATCAAGACTTTTGATGTCAGTCTTTTGAGGTTCTTGGCCTCCAGCTCAATCTTGATAGATGCATTGGTTAGAGTATTATGTCAAAAATGATATCATATTCGAACGACTTAAGGATGCTAAATTCATATTTGGATAAAGGATTATGATGGTAAACTATGTAAAATAAAATAAAAAATATTATTTATAATATACAAATTAGAATATTTAAAAAAGAAAAATAACTTATAGGAGCTATATTATCCTTTTGTATATTAAAATAGTTAAAACAGAAGATATTCTTTTCAGGCTAATTAAAATAATGTTCAAATTTAAAAAATAAAATCGGAGATTGTAAACTATTTACTTAAACATTTTAAAAGAAATGGCGTGTAAGCAACACTCTGAAAAATGTAACACTCTGAAAAATGTATTTAAGTTAGAAATAAATCTTAATAGTAGATAGTTAAACAAGAGCTGCAAGTGATCAATTACACCCGAGGTATTTAGGCGCAAGAGCGAGCAAAGCGGGAGAGGGTGCTTATAGTTCGAGGGTGTAACTGATACTTACATTCGAGTTGAACACTCTAGTTTTCATCATAAAAGCCAGGAAAAATGTTTTTTTTTTTTTAATTTTATTTTGCAATTTTTGACATAAATATGTCAACAAGAAAATTTTGCGCGCCGAGCCGTACTTTTTTATGGCGTTGCGCTCTTGGGTCATTCAGTCATTCGTGGTGGCCAGTGCGCTGGTTTTAATAACCGGCCAAGTGCGAGTTGGACCGGCGCACGAAGGGTTCCGTACCATCATCTATAAAAATTCACGTTTATTGTATGGGAGCCCCCCTTAAATATTATTTTATTTTAGTTTAATTATTTTCAAGTAAATATAATAAAAAATAAAAAAATAATAAAAAATGTTTATTTTTACCCTTTTTCTTTTATAATATTGTTAGTCTAGTTGTTATTGTTTATTTTATTTTTTTGTTCCCTTTTTGTTTTTTGTAATTTTGGTTTAGTTATTTATCACTTTCACGAGCCAAGTTAAATGTTAAGATTTTTATCAATAAAACTCAATATTCTCTAAAGAACTTGGCGGCCATTTAGATCTCAATTCTTTTGTCGGATTTTGAACTTGGCTCCCATTTTCTAAATGTGAAAATGGGAGCCAAGTGCAAAATCCGACTGGACTGTTTTCGGTGGGATATCATTACTTTTTGCACAGCGGTATCAGAAAGAAGAAATGCTTGCTCGTATAATATTGTTGGGCACTTTACCTAATAAAATAGATTAACTAAAATATTGAGAAATTTACGAAATTCACTGTTTTTGATTTTTCCCTTTGTATACGCGTAATAGTGTACTAAGATGGCAAATATCAACTTTCCAGGTCATATGGAAGTAGGTTACCCTTTTTTGAAAAATAATTTAATCTAAGAAATTCACTGTTTTTTATTTATTTATTTTTTCCTTCGTATACGCGTAATAGTCTACCTAGATGCCAAATATCAACTTTCTAGGTCATATGGAAGTAGGTTACCTTTTTGATGACGGATAAGTGGTCAATCACATTTTTCGGGATTTTTAAACGTTATTATATCAATAACTGTTTGAGCTATATTATTGTTTTCGAGTTATAGTAGGTTTCGAGTTGTGAAGGGGTCAAAAGTAGCTCGAAATGGTTCGTGTAAATATACACACGGCAGCTGCGTCGCCAGTTCCTTATTTTTTTACTTGGCTCTGACACGCTGCCGTGTGTCTAGATATCTAACAAAGAAAAAAAATTGTTGGACTTACACACACTTTCAGCGATCAAGATGGTGCGGTGATGGTGTAAAATGCTATCTGCCACCTTATATCAAAGTTCTACGTAATCAGTGATAAATCATACAAAGAAAATGTTTAATCTCGAAGAAAATACTCATATGAAACTTACCGGATGCAAGGGATATTTGCGAGGTGTCTGAACTTTTGCGACTGTGTACATTGGTCAGACAAGCGCTTTTGGCGTCCGCCTCGATCCGCCGGTTTTCCTCCTCCAGCTTGGCGAGTAGAACCCGGTCGGGCGTCGGGATGATTTCACTCTCTTCGCGGCAGTCTGTACATATAGCAAACATGTCAAAAATAGTTTATCATATAATATACACTAAACTTGGATTGCGATCGCCCCAAATCAACAATTAATAAAGTGGTTTTCAAATATTTTACAAATGAATCAAAGTAACGGTCATAAACGTAAAAAATCGTGTGTAAGGACATTCCTTTTATTCTATATATATACACATGTTAATACATCCATAATTATATAAACCATAAAAGTTAGACATTGCCTGTGACGTTACAGGGTGCCGGGAACAAACAAATGTCACCAGTTGTGTCGCGGGAGAGACTTATTTTTATACACGTACAATGCGACACAAATAAGTTAAACAAAAATGGCGGACTTCAAAGCAATTTTGTCCAAAATGGCGGTCGTCGGCCAATTATTTGTACCTGCGCCGATATCCGCAATTTTGGTTCAATCTACGTGTCGGGAATTAGTACAAAAAACTTTGAAGTTCGCCATTTTTGTTCAACTTATTTGTGTTGTGTCGCATTTTACCCTAATAATTTAACTTAAATTTTCGTAACACTGAAAATATAATCTAAAAACGGTTTATGTCCCCTAATGAAATAAATTACTTATAGATACAGTTTTTTATATTTTCTTATACGGGTTAATAAAAATGATAGCAATATTTAGCATAATTGATTTGGTTAAAGAGCTATGTAGGTATTAGAAACTGCAGAATTGTATATCATTGAGCTATGAAGGTAATTTGTTGATTGCCATTTGCGTGACTGCTTTTAATTATACTGTATGGATTTTATTACAATGTATACGCAGTCATACTTATATATATTACGAATACGTAGTTTGAAATGTTTTGGTACACGAAATGCATACGTAGCTAAGTTACAGCAATATCACAAAACTATTTAGTTTTTTAAGTACTTTCATGAATAGTTTGTACAAGGAAGTAAAATGTTATTATCTAAAATTGTGACTTGGATACGAAAGACACATTTTCCTCGTTTATTATTATAACAAGCAATATATGAGAAATCGGGCTACACAGGAAAGGTGATCGCTTATACAACGCCGTAATAAATCGAACCATAGTCTATACTAGATCACTATAGTATAATGAAATTAAGAAGAGACAGAAACAAAAAAAAAAAGTCATTCCCCAACAAATTGACCGGGCGGCTGCACACTTTTGTAAGGAAGTGTAATTTTTTTTATTGTTCTTTTAATTTCATTACACTAAAGTGACCTAGTAAAGCCCGCGCTTTGATTTATTACGGGTATGTCCTTTCCACGTTATTTATGAAATTCTAGTACGGAATATTACAAGATTTATAAGTTATCCTTTTTTTGTGGAAAAGTAAGCTATTCTAGTTATTGTAGATCTTAAAATGTATGAATTTAATAGTTTATTTTGAGAATCAACATTACATAACATTGCCTTCAAACATTTTCTCCAGGCATTTACTTAAGATATATGAAGACTCAACTTTACCACTAGCCGAGGAAATAAAACTCGCTCGATACCTTTAAAATTTTAGTCGTGCGTCCAGTTCATTAAAAACGCGTTAGCTATGTGCGTGCAAATCGGTGAGTTGTTATTATATTTATTTTACTAGCAAAGGTTATGCTACAGGCTCAATATACTAACATAACATATTATGGGTGGCGTTGCAAGCTAATAAGTGCATTAGTAATGTTATGAGTTAAACCAACAAACCGTCCAAGGATGAAACAGGCGATTCTGTATTACTAGCGATCGGTGTCCCTGGGGTGACGCTGGGTGCGACCGGCGCTTCTCTCGCTTCGGACTCCACCTTCATGGTGAGTCAGGTGCTGCCATATAGGACGCCTCCACTCCGCGCGCCTCTCTGCACCAGACACGCGCAGTCACCACATCAACTCTGACACGGGTTACAACGACCAACTGCTCCTACTATTTGAATAACTTAACCTATATTGCTAACTAAATCTTATATTTGGTCAGAACCTATTTTATCTGTACTTAATCAGTTGCTTTGTTGTATAATAAATAATGGCGAATTTACGTCCTAATTTATAACTAACGTACAAATTACATGTCCGTTGGTTTTATAACAAGTAAGTTGAGGTCGGTACTTTACGTAAGTGAGGTAAGAAGAACATAGTGTCATATTAAAAAAAATATAAATGACAAAATACACTAGCGCTGTGTCCAAGGTTAAACTGTTCTATTCTCATTCTTTAGGCGTAGATAGAGCTGCACAACATAACCATACATGCACACAATATGGATATTAATGATTAGCGATTGATGATTGAAGTCACAATACACTCACGATTGTTTATTTCTCGCGTGAAGGGTTAACAGTAACATAAGAATGGATGAGCGAATATAGTTTGAACATTGTTTTGATGAAACACCGCGCTCGCGTGGGTGAAAGTCAGTAGAACGATCCGCACATTCCGCGGTCATCCGCCCTCTAAGCATGAAGGCCGCCCGTCACATTACATAGCGTGCCGCAGCCGCTGCTGGATCGCAGCACGAAAATTGGCCGATGCATACGTGAGCCACGAGTCACACGACGACGACACGTAACTCATACTTCCTATGCCTAGGCAATCGCCAACCACATTGCTCATGTTGTTAGGTTAGATAATTATTGACACTACTTCTGATTAGTTCTGATCAAAACCTAATAGCTGGGGAGCCGACGTGGATGGATTTAGTCGAGCGCCGTGACCTATTAGATTTTGAAGATTAGATAGTAATAAAAAAAGGTTATGTGATGTGTACCCTTTCACTGGTGGACGGAGCGCCCATTGAGTCTCAAAAAAAAAAAACGTTAAAGGAAAAATTCGAGCGCATCAGATATTGATACATTTTAATGCTCCCACGTGTCTCTGATAACGAAGAAATGTTAATCTGTCGACTTGCATTGTGGAGATAGCCATAGGGAAAAGCTCAAAAAAGGAAAAAAAAATGGAGGGCGTCAGGTTTTTAGAGGGAATGTTAATTGAGCCCGAAAGAAGCTCTCATTCAAAAGACTTTTGGAAAAATAAAAACGCAATATTGAAATTCTCGAGCGCGTCAGATTATTATACCAGAAGGTTCAGTCAGGTGTCCTGATCATACTAACCCAACATCTGACGATAGTTTGGAGGGATTTTTTTAAACTGACGGTTTTAAATAGACCTAGTATGGCGGCAATCTCCATTTAAAAAATAATAAAATATAGGTGTCTGTCGTCAAATTGCTTCCTCCTTGGTCCAGTGGTCAAGGCGTTTTATGGTCCGGAGGTCATTGAGAAGCATACTTTGTGAAAAGTTGTTTCCAGTCTGGTTAGGATATTGCAGGTTTGAATCAGCTGATTATCCGAAGAGAAAGATGATTACGTGTTCGGAAGGCACGTATAAACTGTAAGTCTCGAACGCCATCTAGCGTTTGATCATCAAACTATCCCAGGATTGGTTCTGGTTTACCCTTTGGGTTGTGGAGGTCAGACGGCCATCGCTCTGTGTAAAAACCAGTAACCTCGTCAAATCTCCTTGGTAGCAGACTCTTAGCTCTGAAGCTTTACTGCTGAGGATGTAACCAGAAAAATACGCTTGGATGATGTCTGTCGTCAAAAAGCTTAAAAACTCTTACATTTTGAAAAAAAATCACGTCTTTGACCTTGACTGCTTTTGCAGGACGTTCCCCTTACTTATCCAGATCTGGTGATCAAGTATGGAGAGGGTGCGAGAGTGAGGGATAGAGAAAGAGAGGGAAAGAAAGGCGTGGACTAGGGAATACATGCTTTAAACCAGGGATCCCCAAACTATTTTGGACAAGTGACCCCTTTTCCAAAATGAACTGTTACCTCAGACCCTCATGGCTAAATGACCTAATTTTAAGATCAACTCCCTTATTCATAGTGGTCTGATAACTTAAAACAGCTGCTACAGAGTGTTATTTTTCATTCTGACTTAGGTCAATAGAAGAAGACAGAGTGAGAATTAGCAATGCTTTGAGTTAGCAGACTATTATGAATAAGGGGGCCTATCTTTAGTTTGTTTCTACTGATACAAAATACCTAGCTACTTATTTAATAGGGGTCGATTTTTAGACCTCGTCGATCCCTAAAATCAGTTTTCGTTTATGTCGACCCCTAGGAAACCGATATCGACCACTTTAGGAATCCGTGCTTTAAACCAACTGCTAGCACTATACTGCATTTGCTACTACGGCTTGTGAAAATCATCAGATTATTTTTTTTAGTTATTCTTACATTTTTCCTTCAAAATAATAATAAAATCGACCGCGCTCGAGTATGTCGAGGTGACTTTTTTGCAAGTTTGTGACCCTCCCCTTCCCTTATGTCACGCTCAAATCGTCAGGTTATTGAAATGCATACTTTTCGGCATGTAATTAACCACGTTATCTTAATCTGTCGCGCTCGAGTATTACTGACCATTGATTTTTTTTACTATTCTGATGAGGATGTAGACGCACGTCCCCATCAATACTTTATACCTGGTGGCTTAATTGACATGCTCGAGTTAAATCCCCTCTTGGGCTCCCCATTTATAATGTTTTTTTGTTAAAATATAACAGCTTATATTGGTTTAAGGTTTTGCGAAACATATTCTCTATAATTTAAGAGTGGAGTATTTTGCCATATTTTTATCGTTATCCTTACATGAACCTATTTGATTTCAAAAGAGCCCTTAAAACGGTTTCAATAAAATCCTCTAAAATGGGCTGTTATAACATAATTTATTACTTTATTACAATTTGACCATATTTTAATTGTGAGTATCTCTTACTTTCAGTAAAGAATAACTAAAGAGGATTAAAAAAAGTATCGTCATAATATAACACCTACAATTTAATAGTCAAAGCTAGGTCAATACACCTCAAGGGTGTGACAGTTGACGGGCGTAGTAGGGTGAGGTAGGCGACTGCCGACCTAGACTCAATATTAGATCAATATCTGTTCATTTATCTGCTATGTTTATTTTAGTCTTTATTCCGATTATATTGTTTATGTACCTAATTTTTAAGAGATATTACGCGTTGTATGTTACATACGCTTCACAGTGATTATTATTTTATTTACTCTAATTACCGATAAACATTTACAGTTGCTTATTTATAAATTCTAAATAGTATAAATAAACTTATTTTAAAGTCTTAAGAGCGGCCAACCCGTCTTACTTTTCATACAAACGCTCGTACGTGATCATGGCGTTGTAATGTAACTGATCTTTCTTGAAAACCTTCGAACTTACAGGTATTTTGTGCGCTATTTCTAGTTTTCTATCGCAATAAAAAATTAAAATTCGGAAAAACAAATTCAGTATAAGCCTTGCGAAAAACGGCTACTTTTGGCGTATGTGCGTAGAAAAGTTTCACGTTTTCACTTTAAACTGTAAACAGTAGTTCATTAAATTGTTAGAAGGGTTATGTAGTGCCTGGTCTACACAACCGATTTTAATAAAATTTCTAAGAGACCAACTCACAAGTATGCCATTTAAAACAAAAAAACAAAAAAGATTTTTCAAATCGGTCCAGGTGTCTTCAAATAATAGGTAAACAAACATACATATAAAATAATAATAAAAGATCGCGACGCATTGATAACCTCCTCCTTTTTGGAATTCGGTTAATAAATAGTTAAAATACATAAACTTAATTTGAGAATGAGAATTAAACTTCGCTTTTTAGGGTTCCGTACAAAAAATGAAAAAACGGGACCCTTATAGGATCACTCGTGCGTCTGTCTGTCCGTCCGTCTGTCACAGCCAATTTACTCCGAATCTACTGGATCAAATCAGGTGAAATTTGCAATTTAAAGCAACCTTTTTTAACCGACTTCCAAGAAGAAGATGGTTATCAATTTGTCGCGAGGTGTTACTATTATTTTTTGTGTATGTTCAGCGATTATTCCAAGACGCCTGGACCGATTTGGAAAATTCTTTTTTTGTTTGGAAGGGCATACTTGTCAGGTGATCCCATATACATTTTATCAAAATCGGTCGGGTAGTTTGAAAGCAGAGACGGCTTTTAGTTTAAAAATTAATTTTATAAATGATTGATTGATGCAACAGAACTATGTAAGCTGTATAAAGTTTTTTAAAAAATAGTAATCGCATCATTTATAAAATTATATTTGCAAACATTTTCGGATGTGACCTACAAACAGACCGGAAACGAAAAAAATGTAAGTACGGCTGCTTCAAGAGGCTTCGTATTTGCCAACCACTCTACCGCAAAATGAAATGGCCAGAGTGTGGCCACGAAAGCCCAAAGCGAGACTCAAGAATATTTTATGCGGGTCTTATTTGAACTCCTGAAATCAACGGCAAGGATAATCCTCCAGGGAGTAAATCATGAGATACAATATGTGCACGGAATGCTCGTGTCGCATGAAATATGCAAGTATAGCATTGGACGGTCCCTCGGGATTTCAATTCAAATATGAGTAAAGTGACCGCTCACAAACTGAGTTGGTGCCAAGAATGATGGAACTACAACTATGATTGAAATAACATCAACATTAGATAACAATTAAATACGACTCATAGTTTACTTTGAGGAAAATATCCGGCCAAGTGCGAGTTGAACTCGTACCCGAAGGATTCCGTTTCCGTACCATGATATATAAAAAAATCGCGTTTGTTGTTTATTGCCTACTGAAATATATATTTTATTCTGTTTTTTTGTGAAAAATTCAACTGTCTAGTTATCACGGTGAATGAGATACAGCCTGGTAACAGACAGAAAGACAGGCGGACGGACAGCGGAGTCTCAGTAATAGGGGCCCGTTTTTACCCTTTGGATACGGAACCCTAACAATATTTAAAAGTCGCAAAATCAACATGAGTCACTTAAGCATTTGTCAAATTTTCAAATCAATTAATTTTGGGATAAAATATGAGTAGAAGCATCTTATCAATCACTGTCTAAACAACATTTTGAGTCACAAGTGACGTTACGGTATTATGAGGATGTGTTTATCAAAATTTAGCCGGTACTTGAAGAAGCTAATTTTTTGGTTTTACACCACACCTTGTACCACTATATAACTTATAGACTTCGTTAGTATTTATACCAGTTCTGTCCTAAGCTAGTACACACAATAAGTAATAGTACTCTCGTACAGAAGTCTTACTCAGCACAAAATTAAAGAATTATCAACTCAATGTCGTCAGCACCTCTTCGATTAGAAACCTAGAATTTCATTGCAAGCCAATTATGTTCTTATTACTTTAAATAAACGATTTATAAATCATAATAGGTAGGGACCTACACAAAACGGATTCAGTGAGCGGCGCGCTAGGTTGTTGTCAAGATTGGTTACCATTATTGAAGTACCTAAACCACAGAATAAGTACTAGTACTCACGTAGGTACAGAAGTCTTACTCTAAAGAGAAATTCAAAGAAATATCTACTCAATGTTGTTATAGACATGGTTTAATTTAGCTCGCATTAGAAATCGACACCTCCTCGTTTAGATACCTAGAATTTCAGTCGCAACCCAAATTCATCCTTATAATACTAAACAAAGGGTTATGATAGGTAGGTACCAGCAAAACACCGATTGAGTGAGCCGTTTGCCAGGGTTGACTGTTATAAGTTACTACTATTGCCATCTAGCGCACCGCACTCGTATCGCCGGCAATGCGCAGCCAACGCAGCGACGCAAGACACCGCGCGCTGCGCTGCCGCGCCGCGCCTTTTCATCAAAGTTACGAAGGATATAATTTCTACACATTATTTCTCTAACTGTATTATGCCAGTAACTGAAATAAAATAATTGATCGTCAATCTCAAACATAAGAAATCCCTTTAATTTTCGGCCGTAAAAGTCTTATATTCACCTACCTAGTTAATGGTTACGTGATGTTTTTTATCCTAAATAAGTAAGTACTAAACGGACTTACTCTAATCAATAATACGAGTTTATATCGTGTATAAATCATTTTTCGTAATAATAACCATATATACCTTAGTATACCTATCATATAAGATTCATAATATACTAAAAAGGTATGTAGACGTACATAATAATTTCACAATAATCACTTTAAAGTAGACCTTAACTTTTAGCATCACAGGTAAATGAACCGCGCGTGCGTCACTGATCACTGCTTGAGCGAGTCGTCCTTGCTGAATTTTCCCTTTCCAAGGGGTCGCAATCCGTAGGTATATTTTCGATACTAAACGCGGAGTGAGACAGGCCTGCCTAAACAAGGGGAGTAGGTATAGCTTAAACAAAGACTTTACATTTAATAGAAACCGAATTCCAATAGGATGTCCTTAGTACATACCCATTTCTCTAACGATATATGATAATAATACATGAACCTAGTATATCTACGTTCCTACTTATTTTCGTAACCTAAGTAGGTACCTATGTATTAAACCTACTTAGTATACCTATCATGAATGATAAATTTCATAATAATAACCACTTTAAAAAAGACCTCTCAGCGTCCATAAGCTTAAAAAAGTTAAATTTGTATATCCGTGTTTAAACAATTAAACACTGAACAGTCTTGTTTTTTGCGTTTTTTCTTTTAACATAATTTTATAAAACGCAGACTAACTTTAGTACTTGGTTTAATCCAGTGTTGGGAAATGTACAATCATTGTTGGATTCTTACAATAATTTGTAATACGAAACTAAATCGTACCATCATCACCATCATCATTTCAGCCGCATAACGTCCACTGCTGGACATAGGCCTCTCCCAAACATTCCCAAAACGACCGATCAAGAGCGGCCTGCATCCAGCGCTTTCTACTAGTCGTTTGCCAGTACGTGGTCCCCATTCGAGAACCTTTTTGCCCCATCGGTTTTTCGCGCGATGTGTCCCGCCCACTGCCACTTCAACGAACTAATTCGCTGGGCTATGTCAGTGACGTTTGTTCTCCTACGAATTTTCTCATTTCTAATTCGATCACGTAGGGAAACACCGAGCGTAGCCTCTCCATAGCGCGCTGAACGACCTTGAGCCTTCTTCTGAGATCCATAGTAAGGGACCACGTTTCAGAGCCATAAGTCATCACTGGTAACACACATTGATTAAACACTTTTGTCTTGAGGCACTGAGGTATTTTGGACGAGAAGACACTGCGTAGCTTCCCGAACGCTGCCCAGCCGAGTCGGATTCGTCGAAAGACCTCTTCCTCGAAGCTGGAACTTCCTGTCTGGATCAGTTGACCCAGGTAGATATACTGGTCTACAACTTCGAGAGCGGAGCTCCCAACACAAACAGGTAGAGGCGCAACATGGACATTCGACATTACTTTCGTTTTGTCCATGTTCATTTTAAGGACCACCTGTTGGGAAACTTTATTTAGGTCTCCGAGCATAGTACTTAAGTCTTCCATCGATTCTGCCATGACAACGATATCGTCGGCAAATCGAAGGTGAGTGATATACTCGCCATTGATGTTGATGCCAAATCCTTCCCAGTCCAGAAGCTTGAAGTCATCTTCCAGTGCAACGGTGAACAGTTTCGGAGATATAACGTCTCCCTGTCTTACACCTCTTTGCAGTGGAATAGCCCTCGTGCACTGCTCCTGTACTCGGACTGACATAGTGGCGTTACTGTATAAGCACTTAACACTTCGATATACCGATAGTCAATACGGCATCGCTGGAGAGACTGAAGCACGGCCCACGTTTCGATCGAATCAAAGGCTTTTTCGTAGTCCACGAAACCCAAGCATAACGGCCGGTTATACTCCCTCGTCTTCTCTATAACCTGCCTGAATGTGATCCGTGGTACTAGCCTTTACGGAAACCGGCTTTTTCGGGGGTCTGGAAGGCATCAAACCTGTTTGAGAGACGATTCGTAATGACCCTCGAAAACAACTTATATACGTGACTCAGAAGCGTGATAGGCCTATAGTTCTTTAATAGGGTGTTGGCTCCCTTTTTAAAGAACAGTTACGCCCTCGAGCAGAACAGAATTAAAGAGCCTCTGAAGGACTTTCAGTACCGGCGTTCCGCCCGCTTTCAGAAGCTCTGCTGTAATTCCATCCTGGCCCGGCGCCTTGTTGTTTTTGAGCTGTTTGAGGGCCATCCTAATTTCGTACAGGCTGATATCCGGGATATCTTCGGTATAGTGTCGGGTCAGCTTGGCTCTTGGGTCTTTAGCCATTTGTCCGCTGGGTTGCGAAACGGAAGTATACAGCTGTTCATAGAACTTCTCGATCTCCGCTAGAACCCCTTCCTTAGTCGACACCACACCGCCGTCCTACGTCTTCATCTTCATCAATCGGCTTTGCCCAACCGACATAGCCCTTGCGAACACTTTGGAGCCTTTGTTCTGCAGCGGCCTTGATCGTCGTTCTGCCATTAAGTCTAGGGTCTAAGCAGAGATTTTTTGAGGTTTTCGTTTGGGGCGGGACCTAAACACCTTCGATCCCACTGCTTGGACAGCTTCTATAAACCCTTGGTTTATCTCGTCCACGATAACGCAGTCCTGGAAGCCTTCGAAGCGATTTGACAGTTCAAGCTGGAAGCCTTCGGAGTTTTCAATTTGGACCTGCGACGGTCGGAGCGTCGACTTCATAAGCCGCGACCTTTTGACTTTGAGATCAATATTCACGATGCCCCTTACTATTCGTTGATCGCTCCCGGTTTCGATCCGAGTGATCACATCGTACCATAAGACATAGCTTTCTCATATTGTACACTTTTATACAATGGGGTTTATTTATTTTTTATTAACTATTTCCTTGCTATGTGTGTCTTACAATAATAATTTAATTTTTTTAGCATATCATAATTTCGCACCAACTAATTATCAACACTGGTTTAAACAATTATCCGCCAAAAAACAAGAAGACTTCTTTTGTCACTGTCAACTTCATTTGGGTAAATGATAGTTTGAGTCCTAAATCAAGATTGATTGAATTCCGCTGTAACATGGTACCACAACCACAACACAACCATGCAAGATCGAAAAAGCAATCACTTTATTTGTGGTCTGTTCTAAGTAGTAACGTCATTTACAGTCGGGTGCAGATAAACCTGACCCCCTTGACTTTAAAGACCGTACGGTAGGGGGTCACTTTTATCTGCCCCTGACTATACTCAATCATTTATGCACATAATGTAAGTTTCCTTTCTCGAAATAAACTTAATCAAAACTTTTAATCTCAACCTCATCAACAGAATAACAACACACAGAATAAAAAGAATTCATTTATGTTATTTTTTTATACTATATTTACTGCAAAGAAACTGTTGGGGGGTTTTGTACGATGTACGCTAAAGCTCTTACATTAATAATGCTACTGTCTAATGCAGGCAAAAACCTCTGAAGCGGGATCAGCAACATTATGATTAAATCGGTGCGTAAATTAAAAAGAAAAAATAAATACAAGTACTTTGATGTTTCAAATCAAGGAGGCAACATAACATACGTTTTGTCCATAGTAAACGAAATAACGCACTAGTTAAACTCGGATAGTTACTTATTTTGAAAAGTTCACATCGACTACTACCTAAAATGAATATGTATAAATCCTCCATCTACTAGTTCAACTCCGAGACCACCATAACTACCTATAATAACAACCATTATATATGATATCGTAATTATTAATAACCAATGTAGATTTTAAAATAAATGCTAAGTAAAACCTAACTTATAAGTTATGGTCTACTTAACTGGCTCAATAATGAGAAATCTAAAATGTCATAATTCAATTGAAATTATTAAATAATCTAAATTCTTATGGTCAAGTGCAATTGAACTACTAGTGTGGAGGATAACACCGTAAGTGACCGTAACATCAGTGTGCATTCGTTGACAATGACCAATTATGAATTCATAAAAGGCTTACGTTAAAACATTCCAAAAACAATAATGCATTGAGTATTCATACATGACTGCGCATCTTTTATTGTATTTACCTTTAATAAATGGAAAGGCTGATGTGGGTGGCACTGGTTCAAACATCAACTGAAAGGAAAAAAAGGAATTATTTAAGATGACAACTTTTAAAAGAATAATAAACGGCCTCGCGCATTGTAGGCCTCCGAAGTTGCAAATGTGCACTTTGATTTTTAGGGAAAGCCCTGACTGTCTACATTTAACCCCCAATATCTTTTAAGCGGCTGAACCGATTTTCCTCAAACATAGCTAAAAACCACCGCAAAAGAACTTTCTTTCACGTAAAAAAACCGCATCAAAATCAGTCCATACGTTCGAGCCTTACGATGCCAGAGACAGAGAGACAGACATTAGAGTTAAACTTATAACTCCCCTCTTTTTTGCCTGGGGTTAAAAATACAACAGTTCCCTTTAGTTCTTTAAAATATTAATACTCGTAATATACATTTCTGTCAGATCGCAATGAAGAAAGTTAGATGAAATGGATATCATAATTCCTTCACCAAATTAGTTAGGTACGTTGAGTAACTTCGTTCTAAGAAATTTATAGCATGTAAATGGAATATTTGAATGAGTCAGTTATAGACTTAGCTTCAAGTGTCCACGTTTTATCAGAAAGCCTTTATTTTTTTCTTAAAGATGACAATAAAATTTTCCAAAAAAATAATATTTTCATTATTAATTTTAAATGTTTATCCAACAGATCTCCTCGAGCACTTTGCAGCTCAGTTTGCGTTGACCCACACATACGTGTTTTTTGTACACCTCACGAACAGGTACAGGCGCGCCACGTGGGTAGGCAACCGTGACTCATAGTCTGGTCGACACCTCTCTCCATTCTCGACTTGTCAGTTTGACCATACTCGTACTTGAACGGTTCACCTTGCTATCGCGCCGTCTATTTCAATGGCTTGGACAAAATGGGAAATATATGTATGTTTCACGTGGGCAAGAGGAGAGGCCATGAACACGGATGATGGCTGTGTCAGAAAAAGATTATTCGATTTCGTCGGTAAGATAGATTATCCAAAAATAATGGACGCATCTAATTAGTAAAAAATCACAAAGATACAGAGCGTTTGAGTTCCTGAGCTGGCTCGTGACGAACATCGTTCATAGAATTATTTCTGCTAGTGGCTCTGTAAGCTGTAGACCTGGCGAGTCTGTTTTTGCATATCCCCCAGTCACATATTGAGGAGTTGCGTCTTAATAAGGGTAACACAAACGTTTTATATTATTTCTGTTGAATATTTTTCGAAATGGCTGTAATAAGTTTTTTTTTAATTCTTGAAGCCCTTTATTTCCGGCATTTTGAAAAAGTAAAAATAAAAACTGAATCAAAAATAATCCACATAATCATCGAATCTGCTCACACAATTTCACGAATATCAGTTGAGAAGTGCTTCGTACCTGTGGGCGAGAGCTGCAGACAGACGACTGACAAATTGACAGTAGACGAACAAAAGCATTTTAGGCCAATCTCAAACGAAACAGACGCTTCGCTTGCTTGGTCAATTCTTTTCCTTAGTTCTTTAGACCCAAAGTAACTCACTATAGACTGTGTAAATGAAACACGTACGTTTTTTTTCCTCAAAAATTCTCGGAAACCGATTTAAAAGTAACAAGATACCACTAGCGTTATGTAAAATGTGACCAGAAATGAATTGTTTATGTGTGATTTAGAATAGAGTTGTTATACTACACGACCCCTTCTTTAGTAACCCTTCTTTATCCCTTGTGTCTAGGGGCTCAAAGGTCACGTTCAGTGTAATGATGAACGCGTACGTAGAAATTTTTTAATAATATGAATGGAACCAAATAAATATCGAAATTATTCACATTTTTGTTCTAGAAACCAGATATTTTGCACAAACGTTCCTTAAATGACTTGTGTACTAAAAATGGATTTTTGGAAATTCATTCCAAGGGTTATCTTTGGTTGCGACGCAGTTTGTCACTTTCGCAAATGGTCACATTCGCACAATGCCATTTTCGCAATATGTCACTATCGCACTTTGTCATTTTCGCAATTCGTCACGCACCGTCTTACACAGCTTTTCTGCCACATTTCCAACGGCAAGGACGTTCGCCATGACTGTTTTTAACCGTCCATACAAAATATGCGTGGAAAATATGACCCTTTCTAACTCGTAGACACAGTTGACACAGTTAGATACTTACGCATTTTATATGAAAACGCAAGACTTTTTTAACAGTTAATTTACATTGAACAATGGCATGTGCCATTTTGGTCGATGACTTTTTGCCTTCTTGTAGTGACATGATTCCGTGGTTGTAGATATGTGACTTCTGGTCGAAAAAACGGGACAAATAGTTTTGGCAGTCGTCTATCGATGTTAACCTGACACTGCCTAAAGAATTCTGAAGTGACCAAAACAAGTGGAAAGCTATATGGCGGATGCATTTTACACCTCCCAGCCAAACTTTCTTAACTTTTGCTGAGTGGCTAAAGGTGTGTGTGGTCTCACGTTATCGTGATGAAAGACCACACCCTTTTTATGGACCAACTCTGGCTCTTAACTTCTAGCTTAAGTGTTAGACACCTCCAACTTGGACATTATCGAATCGTCTGCGCCCAAAATAGGAATGCAGGATATGGTTTCTTTAGCTGCAGCAGTTTTTTTCTTATTTCAGTGCGATAATTTAGACAGAAAATGGACACAATAGCCAAGTAAGCGGTACAAAAAAGCTTCAGTTAGGTAAGTGGATAGTACCATTTCGGTCAAATTGGTTGCACAACAATTACGCGATGCCGCGATGTTCTTTCACGATCCAAATTACCTACCTATATGGCACTTTTATATGAGATGCAATGCAAAGTGCAAGTGTTTGATGTGATTTCAGCTTTTAAGATAAATTCCTACCTATAAAGCCAGGGCCGGATTAACCCTATCAGGGCCCCTAGGCAATGCAATTTTTGGGGGAAACTTTAATTTACCATTTTCTTACTTTTTAAAATTCTTACGTTTTTTCTATAAGATAAGACTTCACTTTTATTATATTTCCTTTTTAATGTACTACTATGTGTGAAGTATTTCATTAACTGACAACATGTGTCGAAAAAAAGGAAGAATATTATAACTCAAGAAGTAAGTATAAGTACAAATAAAAAAAAGTTCCATGTAACGTTTTTTTCTTTGTCCGTGTACGGGGCCCCTGGACACCCCTAGTCGATGCAGGGCCCCTAGGAAGTTGCCTAATCCACCTTTACGGATAATGCGGCCCTGTATAAAGCTAATGTCCGTGTTTCGCTCCGGGCCATCACATCACAACACTAGAGTACATCGACCCACATGCCTCCGTCCCGTTTCGATTCGCTAGCGGCCAATAGCCCCGTCTCGTATAAAGCAATTTTTTTACGTGTACACACCTAGCTTTTTCTCTGTTAACAAATATTTCCGCACGTCTGTTACCGCAACCTAGTTCATCATATTCAGGCTATTTAAATAAGATTTAATGGAAAATGGGAATTTCGATATACCTATGCTGGCTTGTTGCCCCTTGTGGGATCCAGAAGATAGTGGACGGAGATTTATTGATAATTTCGAGTTATGTCGAAGTGTAGACAACGTAGTTCTTTTAAATTTATAAAAATATATAATCTATACTATAATAAAACAGTAAAAAAATGTGTCAGTAAATTGAACATTTTTTAAAAAAAAAATTTGGGCGATGGAGACGTAGTAAGGGAGTAAGAATTTAAAAAAAAAAATGTCTGTTTGTACACGCTAATATCCGGAAATACTGGACGGATTCGAATGAAACTGAAGCCTGGGGTGGGCAACATATAGGCTATTGATTTTGGAAAATGGAACACATGATGCAGAACTATAATGGTCCAGCTAAACTATAAGAAATATAAAAATGCCGCCTTAGCAAAAGTTTAATTAAGCCTGATGAGCATTTTTGTTGAGGTATAATTAAACCGGCCAAGTACGAGTCGGGCGCGCGCACGAAGGGTACTGTACGTATGTTTGTAGTATGGGAGCCCCCTTAAATATTTATTGTATTCTATATTTAGTATGTTTTTGTTTAGGGGTTACAGAAATACATCGTATTCAAAAATTTCAATTTTTTTTTCAAAATCAGATTATACTTAACAATACTTATACCTAAAAATACATACTTAAAACTATAGTCAGATGTCAAATGGCAAATTGTAATACAAGATTGTAAGAGACTGGTGTGTCTGAATGAAGCAGAGCCTGTATCTCAGTACGCCAGCCTCTCCTCACTAGGAGCTAAGCAGCCTGACGATATAATATAATATTATAATATAATCTAAATTGAAGTTCTTTTTTATCTTATAAGGACAAAAGAAGGAAAAGAATAAAAATAAAAGATATAATATCAATGGCAACGCTCGCATAAATCGTTATATTTTCTGTGTAAATATATAAATAGTAAAAAAAAATGTAATTAACAAGGAAATGAATAAAAGTAAAAGATATAATATCAGTGGCAACGCTCGCATAAATCGTTATTTTTCTGTGTAAATATATAACAAAAAAAAAATTTACTAACCGACCTTAACGAAGGAAGAGTTTAAACATTTTGTAGTTCGGTGTTGAGGTCGGGTTTTAGTTTTTAAAAATTTATTATTGTAAATATACTGTTTTGACGGTTAGAAAAAGAAAATAAAAAGGAAAAGTATAAGACTAGCGGAGTGGTATTATCAGGTTTTCAGTGTCAAAGTTGGAGAGATTTTGTAGAAAACTACTAACAATTTTTTTGCAGGAAAATTTTGTATGTTGGTTATTTAACTATAATAGATAGTTGAGTTTGTTGTAGAGAAACCAACCAAGAAATGCGTAAAAACGATGTGAGAAAGCAGTATTTTGTACAGGAGCAGAAATCCGAGGAGAGCGTCGAGCAGGACGGGTAGCAGTAGAAACTGACTTGTTATTGCAGTGATGTTTCAGTATGGTGCCAAGAATAAAGAGTTGTCGCACAGTAAGCACTTGACAGTATTGATATAGGGAAAAAGTAGGGAAAAGCAAAGGTTTAAAAGTACACACGTTTAAAAGTGCCCTCTGAGCGTGCTCTAGACTCAGAAGGTGAGTTTTGGCAGCACCACCCCAGTTCGTGATGCAATATGTCAGTATAGACTGAGCGAGAGCAGTGTCGACCATTTTGACAACGTGGGGTTCGGCTACGAGTCGCAATTTCTTAAAGACATATATAAGCTTTCGTACTCTGCCAGAAGTTATTCTTATATGAGGCTGAAAGGTAAGTCTATTATTACCTATTACTACCCCGAGGTACTTCGTAGTATCAGTGCAAGTTAAGGAAAGACGAGCAGCCAATAGATTGGTCGGTAGGATGTGAAGGGCAGTGATTGGAAACGGAGAGAAGTCTAAGGGAGGCGTGTATATCGAGAAGTTGAGATAACACGTTTTATTTACGTTGAGTCTTAGTAAGTTACCGCGCAGCCAGTCTGATATGGTGTCTAGACCAGATTACGCGGCACCAAAATCTTGTTGCCATGTTTTGGCAAAGAACAATAGGGCAGTGTCGTCTGCGTACGACACTATTTTACAGTATGGAATCCATAGGTAATTGTTTTACACTAAGAAGAGGGTAGGGCCAAGGATGCTTCCTTGTGCAACTCCGTATTCGATTGGCAAGAATGAACTGACCTGTCCATCTATGACCAAGCATTGGCTGCGACCGTTAAGGTAACTCTTAAATAAAGATAGTTGAATACCCCGTATACCCATGGATTTTAGTCTTTGAATAAGAATTTTGGCCGAGACAGTGTCGAAGGCCTTCGCAAGATCAATGAAGATACCTATACAATTCATACGATTGTCCAATTCTCTAACTATATTGTTGGTAAGTTCGTGAACGGCATCTGCCGTGGATTTTTGAGGTCTGAAGCCAAATTGATAAGGAGAAATAAGGCCCTTATCTTCAAGAAAACCAATGAGACGCTTGTTTATTAGACGCTCCAGAATCTTGGACAGCGCAGGAAGAATTGAGATCAGTCGATAGTCAATTGCACAGTGTCGGTCCTCACTCTTAAAGATGGGCATAACGAAAGCTTTTTTGAAGGCAGAAGGGAAAGTACCGGTAGACATGCTAAGGTTACATAGATGAGTAATAGACGGTGCTAGTATTTTCTAATTTCGCCTAAGGTCTGCTGATGTTATGTTGTCCCATGCCGCAGCACAAGTATCTCTAAGTGATAGTATTGTGCCCTCGACCTCTTCAATGGTTGTTTTGAGTAGAGCAAATGAATCCGTCCCTTTTCTAAACATCCTCCTCCCCTTATGAGGAGTAGGAGGAAGTTTAGGAACAAAACGGCTATAGTTAGAACTCAGGGTGTGATTAGAGTTTAGAATGTTTTCTTTCAGTGATTTACCAATATTTGAAAAGAAAGTATTAACATGCTCTACAGACTCCTTAGGGGTTGGTTTGCATTGTAGTAGGTTGCTAAGTCTAGTTGAGTTGTTTTTTAAGTTAGATACATCTTTTATAGCGTTCCATAACTTTTTTGAATTGGATCCTGCGTTAAGTAATAGAGGTTCTCGTAATTTTGCTTAATCTTTTTTAACAAGGAATTACAAAAAATCCGGTATCTATAAAACGTGGTACTATCTAGCTATAATGGTTCATGAGATACAGCCTGGTGACAGACAGACAGACGGACAACGGAGTCTTAGTAATAGGGTACTCTTTGGGTACGGAACCCTAAAATTCGAAGATTTTGAACACTTGATGCAGAACCAAGTTAAATTTATTTGCATAAATATTTCTTTACTAAAAATCGATGATCATCTGATGTGGAAATCTAAAATATCAGGTTAAAGTTGTTGAGCATAATATAATAACATAAACTGGGAGTTTTTGTAGTCAGGAGATTTTCGCCTAACCCTTTCAGTTATAATTCGGGGCACTAGGGCAGATGAGATTAACACCTAGGCATTAGAAGCTGTTAATAGGACGTTGCGCTACATTCGTCGAGATGACAGGCCAATCGGCAATGTCACATTTCTGTTGTCGGGAGATTTTCGTCAAACCCTTCCAGTTATAAGTCGGGGCACTAGGGCAGATGAGATTAACTACTAGGCAGTAGAAGCTGTTAATAGGACGTTGCGCTACATTCGTCGAGATTACAGGCCAATCGGTGATGTCACATTTTTGCTTTCGGGAGATTGTCGTTAAACTTTTAAAGTTATAAGTCAGGGCTCTAGGGCAGATGAGATAAACTCCTCATTAAAATAGTTTTATCTGTGGCCTCAAATACAAAAACTCAGATTGACAATTAATATGAGAGCCCAGCTTGGTGGTAGTTCACATGCTCAAGAATTTTCAAGAAAATTATTAAAAGTTGGGGAAGGTCTCTTTATTGAAGAGAATGGTCAGGTGATACTTGGAAAAGTTGTTTCCTCCGAAGAAAAATTTATAAGTTCAGTATTTGCGGACCTTCAGAGCATAATACACCAGGAAAATACTTGGTTATGTGTACGCGCTATATTGACACCAGAAAATAAACAATGCGCAACGATTAATGAAAAACTTATGACGCAAATTATTGGTGATGAATTGGTTTATAGTTTCTTGGAGAGTGTGATTGATCAGAACAACGCCACCAATTATATCCAGTAAGTTTCAAAAATTCACTTGCAGCAAATGGACTTTCGGCTCGCAAAATAAGTCTTAATGTCGGAGTGCCGATAATGCTGATGCGAAATTTGACTCCGCCGAAACTGTGTAACGGAACCCGACTTAAAGTGAATGCTTTGCAGTGAAGTATAATTGAAGCTGAGATTCTCACTGCGAGTGGTGCCAGTGAAACTGTATTTATTCCGCGTATAACACTGGTCCCCAACAATTTTCCTTTTGAACATACACAGTTCCCTGTGTCTACTTGTTTTGCTATGTCAATAAATAATTCGCAGTGTCAGACACTTAAAGCCACTGCTGTAGACCTAAGGACTGGTTTTTCGCATGGCCAACTTTATGTGGTTAGTAACGCTTCAGATCTTTTTATATTGGCAACACACACAATTTATAAAGAACATTTTTAAACTATGCTTACACTATGAAAAAAATGAATTAAAAATAATATTGATTTTTAACTACAATTACTTTCTTATGTATCTACATTAGTTTGTATTTCTATTAATATGCTGGAGTCATAAAATCAACGCGAACAAAGTCGCGGGCATCAGCTAGTTTAAAAAAAAAAGAAAATCGTATGCAAACGTAACATGCATCTAGCTTATTAAAAGGCGTAGCGAATGAACAATTTAAAATGTATAAACCTTTTTCGAAAAGTCCTTATGTCTCATACAAATCTATCTATCTCATACAAATATAATATCATGCAAAGTACATGCAATGAATTACTAAAATCTACTTTATATTTGAAATTAGTTTAGTTTTAGTCCACAACTAGTGTAGTTGCCTGGAATGTACTTAGTCATCTCAAACAGTTTGATTTGTATGATTGTGGTTCTTTAACGGAGATTACAATGTTATGCCATTCTGGGAAAGTTTTATAACTTTTATTGGCATACCGTTTTAAAAAACTGAAGTGCGAGTCAAACTCGCTTAGTAAGGCATATATCATATATTAATTTGATGTAAAACAAATTTTCCTATGTTACTTAGATACTATAGACTTCTTAAAGGTTTTCTTGTGATCTAAACGTACGTAAAGATATTCTAGTAAAGGGAGATAGAGGGGCCCAATTTTCTAAAATAAATCGTACTTTATATCGGTCTAGTTGAAGAATTAGCAATAAGCTCCATACCTACATTCTTTGCTGTTCTAATGCTAAAGCATGGCTAAAGCAACCCTTTCGTCTGTTTAATTTTTCTAGCCAAAACATTGCTATTTTTATTTATTTCTTAAACGGGCACATTGATTTTAAAACAACGCAAATTAGTTTTGTCTGTTTACTTACTCATTAGAAAAATACATATTTTTTCTTATATCATACATAAAATATATACTTGAACTAAGGGTTGGATCTCACTTGTCAGCACGGAACAGCACTTTTCTAAGCTGTTATCCTTTAATGTCGCTCAGAACCGTCGTTTGCCAGAGCGAGAGAGAGCGACGGAACAGTGGTGCTTGCACCGGCCGTGCTAAAGCGTTTTGTCGCTCTCTCTCGCTCTGGCAAATGACGATGATTCTGAGCGACAGAAAAGGATATCAGCATAGAAAAGTGCTGTTCCGTGCTGACAAGTGATCTCACTTGATTTGATGACACCAACCCTTAGATAATGTATCACATTCATTTTATAATAGCTACCTTAAGAAACAGGAAATGGAATATTAATTCGCAAGTGTATGTAAACAAGTAAATTACAAAAAGAAAAATGAAATTCGCAAAGCAACGCTTTTTTTATTATTTTCAATAGTAATCACATTACACAACATTAAAGATTGAGAGAGCTAGCATAATAAAGAATAAAATATCAAGGGCAGGTAAATTGATTAAAAAATGTACTAGTATATTACAAACACTTATTGATCACTATGTTAATACTGCACTGATAGTTCTAATAAGCTAGTTATAAAGTTAAAATAAGAAAAGGAATATTTTAAAATAACCCATGTAGTTCATGGATATAAATGTTTTAACTGTTTAGTAACATCTCTTCTGATAAAATGAAAATAAACATTCGCAACGCCTTTATATACTGGCAATGATTTCTAAAAGGTATGTTTAACGGCTATAAAAAAAAATAAATATAAAAGATAAAAGTGCCTTTGTCTAAAAAAACAAACCGAATGGCTTATCATACAGAATTTTTGATAACCTATACTAAAGCCTCCACTTCCCTTGTCTGGCCTTGCATCAGGCCAAAGCAGATGGAGACTACAAAAGAACGGACTGCCGCGGGGCAGTGTGTTGGCTCCGATGCAGTGGTCTTTAATATATTTATACGAACGATCAGCCTCAGAAAATAAAAATCTTTATTTACGCCGATGATCTGGAATTGGCCACGCAAACTAAGCCATTTGAAGAATCTGAATTAAACCTGACTGCAGCGCTCAATACCCTGGATAAATATCACACACACAACCAGGGTTCTAAGGGTAATTATCATGATAATAATTGTTGTGATAATAACAGATGTTTCGAAAGAATAATAATCAAATCAAAAGGGAAAATAATCATCGCGACAACAACAGATTATTATTATTTAAACTTTATTGCAGAATTTAAAAAAAATTTACAGAAGGACCTAATGCCATATGGCATTCTCTCCCGATCAACCATAAGACTAAGAGGAAAATATGTGTAGCTGGCGTGATAAAATTTGTGATAAAGTATACAAAATATAAATATCTAGAGGTACATAACTACATATACAAGAATAAACTATTAAACATATAATATATACATAAAATACAATATAGATATACTTATACATTTATATAGATACATATTAATAGATATATATGTAATATACATACAAATGAATACAAATATCAGGATGACTGAGGCTAGGACTGCTGTAGAAACAATTTATGTACCGCTTGTTTGAAAGCCAAACGACTAGGAGCTCTTCTTATGGACTCCGTACGTACATAAAATCATCGATTGATATAAGCAAAAGATTGCTCTTGTGAAAGTGCACGAAAAATGCTGGGTGAGTATGGTCATACTTTATTTGCATGAAGACAAAAATACTGGGCTATGGACTCGATCCAAAAAATATAGCAGAGATGCAACAAATACTAAATAGAATGAAATCTCACGTAAAAGTATGTCAGCCTCAAGTACACATTGCAGAACAAAAACCCCTGCCAAACAGCCACCAACCACTTCCAGTTCGGTTCAGGCTCAGTCACACACAATCACACAACTGACTTTGATGCAGCAAACCACAATTTTTGCAATCCATAATTTTTTATCAACAGGTATATATTCATTATTGATTTTTAAGTATAGAAAAAATTTAAAATGTTGATTACATGAAGAGAAATAATTAAAAATAATGATTAGTATTAATAATTCGATAATTATCTGATAATTATCAGATAAATATCCGATAATTATAAGATGATTATCGGATTATTTTCAATAAGCGATTTCGAACCTGCAGACAACTGCTTCAAACCTAATCCATCCAAAACTGAATATTTGTTTCACATCCGCAACCATTCGGCATCACGCACGCTGAACCTTCAATGGCGTGGTGTCCTTATCTCTTATCTCCCATATAAGCTACCCAAAATATTGAGGTGTGATGCTGGATCGTTCCCTGACCTATAAAGAAAACTGTCTCAATGTCAGGCAAAAAGTCTGTTCAAGAAACCACTTGCTCCACCGCCTCACCACTTCCAGATGGGTTGCTGCTCCCATTTTTTTGCACACAAGTGGCTTAGCCCTATGCTTCACGGCGGGTGAATATGCCTGCACAGTATGGTTAGATCATGCCACACACAGCAGGTGGAAGTAGCAGCAGTCAATGAAACATGTTGGATAATAACTGGTTGTTTGATGTCAACTCTACTTGATATGTTGTATCCACTTGCTAGTGTAGCCCCACCTTGTGTCGGCAGAGTGAATACCTGAGCCATTGAATGAGAAAAGCCGGAGCTAGATTCCCGACACCCACTTTACTAATATGACCCAGGCCGTGGTCTGTGATATTGAAGAAGCCAGGATAAAACTCTGGGAAAGAGGCCACATTGTACCCAATTTTATTACACCACGCTGCCACCACCTAGACATGATTCGCCTGGCCTGCTTGGAAATCGCTTAACAAGCTGCAAACCCAACTTGATCGCTGTAGAAAGTTTTTGTTCAAGTGGTCCCGTTTTGCCTGCACCCTCGACGACTTATATGTGGCTATTGACGACGCGGCCAGAGTAGCTCAATATTGGGCTGATAGAATATAAAAAATAAACAAACCATCAACACAGAAGAAGAAGTCTGGTGTTCTATCTGTGCACTGAGTACAGCATTATATTAAAACAAGGCCAAGTAACTACATATAGTTTGCCTTGTGTCAATATAATGTCAGGTCAACTCATCTTCTGTATTTTGACACAAATTGTTTGAGTTTTAGAAGGAGATAGATTTCTACATAAAAGTTATCAAAACACACAGATCCAGCATACTGCATAGCTATTTAAATTTATGCTAATGTAATTAAATGTCATAAATTAATTATGTTTTTTTCCAGTCCTACCAAAAAACTGCAACTACAAACTGAAATCATGTGAAAATTATAAAAAACATGTCCCATTTATATATTTTTTTAATAAAACATGGGAGTCTGGAGGGGTTTCCTTTGTCCAACAGTAGACACTATAAGCTAGTAAAAATAAAAAAAACATATACGAGTTAATTACCTAAAGTGGCATATTTTGGATATAACCTTTTTCTCAAGTCTGACATGTTTAACCCTATGAAATAATAATAACATTAATTTTTTCTTCACAATAGCACAGAATTAACTAAAGTGTAACATAACAATAGGTATCTTAGTAACTAATAACTTAAAAATTAGAGGGTTTCAGACTTAAGAATAGTGCTAGTGCAGTGAGCAACTGTAAACAAGAAAAAAACTTACATTAAGGGTTTGTTTTAAAAGTTTACCTAAATAAGACATATAATGAAATGCGGCTCTATACATGGTTTGTAGGAATATCAGGCCTTATAATAGCTTGAGGATTGAGGGAGCACAAGGAATCATCTGTATTTTTTTGACTATATCCCTTGGTAAATTAAAATTGAAAGACCTAAATTTAGAGAGTATTAACTAGAATTTGAACACTTGTAAACTTATTATACTCAAAGATCCGGCTGCCCTTTTATGAGAACTGAGTGAGCCTATGTTTAACTATTTATCTTGGGTGGAATAGTTTTACAAATTGTAAGCTTGGTTTTACAATTGTTTGAGACTTTTGTTAAATATATACTTATTAATTTCTAAAGGGGGCTCACTCAATGCACACGCACATGAACCAAACAAGAACAATTAATTTATCTTTTAAAACAACAAAAACTATATTAAAAACGCGAAGCAAGCAAAGCATCTTAGGTTTGAGATTGGCCAAAAAATGCTATTGTGCATCAGACAGTCTGTTAGTTTGTTATTGCCTAAAGCTACTACTGCATTTCTGAACTGATTCTCGTGAAATTTTGTGAGTAGGTTGGATATTCATAATTATACTGAGAATTAAAAAAACACATATTTTAGCCATTAGCCTTAAAGGTAAGGACACAACTTTTATGTCTGAACAACTTTTATATCCAATTTTCAATAGGTTAGGATGTGTCTTGTGAGGTCTACAACTACAACTCATAGAGCAACTAGTTTTTCTTCATAACTTTAATGGTTATGTGCAGATCCCATCAGCCACACTCATTGAGCCTTGGAGAAGAATACAAGCAGGAATTACCAATGAAATTGGAATTTGCTTAATTCACTGCCTATTTCCATTTTTAGTGCCCCTAACCATCTAGAGAAAAGCATTCCAGCCAATCATTCTAGCTTTGAGGTGGCTCTGATTAAGTAAGGTGAAATATACCTAATTCAGAAACATTTTACAACACAAAGGTCACTCACATATTTTGTACAAATTTACATGCAGGATACATAAACAGAGGTAGAAGTAAGTAGGGACTAAAGCTGCCCAGTCGATTTTGTATTTGAAACTATGATTTATTGAAAATGTTTAAGTATAAAAATCTTTCTGTTTATATTTTGTTACATTCTGTTTAAAATAACTATTCAGTGACGAATATTAACACTATTAATAGGTACATAGTTTTCATTTGGTAAAAATATGCAGTAAATTACTTTCAATCAAATCGCGGTTTTGTTCTTCTCACAAAGTCGTGTAAACTTATTTATTTATGAGGCAGAATCACGAATGTACACAGTTGGTAATGGTATGTATTGATTTCAAAAGGTATGTTGTAATTTTACCACGTTGCACAAATCTATGATAAGTAAGTACTTACATATTGCAGTTCCAATACGCGTGGCAAGAACAATGGCGCCAGTAGGAGTAATAATTGTTCACAATCACAAAATATATGGAATTTATAAGGATGTAAACCAATAAAATAAAGAAACAGATCCGCCGCGCCCTGACAATGAGCAATCAACTCAACCACAACCAAAACCAACCAACTTTTCATCACATCACAGAAGCACAGAGTATAAAACATGACAGAATATAGTGCAGGGACATATAATTTTATAAAATTATAATCGACAATATTGAATGCTTCAGCCGCACTTGTGCCTATCGTCCCGAAGCTATTCGCGGCGAATCTTCGTACGTTTTGTACACCAAAAAGTTATCGCGATAAAGCGCTGGTCATACTAGCGGCTTCGTTATTTTTCACGAACTATCTGGCAATAATCCAAGATGGCGTCATCTACGTGTTTTAAATATGGACGACGACTTTCTTTTCTGTAACATGTGTGCTAACAATTACATAATGCATTTATTAAAACCTTGAAAGATACAGCTAAAAATTTTAACACTATTTTATAGTTCCACTCCATTTTTACGCATTAACAACCGTGGCACTGTCGCATAGCACTGTCCGAACAAGTTGAAAATGAACGAACAACGCAAGTGCAACCACAAAGAGCGAATTGTTAGCGTGCATGAATCCTTTAATGTATCGCCACCCGCGCGATAACTACACGAAGTCCGAATATTCGGGACGATACCCGATCACGGCCGGTCACGTTTGCGTGTATCGTGTAATAGCACGTGGTGAAATTCTTAGAAAACCATAGACATATTTTCGATGTTTTCTGCGTAAAACAATATTGTTTTCGCTGACACGACGGTTTCAAAAATACGACCGAATTGTTTTTTACGCGAGTGGTGAGTTGGAAAACTACACGTTTTGTCTTCTATCGCTATTTTTCAGGGGACGAATTTTTGAAGTCACTTGTTACATTAAGTAGGGTTAGCGCGAGCGTGTCCAAACGGGCGCATTTTTGAATCGTTCGCATGCGAATGATTTGCAACGAGTGGTCTTGACCACTCTTAATTTTGAAAGTAGTAGCGTAGTTAGGACAAAGAAACTTTTCATGAATAATCCGTTCCGATTGGCACTGCTTTTTTATTCATGGTGAAAATTTCGAAGTTTTCTATGTAAAACAATAATAATTCGCTAATACGACGGTTTCAAAAATATGACAAAATGGTATTTTACGCGAGCGGTGAGATATTAGAGTTCCGTAGTAAACAAGAAACTCTTGCAGTTTCGCTATGTCTGTCTGTCTGTTTTTTATTAATGACTTTTTTTTATTATTTTATTAATGGCGGGAAAAGGCTGCAGGCTGCTAAGGGCCAACACAATTTTAAAAAGGAAGATAATCGGCCTCTTTGGGCTGACCTCGCAATACTATAGTAATTAAAAATTAAGTTATTTATATGTAAAGGAAATAAGGTTTCCTTAGTTGTTTTTTTTTTTAATTTTAATACAACCTATGATTCTTAATGTTTCATATCGATTTTGGTTTTTGTTTTATTTGTCAGTGTAGGTACGTACGTAAATAGTATTTTGAAAATATGTTTTAAGTTAAAAATACCAATAATATGAAAAGAGTGTTGAAATGAACATAATGTATCGTTTTTCGTAGGTTAGTGTATATTTTAAGGTAATAATATATGATGGCTGGTATGCTTTAGTTAGATTTACTAATAAACGTTTTCGTAGTTTCGGAACAACAACATGTGTTACATTATATATATATTATAGGCCAACATAAAGGTTAATAAACAAAAAAGTTAGTGGTCCTGGGCTGAGGGCCCTGTAAATCTGTTTAGTATTTAAATACCTAACACTTATGATGTGATGAGATGAATGACGTAATGTATAGTATTCCTTTGTAAAATAAAATAATAATAATAAATATACAATATGTAACAAAAACTCTGTCCGATCCTTGTAAGAGCAACTCAGACCGTCAATGCTTGAACTCGAAATATTCGTCACGAACACCAAAACAGGCTTCCGATTTCGCACAACACTGCGCTTAGATTAGGCGGAAACTGGCTTTTGTAACACACAACGTCCGCACTTTGAGGTCTCTCGTAAATAACTTAATTACCATCGATTGTGTTTCTAGCAGGTTAATATACCTGATACTCAGAGAATCGAAAAGATACTGGCTGGAGGTTAAAAAGGTGTACATGCCGACCCGAAAACACTCAGATTCAGAGGTTGAGGTCGTGTATGAGGACATTAGTAGCGCCATCCACGCCTCCAAAACCCAGTTTACGGTTATAATCTTCAATGCAAAACAGGGCAAGGGACGCGATGGAGAGATCAGGGTGGGAAATTTGGATATGGCGAGCACAACGACAGGGGGCATAGGCTGGCTGATTTCCTGGAGGAAGAGGGACTCTTTGCAATGAATTATTTGTTCAAAAAGCCGCCACAGAGGAAGTGGTCCTGGATGGGTCCTAGTAAAATCTAGACCCAAATCAAGTCTTCCAACAAGTCGGCCTAAGAATGAATATTTACAAGACCAAGGTCATGCCAAATGTGTATGCACGTTACCCCTTTACCTATTTCTGTTGGGAGCTCCATCCTCGAATTTGTAGACCAGTATGTCTACAGGCAGGAAGTTCCAGCTTCGAGGAAGAGGTCTTTCGACAAATCCGACTCGGCTGGGCAGCATTCGGGAAATTACGCAGTGTTTTATCGTCTAAAATACCTCAGTGCCTCAAGACGAAAGTGTTTACTTAATGTGTATTACTGTATTACTTAACGTGGTTACTTACTATGGGTCTCATAAGAAGGCTCAAGATCGCTCAACGGCGAATCAGAAATGAGGACAATCGTAGGAGAACGAAGGTCACTGACATAGCCAAGCGGATTAGGTCATTGCATTACAGTGGCAGTGGGTGGGGCACATAGCGCGAAGAAACGATGGCCGATGGGGCAGAAAGGTTCTCGAATGGCGGCTACGTACCGGCAAGCGCAGCGTAGGATACCCACCTGCTAGATGGTTAAATGACCTGAGTGAGGTTGCAGGAAAGCGCTTGATGCAGGCTGCTTCCAATCGGTTGTTTTGGAAGTCCTTGGCCTATGTCCAGGAGTGGACTTCCTGTGGCTGATATGATGATGATGATAAGAACAAAAAATTATATTTAATTTATTGAACGAGCGAGCGAGACGGGCCAAGTTCTTCGAGTTTACTAGAATAATCTGACGTTTTGTGTGCGTATGTTTGTTTGTGCGACGAAAACTAGATTATATTTTAATCGGATCTTCATGAAATTTATATCGCATAACATATTATATATAACGGATCGTAGGCGTGTAGTACGGAGTACGGCTAATAGAATTTTCAGTTTGAGCAAGAGCCAAATTGGATATAAAGATTTGCTGAGATATGGGGTTTGCGAGTTCACAGTTCGGTGCGAACTACAAGTGTAAAAATTGTTGTATAAAATGTACTAAAAAAAGTTCTCCGTGCCTATAGCATCTTTCGTCAGATGAAAAAAAGGAAGAACGAACAGAACAAAAATATAACAGTCGACTGACAATACAGACGTGTACAACCCTACGGCTTCGTTCGGAAATAGTGCAACAGAAAATTTTTGTTTCTCTAAGATTTAACAGATGGCACTAGCTTTTTCGTTTGGACCCACTGCTTGTTTATTCTTAATCTTTGTTTGGACCAAATAAATTTTATGTTTGGACCACTATACTTGTTCGGTTTGATATCATTGTATATGTTATACTTATTTTAACCCTTTCACCGCAAAAGTCGGATTTATCCAACAAACATTTTCTGTCCGTCTATCTTTCATCAGGCTGTATCTAATGAGCTGTGATGTTTAGACAGTTTAAAATTTTCACAGATGATGTATTTCTGTTGCTGCTGGAGACCGAGTTAAATACTTATTTATGTCGGTCTCCTATACAATAAACATGATTTTTTATATATAATAAAAGTGGTTTCCTACTTCGTGCGCGAGTCCGAGTCGTATTTGGCCGATTTTTTTTTACAATGTAGCCCAAGAGTCCTTTTATAAGGCTCTTTTCGGTCTAATCTAATAGCGATAGAGCCTATATTGCTACTTGGCGCTATTATAAATAAAATGGTCAAATTCATGTTCAGACAAAGACCAATTTATATTAATTATGGTTTTCGCTCCATCGCAGAATTCGCTTCTTTCCAACAACTCAAATCAAACACTTTTATCTAAACGTCAAAACAAGCATTTTGTATAAGATTTGTATGAAATACTTAAAGACTATACTATAGCCGAAGCACATGAGTGTAGACTGCTTAACCATGTGTATGTCGAGGCGATCCAGCTAATCGACAACACGGACATAGTGCAATGTCTCAAAAGATCTAAACCTTTTGAACTAGAGCAGTTTAAAAAAAAACATTGATATTATAGTGCAGTGGTGTGACAGCAAAGACACACGGACAAAGTGGACAGTAAGAAAAGTGCCAATTGACACATTCTTATTCAATAAGTCTAGGTCAATGTTAAATAACTTATTGGTCTGAATTTACGCAAGATTGTAGTAGTACCTACTTACTTATTTTGGATTAGTAGGAACGCTAAGAAAGGAAAAAAATAGTTTGTATTTACAAGCTTTTATTTAGTACTTAGTTAACTTGCATCTTGTATGTAACTACGAGTATGTATGAATGTTTGTTTAAGTCAAATCTTGCATTTACATTTTCAATACAATACAATATTATGATGTCAATGAGCTGTTCTGATGATGGAGCCGGAGATATTCGACAGAACTCAGTAATTATACAACATAACCTCATTAGGACTCAGTAAGACTCGTTTGATTTGTCTTGACAAGCACTTTATGGTAGACGGTGTCTAGTCTAGGGTCAGATCATGGAGACGGAAGTTGGTCGAGGGAACTCAATTATACAAACGACGCAATTCCCATCGAGTTTGGGCTTATTTAGTTTGTCTTAATAAATACTTTGGCCTCATAATAAGAGTTTCTATATAAAAAAAAAAATATCAACAAGCTTATTCTGCAGTAATAAATCTAAAATCTCGTAGAAAATCTTAGACGTCGAAATTTTTTTACTGCGTAAACATTTATTTTAAATGGATAATATGATCATGACAAGTGATGTTATGTTGTGACGTTTTATCAGTACCAAATAATTTATTTTTGATCCCAGGAAGGTACCCAATTTGGAACGTCAAGTTTAAAATGGCTCCATTTCAAAGAGGATAAGTATTACTAATTTACTACTAAGTGATTGTTAATAGAATATTAATGAGACGAGAGAGATTACTTTGAATTAACAAACAGGTTTTAAATTTGAAAATAGTAGAGACAGATGCATCAAAATACAAAATTATGATTTTTTCATAACTAACTCATTTTTCAACAGTTTTTTCATGCTATAGGTATTATTAAAAACAAACATGCCTTTGCTGTGATGATGAATAAAAATTGTTCGTCGTTACAATTAATAAATTATTTATTGCTCCTCACATTCTTTATTTTCTAAGTACTTATTAGACTTTCGTTGCTTTTGTAGACGTAAAATGTTAAAACAACTAACATCTGATGTATAAAAATGAGTACGAAGTTAAAATAACGAAGAACAAATCCTCTAAAATTACAATACCTAATACTTCAAATAACTTAATGATGTAACACGGATCTTTACAACCCCAAAGTCGGCAATTATTAATAACCAGAATACTGAATACCTAATGGTTCAAAATATTTATAAAACTACACAATGTTGTAGTTTACAACATAGAAAGTTAAAATATCTAGGTAGGTACTTACATAAAATATAAGAAGCTAGAAAACAAATAAAAAAAAATGTGGGTATTTACTGGGTAGATAGAATATGGCGTTGCGGATGGTGTATTTGTGTGTAGATGTTAGTTCTTAGTGAGTTCACGATTTTGCAAATGATGGATATTATTTCTTATAGAAAATATATTTCTTTGTTAAAAGTTATAAAATGCAGTTAAAGTTCAGGTTCATGGTTTGGTCAAAAATCGTCAGTACCATGACAAATGTTTATCGAGAATGAAAATTTAACGCACCATGACTACATGACCTGGTGGTCTACATTGCTCTGCATAAACACTGTTGATTATAAGTAAGTTTATATACATAGGTAATATAGATAAAGGTAAATTAAATAGGTAACTAGAAGTTGGGCCCGAACTGTGAACTCGAGAATCTCATATTTCGGCAACCAATAAATCTATTTGGCCCATGCTCGAATTTAAAAATTAAGTACCTTGGATCTTAGTTATTTCGATTTTCTGTAATTCAGGTGTCATTAAAATTAAACAATAAAGATTCTTATGACCTAAATTTATTACCGGTTTTAGATAGCACTGCCAGCGCTCTGGGAGAGATTTCTATGGCGCCCTTTACTTTACTTCAATTCAAACCGAATTATATAATGAAGTAACCAGTTGATAAAAAAAAAAATCAAAATAACATTTCTTTTAACCCACAATGAAAAAGAGGGTATAAGTTAGACGTCTTTGTGTCTTAACGAATAGGCCGTTTTAGATGCGGTTTTTTCGTGTTTTCCCGTTGTACCCATAGTCCGTGTCCCCATTAATGGGGACAACGAAAAATTAATAAAATAATTAAAATTACTTCCCGTTGTCCCCAAACGTAGTCCTGGTTAAAGGGGATCGCGGGAATTTAATAAATTGACTAAAATTACTTCCCGTAGTTGTCCCCGTGGCGTTAAAATGGTAAGTGAAGTGACTTCACAGGGAGATTACATAAAAATTATTATGGTTTTAACGTATATTAATAAAACTTTATGTAGAAATGAGAATCAATACTAATTTATATCAAATGATAAGTGAGAAAAAAGTTAGGTACTTCTATGAAAAGGTTCAAAAGAAGAAAATATTATAATGGAAATTTTATACCTATACAAATACATATTAAATTAAAACTAACATAATATTGAAATATAATAGTTTAGCGGTTTTAAAGTTATGAGGGGTGAACCCTTATTGAAATTAGTTTTTTTTTATTTGCCTGGCAAATAAGGTGATTTGCTAAATTAAAGGAATTTACGATAAGCTTTGATCATTAAAAAATATAAAGGAGCGGCCGTGGCGCCCCTTTATACCCGGCGCCCTGGGCGGTCGCCCAACCACGCCCTACCCTAAAACCGCTACTGCCTAAATTCGACATAATTGTTTTGTTCAGTATAAAGTTACCTAAATTTCTCTTTTTTCTATGAAAAATGGGCATTAGTATTGACAATTCACATTTAATTGGTATATTTTTACATTGACGCATAAGACACACTCATACGCATAAAAACGTGGCTAAGATAGATTATGATCGAAGATATATTAAATAGGCTTTTTATGCTAAGCGTAAGTAGAAAATTAGTTAACGCTATGGGCAATTCTTTCACGGAAGACGTCATAAACAGTTTTGCTAATTTAATTACCCAATTGCTTTTGTATAATTGAAGATTATATAAAAATTACCTGTTTTAATTTAGGTTTTTTATTTGACTCCCCTGGCGCAGAACCTGGGTATGTTCATGTTTATTCTGGATAGTTACATCAGGGTTTGTTTGCAGTAGGTATGTTAATTTGTAGTTTTACTTAATAGGTTACACTACACTCCATGCATACTTACAGTTGTTTGACGGAATTGGTGTTGCTTCCGTATCATTTCGACTTTTGGCCACCATGGGCACTGTGATCGATTATTTACCCTCACCACCTACTTCGCACGGAGCGAATCATAAAATAAATGGCCGATTTTATCGTAATCTCCGTAGTATAAGTGGAAAAAAAAATGTGACTGACACTCATTTTCTTCCTTGTTAATGGTATTTCGTGGCAACAAGGAGCTGAGGTATGTAATAGCCCAAGTCCGTCACGGTGTATACCATCGACACGTCAGAAAGAAGAAAACTGACGTCATTCGTATATAAGTACCAAGTAAAGTAACTTTCAGGCAACCGTGTACATAAGTACTAAGTAAGTACTCACTAATGGGTCGTTCGAAAACTTTATGTAATGTAGTGCTTGTGGTAGGTGCTGGCTGACTGTAACATAACTACTTACAACACAACCTATTCTAAAGTGCAATACACAGAGTAAGCATAACATTTTTTAAGAAAGAATTTGGGCTAAATATTAATTTCTACTGAGTACCATACTTAATAAATATTATGAATTCCGTGCCTTTAAAGCCGACAGAAAATATAAATAACGAACAAGATAAAATACTGGAAAAGTCGTCCATAAATGTACGGTAGCATAAAATCAAGGTAAAATTTTCCGCGCTCTTCATAACAAAACTGAATGTGAGTACCCATTGTTTTGAAGAAAATTCGTGAACGCGGGTCAGCATAAATTGGAATACAGTCGAGTGAACTCGCGCTTATCGTAGCGAGAGCGAAGAGCGACTAAACTCTGATTTATATTCACTCAGCGAACTGGCTCCGCTTTCTGCACCTCAGCTGGCACTCCCGAGAGCTAGGGCTGCCAGAAACCGCAGACAATTGCCACGTTTAGTTGCAAACATTTCGTCAGAATGGAACTTTCCACATTTGTACATATAATACTCGTAAGTAATAAATTGTGTTTGTTCTGGTAGTCTTCTACATCAATAAGAGTGATCTTCTCCATCTTTGTTAACTAAACCAAATAGTTTATTAATTAGAAATTAATTCTCCCAGACAGAATTTATCCGCTGTGATCAGTGTAATTACGGTAAACTCTTTAAAGGTCGAAGAGGCCTCAACATTAACAAATTCCGGTGCCACAATCATCCTCAACTTTCACCACCACAACTTACATCTTTTCTTAATTCCCAAACTCACTCTACATCGACATCTTCTTTCATTTGAAGACCAATTTATTTACCTCCACAGATCAATACCATAAGATTGAATCGTATACCATTGTGGAGAGTAGATTAATTTAAATATCTGGGCCATTGGATAACTTCTGAACTTTAGGACAATGTAGACATTGAAAGAGAACGCAGGGCTCTGTCTGTACATGCTAATATGATAGCTCGTAGGTTTGCTCACTGTAGAAGAGAAGTTAAAATAACCTTATTCCATACTTACTGTACATCTTTCTATATCAACAGCCGATGGGTACATTATACGCAAAAACAGTTTAGTGTCCTGCGGGTACAGAACAACAATGCATTTGGGGGCTGTTGGGTATGTCTCGACGATGCAGCGCGTCAGGGATGTTTGCTGGAGCGCTTGTGAACTGCTTCTATGCAACCATGCCAAAGCGGTGCACATCTCTGGCAGGCAGGCTCCGAGTCAACGCCAACAGCTTCATAAAAACGTTGGCAAATAGGCTTGATTTCCAGTAAATGAACCACTGCTTAATGATTCATATCCTGAAAAACAAAGAACTTCACACCACACTAGTTATAGTAAGTATACTTACACTAGTTTTTAAGTTCTATTTTTCTAGTACTAACACAAAAATGTACTTAGTATTATCCTTGTTGGTCGAAATAAAAATATCTATTTTTAAAGCGTGATATAAACATAAAAAAAAATTGTAGAAGACTTAAGGTCATGGATGGAGACCAAAGAAATGCAGCAAGCATAATTTTCTCAGATGACCCTCTTGCTCTATCTTTGCAAGAGACACTGGACTTTTTTCGACAAAAGGCATGGTTCACCCAACTCAGCCACCCCTTTTCTAGGACATCCCACTTCTCAAAATTCTTTACAAATTTTAAACAAAGATACCCTCTCGGCTGTGCTATCCTTCCCTAATGACTCCTCCGGCGACAGCGACGGACTCACTCCCAGGTGGCGCTGGTACGGAGATTTTAGAGGGGTCTACCTTGTATGGTAGAACTTTTTAGTTAAGCATATTATCATGCATAACAGCGTATGGTAGAAACCTCATTCCGTAGAATTTAGATTGGCATTTGTCATTTCTCATACATTTAGAATCCATAATTTTTAAATTAATATTCATCTTATGGCATAAACTTGATAGTTATTATATTAGGTTGGGGAAAAAGTCTTTTCGCATATAGTATGTATGAACTTGTAATAAAACCACTTTGGCTATACTATTTGTACCTGGCTGGTTTTGGTATCATTTAAAATTTAAATTTTAAAGTAGATAATTCCAAATTCAAATTAGGAAAATGCGTGCTTTTCATTTGTTTTTCTTACCGTCAAGATGAGTGAATCTAATGAAGAAATTAGATACATTTTAAAATTTTACTACCAAAAAGGTAAAAATGCAACGCAAGCCGCGAAACAAATTTGCGATGTTTATGGACCTAGTGCAGTGTCTGTGAGAGTAGCACAAATTTAATTTTGGTTTAAGCGTCTTCAATCCGGAAATTTTGTTGTCAAAGATGCAGGTCGCTATGGTCGCCCTGTTACGGATAAAAGGGATGCTATTTTTGAAAAAGTGGAGCAAGATCGGCATATCAGTAGTTACGACGTAGCTGAAGAACTGGGAATTGACCACAAAACAGTTTTGGCGCATTTGAAAAAAAAATGGGTACACAAAAAAGCTCGATATTTGGGTACCTCACGAGCTCTCTGAAAGAAACCTAATGAACTGTGTACTCATTTGTGATTCTTTATTACGACGTAATGAGACCGAACCATTTTTGAAGAAATTGATAACTGGTGATGAAAAGTGGATCACGTACGACAAGAACGTGCGAAAAAGGTCATGGTCAAAGGCCGCTCAGGCTTCACAGACTGTGGCGAAACCCGGGTTAACTCGCAACAAGATGATGCTGTGTGTAGTGGGATTGGAAGGGCATTATTCATTATGAGCTGTTACCACCAGGCAGGACCATCGATTCAGAACTCTACTGCGAACAACTGATAAGATTAAAGCAAGAAGTTGAGGGAAAGCGGCCGGAATTAATCAACAGAAGGGGTGTGGTTTTTCATCATGATAATGCTAGACCTCACACATCGTTAACCACTCAGCAAAAATTAAGAGAGTTTGGCTGGGAGGTGTTAATGCATCCGCCGTATAGTCCTGACCTGGCACCTTCAGATTTCCACCTGTTTCGGTCTCTTCAGAATTCTTTAGGCAGTGTCAGGTTAACATCACGAGAGGACTGCTAAAACTACTTGACGCAGTTTTTTGATCAGAAGCCCCAAAATTTCTATAGCAATGGGATCATGACCCTACTTATAAGATGGCAAAAAGTTATCGAACAAAATGTTACCTACGTACTTTAGTTAAATGTAAATAAACTATATTAAAAAATGTTTTGAATTTTTCATATAAAATACGAAAAGACTTTTTCCCCAACCTATTTATTAAAACGAAGAATCATTTTGTCGCAGACAGTTCACAGCTAGAATGTCGTTTTGGCATAAAATCAATTTCTATGTCATTATAAGGCAAAACTATCATATCTTAGAATATGTACAGTAAAAATCATCATTCGGCTTAAGTGCTCATATTGCAGATAAGGTATTATAGTAAGAAAAATGTGTGTTTCATAGGTACCGTAGATCATTTAGCATGTGTAGAGATGCAGCATAGAAACATGCCTAAACCATGCAAGCAGGCATGCAGCACGCAAGCAGGCATGCAGCATAAAAGCAGGCATGCAGTATAAAAGCAGCCATGCAGGCAGGCATGCAGCATGCAAGCAGGCATACAGCATGCAAGCAGGCATGCATCATGCAAACAGGCATGCATCATGCAAGCAGGAATGCAGAATGCAAATAGGCATGCAGCATGCAAGCAGGCATACAGCATACAAACAGGCATGCAAGCAGGCATGCAAGCAGGCATGCAAGCAGGCATGCAGCATGCAAGCAAGCATGCAGCATACAAGCAGGCATGCAGCATGCAAGCAGGCATGCAGCATGCAAGCAGGCATGCATCATGCAAACAGGCATGCATCATGCAAACAGGCATGCATCATGCAAGCAGGCATGCATCATGCAAATAGGCATGCAGCATGCAAGCAGGCATACAGCATGCAAGCAGGCATGCAAGCAGGCATGCAAGCAGGCATGCAAGCAGGTATGCAAGCAGGCATGCAAGCAGGCATGCAAGCAGGCATGCAAGCAGGCATGCAGCATGCAAGCAGGCATGCAGCATACAAGCAGGCATGCAGTATGCAGCATACAAGCAGGCATGCAGCATGCAAGCAGGCATGCATCATGCAAACAGGCATACATCATGCAAGCAGGCATGCAGCATGCAAACAGGCATGCATCATGCAAGTAGGCATGCAGCACGCAAGTATGTCTGGGTGGCTCCACCAGAAGACTCGCTTCGTCAGCCTTTCGTTTCATTTGGGACTTCCTTCGCGAACCTTCTGGTTCCGCGCTAAGGAATAACACTCTAGTATATGACAAAGTTGAGCCACGTGAAGTCGGGGTGCTCTAAGTTGGATTTGCCAGCAGCTTATAATTGCGTAATATATTTTAGTATTACGCAAAAATCATGATTGCGAATGAAATTATTGGGATTAAAATTATTGTAATTTAAATTCTGCCGTCTTTGTAAAAGGAGAAGTGAAAATTTTATTTTTTATTTATTCTTTACAGAATCAACAGCACTTTACATATATTATCATTTTATCTTATAAACTATTACTTACTGCCAATTAGAGATTCACATTTTGTAATTAAAATATTCAAAAACTATGTTTAGAGAAAACAGAATTGATATTATATACTACAACATTTTTTAAAAAAGAAAAAAATTGCACGGCAAGAACGTTTTAAAAGGAAGCAATGTAGCAAAAATGACTTATTATGGATCTACACTTTACGGATAGAATAATAACAATATGTACAGAATTTTAAAAAGTTTAAACTAAATTACAGAATAATTTTAGCACGCATCAAGGGTGTGTTTATAAGTGTGTGTGTGTGTGTGTGTGTGTGTGTGTGTGTGTGTGTGTGTGTGTGAGTATGTATGTATGTATGAAAGTGTGTGCGAATTAAACTATGTATTAGATAAGATATCTTTAACTTGTTTTTTTTAAGGCTGGTTATTTACGTGAAATATGTCTACTGATGAGAACTTTTTGTTGTATTTATCAAGAATGCGCGGAATCGCTGAATTTTGTGCATAGTTACGATAGTTGAATGGGACATTAAATAAATTTGTATGTCTAGTGCGCTTTACAGGAGTTTTAAGTTGCAAGAAAAGGGTGACTAGTTCCTGGGAATCAATTTTGTCATTACATACATCGTGTAAAAACAACATCTGGAGTAGTTCACGTCGATCTGATAGTGGCATCAAGTTCTGATAATTGCAAGATTGACCATAGCTTCGATCAGGTTGCTGCTTTGTACAATTAGTACGATAATTTAAAGCTTTAATAAATTATATCAAATAACTATCGCACAAAATAAAGGTTATTCTATTTGAAATTATGTATAATGTAATGTATGTTAAAAGCAATTATGCTCACTAAAATTCTGCCAGCTAAATAGGATGCCATTGAAAATTCTACCACATGAATACTTAGCCAAATATTGGTTCTATGAAAAAAATATGCCTTTTCTGTGTTCGTCCAAAGAATATTCTACCATGTGTGTTATGCGAAATAAAAATCGGAGCATTAAGAGAGAACCCTTTTAGAGGAACTCACTAATCTGTGCTTTCTTACTTTCTGGTAATATTTTAGCCAGTTTTAGGGAATTCATAATTTCATATGTGGTGCTAGGCTATGTGCCTTTAAGATAAAACACGGCGGGTGGCGGTAAATTACAACTGGTTGTACATTGCGTCGTTTAACATCTAACTACCTTTTTGAATAATAACTTCGCAGAGGTTGTGCTGAAAGTGGACGTGAATTTGATAGAAATTAATATGTACGCCTTGCTGCAAAAAGTGTCAACCCATATTCCTCAACATTTTCCTTACATTAATTAATCCTATTCATATAAATTACTTTACGAAAATAACACTATTTTATCTCCTGGGGCCGGCGCTTTTCAGTCTAGGTAGTCATCCAGTCATCTGATCTATAAATTCTAAATTAAATGACTGGTTTCTAGATGATGGCTGTATTTCTGAAAGTAAAGAATCCGTTTTAGCAGACTTTTTGGCCGTTAGATATTGTTAAATTCAAAAGCATATGAATTAAAAAAATAGAATTTTTCATTCCTTGGAACATTTCGACATCGTTCAAAAATGACAGTTTCGGCAGCATTTTTAAAGTCTATCTCGAGATTAAATTACTTACAGAAGATTCTTTACAGCTCCTGGGTCCTTTATTACTGGGACTCAGCATTCAGCATCTCTTGAATAAAATAATAGATAGTTTTTATTTTACATCCTCTAGATTGGACAATCTTAATTCTCAGTTTGTATAAACAATTCTAAATTTGTCTGTTTGTACCTAAATTTACTTAAAATACCCGGCACGTAAGTTGAACCGCCCTTATAGTTCAACTTACGTGCGTTACGTTATACTTATGGTTCAACTTACGTGCGTTACATTATACGTTAGGTCGTTGGCGCAGGGACTTATACTTGGAGACAAGTATGTTAATAAGGATTATTTGTGGTTGCCCGCGAAATAATAAATACCCGATGAAATTATTAAAATAAAGCTTTATTTCTTATTAAAATCAAATAAAAATGGTAATAATTACTATAAAATCACATGAATTAGTAAAAAATATAATACTTAAGTATTTGTTTTGAGATAAACGAAAAAAAATATTATTATGAGCCAGTAATCACTATCACTCATTGGTACGACGTCTACGACATAATTTAAAGACCGGAACTTGGACCAGGAGCTGCTAATTCGTTTTTTGTATCAGTTGGTACATCCGATTCAGGGGTAGCGTTTATACAACGCGAAAAAGGCCCAAATGAAACGACATTATTGTTACTAAAATGTTAAATAAGAGTCAATCAATAGCTATTTTAATGTTACATGTGTAAAAGTTTTTGACCGAATTTTTGGTCAGATATATTATATCCTGACTGCCATCGACCACCTAAAGTCCTATAACAGTTATATAGACATAAGATGATTGAAATGTGGCAAAAGTGTTTATCAACTACCTTTTTTGTACAAATTTAATCCATTTTATTTTATTCATTTGTTCCCAAGATATTTTGAAGTAAATATCATAAATTTTCACTACAACTAAATTACAAGCTTTTATTTAGTTTTACCTGTCCCGTTGTCTGTCGGTCTGTCTGTCTATCTATAATTAAATCTTGCAAGTTAAATTTGACCCAGTTCCCGGTTTCCGATTGAGCTGGAATTTTGCACCCATAAGTATATCGCGTGACAATTCAATATTATGATGACATGCAGATGATCGGATGATTGAGTTGGAAGGTAGCTATAGGAACTCTGTAATGAAACGACGCAACCCCATCGAGTTTGGGCTCGTTTGATTCGTCACTCTCGAGGAGTACTGAATATAAAAGCATGTAATTATTTTAAAAAAATGTTGTACAATATTTTTTTTAAATAATTATTTGTTTCCATTTTATCTTTACAATGTTTATATGCGAACAAAGTATTAATGACTTAAATGAGTTTTTATGGGACCTTTAGTTTTATGACGATATATAGGTGTGTTGTTATGATTCTTTGCGTCCGAAAATCTCGAAAACGTAGTTGTTAAAATGCAATTATTGCAAAAAAATATTTGAAATTTGTTTTTATACGTAACTACAGGCCATCTTGTCTAAGATAAGAAGCGACTTCTATATAACAATCTATACTATAATAAAAGAGTAAAAAAAATGTGTCTGTACATTGAAAATTTTTCAAAAAAAAATATTTGGGGCGATGGAGATATAGTAATAGAGTAAGAAAATAAAAAAAAATGTCTGTCTGTTTGTCTGTTTGTCTGTTTGTCTGTTTGTACACGCTAATCTCCGGAAATACTGGACGGATTCGAATGAAACTTTTTTTGTTATATAGCTGTGAAGCCTGGGCAACATATAGGCTATAATTGATTTTGGAAAATGGAACACATGATGCAGAACTATAATGGTCCAGCTGAACTATAAGAAATATTAAAATGCCGCCTTAGCAAAAGTTGTTAAGTCTAATGAAAACTTTTTGTTGAGTTATAATACAACTGGCCAAGCGCGAGTCAGACGCGCGCGAAGGGTTCCGTACCATAATCTATGAAAAATCACGTTTGTAGTATGGGAGCCCCCCATAAATACTTATTTTATTCGATTTTTAGGGTTCCTTACCCAAATGGGTAGAAACGGGACCCTATTACTTAGACCGTCCGACTGTTTGTCTGTCTGTCTGTCACCAGGCTGTATCTCATGAACCATTATAGCTAGACAGTTGAAATTTTTATAGATGATGTTTTTTGTTGCCGCTGAACAAAAACATACTAAATGTATACTATAATAAAAGAGTAAAAAAAATGTGTCTGTACATTGAAATTTTTTCAAAAAAAAGTTGTTTCGTCCGAAGTAGAACTTATAAGTTCAGTATTTGCGGACCTTTAGAGCATAACACACCAGAAAATTCTTGGTTATGTGAACGCACTAATATTGACACCAAAAAATTAAAAATCAATTAATAAAGAACTTATGACGCAAATTATTGTTAACTAGCTTGTGCCCGCGGCTTCGCTCGCGTAGGGGTGTAATTTATCAAAATCCTTTCTTAGGGGATGCCTACGTCATAGTAGCTTTATGCATGCAAAGTCTCAGCCCGATCGGTTTAAAATTGACAAAGTTTCATACAAACTTTCATCCCCTATTTTATCCCCTTGGGGGTAGAATTGATCAAAATCCTTTCTTAGCGGATGCCTACGTCATAACATCTACCCGCATGCCAAATTTCAGCCCGATCCGTCCAGTGGTTTGGGCTGTGCGTTGATAGATCACTATGTCAGTCAGTCACCTTTGAGTTATATATATTTAGATATATAGATATATATTTAGATTTCTTGGATAGTGTTGTTGACGACGCCACCAATTATCCAGTTGAGTTTCTTAATTCACTTGCAGCAAATGGACTCACGGCTCACAAAATAAGTCTTAATGTCGGAGGGCCAATAATGCTGATGCGAAATTTGACTCCGCCGAAACTGTGTAACGGAACCCAACTTAATGTCTCAGCACTGTATGCCGAAGTTCAGCGGCTGAATTTCAGCCAATGCATGCCTGCAATGTTATTTGCATTACTAGCAACACATAACGCCGAACTTCCGATGCTTTTGCCTGAATCGGACCCGTACCCGTACCCGTACCCGTACCCATACCCGTACCCGTACCCGTACCCGTACCCGTAACCGTACCCGTATCCGTACCCGTTCCCGTACCCGTACCCGTACCCGTACCCGTACCCGTACCCGTACCCGTACCCGTACCCGTACCCGTACCCATACCCGTACCTGTACCCGTACCCGTACCCATTCCGCTCCCGCTCCTACTTCCGCTCCCACTCCTGCTCCCGCTCCCGCTCCCTCTCCCGCTCCCGCCGCCGCCGCCGCCGCCGACGCCGCCGCCGACGCCGCCGCCACCGCTTCCGCCGACGCCGCCGCCGCACCTTCCGCCACCGCCGCCGCTGCCGCCGCCGCCGCCGCACCTTCCGCCGCCGCCGCCGCCGCCGCCGCTGCCGCCGCCGCCGCCGCTGCCGCCGCCGCCGCCACCGCTTCCGCCGACGTCGCCGCCGCCGCTTCCGCCGCCACCGCCGCCGCCGCACCTTCCGCCGCCGCCGCCGCTGCCGCTGCCGCCGCCGCCGCCGCCGCTGCCGCCGCCGCCACCGCTGCCGCCGCCGCCGCCGCCGCTGCCGCCGCCACCGCTTCCGCCGACGTCGCCGCCGCCGCTTCCGCCGCCACCGCCGCCGCCGCTTCCGCCGCCACCGCCGCCGCCGCCTCCGCCGCCGCTGCTGCCGCCACCGCTGCCGCTTCCGCTCCCGCTCCCGCTCCCGCTTCCGCTTCCGTTCCCGTTCCCTCTTCCACTTCCGTTCCCTCTTCCGCTCCCGTTTCCGTTCGCCGCAGACGCGCCAAAGACGGAAGATTAAATTCTCATATCGGCACATCACTACTGTCCGGCATTTCCACCGAACTTCAGTAGCTGAACTTCAGCTTATTTAGTGTGTCATCCCCACCGAACTTTAGACACTGAACTTTAGCCACTAAACTTCGGCATAGTCTGCTGAGACACTTAAAGCTCACAGTAAGTGAGTGATGCCAGTGAAACTGTATTTATTCCGCGTATGCCACTCATCCCCAACAATTTTCCTTTTGAAAATACACAGTTCCATATGTTAACTTGCTTTGCTATGAAAATAAGTCACAGTTTTAGAGGCTTAAAGCTGCTGATGTCGATCTAAGGACTGGTTTTTCGCATGAATCTAAGGACTGGTTTTTCGCAGTAACACTTCAGCTCTTTTCATATTGGCTCCCGAAGGAAATAATTAAAATAATATTGACTTTTAACTCCTAACACTGTTACAAGTACTTTCTCCCTCTGTCTCTCTCTCTCATTAGTTTTTATTTATATTTATACGCCGGAGTCATAAAGTCCACGCGAACGAAGTCGCGGGCATCAGCTAGTATAGAATAAAAAGGTTGCTTATGCGGTTTCTTGAGACCAAGATGGTCGGCCATTATAAATAATTTTTGGGTTGCTAGAGCTAATAAACATTATGAACAGAGAACACAGTATTTTATTGTAATTTTGGTTTTTTTAAGATAAAAGAGATCTATTACTAGTAAGGACATAACTAACTATGAAACTAATTAGTAACTTGATTAATTAATTTACTTGCTTTTATGCTTAGCTTTATACACGGAACCAAATTTTTTATTTTGTTTACACGCCTACCTACGAGTATGTAAAAGTCAAGGAAATTGGTGCAGTTCAGATAGCATAAGAAATTTAAACTGAAAATGTATGACAGAAAAAAGGTTTTCTACAGTTCTGACTTCAAAAACAATGAGTTTGACATGTGTCTAGCAGAGGCATCTATAAAACACATTTCTAATATTGTCGGGAGTTAGCCAACATGTGTGAAAAAAGTGGCACAAAATCAGAAAAATCCTATCATCTAGTACAATACTTCTTTGTTGTATGTCAATGTCACTAGCAGAACTATTAATTGCTGAGCTTGCCTCATAATAACTTTCATCATGAATATTTAACAAAACATAATTTAAAAGAGAACTATTGTAATAGAAAACAGCTAGCATTAATAAATGAGCAATCTAAATTATTTTATTAAAAATAAAATAAATACGGAACCATTTTCGTAACAATCATTTGGTCTTTTCCCCTTTTTTGTTAAGTAACAGAATTTGCAGAAGTTGATGGGCCAGTTTTCAGTGCCTTGAAAGTTCTTCTTACTTTCCGCTTAAAAATGTTTTAGCTTTTTCCGTTGATATTGTTGAAAATATTTAAACAGAGTTGTTTAGTTAACAAAATGGAAGCTAGTTTTAAATAACCAGCCAAGTGCGAGTTGAACTGGCGTGGAGGGGGTTCCATGCAATGCCAAAGATTTTCCGTAAGTGAACGTGTTATATTGAGTTTACCACTTTATTTTCAAGTGATAGTAGAATTCTGATAGCTTTTCCTATAATCTACAAGCAATGCAATTGTATGGAGGTAAGGATTATTTTACGATTTCAGCGATGGTGCCAGTTTGGTAGTAAAACTTGTTCACATTGTTTATTATGTTCCCCTTTCGGGTTGATACCCCTTTCCGTTTTACGTTGTAGATGTCTAACAATAACATTAAGCGATGGTTTGATTTTCTAAAAGTCGTGTTAAGGTTACGTAGACCACTATCGCTGGTTAAACATCACCTTTTATAGGACCATTGTATAACGTCATAACAATCAGTTGTGTAAACACCATTACACGACGTTATATAAAGCAGTCATAAGAACGTATACCTAACCTGTACAAGTGTACATTGCGCCCCTGTAGGACGTTGTATAAATCAGTCGTAAAAACGTTTACTTAACTTATAGTAAACGTCAGAACCCCTTGACCAATAGCAATATTTGTTGTTTGAAAAATACCAAAATACACTACCTTTTTTCTACTATTTGATACCTAACTCATAGGTATGACAAAAAAAAAAAACAAATAGATAATAAATGCTCTGATAAAATTTGTTCTTTATTATTGTTAGTCCCTGCCCTATAGGTGTTCAGGGTTGTAACCGCAGATCTCAACTAATTTGTGTGATTTGGTTTAAATCGACCATCATAAAGTTTTAAGCTTTCATTCATGTACTCGTTACATGCTTTATCGTTATCAAACACTTAGCTTAAAAGTTGTATCATAAGCGTAGGATTTCAACGTAGTATAAACAAAGTCGCGTCTCTTCAGTTTAAATCCGCGCAATCCTCCAGATGTAAATAAAAAGCCGAGCATTGTTTACGTGACACTATTACGAAAATGTTACTCCACTCGGGATAATATTAGATTTGTGGCAACTTTTATGTTTATCATTCTACTTAAGTATATATTCGCACACAAACTATTATCTAGATAACCGATAAATATGTTCTTAATTTATAATCGAAGACTTAAGCCAGATATAAATTATAATCATTAAAGTCAAACTCAAAATTATTTATTTATCTTTGAATATGTTTATTACTTGATAATTGTCAATTTTGTATAATTTAATTATAATCACAACATAATATATTTGTTGACGTCAGATAATAATTCACCTACTCCTAAGTACATAAATAATTGTTGACCTATGTCAATGTATCTCTAAAAAATCTTTTCAGGCATATTGGCACTTATATCTTACCATTCTAATAGTAAAAATCGGTTGTATATGATAGCGCAACATTCAATATACTTGAAAGTATTTTAAAAGTAATATTGTTTAGAATAGAATAAGGCGTTGCAGTTTGTAAATGGATATAATCCCTAACTAACGGAAAGGAAAACTATATAGTACCGGGATTTTCCTTAACGAAGTCAAAGTAACTATCAAAAAGTTAATTAATTTAGGTATAAAAGAAGAGAGTAAACTCGTCATCGTCTTGTGAAGTGAAACACACATAGCTTTCTTGGAGTGCTTTGCCATGTGCCTCATTAAAGTTTAGTTAAATCAGTTCAATATTTTCAATATTGATTATGAAAATAATTATACATAAACATAAGTACCTAGATAATAATACGATATTGTTTGGAAAACTCTTTGAATGGAAATATAGGTATATTCGATGGTACATTTCTAAGAACTATGAGATTTTTTTGAGAAAGTGAGTCAACTTATATTTTAGGTTTATTTCACAAAGAAATTTTTATACATAGGTATAAATCACGCAGATTGAGCTAGCCCCAAAATAATGTAATAAATTAGTTTTAACTCTAGTTATGACACCTGTTGTTCCAAAACGATATTAAAATTTACATTTTATTTGGTTAATAAGTTTCAACAGTCTCTAGATACTGTAAGTGGTAAAAACTGTTGTATTTAGTTTTACAATAAATAAATTGTTTGCTTAATCTTTATTTTTACCTGCCCTACATCTACATCTACTAGATATAAAACGAATAAAAGTTATGTAAAATTATTGTATGTAGGTACATACCTACTGGTGGAACATATCAAAAGCCCCTCAATACGACGAAACTTCCAAGTTTCGTCGTATTTACTTCAAAAAAGCAGATTACCAAAGATTAAATTCCGGGACGGAGTTGGATGAAGCCAGCTCTAGTTTGATCCGCGCCTTGTTTTTATTTCTTTGGGTTAGTTTAGTGTCTAGATGTTGAAATGAGAAGAGGGAATTGAAGGAAGCTCTAGTGTAAGTATTCGTAAAATTTAATTTACTTTTTACAGCTGTACTATTTCTCGATTTGGGACTGGCTGTATGCAGCAAAACATAAATGTGAAACTTGGACGTATGCTACTAACCTAAAGCAGGCCTGTGTCACTCTCCGTTTAGGTATCGAAAATATACCTACTAATTATTACTATGCGCGCGGCGACCACTTCGAATGGGAAAATTCAGTCACATGAATCGTTTGTCCAGAATAATAAAAATAAAATTGGCTTGCAATGGATGTCTAGCTTCCTTATTCATAAAAAATCACAAACGTTTGCTAAACCTATTTTAGTTAAAGTATGTTTTGTCTTGTTTTTTCAATGTTAAATATTGAAAAGAGTCAAAGGGACAAAACATGTTCTAACTAAAATAGGTTTTGCAAAAGGTTGTTAATTTTTATGAATATGAGGGTAGGTATCTAAACGAAGAGGTGAGAAGTTCTGACGCGAGCTAAATTAAACCATAGCGCTAACCATATTTCTTTTCTAAGGAAGACCTCTGTACGTGAGTACTAGTACTTATTCTGTGCCTAAATTACAATAATTACTAATTAAAAAATTACCTTAGTTGAATGTTTTACCAAAAAAGTGGCACAAATTCATTTTATTTGACAATTGTTTTTGGGGTGAACTAAAAATGGAGGATGACATTACTCGTAAAACAATGGATTTAGGACGTAGGTGTCTGGCTTTCACACGCGTCAAATGGGATTCATTATCGCACGTCGGGATAACTTCATTTCAAAGGGGGAAAAGGCATTGACCCACCCTCCATGTCATCGGGAGTGGGCTGACGCGATGCTGGATTGGAATTTTAAATATACAAAATAAAAATAAAAACTGCAATCAGAAAAATCTAGTGCGGAAGCCTTTTGGCAACGACGCCGTGAGCAATGGACTGTATATATGACTCTTCTACTCTCTACTTAGAAGTAAATATAAACACGGCTGCTGCATCGCCGTTCCTTTTTTTAACTTGGCTTTGACACGCTGCCGCGTGTCTAGATGTGGAAATAAATTAAAATGTTTACGAAAATTTCGTCAGGCGCTCGAGAAAAACAATTAGATAGGTATAAGGTAAACAAACAACGTAAACAAGCAATTTATTTTTCATTTAGATAATATTTTGTTACTGATTGTTCCGACAGGTAATTACAAGTCACATAATCGTCGCAGGCAGGGATATTCAGTTCGTACCAGAGGTTCGATTTCATTCAGAGATACTTTTGGGCCAAATTAGAAATTGCAAACCCGTAAAAGTGATCCAAAAACTTTGTTGTAGGTTGTAATTGACCGAGCAAGTGAAACGTCTCAGTTTCGAGATTGACCAAAAAGCTTTCGTCCGGCTGTCCGTCAGTTGGTCTGTCCGGCTGTTCTCGCCTACACGTCGAATGTTTCAACCGATTCTCGTGAAATTTTGTGAGAAGGTTCAAAAATTATGTATATCAAAAAGCCGCTGTGGAAATGTTTGGCCTTTTGCTGGATCTCATATACGGTTTCAAATAAAGTTTTGACTTTTTTACACACATTGCTCTTAATTTTTATATAACGTCTGTAAAAACAGAATACGAAAAAATACTACCACTTAAGATTAATATAAACATAAAAGTAGGAATTTTGTGTCTAGTAGCTATATACTAAAGGACCTGGGGAAAAGTTATAAACGCTTCGATGCTTTCTAACGTGAGTGGTCAGCGAAGGCAGGAGATAGAGACACATGGAAGGAAATGGAAAAGACCATTGCCCAGCAGAGGGACGATATAGGTAAGTAAAAAAAATGGTTTTTATCCCAGTATTTTTTATCATATTCATATATAAGTTTGTAGTGATTCTCTTTGATTTTTAGTTAGTGATATATAATTAAGCTCAAGTATAATTAAATAACATCGACATTTCGATAGTCGATAAATTAAAAGTTTCAATCACTACCAGAAAGCAATGTCAATGTGCGACAAAATCAAAGATACAGCAGATATTTAGATTCCGCAATGAAGCCTTCATTTAATACAGCCTAAACACACACTGTTTTGAAAAGTTGTGGCTCTCTTTTATGAGTCACTACGTTTCAAAACACTACTTACTTTATTAACAGAAAAGTCGCGGGATAAGAAGTCAATGTCATTAGACAATGTCATTTAAATTTTGTGGTATTAAATGGCTCATGTCAACATATCGGCTAGAGTGCATTTAAAATTGAATTTTCTAATGGGTACTAATAAAAATAAAAAAAAACACTTTTACTTTAAGATGCCATCCATGGTATAATAATAAACTTTATACCATAATGCCATCGAAGTGCATAGTACTGAGATGCAAATCCCAGCAGGTGAGCACATATTTTTCACTTGCAATCATAAATTTTTATATTATTTAAGTATTTTTTACTGAAAATTAAGTTTCATACTTTCCCATTTTATTATTATCAGAGATCATAGTAATTTATGCTTATTATTTAAGTATTTCGTGAGCTGTTTGTAATTATTTAAAATTTTTGACACTAGGGTAAGAAAAAACTAGTCGATAAAAATATCGATACCACATATTTTATAATTTTTTTAAATTAATCATGAGAAAGAAAAAATGGATGAATGTTTATTCATTTTTTCTTTCTCATGATTAAACAATTTAATTAAGTAAATAGAGCCCAACCAAGAAATGTAATAGACTATTCAGTCTATTTCATTTCTGGGGTCCGCGCGACCCAGCGGATTGGCCACAGATCCCAGCGACCGCAGCCGCGCCGCTTTTCGATTTATATGCAGCAAAGCACTTTACAACAGTGCACCCCGCCCATCCGTGGGACATAAAGGAAGGACATTTCCTGTGTGTTAACGAAGAACGTTGTCCCTATGTTAACGAAGGACAGATCAGAGTTGCTGGGATTTTATGTAAGTATCACCGAATTTCAGAAAATAGTACTTGTGTGAAGAATCGCATGATTTTGATGTTATCTGCCGGATGCTACCTCTGCACTTTTATTATTTCCTTGACTTCGTATGCTATTATTGCTTGTTTGTTAAAAGTTAATAAATTATTTCATATTTTAGGTTTCCGTCTGAAAAAACAAGACAACGAAAATGGATCGAAGTCGTTTTAAAAACTGATTGGACATTTAAAAAACATTATAGAGTGTTCAAAGCATTTTGAATTGTCTTGTTGTGTATATAGCTCTGACGGCCAATGTCGTCTTGAAAGTGACCAACTACTTGAAAGTGCCGTACCACCTAAATTTCTGAGTTAAATAGTTGGACTTAATTTTCAAAGATAATTTAGTAAATTATTGTAAATTGTATTAATTTGTTAGATTTTAGTTTTGACATAAATAAAGTTAGAAATAATTTGGTAAAAATGTAAGATACTTACTTAATTTTTTAAAAAGTTCATAATAATATTTCACAATCTTTAACTTCTTTCCTTAATTTTGTTTTAGATACAAATGAATGAAACTATGTCAAATTCTGAAGTGGTTGTTTCTTTGACACCAGCTTTGACGTCCACATTTTTTTCAAGTTCAACGGGAACTGTTTTTATCTCTGCTGAACCTATGACAAACTCTAAAGAGGTAGCTTCTTTGACTTCGAGCTCAAGATCTATAATTGTTTCAACTTCAACAAAAACTGATTTGATTTTGCTCCCTTCTGAAATTTATACCTTTAACTATGCTTCCAAAAACTATGGCAAAAAAGTGTAGAGAAGAAAATAGCGCGTCTTAACACATGAGCATCAACAAGACTACTTAAAATAAATGGTCTACGTCAACAAGCTAGAAGATTGAAAAAGAAAAAAAAAATAATATATTAAAGCATCCCTAGAGCATCGTCGCAAAGTAGCCTGCTTATCGGTTTTTTATAGGATACATTTTGGAGAGTGTTCGAAGGCTCTTTTTGATCTCGTGAAACCCTCACCATTTCTCTATCGGACTAGGAGGCGCGGACAGGGGTTTCACCCCTTTGTCGTTGAAATACCTAAGTCTCGAACTAAACGCTTCGACAATTCCTTTTTGGTTCGAGTAGCTAAGGTGTAGAATGAACTGCCTGCGTCTACATTCCCAGAGAAGTACAGTCTCGGGATATTCAAAAGTAGATTGAATGGGTATCTTTTGGATAGGCATGCTTCATCCTAGTCTTCATCGAAATATTTTAGGTAAAGAAAAGATTGAGACAGAAAATATGTTAAGAATCAATAGTGTTACAAATAACAAAATAGTTGAAAAGTATTTAAATCGAAAGGTGACAAAACTCAAGATTTAAGTCCAGAATTAAAAAAAATTGCCGTCACATTGCATTACCAGTTTGTCAATCGCTTCCTCATTCCAAGACCATTCCGAAATGGTATCAAGGGGTTAATTGCGAACCGGAATTCATGAAAAAAGCTATAGATGCTATAAAATGTAGAGTTGTTAAAAATTACGCAAAAATTTGTAGGTGCTCTTTCAATGGACGAAATCGCCTTAAGAAAGATTGTAGAATGAGATGGATGAAACTATTTTGGCGAATCCTGGTTGTGTTTTGCCATAGATTCAGATGAGGTCCCTTTAGCAAAAGACGTTTTAGTTTTTATTTTCACCGCTCCAAATAATTCCTGGAAAATACCTGTCGGATATTTTTTAATTTGTCCAATTACTGCCAATCAAAAAGCATTACTTGTAGAGCAATGCCGTCCTCTATTGAAAGAATGTGGCGTTCATGCCGTTTGTATCACTTATGACGGTGCAGCAACAAACAATGCTATGAACTCTCATTCGAACTGTGATATTAGAATTTCAAACTACTTCAAACACAATAATCAATTTGTGTGTCATTGGTCTGACCCATGCCATAATATCAAGCTCCTTCGAAATGCATTTGCTAACCGAAAAGTATTTATTGATGGCCAAGGACGAAGAATTTCTTGGTATTATATATAGAAAATTTGAATAGCCTTAAAAAAGAAGAAACCTCCATTTGGGAATAAACAAAAAGATGACCACGATATTTTTTTAAGACAAATGATGAAAGTGCGACTTGCTATACAATTGATGAGCCAGTCAGATGCAGACGCATTAAAATTTTGTAGATATTTGAATCTTCCAGCATTTGAAGACTGTGAAGGTTCTATCGATTTTATTATAGTATTAAACAATCTTTTTGAAAATTTTAACAGCAGGAACCAACGAGTATGTAAGTAACACACTAGTGCGTGTAACATACAACTTATACGTGATTTTTTTCATAAGGCCGAAGTTTCTATAAAGGAATTAAAATTTGAAGACGATAACACCCATCCTTTATTCAAATAGATCTAACGTTTTATCGGATTTTAAACTTGTTTTAAGTCTTTATTACAATTGTTCGAAATGAATGTGGTTGACCCAAATACTTCTCTAAATTACATTTGCTCATATAAACCAAGTCAGGATCACATTCAATTTTTTTTTTGGAGCAATCAGAACGCGATGTGGATTCAACAACAACCCCTCGGCTCAAATGTTCCGTGCCGCTTATAAAAAACGCGGTTCACGCTGAATTTAAGCAAAGTGCTCAGGGAAATTACATACCACTAGAGGAAATAAAAGTATTGAATAACAATCCGGACAATTTTGTTAAAACAATTATAATTCTACGCCCAATGGTCGTTTAATAGGGTTTGAACAATATGTTATGCGCAGAAATCGATCATGATTATTTTCATAATCCCACAATGCTATCAGAATTTTTCGGCCACATTGTAAAATATATTACAGCATTGGTTGTAAAATCGTTAATATATTTTTTTAATGTGAAATATACTTAGGAAGTTTAGTTAGTAATAAACCCAACAAAAATAAAACCACATTGATAACTTTTAAAGTCAGAGGGGGTTTAATATCCCCATCCAGCAGTTCGGTAAATGTATGTAGGAAAAACAGGAAAAAAATTACGTGAGCCTAAATCTAAGCGCACAGTAGTGCGCAGGCCAAGTTCCAGCAACAGGCCGCGCGCATGCCGTGCACTATTTACACGAACCGTTTTGACCCACTTTTGACCCCCCTGTAACTCAGTGCCTATTACAAGTACATAGATAAAATTGAAACTACGTAATCATATACTAGTACTAAAGCAGTATGTCAAATTTCATAGATATAGTTTCAGTAGATCCTGAAATATGACCCTGTGAAAATAGCTAATTTTGGCACTGACTGACTCACTGACCGGTAATCAAAACCTCTAGGCCACTTCCAATTGTCCTAGCGTTATGAAATTTGGCACGCAGGTCGTGTTTTATATGTAGATTAAGAAAAAAATGAGAAATTTAAGAAATCAGTCAAGCGTGATTTGGCTCAATCGAATATCACATCTATACTATAATAAAAGAGTAAAAAAAATGTGTCTGTACATTGAAAATTTTTCAAAAAAATATATTTGTGGCGATGGTGATATAGTAATAGAGTAAGAAAATAAAAAAAAATGTCTGTCTGTTTGTCTGTTTGTCTGTTTGTACACGCTAATCTCCGGAAATACTGGACGGATTCGAATGAAACTTTTTTTGTTATATAGCTGTGAAGCCTGGGCAACATATAGGCTATAATTGATTTTGGAAAATGGAACACATGATGCAGAACTATAATGGTCCAGCTAAACTATAAGATATATTAAAATGCCGCCTTAGCAAAAGTTGTTAAGTCTGATGAGAACTTTTTGTTGAGTTATAATACAACTGGCCAAGCGCGAGTCGGACGCGCGCGAAGAGTTCCGTACCATAATCTATGAAAAATCACGTTTGTAGTATGGGAGCCCCCGATAAATACTTATTTTATTCGATTTTTAGGGTTCCATAGGGTAGGGTAGAAACGGGACCCTATTAATTAGACCGTCCGACTGTTTGTCTGTCTGTCTGTCACCAGGCTGTATCTCATTAACCATTATAGCTAGACAGTTGAAATTTTTATAGATGATGTTTTTTGTTGCCGCTGAACAAAAACATACTAAATGTATACTATAATAAAAGAGTAAAAAAATGTGTCTGTACATTGAAATTTTTTCAAAAAAAAAGTTGTTTCGTCCGAAGTAGAACTTATAATTTCAGTATTTGCGGACCTTCAGAGCATAACACACCAGAAAATTCTTGGTTATGTGAACGCGCCATATTGACACCAAAAAATTAAAAATCAATTAATAAAGAACTTATGACGCAAATTATTGTTAACTAGCTTGTGCCCGCGGCTTCGCTCACGTAGGGGTGTAATTTATCAAAATCCTTTCTTAGGGGATGCCTACGTCATAGTAGCTTTATGCATGCAAAGTCTCAGCCCGATCGGTTTAAAATTGACAAAGTTTCATACAAACTTTCATCCCCTATTTTATCCCCTTGGGGGTAGAATTGATCAAAATCCTTTCTTAGCGGATGCCTACGTCATAACATCTACCTGCATGCCAAATTTCAGCCCGATCCGTCCAGTGGTTTGGGCTGTGCGTTGATAGATCACTATGTCAGTCAGTCAGTCACCTTTGAGTTATATATATTTAGATATATATTTAGATTTCTTGGATAGTGTTGTTGACGACGCCACCAATTATCCAGTTGAGTTTCTTAATTCACTTGCAGCAAATGGACTCAAGGCTCACAAAATAAGTCTTAATGTCGGAGGGCCAATAATGCTGATGCGAAATTTGACTCCGCCGAAACTGTGTAACAGAACCCAACTTAATGTATCAGCACTGTATGCCGAAGTTCAGCGGCTGAATTTCAGCCAATGCATGCCTGCAATGTTATTTGCATTACTAGCAACACATAACGCCGAACTTCCGATGCTTTTGCCTGAATCGGACCCGTACCCGTACCCGTACCCGTACCCGTACCCGTATCCGTACCCGTACCCGTACCCGTACCCGTACCCGTACCCGTACCCGTACCCGTACCTGTACCCGTACCCGTACCCGTTCCGCTCCCGCTCCCACTTCCGCTCCCACTCCTGCTCCCGCTCCCGCTCCCTCTCCCGCTCCCGCCGCCGCCTCCGCTTCCGCCGACGCCGCCGCCGCACCTTCCGCCGCCGTCGCCGCTGTCGCCACCGCCGCCGCCGCCGCCGCCGCCGCCGCCGCCGCCGACGCCGCCGCCGCCGCTTCCGCCGACGCCGCCGCCGCACCCTCCGCCACCGCCGCCGCTGCCGCCGCCACCGCCGACGCCGCCGCCGCCGCCGCCGCCGCCGCCGCCGCCGCTGCCGCCGACGTCGCCGCCGCCGCTTCCGCCGCCGCCGCCGCCGCTGCCGCCGACGTCGCCGCCGCCGCTTCCGCCGCCGCCGCCGCCGCTGCTGCCACCTCCGCCGCCGCCGACTCCTCCGCCGCCGCTGCCGACGCCTCCGCCACCGCCGACGCCACCGCTGCTGCCGCCACCGCTGCCGCTTCCGCTCCCGTTCCCGTTCCCGTTCCCTCTTCCACTTCCATTCCCTCTTCCGTTCGCCGCAGACGCGCCAAAGACGGAAGATTAAATTCTCATATCGGCACATCACTACTGTCCGGCGTTTCCACCGAACTTCAGCAGCTGAACTTCAGCTTATTTAGTGTGTCATCCCCACCGAACTTTAGACACTGAACTTTAGCCACTAAACTTCGGCATAGTCTGCTGAGACACTCAAAGCTCACAGTAAGTGAGTGATGCCAGTGAAACTTATTCCGCGTATGCCACTCATCCCCAACAATTTTCCTTTTGAAAATACACAGTTCCATATGTTAACTTGCTTTGCTATGAAAATAAGTCACAGTTTTAGAGGCTTAAAGCTGCTGATGTCGATCTAAGGACTGGTTTTTCGCATGGCCTACTTATTGTGGCTTTCTCCAGGGTTAGTAACACTTCAGCTCTTTTCATATTGGCTCCCGAAGGAAAGAATTAAAATAATATTGACTTTTAACTCCTAACACTGTTACAAGTACTTTCTTATCTCTCTCTATCTTTCTCTCTCATTAGTTGTTATTTATATTAATACGCCGGAGTCATAAAGTCCACGCGAACGAAGTCGCGGGCATCAGCTAGTTTTTAATAAAAATATTTATTATGAACCAGTGATACAATGAGAATACGATGAGGAGGGGGGAGGAGGAGAGGGGGGAGGGGGTATTAAATATTGTCATGTATACATAATGCACAATGTATAGCTTATCTAAGCGCACGGTAGTGCGCAGGCCAAGTTCTTATTAAATACTGCTTACCTAAAAAATCTGGCTTCTATTGTTATAAATTACTTTCGATTGATGGCGCTAGCGGTATAATTGAAGCGCGATATTGTGTTTTTCGTCTGCAGTATTTGTAAAAAGTTGATAAGAAATCGATGGGCATGTCTTTCTACCCCCCCCTTCCGTCAGCCAGCAATCAAGCTGCCTACCCATCTTTGAGGCAGAGACCTTCAGTCTCTCGCCCAACTCCTCCGCCAACTCAGCCCCTAGTGCCCTCACCTTCAGTGAGCACATGGGCTAATTTCAGACAACGACCGGCCGTTGTCGCTCCTCCGGAAACCCGGCCTGCGCCTCCAGAAGAGGTCACAAGGAGATCTGGGGTAAGCGACGACCAAGCCATCACAACGGCCTTGCACGTGATCCAAGCGATGGAACTTGACCAATTGACCGAGATGGGTCACGCGATCGTGGAAGCGGGCAACGACACCTTGTCTCTTGTCCGGACCCTCCTCAAGTTCCGCTCTCAAATAGAGCAAATTAAGTCAGCCGCCGGGGCGGCAAAACCACGTCAGCCTTAATTATGGGTAGTCTCAATCAGAGGAATAAACCGCGTTCATCAACCATCGCGTACTACAACACAGACGAGGCCTTCAAAGAAAAGAAACTACTGATCTCCCAATTCCTGGCAGATCACCAAGTAGATATTTTCCTGGCTCAAGAGACCTTTTTAAAACCACACCATCGCAATCCGCGTATTGCAAACTACAACCTGATCCGGTACGACAGGCTCCGCTCTGAGAAGGGTGGCACGTTGATCTATTAAAAAAGGTCTCTTCACTGTATCCAACTGGACCCTCCATTCCTCGAGAACATCGAATGCTCCCTCCTACGCGTTGCGATGATTGGCCACTCGCCGATCAATATCGCCTCTATCTACCTGCCATCTAAAAAAGAGCTGCTACGCTCTGATTTAGAAACCCTATTCGCTCTAGGAAACTCCACTATTTTGGCGGGAGATTTCAACAGCAAATCTACCAGATGGCACTCGGTGACTAACTCGACCAACGGAAACAGGCTAGAACGTTTCACAGACGAACTAGGCTTTGACGTTGTAGCCACCTTGGCGCCCACCCGATACCCCCGCAACGGCCAGGGAAACCCCAGCGTGTTAGACATAGCTCTACTTAAGAACATCACCCTTCAGGTATGTTCAGTAGAAGTCCACCCAGACCTTGACTCAGACCACCGACCGGTAGTACTACAACTGGGACCGACAGACAACGGACGTATCATCTACACAAAAACGGTGACAGACTGGAAGAAACTCGCAAGGGTTCTCGACCAAACCTCAGCGCACTTGAACGCAATCCCCGATAAGGTAACCACCACTGACGAGACAGACTTGGCGATCTCATCTCTCACCAGCCACCTGCAAGCAGCCGTAAAGGACTGCTCTCGGCAGGTCCCATCTATGGATCTAACCCATAGATTCGAACTGCCCGAGGATATGCGACGGCTGATGACAGAAAAGAGAGCCGCAACAAGACTACACGACCTCTACCCAACTGACGAAGCCCCCTCAACCTGCGCTATCTCCGACGTCGAGTTACGAGAGCGCATTGCGGAGATCAGGGACGAACGCTGGGGTACACTCCTCTCTGAAATTTCACCGTCTCATACCGCCTACTGGCGCGTGGCGAGATCTCTCAAGACAAATGTCATCTCCTCTACACCTCCCCTCAACAGGGAGGATGGCTCCATCGCCTTCGATGATGACGAAAAAGCTGAATGCCTTGCAGACAGCCTGGAGAGCCAATGTTCTCCTAGTCGTGAGCCAGTAGACCCTGTTCACCTCCAAGAGGTCGAATCGCAAGTACTTCTGCCTCGATTCATCCTGAGTTCCCCCTAACTCCGACGACGGTTGAAGAAGTTCAATCGATCATCAAGTCCCTCAAACTCCGAAAAGCACCCGGTGCCGACGGGATATCCACCGGCGTCCTAAAACGCCTACCACAGACCCTCCTCCTCCTCCTAGTCACTATATTCAACGCCTGCCTCGCCAACTGCACGTTCCCAGACGCCTGAAAACATGCAACCGTCATTGGCATTCCTAAGCCAGGCAAGGATCTCAAAAACCCGATAGCATTTTGACCCATCAGCCTCCTGAGCTGTATGGGGAAGATATACGAAAGGATTATTGCGATACGCCTCAGAGAATACCTTCAGTTATGAGAGACCACTCATCCCCGATGAGCAGTTTGGATTCCGCGCCAAGCACTCATCCGTCCACCAAGCGCACCGCCTCACGGAGCACATCCTCAAATTTCGACGATGGGGCCGCCGCACGGGGGCTCCCTTCTTTGACGTCGCGACAAAGTCTGGTATGTAGGCTTGCTTTACAAGCTTGCAAACATGGGACTACCAGACAGTTTCGTGCACATCATCCGAAACTTCCTGTCGAATCGCACATTTCGCTACAGATATGAGGGATGCCTCTCACGGCCCCGCCCCATAAGAGCCGGAGTCCCGCAAGGCTTCGTCCTCTCTCTCCTCCTTTACTCACTGTACACCAGTGACATTCCGCGCACCAAAGGCGTGGAGTTGGCCCTCTTCGCCGACGACACAGCCCTTTATTGCCCTGCCACCATGGTGCAGACAATAGGCAACCGACTCCAGGGCGCTGTCGACGCACTAGGCGAGTGGTTCAGGAAGTGGCGCATCGAAGTGAATCCAGTGAAAAGTTACGCAGTTTACTTAACGAAGGACCCACAAGGTGCGTCGCGACCTCAGAACAACAGCACCGACCCAAGCCCATCAGGCAAATCTCCCTATACGACAAACCCATTCCTTGGATACGCACGGCCAAGTATCTGGGTGTCACCTTCGACAGCGGCATGACCTTCGGTCCTTAAATCAAAAGGGTATGCAACACTGCATGCTTCTATTTGAGCCGTCTCAACCCCATGATACGCAATGAAAAGTTTTCTCTTGGTAACAAGTTAACTCTTTTCAAACTTTGCATTAGCCCAGTCCTGACCTACGCAAGCGTTGTCTTCGCACACGCAGCCCCAACTCACATGCTTAGGCTTCAAAGAGTACAGAACCGATTCATCCGCAGAGCTACCAACGCTCCAACGATAGCGAGAAACTGCGACCTACACCGCGATCTCGAACTCCCGTCCATAAAGCACTTTATGAAAGAAGCGTCCGAACGTTTCTTTGATAAAGCCGCCGACCACCCGAACCGTCTAGTTAGAGAGGCAGCTAACTACATTCCGGAGCACAACCCTCGCCGACTCACCGGCAGACGTCCGAGGCATGTTCTCTCTGATTCCGATGACCAGATTATGGCTGACATGGTCCAATTCGATACCTCTGCGGCTCCGAGCAGCCAGAGGAACCTCGCGGTCCGACCCCCCCGCATTCGTCGTAATCGAATACGTAGGCGTAGGAACATTAACTCGTTCACTAGGTACCGCCCGGCGGTACCTGGACGATTTGCGTCCTAAGCCTAGGCCCTTCTGGCACCGTAGCTTCGGCCCTTCCGGCAAAACATGGGTGTTGCAGCACCCCAATATTTGCCATAATCCCTAGCGCGCCCAAAGCCGAGGTTTCCCCCTTGGGCGCCCTTTGCGCAGCTGCTAATAGTATATAATAATAATATCGGGACGTGACGACCCCATCGCCCACTGGATTCCCAGTGCAGTCAGTCAAAGCAGGGCAGCTTGTGGCGAGCTGATGGTAAGTGGCGACACCACGTACCCTACCTCCAGGGGGACCATACACACATGCGCTAACACACACACATACACACAGTTACACACCCCCCGCCTCTGTCTTGCCTTAACTGGCCGGCCAGAGTGGAGTCGCAAGAGCAGAACATACGCTCCAGGGTGGAAGTGTATTGCACGTAATGGCGTAATAACGGGGAAACCCGCTCTCGGGCTAAGCCCCGTGATGGTGAAACCGGAGCCGCACCTCTCGACACCCTCAGCTGCTCACATTGTGTTGCGCCCTGGCCGCATTTTCGTGGCTAGTTAGGGTGCCCACAGGCAGTGTAGCCAACGAGCAGCAAGTCACCATCTACCAGGCTAAAATTGTTGTGAGAGATTTTTAGGTAGATGTCCGTATCTCACTCCATAACCCAGCTATCCGGTCCACTAACATCCCATCCATAAAGCCCAAACCAAGTAAATCCCTCCCTGGCAATAGTTCGGCAGCTGTGGAGGACTGTCCGTTAGTGCATCTCAATGGTACATTAAGGGATAGACCTCCATAGATGCAGCCATCTCACTTTTTAGATAAAAAGGTACTAAAAGGCCTCTTCATGTTGGCTTTGGCCCCATGAACGCCTCAAAGGACCGGGTCCCCATGGACCCGTGGCTGAAAAGCGTACCAACATAATAATAATAATATCGTTTATTTTCCTCTCCAGAAAAGGTACATGTAAAGTTAATATTATCTATAATATATTACACTTTGGTTAATGACCTTTAAAGAGGAGAGAACTGGTGCCTGAGCTAGGTAGATGCCCACCTGTATTACAAGTCACCAGGCTCGCTCCACCCTAGGTTTTATGTAAGACTATAGTACAACATCAGGCGTTAAGATTAATTGAAAATAAAAATAAAAACAAAATTATAGACTACAGAAGATTTCTTATGCTTAAACCTATAGGCGAGACAATGTGGTGAGATGTATGGTTTGAGTCAATAGTGAGGGTGTACGTGTGTGTGTGTGTGTGTAAATAATATGTGAAAATTTCTAGTCTTAAATGGTGTCACAATAATTTTAGAGAGCTAGATGTCAAAATGTGATATTGGGTTTTGGAGAGTTACAGGGACCTAATGAATGAGATTATTATTTATATTCTGAGTTTATTTTGAGCCGTCATGGGTCACACTGCTGGGCAAAGGCCTCATAATTTATGAGATTACTTTGAGCAAATTTTCTGTAGCGTCGTAGTCAAGTGTTATTAGCCACTTGGTAAGAGCTTTTTTGCATGGGTTTCCACTCAAATGGTAAATATTTAATAATTGATTGGCCTTGTTATAGAGATATGCTCCCAAGAAGCAGTAGAACCTTTTTGCAAAACTTTTAAATTTTTTAGTGGTACAGACAGTAGCGTTCCTTCTCTTGCCAGCATACAAACTCGGTCTATACCCGCCCTGGGAGTGCATTCTGCGTATTATAGAATGGACAAACATTTATATTATACTTACTGTAAGAACTTTCCACTTTTGATATAATTCAAAGGTGGGGTGACGGAAGTGAAGGAATGCGCCAACCTTTAGTATAGCACGCTGCGCACGCTCAACTTCAATAATTTTTATTTTAGCAGCTTCACCCCATGCAGTAACCGATTATTGATTGGCATAGTGATTGGTACACCATTCTAAGTATTTTACGATCTGCTACGTGTCTCAAATTTTTAAAGATATAAATAAGTTTACGCAGTCTTGTAGCTAGCGCTTGTAGATGGGGTTCGAAGGTAAGCGCGGTGTCAATTGTTACTCCGAGATATTTTGTAGTATCCACTTGCTCAAGAACTTGACAAGCACAGCAAGGATCATCACGTGTGCATGTATGAGCAGTAATAGAGCAGTTTGTAGGCCATTGAGTTTTATTTAAGGCGAAAAACATGTATTTGGTTTTCGATATGTTTAATGTAAGCAAATTATTGCTTACCCAAGTAGAAACAGTATCGAAACCGATTTGAGCATTATGATACACCTCATCCCATGTTTTACCGGAGAAGACTAATGCAGTGTCGTCTGCAAATGTGAAAATATTACAGTTGGGAATTTTAAGTTGACAGAGATCGTTGATATAGACGAGGAATAGCGTAGGGCCCAGTATACTGCCTTGTGGCACGCCATGCGTTATGGGGAGTTCGTCAGATATTAGATTATCAATCTTTACCCTCTGGTGTCTGTCACTCAGGTAACTTGAAAAAAGTGCCAAAGGCGCTCCTTTTACTCCTATAGCTTCTAGTTTTTCAAGCATAAGAGGAACAGAGATCGTGTCGAATGCCTTTGCAAAATCCAAAAACATGCCGATGTTTTTCTTACCCGAGTCTATATTACAGACAATAAGATCGGTGAGTTCGTGCACTGCATCGTCAGTGGATTTACCTCTCCTAAATCAGAATTGGGAAATTGCTAAAATGTTACTTTTCTCAAGATAATTCACTAGGCGATTATTGAGTAGACGCTCAACAACTTTTGATAATGCAGGCAGGAGTGAAATGGGTCTATAATTGTCGACACAGTCTCTGTCTCCACTTTTGTGGATAGGTTTTATTAAGGCAACTTTTAATGCTCGTGGAAATACACCAGTGGCAAAGATAAGATTGCATAAAAACGTAATAGGTGGTGTTAAGAAATCCACATACCTTTTAAGTAAACGACTAGGTATACTATCGATCCCTGCAGCAGAGTCCGACTTAAGTGAAATTATCGTGCCTCTTACCTCTTCCTCGTCAGTAGGTAATATAACGAAAGAATTGAGGGGAGTGTTATTATTTTGAGTATTTGTGCTTGTGGATTTTTTGGGGCCTACTTTACTTGCTAAATTACCTCCCAAGTTGGCAAAAAAGTATTTACATTATTAATACTCTCTTGGGGCGATAAGGGAGATAGAAGATTAGGGGAATGGTCGGTTTTGCCCCCGACCTGTGTAACTTTACCTATTGCACTCCATAGTTTTTTGTGTGAATTTCCCGCCTGTTTAATCAAATTCTTTTCATAGTCTCTCTTGGCTCTTTTTAAGATTAGATTGCAGAAGTTCCTATATCTTTTATAGGTACATTCTAAGGTTGGATTATCAGGGTCTCGTTTTAGCTTTTTATGTAGATTGTCTCTATTTTTCATACACTTGAGTAATCCATTAGTGATCCAGGGTTTAAGTATTCGTTTTCTAGCTGAGATTCTTTTAACTTTTTCATTCGTGGAAATAGCTTTTTGCAAGGAGGTTATGAGATAGTCGGTGACGTCATTAGGATCTGTCATTTTATAAATGGGAGAGAAGTCAATAAGTGCTATTGCACTATCCAATCCGTTGTAATCAGTAACTCTCGTAGTGCTATATGTTGCCTGATTGGAAATTTGAGGTTTGAGATTAATATTAAGTGCTATAGTTTCATGATCAGTAATTGATGATTCTATAACACAGCATTGAGGTTGACATTTAGTTTTAATCATGATATGGTCTAAACAAGCTTTTTTTCTTATATGTAGAGTATGGCCAGGCATAATGGAATTACTTGCAAGCATATTTAAATAATCGTTTGCGCGTTCATCGAACTTTTCAGGACAGATGCTGAGATTTATATCCCCTATTATGATGACGTTTTTATAATGAGATAATTTGCTGAGAAGTAAGTGTAGTGAATTTATAAAGTTAGTAGCCTTAAGATGGTGAGGAGGTCGATAAATACCAATAAGAGAAGTATCCGTGTTTAAATGTATCAAAACGCAATTTGCATCCAATATTATGGGTTGTTCTGTTTTAACATTAAGGAATTTTTTAAAATAAACCACTACACCTTCATTTTTTGTAAGGTGTGACGAAGAAGCTGAGGTAGTAAAGTTGTAATTATCCAGTATAGGAATATTCGTTGTTGATGGTAGAAAACATTCCGTTAACACAATAAGGTCCCAATCTGTTCGTGAACGCGCAAGTAAGGTTGTAAAACTATTCCAGTTGTATGAAATACTACGTATGTTCTGAGACAGGATTTTTAGGTTGTACTTGTTATTTTTGAATTGTTTACTTATATTTTCTATGTCGCAGGTAAAACTCTCTGAAATGGACAGAGAGTCTAGACTGGAACTTAGGTTCCAGTCCATCTTATATTTTGGATTGATATAATATTTAACAAGTACAACGAAAACCTATTTTGACCGTGAAAGTAACTACAAATGGTAAATTTTATTTTGTCGCTAAGTACGAGATTTACGAAAGTGACTGCGAGAGAATGACTGGGATAGCTTTTTGTAGAGGCGCACATATTATAGTGTTTAGGTGTGTATGAATAATATAATTGTGAAGTGGTGTGAGTGTGTGTGTCTACGCTTACGTTTAGAGAGTTAATAACTATTTGAATTAAAATTATGCAACAGAATGGGACCACAAAAATATCTATAAGACAAAAAATCCGTGATTCTAGTCACAATTCAAATTTTTTGAAGTCTTCTTCATTGTAGATTCTAACAGGATCTTGACTCTCTTGTGTTTTAACAAATATTCTGCCATACGACGACCATGTAGAATGAAGTTTCCTTTCCTTCACGAGACAACGAGCGAGGTAGGCTAACCGTTTATTTTATATGTGAGCATTTCCGCAATGTAAATCGGGCGAGATGGCCCTGAGACATGAATGTGTTCAGTGTTGAGCAAAGGCTTCTTATTTATCAGGCTGTCCTTGTTGAATTTCTTAACTTCGGAGATCAATGTTTCCTTGGTGGCAGTGGTCACAAAGTCCACAACAATGGTCTCAGCCTTAGTACGGTAGACATCTCTTATTTGGTGGCTGCCAATTGGCGTGTCGATTCCAACATTGTTGCCTATTTCACGTACGTAATTAATATATGTAGACTTGTTTTCACATTCCCTGCTCTGTCTAGGGATGTTTCGTATTTCAACAGTAGTAGAAATGGATTTTTTTTCCAGTAGTTCAAGGCGATTTTGTAAGTGGGCGATATGCTTTACTTGACTCTGGGTGGTTTTAGGTTATCCTATATAAAGTTTCCGTTCCGTTTTAGGTTTTGGTTATCCTATATAAATATAGGATGCCGGGCCTCTGGCCCGCTCCTCAAACCTTGTCCGGGTGAAGTAGGAAATGCCGTCCGAGGCAACCAATGTCTGTCAATTAAAAAAAAAAATTCTTTCTACACTTACCACGTTTTGATATCTTATAAAAAGATAAAATAGGTACGATTTCTTGAAAAAAGTATTGAAATCCCACCAAAAACATACCTGTTAAAAAGGGGGCCAAGTTCCTATCGGCTAATTGTTCGCCTAAAAAAGCGTTGAAATCCAATCCAATGCCAAGTTTAGATGCATTTTAAAAAATATCTAAAATTATAATACTTCTAAATTTGAACTTGGCAGGTTTTCGTGCTGTATGTAACACTTGATTATAGACACAAGATGGGTTTTATGGTATTATCTAGTGATGTCACATATTTCATTGAGATATTTTGTGGATTCGAACAGATAATTTTTGGCTTTATGTAAAATCACGTACTTATTCCAATTCATTATTGTAGTGAAGTTTTTTTACGCACTTTCGCCAGGTAAGGTCATCTAGTGCCTGGTCAAGACAAAATTTTAAACGATGTCTCCGTTTCTTATCAAATGATTTATTTCAATTAGGGGCAGCACTGGTCCCCGGAAAATTCAGGTATCCCCTTAATAAACCTTCAAGTTTTCAACTGTTTCATGTACTAATTGTCAATGTGATACTATCATAAACAATAATTAGTCCTTATTTGTGTACAATTAACTAAATAAATACGAGTCCGCGCACCGCATGACATTTTCTGACTGATTATAGATGCAGTTAGTTAACAATATCTCGTAGACTTTATATTTCTTTTGTATAAAAGTATCTTCTAGCACATTTCATTCTGATACGCCCAGCTGTATTTGCGTGATTAAGTAACAAACATCCAAACTCACTTGTCACATTTATAATATTGTCTTGCTGAAATTGTGTTTTTTCTGTCCTATTTACATTTCCATTTTAATTTTTGCGTAATTTTATGGGTTCTGTAGTAAACAAGGAACCCTTATAATTTCACCATGTCTGTCCGACTGTCTGTCTGTTCGCGGTTCTACTGAGAGACTATAAGTACTAGACAGCTGTAACTTGGGATGGGTATTTATATTAATCATGCTAAAAAATGCTCCCGTACATTTAAAGTGAAAGTCATTATTTTTCTTGACTACCCCATCGTGAGATATATTGTTAAATAGGTATTTTAAAAATATTGTACGCTTGTGAAAAACTTTTTTGATTTAGATGTCCGTTTCTGAAATATTTAGTTTTATAAAACGAGCTATTATGTACTAACATAGTGCAAATTTTTGTTAGTCTTGCTTCAAGGCAGTGGAAGATAAAACAAAGTTTAAAGAAAATAATATCAAAGCTGAGTAGGCTTTACAAAATAATAAGTTATAGGTGACCAACTTATAAAATGTACTTGGAAAAGAAAAAATCATACAAATTCAATAGAAAATTAGTTTTTTAGACGTTTTAAGCAGCGTGAACTCAGTCAGCATTCGTAACTACGGAACTCGCAGATTTTGGATTCATCATCCGTTGAATCGAAAATCTGCAAACCAGATTTTTTGAAAACATCTTGTCAAATAAATACATTTATTAAATGTAAGTGTTTATTAAAGCTAATTATATAAATTATTTAATTATACACTAGCTTTTTTAAAAGTATCTTTCGAGAGTCTTCACCAAAATGGTTTATAACGTCTTCCGTAAATTAATCGCCCATAGCGTTTACAATTGTTCTATGTACACTAAGCATTCTAAGCAGACCATACAAAGCCAATTTAATCTATCTTCGATCATAGTCGGTTTCAAACACGTTTTTTTTAATTTGCCTGGTAAATAAACTTGTTAAAAGTTGTATATTGTATTTTATTTATTTTTATTAAAATTTTATTGCACAAAAAAAGTGTACAAATGGCGGACTTAACGCCAAATGGCGTTCTCCGCCAGTCAAACCATTATTCCAGTTAATCATGTATTTTGCAAATGGCAAAAAGTTCTTTTTCCTAACTTTTATCTACAAAAGTAGATAGTTAGTAGTAACGTAAACAAAATCCATGGGGGAACCAGTAGATAGTTAGTAGTAACGTAAACAAAATCCATGGGGGAACTAGGTACCATGTTTGATACAACCCAAAAGCAGGCATTTTTGTAGCTAATAAAATATAGATGCATCGAAAACAATAACCACAATCTGATTGAAAATGCATAATTTATGTTAACCACTAGTAACCGCAATATTGTATGCGTTACTTTGTGAAGAATCCATTGAATCTTAACAATTCACTACATATCATAGCCTACTTGAATAGTAGGTATCTTAGAGGATCTTATTAACTTTGGTCTATAGTTTTCTTTGTCAGTTATTATTCGGATCCATATATACGATTATCTGAAAATTAATTCGCATTGTTTTTGTTGCCGACTGGAGTGGAGATCTGGTTTAGATGTTTTCTTTAAGTTATCGTAAAAAATATAAAACTTGGGGTAAATTAGACATTGACCGGCTTCTGTCGTCAGCGTGAAGTTGGTAATTAAGACGGAACGAGAGGGGAGTGGGGGGATTGTTGCGGAGGAGACTGGTGGAGTGGCGGAGGTGGGTAGGTCGATTTTCAATTTGCATTTGAATCGGCATCAGAGCCCGTGGGGCCCATGCCGTCAACAAAGGCCTCAGATTAATTTATATGCAATAGGAAACACGTTTAGCACACACATCAATTAGCTAGCTCTAACAAGTTGCATTAAGTACTTATCTACCTAAACGCCGGTGTAGTAAGCTTTATATACCAAAAAAAAACTACGCACTACAATTGTATTAAAGTCTCTTGGTATGAATATTAACACTAACAAGAGCAAAATATATTTATGTGGGGAAAAAGGCGCGCGCATCGCTGTCACGTTTAAGGGCCTCGGCCCTGATGTCTGGGTTGAAAGTAGTGGACGATGCTAAATTGAATGTTTTCGGAGATCCTATTTTTAAAGAAGCGATCCCTACATTGAGGTCAAATTGACATCTTTTTTTGTTTGTGCAGGGGCGACTTAGGTCTCTTTCTTTACATGTAGCTTTGATGGACCTTCGTGATTGCTTGACTGTGCCTCGATTGACTTATATGGTGAGGACTAGAACAACATGGTTATTTCCTCAAGAAGTACATCAGTTTGACAACGCAGTGCGTTCAGAGCTCGAAAATATACTAAGTCTTGGTGTTCGCAGACTTTCTGATATAACCCTTCCGGGTTTTGTGGCGTTCTCAATTACTCTCCAATGATGACGACGGATTGATTTTGCCCTATGCGCCTGATGCTTTGACTGTCTGGTCAAGCAGGTACCCAAACACAATTGTTCCTGCAAAGCCTTATGTGCAGAAACTCTGGGATAAGGAAGGCTCTCTAGTCAGAAGAAACAGTTAGAAAACGTGGCAAATTATTCTAATTTAACGCGCTTAAAGGCTTGTGCTGAGCCGGAATCAGGTGCCTGGCTGCACGCTTTATCATCTCCTCATATGGGTACACTTCTGGACAACGATTCACTTAAGGTATCGGTAGCCTTGAGGTTAGGATGTTCAGTGTGTGAACCTTATCTTTGTATATGTGGCAGTATGGTAGAGGCAATCGGTCTTCATGGATTGAGTTGCTTGTGTACTGCTGGACGTTTGACACAATGCTATTAATGATATAATTCGAAGAGCACTTATTTCGGCAAATATCCCATTGAACCCCCAGGACTCTCCAGGATAGATGGAAAACAAAAGTTAAAAAAAAAAGTCAAAAGTCATTTATTTATCTTTGGATATTTGTATCACTTGATAATTAATTTGCCATATTTTCTTTCAATTTCATAATAGGTAGTTGTTGACGTCAGATGATTTATTTTTACTTACTGAACTAAATTTACTACCGCCTCCTAAGTGCACGTACCGAAACAGCGGTAACAAACTATACTGCAGCATTTTCTCCAAAACCGCTTACAATTGTAATTATACTAAAATTAGACATGTGGTCTGAGAATACATTGTTATGTATTCTCAGGACAGTCAGGACAAGTACAACAGTACGAGTCTAGTGATATCACACATTGTAGCATACGCATGTGATTTGTATGGCTTTCTGCTACATTTGGGGAATATAGAACCAAAGATAGTCCTGTCGATAAAAAAACGATGTTCCACTAGATCAAACAAAACAACATACAAGTATATGGAGCTTAGCACATACCTGATTTGAGGTTCGTTCGCCGATGATTTCCACCTGCAGGCGTTGGGGTTCACGAGTAGACCGATTTGTCAATTTGACGTTTTTTGGGCGCGAAAGCGTTGCGGTGACAGACATGCGCTTCGCTCGGCAGTTGGTAAAGCACTGCTTGCTTGATAGCTGTCAGTCTGACAAGTGTGAACATCGATTTGCAAGATGATTCGAATCGATCGATTTAGGATTAAGATTACAAGATTGTGGTAACGAAACATCCCGCCCACCAAAATGCCTATGGTATTTTCTGGTTAGATAAAACAGCGTAACTAAACAGAAACGATGAATTTGCTTTAGACAGCATCAAGCAGCTGAGATAATTAACGATAACTAATATACTATAACTAAGATTTGCCTACTTAACTATAGCTTATTTATGAATAATTGCAATTATAACTATTTAAACTAGTCTTCGGTTGGAAGAGGACAAAGTTTAACTAACGGTCTTCGAATAAGACTGTTGTTAGCGGTTCTAACAACAGCACTCCGAGCTATTCCATCAACACCAGTTTTCAACTCCACTACACGAGCCAAAGCCCATTGCAAGGGGCTGCGATTGTCATCCTTGATTTTCACCATCGAACCTATCGATAACGGTTTAGAATGTTTGGTCCATTTTGCGCGTTGGGTGAGAGAATTTAAATATTCGGATTTCCATCTAGATCAAAAATTCTGTTGCAAAGCTTGTAACATCTGCCACCGATGAAGCCGTTTTATGTTTATGTTTGAGAGATCTTCATCAGGGACAGCTGTCAAAGGCTCTAAGAGCGTCGTGAGCTCTTCAAATGTTAGTGCTTGGTCGCCTATCACACGATACATGTGGGCCTTTGCTGCCTTGATTTGTATTTCCTACAATCCGCCATGGTGAGGCGCACCGGGCGTGTTGAATTTGAATTGAATATGCTCGATGTTAGAAGCCTGTTGCAAAGAAGATAAAAGATTTCTAGCACCAACAAAGTTAGTGCCGCAGTCTGCGTGAATGACGCTGCAACGTCCGCGACGACCCACGAAACGCCGCAAAGCCGCAATAAACCCATCAGTAGACAGCGTTGATACCACTTCCAAATGAACGGCTCTGGTGGCCAAGCACACAAACAGACACAGGTATGCCTTCTCTATTCTAGCATTTCGATATGATCCTAATTTGATACGAAATGGGCCACCGAAATCAACGCCTACTACCGAAAACGGTTTGACTTCGTTTACTCGAAAAGCAGGAAGATCGCTCATGAAAGGTTGCAAAGGCTGCGGATTTGTTCGAAAGCAGTGAATACACTTCGATAGACGACGACGAATAGTTCGTTTAGCAGATATGATACAAAATTGTTGAAGGAGTTAAAAATGGGTGGTGTTGATGCCAGTATGGCAATGAAATTTGTGAATATGATCGATTATTAAAAACGTAAGAATGTGGTCAGAGGGTAAAAACGCCGAATGTTTGTGTTCATATTCTAAACCTGATCTAGAAATCCGACCGCCCACCCTAAGCACACCTTGCCTATCAAGAAACGGATTAAGTTTTCGAAATGGTTTGCATAACGATTTGTTATTTTGTAAAGCAGATATTTCTGCGTTGAAAACTTGAGATTGCACGTATTTCACAATTTTCATCAAAGTTTGATGTCGTTCTACGTTATTAAGAAAATTGTTGCAATTTGATTGATTTATATTACGAGAATTGTTAATAAAACGATAAATATAGCTGAGAATATTAACAATCCTTCGTACCGATGAGAAACGATTCAATAAATTTTCATAGATATTAGATTCGATATATACCTTTGTGGAATGGTCACTCGAGACAAGAGTTAACGATTTGCGTTCTTCCGATCGTACAATGACATTATTTTGTTCAGAATGAGCAATACTATCACTATGAGATGGCCAAGTCTCATGATCCGACGATAACCAGGTTGGTCCCGCCCACCATAACGAATTGTTGAGAATTTCCAAAATATTGGGTTGTAATTTGGGACCGATAAGTTGAGAATCGTTTAAGGAATGCGAGTTAAAATCTTTAGCTGAAGCGTCGAATACGACGCGAAGACGCGTCGTAGCGGAGTCGGGTCGCAGTACGTAATGATGAGGGATATAATATTTTCCTGCGCTTAACTCATCAGGCGGGACTTTAGACATGTGACCGCTCTCAATGTAATCTGACATAAATTCAGCATACTGTTGATATAACGACGGATCATGTGACAGTTTTCGTTCAATAGCAAAGAATCGTCGTAATGCTACATCACGAGAGCCTTCGAAGATAGGTTCCGCATCGTCTTTAAAAGGCAATCGTACAACATAACGTCCAGATGAATCGCGAGAAAGATCTGACATAAATTTTTGTTCGCATAATAATTCATCTGGTGTCAGAAGTGATGGTTTTGAAATGGACTCTAGTTCCCAAAATTGTTGAACTAATGAATTTAATTCTTTATCGATTTCTAGTGAAGTGTGTACTAGTGTATTAGTAGCCAAACGAGTTTTTCCTAATAAAAGCCAACCGAACATAGAATTAAAAGTGGTAGGTTGATGAGAATCTCCTTTGATATTGAGAGAGACTCAGCGAAGACATCGGCCGCGAATAAGAGATCGATGGATCCCGGTATATCGAAGCCGGGGTCCGCCAATGGTAACGATTGTATGTGTGACCAACCCGACGTATTCAATTTCGCAATAGGTTGATCGCCACATATCTTAGTGATCACATGCATGTTCAACGTAAATAGGGTTTTGTTGTCCGTACCTACGGAGCAAGTGACGTCACCAAGAAGAGGAGCCGCATGGTCGCCGACACCGCTTACGTTCGCGTTTGTGTATGTAGGTATTAATTGTAGTCGAATCACCGCTGACTTGGTTATGAAATTACTTTGACTTCCGGTATCGAAAAGTGCGCGAAAGGATTGCATATTGCCTGATGAGTCTTGAATTTGTACGATTGCAGTTGCAAGCAAAACGGTTGTATGAGTGGGTGACCTTAAAATCAAAGCCGACGACGATTGATTGGATTCGATAGATTTGTCGCGATGGAGTAAGGTGTGATGTTTGCGCTTGCACGTTTTAACGATCCGAAAAGCTACCTATTATAATTTATTATTAAAACTGTACTTTTCAAAAATGTATTAATATATTAATACATTTTTGAAAAGTACAGATTTTAACAGTTTGAACAGTTCTAAACTTAGGCTATGATCATACTAGTAGAAAGGACCCAGATTGTAAATAGTAACTCAAATTCTAGTACAACACGCTGATGCTTCACCTCGTTTATAAAAAAAAAATAAGATATTTTTAAGAATTTAAAATGCTTAATTATAATAATAGAAATTATTTCAAACTTAATTATAATGAGAATAATGTCAGTAGTCTGATCCTTCCTTGTTGATAATATAAATAAACTTACTTATATACATTTATACATAGCTCAGTATTTTTTATTCAGGCTAAAGGTCGAGGCCCCCATTGACCCGCCTCGAACCCGTAAGAGTCGACCAGAAACTAGGACCTCTTTCCGGCCTAGGGACAGCAAACTAAGGCTCAATTATACATTGTAATTTAACTTAATAAGCCTTTACAGGCAAGGGACAGTATAAGAGGAACAGGTCAACCCTGTCAAGCAAGTTTCGTCTGCATCAGAGCTAGTTTACAAAACTTCACTCTGGACTGAGCCATTCATTCGCAATTCAGATGGAACTTTAATAGCCATAAGGGCATACTACAACCTTTTAGTCAGGTCTGTTTGTTTGTTTTGTTCATATAACAAGGAAGATTGTGTTTTCGTCGCATTGAGTATTATACAATACTCAAGTCATCTAGACTAGTCTCTAATAAGACCAAAGTTATTATATCAGTAGAATACACGACTTTTCCGTGTGATAAAATTCTCTATACAGAAAATAAGTCTCATAGACTTGTTCGTTCAAAAGATATATGGATACTTCGTCCATAGATTAGTCACAACCAAAGGTAAATTGAATGGTTCAATTATTATAAAACCTCATGGATAAAGGTTAAATTCCAGACACAACTTCTCTATGTCCATTGGGAATGTATATGATGAAACACTTCTAAACAAGTGTGTACCATCGCACTGATGTTGACGAAGGAAGCTTCCTTGCGCTGCAGTGGGAAACGTATCCTCTGAGCGTGACTTTAGCATAACTCAGTAAAGTGCCAGTACAACCTGTCTAGGTAATATAGATATAACAGGAATTCAATCCAACTTCAAGTCTCGACATTTCCAAGACAAATCACTACTTTACGGAATGAAAAAGTCTATTAAGACAAAGATTAATTTATTTAAGAACTCGAATCTCATTGGTTTCACTCTAATTTGGATAGCAATAACAAGGCTTTAAAAATTGACAAGAATAAGAAAAACTTCATTAATAACCTCGGTATTATATATGGAACTCCAAAATCAGTCTACTAGTAATGAAGTCAAACGAAGAGAATAGAAGTTAGACAATAAATAGTTAACGATTAAAGTTCATTAAATTAATTAAGATAAAGTAATTCTTTCACACCTAACATGACCTATAACCCTAAAATCCCTACAATTCTGTGTTCAGTTACTTTCAATCCCCAAAGTGTGAGTAATGTATGTAGAGAGAGTTCCGGTGTAAGAACTCCCTTCTAAAACTAGCTGGATATTCGTCAGAGCCTCTCACCCTATCTATGAAGTTACCTGCCTACAGTATACGAGAGACTCTGGTGTAAACAGAACCAGGTGCTTGGTTTATTAATTGTGATCGAAACGGTCCTGGATAGACCAAATTAACCCTATTTCAGTGTGCGCCGGATAGTTGTCCTATTGAAGATAGGGAAAGACGACGAGTGATCCGGTACTACCACTACGAGCTAAAGAGACTACAATTACATCCGAACCGTTCAGTCATGAAACAGAGTAACCTCTTGGGCTTTCGGACCGTCGCCAAAATCAATTCCGAACGGACGTGATGCAACTATAGGTAGCAGCAGAACTCAACTTATGTTGTCTCGCATGACCCGCTACAAAGGTCAGGCATTTTTTAAATCCTAAAGGTCTCTACTTCTCTAGAGATCCCTTCGGTTGTGAAGGCCAGAGAAGCAGAAACCGACGAGAGTTCAACCATTAAAACCCCAATGCGACACAAGATCTCATATTAAATTACCACAGAAGCCTCAATCATCATAGAAGGAACTGAACGTACTATATCGTCAGAACAGCACCTTCCACTTTGACTGAGGGCTCTGTCAGTTTGAATCAAAGCCGGATATTTCAATCTCAACAGAATAGAATTGTTCGATCAATGACTTATCAATAAATCATTGATGAACGACCCCATTCTCCGAAACCAGAAGATCCAACAACCCAAACTTGCAAACTAGAATAAATGATTTTACTGGGGACAGACTAAGTCATTTATCAATGAAAATCAAGTAGACTATCAAGCTTTAATTCCGGAATAGCATACCACAGTATTCCCAGTTTAAAGCTTATCAAACAAGAGTGGGAACGCGCATCTTAACATTCGCCTATGTTGTCAAACTCTCGCGCCCCCCCGACACAATCTTGCAGACTTTTTCTTTGTTGATTTAAAGAGATTACTTCAGCTGGGAGACGTCCATTTAGTTCTTCGAGCTTGTGACGCTTGATCCTGAATGCCCTGCTTCAGCCCGCATTTGATCTTTTATACTGAAAACTGCCGTCAAACAGAACATCTCAGAAAATATTCAAATTCAAAAATTATACTCTTAGTTTAAAAGTTTAAATCTTTCTTTACAATGTTTGACAAATATATCAAATGACACTTGTAGTGCATCTAATATAGCTTAGCATGTATTCGATTTGTTGTTTTACATCATTGTTATAATATAATCGAACTCATTTTTCCAATTTCCGTTCTAAAAACTGTTGATAGCTAAAATAATTATTTTAAGATACTATTAATGTAATCTATCTATTATCATTTCAAATTTATAAAATTATCCCAAAATATATAAATAATTAAATTAGAACATCCATTAACACAAGACAATCGAATCAAAATATATCGTATAGAAATGATGTGTTACAGGCTTAGCTCAGTTTTCTTCTAAAACTGTCAGTAGAGAACGTCAAAGAGATCAAATCATCAGGTCTTTCTGCATGTTTTTTAACCAACTTCGAAAAGAGAGACATACATATATATAAGTTTTAAAACATTTGAAGATGGAAATAACGAATGCAGATATGCGAATCGTTACAACGTGCGACATGAAAAAAATGATTTACAATCTTTTAATTGATGAGATGGCTTTAGACAATTATAACACCAGTTCGTTTGAGGTGCGTGTTTGATTATCACTATTTGATGCGACGAGGGTATGAGATACGTTAGAACGGTTAGACTGCAACGGCGAAGTTACGATATTGACATTCGATTTATTTATTTGCGGTTTATTTATTTTTACTGACTCAGAAAAATGCGTATCACGAATTAAAGCCTCACATTTGGATTGTAAGAATCCTTTAAGTTGAACGTAAGAAGGAAACTCTGTTACCGAATATTTTTCTTCAAAATCACGACGCAGCTTCGTATCGAGTTTCGATAAAAGATGATACACTAGAACGAAATCCCAATGTCTGATAGGCAAATTAATTGTTTTTAAAATGCATAAATTTTCGTCAAATAAATCGAGTGATTTTCTAAACAAATTAGCGTCATTGCATTTGAAGTCAATATTTAAAAGATCACGCCAACATGTGAATGCAAGTTCGCGTTTACTTTCGTAACGAGTGGTAAGAGCCTCGTACGCGTCGCTGTAGTGTTCGTGCGTGAGTGGGAAAGCCTTAACTAGGGTTAGCGCATCGCCACTGAGAGATGAAATAAGATAATGGAATTTTTCAGTATCGCTGAGAGATTTTGAATTATGTATCAATGCGTTAAAAGTATCGAAGTATTCTGGAAATTGCTTGATATTACCGCTAAAAGTCGGAAGGACAATTTTTGGCAACCGGATATTCGATGAAGAATTCGATAAAGAAGTCGATGAAGAAGGCGATTCGATTTTAATTAGATTACGATGTATCGATAATATTTTATAATAAGTTTCATCGAAAGATTCCTGAATTTCATTATCCTCATGCTCCGGATCATCCAATATTTCCAAAATGGTAATATGAGCATCCTCAAAAGTCGCAGCTATGTTTTTTACGTCTTGGTGATACGATAAAAATAAATCTATATTCGATGGATCGGTTGAAGCTAAAATACCTACTTCGAGCGCCTTAGATAATCGTTTAAAAGCGATAGTACGTTTTCGACGTAAAGCCGGGAGATCCTTACTAGTATATTCGAGGTCTATTGATTTTGAATTACATTTTTTAAACGATTGACGTCTACGAGAATTTGTTTTGAAAGACATTATTGTTTTTGTAACAATATTCTATAAACAAGTCTTAGCAATAGAGGTCTATGAAATAAAATGTATGTTTGTCGAATTATAATAACGATATACCGCTGTGAATGTTAACTACTAATGACATGGATATTAACTAACGTGATTAGTTTGAATGTTATTTAATACCTTGCCACGATAAAGTGTCACTTCACTAGCACACGTTACGATTTGTGTGTTAACAAAATTTAAACAATGAAACCAAGTACAGAACTTATGCATGCACAACCCTAGCGTCTAATCACTGATAAGAAACGTATTCCGTTCAAAACCAGCGTGAACGCAGCTGCAGTGCAGAGCGGCTCGGGTCGCGCGATTTATTTTCAGTGTACCTTCGAGTTTGATCGATATTTTGTCACACGCGTAAGAAGTAATGGAATGTTTTTTCTAGCAATTGCGATTATATTGGATTGGATATAACAAGAAAACCGAATAGAATGTTATTGAGAGTTAGATCAAGCACCGATTTTGTATGTGATTGCTTAATTTAATCTACAACAACTGCGATTTTACTCACTAACTACTGTTACGTAAGGGATTGTTCTAGAACAAAGACGTGTGATTTGAAATTATATATTTCTATGATAATTGTGAGCCGAAAAGAAATCAAGCACCGAATACAAAATGATTGCTTGATTTGATTCCACAATAACACGAAAATACATACGGTGTCGTATTTGTTCGATGGTGATGATGAAGAAAACTCGTGAATTTAGTAACTACTTTCCATTGGATGAGTATGCACTACTGATTTGATGAAATAACTTAGAATGCGAGAACAAAGAACGATAGATATTCTAAGCTAACGATGAAATAACCAGAAATACCACACGCAAATTGATAAGTAGGTACTATGCGGTTAGATTAAGGTGGAATCCAGGGTTTCAGCACCATAAAAATGTAGCATACGCATGTGATTTGTATGGCTTTCTACTACATTTGGGGAATATAGAACCAAAGATAGTCCTGTCGATAAAAAGACGATGTTCCACTAGATCAAACAAAACAACATACAAGTATATGGAGCTTAGCACATACCTGATTTGAGGTTCGTTCGCCGATGATTTCCACCTGCAGGCGTTGGGGTTCACGAGTAGACCGATTTTTCGATTTGACGTTTTTTGGGCGCGAAAGCGTTGCGGTGACAGATATGCGCTTCGCTCGGCAGTTGGTAAAGCACTGCTTGCTTGATAGCTGTCAGTCTGACAAGTGTGAACATCGATTTGCAAGATGATTCGAATCGATCGATTTAGGATAAGATTACAAGATTGTGGTAACGAAACACACATTTTATTGAGATATTTCGTATATGATGATTTTTGACTTTATGTAGATACACGTACTTATTCCAATCCAATTCATTATTATTGTTCATTTACATTACACTACTTGCTTATTATTAAACCTTCAAATTTTCAACTGTGTCATATATGTATTTTTCTACTTCTGTACTGGAATCCTACCGTTATCTCTTATAGCAGCACTTAAACTGAACTGTATTGTTTAATGCAACCATGACACCTTTATAGCAGGCCTTAAACAGTATTGTTTTGGTTGACGTCACAAAACCATTCACCTTTTTTTGTATGGACTATTCCTACCATCACGTCTATTTGACAGCACGAAAACGATTATTGCGCGTCTCAAGTGTCAAATAAAGCGATCCTTAAAAAGTTACTTTCCAGTAACTTATATAGAGGATTTTAGTTGGTTTTCTTGTGAATGTGAATATGTTTTTTCTTTACTTTAGATTTTTACAAAACAGTTAGTAGATAATTGAAGTAACGCTACCATGGGACCTTAATTAATCCTACTTACTTTTATTGGAAATTATTACTTACTAAAATATTACTTACTATACCTTTTATTGGAAATTTGGATTTCAAAAACAAAGTAAGATATATTACTTCATTATTTTAGTACAACTTATGTGAAAAATAGTAAGTTATTCCAACTTACGTAACATATTTTTTTGTAAGTAATAACAATGCTAATCCTTGTAAAATATTTATTCACACACGAAAACAAATAACAACACATTCTTAAGTATAAGTTATTTATTAAAATTACAACTACATACATTTATACATTTTGTCTTACAGGATTCTTTGGTTACTCTCTGAGAATTACCATGATGACATCAATTAAAAAATACAAGACAGGATTCACTGGAGCCTATTATTAAATACAAACAAGACTGAGAGAGCCAGAGGATTACAGCCTCCTTTGGAACCTGTGATTGAACCAGTGAAATGGCAGAATGTTGAATTCCAAGCATTTTACTAGGCTAAATCTGTTGCTAGGTTGGTTCACTTTTTCACCAGAATATCTGAAAAAAAATAATAGTTTAGATTCATGTCGCAATCTATGAATATCAAGTACATACCCATACTTTGTAATAAAATTCTTTGTGCACTACAATCACTGCGTACTTACTAAAACCTAGCCTTTATCTCGTTGAGTTAGTCTTGAACTTACTTTGTCTGTATATATTTATGTTATTTATAATAGCACTTAGTGAAGAAGCTGCAAGTTTGAACACATAATTATCTAAATATAAACTTTGAATAGGTATGTAGATAAAATGTTACTTACGACATGGTTATTGATAAAATACATTTATGACAAGACACTGTGCTTTTGTACGATGAAGCCCACAATAAAATTAACTTCCAAACACTAGTCGTTACCATCATATAATAACTATTTATCACGGCAATTCGAAAAAGCACTATAATATGTAGTGATGGATATATTTTGTCAGGTGGTTGCTCGGCTTCCAGCATTAAAAACATAAAACGTTTATGTTGTCACGAATTTACGATTTATTTATAATTTCGAAAACCAGACGCAGACATCCGTTCAAAACTTTCATTCACAATTTTTTTCGCACTCATTAAAATTTTTGCCATCTTTAATGGTCAATATCAAATTAAATTTATGTACATAATCAAATGACAACAAAGTAAATAACACTAACTTTTAGATATTTAAATAAAATATGATAGAAATAATTTTGTTTAACGTAAATAAAAAAACCGGTAAAAATAATAATTTTTGTCAAGGATTTGAACGTCTTCGCAGTCTCATCACCAAAACAAGCCAGAGACAACAAACAGTTCACCATTCAGGAATAACTATTCAAAAAACGTTCAGCATCATGAACGTAATGGTTCGATTTAAAGTTGTCCTGCTTTTGACCTGCTTAAAAACTGCCTTGTTTCTGAATGGTTTTATAAGTGTTGGTGGTAGCCTTCCTGTTATCTGTCTTTTAAATGGTCCCAAACACTAATATAAGAATATAGATTATATGATTTCAGAAAAGTCTATAGTCTATTTCTAATAATTATAATAGCACATGTGTCGTTATTTCGCCAAAAGGATACTCCTAGCCACCTTTTTTTCTTTAGATCTACCATACTGCCAACATAATAAAATCGTTATTTTAACATATGGTGCCATTTTTCAAACGTGGAGTCACTGAACAAACGGTTTTTTGTATAAAAAAACATTTGTTTAAGTGACTCCATGTTTCAAAAATGGCACTTTTGGTCACTAGGAAGACGTCAATAAAAACAAATTAAGTCTTCCATAGATACTTAGTATCTAGCAAACATATGGTAGTATTTCGTACTTTTCTTTGTTTTAGTATTTATTTTAGTAAATGTAGTGGTAATAACTTTTGCATAAAATACTATTACTGTTAATGTGACACGAAAATAAACAATAGTTAGTCCTTATTTGTGTACAATTAAGTATAAGTTCAAATAAAACCGGTGGCGGCAAGCTCGATTGTTGAAATAAACACGAGTCCGCGCACCGCATCACTTTGTACTACAAGTACGAGTAGTTTCAGATTACATACTTTAGCCAGGAAAATGAGTGGAAGTGGTTGAAAGTAGTATAAAAGCATACCTAATATTCGTCGAGTTTATGCAATCTGAGAGGTGATATATTCACAACATTATTAAGTTGGCAAAAACAAACAAATTTTTAATTTTTTATTTGATACTGACCGTTTCTCGCGGCATTGCCTGACTGATCAAAGATGCAGTTATTTAACAATCTCACGTAAACTTAACATTTCTTCAGTATGAAAAGTATCTTACAGCATATTTCATTCCGATCCGTTCAGCTGTATTTACGTGATTGAGTAAAAACACCCAAACTCACTTTTCACATTTATAATATTGTCTTGCTGAAATTATGTTTCTTTTTTCTGTCCGGTTGTAGTTGAACCTCAATTTTCTGCCTTGTTGAAAATTGACATGAAGGCAAAACGTGTACCTACCTACATCTCAATTTCCAACGCGGCGTTAATATATCTCATTTAATTAGTAACTAAGCTACAGATTCATGTTATTCATGTACTAGCGGTCATACTTGTGTTGCGTTCGGCAATGGCTTACAGCGGTACCCTACGGGAATAGACTAAATAGCTTCCGTTTATTACAAACATGCAAATTCAGTTATAAGTTATTATTATAACAATAAAAAAGACGAAAACCCAGGCTTTCGTACTATTTATTTATGAATTGACGTTCTTCTTCGTCTTCTTATTAAAGAGCTGAGTTCTTGAATGCTACCACCAACACTTATAAAACCATTCAGAAACAAGGCAATTGAGTTGCAGTTTTTAAGCTGGTCAAAAGCAGGACAACTTTAAATCGTACCATGACGTTCATAATGCTGAACGTTTTTTGAATGGTTATTCCTGAATGGTGAACTGTTTGTTGTCTCTGGCTTGTTTTGGTGATGAGACTGCGAAGACGTTCAAATCCTTGACAAAAAATTATTATTTTTACCGGTTTTTTTATTTACGTTAAACAAAATTATTTCTATCATATTTTATTTAAATATCTAAAAGTTAGTGTTATTTACTTTGTTTTTTTTTGATTATGTACACAAATTTAATTTGATATTGACCATTAAAGATGGCTAAAATTTTAATGAGTGCGAAAAAGATTGTGAGTGAAAGTTTTGAACGGATGTCTGCGTCTGGTTTTCGAAATTATAAATAAATCGTAAATTCGTGAAAACATAAATGTTTTATGTTTTTAATGCTGGAAGCCGAGCAACCACCTGACAAAATATATCCATCACTTCATATTATAGTGCTTTTTCGAATTGCCGTGATAAATAGTTATTATACGATGGTAACGACTAGTATTTGGAAGTTAATTTTATTGTGGGCTTCATCGTACAAAAGCACAGTGTCTTGTCATAAATATATTTTATCAATAACCATGTCGTAAGTAACATTTTAACTACATACCTATTCAAAGTTTATATTTAGATAATTATGTGTTCAAACTTGCAGCTTCTTCACTAAGTGCTATTATAAATAACATAAATATATACAGACAAAGTAAGTTCAAGACTAACTCAACGAGATAAAGGCTAGGTTTTAGTAAGTACGCAGTGATTGTAGTGCACAAAGAATTTTATTACAAAGTATGGGTATGTATTTGATATTCGTAGATTGCGACATGAATCTAAACTATTATTTTCTTTCAGGTATTCTGGTGAAAAAGCGAACCAGCCTAGCAGCAGAGCTAGCCTTGTAAAATGCTTGGAATTCAACATTCTGCCATTTCACTGGTTCAATCACAGGTTCCAAAGGAGGCTGTAATCCTCTGGCTCTCTCAGTCTTGTTTGTATTTAATAATAGGCTCCAGTGAATCCTGTCTTGTATTTTTTAATTGATGTCATCATGGTACTTCTCAGAGAGTAACCAAAGAATCCTGTAAGACAAAATGTATAAATGTATGTAGTTGTAATTTTAATAAATAATTTATACTTAAGAATGTGTTGTTATTTGTTTTCGTGTGTGAATAAATATTTTACAAGGATTAGCATTGTTATTACTTACAAAAAAATATATTACGTAAGTTGGAATAACTTACTATTTTTCACATAAGTTGTACTAAAATAATGAAGTAATATATCTTACTTTGTTTTTGAAATCCAAATTTCCAATAAAAGGTATTAAGTAGGATTAATTAAGGTCCCATGGTAGCGTTACTTCAATTATCTACTAACTGTTTTGTAAAAATCTAAAGTAAAGAAAAAACATATTCACATTCACAAGAAAACCAACTAAAATCCTCCATATAAGTTACTGGAAAGTAACTTTTTAAGGATCGCTTTATTTGACACTTGATACGCGCAATAATCGTTTTCGTGCTGTCAAATAGACGTGATGGTAGGAATAGTCCATACAAAAAAAGGTGAATGGTTTTGTGACGTCAACCAAAACAATCCTGTTTAAGGCCTGCTATAAAGGTGTCATGGTTGCCTTAAACAATACAGTTCAGTTTAAGTGCTGCTATAAGAGATGACGGTAGGCCTGCTTGTCTGTGGAGCAACCAATGCCTTTGAATTGATATTAATCTAATATAAAATAAAACTTTCTATGTTACCTACTTTATATTTACCATAGACTTCAAATAAAAACAAATATGGCGGATTTCAAAGCATTTTTGTATAAATTCTCAGCACGTAGGTTGAACCAAAATGGCGGTTATCCGCACAGGTACCAGCAATGCGCCAACGACTGCCATTTTGGTTCAATTTACGTGTCGGGAATTTGAACAAAAATGCTTTGAAGTCCGGCATTTGCATTTTGTTCAACTTATTTGTGTCGCACTGTAACACTATTTTAAAAAGTTTAAAAAATATCCACTCTTCTTCAGTCATTCTTTCTTTGGTTCTAATTTTCATGTTGGTTCATATCACCAACTTCATATGTAGATAATAAATATGTACTCGTACCTAATCGAATCACTTAATGAATGTTTCCATTCTTTAGGTTTATTCATGAGGAAACATATCTGACTACCTGCGCCCCGTGGTGTTACCCGCGCCTACAGTAGCCTATGTGTGAATCCAGGGTATCAGCTTTCTGCTTAACAAATTTTATCAAAATTGGTTTAGACGTTTGCGCGTGAAGAATTAATAAACAAACAAACACACACACACACTCACAAACTTTCGCCTTTATAATATAAGTGTCATATGTGATAAGTATAATTTCTGATAAAATAATATGATTTTAAAATGAAAACGGCCTTAATTAACCCTAAGATTATTTAAATCATAAAATGCTTTGTTAGTCTTTCAGCGCTAATCTAATTTACTGCCACAAATGGGAACTTCGCCTAGGAATAACCACTCCGCTGGTTATATATGTGTCTAATTAGACCGTGAGCCAGTCAGACTCACAAAAGAGCCATTTGTTTCAACCGCTCCCGACTTACTGTGTACTTTTTGCATAACGCAGCCAGCTTCTATGTCATAAAAAATATTATTAAAACAATCGTCGGCAAACAAGCATCGTTTTAATCTGTATAAAAGCAGATTTAATTGTCAAACATTTTATAATGCATTCTAAAGTGTTTCTTCCAGCTTAGTGCGATTTTAATCCACATTTATAAGTATTCAAGAAGCTCAGGTGCAGAGCCATTGGTATTCAAAGCAGGTTTTAATCAAATCGCGGCAGCACTCCTTTCGTTTTTTTTTTAATTTGCTCGTAACTATTGCTATCACTGCATTTTTTTTGTTAACCTTTTATGAAAACTTCTTTCCGCTATAAATTGAACCTAACCGATTATGAAGCTGCATAAAATTATGACGCTTGGTTGATTTCGTTATATGCAAATGCGTTTGAGTGAAGTTTTTCTCTGACTCATAAAGATAAGTTCGAGCTAAACAAACAAAATGAAATTCAGTTAATGTATCTATTTAAAATATCCCCCCCATGGGTTCCCGGTTTGTCGTACCGGGGGGACTCAGTACCCGTGGTAGCCTCGAGCCACGGGGAAGCTAAGAGGAACCCGCGAGGGGGCGCTCCTGCTGTCGTCAACCAGCAGTGAGCGCCCACATTGGGGCGGCGGGGGAGTGGGAAGATCTCCCCCCACCCGGGAAGGGGCGCTCCCGCGGGCTCGGCTTCGGCCTTGAGCCTGTAGGGATGCGCCCAATGGGGCGGCGGGGGAGTGGGAAGTTCTCCCCCCACCCGGGGTGGGGCCGCCGGGAGGGGAATGTTTCATTGCCCTCCCGGCGCTTCAGGCGGGGCCACACCGCCGTGGCTGTGGTTGGAGATCAGTCGCGGAGGAGGAGGAGTGTCGGTGTTACGTTGCCGCTCTCCCTATCCTCCGCGACCGAGCGGTGCCGCACCGCGTTTGCGGCGGGAGGTAAGCGGCGGAGCCTTTCATCTTCTCCGCCGCTGGGAGCCGGTTTATCTGGCTCCCATGGGTCCACAGGCGGTGGACTGCGTGGGAGTTTGCCGCCTCTCAATTGGGCCGAGGAGGTATGGCGCGTCCGTGAGTTCCGGACGCGCCGACTTGGTGAGTGGGGGGGCGCTGTGACGCCCCCAAGGAGGGGCCGCTTTGGCGGCCAGCCGCGCCAGGGTTCGCGGATGTATTTCCGTTCCCGTGTCCCCGGCAAAAGCGGTTGAGATGGAACTCCGGAGGTTTTTTAGAGGGTAGAAACGTCGATCTGGCGTGGAGTCCCACATAACCCGACAGCCTCCCCCGCAAGCTGACGGGTATCCGTAACAGGGATCTTTCCTCAGTAAAAAAAAAAAATCTATTTAAAATATAATTTGTAACATTTTCAAGTACAAATTGCGTATACGTTATCTGGGTGTCACGGTTCGCCGAAGCCTTTGTTAGTGGTCTAGACGCAATCGAGATAATGTTACCAATAAAATAAATCATCACTTTTGCTTTATGTTTTTAACAAGAACCTATGAGAAAAACGTCATAATTTTTGTTGTAATATCCTAACTTGAAACCTTGTCGAAACGCACGTTTTTGATTGTAGCTCGTTTTCCGTAGGTATGTATAATTGTATAAGTGGCTTGTTGGCCACTTATACAATTATACATACCTACGGAAAACGTACGTTACTCATCCAATATTTTATGTTACCTTATAGTTTAATAAGCTTACTACCAATTGACGGGAGAAGTTCAAAGTATTTACTTATATACCTAATACCACATATGGTCACCAATCTAACTGTTATTTATATATGATGGGTGGCTTATGGAGACACATGATTTTTTCGGGGTCCAGTGCTGCCCCCAATTAAAATAAATAGTTTTGAACGAAAATGGAAATATCATTTAAAATTTTGTCTATTGTATTTTATGAACGACTGTTTACAATTTAAAGTGAGAACGTCAAGCTTTTCTTCGCACATTTTCGAAAAACGGCTGCTTTTGGTGTGTAAAAAGGGTTATCTAGGGCTTGACCAAGATAAAATTTTAAAATGATATCTCTGTTCTCGTTCAATTCATTTATTTGAAATAGGGCAGCACTGGACCCAAAAAATATATGTATCCCCTTAACATGCATGAGTAAGTATACGTACGACCGTCGAGCTCCTTCTATCTTATTGTTGTGTCAGTGGCTAATTAGCTTTTGTTGTGTCAGAGCCATCAATGGAGAATAGGACAATATGTAGGCCATACCAGTATATATACATTAATTAGCTTGGCATCTGTAATGTGATAGTATATGGATGGCTTTTGAAATAACTAACTTGAGGACAGCGAAACCGTCGGGTCGCCGTCCCTCCTAATACTCGCTCTGATGATAATCGTCTAAACCGATCGAAACTAGTCGGTATTTTCCGACAACACTACGTGTTAAAACATTTCTATAGAAATCATATTTACAGATTTACTTACAAAAATGTCTGTGCAATGCTCATTGCATTTACTAATTTATGTGGGCTGCATTTTGAATGCATCTGTGCCAATGCATATCGATTGCACAGTTTGTTTGCAGTGTAGAAATTGATTATGCAGAGAGGTAGTGTGCTATGCTATGTATCCGGCTTTCGGTGTCTTTGCCCATTTCACCTTACATTCTCTAGAGCACGAAATGCAGACACTTGACTAACGTAAAGAGTAGAGATTTTTTTATAAATCAACACACCAATTAATAACTGTCTAATCTGATATAGATAATGTCGATAAAATTGCCTTTGTGAATAAAATCTGTATCCACTGTTTTCTTTACGACCTCTTAACACTGTCGTATAATATGTCCACCATAATTTAAGTACATAAACGGCGCAAAAAAATAGACATCATGTCTGTGTCCTTATTGAAGATTTGGCACACTTTGACAATTATAATGCAATAAGCTTAATCAAGCAAAAAGAAAAAAAAATCTTCTTTTGTCACAGTTACGGTATCAGTATCTATGTGATTGATTAGAGATGGAAATACTGATTAGAATAGTTAATAGTTAGTATCTATATAAGTATATATAAGTAAGGGCTATCGGTCATTATAGAACTGTAATGTTTTGTCTTGTTTGTGATTTAAAATTGTAAAGTGTGAAATGAATTTTAGACTTTGTCAGAATTACACTTTACTTTTCTTGATAAAAAATAAGAATATTGAGAATAATTAACATCACCTTTTTCTTCAGTTTCACAACGTAGCTCTAAGTAGCTATAAAGAAGTATAAAAAATCAAAAATTTAGTCATTTTCTTTTTTTAATATTACTAAATATTCATCCAATATCAACGAAAAATACATACAAAAGAAATGGTAAAATAAATCCTGCTCATTGCGCCACAGACGCGAAAAACGAAACTTCTTACATATTTATGACATTTCAATTTTGCGGCACCTGATACACACTTCCATGTGTCCACTTATTATTCTGAGAATATTTTTTTAGCTCTTCACTTAGCTTAATTTATTCTAATGAAATGTCACGAAAAACACTTTATAAATACCTATAGGTATGAATCTGTATGTCAACGGTTAGAGAATAGATGCAAATGATTTAAGTTATTATCATATCCAATAACACTGACATGTGTTTGCTGCGGAGAATTAAACAGTTTTCGGTCTATCTAAGAACGAATATTTCATTTCATTTCTTTTCTTTATTAGCACACAAAACAGATAACAATCATATTTTGTTAAATAAGTACAATACATTTTAGCGTCGATCTAGATTGTTTTCCTTACATATGTATGCCAGTTGCAGAATTTTGCGTCAAGAGTCTCGTGTTTTCGATTGTAGGTATATAAAACAAGAAAACGAAATGAATTTATCGAAATTTTTCCCTTTCAAAAGTCCACATTATATGTTGAAAATCCGCTTCCCTTATCGGAAAAAGGTGCTATTTATGAAACCAGCACTATATTTGCTGTTAAACATGTTATTTTGAAAAAAAAAACCATCGGGAGATAGTTTCTAAAGTGGTTGGGTCACAAGTTATAACGTTCTGTCGTAGGTATACGCAATATTCTGAAACGCGGCAGCGGCCATTTTGATGACGTCGTAACTGGTGACCCAACCAAGTTATAAACTGCCTCCCGATCGTTTTTTAAGTCAGAGTAACATGCTTAACCATAAACTAAAAAATGCCCATGTAACAAAAACAAGTCCTTTAAAAGTCCTTAGAACGTTTTCGAAAACACTATTAATTGTGATATAGAAGACCTGAAAAGGTTCATTTTGTTTGAAAGTGGCACAATTATATCACTGTTCAGTACTAAAACGAGCCAGTAGCAGCGTTTCAAATGGCAATTCAGGCTTATAAACGCTAACACAGGATCTGATTATAGTACTATAAGCTTATAGTACTATAATCAGATCCTATGCACTATAAGTCGATTTTGCACTATAAGTGCCGCAACAGACGGGGCGCAAGTTGCGTCGCGTAACAGCTAGAGATGGGCAGTGGATAGTACTCAATCTACTCATTTGTGTATTTACTCACTAGATTTATTAATAGAGTAAATAGAGCGTGCTCAAGTATTGACATTACATTTGATGTCTGTTTACTTATTTTTACGTAAAATTACGTCTATGCACACCTCCCACCAAAAAATGATAATTAGTCAAAGAAATCTACTTTTAGTGTAAGATTAGTATGGTATTTTCATATAATTTAGCGTCGCATATAACGTTTACCTACATTTTAAGCATATTATGGCGTACGCAGACACTTTCCGACAAGAATTGCAAGTGTATACTAAATTTAAGTTTCAAAATTGTCATGAAAACATGAAATAATGAATATGAATATAAATATGAGTCGCAACTCATATAAATCAATCTACTCACCAAATGGATAAATAAGGATATTTATCGGGTATTTACTCGATCTACTGAGTAAGTACTCAAATGGGTTGATTGAGTATTTATGCCTCGCCTATCAGTAGCTGTTACGCGGCGCAACTTGCGCCGCGTCTGTTACGGCCCTGAAATGCTATGGAAGCGCGTAAGTGCCGCAACAGACGGGGCGCAAGTTGCGTCGCGTAACAGCTAGAGATGGGCAGTGGATAGTACTCAATCTACCAATTTGAGTATTTACTCACTAGATTTAATAAATAGAGTAAATAGAGCGTGCTCAAGTATTGACATCGCATTTGATGTTTGTTAACTTATTTTTACGTAAAATTACGTCCATGCACACCTCCCACCAAAAAATTATAATTAGTCAAAGAAGTCTACTTTCAGTGTATGTTTGATTAGTATGGTATTTTCATATAATTTTGCATCGCATATAACGTTTACCCACATTTTTTTGCGGCACTAAGCTTATAGAACTAAGGGCCATAACAGACGGGGCGCAAGTTGCGCCGCGTAACAGCTAGATTTATATGAGTTGCGACTCATATTTATATTCATATTCATTATTTCATATTTTCATGACAATTTTAAAACTTAAATATAGTACACACTTGCAACTCTTGTCGGAAAGTGTGTGCATACGCCATAATATGCTTAAAATGTAGGTAAACGTTATATGCGACGCTAAAATATATGAAAATACCATACTAATCATACACTGAAAGTAGGCTTCTTTGACTAATTATGATTTTTTGGTGGGAGGTGTGCAAAGACGTAATTTTATGTTAAAAGAAGTAAACAGACATGAAATGCGATGTCAATATATGAGCACGCTCTATTTACTCTATTTATTAAATCTAGTGAGTAAATACTCAAATGGGTAGATTGAGTACTATCCACTGCCCATCTCTAGCTGTTACGCGACGCAACTTGCGCCTCGTCTGTTGCGGCACTAAAGGTGTTGTTGAACGCTTTATAGTATAGGATGTCACAACTAAAATATTTATAACGCGTCTATACACCTTTTTGTGGACGAGTTTAAATTATAGTACTATTTTGCTGCTTGGGTGGTGCTGGTTTCATCAAAAGCAACTTTTGGGCCAAATATGACTCTAAGGGAAGCGACTATAATTGTGTTTTTTTCTGGAAAAAGCTTTTTTTCATGGTATAAGTATATTATTATACCATGCTTGTTTTGATGTGTTTGACTGTGGTGTGTGTACTGTGACGGTGTAAAGTGATAAAAATCTAAACAAATTATTTAGAGGCTAAGTTTTGAATCTATGTTCAGAATCCAAGTATTTTCCGTTTTAGTATAATTATTATTTACGAGTATCAATGTTATTAATCATGTACAACGATGAGAGGCTAAAAGTATCAAAATAATAATCAATTGAATGTAAACGGGAAACCTAAAGCTGGCTTTTAAAGTAAATTCAATAACGTCGGTAAAAGGTTTTAAATGTAGCGTCCTCAATAGGTAAACGGAACCTTGTCAGGGGAATTGTCTATCCCCCGCCGAGGAAGGAATCTCGTCGATGTTTGTTCTCCCGTCGATTTCAGTGTGGATTTTAGTGTCGATGGTAGGCTGATGGCAATCGGCAACGCGTCGATACCTGGCAGTTGTGGCGTTCGTGCCGCCATTTTTAGTCCGCTGCAGATAGCATTAATAATGTAGTATATGTAGCAGTAAAAAAAAAAAAACGGATAGGTATGTGTGGCCAACGCGCAATGTAGGGTTCCGTAGTTGCGAATGTTAAATTTGAGTTCACGGGGGTTAAAACGTCAAACGACTTTTCTATTGATTTTGTATGAAATACTTTCACGAGTACATTTAACATATAAGTTGGTCGCCTAAATCTCCCTCTTCCCTTAATCCACAAGTGAAAGAAGTCTTTATTTTTAAAAGTGTGACATTTTGTAACTGGCTTCCATGACTACTATCGATGTACAATGCGTCTAATATCTTGATGTCACTCGGCAATCATCGCTCTTCATACATTTCCGATTGATTCCGATAATTACCGAGTGAGATTAACATATTCGCTACTAGGGAAGTACTGCAAGCGTCACAGGTAACAATCCGTCGACGGCGATCCTGAACCTGCTGTCGACCGAATTGCCGCTTATCTATATGAGCCTTTACTAAGACTCTCTTGACTCACGACATTCGCCGACTACCCAGTTTAACATCTTTTGTCGTCAGTGAACGAACGTGCAACGAGTCTTAAACCTGCCTCATCCATAAATTTGCGATGTGTCCGCCATGTCCAATGTAAAAAAGGTTTTTAAAACATCTTACTGTGTAATATTTTAGAAATGTTTGATATAGGTAACTAAGTTCTGTGGTTTGCTACGTTAATATTACATGTGCCAAATTCTATTTGCTGCAAACTTCTAGCGGCGGAAAGTTATGTAGCATCCTTCGAGTTCCAAGACTTCAACTGCTCTTTTATAAGTAGGTTTTAGATTTATCTTAGATACCTGTTTAGATTTATGCAAGATTTTATTTTCTAAAATAACCCGTTTTTATATATTTAATAATATTTAGAAAATTTTTCTATTTTATTAGCCACTTTTGTTGTAATCTTGTTGTAATCTTTTACTAATTATTATAAGATATATAGGTATAGGTACAGATAAATTATTGTCTTTATTCTTAATGGAGCAGGCAGATCGTATTGGACAACAACAATACCCGTGACTCATAAGAAGCTGAATGGCATACGTGACAACCCCAATGAGTACCAACATTACGTAGCTATTCGTTCAATAATATTTTGGGCCCATATCTACGAGATTCAAATCCGATAAAAAACTAAAGATTTTTATATTTCCTTATAACTTTGTAAAAATGGATATTTCTTTAAATCTCAACCTCGGGCTGCGACCTGCCATGAAATCCTAAAAAGAGAACTAATACCTATATTATGCAATTAGTGAATAAAGGACGGATTTACTTCGAGGGCCATAGATGAATCACGAGCAGGTGAAGGATTCTAACGACTGAATCACGAAGCGTAGCGAGTGATTTGAGTGTTAGAATCCTGAGCAATGCGAGTGATTCATGGCCCTCGATGTAAATCCGCTTTATTCAAGAATTGCATACTATACTTTTATACCGTGACTATGAGAATAATTTTTCAAAACTAAAAACCGACTTCTCCACCAAACTACACAACCGGTTTTAATAAAAAAAATATGGGACCACCTGACAGGTATTCCCTTAAAAAAATATATAGGTATTCTAAATCGGTACGAACGTCTTCGAACAAATCGATTAACAACGAATTGATAACCTCCTCTTTTGGAAGTCGGTTAAAAAGAAAAATTTAAGCGAAAATAGACATTTAATGAAGAAAAATGAAAGGTTAAATTAATTAAAATGGACATTAAAATTGGAACAATTACTAAAATTAAGAGTAAATTGTTCTAAATTCAAACATCAAAATAGTGAGTAAAAGTAGTGCATTTTATTCACTGTTTTTAGTGAATAAAATAAATTACCAAAATAGTTAGTAAAAGTGCTTTTTATTCACTGTTTTCAGTGAATAAAATAAATTTTTTAGAGGGGGAATGGTATAAACGTCTTTTTTATTATTATTACAAGCTTATATTTAATTTCACCTGTCCCGTTGTTAGTTAGTCTGTTATCATTATGCAAGTTAAATTTAACCCACCTCTAGGTTTTAGACTGAGCTGAAACTTTCGCGCGTGACAATGCAATATTATGATGACATGAAGCTGATCTGATGATTGACCCTGAGTGCCGCAACAGACGGGGCGCGTCGCGTAACAGCTAGAGATGCTCAGTGGATAGTATTTAATCTATCCATTTGAGTATTTCCTCACTAGATTTAATAAATAGAGTAAATAGAGCGTGCTCATGTATTGACATCGCATTTGATGTCTGTTTACTTATTTTTACGTAAAATTATGTCTATGCACACCTCCCACCAAAAAATGGTAATTAGTCAAAAAAGTCTACTTTCAGTGTATGATTATTGATTAGTATGGTATTTTCATATAATTTAGCGTCGCATATAACGTTTACCTACATTTGAAGCATATTATGACGCACGCACACACTTTCCGACAAGAATTGCAAGTGTCTCTCTCTCTCTTATCTCAGCGTTTTCCCAGTTGCGTCCTCAGCTGCAATGCTGAGAAGCCCGGGGTCTGCTAAAAAAATAAACAAGAATTGCAAGTGTATACTAGATTTAAGTTTCAAAATTGTCATGAAAACATGAAATAATGAATATGAATATAAATATGAGTCGCAACTCATATAAATCAATCCACTCACCAAATGGATAAATAAGGATATTTATCGGGTATTTACTCAATCTACTGAGTAAATACTCAAATGGGTTGATTGAGTATTTATGCATCGCCCATCACTAGCTGTTACGCGGCGCAACTTGCGCCGCGTCTGTTACGGCCCTGAAGATGGTTGTCGCGAATGGAGCGACGATGTTATCGCGGGAGGCGCGGGGCGCGGGGCAACTGCCTCACAGGACCGCCGGTCAGCGCAGCGGTCTTCTTCCTAAATTTCTAGTACAGTTCAAGTGCTTCACATTTCGTGCAATCATTTTTATTTCATTAGCCCTTCAATTTAACGCAGTGCTTAACCCTATTTATTTGCAAATCAGCCTGCTTACTAGGTAAGTACTTTCCTGCGATAAGCGAGCGCTCATCGTGTAAGTGTTGCGTAACTAACGACCACTGACCTCGAGTCCCTTCTTTGCTCTTAGGCATAAATAACAGCTGATTGCACTGATTATTATTCATATTGCACATCAAATTGAACGCTTTTTCCGGCAGATTGATCACCTTTATAATTATTTAGCCAAATAAACATAGTCATTCCCATCACAAAATAGCCGACAGTCTCAAAACTCTAGTTAAAAAGCGTAGTTCTTTGAAATCAAAGACTACAATATTTAGCAACTATTTAAATTTATTAAAAGACTGTTCACTATCTCAGTTGCAACGTTTGGACTTGCAAGAAAGACTTAATAAATTTGAATACTTATATTCGGAATTTGACGCGTTACAGACTGACATCGAGGTGCTGGAGGAGGAATCTGCGGCGGTCTTCGCTGACCGTGAGGAATTTGATCGCCAGTACTTCAGTCTGCTGGCCCTCGCGCCAAGTCTCCTCGGTCCGCCAGCCCACGGTGCAGGATCTGACACGAGCTTTCAAAACGCAAACTCAGGTGCATTCAATCACAAACATAATTTCGTTCGTTTGCCACGAATTAATTTGATTGTCTATTCGGGATCATATCAACATTGGCTAGAATTTAAAAATACGTTTACTTTTTTGATTCATGATAATTCTTCTATCGATGACATAAGCAAGTTCCATTACTTGAGAGCTTCACTCCAAGGAAATGCCGCTTCTATTATTAAAAATATAGATTTTTAAGGCGAAAATTATAAAATGGCCTGGAACCTGCTGTGTGAACGATACGATAATAATCGCCTATTGATTAATAATCATATGCAGACTTTGTTCGATTTTAATGCTATTTAAGAGGAGTCCAGCGCTTCTTTAAAGAGCCTAGTTGACACCATAAATAAAAATGTAAGGGCACTCACATCATTAAAACAGCCCACACAATGTTGGGATACCATATTAATTTTTGTCATGGCCAAAAAGTTAGATAGCAAAACAAGTCGTGCTTGGGAAGAGTTCCGTGACACATTGGAGGAAGAACCCAGTCTGGCACAATTTTGCACATTTATAGGTAGAAGAGCTGATTTAATGGAGTCTGTCGAAACAAATGATGCGAGAAAGATTAAAAGTTCTAATAATAATTCAATCGTGGCCTTAAATAATAGTCATAATCAAAGTAAATCTAGTAATAATTCTAAAAGCACAGAAATAACACGACAACCCAAAAATAAACAGAAATTTAGTAAATGTCCTCTTTGCTCCCAATTTCACTATTTATATACGTGTGACATGTTTAGAAAATTAACTATTGAAGATAGAAATATTAAAGCTAAAGAGTTCAAAGTTTGTTTAAATTGCTTGCGGTTTGGGCATAATACAAAACAATGCAAAATGCCCTGCTGTAAATATCGTTCATATAAGCACAGCACACTTCAGACGATTTCATGACAATTACGTGTTTATTCTACAGGCTAAAACAAAATGGAGGAGCTCTAAGGGTGAGCTCAAAGAAGGCTCCCTAGTCCTAATCAAGGACAGGACATCTCCGCCACTGCTGTGGCCCATGGGTCGGGTCATCAAGGTGTACCCCGGCGGCGACGGGGTCTCACGTGTCGCCGACTTGAAAACGAAGAAGGGCACCATACGACGGGGCTTCACGTCGATCTGTCCTCTTCCCATTGATGAAGAATCTTGAAGAACTCTTCAACGCGGGGAGTATGTCGCAAACGGAGCGACGATGTCATCGCGGGAGGCGCGGGGCGCGAGGCAACTGCCTCACAGGACTGCCGGTCAGCGCAGTGGTCTTCACTCGGCCAAACGACCCATATTACTTGCTTGTAAATTACCAGTTGAGATCAACCTATATAATCATACAGTCCATTTCTTATTTAACTGCCCAACGTACCTCAGGATTACCTAGAAGGGTTAGGGCTTATAGACATATGAACTCTGTGGGGTTGCATCCTTTCATTACAGAATGAAAGGATGCAACCCCATCGAGTTTGGGTTCTCGTTTGTTTCGTCTTAAAGAGCATTTTAAACTTTTAAATTCATTGTTTTAGATAAAAGATTGTTTAAAAAAAATTATAGTTATTTTTACAAGCGTTTATTTAAGGGGTAAGGGTACTACATTTTTCGGGGTCCAGTGTAGCTCCAATCTAAATTAAATAATTCGAACGGAAACGGAGATATCATTTAAAATGTTGACTTGATCAAGCCAAAGATATTGAATAAACAAAAATCAAGCACTAGATAACCCTTCAAACTATTTTATAAACTACTGTCTACAGTTTAAAGAGACATTTGCGAAAAACGGCCACATTTATCAAATGTTTTTAAAAAAGCTTTACATTCTCACTTGAAATTGTAAACAGTAGTTCACAAAATAGTTTCAAGGGTCACGTAGGGCCTGATCAGAACATAATTTTAAATGATATCTCCGTTTCTTTACAAATAATTTATTTCAAATGGAGGAAGCACTGGATCCCGAAAAATTTCTGTATCTCCTTAACTTGCAATGAGTCTTGTAAAGCAAATGGACCCGCATCGTCCAAAAAGAACCAGCGGCTTGTTCGTTAAATGTGGTTGGTCCGCTACACTTACTATAAGTCAAGTCATATTTTTTTATTGCGTTTTAATAATTTTTAAGGTTCCGGACCACAAAAAGAAAAACAAACCGAATCCTTACCTATAGGAATACTACATTACTCTGATGAGTTGAACATTCGTAAATCAGTGACCCAAAAATGGGCATATAACGAAATAAATGAATTTTTAACATGGGTGCCATTTTTCGAGGTAAATTAGAAAATAAAAAATGTTTTGCAAAATACACAGTGTGAGTTGAGAGGATCTCAAATAATTTTGTTTATTATTTTAGAATTGCAAGATAAATAGTTTTGATATTATTTAAAAATAATGGGTAAATCATACTTTATCTTCAAAACGATTTGATCACAAAAGAAAATAAACAAATTAAAAAGGAAAATGCTAGGATAAGATGTAGCATTATTAATCCTACATCTTATCCTTGCATTTTCCTTGCATGTGCTTTTGACTCATGCTTTATTGCAGTCAAAACTACTTTTGACGAAGAGCGTCAGTCAAAAGTACTTTTAACCGCAAATTTGCAATCAAAAGTACTAATCTAATATATAAAATTCTCGTGTCACAGTTTTCGTTGCCATACTCCTCCGAAACGGCTTGACCGATTTTGATGAAATTTTTTGTGCTTATCCGGTATCTATGAGAATCGGCCAACATCTATTTTTCATCCCTCTAAATGTTAGGGGTAGTCCACCCCCCAATATTGTTTTTTTTATTTTTTAGACAAAATTTTTAATTTCTATTTTTTTATGATACAACATACAAAAATACATACAATCCTCAATTTTGGCAAAACAACGTTTGCCGGGTCAGCTAGTAACCAATAATTTTCAGTCAAAACCACTTTTGACCAACCTTTTCAGTCAATAGTACTTTTGACTGGTTAAGAGTTTTGACTGCAACATACTCGTATATACGATTAGGGGAAGATTCTTGCTGAAAAGTATTAGCTTATTCAATGAATGCAAGCACAGCAGGAAGACACAACTAGTAATGTATATATTTTCGAAATGTGCTTATTGAGCCCTTTTATTTGATACCCCACACAGTTTGATTCAGTTTATTTTATCCTTCAGTTTATGACAATATGGCCTAAAGAGAGCGCCATATTGAATTTGGTGTAACGTCATGTAACTTGCTTCCAATGTTATCTCATTTGTTAAGGTACCATCGATATCATAAAACATACGAGAGAACAGATGAACATTTACGAGTCAAATCAATTATCCAATGAAAGCAAGCAAAGCCGCAATAAAAACAGCTAATAATATATGAATGTAAATATTTAGAGTCTGCTTATTAAGTCCTTTCGATATCATTTGAGTAATTGTTTATGTTTTAGTCATTTACTATTGGCCTATAGATTACTATAGAAGGCGCCATTTTTAATTTAGGTATTGAGCCAACACATAGCCCATAACCGGCGTACAGCCAAGACGCTTTCAACGATATTTTATTTAAGGTACCATAGATATCATAGAGAACACGAGGGAACAATATATATATATGGAGGCGAAACACATTACTCTCATTTTGGCTGCGCTGTAGTCGGGTAAAAATAACTAACAATGTCTCATTTTGCTGGTTCATTAGATACGGGTAGTAAAGCTGTCAGCCAAAAATGTCGCCAGCCAATAATATCTTAAATGCTTACTCCTGTTTATCACGAATTGATGATAGCAGAGTGTTTTGTAAGCTACCAAAAAGCCATGTATTCCACTATAATCGTGTTTATTTTCGCTAAAGTGGGTATTTATATATTACGTTTACCTATTATACTTGTTAAGTTTGGTGCATCTCTATCGACGAGATGAGAAAGAAAAATATTTGATAAGAATTAATGTAAAAATTGCCATGAATCCTAATCAACTGAAAATTCTTTATTTAAATATCAAAATATGATACTGAAAAAATATGTGAACAATAAATAAATATATAGGGACAAATAACACTGATTGAGCTAGCCCCAAAGTAAGTTCGAGACTTGTGTTCATCATCATCATCATCCGAGCGTATTCCCGGTTGCATCCTCAGCAGTAACGCTTTAGAGCCCGGGGTCCGCTACCTAACCAAAGAGATTTGACGAGGTTACTGGTTTTTACACAGAGCGACTGCCGTCTGACCTCCACAACCCAAAGGGCAAACTAGGAACCAATCCTTGGATAGTTTGATGATCAAACGCTAGGTGGCGTTCGGGACCCACAGTTTTACGTGCCTTCCGAAACACGGAATCATCTTTCTTTTCGGATAATCAGGTGATTCAAGCCTGCAATATCCTATCCAGACTGGAAACAACTTTTAACAAAGTATGCTTCCCAGTGGGAATCGAACCCATGACCTCCGGGTCACAAGGCGAACGCCTTGACCACTGGACTACGGAGGCAGTCGCCGTTCGAGACTTGTGTTATGGGATACTAACTTAACGATACTATATTTTATAACAAAAACATATATAGATAAACATCCAAGACCCAGGACTATTTGAAAAAGGTAATTTTCCAAATTGCCCTGACAAGGGATCGAACCCGGGACGTTTGGGTGGCAGACCAGCATGGTGACCACTACGCCACGGAGGTCGTCAACTCATTGAAAAACCGTTAAGATAGTTATATGGGCTGTTGGCTGGCCTTTTCCAAAAAATATTTCATTTTGTAGTATTCCACATGATTAATGTACCATCATTATACATTTTTCTTTATTGTACGATACAACATTAACACACACTATACAGTCCAGCTAAAAGGCCTAATCTTTAAACAAGCTTTATCTTAATCCTTTGAGTGTAGGTATTTTAGTATATCATTTGTAAATAATACATAAAACTACTTATAGATAAATCTTCATTCTATATGAAAGACCCCAATACAAACATACAGAACAGATTTATTAAAAATGCTTCTTTTATAACATTTGAGCCGGGGTACCGAGCTCTACCTTCGCTGTCAACAGATTTGTGACCGACGACGCTTTGACCGAAGTATCTACGCTAAGGGCCTACGAAGGCGCAAAATGTCACAGAATGGCGTTGATAAATGACGGCCTACTTTGGCAATTTTCCACTGTTACCGCGTCAACTTGATTTGCTTTAATCTGTAAAAGAAATAATGTGACAAGGATGTGACAATTTATATCGCGTACAAGTAACTCGAAATATGGTCTCTATTTTGTGTTCCACAATACAGACAAACTTATTAAATCGCATGTTTTGTTCTATTAATGTGCGAGTATGTCACAACCACCGGCTCATAGACTCACAGTACATACTTTTAACATCAGCGCAGTAGTTATTAGTTTTATTCCAGTCACTAAGTCGGATATTTGCCTACTTCGGCATGTTTGAAATAAATCAAAAAAAGCGCTGTTAAAACTGTTAGTCTACACAATAGAAAAGTAAAGATATGCGACTTTATATATAGGTACACTGTTACACCAGGGAGTTAAAATTAGTGAAGCTTTCCAATCTCTTAGTTGTCTTTTGCTTTTCGAATTTCAGCCCGATGTCAGTCCGAAATCAGTCCTATTGCCCATCTCTAGGTACAGTCTTTGCGCAATGTAAGCTGCAACACATACATAAAGGTACTGCAAAAAATAGCTTTTTTGTATTGGCACCCACGCGACCCTTGGTAAAAAAAAGCCAGTCCTTTTAATGACTCCGTCATTTGAAGCATGTTAGGATTATATTTATTATTGAGAGTGATGATGGAAGTAAAATAAAATATAAGTAAATACTTAAAACTGGAACAAATAATTGGAATCAACTGACTTGAATGAAAATTGATAGGTATTCATCTAAAAATAAATCAAAATAAGGACTCATGTTATATAACATGAGTCCTTATTTTGATATGGTACGAAAATGAAGTAAAAATAAACCAGATATATTGCAATGAAATAGCAAAAAGAATTTAATTGTTGTTTGAATTAAATGGAGAAGCATTTCACGTCATGACTCATGAATATGCGTTCGTTCCATATCTGGATATATCTGTGATATTTGAGAACATGTTCACGTAAAACTGTGAGTATCGCATAACGTATTTGTAAGTACTTAAATAATAATTTCTTCTACTGATATTTTTGAGTGTAAAATTCGTTCATGTTGGCCTGGGAGAAAGGAAAAAACTCAGAATGTACCAGCTGCTTTTCTTCCCGCGCAGATCATAAAAACCGATCGAGGGAATGGGCGAGATTTGAATCATGTTAATAGGCGATGCGGCTAGCAACTATTTTGATTCCTTTTCCCATCTTAATGCCCACCATCAGGCTAAGCGTGGCCTAAGGGCGTACGGCCGGCTCTGTCTCTGCCCCGTCAGGGATAAAGACGTGAAAATGTATCTGTATCTGTACAAACATTTGCCAGCAAAACATTTAAACTTAGACCTGCCAATTTGGTTTACGGGTGATGGTCATTTTCCGAATCCTTATGAACAAAATTTTAGGTTTTAGGACAAAATTGTGCCAACATCGTGATTTAGTTAAGACAATAGTTCTTTCTAAGGTTCAAAAGTTATAGTCAAAGAATTTGGAACAGCATTAGAAACTTGGATACAATCATATTTTATAAAGAGCTACAGCTGTGTAGAAAGTTTATACGAGGGGTGTTTAATAAATAGTGATACTACGATACATTCTCCTTGGAAAGAAAAAAAAATACTGGCAGGCATAGCCCAGATATTAGATATAATGATAATAAAAAAGAAGTATTTCTCTTTTGATATTTTTTTTAATAGACGTCCTTTGTTTGCGTTGTTTCGGCACGTGTTCTTAGAAATGGATAAAATTGAAGTTCGAGGGTAATGAAATATGTGTGCAAGAAAAAATAATAATATAAAAAAAAAATAAGGCGTTCATGCTCTTCTATATTCTACGGTTAATGTGCTGAGTTCAAGCGAGGAAGAACTTCCACTTACAACGACCAACGCACGGGACGCCCTACATCAACATATTCGTTGTTCGTTCATCATTTGTTCGGACAAATGATTTAAAAAGTTGAAAACATTGTCTTGGCGGATCATCGTGTTACTGTTCGTTTTATGGGTTCCCTCTATTTGGCAGAATCTCAATGCTCCGATTTTTATTTCGCATAACACACATGGTAGAATATTCTTTGGACGAACACAGAAAAGGCATTTTTTTTCATAGAACCAATATTTGGCTGAGTATTTATGTGGTAGAATTTTCAATGGCATCCTATTTAGCTGGCAGAATTTTAGTGAGCATAATTGCTTTTAACATACATTACATTATACATAATTTCAAATAGAATAACCTTTATTTTGTGCGATAGTTATTTGATATAACTTCACTTCTCCTGTTACAAAGACGGCGAAATTTAAATTAGAATAATTTTAATCCCAATAATTTCATTCGCAATCATGATTTTTGCGTAATACTAAAATATGTAACGCAATTATAAGCTGCTGGCAAATCCAACTTAGAGCACCCCGACTCCACGTGAGTTACACTAGAGTGTTATTCCTTAGCGCGGAACCAGAAGGCTCGCGAAGGAAGTCCTGAGTGTAATGAGGGGAAGTCCCCGAATGAAACGAAGGGCTGACGAAGCGAGTCTTCTGGTGGAGCCACTCAGACATACTTGCATGCTGCATGCCTGCTTGCATGCTGCATGCCTGCTTGTATGCTTGCTTGCATGCTGCATGCCTGTTTGTATGCTGCATGCCTACTTGCATGCTGCATGCCTGCTTGCGTGGTTCCTTTTATACTGCATGCCTGGTTTTATGTTGCATGCCTACTTGCGTGCTGCATGCCTGCTTGTATGGCTGCTTTTATACTGCATGCCTGCTTGCATGCTGCTTGCCTGCTTGCATGACTGCTTTTATACTGCATGCCTGCTTGCATGCTGCTTGCCTGCTTGCATGCTGCATACCTGCTAACATTCTGTATGCCTTGCATACTGCTTGCATGGTTTAGGCATAGAATAACCTTTTTTTTTGTGCGACAGTTATTTGATATAATTTCACTTCTCCTTCTCCTAGAACCAATATTTGGCTGAGTATTCATGTGGTAGAATTTTCAATGGCATCCTATTTAGCTGGCAGAATTTTAGTAAGCGTAATTGCTTTTAACATACATTACATTAAACATAATTTCAAATAGACAAACCTTTATTTTGTGCGATAGTTATTTGATATAACTTCACTTCTCCTTTTACAAAGACGGCAGAATTTAAATTAGAATAATTTTAATCCCAATAATTTCATTCGCAATCATGATTTTTGCGTAATACTTAAATATCTTACGCAATTATAAGCTGCTGGCAGATCCAACTTAGAGCACCCCGACTTCACGTGGCTCAACTTTGTCATATACTAGTGTTATTCATTAGCGCGGAACCAGAAGTCTTCTGGTGGAGCCACCCAGACATACTTGCATGCTGCATGCTGCATGCCTGCTTGCATGCTACATGCCTGCTTGCATGCTGCATGAATGCTTGCATGCTGCATGCCTGCTTGCATGCTGCATGCTTGCTTGCATGCTGCATGCCTGCTTGCATGCTGCATGCCTGCTTGCATGCTGCATGCCTGCTTGCATGCTGCATGCCTGCTTGCATGCTGTATGCCTGCTTGCATGCTGCATGCCTGCCCGCATGCAGGATGCAAGTATAAACATTTTTCTTACTATACCTTATCTGCAATATGAGCACTTAAGTCAAATGATGATTCTTACTGTGCATATTCCAAGATATGATGGTTCTGCCTTATAATGACATAGAAATTGATTTTATGCCAAAACGACATTCTAGCTGTGAACCGTCTTCGACATAATGATTCTTCGTTTGAATTATTATACCTATCAAGTTTATGCCATAAAATGAATATTAACTTATAAATTATGAATTCTAAATGTATGAGAAATGCCAATCTAATACGAAATGAGGTTTTTACCATACGCTGTTATGCATGATAATATTCTTAGCTAAAAAGTTCTACCATAAAAGGTAGACCCTCGTTTTATAGCTGAAAAAGTAAAGATTTCGATAGGATGTGTCCATAATATTATACGAGAACATTTGGGTATGAATAAAGTGTCAGCTCGCTGGGTGCCCAAAGTTGTTTGGAGTTGTTACAACAAGATCCTGACCGTTTTTTGGCTCGATTCATAACTATGGATGAAACATAGCTTTACCATTAGGACTTGGAAACGAAAACACTGTCCATGACTTGGAAAAGACAGTCATCTCCAACACCGAAGAAATTTAAGGTGACTTATCCAACGGTACAACATGGGCTCAGTTTTCTGGGACAGTCATGGGGTGGTATTGATCAAATACCTTAATCATGGAGCCACTATAACGGAGACTATGTACGCAGGACAAATAGCAAAGTTACGCGAGGAAATACGCAATAAACGTCGTGGCAAACTTGCTAAAGTTGTTTTGTTTCACCAAGATAACGCCCCCGCGCACAAGTTAGAGTTGCGATGGCTGTAATTCAAGAAGGTGGCTTAGAATTGATGGAACATCCTCCATATTCACCGGACTTCGCTCCTAGTGATTTCTACCTATTTCCGCGGCTAAGAGAACATTTCAGGCACCTGAAATTTGAAGATGATGACGCACTAGTCGCCACCGTACACGATTTTTTAAGGGATCTGGAAGAATTAAAAAGGGAATTTTATCTTTAGATAAAATCCTGAAAGGTGACTACGTCAAAAAATAATATAACATTTTAATAAAAAATAATTTCTTCATGCTCATTCTCACTTTTTATTGAACACTAGTATATGGAAAATTAAGACTTAATTTGTGTTGAAGAGTAATAGATTTTTAACGTTTAATTCAGATTATATACGAGTTTGTTTGGAACACTCAATCCTCGTAATTGGAGAACGGAGTGTTCCTGAAATTTCCTATTGCGGCTGGATAAATTCGTAATGTTTTTTCGGTACAGTATAATAATACTTAAGAATGAATTTGTTCCATAAAAACCTCAACCATAAAAGCGCTGGTTCAAGAGCAAATTAAAATGTTGTTATTCTTTCAATGTCCTTTATGAGTGTTCCATATTTAGACCATTATTTACTAAACTCAACGTAATATCAAAACGAAACTTATATCTGAAAATTGGCCAAGTGCGTGCCGGGCCACGCGCAGTGTAGGGTTCCGTAGTAACGAATGCCAACTTTGGGTTTATGCCACTGAAAACGCATAAAAACTAATTTTCTATTGAATCTGAAGGAAATTTTCCTTTTTCGAGTACGTTTTGAAAGTTGATCGCCTATAACTTTTTAATTTGTAAACCTTACTTAGCTCTGATAGTTTTCTTTTAAAGTTCGTTATATATACTATAGCAGTGAATTTTTTCACGTGTCCATATATAACCGTTTAGCAGATAGATGGGGGGACACTTGACTCTAACAAAAATGTTCACTTCAAAACCAAATATTTCAAAAACGGATCGCTAAATTGAAAAAAGGTGTTAACAAGCTCATAAAATAAAAAATAAAAAAACGCAATAACGATACCCCACATGCATGGACTATGGAAAAAAAAATTGTCTTTTCACTTTACTTGTACGGGAAATACACGAAATATTTTTTTCCAATATTTTATTTTACCACTTCTTCCGCATAATTTATATACATATCCATGCCAAATTACAGCTTTCTAGTACTTATAGTCGCTGAGTAAAACCACGGACGGACAGACAGACAGACAGACATGGCGAAACTATAAGGGTTCCTTGTTTACTACGGAACCCTAAAAATGAGCAAACGCAACCACTAAAACTTGGCATATTATTTATATGTATGTCGTATACTTTAAAATTGTCAATATTTTAAAATTTCTTAGGCAAATAATTGTGTAGGGTGTCCATGAATTGCAAGAAAAATATTCATTCGTAAGTATTTATTTAAAAAAAAACTAACGAGTACACGTCACACATAAAAAACAAACACAAATAAAATGTAGATAGCTATAATTACTTAATATTAGTTTATAGTAGTATTAATATCATACAAGCGTACGATAAATAATGTAAAATTACGTCATAGATACTGCATTATTTCCTGTTTTTGATCCAGATTATATTTTGGCAATTAATTAAACCATTACCTTTGTAAGAGTAGTGGCCAAGACTGTAAGATCCCATGCCAGGCACAAATTCAATGGTCTCAAGCCTTATAAAATATTTTTTTTTAAGGCAATCTTTTGCAGGCCATTTAATTTAAAATATACTTTATATCCTTTACTTCATTTCCAGCTTCCCAGCACTTACACTTATACTTAAACGTAATGTGCTAAAGTTCTCGAAGTGTTGAAGTGCGTATCCTTTTAATTGAAAAAAATATACTAAAACTATTTTTTTATTGATATCCTCAGCTTGAAAATTAATGAAGTTCCATAAAAACTTTCATCCTCCTATTATAAGTCATGATTTTAAGAGAAAATATACTGACTTATGAATTTTTATATAAAGCCTTTAAGCAGATTTTAGCTTTCTATGACTTCAGGAAGTACCTAGTTTTGACGATCATCAGTCAGTGAGTGACGAAATCTGTGTATTCCAGATATTAATAAAATATAAGTATAGCTATTCATTGCAAACTTGGCATATTTAATAAGTTTTTAAGTGATATATATTTTACATTATCTCGAGAATTAAGACTTTCTAATAGTATCTAAAACGAATCTCTTAAAGGAAGGTATAGTTTCCTGCGCTTTAGTTTTTTCATCTTGGCGGGGGCACTAATATGCTTCCAGACAAGATTGATTAAATAAATTACTCTCCTAAACCAATAAATTGTAAAAAAAAAAAAAAAAAAAAATTTATACAAGGCCCTTCGAACTGAAAAAATTACTAAAGAGTTGTCAAAAAAACCTATTGAAACACAGTGACATTTTAGATTCAGAAATCAAGATAAAATCAGCAGTGAAACTAGACGAAATCAAGATTTGACAGTTTTCTGGAATTTATTAGGAATGGATGAGGTTCAAATCTATGTTTTCGTCACTCATCCACAGCAACAAAAGTCTTGATAACGTTCAGAATCAGTACTACTTGAAATGCTATCTGACAGGCGAAACTGAAGCATTTTTGAGACACATTCCTATCACAAACAAAAATTATTAAGAATGTTGGAAATTATTACTTAAACGCTACGATAACAAACAATATTTGGCAAATTCTATTTTTGGTTTCAGAAATATTACGAATGTATCCTTCACAATCATAAAAGAACTGTTAGAGGCCACGCCACGAAGAATCTTGACATCGATGTGAACTCATAGGATGTCATCATCATTTACATAGCAAGCCTAAAATTGGATCAAGAATGTAGGAAACTTTGGGAAGAACCAGTCAGTGAGTCAGTCATAAAATTTGTAAATTTACCGTCATTATCGTTATGTTTTGGGTTCTTACAGAACAGATATCGTTCTTTAGAGTTTTTAGATCCTAGGGTTTCAGGTAATAATAATATTAAAGTTGTTTCTCCTAAAACAGATAAAAATAAGATTTTTTCATGCGTTTACTATAAAGGCGATCATCGTATCAGCAATTGCACTCAATTATTTCCTCTAGAAATAAAAAAATGAATTATGATTATTGAAATATACTACTTACACTACATATATAAATAATATGGCAAGTTTTAGTGCTTGCGTTTGCACATTTTTGGATGTAAGTTTTGTTTTGATATGACGTTGGGTTTAGTAAATAAAACAGACTTCGGAGCAGATACTATACTAGTATCAGACAACCGACTGCCATACATATTTTTCTGTGGTTAGAGAAGTTATACATAATCTGTGGGGGGGCTAACTTGAATTTAACATTAGGTTTTTTTAAGTCGCGTGACCTGTCCGAAGCAAAAGAAATTGGCTGTTTTGTTTTTTTTTTTTAAATACCAGTTAGGTACCTTTTTGGGGTTTAGTTTATTAGCTTTTTAGGTATTTTAGTCTAGCGTGCTTTTAGTCTACATAATACTTATAAGCTACAAATGAAACAACGAAATTTGACACGACATATCTTTATTTGCTATTAATAAAAGATTTGACGTCAGTTACATAGGTAACATCGATCATAGATTTAACAGTTGTTAAATTCCTCACAGCACTCTTAGTGTAGTGTGAGGAATTTAATAATTATTGAATCGCATTAAATACAAGCCGATGAGAATGCGTTTAAACGAGTGAAGATTTGATAAATGTTTTGATTTAGATCGAATAACAGTCACCTAGTAACAAGTGGTGTTTGTGTTGTGTGATTGTGTTGTGTTAGTTGTGTAGGTACTTAAAATCGGTCTTCAACTTTTGTGACAGTTAACTTGTTTGAGTACTAGAACCTACAATATATTAGAAGCTAGGACTACGACTGTGAAATTAAGAATTTTATCTGTCTTTATCACTACGATGAGTATATATTACGGCTAAAACCCGAAATGCAGCTAAGCCTAGTTTTAGCTGGCTAGAGCCAGGTACAGTCGGTCGTCGGTGGGTAAACTTAGGTGTAAGATTAAATTTGCTATATTTTACTTTATAATGGTGATAAAATAATAGAAGTGACGTACCTATATTGTTCTATATTGATACAAGATATTTTTTTCTTAAGGGTAATCAAATCATGGAGAAATACAAAACATGACAAAAAATACGCCTCTCCATTTCCTGTTTTTGGATATGGAGAAGGATTTTGATTGTATTACCCTAGACTACGAATGACCGACAAATGATCTGGTGGGCATTGACGAAGGGGTTACCTACGTAAACCTATATTGACATTATCTGTGACATGTACCGCGATTTTAAATCCATAGTTAGGACTATTGGTGACATGTTGATGACACCAAACTCTTCCCCGGTAAAGTCAGCGTCCACCAAGGCTCGGTCCTCAGTCCTATTAGACGAAGTGTAACATGAAAGTGGCTGCTCATGTATACTGACGTTATCGCACTGGTCGATGCGGACAGAGGGAAACTAGTGAGACGCGCAAATGCGTGGCGGGAGTCGCTTGAAAACGGTGGTCTGAAGCTAAACTTGGCGAAAACTGAATACATAGTTTGCAATGCTACAGATCCCCCACCCGTACTTCACGCGTCCGGAGCCAGAGACATCGTTGCCGACGTCAAGGCCCGTTTATCTGCTGCATTGGCAAAGTGGAGGTACGTGACTGGTGTCATTTGGTAAGCCAAAAATGCCGGATAGGTTAAAGGGACAGGTCTTCCATCATTAGACCTGTTTTTTTAGGCAGAAGTTTTTCTAGGCAGTGAAGCGTGTCCTTTGCTTGAGCGGTTGAGATGAGAGAAAGAGAGAGAGATTGAAAATCGTGATACAGATTGCCATGATTTGTCTTTAAAAGATGTTTTGCCTACGGACACAATACGAAATTCGAATTCATTATGACATGCAATACAAGACTAAGTAGTCTTTGAGTAAGTACTCAACAAATGCTTATCGGAGCTAAAAACCTAGTTCAAACCTAATATTAATAGAATACACTTAAGTTTAAAAACTTTAAATTTTGTAAGTTTTAATTGTTATTTCGTTTCCAGATCTTTAAATGACATACAGAATATATGTAAAAAATCAAATGTCGTTGCGCTGCAGGAGACGTGTTTGCTTCCCCATGATGTACCGGTACTGGGGACTATTTCAAATAATTTTGAATATACAGGGAACTCGGCGGTGGATACGTCTACCGGTCCTCTGATCGGAAGACCGCACGGGGGTGTAGCTATACTTTAGAGAAAGGGCATTTTTGACAGCGTTACTGTAATAAAGTGCACAAATAATCGCATTGTAGCTATTAGGGCCAATATTGGACACCGAGCGATTCTGATTTTTCCGTATATATGCCAACAGACTCACTAACCAATTTATCTATATTTACTGATGTGTTGGGCGAAATAAACGCCATTATAGATTACGAAAATATTGAGAGTGTATTTATACTGGGAGATTTCAACGCGCATCCCCAGGATCTGTTCTATAATGAACTCATAAGCTTTTGCTTGGAGCAGAGCTGGGTCTGCGCCGGTGTGGAAAAACTTGGCCAGCAAAGTAACACTTATACCTATGTAAGCGCTGCGCACGGCTGTCGTCGGTGGCTAGACCATTGTTGTGTGACCGACCTTGCGTGGCAGACTGTAGTGGAAGTGGAAGTAATGGAAGACGTATTTGTGTCTGACCATTTACCTCTTTTTGTTAAATGCGACCTTAACATTGTAAGACCCAAGCTAGCGTCACCTAGCCTGCAACGAAGCAAAGTATTATGGGGAGAGAGAAATGAGTCACAGATAGTTAAGTACTATGGCCTATGTAACAGTAGTATGCGTGATATTGATTTTCCTTCTGATTTCACGGACTGTAGCCACGGAATCTGTAGCTTGAGTGAGCACAAAAAGGTATTAGACCGCTTATATTATGATATTGTCCATGCTCTAAGCGTCGCGGCAAGTAAGTCAAGTCAAGTCTCGTGGAGGGGGGAGGAACAATAATAGGCATATATGTGGGTGGAACAAGCATGTTCACGATGCGCACAAGCAGGCCAGGCTTAACTACCAAATGTGGTTACTAAACAATCGGCCTAAGTTAGGTAGAATCTATGAGCAGATGTATGAATCGCGTAAAATATTTAAAAGTCGACTAAAATGGTGTCAACAAAATCAAGACCAACTTAAAATGGACGTTTTAAACAAAAATAGATCTGCTAAAAATTTTGATCGTTTCTGGAAACTTTGAAAACTTGACGTTAAGTCTGGTTTGCCGGCAAGTGTGGGAGGAGAGACTGAGCCTGCTCATATTGCGAAAATGTTTAGGGATCATTTTAAAGTCAATTCACCACTGGGCCCTTCAGTTCCTACTTTTGATAAGCCTTTGTGTCAGGGGGAACATAAATTAGTGCGTGTTACAGCAGAACAAGTACGAAATGCTCTAAAAAATATGACTGGCGGCAAGTCTCCTGGACACGATGGCATTAGCGTTGAGCATCTTAAGCATGCGGGTGTACACCTCCCGAGGGTTCTGGCTCTGTTTTTCACAGTGTGTATCAGTCATTCATATTTACCACAAGAAATGTTAAAAACCATTGTGGTGCCCATTGTGAAGAATAGAACTGGTGACATTTCGGACAAGAAAAATTATCGTCCAATCTCATTGGCAACGACTATAGCGAAGGTGCTGGACAGTGTGCTTAATTCTTACCTGGAAAAAATTGCTAACCTACATGTCGCTCAGTTTAGGTTTCGGTATGGACTATCTACTGAGACTGCAATTGTAAGTCTAAAGCACACTGTTTAATACTATACTAATCGTCGAACACCTGGGTATGGCTGTTTCTTGGACCTGTACACGGCATTTGACTTAGTATCTTACAAAATATTATGGAAAATGCTGGAGGATAGGGGATTACCGGTCGAACTCCTAAATTTATTTAAATTTTGGTATGCTAACCTGACAAACTATGTGAAGTGGGCCGACTCTCTCTCGGAAAAATATGTGTTGGAGAGTGGAGTAAGACAGGGGGGCTTAACGTCTCCCACACTCTTCAACATATATATAAACGACCTTATTGTAAAGTTGAGTGATATGCGTGTTGGATGCCGGATTGATGGAGTAAGCACCAACAATATAAATTACGCGGATGACAGTTTACTGCTCTCTCCGACTGCGGGGGGCCTAAATGAGATGCTAAGGGTTTGTGAGACCTACGCTGCTGAGCACGGGCTCATATACAATGTGAAAAAGACGGAATACATGGTATTTAAGGCCGCTGGTAAATGTCCCGATAAAGTTAATAATATTACCCTGAACGGCGTGAACATTCAACGTGTATCAAAATTTAAATATCTGGGACATATAATTACTGACGACCTTAAAGACGATGATGATATAGAAAGAGAACGTAGGGCTCTTGCGGTTAGAGGAAACATGTTGGCTCGCAGATTTTCGCGCTGTAGTGAAGAGGTAAAGGTGACCCTTTTTAAATCGTATTGCCAAAACATGTACACGGGAAATCTGTGGGTCAACTACACCAAAAAGTCTCTGGACACCCTTCAAGTCCAATATAATGATACATTCAGGATGTTGTTGGGATTGCCTCGTTTTTGTAGTGCATCGGCGATGTTTGCTGAATATCAAGTTGATGGCTTTGCAGCCATTATCCGCAAAAAAAACACATCGTTGATATTTAGAATGCGTGGCAGTCCAAACAGCAGCAGTCTTGTAAGAAGGGTAATTTTAGAAACCCACACTTTATTATGATTTTATTATGAATTTATTTTGTCTTTAGGTATATGATTTAATTTGATTTTCTTTTTGATTTGATTTTAATAATGTTCCTAATTAATTACTAATCTAATTTAAGTTATAATAACATTTTATGGATCTTTGATATCTGAAATAAACAATTATTATTATTATATTATTATATTAACCACCTGTGATCGGCTGCACCTAATTCTAGCCGCAATGATAAAGGCTAAACCTAGTTCTAGCCGAAGATAAGCATGATAAATCTAAGTGTAACCATCTGAGACTGGCTGCACCTAGTTCTAGCGGGCTAAAATTAGGCCTAGCCGCTTTTTCAGTTTAAGCCATAACATATACATTCTTTACGACATTTAAATTATTAAAAATGAAAAAATAGATTTATGAGCCCAAAAAATAGATAATAACGTCATGCATTCGCTAATAATTGGACCGTGTTGTGACTAGTGCCAAATCATACCAATCCACATCTACCTTATTCTGAGATATTTAAGTTTTAAGTTTGACAAACGTTATTCATTGTTTTATATTTAAAAATATCTAAAAGGACAAAATTATTGTAAAGATATAGAATTCCTTTTTAGATTATGACATAAACAATCAATATTTAAGGTAAAAAGACTAGAAAAGTGCTCATTTGGTCTATTCTGACTAAATAGCATTTTTCATACTAATGCCAATTAGTAAATAAGTCCAAAATGTACCAATAACATTTTTTGTTATATCTGTTTTTGTAGTAATATTTTGGAGTTGAAAATTCACTAAACCAATGATAAATCACTTAAGAATACCAGTTAAAAAAACGAAAGTATAATTCTAAAAAAGATCTGAATAACGTAACCGACAGAATATTATAAACAAAATAAAGTAAATTTTATTAACCTACTAGCTTTAACCCACGATTTCAAAGATGGAAGCGTAGAAGCACTTTTCTATGCTGCTATCCATTTTTGTCACTCAGAACGTCATTTGCTAGAGCAGGAGAGAGCAATGATATGCTTCAGCATAGCCTAGGTCTCCCCATTTCATCCATTTAGGGGTTGAATTTTGAAAAATCCTGAAACACTTACTTTTACTCATTTACCGCCAGGAGAACTCCTGCGAAGTTTTGAATAAAATGGTCAAACTAATCTTGTTTCTCCATACAAATTTGGACCCCCGTCTCACCCTCTTAGGGGGTGAGTTTTGAAAAATTCTTTCTTAGTGGACTCTTAGACCTCATAAGAAACCTATATGCCAAATTTGGAGTCTTTAGACCCAGCGGCTGTGCGTTGATATGTCAGTTAGTCACCAATCAATCAGTCCTTCAGTTTCTTTTATATATTTATAGTAATATACAATTTATTAATCAATACCTTTGCAAATATAAATACCTAAACAAATTGACTATAGAAGATGTCTCTTCTAGTTCAAAGTCGGGCATCTGACAGTGCTGCCACAGTATTGCTAGTGTAAAAAATAAAAGGTGCGTTCAATTTTGATATTTTGCTGAGCAATTTTTTGAGATAAATAATACTATCAGTACGCAAACTAAAAATATGAACAATGAAACTTAAAAGTGTTAAACATACAAACTACATCATTGAAAATAACGTAAGATAAAGACATTATATATGAACTAACAGGTAACTCACTTGATATTTTGTTATTGTAGTGTTGTAGTTTGAGTATTTTTCTCATCCACTATTTTTATAAGGTATAAGATATATTTTTGGAGAATTTCGGTGAAATTAATTTTTTTTAATTGCATATCAACCAAACTTCTTGACACATTTTTGCAGACATATTTTAATACACAATTACTATATTACAATACAATACAATACCCTTTATTGCACAAAATAAATAAATCAGGACATAATTATCTTAAAAACTAGGAAATGCGCAAAAGGCGGATCACTTATATTACTTGTAATATCAGTGATACATTTTATTGCCATAATATACCAAGTGATTTTGATACATTCAAGCAATATTGTTTACAGCTTAGGACAATATATCAAGTGCTTTTGGAACATTTAGGCAATATCATTTACACCTTATGACGAGTTCCAAGCGGCATGTCGTGTAAAAAAAATATATTAGTTTGTTCATAATGTGGTTTGGTTTCAGACATCCTTTATTTTTTGATAACTTAGGCTCTACATGACAGATTGAAATCAAACTTGGCCACATTAAAATAGAGGTGATTTTAGACGTTGGATGATATTTATAATTTAATTTTGGCCAAGTTGTGGATTGGTATGATTTGGCACAACACGTGTCGTTCCCGTGTCGTCCCGGTCCCGTTACCGTCATTTGCTAGAGCAAAAGAGAGCAACAAATTCTATTTATCTAAAATTTTATGTATCTTACTCAAAAAATATTATATGTATTAATTTATACACATTTTATTGTATAATATAGCAGATTTTATTCAGCACAAATAAGAACACACATCAAGTAAAAACAATACTTTCATATCATATGTCATAGAAAAATATATGTAGATAAATCGGCCAGGTTTACAAAAGAAGTTTTGATTCTAATCGAACCTACAACACGCCCCCTTAAGCTTGGACGACTTCCAACATATCTTTTACAAATGAACTATGTTTACAATGCAGTAATGCCTTTGTGAGTATATCAGCAGTCATCTGCTCTGTAGGCATATAAGTTATTTCAATAATCTTACTATCGATAACTTCCCGAATATAGTGATACCTAATGTCTACATGCTTAGATCGCTTATGATAAACTGCATTAGTGGCTAGCTTTGCAGCTGACTGATTATCACTATACAGAGTAACAGTATTAACTCAGCAAGAATCGCACGGACGTATACCGCCTCTTTAGCAGCTTCAGACAAAGCTATATACTCCGCCTAGGTAGACGAAAGTGCGATACAATATTGCTTATAACAACCCCATGAAATAACATTCCTACCTAGCTTAAAAATATATCCCGTGTACGATTTCCGATCCGCCCCGTTAGCCCAATCAGCGTCGGTAAAACCAAACACACGAAATTTATCATTGATAACACTTTTCCTGTTCACAAGACCTAAATTCATTGTGCCCTTCAAGTAACGCAATACACGTTTAGCCACAGTAAAATGCTCAGCGGTATAGCGGCTATTAAACTGACTTAGAAAACTTGCAGCAAATGATATGTCAGGCCTAGTGGTAACAGACAAGTATATCAGACAACCTATCAATCAACTCCTGATAAGGTAGACTACTATCGTGGTTAACGCTATCAGAAAACTTCAGACCTACGTCTAAGGGCGTTTTAGCAACTTTGCAGTCACTCATACCGAAACGTTTGAGCATATTTTCGATATAGTTTTTCTGACTAAGCTTTAACTCACTTTTAGTGCGGTCTTCTTTAATGCCTAACATATGTTTCACCTCACCCAAGTCTTAATTGTGAAATGAGATCCAGTGACGTTTTCAGCTTCTTAGCAAGTATGTCACAAACGTAAAAAACGAAAAAATCATCTACATAAAGAGCGATAATAATGGTTCGCTTACCCACTCGGTGACTAAAGATACAGCTCTCGTACTTGCTCTGCGTGAAGTTTTCTACGAGTAGAACTTGCTTTACCTTGTCGTACCAGGCTCGTGACGCCTGCTTTAACCCGTACACAGCTTTCTTGAGTCTGAAGACTTTATGTTCTTCGCCTGGTTTAATAAATCCCTCTCGCTGTGACATGTAAATCTCCTCACTCAAATTGCCATTTAGAAAGGCAGTTTTAACGTCAAGATGATCAATCTTCATATCTAACTCGACCGCAAGAGACAACAACATTCTCAACGAGCTATATCGTACAACTGGAGAATACGTGTCTATGGAGTCAATTCCAAATTTCTGGGTGAACCCCTTCGCAACCAATCGTGCTCTGTAACAAGCTGTTTTTCCATCAGCATCACGTTTTATTTTAAATATCCAACGATTCTTGACAATATTTTTGTCCGCCGGTCTGTCAACAAGCTCCCAAGCTTCATGCTTATTAAATGAATCGATCTCATCTTGCATAACTTGTAGCCACAGTTTACTATCACTCGATTGTAAAGCCTCTTTGACAGTTGTCGGCTCGCAAACCTCTACTTCGAGTGAAGACATTGTCTTTGGCAATCTTGGCCGTAAGTAATAGGCTGGTCCGTCATTAGCTGGTTCCTGTGAAGTACCGCCTGCACCAGTTGACGAGCAAGGAATCAGCGCATCCGCTTCAAACCAAACCTCAGGTGGCACCGGCCTCTCCGCCTCAACCTGAATATCTACATTTGGTAACGATGGCATCTCCGCCTCAAGATCAATCTCGGGTTGATTTCCCGTATGATTCTCTTCAACGGCATCTCCGTCATCACTTACAGGGAAGAATATCTCTACAGACCGCTTGTTGGCGACACCTGGAAATATTATTTCATTAAAGACAACATCACGACTACGAAAAACTTCCTTTTTTGCCAAGTTATAGAGCCTATATCCATTGCTTTCATAGCCAAGAAATATATAACGCTTGCTTTTTGGTTCAAGCTTATTCCGCTTCACCTTATCAATGTGAGCATGAGCTTCGCAGCCGAACACACGTAAGTATTTCAAGCTCATCTTCTTATCAGTCCAGGCCTCCTCAGGAGTATTACCTGAAAGCCTCTTTGAAGGTGACACGTTTATTAAATACGCTGCCGTGCCAGCAGCTTCTGCCCAAAATTTGTGGTCTAAGTTTGAGGTATACAACATACATCTTACTTTTTTCAGAAGAGTACGATTAACTCTCACTCGCAAAATTTGCAAGTACGATTAAGTCAAATGTCAAAAAAATCTTACAACAATTCAAGTCCTAAAGGCCAGAAAATATATTTAAAGTAAAGCCAATAAATCGATAGAAATAAAACCCTTGGAAAGTTACAGAATTATTTAAATATTTAATATATTTATTCAACATGCATTTAATTTACACGAAAGATGCAATCGTGAATTATGCAATCATATGGGTCCTGATTTACTTAATACATTTTTCCATTTTGAATTATCTGACAAAAGTCAAAAAGGAAAATAATCGTCTTTTAAGTCAAAGACTGGAACAAGCTACGAGAAAGTGTTGTGACTGCCCCTTCAGTGAACAGCTTCAGAAACAGACTGGACAAAAACAAGATCTCCAAACACTAAGACGCACACGCATCAGCTTAATAAGCTACTAGTTCTAATGAATAATAATAATAATGGATATCTTGGTAACTAAAATTAATTGCCGCAATCATTTGTTACGAAACTTTAGTAGTAGATTACAACAATTTGCTGAAGATACCCGATATAACTTTTCGGATTGAAAAAAATCTTAAAACAAATCAAGTTTTAAAGGCCAGAAAATGTATTTGTAAAGCCAATAAATCCATAGAAATAAAACCCTAGAAAAGTAACACAATGATATAAATATTAAAGATATTTATTCAACATGCATTTAATTTACACGAAAGATGCAATTGCAAATTTTGCGATCATATGATTCCTGACTTGCTCATTCCATTTTTTGCTATCTTGAATTATCTGACAAAAGTCACAGTTTAATTGATGATGTTGACAAGAACGTTGTTGAAGGTTTGAACGGCGTCATACCTCAATTAGTAGGTAGTAAAAGAATAAAGCCTTCTGGGCTGTAACCGCCTCTCCTTGAGGAGCCACTTCTTCGCACCCAGGGACGCTCGCAGTGGGATTCGGTGTGGTAATGAATGGTGGTCTTCCAATTACTAAGGGGTGTTAGCGTGCTGTCTCTTCTTTGCAGACTGAATTAAACTGCTTTGATTGCCAACATGTAAGGTTTTTTAATGTAATTTTCGGTACATAACAAGGTTTTGAGTAGGTCATCAAAGGCTAAGGTTTTTTTACTTGGGAGTGTTGGAAGAAAAATTAATTGTCATACAAAATAAACCCGGCAAAGTGGTTGACAGTGATATTTGTACGTGAATGTTAACTTTTTTTATCTATACTATAATAAAAGAGTAAAAAAATGTGTCTGTACATTGAAAATTTTTCAAAAAAAATATTTGGGGCGATGGAGATATAGTAATAGAGTAAGAAAATAAAAAAAAAATGTCTGTCTGTTTGTCTGTTTGTCTGTTTGTCTGTTTGTACACGCTAATCTCCGGAAATACTGGACGGATTCGAATGAAACTTTTTTTGTTATATAGCTGTGAAGCCTGGGCAACATATAGGCTATAATTGATTTTGGAAAATGGAACACATGATGCAGAACTATAATGGTCCAGCTAAACTTAAAGATATATTAAAATGCCGCCTTAGCAAAAGTTGTTAAGTCTGATGAGAACTTTTTGTTGAGTTATAATACAACTGGCCAAGCGCGAGTCGGACGCGCGCGAAGGGTTCCGAACCATAATCTACGAAAAATCACGTTTGTAGTATGGGAGCCCCCGATAAATACTTATTTTATTCGATTTTTAGGGTTCCATAGGGTAGGGTAGAAATGGGACCCTATTACTTAGACCGTCCAACTGTTTGTCTGTCTGTCTGTCACCAGGCTGTATCTCATTAACCATTATAGCTAGACAGTTGAAATTTTTATAGATGATGTTTTTTGTTGCCGCTGAACAAAAACATACTAAATGTATACTATAATAAAAGAGTAAAAAAAATGTGTCAGTACATTGAAATTTTTTCAAAAACAAAGTTGTTTCGTCCGAAGTAGAACTTATAAGTTCAGTATTTGCGGACCTTCAGAGCATGACACACCAGAAAATTCTTGGTTATGTGAACGCGCCATATTGACACCAAAAAATTAAAAATCAATTAATAAAGAACTTATGACGCAAATTATTGTTAACTAGCTTGTGCCCGCGGCTTCGCTCGCGTAGGGGTGTAATTTATCAAAATCCTTTTTTAGGGGATGCCTACGTCATAGTAGCTTTATGCATGCAAAGTCTCAGCCCGATCGGTTTAAAATTGACAAAGTTTCATACAAACTTTCATCCCCTATTTTATCCCCTTGGGGGTAGAATTGATCAAAATCCTTTCTTAGCGGATGCCTACGTCATAACATCTACCCGCATGCCAAATTTCAGCCCGATCCGTCCAGTGGTTTGGGCTGTGCGTTGATAGATCACTATGTCAGTCAGTCAGTCACCTTTGAGTTATATATATTTAGATATATAAATATATATTTAGGTTTCTTGGATAGTGTTGTTGACGACGCCACCAATTATCCAGTTGAGTTTCTTAATTCACTTGCAGCAAATGGACTCACGGCTCACAAAATAAGTCTTGCAAATAATGCTGATGCGAAATTTGACTCCGCCGAAACTGTGTAACGGAACCCAACTTAATGTCTCAGCACTGTATGCCGAAGTTCAGCGGCTGAATTTCAGCCAATGCATGCCTGCAATGTTATTTGCATTACTAGCAACACATAACGCCGAACTTCCGATGCTTTTGCCTGAATCGGACCCGTACCCGTACCCGTACCCGTACCCGTACCCGTACCCGTACCCGTACCCGTACCCGTACCCGTACCCGTAATCGTACCCGTAATCGTACCGTACCCGTACCCGTACCTACCTGTACCCGTACCCGTACCCGTTCCGCTCCCGCTCCCACTTCCGCTCCCACTCCTGCTCCCGCTCCCGCTCCCTCTCCCACTCCCGCCGCCGCCGCCGCCGCCGACGCCGCCACCACCGCTTCCGCCGACGCCGCCGCCGCACCTTCCGCCGCCGTCGCCGCTGCCGCCGCCGCCGCCGCCGCCGCTGACGCCGCCGCCGCCGCCGCCGCTGCCGCCGCCGCCGACGCCGCCGCCACCGCTTCCGCCGACGCCGCCGCCGCCCCCGCCGCCGCCGCCGCCGACGCCGCCGCCGCCGCCGACGGCGCCGCCGCCGCTTCCGCCGCCGCCGCCGCCGCTGCTGCCGCCGCCGCCGCCGCCGAGTCCTCCGCCACCGCTGCCGACGCCTCCGCCACCGCCGACGCCGCCGCTGCTGCCGCCACCGCTGCCGCTTCCGCTCCCGTTCCCGTTCCCTCTTCCACTTCCGTTCTCTCTTCCGCTCCCGTTTCCGTTCGCCGCAGACGCGCCAAAGACGGAAGATTAAATTCTCATATCGGCACATCACTACTGTCCGGCGTTTCCACCGAACTTCAGCAGCTGAACTTCAGCTTATTTAGTGTGTCATCCCCACCGAACTTTAGACACTGAACTTTAGCCACTAAACTTCGGCATAGTCTGCTGAGACACTCAAAGCTCACAGTAAGTGAGTGATGCCAGTGAAACTTATTCCGCGTATGCCACTCATCCCCAACAATTTTCCTTTTGAAAATACACAGTTCCATATGTTAACTTGCTTTGCTATGAAAATAAGTCACAGTTTTAGAGGCTTAAAGCTGCTGATGTCGATCTAAGGACTGGTTTTTCGCATGGCCTACTTATTGTGGCTTTCTCCAGGGTTAGTAACACTTCAGCTCTTTTCATATTGGCTCCCGAAGGAAAGAATTAAAATAATATTGACTTTTAACTCCTAACACTGTTACGAGTACTTTCTCCCTCTGTCTCTCTCTCTCTCTCTCTCTCTCTCTCTCTCTCTCTCTCTCTCTCTCTCTCTCTCTCTCATTAGTTTTTATTTATATTTATACGCCGGAGTCATAAAGTCCACGCGAACGAAGTCGCGGGCATCAGCTAGTATGTGAATAAGTGCGTTAACACGGCCTTCTTTAGTGACTTGCCAGCCTTTAAGATACTCGTATCAAGCCAGATGCGCAGGAGCTGTGATATCATTTCACATTGGAGGAAAATTGCTATAGACAGTACACAGAAATATCTGTAGGACCAACCCCATCCGGTCGGTAAAAAAACATGAAAATGTGACGATGGTTAACAGGCTTACAGCCGAAAATGTAAAAAAGAAAAACAATCGTCTTTTAAGTCAAAGACTGGAACTAGCTACGGAAAAATGTAGTGACTGCAACTTTGTGAACGGCTTCATAAACTTCTGGACAAAAACAAGATCTCCAAGCATTAAGACGTTCATGCATCAGCTTAATAAGCTACTAGTTCTAATAAATAAAAATAATAATGGTGATAGCAGTACACTTTTCAAAAATAATTGCCACCCGGATATCTTGGTAACAAAAATTTAGTGTAGCAGATTACAACAACTTGCTGAAGATACCCTTTATAACTTTTCGGTCAGAAAAAATATCTTATAACGATTCAAGTTCTAAAGGCCAGAAAATATATTTGTAAAGCCAATAAATCCATAGAAATAAAACCCTAAGAAAGTTACACAATGTTATAAATATTAAAGATATTTATTCAACATACATTTGATTTACACGAAAGATGCAATCGCGAATTTTGCGTATACCAAATGATAAAATTTTGTTCTATTTCGATTTTACAGACTTAATAGTAATCTAGTTATAAAACACAATTATTTTTAGGATAAAATGATAAATCAGGGTGGTAATGCTACAATCTCCAACCCTTTGTTTTATATTTACTGCTTTTTCATATAGGTATGGGTTTGGTAGATTTGCAAACTTTTAATAGCTATTTGCTTGGCCGCCACTTCATTTTTACACAGATGAATGAAAAATTTAAGGACATGAATGTTCGCTTGATTTTTCAATTTTTTATCCTGAAAATAAGTGTGGTATAACTAAATGACTATATCGAATTATATCAGAAGAAGATGTTATCGTTACCGTACTTTTCTAGTTTATCCATTACAAAGAAACGAATCAAATTAGTATTTCCCATTTGTAATAAATATAAATATATTACAAGGTTAAGAAAAACTTCAAAATTTCGATATTAAAGATATCCTACGTGTTCCTGGTCAATATCAATCTGTGACCCAATTTCATTTAATTGGTATAGTGATTTAACAGAGAAAAAGTAACAAATTAAGAAGTAAGATAAGATTATAATGGCTGACAAGAATAAAATACATACTATGTAACTACCATCGATTTTATTATGATATTTCCGCTACACTTAAATTTTTTGTAATTTGCTCATCGCCACAGCCTACCACAGCTCGCAATTATTTTGGAATATCTTTACTTTATAATATTGGTGATTGCCGTACAAAAGTACCGTCCGTCCTTTTCACTGTCACACATTTTTTTAATGAAACTAATCTTTCATTTGCCGCTTTTCCAGAAATTAAAAATGCGTGAATAAATATGTAATTCAGATGCCGTTCAAGTGACAATTTATGTCAGCGATATTTATATTTTGTTTTTTTAGATAATTATTGTACCTTTGCACTATGCAGATCTCGATACAAAGAGATTTGCATAAAAAGGTTATCACGGTCGTAAGCGTTGATAATAGGTACGTGTTACGGTAAGTGTAAGGCAGACCATGGGTAATAAATATTTCCCGTGGTCCATCCAGGTGAACTACGGGGAAAAAATACCCAGTAGACACCTGCGGGGTATTAGGGTGGACTGCCAGGTTGACCACAGGAACTAAATGAAGAAAAACAATCGTCTTTTAAGTTGAAAACGTACTTGGTTCACTGACAACAACTTTAAATAACAAGATATATGTTTAGAAACTAATACCCGACTACGGGAGCTAAATACGGTTTACAATGTATATATTTTTGAAATGTGCTAATCAAGATATTTCATTTTGATAACCTACATGTAAAAAGGAAATATATTTGTTACTCTCACTTTTTTGTATGTAATATTCGTTATATACATGTTTTGCATACAAACATACATACATACATACATACATACATAGAGTGCTAAAACCTTGAATTCTTTACTCCAATTAGTCATAAATAGGTATGTACCTACACCTACCTACTACTTTTATTAGATTTTGTGATTTTATAGTGTAGGTATGGATACTACTTGGTCAGCTAGATAGACGAGTACCAATTTTTTTGAGAGAAGAGTTGCTCTTGCTAGTCGCTTTATACTTTTATTTGTATTGTGTGGTTCTAAGGCTGAAGTCAGACCAAGCATTGCTAGCGCTGCGTTAAGAGCGCAACAGCTGTAAAATCGATGAAGTTTTTTTGATGACATGTGTTTGATGACACCTGTCGCACCCGGAGAGCGCTGAATTCTCTGTGCTTCTAGCGCAAATCAAAATCTATGCTAGGTCTAACTACACCCTATATAATTCGTTGTAACAAATAATTATACTTCGAGAATGTAACAAGATCTTGATCAGTATTTTAAACCACTTTTACTCGTGCTTTCCAAAACAACTCGTCCGACAAAAACCATTGAATTGAGAACCCTCTTTATTTCTACTCAGTTGAAATCAATTTACGTACATTGTATTGAACCTGAGTAAACGTTACAAATGAGTTTAGGAAAAGTATTGTAATTATCGATATGAACCAGCTCGGTTTGGTAGCTGGTACCTATTTGTTCACGAATCCCTTTATCGACTATTTGTGTGCTTTTCATTTATTGCGACTCCACACGGAATGGGTGTGCTGAAATAACCACCAATCTGTTATATACGCACGTCACGTTATGCTGTTTAGTTTTATCGCGCTATCGCTATGTTTCTGAATAAAGGTGTAAAAGTTATGACAAGCGTTTTGGTTACAGGAAATGTCTACGAAGCAGAAAAATAGGGAAGATTCATAATATTTTTTTCGTAGTCCTTTGGAAAGACTTCCTAAAAATAGGCAAGAAAAACCTAGCTTGCTTATCCAAAATCTCTTTAAGATATAAAGGTTACAAAGTCACGTTCACCTTTAAACGGCGTCTCGGAGCGTCTAGACCGGACAGGAGTGACGTCACTTATGTCTCATTTGTGGGCGTGATGTAAGAATATGTCTTTGGGTGCTATGTCAAACATTGTGTTTACAGGATTGGCCTCATAGCAAAAGTAGCTATAGCTTTTTTAAGAAATGGTAATTATATTTTTTAAACATTTTATTAGTTCTAAAATTGACTTTTTCAATCAACAAAATCAAAGTTAATGAAAAACAGATTTGAAGATAAACTAGGCCTCACATAGCACGAGCAGCACGTCAACGACTGCTGCCTACCATGTCGACAGCACTGTTGCAGAGCACCGCGAACGATATCATAGTGAGAGAGACAAAAAACAGAGAGTAACGACATGAATTTCGAGAAAGGAACAATTTTGCTTCTTTTGGAGTGCTATTTTTTCATTGAGGGTCTCACCGAAACACAAAATGTGTAGTTTTCCAACTCATCGCTCGCGTAAAATACCACTTGGCCGTATTTTTGAAACTAGGGTGTAAGCGAAAAACAATATTATTTTATGCAGATACTTTGAAAATGTGTCTAAATTTAAAGGTGAATTGGAACGGATTCTCCATTAAAGGATTCTATGACATATTTACGCTAAAAATGTCATAATTACGAGTTGTCAACACCACTTGTTTTAAATTCTTCGCACAAAAGTGATTTCAAAAATGCGTCCCCTGCTCCGTAAACGCTTTTGAAAAAAAATTCGCATTATTTTTGCGACCAAAAATGGATTATTATAATGAATTACAAGAATACGGTAGAAATAATCAATTCAAGTTTTGTAACTACGTTACCTTTGATTCACTGTTGGTTTGAATATTATGTTGTAAGTAATTACTTCAGCCGGCTTACAAAGCTGGTGTTTACGATATTACTAATTTCTAGTTGAAAACGATAATCAACTTATTACCTAAACAAACCCTGATCGTATCCAAAATAAAACACACTTTTCACACAAGTTTAACTTTGTTCTCTTAATTTTACTGATCGGAAACAGTATCACAAGCCTTTGTTTACCCAAATTGGAGTTTTTAGTTTAGTTTAGTTTTAGCTATTAGTTCTGCCGACAAGGTTTGCTCCATAGAATTATAAGTTTGCTCTAAGCAGCAAAGGCTAGGTAGCGCTGTAGTCAGCACATAGCCGAGAAACAAAAGAAAATGTCTTACACTTACTTTTTTATATGTAACATTCAATATTTACATTTTTGCATAACAGTTGTAGCCTATGTCACCCATACAATAATGAAGAATCGATTGACATAATCATTAGTGAAAATTGATCAAGCGATTCGGATGCTACGGTGGATGGAACAGATATAGATACCCATTACTCACATACACAGACTGCTAAAATCATTACCCTTCCTCTTGGCTTTGCCCTAGTCGGGTAAAAATGAAGAAATCGTTCATTGTGGGTTGATGAAATACTATCATACAAAGAACAAAGTCGTGTTTCCCAACAAGTGGGACTTAAAATAAACATGGACAAAACGTAAGTAATGTCGAGTGTCCATGTCGCGCCTCTACCGGTTTTTGTAGGGAGTTTCACCCTCGAAGTTGTAGACCAGTACATCTTCCTAGGTCAATAGATCCACGCAGGAAGTTTCAGCTTCAAGGAAGAGGTCTCTCGACGAATTCGACTCGGCTGGGCAGAATTCGGAAAGCTACGCAGTCTCTTCTCGTCCCGTCCAAAATACCTCAGTGCCTCAAGACTTAAGACTTCAACCAATGTGTGTTACCAGTGATGACTTATTGCTCTGAAACGTGGTCCCTTACTATGGGTTTCATAAGAAGGCTTAAGGTCGTTCAGCGCGCTATGGAGAAGGCTATGCTTAGTGTTTCTGGATGGCTAATGAGGAAATTCGTAGGAGAACAAAAGTTACTGATAGCTCAGTGGATTATAGTTCGTTGAAGTGGCAGTGGGCAGGACACATAGCCTGACGAACCGATGGCCGATGGCAAAAATAGGTTCTAGAATGGCAACCATGTACTGGCAAGCGAAGCGACGACACCCATCCACAAGGCGGTCTGACGACCTGACCAAGGTCGCTGAAAGGCGCTGAATGTAGGCCTCTCTTGATCGGTAATTTTAGAAATCCTTAGGAGAGGCCTATGTCCAGCAGTGGACGTTATGCGGCTGAGAAGAAATTGGTTTTTCCCATATGGATGGAATTGACTGCATTGTACACTATGTCTCCAGGCTTCAACTGAAAATAAATGACTTTAATAAAACGCACGCAAGTTATATTCATTATTTTAAGAATATTACGGTCAAACGACTGCCTCCGTGGTCCAGTGGTTCAGGCGTTCGCCGTGTGATCTGGAGGTTGTTGGGTTCGGATCCCACTGGGAAGCATACTTTGTGAAAAGTTGTTTCCAGTCTGGTTAGGATATTGCAGGCTTGGCTTGCAGGAAAGAAAGAAGGCACGTATAAACTGTGGGTCCCGAACGCCCTCTAGCGTTTGCTCATTAAACCTATCCAAGGATTGGTTTTGGTCTACCCTTTGGGTTGCGGAGGTCAGACATCAGTTGCTCCGTGCAAAAAACTAGTAACCGGACCCCAGGCTTTGAAGCGTGACCGCTTAGGATGCAACCGGAAATACTCTCGGATTATGTAGATAAAGAAGAAAAAACAATAGTAGATTGTGCTACAAGGGACAAAGGTATTAATATAATATTTTAAAGGCGCTACTTTAAATACAGAGCGAAACGAAGAATTTCACAGTTAAATCATGAGCGTAGCGAGTGTGTGAGTGATTCTACTGTGGAATCCTGAGTTAAGCGAGGGATTCATGTATATCGCCCGAGATAAAAATATTACGTATGTACCCGAGTAGCATTCTACTTTTTATATTCATCTAAGCATGAGAACTTTGCATCTCCATCTATGAGAAAAACTAGCAAAAACAAAACTAAATAAATAAAAGAAAAGTAGAACACCTTCATACATAACCAGAGTTCAACCGACACAAGTAACCTTTATTTGGTGTCGTTTTCATTCAATAAATATCTTCTTATACTTAGTTATTTTTTCGAAGAGTATAGAGTATAGAAGTAACTTCTGATAAAATGTTCACTCATAACTTTGTTTGCGTGGCCTACATATCTTTTTATTTTTATAAGTAAACCTAATATTCGCTATCGCCTTGAACTCACGAAAAAGTATTTAAATTTAAATAATAGGGTATTGGACTATTTTTAGAAACGGTTTTATACTATTCCTTTGTATATTTGGGTGCACCTGTATTACCATTTCCGGGATATATTTTGTATTTTCTGTAAAAATCAATATTAAAGTTTCAAATTTAAAAATACGCGCCTAAAAGCAATTTGTGTCATGGCGGCGGTCATTGAATGCGGATTCTGTGACGTCACAACGAAGTATACACGGCATACTTTCGTAGCCAAATTGTATTTTTCGCAATTATAAGTTAAGGCGGCCCTTCCCGGCGGCTCTGTCGTCAACGCGAGCATAGTTCGAAAAGTTTTTTCATCCAGGGCAATGCTAGAAAAAAAAGCAAACCAAAAAGAGAGAGATAGCGCCTTAGAGCACGGTTTGCACTGTGTTGAATGAAATTAGTATAATAATAATAATTAACTATCCATTGAACGAATATTAACTATTCATAAGTTGTTTCAGGATATACGTTTTTGTCAGTAAACCTTACAAGTTTGTTGAAATAAATGTTTTTTTATTTAAAATTTTCATTGCATTTGCGAGGTTTCTATCGAAATATTTTTTTATTTTTACAATTTATTAGTACTTTATGAACGGTCGAAATTCAGGTAAAATTTGTACAAAAAAGCAGATTGTTTTTCCAAATATTGATTTTTTATTCGACAGAAACCTAGAAATAGTGCACAAGAAATCTGTTAGCTCAAAAGTTTTCAAGAAAGATCACTTACAACGCCATAATCGCGTACGAGCGCTTCTATGAAAAGTAAGGCGGGAAGGCCGCTCTTAATTTATTTGCCAAAAAATGACCTATAATAAACGGTGTGTAGTGCCGCAATGTAAAAGTAATTCCATAAAGACCCCGGAAAAAATGATTTTACCCATTCTAACGGATCCAAAAAGACGCAAAAAGTGGTTAATATTAGCCTGTAGAGACCCTGACAGCATTGTCTCTTTGATGTCCACTTTGATGTAAGTAATACGTAATATTATTCATCACTAAGGTTTTATAGCTCTCCTTATTTACCTAGATTTTAGTATAAAGTCAAAACACAACCTCTCCATAATCTCCAATAACAACAATATTCATCTTATAAAGTCATCATGAAAGGCATTGTTTACTGCTTAAATTGCCTATTCATTCGCACCTCTAATTTCCTTGACTTATGTTAATAATTAATGGTTAAACAAACTTACCTTAAGCGAAGTTTGACCATAATTTTATAAGATCTTGTATCCGAAGTTATTTGTATACCACGTAGTCTCACTGTTCATTGTATTGGGCAGATAACACAGTCTTTAGAGATCTTCAATTTAAAAAAACAACGTCTGACCTGTCTCTGTCACCTGTCAAACCGGCCGCATTCTTCATTATTTTAGAGACAAATTTTGCAAATTTCGCTTTGGGGCAAGTATAATCTTATACATATTAGGGTGTGGCGGGTTACAAATAACTTCGGATACAAGATCTTATAAAATTATGGTCAAACTTCGCTTAAGGTAAGTTTGTTTAACCATTAATTTTACTACGATCGTTGTATCACTCGTTATTTGTATACCACGTAGGATGTTTAGAGCTAATTTGCAAAATTTGGGAATGCACGATCCATACTTAACTATATTAAAACTTTTTGACTTTACATTGACTAACAATTAAAATGATCTGGTGAATGAATCGAAAAATTCATTTATGTTTAAATAATTTGAATTTAAAGTTATTTTGTACCTTAATATTGATAACAATATTAAAATAGATAAGGTATTAAAGAGACGAACAAGTTTTAAGTTTTCTATTGTCTCAAAAGTTTGTCAGTCACAGTAAAACTAATCGCCGATATCTTTGATTAGGATTATTTATCATACAGAAATATTTTATGTGTTGATCAAAGCAAATTTTATATTGTATAATCTTGTTACGTATACGATAATGAATTAAATTATTATTAATGTAAACTTAACTGGTACGAAGTCATCCACTTAATTTTTTTTGTTATCATAGGTATCATTGATAAAAAAAGAAACTATATTATAATAAATCCGGAGCACAGCGAAAGTTATTTATATAGGTTATAAATATTGATTTTAGTATTACTTGACAGTAGCAAGCATTATGTGATTAAGAGTATATCAAAAGAACTAAATGACAACCGTGTAATGAGAAAAGTTCACACGTTAAAAAACTTATTTTCAGAAATAATCGTATTCGGCTTAGATAAGATGAAAATAGTATTTCATACAAAACTGATTTGTTAAAAATGTTTCATATTAGTTAGATAACAGTATTAGTATACACAGAATAACGATTTAGTTCCTTATATGTTATAGAGAAATTCTCTAAAAGAAAATGTGAAGGATAATTATTTAAGCAAAATATCTGTTTACAAATTGGGAAAATCACATTCTCACATTTTGGACAACATTTTTTGGTATGGATAACATAGATCATTTTAATAGATAGAGCATGACTTTCTTCTTCGATGCTGTGTGACATTTGTGTCGAGGACACTTTTGTCACATTTAATCATGATTAAATAAACGCATTTAGAAAACACATTTGAATGTAATGGTATCTGAAATTACGTTAATTCAAATCAATCAAATAGGGAAGAGGCTAAGAAGATGATGAATTCGAAACAATCTGAGTAACAAAAGTCTTGTTCGATTTGACGTCCTTACCACATTTCCCTAGTGACTGGTTCTGGTCTACCTTTTCCGTTGCGGAGGTCCAACAGCCGTCACTCTGTGTAAGCAGAACCAAACCAGTTACCTTGTCAAATCAACTAGATTAGGTAGCGGATCCAGGGCTCCAAAGCCTCACCGCTGAGGATGCGCTTATATTATTTCCTGTGTAGCGAAAATTAATCCATAGTGAAAATAAATCAATAGTCTTTTTAGAAACGTTCCAAAGGTTTTTTTTTATTATAGAGACCGCTTAGCGTCAAAAGATATCCGTTGTACATAAATCCTATAGATTTAAGTGCAATAAATTAAATAAATAGATTTGGTAAAATATTTAGAAGACCAGGATATTTCTGCAAGTACCTATAGTATGTTGTCAATTATTTAAATTGTTATAACCAGCCTATAGTTAATATAGCCAATCTTTATTTCTTAGTATATGAAAATGTATAAGCGTTTTCTCAAAGCGTGACTTATAGTTATAGCTTAAGACTAAAGGTTTGAACAAGATAGTCTTTAACCATATTAAAAAAGAGTCACAATTATCAACTTCAAATTTTGTATGTTATTGTAGAAACTGTTTAGATTGCAGGCAGTTTTATAACCTCTGCAATAAAATGTACCGAATTTTAATTTTCACATATTTAATGTATTAATAAGGCTGGTGTCTATAAAACCAGGTTATAAATTAAAAGTTCATTTACTTTGAAATTTATCTAAATAAATTTACTGCATTTTTTCTATTCAACAACATCTTAGATGAGATCTCTATGTAGAGATTAGATAGTGTCATTACGCGTAAAACAATTTACCTGTAATTTGTATCCAACTATTTACCATATTATATAAATAAAGTATAATTAAATGAGGTTTTGCTGATTTCATCACGAAATAGATAATAAAAAATTAAACTTAAAGATAATATTTACTATCTTTAAGTTGACTATTTCAAATAAGCATCTCGATAAGAAGCTGGACTATCTATGCACGTTTAAATTACACAGCAAGTATGAAGTTTCAAGAAATTTTCATTTCAAAACTTGGGTTAAATCTGAATATATCAATAGCCTGATGCTATTTCCCACAGGGATTTCCTCCTCTGAGAATCTCCATTTCCTCATGATCCATAGCTCAAGATACCCCGACGTTTAGATATCACTTGTTACATTTTTGGTTGAAAAATACCGAGTTCATAACCGCAACATACGTACAACATATATATATATATATATATATATATATATATATATATAAATGTCTTATAATTTATTCCTTGTCTAGTATTTGGGAACACAAAATTTTGACAAAGATGTATTCACTCTGTAAATAATTTTCAAGGGCTATATAATTCGATGCTCGATTTTATAAAATAATTTAGTATTTAATATAGTCATTAAATATTTGTTTATGTATAAACCTACATGGTTTACTGAGCGAAGTGAGAAAATTCATATAGAAACTTTTATTTAGCCGTATCATTGATATAGAGCAATGCAATATTATATCAATATTAATCATGGTTTTACGACAGTTTATAAACGATCGCTAAACGATAAACGATCGAATCGCTTTTCACTACATACATCATTATGTTTCCATCATTCATTCAAGAATAATTTGTTATGGCCATTTCATGTTTGTTAAGGATAGATCATAACTTGAAGAAGAATAAAATATTACAGCGTAACAACGTATAAATCGACATGGTACAGCGTAGTACATCATGATTTGACATAGTTCAATACAGTACAGCATAAATTTGTATAGCTCAGCATAGTACAGAATAGTGCAGTATAACTCGGCATAGTACGGAATCGTACAAAATGGTACTGAACAGTACTATGTAGAACAGCACAGAACAGAACACAACAGCGTAGTAAAACGTTGTGTAGCGTAGAGAAGCGTAGGGCGGCGAAGGCAGCATAGGGCAGCCTACAGCAGCGTAGAGCAGCATGGCATGGTACAGTATATCTTAGTGCTTCCTTGTATATTGTACTGCTTCCCAGTACATTATAGAAATCATAGTACACCATAGTAAACCATTATGCATCATAGTACATCATAGTACGTCATAGTACATCATAGTACACCATAGTACATCATAGTACATTACATTAAAGTACATTTAAATACATTTTTAGTACATTTTAAGTACGTTTTAAGTACGTTTTAAGTACATTTTAAGTACAATTTAAGAACATTTCAAGTACGTTTTAAGTACAGTTAAAGTGCATCGTAGTGCATTATATTACGTCATAGGATCTCATAGTTTATCAAAGCATGCCATAGTTTATGATAGTACATCATCGTACCTGCTAAAACATTGTTGTACCTCATTGTCATAGTATATAATAATAAAGTACCTTACGGTGTGATACATTATAGTTTAGTATTGAAGTAATTTCCATTTGTGCTGTAGATAGGTTACGTCTCAACAAGATTACGACCGCACCGTAATACTAAAAGTGCGTGACATATGACCGCATCATAGTTCTATGCACTGCGTTTAGAACTCAATTGTTATTTCCATTTCCTCTGTACTGTAATGCTCAAAACAAGACTACGACCGCATCGCAGTACGAAGTGTGCGTGACTATAACCGCATTATAGTTCTATGCACAACGTTCAAAACAATTGTTATTTCCTCGTGTGTGATGAAGAACAGAGACCATTTTCCTTAAATCTTGTAATCGTTCGTTGAATCCAAAATACTTCACATCGTAGTACTTGCTGCATCACGTATGCTTGCCTTTTTCTTCCCAGATCAAAGAAACTCCGACAAGATATGACAACAATCTGAACTAGTACCTCTTCGGCTGATATTTATTTTAGGACGAAAAATAAATTCACGTAAAATAGAATATGTAAAACATAATTGTAGGTAGTTTACTACTGAAAAAACATTTTACGATCTCCGTGGCCTAATGGTTGGTATGCCAATCCGCCACTCGAGGTTCTGTGTTCGATCCCTAGCCATGGCAAGATGGAAAATGCCTTGGGTCGTATATATTGTATGTAAGTCAGCAATTTTTATTGCTTTTTTTGCAGGTACCGACTTTGGAGGTTGTAATTAATAAGTTACGTACGTTACGTAATAGTGATAAACATTTTGAATACACATGAATAATTCACAATATAAGTACCCAGTTTGAATAAATAGTTACAATACTGCAGTGAAAAATACATGAAAAGAATTAACTTACAATCATTACTGCTGCATAAAAAATCCACGTCATGCTGGTGCTTATTTCACCTAATTAATGATTATTTCACAATCTATATGTATAAACCACAAGTATAATGTAAATATAACACTAAAACTATGGAAGAAAACTAAAACTAAAAAATAATTTTAATATATGTGCTATCGTGCCCGCACAACAAAAGTGAATGAAAAATGCGGCCGGTTTGACAGGTGACAGAGACAGGTCAGACGTTGTTTTTTTAAATTGAAGATCTCTGAAGACTGTGTTATCTGCCCAATACAATGAACAGTGAGACTACGTGGTATACAAATAACGAGTGATACAACGATCGTAGTAAAATCATATTTTACAGATAGAAAAGGATGTAGCAAGCTACATGATGTATAAAATGGGTTTTGTTAAAGAAATGCTTCTAGCGGATGGAGTTATTCTCGTTCAAAACCATAGTAACATTATAGGCTTTGTTCCTAACTTTACGAGTATGTTCAGGGCACATTTTACACTTTATTGTGCAAATGCCAGAGTATCTGTGCAATTGGACGTACCCAATGGCATTATTGCCATAAGATTCTCTACCAGACCTGTGAAAGTAAAACAGAAAATGTAATTTCACTAAGAATACTATAAACCTTCTACATAACCTGTAAGTTTTGCACTAAAATTTTTGGTATGATTTTAGAGTATTTTTTTCAGTTCTGCTGCATAAAAGTCAGGATTATTTTTAAAGAAAAAAGCGATCATTAATGCGTCTACTTTGGGTAGGCTTCCACTGTCGGCTTGCATAATTTTTTTTTCCATTTTGATACTTAAACACTATTCTAAATGAATTTGCTAGTAAACAGTCTTTTTAATGCCAAAAACACTCAATTATACCTATTAATCTCGTAAAAGTGCGTATTTCCCAAACAGCACATTCACACAACCGTCACACGACACCCTTGTTTACTTTGTTGTGACGTCACAAGGGGAACAACCAATCACAGAGTGTTTATTATCATGTGACTATACCTAAAAAAATTAATTATCATTTGCGTTTTTCATAGAAAATAAACATTTTTTACTGTGTTTTTGAATAAAATACGCTTTATTAAGCTGCGTTTGAATAGGATGACATAAATTTGTAATATATTTTTAATATAGTCAAATTGCCTATTATGTGTCAAGACAATATAACCTAAAACTTTTGTAATACCTTGATTTAAAGACAAAAATTGCGCTTTTTTAAATTAACCTTTTTTTTTCCGAAGCGAAGAACATGAAAATGTATACCTACCTTCGTCCATGTTGACGACGACATGTTTACCAAATTTAAAAAATTACGATGTCTGTGCCAATAATTAAATTATTGTTTTAAAACTAAACCCTTTTTTTGCTGGACTGCCATCATTATTTTTGATTTTACATAGATTACACTCGTGTTCAGTTTTCAAATTGTTTTTAAATCCCTAGAGATTTTCTTTTTTTCTTTTCAGTCCCTAGACAATCAGCAGTAACTTTAGCTCCAAATGTTTTGGGATGAAGCATCGTTTTTCGAGTAGATGAGATGAAAAAAGTTTTTTAATCATTTCTCAAATATGCATGACAGTCGGTAAACTAATACTTTTATAGCATATGCTCAGTTAGTCTCTCGGTCTATTTGATGTGGACTGACACGGCAGCACGTGCGCTACGCTCATTCGGCGCATGCTGTCGACGCGTCGACGGTAGATGCCAACAAATGACCGCTGCTGCCGTTGCCTCTGTCTTCGGCAAAGTTTTGCTCTTCTGTGTGAGGCCTTAATATGAAACGCCTGACAATTAAATGTATATCTCCATTTTATATCAGGATACTAATGATATCATTCAAAATATCTGCGGTACCTATTTAACTTGATATTTTAAATCCAAAATCATTTTTCTGCTGCTCGACTCGTGAATCTAAAAACGACTCAGACTCGTCGATTGCACTCAATGTAAACCTTTTAATAAAATGTACTTACAAACAATGAATTTTATGTAAGAAATAAGGTTATAAGTGGTTTTCAGATACATATATTCAAATATTTTCGGTATCAAAAATAATAATGGTTAATATTTTATTTATCAATTGTTTAAGAAGATTTTAGTAGTTACTAGTTTCAGTTTAGAATTTATAATTATAATCATTACGATCGATCGATTACAACGATTATATACATATAAATATATAGTTTAAAAATAACTACTAATTAGTGACTGCATTTAAAATTTCACATACTACTCAAATAGTTTATTGAAAATGTACCGCATGTTTTTTGGGATCAATTGTGACTATGTATAAATACATGGAACTTCATATGAGACAAATTATCAGTGTGGTGAGTTAATTTCATATTTATCACATAGAATATTTATTTGCTTGTGGTTATGACAGAATATTTGGCAGTCATCAAAGATTTAATTAAATATCCATTAGACTGTTAATTTTGATATTTTACAAATGGCGGACTTATAACATGTACCTATACTTTAAGGCGTTCTATGCTATTCAACATTACCTGTACTGTACGTACTGCATACGAATGTAAAAAAAAATTAAAGGATGTGGCCTATTTAGTTTTTCACGACAGTTCGTATGATAAAGATAAAGGTAATTTACTTGCCAAACATGTGTTACAAGATATTACATTCAGTTTCGTCCAATCATGTTTACCATCACCGGTGTGCAAATTTTGTCAGAAAAGCATCATCTATCATAACATTCATAATACCATAAAAAATATACCTACTTAATCTATATACATTTTACGATTTACTATGAAACAAAGTCAATTTACAGTTTATCAGATAAGAAATCCTTAACACTATAATAACATTTATCTATCAAAAATAACCTAATTTGCTTCTTAAACCAAGTCAAATTTAATTCTTTATATTATTTTGGTATTTTATTTAATGTTGTCGGTGCCATACCTAATACATTATCATGTAATAATGCAGTTTTAGATGAATGTATGCACAATTTGTCCTTACGACGGTTTCTTTCTACTGTATCAGATAATTTAGGAAACAGGTGAGGATTACTCTTTACAAATATAGCTGTTTCTTATATATATAATGACGGGAGTGTTAGAATCTTATATTTTTTAAATATCGGTTCACAACTATCTCTACTTTGTAGTCCGAACATTGCTCGAATACAGCGCTTTTGCATTTTAAATACTAGATCTTTATCGGTAGAATTTCCCCAAAAAATTATACCATATCTAAGGACTAATTCAACTACGCCATAGTATGCAGTTATTAGTGTATCAGTATTTACTTCATTAGATAGTCTATACAGGGCATAAGATGAACTACTAATCCGTTTACAAAGACTTTCAATTTGTTCTTTCCATTTTAACTTACAATCGATTATTATTCCAAGAAATCGAGTAGATGGAACATTTGATACAATGTTGCCCTGATAGTCTATGTTAAAATTGTCCGCTTTTTTAGGTCTTTGAGTAATAGTTATCTAGAGATATAAAGCTAGTTTGAGTAATTTGTTTTAGTTTTATCAAGGTTTATTTTCAAATTATTATTATCAAGCCATGTTATTATTGAGGCTAATGTTGAGTTAACGTCGAATTTATATGATTTTTTGTCTGTGCATTTAACTGTTACTGTACTATCATCAGCGAATAATGTTATACTTTGTTTAATATCAATATGAAGATCGTTAATATAGATAATGAAAAGGAGTGGCCCTAGAACACTACCTTGTGGAACTCCATATGATACACATCGTTCATTTGATGTGTAATATTTTTCTGTTTTTGATTTAAAATCAAATTTAGATACTTCTGTTACTTGATGACGATCTGATAAGTAGGATTTAATTAATTGTAAGACATTACCTCTAATTCCGTATGCTTCAAGTTTGTCTAGTAATATTTTATGATGCACATAGTCAAAAGCTTGCGTCATATCACAATTGATAGAACAAACGGGATTTCTTTTGTCAACTTCAGTAATAACATTCGTTAAAAAATCATAAATGGCCATATCGATTGTTTTTTACGTCGGAAACCTTTTTGTTCTTTACAAAATATATGTTTATCTTCAAAGTAAGAGTTCAACTTGTTTGAATAGTATTTCTCAAATATCTTTGAAAATATTGAGTTAAAGGCAATGGGCCTAAAATATTCCATACGCTCCCTGTTTATTTTCTTAAATAAGGGTTTAACTATAGTCAATTTTAAATCTTCTGGAAAAATACCTGTTTGGATACTGTGATTTATAATATGACTGAGATGATGACAAACATGTTCATTCACGGATTTGTTGCTATTCCATCAAAACCAACACGTTTTGTATTTTTGAGATTTTTAAATTTTTTATATATATCTTGTGGTGTGCTTGGCGCCATGAACATAGCATTTGATTGACGGCTTATATTTGACGTAACGTTAGACCCACAATTCTTTACAGGTTGAACTTTATCAATGAAGTAGTTATTAAAAGAATTTGCTATTTCATCGGGGTCGTGTTACTGATTCATTTGGTAAATTAAATTTGGAGTCATTTATAATTTGCCATGTCGTTTTTGATTTATCTTTGATGTACTTATTTTATAATTATGTTGACTCAATTTCGTCCATTTAGTAATTCTTTTGAATAAATTTGTATAGCGTTTATAATTTAGTTTAATAACTTTTGTAGGTCTTAATCTAAAAGTCCATAAAAGGTTTGTGTTCTTTTGGCTGCATTTTTTTAAACCCTTTTGATATCCATTTTACTTTACGACAAGTATATATAATATAATATATATGTAGTAATACTTGTTTTGATAATATATAAGATAAATTATCAAGACAAGTATTACTAGCAGGCCTGGTAACTTCTTTTACAGCTAATTTGAAATCATAATTTGACAATAGGCCTTCAAATTCAATTTTATCATTACTATCTATGAATATATCAATGTTAAATTCACCAGCAACAACTACATTGTTAAATTTATATTTTGGAATTAAGATTTTTCTTTGTCGGAACTCTGTATGCACAAATAATAAGAATTTTATAATCAATTAATTCTATAGCACAACATTCGAAAATATTTAAAATGGAGAATTGTTTTATGTCCACTAATTCTCTCCATCTGTATTGCTTATTAACAAGGATACAAGCTCCTAGCCTACCAATACAAGCGGCTTATGTTAAGTTAGGTATGTTTAGAAATATTTCATATTCTGTCATTATGAAATGTTCCGCTATACACAATACATCAATATTTATATTTCGATCAGCAAGTTCCTGTAAATGTACTAAAAATATGTCTGATTTTTCTAACAATCCTGCAATATTGTGATTAAGTATGTGCAAATATTTATTTTCGAAAAAACATTGAATCACTATCAGGTGAGTTTTCTTCATGTTTGTTATTATATTGGATGTCTTCTACAAGTTCAAAAATTGTCTTAAATATAACTCGCATGCCATAGTCCTTTATGCGACCTGTGTAACTGTGTGTGTTTATCAAATGTGAGGAGATCATAGTTAATTTTCTTGTTCGAGTCTAATAAATAAGCATGTCCGTGTGTCATTATATCTAGGTATAACAGGTTATTAAAGTTTTCAATTCTCCAGTTGAACATGTTTTTTAACATGTTATTGAATATAGTGTAAATAATTTTAATGAATTAAAAATATATCTTAGGATACAGAATACATGCGTGTTCTAAATAGAGTAGTAAGTCAAGTAGTCATGGATGAACCTCTACATCACAAGAGTTAGTATCCAATGGCCTTAAACGCAAATAGTCTATGTAACTCGTCTAAAACGCAACTCGGAATTCGTTTAACTCAATGGCGGTCTCCAGCGGTTTTACGTTTTATAGACGTACATGAAGATGTAGAGAAAGATAATAAGGAGCAAGGAGTACGACTTTAGTCATCTAATCAAATAAAATTATGAGCAATAATAAATAGTAAACTCATAGATTGAAAACTTACAGTCATGTGCAGTGATTTCTTCTCTAACGAATTAAATACCATTTATTAAGTTTTTACAAAATTTTTATATTAATGGAAGTGGTAATAAATAATATCTATTTAATAGCAATATTCTGACGAAGAGTGTAAAAACCCTTAAGACAGAATATCGACCTTTACGGAAAAATAATCGTGCCAAGAAGATAAGAGAAGAATGCTCAAATTTTCTTCAATAATAAGTCAAAAGTATGGTATTTATTTTGAAAAACAAATGAAGCAAACGTAAGGAATCTGTGAAAGTAAAGATATAAGATATAAACATAGACCGAGTATTTTTAAATATGTGAAACCAACAAATGAACCTAAAGCTACTTGCCAGATATTTGCTTGATTTGAATCTTCGCTGGAAAGCCCACGTCCAAAAAAAGGACAGGAACTTAATATAAGATTCCAAACGACGTACTGACTGCTTGAAAGGAACTTTGCATTGTCAGTAAATAACAAAATACTACTGTATAAACAAGTCCTCATGCCAGTATGGTATACAGTTATGTGGCTGTGCCAAACAAAGGAATATTGCAATAATTCAACGCTTCCAAAATAATGTACTGAAGACCATTGTCAATGCGCCCTCGTATATAAGAATCAACGATCTACACCGGGACCTTATGCAAACCGTCCATAAAATTATCAAGAAACACGCCGAAGCACATTGTTACGTTCCGGATATTTAAATGAAACACCGGTAACGTTAAACAAAATTTATTTAGTGGTTACCCCCACAAAATCACAATTAGGTCGTGAGTTCGGATGGCCACCTAACCTTGCCACGCAGTCTAGTACTTCCCTTGTGGGCCAAGCGGGCATCGACGATCTTCAAAATGGCCGGGCGCGAAGAAGTCACCAACACGACGCTCGCCGCCGGCACCTTCAGCCGGAACTTGGGACCCCTAACGGGGTTTAATAATCCAAATAAGTTAAATTAATAGAAAACCACCACACAGCAGCCAATACTAGGCTGGTTTACAGCTACTGCCAAAAGTTAATTATAAATTAAAAGGTATCAGAATGCAGGCTCGACCTTAGCCAAATCACCAGCAGTACGTGTCCGTCTCAATATAAGATCAGCGGCGCAATGGCGCGCGCGCAGCCGCCGGGGCACCGGTCAAACAGGTTTTGCGGGACGAGAGATATTTAGGGATCCGTGTTTAACGCGCTCAGGCACAAGAAAACCTTTCCTTTTTTTTTATTTTAATTTTAGTTATAGTTTATTTATTTTTATTTTTAGTTTTAGTTATATTAAAAATCGTAACGAATATGTTACAACGTTACAGTACCCCCCTTTTGAAGACGGATTTTAGCTTTTAAATAAAATTCGCAAGAAATATGTCCTACATGTTAATTGTTACTATTTAGTTATTAACAAGTGGTAATTTTAAATCCTTGATGTGCCAAGCACCAATATTTTTACCTGACATGTCTGCCAAAATATAGACCAGAGGAGACCTTTTTGCAATCACTCGACATTTTAAAAACTTGGGTGCTAATTTTTTTGAAAAGAACTTGTCTTTATCGCTAAGAACATAAGCACGTTTCATTACTACATCGCCTACATTGAACTCGATGGCTTTGCGACGTAAATTGTAATGAGACGTGTTACGAGAATGGGCATGCCAAAGTTTAGCTTGAACTTCCTTAAAAATAGTAGAAAGGCAGCCCAAACTTTCCGCATAAAGATCCCGTGGAAGAAATAAGACCTCATCACCCAAGTCGTTATCTGTATAGTGACTGCCGCACGTCACAAGTTCCCTGCCGTAAACCAAGAATGACGGGGTAAAACCAGTTGATTCATTTACGGAATTATTGATAGCAAATTGCACCTTTGGAACAAAAACGTCCCAGGTTCTATGATCGTTATCGACGTACGTAGATAAACAAGTAATTATGGTTCTGTTATATCTCTCCACAGTATTAACTTGTGGAGTGTATTTAGGCGTAAAAAATACATTGGGTATGTTATATTTTTTAAACAAAGAATCTGTGATTTTACTAATAAATTGTGTACCATTATCCATCAGTATAGTCTGAGGAACTCCATGGACAAGAAAAACTGACTCTTCCAGTATTTTAGTGATAACTGTTGAAGTTGCACTGCGAATAGGAAATATTAAACAAAATTTCGAAAAACAGCAAGTTACTACCAGTAAATAGCTATTTTGTTTACGGCTAACGGGAAGAGGGCCCATTAAGTCGATTGATAACATTTGAAATGGGCGCGAACATTGTTTAGGCCGACCCATTTCACCTAAAGTAGTGTGGTTCTGAGCTTTATAAGAAAGACACTTTTCACAAGAACCAATGAATTTTATAACATCTTGATGCATTCCTGGCCAAAAAAATCTTAAAGCAAGGCGCCTATAAGTTTTAAAAATCCCTAAATGTCCCGCTGTAGGTTCGGAATGATTGTCATTGATGACCTTTTCGCGCATTTCAAGGGGCACTACTTCCTTCCAAGAAAACTCAGACGTAAGTTCGTGTTTGTTTTTTGTTAGCCGGTAAAGAACATTATCTTTTAATAAAAAATTTGGAAATTTTTCCGGACTGGTCATACAGCCATTGAAAATATTTTTATACCAACTGTCCTTGGTTTCTACAGATGTGGAAGACAACGAACTAACTGGTACGGCTCTAGAAAGAGCATCAGGGATAACATTATCACTACCACGTCGATGTTTAAGTTCGAAATTAAAAGACGACAGACGGACACCCCAACGAGCTAGCCTACCGGTTGGATTACTTATCGATAGGAACCATTTTAAAGCACTATGATCCGTGTAAACGGTAAACTGCTTCCCATTCTCCAAATAACACCTCCAGTGCTCCAAAGCCACAATTACAGCAAGCGTTTCGCGTTCTGTAATGCTATAATTCCTCTCGGCCGCTGACAATGATTTGCTCATATATGCTACGGGATGTTCTTTACCATCCACCACTTGGGTAAGCATACCCCCAATCCCAAAATTACTCGCGTCAGTATGGACTTCAAATGCTCTGGTGAAATCGGGGCATGAAAGAACAGGGGCAGAAACAAGGCACTCTTTTAATTTAGAAAAGGCAGCATCAGCCTCTGAAGTCCAACTGAATTTCGGTGCACCTTTCTTAGTCGACGTTAAGGCGTTCAGCGGACCGGCAATCGTACTAAAATTGGGAACGAAACGTCGGTACCATGTTGCTGTACCTAGGAAGCGTTTAACATCCTTACGACACGTAGGGGTCGGATAATTAACAATCGCTTCCACTTTTTCGGGATCGGTTCTGAGACCATTGCTATCTACAACATACCCTAGATACTTGAGCTCACTACGAAAGAATTTGCATTTTTCTAAGTTTATTGTTAAATTCGCATTTTTTAACTTTTCAAGCACCTTCTTTAATATGGCGACATGGCTGTTAAAGTCATTGGAAACTATAATTATGTCGTCAAGATAAGCGAAAACTTTGAGATCGAATTCCGCAAACAACAGATCAACTAAACGTTGTTGAGTTGCTGGTGCGTTAGTTAGACCGAACGCAGTACGTTTGAAACGGAGAGTGCCCCTCCCAGGAACGTAAAAAGCGGTCTTGTCTCTATCCTCGCGCCTGATAGGTATTTGCCAAAATGCATTCGATAAATCTATGCTAGATAAATAACGAGCGTCACGAAGATTATCCAAAATTTCGGAAATGTAGGGCAAATTGTATGCGTCGCGTTTAGTAACTGCGTTAAGCTTTCTGCTATCGAGACAGAATCTAGGCTTGCCGTTTTTTTTATTAACTATCAGCACCGGAGATGACCAAGCACTTTCGCACGGCTCGACAACATCTAGACCTAACATTTCGTCTACTTGCTCAACTAATATCCGCTGTTTTTCGGGTGACATTCGGTAATAACGCTGACGGATAGGCTGTGCATTACCGGTGTCGATGCCATGTTCAATTAAAGACGTTTTTCCTAAGCCCTTAGAAGTAGAAGAAATTAATGAGAATTGAGCAATTACATCATCAGCTATAGCTTTTTCGACAGAATCTAGTTTATCGTAACCATGAACAAATGCAACCGAATTATCGTCAACATTTTGGTGAGTAGTTTTCAGCGATATTGCATTTAAATATTTTGGACAAATTTTGAAGGTGCGCCAGAAATCAATACCTAGAATGAGGCATGACGTGATCTCTGGAATGTAGTACGCTTTAATGACATGAGTACAGTTTTCGAAAGTTACAGATAATTTAAAGTATCCGGAGCTTTTTAAAACTTGCCCACCAGCAGCAGAGACGGTAATAAAATCATCCTCTACCAATTGTGTACCTTTCCTTTCCAAAAGTGCACGGAGTTTGCTACCAATTATAGTAACTGCAGATCCGGAGTCAAGGAGACCTGCTACCGGCACATCGTTTACTTTAACATCGGCATATGGCCTAAGATCATTGTGAGGTTTAGTTTGCAGAATTGTGTCAACTTTATATGATTTAAAATATAATGAGATGAATCTTAACCAGTCATTCCAGTCCTTGCCATTGAACCTGTTCTGATCAATATTGCCACAATTCTGCCCAACTAGTTTTTTGAGGCAACTGGTTGACCTTTTGAACAATTAGGGCAATCAGGTGTCTTAACATTTTCATGCCCGCAAACAAAGCAAAATATCTTGTCCTTATTAGCAGTACATTGTCTTAAATTATGTGTATCGACACGACATCTAGGACAATAAAGCGGCTTCTTTACATTAGATTGGATTGCATGTACATAGTTTTGATTTATTGTATTGTTTGCATTCAAATTTCTATTATAATTAAGTTTAGTGTTATTATTGTTTGAGTAACTTTTACTATAGTGATTATTTGATTTATTAGAATTATCAAGATAAGCGAATTCAGGAGCTAAGGAATCAGGAGTCGGACCGATGGGCTCATGAAACTGGGCAGCACGTGCCTTAATATTTTCAAAGTTACGGCAAAGTTGCCTCAATGTGTCGATGTCCTTAATGTCTGGTACAGAGGCCAATAGGGTTGCATAGCATGGACGAATATTATGAAGCAAGATTTCGAGCTTTTCTTCCTCAGATAATGGTTTTGAAAGTCGTGCGAATAGTCCAGACATTACTGCTAAATACACTATAATGCTCTCTTTATTACCCTGTGTTCGGGAATGAATTTCAAGACGAAGCCTATAGTCATAATCAGGCTGATCAAAATCTTGTTTTAATAATTGAATTAGCTCATCCCAGTTCGAAATCCGATTCCTGACGCTCCTGTACCAGTGAACTGCGTCACCAGTGAATATTTCTGTCGCGTAGGATAAAATTTTTGAATCCGATATTTCTCTCGCCTCGCAAAACTCGCTAATACGTTGTATGAACGCTCGCACACATGTTTTGCCATCATACTTGAATTTGCCAATATCGGCAGTTTTACTACGATCACTACAGGAAACTGTGATGTTAAATGGGGCATTTGTAGCTGCATCAGTAATGTTTGGAGAAATCAGCCGGTCCACACCCTGATCCTTTACTAAATTATACTTATCGAAATACGAACGAAATTGTTGAGAGGAGGTCTCAATCAAATCGTTGGTATCATCAGAAGCGATTATTCTATTGAATCGATGATATAAGTGATGCAGAAGATTTTCTGTTCTCAGTAAATTGCTTTTATCTAAGGATGATACTAGATTACATTTTATTTTTTCAAGTGCAATATTAATACCCTTTAAATCCTCAATTACATCGAAACAACTTTCTAAAATGTCCTCAGATGGAAATGTTGGGCCTAAATTAGAAATCTGTTTCCGCAATTCCTCTACCGTTGATGCAGGTGTGGCACCTCTGATTGCAACCTCATATTCTAACTCAGTCTTTTGTAATGATAAAAATTTTACCGGATAAGACATAATTTAAAGTTAACTATGTATAATAACCCAATAGAGTAAATTGTGAACAATGAGACACTAAAAATATATTTAAAACAAAAAAAATACTCCGTTTTGTTACAATAAAAATATTAATAACTATGGAACGTTTAGGTTGGCATAAAAATATGATGATTATGATGATGATATAAAATAAAATAAAACACACAAAAAAAGAAAGAAAAAAAAAGCTTGAAACGACTAAGGTGTACCTTTTTATGTATAAAACTACAAACACCAAAAAAAACAACAATATTTGTAAAACTAACAATACGGAACCATATGGGTAATAAGTATTAAAAAGGTACGCTTTAGCGCAGAATGCAACCAAAAAATAAAATAAACGTTTCACAAACAGAAAAAAATAAAGAACACAACCACCAACTACCAACTACTTACTACGAAGCAAGGTTAGGCCATGTATAATAAACCACGTCTTGGCGCCAGTGTAACGTTCCGGATATTTAAATGAAACACCGGTAACGTTAAACAAAATTTATTTAGTGGTTACCCCCACAAAATCACAATTAGGTCGTGAGTTCGGATGGCCACCTAACCTTGCCACGCAGTCTAGTACTTCCCTTGTGGGCCAAGCGGGCATCGACGATCTTCAAAATGGCCGGGCGCGAAGAAGTCACCAACACGACGCTCGCCGCCGGCACCTTCAGCCGGAACTTGGGACCCCTAACGGGGTTTAATAATCCAAATAAGTTAAATTAATAGAAAACCACCACACAGCAGCCAATACTAGGCTGGTTTACAGCTACTGCCAAAAGTTAATTATAAATTAAAAGGTATCAGAATGCAGGCTCGACCTTAGCCAAATCACCAGCAGTACGTGTCCGTCTCAATATAAGATCAGCGGCGCAATGGCGCGCGCGCAGCCGCCGGGGCACCGGTCAAACAGGTTTTGCGGGACGAGAGATATTTAGGGATCCGTGTTTAACGCGCTCAGGCACAAGAAAACCTTTCCTTTTTTTTTATTTTAATTTTAGTTATAGTTTATTTATTTTTATTTTTAGTTTTAGTTATATTAAAAATCGTAACGAATATGTTACAACGTTACAACATGCACACGAGTATGGACTGCTTCACCATGTGAATGTCAAGGTGATCCAGCTTCTCGACAACACGGAAATAGTGCGACGTCTCAAAAGAACAAAAGATTTTGAACTAGAGTAGTTTAAAAAATATATTGATACTATTATATTATAAATATATACAACAGTGATTTGCCAGCAGCGATACAAGAACAAAGTGCCTTCCCTTCCCTTAATAGAGACAGTAAGAAAAGTGCCAATGGACACATTCTTAGTCAATAACGTGTAAAATCAGGTCAATGTTAAATTACATATTTATAGTCTGAGTTTAGGCTAGATTATGATATTATTAGCGTACATAATTACTTTAGTAGGTACGTTAAGAAAGAAAAAAAAGATATTGGTGGTTTACAATCTTTATTTTGAAAAATAGAAATGTTTTCGTGTTTTGTAGGTACTATACTGCATTATAACTCCCGATCAAATCCAAATAAATAAGGAAGGAGTCGTTGCACTAGCAATCTTAGGTTTCATGGTATTTACTATACTATTTCACAAAGTAGTTTTCTGAAAATTGTTAGGTACATGTGATATAAAACAATATTTTGTACGTGAAAATGTGGTTGAAACTATTTGGCCATGAATGTAAAAATATTTAGATTTTTGTTCAATAAAGTTATTGTTATGGATTAAGAATTGTAAAAGTGCAAGACCTTATATTTTTTCTCATTCAATTTATGTGTGATTAAACTGATTAAATAGTCTCAGTGTGTAATTTCAGTTTAGTTACTTATTTGTACAAATTGAAATCGTTAAAAGCTAAAAACACGCATAGAAAATGCACTTTAAAATCGTACACTTTTTCTAGCTCGCGTAAGTGAGTAAATTAGGTACTTAAGTAACCGTTAGGGATTGCTTACGGAATAAACCATTACTTATTTATTTATGATCTAACGAAGTTAAGGTATGATTTAAAAAAGTGATGTCAAATGCCTTATGAAGTACCTACAGAAATTTCGATATACTTCTCGCTAATGATGGCAGCGCTTTATAGCTTCTTAACTAGGTTTCGAAGCGAAGACTAGACAAATTAGTTTCCTGATGAATAGTTGGCAAGCTTATTACGTTATTCAGCGCACATCGTGCACATTTAGGTGATGTTAGGGAAAGTTACAAGTACCTATTATGCATTTCTACAATTAACCCTTGATCACTAAATTTCTTATTAATCGAATAGAGGAAACAGGTCGTCAGTTTAGTAAGAATTGTCAGCTTCTAGAAATTGGTTGAAAGACCAGTAGCGTACACAAGGTATTTCTAGAGGTATACTTAAGAAGTTGACTCATCCCATATGGTATTAGTGTTTTTATGATTAAACGATATTCAAATATTTTTTTACCGTTCTGGCATCAACACTTAAATAAATATTTGAAAATAGTTACCTATTTAACTAAACCTATGTATAAATTTAAGTTATAAAAATATCTTTAAAGTTTGGATCTGAATATCGAGTTAATAAATTAAAAAAATAATGTGGACGCTATCCTACCCTAAAAGTGGAAATAATCCTGTCGCAAGTTATTTGATCGGAAAGTGCGGCGTAAGCTAACCTCAAGAGTTCATGTTAAAAAAGTCTGCATTGCGGATTACTAACAAATGTACTTTCAAATACGACACAGCGTTGAGTTAAGAAGATAAGGGGGATTCTACGACATTATCAAGTAAGACTTTACATATTTAGGTTTTGACGCGAAGTTAAGAGGGGGTGAAATCTGCTGGCACATATGATGTATGATTGTGACTTTGGAAGCTTTATTATCATCTAAACTGCGGGACTAAAAAAGTTCTCTTAATTGATACAATTTGATACTACAATACTACGTACGTATTGTTATGACTTGGAATAAAAGTAAAGTAAAAATTGAGCTAAAAATTTAATTTTCAAAATCCTCTCATTTCTTTTAGTACATAACGTGTGACCAACAAAACCACGTTTGGCACACCCTGCCATTGTGGCACTACATATGATTACAGTGACAGTGACTACCGCGTAAAATGGCCTGGAGTGCTATTGTTCATTAAGGGACTCACCGAAACACAAAATGTGTGGTTTTCAAACTCACTGCTCGCGTAAAACACCATTTGGCCGTATATTTGAAACCTTCGTTTAGTCAGCTAATAACAATATAGTTTTATGCAGAAAACTTCAAGAATATGTCTATGGTTTTCAAATAAGTATTCAAATTTTACCATGAGTAAAAAAGCAGCGTGAATAGGAACGAATTCTGAATCGAGATATTTACGCTAGAAATGTCAAAATTACGAGTGATCAAGACCACTCGTTGCAAATCCTTCGCATACGATCGATTCAAAAATGCTCCCGTTTGGAAATGCTCGTGCTATTAATTCGTAATGTGACAAACTGACAAGTGATTTTAAAAATGCGTCCCCTGAACAGAATAGAAACAAATATTTCTTTATTAGGTATACTATTATGTACGTACATATAAGTAACACTTAAACAGTTTAAATATGATTTAATACAAGTCAATAAAAGACTTGAAAATTTAAAAAAAAATTAAATAAAGTAACTTCGAACGAAAATCTCTTTTAAATAAAAGGCTGACCTTTTATAGATTTCGCTTTTCATCTGCGGGTAAATAAACCAAACCGTTAAACCTAATAAATATTTACATTCAAAACTGCCAGCCTCGTTTGTAATGGCTTTAAGAGAAATAAAATTGCAGCCATCCAAAGTAATTTATGTGGCACGGTCGCGGCCAATTCGAGTCTATAAGGTTAAAATATACAAACCTAAGAACTGAGGCAGCCTGTCGCGCCGCGCTGTTTTCCGACTGCGCTCGATTTAAATAATTTAAATAAACTGCCGTCATGCGTGGATGCCAAAGTGTCGTGTAAGCGCGAGACAGTAAAGCATTTTATTTAACGGCGTCAGTATTGAGTTCGAATGCGAGATGAATGTTATGTTTAGTCTAAAGTATTTGTTCCTCAATAATATATATTGTATATGATAATAACGATTTCATTACAAATATCTCTTCAACTTCTTATAATTTTATCTTTATCCGCTTCTTTTATCGATCAACCCTCCTCTACTTTTCTCCAATATTCCCGGTCTCTGGGGGGGCGGACACACAAACTCATAATATTTTTGAAAGACCTATTCAACAATACCCAACATGATTCGTTAGTCGAGAAAAACAATGACATTTCACTTTACTGGTATGACCTACCTTAAAGAAAAAATATTTCAATATTTTATTTTACCACTTTTTCCGCCTCATTAATATACATTTCCATGCGAAATCACAGCTTTCTAGTACTTATAGTCGTGGAGTAAAACCGCGGACGGACAGACAGACAGACAGACATGGCGAAACTATAAGGGTTCCTTGTTTACTACAGAACCCTAATAAAAATACATGTAAAGATTTTTTACATGCCTAACCGAATGCACTATAGCTATATAGCAGTCTAAAGTGGTGGTGGCTGAGAAGTATGAGAGCTCAAATAAGAGTCGAATCATAGTCATCATTTAACGTCATTCCACTGAATTTGATAGACCTACAAGATGAGAAAAACTAAAAATTAATAGGATATAGAATGAATTTCTAACAAATAATACTGTCTCTACGTGTTTAATTCCGAATTTCTAAAAACAAGCTATCCTTCAGTAACGCTGGGGTCGGTAAAGTGTTTTTCGCTTTAATTGAGTAAAATGGGTGATAAATTTCATACGCAAAGGTCTATTTGTAGTCAGAAATTGAAGTCACGACTTTGAAAAGAAGAGTTAGTATTAGGTTAGTTAGGTAGGTAACTTTCCCATCGAGAGAACCGTAGCTTATTTTTGCAATTTGTTTTGAGAATAAATAACAGACTTTATTTTGTATTTCACTTAAATTCCAAATCAAATTGCAGACTATAACTCGAAGAGCATTGAGATTAAAATATTTTAGACAGCAAGAATTATTCACTCGAGCCGAAAGCGAGGGTGAAAAATATGTGATCCGAGATGTGATTTATGAAATTTGTATATAATTTGAGAATATACAGAATGAGATTTTTTGCATACGAGGAAGTTTTTTTAACGGGAGGTAAAATAAAATAATATTTGTACTTGTTTAATATTGTATCCTATCAACCGGTATTAATATCTTTTATTTCAAAACATGCAAGAAGACATTGTGCAATTACTTATAAGTTAACAACTTATAATTAGATTCCTTTAGATACATGTTGAATCAGCAAATGTGTTTACCTGAACGAGGCGTCTCGTTCGCGTCGTGCGACCCTGTACCTCAGTGGTTCACTTAATTTGATATAACATTAATCTTGTACCCTGCTTTTTGCTATGTGTTGGCGTATTTATAGCCAATGTAGAGCTTTCCATAAGTAATGCGGGTTTAGACAATGCACGGGCCGCGTATAATTGGAACGATCAACAATCTAATAGAGTCGCGTGTGTGTCAGCCTTAATAGGCACTTGGAAATTTGATGAGACATAGGATGTTATACATACATATATAGCGTAGACGAGCTTAAATACAAGCAAATAAAGCAAACGCGTTTCTATTCATGACGTTTGCTAGTGATCACATATACATTTGTACTGATTTCATTAGCAAGGCTTGTCCCCAAATTCCAACCGAGCAATTATAATAATTGCGGACGCTATTGTGTCCAATCACACGAATTCCCGACATTGTGTTACTGTACTGTACCTATTTGTGTATACCAGAAACTTAATAAGGAGATGTATGCAATATTGATTGAATTGCACATACATTAAAATATTGAATTCATGGATTACTTATATGATTCAAGAACATGCAGCTTCAAAAGAAATATTAACCCCGGAAAAATATTTGATATCAAATAGTAGGCAGCAGATTAATCTTTGTCCATGATGCCTTTCAAGTCCCTTTGAGTTACTTTTCCATACAGATAAGGCGATTATACTATGTTAGAAAGCGTGTTTATTTATATGGTATTCTCGAAATATTAGAATCTGGTTCTGCTTCGCGTAGAGTGGGGGTATTATACATATTTCTATTGTCAAGTATCGCACATGTGGCTCATATAATGCGGAGGGCGAGAACAGTTGTTTCATAGAAATTAATTTTTGGTTAGCAGTAATTTTGAGTAAGTTTGAATCATTAATAAAACAAACTACAAAATCAATAATAATTGAGATGCTGTTTTCCTTTTCCCACAAGTGCGGTTCATAGTTAGTTGCGTTCCCACTTTCATACGTAAAGTTATATCACAAACAGAATAAACAAACACTCAAATAAATAGTGAATTTTCTTTTTAAATAGATAAAATATATATATATATTGACAGATTTTAACAACTTACAACCTTTTTGGGAAAGATTTTAAGAAAATAGTTTAATAGGCATATTTATCCAAAGATTTAGAATATACAAATTAATTAGTGTGCAACCAACTCGCAGGAGTCATGTTTGCAGCCTGGTCAATTCTAATCTTTCTCTATGATTAGAGTACATGTTAGCATGCCCCTATTCTTTGTTAGAAGTCTTAAATTCGCAAAGATCATTTCAAACCGTTTCCCCTTGACAAGAATTTCGTTATTTCACAAATAGACGAGTGAATACTGCATAATGTTTATCATCGTTATAACATTACACCAGAGTATTTTATGGTCGCATGTCAAGGGAGTTTAGTTGTAGTAGTTATTAGGTATCTATACCCTTCTAATAAACATCAAGGTGTCATTTTTTAAATACAGCTAAATAAGTAATTTTCGCTACTCTTTATACATATATAGTTATCATTATTTTAGCGCGGTTGGATCAATACAAGGATTTTAGAGTTTAGGCAAATATTGAATTAAAAGTATATATGTACGAATTAATAATTCCTTGTCGTTGATTTGCCCAGGGCAAGGTAAGGAGTTTACGATGGATCTGAAGAAAGAAAAATCTGATTTCGTAGGCATAATTTCCCAAAACACATATTTCGCAATTTATTCGGGGCTTAGGAAAGGTGCCTGTTGATATAGGTCGATTAAATTGATTTGGAAGTCGTAATATTATTAGATTTCGATAAAATTATCTTTTTTTTGCTGAATTGCTAATATAAGTATAGGTTGTATGTATTTATGTTAGCGATTCAAATTTTAACATATTATTTATAATATTCTATGTTGAATTTAAATTTACATGTCAAATGTCCAGGAAATTATCTTACACTTTTATTAATACTAATCAACTATATACATTCAACTCAATCAACCTTGTTTAAGGGATGATTTATTAATAATGTAGCAGACGTAATTTTTTTCTCTTTTGACCTTAAAATTTGGATATAATGTTTTTCAAAGTCTTTAGTAGATTTAAGACCTTTGTTCACAAAGCTGTCATAATTTCTTAGGGAGTACAAAGGCGCTGGACTGTATCATTGGCGAGGCCAGAATGAATCTCTGGAAAAGAGACCACACGATGCCCAATTTTTTTAAACTGAAAAAAGAGTTGCTTCCTGTATATACTTATACCAAAAGAGAAAAGTACTATTGATATGCCCAAGAAACATAACTTCAATTTCTTTGCCTTTCCATTACAGGACACCTCCTCCTGAAGGGGAAGGGGAAGCAAAAGCGGAAGCGGAAGCGACAGCAAAAGCAAAAGCGACAGCAAAAGCAAAAGCGAAAGCGAAAGCAAAGCACTGTAATAACGATTGTTATATTTTATAAGTATTCAAACATTTGAACATAATTATTCATATGTAATAACCTAATAATGTACAAAACCAATTAAAAATCCTTTGAGAACCATTTTAGACCTCTACGCGGACGAAGTCGCGGGTTAAAGCTAGTATACAAATAAAATGCTATTTATCTTCATGCGTTTTGTATGATTTAATTTATACACATAATAAAATCGTAACCGATCGCTGTCTGTACATGGAAGATAAATGAGAAAAATTTTGTTGGCGGCTTTCATCAACGCAATAGAACTAAAACTATGATTTTTAGAATTTTTGTCTGTTTGTCTGTGCGTTTATGGACGCTAATCTCAGAAACGGCTGCACCGATTCGGTTGCGGTTTTCACTAATGCATTTTGATAAGCCTCACTTAACATATAGTGTTTGTTTCATCTAAATCCGTTGATAAATAAAAAAGTTATATTAATTAAAAGAATCAGGTCATCAATTTTTGTTTGAAAAATTGCTATCAAATAACTGTTCCGTTACATTGGCTAAAACTTGTGTTATACAATGATGATTGAAAGTTCTTATTAACTTTCAATCATATATACATATAGTTTTTGATATTTGGTGGTATAGCAGCAACAAAAATACATCATCAGTGAAAATTTTGACTGTCTATCTATTACGCTTCATGAGATGGCCTGGTGACAGACAGAAGGACAGAAGGATAGTTAAGTCTTAGTATTAGGACCCCGTTTTTACCCTTTATTATCTGTCTCAGAATATTAGACAAGCGAATAAAAAGCGGATGAGTAGATCCCGAGCCGCGTCCGTAACGGGAGACTAGAGGAAAGCACTGGAGGCAACTTTCCCCGGGCCATCTTCGTTGTCACCACCACCTCGTCGATATGCGCCCCCAAGCTGAGGCACCTGTCGAACTGTACCCCTGGGTACTTGACGTGCCCTTCGTGACAACTCTTCGGGGAAGATGTGCCATGGCAGCCACGGCACATTTTCCCCGAAGAGTTGTAAGGGCGGCGGTAGGTTGGTGTTCCCCGATATTAGCGCCTGCGTCTTGCTGACGTTCACCGACAACCTCCACTTGGAGAGCCAGTCAGGTAGGGCGTCTAGGGCCGTTTGGACTTTCTTGGCCGCGTGCTTTGCGCTCATCCTGACGGCAAAGTACGCGGCGTCGTCGGCGAAGAGCGCCAACTGGGCCTGGCCGGCCACTGGGATGTCGTCGGTGTACAATGCGTAGCACGCAGGCGACAAGCAGCTTCCTTGGGGAACACCAGCGCGCACAGGGCGTTCCGATGAAACGGCGTCCTCTACCGCCACCCTAATCTTCCTGTCGTCAAGGAAGGAGGCCACAATCCTGAGCAGTCTTTTGGGCGTGGGCGTTTTCGACATCTTGTACAGCAGCCCCTCATGCCATACACGGTCGAACGCCTTCTCGTTGTCGAGGAGCACCACAGCCACGTGCTCCTTGCGGTTGGCTGCCGCCGAGATCTTGTGCAGCAGTCTGGCTATCTGGAGCGTCGTAGAATGTTCGGGCCGAAACCCGAATTGCTCCGCACGCGGCGGTATGTGCGGGAGCAAGAGGCCGAGCAGGAGTTTTTCGAACACCTTCGATAGTGCGCTAAGTAGCGTGATGGGCCGGTAACTTTCAGGCTTCTGCAGGTTCTTCCCCGATTTGGGCAGCATAATGACCCGGGCGGTTTTCCAATCAGCAGGATAGTGTCCCGAGCGCAAGATGCCGTTGAAGAGGCGCGTCACCGCCGTGATGTATGTAGGCGGTAAGGGGCGGAGCGCCTCATTCGTGACATTATGCGTGCACCCGGGGCTTTTCTTGGCTTCAGGCTCCGGATCACTCGCAGGACCTGGCCGGAAGTGAAGAACACTGCGTCCTCCTCTTCTGGTACCGGCTCCGCAAAGTAAGCTCGAAGGTGTTCGAGGACCATCTTATGATGGTCCTGGTCGGCCACTGGGTTCGGCGTGAACTGACGCTCCAGATGTTCCGCGAAGATCTCGGCGCGATCTTCAGCTTTAAATCGCCGGAGGCCATCGGCTGCCAGCAGCGGTCGGACGGGTTGGGGCTCGCCCGTAAGCTGCCGACATAGGCGGTGAATGGAGAGGATATCACCGCCCACCGAGAGTAGGTGGTTCTCCCACGATCTGGCTGTGTGCTGAGTTAGGCGGTCCTTGATGGTCTCCACCAGCTTGTTGAGCTCGGTCTTGGTGGCGAGGCAGCGAGTGTTTTGCCACTGCCGACGCAGCCCCTCTTTTGAGCCAGCAACCTGCTGATGTCGGCGGGCAGCGGGTCCGGCTTTGATGTTGCCGACACCGGGCGCTTTGCGGCTTCAAGGGCGGCGCGGATGCAGCAGGTGATGGCACTCGCCGCCTGCTCAACCTCTTCGCCGGTGGAGACCCGCTTGAAAGCGACCCTAGTCTTGTCCTCTCAAGCGTTTCCTCGTACTTGGCCCAGCTGATTCTCGATGCTCTGCTGGGCAGCCAGACCCTTGCCGGTAGGTCCTGGAGGACGAGAAGTACCGGTCTGTGGTCAGACGGCAGGTCCAAGGAGACTTCTTGAGTCAGCGGTGTTCGTAGTCCTCTGTAGGCCACGAGGTCGATGACATCGGGCTCGCCCAACGGGCCATAGTGAGTCGGCTCGTCGGGGCTCATCACTTCGTAGTCGTGGGCTACAGAGTCCGCGTGGAAGAGTCGTCCGCAGGGGCACACCTTGGTGGAGTTCCAGACGGTGTGTTTGGCGTTGAAATCGCCGGCCACAAGCGTCGGCGTGGGGTCGTGCAATAGTGTGCGCAGCTCCTTCGGATCTAGTTTATTTTTTACACTAGATGGCGGCACATACGTCGCGAATAGCCTTTACTCGCGGCCGGTGACGTTGACTAGTACGCCCAACGCGTACATTGTCCGGAATTCATTGTGCGGTATGGCCTGATGAACGACATTCCTCTTCACGAACACCGCGAGTCCCCTGTAGGGTCTGCCGTGGACGGGACTCTTCTCGTCCTTGCGGTAGCAAATGTACCAGGGGATCTTGAAACGGTCAGATTCCCCGAGGTGGGTCTCGCTGACCAGCATTACATCGATACACTGCTGACGGAGGAAGTTCGTCAGCAGCAGCTTCTTCCTGTTAAGCGTTTCGGCGTTCCAGTGCGCTATCCTCAGAGGGCCACTATCCATATTAATATGGAGTGTTGGGGATGCCTCTGAGGAGACCCGTCGTGGCCAGCTGGTCGGGGGTCATGGTCGCCAGATACTGGAACGCTAAACAATCAGCTTGTATTCATACTTTTTCACAAAAACAACCATAGCGCGTTTTAAAGTTTCTTGAGGCGCCATCTGTTGTTATTTAATGTAACTATAAAGTCGCCCATAGAAAACTTATCTCCAAACTTTAAATGACGATACCTTTTTTATCTGACAAGAGATTTCGATGAAACAAAACCTATATGTTGTTCAGGGATGGGCTTAATCTTTAAGTGAAAACCGCGTAAAAATCTGTTCAGTAGTTTTAAAGATTAGCGAGTACATACAGACAGACAGACAGACAAAAAAATAAAATAATTAGTTAATAGATTCAGGTGTTACTTTGCGGAAGTCAAAGTTACATACTACATGATTTGAATTACTTTGTGCAATTCCACCACCAGTTAGTTCATGCAAACTATTGCCGGCCGGCGCCCACCCACTACTGTTAGTCCCAGCATACCTGCCACCAACAGCCCGTGTGCACCCGCCACCAACAGCTGATGCATGCTCCCTCCGATACTGCTGCATCCGCTGCGGCTGCAGCAATATCGGACCCCGCATACGCGACACGTGTTTCACCTCTCCACGAGGCATCTTCAGGCACCAAACAAGTTGTTAATCGTTCGGCAGTCAAGCGTCGAATGATAAAACTACACCGTATTGTCATCATTTTATACTGTTAGAGAAGAGGGTGGGGGAGCGGAGTTGCCCGAACTTTCTGTAGTAAAAATATATAATAAAGGGGAATTATTTAACTCAAGCTGTTTATTTATTAATTGAATATTAGATTTTTTAAATTTATTTATTTCTAGTTGCTCCCAAATACTCAATTTTAACCCTTTTTCTTCGGTGTGTAATATTTTGTACGTATTATTTGATGATAAATTATGATTTTTTTTTCAAGAAGGTGTTCTGCAAAATTTGACCTTTCTGGGTGTTTGTTCTTATACGCATTTATGTGTTCATTATATCGAGTTTTAAAAATTACGGCCGGTTTGTCCAATATAAACTTGTTGACAATCATCGCAAGTTAATTTGTATATACCAGATTTTTTGTCTGACTCAATTTTATCTTTTACGTTACAAAGAGATCTTAACGAATTTTTTGTTTTTAAGGCTACGAATACCTTATTATTTCTGAATATTTTAGACACTTTATCTGTAATTTTACCTAAATATGTTAAACTTGCTGTATATTTATATTTTATATTTTGTGGTAATGCTTTAAAAGTGGTTTAATCATATTCTGTCTATTCTTACGTATAATGTTATCTATTAATTGTGTATTGTAACCATTCGACTTAGCTATTTGATATATAATGTTCAGTTCTTTATTATAATTACTTTTGCTTAGAGGAACCGTTATTAATCTATGTATCATTGACTGGTATGCAGCTAGTTTATGTTGCCATGGATGATTAGATGACGCAGGGATTGTTGTATCTGTATGTGTTGGCTTACGATAAATCTCAAAATCATGTTCTGTCTAGATTGTCAGAACATGATTTTGAGATTTATCAATTAATAGATAACATTATACGTAAGAAAAGACAGAATATGATTAAACCACTTTTATATGCAGTACCACAAAATATAAAATCTAATTATAAAGCAAGTTTAACATATTTAGGTAAAATTACAGATAAAGTGTCTAAAATATTCAGAAATAATAAGGTATTCGTAGCCTTAAAAACAAAAAATTCGTTAAGATCTCTTTGTAACGTAAAAGATAAAATTGAGTCAGACAAAAAATCTGGTATATACAAATTAACTTGCGATGATTGTCAACAAGTTTATATTGGACAAACCGGCCGTAATTTTAAAACTCGATATAATGAACACATAAATGCGTATAAGAACAAACACCCAGAAAGGTCAAATTTTGCAGAACACCTTCTTGAAAAAAATCATAATTTATCATCAAATAATACGTACAAAATATTACACACCGAAGAAAAAGGGTTAAAATTGAGTATTTGGGAGCAACTAGAAATAAATAAATTTAAAAAATCTAATATTCAATTAATAAATAAACAGCTTGAGTTAAATAATTCCCCTTTATTAAATATTTTTACTACAGAAAGTTCGGGCAACTCCGCTCCCCCACCCTCTTCTCTAACAGTATAAAAGGATGGCAATACGGTGTAGTTTTATCATTCGACGCTTGACTGCCGAACGATCAACAACTTGTTTGGTGCCTGAAGATGCCTCGTGGAGAGGCGAAACACGTGTCGCGTATGCGGGGTCCGATATTGCTGCAGCCGCAGCGGATGCAGCAGTATCGGAGGGAGCATGCATCAGCTGTTGGTGGCGGGTGCACACGGGCTGTTGGTGGCAGGTATGCTGGGACTAACAGTAGTGGGTGGGCGCCGGCCGGCAATAGTTTGCATGAACTAACTGGTGGCGGAATTGCACAAAGTAATTCAAATCATGTAGTATGTAATAAAATAATTTTTTTAATGTACAGACACGCGGTTCCTACTGTTTTATTATATGTATTGATAAATATATATTGCCTTTGCACATCTGTGTTTGGGTTATAGGATTACACCATCTTAACAAATTTCACCTGATTTGGTCTAGTAGATTTGGAGCAAATTGACTGTGAAAGACGGACGAGTGATCCTATAAGGGTTTGGTTTTTTTTCATTTTATGTACGGAACAATCGCGAGGTCTAAGTTCGCGGCGAACTCCTAGTTACTCTAAATCTGCATTCGCTGCTACGAAACCCTTAATTGCGTCACACTAGGCCGGTTTTATTGAAAATACTAAAATGACGGTGCTCATAAACTTAAGTCCACGCTGACGAAGTCGCGGGCAACAGCTAGTATAAACTATGTTTCTCGAAAAAAAAATCGGTTCAGTAGCTTTTTGCGCATTACAAACAAACAAACACGTAATAAACTTTTTTGTCTTCACAAAATTGGACAGATGACGCCACTTCATGTAATTTATAAATATCTATTTGAAAAACTCAAAAGCTCCCAAATAAGTCTTTATAATTTGCATGCACGTACTACATATCTACAAAAATGTTTGCTTTCCGAATAATATGAACATTAACTGTACATGTGATTGGTATTGTCATGGAATAATATTCATCAAGCGATAATTGGAATATTATGATTAAAGCAACAATTGAATATCGATAACGATCATCCAATTAGCAAGTTGAATTTAACCGTAACTTCCATCTTCGGAGCTACAATTTAGCATAATATTTCCAAGTGCTTCTTACGTACCTAGCAATTCGCAATACTTGTAATCTACAATTTCTAGAGAATCTTTTCAGTGATAAAGTTTGCAACTTTTAACTTATCTAGAGGTAAAGTAATTACCTACTTGTTATATAGAAAAAGTGTGTTGATAAGGTAATAAAACAGGCCAAGTGCGTGTCGGGCTACGTGCAGTGTAGAATTTCGTAGTTGTGAATGCCAACTATGAGTTCACGCGAATAAAAATGTCTAAAAACTAATTTTCTGTTGAGATTGTATTAAAGTAGTTGTTTTCCGAGTACATTTTATGAGTTGGTTGCCTATAACTTTTTGTTTTGTAAAACCTACTAAGCTCTAATAAATTTGAGGAGCTCGGTGGCCCGGCGAGAGTGCGCGTTATTAACGCTTTCGCAAGTAAAGCGACAGCGGGCGTGGTCCGCACTTGGATTGGTGGCCACAAGTGGCATTAAAATTTCTCGAGCTCCTCCGTGCTTCGGAAGGCACGTATAAGCCGTTGGTCCTGGCCGTCATCATTGTATGGCAGTCGTCAAGCTATGTCAGATGCCTTGAGGCAGCTTGAAAAATCTGACACTAGTGTTGGCCACTTACACACACGAAAAGCAAGCAAGCTCTAATAGTTTTCCTTTAGAATTCGTTATATATACTACTGCGATGAAATTTTCCATGCGTCCATATGCGTCCGTTAAGCAGATAGATGAGGGACGGGGGGTGGGGGGGGGACACGACGACGACGATGACACTTGACTCTAAGGTACTATAAAACCAAATATTTCGAATATTTTTGGAGACTTATTCAACGATAAAAGATGGCTAAAGGGAGAAAAAGAAATTACTCCCATTTTAAATGTATGTAAACGACCCTAATTTTTTTACCACTTTTTTGGCATGATTAATACTCATGCCAAATTACAGCTTTCTAATATGCATTTATAGCCTCTGAGTAGAACGGTAGAACCGCGGACGGACTGACAGACCGACAGACATGGCGATACTACAAGGGTTCCTTGTTTACTATGGAGTTCCTTAAGAGAGTTATTTAAATCTATAAATATTCTTACTGTGACATCTCAATTTATTTACGACAATCTTCTATTTGTTAAATCTAAGTTAAATAATTTCAAGAAAAATAGTGATGTTGACAGTTATAATACTCGCAACAAAAATCAGCTTCATACGCCTAAATTTCGCCTTGCTAAACTAGAAAGTCACTCTTAGGTCTAAGTATAACATTATTTAATAAACTCCCCGAAGCGATCGTTAACCTACCAATGGCAAAATTTAAAACACATGTTAAAAACGTTTTATTGAACAATGCGTAATAATCATTGATAGTAATCAATGATTATTTAAGAGATAAAAACGCGTGGATACTTCCTAAACATTTTCCATTACACTCCACACATGAAACATAAATAGCTGCATTTTCTGTTACCATAATAAGCTTACTGTAAAAACATGTAAATGCTCTGCGATCAATAAGTGACCAACATATAATTAATATTTTCTCTTGACAAGGTATGCGAGTTCGGGTTTTTCATGCTCACTAAAATGTCCAATCCGGTGGTGGCGTCGCTGGTCGGGTCGTTGAGAGAATAGGTACTCGTAATGAGTTTAAATTTGGAACTACTCTTACGGAGACGTTTGACTTTGACTTGAATTTGACAGTAGTTACAAATTTAAACTCATTACGAGTAGGTACTCGTAATGAGTTTAAATTTGGAACTACTGTCAAATTCAAATGGGTGCCTATTCTAGTATCTATAGATATTAAAACAGTTATCAAGATGAATGCTAAATTCAGTATATTTTTTAATATAAATCGCACGACATTTGATCTCGAGTGACACAAGAATAGGGGCGTTCATTCGTTTGTCTATGATTTAAATAAAATGACAAATTCGAATTTCGAAACGCCGCCATTTCGAGTTGTCATTTGTTTGTTGATGTTTTACTGTTTACGAGTGTTTGTGAAAAGTTAAAACGAATTAAAATAGTTAAAATGTTGCGAAATAAATATAAATATGCCACCGTCGTCAAGCTCTTCAGCTCCAAAACAAGACCCCAATTCAAATGCAACTCAACCAGGACCGTTAACTGTATCTCACTGTACAAGTGTTAATATTAATTACAATTTATTATAATAAAAAAAATATTCTGTATGTGTTCAATTAGTTTTTTATTACATTATTTTTAAATTACAATGTAATTCAGGTCAATTCCCTACGGTTGATGAACCCTATCTTAGGGCACTATGATAGTTATGTGTGCAGATAAAGTAGTGTATGCAACTATTCATAATTAGGCATTACAACTCACATTCGTGTTGTAATGCCCTTCATTATGCTCAGTCGCATAAACTACTATAAATATACCTAAGTAGGTACCTACCTACTTTAAAAAGATACCTTTGAATCAAACAGAAGGTTGAAAGTAAATTGATGTACGGAGTGTAACCAGCACTTAGTCAAAGCGGAACACTTACTCCTACATTCTATGAATATAAATTAATAAATCTACATATTGTCGACACTTTGTGAATAACTAATAAATCAAGTTGTGAAGTTTTACATAAAACATTTTTTGTCTTTCGAGACATTCAAGCAATAAGAAATACACTAAAATATACTTTTCAGCAAAAAATTTTTGGGAAGGATACATAATGATGAAAGAGTAACGATGTTGTTATCAACATCGTTATCGCGACAAGTAGGCTCTAAAGTTTTAGTACGTAAGTAATTCAAGTATTAATAAATCTTAAAGTGAAGGCTCACTTTGTGATTATTTATAATCGTGTTTAGTTTCGTGGTAAACAAAGTCTAATCTCTCGGCTGGACGGAATCCCTTACAATGCTCGTATCAAGTTACAACTAAGAGAGAATTGAAAAGCATTTTAATTACAAGCTAAGTCTCTTTGCGAAAAACGTTAAGTGTAGTCAAGATTAAAACCAACGAAATTCGGCCATTCTAGAAAAAATGTAATTGCGTTTAGCGAGCACGTACTTTTTGTACACTTTGCTACACTAACAGTTCTTCGCGTTCTTAACTGCGTACTTTAGGAAAATAGGTCCTACTTGTATAGAACTAGAAGCTCGTTTTAGTGATCAATGTCAGAGTAATAAATATTTTATTGTTAGTTTTGATTTTGAGGCCTTAGCCCAACAACACATACATCGATAAAAACATATTTGATTTTAAAATTCAAACTAGCTTTTCGGGCGTTGCGCGGGCTGCAAGCAGCCCGCGGTTTTTCGTGCAGCTGTTGAGGTAAGCTAAATCACATGTCCAGTTGAGAAAATGCGTAAAAACTGCAGTTAGTTGAGAAAACATGAAAAAATGTTTGGGCGGCCATCTTGGATCCAAAATCTGATTGCAGTTTCGAGTTCCCCGGGGTGCTTTACCCCAGCATACAAAATTTCAAACACCTACGAAGAAATATAGGTTAAAATTCTAAAATCCAGACGCCATCTTGGATTCCAAAAAAAAATTATAAAATTTGGATTTTTGGCTCAAAATACATATAGATAGGTATCGATTTTCAGCCAAATCGGAAGCAGTTGACTTTCGGCGGCCATCTTGGATTTCCAAAAATTAAAAAAAACGACGCAACGCTTGGTGGGAGTGGCTCGGCTTACGGCCTCGCCACGCAGCTCGACCTGCGGGCTCGCATCACTCGGCCTGCGGCCTCGTGTAAATTACTTAGGGGAGGGGGGTGAGTGGGGGAAGGGGGGGAGGGGCTCGGCCTGCGGCCTCGCGGAGGCCTGCGCCTTCGGAAATAGGCCTCTGGCTGCGCCTAGATACTAAGGGGGGACTTTTGTATGAAATTTGTATGGAGGGAAATTGTCTATGTATCGCGGCCATATTGGATTTTGAAAAAAATCAAAAAACAAATAACAGTCGTCAAATTGCTCACAACCCCCTACATTTTGGAAAAAAAATCACGCCCCTAACCCCAACCGTTTTTGCAGGCCGTACACCTTCCACATGAGGTTTCCGCAGATCTTGGAATGTCAGATTTTTCTGGTACTCACTGGAGCACCCTCCATACGAAGGTATATCGTTTATGACCCCTGTCACCCGGGAACAAACCAAACAACTATGTCAATCAGTGAGTGAGTGAGTGGTATTGTAGGTTTATATATTATAATAACTAGTGTTCCGGGTGCTGCGCGGGCTGCAAGCAGCCCGCGGTGTTTCGTGCAGCTGTTGAGTTGGGCTAATAGCATTTCCAGTTAAGAAAACGGGTAAAAATTGCAGTCAGTTGAAGGAACATGAAAAAAGGTGTGGGCGGCCATTTTGGATCCAAATTTAAAACGCCATCTTGTATTCCAAAAAAAAATGTCAAATTTGGATTTTTAGACTCAAGAAACTTATAGATTTTGATTTTCAGGCAAATCGGATGCAGTCGACTTTCGGCAGCCATCTTGGAATTCCAAAAATTAAAAAAAACGAAGCGCTTGTTGTGAATGGCTCGGGCTTCGCCCTCGCCACGCAGCTCGCCCTACGGGCTCGCATCACTCGGCCTGCGGCCTCGTGAAAATTACTTGGGGGGAGGGGGGGGGGGTGAAAGGGGGGGGGGGAGGGGGGGTGAAAGGGGGGGAAGGAGGGGAGGGGCTCGGCCTTTGGCCTCGCCACACAGCTCGGCCTGCGGCCTCGCGGGGCGCCTCCGCCTTCGGCCTTAGGCCTCAGGCTGCGCCAAGTTACTTGGGGGGGCCGTTTCTACGAAAGTTGTATGGGGGAAATATTATTTTAACGAAAATTAAAAAAAAAAATACTGACTCTGGTAATTAATCAGGAACCCCTTCCATTTTGATTAAGGGGTCAAATCTCCAAGTCCAACCGTTTAGCCAGGCCGTACACCCTCCACGTCAGATTTCTGCAAATCTTCAACTTTCGGATTTTTCTGGTACTCGACCTCAAAATCTCTATACATTCCACCATAAACCATCACCCCCACTGTTCGGGAACAGGTCAAACAACTATGTCAGTGAGTCAGTGAGTCAGTGGTAAGTGTAGCTTTATATAATATAACTAGCTTTTCGGGCGTTGCGCGGGCTGCAAGCAGCCCGCGGTTTTTCGTGCAGCTGTTTAGGTAAGCTAAATCACATGTCCAGTTGAGAAAATGCGTAAAAACTGCAGTTAGTTGAGAAAACATGAAAAAATGTGTGGGTGGCAATCTTGGATCCAAAATCTGATTGCAGTTTCGAGTTCCGCGGGGTGCTTTACCCCAGCACACAAAATTTCAAACACCTACGAATAAATATAGGTTAAAATTCTTAAATCAAGACGCCATCTTGGATTCCAAAAAAAATATAAAATTTGGATTTTTGCCTCAAAATACATATAGATATCGATTTTCAGTCAAATCGGATACAGTTGACTTTCGGCGGACAACTTGGATTTCCAAAGATTTAAAAAAAAAAACCACGCAGCGCTTGGTCGGAGTGGCTCGGCCTACGGCCTCGCCAAGCAGCTCGCCCTCCGGGCTCGCATCACTCGGCCTGCGGCCTCGCGAAACTTACTTGGGGGGTGGAGGGGTCTGAGGGGGGAGGGGGGGAAGGGCTCGGCCTTCGGCCTCGCCACGCAGCTCGGCCTACGGCCTCGCGGAGGGCTGCGCCTGGTTACTTAGGGGGGACTTTTGTATGAAATTTGTATGGAGGGGAATTGTCCATGTATGGCGGCCATCTTGGATTTTGAAAAAAATCAAAAAACAAATGACAGTCGTCAAATTGCTCACAACCCCTACATTTTGGAAAAAAAATCACGCCCCTAACCCCCACCGTTTTCGCAGGCCGTACACCTTCCACATGAGGTTTCCGCAAATCTTGAAATGTCAGATTTTTCTGGTACTCACTGGAGCACCCTCTATACGATGGTACATCGTTTGTGACACCTGTCACCCGGGAACAAACCAAACAACTATGTCAATCAGTCAGTCAGTGAGTCAGTGGTAATATAGGTTTATATAATATAATGTAAAAATATATGTAATATATGTATGTAATATACATTTGAATTTTACAAATGTATATTTGTTATTTTGTCTTATTATTTTAATGCAAGAGCTAAAATTGACTGCTTTTTAGCAATACTAGCTGGGTGACCGAGCTTTCCTTGGCATTTTTTTTAATAAAAATCTCTTTATTTAAATACCGAGTTTTCTCAAAATTGTTGAAGCCGCTTTCAAGATCTTCGTTATAAATTACAAGAATTGTTCGTCGAGCATGTCGGGCTATGCACAGTGTAGGGTTCCGTAGTTGCGAATGCCGACTTTGAGTTCACGTCTCACGGTTTAACGACTAAAAAAGTCTAAAAAAGAACCTACAGAGCGATGCCATAGTTCACAAATGTACTAACAAATTTTTTTTTTGTTTTCACTTTTTTATTGCCAGATTCATTAAATTTTTACGCATAAATCCGTCTCTTTCTACCAAAAACTAAGTATCACAGTTGTATTATATAAGTTCGGACATTGACAATAAAACTAATGGTTTTTATTTTTATTAATTTCCCCACCACCACCAATATTCAAGCACATCAAAATTTTAAACATTGGCGTATCATACGCATTTACATTTGCGCAGGTGTCAATGTTAGCTATGCATGTGCATTATTGTCTTAAGTACAATAAAAATGGTGTACAAAAATATGATATATAATGTTAAGTGCTTTTATTTTAACAACTCTCGCACTTTTTATTTTCACTAAATTCATAAAAGCCAATTGTGCTTTTATATAAATAGTTTAGGCGTGATTTTACACACGAAATAAATGAACGAAGTAGTGTTTCCGAAGCTATTATAGTCTAAAAAAAGCCTTTTGGCCTTTTTTGCAAATAATAGGCTTATTTTGTACGTTGCTGCATAATACCTTCACGCTGCATGCCTACTATTCATCTCATTTCTTCATCATCACATCCAGTTTGCCTTATTTTAAATTAAATTTGTTAATTTTTAGCACTTCTTATTTCATTATCTTGATTTATTCTTCTCATACTCCTCCTGGAGATATAATCATGTGTATCTACAGCAATAAAAGTAATTCTTATATATGTACTTTTAATCAAAATTTTTGATGTATGTAAAGTAACCAGTGCATTAAGATATAGTGCCTAATAAATTATTCTTATTGTTTCTTCTGCTGAGCGTTTTAATTATATTGCCTACACATCTTCCTTTATCTCGTCACTAGCTGGGGTAGATCAAGCTTTACAATGTTAAAACTGAAGCCATTTTCGGGACTCAGCCTAAGTAAGAGATCGTCCAATAATCACATAAAGCTTGAAAGGGGGGAGGGGGGGGGGAGTTTCGGAAAAATCCAGAAATATCACAATGTGGGAGGGAGGATATAGTAACATTTCACGTGTATCACGTTCTGAGACCGTGATTTTTTTAAGTTTACCAAAACTAGAGTGAACCAACGATGAAACTAAGAGCTTTTTAATCATAGAAATTTCAGAGGGTTAAGCATTACTGTCGGTAGTAGCTTAGACCTTTGCAAGACGTTTTAAACCTCCAACCAAGAGCCTTGAATAGGCCTAGCCTGTCAAGCCTCTTATTAAGAGTCGAGCCTTCAAAAAACGGCTAAAAGCCTACTAAATAGGCCTAACCTAAAGGAATAAAAGTGTTAATATGCTTTTAGCTAATCAAACCCATTATCATAAAGAGTTTAGCCTTCAAAAAAAGGCTACAATCCTATAGTCCTCAAATACGCAAGGCATGAGCAGGCTGTGATGGCCGATTGACGAAATAAGATAATTATTTTCCTATTAAAAACAAATTCCTACTAGTAATAGTGCTAAAATGTCATAAATATAGGTTTTGATTTTATGTTACTACTTTTGAAATAAAAAAACTATAATAACACCACATTTTTTGGATAAAATGTTGACTACATTTTATCAATGTCTATTCAAATTTCCTTTGGAAAAGGAAATAAATGGAAAAGGAAATTTCCTTCCAAAAGGAAATTTGAATAGAAGTGAAATTATGTAATTATTCTATCACATTTTAGTGTTGTACATGACTAAATTAAAAATAAAAAACTTTAATTTGCTTTCCTGTAAATTTGACAATACTGTAGTTAATACATTTGTGAACTATGGCATCGTTGGCAAGTTGGTCGACTATAATTCTTTAATTTCTAAACTCTACTTAGCCGTCATAGCTTTTCTTTGAAATATACTGTTGAGGAGTTTTTTTTTTCACGTGTCTATATACAACCGTTTAGCTCACAGAGGGGGAGGGGACACGCACTTGACTCAAACAAAAATTTGCACCAAATATTCCACAAACGGATGCCTAAATTGAAAAATGGTGTTCGCGAACTTACAATATTTTTCAAAGATCTATTCAACGACATACCACGTCATGGGATGGAAAAAAAAAACTATTTTACATGTTTGGGCGTTACCCTAAAAATTTTATAATTAAGATTTTACCACTTTGTCAGGGCGTGATTAATATACATACCCCTGCCAAAATTTGTACTAATAATTTCTGAGTGAAACCACACAGAGACAGACAGACATTGCGAAAATATAAGGGTTTATTTACTACGTAACCGTAAAAAATTGCCAAAATAATATAGTTCTATATTTACTTTACGCACTCTAATTGAAAAGATAGATACTTTTTTTACTGTAATGTGAAACTTTTAGCAGAAAACACGGATAAATCTGCTAAACGATAATGCTTTATATCGGAAAAATATCTGCTACTTGACCAAAAAATTGGTGCTATCACGTTCACCTTTTAGAAAGCTTAGTGTCCGTCGTAGAATAATGCCCTAAAGCTAGGGGCGAGCGGGTGTTACAGCAAATGTGCGACGAAAGGGCGGACCGCGAGCGGGCAGCGGAGTGGGGTGGCGGGACGCGAGGGTTGGCAGAGCCACCCTCGGACGAGGCTCGCCCGCCACACGCCAGAGTCGGCGTTGGCAGTCTCCGCGGCGACCGAGCGCGCCACTCACACGTTACAAGAGTCTTCGTAGCGCGACACTGTTCTTGCTATGTTTACGCACAAACTTTATGCGGACGTTTAACTAAATTTTGTGCAAAATGATAGAAAATTGGCTTGTTTGCAGCCCTACCCGGCGATTCTGGAGGTTAGTACTATTGTTGTTATAATTTATTTTTTGTCATAAGTTAATGTTAACTCTTGCTTCACCTTGCGCTCGGCTGTAGGCGAATATTTGTTTTTGTGCGAGTGATCGTTTTTACGCTGTGCGTTTACACTGCTGAGTCCTTTTAAATATTCAATATCAAATGTACATACACAGGTATTTAAATTCAAGTTAAAATAAAAAGCATTATATTATTCTCATAATTTCAGTAGCAATTAAGAAGTTTTAAAATGTTAAGGGGTTGTAAATTATCAAAAAACACTGTTTTTACCATTTGTTACTTTTATATTTACGAGTATGATATACATAAGTATATTCTGAAACTTAGGACAGACTTAAAAAATATAGTTGTAGGCAATTATAGTATGTATTAAAAGCGTACAGATTAAAACTATAATTATTTTGCAAGTACAATTAGCTACATAGATATCTTGCCGAATCTATAGTCATAGGTAATAAAAATATGTAAAACAAAAAGTGTAATCATGATGTTGAATAGCTGTTGTGTTTAAAACTTCACTTACTAATTGGTAAGACTCTTATTTTACTTTCGACATATGATGGTTTTTTTTCCTTAAAAAATTTTTTGCCAAAATTAGATTCCTTGATGGATCACAACTTAAAAATGTTAATACAATATATTTTTATTCTTGAAGCTATATACAGTAGGTAGCTTAAATGGCCTACCTACGAATATATTTCCAATGGATACTTGTATATCCGCAGGATGAAGCCATTTACCGTGACTACAAAAATTAACACGAAATTCTTTACCGTAACTATAAAACGAGGTAAATTTTATATATTGTAGAAAGAATTTCTTTAAAAAATCCTTATTTGATTTTATAAAAGACGCTAATGAAGAGCAAGGCACATAACAATCCAATTGGGAGATAAATCAATTTCCCGAACCCGGATGAATCCAATCATACATATAGGATCGGACCTAATAAAAATATTTCCTGATCAGACACGGGTTGCGTACACCAACATTATATATCAGCATCTTACAGAAACATTTTCGGCATTATTATCAAATTATTAGGTATAGCTCTAGTGTGCTCACTTTATGTCAAATTTCCAATTCGTTTCTTTGACTTTACAACGTATAAAGGAGATCACTGACGTGACAAGTTGATTTGTAGGCAAATTAAAAATCCCTCTATGATACCATTTAGTGATAAGAGGCGGAACTAAAAAAAAATATATTATAATCCGTAGTGCATCTTTTATTTTCCAGGTAATTGATAAACCGCAGCTTTCAAGCGTTTGACACCTAATAACTTTAAATTACTGAACCGGTTTTCATAAAACATGGCTAAAAACCACCGCAAGGGAAATTGCTTTCACTTAAAATAAACCGCATTGATATCGGTACATCCATTCGAGCGCTGCGATGCCACATACAGAGACATAGACAGAGTACAGGCGGACAGACGTTAGCGTCAAATTTATTACACCCCTCTTTTAGTCGCGGGTTAAAAAGGAGATCAAAGGTTAATTACAAAAGATTACAGTTGACAAGAGAATTAACTATGAAAATCACCGAATCCATGAGGAGAGCTCTTGATTCAGCTTTTAATTGATAAAGACGAGACCTTAAGACCGACGCATTTTTTCGTATTACGGACAACACGACTGTTTTAAGTTTTTGATGAAATTATTATAGCGCAATATAATTTTGCAAATTATTTAATATTACTTAAGAACACTCTGAAAGTTTTCTGCAAGTGACTTAAATTTTCTAAAAGGTTCTTTACCTGCTGGGGAAGGCAACAAGCTAATAGAGGTTGGAGATGAATTTGAATAAACCAATTTATGTATACAACAAACTCAAATGGGATGGGTGGGCTCTTGAACGTTTGTGTTACTCCATAACACAGCCAAATATCTAACCAAAATGGAATAATCCGTCGACAATATGAGGCTAACAAGTGTTATGACTGCCATTTTATTTCATAAAAAAAAACAAGTGCGTGTTGAACTCACGTGGAGAGGGTTCCGTACAATGCCAAAGATTTTAAATTAATATAAAATATTCCATTTGAAATAGTCATAGTAAGACGCGAGTTAACTAATAATAGCGCTATCTAGTGGTGTTTTAGTGAAGTATTTTCCGTTAGTGAACGTATTTTATTGAGTTTACGATTACCACTTTATTTTCAATCGATAGAATTCTTTTATGTTTTCCTGTAATCTAAAAGCAGTGCACTATTTTTGTATTTTTTTCAAAACTTTTTTTATAATATCCCAATTTGTCCTCCGAAAATGACCCTTATTTAAAATATTAAAATAATACAAATACAAAAAATATGGACAGACCGACAGATCAGTGATCCTATAAGGTTTCCGTTTCTTCATTTTTGTACGGAACCCTAAAAAACACAAATGTTGGTACTTATATTTAAATGTCTCAAAACGTTTTTATATTGGCTAACAAGAAAGAGATATAAAGGTGATCGTAACAAATACAATCACAGTAAATAAAAACCTAAAGGTACATTGCGTTTTTGTTATTTCTGAACTACGGATAATTTCAATGAAATGTTAGCAGTGAGTCTAAATATTCGCCATGAACTTTAATAATGATGTATTAAAGTGAACCTTTATGAACAGTTCGCTGGCAACAAATTATCTTGCTAGTGAAATGCTTTACATTGTAACTTTTAAGTACTGCATTTAGTTTCGGTTTATAGGGCAGGTAATATAGAATTACGTCGCCTGCATTACAAAACCAGTATGTACAACATTGTTGCACTTCCCTACCACAATGTTGGTAGTTCTGCCAGCTGTCCTAGGTAGACGGAACACGTCTCATTTATACATCAAACATTGTTTCTATAAGACGATAAACAACAAAGGAATGGTCCTGAATCTTTATTTATACAAGTTCGGCGCAAACTTACAACATTGAAACGTGCAACTTTTCAACAGGCGTGGCATAATTCTCGCAATGTTTGACGTAGTTTGTAACTTTTTCCGAATAGTGTTCCTTAAAGACGCCGCATTGCTGGCGAAACGGTAAATAAGTATTCGGAGGCATTATTATTGCTTTGCTTATACGTGAATTTTATTTCGCTCGTATTTAGACGGTGCAAAGCAATAACTAGGTAAGACAAATGAACTGAATTTCATTATTTCTTTAGTTTAATTTAAATTGGATTGATTTAAATTTATCTTTTTGTATAATATTTGTTTGTAGAAACAGTATTGCCCTTAAAAATATTTGTATAATATTTATATATCTGATTTGATTATTTAATTAAGTATATTAATTTAATTATAATTATACACTATCAAATGTATGAATCTTTTATGGTGCAGTTGGAGCATTTTGAATCTTACGGCTTAAATAATTTAAGTCACAAACCCAATACGCCACAAAGACAATAATAAAATATTATTATACTTAATACAAATGGTGCGTGCGTAGTTCAAGCAAATGTGCGTGCATGGTTCGATTTGTATGCACGATCACTTCGAACGATATAACTGAACTATGAGCGACCGTGCCATGTAAACTTATTAGTTGACATACACATAGTAGTAAGTACACTATGTTTTCTCACAAAGTTTAAGTAAGTATACATAATTATTTAATAAAAAATACACTAGTCATTCCAGATTTTTATAAGCTTTTATAACAATGTAAACGGTGTTTCTTTTTTTCTGTCTCCATCATTCATCGAAGATCAAAGCTATTAGCGTTATTAAAACCTTTGTGAATTTTAACATCCCAAACGCACGATGAATGCTAATTATTGTATAAAAGTATATAAGTATGGTAAAGGTGTACTATTAAAAAAATATAGTATGATAGGTAAACATTTTTTACTACATACATTTATGTATCTCCGAGGATTCTTGCAAATCAAGCTCCAGGATTAATTTAAATTTATTTCCACATTATTTGTACGCGCATTAAATTATCGAATCGGTAACCAAAAAAAAAAAAATACAAATGAAACTAAAGCATTGAGAAATAAGCTGACACTCTAATTTGTTTCCGTCCTCAGTTATTTTCGCGTCTAACATACAACTCTATCGAAAGCGGGTCGCACAGAATCAGTTCAGCAAATTTTTGTTCGGTTTATTTTTTATTGGCTTTATAGCATTTGTCCCGAGTTTTGAACGACAGTTTCAGTAAATGTAACAATACCTACTTGAAAGGACCCGCCATGCATCGTAATGTAATAAAAGAAGGCCGTAGACTACTAAAATACAGCATTTTGTTTATATTTAGTTTAAAACATATGTTTCATCTCATTTACTCAAAAAAAGATGTTTTCATCCCAAAACATTTGGAGCTAAAGTTACTGATTATTCTCTCGAGACTAAAAAGTGAAAAAGAAGATCTCTAGAGATTGAAACCAATTTGAAAACTGAACACAAGTGTAATCTATGTACAATCAAAAATAATGTTGGCAGTCCAGCAAAAACAAAGAAGAATTTTGTTTTAAAATAAAAATAATTGGTACAGACGTCGTGATTTTTTAAATTTAGAATACATATCTTCAATATCTTCATCAACATGGATGAATGTAGGTAAACATTTTTATGTTCCTCGCTTCGGAAAAAGAAATAAGTGTAATTAAAAACGCGCAATTTTTTTCTTTGATTCATGTAATTGCCGAAGTTTTAGGTTATTTGTATTGAAATTTAATCATTTGTGAATACTTTATCGTGAGTTTAAGCCAAAAGTAAATAGTTATCAAGTTTACAAAAATGAAAATATATGAAGGAACACGCAAACAAAGTTACGAGTGAACATTTTATCGTAACTTGGTGGTCTTCGAAAAAATATTTCTTAGTATTTATTGTATGAAAATGACACCAAAGTTTAGTATTAAATTGTCGGTTGAAGTCTGATTAAGTTTTATAGGTGTTCTACTACTCTTTATATTCTGTTTTGTATTTGCTAGTTTTTCTCATAGATGCAGATCAAAAGTAGAGTGTGCTTCTCGGGTACGATAATATTTTTATCTCGGGCGATATACACGAATCCCTCGCTTCACTCAGGATTCCACTGTAGAATCACTCGCTACGCTCGTGATTTAACTGTGGAATCCTTCATTTCGCTCTGGATTCAAAGTAGCGCCCTCGCCTTCAAATTTTCACCTTATCCTCTTGTAGCACAATCTACTATTTTAACATAGTCACTAGAAAGACGCTAAAGTGGAATTTATGATCCCTCTTATACAACTGTTGCATTAATTACTATATTGTGATTTTAGCATCTATAAACTAAACTATACTTACATATAATTAGTGCAAAATATTATTTTTAAAACTAAAACATGACTGCAAAACCAGACTACACGAACGTTTAGCATTACTAAAAAAGGACTAGACGAAATTCACGGCTTGTCTCAAACTTCTTAGCACGATATTCGCATAGTGAGAATATAGTGTCAACGTGAAGATTTAAATATTAAACCCATAAACTTAGTGTATTTTAAATACTTACGTACCCACTAAGACTGTTTCAAACTGAGTTCTACTACGGTTGGGAAGTTGTGAGGTAAGTTGCCGTGAAGATTGATACGGCTCGTATTTTTGCACACTTCCCCTATAATTAGGTTCCCGTGAGTTCCGTGTCACTGCCGTCGGCATGTGCATTAGCGTTTCTGTTCCTGATTGTGTCAATGTTCTACTCCGTGCACGAAATGTATCCCGGGACTAAACTAAATAATTGCTTTGACGCTATCATGTTTTGTTTGCCCTACGATCTTACTATAAGTGTTAAACATTTAAAACTTTAAAACGGGAGGCATTTTACCGCTGTGGATACCAATATAGGCTAAAAGAGCTTTTTATCGTGAAGATAATTATTTGTGTAAAAAAATGTTACCTACACCTTGATAATATTATACATATACTCTTATTTAATGTAGGTATTTATGATAAATTAATAAAAGTTTCATAACGAGAAAATAAATACAATCATCATCAACACACAGATTTATAAATGCCACTTGTATATCGCCGCTTACTCAGCGAATGAAATCCATGCGAACAACGAGATCACTGGCTCTTAATAATCGGAATTCAATACCTATGTTAATGTTGAAACACATTTTCATTTTGCCAATTCTAAAGCTGATGGAGTGGTCTACAATAATTATAGACTACGTTGGACTTAAGCGAACATGTGTCCCGTATGATGAAGAAGAGTAACATTAAGATCATTTATTAATAAGCTCTTGGGTTCTATGTACGATCTCTTGAGTCACGACCATTACCGATCTCATCTAGTTTATGCTCGATCTTGGTTTAGGATAAATCATCAGGACTAATAACTTTTAGACATATTATCTAAATAATAGGTCTTTACCTATGAAATTGCCGTTCTGCAGTACTGGCCATTTCAAATCAAAATAATTTTTGTTTGGCTAAGAATTCTAATTTCAAAATTTTATTTTAAAAACATGGAATTCTTTTTTCAAAAGTAAACATTTGTTTATTGATTAGTGTAACATAATCATCGCATTTCAATCATTTTCGTCATCATGGATACGTTAAAAATTCGAGTAATTATGGAATATGAGTACCGTCGTGGCAGCAACGCGGCACAAGCGGCACGCAACATCAACGACGTTTACGGAGCTAACACTACAAACCAACGCACCACCTGTTATTGGTTTGTTTGCTTCCGTTATGGAAATTTCGACCTGAAAAATTAACCTCGCGATCGTCCGAAGACTTTGGTCGACAATGACGAATTAAAGGCGATCGTGGAAGCTGATGATACACAATCTACGGTCGAATTAGCAGCAGCTTTCGACGTTAGCGTCAAAATAATATTGGTCCATTTGCGTCAAATTGGCAAGGCAAAAAAGCTTGACAAATGGGTGCCCCAAGAACTCAATGATCGCCAGCGAGACGTACGCGTCGAGACGTGCCTTGCACTGCTCAATAGACACACAAATGAAGGAATTTTGAACCGCATTGTTACCTGGGATGAAAATGGATTCTGTTTGATAACCGCAAGCGCTCAGCAAGTTGGTTGGATCCTGGTTCAGCACCTAAACAATGCCCTAAACTTACCCCTAGAAAAGTGATGGTCACTGTTTGGTGGTCTAGCGCCGGTGTGATTCATCACAGCTTCTTACTAAACGGGGTGAGCATTACTGCAAATGTGTACTGTGAAGAACTGAACACAATGATGGAGAAGCTGGCACATCTCCTACCAGCATTGGTCAATCGCTCCTCTCCGCTGCTCCTGCACGACAACGCGCGACCTCATACTGCACAGCAGACGGTCTCCAAGTTGCAAGAACTGGGGTTGGAAGCTCTCCGTCATCCGCCCTACTCACCAGACCTTGCGCCTACGGACTACTACTTTTTCCAGAATTCGGATAATTTTTTAACGGGAAAAAAATTCAATACCCGAGAGGCAGTACAAAATGCCTTTGAAGAATTTGTTGCCTCCCGTCCAGCTGATTTCTTTAAGAAGGGCATTAATAAACTGCCACCGCGTTGGCAAAGATGCGTTGATTGCATGGGTGAATACTTCGATTAATACATTAAAAAAATTCGTTTAAATTTTTTCATACAAAACAGTAATTTCATAGGTAAAGACCTAATATATAATAATCAATCAGAAGTACGTCCCTATGGCAGCTGACTTTTATCAGCTTAAATCAAGTACATATTTTTGATTTAGTGGCATGAAGATGTTGTAACATAATCGGCTTTTTATCACACAATTTTTCATTCGAGATGTTAAAATGCTCACGTATCTACGGAAATATATTGTACATAGCTTACGCTCGCTCTTTACTATAGAATGAGAAAAGATAAAATACGAGCGTTATCTCGTGATCCCTGTTTCCACTCATTCAGTGCGTAAATTGCCTACGTGACCTAAAACCGTGTGGATGCAGCAAATTATGCCCGAAGGATACTTTTGCGTTTTGTTCATTCACAATTTATTCTGAGATTTTTGTTTCATGAGTGCAAAGTACACTGAGTTAAAAAATACGTATGTTGATTTCAAATTGAACAATCACAATGTAATTCTAATTTGAACACATTTTGAGAAAGTAATTACGAGTATAATTAGACTACACCACAGATAGTTTAGGCCTGACATTTTTCATATAGAGAAATTCGAAATATATGTAGACTTTGAATTTATAAAAAAGCTGCATTCCAATATAAATAAGAGAATCTCACTTTGTTTCTACAATATCCATTAAGTGTATAATATTTCACCTTAGAAGTAGGTACGGTATGTCTGCTTCAGCCATATCTAATAATGTTCGTCTTAATGGCTATATAAATCAGATAAGCTTTTTAGACTCAAAACTATTTTATGGAGAAACGCATCTTTTTTACAAATAAAATTTCGATTTAAGTTATAAATGGCTACCGGAATATAACTATAACCTTAAAAATATTACTCAGATGTCAAAATATATTGTGAAAATTCACAAGTTTCCGAAGGTACTTACGAGCTTCATCATAAAAATTGATCCTAATCTGCAAGTCACGTGATCTTTGCAGTATCCATAGTAATATGAGTACCTATGCAGGGCTACTCCTAATAATTTATGTTTAATCAGCGTAATAAAATACTAGGTAAAATTGTCTAGTTTTAATGAGATAAAATATAACTCGAGTTCTGGGAAATAGAACACTTTGTAAGCTTTTTATTTATTTTTTAAAACCAGTTTTGTAATATCTTGTTCTGAGTGTATATCAATTTTATAAGCTAAACGGTAGGTAAGTACACCGGCGTGCACCTTATTGCTTTCTATCCGCATTATTTAGAGTTATTTTACCACGAACTGTATCGTTTGCTTTAAAATATACTCTGCGACTTTTACAGTCATTGTGCTCTACATTTGGTATCTTAAAATTAGTGATACCTACTTACGTAGTACTCATGAGTTGTATTAATTCTTCAGTGCCCAATTCGAGTACTTACACAATCTATATCTTACACCTTTTATATTTTCAATTGATAATACTCTACGTTATCCTCTAAATACAACTAAGTCTTGAAAATTAAACGGTAGAAAAGTATTATTCCATTCAGAAAGCCGTTGGTCCAGGCAGTCATCATTGCAAGACAGTCGTCAAGGTATGTCAGATGCCTTTAGGCAGCTTGAAAATCTGACACTAGTGATGGCACACACATAAAAAAAGAGCTAATCTCTTATTTTTATACAAAATTCGATAATCTAAAAGCAAACGGCCGAGCATTTTTCATTTTTAATCGTGCGAAATCTGATTTTATTTGTATTGATTTTGAAATGTTTGACATGACATTCCGCGGGGCCATTACACAGACCCCAATAGAACGACCCTTCGCAATCCGAACCCTAAAAACGTCGATTAAAATGCGAGGGGTCGCAGAGCGGAGGGTAGAGAGCATACAACGCAAGTTTTTGTGATAGTCACGCTGTCACGCATGCACTTCTTTTTGTTTAAACATATGAAAAAAACAGATTGCAAAACTATACTATCATGTCCTTTTTCACTTCTAAGGAATATTTTTTTAAGCCAGCAGTTGCAATTGCTTATAATAGGTTGGGGAAAAAGTCTTTTCGTAATTTATATAAAAATTCAAAACATTTTTTAATCTAGTTTATTTACATTTAACTAAAGTATGTAGATACCATTTTGTTTAATAATTTTTTGCCATCTTATAGGTAGGGACATGATCCTATTGCTATAGTCATTTTGGGGCTTCTGATCAAAAAACTGCGTCAAGTAGTTTTGGCAGTCCTCTCGTGATGTTAACCTGACACTGCCTAAAGAATTCTGAAGAGACCGAAACAGGTGAAAATCAGAAAGTGCTAGGTCAGAACTATACGGCGGATGCATTAACATCTCCCAGCAAAACTCTCTTAATTTTTGCTGAGTGGTTAAAGATGTGTGAGGTCTAGCGTTATCATGATGAAAAACCACACCCCTTCTGTTGATTAATTCCGGCCGCTTTCTCTCAACTTCTTGCTTTAATCTTATCAGTTGTTCGCAGTAGAGTTCTGAATCGATGATCCTGCCTGGTGATAACAGCTCATAATGAATAATGCCCTTCCAATCCCACCACATACACAGCAATACCTTGTTGCGAGTTAACCCGGGTTTCGCCACAGTCTGTGAAGCCTGACCGGCCTTTGAGCATGACCTTTTTGCACGTTCTTGTCGTACGTGATCCACTTTTCATCAGCAGTTATCAATTTCGTCGTAATAAAGAATCACAAATGAGTACACGGTTCATTAGGTTTCTTTCAGAGAGCTCGTGAAGTAACCAAATATCGAGCTTTTTTGTTTACTCATTTTTTTTCAAATGCGCCAAAACTGTTTTGTGGTCAATTTCCAGTTCTTCAAATATGTCGTAACTACTGAAATGCCGATCTTGCTCCACTTTTTCAAAAATAGCATCCATTTTATCCGTAAAAGGGTGACCAGAGCGACGTGCATCTTTGACATCAAAATTTCCGGATTGAAAACGTTTAAACCAAGTTTGTGCTACTCTCACAGACACTGCACTAGGTCCATAAATATAGCCAATATTTTTTGCGGCTTGCCTTGCATTTTTACCTTTTTGGTAGTAAAATTTTAAAATGTATAGAATTTCTTCATTAGATTCACTCATCTTGACGGTAAGAAAAACAAATGAAAATCACGCATTTTCCTAATTTGAATTTGGAATTATCTTCTTTAAAATTTAAAGTTTTAAATGATACCAAAACCAGCCAGGTACAAATAGTATAGCCAAAGTGGTTTTATTACAAGTTCATACATACTATATGCGAAAAGACTTTTTCCCCAACCTAATATTATATTACTCAGAGAGCAATGCGCTGGTTTTTATTTATTTACTACCTGAGGGTGTGCGTTGCATGCCGCAAAATAGCCGTATCACATCAACACAAGTTGTCCTTTTGGAAACCGTTCGGTAACATAGGCACGTTTAACAGCCAACAGAAAGATTTAAGTAGCAAATAAGTAATTATATTTTTTTTTTAAAAACAATCTTTTGTCTAGAACAATAACTTAATAGCTTTAAGCGCTCTTCAAAACGAATCAAACGAGCTCAAATTCAATGGGCTTGCGTCGTTTCATTACAGAGTTCCTATGGCCACCTTCCGGCATCATCATCATATCAGCTCCATGTCATCAAAATTTCAGCTCAATCGGAAATTGGGAAGTGAGTCATAACTTACAAGATTTAATTATAGACAGACAGACAGACAACGGAATAGGTGAAACTAAATAAAAGGTTTTAAAAAAAGTCAAATTTCAAGAGATAGACTATATTTTATTTCTTAATGAGACAGTTTTTATAAGTTGCCTTAGTGTAGAAAGATCTGAGGGTAAATTATTCTAGCATTAAGTTGGCTGGTAGCGACTGCCTGTGAAGGCCACAGTTCGATTAACAAGCTTTAAACTTTCAACACATCTAAAGTATGATCATTTTATTTATTATTTATATTTATTTATCACACTGCTTGAGTACGTAGGTTAAAATTTGTCACCGGACAGTCTCTACAATACTATATTTTGTAATAAATACATACACACATAGATAAAAAGCCAAGGCACTTGACTGCTTGCCTTGGCTGTGGATTGAACCAATAACCTCCGACCATTAGTTGTTAAAATATAACCATAGCGTAAAACATGTGTAAATATTTTAGAGTATCACGGTCATAATAATAAAATATCTGACTAAAAATGATATTAATCGCGATAAGTCCCTTAGTACTAATAACAAACAAAAATAATTATATTAAATCCACAAATATTCACAAAAAGTACTTATTCAAATTGAAAATTGTTTAACTTTTTCTCAAACTTGAAGAGCTTTTCAACTTCCAAATTTTCTGTACTTGACAGCAAGGTCTGGGAATTGGGAATAATTGGGATTGATATTGGTTTTTGTGTTGTGCTAACTACAGTTCACATCCGTGATATATTTTGTAACGTCATGGCAGAAACTTTATGATTTAAACTATTAACAAAGGATTCAATTATCCTGGAAATGCTGCTCAAAGAGCTGGTGCCCAAGCCAATTCTCTTAACCACGCATAAATTCTAGTGGGTATACTGATTTATTATATAACGTTAAATTCAATGTCAGGAATGATCTAATTTTATATATTAGCTTTAAGGTAGAAAGTGTTCTATTCTAATAATAAAAAACACTTCTTTCAATTGCGTAACTTGTAACACATAATACAATACCTATAAATATATATATATATATATAGGTATTGTATTATGTGTTACAAGTTACGCAATTATATATATGTACTCGTACTATAGATATATAAACAATATGAGGAGAATTCAACCGAGTTTCACTAACAATATAAATGTTATTTCAGGACCAAACGCGGAAATTAAAATTAAAAACTCATTTTGTTGTCTCTCAGTACTTCTAATAAAACGGCTAAGTATAAATTATTCCGAAAAAGTTTTATGACTGTTAATACCCTATTATCAACAAAAACAACAATATCGAAAAATGATTTTATCATGAAGTAAACCTTTATTAGACTATTTATTATAGAAGTTTTATGTCTCCACGTCAAACGGTTCGAAAGTTATGACAAACGAGTGATCCCACGGGGCACCTTTTTACCTTTTTGTGAAATGAATTCTAAAAATCTCATGCTAATTTGATATTCGTATTCGAAACCCCAATCTAAAGTCAGTCGCGCCAATAGGGTAAGTTCTTGGTAAATTAAAAAAACTATCTGTTACAAATATCTCTGTCACTGTCACTGTTTACATGTCGTTTGTATGATTCTTCGAGGTTATTTTTATGTCACAAATGTTTGCTAAAATATTTGTGTTCTGTGATCATTATTTGCTGAAAGCCTACTACTACCTGGTACACAAAGACTCGCTGAAATGGCTGAAAGCAGTTTTATCAAAGCAATAATATTTTGCACTCAAGTGTCAGTGGAATGTGGTGCCAGTTTTCAAACGCGGAGTCACACTAATACTATTCGTTTAGGTGACGTCACAGAAAATGGCGACGTTAATACCGCGTTTAAGTCATTCGAAAATGATAGTGGTTTTAATAATTCTATATAAGCTTTAATAATATTGTGTAAGTGTTAAAAATATTTTCGGTTATATTTTATGTTTATTAACAACAATAAACAATAATATTAACTTATAGAATCCTTTGAAAAAATTAAAAAACAAGAATTTACCCTATAGGCGCGACTGACTTTAGATTGGGGTTTCGAATACGAATATCAAATTAGCATGAGATTTTTAGAATTCATTTAACAAAAAGGTAAAAAGGTGCCCCGTGGGATCACTCGTTTGTCATAACTTTCGAACCGTTTGACGTGGAGACATAAAATTTGAACCTCGGCACGGCAGCAGAAGTTTATTCGCAACTGCGGCGAGCTGCGAATAAACTTCTGCTGAAAAATATGCGTTTACTGGTTTTCTAAAAAATTATTGACATTATATTTGGCATCCGGAACTAAATTCTGTAAAGTAAGTCAAATTTCCCTTTGTTGTGCATTGGGTTAAGTATGTGGCAAGTAGCTAATTTTTAACTGACTTCCAAATGGAAGGAGGTTATCAATTCGTAGCGATCTATTTTTTATGTATGTTCATTTATTATTCAAAAACGCCTGGACCGATTTTCAATTTTTTTTGTTTGATAGGCTATACTTGTCACGAGTCCCTTAGAAATTTTTTCAAGATCAGTTAGTTGGTGTAGTTTGGAGTGAAGTACATTTTTAATTTTGAACACTTATTTACGGTTGAGATGTCTCGACTAGCTGTGTTATCAATGTTATCATAGTGTTATGATGATTCAGTATGCACTGGATCTTGATGGTTCTTTGGAAATTTTGAACGATAAATCTAAAGCTATTCTTACATCTCAAGATTAGATAACTATTAATTTCTGAGTCAGAATTATCAGTTAAAGCACCTTGTACAGAAGATAACCTAGCCAGAATTATTACATTACTGAAGGGGCCGGGAAGTTAGGGATTGTCGGACGAGAAGAGTTTGTACGAGACGCGCCTCTGAGAAGCTTTGAAAATAATTACGAGTCTCTCTTACAACGAAAATTAAACATATTTTCGTGTGATTTTATGCCAACATTTTAATAAAATTGTTGTCGTATCCATATACATGCTTGAAGAGTGCTTTTTTATAATATGGTAGCATTTGGCTGTATGACAAGTCACATAAATCGAGTTACAAAGATGAATTAACAAGTTTTGAGAAGCGGCGAGGAATGAATTTTTATACTACTTTATTTTAACTATTACTAAATTCATTACTGTTTACGTTAAAAGTTTTAAAAAATAAAGAAATATTGAATATAGAAAGTAGATGATTATTTTCCTGGGTATTAATATTTATACTTATGTCAACATATAAATTAGCATTTACTCATAATTCCTTGGGGGCAGTTACCCAAGTCACGTTTATTGAAAGATCGCTTACCCAACAACCCTAATAAAATGATCCTATTTTGTATATTTATCACTTTATATTAAATCATGGAAATTAAAACACTTGTCTGAAGGCAAAATACTGTTACAACTGAAAGAAAAAAGTTAATATAGTCTATAAGCCTCAAACTTTATGCCATGAATTGTAAGTTCAAAAAGTAAAAATATCTTGAAAATTGTGCAAAATTAAAGTACTTAAGGTAATACTTACGGACCGCGTTAGGACATTCCAACTCGTATATACGCCAAAGTGTGTAAGTAGGAAGTAACTACATTATACGCTGTTACAAGCCAACCGTACGTTTTCCTTCTAGACATAAGCATAAAATCTTGAGTGGATTCAGAGAGATTCTGAGAAATTGTAGCGACTATAAATCCTAAATGAACTACGGAGATTTCTAGCGAGTAACACAGTTTTCTAGTAAAGGCTATTGATTCCGGAATTGGTTATTTGACATGTCTGACTAGTTAGTGGAATCTGTAGGTATTTATTACATACATATCACATCTTTATCCCGAATGTTATTTACAACAGATAAAACCTAATTTAGAAAAACACAGAATATAACATAAAAAACATTAAAACTGGTTGCAATCCAAAACATGTGTGTACAAATTATAGGAAGATTGTAAGATCTTCCTATAATTTGTACACACATCTAAGAGAAAACAAGCATAACAATTAAATATATAATATCTTACCTATTATAGATGTACTTTACTTTACTTTCCTAAAGCATAGTACACAGTGCGGTTCGCTTTAGTGTTTAAATGTATGAGGCAAATTTAGGATCAAAAACACCAAATTCTGGGTTAGTTAAAGCAATCTCGTTACACTGACGAGCCATCTTTACAATGGGGTCAGACAGAACATTTTGGATCTTGCGGCTCTTAGCAGACAGAGTCCAGGGTCGCACTTACCGAGATGGTTGGCGAGAAGGTGAGGAAAGAAATCGAAATAGTGATGGATTGATAGGCGCATCGATTAAAGGTAAACATGTAACACATTTTAGCTGACACTGCGCTTTAAGAGAAGCAGTTTGTAATTCTAAGCTTTTTCTTTTGTCCACTCAGATCAACACGGAAGAAGAAGTTAGGTTATTTAATAATATAAATGATTTGTGTACCTACGTCATTATGACATGCTGTGAATACAATAAAGTTTACTGATGTTTTAGTTTAGTAAAGTTTACTGTTATAAAATGCTGTTAATCGACCATCTATGTAAATTTATTTGTAGTAAACGTGTAGTGATGTCGCAAGCAGTAGTATAAAAGATTGATAGTTTATCGATATTATCGTGGCCTTGAAAAAAGTATCGATTGTCAATCGTTTGCAATACTATTAATGAAAGGTAAAACTATCGATAGTATCGATACTATTGATTTTAGATACTATCAGTACTATCGATAGTATCGAATATTGTCGATACGTTTTTTAACAATCGCTACTATCGATAGTCCTATTGATTTTAAGACTGTTTTTCGAGGTCAACTATCGAATGATATATAAATTTTTACTGGACGATGTCGATCACAGGACGTAATAAATCATGCTTTATCATAATAACTTTTAGGAATATCTTCCATAAATTGGTGAGAACCTAGTACTTAAAACTTACCGGAAAAAATAGGTATGACTCGGCCAACTGCCAGGATTTTCAATAATTTTTCAATGTCCTTGTTCATTTCCTGTTTTGCAACACTTCTGTATTTAAACTCTTTATTATTTAAACTAAATATTTGTCACAACTATAGATTTATAAGTAAGAAGATTCATGTAAAATGAGACCAGAAATTAAATGTCATGCCTGACTTTAAAAGGGTTGTACCTACTATACGACACATATATTCGATATCGATAAAATATGTATTTTGATTTTAAATTAATTTTTTTTAATATATGATAATAAATAAATACTAAAAACATTTTAATCTCTTTGTTCCTAGCGGAGTAGACTTAGCCTAAGCCCAAAAGTCAGTTTGTATATAGACGCGTAAGTGGAAAATGGAATAAATAATCTTGCAAATTTAATAAACTTTTATTTTAATTTTTTGAACTGTAGCTTTTAAATTATAGGAAGGTTGTTTTTTTCATTTTTTTTTCTTAAAATGGCGTTTTTTTTTTCTAATTTATTTTGTACTGTACGGGGAACTGTTTTATTTGAAAGCCCAGGTTCTGGTGATGGAGGTAAAATGTCTCTATTCTATTTACATACGAAGTCTTCTGATCTAAGAAGGTCTTTTTCTTTTCAATTTCACCTGTAAACAATAATTATTTTACGAACGTGACGCCTTGACAGATATTTGTAAAATACTAAAAATTTAAATTGGTTTTCAAAATTCATATCGTTGATTATCGTTAAATCAAGCCACATTCTAATAAATTTTACCAATCAAAACTGAAACTCGATATAAAATTTTCAAACATTTTTACTTAAAAGGAGTTTGTACTGATTCAACCAAAAGCAATAGATTTTTTATCGATATATATTTTCATGACATACGAGTGACGTCAATAATTAGTCAAGCCCTAGCAGAATCATATAATTTTATATTTTATGCAATAAATTATTGAATTCCTTAAATAACTAATAAATATTGTGTTATCTCTAAATAAAAATATAAAATGCATGATTTTAAATGGTTTTTTGGTGAAGTTGCGAAGAAAATATTGACGAAAAGGTCAAGAACATGTCTAGCAAAATTACTTGTAAAAAGTGTATTTATTGGGATTATAGTTTGTTGTTGTATCACAATCGATAAAGCTGCACTATATCATCTTTTTAAGGTAAGAAAAGTTATGAATTAACACAGTTTACAATTAGAAAAATCCAATTTCCGTGTGACTCATTCAAAAGTTGGTCACACGTCAATCTAATTGCTATCTCTTTTGCTCTTGTGAGGGCGACCATTAACGTATTTTTTGTCTCACTTTGCTAGTTCTATCTATTTACGTAGTAAAAAAAAATTTATATCTATGGTCACAACCAACGTCTCTGCACGCACACGCATTGCTCCGAAAGATAAAATGATAAACATGGCAGCCAGTTGGTGTTGCCAATCAAAGTTCAAGCATTCCATACAATATATTTGCAAACGTAAATCAACGTTTCGTTTGATATTACGATCCACATGTTACACTCAACATTATATTATGGTAACTTAATTTAGTAATCAGTACTATACGAATCTAGCTTATTTAAATAACTAAAACATTTGTTAGTACTTGCGTTATTTAGAGAAAACATAAATGTTGTATTGTTTAAATGACAGCTAGCAAAAACAAACAAATTATGGGGTAAACAGCACTATGTTAATCTAGCTTAATTAAACAGCTAAAAAAATTTTTGGTACTTGCGTTATTTTAGAGACAACATAGATATTGTATTGTTTAATTGACAGCTAGCAACAACAAACGAATAATGAAGGTATACTTTACAATTATCAAAAATTTCTTTCTGCAATAATAAAAAGTACTTAAAATAGCTTTGAGTATTGTTTACTAAAATGTGTTTACTATAATATTATAACATTTATTAAAATACGATTATTTGTTGTTAAAAGTTAATACGGTAAATTTAACTTAATTCTGTTTCTTTATACTAGAATGAAATTTACAATATGTTCTGGTAGTATTGAATATTTTTTTTTCAGTGAAATAGAAAAAGGTTAGCCAAAAATTACTGTTGACTCTACAGTGAGGGCTGTTGCGCTAAGTAGTTGGTTTAATTCACGTTTTATGGATATTATATGAGTATTTATATGATAGCTCTATCGTAAAATACGTCCGCGGCCTATGAGAATGCTGTCGATTTCTAGATGCAGTTTATCGATCAATTCCTAGCGTAACTGAACATTATTGATTTCGTCTTGTATCTCCCACCGTTCCGATAATCTTGCTAGATCTATGCCCTCTATCAATCGTTTGAATGCTCTACAATTTGCTCTCTGATTTGCTAAAAGTTCGTCGACGTTGCTGCCTTTCTTTTTTTCCTTAAAATATTCATGTTCCCAAAAAGCCGAAGGACAAAAACAAATGTAGGGGTTGGAAGTCCCTACATTGATGATGATGTTACTAACTGATAGAAGTTGTTTTCGCGGATGATATAAAATCAACCGAATGAAGTAAATTGTTGTATTGCACTGATTTTGAACTAAAAATAAGGTACAAGAAAACAATGTCGAAATTGCAATGTGTGCATTTGAGCGCCACTGTCAATGAATTGAACTTAGGGTACCGTTATTTTGTACGGTGTTCCGTACAAGCTTGTCATACCACATAGTCCACATTACATATGGGTTGAGTCTAAGATATTTGCTTACTAAATAAAATGGCAAATGGTAGCAAGATGGCAAAAGAGCTAGGTACCTATTTTGCCATCGCTGAAGATGTCACGATAGAGAAATTAGTTAATACCTACTAATTTTACCTTTTCAACGTTCCAAATTTTGAACAGGGAATTTTTATGCGGGTCATTTTGCGAATAGATCAAATCTTATCCGGCGAGCCTGCGACTACGCGCTCTCATCGCCGAGCTTTGCGGTCGCAAGCCACGTCGGCATGCGAGTGATTTAATGACGCAGCATCACCCCACTAAATGGACGGCACCACTCGCCGGCCAGGACCAAATAGGATAAGTAAGCATCAAACCCAGAATACGTAACAAGACTACATATCGTAACGCTACCTAATTCTTGGGCACTAACACCAAATAAGTTCGGACTGTGCGCACAAATGGGACATCAAGTCGTTTTTATGTAACATAATAACGTCACTTGTGTCAGAATAATATCCCGAAGAGAATCTTTTATGAACAATAAACAAAATTAAATTTGTGGTCGGTGCGTCAATGGCGGTGGGAATTCAATAAGTAGTTGAAGTTTACTAAAAAACTAAGAATGAAAGAGTTACAGACATTATGGAGTAGTTATAGTGACGCTTATTCCACAATCGAGATCTGTTAAGTATTATCGTTGCTGTAAACCCTTTGGGAAATATTTTTTCTTGCAGTGGCTGCTCGTAGCGAGCTTGTAAGACGGAAAAATATTAAATTGAATCACGTTCTGCACTCTTTTGCCTTTCATTTGCAGGATTCACGGGGTACCAACATATTAAGGAGATATTTTACTTATCGACCAAATTTAATTATAAAATGGAGCCCGGCCTTGTTTTCCTGAAAAAATACTGCATACTTTTTAATTGAGTGTTCAATATTGACAACCCTATTGATTTAACATGAGACGGTTAGTCTTCGCAAATCGTGTTGAGCTTTAGTGTACGTATATACTATCGGAAATGTGTTAAACTCAGGAATAAAATTCCTAGACAAGGTTTACATTTCCTAAATAACGATCGGAAGTATGTAGTCGCTTCCGTTCCATCACTTGGTCTCGCGCTCGCTCCTGTGATGGTCGTTGCACAACCATATCCCCATCTACCCTCCGTGATTAATTAGGTGTAAAAAAAAAATTGGTTACCGTTGCAACACATTTCATATAAGAAGATATTTCCGAACGCTATTAAGGAAATACATACAATTCCTAAATTTAACACATTTCCGGTAAAATATATAAAACGTTAATTAAAAGTATTAAGTTAATTTGTTATACTTAAGTGAATTTCAATGTCTTAAAATCACGCAGCATTTCAAATATCCCGCTTTCGTTTTTACTTTATTTCTTTAAATACCTATATTCATTTTATTATAGCTAATTATCATCCAGAAAGACACTTGTACTCGTATATAAGTAAAAATATTTCGGTAAACTTTTGCAACTGCTAAAAAATAAATGAAATACCTTTAAGAACCTAAATGAGCTAAACAAAGACTTCAAATAACTATTCTGACTGCTTCAATACAAATCTTAATTCTAATTCTCGTTTTATCCATCTTGAAAAAAAAAACGTAGGTACGATATGTGAAAAAAAAATTAAAAGCATTCCCATTTGCGCGACCGATTTCCTTTTCAGCCTAAACGAAATAATGTAGGTACCTACAAGAAAATTTGTCAGTATATCTCTACACAGGCAGAGACACGTAATAATGTGGGTACGATTTCCCATTTGTAAAGAAAGAGGGGAATAAAAGAACCATTCTGTATCCCGCGTCGTGCTAATGCTCGCCGCGTGGCCAACTACACAAAGAGTAAGCAGTGCTTACGTGGCGGGCCGCGCCCGTTCGCGATACACCCTAATATAAAACGGTGTTCTGAAAATCACTTTTACATCATGTTGAAGTGGTTTGTTTCACGCTGAAAATGAGAAGGTAATCAAGTAGACACGGTAAATTGCTTTTCACTCACCTGATGATAGCACTGGGCCCGTTCCATCTCGGCATCGTTAGGCAGCTCGTTTAAGAGGCACTATTGAGAATCATGTCGATCCTATGTGGCTAGTGAACAAACAAAGGTGGTGTAGATATTGATAGTTAAGAGGGTTGAATGGTGTAAGGGTTCGGTTGCCCTCCTGAATTTTCTATATTGATGAATAATAAAATTGAAAATAATAATGAATACTAGCCGACAACTGCGTTTGTACGCGCTTGATCAGGATATCAAATTATCTTGTATATCGCTCGAGGGAATATAAATCATTCCAAATTTTATTAAAAGCCATCTAGTGTTTCATATGAGATCTCAAAAGTTGTGAATTTAATCACACGTACGAGTATATAGTCATATAAGTAAGTACTCGTATAGTTAGAGAGAGTAAATAACATATATTTATGTTCGCGTAGTTTTTGCACTTGTATGTACTAAAGTCTGTGAATTATTTACGCATACAAATAAGTGGAGAAACTATTAAATGCGTAACTTAACTTTAGTATTTAGCAGTCTAAAAGCTTCACAGGTTCAGCAATTGGAAAATTGAAAAAATAATAATAATGTATTTTCATCATAAATTAAATTGATTACAATTAATTTTTAAATCAATTATAAGCAATTAAAATTGATAAAACTAACAACAAAATCACAACACTACGAACGCCTCACGATTGGTCGGCATGCGTCGTCAGAATGCTAAAGCGATTTCACTTCAGTAATAAATAAATAAATATATAGGGACAAATCACACTGATTGAGCTAGCCCCAAAGTAAGTTCGAGGCTTGTGTTATGGGATACTAGCTCAACGATACAATATTAAAAAAAAAGTCAAAAATCATTTATTTATCTGTGGATATTTATATCACTTGATAATTGTCATTTCTTTTTTCTTTCGATTTCCTGATAGTTGTTGACGTCAGATCATTTACTTACAACTAAGTTTACTGCCGCCTCCAAAGCGCAAAGTACGGTAACAAACTGTACTGCAGCATTTTCTCCAAAAACGTCAACCTTACAATTATACTGATATTAAAATTAGATGTGTGGACTGAGAATACATTGCTATGTCATAATTGTTAATTAAAAATGTCAAATTTGAAATTAATGTCAATTTGTATAAAATTCATGTACAATGTACTCAAATTATGTCATTTGTGAGTGTACAAATATAAACCTTTAAAAGGGACCCGCGCCAAGCTCAAGCCAGACGTTTTTGTCTTTAAGATAATCATCGGTTCCGTAATAAGCCTTCTCACAAAGTACTTTCTTTACATAAACTTTAAATTTTCTATCCGGCATATCAAGGACCGATTCTGGCAATTTATTATAAAACTATACATTATTATATAGCAAATACATATATAGATAAACATGCAAGACCCAGGACAATTTGAAAAAGGCCATTTTCCAACTTGCCCTGACCGGGGATCGAACCCGGGACCTCTGGGTGGCAGACAAAGCATGGTGATCACTACGCCACGGGGGTCTTCGTTGCAGTGGTGCGATTATTCAAACGCGGAGTCACTAACCGAACGGTTTTTGTATGGAAAAACCATTCGTTTAGGTGACTCCGCGTTTGAAAAATGGCACTTCAGTACAGTGCAAACGGCTACTGCACGTGAATTGAAAAGTAATATTCTAAATTCAGTTGAAAAAAAATATGCATTTTTGCCCATTCCCTCAATCGGCTTTTACGATCTGCACGAGAAAAGAAGCAGCTGAAAGGAATACAAAATAGTGAATGTATGAATGAAATGAATGAATTCATTGACGCTGTACTGCACCAAAAAAAATAAAAAATAAAAAGGAAGTTTTACAATCGAAAATACATAGGTTCAAAGGGCAGTCTTATCGCTACCTGAATTTTTCAGGGTCCAGTGTTGCCCCCATTTAAAATAAATCATTTTAAAGGAAACAGATATATCATTTAAAATTTTACCTTAATTAAACCCTAGAAGACAAGTCGCTGGTACACTCTAGATTTTTCTTTTCTTCTAGATCGGCATGGAAGTTGTATATTAACAAGTAAACACTAAACTACGAATATCGTGTATAGAGAGTATAGAGAGACGTCAATAAGAGTGATTCAAGAAAGTTTGTTAGTTTTTAACCGACTTCAAAAAAGAAGCAGTTCAATTTGAATGTATATGTTTTTTTATGTATAATTTTCGATCACTTGAAGATGCCTGACTGGACTTTGGAAAATTCTTTTTTGTTTGAACGGACATACAGGTTCTATAGAAATTTTATCAAAATCGTTTATGTACCTAGATTGGAGATAAACTCGGTTTTTAGTTTTGAAAAATTATCTTTTACGAAAGTGGCCAAAACCGGTGTCAGATTTTTAAGCCGCCGAAATACATCCTACGACTGTCATACAATTACAGCCTGGACCAAAGGCTTAACGTGCCTTCAAAAGAACGGAGAAGCTCGAGAAATTATAATGCTACTTGGGGTCACCCATCCGAGTGCAATCTTCGCCCGGGGTCACCTAACTTGCGAAATTGCTAGAAATGCGTTGTCTCACCGGGCCCCCGAGCTCGTCCAAAATTGATGTTGTCTCGAAACCATTTATTTCGTTGTATTCCATCACGTAGAATGTGTAAAATATTTTTTTAGGGAGTGTTTTTTTTTTGCGTTTGTGTTTAATGGTACGAGACAATCACGATAATCTCTAAGGTTCGACATCTTTTCACGCCACAAGAGTGAGTGAATTAATTAACATTATAACGTCACATGCACCTTCGGATTTGTTAGAGGGCCGTCGACGTGTTTTCGGTACTAGTTTCAGAAATTTATGTTTAACTAGATAGAACTTTTTAATTATAGTGAGAATAACAAAACAAAAACAGTTTCTTATAAGACTTATAAGAATATGATGTTAGTTTAAAAGCAAAAAAAAAATTATTCAATAAACCAATTCTTCAGATTAAAGTTTAAACTAGATTTTTACCGAGCTGAGCTATCCGTCGAGTCGTATCTGAGAGGATTTGGACGTCTTTGTTAGTTGGGCAACGCTTTAGATATCTCTTTGACATGTTTTTCTGTACTTTTGGAAGATGAGAGGGCTACAGCTGCTTAAAAGTACAGTAAGTACAAATGTTTAAAAGTAAATTCAATCTTCAAACCAAAAATGTTTTCTAAAGGTACACAGTGAATTCCGAATAATGACAGCTGATTTAAGTTTCTATGGAAAAAATATGTCTTGTCTTTTTTTAGAAAATCACGGAATGAATTTATTAGGGTAATGAAATTATCTCGTATTGAGAATTTAGTTGTATTAAAGACATTACTATGAAAAAAATAACGACAAAGCTTTCAGGATAGTGATAGATGTATTTAGTTTTTTCTTTAGATAATATATAAGTACTAGCTGACCCGGCAAACGTTGTTTTGCCATAAAAAAATTTAGGGGTGGACTACCCCTAACATTTAGGGGGATGAAAAATAGATGTTGGCTGATTCTCATAGATACCGGATAAGCACAAAAAATTTCATCAAAATCGGTCAAGCCGTTTCGGAGGAGTATGGCAGCGAAAACTGTGACACGAGAATTTTATATATTAGATAATGTAGATAAAATTTTGGTTAGTGCCAGCGAAGCTGGAGCAGACAGATTACGTCTGGATGAGGCACCAAATTCTCATGGAAAGTTATAAGGGTAGAGTAATATTAATATTTCAGATCACAATACGGGAGTAGGTATAAAAAAAGCACGATTGTCCAAGAGAGAGGACTGTAAGGATAGTGTCAGGGACGGCGGAAAAATGCGCGATTGCTTTTAGGTAATGCACCCTCCTGCTGAATTATAAAATATCATTCAGCAGGGTTCTTCACTTTAGGATTTTCAGGTATCACTGTTTCTCTAAAGAGCAGTTATAAATAGTAAATTAAAAGAGGCGTTAATTAACGTGTATGTTGGTTGTATGAATGTAAAACAGAAAATAACGTTGCGGACTGTTGTCCTTCCGACCCTCGAGATTCCGTCCGAAGGCCCTTCCCAATCCGCTTATATTACAGCGGGTAAAACATGTCGCGACCGAGTTAACATGTACGTAGAGATGGCGCCTCCTGAAATACTAAACCAGCTTAAAAGCTCTTCGTATAAAGTTTACCTACCGGCCGCCTTGGAACAACGAACCTTTATCGTGTTTGATTTACACATAAAATGCTTCTGCTTTGTATTTTGTACTACATTGTAAAAAGTATAAAGTTCTTTTATTTTATATTCTTAATGTTGCTTACGGCTTTACTAACACGTGGCATCATCCTCAGAATAAAAGATACGATTTCAATAACAGGCCTAAAAATGTTTCTCAGACGTTAAAAATATATAGATTAAAAATTTTCTTAGGATTCATGCACACTACAAAAAAGTGAAGAAAACGGCTTTTTCTGAACCAAAGGTTTCCTTCGGATTGATGAAATTGATCTTTGTGGTCTTGAGATGGATTTCCGAAGTAGAATTACCTGGATTTTTCATGCAGGTGGGGTGAGGGGGATATTTAGCCTTAACGAGGTTAATAACTGCGTAAGTTTACGTTACCACTGGCTGCACTCCGACAGACGGTAGAAGGAAAAGAGACAGACAAAGGACAAGGTGGTCGGTTGAGTTGAGACTGTTTGATCGGAATTGGGAAAGAAAAGTGAACAACAGAAGTGTCTGGAAACATAGAAGACTGAAGGCTTTTGCCCAGCAGTGGGACATAGAGAGCTAATAAAAAAAAAGTCATACCAATATCACAACTACCTTGGCATCAAGGTTGAGATGGATCAAGAACCTCAAGAAGCTTACATCAAAAATCTTGGTGGCACTACTTCGTAATTCAATTCTTGGGCCCTAAGGACCAATCCTGCCAAAGGAAATCTTTGGTTCACAGAACGCCAAATAATATGTGGTACAGATGCCACTACTGCGGGTTAGTAGAGAGCTAAAGGAGTTTGTCAAGTAATAAAGTAAAAGTAACTTTACTGATTAGAAAATAAAATGTAAGTAGGTACTTAATTATGTATTCGTTAGCAAGGAATTGAGTCATCTTACTACAAAATTTGAGAATTTAATACAATAAAAAAGTAAAAGAATATTAAATATATTACTGGTTCGGAGAAGCCTTGTTCTGCATAATTTCGTTATTAATTAACATCTTCACCCGATTCGAAATTTTGCGGCAAGACAAGTAAATATTGGCAATATTTAGAATTGTTAATTGGCACCCGCTCATCCGCTGCAGATATTTGATTTTGTTACAAGTAAAATTGCGTAGGCGTTAACTACATATATTAAGGAGGTACCATAGACTTTAAAAATTTTTTTACTACGGAGGTACAGTTACGTACGTCAATTTTATCTTTATTTACTTGACGGCTTTTGTTCGTAGCTTTTCTGGGTCATATAATTATTCTGGGTTTCTGGGTAATAATATAATTTTATAGGTATATTAAAAGCTATTGCGCAGTCTTCCAAGTAGTAGCGTACACGGAATGTCTCGTCGCTTAAGTAAATAAATAAAAACGTGTGGCACTCGGGGACTGCCGCGGTAAAGCTATTGCATAGCATTTTTTATCAACTTATGCAATTATAATTACTTATTTATTTATTTTTTTATTTATGCGGTATATTTTTTTCTTTCATATTAATTCAAGTTACACTTTTTGACCGTGGTGACCGATAAGAAGACAATTTTTTTTTTCTTTTATTGAATAAATGAGAAGTAAATATCGTTTAAAATATTTTTATTATCTTACAATACATGTAGGTTATTCAGGAATTTTTATTATGAACAGTTAGCAGCTAGTTTACACCATGTCCTATCAGTCTCATACACTTTACTTTTAGTTACATAAAAATGTTACCAGATGGCACTACTTACCTCATTTCAAAATAAGTTCTAACTTTTTGGTTTTATTCTTAGATTTAAAGCAGTTTTTATGAGTTTAAACCTTTGTAGCATCATCCAGTTATTACTGTTAAAATACTTAATGATTTATTTGTTCGAATAAAAGATTTGAATAAATATTACTTTGTTTTAATTGTGAAATGTATGTACGTGTACAACAATTTTTGCGTGAGGAACCAGAGAGAAAAAGCATAGACAAACATAGAATAAAAAGGTGACTTAACCAGACGAATTACAGTTAGTACTTTCCCAGAATAATGCTAGATGTCGCTACGTGTATCGTTTTGATAATTAAGATTATAAAATTAACTCTAAATTACAACACGCCTCCTTAAATTTATAATCTTAATCTTTTACAAAAAATAAATAAATAAATAAAATAAAATAAAGCCAATCTTAGCTACAGTAATCTTTACTCTTAATAATTTGAATCTTTTGCTAAAACAATGTTTTAAGTAAACTACCTAAATTAATCTTAATTCCAATCTATTTTTCAAAAATTTTGTTTTATTTAAACTTATAGTTAGCATATCTGCCAAGTTAAATTTTGTATCTATTTTTACAATATCAATTATTTCCTTTTCATAGTTCTCATTTATATAATGATATTGCACTTCAATGTGCTTTGAATTTTTTGTAAAATTACCATATTTAGCAATCGCAACTGCACCTGAATAATCTTCATACAATTTTATCGGATCACAAAATTTTACATCAAATGCTTCACTGAGTTAGTTTCTTATAAAAAGTACTTCTGTCACTGCCTCTGACATAGCAATATACTCTGCAAAAGTTGAGTATTTAGTTACAGTATTTTGTTTACGTGTTTTCCAAAAAATCAAGTTTCCGAACAGTCTAATTACAAAAGCTGAAGTAGATTTTCTATCCACATTATCTCCTGCATAGTCAGAATCTACCATAAAATCTAATATTTCAGCCTCTACATTACTATAGTATGTTAATTTCAGAATCTTAGTCTTATACAGATATTTCAAAACTCTCATTTCATATTAATATACGAATTGTATGACAATAAAATACAATACAATACAGTTGTATGACAATAAAATACGAAAATTTTATTGTCATACAACTGTATGACAATAAAATTTTCAATGTTTGCATTTTTCCTACTGGTGAGTAAACATTTTCAATGTGTTCCTTTTGTTGAAATCCTCTCGCAACTAATCCAGCTTTATATACATTATTGCTTTTCTTTCTAAAAACCCACTTTACATCAATAACCTTTTTATTATTTGGCCTATCAACAATTTGCCAAGTATTATTTTTATTTAAACTATTTATTTCAGAGTCCATTGCTATTTGCCATTGTTTATGATCATCAGAGTTCATCGCCTCCTCAAATGTATTTGGTATACTTGCATCAAATGTGAAACAGGATTACCATATCTAGCAATTGGAGTTCCCTTTCTTTTTGTTGATTCTCCTTCTACATCATTTTCCCTATCATCATCTACTGGATCTTTCATAGCACTATTAGAATTAGACTCATCAGTACCAACAAATTCTTCATCACTTTCATTATCAGTTTTAACAATGTCTTTTGACATTTCATCAATTCTTAAATCTCTATTGCTTTCATCATCAAGTTTTTCTAAACAAATTAATTGAGTATTTTCTTCAACTACCTGTACATGCCTAGCATTAATTATTCTATTATTTAAGAGAACTCTATAACCATTTCCATTATAACCTACTAATACTCCTTGCTGTGCTTTATCATCCCATTTACTTTTTCTTAAAACTTCAGGAACTCTGACAAAGACTCTACTACCATAAATTTTTAAATGTTCTACATTTGGTTTAATTCCAAAAAATATTTCATAAGGAGTTTTATTTTCTACCGTATTTGTAATTGTTCTATTTTTTAAATAAGCTGCTGTTTTTATTGCTTCAGGCCAATACCTTCTATGAATTTTAGCTTCTCTCATAAAACACCTACCTATATCCATAGCAGATCTATTATATCTTTCTGCAACTCCGTTTAACTCAAGGACATATGGTGGACATGGTAATAACTTTGCCCTTTTGCCTTATAAAGTTATAAATTTCCTTATTTAAATATTCTTTGCCATTATCACACTGTATTTTCTTGATTCTTTTATTAAATTTATTTTCTACTAAGTTTACAAATTCTATGAAACAACTAGCTTTACTTTTAATACAAAATATCCTGGTACATTTACTATAATCATCGATAAATGTCAAGAAGTATTTTTCTCCACCGTAACCAGTTGTGCTATGTGAACCATTCAAATCAGTATGAATCAATTCTAAAGTTTCAGTAGTTTTTGTTCTATTATTTTCAAAAGGTACATTAGTCATTTTACTTTGAATACAATTTGAACATTTCATTTCTGTGCTCTCAATCTTATCTGGCAAACCATCTACTAATTTATCATTTACTAACTTATTTAAATATTGAAAATTAACATGACCAAGTGCCCTATGCCATTTTTCCTTTTGGGTTAATTTTATTGAATGTACACACATTTCCTTTTTCGATATAAAACTTCTTATATACTACAAATTGTTAATTTTATCAGCGACAGCAATGAATTCTCTAGAGTGATTATAAATTTTCGCATTTTCATTTTTTGCTACTATTGTACAATTTTTAGTTATTTTTTAAAAACTTAACAAATTTTGCTTAATGCATTCTACAAAATACACATTTTTCAAATCGACATACTTTTGATTATAATAGTTTTTAAAATAAATTTTGACAGTAGGTTTTACAGACGGCAAGATGTTAAAAGCAACCAAAGTAGGTACTTTGGTTGCTTTTAACATCTTGCCGTCTGGTAATTTAACGTCTACAGGAATTTTCAATTCTTTGAAATCATAAAAATATGTATCGTTATCTATTATATGATCAGTACACCCACTGTCTAAAAGCCAATTAATTACATTATTATTTTTACATTCTTCATTTCCAATACAACCCGATACCTGATTTATTTCCGGGTAACATACTTGTTCTGTCCATGTCTCGGATGAAAAATTGTTAGAAGACTCACCCCTGGAACTGTAACCCCTACCTCGGCTACGACCTCTGTAAAATCTACCTCTGTTATAACCCCTCTGTAGTCCTCGCTGACCTTGCCCGGACGGATATCTTCCTTGGTATCTTTGTTGTCCTTGATTGTTTCTCTGACCATGCCAGCAATCCTTCTTGAGATGACCAATCTTTCCACAGATAAAGCATTGGGCTTTTGTTTTAGTTGCAAATGTATTCACATTGTTTTTCTTCTCCGAGTCGCTACTGGTCATATTTTTCTCTTTTATTTTAGACCGTACATAATCAACTGTTTTTTGTTCTTCTGGAATTACATCAAGAAAATTTCCAATATAACTATAAGCTGGTGGAAGAGCTCTGAGCAGGTATCTCAACTTCTCGGGTTCATCTATTTTTCCTCCAGCGACTTTAAACTCATTTATTGTTTTCTCAAAATCAACAAAGAAATTTTCTACTGAAGTGTAATTATTCAGTTTAATTTTTTCAATCTTTCCTCTACATATTATTTGCATGGCTGTAGATTGTGTTAAATACATCTTGTCAAACTTTTTTATCATTTCATACGCTGTTTTGCATTCACTGACGTATTCAAGCTGTTTATCAGAGATTGTACTCATTATTATAGTCCTCGCTTTTAAATCCTTCTTCTTCCACTCCGCCTCAACTTTTATTTATTCAGGCATCATCTTGACAATGGCGGGTTAGTTGCATTCTTTGTATTTCAACAAAGTCATTAACCTTAATTTCCAGCTTGAATAGTTTGCCCCATCAAAAATAGGTATCATAATGTCTTCAATCTTTGCTTGTTTAGCCATATTGAAGGTTATAATGTCGTAATGTGTAGTAAATTGAAGGATTTTCACTTATAATTTTCGTAGCACATGTGACTTCTATGACAATAACCTCAATCGTATCTCTTCTTTTCACTTGTTATTTTTTATGTTCGTTATCACTCTGTTTTTACTAGAACAAACTACGCTCTGCTACCATGTTAAAATACTTAATGATTTATTTGTTCGAATAAAAGATTTGAATAAATATTACTTTGTTTTAATTGTGAAATGTATGTACGTGTACAACAATTTTTGCGAGAGGAACCAGAGAGAAAAAGCATAGACAAATGCATAAAAAGCATAACCAGACGAATTACAGTTAGTACTTTCCCAGAATAATGCTAGATGTCGCTACGTGTATCGTTTTGATAATTAAGATTATAAAATTAACTCTAAATTACAACAATTACTATAAAAAATCTTATTTCTTCTAAATGAAAAGCGCCATCTCTCGAAATTTTTCAACAAGATTCGGTCAAATTCAAATAGAACTTCTAGTAATCACGTCGTCCCATAGTACTTTCTACTCAAGACAGATGGCGCTCATCTTTTTTTTATTTTTACTTTCTAAGAATTTGTTCCAGGGATTGACAATAATTATTTGATATTGACTTTCGATATTTTTGTAAACATGATCCCAACAAAAACATTAACATGTACAAAAATGCACAAGTCTTGCAAGACGTAACGCAGTTTTTCTGCCGTAAAAGGTTTTAAAATCGAATGTAAACCAAACCTACCCCGTAGGAGCAACTATCGAATCAATTTGTCATAAAGTTTGTCATAAACTATAAAATATTGGCTAACTAACAAGGTCAACTCACCTTGTAAGTTAGCCAATATTTTATAGTTGATATAATATCAATATTACAATTTTATTAAATTCACTTGGTAATCGCACGCAGCTACATAATCTTCAGTTTGCTTCTTGCTTTTCGTATGTGTAAGTGGCCAAATCTAGTGTCAGAATTTTCACTGCGTTCTGACATAGCTTGATGACTGTCATACAATGATGACAGTCAGGACCAACGACTTATGCGTGCCTTAGAAAGCACGGAGGAGCTCGAGAATTTTATATGCCACTTGTGGTCACCCATCCAAGTGCAAAACATGCTCGTTGCCGCTTCACTTGCGAGAGCGCACTCCCAGCGGGCCACCGAGCTCTTTCATACATACTCTTCTCCAACATAATCTACAAAATAATTAAAATAACTTATAGATACTTTCAAACAAATAAAAGCACAGAGCGTAGGAATAGATAGATTTTGTTTGATGCACATTCCTTTGTCTTGTGCAATTGCCAAGTCACACTATTTATAAAAAAAAAAACAGCCAACTGCGAGTTGAACCCGTGTGAGAGGATTCCGTACAATTCCGAAGATTTTCCGTAAGTGAACAAATTATATTTAGTTTACCACTTTATTTTCATTTGATTTTTAATTTCCTAATTTGTCCCGCGAAAATGAGCCTAATTTAAAAAAAAAATATTTATTTTCCGTACACATCTGTGTTTGTGTCATAGGATCCGATTTTTTTCTTTTTTTGTACGGAACCCAAACAAATTAATATTGATATTATAGTTACTATCAAACGAAAGTCGCCTTTTACGACATCCACAGAAGGAAATAGAGTGGCCGGAAACCACGCGGCGGGATAATAATGTAAATGTAATAATGTGCTTACTAACAACAAGGTATCAATTTATGACAAAGTAATTCCGTTCCGTGCGATTTGCGAGACTTGTGCATGTGTACATAGGCGTACCCAGGCTATGGGTCAGGGGGAAGGAGGCGGGCAAATTAGATTTTTTATAAGCATCTAATCAAATAAATAACCATAAATGAAAATAGGTATTTTTATTTTAATTCTTTAATTTAACAATAGACAAATCCCATAGATTTTAATAAATAATGTCGAATGTCCATGTCGCGCCCCTACCTGTATTTGTTGGGAGCTCCGCACTCGAAGTTGTAGACGAGTATATCTACCTGGGTCAATTGATCCAGGCAGGAAGTTCCAGCTTCGAGGAAGAGGTCTTTCGACGAATTCGACTCGGTTGGGCAGCGTTCGGGAAGCTACGCAGTGTCTTCTCGTCCAAAATACCTCAGTGCCTCAAGACGAAAGTGTTTAATCAATGTGTGTTACCAGTGATGACTTATGGCTCGTGGTCCCTTACTATGGATCTCATAAGAAGGCTCAAGGTCACTCAACGCGCTATGGAGAGGGCTATGCTCGGTGTTTCCCTACGTGATCGAATCAGAAATGAGGAAATTCGTAGGAGAACAAAAGCCACTGACATAGCCCAGAGGATTAGTTCGTTAAAGTGGCAGTGGGCGGGACACATAGCGCGACGAACCGATGGCCGATGGGGCAAAAAGGTTCTCGAATGGCGACCACGTACAGGCAAGCGAAGCATAGGACACCCACCCACAAGGTGGTCTGACGACCTGAATAAGGTCGCTGGAAAGCGCTGGATGCAGGCCGCTCTAGATCGGTAATTTTGGAAATCGTTGGGAGAGGCCTATGTCCTGCAGTGGACGTTATGCGGCTGAAATGATGATGATGAAATCCCATAGAAAATGATCGTATAGACACTCAGAAAAAAGTGTCTGATTGAAGTTGTTGGAAAGTAGCAATAAAAAACATGTTTTTTTATTAAAATACGGCAAAATATGACACATTCTTTTTATATACAAAAACTGTGCGCATGTGACAACGGTTTAAACTTACTAAAAAAAAAATTTAAAGGAGCAGATGATTGTACTGAAAATTACATGAGAATGTTGGCACCAATAATCACTCTTGAAACCTTGCAGAAGTCTCCATGGACTGAATTAGAATTTAATATATAAAAGTAATAATGTAAAGCAGACAGACAGACGGATATAGCAAAACTATAAGGGTTCCTTGTTTACTACGAAACCCTAAAAATAGATTGTGTTAGAGAAAAATAAATTATTAAAGACACCGATGACTTAATACTGTTCTCTTCCATTATGTAGCAAAAGTATAGTTTGTCTATGACCAAACTTGTTCATACAAAAAGTTGCCTCTAAAATGCAAAGTTATGAAATAAGCGCAACGCGACGACGGGGGAACGCCGCGCCGCCGACTTACCGATCGACTGGTGTTTTTGACGTTACCTATGTAACCGCGAGACTTAGTACTTTCGTCCGGATCCGACCGATAGGTAGGTGTTCGAAAGGAATAAAAATCCTCCCGCTCGCTGCTTGTGCATTGACCCCATAACGTCTACATTATTGACTGTTAATATCGCCATCTATTACAAGTCAGTTATAACCTATACGCACGAGGCACAGTGATTAATGCGCCATCTGTTGTAAAACTTGTAAAAGACACACAACTTTAAGCCAGCTGACAAATTAGTTCCTTTTGTTAGTGCTGGCGCTGTATACTTTAGCCGGATACCAAATGACTAGTATATATAGTACTCTGTGTCTACACGCATACGTCAGTCGCACGCACACAAACACCGTACCGAAGGTCTGGCGAACTGAAACGACGTTAGACGAGTGTTAGGTTTAATTTCCGTTACGGAATTTGTAGATTCGGTGGCCGCGTTCAAGGCCCGCGATAAAAGCTATATGCAATAGCTTAAAAACATATTGGCGAATAATATACATGCACATGAGATGGTATCTAAGAAAAAGAAAGACTTAGAACGTCTTGCTTCTATTCCGCCGAAGATCGTCAAAATAGGCGAAAATCATAGAGGAGTGGGACAAAGCGAGATTATATGTACATGGGCCGTTTCTTCATTTTATATAAGTAGGTACGCCATTATTCATTTATTATAACGAATTTATTGATACGGTTTGAGTTAATCAAGCAATTCAAGTAATTTATTCAATAGCAATTGAATACATGGGTCGGGGTTAATTAAGGGCTTGGTCTTTGATCTCTCAACATAATTTTAATAGAGAATCGATGTCTCAAGTGGTACTTGACAGACAGATGCCAAGGCGATCCGAGTGTAAATATACATTTGCGTCACGTCCACTTGGATCGAGTTGCTCGACTGCGGTTACCATGTGGTCGCGGCTAGCAGTTATTATTGGCGATATATATTAAAGACCTTTGTTTTATATCTAACTAGAGAGACCCACCTTGTCTACACCTGGGCATAAATCGTATACGTACGAAAACCTTTCGGGAAAAATGCCCCTCGATTATTGTATCGAAATCCAAATTGTTTAAAAAGATACGTATCTATAATAGATTAGATACTAAATCCTATTCATATTATATAAGTTGTTAATGTACTTTTATTCATTTTTTTCCATACAAACGTTCTCGACTGTTTTCTCTCTGGTATAGGTCCTTTTTTAGGATCCCATAGTAAAAAAAGGAACCCTTGTAATTTCGCCATGTCTATCTGTCTGTCTATCCGTCCGCGGTTCCACTTAGAGACTATAGTACTAGAAAACTATAATTGGGTATGATATGTATATTCATCATGCCCAAAAAGTGGTAAAATAAAATCTTGAAAAACACTTTTTAGGCTTGCTCCCATACATGTAACGTGGGATTCAATTTTATTTTCTCAAGTAACCCATCGTATGGTTTATACACCACTTTTCAATTCAGGGAACCGTTTCTGAAATATGCAAATTTTTATTTGAGTCAAGTGTCCCCACCCTAACATCTGCTAAATGGATGTTTATGGACACGTGAAAAAATTCACGGCAGTAGTATATAAGTCGCAGTTAACTGGTTAAATCTACGCTCATACGCCGCAGAGGAAAAAATCTGAACTAAATTTAAATGTTTGGCTGAATCATGGTCAGTCATCTTCAAAGAGAAGACTTTCGATAGGTCAAGTTATTAAACGTTGAGTGATTCTAGACCAATGAACTATCAGCCTAAAGATAAAGATAAAGATAATTTATTTGCCAAACATGTGTTACAAGATATTACATTCAGCTTCGTCCAATCATGTTTACCATCACTGGTGTGCATCAATTTTGTCAGAAAAGCTATCATCTATTATGATAGATGATAGCTTTTCTGACATATGATTTCTGATTATAGCATTATGATGCTATAAAAAATACCTACTTAATCTATTAAATTCACAATTTACTTTGAAACAAAGTCAATTTACAGTTTATCAGATAAGAAATCCTTAACACTATAATAACATTTATCTATCAAAAATAACTTAATTTGCTTCTTAAACAAAGTCAAATTTAATTCTTTATATTGTTTTGGTATTTTATTAAATATTATCGGTGCCATACCTAATACACTATCATGTAATAATGCAGTTTTAGATTAATGTATGCACAATTTGTCCTCACGACGGTTTCTTTCTACTGTATTAGATAATTTAGGAAACAGGTGAGGATTACTCTTTACAAATATAGCTGTTTCTAATATATATAATGACGGGAGTGTTAGAATCTTATATTTTTTTAAATATCGGTTCACAAATATCTCTACTTTGTAGTCCGAACATTGCTCGAATACAGCGCTTTTGCATTTTAAATACTAGATCTTTATCAGTGGAATTTCCCCACAAAATTATACCGTATCTAAGGACTGATTGAACTAGGCCATAGTATGCAGTTATTAGTGCATCAGTATTTACTTCGTTAGATAGTCTATACAGGGCATAAGATGAACTACTAATCAGTTTACAAAGACTTTCAATTTGTTCTTTCCATTTTAACTTACAAATCGATTATTATTCCAAGAAATCGAATAGATGGAACATTCGATACAATGTTGCCCTGATATTCTATGTTAAAATTGTCTGCTTTTTTAGGTCTTCGAGTAAAATGCATAATGTTAGTTTTATCAAGGTTTATTTTCAAATTATTATTATCAAGCCATGTTATTATTGAGGCTAATGTTGAGTTAACGTCGAATTAATATGATTTTTTGTCTGTGCATTTAACTGTTACTGTACTATCATCAGCGAATAATGTTATTCTTTAGTATATAAAGAATGGGATTTCATTCCGAATTTTCATTCCTTATTAAAAGGACAGATTACCGCAGCAAATAAATAAACATGATGGCCTACTTACCTAAAAGGGTCGTTTTTCGTTTATCATAATATAAAAATTAAGAGCACGCTAATAGATTTCCAAGGTTAGAGTGCAGGATTTAAAGAGCTTCTGTAAAAAGGTTTAAAATGATTTTTGTATTCATCTATTTTTTTACTAAGCGGAGTGGTGATTATCTGGTTATATTGAGTCTAGAAAAAGCCAACCCGACCGTTGACACGTTTTATGACCTTCGTTATAGTTATTTTACGAGGGAGTAAAAAGGTTATGGGTAAACCTATTTTTTTAAGGGCAAATGTTGTAAGTGTAGTACAGGCAAAGTACCTTTGTATACGTATTTTGGGTTGGTATTTAAGTCATAATTTTACTAAAATAATCAGGCAAGACAAATTCCAACTGTCCAGCTATTACGGTTCATGAGATACAGCCTGGTGACAGACAGACAGCTGAGCCTTAATAGGGTCCCGTTTTAAAACTTGGGTATGGAACTCTAACAACAGCCTTAAATCCTTACTTCCTTACTAATATTATAAATGTGAAAGCGTGGATGTTTGTTACGCTTTCACGCAAAAACTACTTGACGAATAATCATGAAATTTTGTACTCATATTCTGGGAGGTACTAGAAGTAACATAGGGTACTTTTTATTAAAAAATAAAAATTTGTCAACAAATATCAACATTTTGCTACTTTAGCGCCATCTAACATACAGTAATGAAGTTCAAACCCTAAAGTAACATAGGGTAAAGCGTAAATCTACACTATCCAATTATTTAATGGATTCGATGCGAGCGAAGCCGCGGGTAAAAGCTAGTAATAGATATATCGAAAAACAAGCATATCTACGTATTTAAAAAATGAAATAGGGGTTGCCAATTTGTATGAAACTTCCTAATTTTTAAAGTGACACACACGATATTTTTAATTTATTTTAGTAGTTAGTAGAAAATAATAAAGCATTTATAAGATTTTGAAAATTACATCCTTATATGGGTGAAATAGGGGTTTTTGAATGAATCTTCGTCATTTTTGAAGCAAGACATGACATTTTTGGATTAGTGGTTAGTAATTGCATTCTCGTACATCCTCATGCAAATTTATTTACATTTATTTAACGGGAACGGGAACGGGATCGCCGCTAGGCCTTGAAATTCCTACACTATTATTGAATATTGATTGTAATATTATGAATACGTATTCAAATATTAATTTTTTTTAACATAATAATTTATATGTTTTGATGTAAATATATTTAATGTAAAAAACAAAATCCTATTAGAAACATTTTCAACTTCTACGCAGACGAAGCCGCGGTAAAATATAATTTTTAGTGAACAAAACGCACCCACTTACTGTTTCCTAACGTAGAAATTTAAAATCCTTTTTTATAGTGTTTAAGTACATAAGTCCATACATAACAATAGAATAAAAAAATTAAATTCGAAATTCAAATGTTTATTCAGTAATTAGACCTTTACAGGCACTTTTACGCGTCAATAAGCATATTTTACATAACGAGTAGTGAGTTTATATTAAAAGATATTTTAAAGAAAAGCTACCGATACCAGCGCTTCGCAAAGTTTCTATCTGCGTTTCTTCTCAGCAGTGGTCGTCCACTACTGAGAAGAAACGCAGAAAGAAACTCGTTTTCACAATATTGGTCGCCTACTCGCTTGAAAGGCTTTGTCATATTATTATTGTCCTTTTTAATTAATAAATACTTATTATATAATACAATATTGATGCATTATAACACGTAATGCTTGCGAACGTGTTAACAATCTTAAATTACGTAATAGGAAATCCTAAGGTAGTCCAAAAAGCGACCCGAGATGACCAGTCCCTCCCGGCAGCACCCGTTCACGAGTTGACCCACGGATCAGCCATCGTTAAACTCAACCATATTAGAGGAAATACGAGAAAATATTATTTTTTATATCCGTACCTATCAGATGAATAGTATTATAAAATAAACATTATGAAAAAACGGACACCTGTGGACATTTATGCCATGAAGTATGTGCTTAACTATTTCGGTCAGTAATCATTTGTATTTGTGTTTTCTTATTTATTGACACACTTGAAGCTTTTTGTAAATGTAATAAAAGAACATTTTCTCGAAAAAATTTGGCAGCCTGCCGACGTGTGAGTGACAATACATATTCGTTACTTGAAGTTGAAGTTGAGTATAAAATCATTCATAAACTGTATGTAAGTTTGATAATAATTTTAGGTATTTTTTACCGACATTTTTATTTACTTGATGGTGTCGCTGAGCCCGTTATAATGTACTTACGTTGGTGGTAAATTTTCGTAGATCGCAAATGGGATTAATACTTTTAGTTTTAACTATTTTTGTCCTTCAGAATTTCGGTCTCGGCATTTCTGCGTATGTTTAATATGTTTCAAACATATCAATCTATAATACTTTTACGTTCAAATTACGACTTTAGTCTGTTAAATACTTTTATATTAATCTTTAGTCAAATACAGTCTATTTTATTATTTTTGTTTTATAATTACAGAAGTTTAAGATTTATTATAGACATGTGTATTGACATATAATTATTTGTGTAAATTTGAATACTTTATGTTTAAGCCGATAGCGAATGAAGTATAATCATAAAATAAAAAGATATAGCCCAATGACAAAGTTAAGAATTAAAACGATGAGTGGAGATTTTATCAGAAATTGGTGCTCTTTGAAAAATTATTTCTTTGTAGATATTTGTTAAATGAAATCAACACCAATTAAATAACTGTCGGTTGAACTCTAATTGGGTAGGTAGATATATGCAGGTGTTCTACTTTTCTTAATTATTCTGTTTTATTTTTAATAATTTTCTCATAGATCGAGATGAGAAGTAAATGTACTACTCGGGTAAGGTAATATTTTTATCACGGGCGATATATATGAATTCTTAGCTTTACTTGCAGAATTCAACCGTAGAATGAATTCAAAGTAGCGCCTTAAAATATTACCTTTACCCCTTATAGCCTAATCTACTATATTGTGCGTCAAATGGTTCTTCACGACGACATAACTATCATTTTTGTATTGTAACTTTTAAACTTCAGGAGTATGAAGCTTTCAAAAGTAAATTTAATGTCGGATTTTTCTGTAATGTCCACCGGTATGACGAGGAAGACGTTCATCGAATGCACGTCAAATTTTTCAAAGTCATTGTAAGTAGGTAATGTAATGAAACAAGAGATTCAAGAATTTAATTTTGGATAAGTAAGTATTTGGTAGTTGAGAGTGCATCCCATGCTAGAATCTAAGTTTTGCTCCCGACCGGGAAATAGTAGATTGGGCTACAAAGGACAAAGGTAATATTTTGAAGGCGAGGGCGCCACTTTGAATCCAGCGCGAAATGAAGGATTTCACAGTTGAATCTCGAGCGTAGCGAATGATTCTACGGTGAAATCCTGAGTGAAGCTAGCGAGGCATTCATGTATATCGCCCAAGATAAAAATATTACCGTACCTGAGTAGTCCATTCTACTTTTTATCTCTATCTATGAGAAAAACTAGAAAATACAAAATAAAATATAAAGAAAAGTAGAACACCTACAATACATAATCAGAGTTTAACCTACAGATACTAATCTTTATTTGGTGTCGTTTTCATTTAATAAGCCATTGCAAGCCAATTTCATTCTTATTACTCTGGACTAACGATTCATGTAACTGAATTTTCCTCTTCGAAGTGGTTGCCGCGCGCTTACTAATAATGTAGGTATATTTTCGATACCTCAAAGGGGAGTGACCACAGGCCTGGCACGGGCGGCTCACACACATGGTTTTTAAACAATTACGCGTGTGTTTCTTTAGGTAGGTAATTTCTTTTTAGAAAGAATATTTAAAAGTTGTTTAAAAAATAAATCATGTGATGCCAGCCTAATGTTTGATACAATTATTATTATATATCCTAAGTTATGAGGACCAACGGGCTCATAAGGTTGGGGAAAAAGTCTTTTCGCATATAGTATGTATGAACTTGTAATAAAACCACTTTGGCTATACTATTTGTACCTGGCTGGTTTTGGTATCATTTAAAAGATAAAATTTTAAAGAAGATAATTCCAAATTCATATTAGGAAAATGCGTTATTTCAATTTGTTTTTCTGTCAAAATGAGTGAATCTAATGAAGAAATTAGATACATTTTAAAATTTTACTACCAAAAGAGTAAAAATGCAACGCAAGCCGCGAAAAAAAATTGCGATGTTTATGGACCTAGTGCAGTGTCTGTGAGAGTTGCAAAAATTTGGTTAAAGCGTTTTCAATCCGGAAATTTTGATGTCAAAGATGCACGTTGCTCTGGTCGCCCTGTTACGGATAAAACGGATGCTATTTTTGAAAAAGTGGAGCAAGATCGGCATATCAGTAGTTACGACGTAGCTGAAGAACTGGGAATTGACAACAAAACAGTTTTGGCGCATTTGAAAAAAAATGGGTACACAAAAAAGCTCCATATTTGGTTACCTCACGAGCTCTCTGAAAGAAACCTAATGAACCGTGTACTCATTTGTGATTCTTTATTACGACGAAATTGATAACTGCTGATGAAAAGTGGATCACGTACGACAAGAACGTGCGAAAAAGGTCATGGTCAAAAGCCGGTCAGGCTTCACAGACTGTGGCGAAACTTGGGTTAACTCGCAACAAGGTGATGCTGTGTGTGTGGTGGAATTGGAAGGGCATTATTCATTATGAGCTGTTACCACCAGGCAGGACCATCGATTTAGAACTCTACTGCGAACAACTGATAAGATTAAAGCAAGAAGTTGAGAGAAAGCGGCCGGAATTAATCAACAGAAGGGGTGTGGTTTTTCATCATGATAACGCTAGACCTCACACATCTTTAACCACTCAGCAAAAATTAAGAGAGTTTGGCTGGGAGGTGTTAATGCATCCGCCTTATAGTCCTGACCTGGCACCTTTAGATTTCCACCTGTTTCGGTCTCTTCAGAATTCTTTAGGCAGTGTCAGGTTAACATCACGAGAGGACTGCCAAAACTACTTGACGCAGTTTTTTGATTAGAAGCCTAAAAATTTCTATAGCAATGGGATCATGTCCCTACCTATAAGATGGCAAAAAGTTATCGAACAAAATGGTACCCACATACTTTAGTTAAATGTAAATAAACTATATTAAAAAATGTTTTGAATTTTCATATAAAATACGAAAAGACTTTTTCCCCAACCTATTATGCTGTTTCTCACGTGCTGAAATACCTATTTTAAAAATATTTATAAAAACTGATTTTTACATGAATATAATTATCACAAACAGTTGCACAAACGTACCGCCCCATTCACTTAGGTTTTCGTTGTGCAGTTGCATGGGCTAATGACTTAAAATAATCTCCATAATATGATAATTAACTAAATATCTAATAACATAGCACAGATTTAAAACATGGAACTACAATACGTATTCGATTAATTTTAAGATTTGTCATTCTTCGTGGAAAACAACATTTAATTTTATCTTTCATTACATTACAGGATTTATTTTTCTTTGCTACACTACAATTCGATTAGTAATATACCTTTCTAAAGAAGAATGGCGACAAAAACTCTTTACTGAGAGACAGAACTTACTTCAGTTGAGTTGAATTCAGTCAGCACATATACTAACACATTTTCATTCTTTAGAATCCTTTGTGCCTCCAGACCATTTTGTATGAAGGTACCTTTTGTCAGAAACCAAAACTAAGAATACCTACGAATCTACCGTCGAATCTAATCGACGTCAATTGCGTCTTTTATTGCGTCGCTCACAGCGTTACAATCCTTCCATATTATTTTAGATACATTTATTTTGTAAGGTTAAATCTGCGCAGCCAGCTGCCGGCGGTAGCTGGCTTGCTCAAATTAAATGTCCACTCTATGGTATATTATTATGCAAATAACATTTATTAGAAGGGGGAAATAAACGCAACAAATGCAACCCCGATGTACGGGACAACAAAAACGACAACAAAGTGTATAGCTATATAGGTATCTAATGGCTTTCATAATGACTTTGTGTCGCCTACTGAAATTACAATATAGAACCACATACGTCCGTGACTTTTGAAAATTATACTTCAATAGGCTAATGCACACGTGTATCATACAACAAAACAAATTCAAAAATTCTATTGAATTGTGAACAACAGATTTGGCGAAAAGAACCTTGTGCTCAAAGATCTTTAAGCACATGTTTTTAAGATTCAAGACCCATTTATTTTTTTAGGGTTCCGTACCCAAAGGGTAAAAACGAGACCCTATTACGTCCCTAGTCCGTCCGTCCGTCCGACCGTCTGTCTGTCACCAGGCTGTATATCATGAACCGTGATAGCTAGACAATTGAAATATTTACAGATTATGTATTTCTGTTGCCGCTATAACAACAAATACTAAAAATAGAATAAAATAAATATTTAAGTTACGTTAAGTTAAGTCTATAAAATATATAGTTATGTTAAGTCCCATACAACGAACGAGTTTTTATTTTATTTTAAATAATGTTACGGAGCCCTTCGTCCGCGAATCCGACACGCACTTGGCTGGTTATTTAATTTAAAACATGTTTCAAGAACTAACGTTTATAATACTATTAATATAGTCCTTTCAGATAACGTACAGTTAGTGTCACAATAGACACCGAAGACCCAAAGCTTTGAATATCATTACGAGTACTAGGACTTCTGACTGTCCAAAATCTTCTAGGTTAGGTAATTGATTAGTATGTAGTATCTTATTTTGATTTTATAGTTTATTTAGAAATTATGATATTATAAAGTTATAAATACTGATAAGTACTAGTTTTATCTTTAACATTATATTGATTATAAAAGATATCTATTTGAGACACGTTAAGTCAAAAAAGTAAAAAATAAACTCTTTCTTTTGTAAATTCTTTCATTTAGAAAAAAATATCCTATAGAGTGATGTTTCTAGGATGAATAAAAGTTTCAATAAAAAATATCCAAAAGATTGAAACGTTACAATAATTTAATACATTTTCATATAAAGTTATCAAATAATCTGATAAGGAAATAACGGAACTATTTCATGCTAAATATATTAGTGATGTTGTTGGCATTAAATCTTATGTAAGTATGTAAATATCGAATTTCAAGAACAAAAGATCTCCTAATAGACTATAGGTGGGGATGAATACCTGCCAGGTAAAATATATTTATCGGAGAAACAATAAAGGAGGTTGAAAGAATCGGGAAAAGTCGATTCTCACATTTAGAGGAAGAAACATGATTAGGGTCACGTATTATCTGCTTAACAAAACTTACTTGTATCAAAATCGATCCAATAGTTTTTACGATCGCCGCCTTCAAACTAGCTCACAAACTTTCCCAATAAAGCAGCCGACCTCATAAAAATACTATGACGTCAAGAAAAAAGATCAACAAAAAAGTGATTTGAAGAAAGTTGTAACAATCAAACTTATAAAAATTACGAATATCTAAATTGATAACGCGCGTACACAATGTATATTCCCATGAGTGCGCATGAATGGCGTTTAAAGAATGTCGTAATTCGAACTCGGTAAAGCCGCGAACGACTCACGCATTTGTAAGAAGGCCTATTGATATTCAAAAAGAGATTTTAAATGGAATAAAAGTTGGTATTGATGCGTGTGTGAGGGCGGACGGCGCAGGTCGTCGGCGCTCAGTAATAAGAATACCGTTGAGGGTAATAGGGTAGGATTTGGTTCATGGAGAAAAGATTACGCGCCCAACCGGGACCCTTTTGGTAGCCACGGGTTGCCAATATCTCCTTAACTTGGCAATATATTTGTACCATCACCATTAAATTACAACTTGGCCCGAATGTGATCACCGACGATTAAATTAATGCATACGTTTGAATAACAAAAGCGTTCAGAATAAAAAGGGTTTCAAAGTAACACCATATACATATATCAACGGGCGAATTAATTGTTTTTAAGCGGCTCAAGCGCCAAAAAGTTGGATATTGGCAATAAAAATAAAAAGCAGCCATTTGTAACTGGCTTATCCGATTAATGAAAAAATACTCGTATATGTTTCTATGTTTTTGCAAATCGTAAGCTGGCTAAATTGTGTACTGAATCAAAAACAAAGAATAAAGAATCAAAAAGTTTTCAGTGTAGATAATTATGGTAAAACATAAAAATACTTGAAGCATAGTTACTGTTCGTACGTTTGCTAAAATTTTATATTTGGAAAAACGATGAGGGATTCTCTTATAAGCGGGCAAAAAGTATAATGTTTATTTATTTGTTAAACTTTATGGTACACACCAATGTAAAAACATGCTTTTGACAAACGGTCCCCCATTTGTCAAAAGTTGTTAGATAATGTTAGCATGTCTGCTTTCAATGTTTATATATCTACTTATACGAAAAGCAAGCTAAAGCTCTTTGGGTGATCGAATAAAAGACTGCTCTTTACTCTTGTGCTGGTTGTAAAAGTAGATCAATTGGATTTTACCCGACTTAAGGAGGGTTATGTTTTTCGAGAGTATTTATGTATGTATGTATATTTAAATGTTGGCACACTTTGCGGCCTGCACGGCTCGATGGATTTAAGCTTGAGACGTGTCTTTAGATTCGTCTTAATCCTGAGAGTGACACTGGATATATAAAAAGGCAGTCGGGGTTTTTATGTTTTTAAATAATGACTTGTTACAAGTTGCGTAGAAAAAATGTAGGTCTATGCAAGTTGCCATTTATTGTGACTTATGTTTCTACTTTCCTACACAATTCTCTAACCCACGAGCGAAACAAAACACTGTACGTGTTTAACAGCTATAAAAATGGAGGTCACCGTTAAATACCAGCACATTGAGACAGAGTCGTTTTTCCGCGCGTTTTAACTGAACACCCTAATTAATCAGTACTAATCAAGGTACAATACAGCTGCCTAATACAAATAACATACATAAATATATTTTGAAAGGTCACCAGTCTTACTCAGATTTTCCAACTGTAGAAATAGGAACATCGTTTTCAGTGTAGGTACAATCATTGAGAACTTATATGAATCAAACACTTTTGCGCCTATACATATAGCACCTTTTGTAGAACCACGTAGAACTTTGGCTGGTGATTTTTAAATGGAATTTTATTAGATATAATTCGTTTTTTTTTGATCACTAGAAATTTTGGTAGGTACCTTCTCCCTCAAGTAAGTAACAAGGATGGCAAAAGTGCGCCAAATGACTTCGAGAAAAAGTATGGTACGGCTGTGCCTTCAATTGCTTTACTTGGCAGGGGAACTACCGTGTTTGGTGTGTTAGGTATTCGTTATGAATATAAGGTACCTAACGCCTCAAACATTCAATCCCACGAAACCTTATGTATGTGGTCACAAAGACATTCACATAATATATGCTTACTCAAGCAGCGTACTGCTGAAAACCTCCTTCTGGGACAGTCGGATAAATATGAAAAGAATTCTACGCATACAATTCACGACAAAAGGTCAGGCCTTCGCCTCACTCTCAAGTCTCTAACCGCTAGCCGAAGGGAAATTAAATAAGTTAAATTTCCTTGAACGATCCTCAGTATTATCAATATTAAAGAAATACTCACTTTGAAATAAAAATACAGCAATGATCAGGACAAACTCTAGTATGATTTAAAAAAACGATTCCTTAAAATTTCTTGATAGAAAAAAATTTGGAAGTTGCTCCCTAATCACTTCCGATTTAATAGGTTGGGGAAAAAGTCTTTTCGCATTTTAAATGAAAATTCAAAACATGTTTTAATATAGTTTATTTACATTTAACTAAAGTATGTAGGTACCATTTTGTTTGACAACTTTTTGCCATCTTATAGGTAGAGACATGATCTCATTGCTATAGAAATTTTGGGACTTCTGGTCAAAAAACTGCGTCAAGTAGTTTTAGCAGTCCTCTCGTGATGTTAACCTGACACTGCCTAAAGAATTCTGAAGAGACCGAAACAGGTGGAAATCTGAAGGTGCCAGGTCAGGACTATACGGCGGATGCATTAACACCTCCCAGCCAAACTCTCTTAATTTTTGCTGAGTGGTTAAAGATGTGTGAGGTCTAGCGTTATCATGATGAAAAACCACACCCCTTCTGTTGATTAATTCCGGCCGCTTTCTCTCAACTTCTTGCTTTAATCTTATCAGTTGTTCGCAGTAGAGTTCTAAATCGATGGTCCTGCCTGGTGGTAACAGCTCATAATGAATAATGCTCTTCCAATCCCACCACACACACAGCATCACCTTGTTGCGAGTTAACCCGAGTTTCGCTACAGTCTGTGAAGCCTGACCGACCTTTGACCATGACCTTTTTCGCACGTTCTTGTCGTACGTGATCCACTTTTCATCACCAGTTATCAATTTCTTCAAAAATGGTTCGGTCTCATTAAGTCGTAATAAAGAATCACAAATGAGTACACGGTTCATTAGGTTTCTTTCAGAGAGCTCGTGAGGTACCCAAATATCGAGCTTTTTTGTGTAACCATTTTTTTAAATGCGCCTAAACTATTTTGTGGTCAATTCCCAGTTCTTCAGCTATGTCGTAACTACTGATATGCCGATCTTGCTCCACTTTTTCAAAAATAGCATCCATTTTATCCGTAACAGGGCGACCAGAGCGACGTGCATCTTTGACATCAAAATTTCCGGATTGAAAACGCTTAAATAAAATTTCTGCTACTCTCACAGACACTGCACTAGGTCCATAAATATGGCATTTTTTTTTTTTGCGGCTTTCGTTGCCTTTTTTACCTTTTTGTTAGTAAAATTTTAAAATGTATCTAATTTCTTCATTAGATTCATTCATCTTGACGGTAAGAAAAACAAATGAAATTCACCCATTTTCCTAATTTGAATTTGGAATTATCTTCTTTAAAATTTAAAGTTTTGAATGATACCAAAACCAGCCAGGTACAAATAGTATAGCCAAAGTGGTTTTATTACAAGTTCATACATACTATACAGTCAGATGTCGCTTCTGTCATACGAACAAATAGCTCCGTGAAATTTATTATTTTATAATAGATCACATAAAGTGTTGTGATACTGTGATTAAATTGTTAAACAGTCTATAAAAATATTGCACAAGTGTTGGTGTAAGATCTGAGTGCCAAAAAGCGAAGATATCATAAATTCAAAATACGGCTCCGCTCACTTCATAAAGACGCGGCTTGAACAAGAAATCAGGGAGTATTTTCAATTTTAGCAAATCGGTTGTTGCGATTGACTGGAAATTGAGTATGTACTTACATACATATTCAACAACTAGCTGTTGCCCGCGACTTCGTCAACGTGGACTTTAGTTTATGAGAATGGCTGTTGGGCGGCGTCTTGCAACCCTAGGCTCTGTCTGCAGAGGCTCTAAAACTCGCTTTCCGTTCACTTTTGGGTTGCGATACCCGATAGGGTTCATAGTGCACCTATTATAAGGCGGTGACTTTAAGTAGTTAAAACTGATGCTCATTCTGAAATGTTAATATGCCAAGAACTGCATTTAAATTAAAAAAAAATTGAATGGTGCTATCATCTATCGGTGGCCAAAAAAAAATCTAATTTTTAAGAACACTCCGAAACCATAGAAATTGTAAATATTTAGGATTCCGTACCCAAAGGGTAAAAACGGGCCTATATATTACTAAGACTCCACTGTCCGTCTGTCTGTCACCAGGCTGTATCTCGTAAACTGTAATAGCTAGACAGTTAAATTTTCACAGATGATGTATTTTTATTGCCGCTATATATAACATCACATACTAAAACAGTATTTAAGTAGGGCTCCCATACCACAAACATGATTTTTATGGATAATGGCACGGAACCCTTTATGCGCGAGTCAATCAATCATCATTTTATATAACGATTAACAAAAGTTTTAGCCAATCGACTGCATTGGTTACTTTAAAATCAATTTTTCGAACAAAAATGTAGGCCGTGATTTTTTAAATTGCTATAACTTTTTTATTTATATACAGATTTAAATGAAACAAATATTATATGTTAAATGAAGCGTATCAAAATACAATAATGAAAACCGCAACCGAATCGGTTCAGCCGTTTCTGAGATTAGCGTGCTCAGAAGCACAGACAAACAGACAAAAATCCTAAAAATCATTATTTTGTGTTCTATTGCGTTGATAAAAGTCTCCAACAATATTTTTTTCTCATTTATCTTCCATGTACAGACGGCGATTTAGTTTAAGTACTAAAAGGAACTGCACTTATCCCGGGCGGCGAAATCAGAAGGGTGCCCCCCCCCCAAATTCTAGATCCGGTACTGCTCAAAAACTGAATGCTTATACAATAGGCAGTGACTTTGTTAGTACTCGTACTTCATTTACCCTCCGTCATTCGGCAGGAGCCCCCACAGCTCAGTTTTAGCTGTCTTTAGCGGAGTGCTGCCACCGCCTAAAGGTACTACTTTGGTATCATCTGCCCCGCCCTCCTTATGTGGCGGTGCAACGGTAAGTCTTGTCATACATGTCCTTCGCTATGCGGGAGATAAAAGTATAGAAATAAGCATTTCTACTTTAAGTCCCAATGGATGACGGCGTTCCTCAAGTAACGCGAAGCCCCATCGGCCCCTAAAACGTAGGTTTTCTTAAGTGCGACTTCATCCCGAGCCGCGTCCATAGCGGGTTGCGAAAGAAAAGTACTGGGTAGAGCTTCTACCGGGTCACTTTTGCTATCGCCACCACCCTATCGATGTGGGCTTTCAAGCTGAGGCATCTGCCGAACTTCAGGTACTCCGAGATATTTGACGTGCGAGTACCTCGGCACATCTTCCCCAAAGAGCTTTAAGGGTGGCAGGAAGCGGATGTTTTCAAAAAGCAATGCCTGCTTCTTGTTGACGTTCACTAAGAACCTCCATTTGAAAGCCTGTCAAGCAGGGCGCCTAGGACTGTCTGGAGGCGTAATTTGAGTTCAAACTAATTGCAAAAAGCGCCGTGTCGTCGGCGAAGAGTGCCAACTGAGCCTGGCCGGCAACTGGGATGTCGTCAGTGTATTACGCGTATTACCATGGAAAGCAGATGCTCATGTAAAGAGGCCACATAACAGTCCTAAATGATGTTGGCATGGGTGCTCCAAAAGACCCTAACCTAACCAAACCTTACGTAACTTTTTTTTTCATGTTGAAAAGACCAGCCGTTTCGTCCACCCACGGGAAGTTGGGTGGAATCTAACCTTACCATTTTTAACGTGAGAAAACGAATCAAGAAAAATTGTACCCGTTAGGATAAAGGCGCATGTTGGCACAAACGCGCTTTTAACTCGGAGGACCGTATTTGTTGAGCGAAATCCGGTTTCCATCGCCCGATTGGCCCACGTTATGGAGGCGTCAGTTGCAGGTCAAAAGCCCGCCTCCTGTGCTCTGTGCGCCGGGGATGGATGGCCAGATCGGTTGTTGCCTCCCGGTCTCTCTCCGCCACCTCTTTGCAGAGCATGACGCTCTCCGCAAAGGCCTGCACTGCTCTCCACGACGTTTATGTGACGGACCACAGTCGACAGCGGAAGGTCGTCCGTCCCCCACTTCCGTGCACAGTTTAAGCGCGGTCTTCCGCCCAGGCTGGGCAGTCCGTCAGGGTGGGAACCTAACCTAACCTAATCTGTCTCGTAGTCAAGGAGTACCAGGCAGCGCGGCACTCACCGCGCTTTTGTCTCCATGATGGTTTAGGAGAACAGAAAAAATGAATATCTAACTCTTTCCACGCAGATCGTATAAGCCGATCAAGTTAAGTGATCAGCAGCTAGGAAACCATCCTGTCATTACCAATTTTGATTCCTTTTTCAGTATCCCGCCCACAATCACGTTAAGAATGGCGGTAAGGCGTCGTTAGGTCTTGCCGCCCTCGGCTCTGTCTGCAGAGGCCCAGAGAAGCACTTTAATTTTAAATTTGTAAATTTAAATTTTTGAATTTTTGAACAGCGACATCTATCGGTAACCAAAAAAAACAGTTTTGTAAGAATGCTCCAAATTTACCGAAATTGACAATTTTTAGGGTTCCGTACCCAAAGGGTAAAAACGGGGTCCTAATACTAAGACTTAACTATCCTTCTGTCCTTCTGTCTGACACCAGGCTGTATCTCATGAAGCGTAATAGATAGACAGTCAAAATTTTATTGATGATGTATATTTGTTGCTGATATAACACCAAATACCAAAAACTAAATAAAATGAATATTTAAGAGGGGCTCCCATACAACAAAAGTGATTTTTTATACGAAACCCTTCGTACGCGAGTCCGACTCGCAGTTGGCAGGTTTAATTTACTTTATATTAACTTTCAATCATCATTTTATAACACAAGTTTTAGCCAATGTAACGGAACAGTTATTTTATAGCAATTTTTCAAACAAAAATTGATGACCTGATTCTTTTATTCGATATAACTTTTTTATTTACAAACGGATTTAGATAAAACGAACACTAAGTGTTAAGTGAGCCTTATCAAAATACATTAGTGATAACCGCAACCGAATCGGTGCAGCCGTATCTGAGATTAGCGTGCACAAACGCACAGACAAACAGACAAAAATTCTAAAAATAATTATTTTGTGTTCTATTGCGATGATAAAAGCCCCCAACAATATTGTTTCTCATTTATCTTCTATGTACAGACAGCGATCGGTTATGATTTTATTATATGTATAGATTATAAGAAAAAGTGTATCATACAAAGATTAAAAACATACTTGAAGCATGAGTCATATTTTAACAGCATAATTTTGAACTACCTCCTTATTGTATTGAGTATTGACACATAAAACAACAAAACATCACGTCACGTCAGAATACGATTTTGATTTGCACTTGTTAATGTCATTTTTTGTTAATGTGGAAATCAAAGAATAATTAATAATCATAGAGGGATATTTCAAATATAGTGCTGCCATCTGTAGTTGCTAATTAACACCATTAATAACTGATAGACAAGCAGAAGTATAAAAGTGTAACTAAGTCATAATTTTCGTTGACATTTTTAAGAAGACATTGGTCTAGAGGTGGGATTCTCAAAGTTATTCGAGAGGGTCAGAGATCGAATCCTGCCGGAGTCATATCATTTATATGTATTTTTTAGCAAGGAAAACTTATACATTCTTTCAAAATAAACTTCTTTTGACGTGCTAGCTCAAAATCCAATTCGGAAAGCCAAACTGATGAAACAATAGCATCGAATCTCAATATAAACGAGACCTCAATTATTTCCGGAACATCCGATGATAATACGGAACAAATACAAAACTTAAAGAAGCGTCTACAAGTATTACAATCACAATTGGAGAGTGCGAACAACGAAATATCTTGTTTAGTTAAAGAAAATAAAAAGTTAAAATGCACAAACGATGAGTTAAGTAAACTTAATACCACGATTAATACAGACTTGCAAAGTAGTTGCAAAGTCCCCCTAAAACACGTGTGCGTAAACCAACGGCTAAGAAAACGCTTCTACTAGCCAAGAAAGAAATACACAAAAAAAACGCCCAAAAAGGCAAAAGCACAGGCAAAAGGTAAACAGAGTAAATCAGTTAAGACTTAACCTATTAAAAATACGCAGGAAAATATACAACAGAGATCAGAAACATCACAAATCAATAATATTCAGGACAATATACAATCACCTAGTCAAGTTACAGTAACAAACAGCACTCAGAATGACATACCCACACATAGTCAAATAGGAAAGACAAACGTACAAAAATCTTGCTCACCTAGAATGTGTATATTCAGCACGAATAAACACAATAATATAACTTCTATTGCAACAGATACCTTTAGAAACTATAATGTTTGTCATTACATTACTCCAAATACCAATATTAATGTGTTAATGTCAGGAGTAGAATCTAAACTGACTAACTTTACAAAGAATGATTATTATAATGATAGGAGACGAAGATTTTAAAACAACGAAAAACTATTTTATTACTATTTATTACATACGTGAAACGTTAGAAAACCTTAAACATACCAATGTCATAATCTGTCTTCCTACATATAAGTATAGTAAATTAAAAAACATGTTCAACTGTAGAATTGAAAACTTTATTAACCTATTATACCTAGATATAATGACAAACGGACATGCTTATTTATTAGACTCGAAAAAGAAAATAAACTATGATCTCCTCACATTTGATAAATACACAGGTCGCATAAAGGATAATGGCATGCGAGTTATATTTAAGACGATTTTTGATCTTGTAGAAGACATCCAATATAAAAACAAACATGAAAAAAAACTCACCTGATAGTGATTAAATGTTTTTTCGAAAATAAATATTTGCACATACTTCATCAGAATATTGCAGGATTGTTAGAAAAATCAGACACATTTTTAGTACATTTACAGGAACTTGCTGATCGAAATATATATATTGATGTATTGTGTATAACGGAACATTTCATAATGACAGGATAAGAAAAATTTCTAAACATACCTAACTTTACATTAGCCGCTTGTTTTGGTAGGCCTAATATAAAAAGAGGAGGAGCTTGTATCCTTGTTAATAAGCAATACAGATGGAGAGAATTAGTGGACATAAAACATTTCTCCATTTTAAATATTTTTTCGAATGTTGTGCTATAGAATTAATTGATTATAAAATTCTTATTATGTGTGTATATAGAGTTCCGACAAAGATAAATCTTAATTAATACCTTTTTTTATAAATTAGATATATTCCAAAATATAAATTTAACAATGTAGTTGTTGCTGGTGACTTTGACATTGATATATTAATAGATAGTAATGATAAAACTGAATTTGAAGGCCTATGGTCAAATTATGATTTCAAATTAGCAGTAAAAGAAGTTACCAGGCCTGCTAGTAATACTTGTCTTGATAATTTATCTTATATGTTATCAAGACAAGTATTACTACATATATATTATATTATACATACTTGTCGTAAAGTAAAATGGATATCAAAAGGGTTAAAAAATGCAGCCAAAAGAACACAAACCTTTTATGGACTTTTAGATTAAGACCTACAAAAGTTAATAAACTAAATTATAAACGCTATACAAATTTATTCAAAAGAATTATTAAATTGACGAAATTGAGTCAAAATAATTATAAAATAAGTACATAAATCAAAAAATAAATCAAAAACGACATGGCAAATTATAAATCACTTCAAATTTAATTTACCAAATGAATCAGTAACGCGACTGAAAATTGATGATAAAATTATTTCAGACCCCGATGAAATAGCAAATTCTTTTAATAACTAATTGATAAAGTTCAACCTGTAAAGAATTGTGGGTCTAATGTTACGTCAAATATAAGCCGTCAATCAAATTCTATGTTCATGGCGCCGAGCACACCACAAGATATATATATATAAAATATTTAAAAATCTCAAAAATAAAAAAGTGTTGGTTTTGATGGAATAGCAACAAAAATAGTGAAATCCGTGAATGAACATGTTTGTCATCATCTCAGTCATATTATAAATCACAGTTTCCAAACAGGTATTTTTCCAGAAGATTTAAAATTAACTATAGTTAAACCTTTATTTAAGAAAACAGACAGGGAACGTATGGAATATTTTAGGCCCATCGCCTTTAACTCAATATTTTCAAAGATATTTGAGAAATACTATTCAAACAAGTTGAACTCTTACTTTGAAGATAAACATATATTTTGTAAAGAACAAAAAGGTTTCCGACGTAAAAAACAATCGATATGGCCATTTATGATTTTTTAACGAATGTTATTACTGAAGTTGACAAAAGAAATCCCGTTTGTTCTATCAATTGTGATATGACGCAAGCTTTTGACTATGTGCATCATAAAATATTACTAGACAAACTTGAAGCATACGGAATTAGAGGTAATGTCTTACAATTAATTAAATCCTACTTATCAGATCGTCATCAAGTAACAGAAGTATCTAAATTTGATTTTAAATCAAAAACAGAAAAATATTACACATCAAATGAACGATGTGTATCATATGGAGTTCCACAAGGTAGTGTTCTAGGGCCACTCCTTTTCATTATCTATATTAACGATCTTCATATTGATATTAAACAAAGTATAACATTATTCGCTGATGATAGTACAGTAACAGTTAAATGCACAGACAAAAAATCATATAAATTCGACGTTAACTCAACATTAGCCTCAATAATAACATGGTTTGATAATAATAATTTGAAAATAAACCTTGATAAAACTAACATTATTCATTTTACTTAAAGACCTATAAAAACGGACAATTTTAACATAGAATATCAGGGCAACATTGTATCGAATGTTCCATCTACTCGATTTCTTGGAATAATAATCGATTGTTAGTTAAAATGGAAAGAACAAATTGAAAGTCTTTGTAAACGGATTAGTAGTTCATCTTATGCCCTGTATAGACTATCTAATGAAGTAAATACTGATGCACTAATAACTGCATACAGTGGCCTAGTTGAATCAGTCCTTAGATACGGTATAATTTTTTGGGGAAATTCCACCGATAAAGATCTAGTATTTAAAATGCAAAAGCGCTGTATTCGAGCAATGTTCGGACTACAAAGTAGAGATAGTTGTGAAACGATATTTAAAAATATAAGATTCTAACACTCCCGTTATTGTATATATTAGAAACAGCTATATTTGTAAAGAGTAATCCTCACCTGTTTCCTAAATTGTCTGATACAGTAGAAAGAAATCGTCGTGAGGACAAATTGTGCATACATTCATCTAAAACTGCATTATTACATGATAGTGTATTAGGTTTGGCACCGATAAATATTTAATAAAATACCAAAACAATATAAAGAATTAAATTTGACTTTGTTTAAGAAGAAAATTAAGTTATTTTTGATAGATAAATGTTATTATAGTGTTAAGGATTTCTCATCTGATAAACTGTAAATTGACTTTGTTTCATATTAAATCGTTAAATGTTTACAGATTAAGTAGGTATATTTTTTTTATAGTATTATTATAATAGATGATGCTTTTCTGCCAAAATTTGTATACCGGTGATGGTAAACATGATTGGACGAAACTGAATGTAATTATCTTGTAACACATGTTTGGCAAATAAATTATCTTTACCTTTATCTTTATATGCGAAAAGACTTTTTCCCCATCCTAATACATCAAAGCGAAAGTAAACTATTAAAAATCATCGATGTATGACGGACTGTGTACCTGGTACCTTATAACACCCCTTGTCCTGAGAAAGCTCGGGAAATCAATTTGTACGGCGTCATCGTTACGTAAAATAAAGGGATATATATATAGGAGGTCCTACAAATGCGTTATGAAGATAAATAATAATGATAAAGCTCTTCGATTTAACCCACGAAGAAGATTCATTAAAATGTGTTATCGCATTGTGTTCGAGTTGAACACTAAAAGACTGTCCGCTAGCCTTTGTTACTTGGTAGAATCGAATCGTGCTTCTGGTGAGATGGTGGTCAGAGTCTTTTCTAATAATGTCTGCAAACGAAGCCTCAGCTTTGTAGGGATAAGTAGGTACCGATTAACTTTGATAGACGTTACGTAGTACTGTGCTTAGAAACTACAGTACTATTTACTTTGATTTTATTATACTTTGGTGTCTAACCATAATATTATGACCAATAATAAATAAACAAAGTACCTTTTTTTCTTTTTTCATCGAACCAAATACAGAATTTGTAACATGAGAGATTATTTATTTTTAGTCAACTTTTCTTTTATAACTTTGATTTGACTAAAAAGGGATATAGATAGTTGCTAGCTGAAGTTGGCGCTTTATTATCAAAGCAATTAATAAAGGTTGGGTAAACTAATTTTGCGTTACAGTTTGTTTGGGATTTGCAAGGGAAGCGATACCCGTCACTCGTACTACGGCTTCTACACGTCGTTTCCGTCTTTTGTTTGCCTCGATCCCTTCTTATTTAGCCATAAAAAGGTAATAAAAATACTAATCTTTATTTTATAATGTAAGTCGATGTATACATGATTTATAACATAACCTTCCGCAAACGGAAGAAATTTACAATCACCTACTCTTTTGATTATTTTAAATACTTTGATACCTCGGTATCTTTCGATTTCTTCATACATTATACATGAATAGGAACCGTATATACCGTGAAGTGCTGCGCTGCATTTTCGGCTAAAATTCATGCTTGGATGATCCTAGACGAAAATAGTGTTTTCGCATTTTTTCATACATACAGGACAAAACATAGATAAAATCTTTCCACAAACTGGGTCAGTTTAAAACAAATATTTCTGGTGAAGTTTAAAGTTTGTATTGAAACCCAGCCTTCTTCGTATAGATCGAAGTCATGTCGTGGAAAACGTTGGTCGTGGTTGTAGGTCTTATAATAACATATATTACAATAACACATAATACATTACTGATCAAGAAGAGTCGTACATACATTATTTTGAAATTTGTCTACCTAAAAAAATGTCTTAAGACATATTAGAATACAATGCAAATAGTGAATTGACATTAGGTATTTAACATTAATATGACAGGGGAACAAAAAAATAACATATTTTATGCGGCATTATATTTATGACTTTTCGTAATATATCTATACGAAAATGTACGAGTATTTATTGGGTTTCACCCTGTTTACGTTCACGTTTGTAACAAGTTTATTTGCCAGGCAAATTACAAAATTCTGACGACACCATCTTATGATGAGTAGCGGAACTACATATTATAATTGATATATGTAGCGCCATCTATTATTTGCTAGGGAAAACCCTGACTTTTAAGCGTTAAACCCCAATAACTTTTAAACGGTTGAATCGGTTTTCAACAAAATTAACTAAGAGTCATTGCAAGGGAACTTGCTTTCACGTAAAAAAAAAACCCGCATCGTAATCGGTTGCAATGTCACAGACAGACAGACTGGCTGACATTAGTGTCAAACTTATAACACCCCTCTTTATGACGGCGGTTAAAAACAAGAAATAAGACCACAGAGTAGTTAAACCACCCTAAATAATATACATTACATATACTTACAATATATCATTGTAGTGAGTCTTACACCAAATACTTAACAAATATTGGATTATAAAATAGTGCGTAAAATGGGGCTTTGCCAATAGTTTTTTTATTATGGCTCACAAAATATTTCATGGAGGTCCTGCAAGGTGGAACATAAATGGTGATTGCTTTAAAAATGTGTGTTAAGAGTTTCCCAACTACTTACTGTACGGTATTTTTCTTATATCCACTATTATGAGCTTGTCGCTAAATGAGTGTAGCCCTGTGATATGTTTTTAACTTTTAAAATACGTTAAAGCTTAGTTATATAAGTATAAGTACAACAAATTCTATGTTGAGGCAAGTTAGCTATTCACCTCTGTTGAGCATAAAATGCTCGTAAATCTTGCATTGCATTTTTTATGGTTGGTCAAGCTCGTAAAAAGATGACCTGGCTCTACGGTTTTGTTGTATGTTTGATGAATCTTATGTGCCAGTTCATCATTTGACCTTCGTTATGTTTTCGTAGCTTAGCAGAATTGATTAGAAATAAGAACATAATTATCTATTTATTTTTGCTATATTTTGCAATAAATTTTCATACATTGACATCTTAGATCAAGATTGGTATTGATTCTTTGGAATAATCATCGTCATCATCATCATCATCTCAGCCGCGACCGCGAACGACCGCTCTAGATCAGTCATTTTGGAAATCCTTAGAAGAGGCTTATTGAAAAAAAAAACGTAAAAACTAATGAGTACTAATTTTCATGAAATACTACGGACGATATACATCTATCCCTCTCTTCACTCAAAACTCCGTAGAATCACTCCTTACGCTTGTGGTTTAGCTGTGGTTGATTTGTTTACTTTGGATTCAATGTAGCGCCTTTTCTAGGTATTTTTCCATTTTTAATTTTCAATGCAGCCACGCATCATGATCCAAATTTTTGATACCTTCGGGTACATTGTTGCAATTTTCATAGAGATCTCTAATTTGTTTAAAATAAAATATAGTCTTTGTAACTTGCTACTAACGCAGCTTTGCATAAGTGATAAAATTTGATAAGTAGGATTTTAACTTTTTGAGTTTAACCATTAAATATGTTTGTGATGCAGAAATACACAAACATGCAATAACATATTTTCTCTTTTAGTCTTGTTTTTTGTCCAGATTTCCTATTTTATAACTGCTTACTTTAGCACCCATGTTTAGCTCAAAGCGAAGCAAGAATTTATAATCATTCCTTCTGGGATATAGCAGGAGCTCTGCAAGGAATATTCATCAGATAACAGTTTAATGCATGAATAATGCAGCATACTTCACCTGCATAATAGGGCCCTCATACACGCAAACACTTCCTGCGCTTAAAGGGCCAGTAGGGCCAAATTTTTAATTAATATGTATTGTTTGTCGTCCCAGCAGATGGGCCCGCTAGCACATGATAAGCCGGAAGCCGTGTTATATCATACATACTTTAGTTAAATGTAAATAAACTATATTAAAAAATGTTTTGAATTTTCATATAAAATGCGAAAAGACTTTTTCCCCAACCTATTATATACCTGCTGCAACTACCGCAAAATATCTTTTGCTATGTAATCTTTGTACTTATCCCAAAGTGTTTGGGGATTGAAAGGCTCCAACATGATATTAGGTAGTGTATAGAACCGGGAAATCCCGGTACTGAAAATCCCGGGAATTCCCGGTATTTTGTAGCGGTAAAAGAACCGGGAATCAAAATACAAGAACCGGGATTTTCGGTACTTTCGGTTTTTTATTTATTTATTCAATTATATGGCAATTGGCAACACAGATTCTTCGTGCGAGCGGTGCAGGAGCGGCCATTTACGATTACCACACCTTCGGTTAATAGAAGAATCTTTACTTAATTACTTGCAGCACCCAAACACATATTCTTCTAAATAAATGATGAAGATTTAAGTGTATTTTCCCGTCCAAATAGTAACGAAATGTGCAATAAGAATGTATTACTACTAAAACGCACTAGTCCGCCGCCATCAACAACACCCAACAAGCCTTATCAGGTCATTGAAATAGAAGAGGACTGAAGTAATTTATCAAAGAGCGAGGAGTTAAATGCAGAACTCAAGAAAATTTGCAAGGAACGGGTTAGATCAACGCAAAATGATAACCTTGAAACAAATGTAAAAATCGAGATGGCCCTTTTCGAGAATGGAGGAACTCGTGGGCTACATTTATCACAAGTTTACGAGCAACTTTTGAGTATTCCACTCACCAGTGTTAAACCTTAAAGGATTTTTTCTTCGGCTGGCCTGCTGTGTTATGAAATTAGATCGCGTTTAGTTGATGTAACTTTGGATGCGTTGATGTTTTTTAAGAAAAATAACAATGAAAAATAGCTTTCAAAAAGACCAAATAGTTCCACTTTATCTGTTAACGTGTAGATTTTTGATTGTTATCCATTTGAATTTTATTTTATTTGCAATTTTATTGCAGCTAATAGTTTGTTCATATTAATCTCATGACGTTAATTATGCTCACTTTATGTCATAGACTGATTTTTACAAAATTTTAATAAATGTTAAGTTTTGCTATTACTAAAGGCTGATTGTCATTATTCTCATTCAATGAGAGACTGTTTCTTACTAATAGTTCCATTTATGTGTGATTGTGTAAATTTTATTTTGTTATGATAACTTAATAAGATTGTAGCTTAATTTGATTCCCAATCCCATTGACCCATTCAAAGACAGACTGATTTTATCTAGATAAGTATTAGAATTAAGTTTGTCTGTAGCTAAAAGCTAATTACAATTCAAATACATTTTTGTATGATTCTTATACGTGTAGTTTTATTCTTTAGGTCTTTATTATTTCAATTTATCGTTATTATATATCTTTATTATATTATATATATGGTTGTAAAAAAAAAAATACCGAAACTCCCGGGAAATCCCGGTTCCAGCATAGCCCGGTACCGAAAATCCCGGTTCCTTGAAACAGCACCGGTTCTCTATACCCTAATATAAGGGTCGCATAAAGTTCTCGGATTTTGTCCGGCTGTCTCCATAGTTTCATCCCAGTGGTTATCGTCCTCTAATAGACGTAAAGTTTCACATGCTTTTCATCTCATTGAAGAAAACACGCTGTCAGTTTTCTTAGTGGCAATCAAATGTTTAACACAGAGTGTGTGGATTGTCATTTTTGTCCATTAAACCAAGAAAAACTAAAGTATAATTTTTGTTATCAATTTAAGGATCGAATAAATAATAAGGAGCGATTCTTCTTGCCTGCGACTGTTGAGGAGTTTCTATCGCTCTAATAGCTGCCTGCCGTTGGTTCTTCTAAGCGGTGCTAAGTTTCAAGAGGCGTCTTAGTTGGTCTCAAAGCAGCTTGGCGTTGAGCTAAATCACCTAAGCGTGTCTGCGTTTGAAGAAGCGTTTCAACATCTCTCAAAGCTCTTTTATATTTAGCTTGTTCTTCCATTCAAAGCAACCAAAAAAAGCGTTTTAATAGACACTCAGCGACATCTTTTGCAAAACTTAGCTTTTGCCGAGTCATTTTTCCCTAATCCCACGGGAACAGTACTTTTTTTCCAGGATGAAAGGTATGCTTTGTCCTTCTCAGTAGTCCTAACTACGTAGTTAGGACTACTAAAAAGTTATACACGTGTATGCGAAATTTCAAGAAGATTCCTTTAGTAGATAAATCATGAAGAAGTAACAAACAAATATACAAACTCACTTTCACATTTCTAATATTCGTTAGATTTCAAATAATACAGTTAAAATTTGCAGTCAACTATGCCCAAAAAATTTAATAAAAAGGATGATAAAAATTGTCATTTATATGATAATACGCATGTATATATAATGGTAACGCGACTATATTATCTGATATTTTACTATAGAGGCACAAGTACATATCGTCGTCAACATGAATGAATGTAGCAAAACATTTTTATGTTCTTTGCTTCAAAAAAGAAATAAGAATTATTAAAAAAAGCGCAGTTTTTGTCTTGGATTCAAAGTTATTAGTATTTCAGAAGATTTAGGTTACACTCGTTTTACTCAGGATGCCACAGTAGAATCATTAGCTACGCTCGTGATTCGCCTCTGAAATCCGTCGTTTTGCTCTCGATTTAAAGTAGCGCTCTCCTCTTAAAAGTAAAAGCTTTCGTTTTAAAAGATAATACTTTTAAAACGAAAGCTTTTAATAGTAACTATCACAATTTTTGTTATATGATGGTATATTCTATCGATGGTATATACGCACGAACGAAGGGAGAGTCAAAATATTCATGTCTTTAAATAGTTAACTTAGAGGAGACTCTTTAGCACCTTATTTATATATAAATCTAAAAACGCGTTTTTGTAAAACAAATATGGTATTTATGTCTGTAGCATTATCAAAAAAGATTTAATCAAATCAAAAGCTTTTATTCTATAGTGCTAAAGTTTGGATTGAAGGGTTTTGTGGTCTACCCAATCAATGCGTACCAAATGCGTAACGCGTCCTCTCCAGGTCACAAAAGACACCAATTGTGTTCTGACAACACTCGCAAGCATCATAGACGTTTTGTAAAAGTGGAACACCTGCATCCGTTCTTTATTGACCCTAAGTAAATTCATACTGACTGCCACATAGAACGGACTATTTTTGTTAAAAAATCTAATAATTGGTTAAAAATTAACTTTTCGAATTTTTGTTTAGTGCTGGCATCACAGAAATGAGACAGTAATTTGTTGGATTATTTTTGTAACCAGACTTTTTTTATTATTCATACTTTTGAAAGTATCAATGATATTTATAGGTGTGACCTCATCATCATCATTATCATCCTCAGCTGTAACGCTTCACAGTCCGGGGTCCGGTACCTTACCAAAAAAAAAAAAATGACGAGGTACACAGAGCATCTGCCGTCTGGCCTCCGCAACTCAAAGGGTAAATAAACCATAACCAATCCTTGGATAATTTGATGATTAAAAGCTAGATGGCGTTGAAGACCCACAGTTTATATGTGTCTTCCTAAACCCGGAATCATCTTTCTTTTCGGATAATCAGGTAGTATGCGACGTATTGAAGTATTAACTTATCTTAACATTTTAGTATACAATTAGATTATCGTTTTATTTATTTTTTATTTCTTAGATGTGGACATAAGTGGGGCAGTTGTTTTAAGAAGAATGTTTGTGAAAAAGTTCTTAAAGTATTGGGCAACATTTTCATTAGTGTTGAGAACCTTTTTGTTGATTTTTAATTCAATTTGATTATCATGTTGCTTGTTTTTCCCGGTTTCAGTGTTAATAATGTTCCACGATGTCTTTATTTTACCTTTAGAAATATTTTAGCGCACAAGCATACTTTTTTTAAAAGCTATAAATAAGTTCGATTTTAATTTTAAATAGGTTATAAGCTTTCATAGCTATTAATATATAGCCTATTCCTCTAATATGAATATGAGGAAGAGAATATTTCGCCCATGGAAACTGCATAAATCCATATATTTGTGCCCAGAAAGATTAAAGACCTATGTAATTTAAGCCAAAGGTATCCATTTCAAAATGGGGTTATTTATAATTTTGTGCTGAGACGTCAAAATAAATAAATGTAGGTATTATTAAAATTACACTACTTCATAAAAAATGCATTGCCATTTGTAACACATTACACAACTTATGGCCGGACTAGGTAGTTATTATAATATAATTTACTACCAAAGGAAGCGGAAAAAAATGTGTTGCTTGACATGTCAGAAATGCGGTTGGCGTCAACACGGCTTTGCTCTCTGTAAGCTTCGTATTGTCCAGGCAGAGACGAAATGGGGCTTGGAGCGGGTAATCCATGGTTTATGACTCAAGACCCAACTAAGTTTGCACGGAGCAACAACAGCGGCAAGCCCGCTTTACATAAGTATCATGAAATGTCGATACCTTTAAAATTAATCACTAGCCTCTTTTACTTAAAAGTGTACATACCTATACAAAATAATGGAGTAGCATACCAAATCTTAAATCAAGGCGCTTTTGCGTGTTCTACCGTCTAAAAGTAAAAGCACTCTCTACGCTCAGATCTATTTTCAAGAGAATTGAATTTGTATCTCCGTTCCTATCTACCTCCCAGCAAAGACGAAAGACGCTTAGCATCGTAAAATTGCTGAATTAAGATTGCTTACAGTAGCGAAACCCGCATTGGATGAAAATAGTTTTCAACAGGCTTTGCTACAACTTGCGAAAATTTATCGAAATGATTGCCTTGTTTAAGTTACTAAGGTATTAATTTATTTATCTATTAAGTGATTAATTTATTGTTACTTAAAGAACCTTAAATTTTATAACATTTGAAAAAGTACCTACTGTTTCATGATTTCAACAGAGTTGGTGATAGAATTGGAAAATTATAAAATATAAATTTTTCTTGTGCTAAGTACCGAACCGCCCTTGCTTTAACAATTATACCAGAGATTTATCAGTTTCATAGTTAATATGTCAATTCGACGGTAACAGTTTAGTTTACACGTCTTGCTCGAAAGTTATTTTCTTTGTACAGCGAAGTGAACTCTAAGTTGACCCATCCAATTTCACAGTGGAACAGTTCTCAATAAATCGCTAGAGAGGCCAAGCTCGGCAACGCCTCGTGAATATGGAGCAGGTATTTAAAAGGACGGCAACAATTCAATAACCTTTTAAACACTATTCAGCCAAGTTTCACTAACAATACTTCTCAGTACCTAATCCTAGTTCGCCGCTTCATCGAAATGCTGTTTTGTAGCATTTAATTTTTAGTAAGAAAATTAAATTTAGAGTATTAGAGTAAATTAACATAGAATAAGGTGCTACGAATAGAAAATATTATTCGTAGCTTGGTAAGGCCTAGTTAAAATCTGAATGAACATTTGATTATTTTGATCCGATAGACTTGGAAAAATATTATCTTCAAACACAATTCTAACTACATGAAAGTAATTTTATTTACACAGTTTTCTAAATTACTTTAAAATTATTGCTTATGTCCAGGTTTAAATGTAAATCTATTCAAAACAGGTTATCTGTCTAGTAGCATCCAATGTACTTATTACATTTTGTTTTATTAACACCACACCTTTTCTCGTTCTTTAAAATTCTTATTATTTTCTATTTCTTTTTTTCATTCGATTCTTTAAAACACAAGTAAAATTTATACACCATTAATTCGATTGGGATAAGGAATATCAAACGTGGTGATTTGGTAAGGTGCAGTGGGCGATTGATGGTACGTAAATTACTTTCCGGCATCAAATAATTATAGTATACATGGGTAATTTCCGCCATTAGTACAATGTGGTCGCGTATGACGTGTTACCACGACATTTGATATACGTCGGATTAACGTTTGGAAGCTTAACCTATGCTATCAATAAACAGTGCTATCAGTCCGTCGATAAATTTACGCACTGGTGGATTCGAAGTAATTACCACCTTATCTTAAGATCCTTCCTCTTCATAGACTCTGTGAGAGACTAGTACAGTTCACAGTCCACAAGTGGATATGCGTATCAAATGTGCCATTTCATGAAATGGTGGGAACGGAACGTATTGATACATTAACGGCCCATTTAACTGTGATTGCGCTTCCGTCTATGTCACTCCGCAATTAATGGAGGCTAAAATCCCTGTATACGCTTATACAAATAGCTGATACAAGTTCAACATTGGCACGTGTATGTTTGGAAATTGCCTGAGTGCATCAATTAGACAAACATGCCTATCGTTAACATACGAGTAGCATCAAAGAAGCTTATTCCAGCATCATAGAAAACACCTTTATGTGCTCTACTCTGGTAATACTAATTAATACTTATTGAACCTCGCTATTTCAGGAGTACGCTTAGCGCTTTGATCATTACGTACGAACATCTTTGTATCTTTTGATACGACTTTTCGTCGTCTGAAAATTACAAATAGGAAAACTTCTACAGAAGTAACTACTCAACGTCGTTGGATATTTGCAAAGTTTTAGGAATTACGAGATGGCAATTAATGCTGCTGCCACGTAATTATTCATTTGTGTGTTTAAAATAATTGATAACGAGTAAAATTTGAACTTGCTTGCACGTTGTTCGTGTACATACAATAGTGAAACTTAAATCTAATTTACAAAATGCACATGAGACCCTGGTAGGGCGCTACATTACCAAAATATTTACGTTTATTAACATCAAAACGAATATCTCGGCTTCCTTAATACAATTCATACTTTACATAAGTACTGAATAACTGCTCTCAAAGATAATAATAATTGTTATTTTTTGAGAGTATGTAATGTACGAGAGATGAAGAGAGAAGAGTTTAGGTTATTTTAAAATAAATTTGTTTCAATTTGTTGTGTTTTCTACTGGTATTAGATACGAGTATGTCCAAATATTTCTTTAAAAAAAAAACTTCAATGCCCGTCTTAATCTCAATTTTATGTAAGACTTAAACATTAAAAATGTTGAATTCAAGATATGTAAGAAATAATTATGAGTGTTGACGAAACGAAAGATGTTTGCAAAGATCTAAGCAAGAAGAGATCTATAGCCTCTGCCTACTCCCATGGGGAACAGGCGTAATGTACTCGTATGAAAGATAAAAGAGATGTAAATTATATGAACTTGTTTTCATTTTAGGAAATTTATTTTCTACTGCAATGTGGGTTAGCTACAAACTGTAGCCAATTTTAGCCATACACCCAATTTTTATTAAAAATGACTCAATATTATTAAAAAAATGCAAGGTTTCTTTTAGGCACTGTTATGCTTATTATATTATTATGTACCTATTGTAATACTGACTACATTACTTTAATTTATCTCAATGAGATTGGTATTTATTATTAACTTAACAGTTCATTAGATAGTAAGAAATGGCAATCACAATAAATTAAATAACTTTGTGATGAACTTTCTAAACCATACATGCCTAAATTATTAAGTTTGTAATATTTTGTTGACATGGGTAGAGGACAAATAGGTTACGGATTGCGGTTTTAGTGCGACGACCTACGGAACCCGAAAAACTTTGATTAATTTACTAACCTAACTTTTCTCATTAAAATATTAAGCGTAAGCATTGTAACCTAGCAAAGTTATCATTTTTAGGGTTCCGTACTCAAAGAGTAAAAACAGGACCGTATTATTAAGACTCCGCTGTCCGACTGTCCGTCCGTCTGTCTATCTGTCTGTCACGAGGCTCATCATGAACGGTGATAGCTAGACAGATAAAAATTTCACTGATAATGTTTTTCAGTTGCCGCTATAACAACAAATACTAAAACCAGAAGCGTTTATGTTCAAAATATTCAAATCCCAAAATGTCCAGAGGGTGCAAAACGTTCATATTCCAGAATGTCCAAATCCCAAAAGGTCCAAATCCCAGAATGTCCAAATCCCAAAATGTCCAGATCCCAGAATGTCCACATATATACTTACTAGTGTATGTATTTTATTTATTATCAAGTATCAGTAATGGTACAAGTGCATATGTGTTTGTTATGTATAATGGATTAAAATGAAAAAAAAAGAAATAACTTTTAATTATTTATTAATATCAAAATAAGAAAAACATAATGATATCTATATTTATTTATATTAAATAATCAGTGTTAGGTAATTCCAGATTTTTGCAACTGAACTGTTACTACTAACTATATTTTTTTTAGTCAACATTAATATTGCTTCGTATTTTTCTCTAGAGTGCATTTGGAAATTCTATTAAGTTATTTTTTTTCATATTATTCCATTATACAGAATAAAATATACACTAGTACCATTACTAAAACTTGATAAAAATGAAATACATACATTAGTATATATGTGGACATTCTGGGATCAGGACATTTTAGAATTTGGACATTCTGGGATATGGACGTTTTGCACCCACTGGACTTTTTGGGATTTGGACATTTTGAACCTAAATGACCAGAAGAAATTAAATATTTAAGAGGGGCTGCTATTTAACAAACGTGATTTTATGTAGATAGTAGTACGGAACCCTTCGTGCATGAGTCCGACTCGCACTTGGCGGGTTATTAAACCATTATCACGGTTTTTCTTTATTGTTCGGCCATAAAAGAAGTTGAGTTACAAAGTAATAACTTACACCAGATTGTTAAAATGGTAATAATTCAAATATTTTACTTTATTATTTTGGGTACGCTTGCAAATTGACATTTCTCTTAAACCTAGGTATTTTCATGTAGGACTCGTAACCTAATAATCATTCACCTGACAGTTCGTTATATTCATATTATATTCGTATATCTCTAAAAAGGTCCCAAGGGCAGATATCACATCGACATACCTATTGTGTGTACCGTTTGCTTATATACCTATATTAACAAGTACCACAATGTACATAATATAAGTAACTACAAGCAGCCAGGATTTTAAGCTAACTATATTAGGAAACCTATTTCTACGAGAGTGAGAGCTAAGAGTTTCAATTATAATATTTTGTTTTAATTATATAATATTTTGTTAACGCCCTGTCGTCCAACGGCCCCGGAGTTGCAGGGCAATTTGAGAGGCACTCCGCAGACTTCTACATATTTCGATTGACTGGGGAACGGGAGCCGGGGAACGAACGCGGAATGTAGATTTAACTGGTTTTTAATGTTAAAAAGGGGACAAAAAAGAACTCTGCTAGTTTGTTTATAAATATTTAGTGGCTTTACTTGAGCACAAGAATAAAATGAAAAATATCAGTAGTTTAGTAATTTATTGAAAAAAATATTACAAAATATATTACACACATTAATTTCAGTGTGAGCTTTACATGTGTGCAGAAAATACGAGGGACGCTCAAAAAGTTTGCGAAAATTAAAAATAAGGTTCTAATGGTAATTAATTTTTATTAATTCTTTTCAAAGTACTCTCCACCAGCCTCTATACAAAGTTTCATGCGGCTGATCTAATTTCCGAAATACTTTTTTCAGTCCGCTGCAGTCACCTCGTTTATAGCCTGCTCAAACGCTGACAGCGCATCTTTCGGCGACGAAAATTGTATCCCTTTGAGAAGATTTTTTTATTTTTGGGAATAAAAAGAAATCCTTACAGTCCTGACCAAGACACATTGGGCTTGGTCAGGGCTTTAAGGAGGGTGACCCAGGAGTTTGGCCGGCGTTCTGTCCAGGAAGACCCTAATTGATTGATATTTGAATACCCTCGTTTTCGTCGCTTGTTGCTCATAACAGAGAAAACTTCCGGCAAACATTTGGTAGTATGCCATTCGGCGTTGATGCTTCTTTGATTCCGTAAAGGAATTGACACCAAGTAGCCAGTCAAATTGAAAAAGCGCGCTATCAAAATCTTCCCACCGCTTCTAGATCGCTTCACTTTGGTAGGCGTTGATTTGTTTTGAGAACCCAAACCGTCGACTGGCGCTTCGTTTCTGGAGCGTATAGATAAATTCAGAACTCATCACCTGTAATGAAATCGAAAACACGCCGCGACGAGCCTGCTTTAAATTTGTTTATCATATCGCGGCACCATTCCACCCGAGCTTGCTTCTGAGCATCTGTAAGGTTGTGCGGCCCCCATTGTGAAACTGTCCTCCTCACGCGAAGATGCACGTATAGAACTCGTGAACGCTTTCTGATCCAATCTGCATTATGTGCTGAATCTCCTGATATGTAACTTGCCTATTGTCGTGGATTTCATTTTTAACTGCTAGCACGTTTTCTTCCGTAACAGCCGTCAAAGGGCGACCACTTCTTTCCTCATCCCCCAAAGTAAATCGACCGCGCTTGAATTCGTTACACCAACGATACACGGTTGCCTTGGAAGAGCCTTCATCCATAAATGCCATTTCAAGCCTATCGTACGATTCATCCGGTATCAGGCGACACTTGAAATCGTAAAAAATCATAGCGCGTAAATGTTTTCGGCTCAGATCCATTTTTCAATGAGACAGGATAAATTGAATTAGTCCACAAAAAAATAGGAGGGAAATTTTAAAATTGGATCGTACCTGTTTTTACGTATAAATAATTATATTTTCAAAATAGATTGTAACTGGCTAGTCTCAAATACATAAAAACTTTTTTCGCAATACTTTCTGAGTGTCCTGGATTTCTACCATTATCTCTTATAGCAGCACTTTAACTGAACTACAATGTTTATTGCTACTGTGACACCTTTAAAGCAGCCCTTAAACAGGATTGTTTTGGCTGACGTCACAAAACCATTCACCTTTTTTGTATGGACTATTGCTACCATCACGTCTATTTTGACAGCACGAAAACGATTATTGCGCGTCTCAAGTGTCAAATAAAGCAATCCTTAAAAAGTTACTTTTTAGTAACTTTTATGGAAAATTTTTGTGGGTTTTCTTGTGAATGTGAATATGTTTTTTTTTACTTTTGATTTTTATAAAACGGTTAATAGATAATTGAAGTAACGCTACCATGGGACTTTAATTAATCCTACTTAATACCTTTTATTGGAAATTTGGATTTCAAAAATAGGGTAAGATATTACTTCTTTATTTTAGTACAACATAAGTCAAAACTAGTTAGGTATTCCAACTTACGCAACATATTTTTTTGTAAGTAATAACAATGCTAATCCTTGTAAAATATTTATTCACACACGATAACAAATAACAACACATTCTTAAGTATAAGTTATTTATTAAAATTATAACTACATACATTTATACATTTTGTCTTACAGGATTCTTTGGTTACTCTCTGAGGAGTACCATGATGACATTAATTAAAAAATACAAGACAAGATTCACTGGAGCCTATTATTAAATACAAACAAGACTGAGAGAGAGCCAGAGGATTACAGCCTCCTTTGGAACCTGTGATTGAACCAGTGAAATGGCAGAATGTTGAATTCCAAGCATTTTACAAGGCTGGATCTGTTGCTAGGCTGGTTCGCTTTTTCACCAGAATACCTGGAAGAAAATAATAGTTTAGATTCCTGTCGCAATCTACAAATATCAAATACCTACCCATACTCTGTAATAATTTAGTCTCGAACTTACTTTGTCTGTAAATATTTATTTTATTTATAATAGCACTTAGTGGAGAAGCTGCAAGTTTTAACACATAATAATTTAAATATAAACTTTGAATAGGTATGTAGTTAAAATGTTAATTACGAAATGGTTATAGATAAAATATAATCATATATTTATGACAAGACAATGTCCTTTTGTACGATGATACCCACAATAAAATTAACTTCCAAACACTAGTCGTTACCATCGTACAATAACTGTTTAACACGGCAATTCGGAAAAGCACGATAATATGAAGTGATGGTGATGAATAAACATTTATATTTTCACGAATTTACAATTTATTTATAGTTTCGAAAACCAGCTGACTCAAAACTTTCTTTCACAATTTTTTTCGCACTCATTAAACTTTTAACCATCTTTAATGGTCAATCAAATGAAAACAAAGTAAATAACACGTTTCAGATATTTAAATAAAAATGATAGAGTTAATTTAGTTTAACGTAAATAAAAAGCCGGTAAAAATAATATTTTTTTGTCAAGGATTTCGCAGTCTCATCACCAAAACAAGCCAGAGACAACAAACAGTTCACCATTCAGGAATAACCATTCAAATAACTTTCAGCATTATGAACGTAATGGTAGGATTTAAAGTTAAGCTGCATTTGACCTGCTTAGGAACTGCATCTCAACTGCCTTGTTTCTGAATAGTTTCTTTATGTGTTGGTGGTAGCCTTCCTGGTAATCTAATGTTTAAAATTTGGAAGTGTGCATTTATAGTTCCACATAAATCATTTCTGAAAATGTGTGATTTTTTTAGATATAGTAGTAACTTACCCCCGCACCAAAAGCGGCAGAAAGGTTTGTAAGAAGATTTGTCAGCGTAACTCAACCTGTATTAAATGATCTAAGGAATAAACAGTTTATGAAGGTATCCTTTCCCCCTGTTTTAAAATGTATGTTAACATATAACACAATAACTGCGTGTTTTTAAGCAAGATGGGATCACGTAGTCTCCGCTGAGCGTGCGGCGGAGTCGCTGCACGTACTTACTCGGTGCCCTTCGACAATAAAGTCGGAAAATCACTGCTCGGCCGACCTCTTTTTATCGCTTCATGGTAAATAGCGGCAGCACTTGTAATTATTCAATTAAAAAATAATATATATATATATATATATATAAGACTTTTTCTTAGGAACTATTAATTTTCAAATAAACGATTTGTGTTGTTCTGAAAACAGAGTTTTATTTTAGTACTTACATTTTCACATAACTATAAATGACACTATTAACCTAAATCACACTATCCTACCTGAAAACAGAGAAACGACATTTAAAGTTTATTATCCAATCGTTAATTCCTTTTAAATATAATTATTTTCGTTGTAATTCTTTATCACACCAAAATGGCTTCCGATACCTCTCTTATTTACGTTCTACTTTATCGACAGTATTGGACGCCATTACATAGGGTCGATAAAGCAGAGCACTACTTTACCGACGCTTGGATAGCGCGGCATAATTCAATTTGAAGAAACGTAGGTAGGTAGTTTCTTTACATCTCCCTTCCCCGAAAAATGAATTTTTTTTATAACAAAAATTTCATTACTTACTATATACTTACGATATAACTTAATTACTATTAAATATATGTTTAACAATATAACATGAAATTTACAATGTTTACTTATTTAATGAATGAGTTATTTACCCGACTGCACCAGAAGGTGAGTTATGTTTTACGAGAGTATGTATGTATGTTTGTATGTCTGTATGTATGTATGTATGTATGTATGTATGTATGAAAGGTATGAATGTATGTATGTATGTATATGCATTGTTTTTATCATAACTACTTGTTTACTGAGTGTGTGTTTTTTTTTTTTTTTTTTTTTGTAAAGAAATTAATATACCTTATTTATATATTGCTTATGTATGGTATGAGTTTTGTGATGTGAAAGAGATTTGACTCTGTTTTTTTATGACCTGTACTTATTCTATAAATAGAGTTTGATACTCTTTCTATAATTTCGAATGGACCGATCCTTAGCTCATCTAATTTTTTTCTATTTAGTTTGTGCCCATTCTCCACATATACCATATCTCCTATATTTAAATCCAGTTGAGTCCTATTCTTATCAAATATTTTTTTATTGTAGTTATGAGACCTAATTGAATTTGCTAAGGCTATTTTCCTATCTTCAAACCATTCGGCTTGTGATTTATCTTTTTTTAGTTCATTAGGTAAAATTGAAACATCTGTACCATTCAACAGATATTTTGGTGCAAAGCCAGTTACTGTGTGTACTGTACTGTTATATTTATCTACACAGTTGTGAGCAATCGTTGTCCATGCTATTTTTTTGTCATTTTCATTTATTTTACATCTTATTTTGTTTACAAGCGTTTGATTGAGTCTCTCGTTTAAACCGTTTGAGAATGGGGTATTTACTGCGGTAAAGACTAAGGTTATTGATTTTTCATTTAAAAAATGTTTGAATTCTTTTGAGTTTATCCCCGGATATTGATCAGTGAGAAGCATCCCAATTGAATTAGAATCTGTTACATTATTAACTAGTTTAATGAAATCATTAGCGCTCTGTGTTTTGGAGGTAACAATGAAAGCAAATCGTGTAAAATGGTCCACTAGAAGGTGCAAATATTTTTTTGTTGAACGTGAACCACCAAAACCTCCGATAGTGTCTATGGAGACTATTTCAAAAGGTTTTGTGGCAGGACCTAAATGTGACATTAGACCGTATTTATTTTTCCCTCTTGATTTATTTTTTACACATATCTCACAACTTTTACAATATTTTTTTATATTAACTGTTAAATTTTTTGCTGTGTATACTGGATTAATTTTATTTTGCATTTGTTTAATACCTATATGACACATATTTTCGTGTATATCTTTAATAAGTTTCTTACTTAATTCCTCTGATAAAATAATTTTTTCATTTTTCTTAACCTTCTTGTAGTAAATATTGTGTCTATTAATTAAGTTAGATTTTATTTGTTGAATATGTTCGTTTTTTTGTTGATCTGTGATAATATCATTCAATTTTATCATATTTACTATTTTTAATTGTTCATCTATGTCTTGATTTGCTTCTAATACCGGGTTTCTACTCAAACAATCTGCTTCTATATTTTTTTTTCCCGGAGCGTATTTTATTTTAAAATCATACTGTGATAAATAGTAGGTTAAATCACCCAATTCATCATCTGTTCTAGACTTTATATTTAAATTTTCTAGTGGTTTATGATCAGAAAACACGGTAAATGATTTTCCTATTAGCCAGTATTGCCAATATTTAATTGCTTCTTTAATAGCCAAGCATTCTAAATATATTGCCTTTTTCTTTTTTTGGACTTGATTTAATTTTTTTGAGAAGTATGCTACTGGTTTATTTTTTCCGTTTGGCTGTGTTTGCTTTAAGACTGCTCCAATACCTTCAATAGATGCGTCTGTATAAACGTTAATTGGTAAATTTTGATCAAAGATTTCTAAGATAGGTTGTGAGCACAATAAATGTTTTACCTCTTCAAAAGATTTTTTGACAATCTGCGGACCAAATGAATTTCTGGTTTTTTCGAAGTAAATTATGAAGGGGTTCTAATAATATTGCACTTTTTGGCAAATACTCATGATAAAAATTTATTTTCCCCAAAAATTGTCTTATATTTTTTTGTGTTTTGGGTGTTGGAAAATCCCTTATTGAAACTAAATTATCTCGTATGGGTCGTACTGTATTATTCTGTATTATGTGGCCTAAATATTTGACTGAATTCGAAGCAAACGTACATTTTGTTATTTTTAATCTAAATCCTTCTTTTTTTATAGCATCCAACAATTGTGTTAAATGATCAATGTGCTCAGAAAACGATTTCGAAAATATTAGTATGTCATCTATATAGTTTACAGCAAAATTAGTCAGCTTGTACTTTCTTAAAATATTACTCAAAATCCTTTGAAAAATAGCGGGAGATGTCTTCAATCCGAAAGGCAAACACGTCCATTGATAGTGTCCTTCTTGTGTAACAAACGCAGTTTTCTTTCTGTCTTCAATCCTAAGAGGAATAGACCAGAACGCTGAATTAATATCTAGTGTTGTAAAATATGTTGAATTTCTTGTCTTGATCACCAGGTCTTCGATTATTGGAAATGGTTGAGCTTGGGGTACCACTATTTTATTAAGTTCTCTAAAATCTATGCACAATCTTGATTTTCTGTTGTCTTCCTTTTTGAAAGCTAAAGTTACGGGTGCCGCAAATGGGCTATAAGATTGTTCTATTAGATTTTTGTCAAGTAATTTTGCAACTTGTTCCTCTATCTCCTTTTTATCGACTGTCGAACATCTGTAAGGTCTTTTACAACAGTATTTGTCGACGAGAAGATCAATACGTGCTTCATATTCACTGACCGTGCCAATATCATATTTGTCTTTTGCAAATATTGATTTATACGTGTCAATCAGGTTATATATTTCAGATTTTTGTTGAGAATTCAAATTACTCATATCTATTTTAAAATCTTCTTCTATAATATGTTCATTAAAATTAACTAAACATGTATCTCTTCCATAATTATCTTCCTTAGAAGTGTATTTTTTATCTATAAGACCTTCCTTTTCTTGTGTATTTATTTCACCTTTTTTTTGAGTAACTTTTAAGTTTTCATCTTGGATCAATTTGAATTCTTTTATGATATCTAGGCCAATTAGAAAATCATATTTAAAATCTTTTCCATCAATAATATAAACGCTGGTTTTTTTTTCTATATCAAAATTTTTTAATGTTATTGTAGCCAAACCACCTGTCTTTTTAACACCATTAATTGTGATTAAATTATCACTGTTCAAATTCTTCATTTTTTCTTCCTTTTGTCTTATTAATTTGGAATTAATTATAGAAACATTTGAGCCTGAGTCATATATACCAAATGTTTCTAACTGTTTATTTATTAATAGTTTGACTTTAATTAATGGTGTTATTATTAGTTTTTTGTTTCTTTGCTATTTAGTTCAATATCTATTACTGAATTGTTTACAGTTTTACCATAGTTTTTTTTAGGATAACGTTCATCTGTTTGTTTAAACCAGCACCTCTCTTCGGGATGGAACCGAATCCCTTTATTTAAATTCTCACAAGTTTTACATGGTTTTTGTTTATCAGCCTTTTCTTTGTTCTCATATGTATTTTTTTTATTCTTATTAAAATTTCTTTTGTTCAATATATGTTCATGTTTCCCAATTTCATTGTACAGACCTGCAGTTGATTTTATGGTTTCTTTATCAATTTTATCAATTATATAATCTGGTAATCCTATAACAATAAGATTTATCATTGTTTGAGTATCGATGTTCTTATTAACTTCTAACAACAGTTTTTCTTTTTTTGTGGCATAATCTAACAATGATCCAGCTTGAAATTTAAATGTAAATGCATATTTGACTTGGGACCAACCTTTACTTCCGTATGTTTCACAAAAGTTATTCTTCCATATTTTCCAGTCAGAGTTCACTGTAAATTTTATTATCATACTGCTGTACCAGTTTAAACATTGTTTTTCGAGTAAATGTTTTAAAATCTCAATTTTGTTTTCATCTCGTAGAATCTCAAATCTTCCACATTCACTCTCAAATTCACTAATCCATTGGTCAGCATTTAATTTATTTGAAAACTTTTCTATTACAAATCTGTCTGCAATTTTTCCGAGATTTTTATTTTCCGGTGCACTGGGACTAGTAGTGGTATTGTTTGAAGTAATAATCTCTCCTGTAATCTCTTCTAAATATTGGTCACCAAACTGTACATTTTCTCCTTCATCTAGATATATCTCTTTTAACTGGTGGGTTAATGGGATCCACACTGAACGTGTCTGATGTCTTTTTTTCAAAGAATTTTTTATTTTCATATATACATCTAAAGATATTATACCAGTGTGCTTACTTGCAGGCTTTAGCTCATCTGGCACATTATATATGTGCCCGTCCGGTGTTTCAATAGAGGTTACGCAAATTATATTTGTTTTACCATCCGTTGATCCCATTACCAGAAATTTAAATCGCAGCTTATCCATTTTTCTTGATTTTGACCAGAAATGTCGTTTTATAAGACTTTTTCTTAGGAACTATTAATTTTCAAATAAACGATTTGTGTTGTTCTGAAAACAGAGTTTTATTTTAGTACTTACATTTTCACATAACTATAAATGACACTATTAACCTAAATCACACTATCCTACCTGAAAACAGAGAAACGACATTTAAAGTTTATTATCCAATCGTTAATTCCTTTTAAATATAATTATTTTCGTTGTAATTCTTTATCACACCAAAATGGCTTCCGATACCTCTCTTATTTACGTTCTACTTTATCGACAGTATTGGACGCCATTACATAGGGTCGATAAAGCAGAGCACTACTTTACCGACGCTTGGATAGCGCGGCATAATTCAATTTGAAGAAACGTAGGTAGGTAGTTTCTTTACATATATATATATATATATATATTTATATATATATATATATATATATATATATATATATATATATATATATATATATATATATATATGACGGCGGGAGCTGTGCATCATCATCTTCATGGTCGCTTTGATGATGGTCAGACATCAGGATGGTTGCAAAATAACACCACGACAATGATCACTTCACAAATGTTTATTGATAACCCAACTTTGGTTGCAAACTAAATAAGGATTCTTAAGATAATCTAGGATTTTCTAAGATTTAAAATAAACACATGGAATGCAGTGAGGTTAACTGTGTCGCGACACGCCTGTTCATTTCGCTCTCAGCCCGTCTAGCCATCCCTATTCTCCAGTCGGCTCTCCTGTCATCAGTCACTGACAGTTGACGTATAACGTCAAACGTTATCTGTCAGTGTCAACTACGATCGCGACACAATTAAACACACTCAAGCAAATTAAACTATTGCCTTAAACTTAACCTTATATATATATAATCGAGCTTGCGAAGCGAAAAATTGAGAAATTCGTCAAGGTTTGCCAGCACGTGGGGTATAAAACAGTCGCGAGCTCGTAGTTCAAGCGGGGAAGCTCTGATTAAATTGCATCGAGATTACGCATTATTAATTCGTGCTTTGAGACCCTAAGCTAAGCAACCCCGGGCCTGATACGTACTTGGATTCTTGACTTCAAGTGGTAAAATTTTCTCGAGCTCCTCCGTGCTTGAGTAGAGTTATTGAAGGCGCTCTGAGTTATAGGTGCAGACTGTCTTTAGTGTATGGCAGTCGTAAAGATGTCAGATGCATTTAGGCAGTTTAAAATATTGGGCATACACTCGAAAAACAACAGTTCAAAGCAATCTAGTGATAAAAAGGATTAGAATTCTTTGTAGAGAATTAATGAAAATGCGATCAATGAACCTCAAGGAGTTTTGAAGTAAATTTAAATATTGTTTTAGACCTCTCAGTATAATTCGAAGAGTCTTATGTTTATATCTTAGTGATTTGGGTTTTGAAATGTTTATTTTCATTTTGTAAAAATACTTAATTTATAATAATATTTAATAAACAAATAGTTGTGTGAGTATGCGTTTGGTTCATGTACAAAATTTGTAGTAAAAAAAATATTCATTAATATATATACATATATTGTATATGCACATTGCACAATCAGCGATGAATTATATGGATGTGCCTCTTATTAGTAATCAGTCGTTCCATCTTTAATCATTTATTATGATTCAGACAATTTAATAACGTCATACATAAGAACTAATAATGTTATAATTTGCACCTTATACCCATATAATCTGTCATAGCTAATGATCACGAATTCAGTCGCTTGAATTTCTCCAGAAGCGTTAAGGGGCGTACTAATCTGGATTTGGCAGTGAAACTATTGTTTACGAGCTAGCAATTCTAACGGTTGGCTGTTAACTACTAACAACGCGAACATCTCTTGAACTTCAAGAGTTTTGGATATAAGCTTTAAATATTCTGCGCTTATGGCTCGTATGTGGCAGCCCGTCCTTGGATACATGAGAATTTCTCACAATTCAAACTGTTTGCAAGCAGGGTTCGCCCGCAGAGTCGTCCGCGGTTTTCAAGTTACCCGGCGACCCCTTTATCGCGTCGCCATTCTGCTTATCTTCACATTTTATACACGAGATAGAAAATTCTTTCTAAGTGGAAGAAGGGCTTTGCTAATTTTATAGTTGTACAAAATTGCTAATGAGCTACAATCTACAATACAGTAAATGTTTAGTGCTATTTATGTGAGGACTGTATCTACTAATTTTTAAATACGAACCTAATAAAAATCAAGAAGTAACGTACCATCTTGAAGCTGAAAATAGTGTAATTTGGATTATATTAAATAATGAACAGTATTATACTTACCTATTTTTATTTATTTGTTGAGTATTACTATCTTCATGATTTTATAGCCTGTTAAGCGTTTTTGTGTCCCACTGCTGAGTCAAGGCATTTCGTTCCTTTTTCTATTGAACTCTACAGCAGCTTATTCTTTACAGCCTATATCAAAGATTCAAAGATTGAAATGTTTATTCAGTAATAAGACCTTTAGAGGCACTTTTCTCGCCCTTATATCAGTCCATTGTTGAACTTAAGGCCGCTCCAAAAGATGCGTAACACATTCTTACCAATAATTATTGTAGTTTATAACAGCTTTAGGCTTGGTATGTTCTGGATATAACTCGACTATTACATAAAATTGCAATGAGTAACAGGTATCTATGTCAAATAAAATATGTAGAAACTATTTTGTTCGATAACTTTTTGCCATCTTATAGGTAGGGACATGATCCTATTGCTATAGAAATTTTGGGGCTTCTGATCAAAAAACTACGTCAAGTAGTTTTGGCAGTCCTCTCGTGATGTTAACCTGACACTGCCTAAAGAATTCTGAAGACACCGAAACAGGTGGAAATCTAAAGGTACCAGGTCAGGACTATACGGCGGATGCATTAACACCTCCGAGCCAAACTCTCTTAATTTTTGCTGAGTGGTTAAAGATGTGTGAGGTCTAGCTTTATCATGATGAAAAACCACACCCCTTCTGTTGATTAATTCCGGCCGCTTTCTCTCAACTTCTTGCTTTAATCTTATCAGTTGTTCGCAGTAGAGTTCTAAATCGATGGATGGACGAATAATGCTCTTCCAATCCCACCACACACACAGCATCACCTTGTTGCGAGTTAACCCGGGTTTCGCTACAGTCTGTGAAGCCTGACCGACCTTTGACCATGACCTTTTTCGCACGTTCTTGTCGTACGTCCACTTTTCATCACCAGTTATCAATTTCTTCAAAAATGGTTCGGTCTCATTAAGTCGTAATAAAGAATCACAAATGAGTACACGGTTCATTAGGTTTCTTTCAGAGAGCTCGTGAGGTACCCAAATATCGAGCTTTTTTGGGTAACCATTTTTTTTAAATGCGCCTAAACTATTTTGTGGTCAATTCCCAGTTCTTCAGCTATGTCGTAACTACTGATATGCCGATCTTGCTCCACTTTTTCAAAAATAGCATCCATTTTATCCGTAACAGGGCGACCAGAGCGACGTGCATCTTTGACATCAAAATTTCCGGATTGAAAACGCTTAAATCAAATTTCTGCTACTCTCACAGACACTGCACTAGGTCCATAAACATTGCAAATGTTTTTCGCTGCTTGCGTTGCATTTTTACCTTTATGGTAGAATTTTTTTTTAAATGTATCAAATTTCTTCATTAGATTCACTCATCTTGACGGTAAGAAAAACAAATGAAAATCACGCATTTTCCTAATTTGAATTTGGAATTATCTTCTTTAAAATTTAAACTTTTAAATGATACCAAAACCAGCTAGGTACAAATAGTATAGCCAAAGTGGTTTTATTACAAGTTCATACATACTATATGTGAAAAGACTTTTTCCCCAACCTAATATAAAATTACTATAAATGACCACATTTTTAATGAAGTTTTGATGAAAATTAAAAACAAGGTTATTATAATAATGGTAGAAAAGAAACTACAATATTTTGGAATGATAAGCATACAACTTACCATTTCAGAATATTGTGAGATTGTTTGGTAATTATAATTTGATTTCACAGCATTGTAACAGCTAATCACTGAATTAGTCCCTCAATTGCTTCCAGTATAAAGTTGCGGTTTTCAACAGGTGTCCGGCCTTGAACGGGACTCTTCAGAATTTTAAAGGCAATACAGATATTATAGTAAGAATAGTAATTTTACTGGCTGGTGACCCGACAAACTTTACCAGTGATCCAAAGGAGCACACCGCAGAAGAAATCAAAGCGATAGACATATGAATACAGATAATGAAGGATGCATTTTGCTCACTTGGGATTTCTGCAGTTGGGTGAAAAATAATCCGGAGTTTCAACAAAATTCAAGTTTAATAGCGATGCCATTACATGGCATGGTGTGAACAAAGATGTAATAGCGATTTGGAAGAATAAAATGTCGTGTACAACAATGTCCTATAATAAATCTCTATTCTGTGTTCATAATTCTGAAATAATTTTGAGTGTTTTTTGGTTCAGAAAAACATTATTTCTTTTCAACTATCATAATTGTATGCAAGCGAAGCCGTGAATGGCAAGTTTATAATGTGTAGCTAAAGTGTAAATTCGTATTGTAATTGTTACATAGCCCATCAGCCTGGGTAGGGACCAATACTGAATTGGGTTGCTTTCTTCGTTCCGAAACACTAGTAGGTTTTAACTTTTTCACTACAATAATATTTAAAATAAATGAACTTCAATTACAGAAAAAATTATCTACATTCAATAAAAAATGGGTTTGACTTTGACTCTTTACAGATGAAAAAATTTCACGATTGAAGAGCACTATAACAAGCAAAATGACAAAGTATTCGCTCACAGTTCTATAGAAGCTGCGCAAGTTGTTGGAAAGGCATAATGGATCATCATCCTGCGTCAGTGATGGTTTAGCGGGGAGTGTCTTATCAAGAAGTCACAAAGCTTCATTTCTGTGAAAAGGACTAAAGACTTCAGCCGAAGTGTATCAAGAGACCGCCTTGGGACATGTTGTGATAACTCTAAGCAACACATTTTTAAAAAATGTACCGTAGACTTTCCAGGAAGACTCTGCACCTGGTCAGAAGGCACGACCAACGTTCCGGACTTAACAAGAGCTGAAGAATGGCCTTCGTTAAGCCCAGATTTGAACCCCTTAGACTACAATTGATGGTCAGTTTGATAGGATATGGCCTGCTCTAAACGACATGCCGACATTGAGTCTCTTAAGAAATCTCTAGATAAAGCAGTGGCTAAATTCCCCATGGCAACAGTGCATAAATCTGAGACTTCAATAAATAAGTACATTTAAGCCTTCATAACAAATAAATGCACTGTCATTTGCAACAGAAGTTATGGTGAAACTAGTAATTTTCCATCTTCAGCTTTAGGTTTAATAATTTTAATTAATTAAATAGTAGGATTTATATACTTGACTCAAGTGATTCATTCAGTCATGCATCAGGTAGTAAGATCTTTATAATTTAAAACAGTTGTTAGTAGATTATGTTGGTATTTTTGTAACGTTGTTATTTAGTAAAGGTATAATATCAGAAGAATTATATTTACCCACCTTATAATTTGAACAATTGCTCGATGTCGCACGTTTTCAATGTAATTAATTTGTCAGCCGACGACATGCAGTGCACGCGAAATCAAATTACCAGCATTACGAAGTTTGATTGCAATTTGCAGCTTGTGACGTATAACAGTTTTTATGACTGCACATGTGTAAAGAATAAGTAATGTTTAATTATGTTTTGTGCGCAACTTACTTAGGGCTAGGTACTCACGGTGAATTCAGTCAATGCAACAAAAAAATAAATAACGATTTTTTATTCTTATATTCTTCAAAAACATTGGAGAAATAAGGAAATATTGAACTTTTATTAAGACGAAGTGGTAGCTAAAGTGGCGCCCACATTTGAAATAAATTGTTTAAAACTAAATATGGTGCTAATAAAAAAATTGATTTGTATCACTGTCTAGAAAAACTTTTAAACTATTTTATGAATAACCTTTGAAATTATTACTAAAAGTCCGTCTAGTTTTAAAACGGGTTTTCGCCAAAAGTGACCACTTTTGGCAAAAACCCGTTTTAAAACTAGACGGACTACCAATATTACTTTCAAAGGTTATTCATAAAATAGTTTAAAGGTCTTTCTAGACAGTGATACAAATCAAATTTTTAATTATCACCATATTTAGTTTTAAACAATTTATTTCAAATGAGGGCGCCACTTTAGCTACCACTTCGTCTTAACTGGTTGCACAAAGTGCAATAAGTTGATGTTCGTATTTCTTCTTATTTCTCCAATGTTTTTTGAAGAATATAAGAATAAAAAATCGTCTATTATTTTTGTGTAGCATAGACTGAATTTACTATTAATATATCTATATTAATATATCTATATTAATAGTAAATTCAGTCTATGCTGTTCAGATACCTAGTTAAGTCTTTATTGTATAATAAAACCGGCTAAATGCGAGTGAAACTCGAGTGGAGAGGGTTCCGTCCAATGCCTAAGTTTTTAAATTAATACTAAATATCAAATTTGAAATCCTCACAGTAGGACGCGAGTTAACTACTAGCTACTAGCGCTATCCAGTGGTGTTTTAGTGAACTATTTTCTGTAAATGAACGTATTTTATTGACTCCACCACTTTATTTTCAATTGGTAGAATGCTTATAGGGTTTGCATGTACATTACAGGTTCCTGTAATCTACAAGCAATGAACAAAAATTTTTTTTTTTCAAAGTTCTTTTTTCTACGTGGGGTGCACTATAAGTTTCCGGAATGAATATGAAAAAATACTATTAAAGGTACAAAATTAATTTATTGTTTTTCAAAATAATCTCCCTTGGCGTCTATGCACTTTTTCATTCGATGAAACCAGTTTTGAAAACTTTTGTGTCACTCCTCTGTGGTGACCTCTGAAACGTGTTTTTCATACTCCTCGACAGCCTCTTCTGGTGATGAAAATCGTTGACCGCGTAATTGGTTCTTAATTTTTGGGACCAGAAAAAAGTCACAAGGTGCCAGGTCGGGACTGTATGCAGGATGACTTATGAGTTCTACATTTTTCGCCTTCAAAAAGTCGTTTGTCTGTCTGGCCGTGTGAGAACTAGCATTGTCTTGGTGCAGGATGATACGGCGTTTACGGTTATTTTTACGGAGTTCGTCAATAACTTCCGGCAAACAAATGGTCGTGTACCAGTCACTATTCACTGTACGACGATTCTCTAAAGCAACAGTAGTTACGTGTCCAGTTTTATTAAAAAAAGAAGCAATCATCCGCTTAGATGCACTTTTCACGCGCGCCACTTTGGTTGGTTTCGGCTCATCTTGAAAGACCCATACGCTCGATTGCTGCTTTGTTTGGGGATCGTAGCAATAAATCCATGTTTCGTCACCTGTTACTATGTCCCACACCAAATTTGACGCACCTTCGTTGAATCTGGTAAGCATGGCACTGCACCAAGTGACGCGGTCCGTTTTTTGAGCCTCGGTCAAGTTGTGTGGGATCCACCGCGAGCACAGCTTTCTCACACCCAAATGTTTGTGTAGGATTAATTGTATTTGACTCATGCCTATTTCTAAGGATGCGCGAATTTCATGGTAGGTCACATGCCTTTCTGTTTCAATCATACGGCGCACAGCATCGATGTTTTTGTTGGTCACAGCGGTGGACGGCCGACCATCGCGAGATTCGTCACTGAGATTGATACGACCACGCTTGAATTCTGCAAACCAGCTATAAACAGTTGTCTTGCATGGTGCTTCATTGCCAAAAGCTGTTTCAAGCCGAGCGATGCTCTGTTGAGCTGTCAAATTACACTTAAAATCGTAGAAAATCATACTACGAAAATTTTCCCGAGTTAAATCCATGTCGATGCAGACACACAATTTTTTAAATGGCGCCACAAGGTAAAAACAAAAGACAGTCAGATGAAACAAACTGCATTCTACAGCCAAAGAGTTCTATTTTTAAATGTTGCAATATATTTTTAAATATTGTTTATGTAAGTGGCCAGTTCCGGAAACTTATAGTGCGTCCTATGTAAAGCGGAGATCAGGGAAAAATTTTAGGCATGGTTCATAAATTTTCGTCTTTTTTCATGCATTAAATCAAAACTATTTATTTTACAATAATAACAAAAACATATTTGAGATCCTTGTAACGAGCCCTTTCATTTGTAAGGCATACAGGCACAGTAAGGTTTGCAAACTATTTTTTAAATTTCTTAATTTGTCACACAAAAATTACCCTTATTAAATAAAAAATACTTTGCATGTCTGTGTTTGGGTCATAGGATTACATCATTCATCCAAATTTCACCTGATTTGGTCCAGTAGATTCGGAGAAAATTGGCTGTGACAATAAGGGTACCGTTTTTTCATTTTAGTATGGAACTTAGGGTTCCATTCGCTCGGGAACCCTAAAAACACAATTTAGTGGTAGCTTGGTAACGAAACGTTGTATAAATTCAATGATCATATAAATGGAAATTCATGACAACCTTCTTGTCAGTTTACCTATCAATATAGATAGATAGATAACTATTTATTGTAAAAAAATAATAATTTAGTGGTAGCTTGGTAACGAAACGTTGTATAAATTCAATTATCATTTTAATGGAAATTCATGACTACCTTCTCATAAGTATACCTATCAATATAGATAGATAGGATATGAATAGGATACGGTAAAAAATAATAATTTAGTGGTAGCTTGGTAACGAAACGTTGGATAAATTCAATTATCATATTAATGGAAATTCATGACTATCTTCTCGTCAGAGTTGCAAATGAGCAATTTATACTAGCATAAACTTCAATCATATGTAGCTTTGGTGAGGAACATGAGGCTTATTCCTCTTATTTACGATGTGTACCGTTTTTTTAGAGTTCCGTAGACAAATGGCAAAAAATGGAACCCTTATGAATTCGTCATGTCTGTCTGTCTGTCCGTCCGTATCTCATAACCACTTTTTTCCAAAACTATAAGAACTATACTGTTGAAACTTGGTAAGTAGGTGTATTCGGTAAACCGTATTAAGATTTTCACACAGCAAAAAAAAAAAAAACAAAGAAAAAAAATACAATAAATTTTGGGGGTTCCCCATACTTAGAATTGAACTCATAAATGTTTTTTCATTAAAACCGTACGTGTGGGTTATCTATGGATAGGTCTTTAAAAAAATATTGAGGTTTCTAACATCATTTTTTTCTAAACTAAGTTTGCGCGAGAGTCACTTCCAAAGTGGTAAAATGTGTGTGTCCTCCTCCCCCCTTGTAATTTCTAAAATAAGAGAATGATAAAACTAAAAAAATATATATGATGTACATTACCATGCAAACTTTCGCGGAAAATTGGTTTGAACGAGATGTAGTAAGTAGTTTTTTTATTAAATTAGATAAATACTTTTTCCCTAATAGCCACCGTTTCTAGGATATAACAATTTAAAAAGATGGAAAAGTTGTAATCGTCATAATATGCACAGTTTCCATGCCGGGTTTTCTGGTAGGCCTATTCCACGGATCTGATGTGATTCTATTTAATTTTAAACTATTGGATGATAAAAAATATTGGCTAAGGTTAAAAATGATAAAAGCTGTGTAATCAATAACCAAATCTTTTGTAACCGTTTTTCATTATTTTCTCGCTATTATGATTAAAACTAGCCTTGTTTCACAATCTACTATTACTTTTTATGTAGCGATAATATTATTATAATTACATTCCAATGTTCAGAATTATTTGAAATTAGTGCACATATATGGCTGGCTCTTCATATCATTCGATTTTTCCTATTCGTGCCGAAGTTCACTTACGTTCTCAGATGCGCTCATTTGTGGAAGTTTAGTAATTTATCATCCAAATTAGACGACATCATTGAGAATACTCTGACCAAAGTCCTTAACTGTCAGGTGGAAGGTCTCGCGTGGGAACAGGCATCCCTACCGGTCCGATTCGGTGGAATTGGTGTCAGGAAGGTTACTGCAACATCACTACAAGCTTTTTTGTCTTCAGCACATGCCTCGAGCCCTCTGGTTGGTAAAATGCTCAACCCTACTTTGGGTGCCACTGTAGAGGTCTCGGGTCTATCTGAAGCAAAAACGGTTTGGTACAACTTATGTCACGATCAATTCCCCACATCACCTCTGTCGCAACGAATCTGGGATCAACCCCTATGCAATGGTGTGCACGATATGATTTTTTTTTTTTTTTTTGATATCTTACAAGCACTAATCATTACAGGTTATAACCTAATGCGGTGGTGCTGACATTTAAATAATAATATGCATAATTGATAACAATAACAATAATCAAGAAAAAACACATTACTAGATACCTACTTAAAAATACATTCAATAAATTCAATTTAATTAAATTATTTACAAATCTTATATGAAAGTACATCAAAGGAAACCTTTGCAAATTCACTCAGCGGACCCGAAAATATATCGACTCGTTCGTCGTCGTCGTTCGTTATTTCGAATCGCGCACGAGTGGCATTTTTGTGGTCCAGGCGGCCGGCACTGCCAGCAGTGGCGGGCGCCTTCTCCGTCGCACATATCCATTCGGTACACAAAAATTTAAAAACTTGAGCAATCCCGGTTCCTGTACTGCTCCGCGCGGCATCTTTAATAGGTACTCCACCATTACGAATTCTCTCCTCACCCTGAGCTCATTATACCCAACCATACCCAGGACGAATAGTGTTGGGTACATGAGGGGGTAAAATGGGTAAACCCCATAAAGTTTCCAATATAGGTGCCTCACGAATTTATTTTGAACACGCTCTATCATTGTAATATATTTATCTTCATGTGGCGCCCATATGGCTGAGTTACTTTCCAGAAGACTTCTTACTAGTGCATTATATAACGCTTTGACTGCATATATATTTTTGAAGTCTTTGGTTTGTCGCAGTAAAAAACCCAAATTTCTGAAAGCCTTTTTACAGACATTAACGATGTGTTCGCTGAATTTTACTTGTGATGTCATCATAACTCCAAGATCCCGTACCTGTGTAACTTGTTGCATTGGTTCACCATCTAGTGTATAAGGGTAATGTATAGGAGCCCACTTCTTACTGAATGTTATAACCGAACATTTGGATACATTAAAGTAAAGTTTATTTAGGTTACTCCAGTGAACCAATCTCTCAATATCTTCCTGTAGCTACTCTCAGTCAGACGTGTATTTTACTTCAATAAATACCTCAAGGTCATCCGCAAATAATAAACAGGTGCTATGAAATACCACCTCGGATAGGTCATTGATAAATATAAGAGATTTAAGAGGGCCTAAAGTACTTCCTTGATTTACGCCAGACCTTGTATAATATGGCTCCGATTTACTTCCCCTATAGTGAACATACTGTCTGCGGTCACTCATATAGTTGGCTAAAAATTGCAATAGAGCCGGCGTACATCCTATGTCAACTAACCTCTTAAGTAAGACGTCACTGTCAACGGTGTCGAAGGCCCTTTTAAAATCAAAGTAACCAACGTCCACCTGCACGCCAGAGTCCACTGCTGGTTTTAACTTAGCCATGAAGTTGAGCAGATTGGTTGTGGCACTACGTGCCGGTCGAAAACCGTGCTGCGCATCAGACAGCAGACCGCTCACTTGTTGGTATAACCGGCGATGAGCAGCTGACTCAAACACTCTTGCTGGTGCCGATTGGACCCCCACCGGTCTGAAGTTATTTATATCTGTCTGCGTCCCGCCTTTAGGTACCGGAATAACTCTTGTAATCTTCCAACAATCAGGGAAATTTGCCGTTTTCAGGCAGATGTTGAAAATATGATGCAAAGGCTCAGGCAATACGAAACAGCAATCTTTTAAAATAAACGCCGGTATACCATCGGGGCCGGCCGAACGCTTGGGCTTCTGACGCATCAGTGCCTCTCTTACCTCAGTAAGACTTAAAGCCGACAAGTTCACTCGGGCGCTCGTCGCCGAGTTAGAAGAAAGAAAGAAAGAAAGAAAATTTGTTTATTTGGTACACAAATGAGAAATACAATTAGGTACAATTACAAATTACCAAACAGTACCAAACTGGTCTCCGCTCAGCATTTTGTCATGGGGTTACCATGACGCTGATCTTCCGCGGATGCCATGCTTAGACTAAAAAAAAAAAATACAAATTTATGAATTAGTAATAAAATAGTTATACAGCAGCTGACATTATATGTACACTATAAATACGCTACACACAAACTTAGTACTTATATATAAATACAAATATAATTATAAATATAAATATAAAAACATACAAAAAATTGATAGAATAAAATAAAGTACATAAATAAATAAGCTGCGATTTTACAATTTTTGAGTACTTAATAAATGCTTTTTCATATTAACTTTAAAAGTTTTAACAGTATTCGAACGCCTTATAGGTGGTGGAATGTTGTTCCAACAACGTGTCGCAGCGTACCTAAAGCTACCTCGAAAGGCAGCAGTTTTATGTCTGGGGCATATGAGGCGGTCGGGAACTCTTGCCCGTCGGGTGAACTCTAGTCTATGATACAGATACGAAGGACTTTTATTTTTGATGACGCCGAAAAGAAGAACTGCGAAGTGGAGTGCACGCCTGGAATCCATGTTTAACAGATCATTTCTGTTTAGATAAGGTGTTATGTGTGCTCTTCTCGGAATGGTGAAACAATATCTGGCACAGGAATTTTGTACGCGTTGGATGAGTTTCTTTGTACGAGCCAGTAAGCATTGTCCGAATACAACATCCGCGTAATTGAGTTTAGACAAGATGAGAGATTCACAAAGATAAATTCGTGATTCTACACTTAGGTGCTCACGAATTTGATACAATACTTTCAACCGGTAATAGCAGGTCCTCACTGTCTCAAGCACATGTTTTTCAAATTGTAAAGTATTATCAAACACAACACCCAAATTCCTAGCCTCAGCCACTTCATTGATATGTATATCATTCAATTTAATTTCAGGTGAGTGATTCTTGATACCAGAGACCTGCGCTTTTGTGCCTAAGACAAGATATTTTGTTTTTAAGGGATTCAAAACCAGATCATTGGCATCTGACCATTCAGCAATTCGCACGAGGTCCTCGTTTACTTTTTTTACAACAGTATTTGTCTCAGATGGCTTAAATGTTTGATAAATCTGAAGATCATCCGCGTATAGATGATACTCACTGCTACTCAAACACTTAGGTAAATCGGCTGTGTATAAAATAAACAGTATCGGTCCTAATATTGACCCCTGTGGCACACCTGTATTAATAGGTTGGTCTCTAGATACCAATTTAGTACCGTCACTGCAGGTGACTTCTACTCTTTGGGTACGGCCCGTGAAATAACTCGAAAACCACCTCAATGCAGGACCATCAAAGCCATAATAAACAAGTTTTGCCATAAGCAAAGTGGAATTCATTGTGTCAAAAGCACGAGAATAATCAAGTAATACCAGTATTGCCCCTTCACCTATATCTCTTCCCTTCAAAATATCATCAACCACGTCCAAAAGCGCTGTGGCTGTGCTTCTACCAGCACGAAAGCCAGATTGTTTAGAAGGTAGGATATTATTAGCGTTTAAATATTCTACCAATTGCTTACATACGATTTTTTCTGAAATCTTGGACAAAAAGGGAAGAATGCTAACGGCTCGCAGATCTTTATATTCTTTTGGATTCGTTACTTTAGGGAGTGGTTGAACTACAGCATGTTTCCATAAGTCTGGAAAAACACCGCTTGCCATGGACATGTTAATAATAGCCGTAATAATAGGTAACGTGCGCGGGAGTGTTAGCATAATCATATCCAGTGATATGCCATCTACGCCTTGTGCATTAGTTTTAATTTGCTTAATAGTTTCAAAAACTGTGGTTTCATCAACTGGTTTTAAACTAAAGACCGACGGACCAAATCTATTAAACCAAAAGTACGATAACTGGGACATGTTTACAGTATTAGAATTTCTAGGGATATTTAGAAAATGACTATTTATGTGGTCAGGATTACGAATGTGGTAGGGTAGTTCCGTCTGCTGTTTATTAAAATCAATGTTACGTTTTAAATTTTTCCAAAGAGCACGAGAATCCTTTAAGTTTTGATCTATTTTGTAACGAAAATAAGCTGTTTTCTCGTTGTGTATAGCTTCACTGACAATTTTTTTTAACTCCTTGTATGCTGATACATCCTTATTTAGCTTTGATTTGCGGCTCTTAGCGTGCGCCTCATTTCTCAGCTGCATCATTTCTTTTATAGTTTGGGTTATCCAGGGATAGCTCTGTTCTTTAATATAGGAAATTTTAACAGGAGCATGTAGGTCAAACAAAACATTGATTTGACTATTAAAGGCTTCAACCGTATCATTTACATCATCACAAATTAGTTCCTCCCATGGTATGGAGTTGACATCAGCATTAAAATTATCAATATCTATATCCTTTAGAGGTCTGTATCTTATCCAACGAGGCTTAGGTTTAGGCTTTTTAACATTTAATTCAAACGAAATAAAGGCGTGATGACTTAAATCTGGCACGTAGTCAACAACAAGGTTTATGACTTTAGTGCTGCTACAAACTACATCTATCAATTTGGCTGAGTGATCAGTAAAGTGTGTAGCTTCATCCACGTATTGGTTGAGACTCATCACATCAATAAAGTTAAGGAGTTTTTTAGAATCACTATCATCACAATCCAGTAGGTCTATATTAAAATCACCAACCAAAACAACATGATCAAAGTTAGAAAAAGAACTTACAGATTCAGTCATCGCGTCTATAAATGTATCGACGTTCATCCATTGCGGACGGTAAGCGGCGCCAATGACGAGCCTATACCCCCCATGTTTCATACTGAGCCACATCTGTTCAACATGCTGTGCTGGTGGGTGTTCCAGAACCCGCGCACACATCCCGCGCCGTAGGTAGAAACCGACTCCGCCACCACGACCGCGCGGTGCATGCACGGAGCGCGGAGCATGGCGAAACCTAAAGCCGGGCACCGTGGGTGCACGCGCATCCTCGTTTTCATACAGCCACGTCTCATTAATAGCCATCACATCTACTGCGTGTCGTTCCATAGCGACTCTAAACTCATCATGGCGACGGCGATTACCAAGCGAGCCAGGATTTAACAGGCCTATGGTGAGATTCTTACGCTTAATAAATCTTATAGCAAAACTAAATGATATCTCTACATAAAAGCAATTAATTAAATAAAATTTCAAAACCGTAGTGTGACGCCAATCAAGTCCAAGAATAACAGAAACAGTAGTTATTATTCCATTAATGTAAAATTCATTATGGCATAGTGTGAGTTGAACAATATATTTTTTAGAATATATTATAAAGAAAATAATTACTATTATAAAATAAATAATATTATAAATATAATATCGAAGAGGTTGGTATGTGCATATGATAATTTTATGTTTTATATTTAAATACACCATAAATGTCATTAAAATATAAGCATTAAAATAATGTAGCTGTTGCAAACAATCATGTAAAATTCTCCACTCTAATACTAGGCATATATTATTGAAGTGACAAGATGGACACAATTGCAAAATAACGTTACATAATAATTGGTTAAATCTTACTTTAACATTGTTGAAATCAAAGCTGTCAAGCATATAAAATTTAAACTCAAAAAAACAGAACATATTAAATATTTTATAACTAGCTAACAAAACAAAAATTCTCAACAGCAAAAAATCTAAAAGTAGTGTTACTAAATTAATATTAAAATAATGAAATGCAATAAAATCATATTTAAAGGAACTTTTGAAGTGTTCAATATTATTGCACATTTCTGGGCACTGAGCTAACGCCGCGATTGCCAAAAACCTGAGCAATGTCCACATCGAAGCGGAGCCGGACACTCGCTTTTCCTTGCTCTTTTCTTGCATATATTCTACCTTCTCTGGTCCATACGAACTTCCAATCATTTTGCTTAGCAGCTTCGCGTGTTTTTTGAAACAGTTGCCTATTCGCTTTTGTAAGCCTTTCATTTACATAAAAAGAGCGAGGAGGTCCCTGTTCTTGAAGGGCTATGCCCTCAGTAGTCACACCGCGACGGACGCGCGCAGCACGCAGCAGTGCATCACGAGTAGCGCGGCGCGCGAGCCTCGCGACAATAGGGCGCGGGCGCGAGGGCACGCCCCCCTCGACGGGTGCTGGCACCGGCCCCGCGCGATGAGCGCTGACCACATCGCGTCCATCCAGCTCTACGCCTAACTTTTTTGCTACTGTTATTATTACGTGAGTCGTATTTTCGCTTTTTGCTTCGGGAAAGCTCGCTATTTCTATGTCGTTTCCCAACGCTTCTTGTTCTCTGTCTTGGATTTCTGTTTTCAATTTCAATACTGTTTCTTCCAACTCTCGTATTCTACTATCCTCTATGTCACTCTTTCTGCCTTCAATTAAATCTATTCTCTGCTCTAGTCTATTCATTCGCGTGTTAACGGCGTCAGTAAAACTGGACATCTTGTCGCACATAATGCTCAATTCTCGTCGCATTGCTCGTAGTTCCTCCGTAAACACAATATATTCCGGTGTTGCTAGCGGACTAATAACATGAGAAGTCGAGTTAGAAGCCTCCATTTCATCTTTTGAATAATTTAATATTGAGTCTCCACTGGCCTGTGTCTTTGTGAGTTTGTTTCTTAATGTCACGTTTTCATTTTCGTCGACAGGACTCGCAGAATTAGTCACGCTATCATTGCCTGCTGATGGGTTTGCACGGACTGGTGTATTAAGATTTCCTTGTTTTGGCACCTTGCTGAGGCACTCGGGGCATTTCCAACTCTGCTTGCGTTCATAATTAGCGGCATAAAATGAGTGATAACGCTGACTGGACATATTCAAGCATAAAATGTCGTATGTCGATTTGCACATGGCACAGCTCAAGCATTCCTTTTTAGCTAATGGTTTTTTGCAAGCTGCACAATTTTCCGGAGTCACGGACTTAGATTTTGATGAATGCATTTTGTTTGTTTGAATACCTTTATAAGTTTCCCATAAAGTGGTGCCCTCTATTAGCGAGTGGCAAAAGAGTTTTAAGCTTTAAGTTGTTATCTTCCAGCGAAAACGATAGATGGCGGTAAATCTCACTCATATATCAACGCCCTCTGTTGCTGAGTAGCGGAAGCTTACAGAGTTGTTTATACGTTAATACTTAAAATTCAAAATTAAACACTGTTTCACCACTTTGAAATAAATTTTCATATATCGTGTAGCTGGAACCCTTGTCACTGATATTGTTTGTATAAAAATTTACTTGTGAGATGTTGAATCACTTACAGTTTTTTTCCATTAACAGATTTTTCGGTTTTCATTAGATTTCTTCTTAGTGCACATATATATTTTGATGCAAACACTATCACTTGGTTATTGTTCAACCTGTCACAGGTTTCCTCTATTAATTGTGTGATTTGACGACTTTAACCAATTTTAAAATTAAATTAGTACGGAGCACAATGTTTATGTTGCGCCACCTAGCGGAGTTTTTTTCCAACCAACGCCTCTTTGACCTCTAATTTAGCTGGTTCTTTACTGTACACTGACTCAAAGAAACATGCAAATTCCTTGGCACACTCATCATCTCGCAAAGGTTGACCATCTTTCATAATAGTTGATCCGCCCGCGTTTCCTTTATGTGCCCTTACATAATTCCAGAAAAAATCACGTTTTATACTCGCCCTACATCTGGAAAACTCCTGATAATCACTTAACTGCTTAGTTTCTTGGTACTTTTTATGTAAACGACTTTGTTTGACGTTTGTGCCAACACGCGCCTTTACCCTAACGGGTACAATTTTTCTTGATTCGTTTCCTCACGTTATAAAAGGTAAGGTTAGGTTCCACCCAACTTCCCGTGGGTGGACGAAACGGTAGGTCTTTTCAACATGAAATAAAAGTTACGTTAGGTTTGTTTAGGTTAAGGGCTTTTGCAGCAACCATGCCAACATCATTTAGGACTGTTATGTGGCCTCTTTCCATGAGCATCTGCTTTTCATAGTGATACGCGTAATACTCTGATGACATCCCAGTTGCCGGCCAGGCTCATTTGGCACTCTCCGCCGACGACACGGCGATTTTTGTAGTTAGTTTGATTTCAAAGTACGCCTCCAGACAGTCCTAGGCACCCTGCTTGACAGGCTTTCAAATGAAGGTTCCTTAGTGAACGTCAACAAAAAGCAGACATTGCTTTTTGAAAACATGCGCTTCCTGCCACCCTTAAAGCTCTGTGGGGAAGATGTGCCGAGGTGCTCGCACGTCAAATATCTGGGAGTACCTGAAGTTTGGCAGGTGCCTCAGCTTGAAGGCCCACATCGATAGGGTGGTGGCGATATCAAAAGTGACCCGCTGGAAGCTTTACCCAGTACTTTTCTCTCGCTTCCCGCTATGGGCGCGGCTCGGGATGAAGTCGTACTTAAGAAAACCTGTATTTTAGGGGCCGATGTGGCTCCGCCACGCCATCATGCATTAGGACTAAAAGTAGAAATGCTTATTTCTCTACTTTAATAAGCGTTCCGGTTTTAAGCAGTACAGGATCTCGAATTTTTTGGAGGGGGGGGAAGCAAAGGAACTGAACTTATCCCGCCTGGGATAAGTTCAGTTCCTTTTAGAACTAAACTAAATCGCTGTCTGTACATGGAAGATAAATGAGAAAAAATATTCTTGAGGACTTTAATCAATGCAATAGAACCCAAAACAATAATTTTTAGGATTTTTGTCGGTTTGTCTGTCCGTTTGTGCACGCTAATCTCGGAAACGGCTGAACGGATTCGGTTGCGGTTTTCACTAATGTATTTTGATACGCTTTACTTAACATATAGTGTTTGTTTCATTTAAATCCGTTCATAAATCAAAAAGTTGTATCAATTAAAAGAATCACGGCCTATTTTTGTTCGAAAAATTGATTTTAAAGTTACCAATGCAAACGATTGGCTAAAACTTTTGTTAATCGTTATATAAAATGATGATTGATTGACTCGCGCACAAAGGGTTCCGTGCCATTATCTATAAAAATCATGTTTGTTGTATGGGAATACCTACCTACTTAAATACTGTTTTATTCTGTTTTAGTATGTGATGTTATGTAAAGCGGCAATAGAAATACATCATCTGTGAAAATTTAACTGTCTAGCTATCACAGTTTATGAGATACAGCCTGGTGACAGACAGACGGACAGTAGAGTCTTAGTAATAGGGTCCGTTTTTACCCTTTGGGTACGAAATCCTAAATATTTACAAATTCGTGGTTTCGGAGCGTTCTTAAAAATTAAGCGGCCACCATGCCAGGTCTGTGAAGCGAGAGTAGCACATGGGCCTGGCAAAAGCGGTAAAAGCGTTGACACCGTAAGTTTTACAACGGCTAGGTATTGCCGCTGTAAACCACCATCACCATCTGTGAACATTTTAACTGTCTAGCTCTCACGGTTCATTAGATACAGCCTGGTGACAGACAGGCCTTAGTAATAGGGTCCCGTTTTTGCCCTTTGGGTACGAAATCCTAAATATTTACAATTTCTATGGTTTCGAAGTGTTCTTAAAAATTAGTTTTTTTTTGGCCACCGATAGATGATAGCGCTGTTCAAAAATTTTAAATTTAAATGCGGTTCTGGGCTAATTAATATTTCATAATGAGCATCAGTTTTAACTACTAAAAATAACCGTCTAATAAAAGGTGCACTATGAACCCTATCTGGTATCGCAACCAAAAAATGGAACGGAAAGCGAGTTTTAGAGCCTCTGCAGATAGAGCCTAGGGTTGCAAGACGCCGCCCAACAGCCATTCTCATAAACTTAAGTCTACGCTGACGAAGTCACGGGCAACAGCTAGTAATATAATATAGTAGCTGATTCCCGTAGCATTGCCCGCTTGGTTGAATTTTTTGCAATTAAAAAGTACCTATCCTATGTGTTAATCCAGGGCAAAGCTATCTACACGCTACATTTCATTTCAAGCCGTTTAGCCGTTTTGACATGAAAGCGGAACAAATTCCATTCAAACTTTGGCAATTTATAATATAAAGTATGATTTAATTGACTTATGATAGTGTGTAGTATTTTCAATCTTCAAAATCGTGTGATGAAGAAATGTTTACAATAATTTGTGTACCAATTTAGTTTCCAAGATATGTAATTATAAAACTGTGTGGTAGTTTGCGTTAAGAAGTACGTATGGTACACAGTAAAATTTAATAAAATATTATTTATATAAGCTATTTATCTGAATTTACAACAGGGGCGACTAATCACACTCATTGACTTTCAAATGCCGAATAGGTATTAATAATGTTAGCTGTTTGTAAACGGACTGAAAGTCAGGACCAAGTTGTGGCGACGAGCAAGCCAAATCAAGAAGTTGGGCTATCTATTTAATTTAATTTAACACTTTGAGCAACTAGATTGCTCCTATATACCTACAGAGTTCACTGTCAAATGTTCGTTAAAACGAAAACCTATAAAGTAAAATCCTACACTGAATTAGTTTTGGAAAAACTATAAAATTACATCATATATAAGTAGATTTGTCGTCATGATCACGCAAAAACTGTGCGACGGATTATGTGCAATGGGCATGAAAAAGGTTCACTTATAGAAAGTTTTAATAGCTTAAAATATTTTTCTGGTTCTGCATAGTTCTTAATGTATTAATCGTTAAACCTATTCAATCTCCGGAAAAACAACAAAGTTGACGACTTGATATTGAATTGTTTGTAAGACAATTTATAAAGCAATTTCAAATGTAATGAAGAAAGTTTAGAAAATATACTACAATGTTTTTAAAAGTTCAGTGTGAAACACATAAATGTGTGTGATTTAATTCAAACAAATGAAGTTCCTAACTTTATATGGATTTAAAGTTATCCATAGATTTGTAATCTCAGCATTAGCCGTTTAAGATATTAATAATTTTTAATTAGATTTCTTGTCATTATGCCTATAAGAAGTTAGAATTTTATTTATCGGAAATAGAATATTTATTTTATTTCTTTATAATTTTTTATAATAATTTATTTTATAAAAAAGAAAAAAAAAACTGCGTTCTTTAAATCCCTGTTGAATCTCCATATATTGCTTTCATTTACATATAACGTGATTTCTTAAAATTCATTGAGGTGCAAAAGAATATTTAGAAATTTAACGTAATGAATCCCGCTTATTCGTTGCTTCAAAAAGCCTTTTGTTATCTGCGCGATATTTTTCAGGGGTTTGGATCCCGCGAACAAAGCGACGCGCATATTTCACAAGACTGTAATCTCGCTCCTAGTTCACAGGATTTAGGCAAGTTTTTTTAGACTTTGCCGCGTTAATTCAACATGATTAATTCTGTCGCACCCGACGGATCTCGTGGGAACAATTTTGCCATTCGTATTGTGAGTACTTACTTACCGCGTTAGAGAATTTCAAACTAAAATAATTTGTAAATATAACTTATCACGACATGATATATTACATTTCTAATGAGATCGGTAACGTTTAAAATGTACTAACTACATACTACTTGGTACCCTGTAGAACACAAGTGTATTAGGTATATAGGGTACTAGGTAGTACGTTGTACTTAAATTAAATAAAAGCCTAAACGAATAGTTTTGCCTAAAATGAAAAATTTACTGGCCTAGTGCGTTTACGTAAAAAGTCATCTCGTATACTGTTTGCTGTTATATAATGTAACAACCGTATTTAAATAATTTTGAGATATTCTCATCATAATGTGTGTCGAATAAATAGAAAAGCACAAATCAGCTGCTAAGTGCATTGTTTGATAGTGACACTCAATCGTGCTAAATTCAAATCTAAACTAATTGTGCTTTGATAAACACTTATTCTGGCTCGTTATTTTTATACTCGTCTTATATAAACGAACGGCGCGGCGTCAGTAGTGTTTCCAAAGCAATAAAGCCTTGTTTTCTTTTATTTAAGCCTATCGGTCCTTTTTTAGGGCTATACTAATAAATCGGGGCGTTAAACAATAAGTCATTTTAAAAACCGGCTAAGTGCCATTGTCTATAAAAATCACTTAAATATTTATTTTATTTTGCTTTTAGTATTGGTTGTTAAAGCGGCAAAAGAAATACATCATCTGTGAAAATTTCAAGAAGCCGATGACAGACAGACGAACGGATTGACAGACAGACGGACGGATAACGGAGTCTTAGTACTAGGGTCCCGTTTTTACCCTTGGAATACGGAACCCTAAAAAGCCTATGAGTATGAGACTGTAAAAAGTTTAGGCCTTTTTTGCGACTGAAGGTTTTTTCAAATAATAGGCTTATGCTGTAACAATGCTGCATGATACCTTCATGCTGACTGCTACTATCCACCCCATTTCTACATCATCGCAACCCGTTTGCCTTATTTTAAACTAGCTGTTGCCCGCGACTTCGTCAGCGTGGACTTAAGTTTATGAGAATAGCTGTTGGGCGGAGTCTTGCAACCTAGGCACTCTCTCTAGAGGCTCTAAAACTCGCTTTCGGTTTCATTGTTTGGTTGCGATACCAGATAGGGCCGTTTATAAGACGATGACTTTTAGTAGTTAGAACTGATGCTCATTATGAAATATTAATTTGCCAAGAACCGCATTTAAATTTTTAAACAGCGCTATCATCTATCGGTGGCCAAAAAAAAAAAAATTAATTTTTAAGAACACTCCGAAACCATATAAAATTGTAAATATTTACGATTTCGTACCCAAAGGGTAAAAACGGGACCCTATTACTAAGACCTGTCTGTCACCAGGCTGTATCTAATGAACCGTGCGAGCTAGACAGTTGAAATTTTCACAGATGGTTTACGGCGGCAATACCTAGCTGCTGTGCTACTCCCGCTTCACAGACCTGGCATGGAGGCCGCTCAATTTTTAAGAACGTCCCAAAACACGAATTTGTAAATATTTAGGATTTCGTACCCAAAGGGTAAAAACGGACCCTATTACTAAGACTCTACTGTCCGTCAGTCTGTCAACAGGTTGTATCTCATAAACTGTGATAGTTAGACAGTTTTCACAGATGATGTATTTCTATTGCCGGTTTACATAACATCACATACTAAAACAGAATAAAACAGTATTTAAGTAAGTAGGTATTCCCATACAACAAACATGATTTTTATAGATAATGGCACGGAACCCTTTGTGCACGAGTCATTTAATCATCATTTTATATAACGATTAACAAAAGTTTTAGCCAATCGGTTGCATTGGTAACTTTAAAATCAATTTTTCGAACAAAAATGTAGACCGTGATTCTTTAAATTGATACAACTTTTTTATTTATGAACGGATTTAAATGAAACAAACACTATATGTTAAGTGAAGCGTAACAAAATACATTAGTGAAAACCGCAACCGAATCGGTTCAGCCGTTTCCGAGATTAGCGTGCACAAACGCACAGACAAACAGACAAACATCCTAAAAATCATTGTTTTGTGTTCTATTGCATTGATAAAAGCTCTCAACAATATTTTTTCTCATTTATCTTCCATGTTCAGACTGCGATTTAGTTTAAGTACTAAAAGGAACTGCACTTATCCCGGGCGGCGAAATCAGAAGGGCGGTAAAATCGTCGATTTCGAAATAGTCGAACCTTCCCATGCTACCGATACGGAATGGAGGTGTCGTCTAGTTATTTGGGGCCTGCAAAATGAAACCTTATGGTCAGGACGGACCGAGACACGACGTGATGTTTAGAAAGCAAGGTACTGGTAACCAAGTAGGTAGCAAAACCAACAGGGGCGGCATATTAACATATTTTGCCTCCGCCCCCTCCAAAAATTCTAGATCCTGTTCTGCTCAAAAACTGAATGCTTATTAAAGTAGAGAAATAAGCATTCCTACTTTAAGTCCCAATGCATGATGGCATTCCTCAAGTAACGCGGAGCCACATCGGCCCCTAAAATATAGGTTTTCTTAAGTGCGACTTCATCCCGAGCTGGGTAAAGCTGGGAAAAGTACTGCTTTGACACCAAATACCAAAAACTAAATTAAATGAATATTTAAGAGGGGCTCCTATACAACAAAAGTGATTTTTTATACATAATGGTACGGAACCCTTCATACGCGAGTCCGACTCGCACTTGGCAGGTTTTGTCAACTTTATGTTAACTTTCAATCATCATTTTATAACACAAGTTTTAGCCAATGTAACGGAACAGTTATTTTATAGCAATTTTTCAAACAAAAATTGATGACCTGATTCTTTTAATTGATATAACTTTTTTATTTATAAACGGATTTAGATGAAACAAACACTTAATGTTAAGTGAGGCTTATCAAAATACATTAGTGAAAACCGCAATCTAATCGGTGCAGCCGTTTCTGAGATTAGCGTGCACAAACGCACAGACAAACAGACAAAAATTCTGAAAATCATAGTTTTGTGTTCTATTGCGTTGATGAAAGCCCCCAACAAAATTTTTCTCATTTATCTTCCATGTACAGACAGCGATCGGTTACGATTTTATTATATGTATAGATTTCATTTCTAATTTTTGGCACATTCCTTATTCTTTGACTATCTTGATTTATACCACTTCCATTCCTCTTGGAGATACAATCACGAGTATCTCTTATAATTTATTATAAGAGATTAAATCATATATAAGTAGATAAAGAATTAAGTGAATTATATTTAATTATAATTTTTGATATAAATAAAATAAATTTTCATTAAAATAGCGCCTAATAAAATGTACTTATTGTATCCTCTGCTGAACATCTTCATTCTACTGCCTACACAATCATCTTCCTATATCTAAAGTGAAGCTCACTTTACTAGCAGGGATAGGTCGAGCTTCATACTCGTAATGTAAAGACTTAGCCGTGTATAAGACTAGCCTAGTCAAGAGATCGTCGTTGAATCGCCTAGGGCTTGAAAGGTAGAAGGGGTTCGGATAAATCATGAAATATGACAAGGTGGGAGGGGGGATGTTGAGATATCGATATACGCGTTTCTTTTTTCTGAGTGCACGATTTTTGTTTTAAGTTTACCAATACTTAGAGTGAACCAACTCGTACTATAGCCTCGAGGGTTACGAGCTTTATAGTCTTTTTACTCATTTCAGGGAATTACGTTTGTTGAGCGTTACAGTTGTTAGTAGCTAGGCCTTTTTAAAATATAAAACTTTTAACCTAAAGTCGAGAATAGGCCTAGCCTAAGGGACTATAAATCTTTATAGGCTTTTAGCCTGTCAAGCTCCTTATTATGAGTCAAGCCTTCATCATCATCATCATCATCCGAGCGTATTCCCGGTTGCATCCTCAGCAGTAACGCTTTAGAGCCCGGGGTCCGCTACCTAACCAAGGAGATTTGACGAGGTTACTGGTTTTTACACAGAGCGACTGCCGTCTGACCTCCACAACCCAAAGGGCAAACCAGGGACCAATCCTTGGATAGTTTGATGATCAAACGCTAGGTGGCGTTCGGGACCCACAGTTTTACGTGCCTTCCGAAAACACGGAATCATCTTTCTTTTCGGATAATCAGGTGATTCAAGCCTGCAATATCCTATCCAGACTGGAAACAACTTTTTGACAAAGTATGCTGTGACCCGGAGGTCATGGGTTCGATTCCCATTGGGAACAATGGGAATCGAACCCATGACCTCCGGGTCACAAGGCGAACGCCTTGACCACTGGACCACGGAGGCAGTCAAAGAGTCAAGCCTTCATAACAAGGCTAAAAGCCGATAATCCTCAGAATCTCTGGGCGTGAGCATACTGTGATAGCCGATCGACGAATGTTAACAGCTGGTTTAATTATTATTTTTCTATTGAAAACAAATTCCTATCTACCAGTAAGTTGTATAGTGTTCTTTTTCCACTTAAACCTGAATTTTTCGGGGTCAAGTGCTATTCTCATTTTAAAATAAATTATTTGACAGGAGACGTAAATATCATTTAAAATTTTATCTTAACCCAGCCCTAGATAACCTTTCAAACTATTTTATGAACTACTGTTTACAGTTTCAAGTTAGAACGTGAAACTTATAATTATTCACTAATTTATTTTTCTTTTGAGTTAATCATTTTTTTTCTTGTTTCAGAAATTCAATGCGTCATTTATGGCTACTGGGATGTGCATCTGTCATTCTAGCGGCAGGTAGTGAGGGGGCAGAGATGACGTGCCCTGACGAATGCACGTGTCGCACCACTTTCAGCGGGGAAGACGGCTCGACGCTGCGGGTACTGTGCACCCGCGGCGGCATGCGCGCCGTACCCATCGACTACCTCGACCGAAACGCACAGGTCCTCGTCATTGCTGCGCCGCCGGAAAAGCCTAACTTCCTCAACATCGGACCCATTTTCACTCAACCTGTACCCTTTGCCAATCTACGAGAATTACACATTGTCAACTCAAATGTGCCCTCCATTGGTCAATACTCATTTTGGGGATTACAAAACTTGAGACTGATAAACTTGACCTACAACAACTTGACCAGCATTGATGCAGATAATTTTAGAGGGCTCATAAATCTTACCGATCTACATCTCAATCATAATAACATCGAGCAAATGCCGAGTGAAACGTTTAGGCATCTCACCGCGCTCAAGACTTTAAATTTATCAAACAATAAAATATCGTCACTTGTTCCTAGACTATTTAGAATGCTGGCTAAGCTCTTCAACTTAGATCTAAGTGACAATCCACTAGCCGATTTGAATCCAGAGGTTTTCAAAGATATACAGCACTTAAGAGTCTTTCGATGCAGAAGATGTCTCTTAAGAAGAGTCAACACGCAAATATATCACATAGTACCTCACTTGGAGGAATTAGATTTGGGTGAAAATCAGTTCAAATATTTAACATCAGATGAATTCATAAGTCTTAAAAAACTAAAGAAATTAAGACTAGACGGTAATCAATTGTCGGTAATAGTGGACAACATGTTCGGCAGGAACCGCGAGCTGCGAGTGCTATCGCTCGCACGCAATCGTCTCGCCCTCCTGGCGCCGGCAGCCCTCACCAATTTAACCGCCCTCGTGCATTTGGATATAAGTCATAATAAAATTGACAGGTTCCATTTACAAACGTTTGCCCCAGTAGTGGAGTCTTTAAAAACCATAAATTTCAGCGGTAATAACTTACCGCTCACCGAAATTGCTATTGTTCTTCAGATTTTGCCCGATATTCATGGTGTTGGCCTTGCTAACCTTTCCTTGGAAATGATACCACCAAATTTTTTTATTTATAATGAGCACCTTGTAGGTTTGGATGTATCATGGAATAAACTGTCGGAGTTTCCATACAAATTACTGACAAATACAAAATTTTTGCAACATCTCGACATATCTCACAACAATATACAAACTCTTTCGGAGCAAGATTTGCAAAGATTGGAAGCTATAGCCCAGATAAATCTGTCTAAAAACAAATGGTGGTGCGACCAGTGCTCTGCTGCAAACATGCTCGTTTACATGACAACCACTGTTCTAAACGGCACTATAAGGAATTTAAAGTGTTATTCTCCTATGCGACTACGTGGTGTCAGTTTTGCTGATATGACATTCAGCCGGCTAGAGCAGTGTCCAAGTACTTACGAAGCTCAGATGAGTGTAATAGCTGGGCTGATGCTACTGTGCGTGGCGGTTTTGGCAGCTGTAGCAGGAGCTCTTTGTTGTACGCGGCGTCGCGCCGCGCATTACTATACGAATGAGGAAAAGCGGCGTGAACATGAACACGAGCACCCTGAAGAACTTTTGGGTCGTGTCGAACTCGGAAGCGTAGCTACTATCCATGCTCCCTACCACTTGGTGTCGAAAGGAAGCTAACAACGCGCCATGACGTCGGCTGCAGCGCTGCCGACGAGCCACCGCGCGGTGTGTGTCGTGCTTGACCCTCCCCTTGACAGGCCGGCGCCTCCCTTGGTGGCTACGCGGCGCTACTTCCCTCCGCCACCACAGCCACCCCTACCTCCGCCGCTTCTAGATTCAAATGATTTGTGATACGAATATGAATATGAAGACGATCTAGTTTAGGGCCAAAGAAATCCAAAAAAACATTTATAATGTACCCTAAAGAAAAACTATTCAGAAATTGCATAGTTGTTGATATTGAGATTAATTAGGCAACGATTACAAATTTATTAATTATGAATAGAATAAATATTTTTCTACAGTTAAAGATTTTGTAAGTAAGTTTAATCAAAACTTTACCTGAAACGGGACTGTTAATATTTAAAATAAAGTATATAGAAATAAGTTTTAAGGCAAAACATACAAAAGATAAATAATTATTGGAATGACTAGGTTCGTCGGCATACTGTCAGCGCTAATGTTTTGAAAAACTTATAGGGTGAGGATTTTGTGTCGAGAAGTAAATATAATTTCTAAGCAAAGTTTTCATAAAATAAACGGTAATACATGTATACTGGTGTATGCCTACCTATATCCCAGCACTATAAATAAGAATACATATAAGTACTTCATAGATGATACTAATTCCATTTACATATATTACAACAGATTTTCAAATTAATTTTTTAAATTATATGAATTTTATATTTTGGAATACGTGCTCAAATAAAATCTTATAATAACATGTTGTGGTATCTTATTACGTATATGGTACTGCATAATTTAGTAATTTTTTCTCCCATTCGTTTGCAACATGCAACTCATAAATACTTATGGATTTTGTGATGTGCTTTATGTAAAAGAATTTTGTAATACTTCTAATAAGGCAGAGTGCCAAAATTATTTTTAAATGACAAATTAATGATAATATCATGTAAAAAGGCAAGAATAATATATCTTAACTTTATCTGATTACAAAAATTCGCGACATAGTCGCTTTATATTCTACCTACTTGTACATATAATGTAATATAGTATTAAGGTAGGTAAAAGACTATGCAACATATTTAATAGCAATAAAGTTAACTAATTCAATCAGTATTAATAAATGATGAGTAGGACGTTCGGGGACACAGAATCGGAAACGCATTTGTAATTAACTGTCAACTTTCGGTCGGCTGCGTAGTAAGTGCATAGTTTAAAAATTTTGATGATATTATTTTGTCTAAACTCGTCTTCAATGCACATACATTTTCTGTGTAACTTAATCTTAATGCAAGTGCTCAAAATCGCAACAATTAATTAAATAAGTATCTGCGTGTGATGTATTTACATTTAGTGCCAATTATTGTTGTTATTGTTTGAATGAGCAATCAGCATTGATTAAGCTTTTTAAATATTTATGAATGAATTTGTATTAATCAGTATTTTTTTAAGAAATATTTATTTGTCTTTATATAAGGTGTAACAAAATATACTGAAACTATTTTAAGGGCATATTTCAGTCCATGATATTGAACAATTTTTCCAAAGGAACGTGTATCGAAATATAAAATAGTAGATTGTGCTACAAGGGTTAAAGAAATATTTTTAAAAGGCGAGGGTGCTACTTTAAATCCAGATCGAAATGAAGAATTCCACAATTCAATCACGAGCGTAGCGAGTGATGCTACGGTTGAATCCTGAGTAAAGCGAGAGATTCATGTATATCACCCGAGTTAAAAATATTACCGTACGCGAGTAGCACACTCTACTTTTTATCTCGATCTAAGAGACAAATTTGCAAATTCAAAGAAGAATAAAAAAAAAGTACATATCTTATATCAACCTAATCAGAGTTTAACCGTTATTTGGTGTCGTTTTTATTCAATAAATACTAATAAATAAATTTTCGTGTCCCGAATTTCATTTGGCATAACATAGTTGGCAGAATCTTATTTAAAAGAACATTTCAAATGCATAAAAAATATTAAATATAATATTCATTTGGCCGAATTTTTACATATTTGAAGCATACTTTTAACATATCAGAATTACATTTAGTATAATTTCTTTTCACCTTATAAGAAGATAGCATAATTTCATCTGCAATAAAATCAAAAAGCATACTTAATAATGAATAAATACCATAGTCGCTAAATTCGATAATATTGTTGGTCGACATAATAAAATAGCATTTCGAATTTCCGAGGAAGACAGCCTTTTCATACTATGATATTTTTTATAACAGGTAAGTAAAACGAAAAAAAAAAGTGTTAAACTAACTATGTATGCCAAAATAAAATTCTATCTTTGAAAATTATTTTAAATCATGATTCTACATTGAATGAATATATGTACTAATTAAATACCAAAAGGCGATTCCGATTGCAAACTATCTGCAATAAAATGATTCTACTTTTAGATTATTATGGCTATAAAATTTATGCTCTAAGATGATTTTGATTTTGAAAATTATTGGTTTTGAATCTATTATAAATGAGTAGATGCCAATCCGTTTTCTACGAAATGACATTCCTGTAAACGACTGTTATGCATAATAATATTATATCATAAAAAGTTCTACTATAAAGACACCCCACTAACTTCTTACAAAATTTCGTTGATATCTTTTTATTATTATTCTCTTTATTTATTTAAAATATTCTTAGATAAGATTTTTTTATACAATATCTATAAAAAGAAAAATATAAAAAAATCTACAAAATATACACACTTTATAAAAAAACCTAATCTAGCTGCCCACTGGCAGCGGGGCTTTAAGGCCCAAGCTACTATTATTATTATTATTTTTATATTATATAAACCTACAATACCACTCACTCACTCACTGATTGACATAGTTGTTTGGTTTGTTCCCGGGTGACAGGTGTCATAAACGATGAACCATCGTATAGAGGGTGCTCCAGTAAGTACCAGAAAAATCTGACATTTCAAGATTTGCGGAAACCTCATGTGGAAGGTGTACGGCCTGCGAAAACGGTGGGGGTTAGGGGCGTGATTTTTATTCCAAAATGTAGGGGGTTGTGAGCAATTTGACGACTGTCATTTGTTTTTTTATTTTTTTCAAAATGTAAGATGGCCGCCATACTAGGACAATTCCCCTCCATACAAATTTCATACAAAAGACCCCCCTAAGTATCTAGGCGCAGCCAGAGGCCTATTTCCGAAGGCGCAGGCATCCGCGAGGCCGTAGGCCGAGCTGTGTGGCGAGGCCGAAGGCCGAACCCCTCACCCCCTTCCCCCCCTCAACCCTTCATCCCCCCGAATAAGTTTCGCGAGGCCGCAGGCCGAGTGATGCGAGCCCGAAGGGCGAGCTGCAGGGCGAGGCCGTAGGCCGAGCCACTCCCACCAAGCTGCGTCGTTTTATTTTTTAATTTTGGAAATCCAAGATGGCCGCCGTAAGTCAAGTGCTTCCGATTGGGCTAAAAATCGATTTGGAAAAAAATCAAATCGTCGTAGGGGTCTGAAATTTTGTATCCTGGGGTAAAGCACCCCGCGAAACTGGAAACTGCAATCAGATTTTGGATTCAAGATGGCCGCCCACACATTTTTTCATGTTTCCTCAGCAGACTGCAATGCTTATCCATTTTCTGAACTCAAAACATATTTAGCCTACCTCAACAGCTGCACGAAAAACCGCGGGCTGCTTGCAGCCCGCGCAACGCCCGAAAAGCTAGTTATACTATAAACCTACAATACCACTGACTGACTGACTGACTGACATAGTTGTTTGGTTTGTTCCCGGGTGACAGGTGTCATAAACGATATACCATCGTATAGAGGGTGCTCCAGTGAGAACCAGAAAAATCTGACATTTCAAAATCTGCGGAAACCTCATGTGGAAGGTGTACGGCCTGCAAAAACGGTTGAGGTTAGGGGCGTGATTTTTTTTCCAAAATGTAGGGGGTTGTGAGCAATTGGACGACTGTCATTTGTTTTTTGATTTTTTTCAAAATCCAAGATGGCCGCCATATATGGACAATTCCCCTCCATACAAATTTCATACAAAAGTCCCCCCTAAGTATCTAGGCGCAGCCAGAGGCCTATTTCCGAAGGCACAGGCCTCCGCGAGGCCGCAGACCGAGCTGAGTGGCAAGGCCGAAGGCAGAGCCCCTCCCCAACTTCCCCCCCCCCTCACCCTTGATCCCCCAAGCAAGTTTCGCGAGGCCGCAGGCCGAGTGATGCGAGCCCGAAGGGCGAGCTGCGTGGCGAGGCCGTAGGCCGAGTCACTCCCAACAAGCGCTGCCTTTTTTTTTTAATTTTATGAAATCCAAGATGGCCGCCGAAACTCAACTGCTTCCGATTTGGCTGAAAATCAAAATCTATATGTATTTTGAGACGACAAATCCAAATTTAAAATTTTTTTGGGATCCAAGATGGCGCCTGGATTTTAGAAAATTAAACTATTTCGTTCATTACGTCTTACTAAGACTTCGTAGCGGTCTGAAATTTTGTATGCCTGAGTAAAGCACCCCGCGGAACAAGAAACTGCAACCAGATTTTGGATCCAAGATGGCCGCCCACACATTTTTTCATGTTTCCTCAACAGACTGCAATTCTTATTCATTTTCTGAACTGGAAACATATTTAGCCTACCTCAACAGCTGCACGAAAAACCGCGGGCTGCTTGCAGCCCGCACAACGCCTGAAAAGCTAGTTTTTATAAGTAAACTTGATATTCACTTTTAGCTTAAACTTACGAAATAGGATTCAAATTTTCCTTGATATCTTTTTATATTTATAAGTAAACTTGATATTTAATTTTAGCTCAAACTTACAAATTAAGATTTAAATTTTCTCAAATAATTACATTTCAAAACAATATAATCTAAAAATTACTTTAAATCAAAGAAAAAATTAGGATTTTTTAATAGTTATTGTTTTTTCAAAGCGAAGAACATAAAATTTTTTAACTGCATTCATCCATGTTGAAGACAAATAGGTATGAATTACAAATTTTAAAAAATACGATGCCTGTCTCTTATGCCTGTTTTTCTTTTAAAACTTAATTCTTCTTTTGCTGGACTGCCAACATTATTTTTGATTCTACATAGATTTTATTTGTGTTCAGTTTTCAAGAGAGAATCGGCAGTTACTTTAGCTCCAAATGTTTTAGGACAGTAAACAGTATTTTGAATAGATGAGATGAAAAGTATTTTATTTTTACTGTCTACATAATCTTGGATCAGCTTGTAGGTCAACTTATATGGAAGGTCAAAAATTGATATCAATTTTTAGGGAACCGTATAAAAAATTAAAAACGGAACCCTTATCGGATCACTCGTCCGTCTGTCACAGTCAATTTGCTCCGAATCTACTAGACCAAATCAGGTAAATTTGGTAGGATGGTGTAATCCAATGACCCAAACACAGATGTGCAAAGTAAAAACATTTTTTATGGGTCATTTGCCGGGAACAAATTAGATAATAAATGAAAGAGTTTTGCAAACCTTACTGTGTAATACATCAAATGAAAGGGCTTATTATGATTATCTCAAATAAATAATTGTTTTTATTTTAAAATAAATAGTTTTTATTTTATTCATCATGGACTGAATTCACCCTTAAAATTGTTTCATTATAATTTGTTAGACCCTGTGTATAAAAATAAAAGTGAAACTAAAATCAAGTAAAATTGATAAGTAAAAATAAGTATAAGCAAACAAATAGAATATAACGACTACTAACTAAAGTGAACAAAACTCTTGTGGTAAAATTTATTTCGGTTATTATTATAGCATCACGCGACAAATGAATTTAGTACAACGACATATCTAGGCAGATGTGACACAGAAAAACATGTAATGAAAATTAAATTGATCAATACGTAATATTTCTTCAATTTTGAAAAAGTACAGATGGGCAAATAGTATATACAAGAAATATTAAATTAAATAATTTTCTATAATATCATACCTATTCTTTAAAGGACTGACGAAACAGATTCACTATTGAGGGTATAGAAGCAGGTATCCTTAATAGCTGAAAATTGTTTACTTGTCATGGAATACAGGTTAGCAGAGCAAAATCAGGAGTGTTATTATATGTTTGTTTATATTAAATTTACACACCACAAAAAATTACTACAAACAATTAATATCTGTTGCACAAAAAAGAATTTATTGATAAGGATATATTTTTAATTTAGTATATTTATTTAGATAAAATTAAATGTTTAAAGCATAGTGACACACAAAGTCTGTTACATGCGGCGAAAAAATATTAGATTTCTTTCATGTTAATTGGGATATGTTTTAAATGACATCTTTTAGCAACTAAATGTAAATACACTATAAAGTAAGCAAATTAGATGTAAGTACCTACATAATTTGTGAGCTTAGTAGATAATTTACTTAATATATAAAAATGTATCTAATTCTAAGTTCGTAGTCATTAAGTACCAGCGATAAGGTAAAAAAAAAAACACTTCTCTTACGTTTTATCTTTATCTACCGATTATATTGTTTACGAAACCCAACATGCAATTAAGTGATTATCTGATTTCTATTACGTATATTTTTATTTTTTATCTTACTTGGCTAGTTTATTACATTAAGCTAGTGTGTCAGTGTCAGCCATCTCTTGTTTGTGACATCTTCAATTATACTGCTATTCAAAGTGTATATTTAACTTTCCATAGCTGTGAATATCTATCTGTGTGTGGAGATAATGAATTACATAAATAACAAAAAATAATAGTCTTTAACATAAACATAGCATTAGAAAGCATATCTTTTAAACAATTTGTTAGCTTTGTAAGACCTTTTTTATTATCTATGGCTACTGTAAAAACGGATGCCACTGTAAGCAGAACACCAAACAAGTAGCATATAAATAAATATATCCATATAACTAATAAAATATACGTGTATTTACCTATTTAATAACAGAAATCATATTGTACTTATAACGAATATTTATATTGAAATGGATACATAATGTAAAATAAAATCCATATTTAATAAAAATATGCGTTAACTTACCTACCTTATAAGATAAGGCCCACGTTTTATATATAGACAGTAAGTTGAAACTTTGAATGAGGAGAACTTTAATTTCTGATTTATACGGCAAACTACATGTTACGGCTGCTCTTTCATATAAACTTAGTATGCATTATTATTTTACGGAGAATATAATAATTCTAGTCAAATAGGTCATCGTAATCCGCTGGGCTACCCATGTCAGTGACTTTTTGATTCGATCACCGAGCATAGTCCTCTCCATAGCGCGTTGAGCGACCTTGAGCCTCTTATACCCATAGTAAGGGGCCACGTTTCAGAGTCATAAGTCATCCTGGTAACACACATTGATTGTAGACTTTAGCAGGCCTGTGTCACTCCCCGTTTAGGTATCGAAACTATACATTATTACTATGCACGCGGCGACCACTCCAGAGGGGAGAATTCAGTAACATGAATCGTTCGTCCAGAGTAATAAAAATAAAATTGTCTTGCAATGGATTCTAGGTATCTAAACGACGAGATGAGAAGTTCTAATGCGAGCTTAATAAAACAGTAGCGGTAATCACATGAAGTAGATATTTCTTTGAATTTATTTTCTAAGTTATACTACTAAACGTGAGTACTAGTACTTATTTTGTGACTTTAGTCTTGAGGCACTGAAGTATTTTTGGCGAGAAGACACTGCGTAGCTTCCCAAATGCTGCCCAGACAAGTTGGAAGACCTCTTCCTCGAAGCTGGAACTTCTTCCTGCCTGAATTAATTGATCCAGGTAGATATACTGGGCTTCAAGTTACGAGGGTAGAACTCCCAACATAAACAAGTAGGTTCGCGGCATGGACATTCGACATTACTTTCGTTATGTTCATGTTTATTTTAAGGCCGACTAGTGGATAAGCTCGTGGTAGTGGCAGTGGGCAGGACACATAACGCGATGAACCAATGGCAAACGGGGCTAAAAGTTTATTCAGCTATATACAGTACTATAGTTATACGATCTTAGATAATTTATATATAATAGTCATCTAAAAAGTTGTCTTTGAAGACTTGTCGCGGTTGTCAAAATATTTAGCTTGTAGTGTGATATTTAATATTATTTTAACATCTGAATCTCCTTTTTCAAAGTTCCAAGAAATTGAAAAATTGCAGGATTATGATACAGTTATATAAAACTGAATGTTTTTATGTGGTTATTAATTTTATTTTGTGATTCATCTTTCATTTAGAACACGACATTTATTGTACAGAACATTTTCGCATAAAATTAGTTTTAACAAGTTGATACCTCCCAATAGGGAAGATGCTTAATTTTCTTTTTTCGTTGTTCTGTGGAAAGAGTTCCTAAAAATAGGCACGTCCAAGAAAAAACTATTATATCTTGCTAACCCATTTTTTTAACGTATTATTACTTCTTAAATTGACTATTTTGATCAACTAAAAATCAAAGTTAATGAATTGATAAAAAATATAATTGTGCTTAGAGGTCTTTTTTACGTAAATGCCTACAAAATCAGAGACATTTATAAAAATCTACTCATTATGCCTCTCTTTTTTACAATTCATTGCTACTTGAGACTGGAGTAAAAGAATGAAGCTTTTAGCACATATTTATTAATTTTATTTTTATTTTAAATGATTTTGTTACTTTGTTTCGTTTTTGCACTTTGCAATTAAGGGGATACCTACATACATTTTTCGGGGTCTAGTGCTGCCCGCAATTGAAATAAATTATTTGAACGAAAACGTTTAACGTGCGCACAGCACTCTCGACTCAAACGTTTTCGTTACATTATCTTTACAGACTGCCAAAGGGTATTATAAATATTTGTGTAGTCTATGAAGGGGTTTACGAATTTACGCAGTATCTATTTGTGTATAATATATGTAGGTTTATAGTTATAAATAAAATGGAGATATAATTAAAAATTAAATCTTGATCAAGCCCACGTTCTTACTTTATACTGTAAAAGGAAGTTCATAAAATAGTTTAAAGATTTGTCTAATTATATATTTTTTCAACTGGGGGCATTGGAGACCTTAAAAATTCATGTTTCCCTCTCCTTTCATCAGTTGATACAACATTATGATAGGTTGCAACTTTTGCATTCTTCGAGGGGAATCTACAATAACATTGCCTTTAAAAAAAATGTCTTATATGTTATTTCAAGTTGGTGGTGATCGCAGTAAAAATTATAACTAGCCAGCAAATTTGACTGATTCTTTTTCTTCTATTTTTATTCTGACTTTGATCAATATTTCGAAGAATTGATGCCGTTAAAAACTTATCTTAAATATGTTAACATAGCAAAAGATGCTTTATTTCTTCCTTCGTGTATTTTATAATACTTACTACTACTACTACTACTACAAATAAATTAAAACATTATTTTCTGTTTGATTTTGTAAATTCATATACTTAGATGTTCAAATATGTATTCGTATAGTTCAACATTCATAGCTTTTTTTTAAAATCGTATTGACCGTTTACAGATTGTTTCAAATCAATACCTATTTATAATATACTACTTATAGTTCTACGTGTATTGTTTACCAAGCTTATCACTCATCAATTAAATAGATGTTTAACTTTCCTTAGTTTATCCAATAATATATTTGATATTACTTACATCGTGGAATATTGTGAAAATAAAGTGGTTTTTTTAACTCTTAGCTAACACAGATATGTATTTCACGGAGCAGACACAATGTCCGCGCTTGTGATTCTTATCTGATAATTTATCATTTCAATAATAATATAAGAAATATATTTACATATAAATAGGCTATGTCTAAAAACTTAACTTATATTGTTTTTGATCAGGTTGAAAAGCGAGTATATATATATGTCATTGATTGCGTATTTCCTTTATTACTTTATCATTTGTATTGAAAACCAACAATTTTATTTATTCATGAAAGAAAATATGTTTATGATTGTTTATACGCATGATATGATTTTTTATCCGATGGCTTTTAATTATTTTTTTGATAGCTTCCTGAAATTCAAATATTAAATTGATGACTCATGCTAATGATAACTACGTACCTATAGTTTAAGTTAATTTATATTTTTAAACATCTACAACGTTGGTATAAACATTTCCCTGGTCTATTAATATCTATTGAAATTATTGTAGTGGTTATACCAAATAGGATAGATATATTTTACACTTGAGTGATGAATTCAGTTATGCTTAATTTTATTTTTATATTTCGTAAAAAATAATGATTCGGATTTCAATTGAATTAAGTATTGTGATAAATAACATATCTGTTTTTAACTTTTGATTGTCAATAATGTAAATAAATATTTCATTTTATCGGGTATGTAATTTATTTGATATAACTTAATTGAAAATATAGTTTTCTTACTAAGTATAGTTAACAACCTACTGTGCCGCTAGTGACATTGCACGCCCTTTATAACTATACACAATAAATGCCACTTTCTGACCAGAGGGTGACGTAAATTTGTAGACAACATACCATAGACCAAAAATTTTTTTTACAACCGACGGTGGTAAATCCTCAAATCGCATGTTATGCATTATGTCGCCCTTATGAGCTAAAGTGTAAATTTCTGTGGTCAGACTTCACCGAACTTGGTATAAAATGTACCTTACCTACCTACTAATCATTGTATTTCACACTACCTACCCAATATCAAATTAATATTCACTTGTATAATTTTTATTAAATTATTTTGCAGAATTGATTTTGTTTAAAATTTATACCCCTTATATAATACTGCATACAGAACGTAATATTTAGTTAAATAGGTATGGAAATATTAAATCAATCTGTACACCGAATTGTTTTTTTTCCATTTTAATTTATTTAAAATATAGAGCGTTTTATAATAAATAGCAACCATATACCTAATTAAACTTTTGGATTTTAAATGTTTTGATATATAATTAACTAAATTATAATTAAGATTTATTAAAAATCGTAAGAATGCCTCTAGTTCTCACGATTTTTACATTTAAAGCTTGTTTAAATACGTTTGTATGAATGAAGCCGGAAAAATCCGACCGCGTTGCATTGCCTCTCACAAAAATTGAAGGTTAAACAAGTTTAATAATTTTCTTATTTCTTTTGTCAAATTAAAAATTCATAGATAGTGGAACACGAAAAGAATGTAACAAAAGATGGATTGAAAATTTCCATAAAATCCGTTTATTGATTTGAAGACCTACTTACTAATTTTGACGTTGATTTTAGAGACCGTCTCATTCGTTATTTCTTGTTTTATTCATGAGAGCCAATTTATACAATATAATATACTTCTTTTTATAAGCTTATGATATAGGTAAGCTTAAATCTTACTGACATTCAAACTTTTAACACAGCATTAAACGGAATTTGATGCAGTTTCCGCAATTATTGAACCCTCTATCACTCATGAACTTTGATTTATCCAATTTTTTGGATTGGGGATGATAAAATAAAAATAAAATACACGTATTTCAGGATTTTTAAATAATATAATTATTTGGTAAAAAAAATTATAAAAATAGGGTGTGTTGTCTTTGGGCTAGCTACACTGAGGTAACGGGTTAGAATCATTAAAGTACCGAAACACAATGGGATATTTCGATTTAGATCGAAGATTTTGAAACAATTCTTGGTTTTTGTGTAGCATAAGGCTACCCTGCATTTTTCGCATACATTATGAGTAAATCCAACACACTTCGCAAACTTGCACCCGATTTTCTTATCAGACCATTGCGGCCAGTGCCCAATCTGGTCTTGCCGGATTGCTTTCGGTGGCACATGTTGAACAGGACCTTTGTATTTTTTTTGCAAGAATCTCGCTCTCAAGTGATCCCCGACTGAACAAACTGGGTTTTTTACCCATTTTGCAAAGGGTCACAGCAATCTCCAGACGAAAATCAGCTGACGATAAGGGGCCTGATTGAAGGCTTTTGTATTTAGCAATCCTTTTGTATAGTATCCCATGCATTGGCCATCGTAACATCCAAACAATGATAAAAAAGTCACATGGGCCATCGTCTGGGCTCTGCATTCAATTCTAAATTCTTTCTTCCAGCGTAAGTTCATTTTAGCAGATTTCGTTTTAGAGGTTGTTTTTGGGTTCTTAGATTGGGAAGGTCCAGCAGTGCTATCGTGTATCGATGCCGATTTTTCCATGCAAGAAGAAGGACTTTAATCCATACTTTCTAGGGTTTCTATTATGAAATCCATATCAATGTCCACCTCTGAGGCCTCATCTTTGAAGGTATCCAATTCAGGATCAAAATCAGGATCGGCTAGACAGTCGTCATCAAAATCTAGGCCATCATCACTATCTGCACTACCATTTAGCATAAAAAGATATATCTTCGTCACCAAGAAAGTGCTTAGAAGCCATCCTGAAAAACAAAAAGGCAACGATCAGTATAAAAGGTATCAAATAAGGTTATAACCCTTTTCACCTGATGCAACAATCATTATTTGTGAAAAAAAAACTAACAAAACGTAAAAAGTATTCAAAAATAACGATACACAATAAAGTTCAAACACTTACCTCTCCAATCAAGATAATACACAAAACGAAAGCAGAACAAACTTTAAACTTTTTTTCAAATTACCGTCAACCACCACTCTTCGAAAATGCCGGCTGTCAAAACATAAACCTCAATTTGTAACAAGTAGCTTTATCTATTTGCAATTTTTGGCACTAGTTTTTTAGTTCGGTATGTAGACTACGGGTTACAGTACGCGATTACGCCAAGAAATCAATCTATTGAATTTAGAGGCCTTCGAACGGTATGTTGCCTACCGTCTACACTATGCCACAGAGGGTTAAGTTGGTTTCCTCTGGAAGGTTTCGAGGACCATGCTGCTAGTAACTAGGTAGGTATTCATTCATAAAATAGGTCAATTATTTAGAATAAAATTATTTTCCTATCGTGACTTTCTTATGTATCGCATCTAAGACCTTTGGTTTGATAATATTAATTGCAAACATCTTGTATGAAGGCGCTCAGCTATACAATAAACTACGTAAGCTATAGAAAAGACTGCAAAACCGTACTTAAAATAAAAAATACTAAAGCACCATGTAATGAATAAAATAACTACTATTATTTAAAATACTTATCTGTTAAACAAATAATAATATAAAAGTAACTTTATGTGAATTTTCAAAAAATATATTAAAATAAAAATAAAAAACTAGAAAAATCAACTGTAAAAACCAAGTAAATAATATATAAACCAATCACTAAAACATACATACCATCTACATAACACGCATATTGAAAACATAATAATATGGCTTGCTCTTATGGGGTAAAGCGGCTAACATACATGCTATCTCTGTGCTACAAAAGAGAGCAATTCGGTCGATCTACGGACTAAAATCACGCGATTCCTTAAGAGAGTTATTTAAATCTATAAATATTCTTACTGTGACATCTCAATTTATTTACGAAAATCTTCTATTTGTTAAATCTAGGTTAAATAATTTCAAGAAAAATAGTGATGTTCACAGTTATAATACTCGCAACAAAAATCAGCTTCATACGCCTAAATTTCGACTTGCTAAAACTAGAAAGTCACTCTTAGGTCTAGGTATAACATTATTTAATAAACTTCCCGAAGCGATCGTTAACCTACCAATGGCAAAATTTAAAACACATGTTAAAAAAGTTTTATTGAACAATGCATACTATACTATCAATGATTATTTAAGAGATAAAAACGCGTGGATACTTCCTAAACATTTTCCATTACACTCCACACATGAAACATAAATAGCTGCATTTTCTGTTACCATAATAAGCTTACTGTAAAAACATGTAAATGCTCTGCGATCAATAAGTGACCAACATATAATTAATATTTTCTCTTGACAAGGTCTGCGAGTTCGGGTTTTTCATGCTCACTAAAATGTCCAATTCGGTGGTGGCGTCGCTGGTCGGGTCGTTGGATTCCCTCTAATATGGTTGAGTTTAACGATGGCTGATCCGTGCGTCAACTCGTGAACGGGTGCTGCCGGGAGGGACTGGTCAGCTCGGCTTCGCTTTTTTTGACTACTTAATATTTTTTATTACGCAACTTATGTTAGTTTACTTGTTCGCAAGCATAACATGTTATAATGTGTCAACATTGTATTATATTATAAGTATTTATTAATTAAAAGACAATTATAATAATATGACAAAGCCCTTCTGGCGGGTAGGCGACCAATACTGTGAAAATGAGTTTCTTTCGGCGTTTCTTCTCAGCAGTGGTCGTTACGAAGCGCTGGTATCGGTAGCTTTTCTTTAAAAATAAATTAAATTTTAATATACTTTACACGTAACATAAATTATACTTATTGACGTGTAAAAGTGCCTGTAAAGGTCTAATTACTGAATAAACATTTGAATCTTTGAATCTTTGAATCTTTGAATCTTTGAATCTTTGAATAATAAAACAGTTTAACATTAATGATGTTTCGTATCGCAAGACACATCTAGTTGAGCTTATTCCGTTTCACAATAGACAATACAGTATACACACATTGGCACATCATCACTGTGCATCGAAGATGCAGATATGATAAACTAGTTCCGCGCACACAGCCAGATCCTGTGGTCAGGTACCCGGAATGAATATTATCTATTGTTTACTAACCCACCGACTTTTTGTACGCCACTAAATGTAAATTTGTAAGTTCTCATTATAAGTGAATTTTGTAGATTCTTTTATGAGAATAAATGTCTTTAACCATAGTATTGTATCTCCTTTGATAACCTTAAAGAGGAATAACACACGGCAAGCGTTATGTACATCGTCCGAGAGGTAGACGAGACGATGTTGTAATAAAGAGGTCGGAACTGGATTGGTAAGGCGCAAGACCGAGGAGGTTGACATGCATTGAGAGAAGCCTGCAAAACGCTGATGATGATGAAAACACCTACAACTTTCTTCGCAATAAAATTTTATTGGTGAAGTTATAAGTGTCTTCATATTCACATTAAGGATACTGTAAATATAATATTAAGTAGGTATCTGAATATACAACGTGTAACGGAAAGGGGGTGTCAACCCGAAAGGGAGTAATCGTATTAATCAATGTGAACAACTTTTTCTACGGGACCAACCCTAAAATCGTTAAAAATAATCTTCACTTCCATACAAAATTAAATACCTACCGTGCCAAAATGTATAGAGCAGATTTTTTTTACGATTTCATGGATGGTCTCATAGTAAAAGTTGTTCACAGTGATTAGTATGTTATTCCCTTTCAGGTTGATACACCTTTCTGTTACACGTTGTATAGTACGATTTCTTCCTTTACGATTTTAAGCAGTGTTTGTTTAGTCATGAAAATTAACGTTGTTATGATAAATTACAAACCATTAAGCTAGCTACATTTATATCGAACTCAGAATTGAATAGTTGTTAAATTTGGTCAAACCTTGTCTCTAAAGTAGCACCCTTCTTCCGAGTATGCGTCAAAAGATAAGAGCTTAGGGAACGAAGAATACACAGTGCAACCTTCAATAGTGGAACTCACAATCAAGTATTTCTACAAACATGTATTGCTGTTATGTATAAAATCATAGTCACTCGTTACATCGCCTGTCCATTTTGCTCTCATGGTGATTTTATAGGGTTACATTGCTGTTTTGTAAAGATATCATTTTGACCGATCAACGTGCAAAACAGACAATGTTGTGGGTATTTGAACTACGGGCTATACAGATCACTATAATAGCATAATGAAATTAAAATAACAGACAAAAAGTGTACAGCCGCCTGGGCAATTTGTATGGGATTGACGAATTTTTTTGGTTATTTGGGTGTTATTTTAACTTAATTATTCTATAGTAATCTAGTACTATAGCCCGTGGTTTGATTGTTAAGGGTATGTCCCTTCCAAGTTTTATAAAATCAGCATCTTAAATACAGCATAATTAATTGTTATATAATATTTTAAGGTTTATTTTGTAGTTTAATTTGATTTTCATTTGTACTTGCCAACTACACTTATGTATTTATCGTAGATTTGATCACTTTATGAAATAATCGAACATTTCATGAAATGGTCGCATTTTATTAAACGGCCAACTTAATTTGACCAGATCATGAAATCATCATCGTTTCACGATTTTGTCATCCACGTTTGGCCAGATCGTATAAACAGGCTGAAAAAAGCAAACAAAAACAAAAACTTATGACAGAGCGCTATAGGTAGGTTAAGGTTGCGGCGGGGTGGCCCTTGGGCCACTTGGGCCCTTGGGCCACCCCAAGCCGCACAACATGAATGTATAGTGTAAACTAAAAATATAACAATTTTACGATATATTCAACCATTTCATGAAGTGACACGGTAAATTCATGAAATGGTCGATATTATTTGATCATTTCGAGAAACAATTTCTTATCATTGCTCCGCCCAATCCACATCACGATGTGGCCAGTAGCCAGTGCAACATTTCATGAAATTCTCGATCATTTAATGAAGAGATTAAATTTACGATATGGCTACGACATATTCATAAAAATGTTAATATCACAATCAATTGGTACGCAGGATGTGGGTAGGTGTGAGTGCGAGTAATACGCATTAGGAAGGCTATTAGCATAACGACCAGCTAACGACGACTAGCACGTGACGAACCCTCGCATGATATACGTGTCGGGAAGTATCACTATTCAATGAAACACGACAGATAATAGCGCCGAAATCGGCCTTACATTTCGTGCTGTGTGTCAGGGCGCGTTCGCATAACAAACGCACTTAAAGCCCATGCCTAGCCCATGCCTAGCCCATGCCTAGCCCATGCCTAGCGCGCGACAAGCGCACAACAAGCGAAGTTTGAATTTGTTGCGTATAATTTGAGTCCTATCACATATCACACATCAATACAACTCTAATTGCATTTACCGAAGTCCAATCGGGGCAAGCGCTGGGCGGATGCAAGGCAGAGGCAAGGCGGAGGCAAAGCGAGCGCGTGGCATAGGTAAGGCATAATATGCGCGTGATGACTTCGGTTAATGCAATTTGAGTTGTATTGATGCATAATAGGACTCAAATTACATGCAACAAATTTCAAAAATGTCAAAGAGCGCTTGACTTGCTCTAGGTGTGCGCTTGGCATAGGCTTGGCGTGCGCGTGTCGTATTAACACATATAGACCATTTACACATCTTGCCGCCGCAGCAGCGGATTTTGCTGCTGCAGCGCCGCGTGCATTGAATTAGTAGCTACGGCGCGCAAGGCGGAATCGTGTAAAAGGGTCAGATAACAAATGCATATACCTAAGTACCTAACATACAAAATCGAATGCGCGCACCGCCACATCCGCGAAAACCACTGCCGCGACGAAATGTGTTAATGCTTTTAAAGCCTTTAGTCTAAGACAGATATGGACTGCATAAGAAATACAGGCTGTTTGTGTGTTTGTCCTCTATTAGTCGCTTCCCTTAGCAGCAAAAGGTGCTTTTAATAAAACCAGCACCATATTTTAGTGAGTTGTTAAGCATATTATTTTGACTACAAAACCATCGGAAGACAGTTTCTAAAGTGGTTGGGTTACCAGTTATGCTCTCATCAAAATGGACGCTGCCGCGTTTCAGAAAATATTGCGTATACAACAGAAAGTTTGTAAAATGTATGCTTGTGTGGGGTGTCATAAAAAGAAAAATTAAATCCGCTTCAACATTGTTCCTATATTGTCCTTGTGAATACCATATTTTCCGAGAAATTTGAAGGTTTATTTCAATATTCCCAAAAAAATTATTAATCAGAAAGTATTTTCACGGATTTCTCAGTAACCATGCATTTTTTTACAGTTACAGTTTATAGAATTAGCAATGTAACAAGGTTATATAAATGTAACAATGTGAAATATTTTGAGGATTAGCACAAAAAGCCCTTTCGTTTGATATCACCGGTGAAAGGTGTTAAATAAGGGACATAAATACTCCAAAAGTGCATGGTTACTGAAAAATTCGTGGACATATCGCGGATAAATAAGTTTTTTGGGAAAATTTAAATAAATCTTTAAATTACTCGCAAACTTTGGTATTTAAAATGACAAATGTAGGAACAATATTGTCGCGCATTTAATTTTGTTTTTAATGACACCAGCATACATGTAACAAACTTTCTGTTGTATACGCAATATTTTGAAACGCGGCAGCGTCCGTTTTGACACGTTATAACTAGTAACCGAACCACTTTAGAAACTGTCTCCTGATATTTTTTTAGTCAAAATGGCATGTTTAATAACATATTAAAATATGGTGCTGGTTTCATCAAAAACTTGCAAGGCCCTATATGACGCTAAGAGAAGCGACTATCTGAAAAATTCTTTGCTGACTTACTAATTTCTTGAGTTGGACGATGAGAGCTGCAAACTGCTTTCCATAAAGATACCTATGTTTCACAAAAAAAAGCTTATTAAAATGTAAAATAACAAAAATGTTTCGCGTAGAATTGATCTGAGTAGTTACATCTACTTTGATCCGTGCAAATCTTCGTTTTCGATTCGTTTCTCTTATTAGTTTCTTTTGAGTTTTGGGTACTCTTTACCTCTCTTAAGGACACTTGCAATATTTGACAAAAAATTCGTCGACACCGACCTTTTTTTTTCTAGTGGAGTGCTGCATGGTCCAGAATCCTCGGAACCAGAATCCACTGAACGTATTTTTATATATTATGTACTTAACCTTTCGGAATGTGTTTTTATTTAAAACAAATTTATTTCTGCCGAGCTTTGAGTTCTTACATAATAATTTGGAAATTTAATATAAATTATCAGACATTTCATTAGTTCGCAAATTCTTTCCACTTTCAATTACATATCAAATAGGATAACTCTTACAAACCTTGGCTGCTCTGTGCAGAAGCCAAGACTTTCTGGGGTACCCACATTAAATAAAAAATAAAAAAAAATCATATCAAACGTAAGAGAAAAAACAACACAATAATACTTTTTTTTATAATTGTAGGATGCAAAAGTTTTTGTAGAAAGTTACTCCAAGGACGAATTTCAAGGGTAGTATTGTAATTCGTTGATTATTATTACAAAGCAAGTCAGCGAAGGTCGTGTTTTTGTATATCATCGAAGACAAAAGTTAAAATACCACAAAATTCCATTAATAAGTCAAAGCGGACTAAAATATTTAAGATTACAGAACAGCTACTTGAATTTTATAATTAATATTAAAGTATTTTGGACGAATCAACAACAATCATCTATGATTTTATGATGCTTTAAACAGAATTTTTAGATACATACTTGTAGTTTCTGATGTTTTTTATTGTAGGAGAGTTTTCATTTATTCTAAGTTAAAGTTAAAGGCTGTAAGAGGTTAAAAGATGACGATAATGTACATTATTATAATCATCTTTTGCCCCACATCCCTCTCGTTCTACGTCTCGTCCATCACACTCCATCTTCCAAAGGTTTTCCTGTGATTCTCTATATCCTGAAACCTGTTTATTCCTACCTTTGGCCGGGAAACAATTCCAGTTTTAAGTCCTATCTTATTATCATCAGGAAGTTCAGGGACAGCTTGTAGGAACTGTAACAGTATTGCTCGTCTCTGAATTTACAAACCTAATCATATCATTGATTGGACACAAGCTGAAGAATAAAAAATATTTTGCTTAGTTTGAAAATAGAAACAAATTATTATTACCTACTTACACGTAAAAACATGAATAGTTGAAATATATACATACGCATACAAACACGTTTCACCATTTTATACTGAAGTTTTGCAAATTTAAAAAAAAACTCCTCACTACCTATTTCGGTAATACACTCTGTGTTATATATTAGAGTATACAGGAGAAGCTGAAAATTCCGTAAGTTGTGGAAAAAGTTCAACTTGTTTGTTTGTGCAACTAATATTTATCAATCAATAGGGTCAAAACTATGAGTACAGAGTAGAACAGAAGTAAAGTAGGATTAAGGTACAGATGTGCTGATTCAAGGGTAATGGTATAAAAAGACGTATTACAATTCAAAGTACTTATTCAATACGGATAAAGTTTCCAATAAATATGCATTCAGTAAGGTTATTTTGAAAACGAAAATATTTTCGCGTAACAAGCTAAAATTAAAATTAAAACCAAACTTATTAAGGACTCGGTAACTTTTGCTCATATGTTGTTTATTTTTATTCAACTAAATAAGTAGCAGCTAGCATAATGGGTACCCTTGAGCCGGGTACAATCAAATATTTGATTGACGAATTTATATTATTTTAAAATATGTATGATCTATATTTTTTTGTAAGTTCGATGAATAAAGCACGATATAATAAGTAGTTTATTCACCTTTTTTTTTAGTTCATATGACAGTTAAAAGAATAAATTAATATCGATATGACTATCTATGGCTATTTCATAATGATAAAAATGAAACTTGTTTTTATTTTTGGATTATCACGTAAAACTACCAAAGATTTAGAATATACAAGTAGTAAAAACTCTAAATCTTTGTGAAAACTACAGAAACGAAAATTTTGACAATGTCAGGACAAAGCGTACTTAAAAAAGTACACAATTATTTATTGTTATGTACTTGAAACGATTTTGTAAATTTTTATGCAAGTATATAACGAGGATATCGGTAACCGCTCCAACGATTTAGATGAAATCTAGGATGAAGCGGGTTATGGGGACGAAAAATCGATCTAGCTAGGTTTAATTGCACGAGAACCCCTTTTTCTTGATGTTTTCATGGAGCAAATGTCAGTCAATCAGGTACTTTAAATCAAATAAAGTAATTTGAAAACTACAAACAGTACTTACTTAACATAAACCACAGTCAGAAAAACATATTAGATCTGATACGTGTCTGACTATATATATATATATATAAACCTAGGCTTTTACCGCCCCTTTTCGTTCAGGGATTGTAAATAGGCTCTAGAAGTAGGGCCGTCTGGAATGGTTATTTTATTTCAGACTAAAATTGACGTGACTTTGGTCGCTAAACTTCTATTTTCAATATCGTGACCCGTTTCGTTACGTAACAACTATATTTGGATAGTCTTGTTATATTTACGTCGAAATATCAATCTGACATGAATATTACAATACAATATAATGTCCGTATCTCCGCGATCATCTGTAAAGAGATTATTATGGAAAAATAAATGATGGATACTTATCGCAATAAAAAGGTAGGTATTAAACGTTTCACATGCCTTTCCGTCTGTGTGTCTCTCTGTTGCTACAGAGTACATACACTCATACAAATACACTCTGTCGTACATAGATATCTAACGGATCAAGCGATTTTGATTTATGTTCTTTTGCTCAAGAGGATGAATCCCCAGGTCCTAAATTCGGTACGCTGCGGCGACTTGATTTTAATATTGGCCCACGGCACAGAAGAAATTGAGACGATCTCGTAGATAAGTTCGATTTGCGATGACAGTAAGATGCAATGACGCAGACCTAGAACCAACCTAAAATTTTGCGCGCTAACTTTTTGCCTATCATCAATATTTTTAACCATAGATCAAGTTTTTTTTACTAAATCTATGTTTTTAACATAAACCTAGTTTTTTTTTAATAGTTACCACGCGAGCTCTGCAGTATAAAAAAATATCTCTTTGGTCATAAGACAAATCATAGGTACTATAAAGGTTAGTTGTGAGGAGAAACATCTTGTTTGGCGTTAAATTATGGTGTTAAAAATGTTAGTTTTCATTTACACTTCTATTGAAAAATCTGATGAAAAATAACCTCTTTAAAGTTTATCGAATACGACCTCTTTGAAATATGAAAAAAGAAACAGTATTTATGAAAATTGAACATCGCATGACGTATTGTTGACGCACTATTTTACGAAATATTTTGCAATTTGAAAGGAAATGTATATTGTCAAGCGGACAGATTTTAAAAGTTTTTGGTTAAATAAAAATTCGATTTGTACGCAATTTGTAAGACGAAAAAGCGATTCCAACCCATGTGTGCCAGAAGATCCAGTGACGCCGCCGTGCCCCCCATGTCCTCCTCCTCCGCCTAGCTGTCCTCCATTGTGTCCCCCACATTATTGTTGCCCTAGAACTAAATACGATGTAAAATGGGTTTACGCAGATGATTCGCCACCTACTACAACACTTCGGGACTTCTTTGACCGCGCTACTCAAATTTGGTTTTGGACGGAACTTGTCAGAGGTTAGTTAGAACCTAGATATAAATGAACACTCACCAACCATAATTTGGAATAATACTTACATTGTGACATATTAAGAAATGAAATAAAATTATAATACTTGATTACTTATCTATAGGTATATGTATTATTCGATAGAGTACATAAATTGATGTTGTTAGGTACTTGATGAAACCAAGTGATATCGTACAATAAAAACCAACGGTGTTTTATATCTAGTCTAGTATAGATCAGGTAGGTATGTGTACTGTACATTGCTATCACAAAGCAGGAAGTTTTTGGAAAAGTAGGTCGTGGAGGAAACACTGAACTCGCTGAAACTTCAAGAGCACCACTAATAGCTTACTGGAAGTTAGATGTTTGGTTTGGATTTGAGAACAGTATCATCGTATCTACACGTCACTATCGTAAAGTTCCAAATCAAAGCAGCGTTGATTTTAATATTGATTGGTAAGCTGCTATGTTAGGATTAGTGTTATATTTCCACCTTGTAGGTAGCAAGACTGGGGAGTGGGCAAAAGCCTTACCAAAAATGTTTGTATAAAAGTATCTTTAAAATATAGATGTTGTAGGTATTGGGATCATTAGGATATTGGTAAATTTGGTCATTTTCGATATAGTTTCTTCGACTTCGACTTTTGTGTTAAAAGTTTTAATGAGAGTGAGAATGAAATGCAAAATATTAACAAAATGAAACCTACTAGAGAAAAGGAATCTTGTAATTCTAGCACCACAAAGTAAGCCATGCTGATTAAAAGTAATTATTTCAATATCACTAAGAATTTTTAATAAAAATTAAATATGTTTTTACTTTTTCATGATTAATTTTATTTTTCGCCAAGCAGGAACCGAATATTAGTGTATTACCAGTATTACCACCCCATTGACTAGTGGTCTCATAAATTTCCATTTTTCTACTCTAAGTGTAGGTACGTAGCAAAAACTCTTTGGATATTGACTTCACAGTGATTAAATTATATTATCACTAAACATCAAATTTTGCTCTGAGTAGGTTTCATTCAGGTACAATCAGCCTTTAATATTATATAATATCTTGACGATAACCATCTAATGATGACAGTCAGATCTAATGGCTGCTGAAGCACTGAGGACTTTCAAGATATATAATGCCTCTCGGGTCACCCATCCAAGTGTGGATCATATTTAAGGTTGCGTAACATGCGACAGCGCTTGCATTACAAGTTATAAGTTTACATACCCATCGTTGTAAAGAGCTGTATCCAGCTAAGGATCAAGTTACGAGTTAATGTTACTTATCCTAATCGATTCTGTCGTGTTACAAAATATTGCAGATCACATGTATCGTTATGTATACTTTTTTCAGGTTTTGCTGTTACTATGGGGCATGTATTCAAGGAACCCGCCACTATAAACTATCCTTTCGAGAAAGGTCCTCTCTCTCCTCGCTTCAGAGGCGAGCATGCTTTGCGAAGGTATCCATCGGGAGAGGAGCGGTGCATCGCTTGCAAACTTTGTGAGGCGATATGTCCCGCGCAAGCTATCACGATAGAAGCGGAACAAAGAATGGACGGCTCTCGGCGCGCAACACGCTACGATATCGATTTGACGAAATGCATCTTTTGCGGTTACTGCCAGGAAGCGTGCCCGGTCGATGCCATTGTGGAGGGCCCCAATTTCGAATATAGCACCGAGACGCACGAGGAGCTTTTGTATAATAAAGAAAAGTTGCTCTTTAACGGCGACCGCTGGGAAGCTGAAATTATAAGCAACATCAAAGACAATCACCTTTATCGTTAGGTATATTTATGATTATTTAATCCTTATTAGATTTCTTTGTAAAAATTAATATTTGAATAAATGTTCATCACCCCAACAGTTTAAATAATGCAGGTTGCATATAAATGCATTCGATACGAGGGGTATCTTGAACTTGCTCAATCTGTGTGATTTGTCCGAGTATATTTATTTATTTATAGTAACCATCTGTTGATATTTATTATTCAATAGCTCAAGAGAGCTGCAATATTTGTACCTACGAGTATGTCGTTATTATTAGCATAATGGATTGAAGCAGACGACCCTGGAAAACGCGGGGTTTTATAAATCTTCTTCCTCAACTTTATCAAAATACTTCTAAATCTAGTTTAAAAGGTCTTCATAATTTCAAAAAATATTTGCAAACCATCATTTTCGCTGATATTTACTTTGGTCGTGTTACCCTATTATTGTTTTTTTTTTATGACAGAGTTTTACTAACTTTCAAGAGACTAAAGGATCCCGAAATCGTCAAAATGCTGCGATAAACTTTGTATGGGACAGCTTATATGACAATATTACAAGTTTTCCTTTAGCATGTCTGTTTTATGCTTTATCGAGCTAACGCGTTGTTTGTTTCTAATATTTTCTTTTAAACAAACTAAGTACCTACCTGGTATACCTACTCAACCAGTTTTATACTGTTTATTTTTCTATACCAGGATAATATATTTCTTCGTAAGGTCTCCACGAGCTAGCATGTCGAGTTCATTTTACTCCTGTGTTTGTTGAATCATCCGAACCCACACAAGCGTTTAATACTTAATGTGGCTTGTTGAGTGTTGAGAATTTCACTTATTTTTTTTTTACTTTCAGCAAATGTAAAGTTGTAGAATGAATTAAAACTTATCCAAGTAAAAGATAGCAAATTTAACATAAGATTTTAGCATAAGATAGCTTACAATATTCCAGTTGTATTTCATCGCTGTAGTGTTAACAAGAGCTACATCTCTTGTTTGCGCTACACTTGCGCTTCTTCCTCTTTGTGAGTCTTTTCCCGTTACACGGGGTCTGCTATCATAATTAGGCGTCGTTGTTCAGGCCAAGCTGTTTCATATCTTTACGAATGTTTGATATCCACGTCGGCGGATACCGGTCTACCTCTCCCTCTCTTTCTCATTGTCATGGAAAGACACTTTAACACTACATGGTCCTCGGGTCGTCACATTACATGTCCGTACCATCTCAGCCTTGATTTTGAGAGTTTTTCGCTACCCTCGCGCTGAAGACAATAATATCAACTGAAAGATATTATATTTAGACATATTTCATTTCTACTACTACAAGATTGTCACTTACTACAAACCATTTATAAGTATGAATGGGTTGTCGTAAGTGAAAATCCTGTAGATGAGGAAAAGATGATATTTAATTATTTTCAAAACTTAAAATCGAACTTCCTACTCCGATTTGAATAAAATTTCTATGGGACCGCCTGACAAGAATATTGTTTCTAACAAATTTGCCTAGGAGTCTTCGAGTAATCGGTAAACATAAACTAAAAAAAATTGCGACGAATTGATAACCTCCTTCTTTTTGGAAGTCGATGAAAAATACTACTAATGTTGAAAATTGATGATTACTCGTAAAATGGATATGGACAAGGTCCATTGTCGCTAGGGCTTAAATTTTATTTATTACAACATATATTTCCATAACATAACATCTATCCTCTAAATTGCAGTTCAGGACATAAAATAAATGTTACTAGGATAAGTTAAGAAAACTTGAAAGGTTCAATTGGTTGGTTTTACCTGGTTTGTAAGTAAATCTTTGAAAAAATCTTTGTTACCCTGTTTTCTATGCAAAAGTTCTCTTATATTCAATATTAACCAATAGATTGCATCGGAATAAGTACCTGTCTCTCCACATGTTCTAAGGAAGTTGTCACTTCTCAACGATAGCGTCTTCACCGGCTGACTGTTGGTAACTTGCGAATTAGATGACGTATCTAGCGCGTCGAGTCAGAAACCTAATATAAATAAAAATAAAACTGGTTAAAAGTTGTTTATCTAACGAAATTGCACCTAAAAGAAAAGCCACGAAGTCAAAGAAAAACCACGAAGTCAAAGAAAAACCACGAAGGCGACAACTTACATAATATATCTCTATGCTTTAAACTTGTATATAAGGGTGTCCCGTCAATTTATGAGTAAACTTTTTTTTTGAGCTAGAATATCGCAAGTAGTATCAAAATTTGCGTAATTTAACACACATTACGAAAAAGCTTAACTAAATAGAATTTATTGCATGTCAACTTGAGAGCTCCACCGTGCTTGGAAGTTTATATAATTTTTATATTTTTACAGACCTAAACAAAATACTTTTGAAATGTACAAAAATAAGTTTTAAAAGTAATATTTTGCCAAAAATTAATAAACAAGTCATAAGAAAAATAAACATAAATAAAATATAACTTACAACGAATAAAAGAATTTAATATTTAAACTTAGTTCTGTGTCCACAAGGTATTTTTGCTGGAGATTGCAACCTAGTATCCATCTCTAGAAGTAGCGTCGGTTTGTAAGACCTTCTTTGCCAGTTTTAAACATCTTTCCACAGATTATGAGTGACACGGAAAGTAAATAATTTCCCAACACTTACTTTTACCATAGTTTTCAAAATATGGTAAAAATAAGTGTTTATCGACATATTTCTTAGGTTCTCAAAAGAAATATGAAAATATAAAAAAATCCCCATGGTACCTTATCCACCATTAATGATGTAGATGAGACTAATTAGTTTTGTTTGCACCTATAATATAATTACGACTACTTCACCTTACTTTCCTTATCATGGTAAAATAAAAAAAAAACAATATAAGGCCGTATTTTGTTCGTGTGCGGAACGTGTGCGGAACCATTTTTATATGAATAAGCATCCACAAAGGAACGACAATAACGCATTTTTTCAAATAAATTCACAAGTATTTCGTGTTATAATATAAAAATAATGATGCTTAATTTTTTGAAAACTACAAGATATAGTCCACACCCACACGAATACCTATTTTAATGTTACCTGAAATTAAAAATGCAACTTTATAACAAGAACACTGAGTTTACCTTAACTTTTATAAAAATAGTGGCACATGAATGGCGCCATTTGTTAATTGAATTTGTTCGTACGATGCCTTTTACGGTGAAAGGCATCGGTGAAAGTTTCACCGACACAGAACTACAATATCTTCTTGGGCATCCAAAATCTTCTTACGTTCCTAAGAATTTTTTGCATAATTACATCTCCTTTTACAACATCATTTTCCGAAACTATGTAATTCCATCTGTCATCAATTCTTGATATAGGCAGAAGAGGCAGGACAGTGCATCGAGATACAATTTTATTATTTTTTTAAATTAAAACCTTTTGCTATTCTAAATAATTAGTTTTGGAAATGGAAATAACATCTATAATTCTTTGAAAAAGGAAACACACTTCTTACGGCACCTTTATCATTTCCAACATTAGAATATATGTATGTTTCTTTTTTTTTTTCGAAAGTATATAAGCTACCAGTACTAAAACTTTTTATCCTCGGTGCTTTCTAGATCGCTAAAGATAGCCTATCTTTAGTAATCTAGGAAGCACCGAGTTGCTTATAAACAGTTGTTTGAATGGCATATAAGATCCTAAGCCATTCAAACAACTGTTTGAATGGTTTAGGACACTTTTTGAATGTACCGTCGCAAAAGGTGATTTCCAGTTTTTAATAATTTTTCAATCATCAAAAATTAAAATACGTTCCTGTTCGTGATGATAGTTAGCCAAGAGGAAATCTTTGTGATAGTTACCAATTTCGACTTCAGTTCCGACACTGTAAGCAGCCTTCTTGTTTTTTATTTATTCGTCTAAAATCAACAGATTTATAACTTTCGTACCGTGTGGTAGTGTTTCAACTAGGTCTAGCCCACAGACTACTCAACCTACAAGACCACGCTTTGCCGAGGCCCGGCGCTCGCCATGCCTAGGTTATATCATGACCTATAAGCGGCCCCGCCCCCTTTTTGCTCTTTATTCTGCGACTAACATTCGATGCGTGAACAGTGTGTGTGCTCCTAAAGAAAAATTAAATACAGTATTTAAAATGCCGTATTGTACTGTAAAACTATGTCGTACGTCAAGTGCAACTTCCAGTCTCATGAAAGACGGTACATTTCACCGGGAAGTAATAATAACATAGAAAAACTGTGATAAAATTTTGGAAATATAATTTCCAGAAAAAACATGTTCCCTTATTTTTAAGGGTACCCGTTGATGTCTTTTTTAAAAGTCTCTTTCTCTCTTCATGTGATTAGCATAAGGTTGTCTCGCTCTGTCTATTTGATAGTGACGAGACACAACGTAAATATAAGGAATTAATTATCGAAAACTTTTTAAATATTTTATTTTAAAATTAATTTTATTATATAGATAAACATTAAGTATATGTATTTTAGATTGCTTGATATTTAAATCTGGTTTGTACAAGATCGCCCCTATTAAAAAGTGTAATGATTACAGGGTTTTTGTATGTAGTTTTGTATATTTTTATGCATAGTATATATCATCATCATCACATCAGCCATAGGAAGTCCACTGCTAGACATAGGTTTCCCCAAAGTATTTTGAAAACGGCTTGCATCCATAATTTTCTTGCAACCTTGCTGAGGTCATCTGTCGCTGTGCGCTTGCCGATAAATATAATGTGAGTTTATTTAGTCCGTCATAACTTCGTATAGGTAAACCTATGAAGATTATGTTTAAAAAAATCACAAACCGTGTTTAGACGATTGCAATTACTTTATTTCACGTGTGTTTTAATTATATTATAACAAGAATTAGTATTTGTGCATCGACCTTATTTTTTTTGCTGATGATGTTACTATACAATAGAAATAAATATTTATTTTTATTTTTCATTTTATCGTAAACTCAACGGTGTTTATCGATAGCAAGACAAAGTCGCCATCACTATGGAGTTACCGGTGATATGTACCTGCTATCGTCAATCTAGGCGTGACCTTGAGCGAGCCAATGAAAACTATCGGACCTTGCCCCGCACCCCGCTAACTTTTGGCGATTTCGTTTTAGTAATAAAGTCTTTAGGTTATGTGGTCTGTGGTCTAGCCCCATATCTTTGAAAGTAGCCACAATCTTTTTATAAATGGCAGGTACTGTTTCTCCTGAAGTTGTCGCTGTATCTATACTCGAACTATTTAAACGGCATACGGCATTTTTGTTTTCATCAGGCATACAGTTATTGGAATGCTCACATTTTTTTGCAACCTTCGAATCATCCTAAAAATAAAATGTCTACGTGATTGTGAAACTATATTTTCTTTGCTTTTGAAACCAATCATAAATGCTATGTACGTACAGTTCGCGAGGTCTAAGCTGACCTTTTGATTTGTGTGAGTGATCACCAAAAGTAGAGTCTGACAAAAATCTTTTAAAAATAAATTTTATTATGTTTCAGGTAGGTTCATAAGTAGGAGAGGAGAGGTTTAAAAATAAAATATAATTTAATAAAGGCCACCTATGATATGTATGACTGATGAGTATGTGTTCATATATGTAAGTGTGTCTGAGAAGTCAGAGATCAATCTATCTATCTATATATATATATATATATATATATATATATATATATATATATATAAAAGCGAAAATCACTCACTCACTCATCACGAAATCTTGAAAACTACTTAGCCAGTGAAGATGAATTTAGCAGGAAGGTGGATTGTGACTAGAAGACGTCCCTAAGGGGGTGAAATAGGGGTTGGCAGTTTGTATGAATCTTCGTCAGTTTTGAAGCGAGACACATAACAGTTTTGAATGTTAGTGAAAAATAATAATCCATTTATTGGATTTTAATAAATTGCAACCCCAGTTTAAAAAAAAAACAATCTAATTTGTGTAGTCTACGTGGGCGAGGCCGCAGGTAAAAGCTAGTTATTAATAAAATTCAAATATAAAAAAATTATTACAATTCTTCTACACCGGACATTGCATCTTCATCATTTTCATTATCACTCTCGTCTTCATTTTCACTCTCATCTGATGTATCGTTTGTGTTGATAATGAACTTTTTTCTTCTTTTATTGCGTGGTCACATACATTTTTCCAATCTTGTACAGTGATAGTGTCAACTTTTACTTACGCTTATCTCATAATGGTATCCATATTCATTGACACGTTTTTTTTCCCCACGTATCCTTGTTGAAATCCGGTTGGTAGGGGTGGTAGACGAAGGACGTTGTGACCATGTTCTCTAAGTAAAGAGTCAATTTTATATTCAATAAATCTTTGTTTGTTTTGTAATATCAATTCATATAGTTGTGGTCTAAGCATCGATGTAGAGTGATCGATATCGTGATATTTGAGCCAGCCAATTATTTCTTGTTTACGACTATTTGAGTTGGGTGCGGGATTTTCTAACGAATTCCTTTAGAAATTGGTTTCTTTAAACCAGAAGTGCTGCCATCTGAATAAGATTTCGAAGAAGTGTGAGTCGTGTCTATATATGTTTCATCGGTATAAACGACTGGCCGGCCCAGCATGCGATATTAGTGAATTTTTATCAAAAAAATTATACGTAGATGACGTATCTAATGTTTTTCCATAAGAATTTTTCTATTATCTTCTGTCCTTTTCCATTTAAATCCTAAAAGAGACACTTCTTTACGCAATGACTAAATTGAACCTGAATAGTTTATTTCTGTCATTAACTTTTCATGTATTCGCTTCATAGTTGGCACCTCTTTATCAGTAATGTGAAAGTTATGAATAGTTCTTCTGATTACCGCTTTATCAAAATCGTCAATGATAATGATATTTTTCCTGCATCTGGTCTTTTTCGGAGATTTTGACAGTGGACAGCGGAATTCTCGTCGATGTCGCTACCAACTGGGCTGATGTAGTTACACTTGACTTGTCTTTATCGTTAATGTCTTTAAGATAACTATTTAAATTACATAATATTTCTTTTACTTGGCTATTTAAAGGTTTTCTTATTATTCGTTTACTTATGTTTGAAGCCATTTCACAAATAAATCGAACACGAACAAACTATTAAGAATTAAATATGTCACGCTGCTACCAGTACAAGAGGTGAAGTATGAAAGGTGCGCGGCGGAGATGCGTCGCGCGAGGGACGGACCGCGCATCAGGCCGATTGCCAAAAAGCAGTATAAACCGGTTTTAACCAAGCAAAGGACGTGCCGTGCTTTAGGCCGACCTACACTATCTATGTGCACTCACACAAATGCAAAGCTCAGCTTAGACCTCGCGAACTGTACCCCTGTAATGGTTATATTTCCTGCACTTTTTTAAAAATCTTCACCTCCTTATGCCATATAATTTTTTGTACTGTGTATGAAAATGGTATTAATACCCTTCGAACAGTTCGAACTATAAAAGTCTTCCTCGACTTTGTGCAACAAAAGTTAAATTAGTTTCGCTTCTTGTATTTGTTCTATAATAGTCTGAGCTCCAATTACAATTATTGACATAAAATGGCATAATTGAAACAAAATAGTTACCTTGTCAATGTGAACACTTAAATAATACTTATTAGAACAAGAGAACAGAAAACACATTGAGAAAATATCTAAGTAAAAGACCGCATTAATAGTATATAGAGTCATTTCAATGGTGCAGATGGGACTTATTAGTCTCATCTGCACCATTCAATGATGCAAACTAAACTAATTAGTCTCATCTGCACCATTCAATGGTGCAAACGTAACTAATTAGTCTCATCTGCACCATTCAATGTTGCAAACGAAACTAATTAGTCTAATCTGCACCATTGAATGGTGCAGATGAGACTATGAAGTAAATACATGTTGACGGTATGTACGTACACTAAGGTATACCGTAAAATTATTTTTTGGATTTAACTAAAGCAAGACCCTTTGAAATTTGTGAAACAGATCTTAGATTGCCACAGTATTTTTTTAAATAAAATAAGAATACATCTTTAGCATTCTATGAACACTTTCAATTTTGAAAAATTTGCATTTTTAAGGTGATATTTGGCTATCCTTAGTTCGGTTTCCGAACTAAACAGAGAAAAAGAATACTATATCTTCTAGTTTTGGGTATATATAATACAAACACTCCCAGTTTTGATTTATTCGCAACGACGACACGTTACCTGTGACTCCAAATTTGTTAAATATCACATACCTGTAAATATCTCATACTTTCAACTTTTTCGAGGAATTTCTGAACTTGCCTGAAGAGTCTACTTCAAGCCAAAGTAATTTTATAGTATTAAGAGCAGCGTTGCCATTGTGATAGCGCTAAAGACATGTGATTATAGTGATTATAATGAATTCGAGTTGATACTATGCGTGCTATAGTGAGATCATACAAATAAGCAGCTTCAAATATAAGGAATGTCTTAAATCTATTTGATTTGTCAACAACAACCTGGCGTTGATGCACAATGAAAAAGACTCATATGTCAGATATTATATTTCATGCGAATGTTTCTGAAATGTTTGAAACGGAGCTTTGGTTTCAATCATAAGTTCAAATTCTATTTAAAAAAGTATCTACTCAAATTAATAAAAAAAAAAATGATTTTTCATTAAATTACAATTTGTGTCCTTGGTTGTACTTCAAATCCTTTTGAATAAAAATGTGAAATGTTTTGTCGATTCGGTTATCGAAAGGATATGAAGGTATTCGGTTAAGAAATTCTTTTTTTTTGTACCCGAAACTACTTGTACGTATGTTATTTCATGATAGAAACCACAATCGAAAGCTAGCATTGCGAAGTATAATTAAAGCTTGATAATCTGACAGTAGCACCACATGAAGGACAATTAAACTATAAGTTATTCTGTGGTATTAGCTTCAAATCACAGCAGCGTCGATTTTACCCCGTCGTTCTGTATGCACCATTGGCCTGCACCATTGATGCTGCAGATGAGACTAATTAGTTTCGTTTGCACCATTAATGGTGCAAACGAAACCGTGGGTTGGGTATGGTTTCATCTGCACCATTGAATGGTATGAGACTAACTAGTTTTGTTTACACCAAAATTAGTCTCATCTGCACCATTAATGGTGCAAACGAAACTAGACTAATTCGACCGTCAATATAAACAACTTTTCCTATGGGACCAATGCTTGAAACTCGAAGAAAAAAATCGTCATTTTCATACAAATTGCCGGGTCGGCCGCACACTTTTGTATGAAAATGTTGATTTTTTCTTCGAGTTTCAAGCATTGATCTCATATATACAATGCGGTTGTGTACTTAGATATTTTCTCAAAGTGTTTTCTTTTCGCTTGTTCTAATAAGTATTATTTAGGTGTTGACATTGACAAGGTAACACAATTGCAACGCTGCTCTTCATACCATAAAATTACTTTGGCTTGAAGTAGACTCTTCAGGCAAGTTGAGAAATTCCTCGAAAAAATTTAACAAATTTGGACTACAGGTAACTTGTCGTCGTTGCGATCAAATCAAACCATAGATAGTGTATGTACTAAATATACCTAAAACTAGAAGATGTAGTGTTATTAAGAACTAAGGATAGCCAAATGTCAAATAAATATTCAAATTTTTCAAAATTGGAAGGTTCGGTAGAACACTAAAGATGTATTCTTATTTTATTTTTAAAATGACTGAGGTATGTAATTTAAGATCAATTTCACAAATTTTTAGAGGTCTTGCTTTAGTTCAATCCAAAACATAATTTTTCACACGAAATTGTATAAGAAATTGAAACTCCATTTTTAAGGCTAACCGTACATATCACCAACATTTACCTACTTCATGGGGTGACTTAGCCCATGCATATGAACAAGTTATATACGGGACCAATGTTTAAATTGACAGACTGAGTTGCCCTAGCTAGTGTGTGTCAACCGCAAATGTAGTGAATAGATTAAGGTGTTACTTTGCGGAAGTCCAAGTTACATAAGAACTATGTGATTTTAATTACTTTGTAGGATTCCGCCACCAGTTTCTTCATGCAAACTATTGCCGACCGGCGCCCTTCCACTACTCGTCCCAGCATACCTGCCACCAACAGTCTGTGTGCACCCCGCCACCAACAGCTGGTGCATGCTCCCTCTCATGCGGCATCAGCGAACCTTGTTTCGCCTCTCCACCAAACAAGATGTTGATTTTTTGGCGGTCAAGCGTTAAATTTTTTTTTTTTGTATTGACAGACATAGGTTGCCTCGGACGGCATTTCCTAATTCACCCGGACGAGGTTTGAGGAGCGGGCCAGAGGCCCGGCTTCCTATATTTATATACTACTAGCAGCAGCGCAAAGGGCTCCCAAGGGGGAAACCTCGGCTTTGGGCGCGCTAGGGATTATGGCAAATTTTGGCGATTTCGACGAATGCGGGGTGGGGGGGGGGGGGGGGGTCGGACCGCTAGGTTCCTCTGGCTGCTCGGAGCCGGCAGAGGTATCGAATTGGACCAAGCGTTAAATGATAAGACTACCCCGTATTAGTTTGCATGAACTAACTGGTGGCGGAATCGCACAAAGTAACTCAAATCACATAGTATTTAACCGTAAATTTACACCATGTACCTAAATGGAAGAGCTTTATCGTTATTTTTATAGTTTAGTTTTCGTATAAATACTGTCTTCTAAATATGTCAACATCGTTGAGTTACTATCCCATAACAAAAGTCTCGATCTTACTTTGGGGCTAGCTCAATCACTTAACTCCTCTTGTATAAGTGCTTGTCGGTGGTGTTCTTTGGATGTCTCTCTTTCTTCCATTTTAAGGATCATAAGGCTGTTATTGGAATAACTTTTGAGTTTGATGTTACTGTTGTGTCCTAAATAGTTGTTAAAAGTGTCACATACAAAATGAAGTGCAATGCCACTACAAAGGTTAAAGGTGGTTTTTGGTGGATTAGTAAGCACCACGTTAAACTGGCGTTACACATACCGTATCTTAAAAAAGGCTTAAAACAGTAATTAAATTTACTAACGGACTGTGGGCTTGTGTAGGCTAGCTTGACATCACACGAGCGTACACACAAATCTCTACTACTTCAGCTCTACGCATCCGCTTTATTAAATATCACAGTAGGTATCTAATTAAATGAGATAAAAACAAATACTATATCTACAACCGCTACAACCGCTATGTACTTTGATCTAGTGGGGCCACTCAAGCTAGACCTTAAACAATAGTATTTAGTTTTCATCTGTTCAATACACCTCATGAATTGATTAACAAAATCCAATGTACCTCAACATTTGGAAAACTCTTTTTAATCTAGAAATACATAAAAATAATTCAGATTGTAACTTAACCTAATGTACATAACTATGTGTTTTTATTAATTGTTTTTGTTAGTTGCTGTATTTATTAGTTGTATGTATTAATTCCAAGGAATCTTTAGCAGATCAGGAGAAGCAAGAAAACTTTTTGCTACTTAGGGTTAATTCAAAAATGCTGTCAGCTTTCACGGACTGGATAGCTAAGCTTAATTGCTAAACAATCATTTTATTAGTTTATCAAAAGACTTATAAATAAATAAATATATAGGGACAAATAACACTGATTGAGCTAGCCCCAAAGTAAGTTCGAGACCTGTGTTATGGGATACTAACTCAACGATACTATATTTTATAACATATACATATATAGATAAACATCCAAGACCCAGGACAATTTGAAAAAGACCATTTTCCAACTTGTCCTGACCGGGGATCAAACTCGGGACCTCTGGGTGGCGGACTAGCATGGTGACCACTACGCCACGGAGGTCACTACCAAGTGCAGTCAGTCAACGCAGGGCAGCTTGTGGCGAGCTGATGGTGAGTGGCGACACCACGTACCTACCTCCAGGGGGACCATACACACATGCGCTTACACACACACATACACACAGTTACACACCCCCCGCCTTTGTCTTGCCTTAACTGGCCGACCAGAGTGGAGTCGCAAGAGCACAACATACGCTTCAGGGTGGAAGTGTATTGCACGTAATGGCGTAATAACGGGGAAACCCGCTCTCGGGGGTAAGCCCCGTGATGGTGAAACCGGAGCCGCACCTCTCGACACCCTCAGCTGCTCACATTGTGTTGTGCCCTGGCCGCAGTTTCGTGGCTAGTTAGGGTACCCACTGGCAGAGTAGCCAACGAGCAGCGAGTTACCATCTACCAAGTTAAAATTTTTGTGAGAAATTTTTAGGTAGATGTCCGTATCTCACTCCATAACCCAGTTATCCGGTCCACTAACATCCCATCCATAAAGCCCAAACCAAGTAAATCCCTCCCTGGCAATAATTCGGCAGCTGTGGAGGACTGTCCGTTAGTGCATCTCAATGGTACATTAAGGGATAGACCTCCATAGATGCAGCCATCTCACTTTTTAGATAAAAAGTTACTTAAAGGCCTCTTCATGTTGGCTTTGGCCCCATGAACGCCTCAAAAGACCGGGTCCCCATGGACCCATGGCTGAAAAGCGTACCAACATAATAATAATAAGACGACATAAAACTTTATGCCAATAGTGAAGAAAATCTCAAACAATTAATCAAACTAGTAGAAAAGTTTACAGAAGATATCAAAATGGAATTCGGGCTGGACAAGTGCAAAATCAATTCAATTAAAGCAGGAAAGCAGTACTAACATAACTTTATATTAGAAACAGGACAGCAAATAGATCCACTAGGTGAACAGGACACTTATAAATACTTAGGCTACAATCAATCACTCCAAATTGAGCATAAACAGACAAAACAAAAACTGAAACAACAATTCCGACACCGACTCAACGCCATACTAAAGTCTATATATGAAACGAAAAATAAGGAAGCCTTTATTGCAATATTCATAAGTAGAACCGCCCAAGTCCGAGTCGGACTCGCGTTTCAAGGGTTTCGTACCGTGTCTATGAAAAAGGGCAAAAAAACTGCGTTAATTGTATGGGAACCCCCCCTTAAATATTTATTTTATATTGTTTTTAGCATTTGTTGTTATTGAGCGGCAACACAAATACATAATTTGCGAAAATTTCAACTGTCTAGCAATCGTGGTTCTTGAGATGCAGCCTGGTGACAGTCAGACGGACAGATAGCAAGGTCTTAGAAATAAAGTACCATTTTTACCCTTCGGGTACGGAACCCTACAAAAACAATACATTTTTCTCCATTTAAGTACCTAGTACATAAAACAGAAAAGAAAAAATAAGGGATGACCTTTATCGCATTTTTTCTAGAAAATAACATATCCCACTAAAAACATTTTCATGTAAAATTGTTGCCAAGACGAGTCTACATAGCATACCCTGTAAAAAAGTTATCAGATCTTGTATAAAGTCAAGCTCTACACTACACCATTAATTTAATCAAAATATATGAAAAAGTGGTCAGATCACATGTAGAGCCAAGATTCTTGATCTATGCGCCCTTACTTTACCAGGCCTAACTTTACATACTCTACATTTTAGTCAAAACGTGTAGCTTGGCCGTTTTATTTCACATACAATGAACGAATGCCTATGAAATCTTCGTAACGGTAGCAACTTTTTCATAGATTTTGATTAAGGTGTAGTGTAGAGCTTGTAGGTTTAGAGCGTGTAGTCTTTAGAGCTTGGCTTAATACGAGATCTGATAACTTTTTCCCAGGGTAAGCTATGTAGACTCGTCTTGGCGACATTTTTACATGAAAATGTATTTGGTGGGATTTCATTTATTTTTGTAAGTTGGTAAATGGACTTTTTTGAGTTTAAAAATAACCTTTTTTGACCGCGGGCCTTTACTTTCGCCTTACCCTTCGTCTGGAATTAAGATGAACCAACCAGTAGGGGCCGGTCTGTTCCGATGGTTGGAGGTTTAGCCTATTTTTTCTTCTTTTTTTTGGGGTGTATTTTTTGCAAATCAGCCACAGTTTTTTTATAGCCCACTCTCTGTCTTTGCCTTTTTTAATTGATTGTTTACTATTTAAAATAAGTGATAGGACAGGGCGAAACTTCTTTCTTAGGCGATTATATTCAACTATAGCTGTCTGTTGTGCTTTGTTACTGTTAAAATCAATATTTATAAGGTGTACACCTTGTAAATTTGTTACTCTAGAGAGGGCTACATAAGCCTGCCCACATGAGAAAGTTGATGATCCTATATCAATAAGAGCACTGTTCAAGCTTAATCCTTGGCTTTTGTGTATGGTTATAGCGTATGCGACACAAATTGGAAATGGCTCGCGATGAACGAATGCTCTGTTGATAATTTCAAATTTTGATTTTATATATCTTGAGGAAATGAAAAAATGTATGGGCGGCTATCTTGGATCCGAAATCTGAATGCAGTTTTGAGTTTTGCGGGGTGCCTTACCCCCACCTACAAATTTTCAGGACTCTATGTAGTCACTGTGAGACGTTATGAACAAAATAAGTTAATTTTCTTAAATCCAGACGCCATCTTGGATTCCAAAAAAATGTTAGATTTTTAATTTTTTTGTTGTCTTTGTAGTAATATTAGCTTACATACCAAATTTCAGCATTCTAGAACTTCAGGAAGTACCTTAAGAATTTTAATGATCAGTAAGTGAGTCAGTGAGTGAGTAAATCAGTGACAAAATCGGGTACTTTTAGACATTAATAAAATCTAAAGTATAATAGCTACGACATTTAAACTTTGTATGTTTAATGATTGAACTGATGTCATTATATTGTCACGAGAGTGGATTGGGGATAAGAAAGGAAACAACAATCCTATGGCATGGTGCCTTTATTTACAACACAAGCGGTACTCACAATTGACAGCGTCAGTCCTCTTTGCACTTCAACTGTCACTTCACTGTCACGCGCGCGGAAACGTCACTGCACTGTCACACGCGCGGAAACGTCACTGCACTGTCACACGCGCGGAAACATCACTGCACTGTCACACACGCGGACTTCACTGCACTGAACACTTCACTGTACTCACTACTTCACTTTACTCACTGTTTCACTTTACTCACTACTATTATTTTCTTAGAGAGGACGCTACTGTGCACCTATCAACATCTAGTCTGCGAAAAAATTAAAATTAAAAATAGTTAAACGGAATTAATAAACATAAAAAATTAACTAAAAGTGTTAAAAATACTTCCCTAATGCGACAATTATATAAGAACAATGCTTAAGAAACAAAAAAAAATGATATACCAAAGTCAGTGAAAAAAATTAGTGTTTGCTGAACTACCTATGATACGTCGAAATAGGACCATTGAATAGACTGGTGCTATCATTCTATTAAAGCAAGCGGTGTTATAAACGGAATGCAGGTCAAATTTCTACATTTATAACCTAAAACTTACGAAGTTGCCTCGTCATTGATTATCGAGAAACACGATAACAACGCCAGTAGCCAAAACAAAGACACCTAACGCAATGTAGTTAGAAGAAAATCAACGCTATCTAGAGAACTGTTACAAAACCAAACTCACATTCTAAAGAACAACCAAAAAGGTTCTGATATCGACTACTTTTAAACTCGCTACATACTCCACCGCAAGAGGGCGTAACACTAAAAATAAAACAAAAGAATTTCTTTAGACCAAAAACAATAACAACATAGAAGAAGTCACAAAAATGTTAAAAGCTATCCAGGAAACAATGGAAAGACAACAAAACGAAATAAGAGATCTTAAGCAAGATATTCCAAAGGCTATAAACGATAACATAAACGAAAAATTTTCAAATCTTGAAATAAAGCACAAACAATTAGAGGAAAAAATAGAAGAACAACAAAAACATTTAAAAATTTCAAGAGACATATCAGAAGAAAAAATTTAATATTCTTTGGCTTTGGAGAACGAGAAAAAATATAATAAATCTAATCAACACTACAATGATGATAGAGTGCACCAACCTAAATATAGAACATGTCAAAAGACTTGGCAAAAAGAACGACAAGGTTAGACTAATTTTAGTATGTTTCACAACTATGGGAAAGAAAATAGAAATTTTGCAAAAGAAAAAGCTACTGGAAAATTCTTTATATTACATAAAAGAAGACTTTCCAATTGATGTATTGAACAAGCGTCGAGAACTCCAGAAAGAAGTTCAAGAACTAAAAAGCCAAGGCACTAATGCTTTTCTTAGATATGATAAAATTGTAATATTGAACAAAAACAATCAACAAAATATAACAAACAATAACCAGCAAAATAAAAGAAACCGTTCTCTATCACCAGTAGCTACACAGCCTAGTGCAGGAACACGAGGCAACAAAAATAATCAGAACCCAGTGAAAAAATACAAGAACAATTTAGAAAAGTTCGTCACTTACAAAACTAAACCGATAGATAGCAATCTACAAACAGCGCAAACAACACAGCAATAGCAACGAACAAAGGCCCCTCCAACTCTAAGTATCCCAATACGGCTGGTCACCGCGGGATCTAATGATTACAACCCTCCAGAAAACAAATTATACATTTGCACTTACAATGTCCGATCCCTACACACACCTGAAAGAATGATTTTATTAAAAGAAGCTCTATCCAATATTAAATATGACATAATTGGCTTGTCAGAAGTCTGAAGAACAGTATGATAGAAGTCTCAGATCACATATTTTGCTATACCGGAGAGACGCCTGAACAACAAGGAACATTATTACGCAAAGCACAAAACCAAGCAAGTAAAAAAATGATAATAATAGGCGATTCCAATTCAAAAATCGGTCAGACAAAACCAGAAGAAGATAACGTCATGGGCCCATTCTGCTATGGGAAAAGAAACAAAAGAGGTGAAAACCTACTACAATATGCCTTAGAAAACAGACTCACTATAGTTAATACAATTTTCAAAATGAAGCAAAAAAATCAATGGACGTGGATCACACCCGAAAAGAAAAGAAAAAATCAAATAGACTTTATACTCACGAACAAACCAAAACAGTTCACCAACATTAAAGTTATAAACAAGAATTCCTATCCAAGCGATCACAGACTAGTAAGAGGAACTATTAAAATTGCGGGACTTAAGAAAAGTAGAGCAAAATTTAGCAATAAAACTATAAATTTTAAGGACCCACACCAACTGAAAGAATACCTGAAATTATTGCACAAGAGCTCTACAATTATTCTCCAAAAAACGAAAATGTAGAAACATACTACCAAAAAATTTAACCGGCCATAAGTGAAAGCTTGAACTCTACCAACAAACAGAAACAAGAAAAACTAAGCATTATAACAGACAAAACTAGAGATCTAGTTAATAAGAGATACGAGCTAAAGGAAGAACTCTCACAATTATATAAGGCTACGAATGAAAACTTAAAAAAAGACTATAGCGACTATAGGCTAAAAGTTTTACAGAAACACCTTACTACAAAAAAGAGTGTCAAAAAAGGCTACAAAGAATTAAACAAAACAAAGACATGGATGCCTCAACTAACATCAAAGTCCAGTAAAAGGAAATTACAAACAAGAAGAGAAACAATAGAAGAAGCTACAAATTTCTATAGAGAACTGGAAAAGAAACAGTCCAACGGTAGTTATGACGACAATGAAAGTTTATATACAGAAGAGGATAATAATATAGAACAGTTCGACGAAACAGAAATATTAAAAATACTCGAAAAATTGAAAGACTACAAAAGCCCAGGCCCTGACTTTATTACAAACGAAGTTTTAAGACTAGGAAGATACTGGCAGGGCCGTTAACCATTCTATTTAATAAAATTCTAGAAGAAAAAAGAGTGCCTAAATCCTGGACACATTCCGAAATTGTTCTTCTATAAAAAAAAGGCGACCCAAAAGATGTAGAAAACTACCGCCCAATTAGTCTATTATCGACGCTCTACAAAGTGTTTGCATCATGTATCGAAAAAAGGATACAAAGAACAATCGAAGAACAGCAACCGAGGGAACAGGCTGGTTTCCGCAAAGGGTTTAGCGCTATAGACCATATACATGTATTAGAACAAATAATAGAAAAATATGTAGAGTTCCGAAAACCTTTAAATGTTACCTTCATCGACTACGCAAAGGCATTCGATACCATTTCCCATGACAGCATATGGTCGACACTCAGAAATCAGAATATTCCAAATACATACATTCAAATTATTAAAGATATATATGGCAAAAGCACCAGCAGAGTGAAGACAGACCGTAGGGGTCCTACGATAGAGATAAGCAGAGGTGTTAAACAGGGCGACCCACTATCCCCAAAACTCTTCATAGCAGTACTACAAAATGTCCTGAAAGATCTGAGCTGGTCGCATAAAGGAATACGTATTAACGGCCAGTACTTACACAATCTTCGATTTGCAGACGACATAGTACTGTTCTCTGAATCACCACAACACATGTCAGAAATGATAAAGGAACTGAACAACTTGAGTAAGAAGGTCGGCTTAGAACTAAATACCTCAAAAACAAAGATTATGACAAACAGCGATAAAACTCATATTTCTGTGGACGGAACAAATCTGGAATATGTAGAATCCTATAAATACCTCGGAAAGCAAGTATCTTTTAGAAGCTCCAAAAACATCGATGAAATTGACAGACGGATTTGCATATCATGGAATAAGTTTTGGAGCTATATAAAGAAGGTTTAAAATCTGAAATCCCACTTAAACTGAAAAAAAATGTAATGAATTTTGCTTGCTTCCTTCTCTTACTTATGGATTTATAATAATCAAATAAAACCAAAAAATACAAACGACACAAAGAGCAATGGAAAGAAGTATCCTCAACATAACATTAAGACTTAAATAAAGAAATACCGCAATAAGAAACAAAACTAAGGTTATAGATGCTCTACAACACGCAAGAAGACTAAAATGGAAATGGGCCGGACATTTAATACGCACCAAAGATAAAAGATGGACCACACTAGCCACCATATGGAAAGGACCTATAGGCCAAAGAAAAAGAGGAAAGCCTAGAGAACGATGGGTCGATGAAATTGTAAAATTAACCGGACTGGAAAACAAAGGCACAAGACAGAAAAACCGGAGGAGGCCTCTACCCGTTAAGGGGTCCATAATTTAATTGATCACCATAATAATCAAATAACGTCATATAAATTTAATTAAATATCGAATAGACATTATGATTATTAATTTTAATTTAATTAACAATTAATTTAATATTTTGGTCAAATTAAAAGATTTTAAAGCAAACGTGTACAATTAATTAACTATAGAATAAAAAGGCTTTTTTATTTATTTTATTATTCTTTTCTTCTTCTTTTCTCTTTTCTTCCTTCTTCTTCGGATTTTACTTTTCAACTAAAACTGCCTTAGACGGCGGCTTGTTCCGTTTATATAACCCCCGAATGGAACAAAATCGCATCAATGTTCCAAACTCAAATTACTCATTTTTTTATCGCCTTCTCTCTCACTCATTTTCTGTCTCGCATTTTCTTTTCCATTTAGTCTAGTATTATTTAAAAACTTTTTTCAAAACTTCAAAAACACCGTAAGTGACTGTGATTTGAACCAGCGGTCGCTGGATTCACAGTCCATCGCTTAAACCACTAGGCCAATCGTGTTCTGACGCTACTGACAAAATTTTTCTTCAGTTGAATTCTTTTTGTTCGAATTCGTGACGTTGATAGTGTCATTCATCTCCTTACGCGACACTATCTTTAAATTTTTAACTATTTAGCATCATCCAAACCCAAAGTTATGAGAGTTCAAAAAAACGACGAAACGTTTCGAGAAAAGGTATAGTGCCCTTGCGCTCCGCTTGGCTCGTCTTGGCGATGGCATCCCGTGCCCCCAGATTAATTTCTCCATGTTAGAGCTCTAGTAATTTTACGCTACTGAACTTTCCGCTGCCGAACGTTCGGCAGATGTGTCCCTATACTAAGGAGGTAGGTTATTACATAATACTCATAAATACTGACTAATATCAATTTATTTCACACATTGTCGGTGGACCAGCAGGCATTCCATACAATACCGAGGCATTATGTACAATGCGCCTAAGCAAAGCATATAATAGATATTAATATTCATAATATTTAATACATTGCCTACCAGCCCAAGGTATTTTATACATAGTCTAGTCATAGTATATAATGCCTGTATTGAACATATATATTTTATCACAATATTTGTTTATACTTTGACACAAATTCAGTGTCAACAATGTATTTACATCGTCTATTGTCTGTTTATTGTTAGATTCGCGGAAAAGTATGTATATAAATGGAGTAAAATATTTATATGTATACAGGAAGATGTAAAAGTATTTTAGTAATAAGATAAAGTCACAGTATGACAAACTAGTATGACCACGAGAAATCGGCATTCGTTCCCACTAGATACAGTTTCCTCCATCCTCCATCCTTCTCCACTTAACTCCACGAAACCAAAAGAAGCTAAAATTACCAATGAGAAAGAGTTCAGTTGAAAATAAAACGTGAATTTGCGCCTAGCTATTAACATATGAAAAATAGTCTTCGTATGTGTTATAAAAATTTAGCTTATAATTATTGTGTGACCGAAGCCCTCATCTATAAAGTCATTGACATCGGATAATCCAATTCAGCTTGAGCTAAAACTGTTTCCACCTATTGTCTGCGCGTCGAAAACATTTACTCAGGGGTAATACTCGTACATACCTTTATATACCATTTTAATGACTTTATCCAGTAATTATTCATTATAGTCTAAGATTCTTCCCTAAAACGATCTTCACCGAGCTGATAATAGAGTAAAACATATTTTATAACAAATTTAGTATTTTTTTTTTACAATATATTGGTTTAGGCATTTGTCCTCAATCTCACCTTCATTCACCTTCAATATTGGATAAGTATATAAGAAAATATGTCAAGAATGGGTTGCCTAAAAAAACCTGGACAGACTATTTTTAATAATTTAAAAAAATATATATTTTTAATTAAATGTTGCAACATCAAGATAATAAAAAAAATTTTACCCTGCCTTAGAGTATCAAACTTATAGAATGTGCAGCCGTTGGGTTGCCTATTCTTTGCCTGGACAAACTACTCGGTTGTCAGGTATAACTGGGTATGTCGATGCCAGTTACCTTCACTTGCTTGATAATAGAAAAAAATATATATCAATATAAGCGTTGTTTTACTGCGGACACATTGATAGGGTTGCCTGCAAAAAAACTTGGTCCTAATCGGGGTTTGCGAATTTTAAAGATTAAATTTTAACGCGAGTGGAAATGTGTGTTATTTTGGAGCAACTGACATTTGAGTTGCAAAAATAAAAATAATCAATTAAATACATAAAAATCAAATATTTTCTCTTTCTGGAAAAAATAATGAGAAACAAAGTGGACAGCCGAAAATTCAAATACAAAAATAAAAGAAAAGATAGACTAAAGATCCTTTATTACGTTTGAAAATTTTATTACAAAACAGCATAAATCTATACATATAATAAAATCGTAACCGATCGCTGTCTGTACATTGAAGATAAATGAGAAACAATATTGTTGGGGGCTTTTATCAACGCAATAGAAAACAAAACAATTATTTTTAGTATTTTTGTTTATTTGTCTGTGCGTTTGTGCACGCTAATCTCAGAAACGGCTGCACCGATTTGGTTGCGGTTTTCACTAGTGTATTTTGATAAGCTTCACTTAACATTGGTTTCATCTAAATCCGTACATAAATAAAAAAGTTATATCAATTAAAAGAATCAGGTCATCAATTTTTGTTTGAAAAATTGATGACTTAATTCTGAATCTGAATAAAATAACTGTTCCGTTACATTGGCTAAAACTTGTGTTATATAATGATGATTAAAAGTTAATATAAAGTTATTAAAACTTGCCAAGTGTGAGTCGGACTCGCGTACGAAGGGTTACGTACCATTATGTTAAAAAAATTACTTTTGCTGTATGGGAGCACCTCTTAAATATTCATTTTATTTAGTTTTTGGTATTTGATGATATAGCAGCAACAAAAATACATCATCAGTGAAAAGTGTTTTGACTGTCTATCTATTACGCTTCATCAGATACAGCCTGGTGACAGACAGAGGGACAGACGGATAGTTAAGTCTTAGTATTAGGACCCCGTTTTTACCCTTTGGGTACGGAACCCAAAAAATTGACAATTTCGGTAAAATTGGAGCATTCATACAAAATTGTTTTTTTTGGTCACTGATAGATGTCAATGTTCAAAAATTTAAAAAAAATTAACCAAAAAATTAAAAATTTAAGTGCTTATCTGGGCCTCTGCAGACAGAGCCGAAGGCCGCAAGACCTAACGACGCCCTACCGCCATACTTAGCGTGATTGTGGGCGGGATAGTGAAAAAAGGAATCAAAATTGGTAGTGACAGGATAGGTTCCTAGCTGCTGATCACATTTCCGCCTATTCACTTGATCGGCTTTTACAATCTGCGTGGAAAGAGTTAGATATCCATTTTTTCTGTTCGCCAAAACCAGCATAGAGACAAAAGCGCGGTGAGTGCCGCGCTGCCTGGTACTCCTAAACTACGAGACAGATTAGATTAGGTTAGGTTCCCACCCTGACGAACTGCCCAGCCTGGGCGGAAGACCGCGCTGAACTGTGCACGGTTGTTGGGGACGGACAACCTTCCGCTGTCGACTGTGGTCCGCCACATGAAAGTCGTGGAGAGCAGTGCAAGCCTTTGCGGAGAGCGTTATGCTCTGCAAAGAGGTGGCGGAGAGAGACCCGGAGGCAACAACCGACCTGGCCATCCATTCCCGGGCGCAGGAGGCGGGCTTTCGACCTGCAACTGATGCTTCCATAACGTAGGCCAATCGGGCGATGGAAACTGGATTTCGCTCAACAAATACGGTCCTCCAAGTTGAAAGCGCGTTTGTGCCAACACGCGCCTTTACCCTAACGGGTACAATTTTACTTGATTCGTTTTCCCACGTTAAAAAAGGTAAGGTTAGGTTCCACCCAACTTCCCGTGGGTGGACGAAACGGTAGGTCTTTTCAGCATGAAATAAAAGTTACGTAAGGTTTGTTTAGGCTAGGGGCTTTTGGAGCACCCATGCCAACATCATTTAGGACTGTTATGTGGCCTCTTTTCATGAGCATCTGCTTTTCATGGTGATACGCATAATACACTGACGACATCCCAGTTGCCGGCCAGGCTCAGTTGGCACTCTTCGCCGCGACACAGCGCTTTTTTCAGGTAGTTTGAACTCAAAGTACGCCACCAAACGGTCCTAGGTGAGGCTTGACAGGCTTTCAAATGGAGGTTCTTAGTGAACGTCAACAAGAAGCAGACATTGCTTTTTGAAAACATCCCCTTCCTGCCACCCTTAAAGCTCTTTGGGGAAGTTGTGCCGAGGTACTCGCACGTCAAATATCTGGGAGTACCTGAAGTTCGGCAGATGCCTCAGCTTGAAAGCCTACATCGATAGAGTGGTGGCGATAGCAAAAGTGACCCGGTGGAAGCTCTACCCAGTATTTTTCTCTCGCTTTCCGCTATGGACGCGGCTCGGATGAAGTCGCACTTAAGAAAACCTATGTTTTAGGGGCTAATGGGGCTCCGCGTTACTTGAGGAACGCCGTCATCGATTGGGACTTAAAGTAGGAACGCTTATTTCTCTGTTTTATCTCCCGCCTAGCAAAGGACATGTATGACAAGACTTACTGTTGCACCGCTACATAAGGAGGGAGGGGGGGGGGATGATACCAAAGTAGTACCTATAGGCGCTGGCAGCACTCCGCTAAAGACAGCTGAAACAGAGTTGTGAGGGCTCCTGCCGAAAAACGGAGGGTAAATGAAGTACTAACAAAGTCACTGCCTATTGTATAAGCATTTAGTTTATGAGCAGTGCAGGCCCCTAATAACTAAACGCCACCCCTATTCCGTAGGGATGGATATATTCGACGATTTTGCCGCCCTTCTGATTTCGCTGCCCGGGATATGTGCAGTTCCTTTTAGTACTTAAACTAAATCGCTGTCTGTACATGGAAGATAAATGAGAAAAAATATTGTTGGGGACTTTTATCAACGCAATAGAACACAAAACAATGATTTTTAGGAATTTTGTCTGTGTGTCTGTACGTTTGAGCACGCTAGTCTCAGAAACGGCTGAACCAATTTGTTTCGGTCACTATTGTATTTTGATACGCTTCACTTAACATATAGTGTTTGTTTCATTTAAATCCGTTCATAAATAAAAAAGTTATATCAGTTTAAAGAATCACGGTCTATATTTTTGTTCGAAAAATGATTTTAAAGTAGCCAATGCAGCCGATTGGCTAAAACTTTTGTTAATCATTATATAAAATGACGATGACTGGTTGCTATTTACTAATATATTTTGATACGCTTCACTTAACATATAGTGTTTGTTTCATTTAAATCCGTTCATAAATAAAAAAGTTATATCAATTTAAAAAATTACGGCCTACTTTTTTGTTCGAAAAATTGATTTTAAACTAACCTATGCAACCGATTGGCTAAAACTTTTGTTAATCGTTATTTAAATTTGATGATTGATTGACTCGCGCACAAGAGGTTCCGTGCCATTATCTATAAAAATCATGTTTGTTGTATGGGAGCCCTACTTAAATACTGTTTTATTCTGTTTTAGTATGTAATTTTATGTATAGCGGCAATAGAAATACATCATCTGTGAAAATTTTACTGTCTAGCTATCACAGTTTATGAGATACAGCCTGGTGACAGACAGACGGACAGTAGAGTCTTAGTAATAGGGTCCGTTTTTACCCTTTGGGTATGAAATCCTAAATATTCTAAATTCGTGGTTTCAGAGCGTTCTTAAAAATTAAGCAGCCACCATGCCAGGTTTGTGAAGTGGAAGTAGCACATGGGCCTGCCAAAAGCGGTAAAAGCCGTAAGTTTAACAGTGGCTAGGTATTGCCGCTGTAAGCCACCATAACCATCTGTGAAAATTTCAACTGTCTATCTGTCACGGTTCATGAGATACAGCTTGGTGACAGACAGGTCTTAGTAATAGGGTCTTGTTTTTACCATTTGGGTACGGAATTCTAAATATTTACAATTTCTATGGTTTCAGTGTGTTCTTAAAAATTAGATTTTTTTTTTTGGTCAGCGATAGATATTAGCGCTGTTGAAAATTTTTAAATTTAAATGCGGTTCTAAGCTTATTAAAATTTCATAATGAGCATCAGTTCTAACTACTAAAAGTCACCGTCTTATAATAGGTGCACTATGAACCCTATCGGGTATCTCAACCAATAAGTAGAACGGAAAGCGAGTTTTAGGGTCTCTGCAGACAGAGCCTAGGATCGCAAGACGCCACCCAACAGCCATTCTCATTAACTAAAGTCCACGTTGACGAAGTCGCGGGCAACAGCTAGTACTAGAATAATTTTAATGAAAAAGAATGCTAATAAATATTCTCTATTCAATATCTGATTCATCAGAAGTATAATTTTGACTCTCGAACTCATCTGATTCATTGTTAGTTTCTTCCATTTCGACAATGTCCTGGATTTTCAAAGGGGTTTGATCTCCGATTAAACTTGTTGGTTTTAAAAAATCATCTAAATGCCAACCGCAGCTTTCAGGGTCTAATTTCGCACATACAGAATCAGTTGCATTAAGCCACATAGAATTTACTTATATATATAGTTCTTAAAATTTTTTGTTATAGGGAAATCCAACATGGTGGTATACAGCTGAAATCAAAACTTTTTATCTTCTTTAAAAAATTTCGCTGTCTTCTTTTGTGCCGTACTTGTTCATAAAAATACGAACTCTTGCATCATTAACTGTCTGGCAGTGATTCACGCCATACATTTTTACTGTAAACTCTTGAACAGCTTTCATTTTTTCATTAACGAAAACATCAGCTTCATCAGTTAATGAAGCAAAAATAGCTTGATATGTTAAAATAAATAGTTAAATAGTTAAAATTGTTTTTTTTTTTACGAAAATCTAACTTTAACAAACAATTTTTAAAAGTTTCATCAGTAAAATCAGAATCGTCCGAGCCACACAAAAAAACACTTTTTAGTCACTTTTCATCACAACGATACAGAAGAACACGTGTTGCAACTCAAAAATACTCGTAACGCTCACTGTTTTTTTAACCCATAATAGACAGGCAAGAGTATCGCTGTCATTCTCTGTATTATGAATACTGAGCATGCGCACTTTCTTATATTCACTTTCCTTTATTATTACACGCTATACTCAACTCGGATCTCTCTGTCACACATTTCCACTCGCGTTAAAATTTAATCTTTAAAATTCGCAAACCCCGATTAGGACCAAGTTTTTTGCAGGCAACCCTATCAATGTGTTTGCAATAAAACAACGCTTATATTGATATTTTTTTTTTCTATTATCAAGCAAGTGAAGGTAACTGGCATCGACATACCCAGTTATACCTGACGACCGAGTAGTTTGTCCAGGGGCCTTACTATGAACTTTAACAAAATCATGATGGATTAGCTCCGTTTTGATTCAAGCTTATAATAATATTGTTTCAAACCGCACCATGAGCTCTTAAAAACAAGATTGTTTTATTCCGACATAATGATGTGACAGAACGAATGAATGAGAGTGAGATAACGCTATGTGTTTATAAAGGTCCATCCCGTTCTTGAGCCCGATGGGCGTCTGATAACAATAATAAAACAATATTACTATAATGTTGTATTTGCTAGCCGTTTTGTTGACGTCACTGCAAATCATTCACTCTATTGCGTACCATGAACTCCTTTTCGAGGCTTAGCAGTATTATTTTACTGTCAAAATAGCAATCTTGAAAACGTTGGTCGGTTGCCGCGGAAACAAAACTTTTATCAACAAACCCAGTCTTATAATCAAAGTATAGAAGAAAGAAAAAAAATAAGAATGTACCCAAGGACTTACAATTTTTAATATATCACCTACTTCTCTTTTCGCGCAGAATGTAAAAGTAGATTGAGGGAATGGAAGAAAATCGATTTAAATAAATATACACGGACAAATCACATAGATTGAGCTAGCCTCAAAGTAAATAATGTAATAAGTAAGTAATCTGAATCATGTCAATAGACGATGTGGGCAGCACGCATCATTATTAGATTTCCTTTTTCTTCCATTAAGACTGCTCTTTGGGTATTGCGACACTATAAAATATAATATATAACAACGAGCACTAGACCCTGTCTACCCCGTTGGGCGTGAAGACGTGATAGTATATTTGTGTATATCCACTACTTTCTGCCAATTCTACGGGGATCTTTTTCGAGATAAAAATACCCTATGCGTTATATAACTGATAACGATTGTTAAACTAAACACACCTAGTTTAACGTACCTACTTGCATATTTATGTAATTACATTACTAACAAAACTTGTCTCGTAAAAAGAATAAGAAAAACATGATCTTTTTAAGTAATTTTATTAAAAGCAAAAGTAATAGTATGTACATTTTTTATTTACCAAAGGACTACCAAAAAGTATAGAAGTAAACAAAACAAATGATTTTCTACCACATAAAATTATTGATCTCAAGTCAAAACTTTCTTATGCGCATAGGTATACATTTTTTTATAACACTTTCTCTTGCTCGACGAGTCCGAAAAGCTATTGCCGAAGTCCTGAAAAAAGAAACAAATATTAAATACTTACCTATTGCACTTTGTCATTGAAATTGATTTATGTTTTTACATACGGGTTTCATTCTTATAACAAATCAATTGTGGTTCCTAATAAATTAGAGAAAAATGTTTATGGGGTACAGGAGCTCCTAGGCAGAGCGTCCTATATAGGGAAATGTGTACGGAACAAGAAGAAATAAATATTTGAGGAATTTAAAATAATTATTTATTATGTAATACACAGGAAAATTAACAAGAAAAACAGAAGGTGCGCAAGCGGAGCAAAGAACAGTGAAGATACGAGTAGAAGACAGAAAATACAGGAGTAAAATTCACAACGTTAAATTAAATAAAATTAGATTTTTATCTGGAGAAAATTCTATTGACTCAAGTGACAGGCAGAGAAACTTGAAGGAAGGTCTTTGTCAGTTGGCTATATAACGAAATGTCTGCGCGCGCAACTGCAAAGACCATCGCTTACGAGTAGAAAATAAAGAGTTTAGATAGCAAAAAGTATTAATGTTTGTTTGATAAATAAGTAAGTGGGAGAAGCCCACGTGTTATTCTTTAAATGTTCTGATTACCTTTCGTTGGGTATCGTATACACTCTATTGGTAATGTTATGACTCCCAAGCTTTATTCCGAAGACAACGGTTAAAAGCCTATACACATCTTTATTAGTATGTAAAAATTCTCCGTTTAGAATCCACCTGCTTCATAATAATGCATCGCGTTTCGCTGAAAAAAAAAAACAAACCAATCACATGAAATTTCTGCGAGAGGGCCAAGATATATCACTACAAATCATAAGTGAAATTTCACATCAATAATGTTAACACAAAGAAATATGAACAACTTACTTGGGATATGTAAATTATTGGACATATTCACGGAAAAATCTGATTTACTAAATTTATCGAAACAAAATAAATACACGTCGAAATGACATTTAAATGGCTGCGGATACCAAAAAGAATATAAAATCACCTAACCTACATGGTTTGATAAAAACCATTTCATATCACGCTCCCGAATGATTTTTTTTTTAAATTATAATAATAAGCCCTTTTTTTAAAATATAATAGCGGATATTTTATTAGATAAATAAGGTTTTAATGTCGTATCATTTGTTTACATAATATAGTGCCCTATCACATTTTTTAAAATAATATAAATATTTACAAGGCATCCGTCAGAATAAAACGGAACGCCGCGCACCAGTGATGGAGCTGAACGAAATAATATAGCGTTATGTCACTCTCAAAATTGTTTGGGAATAGACATATCATTCGTTCTTTCAAATCACTTAGCAGGAAAAAAACAGTCTTGTTTTAAAAGTTCATGGTACGCTTTGAAACAATTTTATTATATATATTATAAGATTTGGAACAAAACGGACCTAAATTATCATGATTTTTCTGTCAAGTTTATAATACAGCCCCAGGCAAGGACATTTCCTCGATTGCCTTTTACGATTCCACAAATTTGTTCTTTTCTTCCATATCTAATGTTTGTTAGTATTATGAATAACCTTCCTTAATCGACTATGAAAAATAGTGGACTCGTATAGATTTGTCGCCCTTGAAGCAATCAAAGGACCTACACCAAACTTTATGAAACTAAGTACCGTCAGGGTTAGTATTAAGAATAAAGGAACCAAGAAATTAAGATGGGCTCTAAAGGACTTTATTCAGAGCCGTAAAAAAAAAACAAATACCATTTTGATCGCTACTTTGACGTTTAAACAATAATGCTCAACTTTGACGTTTTTAAAAAATAATGCATGATTAGCATTATTTTTTTGTCTTCGTAGCATGACACCGTTGAGAAACTCAGATAAAGTAATGTCGCCCGACAGACAAGTGCCATCCCGCTCGTTATTATTGCGTAGAGCAAGATAGTGATAAATGATAGTGCTCCATAAACGCTGTCGCCGGAGATCGTACTCCTGCTGGTACCGATTGAGCGAATGATTATGTGTGACGTCACAAAATTGCTAGCAAAATCAACATTAAAGTAATATTACTATAATGTTGTTTTCTATTGGTCGTGGTACGAATTGACAAAGTAATATTAAAACAAGACTGCTATTAGAGGTCATAGTAAGGCCCCTGGTAAAGAATAGGCAACCCAACGGCTGCACATTCTATACCTTTGATAATCTAAGACAGGGTAAAATTTTTTTTATTATCTTGATATTGAAACATTTAATTAAAAATATTTATTTTTATTTTTAAAAATAGTCTGTCCAGGTTTTTTTTAGGCAACCCATTCTTGACATATATTCTAATATACTAAATTTGTTATAAAATATGTTTCATTCTATTATCAGCTCGGTGAAGGTCAGATTAGGGTTAGATCTTTTTAGAGTCAGATCTTCTACTATTAGACGATAAAAAGTGTGCGGAAATTTCACATAACTTGTTCAGTTTTTTGGAAGCTTATACTGATTTTTTATTTCAATAAAAACCTATAAATAGCATACAAGATACCTACTTGTTAGTTAAAAAGTTTTAAAGAATGATCTGTTTCAATGCCGTAACTAACTACGTACGAGCATTAAAATGTAGAATAAGACTTGGCCGCTTTTAATGCATCATCTTTCTACTTTTGATGAGAAATGATTTTGTTATTTTTCTTTGATATTTTTTTACATTTTGCTAGTCATAATCAAAGTTTCATTTTTTTTTTAAATCTTAACTAGCGATTTCCTTTAATGATGTGAATGATTGATGATAAAGTATGTTTGCCTTTCTCGACTACTTTTTATTAAAGCGGCTATGCTAACCCTCTGCACAGATCGTCGTAGCCGTCGTGTGTTGCACAGTTAGTTTGTTCACTTAATGTACTTAAATTTTTGAATCCGTATTGGCAATCCACTGTTTACTAAAGTATGACATATAAATCCGCTACTTTCCAACAATTTAAATCAGATACTTTTTTCTTTACGACAAAACAAATATTTTTAATGGGATTTGAATCAAATGTAGACACTGACGTCATATTTGTTTGGAGTCAAATAGCGAACTTAACATTTTTCTGCAATAATAAATCTAAAATAACATTGAAAATGGATATCGTCATTTACAGTGACATTATTTGGAAACGTTTTATTTGCTTAATAGTACCAAATAATTATCTTTGACCCGAGAAAGCATCAAATTCTGCATATTTTGCTGTTTGAAAGATTTTTGCAATCGACAGCGAACCTTCTGGTATCATATTCTGTGGTTGATATTTTGATGCCTGGCATAATTGCATAAATCTTTTTCCGTCTTTGGTTTTATTTAATCCTAATAATTTGGCATGTTTTATAATAGCTAGTGAAAGCTATAACGGCTGACTTTTGCATCAGAATAAACTGTTTTGATGGCATAAAATTTACGCATTGCTGGATCATAACCTATTTCAAAAAAGGATGGATTCCAGAGCAGAGGGGTAAATTGTTCCTCAGTAGAGACATGAGTTTTGTATAAGTCTCTTGACTTTTATTTAGTAGCAAAGCGTAGGCAAGTGGTTTACAATAAGTCATTTCTTTTCGTGCCAGATAACTCAGTATGTATTGTATGTAACTGTGCCAAAGGTTAAAAATATTTTTTTAATTTTTTATTGAACGATAGTAACTATGTTCTGTTCAACCTTTTTCGTTCCTTTTATTCAATAGCGGCATACAATCTTCGTAAATTTGTTGAATGGGTCGGTATTCATTGATGCCTCATTTTTGCAACTGAAAAGACATATCCAAGCCTCATTTTTGGTCAAATATGTAAGTGCCTATTGAACCTTTTTACTCATACTCTCATAACGGGTACAACACGATTTTGATACGTCCATATCAAAATCGTGTTGTACCCGTGGACCTAAGATTCCGCTTTTATCACAAAATGGCTGTAATTTATTCCGACGAAAGCGTAATCTGACCAAAGTCCGTTTTGTCAGTAACAAAACGGCTATATTTTTTTCCGACGAAAGCGGCATCTGACTAAAAGTCCGTTTTCATAAAAAAAAGGGTATATTTTCTCTCTGATGAAAGCGGTATTTGAACAAACTGGCCTAAATCCTAAATTCTGAATATATTTGAACAACACTTGTCCTTCGTTTGACTTGTGATCTCTAATTATTTCGTATTGTACTACATACTCGTACGTATTAAAACTCGTACGAATTAAGAGAAACTTGCGAATAGTGGATGTATTCTTTTAAAATTACTATTTATTTTGTTATGCCAGCCCACCAACAAGTTGGTCGTTATATGTTGCCCTCCAAAGAATACCGTGATTTTACAAAGTTATCTTCCATCCAATATCTTTATTTAAAGCACATGATTTTCTTTTTAATTTTCATCTTCGATTTTCGTTTTTATAAATTAAATTTTTACATAATTAAAAGCTTGTATTTATTTTTCTGGCAGTAACAGAAAAACACTACACAAACTAACAATTTTTATTTTTATTTACCTAATTTTTTTGTGGTGCTCATGGCTTCACAAATAAGATTACGTAATCCCACCGGTGATGCTCATGGCAGCCCAAGTGTTAAGGTTATCATAGAGATCATCGTAATATTCATATTCGTGAGTGTTTCTTCTGTAACAGTACTTATGCTCTGTAATGTCCAATCAGTGTAGAATCTGATGGTTGGTCAACATCACGACTGCCAAAATCATATTCTGCTTATTATATAACTCCATTTTAAGGGTATCCTTCAGATTTATGGACATGGCATGAAATTCTAGAACTAGAGCAAATGTTTTAATTCATACTTAAATAATACATTCGCACAAGGGAAATAAAAGGTTGTTATCATTAATACACGATGAGGCAGATTTTTATAAGTTTATCGTCTTATAATTTCTAAAACCATCTGGAAAAGGAATTTGTTTAGCAGTACCTACTATATACCATACTGCTAAACAAATTCTTTTTCCAGATGGTTTGTACATTCAATATTTGAGCAACGCTTTTTTCTTACAGCCGAAATGTATACACAACCGTCGCAGGCAATAATGTTTTCCACAATCTTTCAAAATATTGTTGAAAACGTGTAATATCTTCACTTTCTGCAGAACTTTGAATACTTTCCATGCCTCAGTTATGCGTGGTATAAGAATAAGAGGCAAGTTACCAATAAGAAACGCACTTTTACAGGTCATTAAGTATAATACAATGTTGACACATTATAATATGTAATTTTTGCGAACAAGTAAACAAACAAAAAATAGCGTAAAAAAAAAAATATTAAGTAGTCAAAAAAGCGAAGCCGAGCTGACCAGTCCCTCCCGGCAGCAACCGTTCACGAGTTGACGCACGGATCAGCCATCGTTCAACTCATCCATATTAGAGGGAATCCAACGACCCGACCAGCGACGCCACCACCGGATTGGACATTTTACTGTGGAATCTTTCTTTTCGCTTTGGATTGAAAATAGCGCCCTCTCTCTCGCCCGAAAAATATTACCTTTACCCCTTGTAGCACAATCTACATTACAACACGAATTTCATCGATTCAAAGAATTACATATTGGGCTTTTTTAGGCATTTTGTTTTGTTGACTTCTTCGGCAAACTTCATTTTAGACAACTTGCATAGTGTAGTTTAGACGATGTGAACTTGAGGCATTTTGCTTCGTAGACTTCTTGGTTTTTAAGCAAATGACTGTATTTTACTCTGTAGACATGAATTTTATTTTGCTTCGTATTTATTTTGATTTTTAGGCAATATGATCATTGATCGGGAAGGGAATTTGATCAATATTCGTTAGGAATTTTTTATCTAGTTTCAGCAGCATAAATCTTTTGTAGCAGTAGAGCCAGTATGCGGAGCAGATCCTATCAGCACGTCAACATGGCCGTAAGACAGAACTTTCTTCATGTTTGTCGTTTTGTTAAAATTTCCATTTGCAGGAAGTGTGAACTGACCTATTCACAGTTGCAAATTGCATTCCTCTCTTAAAACTCTACGGTGAAAAGAATAAGCCTTCAAACCAAAAGGACAGTTTTCGTTTTCGAATTCGCTGTGAAGAAAGTGGGTTCCTTCTTTTTTTATTTTGTGTAGTTAGATACATACATTCTATAAAAAAGCAAGCACCACTGAAAGCATACAACGAACATTTTTTACAAAATTACTGGTATAACTACTTATTTTTTTAACACATTGCGGAACACTCAGTCAGACACAAAAGAATTTCCTAACGATTGAATTATGTCTATAGCCGTAAGTGTCCCGGAATGTGTTAATATTTTGTTACAAATATAATTTTGTGGCAAAATATTAAAATAAATAGGTTTACCAGTAGTTTGACGACCTCCGTGGCGTAGTGGTCACCACACATTGTGAAATATATCCAATAACTCAATCTTTGATTGCGTTGGTATTTTTCTGAAAGAAAGTGCTACTCAGACTCAATTAGATACTTTACTTTAGTCTTCATTAGTTAGGTTTTTTCTTTTGTTTAAATGGCAGATAGCGAGCAGTCACGACAAACAGCTTTAACGAACTGTTTTCTCTTTAGCCAATAGCAGTTTGAACTAAATGTCAACTTTTGGCAAATATCCAGGTAACTTTTATGCTTATTACTTTTCTTGAGTATTATTGCACAACTTGAGAAATGAATGTCCCGGATATAGTTATTTACCGAAATAAATTGAACATTTTAACATAAGGAGATTTAACCCTTAATTTTCCGGGGTCCAGTGCTGCCCCCTTTTGAAATTTATTATTTGAAAGGAAACGGAGATATAATTTAAAATTTTGTCTTAATCAGACCCTAGATAACCCTTCAAACTATTTTATGAACTACTGTTTACAGTTTAAAGTGAGAATATAAAAGTGGCCGTTTTTCGATAACGTGCGTAGAAACTGTACATTGTAGTTCAGAAAATAGTTTGAAAGGTTATGTAGCGTCTGATCAAGACAAAAATTTAAATTGTCTCCGCTTCCTTTCAAATGATTTATTTCAAATGGGGCAGCACGGGGCCCTGGCGAATTCAGGTAGTCCCTTAAGTAACTAGTAAATTATTTTCGAAGATCTTTATCGAACTCAAACAGCAGAAACGGCATTAGATATATAGAGCGAAAAAGGACATCGGAGCGCCACGGAATCGGCTATGCTGATGCGTACCGTCGCTCTCTCTCGTTTTAGCAAATGACGGTGAGCGACAAAAAAGGATAGCATACGAAAATTCCGTTTTGATAAACTTTTTTCTTCGAAACCAGTCTTGATAATTTTTTAAGTTTCTTTAGAAGTGTGTGTGGAACCGCGGGAAAGCACGCTCCATGGTAGCACCACGTCAACCTATTTTACTTATTTCACGCAGGCTGTATCTTATGAACCGTAGCTAGACAGCTAAAATTTTCACAGATGATGTATTTTTGTTGCCGCTATAATAACAAATACTTAAAACAGATTAAGATAAATATTAAAGGGGCCCCCATAAAACGAACGTGATTTTTATACATAATGGTACGGAGTCCGGCTCGTACTAGGCCAGTTTTTTTAAATACAGAACGAACAATTTTTAATTTTTCGGTCACTATAATAAACATTAAATGTTAAATTACATAACTTCGTATGTATTACGTGGCCCTCACTTTGTTCTGACTTCCGTACACATTCAATGCATGAAATTGACGAATACCAAATACTTCCGATCACAAATCTGTCGCATACAGAACAAGCTATCGCATAAACAATGTTGCAATAAAAATTGGCTTCAACTTTCGGAACAATTTATTTAAATGCGAGCTCAAATCCGCAGAGTACAGCTGTTTGATTAAGTTTGAACAACTCGCTCTCGACGAGAAATCCGTCATCTCGGTTTATTTTCTTTTTAAGCCCCTACAAAAAAGAGCGGTGTTATAAATTTGACATCGAAATCTGACATTAGGTCAGTCTGTCTGTCTTTGTATCTGTCTGTGGCATCCTAGCTCTTGAACAGATGGACCGATTTCGATGCGGTTTTTCTTACGTGAAAGCAAGTTACCTTGCGGTGTTTTTAATTTTGAGGAAAATCGGGTCAGCTGTTTAAAAGCTATGGGTGGTGAACGCTTGAAAGTCGGGCATTTTTTTTATTTGCCTGGTAAATAGACTTGTTGTTTTTCTCTTTTGTACTCTGTACTTAAATAGCTATAAAGCTAATAAAAGCTTATAAAGTATTATATCTAAGTACATACTTAAAGATGCATCTAACCAACAACATTCAATTCATTTAATCAAACTAGTTTTTCGGGCCTTTTTCGTGCTGGCGTTTGTTTTCCTTTTTTTCTAAGACTCTTAGACATTTTACCTAATTACTGTACCTATATTATTATGTATTAAAACCTTTTATACAGCAGATTGTGGAAAGAAAACTAACTTCAGTAGAAAGAAACTAGAAATATATCTGTCACCGTTTAATTGTGAACACCGATTATTTATAAACAATCGATAAATTGTGAACTGTATCGTACTGCTCACAATTAAACGTATTAGTTTATAATCTCTCCACGTTAATTCCTATAGCCAACTGAATACAAAATTAATTATTTTCCTGTCTCGCTGGCTGCTACTATTTTTGCCTCGGTGGCTGAAATTGCTACTGAAGGCTGTCTCTGATTTAGCCATGACACAATTCTACCGGAATTCATCATCATGTGATTCCAGAAATTGATCTTCCTGTCGATAGATCTCTAGCATAATCAGCATTACTGTATTCTTCGATTATATTAACTTTCCCTACTTGGTACTTTATTCCCAGATCCATAGTACCTTTTAGGTATCTAAATATTCTTTTTACTATAAGCCAATTTTCTTTTGATGGATTTGCTAAAGTTCTTGATACTATATCTACAGCATATTATTATGCAATATCTGGACGCGTTTCAGTCATTAAGTACAGAAACGTTTTTACTGCCTGTCTGTATGGGAAGACTTTAATTTCCCTAAATATATGATTCCTCGATTTTTATCCACTTTTCCATTAAAGTTGTCACAGGGGTTTAATATGTTGTACATTCCAACATGATAAATCTTCCAAGAATCCTTTCTATTTATGCAGTTTACTTATAAATACTGCATTGTCTTCCTTTTTTATTTCTAGGCCCAGGTGAAAGCTGAGCGACTTTACGGTTATTTTTAACCTTGACTTTACGTCATTTAAAAATTTGAAGCAAGTTTTTACTCGAAGCTGCTACTAGCCCGTCGTCTACATATGAGGCTAACAAAAGTTATTCTTTGCCAATATAGTTTGCATGTAGGCAACTGTCAGTATCATATTGTTTAAAGTTGAAATCAAGGAGAATTTGATCAAAACATGTTTCCCAGCAACAAGGTGTCTGCTTCAGTCCATAAAGACTACGGTTGAGTTTCCGAACACGAGCTGTACCATCATAGACTCCTGGTTATACCACCGGGAGTACGTGAGTTTAGTCTCCAAAATATGCGAGTTTAGTATACATTCGAATTTTCTGTTATTACCTATTGCATGTGCTTTACCGTTGTGAAGAATGAGATGTGGTTATTAACTGTCTGAACAGTGAAAGGCTTCTTGTCAAAAGAATAAAAATAATCCTAATTTCTTAGGTACCTTAGTACCTAGATCAAACTGTGTGGTGAATTGCAAGAAACTAACATGTGATTCTTCGTGAATGAGTGTAATCCTAGCGTGTGTAGACGACTTTTGCTGCATACATATATATTTTTTATATTTCGCTATGTGTTCCTTGGGGAAAGTTGTTCAGTATCACACACTAGACTTACCGTCAAAAAAGTTTCAGTATACTCGTATTTTGTTAGACCTTATGTATAGAGAAGATTTTTTCTTGAATACATGTCTACTGGATATTTGTCTGTTGTCCTCCGGCAGTAAATAAATAAATATATATGGACAAATCACACAAATTATGCTAGCCCCAAAGTAAGCGTAAGCTTGTGTTATGAGATGCTAACCCAACGATACTATATTTTATGATAAATACATATATAGATAAACACCCAAGACCCAGGACAATTTGAAAAAGACCATTTTCCAACTTGCCCTGGCTGGAGATCGAACCCAGAACCTCTAGATTAGCGATCTAGCGTGTTGTCCATTACGCCACTGATGTCGACAAATTGGAGGCAATGCATTCCAAAGTTGTATGGCTTTAAGAATAAAGGAGTCGGTCATAAAACTAGTTCGATATAGGGGGGAATTTTAAATTTAAGCGTGCCACTAGAGCGTAGTTGCCGGTCGTGAGTATCCGCGAGATACTGATACTTACACAGGATTAGTGATTGTTAAAACGCAAAATTAAGTTATTCTAAATTTTAAACTAGTTTGATCGTCTACCCTAATATTTTTAAAGCTACCAACTTTTTGTCTCTAAGGCTTAACCTACACAGTCATGCCTATGACAACGTCGGCCAAAGCCCGCTGTTAAGGCAATAGGAGGTGAAAACTTATCTTTTTGGCCAAATCTAACACCTTTCAACGGATGTCTTGTGTTCTTATGTCGACACCAGTAATCCTATAATTGCTTTTTTTTTATTTCTTGCTAAAAATAAGAATGTTTAGTGCCCAAGCCCAGATAACGTGCCATCTTTCGTAACTATGTTATTGCATTATTGTCGAAGTTATTTCTTTATATATTACGCCTATTACACACATACGTAACATTGTGCTTACCTTCCAGTTATTTCCCTTGAGGCAAGGGTTGATTCCCATTTGACATGTTCGCCATGTTTGCGTTGTATTATTTTTGAGTTTTTAGGTTTAGACTTATAATACATTTTCATGGGCAAGTATGTCATCATCATCATCATCATTTCAGCCGCATACCGTCTACTGCTTGTCATAGGCCTCTCACAAAGCAGGTATATGTTTTGCAGTAAATTATAACAGGGTTTTCTTGCTTTGCCAACTAACCAGTGGTCAAAAAAGGATGTTGTCTTATTACACTATTATTTATTAATTATTAAGTGTTAGGTATCTATGAATTGGCACGTCTATTGAAGACTTACAAGGTAGGCTATATATATATTTTGCAATGATTTGGCCATTGAAACTAATTTCTTCTCAATATTTTTTAAGCTATTGCATAGCTTCTATCGCGGGCCTTGATCGCGGGGACCGAATCCAGAAATTCCGTAACGAAAAAACCTCACGCTCCCCACTCCGACAGGCACGGAGGTGTGGCTTGAAGGCCGTGCATCGTCTAACGTCGTTTCAGTTCGGCAGTCTTCGACACGGCGTTGTGTGCGTGCGATTAGACGTATTGTACGACTCTACGAAACTCGCACGAATCGAGACGAGCTGCTCCGAAATTGGACGAATACATAAGCAGAATAAATAAAATAAATAAATAATTATAATTGCATAAGTTTTTTTTAAACTTACCCTTCTCTTTTTAACCGATTGCGTCGGGAAGAGTTACATTTTAGAGTGTACGGGTGTTTTGTTTAAAACCGATGGCATCGAAAAAATTTGGTCGCCATTTTGAATATTTTTTTTCACTGGACCGATTGCCTTCAATATCGATATCTGGTGGTCCTTGAGGTCTCTTATAATGAATCTATGCTCGAATTTGAAAAAGGTAGCCGCCATTTTGAACTTTTTCGTTTCTGGACCGATTGCCTACAGAATCGATATCTGGGGGTCACTGTGGTCTCTTATAATAAATCTGTGCTCGAATTTGAAAAAGATAGCCACCATTTTGAACTTTTTTGTTTCTGGACCGATTGCCTTCAAAATCGATATCTGGGGGTCCTTGTGGTCTCTTATAATGAATCTATGCTCAAATTTGAAAAAAGTAGCCGCCATTTTGAACTTTATCGTTTCCGGACCGATTGCCTACAAAATCGATATTTGGGGTCCCTATGGTCTTTTATAATAAATCTGTGCTCGAATTTGAAAAAAAAAGAGCCGCCATTTTGAACTTTTTTGTTTCTGGACCGATTGCCTTCAAAATCGATATCTGGAGGTCCTTGAGGTCTCTTATAATGAATCTATGCTCGAATTTGAAAAAGGTAGCCGCCATTTTGAACTTTTTCGTTTCTAGACCGAGTGCCTACAATAGCGATATCTGGGCGTCCCTGTGGTCTCTTATAATAAATCTGTGCTCGAATTTGAAAAAGATAGCCGCCATTTCGGACTTTTTGGTTTATGGACCGATTGCCTTCAAAATCGATATCTGGAGGTCCTTGAGGTCTCTTATTATGAATCTATGCTCGAATTTGAAAAAGATAGCCGCCATTTTAAACTTTTTTGTTTCTGGACCGATTGCCTTCAAAATCGATATCTGGGGGTCCTTGTAGTCTCTTATAATGAATCTTTGCTTAAATTTGAAAAAAGTAGCCGCCATTTTGAACTTTTTCGTTTCTGGACCGATTGCCTACAAAATCGATATCTGGGGGTCCTTGAGGTCTCTTATAATGAATCTATGCTCGAATTTGAAAAAGGTAGCCGCTATTTTGAACTTTTTCGTTTCTAGACCGAGTGCCTTCAAAATCGATATCTGAGGGTCCCTGTGGTCTCTTACAAAGAATCTATGCTCGAAAAAAATGGCCAATTTTTCCCAACTCTGAGACTAATTGCTAATAATAAAATTCCTGAATAATCTACATGTACTGTAAGATAATAAAAATTTTTTAAACGATAGATATTAATTTCTCATTTATTCAATAAAAGACAAAAAAAAATTATTATCGGTCACCACGCTCAAAATGAGAACCTTGAATTAATATCAAAGAAAAAACTAGAATTAATATTAAAGAAAAACATACTGCATAAATAAAAGTTGATAAAAAATGCTATGCAATAGCATAGCAGGAAGGAGAGTTTAGCAAAAGCTTCCCACTAAAAACTCTTAAAGCTGATAATAAACCAAAATTTTGTGATTGGGCTACTAAAGGTATTTACACTAGTAGGAGGAAATTATATGTACTATATAGTGAAAAAAGATATAATTTTAATGCGGATTTTTTGGCATATGTTAAAAAATATTCAAAATTGTTCAAAAAGGTGTGTTTGGCTGAGAAAGCATTACATCTAACAAACAAAATTAAAAATTCTAAAGATAAAGTTAAGACAACATGGTCAATTATTAATAATGAGACAGGAAAAACCAATACCCCTTAGGGACTCAACATTCACATTAGAAATTGGAGATAAAACCGCTGACTCGGATATCGAAGTAGCTAATGAATTCAATACTTTTTTTGCTAACATTTCCAAAGATATCACCCAGTCATTGCTTTCATGTCCGAACGCCGCCGATGAACTATTGAAAAGTAATTCATCTACGCCCTAAACAACTTTTACCTTTACTAGCATAACTCCATATGACATTATCTCAGCTTACAAAGCTCTTAATACTAAAAAAACAGAGGACCTATGGGGTATTTCGGTTTCCGTTTTGAGCAGTATCATCGACCTGATTGCTCCTCACTTAACTTTAATATTTAATAAATATATTTCAGAAGGTGTTTTCCCTGACTTAATGAAAGCAAGTAAAGTTATACCACTGTTTAAACAGGGATCCAAAGATGATCCGAACAATTATAGACCAATTTCAATATTACCGGCTTTAAGTAAAATATTTGAAAAAATTATATTAGACCAGCTAGTTTCGTATTTTGATATTAATAAATTACTTCACTGTCGCCAATATGGATTTACAAAAGGGCGCTCTACCACTGATACAGCAGCGACCTTAGTTAAGATTATTTACGAAGCCTGGGAGAATCGACAAGACGTTATAGGTATCTTTTGCGATCTGTCGAAGGCATTCGATTGTGTCGATCACATAATATTAAAAATAAACTAAAATTATATGGCGTTACTGATACTGTACTCTCTGTTATTTCATCTTATCTTGATAATAGAACTCAAAGAGTTAAAATCAACAGAGTATCCTCAAATAGTGCACCTGTGAGCATGGGTGTACTCCAGGGTTCAATAATTGGTCCATTTTTGGTTTTGATTTATATTAATGACCTCCCCTGTCTTGCAGAAAAGTGTGAAGTAGTATTGTTTGCTGGTGATACATCTTTACTTTTTAAGGTTGACAGAAAATGCACAAATTATGACGATGTAAGCAATACTATGTCACAAGTACTTAGTTGGTTTACGACTAATAATCTGGCCTTAAACACACAAAAGACTAAGTGCGTTAATTTTTCACTATTGAATAAACCTAATACTCACATACCTTTGAGTCTTAATGGTCAAGTTCTAGAATGGGTACCCAACACCAAATTTTTAGGCATAACTGTAGACTGGAACTTAAAATGGGATAATGATATGTATCAGCAAGCGTTCTTGTATAAAATCTCTACCGTAAGGACAAAGTATACGAACTTTTTGTAACATAAAAAACTACGATGACAGATTCGTTCTTCTTTTGTTTTTGTTGGCGTTTTTTGAGCAGTAATAAATTAGCACTGAACAACTCATGTTTTATTCTGTAAATATCAGTTAGCATTTACATCATTTGGCGACGAAGTGGATTTATTTTCCCACGAAAATAAAGGAAAATGTCTTTCCTCGGGAATTTGGCAACGTTTAACCATAAGGTCAGTGAATGGTTAATATTCAAAGGAAAATTGACACAATTCCTAAAAATCAATGATGTCAAGAAAGATAATCAGAATGGTGTTTTGTTAACACACATTGATGATGAATGTTATCGTTTATTGCGAAATTTAGCCTACCCGACGGAGTTAGAATCATTGAGTTTTAAGCAGCTGATAGAATTACTCGACGGCCATTTCAAACCTTTTTTGTAGAAAAGTCGAAGTTTTATGGGGCGATTAGAGCACCAGGCGAGTCACTAGGAGACTGGGCGGCGCGATTAAGAGGTTTAGCAAGCTATTGCGACTTTGGTGTTGCCTTGGAAACGAATTTAAGAGATCGTTTCGTCCTCGGCCTATTAGCTGGTCCAGAACGCGACAAGTTATTTGAGCAGAACGCAGCAACGCTCACATTATCGAAGGCTATTGAGCTGGCGGAGCAGGCGGCCTGTGCTAAGGAGGCGCACGAATCGGTAGTGGTGTGCAATGCAGTTGGAACCATTAAGGACGAACCCTTACATCGAGCGAAATTTCAATCTCGCTACGGCAGAGAAGATCGCCAACGAGGCGGCACAGCGCGCGGAGGCGACGGCGCGCGTGCAACGGACGCATCACGCTGCTCTGTGTGCGGGTTACAAAACCATCAAAGCGAAAAATGTCGCTATAAAGCCTACAAATGCAAAAAGTGTGGTATTAAGGGCCATTTGAAGAAGGTGTGCACAAAACATAAGAAATGTGTGAACCATGTTGCCACCGAAAAGGAATGTGAATTCGAATACGATCAGACGACGAACATTTCTTGTGACGAATGTCATAATTTTAATTTAAGGTATGTTAGTGATAAGCCTATTATAGTTGATTTAAGTTTAGGTAATAAGAATATCAAGATGGAACTCGATTCAGGCTCTGGAAGTAGCGTGATTTCAGAAAAATTATATAAGGAACAGTTTTCGAACTATCAGTTACAGAAGTGTTTTGTTAAAATGTGCCTTTATAATGGGCATAAAATCTCTCCAGTTGGATTTTTCAAAGTCATAGCTAATTTTAATAAAAAAGAAAAGGAAATAAAAGTATTTGTTGTGAAAAATGGTGGTCCGCCTTTATTAGGTAGAGATTTTATGTCTGCATTTAATTTAATCCTTACTACTAATATTAATTCCTTAGATAGCAGACACAGAATTACAGGATTTATTAACAAAATTTTCGGACTTATGGCTGGATGAACTGGGATCCTTTAATAAATTCAAAGTTACTCTTTAGCTAAAAGAGAACTCTGTTCCAAAATTTTTCAAACCACGAACTGTACCCTTTGCCCTAAGGGATAAGATAGAGAAGGAACTGAATCGGTTGGTAAGTTTAGGTATTCTGATTCCTGTTAATCACGCTCAGTATGCCACCCCGATAGTGCCGGTACTAAAGGATGATGGCCAGGTTAAGATCGATGAATAAGGATCTTATAATAGAAAAATATTCATTACCACGTATTGAAGAGGTATTTGCACGAATCGGTGGTGGTGAGCAATACAGTAAAATTGATTTGAAAAATACGTACAATCAATTTGTTTTAGATGAAAAGTCACAGGACCTAACCACTATAAATACTCACAAAGGTCTTTATAAATACACTAGATTAGTTTATGGCTTAGCTAACGCGCCCGCAATTTTTCAGAAATCTATGGAAACGCTTCTTGCAGGTATAGATGGTGTAAGTATATGGTTGGATGACGTTTGTATAACAGGTCCTAATAGGCAGATTCACATGGAAAGATTAAGTGAAGTTTTGAAAAGATTACACGGCGCGGGTTTGCGTCTTCAAAGAAGTAAATGTGAATTATTTAAGCACGAAGTGAAGTACTTAGGATTTATTTTAAGCAAAGCAGGTCTTCAAACATGTCCAGATAAAGTCCAAGCCATTCTAGATGCACCTGAACCAACTAACGTCACAGAGGTAAAACGATTTTCAGGTTTAGTTAATTATTACAGGAATTTTGTTCCTAACGCTTCATCTTTACTAAGTCCTCTCCACGAATTGTTGCGAAAGAACGCACCATTGGTGTGGGGCGAGCGTCAGCGGCAGAGCATGGCTGCCCTGCGCCGCGAGTAAGCTTCGGAGCGTGTGTTGGCACATTTTGATCCTGCTGCGCAACTAATGTTGGCGGTGGATGCAGGGCCGGCTGGCCTTGGTGCAGTGTTATCACAATAAACTTCTGATGGCGCTGAGCGCTCTCTGGCGTATGCATCCCGCTCACTGACGACCAGTGAACGTAACTATAGTCAGATACAGAAAGAGGCCACTGCAATTATATTCGGTGTTAAGCATTTCCACCAATATCTGTATGGTCGTGAAACGCCATTTATTTTAAAAACAGACCACAGGCCTTTGGTATCTATTTTTAACAGTAAGACAGGTATTCCACTGACGACAGCTTTAAGATTGCAGAGGTATGCCATCATATTGTCCGCTTATAATTATATTGTACAGCATGTATCCGGTGAAAATAATGTCATTGCCGATTTTCTTTCTCGCGCACCATTAGAAGTTAAGACTACAAATGAGCCAGAAAATGAAGATGCGTACTGTGCGCTTAAATTTCTCGATGTAACGTCACCAGCCACCACGGCAGATGAGATCGCTAAGCAGACACAACAAGATGCAACGCTCATGACAGTTACAAAATACATACGTTGCGGTTGGTAAGATTAATTGTAAATCAATTTTACCGTATTTGCAATGTAAATCAGATTTGCAATTCGAAAATGGATGTTTGTTTAGGGGACATAAAGTTATTATACCATCGACATTAAGAAGCAAAATGTTAAATGCACTGCATGATTCCCATTTAGGAATAATTAAAACTAAAAGTAACGCCAGAAGTAGGATGTGGTGGCCCGGAATCGACAGTGATATCGAACGTTGGATCGGTTCGTGTGAAATATGTGTGTCACTACGCGCCGCACCACCGCGAGATCCGCCCGCACCCTGGCCCGCAAACGTTCATCCTTGGCAGCGAGTGCACATTGACTATATGACCGTAGGGCAGAGGGTATATTTAGTTGTCATTGATTCTCATACCAAATGGTTAGAATGTATCTATATGAAGAATGGTACTTCCACAAATTCACTAATTAGTACTTTAAAGGAAATTTTCTCTGTTTTTGGAATACCTAACGTTTTGTTATCAGACAACGATGTCAAAATTAATTCAGTTGAATTTAGATCATTCTGCATAGCCAATGGTATCAAATACATGACGTCACCGATTTATCATCCACCTAGTAATGGCCAAGCCGAAAATTCTGTGAGAACCTGTAAAAAAATGCTTAAATGTATTGTAAAAGATGAATTACACCCGGATAAAATTCACGAGCAACTAATAGGTTACCTTTTTAGTTATAGAAATACTGTGCATTGTACAACCGGGGAAACTCCCGCCAAGTTAATGTTTGGTCGAAATTTACGTACTCGTCTCGATCTTATCTTGCCGTCAAGAAAAAGTAAGCAAACTGACACGCGTTTAGTTTCACGAAAAAGATTTTTCGACGTAGGCGACAAGGTTTGAACCCGTTGGTATAGTGCACGGAAAGAAACATGGAAATTAGGTATAATTAAAGAAAAAGTAAGTAATAAGATGTATAAAATAATGATTGTAGATTTAGATATTTATTGTATAAGACACGTTGACCAGTTGTTGAAATATACTGGCAAGGAGGATCAAGTAATAGAGATAACAGCCATTCTCATGATATTTGTGCATCACCACCACCACCAGCACCTGTTCAATCTTCAGGTTTTAATGCAGCTCTGGGTTCACCAGCACAGGTCGTAGAAAACGAGCAAGTAGGAGAAAGTAATGTGGTTTCTGAGTCACTTCATACAGACTCGACAGTAAATGAGGGTGTTGGTGATGATGAGATATGGAGAGATTGTCATGCTGAGCCGTGTGAGCAAGCGATTTTTTAGCCGGAGCCGGGTTGTAGCCCTGAAATTGAGCTTGTCGAATCTACTTCAGACAATCCTATTGAACCGGAAGTTCCGCACATTCGGCCAAGAAGTATTTTTAATTTAGTATTTAGTCATTTATGTGTTTTTGTTTTTATAGAGATCTAATAATTTAATTTTAGATATTAAATTAATATGTTGTTATTTTGTATAACAGGTTTAAAAGAATAAGTGTGGAGGAATGATATGTATCAGCAAGCGTTCTTGTATAAAATCTCTACCGTAAGGACAAAGTATACGAACTTTTTGTAACATAAAAAACTACGATGACAGATTCGTTCTTCTTTTGTTTTTGTTGGCGTTTTTTGAGCAGTAATAAATTAGCACTGAACAACTCATGTTTTATTCTGTAAATATCAGTTAGCATTTACATCAGATAAACATATTGAGGCCACTGCCAAGAAACTTAGTTCGGCAGCATATGCTGTGAGGAGGGTCAGACGGTGTACTAACGTTGAAACTGCCAGGCTAGTATACTTTAGTTATTTCCACAGCATAATGTCATATGGCTTGCTCTTATGGGGTAAAGCGGCTAACATACATGCTATCTCTGTGCTACAAAAGAGAGCAATTCGGTCGATCTACGGACTAAAATCACGCGACTCCTTAAGAGAGTTATTTAAATCTATAAATATTCTTACTGTGACATCTCAATTTATTTACGACAATCTTCTATTTGTTAAATCTAGGTTAAATAATTTCAAGAAAAATAGTGATGTTCACAGTTATAATACTCGCAACAAAAATCAGCTTCATACGCCTAAATTTCGACTTGCTAAAACTAGAAAGTCACTCTTAGGTCTAGGTATAACATTATTTAATAAACTTCCCGAAGCGATCGTTAACCTACCAATGGCAAAATTTAAAACACATGTTAAAAAAGTTTTATTAAACAATGCATTCTATACTATCAATGATTATTTAAGAGATAAAAACGCATGGATACTTCCTAAACATTTTCCATTACACTCCACACATGAAACATAAATAGCTGTATTTTCTGTTACCATAATAAGCTTACTGTAAAAACATGTAAATGCTCTGCGATCAATAAGTGACCAACATATAATTAATATTTTCTCTTGACAAGGTCTGCGAGTTCGGGTTTTTCATGCTCACTAAAATGTCCAATCCGGTGGTGGCGTCGTTGGTCGGGTCGTTGGATTCCCTCTAATATGGTTGAGTTTAACGATGGCTGATCCGTGCGTCAACTCTTGAACGGGTGCTGCCGGGAGGGACTGGTCAGCTCGGCTTCGCTTTTTTTGACTTCTTAATATTTTTTATTACGCAATTTATGTTTGTTTACTTGTTCGCAAGCATTACATGTTATAATGTGTCAACATTGTATTATATTATAAGTATTTATTAATTAAAAGACAATTATAATAATATGACAAAGCCCTTCTGGCGAGTAGGCGACCAATACTGTGAAAATGAGTTTCTTTCGGCGTTTCTTCTCAGCAGTGGTCGTTACGAAATGCTGGTATCGGTAGCTTTTCTTTAAAAATAAATTTAATTTTAATATACTTTACACGTAACATAAATTATACTTATTGACGTGTAAAAGTGCCTGTAAAGGTCTAATTACTGAATAAACATTTGAATCTTTGAATCTTTGAATTTTTTTCGGTGTTCCATAGAAAAAGTTCCTAAAAATAGGTACGTCCAAGAAAAAACTACTTATTTATTCTCTTCTGTCTACATACACTTAAAGTAGACATGAGTTCTGAAAAGGCTTCGAAGAAGATCTAAAATTGTTGTAATGCTTAGTCAGCTGGCAACTAAGTAAATCTTTTCCGTAGTCTAATTTCCACAATGGAGAATATGCATACATTTTAAATTTGTCTCAAATATTTTTTTCTAGATTCTTTATTGTCTTTACAATATACTTAAAAGGTATTTTTTATTTTATTTAGTTATTATTTAAACCTAGAAAATATTATATAAAAAGTGAGGGAAATTCAAACTTACACAACGCGTCACTATTGGTCGAAACAAAATGTGACGTCATTGGTTACCGCTTGCATTTATCGGCGTCGATATTCATACTGCGTTTATAGTGTTTTTAAGAAAAAAATCAGTATTTCTGTGTGGTTACTTTGTGAATATATATTTGTAGTCAATCTAAGACGATGACAGAAACTGGTTTTGTCAAAGCACAATCGGATAATCTACCTAAAATAGATGCATTTATGATGTCGGCATATTTTACATCAGACCTCGATTTGACGAGATTTTTAATTTCTAAAATATTACTTTTTATGACTGCATTTACCAGTGCTATTCTTTGCCTTTTAACTACGGCCATTGTCTCACCTGGTGGGGGCATATTCGGTTTTTGACATAAAGATATATGAGGAACAACTCCTTTCTTTAACCGTAGATTAAGTTTTTCTCATTTCTGTTTCATTATGTTATCTATATATATATATAAAAGAAGAAACTGAATGTCTGACTGACAGACTCATTGACTGACTGACACATCAACGCACAGCCCAAATTTGGCACATAGGTTCCTTATGAGGTCTAGAAGTGTGAAACGGGGGTCCATAGTTTGTATGGACAAACAAGATTAGTTTGACCATTTTGAAACGTTCCGTCGCTCTCTTTCGGTCTAGCGAATGACAGAAACGGGAACAGGGAACAGGGAGTAGGGAGCAGGGAGCAGGGAGCAGGGAGCAGGGAGCAGGAAGCAGGGAGCATGGAGCAGGGAGTAGAGAGCTGGGAGCAGGGGGCAGGGGGCACGGGACACGGGACACGGGACACGGAGAGTCCTATGAGAATCATTTTTCACTTCTACCCGGACGAAGTTGCGGGTTAAGCTAGTATTCAATATAATTAACTGTATCTTCTTTAACCTGAAATCAATTAACAATCATCAAAATTTCGTAAAACCGCAATAGGAATAAGGAAGCTCTTTAAAGAAATTTTTAATGGACTTTTGTACACTTGTGAACTAGGTTACTTTTAGACCGAATCTTCTACTGCTTAATAGCTAATTCACACTAAGCTGTACATAAATATAGAATACTTAAGTTAAAATGATCTTCACAACAAAATACAACCGATAATAGAGATATGTATTTTCCATTTTCATTATCTTACACCATTGTTTTCGTAATTTTGCATCAAAATTCAAATGTTTATTCAGTAATTAGACCTTTACAGGCACTTTTATACGTCAATAAGTATAATTTACATTACGTGTAGTTTATATTGAAATTTAATTTATTTTAAAGAAAAGCTACCGATACCAGCGTTTTGCGTGGAATACGAAATAATTGGCCAAGTGCGTGTTGGGCCACGCGCAGTGTAGGGTTCCGTAGTAACGAATGCCAACATTGCCAACTTTGAGTTCATGCCACTAAAAACGTCTAAAAACGAATGTACTATTGAATTTGTATGAAATTTTCCTTTTCCGAGTAAATTTTATAAGTTGATCGGCTATAACTTTTTAATTTGTAAACCCTACTTAGCTCTGATTGTTTTCCTTTAAATTTCGTTATATTTACTATAGCTGTGAATTTTTTCACGTGTCCATATATAACCGTTGAACAGATAGGGGGGAGACACTTGACTCTAACAAATTTTTTCGCTTTAAAACCAAGTATTTCAGAAACGGATCCCTAAATCGAATAACGGTGTGAAAGACCTATTCAACAATACCCCACATGATTAGTAAGTCGAGAAAATAAAATTGACTTTTAACTTTACTTGTATGGGAGCTACCATAAAAAAAATTCAGTATTTTATTTTACCACTTTTTCCGCATAATTAATATACATACCTGTACCAAATTAAAGCTTTCTTGTCCTTATAGTCGCTGAGAAAAACCGCGGACGGACAGACAGACAGACATGGCGAAACTATAAGGGTTCCTTGTTTACTACGGAACCCTAAAAACACTTCATCTGGTGTACTAATGGTAGTGTTTTTACATTTCGGTACCATACAATACTTGTAAGAAGGTTTCTTAACTACTTCCATAATTTGTTTAGCAATTAAAACTGAAAATAAGTATTAAGTAACTGAAACGCTACTATAGTAAACAAACAGGACTTAACCAATGACGTCATCAGAAGCGCGCGCAAAATGGTGGCGTTTGAACGGCTCAAATTTATTAATTGTTTTAAATTTGACTTTGAAAAATATCTTGACTATAATCAAGCCTATTTATATTTTTTTCTTTGTTATAAAGATGTAAATGATTAATTTGAGACATAAAAAAAATCATGAATATTCCTTATTGGCTAGATAGATATTTCCCCGGACATTTTTTTATTAAAACATAAATGGAATTCATATGTATCTATTAAGTTAGCCAAGCTAGGCAGCCTGTTGTACCTAATACTTAGTACTTTACAAACTATACGTAGGGGATAGAAGTTTTCGAAGATTTCCTGAAATCAATGGCTTAATGTTACCATTTATTAATCGCATTTGTACATGTTTGTACATGTAGCAATTGCTTGACTTTTTTCCAGGTTTTTTTTTTTCTAATGATTGTTTGATAGAGTAATCTAGCGGATAAACCATTTATAATTATAATAGTATAACTAATTTAGCGTTGGCCCCATAAGCGACAAGTGACTGCAGTAGCCAGGTTAACCAAAGGAACAATGTTCACGATGTGGCCGTGTGATACACGAGTTGCTATAGTAAATTCGTTCGTATTGATAGATTGAACACTTTGAAGTACCTATGCCTCTTTGTACCAGTCAGCCAGTCAGTCAGATGGGAGATTATGTCAATTTCAATTTTATAATTTATTTATTTATAAAACCTTTATTGAACAAAACTTCAAAAAAAAAAAATTATGAAACATAGAGTTTTGCGCAACCGTTCAGCTGAAGTTGCCTATACGGCTCCGTAGATACAGTCGCATTCTTTATCTTCTTTTCAACAGGCTACACTATCCTTCTTTCCCCTCCTATCTGGCGTTTCTCCTTTTTATATCCTCCTAATTCTCCTTGGAGATCCCATCCAAGAACTGTCCTTAAACTCCCTCCTCACAACACTGCTACCTTTTCCTACTCCTTCTTGGTACATGCAGCCAGACTATGGAACTCATTACCTCCTGCTATACGTAAATCTAAAACAGTTTCTGTATTTAAAAGATCATTATTTATTGGAATCATCTTAATTGTTAATATTAAGTTTATATTATATTTCTTTCTAAATAGACATATGTATTTACTAGGGTTGTAACGGAGGCCTACTTAGCGGAGGCGGAGGCGGATGCGGAGGTGAAGAGGTTCGCCTCCGCGGATGCGAAGGTTAACGGAGGCGGAGGCGGAGGTGAAATTTGTTGGGAAAATATAAATAAATTTATGATTAATAGAGTCAGCAACATTTATTTATATTATATATAATGTGTACAATTGTACATACATGTTCATGATTCATCTTAGTAATCAAAATTGACAAGAGGCAAATTATATTTTACGAACAAAAGCTTTGCGGCTTTTTCGCCTTCTAAGCGGTTTCTCAAGGGTTCGTAAATTAAACCAGCAGCACTAAATAACTGTTCGCTTGGCACTGAACTTGGTGGCGCCGATAAGTAAATGCGAACTATGGGAGCAAAAACTTTATATTTAATGTTATATCTCCACCACAATAAGGGATCTTCATTTAGTTGGAGTCTATTTTCTTTATTATATTCATTAATTAGTGTTTTCCATATCATGAGGTTGCTGTTGGTATCCATGCTGTCATTTTCCAATTCCTCTTCATCACTGCAATTCTTCAACATATCAGCCAGGTTGGAATGCACACTTTGTATTGATGACAAAATCTCAAAACTTGTGCTTGGGTCAACATTACTTGCATTTGATGCTAATCTCGCTCTCTTGGCCACAGAAGGTTCATCATCGTCAACTCGGTTTGCAACATTCGAGTCATAAAGGGTTAGCAAACGTATTAGTTCGGACTGAACTTGCTCTTTAATTACGTCATTAAAAAACTTTAATTGGACCTTGGGTCCAAATATGTAGCAAGCGAATACAGGGTATTGCTTTGTAGGTCACAAAATCTAGAATTGATATCTTCAATTAGTTTTTGAATGATATTCCGAGCGGCCGCGTCGCCTAGCGTCGCTCCTTGCGCGTTGTTTGTGATCGTAAATGAACTTCCGATATGACTCCGTATAAATTTTGCGGAGGCGGATGCGGAGGCGGAGGTTAAATTCTTTGCGGAAGTTCCGCAGTAACGGAGGCGGAGCCGGAGTTCCGTTACAACCCTAGTATTTACTTAAGTATATGTATAATGTATGTATGTTTATTTGTAGTTAGTGTAGTTTTATGTCGTTTTAATTTTCTTCCTCCTTTATCTTATGTAATAGGTTGGGGAAAAAGTCTTTTCGCATTTTATATGAAAATTCAAAACATTTTTTAATATAGTTTATTTACATTTAACTAAAGTATGTAGGTACCATTTTGGTCGATAACTTTTTGCCATCTTATAGGTAGGGACATGATCCCATTGCTATAGAAATATTGGGGCTTCTGATCAAAAAATTTCGTCAAGTAGTTTTGGCAGTCCTGTCGTGATGTTAACCTGACACTGCCTAAAGAATTCTGAAGAGACCGAAACAGGTGGAAATCTGAAGGTTCCAGGTCAGGACTATACGGCGGATGCATTAACACCTCCGACCCAAACTCTCTTAATTTTTGCTGAGTGGTTAAAGATGTGTGAGGTCTAGCGTTATCATGATGAAAAACCACACCCCTTCTGTTGATTAATTCCGGCCGCTTTCACCTTATCAACCTCAACTTCTTGCTTTAACCTTATCAGTTGTTCGCAGTAGAGTTCTAAATCGATGGTCCTGCCTGGTGGTAACAGCTCATAATGAATAATGCTCTTCCAATCCCTCCACACACACAGCATCACCTTGTTGCGAGTTAACCCGGGTTTCGCCACAGTCTGTGAAGCCTGACCGGCCTTGGACCATGACCTTTTTCGCACGTTCTTGTCGTACGTGATACACTTTTCATAACCAGTTATCAATTTCTTCAAAAATGGTTCGGTCTCATTACGTCGTAATAAAGAATCACAAATGAGTACACGGTTCATTAGGTTTCTTTCAGAGAGCTCGTGAGGTACCCAAATATCGAGCTTTTTTTTGTACCCATTTTTTTTTTAAATGCGTCATAACTGTTTCGTGGTCAATTCCCAGTTCTTCAGCTACGTCGTAACTACTGATATGCCGATCTTGCTCCACTTTTTCAAAAATAGCATCCATTTTATCCGTAACAGGGCGACCAGAGCAACGTGCATTTTTGACATCAAAATTTCCGGATTGAAAACGCTTAAACCAAATTTGTGCTACTCTCACAGACACTGCACTAGGTCCATAAATATCGCAAATTTTTTTCGCGGCTTGCGTTGCATTTTTACCTTTTTGGTAGTAAAATTTTAAAATGTATCTAATTTCTTCATTAGATTCACTCATCTTGACGGTAAGAAAAACAAATGAAAATCATGCATTTTCCTAATTTGAATTTGGAATTATCTTCTTTGAAATTTTAACTTTTGAATGATACCAAAACCAGCCAGGTACAAATAGTATAGCCAAAGTGGTTTTATTACAAGTTCATACATACTATATGCGAAAAGACTTTTTCCCCAACCTAATATAAACACGCCTGTATGCCTCTCTTACATAAACATCTCCTCTCAAAGGCCTACTGGAAGAGATCTCTTTTGAGATAAGTAAGTAGTGCCTTTGTACAACTTTTATTTGATGTATTTTTTTTTGAGATAAGTAAGTAGTACCTTTGTACAACTTTTATTTGATGTATCTATTATATTTGATAATATCAATCGGGGTCTTCTCTTTCATGTTATTTTTAAATAATTGACGTATTTTCGATTTTTTTACTGAAAAAAGTCTGAAGTAAGACACGCAAATCTTTTCATGTTCTTTTTTAAATGTTATTTGTCATATAGTTAATCATCATATGTAAATTTAGAACAATGCACAACTCACATTTAGTTTAAATTTAAAGCTTAATCGTATTTCTTAAATTCACAACAAATCAATTATTTTATCGTAGAAGTGATGACATTTGCTACCCGAAATTGATTATAATGGTGTGATACAATTCGCTACTTTTTAACAACTCAAATCAGATCCTTTTTTAAACGTCAAAACAACCATTTTTTAATGAAATTTGTTTGAAATATTGACTAATGACGTCACAGTTTCTTAGAGTCAAATAACGCTCTTAATATCAATTTTTGGTTATGATCACTTCTTTCTAAACATCAAACCAAGCATTTTCTATGGGGTTTGTATGAAATATAGATTAAAGACGTCATAGTTTCTTGGAGTTAAATAGCGCTCTTAATATCAGGTTTTTCTGCATTAATAAATTTAAAGTCACATTGAATTGAAAATGGTTATGATCATGACAGTTGTCATTATTTTGTGACGTTTCATTTTCTTATCTACACTCTCTAATAGTACCAAATAGTTCTTTTTTACTCAGGAAAGAACTCATTTATAGATGCAACATATCATAAAATATTCGCATAATTATTTGAAAAAGCATTCAGGCAAAATACATTATTTGCTTTAAATGAAAAAGATACACTTAAAACCTCACTTATGATATTATAAGATCCGAATTCATCCATCCCAATTGTTTAATGAATGACAGGTATTTTATATTTAATGCTGTATGTTAAAAAGTATATCGCGACAAGTTTGGCTACAATAATCCTGCCCGGACTATGCCATTATTGAATGAATATTAAAAAAAATTTTTTTTCGTTGCACCCTTCAATAGACATAATACCGTCCAAAAGTATGAAGCCTCTATAATATGCAAACGTAGGGTTGCCAATTTTTTCTCGGATATTTTTCATGATTGTAATGTAAAAAAAAAGTATTTTTTTATTTATTTCCAGTCAATCATAGTGTGGCCCGATTTTTTTCTTGCCAATCCATTCGTGATATGTTTTTTAACATACTTCATTAAATATATAATATGTGGGTGCAGGTCTTTTATAATTCGAATCTTAGAACATTATAAAAAATACGTGATTTGTTACATAGTGTAGTGTCTTTGATCGGATTCGATTATTTTCGTATGTAATGGACATTTGATAAAAATACTTTTTATTATATGTGAATTTTAGGTGAGTAATAAAACAGGTAAAGTTTGAAAATTAGTAACTTCCCATGCAAGACACTGTAATTCAATATCCTTTTGTGAAAACTAAATACATTAAAACATACTTAGATGGGTTCACAAAATATAGTTACTATTATATAACATACATATATTGACTAACGATACGTAAAGAAGAGAATGCCTATAGTACAAAATTTACCTATCACAAACACACCTTGACCTGAGTAATAAATGATCTCACTATTTGATCATCGGGGGCGCCTTCAGTCGCAGAAATAATTTAAATACCAGCCCTTATTAAGTAAGTTAACAAAAGGGACCTCAAGTTGCTACTTACAATTTTGGGCTTAGGTACATAGCCCAGGGGAAATCTTAAGTTACATGAACCGAATCAAATTCTTAGTTACACATAAAGCAGACCTTTTTATAACCCTCCACCATGTTTCAATCAAAAAAGTAGTGTAAGGATAGCCTGTGCTATGAGGAAAATGGGGAAAAAGAAAGGAAATAAAAAACACAAAACTGTCACAAGACTCAGACTCGTGTATTGAGGGTTTCTAACAATATACAAACTTATTTTTGAAGGCAAATTCATTATGCATGCATACTGTACGAAATTGACTACATGTTTATGTTTGTCGTTTAATGATTTCGACATATTTAAATACCATAGAGTTCTTATATGTTTTCCAGTAATCGTAGTTTAAGTTTTATCTGTACTTTTTTTCAAAAGTTTAGGCTCAGTAGTTTTGGAGATAAGTTATATTTTCGCCTGTTTTCTTAAAAATCTTAAACCTTTTATTGAATTATAAAAATAAAAAAGTTCTTTCTATTGATAGGTTCACAATTTTTTTATGTGTAATGTAACCCCCATGAGTGGCCCACATATTTATAATTGATTTGTTTACGATATACTTTCATCTTTGGTTTACTGACTTAGGTACATATGTGTATCCATGTAAAAAATTTTACCGCAATCGGTCCAGTATTTTCGTAGCAAATTGGCTGTGATGTGACAGACGGATAGACAGACAAGTGGAGTGATCCTAAAAGAGTTCCGTTTTTACTTTTTGAGGCACAGAACCCTAAAAAATAGGAGAAACAATATTATGAATGGATATTATGTATTTGAAGATCAAAATATTAATTTAGAATTCGATCAGCTCCAATTTAAACGTATGGATACAAATAAAGTTGTTGATTGAACGGAGTTGATCGAATTCTAATTCTCTATTCGTTTCAATTACAAAAAACAATTGCCTATTAGTTATTAAACCTTTTTTGCTTGTCAAAACTCATCATCTCTTTAGAGATTATTAATGCTTACTTTTTACTTTGAGTAATCCCTTGGACTTATTAAAATCTTCAGACACATAACTATTAATGTAGCCAGATAAGCTTATTATACCCCATTAAATTAGATATTTGTTTTTCCAGCCATTGCACCTGATGACAACGTCTTTAGAAGAGACTGTAAATCAGCTCAGTTCCGCAAATGAGATCCCTTGATTCATTTTTAAAAGTAATTTTTATTACTTTTATTTACTGAGATCTTTTATTTCAATATCCTCGGCTACGGTTTCATGATTACTGCTTACAAACGTAAGCAAAATATAAACATATTGTCATTCCATACTTGAAGGTTCACTCTACCTCTACAAACACTATCACCACTTATAATCAGTGTCGTCGGGCTGGCCATAGAGCCGAGGTGACTTTTGCTTCGAAGTACCAGACATTGCTTATAGATCATTCATTTGTATGATTTTATAAAAAAAGTATTTTTTGTACTTTCTCTATTTGCTTCTCAGTGAATAAATATTAATATCATAAACTTTCAATCTTAATGAAATTGTTTTTTTTGAGATTTTTTGTAATGAGAATACTTTATGAGATTTTTTTGACAGAATACTCAGAAATAAATATACCTTTGTAACATTTTGTAAGAAAAAATCTAAACTGAACACGCTCAATGCTTTATGGGGTTTTAAGTCCGCATGAGTGTACTCCCACTGCACGCGGCATACAACTTTGCCTGTCTAGCGCCTAGCTCGTATCTCAGAAAATACTACGTGAATGTAAGAGACAAATAAACAGATGTAAAACTGTATATGAAATACAAAAAAAAAATGTATACGAGGCAGTTAGACACCATGACACACAGACATTATAAAAAAAATCTGTGTTAACGTAAGGTCTTTCTGCCTCACACGCGTGGAATGCGTGAATGCCCCACACTGCACTAGAAATAATAACGTAGTCGAATTAAACCGAATTAGGGATGCATGACGCATGCGCAAGTCTTAACTGTTTTTCTTGAGTTTTGAAATTACAAATTTTTATCCAAAAATACCCACTTTTGGTTTTGATTTGTAATGGCTATATATATATATATATATATATATATATATATATATATATATATTTGGCTTCAAAATAAGCATTAAAAGTGAATAATATTTTTTGGGGCCAAAAGATCTCAAAAAGCACCTTCAGCAAGATACAGTGTGGGGTCGTTCTATCCCATAATGTACATTTCGTTAGAAAGCCAAAAATTTTGCTTCGCAGTAAACGTATTAAATAAACTTTTTTAATTCTTTATTTGTACATGTTGTACGTGTCTTTGGTTTTACACAACTTACTGCAATGGAATAGCATTTCGCTAAGTCTTTGTGGCAAAGTTCCAGAATACTATGACATAGTTTTAAGACTGGGAATCTACTCGTACTTCTTACCTTATGCTTTGACTGTGACACGAAAAGGTCAGCTAGACAGACTTGATCAGTCTCTAATTGCGTAAGTAACCTAGTACTTATTTTTTAATAAGGAGAGATTTTAATAAGAGAGATACTAACGCCCCACGGGAGTGCATGGATTTGATTAATTAATGAGAATTACTATGGACCTATTGTTTTAACAGTTTACATGTACAATACATTATCACAATACAGCGTACGCAGTATTTTGACAATTCAGGTTATCATTAAAATCCTTATACGGTAAGAACAAAGTAGTTTTTTCTTCAAAAGAACAATGTTCAATGTAAATAGCTGCAATATTATGAGAGAGGTTCACGGCATCGCGAAATTAGATATAGAAAATACTACACCTAATCGGTTTAATTTCATATTTAGATATATGCAATGGAAAATTTTGCTGAACATCATGGATTGGAATTGCTCATGTTTATGCTGGGGACTGTCAATGATATGATGTTATGTCTTTCTGCGGCATATTATTCGGCGTTTTTTAAAACAAAGATTTCCTTTGGCAGGATTGGTCCTTAGGACCCAAGGATTCCATTAAGAAGTAGGAGCTACGAAGATTTTTGATGTAAGCTACTTGAGTTTTTTGGCCTCCAGCTTAATCTTGATAAATGCAATGGTTAAGCTACTATGTAGGGTTTGGTATTAGATTCGTATGACTTAATGATGCGTAATTCATACTTAGATTCACATTTGCATCAATCAGATGATAAACTTAACATAATTTATTTCCGTAAGAACTAAATCTTAAAGTTGATCTTTCAATAAGTAAGGCAATCGTAGGAATTAATTACAAATCTGTTAAAAATCTAGGCGTGTACATCGATAACACTCTTTCTTGGCGCACTTAAGAGGAAGATGTTTGCAGCAAGATTGCGCTTGCTCACTTATAATTGCTCGCTATCCTTGATTATGCTGACACTTGTTATCTTGATATTACTGAGGAACAATTAGACAAGCTTAAACGCCTCTAGAATTTATGTATACAGTTCATATTTGGGCTTTGTAAATATGACCATATTTCGCAAATTCCTATTCAACTCAAGTGGCTCCCTATCCGTCCATCCGTGATTATCATAACCTTTCTCTCCTATACTCCACCCTTTTTAATCCTAGACATCCTGGGTACCTCAAGGAGCATTTTTTTCTTTAAAATGCTTTCTAGACCTTTGCGTACTGCAGGTAAATTTCTTATCGATGCTCCAGTTCACTCGACCACTTTCTTTTAATACTCTTTTACTGCATATGCTGTTCATCTTTGGAACGCTTTACCTCAACGTATAACTTTAAAACCTTAACTAAAAATTTACTTATTTTTTACACTTTCTTACTTTTGTTTGGTTACTAATTTCTCACCTTCCTCTACTGTATTTCCCTCTTTCTGTCTAAGTATCGTGTTTTGGTTTATTTTACATCATTGTGATATTTATTTATTTGTATGTTTGAAATGAAATAATATTTATTAATTTATACTCTCTAGGCTCTACTTTGAAAATCCATATGTACTATATATACATTGTTTTGTATGGATTGGTACCATTTGTACAATCGATAGTACTAGTGGGATAAATCAGTGTCATTTGTACCATCAGTGGTACTGGTACAGGTACAGGTGGTCCGGCGGCAACATCTCTACAGTATATAAAGAAAAATCTCCTCTAGGATTGAAGTGCCATCTGTCAAGTCAAATAATATGCTAGACAATATCTATGTCAGACGCTACACAGCATTAACGCAAGTTGCAAGGCAGTAGAATTCAAAGTTACTTTAGCGTTAATTATTTTGCTTGGGAAAGCAGTTTTAGTGGAGTCTTAGCAGAAGCGTTTGTACCGCTTAGATCTGAAAATGTCTGCCATGCACTATTGTTAAACTAATAAATCATTTATTTCATTGGCAATGAGTTGGTGACTCGTAATGTATGTTTTTCGGTAAGTAGTATTATACAAAATGAAAAAAAAAAAGAATAATTCTGCAAATACTTAAATATAATAACATATAAACAAATTACAAAAACCTAGGACCTAGATACGCGCTTGCAACGGAGCAAGGACCGAGCTACCGGCAGTTAGGAACGCAGAATAGAAACCTGATAATGTAGCCAGCCATCTAGCGAGAGTCTAGATGTTAGTCAATACTCTTCTTTATTCTGCAAATAGGAAGTTCTTAATAGTTTAATTGAAGTGAAAGCTTACTTTTTACAAAACGTTCGGTTTTAAATTATTGGCTTAAATAGTTCTACAAGAGGTAAAGGTAATATTTTTAAGGCGAGGGCGCAACTTTGAATCCAGAGCGAAACTAATAAAAATATTACTATAACCGAGTATCACAATCTACTTTTCATCTCCATCAACACATGAGAAAACCAGCAAATAAGAAACATTATGTAAAGAAAAGTAGAACACCTACAACAACCTTATCGGAGTTAAACTTAAAAATAAAAGCTAGCTCTAGTTTTTCCGGTTTCCTTTTTAATGACATTCCATGTCTCTTTAATTTTCTTTGGTGCGGTATTGATTTTTCTACTAATATAGATAGCTGTAGCCTTTTTGCCAACTCTTACTACTCAATTTAGAATAATTTTTATCACAATCAACAAAGCCCGGGTTGAAATTAAATTGATTTTGAGCATAAAAATCAAATTAATTTCTTCTACTTAAATACCTGTAGTAGCCCGTTCATTAAATTTTAACCGGTTATTAATGTTGACTTTTTTTCGATCCAATGTTTCCGAATATTCCTTAGACAATGTACTAAATAATTTATTGTAGTGATCTTCAGGGTTACTTCCAGTGTATACGACTGAACTTAACTTATTTCCTAAAATTTTTGAGCTTACAAATCAGACAATTGATTAAGTACAAATACAAACCTTAAGATGGACCGGCGCCAGCTCAAGCTAGATGTTTTTGTCTTTAAGATTATCATTGGTTTCGTAATAAGCCTTCTCACAAAGTACTTTCTTTACATAAGCTTTAAATTTTCTATCTGGCTTAACAAGACCCGATTCTGGCAATTAATTATAAAACTTTATACAGTTTCCCTTAAACGATTTATTAACTGTTTTCAGCCTGTAAGACGGGGTAACAAAATCATTTGTGTTACGTAAGTTTTTTACCCGTAAAATCACCTGTTTTATTAAATAAGGCAGTTCTCATATCCTTTCTGTTGTCTGGAGGCCTTTCCGTAGTATGGATCCATAGAAATGCCTGTGGAGCTCATCTTTCATGTTTGCGCCAGTTTTCATTTGCCAAGGAGAGCAGAGTGAACCCTGTCCCCTGCCACAACATCACGATGCAATTCACACTCATTGTTTGGAAATATTCCTTAAGACTGCACATCTCGTGGTTGTAAAGATTTTTGGCGTTTCATAAGCCTTTGATCGATTCCGCAAAATGTACTGTTTCATAACAGATGAGCGTGGGTATAGCATACGATGTGTTGTGCGCAGCATACAGACCCTCCTATTGCGTCTGAAGCCACTTTCAGGACATTCAGCTCAGTCAGTGTCCGCCTTAGTATGCCAAAGAATTACTTATTATATCAAATATATGTTTAATATATTGTAACGAGAATGGGTTGGGGATAGGAAAGGAAACAACAATCCTATGGAATGGTGCCTTTATTTACAACCAAGCGGTACTCACAATTGACAGCGTTAGTTGTCTTTGCACTCCAACTGTCACTTCACTGTCAGGCACGCGGAAACGTCACTGCACTGTCACACGCGCGGACTACACTGCACTGAACACTTCACTGTACGCACTTCTTCACTTTACTTACTGTTTCACTTTACTCACTACTATTCTTTTCTTCATTTTTTCTCTTTTCTTCCTTCTTCGGATTTCACTTTCCAACTAAACTGCCTTAGGTGGCGCCTTGTTCCGTTTATATACCCCCCGAATTCGAACAAAATCGCATCAATGTTCCAAACTCAAATAACTAATTTTCTATCGCCTTCTCTCTCACTCACTTTCTGTCCCGTATTTTCTTTTCCATTTAGTCTAGTATTATCTAGACACTTCTTTCAAAACTTCAAAAACACTATAATTGGCTTTGATTTGAACCAGCGGTCTCTGGATTCACAGTCCATCGCTCAGACCACTAGGCCAATCGTGCTCTGACGCTATTGATCAATTTTTCCTTCAGTTGAATTCTTTTTGTTCGAATTCGTGACGTTGATAGTGTCATTCATCTCCTTACGCAACACTGCCCCCTCTTAAGACATGATCGTCTCAATCATCATTACTTTCGTAATAACGTGCCAACCGGTCCAAATAGACTATTTTTACTGGACTGCGAGGATTACGCTGAATCCGGAAGGTGACGTCGTTAATTCTGGTGACTGTAAGGTCCTTCCCAGCTTGGTTGTAGCTTTGGAGATTTCCCTTTCCGCCTCACAGGATTATGAAGCCAGACCAGAGTTCCCTCCTCGAAACTGAGACCGTTAGCTCTTCGATCGTAGCGGGTCTTCATCCAATCACTAGCTTTACACCCAGCCTCTCTAATCTGCTCATAGATGTCAACCATCTTAGTCCGAAGATCATTGGCGTAGTCAGTTATTCCTTTCGGGTTATCTGGCGGACAACCCGATAGTAAATTAGCTGGTAATCTCAATTCTCTTCCAAAATTGGCGTACGCTGGAGTAGTCTCATGAACCGCAGTCCTATAAGATAAGAAGAATAGCGCAATATACTCGTCCTAGTTTTTCTGATGGCTTTCTACTACTTTTGCCAGATGTCGTTCCAATGTTTGGTTTAACCTCTCAACCATTCCATCTGACTGCAGGTGATACGGCGTCTTTCGAGTCTTTTGGATTCCCATGACTTCACAGACTTCTCGGAACACTTGTGACTCAAAGTTTCGTCCCTGATCACTGTGCATCTCCAATGGCACACCAATTCTACAGAATACTTCGTTCACAAGCTTCGTCGCTACGGTGGTAGCCTCTTGATTATGTAGTGCAAATGCTTCGGGCCATTTCGTGAAATAGTCCATGACTACCAAAATGTACCGGTTGCCAGCATTCGTGAAGAGCTACCTGTTCCCAAGGAGCTCCAACATTATACAATCTCATGGCTTCTCAGCTTCTAGTCTGGGGTCCCTTAACAACTGTACAACTCTGACATTTACGACACCAGTCTTCTACATCGTCTCGGCAGTGTAACCAGTAGAAACGTTTTCAAATTTTTGTGAGAGTCCTTCTTATCCCCAGGTGTCCACCCGAAGAGCCATCATGAATAACCTTTAAAATCTCGCTTATCTTTGCTCTAGGGATGATCAGTTGTAGATGGCAATCTTTACCTTGAGGACTTCCCACTTTCGGTAGAGTAATCCATCATGTAGCACCAGACTGTCCCATTGCGCCCAAAGACTTTTTGTAGCCGTACTGTATTTGGCCACTTCTGACCATTACGGCTTAGTAGTTCCATTTCTTAGCCAGTTCAATAGTGGTTGAAAGTCCTTATCGCCTTTCTGGGCCTTTTTTATGGCATCGTTAGTCCACTTCTTATCTATGGAATCAGTACGGATTAGCCTGATTTTCACGTTTTCCTTCTCTTCCTGTCATGGCAATGCTTGCAATACTCCAAGCAAGGTCTGTGAGACAGTCTGCGTTACCATGACTCTTTCATCCTCGATGTTCAATTTCGAACTCACACTCCTGGAGTAGCTCAATCCACCTGGCTACTTGCCCTTCAGGATTTTTAAATTCCAGTAACCATTTTAATGCAGCGTGATCAGTCCTTACCAGAAATTTGCGGCCGAGCAAATATTTCTTGAAATGTTGCAATGTCTTTACCACGGCCAACAATTCTCTGCGGGTTACGCAGTAATTTCTCTCAGGCCTTGATAGGGACTTCCTGAAATAGGCGATCACGACTTCCTGATCTCCTCTCTGCTGAGATAAAACACCTCCAATTCCGGTGTTACTTGCGTCAGCGTCCACAATAAACCTGCCTTTCACGTCAGGATATCCGAGGATTGGGGTTTCACATAAACGCATTTTTAGGTCCTGGAAAGCTTGCTCACAATCTATATCACAAGAAAATGCTCATTTCCCTTCGGTCAACCGATGTAATGGCTTGGCGATGTCGGAAAACCCTCTTACGAATCTTCGATAGTAAGAGCATACATCCAAAAATGCTCTCACCTGTGTCTTATCTGTCGGCGTTGGCCAATCTTTAGCTGTACTTATTTTAGATGGATCAGTGGCGATACCTTGTTCTGTTATGACGTGACCCAAGTAGTTGACCTGTCGTTGAAAAAATGAACATTTCTTTGGACTTAGCTTCTAATTTGCATTCTGTAGTTTTGAGAATACGTTTCAAGCTTTTTGAGATGGTCATCAAAATCTCTTCCCATTATGATGATGTTATCTAAATAGACCAAGCAGCTTTCTCCTAGCATACCTGCCGGCACATGTTACATCAACCTTTCAAATGTTGCTGGCGTGTTACATGGTCCAAATGGCATAGTTTTGAACTGCCATAAACCCCCTGCCGGTCGAGAATGCAGTCTCTTTATATTTGGGATCCAAATCTACTTGCCAATACCCGCTTTTTAAATCAAGAGAAGAAAACCAAGTCATGCCACAAAGTAAATTGAAAGTGTCGTTGATTCTAGGGAGCGGGTAACTGTCCTTTTTAGTTACATCGTTCAGTCGGCGATAGTCGACACAGAACCTAGGCACCGGAGAGCACCATGGGCTTGATGAAGGTTCTATCACACCATTATTCTTCATCTCCTGAATCATGCCCTCAACTTCCTGCTCACGGACAAAAGGAACACGTCATGATCTCTGCCGGATGGGTGCTGTATCTCCAGTATTAATTTTATGTTTCACCAAATCGGTTCTGCCAATATCTCTATAATTTTTTGAGAACAAGTTAGAATATCTGAACAAGACATTCCTTGCTTTTATTAATTGCAATTTAGTAAGATTACCTTTGCAACCCACCAGAAGATTTGCTACATTTTCTTCCTGATTCGTGATTTTCCGCTTTTGTCCCTCTTCACAATTCCTCAACCAGGCTACTTCGTCGCAGTTTCTGATAATCGTTCCCTTTTGCAGTGTTTGCTCCACGTCATGAGGGTTGAAAACAGGTACTAAGGCAACTTGGTCACTTCCCACGAAGGTTCTGGCCGGGATCCATGGCGCATCTGAGATTCCTCCCTCTATAATGGCACATCTCCACGGTCTCCTTCCAGTAGTATCGTCGTCTGGGATCTCGGGTTAAGAATAGTGTCTCTCAAACATAAAACCTTACCGAAAATTCCTCCTTTCATCAGAATTTCATCAGTGCCATGTTTTAAAACACCATTTTTCAAGTCAATATTGCACTGATGATTTTGTAGGAAGTCCAAACCGATAATGCAATCGTCAGAGATGCCTGCGATAATCACTCTTTGCCAATAAAGTGTTTCCCCAATCTTAATGGCCACAATTTTCTCTCCTTGAGATGGGATTCGTTGGCCGGTAGCAGTTATTAACGTGAGATTTTTATTCGATTGAATATACCGACCTCCAATATTCTTAAGTCTGTAGTTGCTGATGACTGTCCGTGAGGCTCCAGTATCTAACGTCAGCTGACAAGGTTTCCCATTGATCATACCGTCCAGCCGGCCATACCGGTACCGGCCAGCGCTTCCCCCGCAGCCCTGGCCTTCTCTAGTTTTTTTTTTGTGGCTGCTCCGACTTCAAAACCGTCGCATCCACCTGACGTCGGAAAGTTGCACGTTCACGCTTCGGGCTAGTGCTTCGAATATGGCCCCGTTCTCCACACTCATAGCACATTAGGTTGTAGGGTCGTCGTCTGCTGTTATCTGCGACTACAACCTCCCGTAGTCTCAGACCTCGAGAGTCATGACGCACCGCTTCTACTTCCAAAGCGTGAGCCACTGCTTCTTTTAAGGTGGCGTGTTGATCCAGTCGCACAGCCGCCCTGAATTCGGGATCCCGTATTCCATCGATGAAAATCTGCAAGAGCATCTCCTCCACGACGGATGGTGATGATTGATATGCCTTGCGCACCAGTTTTTCCACTTCAACGGACCACTGTTGTAAGGTCTCGCTAGCCCACTGACAACGATTGAGTTGAGCCCTGTATACACGCTCTAGGTGACTGTCACCATATCTGGCTTCCAGAGCACCTATAAGTTCATCGTGGGTGACCTCTTTCTTTCCGCCGCCGAGTGATGCGGCGCCGAGTCATATCGAAGTGCTAGGGTCAATGCAGACTGCGCCTCTTGTTCATCCCAACGGCTGGCCTTTTTAATTGTCTTCAGTTGCAGTTTAAAGGCAGCCCAGGAGGATTTACCGTCGTAGGGTGGCACCTTTAAATTTTTGGTAAAAGAAGCGACTACAGAGCTAGTGGCAGGGTCAGATGCTTTTAGAAGTTTCACTTCCTTATTAAGTTGTTGAAGCGTCTCTTTTACTTCAAGATTTCCTTATCAAACTGTAGGATGGTCCCCGTTACCTCTGCAACTTCCTACTCGAAGTCATCCGTCTGAGCTGCATTAGCCTGAACCGCAGCTAAAACGTCTTTGGAAAAGACTTGAAGCTGCTCCTCCTGACGGCGTGCTTGCTCCTCTTGACGGCGTGTCAAAAACAAAAAGAATCTTAGGAATATCTATGTCACGGAAGATTATTCGAAGGAGGTATTAGAGAAGAGAAAAGAGTTGCAAGTTAGTTGAAGAGAGAAGTAAGGGTAAAATTGCATATCTGAAATATGATATACTAATAGTCAAAGAGAATAACAACAGCCAACAGAAAAGGAAAAGAGAAACATCTGATTCACCCTCATCAGAAAAAAAAACAGCCAAAAAAGCAACAAACAATATCTATAAGTAAGTCATACAGAACAAATGCTTTTGCCATGATGCGATCTAGATCCAACTCACTTTCAAATGTATCTTCTACCAAGAATCAATAGCAACTATCGGCAAACGGAATTCAACACCTACCAAAAAAGAAACTGACAATAGAGAAACTGAAAAACACCAAACTCCCCCAAGCCGACTGGTCCTCGTGGGGGAAAAAGATCACAACCCTCCAACTAAAGTAAAACCAAATGATAAAAAACACGGCAATAACCAAAAACCTAGCAAAATGCAAACATCTAAACTCTACATCGCAGCCCTTAATGCACTCACCTTGAAGAATGAAGAAAATCTTTCAGAATTAACTTATAAATAAATAAATAAAAATATATACGGACAAATAACACTGATTGAGCTAGCCCCAAAGTAAGTTGAGACTTGTGTTATGGGATACTAACTCAACGATATTATATTTTATAACAAATACATATATAGATAAATATCCAAGACCCAGGACAATTTGAAAAAAAAAAACTTATGCTTTAAAACATGTTAAATGGGATATTGTAGGATTGAGCGAAGTAATAAGAATGGGCGAAATTATCACTTCTCATCTAGACTATCTAATATATCACATAGGTGAGACCCAGGTCATGGAGTTGGATTTGTCATCAAAAAGCAACTATCAAAGTATGTAGAAGAATTCATAGGAATTTCGGAACGCATTGCGATGGTGAATTTGAAAATATATGGATACAAATATCCCTGGACTATTGTTATAGTGTACTCACCTACAGAACAATCGAACCTAGAGACAATAAATACGTTTTATCTGGACCTTAACAAAGCAATTCAAGAGCAAGCCCACAAAAACTTAATAGTATTGGGAGTCTGGAATGGCCAAATTGGAGCAAGGCGCTCAGGAGAAAATTCAGTGCTGGGTCCATTCTTGTCCAGTAACAAACCCAGAACTAGAAATGGTAAAAAAATTACGAACTTTGCGCAAGAAAACAACTTGACCATCTTAAATACTATGCACAAGAAAAACAAAATAAGGATGTGGACTTGGACGCCTGATGGGAAAACAAAGAATGAACAAAGAATGACTGTTGGTCATTATGAATTGACTTCATAATGACCAACAGAGTCAGCTATTTTACTAACTTTACCGTCATCAATAAATTAAACTTTAACACTAATCAGAGCAGAGCTGAAGGCAGTGCAACCAAGAAGGCCTAGACCCAGACAAGACCCACGTAATCTTAAGCTCGGAAAACACCAAATTGAACAAGTATCAATCGCCCTGAAAAAATAATTCGCGGATTTCAAAGATAAAACTAAGGATTTGGGATTATAAGAAAAATATAACTTAATAGAGAAGACAATTAAATCACAGATACAACGCGTAGGATCCACAAAAATCGAACACAAAAAATGGCTAACAACAAATATAACAACCATACAACTACTGGAAGAAAGAAACCGTTTAATCAGTGCAAGACATATACAGAACAGAAGAAAGCAGCTAGCCAAAATAAGCAAAAAAATCAAAGTTAGTATAAGAAAGGATAGAAACCAGTACAGACTAGAAACTATGGAAAAGTATATAGTCAAAACAGGCGGAATGAGAAAAGCGTACAAAGATCTGACTAATTCTAAGAAATGGATCTCAGAAATAAAAATCGACAGTGGGGAATGGAAACATCGCAGAACAGACATACTGAAAATAGCTACATTCTATTACAGGAAACTTTATGAGGACATCCTAACGTCCATCATCACGCTATGAGGCATCTGCTGAACTTTAGGTACTCCCAGGTACTTGACATGCAGTGGCTCGGCACATCTTCCCCGAAGACCTTGAAGTATGGCAGGAGGTTGGTGTTCTCTGAGATCAATGTTTGCTTCTTGTTGACGTACGCTAAGAACTTCCATTTGAAGAGCCTGCCAGGCAGGTCATCTAGGGCTGTCTGGAGGTTCTTTGCGACGTATTGTCGTGTCGTCGGCAAAGAACACCAACAGCCGGCTACGGGGATGTTGTCGGTGTAAGTACTACGCGTATCAACGTGGAGAATATTTCGGTCCTCGTGAAAAGAGGTCACAATCCCATTTTTATTGCAGCCCCTAACTTACCCATTTCTTTTTTTTTCTTGTGAAAAAGACCTGCCGTCTCGTCTTCCCGGCCACGGAAAGCCGAATGGAACCTAACGCTAACGTCTTTTTTTTACGTGCGAAGGCAGGCATTTTCAAAGACAGACCTGGCACGGTGGCCGCTTATCAGCCAATTGAGGGGCTCAATTAGCGAGAGGAGTCAATGTGGCCTACGGGGTGGCCTGTCGGCCTTCAATTGTACCTGCTAGGGTAAATTCGCGTGTTGACACAGACGTTTTAGGTAGTTAGGTGCCTGGTAGTTTTTAGGTATGGCATACGGGTACGCAACCCCGGCATCCCGAGCTGTTACAGACTCCTTCCTTATATCTTCCGAGTCAGTAGCATCCTTAACCCATTAATCCTGTCCCAAACCCAACGAATCCCTTCTATATTAATTTTACACACTTTATCCTTGCCTTCCATTTTCTTACCAATCTAAGGTCTGCCGTGCCGATATAGATGCGTGGCTAGGGGTGAGCCTAGTCTTAAGCGTTCCATTTTTCCCTGGGATCGGGCGCCCCCAGAATACGGATAGCCTTCACCTGGCACCAGGAGCTCTGCCAGGTGTGACAGTGTGTCACTCCTGAACTCGTGGGAACGCAATGGTTTGTAAAAATACAAAAACTCAAAATGGCGGCGATGCAGTTCGCATCTCATCACGTCTCGTTTCTCGCGGAGGCGAAAAGAGGGCTACAGAGCTTTGCCACATTGAACGTCAGAGGAGGGCTGGATGGTAAAATAGACGAGGTGTGTCAGATGATGAGTGAAAGAAAGGTTGATGTGTTATGTGTAAATGAGACAAAGTGGAAGGGATCTGAAAGCACGTCCTATAGACCCTATACAGCGTATTGGTCTGGAGTACCGGAACACGCTAGAGCCCGCCAGGGAGTCGGCATTATCCTCTCCAAAAGAATGGCAGAATGTGTGAATGACTACAAGTGTGTAAGCCCTAGGCTTGTCTGGGTTAGGATGAAATAAGGATTGATTCGAATATTAATATTGGGAGTGTATGCGCCAACAGAAGGTACGGCTAAAAGAAATAAAGAAGAAAGACAGGAGTTCTGGGATAGTATGAGAGATGTATTAAACTGTTGTAAGGAAAATGAAAGGTTAATATTGCTAGGGGATTTTAATAGTTGGGTAGGAATAAAACGTGATGGATTTGAAAGGGTCCTGGGTTCGTTTGGGGATAAAAGGGAGAATGAGAATGGGAAAAGCTTACTCGAGATATGCGTGGAGAAGAATCTTTGTGTAATGAATACCATGTTCATGCATAAAATGATTCATATGTATACAAGGGAAGAAAATGGAGTGAAGATTATGATAGATTTTGTGATAGTAGATGAAAGGCTGAGAAAGAATATGACCGATACCAGGTCTTTTCGTGAAGCGGGAATACTAACAGACCATTATTTGGTCGTATCAAAAGTGAGACACCTTTTAAAACGATGGCGTCACCATAAATCAGAACCCTCCAAAAGATTAGAAAGAATAAAAGTTGAAAACTTGCAAGAAGATAAAATGATGGACTAGTATAAAAAATCACTGACTAAAACATTTGAATGAATAAATGAAGAGTGTGAGATTGAAAAAGTATGGAACATCCTGAAAAATGGTATCATTAGTTTTGCAACTGAAGTCTATTGTTTAGCAAAAAGAAGAAAAGAAACAAATAAGACTAATGTATGGTGGGATAACGAAGTACAGAATGCAGTACATAGAAAGAAAAAAGCGTGGAAGGATTGGTTGGCTCTGCGAGCAGACCACAGGATGCAAAAGGCGTCAGTTATGGAAGTGAGTGCTGCAAAACAGGAATATAAGAAGATGAATGAATGCGTGAAAGAACTTGTTAAAAAGAAGAAAGAAGAGCAAAAGGATGTACTTGATATCAGATTGTCTCAAGATTTTAAGCATAATATAAATTTTTTTTGGAAAAACATAAGACATGTAAGAGGAAACGTCACATCATCAGCGCTTAGTAAAATCAGAGACAAGAATGGCAGAATATTAAGAGATGAAAAGAGTGTTTTAGATGGTTGGAAGGATTATTTTGAAGGTTTATTTGAAAAAGATAGAACAAGAGCGTCTAATATAGAAGGTGAAATACATAGAAATATGGATGTCGATATGGAAGATGAAATTGATGAAATAAGTATGGAGGAGATCATGAATGCGTTAAATAGTATGAAATTGGGTAAAGCGGGAGGATATGAAAGGATCACAGTCGAAATGCTAAAGGCTGGACAGGGCATCGTGACTAGTCAGCTGTGTCGCCTTTTCGACCTATGTTTAAATAAAGGCTTGGTACCCACAGATTGGTGCAGGGCGGTTATTGTACCGCTTTATAAAGGAAAAGGGTCACAGCAAGACTGCAAAAACTATCGCGGTATTAGCCTTTTTAGCGTTGTCGGCAAATTGTATGCAAAAGTTTTGATTGAAAGAGTTATGAAAGATACCGATGATAAGATGTGGGATGTGCAAGCGGGATTTAGAAAAGGAATAGGATGTGCGGATCAAGTCTTTTCTTTACGACGCATGCTTAAAAAATTTTTGGCCAAAAGTCAAAAAGTGTATTGCGTTTTCGTGGATCTAGAAAAGGCTTACGACAGACTGGTGAGGAATGAATTGTGGTCAACATTGTTTGTGTTTGGGGTAAACAGCTGTTTGATACAAGCGCTGAAATTTCTCTATAGAGATTCCAGCGCTTGTGTCAGAATTAATGCAGGCTACACGGACTGGTTTAATATCGAAAAAGGTGTTAGACAGGGGTGTGTAGCATCGCCATGGCTGTTTAGCTTATTCGTGGACAATTGTCTGAAAGATTTGAAAGAAAATGAATGTGGTCTGAGAATGAATGAGTTGCTTATCCAATGCCTCCTCTATGCCGGTGATCAAGTGATACTTGCGTCGTCGGAGGAGGATTTGAGTCGGAGATGGTAACGGTTATGAATGATGCGTTGGTTAGAAAGGGTATGAAAGTAAATGTAAGCAAGACGAAAGTAATAGTGTTTGAAAGTACAACAAAATGTGACATTATGATAGATGGAGAAAAAGTAGAACAAGTAGAGGAATTCGTTTATTTAGGTAGTATGTTCACAAGAGATGGAAGGTATGAAAGCGATATAGAGAGAAGGGTGTTTGCTGGTAATCGTGTGAATGGGGCATTACAATATTTTATGAACAGTAGGAAGGTGTCTGATAAAGCACGTCTTGCTGTTCATCAGGGAATGTTGATACCTACTCTTATGTATGGTAGGGAAAGCTGGGTATGGCAAAAGAAGAATGAAAGTCGGATAAATGCAGTTGAAATGCGAGCTTTAAGAAGTATGTGTGGAGTAACTTTGAAAGACCGGATAAGAAATAATGTAATACGTGAAAGATGTGGGGTGAAAGAGAATATAGTGACAAAAATTGAGAAAGGAATGTTAAGGTGGTTTGGACATGTTGAGAGGACGGATGAAAGAAGACCAACTAAAAATATTTATCGTGCGGATGTGGATGTGAAAACTGGACCGGGTCGACCTCGAAGAACGTTCTGCGATCAAATTGCAGACGTTATGAAAAAAGGTGAAGTAAGGAGTACTTATAATCGGAGAGCATGTATGAAAAGAGTAATGAGTGTTGACGAAGCAAAAGAGGTTTGCAAGGATCGTAGCAAGTGGAAATCTATAGTCTCTGCCTACCCCCATGGGAAACCGGCGTGAAAATATGTATGTATGTACACAAACGCGCCTTTCAACCCGGATGATTACTTAATTGTCCAGAGACGGAATCCCGTTTCCATCGCCTGACTGGCCCACGTTATGGAGGCAGCAGTTGCTGGCCATAAGCCCGCCTCCTGCGCTCTGTGCATCGGCGGCGGATGACCAGGTCGATCGTTGCTTCCTGACGTCTCTCCGCCGCCTCTTTGCGAAGCATGAATGACGCTCTCCGCAAAGGCCTGCATTGTTGTCCACGATGTTTCGCTGTCGACCATGTGAAGAACCACGATTGACACCGAAAGGCCGTGCCCCTCTACCGCGCACAGTTCAGCGTGGTTTTCCGCCCAGGCTGGGCAGTCCGCCAGGGTGTGAATCTAGCCTTTCCTAATCAAACCACTCTGTCTAACGTCTTCTCGTAGTCAAGAAGTAATAGGCGGCGCGAAACTCACCGTGCTGGATTCTTCCATGCTGATTTGGGAGAAAAAAATCTTTCCTTTCCACGCAGATCGTAAAAGCCGATCAAAGTGAATGGGCGAAAATGTGAATTAGCAGCTAGCAACATATCCTACCATTACCTATTTTGATTTTCCGTTTCACTTTTTGGTTGCGATACCCGGTAGGGTTCATAGTGCACCTATTATAAAACGGTGACTTTTAGTAGTTAGAACTGATGTTCATTCTGAAATGTTAATATTCCCGGAACCTCATTTAAATTTAAAATTTTTGAACATCGCTATCATCTATTTTTAAGAACACTCCGGAACCATAGAAATTGTAAATAAGTAGGATTCCGTACCCAAAGGGTAAAAACGCCCGTCCCTATTACTAAGGCCCGTCTGTCCGTGAACCGTGATAGCTAGACAGTTGAAATTTTCACAGATGGTGTAGATATTGCCGCTATAAAACTCACGGTGTCAACGTTTTTGCCAGGCCCATGGCACGGTGGCCGCTTAATTTTTAAGAACACTCCGAAACCACAAAATTGAAAATATTTAGGATTTCGTACCCAAAGGATAAAAACGGACCCTATTACTAAGACTCTACTGTCCGTCACCAGGCTGTATCTCATAAATTGTGATAGCTAGACAGTTAAATTTTCACAGATGATGTATTTCTATTGCCGCTATACATAACATCAAATACTAAAACAGAATAAAATCAGTATTTAAGTGGGGTTCCCATAAAACAAACATCATTTTTATAGATAATGGCACGGAACCCTTTCGTGCGCGAGTCTGACTCGCACTTGGTTGGTTTTTATTAACTTTATAACATATCAACTCTCAATCAAGATTTTATGTAACGATAAACAGAGGTTTCATTGGTTACTTTAAACTCAATTTTTCGAACAAAAATGTAGGCTGTGATTCTTTAAATTGATATAACTTTTTTATTTATAAACGGATTTAAATGAAACAAACACTAAATGTTAAGTGAAGCTTATGAAAATACATTAGTGAAAACCGCAACCGAATCGGTGCAGCCGTTTCGGAGATTAGCGTGCACAAACGCACAGACAAACAGACAAAAATTCTAAAAATAGTTGTTTTGTGTTTTATTGCGTTGATAAAAGCCCCCAAGAATATTTTTTCTCATTTATCTTCCATGTACAAACAGCGATCGATTACTATTTTATTATATGTATAGATATGAAAGCTACAAGTCCTGTTTGAACTGGTTGAGCTACTCGGGGATGTGTAGTTGCATTAATAACGCTATTTTCCTACTCCAACAACCTGTAGGGCTCGGCCCGGCCGAAACGCTCTGGGTTTTGGAGTGTGTACTTTAACTACAAAACCCCGTGTGCTTTCAGGCCGAAATCAACATGCATTTGTATCTCACTTGATTGATGATATTCACTCCAATTGCCTGTAGGGAAACAGGCTGACAAACTGGCTGACTGAAACGCTCTGGGGTTTGGAGTGCGAATTTTATCTACAAAAGTGCTTCCTGGCCGAATTCAATAGGCTTATGGAATGTTGCGGTAAAGCGTCAAAAAGGCTTGCGTAATTCCCGCGATGGCTAGCCTCTGAACCTTGGCCGATGTGCGCGCCACTTCCTAAATTTTCAGAGACGTCAACGATGATTGGGCGGGCGAAAAACTCTTTGTACAGTTTCGGGCTTCCACACCCTAAGATCCCGAGGTCTCCACGGCGAAAGGCAAAAATATAATATGGCTCTCTAGGGGCAGCATATTTGCGCCTCTTTATAGCTTTTGCCGTCGCTACAGCCGCACCCGCTTTTCGCAATCCACCATTATTTTAAAGGCTTTGAATTTTTCCTAATAAATAAGAGATCTTCGTCCAACAGTGGGATGATAGAGGTCAGTCAGTGCGGCTGAAATTATGATGATGGACAATATGTAAGTATGCATATTGTCCATCATCATAATTTCAGCTGCATAACGTTCACTGCTGGACGTAGGCCGGTCTGCATCAAGCGCTTTTCAGCGTCGTGCTATATGTCACGCACACTGCCACTTCAACGAGCTAATCCGCTGGGCTATATCAGCGACTTTCGTACTCCAACGATCCCAAAAAAAAAAAACACCGAGCATAGCCCTTCCGATGGTGCGCTAAGCGACCTAGTTGAGCCTTCTTATGAGAAGGGACTACGTTTCAGAGCCATAAATCATCACTGGTAACACACATTTGTTGTAGACTTAAGTCTTGATGCATAGGAAGGTGAGTGTTATTGTCCATTTGATTGAAAAACAACAAACAATTTACCCTAATAATAATGCAATATTAGGTATGGTACTTTGACAATGTAGTTAGTAGGTTTGCAACATTACTTACCAAAATATCATCTTTAGTTTCTATAAATATATTGCTAAATTCTTTATATGCCAGCTTGGCGACATGCTTACGTTTAGGAGCAAAAACAAACGTCCCGCATCATTGCCTTTGCGGTAACACTGTCGACCAGTTCGGCCACCACGGACTCTCGTGCTCTAAGAGCGCTGGCAGAATGGCACGTCATGCTAATTAAAATAATATAATACACCGCGCTCTTGTCACCATCGGGTTGCCAGCCATTTTGGAACCAAATGGTTTGGCTCGCAATGATGGCAAGAGACCGGATGGTATGACGCTTGTGCCGTGGAAGTTGGGAGAGCCGTTGGTATGGGACGCTACGTGTGTCGACATTCTGGTGGCCTTCCATCTTCACGGTACAAGCGCCAAGGCTGGTGCAGCTGCAGCCACTGCGGAAACCCTAAAACGGCGCAAATATGAATGCCTAGGGAACGGCTTCATATTTGAGCCGTTTGGGGTTGAGACTTTTCATCGTTGAGATCAACCCATAAACTTTTTAAATATTTTAATTAGAAGTTGGTTGAGGTGTCAGGTGACCAAAGGGCTGGCCATTACTTCGCCCAACGAATAAGCATTGCCATCCAGCGTGGCAATGCTGCCAGCCTTTTGGGCACTTTACCGCAGGGCAATGATTTGCATGACATTTTTTAATTGTAAGTTTTTTTTATTTATTTAATTTTTAGTTTAGTTTTTAAGTTAGATTGAATTTAGTTTTTATTTTGAATGTTACCTGTTATTTTTTTTTGATTGCCTTAGTTGATTTTAATAATCAATTATATATTGAAATAAGGGAAAGAGACAAAATATGTTTTAACTAAAATATGTTTAGCAAACCGTTGTTATTTTTTATGAATATGAGGGTTGGTATTTCATCGTGTTAGTAACATACTAAAAAAACATTGAGACCACACAACATTTAGGAGTGGAAAAATATTTTTTCCAGGCGTGGAAGTGTTAAAGGGCATAACGCCGCGAGTAACTTCGAAAAAAGCGCAGCACACCTCTCGTCATCCCTGAGTCTCCTGCACCGGTGTTGCTCCTTTGCCGGCAATTATTGTCAGCGCGTTTGAGGGGGGTACACCTTTCGTAGGTATATTCAGGAAAGAGTTTTGGCGAGAGCGCTACATAACATCAACTTCTCCAAAGGGCCTCTACGTGTTGGATCTGTATCCCCACGCAAGCCTCTCAAAGGACCGGGGTGAAAAGACCCGTGAAAATAAAGGAGATACACAATAATATAATCATTTATATTTCATTCAAAATAAATAACTTCACAGCTTTTAACGAGAACCGTAATTTGGTGACAACCGGTAAGTATATTAGTGACAGCATGACAGATCAACTTTATTATTAATAAAAATACTACCTCTCTTTTTAAATAGTTACGAATATTTATTAAAATGCGACTTATTAGTCAGTCATTATCACCATATCTATAAATCGCCAGGAAAGAGGCCACGTGTATCACGTACGTAGCGCCATCAATGCAATACCTGAAATCCTGCAGAATGGCCAATAAAATCGGTTAAATAGTCATGGCGCTCATTTTAAGTCAGATGCTACACTGAAACAAAAATTTGAACAGGTAATTGGATTGTTAACATACGATTGGCGAGCAGCCATTTGGACGATGCCACACGTCCGCTATAAATTGATAATCACACAGTTTCATACAAAATTGGGCGAGTTAATGACATCAATATCGCGGCGCGCCATCACTATTGCTGAATAATTAATTTTTCGTTATAGGTACATTATTCCTAGAGATTATTATGACACTATTAGCAATTGATGAAAGCAATTTTACTGCATTAGGTTAATTCGTCATTTCACGTATTATTATCATGTGCGTATTTAAGCTTCCGTGTATTGAATAACTTTATTTGAAAATGCTAGTTTTCTGATATGGTATTCCTACCAATAAACGTGTCCAAAATTCAAAGGTATCTAAATTTCAAATCTTCATTATATTGACTGAAGTAGCGTGTCCATTTATCCATTTAGGCGAGCCGTGACAGATTCTTATTAAATTAGTTAAGTTTTAGGTAAGAATCTAGGTAAGTACGACTCTTGGGTGGCCAGTTCTTATTTAATTCGGATTCTGAGTAGGTTCGCGTATGAATAGGGCATTTTCTAAGTTATCGAAGTTCCCTAAATGTTAGGTTATTAAAATATCAAATTCCTAGGACTCCAGATTCTCATAATGCCGGATTCTGAGAAGGTCAGAAAATCACATATCCAGAATCTAAGTATGTGTAATACTGAGTACGACCGATTCAATGATGTTCCGATTCTGTTTAGGCTCTATTCTGAGAACATCAGATAATATGTCAATCAATTTCTGGGTATATTAGGCGAATGTACAGTCAAAGGGAAAATAAAATAATAGTTATATTATTAATTAAAATATATTTTTTCAAGTATTGTACAGGTAGGTATCGGATAAAAAAAACATAACATTCCACTTGTTTTCAGTAGGTTAGAATTACAAACTAGTAGTACAACTTAACTAAAATGTCACGAAGCAATTGTCTGCTGTTCACGTTCAAGTGCATCATCATTATTTAAAATTTCAGTAATTAAATGTTACCTTTTTTCTGGTGTTACAGTTCTAACATCTAAGTGATTCGTCAATTATTACTCAAAATGTTTTTATTTTTATTTTTATTAAATGACGATTTGCTTATTGATTTTTGATCTGCGACACCAGAATAAAGGGAAAATTTAATGACTAACATTTGAATTCGGTACTGATCGCGTACTTAGCAGGAAACAGTTCCAAAAGTTTGTGTGACGTCACCACGTGACGATGCACCATACAAACTGTTCGCCCTTTTCATCGAACGCATTAGATGTAACTTATAAATTAAACGCCATCCGATAATGAATATTCACAATATTTCAGAAACACTTGAACAATCACTGAAAGATTCACTCTCGGAACTTGTACTGCTAGACTCAGGCTCATTTTCGTCATCGCCAAATAAATCCTTCTTTACGTGTCTTTCATAGCTCAAGTATGACGCTTTTTTGAGAAAATCTAGAAAGCATATAGTTTTCTCCATCACGTCCGTGATTATATTTCTCACGTGTTTATCATACTTGAGGTCAATTTTTCTAGATTTTTTAATTTCCCGGTGAGCTGTGGCTTGTTTCATACATATGTTGTAATGATTACCCTCCTTTTTTAGGACAAACAAAAATTTATATATATTTGACTGTTTACACAGCTTTTTGTTGAACCTGTTATGCCAACCTTCTAAATGATTAGTTGTGCGATATTTTTCCAAAGAGCAAGCAAATATTTCCGGAGTTATTATTTTAAGCCAAAATTTTTCAAATATTTTGTAAATTGGTCGATATTTTTCACACGAGGAAATTTTAAAACAAGAGAACACCGTTCTTCAGGAATATGTTCATTCGGTAGCAATGGCAGATACGTCAGCAACCTAAGGACTCGTAGTTCAAAATGGCGTGTATCGTGTACAGTTGACAGAAGGGTTTCGGAACCACTTTAAAAGTGCCATCTCCGAGAAATCTAAAAGTCTTTCTAATAGTTTTTTTCGACAAATCATTGCCAAAAATAAAAATTTTATCATTATCATCAACTACCTCGCAAATCAAAAAATGTTCGCTTATTATTCTCGGTATTTGCACATCTTTAGGACTATCAAATTTTAATGCCTCTGTATTCAAAGCCCGCTTCTTCCAGGCATATAAGGAGTGTTTTTTGGAGGAAAAGGTAGGCAGTAGTATTGAATGGTGCAAATGTCTGAGATCTTGTAAGGACTCCTCAAAAATTGGCTGTATCGGCTCAAATGACTGTGCTACCTTTTCTTTACAGCCGAACATCATCCATTCAATGGAATTACTTTCAAAATTCGGGAGGCAGGTATGTTCACTTATAGTGCAGTCATTGAAGCATTATTGCTCCGATGTTTTTTTCCTGTGAACCGAATTGCATACATTTTGGAATTAGGTTCATCTTACCCTTAACTTCAAAAGTGAAAATGATTTGAACTCCGCAACCACCCAGTGGGTGGTTGCCAACCCTTCTCGGGGGTGTTTTTTTTTTCAAAATAACCTCGGATATCGATGGAAGTCCCATCTCAATTCTGGTTTCTTGTCCAAGGTTCTCGAGACATGGGCTCACAAGCAACTCACCTATTTTTTTTTCATGGTTATGGCCTGTTGAATCCGTTGCAATCTGGCTTAAGACCTGGGCAATGGCATAGCACTGTATCTGCTTTACTTAAAGTGACCGACGATATTAGAGCCGGTATGGAGGATACTAAACTCATCGTAGTGGACTTTTTGAATATTATATATATAAAAGAGAAATATATTATTAAATTATTTCATAACATAGATTTGATAAAAATGTGGCCCTTCCCCATTTCAGCTCCCGTCAGGGTCCTTCTCCTTCTCCTTTTTGTTAATAAAGACCTGTAAGATACATTAAGGAAGCAATAAATGATATGATATGATATGATTTTTCTAATGCCTTTGATACCGTCGACCATGACATCCTCCTAGCATTCTCTCCCATCATTCTATTTTACCTTTTGCAGTTGATTGGTTTTCTACTTATCTTTGTAGTCGTCAGCAGTCAGTTCGTTTTGACGAACGTACTTTCAGTTTGCGCAACACTGGCATACCACAAGGCGGAATTTTTTCTCTATTACTGTTTTCTATCTTTTTAAATTTCATTTTCATCTTTATGCCGATGACTTGCAACTTTATACTCAGACTGAAGTTGACCAGGTAGACAGCGCCTAGAAAGAATAAATGCTAAATTGAATGAGATAGGTGACTTGTCTCTGCGGTTTGGAGTAACAGTTAACCCCAAAAAATGTCAAGCTATACTGATTGGCAGCTCAAGTCTCTTAAGGCGTATTGACAATGGCTCCTTACCACTAGTTTTGTATGAAAACTCCATCAATCCGTTTAGTACTTACAAATAGATACCAGTTTCGCCTGGAATGTGCAGGTTTCTGAGACTGCTGGTAAGATTCAAGGGATTGCGCTCCCAGTACAAATTATAAAATTTACTTGCGGTAAATATATTATAAAAAACTGTGCGCATTTAAACTCTTAATCTTTCTATTTTGAACTATGGTGATGTCTGTTACGCGGACTTTAATCGTGACCTCCTAAATAAACTAGACAGACTTCAAAATAACTGTTTTCTATTTATATATAGTATTCGTAAGTACGACCATGTGTTTGCTTACCGTACTAAACTAAAGTGGTTGGCTATTCGTCAGCGTCGCCGATTGCCTATGCTCATAACCCTCTTTTTCGTTCTTTTTGACCTTAAAACGCCGTCATACCTCAATTCAAAATTCACTTTTCTTGGTCATACTCGTGTTAAAAATCTTCGCTCTTCTAGCAATCTCCGTCTTCATAAACCATTTCACCGTTGCTATTAAAGTTGGAAAGCTTTGGAATGCCCTACCAATAAATAACCAGAAGGTATCGTACTCGTGTAGCGTTAAATAGTGCTGTGCACATTATCGTCGGGAACTGTCAGATAGAATACTAATTATTATATACATATGTTGTCTACGTATTGGTTATTATTTATTATATCTATGAATATTTTTGAATGTAAGTTTATTGATATATATATTATTATTTAAATTAAATATGTTTATATCTTATATTATTATTAATAATACTTATATATCATTCAAAATAAAATATTTGCTCCTTCTAAAGATTTGATTCTTATTTTTGGCATCACCAGCTGGTTGACTGGTAGATAAGTCCGCTTATTACATTCGTAATATACTTACATACATACATTTTATCACCCCTGCTTCCCAAAGCTAAACAAAAAAGTTAAATAAATAAAACAAATAAAATAAAATGATCAAAAAAATTAAGATTATTATTTTTGGTTATTCTAACAGACGGAGTAAATAAAATAGTATTTCTAATAAACGTTAATTATGTAATAAGAATTCGGACCCAATCCACATCATTATTAGATACTTAAATAAAGTTGTAACTTGTTTAATATGGAAAGCAAACATTAAGAATCATGTAAAGTTTCTATGTCGAAACGTTTAACTTCAGTGGGGTACGACATGCATTAGGCAGATTTAAAAAAAAAAATGCATGTTTTCGGTTGATGGTGTGACAAAAATGACTGTAAGAAGAATAAAAATATATAATTCCTTACATACAACGTTTCCCTACATTTGTATTCTGTCACTTTCAAGACATCAAAGTTCTAAGTAACAGAATAAGTATACGGATTTCGCAAGTAGAAAAGCCAATGAAAACATTGATGTTACATTAAAATACCTACCTGATAAAAATCGGCAATCAGGGGTGCCCCGAACAAGTCAAACAGACTAAGGCAAAGCCGTATCATATTTTTAAGTTAAGTTTATTACCCGCGACTTCGTCCGCGTAGAAGTAAAAAATGGTTCTAATAGGATTTTTTTTCTATTGGATTTTTACGTTATTAAATTTGTGAAAGCATATGTATTAAAGTGTTAAAATGTTTAAATATCTTTCTTTCGCGTTTGCGTTCTTGTTAGCGTTCGCGTTCGCGTTCGCAGTAACGTTCGCGTTCGCCTTCGCGTTCGAGTTCGTCTTTGCGTTCGCCTTAGCTTTCGCCTTCGCGTTCGTCTTCTCGTTCGCCTTCGCGTTCATCTTCGCGTTCACCTTTGCGTTTGCTTTCGCGTTCGCTTTCGCGTTCTCTTTCGCGTTCGCTTTCGATTTCACTTTCCCTTTCAAATAAATATGCAAATATAATTCTTACAAGGTAAATTATTATTTAAAAATAAAATTCAATGGTAAATGGAATATAAAAGAAAACAAGTGTGCGACAGGCCTTAAAGTCAACAGCGACGCGGCTCCTTTATTTATTTTTACAACCGCGTGTCAAGTCCATACTTTCAGGGGCATTTGTCTTACGTGTATATTATATCTATACCAAACGCCGCAAACTGTCTCATACTGGCTGCGATACTTAAGATTTTTAAAAGATATTCAGTTCAGAATCAAAAAAATTAAGAACCAGTGGGCCCTTCCCGGCGGCTCTGTCGTCAACGCGAGCATCAGTTCGAAAAGTTGGTTTTTTCATCAAGGGCAATGCTAGAAAAAAAAGCAAACCAAAAAGAGAGAGATAGCGTCTTAGGGCACGGTTTGCACTGTATTGAATGAAATCAGTATTATTATTAACTATCCGTTGAACAAATATTGATTTTTAATAGAGTGCGGAAATTTCATAAAACTTGTTCCAGTATACCTTTTTTGTCAGTAAGCCTTACAAGTTTGTGAAATAAATGTTTCTATTTTAAATTTTCATTACATTTGCAAGGTTTCTATCGAAATATTTTTTTATTTTATTTTTATAATTTATGAGTACTTTATGAACGGTCGAAGTTCAGGTAAACTTTGTGCAAAAAAAGCAGATTTTTGGAGGCGTATACTGATACTTGTTTTTCCAAATATTCAGTTTTTATTTCGATAGAAACCTATAAATAGTGCACAAGATATCTGTTAGTCCAAAAGTTTTCGAGAAAGATCAGTTACAACGCCATAATTACGTACGAGCGTTTGTATGAAAAGTTAGACGGGAATGCTGCTCTTAAAGGCTTACGCTATTAGGAGAATCAGACAATTGACAGATGTAGCAACTGCTAGACTAGCTTACTTTAGTTACTTTCATAGTCTGATGTCCTACGGGATTCTTTTGTGGTGAAGTGCAGCCGATATACAGACAGATTTTATAAAAAAGGGCAATTCGTTTTATTTACGATTTCGGATCAAGAGACTCCTTAAGAGTTTTTTTTTAAGAAAATTGGTATACTCACTGTACCATCCCAATACATATTTGAAAATAAAATGTATGTAAGAAAAAGCATTGCCTTATTAAATAAAACAGGTGACTTTACGGGTAGAAACTTACGTAACATAAATAATTTCGTTACCCTGTATTAAAGGCTGAAAACAGTCAGTAAATCGTTTAAGGGAAACTCTATAAAGTTTTGTAATAAATTGCCAGAATCAGTCTTTGATATGCAAGATAGAAAATTTAAAGGTTATGTAAAGAAAGTACTTTATGAGAAGGCTCATTGCGGAACTGAAGATAAAATCTTAGCTTGCTTGGCGCGAGTCCCTCTTAAAGGTTTGTATTTGTACACTCTCAAATGTCACAATTTGAGTACAATCGGTACATGTACTTTATTTACAAATTGACATTAATTACAAAATTGCCATCATTCTTTATTAATTATTATAAAATACACTAACAATGTATTCTCACTCCAAATATCTAATTTTAATCTATATTTATAAAAGCGAAAATCACTCACTCACTCATCACGAAATCTCGAAAACTACTTAGTCAATGAAGATGAAATTTGGCAGGAAGGTAGATTGTAACTAGGAGACATCTGATAAGAAAGGATTTTAGGAAATTTCATCTTTCGGGGGTGAAATAGGGGGTGCCAGTTTGTATGAAACTTTGTAATTTTTTAAGAGAGCAAATGAAATTTTTAATTTATTTTTAATAGTAAAATTAATAGTTAGTAAAAATTAATAATGCATTTATTCGAATTTGAAAATGACATCCTTATAGGGGTGAAAAAGGGGTTGCAAGTTTGTATGAATCTTTGTCATTTTTGAAGTGAGACACATGACATGTTTGAATGAGTGGTTAGTAAAAATTTATAATCCATTAATTGGATTTTAAAAAATTGCATCCCCAATGATGCATTAGGGGTTGCAAATTTATATTATTATGAAACTTTGTAATTTTTTGAGGGAGAGACAAAACATTTCAGATAAATAGATCCGTCGCTCCCTTTTGCTCTGGCAAATGACGGTAATGGGATCGGGAACGGGGACGGGGACTATATCATTTAATAAAACACAAAAAAAATAACGTGTCTATAAATTGAATATTTTTCCAATAAAATTTGTGGCGATCGAGACATAGTAATGGAATAAGGATTTAAAAAATGTCTGTCTGTTTATACACGCTAATCTCCGGAAATACTGGACGGATTCGAATGAAACTTTTTCAATTTCACGATGAAATTGATATTTATAGTTTATATGTGGACAGAGTATACATTGTTTGTTGTAATAATAAAAATTTTTTTTAGTAGAAATTTTAAAATAATGTCAAATCAATTTGTAGATTCAGTATGTACCTAATGTACCAAAGTATGACCATTTCTGAGTATACAAACCTTTAAGAGGGACCCGCGCCAAGCTCTTTGTTGTCTTTAAGATAGTCATCGGTCTATAATAAGCCTTCTCACAGAGTACTTTCTTTACATGAGCTTTAAACTTTTTGTCTGGCATATCAAGGACCAATTGTGGCAGTTTAGTATAAAAAAGTATACCGTTCCCCATAAACGTTTTACTGTTTTGAGCCTATAATACGGGTAAACTAAGTCACTCTTTTGCGTAAGTTTCTAACAGTAAAATCGCTTACTCTATTGTATGAGGAAATATTTTTCCTTACATACAGTATGTTTTCAAATATTTTTATTATTTAAAATTGGTTTCAAAATTGTATCCGAAATTGTATATACCACATATATATTCAGACTTTAATATAATCAATGATAGTTTTGTAATTCAGAACATTTTTATACATTTGATGTCAGTAAAACCTTACCTAAAATTAAAACTCTAAATTTATATGATTTGAAGAATTTTTAAATCTGTATCAGATGATATTTTTAAAAATTTAAATAACTAAGAGTCTCCTTATTTCCAAAACCATATTAGTTTTCCTATACTAAGTGTTATTTCATTATTTTTAGTAATTGGTTTAATAATAGCATTTATTTGTAAGAGCAAATTCTCTAAAAGATTTAAATTTAAAAAATCAGTAGTCCGAAATAGAATTAAAACATTCGCACCTTGGTTGCGCGTAGAATAAATTACGGAAACTTAATCAACCCCTAAGTTTCCTTTTAACGGGGGGGTTGTTATATGCACCCTTTTAGTAGACTAGCCCTGTCCACACCGCTGACTCAGCGCTGTGGCAGTAGTTATGTTGGAGAGCCTCTTTGAGATGGGCAGTAATCCAGTCAGTCCTCTACCAGCCTTCTTACAGAGAAGTTGCTCCGACTCAATCCAAATTTTGCTAAATCCCGTTTGTTAAATCAGTGCAAACTAAATTCGAATATAATTCAATCTCTTATAAAAAAAAATAGTTTTTTTTTAAAAGTGCTAACCTCGCCCCTTTGTAACAGTGCGTTGTCGATTTTGTTAACAGGTAAATTAGTCGCGATTCGTGCGTTTTACAAAATTTCAAAGAAATGCCTTCATCGTATACTTAGTCGCGTGTCGTGCGCTCGAATAAAACGTTGCGGTTCTGGGATTTATTCAACCGACGCATGAATTGCGACCAGCAAAATAATTAAATTTAATTGGACGCGCGAAACGCGATTATTCAATAAATACATTTTATTTTTTATTTTCATGAACGCCCAAACCGAGACTAACGTTTTATTTGGGCGCACGAAACGCGATTATGCAATGAAGACATTTTTGTCATTTTCTAAAACGCAAGAATCGCGACTAATTTACTTGTTTACAAATAATCGACAACGCACTAAAAGGAGTTTAGACCGTATTAGGGGTAATTTTTTTATTTGAACACTATAAAAAGTGTCAAAATTTGCACTGGTCTGAGGCGCTGGTGGTGATCCTCGTGCTAGGTATTATAGTATACACTGAGCATCTGATGAACTATATTAATATATACGAATGTTAGATTATTCAGGAATTGGCGAATGGGCATCAAGTGATAAATTTCGCGGTACTAACTTCTTGTCTAGACAAAGTTTTCTCATATAACGGGTCGGTCGTCGACATTAATGGTCTGCCTGCATTTAACTTCCTACTCCTAAATTGACACTCGAAATTAAGTCGAAGCATTAAACTGTTACAAACTTAGTGAACTGAGTTCGTGAGTATATTAACAAAAAGGACTTAGAGGGACAGATGAAGCTTAATTGCTTTATATATCAAAGGTTGTATTAATGAAAACTTTTTAATGAAGGTTATCCAACCGATTGCAAAAACAGAAAATTTCTGAATTCTCTATTTTGTTTGTAAAATATTTAGGTACCTATTTTGGATCATCTCCCACACACAAAACAAGTAGGCTACCTAAGCCTTAATAGCTTTCTAAAACGATTTGAGCATAATTACTTTAATTAGGGATGAGGAACAAAAACGTTTGTTAGACCCAGATTTGCACGGCAAAATCGTAGCGAAACTATGCACGGTATGTACGAATCTACCAATTGTATAACTTGTAGATGATTATACACAAACCGGTTAAACCTATGCGTAGCCACATTTCGGGGTTTATATATATATATAGAGAATTTTCGCTTTTATATATATAAACCCCGAAATGGCTACGCATAGGTTTAACCGGCTAGACTTAGGTGCAGCCGGTCTCACATGGTTACACCTAGGTTTATCCTGCTTATCTTCGGCTAGACCTAGGTTTAGCCTTTATCATTCCGGCTAGACCTAAGTACAGACGGTCGGAGATGGTTAAACTTAGGTGTAAGACAAGGTTTGCCATATTTAACGTTATAACAGCGATAAAATAATAAAAGACCAAAATGTTGAAGTGAACAAAGGATAATAATGGGAACCGTTTCATGGCTGTCCTTAATACTTCAAAGCTCCAGCAGCGAGTCTCCAGAAACAACAATTCCTTATACCTGTATAGGTATAAGGTTCTTATCTGATTAAATTATAAAGCTAATTAGGCGCCTAGTCCATTCATCAAAGCCAGCAGTGGCGTAGCTACCGGAGGGCTAGACGGGGCAGTGCCCCGGGGCCCCCGAGCTGTGAGGGCCCTCGGACTCTGACTTTTAAAACTATAAATTGAACTAGTGAAAGTTTCTCTCACATTCTGAATATTAAAAAAACCAGATTCCACGAACCTGACTTTTATAATGGCAACTTATTTGAAAAAAATACAGGGGAATTCCCAACAAGTCTCAAACGTATTTTGTTTGAAATTTGCGGGGAACTCCCCCGTATTCTTAGGCTGGTTTCACAGTCGCTCCATCGATCAGCGCGTTTCAACAGCACGCGATTGACGCAACGCAGACCTATGCGTAACTAACTACTCAAATTAAAATATTTTCATAAAATAGTTTTAATTAACAAATTAATATAACAATATAAAATAAGTTACGATTTGTACCTATTTGGTTTTCAATTTTACTATGGAGACAACAGTATTACGATGAATTTGGATTACGACAAATCTGTACTGACCATGTCGAATTCGGAACATAACGAATACGGAACCAAATATTTTAAATAGTTTAGTTAGGGCCTTATTGTATTTTGTGCCCCAGGGCATCCTTAGAAATTTGGCGTAAACTTACAGGATAAATGCTTTCTTCCGAAGAAATCGATGAGAAAATATACAAGCTGGAAAAAAAATAATTTATTGGGATAACAGTATCGGAAATTCATTTATAAAGAAGTACTATGTGGTGTGAAAAGTGGAAATATTTTTTTGGAAAAGAAACTAGTCGTTTCGGTTTTATGTGACCCCAACTTCTTTCCGACCTTTAGCATATTATATATATTAATCCATATTTTGGCTCCCTTCCTGTTTCTACCGAGTCAGTTGAGAAATCATTTTCATACTTATAGAACATTTTCGCTTCTATATATATTACGGCTAAACTCCGAAATGTGGCTACGCCTAGGTTTAACCGGCTAGATTTAGGTGCAGCCGGTCTCAGATGGTTACACCTAGGTTTATCCTGCTTATCTTCGGCTAGACCTAGGTTTGCCATATTTAACGTTATAACAGCGATAAAATAATAAAAGACCAAGATGTTGAAGTGACGTTTATATTGTTTCGTTAATAATACGGTCTAAACTCCTTTTAGTGCGTTGTCGATTTTTTGTAAACAAGTAAATTAGTCGCGATTCTTGCGTTTTAGAAAATGACAAAAATGCCTTCATTGCATATATATAGGTAATATGCTTAAAGGTCGGAAAGAAGTTGGGGTCACATAAAACCGAATCGACTAGTTTCTTTTCCAAAAAAATATTTCCACTTACCACACCACATAGTACTTCTTTATAAATGAATTTCCGATACTGTATCCCGATAAATTGACATTTTTTCCAGCTTGCATATTTTCTCATCGATTTCTTTAGAAGAAAGCAGCTATCCTGCAAGTTGACGCCAGATATTTCTAAAGGGGGGGAATAACTTTGGGTAAAAGTATACTATTATCTCTCTATATGTTTAAGCAATGGCGTAACCTTTTAAATGCCTATATCCCTGTACTTATCTCTAAGAATATAATAACTTAAAAAAAATCTGAAATAATATTTTACGTGTTCAGAATCGCCAAATCTCGAAATGATTTTCGTATTTTCATATCTTTTTGAAAATGAAATGTTGTCAATTACAGTATCTAGAGAATGCCAGTAACTTGACTTCTATCACATTTTTTTTTAATGAAGTTCCTCCCGTATAGAAAATCTGGATACGTGTCTGATTTACACCCAGTATAACCAAATCAGACCCAATTTCAAAGTATTTTACCGTATAGAGAGGTCCCTGCTGTCTGTTCCGCAAAGGTTTACGTCTGGATCCTAAAGCACCGGCAATTCCGCAATATAGGTACACCCAGATCCGAGCTTTAATCCCGCTAATACTTGACCAACCCCACGTCAACTGCACATAAACGGAAAACTGAATAGTTATTTACCATACTACCGACTGCGATGCAGATGTTACGACGTGTAATCTCGGACATGTCCGTCTAAAGCGCTGGACACACAGAAGAGTTGTAACACGCAGACGGCGAGCGGACATGTCTCCTCTGCGTCCCTTTCATACAAATTGTATAGAAGCGACGCGACGTAAAACACACAGGAAGAATGGGCGCCGACAGGGCGCAGATACGACCCTTACTCGTCTGCGTCCTATTGTAGAACATACAGTACGGACGGGCCACGGGCGCGTGCGGATGGGGGACGGGCGAAACGGGGTTGCTGGCGGGGTGGGGGATTCGTCACGTCCGTGCCTTGTCTTTTCTATATGTTTTCAAAAGCCGCGACGGCGCCCCGTCTGTGCCCTGTCCGCGCCCCGTCTGCGTCTTGCGTCTTACGTCTATTCTGTGTGTCCAGCGCCAAACAGATACTAAGAATTTGCTTTAGATACAGTTAGTTGGATATTAAGTATATTGTTAGTAATATTCACTGTAGGAAAACTAAGATATTGGTAGATATAGGTGGCATCAGACCACAAAGCAGTGAAACATTATAATAATAGAACAATAATTAAGAAAACGCCGGTCTTATGCTTATGCTAATTTTGATCTCAAAACTACTCTTAATTTATTACTAGCGATACAGGGAAGCGAAGGGAGCGAGCGACTCAAACTTAGGGCGAAAGTAACACAGACACAAAAACAACTTTGCCGTGGAGTGTATGTTAAGTTCGTTAGGTTTCCTGTCACCAAAACATGAACGGGCGAGCGAAGCGAGCGACTCAAGCTTAAGGCGAAAGTAACACAGACACAAAAACAACTTTGCCGTGGAGTGTAGGTTAAGTTCGTTAGGTTTCCTGTCACCAAAACATGAACGGGCGAGCGAAGCGAGCGACTCAAGCTTAAGGCGAAAGTAACACAGACACAAAAACAACTTTGCCATGGAGTGCAGGTTAGGTTTCCAGTGACCAAAACACGAGCGACCAGCTCAAGCTTAGAGCGAAAGTAAAACAGACACAAAAAGAACTTTGCCGTAAAATGTAGGTTAGGTTTGTTAGCTTTTTGGTAAGTTAAAAATCATTCTTCTCTTATTCCTTTCATTTTTAAATATTTTTTTAGAAAATAAAGCCTCTAGTGATTATGGCTGCAGTTAAAAGTAAGGTTAGAATTTATAACATAAAGCATTCGAAAAAAGTAACTATCGAAAATCGGAATTTCATCAATTTGATAGAATTTTTGATCAAATGATAGGAAATATATACATTAAAAAATTAAGAACAAAACGTTTTGGTTATATTGAATTTCGTCCAAAACCTAATCGCCTTTTTGATTGGTAACCCTTTTGGATGGCTTCCGTTGGGCGTGTTTACGAAATATACCTTGTGGAGAGACCCCCTCCTCTAGGGTTTTGGTCGGATATGTGTCAGATATTCGCACTAGGTACTAAATAAATATACACGAGCTGAGTGTATATTTAGTAACTAGCTTTTACCCGCGGCTTCGCTCGCATCGAATCCATTAAATAATTGGATAGTGTAGATTTACGCTTTACCCTATGTTACTTCTAGTACCTCCCAGAATATGTGTACAAAATTTCATGATTATTCGTCAAGTAGTTTTTGCGTAAAAGCGTAACAAACATCCACGCTTTCACATCATATTTAGGGTTTGAACTTCATTACTGTATGTTAGATGGCGCTAAAGTAGCAAAATGTTGATATTTGTTGACAATTTTTTTTTTTTAAATATTTTTTTTTTTAATAAAAAGTACCCTATGTTACTTCTAGTACCTCCCAGAATATGTGTACAAAATTTCATGATTATTCGTCAAGTAGTTTTTTGCGTGAAAGCGTAACAAACATCCACGCTTTCACATTTATAATATTAGTAAGGATTAACAATTTGTTTGTTTGCTACTAAATATACCTCAGGCTTCATTCTTAAAGAAATGTTGGGAATTGTAAAAAGTATCTAAAAGTAAATTTATACTTAATGCCTCCGGGAAAACTAACAGGAAAACCAACAATGTGGACTCTGGGAAAACCAACCTTCTGCCGCCCTTGAAGTTCTTCGGAGAAGATGTGCTGAAAGCATACGTCAAATACCCGTGGGGTAAAGTTCCGATCGAGTAAAATTCTGATTATAGCGATACCTATAGCGGTCTATAGTTGATCACAATTTTTATCGATCGAATTACAAAGAGTAAGGTGTCATTTTTTGAAAATATTAAATACCAGAACGATTGTTTTTATAAACTAATGTCTACGCGGACGAAGTCGCGGGCAACAGCTAGTATTTTATAAATATACCTACCGTCTGTATGTCACGTTCGTAAGTACTGACTATAATATTAAAAAAGTTTTTAAAATGTTCGAAGCAGTTTATTGTGTGTGAATACCATGAAGGGTTAGACCAATACATTTTTATTATTCCTCTTTACGACATAAATTTGTATTTACTTTTATATTTTATGTTTCATTTGACCTTACTGGTACTGAAGTTTGCTAAGATTTCTCTTGACATTATAAGTTTCGTATTTCTCAAAAGAGCAGTTCTATTTCTTTCATATTTATATATATTATTGTCATTTGCATTCTTAGAAATCATATTTATAGCATGCGATGCTCATGTACTCCTCATATACGATTCTTCTTTTCCGCAGTCGGGTCATATAGCTTTATTCATTATAAGTCAGAATTCCAAATTGTAATAAAGGAACAAATAGTACCTATACCTACCTAAATCATTAGTAGAATTAACCCCATGTTAGTTATCTGAAAAGCCTCTTAATTAAAGAAGTTTCGCCTCAAGAGCATGAAGAGATCACGTTTAAAACGTAATTGTGTTTGCCAAACAGTTGAGGTATGTACTCATCATCTCCGCACTACTTCCCCCTATAGTGGCATGTGTGCACGACAAAAAGTGAAGAATACGGCTTTTTTTGAACCAAACTTTGGCAGGATTGACCTTTTTAGTCCTAAGGTGGGTTTTCGAAGTAGAGACACCTGGATTTTTTATGCAGGTGGGGGGAGGGGGTATTTGGCCTTAACAAAGTCCGAGCTTATAGTTGCGTAAGTTTACGTACGAGTACTAAGACAAGATTGGTATCATTTCCGCATAAAATGAATTTCTGGATTACAATTCTAACATAAAATTTGGGTCAATACATAGTAAAAAAATAATAAATTAAATAAAATAGAGTTACATATTTATACTTTTTAGTAATCTGTATCTTTTAATTTTTGTCTAAGTCTTAAGGTATTAATTTATTTCGTGAGTTTTAAACACATCTAATAATTTATTCTTGATAGAAATAATCTTAAACTTAATTTTTCAATAAGTAAGGCAGTTGTTCATCAACAAATTTTTCTCGAATATTTATCTTCATAGTAAAGTAAAAAAATTATTGTTTAAATGATTGGCGTAAAAATATTACACTTCGTGGAGCTCTTTTTTGTTAATATTTAACAAGATTACGTTCTTAAAATAAGAAAAAGATAAAAACTTTGTTTATAATTATTATCTTAAAGTTAACCAAAAGTGAGATAGATTTTAAAAGTTTTGTGAAAAAAAAAAATATTATAAGCAAAGTTTTCTTTTTATTTTTATTTTTATGTCGTGATCTTTTTGAATATAAATTAGAAAATGGGCTTCACGAAATGTAATATTTTTACGCTAATTATTTCATCATTTATTTACTCTACAATGAAGACGAAAAAAGTTAGGGGTTGTTCCATAATGGGCGAGGTCATTGTACACCAGCGCAAAATAGTATATTATGCAATTAGTGAATAAAGGACGGATTTACTTCGAGGGCCATAGATGAATCACGAGCAGGTGAAGGATTCTAACTACTGAATCACGACCGTAGGGAGTGATTCAAGTGTTAGAATCCTGAGCAATGCGAGTGATTCATGGTCCTCGATGTAAATCCCCTTTATTCAAGAATTGCATACTATATACCATGACTACGAGAATAATTTTTCAAAACTAAAAACCGACTTCACCACCGAACTACACAACCGGTTTTAATGAAAAAAATATGGGGCCACCTGACAGACACCCTTAAAAAAAAGAATATTCTACATCGAATAAATCGATCAACATATATAAAGCATAAGATTCCGACGAATTGATAACCTCCTCTTTGGAAGTAGGTTAAAAAGAAAAAAAATTGCGAAAATAGACATTTAATAATGAAAAAAAAGGTTAAATTAATTAAAATAGACATTAAAATTCGAACAATTACTAAAATTAAAGAGTAAATTGTTCTAAATTCAAACATCGAAATAGTGAGTAAAAGTGCATTTTATTCACTGTTTTCAGTGAATAAAATAAGCTTTTTAGAGGGGGAATGGTATAAAATACGTTAAAATAGTAGGAATGTAATGAGGCTAACATTTTATTTTATTTGTCGTAATCTTAGAGAAACTTTAACTTCTAAATCGAGTGTAATATTACATAATGGCGACATTGTCGTGGTGGCTACCTTTCAGTGCATTCTTAACTTGTGGCACCATTTCTTAGCACTTTCTGAAGTGCCATTTTTGAAACGCGGAGTCACCTAAAGTAATGGTTTTTCCATACAAAAAACCGTTCGTTTAGTGATTCCGCGTTTCAAAAATGGCACTACTAAACGTCAATGTGTAACGTCACATTTAGTAACTGTCAAAGTCAAACAACGATTGACAAACACCATAACGCCATCGATCGACCGGCGGACGATCATTCTTGCTTGCAACAGACTAATTAGAGATACTATTGCTTGCGATCTCTTCGTGCGAGTTGTGTTTTGATTTCTGTGCGCCTGTGTTTGTTTTGGATTGTCTTGACGACCTCTAAAAATACTCGTAAAAGATGATGTCGAAAATGAATAAATAAATACAAGTGAAAATATGCATTTTTATTTTTTATCATCTTGTATTGTATAACAGTAAAGTATCCAGAACGTATTATTTTTCGAAGGTTCTGATTGATGAAAGTTCTTTGTGATAGATTTACAAATATAACGGCCCATAGTAAGAAGCACTTATTGTGTGCTGGGACCGATGGACACAAACACCAAAACGAGCACAACACACAACCGCAGACAAAATAAGTAGATATATTATTTGGTGGTGGACATGTGGACCACTGCACAACGGGGTTGCATTAAGCGAGCATAAAGAAAACTGAGAATTTCTTCATGGCCTTCGAAATAATTGGGAATTCACATAAATAACCTGAATGTCACTTTAAACGTAAAATGTCATTCATATATTAATGCCAATCATACGTCAAAGTCACTTTGACAAGCGCGATGTAGATAATGTTATTATAACCTTTATTACGGCATTTTAAACTAAAACTACATTGAAAATAGAATGAATTTTTGAAATTATCGATATGTTATTGCTTAGCATAAATAACTACTAATTTTAAGTAGGTGTACCATGACCTCGCCCAGCTACCATACATTTCTGCAACGACCCCTGTTGATTAACAATTATTGTTAATCAACAAAATTTTTTCGAACTTTTGTCTTTATTGTAGGGTAAAAAAAGGTTTAAATAATTGGTTTCAAAATTTAGCAATTCGTGAAGCCCTTTTCTGATTCGTAATTAACAAGATCAAGTCATAAAGTGAAATAAAAAATACATTTTTTTATACTCATTGTTTCAAATTTTTAAAATCTGTCACTTAAAGTCAACTTTCAAAAATTTTAATTTTAATAACATTGTTTAATTAATTTCAAATTTTTATGACGTGATCTTGTTAATTATGTACAGAACATCCACGAAGTGAACTATTTTATGCCAATTATTTGACACTGAAGTTCAAGGTAATTTCATCATCATCATCATCATATCAGCAACAGGAAGTCCACTGCTGGACATAGGCCTCCCCCAAGGATTTCCAAAATGAGCGATCGGAAGCGGTCTGCATTCTTTAACTTTATTAAGTTTTTATTTAAACGAAAATAAATGCTTTAAAATATTAAAAGAATAAAGCATATTTTTCAATGCTTTTAAATAAAAATATAATATTTTTTTTAAATCTGCCAGGAAAGTATTTTTTTGTTTGTTTGTTTGTAAAAGCGTTGTTGTACACACATAAATACAAAAATATAATTTGAGAGAACAAGCACAGTACAAAGGCGGACTTATCCCAGATAGGGATCTCTTCCAGTCAACCTTGGACTGAAAGGAATAGGTTTTACAAATCAAGGTTTTTTTTAAATTCTTTTAATATATAAAAGAGCTCTTTCAAGATGTTACTTAGTTTACCATCTGGATCGCGCAAATGTAAATCCAAATATGAATTAAGCATCCTTAAGTCATACCAGTAAGTAGTAGCTTAACCAATGCATCTATGAAGATTGAGCTTCCCAGGCCAAAACCTCATGAAACTTAAATCAAAAATCTAGGTGGCTTTACTTTTTAATTCAATCCTTGGGTCCTAAGGTTTAATCCTGACAAAGGAAATGTTTGGTTCACAAAACGCCGTATAAAATATGTCATGCACACGCCACTATCGCGCCTTTAGGTATTTTTGTATCTATAAGTATATACGTCTTTCTTAGATCATTAAATACAGGATAAGTTACGACGACAAATCTTCTAAATAAACTAGTACGCACATACAAGTCTTACTCGGAAAAGAAATTCAAAGAAATATCTACTTAATGTGGTTAGCGCTATGGTTTATTGTAGCTCGCGTCAGAACTCCTCATCCCTTCGTTTAAATACCTTGACATCCTAGTAATTTCATTTTTATTACTCTGAACAAACGATTCATGTAACTGAATTTTCCCCTTCGAAGTGGTCGCCGTGCGCATAGTAATAATGTAGGTATATTTTCGATACCTAAACGGGGAGTGACACAGGCCTGCTAAAGCTCACACTAAAACAAATGTGTGCATATGCATCATATTTCTTGACAAGAAAGACAGATAAGACGAAGGGATTGGATATTGAAGAAATAAAGACGAAGGTTGTAAATATGATAATCAATATTATAATGCTAGGGCCGCACTTGCATCTATCGTTCCGAAGCAATGCGCGGCGAAGCTTCGTACGTTTTGTACACTAATAAGTTATCGCGATAAAGCTGTTATCATATTAGCGGCTTCGTTACTTCTCACGAAATATTGTACAATAATCCAAGATGACGTCATCTAGACATTTAAATATGGACTTTACTTTCTTTACTTTACAGGTGTGCTAACAATTACATAATGCATTTATTGAAACCTAAAAAGAAACCTTGTTTATTTATTTACAATACAAGCGTACTCACAATTGACAGCGTCAGTCCTCTTTGCACTCTAACTGTCACTTCACCGTCAGGCGTGTGGAAATGTCACTGCACTGTCACACGCGCGGAAACGTCACTGCACTGTCACACGCACGGAAACGTCACTGCACTGTCACGCGCGCGGAAACGTCACTGCACTGTCACGCGCGCGGAATTTACTGCGCTGAAGACTTTACTCACTACTTTACTCACTGTTTTACTTTACATACTACTATTATTTTCTTCTTCTTTTCTCCCTTCTTCGGCTTTCACTTTCCAACTAAACTGCCTTAGGCGGCGCCTTGTTTCGTTTATATACCCGCACGAATTCAAACAAAATCGCATCAATGTTCTAAACTCAAATTACTAATTTTCTATCGCCTTCTCTTTCACTCATTTTCTGTCCCGTATTTTCTTTTTCATTTAGTCTAGTATTATCTAAAAACTTCTTTCAAAACTTCAAAAACACTTTAAGAGGCTGTGATTTGAACCAGCGGTCTCTGGATTCACAGTCCATCGCTTACACCACTAGGCCAATCGTGTTCTGACGCTATTGACGAATTTTTCCTTTAGTTGAATTCTTTTGGTTCGAATTCGTGACGTTGACAATGTCATTCATCTCCTTACGCGACATTAGAAAGAGAAACCGAAAAATTCTAACACAATTTTATCACTCCACTCCATTTTTACGCATTAGGGTCGGAACAGACGGGACGCAAGTTGCGTCGCGTAGCAACGAAGTTTCGCCGCGCAACTCGCGCTCCGTGTGGCCGCGCAAGATGCGCTAGATACATTTTGTTGGACACAGGTTATTTGGTCAAAAGACGCCAAAAGACAATATTGTCTTATTGGATTATCGTATCAATGGCGTCGACTGAATGAAGACAATCACTATCTAAGTGGATTCCACTGAGACAATTCATTGTATTAATGGTTTGTCCTGTCAATGGTTTCATTTGAATGCAGGCAATCATTGTCTAAGAGGATTGTAATGTCAATGAGCTCGTCTGAATGACGACAATCATTGCCTTAGTTCTTTCGTACAACTGTAAATCAGTAAAACGTTCTGTCCAACATGTAAAGGATCTATGCAAGGATTTCGACATTTTAGCGCTCCAGGAGACTTGGCTAATGCCCCATGATTTGGGTTTTATGAATGATATTGACAAAGAGTTTAGTTGCTTTGCTAAGTTAGCTGTGGATACAACAGCCAAGGTGCTCGTGGGCCGGTCCTAAGGTGGGACATGTGGAGATCTAGTTTGTTTATCAAGGCCGAAATAGTGCCGTGCGACAGTGATCGAATTGTCTCCGTTCGTTTAGTGCAAGGAGATCGTAGCCTACTTGTGTTTAGTGTATACATGCCTACCAATTGTGATGACAATTTATCGGAGTTCACACAGAGCCTTGCAGAGATAAGTGCTATTATCGAAAATTTGGATACGGAATGTTTGGTGATATTGGGAGATTTTAACGCGCATCCTGGAACACTTTTTGGAAATGAACTGGCAGCTTATTGTGGTGAGCACTCTTTAATTTGTTTGGACCAAGAAAGGCTCGAGCCCTGCACCTATACGTTTGTATGCGAGGCATCGGGCGCTGGTCGTTGGTTGGTCATTTTAATGATATTAATTGTGATGATGGACAATTTGGTTTTCGACCGCAGGTATCGACGGATATGGCAATATTTGGATTAAAACAGGTTATCAAATGTTACAAACAGCACAAAACTACAGTCTACGCCATATTTCTTGATTTAAGTCGTGCTTTTAACACGCTTAATCATGAGTTGCTGTGGCAGAAGCTTAGTGATACTAATGTTCCATCTGAGGTGGTTGGTCTGTTAAGATACTGGTTTAAAAATCAGACCAACAATGTCAGATGAAGCTCCGAGATATCCGATAGCTATCATCTCCCGTGTGGTGTCAGACAAGGGGGCCTTACCTCGCCCGATCTGTTTAATACCTATGTAAATGGTCTTCTTCTGGAGTTGAGTAGTACTCCGGTCGGACTTAGGTTGGATGATAGATACGTCAACAACCTAAGTTATGCAGATGACATGATGCTTCTCAGCCCTACCATTAGAGGACTGAGAAAACTTTTAGCGATATGTCAAAGATATGCCTTAGATCATAATTTGATCTATAACGCTAATAAAACTAAAATGGTGGTATTCAGATCGGGCAAGGGACCGGAAAATATACCGGAGATTCATCTCAATGGCCAACCGATTGAAATAGTCGACAGTTTCAGGTACCTTGGCCACATGGTAACTTCTACTCTGAAAGATGACGCAGATGTCGAAAGACAGCGAAGGGCCCTATGCGTGGTAGGCAATATGATAGCCCAAAAATTTTCAAAAATTCTCTTTTGACGTGAAAGTAACACTGTTTAGATCTTTCTGTCAGAGTTTTTACACATGTCAACTTTGGACGGACTATACGAAGAAGTCGATTGATGGCATTAGGGTCGCCTATGATAATATCTTTAGACACCTAATGGGTCTGAAACGCTTTTGCAGTGCCTCAGAAATGTTTACAGAAGGTCGTGTCGACTCCTTCAATGCCATTCAGAGAAAGAGGATAGCTTCCTTTATGTTCAGAATTGACAGGTGTAAAAACTCTATTATCAGTAGCCTAGCAAAAAGGCTTTTGACGACTAAAACATACCAATGTTGGGTTAGGCTTACTCAAGGTATGCATTAATTTCTGTAAAATAATTTTAATAATTTTATTATAGGTAGTTTTTAAATGTTTATTTATTTTATTTTATTTTATTTTAAACTATGACTGTACATATGAGTATGTTATATATAATTATGGATCTTGTGTCTGCAATAAAGAATTATTATTATTATTATATATTTTCATGAATTTTTTCTCTCAAGGCTGTAAGCTTTGAGGAGTATAATTGATTGCGCGGGCTTGTGGCCAAGCGTAACCAATGTAAAAGTAAGTAGTATTTATGAGTTTAAAGATAGGAATTTACGAACAATGCGACATGTATTCAGAATTACAGCTTTTTGCATCAATATGAAGGTAAGTGGATGTACTCGTATTTGTAAGGTTTTTAAGCCATCATGCAAGGATTTCGGAATAACGCCTGTGGATGAAATGATGATAGGGATAGTTTTGACTGTGACTACGCGCCATTGTGTTTTTATTTCTATTGCGAGGTCTGTGTATTTCGTTATTTTATCAGTGAAGGTGGAGCTAAGGTTGTGCGTGTTCGGGATTGCAACATCAATCAGGTACACGGTTTTATTATTCTTATCATGCAACATTGAATCAGGTCTATTGTGGTGGATCGTCTTATCGGTTATGATAGTCCTGTCCCAATACAGCCTATATTCGGGGGAATCTGAAACAGTTTGAGGTGAATACTTATAATATGCGGTCTTTTTATTGATAAGTTTGAATTTAATAGCAAGGTACTGATGAAGAATGGATGCAACCTGATCATGACGGTGCTTATAGTCTGTTTGTGTTATAGCTCTACAGGCTCCCGTTATATGCTGTATTGTTTCAGGACTACTAAGGCAATGACAGCAAGAATCGTTTTGTGCATTGGAGTCTTTGATAATATATTTCCTATAATTTTTTGGTGTCAATCACCTGATCCTGTATGGCTAACATAAACCCCTCCGTTTCAGGAAATAGTTCTCCCCGCTTGAGCCAGGCGTTAGACGCCAATTTGTCTACTGTTGGGTTCATCAAGTCGAGGCGATGCCTTCCGTGGAGGGATTTTTGCAGCCAAGCATCCAATTTCTGTTGCGGTGTTGTTATGGTTTCTTTGGTTTTTTTGGCATGATCTTTGAGGTTCAGCGGTGTGTATTTTTTGTCGGCTTGAATGATTGATGAATGCAGTGGTGAATGTTGTGAGTGATGATGGAAGAATGTTCTGAGTGCTGTTATTTGCTTGTTGTGTAGGTTCTGTATGTCTATGAGGCCTCTAGCTCCTTCGTGTTTGGGCAATGTTAGCCTTTGGACGCAAGACTGAGGGTGATGTTTTCGGTATTTAGTCATTAAGGTGTTGATGCTGCGTTGTAGGTTCCTAAGATCACTTTGCGACCAATTTATAACCCCGAAGGAGTAAGTTAAGATGGGTATCGCGAATGTATTAATTGCCTTGATGGTGTTACGGGCGTTGAGGTATGTATTCAGAATTTTGTGAAGTCTATTTTTAAATTCATTAACTAGTTTCTGTTTAGTTTCTTTATGATGTATTTGTTGTGTCTGTTGATATCCTAAATATTTGTAACCTAAAGTTTGATTTACAGGGTCTATGTGTTCATCATTCTGTAGAGTGTAGCTGTTATTTTCAATTTTACCTCTTCGCACTGACTGTATTTTGCATTTATCAATGCCGAACTCCATTTTAATATCTAAAGAAAACTTTTCGGTTATGTTAGCTAATTCATGGATTTCTTCTAACTACCAAATAGTTTTATATCATCCATGAACATTAGATGTGATAGAGTGTGTTGGTTGCTGTCCGATTTAATTTTGAAGCCTTTCTCACTTTGCTGAAGCAAGTCAGACAAGGGGTTTAGTGCCAAGCAAAACCAAAGTGGGCTGAGTGCGTCACCCTGGAATATTCCTCTAAGTATATTGATTACATCAGTCTCGACGTTTGTGTCGTGGTTGTTTAGAACAAGTTTGGTTTTCCAGTTCTGCATTAAGTTCTTCAAAAAGTTTGTGAGTGTTGGATGAATTTTATAAAGTTCTAAAATAAAAAGCAACCAGGAGTGCGGTATAGAGTCATATGCTTTTTTGTAATCAATATACATAGTATAAATATTCCTTTTTTAGTGAAGGCTTGTTTTGCTGCCACAGCATCTATTATCAGCTGCTCTTTACAGCCTCTACTATTTCTGCGGCACCCTTTTTGTTCCTCGGCAAGAATGTGATTGTTATGTATACGAAAATATATAGTTTCGTTAATGCATGAAGTTATGATTTTGTACAAGGTTTGCAAGCAGGTTATCGGTCTGTATTTTGTGGGGTTAGTGGGGTCTGATTTATCTTTTAGTATTAAGTACGTTAGTCCTTCTGTCAGATATGTCGGTATTTTCTCTGGTGACTGGATGAAATTGTTAATATGTGAATGCAGAAATTGGTGGAGAAATGTGAATTTTTTGTACCAGTAGTTGTGTATGTGGTCTGTTCCAGTGGCTTTCCAATTATGTGTTTTAGATATAACTAGTTGTATGGTTTCTAATGAAATATTTTCAAATTGCATGTCAGGTATGTTTTGTGTAGACTCCTTAACTTGATTTATCCATTCATTTTCTGTGTGTTCTAGGGGTTTAGACCATATATTAGACCAAAATTCGTGTAATGCTTCGGGTTGGGGTGTTTGTGTAGTGTTTCCATTATTAGTCTGTTCTGGTGTAAGTGTCCTATAAAATTGTTTCTCGTTGTTGCTAAATCTTTTGTTTTGCTGTTTTCTTAATGTGGTTTGTTTGTATCGGCGAAGTCGGCTACTAGCTATATTTAATTTTTGTTTTAAGGTGTCTAGGAAATGTGACAAGTCTGTATTAGGGTTTTCGTGCTGTGAATGTATTTTATATTGTCGTTTTATCAACTCTACCTGTTTTTGTAAGTTACGTCCACGGTTGCCGTTCATATATGCTGTGAGTCTACCTACTTTAGTTCTAAAATCGTCTATTTTTCTCTCCAAGCGTTTTTGCCATGCTGGTTTATATTCTTGTTTTTTTATATTGCTATGGGACTCAAATATTTTCGATCCATTTTGTTTTGCTGCGGTGTATGCTGCTGAGTATATAATAGTCTGCATTGTGTGAAAGTCAGTTTCTGCGGATACATATTTTAGTAGTATATGACGGTTGAGAGAGCTGACTATAGCTGCTAGCTTTTTCGACGGCTTTTGTTTTGGTATGTGTGGTCTGTTAGTAGGGTCTGTGCAAAGGTATGTATCTAGTGTAATCTTAAACATCTCTTTTATCTGGTTTTCGGCTTCAGATGGGAGATCTTGAAATTCTTGTGTGATTTGTGGTTCATTTTGGTCCCCGAGTGTAAGACCTTGATTATCTAATATATGAACTTCCCGCTGCTGCATATTATTAATTTCAGAACTATTATCATTATCGTATGTAGATTGAATCTGTGATGTATTAAGTGTTAAATTATTAGACTCTGTGTAAGTTGTGCTGGGGGTAAAGGAAGGTAAAAGAGATAGTTCACGTGTAACATTATCTCGTATTTGTTGCAGTTTCTCGTCACTCAGTAGTCTGTTGTTTACTATTACTCTTCGTTGATCAGATATTCTCTGTTCTGATACATGAGATATTTCTGGGTGTTAAATTATAACTGTTTGGTGTAAAATCTGTCTGTACGCTGTTTTATTAGTCTCGACATGTGTGATGGTGTAATATGTAGTCATAATAGTCTCATTAATTTCATCTGACCATTTCATTCGTCCTATCTGATTTGGAATTGGTTGTGTAGCATGTGATGTTGGTATATTTTGTAAATCTCGTTCAACTTCTTGTCTAATTTGATCAATTTCTTCATTTGTCAGTAGTTTATTTCGGATGATGGCCCTACGTTGGTCTCCCAAGCGTTGTCTAGATGCTTGTATTTCTGGGAATTGTTCACAAAATTTTGCATGTAATGTTGATAAGTAATTTCGCATGTTCGTTGTTTCTAAAGAAGTGATAGTTAAATAAGTACGCAGTATGAAACTGTTCATGTCTTTCGTCCATTTTTTGCGCACTTGTTGACCGGTTGTGGCGGGTGCAGTTAAATTGGCAAGAGTAGCCTCCTGCACAACATCCAAACCGGATTGAAGAGAGAATGAAGAATTAATATAAGAGGCAGGTGAAGATTCTCTATTCAAATAAGATGGTGGGGAAGAAGGAAGAGATGGAAATAGAGACGCATTTGATGATGTTGGGCTTAGGTGCTTTGATACTATTGATCTATCTGGGAATGATGATGACGGATGATTATCGGCTGTAGGCGCTTGTTGGGGGCGAGTTGATGTGCTCATCTCCCCTTCGCCTGTAACCAAAGATGAATCTCGAAACCTATTAGGGCGAGATCGAAGAAAATATCTTTTTTTATTATCAGCTTCCATATTGTTCCCACGAAAAGCTAGGGAAATATAGTCCACGCTCTGCAGAGCCCCGCATGCAGAGGTAAGGCTTTCTACATCCCGAGGCCGAGGTAGAGGCCCTTTGGAGAGGTTGATGTAATGTGGCGCTCCCGCCAAAACCCATTCCTGAATATACCTATGAAAGGTATACCGTTGAATAGGTTTCGGCAGGAGAAAGATCTATTGCAAGAAAAAGGGTAAGGTCTTTGGGTTATGAAATGAGAGTGGTATGGACTGATGCTGGGATATTGCAATAGCAACGTCACCTGCCATAATCATGATTACTGACTATTGTAGGCAGGTGGTGGCTTGCCGCCCGCTACATGGGCCCCTCAAACGCACCGACAATAATTGCCGGCAAAGGAGCAACACCGGTGCAAGCGACTCAGGGGTGTAGAGAGGTGTGCTGCGCTTTCTCCGAAGTTACTCGCGGCGTTATGCCCTTTAACACTTCCACCCCTGGAGCAACAGCTCTAACGACTCCTCTCTGCATTATTATTATTATTAGTGAATTGTACTGTAAATAGCTTCGTCTGAATGAAGTCAACCATTGTCCTAGTGAATTGACCTTTCAATAACTTCGTCTGAATGATAAAAATCATTTCCTAGTGGATCATCTCAGTATATAGTCCTTTCAATGACGTCGTTTGAATAAAGACAATGAATTGTCAAAGTGGATTGTCCTGTGAACGGCGTCGACTGAATAAAGGCAATCACTGTCTAAGTGGATTTTCCTGTCAATAGCTTCGTCTGAATGAAGACAATAGATGGTCTCGGTGGATTGTCCTGTCAATGGCGTCGTCTGAATGAAGAAAATCATTGTCTTAGTGATTCTCTTGCAAATGGCTTCGTCTGATTGTAAACAGTCTACTTAAACAATGAATTCTCTCAGTGGGTTATCCTGTCAATGGCTTCGTCTGAATGAGGAAAATCCACTGTAATTTTTTTCCTGATGCAGTGTATTGTCTTTATTCTTATGAAGCCAGTGACAAGACAATTCATTGTCTAGTCTAATTCGAATTGTGTAGTGTCCTGTGTGTAAATGGCCCATTTCATTGGAATATCCTGATTATTGTCTTGAAAAAAATCCACTATAATGGATGTTTTCACTCATACGAAGCCATTGACAGGACAATTCACTAAGACAATTAATTATCTTAGTGGTAACTGCAGTGGATTGTCCTGATCAATGTCCTGAGGTTAGTGGCCACTGCAGTGGATTGTCGAACAGAGGTCGTGGTGTGTCAGAGAGCGGGAAAAAATGTTTTAAAAGACTTATTTTTAAATCAGACCTTGTCCTATGAGATTTCTTAGAAAAATGGCGGGGTTTTTTTATATTATCTCCATCCATCGGTTATGTGGAAGAAATTCGTTTTAAGTGATAAGACTTACATTTTAACGTTTTTTTTCTGTGTGTACATTTTAACTTTTATTATTATTTGGTGGACATTAAAGTATTACTTACTGATACTGCTGGGTTCCATTAAAATTGTTAATTCAGAGATAAAATCAAAATTGTAATCGACATATAAAATAAAAATAAGTTTCGACAGAGGAAATAGAAAAATCTCTGAATTTCAAATTAAAAAATATACAAATTTACCTTCCTTTACCAATGAATTGCTTACTTATTATGTTGGGTTCCATAAAAAAAGTATTATTTTTAATAATTTACAATCTGAATGAAGACAATCTACTGTCATCATTATCTTGAAGAAAATCTACTGCAATGGTTTATCTACCATTCATACGAAGACATTTTACAAACGCAATTTATTGGTTGGGTAGGTGTACACTTAAAATTTTCGGTTTAAAATTCTGAGATTTTCTTATTTTCTCTGTCGAAACTCATCATCATTTCGTATGTTGATTATTATTTCCTTTGTGGGTCAATGACAGTAAAGAAAATACTTCTTTCTCACTTTTGCCTCATGTTGCCGCCGCACAGTGGTTTGAAAATCGGCCTGCACAAACATAGAAATTAAAATGTAGTTTTTGTTTTGATTCTTTACTGATTATATTTTTTTTTTTGTAAGAAATCCAACAAAGTAAGATACACTTATATATACACCAAATTTTTTGACAGTTTAAATGTACACAGAAAAAGACGTTAAAATATACAATGGGCGGTTTTATCGTTAAAACGAATTTTACAACGATGGACACAACCGATGGACAGAGAGAAAATGGTGAAAGGCCGCCACTTTTCATAGAAGTACCATAGACAAGTTCTGTTTGGTATTTAAAAAATAAGTTAAAGCATAACATTTTTGTGCAGCTCTCTAACACTTTACAACCTCTGTGCGGGCGCGTGCAAGCTCGTGTAACGCAGCGCAAATTGCGTTGAGACGCAACTTGCGCGTCGTGTGAACGATTGGTACAAATTGTATGAAATGCTATGTAAGCGCGAAGCAACTTGCGCCCCGTCTGTTTCGGCACTTAACAACCGTGGCACCTTCGCACAGCACGCGTAAGTTGAAAACAAATGCCAATATGAACAACGCTAGTGCGACCACGCAGAGCGAAATGTAAGCGCGCTCATTGTATAATAAAACAAGGTATTCTCTTCCCGAGTTGGAACAAGACTACGTCACGATAAGTGTTGCCACTGATTGTTCTTTTCAGTAAATTTAAGGACCTTCTCAATTAGTTCATGATTATTAAATAAAATATTACCCACGTAGCTATTTAGTATCTCGTGTGATTTATCTATTTAATATTTTATAAATTGATATAATGAATTATTAATTCGTAATTATTATATAAACTTCAAAAATGCATTTTTCGCAGATAATTCAATTACACACAGTGGAAATACATCACATTGACAAGTGTCATACTGACAGTCCGCCCTTTCAACGTTATCGTTGTCTTGCTCACACATGTAGCGCTATTTCGTTCGGTGAAAAAATTACTGTGGCTTCCAAACTTATTTATTCCAAATATATTGTAAAGTAAAGATTAAAATGTAAATCTGTGTTGTAATTCGTACCATAACCAAACGGGCTGGGTAGAATAGGGGTAGGGACCATACTGAAATGGGTTTCTTTCATCATTATCTTCCCAGCAGTGGTCATTCCGAAACTACAAACTAGACAAATTGAATAAAATGATAAAAAGTTGTACCTACTAACTGTATTGTTATCTTTTTCCCCACTATAAAAGTTTGAGAACCGTTTCACAACAGACGATTTATTCTTGTTCCAATTACGTCAGCAGCTGTCACGGGAAGAGAATACCAGGCGAAGTATATTTATTGTACCATGAGTGCGCTAAAACCCTTTGACGTACCGCCATCCGCTGAATAATGAAGACGCAGCCGGAATATTCGAGATGATACCCAATAATGGTCGGTCACATTTGCGTGTATCTTGTAATAGCACGAAGCTTCGTGACGATAAGCGCAAGTACGGCCCCAGCATGACATTTTATGATTTACAACATACCATGACTATACCCCACGAGACTAAATAACTACGACCTCAACTAATTTTTCAAATTTGAATCTGATTACCAAGCCTTATGAACAGTGGTCGGATAATCGGATGCATATTTACCTAAAGTTGAGATGTTGGCAGTTATGGAGTGCACTTTTGTATCTGAAAAAACCCGGAATACCGGAATCGACAAAATTTTGTGTTTTTAATATAGAATCAAATCGGGTAGGGTGTATATTTACTTACGTTCAGGTGTTGACTTATATGGAATGCACTTGATCGATTAGTGAGAAGTTGTTTTCAATCCCGGAATTTGAATTTAAAAAATATGTTTTAAGAAGCCACTTCCATAATTTCCTAGGCAAAAATTAACTTTAGGTATATATGCATCCGATTAGTTCGACATTCCCGTATTTTTTTAAAATCCCGGAATTTGCATTTGAAAAATATGTTTTAAGAAACCGCTTCCATAATTTCCTAGCCAAAAATTAACTTTAGGCAAATATGCATCCGATTATCCGACCACTGCTTATGAATGTAATTATACATTTAAAAAAACAGGGGTTAATGAACTAGTTTGTGCTAAGCGATTATAGATTTTTGTTGTGGTTTGGCAGTTATTATGGAAGAAAATCGTCTAGAAAGGAAGGAAATCAGTTGCAAATTTGACTCGATTATTTTCTGTAATCGATACTAAACGATATTCCATCGAATTGTCAGAAATTGCATTTAAATAGAAAACAAAGTAATAAAAAATAAAAATAAAATCTTACAAATAAAAGGTTATGCCATCTTGTAGAAGATAAGATGGGTTTGAACTCTTTTACATGAGGAAATTCTACAACATAGCATTTTTAACGGAGCACTTGTTGCCGTCCATTCGATGTCTTACCGATACACTTAATGATAAATAATCGATTATGCAACTAGTTTTTATGATCGTAGTTTTTAAATGATCTTTTACCTCGGCAGAGGGGAACGCGCAGGTAAGGCTTATCCTGTACTAAATGATCTAAGACTTTTTCCCTAACAAATCCCTGTTAATTCGAAAAACTCGTAAATCCAACTTCAGTTTATCCATTGCGGCATTGGATTTGTTCACCTCTCTACCCGCAGTCGTAAAAAGTCTAAAACATTATAAATTGTGACCGACCGGCATGTTAAAACCTGCGAAACATCGTAAAATATTTTATTCTTTAGGTTATTCTATTACAATAATAACAGGCCAAGTACCTGTCGGGCCACGTGCAGTGTAGGGTTCAGTAGTTGCGAATGCCGACTTTGAGTTCATACACGTACGGGACTAAAAACGTCTAAAATAACCGGCCAAGTGTGAGTCAGACTCGCGCACGAAGGGTTCCATAAAAAATCATGTTTGTTGTATGGGAGCCCCCCATATTTATTTGCTTCTGTTTTTAGTATTTGTTGTTATAGCGGTAACAGAAATGTCTAGAAAGACCTTTAAACTATTTTATGAATAACCTTTGAAAGTTTAGTTTTAAAACGGATTTTCGCCAAACGTAGCCACTTTTGGCGAAAACTCGTTTTAAACTAGACGGACTATTAGTAATAATTTCAAAGGTTATTCATAAAATAGTTTAAAGGTCTTTCTAGACATTGTTACAAATCATTTTTTTTATTATCACCATATTTAGTTTTAAATAGTTTATTTCAATGAGGGCGCCACTTCTGCTACCATTTCACTTTAATAGCTAGTTGTTGATGTTAGATCAGTGGCGTAGTGTGCCTTGGGTAGGTGCGAAGGGTAAAGATTTCTCACAAAAGAAAAAAAAATGCATAAAATTAAGCTAGAGTCTCAAAAAATTTTGAAATTTTGGGCCCTTTTTTATGACCTCCTCCCTTTTCTGTTTACTTTTTCTTTTCGTAGCTCCGCTGGGATAATCTCTTTTCTTTTCATTAATTGTCGATAGACGCAGGTGCGGCCGAAGCAAAAGTGCTTCGGCCGCACCTGCGTCTATCGACCCGAAGCAATGCGCGGCGAAGCTTCGTACGTTTTGTACACTAATAAGTGATTGCGATAAAGCTGTGGTCATATTAGCAGCTTCGTTATTTTACACGAACTATCGTGCACTAATCCAAGTTGGCGTCATCTACGTGTTTAAATATGGACGACGACTTTCTTTACTTTTTCATGTGTGTTTACACTTTACATAATGCATTTATTGAAACCTAAAAAGAAACCTAGAGAGAGAAACCTCAAAATTATAACACCATTTTATCGCTCTATTCCATTTTTACGTATTAACAACCGTGGCACCGTCGCACGCGTCTAAACAAGTTGAAAACAAACACCAAAATAAACGACGCTAGTCCGACCACGCAGAGCGAATTGTTAGCGCGCTAAAACCCTTTGACATACCGCCACCCGCGCGATAACGAGGACGCAGCCTGAATATTTTGGTGTATCGTGTAATAGCACCAAGCTTCGTGGCGATAGGCGCAAGTGCGGCCCAAGCATTACAAATCGCTAGTAATACTACTAAACAAATAGAACAATTGTTTGTATTGTATAACAATGTAATGCACAATTAAATAAAACGCGTCAATGAACACTGCTCTCCGTGGTTTATCATCGTATCGTACGAGTATGTACATCGATTTTATTGTGGGATTCCCACGTTGAAGTAAATGACTTAACCGGGGAAATTCCGCAGCCCGCGATACCTGATGGAGGGTGTTGGCAACTTTTCAACGCAAGCTTTACGCGGGGAAAAAAAAAATTGCTTTTTTTAGTTTAGTGCCACCTCCTAAGCGCAAGTACAGAAGAAGCGGTAACAAACTGTACTTCAGCATTTTATTCAAAAACGTCAACCTTACATTTAGGTATACTGATATGTGGACTGACAATACATTGATATGACATAATTATTAATTAAGAATGATGTAAAAATTGAAATTAATGTCAATTCATAAATAAAGTACATGTACCGATTTCACTCAAAGTATGTACTACTGCCATATTTGTACATTTGTACAAAAATGGCAGTAGTTAAGCTATGTCAGATACCTTAAGGCAGCTTGGAAGATCTTACACCAGTGTTTTCCAACAACACTACATCCACGAAAAACAAAAACAAAATCCTTGCATAAAAAAAAGATCTTCTATACTAAAATTCTCTTCATACTACTTCATGTGGACAGTATATGTATTATTTTATTATCTTCAAGCTCTTATTTTCAATATTTCTCTCTCGAAGAAAGTCAACCTTGGAAAATTATGAAATAATTGGACATGAAGTGCATGTAATATGTACATCTGATTTAATGATGTTAATCAATGCATTTTACTTTTTAAACGTTTATATTGCAATTTAGTAAATGGTGCGCAGAGAGTGGACCACTGCCTCACATTCACATTTGGAACATCAACCAAATTAAAGTGGTTTGAAATAGGTAGTTTTTGAGGTTGACTGCAACTGCCCTGCAACTTGCAATGGCCACAAAGCGACGGTAGATCGCGCCAATGATACGGACGCAAGTGGACTGTATTTTGAGAGTATTTGGGCGCCTAAAACCGTTTACACATTCCGCCGCCACGGCAGCAGGTTTTGCCGTGGCGGCGTCAATGAGGAGAAGCTCTTTAGTGCCATGAGAGTTGGGACGCAGCCCTTCCATTTGGAATGGAGCCATAATTTTGTTCGCAACAATGTGTGTATTAATTTTTATTCCCGTAATGGATGTAAGAGCTTGTATTATGTAAGCAAGCACGTGATGGGTCTGTGTAGTTTTTCGGATCCGTGATTCTTCCACACAAGAGCAGGAAACCCATACCCGTTGTTAAAAACGTTAGGAGAGAACCAAGCTCTACGGCGCATTAGAATTGCTCCACCAGACGTTCGTGTGAGCCTCGAAAACATTTTATCCAAAAATGCAATTCATCTCGCGCGGGACCTTTCCAGTTTTATATCGTACGATAGTACAACTTACGTCATCGGGACTGATAGTGACTGACAGCCTCCATGGTCTCGATGTTTTCACACTCACGCCCGACGACTTCCATTCAATCGCCTTCCTTGTGTTTGACAGGCACCGACCAGATATTGCGCCAGAAATTTATCATGGAAGAGGCACCTTTTGATTCGGATAAGTACCCGGTGTACTATTTTGTGGGAAATGTTATAACAAATTAATGGGAAATCGAAGAACTCTAAACATCTTTTGTTCCTTTTGTGTGTTCTTTTTTGTTCGTATGTTTCATTTTGTCTATGTTGATTTCATGACATTTGACCTTCTCTTTACCTATGTGTTCATATATTGAAATCGCATTTGGTGTCTGTTTGCTTAGTTTAACATATGATTAGGTCTTCAAACATGAGCCAGCAAAAAATAGAAGCTTAGACCTGTCAATTCGTATGTTCTTAACTAGTAGATTTGGATAAATACTCGGCATACTATTTTGTGGGAAATGTTATGATAAGTTGACAGGGGATTGAAGAACTCATCAATATATATAATACTGTCACGGGGCATGCTCTGGGCTGCAAGAGCCCTTAAAGGTAACCCAGAGAGTTGAACAAACCCCGGACACATTGTTTAAACTAAACTAAAACTAACTCAAATTTATTTATACTAAACGGATATTCAGTCAGGTTCGAACGCCTTTATCGGTTAGACGCGTTTAGTTAAGTCTCAAACAAGTTGTGCGAGCGTTCCGTGATTGTAAGACGTGTAACGCGCAATCACCTTACAATGAATACATGCGATCGTTGTAAATCGTTATTTAATGATGGAGTTCAGTGCGCTTCGTGTAAAAATATGTATGACTATGGATGTGCTGGCATTAGTGAGGCTGGATATCGCAAGCTTGGTGCGGACAGGAGGGCTGCCTGGAAATGTGCTCAGTGTAAAAATTCAACGCCTGGGAGCGAGGACATTAGTTCAACACTGGATAGGATTCTTAACGAAATCCGTGAGATGAAGTGCCAGCTCGCGAGCCTGCCGGGTCTCGTCGAAGATGTGAAATCTATAAAGAAGGAGGTCTCAGAAGTCCGTGCTTCCTGTGAATTCAATAGTGGTAGGCTAGACGAATGCGTGCAGAGAATAGACGCCGTGGAACACAAGCTCCCAGAGATTGACAGTCTCAGTGAGGTAGTTAGATCGACGCAGGAATCACTAAGCAAATGCAATCAAATGCTAGCAATGAAAGATCAGTGGTCTAGATTAAATAATGTGGAGATTAAAGGCGTACCTATAAAGAAGGGAGAAAACTTGTTTTCAATAGTGGAATCTATTAGCAAGCGGATTGACTACCCCTACTCCAAGATCCACATAGACTATATTGCTCGGGTTCCTACATATAAACCCAAGGAAAAATCTATTGTAGTCAGTTTCACCAACCGCTACATTAAAGAAGAATTTATAGCTGCTGCGCGTCTCGTGAAGAACCTCCAGGCCAGTGCGGTGGGCTTCCCAGGGTGTGAGCAGCGAGTATTTGTGAATGATCATCTAACTGCGGAGACAAAGGCCTTGCTCACCAAAGCTAAATTAGTTTTAAGGGAGAAACTCGGCTATCGACACATTTGGATTAAGTTCGGAAAAATACACGTGAGAAAGACTGACTCCTCCGATGTGCACGTCGTCAATACAGAAAGTGATTTAAACAAGTTACTTTAATATGTTTTTTAAATAGTTTAGACTTAATAGAACAACCTTTTTTGTTTTGTATAAATATACCAGACTCAGCTTATCATTATATTCCTTGCCTTTTTAATGTTAGTACATTCGGTGAGCTAAATTTTACTATTAAAATAACTTTTCTAATATTATTACACCATAACAACCTGTTCCTCATGCATTGTCAACTTAACCTTTTAACCTTGGGCGTAAACCGGCCGCTAGCATCGTACTTGTTTACCTACAATAATTATCGCTTAGCCATAGCGGCCACAGCCTTGCGCCGGCGCCGCCGGCCGGAGACAGCGTTGAATGTTTTTATCCCGCTCGATCTCGTTGATTGTCATTTGGTTTGCTATTCTTACTCACTATTACCTGCTCGCACTTATGAACGGTTGAGGACTTGTAATTGTTACTTTACCTACAAATTGCCTATAAATATTTTATACTCGCATTATTTCATTTTGATTATTTATTATGGTTTACTTATTATGACACCTAGTATTTTGGCTGTTATCAATGGTTAACGACAGTAATTTTAACATTTATTACCAAAACACAAGGGGGTTAAGAACGAAGACAACAACATTCCGTCGTAACCTAAGTATAAATGATTATGATATTGTGATACTAACGGAAACATGGTTACTCGACGGGATATCGGACTGTGAGTTATTCGACGACCGGTACGTTGCCTGGCGCTGTGACCGGGATTACGCGGCCACGGGCCAGACACGCGGGGGCGGCGTTTTAATCGCGACTAAGAAGCATATACGTGTTATTCCTCAACCTCAATTCTCTTCTAGTGCTGAGGACCTCTGGGTCACTATAAGTTCTGAAGGACATAGGAATAAGATGCATTTATGTGTGTTATACTTGTGTACCGAGTGCAGGGGTAATTCTTTTTCATTGCAACTATCTCATTATTTAAATAAGTTGTCAGATGTTTTTAATCAGAATCCATTAGATAACTATCTTATCGTCGGTGATTTAAATCTTAGTAAAATTAAATGGATACTACAAGGTGATTCGAGTTATAAACCCTTTGACGTTAAATCAAATGACGAATATCTCCTGGTTGATGAATTGAACACCCTTAACCTTGCCCAGTACAACGGTATCCTTAATAATATGGGTAGAATTTTGGACTTAGTACTATCAAATAACACTGTTAAGGTTTACTCATGTTCGGACCCACTTGTACCCGTGGACCCTTTACATCCAGCATTACTTTTTTCTATCCAATTTGATGTTTTCAAGCCATTGGGGGTTGCACCATTTCAAAAATTTTTATTTTATACCACAAGGGTGACTATGATTGTATAAACTCTGAAATTCGAAATATAGATTGGGAGCAGGAATTCTCTATTCGAACGTTCGTCGAGTCAGTGGATTATTTTTATGAGACTTATCATTCTCTCAGACTGAAACACATACCATCTGTGCGACCAAGAAATGATTCATTTCCTAAGTGGTATTCAAGAACGTTGATTAAACTCATTAAAGAGAAGAATAAGTTTCGTAAAAAGTACCAAAACTACGGAAACAGTGGTGATCTTCATACCTTTCGATTATTAAGAGATAGAGTCCACTGTCTCGAAAATGAGTGCTATGAAGCATATATAAAAAATGTCGAAAGCTCTATATCTTCTTCTCCCAGATACTTTTGGTCTTTTATAAAATCTAAATTCAAGTCTAATGCTATTCCAAGTTGTTTAAATTATAATGGCACTCAGGTCAATACGGGCGAGGATATCTGTAATGCTTTTTCTTCATATTTTTACTCAAATTTTTCTCAACCATTGCAAAACGATAGCACATATGACCCAAATTTTAATGATCACAATAACGAATCCCCAGTCGACATTGCATCTGTAGAAATATCAACTGAAATTGTTAGGGAACAATTAAAATTACTTGATTCATCAAAATCAGCGGGACCAGACGATCTTCCCGCATCATTTCTTATTGCTACTGCTGATACTATTTCTGTTCCTATAACTTTATTGTTTAAGCGATCGCTGCGAGAACACATAGTTCCTGATATCTGGAAAAAAGCTTTTATTACACCGGTGCACAAAAAGGGGTCAAAAACTGATATTTGTAACTTCAGGCCTATTTCCAAATTATGCATAATTATTAAAATTTTTGAAAAAATAATTAATTATCAGCTTTATGCATCTCTTAAGGGCGCATTATGTTCTAGTCAGCACGGGTTTGTCAGTGGCAAGTCAACTGTATCCAACCTCGTTATTCTTAATGACTATATCACAGAGGCCATGGAAAACAGCCATCAGGTGGATGTCATATACAAAGATTACAGCAAATGCTTTGATCGCATTGACCACAGACTTCTGCTACTAAGGTTAAGTAAGCTAGGAGTTAGGGGCGATTTATTGAGATGGTTTGCTTCCTATTTGGAGAAAAGGTCACAAGCAGTTGTAGTTAATAATTATATATCTAGCTGGGTTGACATACCAAGTGGTGTCCCACAAGGTTCTCTGTTAGGGCCATTATTATTCATTGTGTTTGTCAATGACATCATTGATTGCTTTAAGACATCACATCTCCTATGTTTTGCTGACGACATGAAAATTTATTCAGCCATATCGTCGTATGATGATGTGATTGCTTTACAGTCCGATCTTAAAAGATTAGAAAACTACTGTGATACTAACTGCTTGGACCTCAATCCATCTAAATGCTATATTGTGACATTTAGCAGAAAAAAGAACACATTACCCTCCGCTTACACGCTCAAAGGCGAGCCTCTCCAGCGAGATACTTGTGTACGGGACCTAGGAGTACATCATGATGAGAAACTAACCTTTGATGTACATGTCGATAAGGCGGTGTCTAAGGCCTTGAAGGCACTTGGGTTTGTAATTCGCTGCTCTTCCTCATTTCACGAAATTAAAACTTTAAAAATCTTGTTTTGTACGTTTGTCCGTAGTATTGTAGAATATGCATCGCAAGTTTGGAATCCTAGATACAAAATTTACATTGATCGTATTGAAAATATCCAAAAGAAATTTATAAAACATTTATGTTATCGTCTCAAAATTGACTATCGGTCGCATAATTACAACAACCTGTGTAAACAACATCACCTTGTGCCTCTTGAGTTGCGGCGGGAAGTCGCTGACATTACTTACCTTCTAAAGTTGACTTCGGGCAAAGTTGACTCCCCAGAACTCTTGTCTAAAATTTTTTCTCAGTCCCTAGTAGACTCCTCCGTCATCAACCCCCTCCTATTAGTCTGTCAAAAGTCTCAACCAATTATAGAAAAAACTCATTCTTGTGGCGAGCAGGTAATTCTCTTAATAATTTCTCTAAAAATGTAGACATAGATATATTCGACATTTCTCCGGCCGAAGCCAAACGTCTACTTTACGACTCTTTCTTTAAAGGTGGTTAAATTACTTTCGCTCAGTACTTTGTGTTTAGGTACTTTATTATGTAATTTATCTTTTATCGCATATATTTATTAATCTTAACTGATTGTACGTATAAGTTTGTTTTATATGACTAAGTACTTAACTTGGCGTTTTTGGCGTTCCCGAAATCTCATAATAATTGTATTGTGTTTTTATTTGTGAAGACCTGTTATTGGCTTTTTGATTACTACTTTGTAACCTATGTTGTAAGCGTAGCTGTTGGTCATCCGAATGTATAAAATAAAATAAAATATTAATTAAGAAATAATTAGTTATCGTTTTACATAATTTTTAGCACTAGCTTTTCGTGCGTTGCGACGGCTGCCAGCAGCTCGCGGTTTTTCGTGCAGCTGTTGAGGTTGACTAAGGTATGTTTCCAGTTGAGAAAATGGGTAAAAACTGCAGTCAATAAGGAAAACGTAAAAAAATGTTTGGGCAGCCTTGGATCCAAAATCTGAATAAAGTTTCGAGTTCCGCGAGGTGCCGCTTACCCCATCATCGAAAATTTTAGAGACCTGGGATGTTCCAGTAGGAAGTTATAAACGAATTACTAAAAATCTACAATCCAGACGCAAATCTTGGTTACCAAAAAAATTTAGATTCGGATTCTGCGACCTAAAAAGTTCAAGAATATTGAATTTTTGCAAAATCGCATGCAGTTTGCGTTTGAAGGCGGCCTTTAAAAATAAAATAAAAAAACCGCTCTGCGCTTGGTGGGCGTGACTCGGCCAACGGCCTTTAGCTTCACTTAGTTACTTAGAGGAGGGTTTCTGTGGGGAGGGGGAGGGGGTAGGTGAGAGGGACTCGGAAATTGTCTTTGCATTGCTGCCACTTTGAATTTTAAGAAAATAATAAATTAATTACAGTCTTCAACCCCGTACATTTTGGAATTAAAAATCACGCCCTTAACCCCAACCGTTATCGTATGCCGTGCCCCTTCCTCATCAGGATCTGGTGATCTTCAACTTTTCGGTATTTCTGGTTAGTCTCACCCCTGTCATCCCGGAACAGACCAAACACATACGTCAGTGAGTGGTAGGTTTAATAATATTACTAGATGGATATCCAGACTGAAAAAAGGCACATAGGTGGTTTTTGGTAAATTATTTTGGGATTTTACTGTAACATTGCCAAAGAAAGTTATTTAATAGCGGGATTTTCTTTAATTTATGTCAACATGGCGTCTCGGTTTTCAGAATTGAAGGCATTTTTTTGCCTTGAGCAGTACCTCGGATTTTTCTATTGTAAGGAAAGTCCGCAGAGAATGAGCAGTATTATATCAACATAATTTTGATTAACATCATCTTTCATACATCTCATTTTCTTTTTTAACATCCCATCTAAAAATTACAGAAGCTTACAAGCTTAGCTACGAATAATGAAGCAAAAAAGATCAAGTACAACGAAAGTTAATAAGTTCATTTATTAGGAAATTGAGTAATATTCAAAATCAAACAATTATATTAATTTAGCCCTCTTGGAAGGTCCCGGTTGAGGTTCGTCTGTATCTGGATCGACGTATTGGGATGGCATATGCCTATCAGGGGATGGTGATGAATCATTGATGTCTTGTGCCCACAAGTCATCCTCCATTTCGACATCGGACAGATCGTCGCCTGCTGGGATATCTACTACTGCAACATTAGGTATATTATCATAAGAGGTCCCGCTGCAGTGCCTGCAGACTGATGATCATTTTAATCATGCCTTCATGTATCTGCACGCATTCCCACAACCCTTCATGCAGCCGCAAGAGATGTTGTGGGGCTGCATCGCTGGTCATCATGTTGGGGTTGAGGCCTTGTGACGTGGATATCCATCCCCAGGAGAGAAGGTTCAGTGTGACTCCCAACCACGCCTGTACCTGTAAGAAGATTGTACATGAGAATAGAAAATAATGAATGATATGCAATGTGTAATTACTAATGCACGGACAAATTTTTACCTGACGGTATGTCCGTAAGGAGTGAAATCGAGCAGAGTCTCATGAAACAGGTAACCTGGCTATATATTGAAGCTGGTTTTCGTTGCGGCCTTGGTGAATAGTTGGTACCGCAGCTCGTCAAGGTATGGGTGTTGGGGTTTCCTCCGTATAAAGCAATTATGACTTGATTACAGGATAAAGCGATGCTGAAATACATGATATCTGATACCTTGCCTCTTCCACATTTATTGTGAAAAAAATCACGTTGGTTTGAGATCGCAAGATGATCAGCAAGTCAATGTCCTCAACAACGACTACCACTATATCATAAGTAGAGGCAGCACTTAAAGCTGTAGTGATGATAAGCCTATCAGCATCTTCCTCTGCTTGGAGTACTTGAATGTTGTGATTTCCTATTATTTTTGTCAGCAGCTTTATGAAAAGAATCTTGTTTTTGTCATTTCATGAGAATTTCTGTTAAGAAATCTGTACCATTGTTTCCTCGTCAACGATTATCTCTCGCGTTGAGTGTGACTTGGCTCTTTAAAGACGCTCAGAGTTCTTTGTTTTTCTGTACAGCATCTCCGGGGTAACCATAGAAAACTACTGCCACGTTGAAGCCATAGTGAGCAGTAATCTACTGTACGTATCTGACAGCTATCTCGCACCAAATGATGAGCTTCGAGGCCACACAACTTTGTGAAGTAGATGCGCTCTATCCACTACTACAAACTTCGTTAACGCTTGCATTTCATTTAAGGTTACTGGTTGAATATTGAATTCAAGGTGGATTTTGTGCCCTTTCTCATTCACTCTCACACTCCGTCGGAGGTAATTGGAACTTCATCCCGCTAGAGTTGTTAGAGTGACGTCTAAAAAATTGTAAAAAAATTGGAAAGTTTAAAAAAAAAGGATAAACTTTAAAAGGTTTGATCTCGGAAACTATTGGGTCTAGAGAGACAATTCTATCGATTCGATTTGTTTTGCGGTTTATTCGATTTTTGACAAAGTGCGTTCGGCGCTCGAGGTCACAAACTTGGATTATTTATAACGCCAACATCATAAACATGTCTGCAAAAAATCAGAACTACCGGATTTAACGCAAACTACCCCAAACCTTCAGGCGACAAAGTTATTGGACGATCTTAGATAAGTTGCAATTTAGGCTAAGTAATATATTGGACTACTTGCATTTTGTACGCATTTATATTTAGACCACTCGCAGCAGTAGACGTAATAATAGGTTGGGGAAAAAGTCTTTTCGCATTTTATATGAAAATTCAAAAATTTTTTAATATAGTTTATTTACATTTAACTAAAGTATGTAGGTACCATTTTATTCGATAACTTTTTGCCATCTTATAGGTAGGGACATGATCCCATTGCTATAGAAATTTTGGGGCTTCTGATCAAAAAACTGCGTCAAGTAGTTTTGGCAGTCCTCTCGTGATGTTAAACTGACACTGCCTAAAGAATTCTGAAGAGACCGAAACAGGTGGAAATCTAAAGGTGTCAGGTCAGGACAATATGGCGGATGCATTAACACCTCCCAGCCAAACTCTCTTAATTTTTGCTGAGTGGTTAAAGATGTGTGAGGTCTAGCTTTATTATGATGAAAAACCACACCCCTTCTGTTGATTAATTCCGGCCGCTTTCTATCAATTTCTTGCTTTAATCTTATCAGTTGTTCGCAGTACAGTTCTGAATCGATGGTTCTGCCTGGTCGTAACAGCTCATAATGAATAATGCCCTTCCAATCCCACCACACACACAACATCACCTTGTTGCGAGTTAACCCGGGTTTTGCCACAGTCTGTGAAGCCTGACCGGCCTTTGACCATGACCTTTTTCGCACGTTCTTGTCGTACGTGATCCACTTTTCATCACCAGTTATCAATTTCTTCAAAAATGGTTCGGTTTTATTACGTCATAATAAAGAATCAAAAATGAGTGCACGGTTCATTAGGTTTCTTTCAGAGAGCTCGTGAGGTACCCAAATATCGAGCTTTTTTGTGTACCCATTTTTTTCAAATGCGCCGAAACTGTTTTGTGGTCAATTCCCAGTTCTTCAGCTACGTCGTAACTACTGATATGCCGATCTTGCTCCACTTTTTCAAAAATAGCATCCATTTTATCCGTAACAGGGCGACCAGAGCGACATGCATCTTTGACATCAAAATTTCCGTGAAAACGCTTAAACCAAATTTGTGCTACTCTCACAGACACTGCACTAGGTCCATAAACATCGCAAATTTTTTTAGCGGCTTGCGTTGCATTTTTACCTTTATGGTAGAAATTTTTAAAATGTATCTAATTTCTTCATTAGATTCAATCAACTTGACGGTAAGAAAAACAAATGAAACGCACGCATTTCCCTATTTTGAATTTGGAATTATCTTCTTTAAATTTTAAACTTTTAAATGATACCAAAACCAGCCAGGTACAAATAGTATAGCCAAAGTGGTTTTATTACAAGTTCATACATACTATATGCGAAAAGACTTTTTCCCCAACCTAATGACATTAAGAACTACTACCGGCAATTTAGTCAAAATAACATTTGAGATTACATGTAACTAAGTTTTAGACGAGTTACTGCATAGGCTATTTGCGTATTTTGAGTATTCAATGGTAACTAGTTAAATTCAGTTCTAGATTGGGGTATACTGGACATGTTTGGATATTAAACTGGAAGTAGTAGGACACTGGACTAAACTGTGACATTATAGGAGACTAGACATTGTAAGCTGAAAGGCTGTGTATAATAACTATAATAAGTCTGGTATATAAAGCCTGTATAATACGAGTATGTCCGACTAACTTCATACGCGAAATAGTTTGTATCGGGGTGTGTTGTTTCATATTATGTACAAAAGACCATAAGGAAGCAAGCCGAAACCCAGCTGCCGATAATGATCCTCCTACGCAAACGTATAAACGGCTACTTTGTTGTGAATGACGCGTTAGGCGAGGCGCTGTGCGAAGTTATTGCGGCACGCCCACTAAACTTTTTGCTATTTATATAAGAAAACATACTAAAGTGTTTTCTATTTGTTTTTTTTTTTTTTGTAACATTAGATATATTAGGTTGTTGAAAATTACCTAAACGACACTGCTGAAATAGTAACAGACTTAGAATCTACGAAGTCATAGAAGTTACTTTATCAACACACTTTATAGAAAATAATACTTTAATATGCCAAATTATTATAAAAATAATAAAAATATATCAGTTAAGTCTCTCTAGTTCCATCTAAAATTGTTCCACGCTAAGGTATTCTTTAACGAAATTTTCTCGGGGTTCAAAAGATAGCACTTCACTGCTGGTGCAAATAGTAGTTGCTTTATTTTGTTTACACATGAGAAAATATTGGTTACCTAACTTAAAAGCGCAGTGAATTTTTCTTAAAACTTCAAACAGGATATTGTTCGTGATATCTTTCTTGAACAACGTTGAAGTAAAGCATGTATTATTCTGTGCAAATTGTGTTTTGATTTAGGTACGCAATTTACACGTAAAGTGACTTGCATTTTTTTGTTCCGTGTTAGTCTAGGAGAAAAGAAAAAACGTAGAATGTATCTATCAGTTGCTCTCTTCCGGCACAGATTTTGTAAAAGCTGAACGAGAGCATGGGTTAAATTTGAATAATTGATTATCAACAGGAAAACAATGCTCGGATCACTATTCAAATTAAAACATGCGATGAAAAATTATACCACGAGTAGGATTTGAGCCCACAAATATTTCATCACATGATTTAATTTGAATTTGAATCATGAAACAAGGCGAAGTAGCTCGTAACCATCACTATTTTGACTACATCGCTAAGATTAGCACAGGTGATCTTTTTTCCTTCAAGGTTTGAAACCTTTGAAGCTTAGAAAGCAAGCTCAGGGTAGAGGTACAATACCTCGTTTTGTAGTCAAGTTTTAAGTACAATGGAAAGTTAGTAACTTTCCGACTTCCACACAAACATGTTACTGCGTTGTGATATCTATACATAATGCATAGATAGGTATGTTGCCCGTTTCCGTTGCTTCATATATGCATTATGCAGGCTTCCGGAGTCCGAGCTCTGATGGAATTACTGTACTCTAACTCACAGTCGGAAAATGCAGTGCACAAAATGAAATACTACTTAGCTCTAGACTTTTAGTCTTTAATCATATTAGGAATTGTGTTTACTTATATTGCAATAATTATTACGACGGTTTTTATTAAAATTGAGTTTTAGCGTTGCTATGTTAAGTAAATCTATACATATAACAAAACAGTACAAAAAAATTCTCTGTACATTAGAGACATCATATTGTAGTAAGAATTTTAAATAAAGTCTGTCTGTTTGTCTCTTTGTTCACGCTAATCTCTGGAAATACTGGGCGGATTCAAATGAAACTTTTTCATTATAACATATAGATAGGGTTTTTGATTTTTGAAAATTTAACACCTATTTCAGGACCATAATGGTCCAGCTAAACTCTAAGAAATATAAAAATGACGACTTAGCAAAAGTTGTGCAGCCTGATGAGCATTTTTTTTTTCTTGAGGTATAAAAATCATGTGTGTGTTTACAAATCATCAAACATGAGTTTACGAAAATTCGATGATCATCTGATTTAAAATTCTAGGAGATGAGGTTGAAGTTGTTTAGCATAATATATTAACATAAGTTGGAAGTACCTCCACGTGGTGAAGGTGGTAACAGTTTGGGCCTAATTTTTGATAAGTACAGACTTACTCAAACTGGCTAAAAGTGGCTTTAGAGTAATACAAACCAGGAAAATTCTTGATTATGTGAACGCACCATGTTGACACCAAAAAATGAACAACGCGCAGAGATTAATGATAAAATTATAGCGCAAATTATTGTAGATGAAGTGGTTTATACTTCCTTGATATAAACCACTTGATACCCAATCATAATCACGACGACGCCACCAATTATCCAGTTAAGTTTCTAAATTCACTTGCAGCGAGTGGTCTTCCTGCTCACAAAATAAGACTTAAAGTCGGAGTTCTGATAATACTGATGCGAAAGACTCCGCCGAAACTGTGCAGCCGAACCCGACTTAAAGTCAGTGCTTTGCAGCGAAATATAATTGAAGCTGAAATTCTCATTGAGAGTGGTGCCGGTGCAACTGTATTTATTCCGCGTATACCAATCATTCCCAACAAATTTCCTTTTAATTTTAACGTACATAGTCCCTGTGACTACTGCCTTTGTTATGACAATAAATAAGTCGCAGGGTCAGACGCTTATAGCCGCTAGTGTCAACTAAGGACTGGTTGATTTTCGAATGGCAAATTATATGTGGCTTTCTTCAGGGTTACTAGGTCTTTTTATATTGACACACGAAGGAAAGAATAGTATATAAAGATTTTTTTAAACTATGTTTACAGTATGAAATAATACAATAAAAAATACTTTTAACATATAACATTGCTACAACTATTTTCTTATGTATCTTCATTAGAGTAGTATTTAGAGTCATTAAGTCCACGCGAACGAAGTCGCAGGCATCAGCTAGTATGTAATAAAACCAAAATAAAAAATGAAATGAAAACTTAAAACGAAGTCTAAAATGAATAATGATTATTTCAAGAAACACATCCAATTAATTTACAAATAAATTGCGCCCATTTCATCATCTTCAGCATGTAAGGTCCCCAAGCATCTAGCAGTATTTCCGCCTTGTCTGGCCAGGCTTAGCTTTTGACCAATTGCACGCTTGCTCTTGGGTCTCCGGAGACGTCGTCGACCATACTTGCGGAAATCTCCTAGAATTCTTGTCGAACTTCCGCACCCCAAGGTCCTAAGGTCTTGTCAGAGAAATGCGCAAATATAAATTGCTCGCTCAGAACGGTATACCTACTTGCGGCTGTTACTAGCTTAACCTCACTAATAAGGCTCGATCGGGCCGCTCCGGGATTGATCGGAGACAGTCTTCTATCTCGTTCTTGCCTCGTATCACCGAAAGTGTTACTATTGTTACACCGGCCCGCCAGTTAGGCCCTCTGTATGGGTTATAATTCTATGCCCCTGACTTTAGTTTTAGGGACATCTGACTAATTTGTGAGCATAGAGTACCTAAATCTATATCTATACATAATAAAATCGTAACCGATCGCTGTCTGTACATGGAAAATAAATGAGAAAAAATATTGTTAGGGGGTTTCATCAACGCAATAGAACATTAAAACTATGTTTTTTAGAATTTTTGTCTTGTTGTCTGTTTGTCTGTTGTGTGTTTGTCTGTTTGTCTGTTTGTCTGTTTGTCTGTTTGTCTGTTTGTCTGTTTGTCTGTTTGTCTGTTTGTCTGTTTGTCTGTTTGTCTGTTTGTCTGTTTGTCTGTTTGTCTGTTTGTCTGTTTGTCTGTTTGTCTGTTTGTCTGTTTGTCTGTTTGTCTGTTTGTCTGTTTGTCTGTTTGTCTGTTTGTCTGTTTGTCTGTTTGTCTGTTTGTCTGTTTGTCTGTTTGTCTGTTTGTCTGTTTGTCTGTTTGTCTGTTTGTCTGTTTGTCTGTTTGTCTGTTTGTCTGTTTGTCTGTTTGTCTGTTTGTCTGTTTGTCTGTTTGTCTGTTTGTCTGTTTGTCTGTTTGTCTGTTTGTCTGTTTGTCTGTTTGTCTGTTTGTCTGTTTGTCTGTTTGTCTGTTTGTCTTTTTGTCTGTTTGTCTGTTTGTCTGTTTGTCTGTTTGTCTGTTTGTCTGTTTGTCTGTTTGTCTGTTTGTCTGTTTGTCTGTTTGTCTGTTTGTCTGTTTGTCTGTTTGTCTGTTTGTCTGTTTGTCTGTTTGTCTGTGCGTTTGTGCGTTTGTGCGTTTGTGCGTTTGTGCACGCTAATCTCAGAAACAGCTGCACCGATTCGGTTGCGGTTTTCACTAATGTATTTTGATAAGCCTGACTTAACATTTAGTATTTGTTTCATCTAAATAAAAAAGTTATATCAATTAAAAGAATCAGGTCATCAATTTTTGTTTAAAAATTGCTATAAAATAACTGTTCCGTTACATTGGCTAAAACTTGTGTTATAAAATGATGATTAAAAGTTAATATAAAGTTAATAAAACCTGCCAAGTGCGAGTCGGACTCGCGTACGAAGGGTTCCGTGCCATTACGTATAAAAAATCACTTTTGAGGTATGGGAGTCCTTCTTAAATATTCATTTTATTTTTGGTATTTGGTGTTATAGCAGCAACTAAAATACATCATCTGTGAAAATTTTGACTGTCTATCTATTACGCATCATGAGATACAGCCTGGTGACAGACAGAAGGACAGAAGGATAGTTAAGTCAAGGTATTAGGACCCCGTTTTTACCATTTGGATACAGAACCCTAAAAATTGACAATTTGGAGCATTCTTACAAAATTGTCTTTTTGGTCACCGATAGATGTCGCTGTTGTCAAAAATTCAAAAATTTAAATTTAAAATTTAAGTGCTTCTCTGGGCCTCTGCAGACAGAGCCAAGGACCGCAAGACCTAACGACGCCCTACCGCCATTCTTAGCGTGATTGTGGACGGGATAATGATAAAAGGAATCAAAATTGGTATTGACAGGGTAGGTTCCTAGCTGCTGATCACATTTCCGCCCATTTACTTGATCGGCTTTTACGATCTGCTTGGAAAGAGTTAGATATTCATTTTGTCTGTTCTCCTAAACCATCATGGAGACAAAAGCGCGATGAGTGCCGCGCTGCCTGGTACTCCGTGACTACGACACAGATTAGGTTAGGTTAGGTTCCCACCCTGACGGACTGCCCAGCCTGGGCGGAAGACCGCGCTGAACTGCGCATGGTAGTGGGGGACGGACAACCTTCCGCTGTCGACTGTGGTCCGTCACATGAACGTCGTGGAGAGCAGTGCAGGCCTTTGCGGAGAGCGTCATGCTCTGCAAAGAGGTGGCGGAGAGAGACGGGGAGGCAACAACCGACCTGCCCATCCATCCCCGGCGCACGTCTGTTTGTCTGTGCGTTTGTGCACGCTAATCTCAGAAACGGCTGAACCGATTCGGTTGCGATTTTTACTAATATATTTTGATACGCTTCACTTAACATATAGTGTTTGTTTCATTTAAATCCGTTCATAAATAAAAAAGTTATATCAATTTAAAAAATTACGGCCTACTTTTTTGTTCGAAAAATTGATTTTAAACTAACCTATGCAACCGATTGGCTAAAACTTTTGTTAATCGTTATTTAAATTTGATGATTGATTGACTCGCGCACAAGAGGTTCCGTGCCATTATCTATAAAAATCATGTTTGTTGTATGGGAGCCCTACTTAAATACTGTTTTATTCTGTTTTAGTATGTAATTTTATGTATAGCGGCAATAGAAATACATCATCTGTGAAAATTTAACTGTCTAGCTATCACAGTTTATGAGATACAGCCTGGTGACAGACAGACGGACAGTAGAGTCTTAGTAATAAGATCCGTTTTTACCCTTTGGGTACGAAATCCTAAATATTTACAAATTCGTGGTTTCGGAGCGTTCTTAAAAATTAAGCGGCCACCATGCCAGGTCTGTGAAGCAGGAGTAGCACATGGACCTAACAAAAGCGGTAAAAGCTTTGACACCGTAAGTTTTACAACGGCTAGGTATTGCCGCTGTAAACCACCATCACCATCTGTGAAAATTTCATGCTATCACGGTTCATGAGATACAGCCTGGTGACAGACAGGTCTTAGTAATAGGGTCCCGTTTTTACCTTTTGGGTACGAAATCTATACTATAATAAAAGAGTAAAAAAAATGTGTCTGTACATTGAAAATTTTTCAAAAAAATAATATTTGGGGCGATGGAGATATAGTAATAGAGTAAGAAAATAAAAAAAAAATGTCTGTCTGTTTGTCTGTTTGTCTGTTTGTACACGCTAATCTCCGGAAATACTGGACGGATTCGAATGAAACTTTTTTTGTTATATAGCTGTGAAGCCTGGGCAACATATAGGCTATAATTGATTTTGGAAAATGGAACACATGATGCAGAACTATAATGGTCCAGCTAAACTATAAGATATATTAAAATGCCGCCTTAGCAAAAGTTGTTAAGTCTGATGAGAACTTTTTGTTGAGTTATAATACAACTGGCCAAGCGCGAGTCGGACACGCGCGAAGAGTTCCGTACCATAATCTATGAAAAATCACGTTTGTAGTATGGGAGCCCCCGATAAATACTTATTTTATTCGATTTTTAGGGTTCCATAGGGTAGGGTAGAAACGGGACCCTATTAATTAGACCGTCCGACTGTTTTTCTGTCTGTCTGTCACCAGGCTGTATCTCATTAACCATTATAGCTAGACAGTTGAAATTTTTATAGATGATGTTTTTTGTTGCCGCTGAACAAAAACATACTAAATGTATACTATAATAAAAGAGTAAAAAAAATGTGTCTGTACATTGAAATTTTTTCAAAAAAAAAGTTGTTTCGTCCGAAGTAGAACTTATAATTTCAGTATTTGCGGACCTTCAGAGCATAACACACCAGAAAATTCTTGGTTATGTGAACGCGCCATATTGACACCAAAAAATTAAAAATCTATACTATAATAAAAGAGTAAAAAAAATGTGTCTGTACATTGAAAATTTTTCAAAAAAAAAATATTTGTGGCGATGGAGATATAGTAATAGAGTAAGAAAATAAAAAAAAATGTCTGTCTGTTTGTCTGTTTTTCTGTTTGTCTGTTTGTACACGCTAATCTCCGGAAATACTGGACGGATTCGAATGAAACTTTTTTTGTTATATAGCTGTGAAGCCTGGGCAACATATAGGCTATAATTGATTTTGGAAAATGGAACACATGATGCAGAACTATAATGGTCCAGCTAAACTATAAAAAATATTAAAATGCCGCCTTAGCAAAAGTTGTTAAGTCTGATGAGAACTTTTTGTTGAGTTATAATACAACTGGCCAAGCGCGAGTCGGACGCGCGCGAAGGGTTCCGTACCATAATCTATGAAAAATCACGTTTGTAGTATGGGAGCCCCCCATAAATACTTATTTTATTCGATTTTTAGGGTTCCTTACCCAAATGGGTAGAAACGGGACCCTATTACTTAGACCGTCCGACTGTTAGTCTGTCTGTCTGTCTGTCACCAGGCTGTATCGCATGAACCATTATAGCTAGACAGTTGAAATTTTTATAGATGATGTTTTTTTGTTGTCGTTGAACAAAAACATACTAAATCTATACTACAAATAAAAGAGTAAAAAAATGTGACTGTACATTGAAAATTTTTCCTAAAAAAAGTTGTTTCGTCCGAAGAAGAACATAACACACCAGAAAAATTCTTGGATATGTGAACGCGCCATATTGACACCAAAAAATTAAAAATCAATTATTATAGAACTTATGATGCAAATTATTGTTAATTTCTTGGATAGAGTTGTCGACGACACCACCAATTATCCAGTTGAGTTTCTTAATTCACTTGCAGCAAATGGACTCTCGGCTCACAAAATAAGTCTTAATGTCGGAGGGCCAATAATGCGAATGCGCAATTTGACTCCGCCGAAACTGTGTAACGGAACCCAACTTAGTGTCTCAGCACTGTATGCCGAAGTTCAGCGGCTGAATTTCAGCCAATGCATGCCTGCAATGTTATTTGCATTACTAGCAACACATAATGCCGAACTTCCGATGCTTTTACCTGAATCGGACCCGTACCCGTACCCGTACTCGTACCCGTACCCGTACCCGTACCCGTACCCGTACCCGTACCCGTACCCGTACCCGTACCCGTACCCATACCCGTACCCGTACCCGTACCCGTACCCGTACCCGTACCCGTACCCGTACCCGTACCCGTACCCGTACCCGTACCCGTACCCGTACCCGTACCCGTACCCGTACCCGTACCCGTACCCGTACCCGTACCCGTACCCGTACCCGTACCCGTACCCGTACCCGTACCCGTCCCTGTATCCGTATCCGTAGCTGTACCCGTACTCCCTCTTCCGCTCCCGCCGCTGCCGCCGCCACCGCCGCCGCCGCCGCCGCCGCCGCTCCCACCGCCGCCGCCGCCGCTGCTCCCGCCGCCGCCGCCGCCGCCGCCGCCGCCACTGCCACCGCTGCTCCCGCTCTCGCCGCCGCCGCTACCGCCGCTGCCACCGCCGCCGCCACTGCCGCCGCCGCTGTCGCTGCCACCGCCGCTGCCGCCGCCGCTGCCGTTTCTGCTCCCGCTCCCACTTCCACTCCCGTTCCCTCTTCCACGTACCCGTTTCCGTACCCGTTCCGCTCTCGCTCCCACTCCTGCTCCCGCTCCCGCTCCCGCTCCCACTCCCGCTCCCGCCGCCGCTGCCGCCGCCGACGCCGCCGCTGCTGCTGCCGCCACTCCCGCCGCCGCCGCTGCCTCCACTCCCGCCGCCGCCTTCACCGCCGCTGCCGCCGCCGCCGCCACTGCCGCCGCCACTGCCGCCGCCGCCGACGCCTCCGCCGCCGCCGCCGCCTCCGACGCCTCCGCCGCCGCCGCCACCGCCGCCGCCGACGCCTCCGCCGCCGCTGCCACTTCCGCTCCCGCTCCCGCTCCCGCTTCCGCTTCCGTTCCCTTTTCCACTTCCGTTCCCTCTTCCGCTCCCGTGTCCGTTCGCCGCAGACGCGCCAAAGACGGAAGATTAAATTCTCATATCGGCACATCACTACAGTCCGGCGTTTCCACCGAACTTCAGCGGCTGAACTTCAGCTTATTTAGTGTGTCATCCCCACCGAACTTTAGACACTGAACTTTAGCCGCTAAACTTTGGCATAGTCTGCTGAGACACTTAAAGTTTACTGTGAGTGGTGCCAGTGAAACTGTATTTATTCCGCGTATAACAATTTTCCTTTTGAAAATACACAGTTTTACAAATACACAGTGTTTACTTGCTTTCCTATGAAAATAAGTCACAGTTTTAGAGGCTTAAAGCTGCTGATGTCGATCTAAGGACTGCTTTTTCGCATGGCCAACTTAGTGTGGCTTTCTCCAGGGTTAGTAACACTTCAGCTCTTTTCATATTGGCTTCCGAAGGAAAGAATTAAAATAATATTGACTTTTAACTCCTAACACTGTTACAAGTACTTTCTTATCTCTCTCTATCTTTCTCTCTCATTAGTTGTTATTTATATTAATACGCCGGAGTCATAAAGTCCACGCGAACGAAGTCGCGGGCATCTGCTAGTCCTAAATATTTACAATTTCTATGGTTTCTTTTTTGGCTACCGATAGATGATAGCGCTGTTCAAAAGTATAAAATTTAAATGCGGTTCTGGGCATATTAACATTTCATAATGAGCATCAGTTCTAACTACTAAAAGTCACCGTCTTATAATAGGTGCACTATTAACCCTATCGGGAGTTTTAGAGCCTCTGCAGACAGAGCCTAGGGTCGGAAGACGCCGCCCAACAGCCATTCTCATAAACTAAAGTCCACGCTGACAAAGTCGCGGGCAACAGAACTGAAATAGACAGCAATCGCGAGAAAAAAATCTGCCAACAATTTAAGCTGCAAAAGAATGTCATCTATTAGAGTTATTCTAAAACAAAAAATAAAATAAAAACACTGGCACTTCGGGAGTGCAAACAGAAGTGAAAACTTGAACAATTACGTATGTATTTTTTGAATCGACAGGAATATGAGGAGTAGAGATACTTTAAACCCAAACGAAATATTTTTATTGTTTTTTTTAAACTACGACTACAAAAATTATTGTAAAATTTTCATTTACATTGCATACATGAATTTTTTGGGGTCCAGTGCCCCCAATTAAAATAAATTATTTAAAAGGAAACGGAGATAATTTATTATTATCTAATTAAAAATTCAATTAATGGCATATTTTTGTCATCTTCAAAGTTGATGTTGAAATCCCCACTTAAAATCATTGGCAAATGATCAAATCTCTTCCTAATTTTATCTTGATGTAATGTAGAAGCGTCTTTAGAATAAATAAATAAATTTTCACACAAAAATTCTCGTATTGCACTTAAAGACTTATCCGGTGAAATATAAACGCCCACCATTACAATTAGCTGTCCATTTTCAGAGTGGCAATGACAAACACATATATCACCAATATCAGAATCATTAGTACTAAACATACTGGTGTACCTGGCATGCACATCCATAAGATTTGTGCTAAATATGCCCGTTACATCAGCCAACAACCTTTTATAAATAGCTACGTCTGCTGCTGGACGATCGTGTCTTCTGAAATTTGCAACAAAATTTAAATTAGGAATGCCAATCATTTCTTCGTCACCCATGTGAGTTTCTGTTGAAATGAACACATTATTTTTTTTAACTATAGTTTCTATTGCTAGATCTTGTACATGCGCACGTAAACTTTGAGAATTAAATGAAAAAAAAAAGATAATGCATTCTTTTTAGAAACGAAATTAATAAATGTTTGAGTAACGGTTTTCAAACTATTTTCATGCAATCGTTTCAATTCCATAAATAAATCATCGCGATGAGTCGTTGATCTCGTTTCATCATCGTTTGAATCATCACCCAGTGCGTTTCCTAATTTGCCATGGTTAAATGTCCAGCTCGTCCTTGTATCTTCTTGAGTAAACAAGAACAAACCTACTATATCAGTTACTCTTGATAATGTAACGTAAACCAATTCTCTTGAGTGAGAAGGATTGTATTCATAAACAATGATATCAAAAGAACCTCCTTGAGACTTGTGGATCGTCATAGCCAAAGCAGAAATAAGTGGGAAATGTTTACTTTTCGCCACTATAGTTTTGTTGTTGTTGAGTGGTACTGAAGATGTTGGGGTAGAAATTGGAACAGCGTCTTTGTCGATATTCAAGCGTGCAATGTGGTTTCTCAAGTTTTTGTACGTTTTTGACCAATAGTATTTGGGAATTTCAACCAAAGTCTTATTATTTCATCGTTTGCATCCGAATCCATGTGAAGTAAATTTCCTACAGTGTCATTTTATAAACCATCAGCGACATCAATATTTGTTGTTATCATATAAGCTCGGTTAGGAACTAGGACTAATTCATAAGATAATCCGCCAGTCTCATCTGGTTTCATTTTATGTAACTTCTGCCTAACAAAATTTTGTTGCTCGGCATTATGACAACCAACGAAAACATCCGATGCTAATGAAACTACGAAAAAAATCTATTTTCTAAAATCTATCTTCAGTTCAAATGTTCTCAAAGGTTTTTCACTTGTAATTCAGTACGTGGTCTTTACGGGGGTAATTGGCGCAAGGATCACATCCAATCCCCCAAAATGTTTTGCAAACAAGCCAGTTATTTGCTTTAAACGTTCGTCAATTTGCTGTAATAATTCAGCAGAAATCATGCTTACTTCGTCAATGATTTTTTTTTCTCTGTGTCGCCTATCTCTATTGTAATGTTCTCGGTGTTTTTGTTTTTTTCTTCTTCTTTTTTTTTCTACGAAATCAGAAGAGCTACTGATGGGCAGAGCAGCGACCTCAATCTTACTGATGGACAGAGCAGTGACCTCATTCTTACTGATGGGCAGAACAGCGACCTCATTCTTCTTTTTTTTCCTGTATAACTTATATTTTTCTCTGTTTGTTAGTTTTCTTTCTTCTTCTACTTTTCCATCATCAAACGAGTCATTTGTCTTTGCTTTTCTATTTCGTTTTCGTGGGAATCATCCGTATTTTTGCATCATTGAGTGATTTCTGCAACCAAAAGTATAGATTATTTGAAAGCTGTATTTTTAGAAGTCTTTTTCATTTTGCACCTTAGAAAGTGTGGTCACATATTAACAGCAGATGATAAAAAGTACAACCGCAATTAATGACCTTCACTTTCTAGGTATACATCTTTGTAAGTAACAAATAATATGCAATAAGTAGAAATATGTTAAAATTCAGATTCACACACAAATTCACACTGATTGCTCGGCTGATACAGTCAAACTCACCAACATGGGAGTGAAAGTCCTATACATTGCGAAATGACGCTTTTTGTTGGTCGTCAATGACAATGGACAGAGACAGATGGAAGAAAACATAAATTATAAAACGCAATTATCTCGTCACAAAAAGGCAAGCGTCTAATAGAGAAATTATATTAGTTTTTTTTTCAGGGTTTACTTTATGTTACACTTCCTTTATGATATGCAACCGTTTTTCAACAGTCATTTCTCCGCCAAACTGTACACCACAGAACATTCGTATAGATTTATATAAATATATAAAACTTAATTATATAAAACACGACGTTGCTGAAGCAAACTATAACCATCTGCGTACCGTAACTATGCGTTTACTCGGAAATTCTGCGTTGCTCGAGTTAATGAAGTTTGCTAGACATCTGCCAGCTGTCGTCTCTTCTAACGCCATTGCTGTATCTATATAGTGGGTAAATAATAGCTCACATGTACCTAGACATATGTGTTTATATGCGTCCCATCGGGATAAAAAGTAGCGTTTACTTCTTCTTCTTCTTCTCTTCTGGTAGTGCCTTTCAATTACTGGATATTGGCCGTCAGCTTTCCAAACTCCTCTGCCGATTGCCAAGCGGCAAGCAAAGCAAAGGCAAGATAAAATACCTTTATTTTGGACTAGCTGTTGCCCGCGACTTCGTCAGCGTGGGCTTAAGTTTATGAGAATGGCTGTTGGGCGGCGTCTTGCAACCCTAGGCTCTGTCTGCAGAGGCTCTAAAACTCGCTTTCCATTCTATTGTTTGGTTGCGATACCAGATAGGGCCTTTTATTAGACGGTGACTTTTAGTAGTTAGAAATGATGCTCATTATGAAATATTAATAGGCCCAGAACCGCATTTAAATTTTAAATTTTTGAACAGCGCTATCATCTATCGGTGGCCAAAAAAAAATCTAATTTTTAAGAACACTCCGAAACCATAGAAATTGTAAATATTTAGGATTTCGTACCCAAAGGGTAAAAACGGGACCCTATTACTAAGACCTGTCTGTCACCAGGCTGTATCTAATGAACCATGATAGCTTGACAGTTGAAATTTTCACAGATGGTGATGGTGGTTTACAGCGGCAATACCTAGCCGCTGTAAAACTTACGGTGTCTACACTGAACCGCTTTTGCCAGGCCCATGTGCTACTCCCGCTTCACAGACCTGGCATGGTGGCCGCTCAATTTTTAAGAATGCTCCGAAACCACAAATTTGTAAATATTTAGGATTTCGTACCCAAAGGCTAAAAACGGACCCTATTACTAAGACTCTACTGTCCGTCTGTTTGTCACCAGGCTGTATCTCATAAACTGTGATAGCTAGACAGTTAAATTTTAACAGATGATGTATTTCTATTACTGTCCGTCTGTCTGTCACCAGGCTGTATCTCATAAACTGTGATAGCTAGACAGTTAAATTTTCACAGATGATGTATTTTTATTGCCGCTTTACATAACATCACATACTAAAACAGTATTTAAGTAGGTAGGTATTCCCATACAACAAACATGATTTTTATTGATAATGGCACGGAACCCTTTGTGCGCGAGTCAATCAATCATCATTTTATATAACGATTAACAAAAGTTTTAGCCAATCAGTTGCATTGGTAACTTTAAAATCAATTTTTCGAACAAAAATGTAGGCCGTGATTCTTTAAATGAATACATAGGGCGCACTATAAGTTTCCGGAACTGGCCACTTACATAAACAATATTTAAAAATTTATTGCAACATTTGAAAATAGAACTCTTTGGCTGTAGAATGCAGTTTGTTTCATCTGACTGTCTTTTGTTTTTACCTTGTGGCGCCATTTAAAAAATTGTGTGTCTGCATCAACATGGATTTAACTCGGGAAAATTTTCGTAGAATGATTTTCTACGATTTTAAGTGTAATTTAACAGCTCAACAGAGCATCGCTCGGCTTGAAACAGCTTTTGGCAATGAAGCACCATGCAAGACAACTGTTTATAGCTGGTTTGCAGAATTCAAGCGTGGTCGTATCAATCTCAGTGACGAATCTCGCGATGGTCGGCCGTCCACCACTGTGACCAACAAAAACATCGATGCTGTGCGCCGTATGATTGAAACAGACAGGCATGTGACCTACCATGAAATTCGCACATCCTTAGAAATAGGCATGAGTGAAATACAATTAATCCTACACAAACATTTGGGTGTGAGAAAGCTGTGCTCGCGGTGGATCCCACACAACTTGACCGAGGCTCAAAAAACGGACCGCGTCACTTAATGCAGTGCCATGCTTACCAGATTCAACGAAGGTGCGTCAAATTTGGTGTGGGACATAGTAACAGGTGTTGAAACATGGATTTATTGCTACGATCCCAAAACAAAGCAGCAATCGAGCGTATGGGTCTTTCAAGATGAGCCGAAACCAACCAAAGTGGCGCGCGTGAAAAGTGCATCTAAGCGGATGATTGCTTCTTTTTTAAATAAAACTGGACACGTGGCTACTGTTGCTTTAGAGAATCGTCGTACAGTGAATAGTGACTGGTACACGACCATTTGTTTGCCGGAAGTTATTGACGAACTCCGTAAAAATAACCGTAAACGCCGTATCATCCTGCACCACGACAATGCTAGTTCTCACACGGCCAGACAGACAAACGACTTTTTGAAGGCGTAAAATGTAGAACTCATGAGTCATCCTGCATACAGTCCCGACCTGGCACCTTGTGACTTTTTTCTGTTACCAAAAATTAAGAACCAATTACGCGGTCAACGATTTTCATCACCAGAAGAGGCGGTCGAGGAGTATGAAAAACACGTTTCAGAGGTCACCACAGAGGAGTGGCACAAAAGTTTTCAAAACTGGTTTCATCGAATGAAAAAGTGCATAGACGCCAAGGGAGATTATTTTGAAAAACAATAAATTAATTTTGTACCTTTAATAGTATTTTTTCATATTCATTCCGGAAACTTATAGTGCGCCCCACGTACAACTTTTTTATTTATGAACGGATTTAAATGAAACAAACACTATAAGTTAAGTAAAGCGTATCAAAATACATTAGTGGAAACCGCAACCGAATCGGTTTAGTCGTTTCCGAGATTAGCGTGAACAAACGTACAGACAAACAGACAAAAATCCTAAAATTCATTGTTTTGTGTTCTATTGCATTGATAAAAGCCTTCAACAATATTTTTTTTCATTTATCTTCCATGTACAGACAGCGATTTAGTTTAAGTACTAAAAGGAACTGCACTTATCCCGGGCGGCGAAATCAGAAGGGCGGTAAAATCGTCGATTTCGAAATATTCGAACCCTCCCATGCTACCGATACGGAATGGGGGTGTCGTCTTGTTATTAGAGGCCTGCAAAATGAAACCTTATGGTGAGGACGGACCGAGACACGACGTGCTGTTTAGAAAGCAAGGTGCTGGTAACCAAGTAGGTAGCAAAACCAACAGGGGCGGCATATTAACATATTTTGCCATTAACATTATTAAAGTAGGGAAATAAGCATTCCTACTTTAAGTCCAAATTGCAGATAAAAGTAGAGAAATAAGCATTCCTACCTTAAGTCTCAATGCATGATGGCGTTCCTCAAGTAACGCGGAGCCACATCGGTCCCTAAAATATAGGTTTTCTTAAGTGCGACTTCATCCCGAGCCGCGTCCATAGCGGGAAGCGAGAGAAAAGTACTGGGTAAAGCTTCCACTTTACCTATCGACGTGGGCTTTCAAGCTAAGGCATCTGCCGAACTTCAGGTACTCCCAGATATTTGACGTGCGAGTACCTCGGCACATCTTCCCCAAAGAGCTTTAAGAGCGGCCTTCCCGTCTTAATTTTCATACAAATGCCCGTACTTGATTATGGCATTGTATATGATCTTTCTTGAAAACTTTTGAATTCACAGGTATCTTGGGCGTTATTTCCAGGTTTCTATCGAAATAAAAAATTGATATTTAGAAAAACAAAGTCAGTATAAGCCTCCAAAAATCTGCTTTTTTGCACAAATTTTAGCTGAACTTTGACCGTTCATAAAGGACTCATAAATTGTAAAAGTAAAGAAAATATTTTGATATAAACCTCGCAAATGTAATGAAAATTTTGAATACAAAGCATTTATTTCACATACTTGTAAAGCTTATTGATAAACACGTTTCTCCTGGAACAAGTTTTATGAAATATCCGCACCAATGAAAATTGAATATCCGTTTGGATAGTTAATAATAATAATATTTTTATTCATTAAATGTAAACCGAGCCCTCTATCTCTCCCTTTTTGCTTTGCCTCTTTTCCTAGCATTGCCCTGGATGAAACGCCAAGCTTTTCAAACTATGCTCGCGTTGAAAACCGAGCGGCTGGGAAGGGCCGCCTTAAGGGTGGCAGGAAGCGGACATTTTCAAAAAGCAATATCTGCTTCTTGTTGACGTTCACTAAGGACTGTCTGGAGGCGTACTTTGAGTTCAAACTAACTGCAAAAAACGCCGTGTCATCGGCGAACAGTGCCAACTGAGCCTGGCCGGCAACTGGGATGTCGTCAGTGTATTACGCGTATCACTATGAAAAGCAGATGCTCATGGAAAGAAGCCACATAACAGTCCTAAATGATGTTGGCATGGTTGCTCCAAAAGCGCTTAACCTAACCAAACCTTACGTAACTATTTTTTCATGTTGAAAAGACCTACCGTTTCGTCCACCCACGGGAAGTTGGGTGGAACCTAACCTTACCTTTTTTAACGTGAAGAAACGAATCAAGAAAAATTGTACCCGTTAGGGTAAAGGCGCGTGTTGGCACAAACGCGCTTTCAACTCGGAGGACCGTATTTGTTGAGCGAAATCCAGTTTCCATCGCCCGATTGGCCCACGTTATGGAGGCATCAGTTCAGGCAGAACAAAAGCCCGCCTCCCGCACTCTGTGCGCTGGGGATGGATGGCCAGGTCAGTTGTTGCCTCCTGGTCTCTCCGCTACCTCTTTGCAGAGCATGACGCTCTCCGCAAAGGCCTGCACTACTCTCCACGACGTTCATGTGACGGACCACAGTCGACAGCAGAAGGTTGTCCGTCCCCCACTACCGTGCACAGTTCAGCGCGGTCTTCCGCCCAGGCTGGGCAGTTCGTCAGGGTGGGAACCTAATCTAACCTAATCTGTCTCGTAGTCAAGGAGTACAAGGCAGCGCGGCACTCACCGCGCTTTTGTCTCCATGATGGAGAACAGAAAAAATGAATATCTAACTCTTTTCACGCAGATCGTAAAAGCCGATCAAGTGAATGGGTGGAAATGTGATCAGCAGCTAGGAACCTATGCTGTCACTACCAGTTTTGATTCCTTTTTATTCCTATCCCACCCACAATCACGCTAAGAATGGCGGTAGGTCTTGCCGCCCTCGGCTCTGTCTGCAGAGGCCCAGAGAAGCACTTAAATTTTAAATTTGTAAATTTATATTTTTGAATTTTTGAACAGCGACATCTATCGGTGACAAAAAAAACAATTTTGTAAGAATGCTCCAAATTTACCGAAATTGTCAATTTTTAGGGTTTCGTACCCAAAGGGTAAAAACGGGGTCTTAATACTAAGACTTAACTATCCTTCTGTCCTTCTGTCTGTCATCAGGCTGTATCTCATGAAGCGTAATAGATAGACAGTCAAAATTTTCACAGATGATGTATTTTTATTGCAGCTATGACACCAAATACCAAAAACTAAATAAAATGAATATTTAAGAGGGGCTCCTATACAACAAAAGTGATTTTTTATACATAATGGTATGGAACCCTTCGTACGCGAGTCCGACTCGCACTTGGCAGGTTTTATTAACTTTATGGTAACTTTCAATCATCATTTTATAACACAAGTTTTAGCCAATGTAACGGAACAGTTATTTTATAGCAATTTTTCAAACAAAAATTGATGACTTGATTCTTTTAATTAATATAACTTTTTTATTTATCAACGGATTAAGATGAAACAAACACTAAATGTTAAGTGAGGCTTATCAAAATACATTAGTGAAAACCGCAACCGAATCGGTGCAGCCGTTTCTGAGATTAGCGTGCACAAACGCACAGACAAACATAAAAATTCTAGAAATCATAGTTTTGTGTCCTATTGCGTTGATGAAAGCCCCCAACAATTTTTTTTTCATTTATCTTCCATGTACAGACAGCGATCGGTTACGATTTTATTATATGTATAGATTATAAGTACATATTCATCAGTCTTCTCCCATCTTAAAATCACCAACATTTCCACCACACAATCATCAACAAAGGTAACTTTTACTCATATTTTAAATCGTTTACTCTGGCTCTTTGCTGCATTGCGACATGTTGGAGAACTTTTTCATTGCTGACTTTTTTGTCCAGCTAATAAGAAGCATGCGACGGTAACACCACATCGCAAAGGCTTCAAGTCCGTCGTCTTTCGTCGTCTCACGTCTTTCTTAAATCCTCCAAAAGAGCAGTGCCGGCGTCACTGTTGACGCCATAAATCATATCCTGATGCTGTGGTGTTAAACCGTGGAGTTCGCCGGCAGAGCCCTTCCTGAAGGATAAGGTTGCAGTTCGTTACGCAACGCCTCGCCCCGCGTTTGACTACTGATAGACTTTTCTTAAATTGATTTAATTTTTGCCATAAGGGAGTGTCTGGAGCTCAAGGCTGGATATTTGGGGTTGTCTGATTAATTGTTAAGTCATTGCCACTTTGTTATCCCTTATGGCATTTGTTACAATAGATGTGCAAACCCCTCTGTCTCTTGAAAAAGCGGGGCTAGGAGCAGTCCTTGTTTTGCACATGTTCTTGTGGCCTCGCTGCACCGGACTAGACGATTGGCGCGACTCGGTCAGAAGCGAGGCCTGAAATGTCGGACTTGACATATTTAATTGACATATACATGCTAAATAATGGTAAAAAACTTAATTTTAAAAACATTTATTATATTTCTTATAAATAATATAATTAATTTATAAAAACAGTAGTTGTTCATCACGCCACTTTTCGAATTTTCGATTTGGAACTGGCGTAGGCACTGAAAATGTAGAGACGGATTATTTATGTGAATTTTTAGCCCTTGTTGTCCTTTAATTTTTTTTCCATCGTTACACTGCTGTGGACAATGCCGATTAATACTTCGCAGAAAAATATTTGTACGTAAACTGATGCAACTTGGATTAAAGTAATTATATTCTCAATTACTTCATGTTAGAGCGAGGGCCATATATGACTCACGATCAAGTGAATGATTCTAACGACTGATTCATAATAATTCAAGTGTTAGAATCTTGAGGGACGCGAGTAATTCATGGCCCTTGATATAAATCCGTTTTAATCAGGAGTTGGATACCATACTTTATACCATGACTATGAGAAACAGAAAGATTTAGGCGAAAATAGAAATTGAATGAAGAAAAAGGAAGGTTAAATTAATAAAAAGGCACGTTAAAATTGGAACAATTACTAAAATTAAGAGTTACTGTACTGTTATTTATTCAAACACCAAAACACAGAATAAGTACTAGTACTCACGTAGGTACAGAATCTCACTCAACAGAGAAATTCAAAGGAATATCTACTCAATGTGGTAACCGATATGGTTTAATTTAGCTCGTGTCAGAACTCTGCACCTATTCGTTTAAATACCTAGAAATCAATTACAAGCCAATTTCATTCTTATTACTCTGGACAAACGATTCATTTCACTGAATTACGCAGTGGTGGCTGCGCGCATACTCGTTATTTAGGTATATTTTCGACAGGCCTGACCGAAGAGTCTTTTCATTAATTAGATTCACGGGTCTTTTCACCCCGGTCCTTTGAGAGGCTTACGTAGGGATACAGATCCAACAAAGTTGATGTAATGTGGCGCTCCCGCCAAACCCATCCCTGATATATCTATGAAAGGTGTACCCTTGAGTAGGTTTCGGCTGGAGAAAGATCGATTGCAAGAAAGAGGGAATAGTCTATGGGTTAAGGAATAAGATTGGGATGGACTGATGCTGGGATATTACAATAGGAACGTCATCTGGCATAATCATGATTACTGACTATTGTAGGCAGGTGGTGGCTTGCCGCCTGCTAGATAAGCTCACCCGTGTGTCAAATTAGCAACACCCGTGCAGGCGACTCAGGGGTGTCGAGAAGTGTCGCGGCGTCATGCCCTTTAACAGTTCCAGGAGTCGTTAGAGCAATAGCTCTAACGACTCCTCTCTGCACAGCCAATTAAGGCAATGCAGAGCTGAGAGTCCTGCCAACCCCTTTGGGATCTCCACCCGGACAATAACACCGAAAAAATACCTCGTCAAAACTAGAATTTACCTCTGGTATATTCCAGATAAAACTAGTTGTCACTCCGGGCTTTAGTTAAAACTAGTACTAGATAAATAAATTTGGAATTGAAAACAGTATAAACTTTTAAAATACTTATTAAAAGATCTGGGACACAGAGTCCAGGAACATTTTTTAACATACGATAAAAAATCAATCAAATAACCTTAAAATTAAATAAATAACCGGCCAAGTGCGAGTTGCACTCGCGCACGAAGGGTTCCGTATCATTATCTATAAAAAATCACGTTTGTTGTATGGGAGCTCCACTTGATTAAATATTTATTTTATTCTGTTTTTAGTATTTGTTGTTATAGCGGCAACAGAAATGCATCACCTGTGAAAAATTCAGCTGTCTAGCTATCACGGTTCATGAGGTACATGAGAGCCTGGTGACAAAAGGACAGACAGACAGATCCAAGACATATCCTTTCTTGCGTACGTACGGTACGATGAAGTTTAACCTCGGTCGGACCAGTTTTAACTGATTCGCTTCGGAAAAACGCTTTTTGTCTAGTACGAACTAGTTTTACCTGATATTCAATTATGAGCATTAGTTAATTCTAGTTTTAACAAAAGTATTAAGTAAAAACTAATTATTATTAGGGAAAACGCATTCTAACTAAAAACTGGTTTTAACTGTAACATATATACAGGTAGCGGCACGAAACTCTAGGGCTGACCTTGCTTGCGCAGAAGTCAAAATTTAATACCGTACCTGTGCGCAGTATCCCCTCTACATGTCGCTCAGCGCTTAACTTACGTGCCGCTAGGTGTACTTAAATGTTTATCCCCAAAATATAGCAAAGAATAGGTTTCAATTTGTATTGTCAATTTACCTACTTTTATTTATTCAAGAAGGTGACAAAATGTCTAACGACTGCAATAAAAAAAAAAGATGAGCACAAATGAATTTTCTAATCGCCACTTCACAATTCAAGATGAATCGTTCAAATCTGCTCTTTATTTTTTTTCTTTCGTTTGTTAATCTCTCAAAGGAAATCATTTTCACATTTCGAGAATTACACGTTATAAATTTTTAAATACGATAGCAACCTTATAGCAATCCAATTCAATTTTGTAACATCATCATCGTTATTTTTTTTTTGGCTTTTCGCACTACTCGTCGAATGTGTAAATAGACAGAACTAGCAGAGTGTGAAAAACAATACGTTAATGATCGTCCTCACAAGAGCAATAGAGATAGCGATTAGATTGACGTGTGTGACCAACATTTGAATGAGTCGACTTCTGGAAACCTGACTTATATTGTGTCACATGAAAACTGTATTTTTCGAATTGTAAACTGTGTTAATTCATAACTTTTCTTATCTTGGAAAGATGGTATCATGCAGCTTTATCGACTGTAATAGGTACAACAACAAACTATAGATAATCCCAATAAAAACACTTTTTACAGGTAATTTTGCTAGACTCGTTCTTTACATGTTGGTCATTATTATATTTTTCGCAACTTCACCAATAAACTATTTAAAATCACGCATTTTATATTTTTATTAAGAGATAACACAATATTTATAAGTTACTAGCTGATGCCCGCGACTTCGTTCGCGTGGACTTTATGACTCCGGCGTATTAATATAAATAACAACTAATGAGAGAGAAAAATAGAGAGAGATAAGAAAGTACTTGTAACAGTGTTAGGAGTTAAAAGTCAATATTATTTTAATTCTTTCCTTCGGGAGCCAATATGAAAAGAGCTGAAGTGTTACTAACCCTGGAGAAAGCCACATTAAGTTGGCCATGCGAAAAAGCAGTCCTTAGATCGACATCAGCAGCTTTAAGCCTCTAAAACTGTGACTTATTTTCATAGGAAAGCAAGTAAACACTGTGTATTTGTAAAACTGTGTATTTTCAAAAGGAAAATTGTTATACGCGGAATAAATACAGTTTCACTGGCACCACTCACAGTAAACTTTAAGTGTCTCAGCAGACTATGCCGAAGTTAAGCGGCTAAAGTTCAGTGTCTAAAGTTCGGTGGGGATGACACACTAAATAAGCTGAAGTTCAGCCGCTGAAGTTCGGTGGAAACGCCGGACTGTAGTGATGTGCCGATATGAGAATTTAATCTTCCGTCTTTGGCGCGTCTGCGGCGAACGGACACGGGAGCGGAAGAGGGAACGGAAGTGGAAAAGGGAACGGAAGCGGAAGCGGGAGCGGGAGCGGGAGCGGGAGCGGAAGTGGCAGCGGCGGCGGCGGTGGCGGCGGCGGCGGAGGCGTCGGAGGCGGCGGAGGCGTCGGAAGCGTCGGCGGCGGCGGAAGCGGCGGCGGCAGTGGCGGCGGCGGCGGCAGCGGCGGTGGCGGCGGCGGCGAGAGCGGGAGCGGCGGCGGCAGTGGCGGCGGCAGCGGCGGTGAAGGCGGCGGCGGGAGCGGCGGCAGCGGCGGCGGCGCGAGCGGCGGCAGCAGCAGCGGCGGCGCGAGCGGCGGCAGCAGCAGCGGCGGCGTCGGCGGCGGCAGCGGTGGGAGCGGCGGTGGGAGCGGGAGTGGGAGCGGGAACGGGAGCGGGAGCAGGAGTGGGAGCGAGAGCGGAACGGGTACGGGAACGGGTACGTGGAAGAGGGAACGGGAGCGGAAGCGGGAGCGGGAGCAGAAACGGCAGCGGCGGTGGCAGCGGCGGTGGCGGCGGAAGCGGCGGCGGCAGTGGCGGCGGCGGTGACAGCGGCGGTAGCGGCGGCGGCGAAAGCGGGAGCAGCGGTGGAAGTGGCGGCGGCGGCGGCGGCGGCGGCGGGAGCAGCGGCGGCGGCGGCGGCGGCGGCGGCGGCGGCGGCGGGAGCGGCGGCGGCGGCGGCAGCGGCGGGAGCGGCGGCGGGAGTGGTGGCGGCAGCGGCGGGAGCGGCGGCGGGAGCGGAAGAGGGAGTACGGGTACGGGTACGGGTACGGGTACGGGTACGGGTACGGGTACGGGTACGGGTACGGGTACGGGTACGGTTACGGGTACGGGTACGGGTACAGGTACGGGTACGGGTACGGGTACGGGTACGGGTACGGGTACGGGTACGGGTACGGGTATGGGTACGGGTACGGGTACGGGTACGGGTACGGGTACGGGTACGGTTACGGGTACGGGTACGGGTACAGGTACGGGTACGGGTACGGGTACGGGTACGGGTACGGGTACGGGTATGGGTACGGTTACGGGTACGGATACGGGTACGGGTACGGGTACGGGTACATGTACGGGTACGGGTACGGGTACGGGTACGGGTCCGATTCAGGCAAAAGCATCGGAAGTTCGGCATTATGTGTTGCTAGTAATGCAAATAACATTGCAGGCATGCATTGGCTGAAATTCAGCCGCTGAATTCGGCATACAGTGCTGAGACACTAAGTTGGGTTCCGTTACACAGTTTCGGCGGAGTCAAATTGCGCATTCGCATTATTGGCCCTCCGACATTAAGACTTATTTTGTGAGCCGAGAGTCCATTTGCTGCAAGTGAATTAAGAAACTCAACTGGATAATTGGTGGTGTCGTCAACAACTCTATCCAAGAAATTAACAATAATTTGCGTCATAAGTTCTATAATAATTTATTTTTAATTTTTTGATGTCAATATGGCGCGTTCACATATCCAAGAATTTTTCTGGTGTGTTATGCTCTGAAGGTCCGCAAATTCTGAACTTATAAGTTCTTCTTCGGACGAAATAACTTTTTTTTGGAAAAATTTCAATGTACAGTCACATTTTTTTACTCTTTTATTTGTAGTATAGATTTAGTATGTTTTTGTTCAACGACAACAAAAAAACATCATCTATAAAAATTTCAACTGTCTAGCTATTATGGTTCATAAGATACAGCCTGGTGACAGACAGACAGACAGACTAACAGTCGGACGGTCTAAGTAATAGGGTCCCGTTTCTACCCATTTGGGTAAGGAACCCTAAAAATCGAATAAAATAAGTATTTATGGGGGGCTCCCATACTACAAACGTGATTTTTCATAGATTATGGTACGGAACCCTTCGCGCGCGTCCGACTCGCGCTTGGCCAGTTGTATTATAACTCAACAAAAAGTTCTTATCAGACTTAACAACTTTTGCTAAGGCGGCATTTTAATATTTTTTATAGTTTAGCTGGACCATTATAGTTCTGCATCATGTGTTCCATTTTCCAAAATTAATTATAGCCTATATGTTGCCCAGGCTTCACAGCTATATAACAAAAAAGTTTCATTCGAATCCGTCCAGTATTTCCGGAGATTAGCGTGTACAAACAGACAAACAGACAAACAGACAGACATTTTTTTTTATTTTCTTACTCTATTACTATATCTCCATCGCCACAAATATTTTTATTTGAAAAATTTTCAATGTACAGACACATTTTTTTTACTCTTTTATTATAGTATAGATTTAGGGAATTCTCTAATATATTGCATAAAATATAAAATAACAATAATTCCGCTAGGGCTTACTAATTTATTGACGTCATTTTATGTCATGAAAATATATAACGATAAAAAATCAATTGTTTTTCGAATCAGTACAAACTCTTTTTTGGTTTTGGTTGGTAACATTTATTTCCCAACATTTGATAAGGTCAATTTTATCAGTATAGCGCAACTCCTTATAAAACATCGATATAAGTAGTATGAAACCAAATAAATAAAAATGGATAACCATTGTAAATAGACCGGGTTGGACTCCCACAAAGTTTTCTACTGTTCGTAGTAAACATTTTAAGCCAACGCGTTTTATTCAAAGAAAGCACATTTATGTTTTAATACAGGAATTTCTGAGCCATATTTTATGTACAAAGACAGAAGCTATAATATTTTATTTGACCCATGTCATTAAATAAAACTTATTAGGAATAGTTACCTAGATAATCATAAAATATTTTTTGATACAGGTAACTATTCCTAATAAGTTTTATTAAATGAAATGGGTCAAATAAAATATTATAGCTTCTGTCTTTGTACATAAAATATGGCTCAGAAATGTTCGATGCACTTAAAATTTTTCCCATATTTAAATTTGAGGCTATTTCGTTCAAAGGTTATTGATAGTACATCACAATTAGAGTTTCTTAAAAGATCAAGGCATATCTTTAACAGCCTTGATTTTTCGGAGCCTGTAAATCCTTTTCCAGAAAAGATATCCAATAGGCAATTTCCAGTAACAATTGACAGCTACTCGTACGACCATGAATACTAAAATTTCTGTAGCGACAATTTTGTCGACATTTATATCATTGCCTTTATTTATAAACCCATAATGTTTCTTTCCGACGAGTTCTGTCTCTTCTCTAATTTTAATTTAGTCAAAAGTGAGGCTTACGTAAAAAAATTACAACGAAACGAAGGCCTTCATCTAGCCAAGAAATTACCTGCACCACATGTATATTTTTAAACTCAAAATATTAAAGTTAATTTGGCCGCACAACTGTTGAGTACATCAGTAGCAATTGCTATTGATATATGTAACAACGACTTAAATTTGCCCGATTTTCTATATTCTGAAGCAACCGTATAATTTCTCTTAATTGTCAACAAAATTTTTCACGTGTTTAATTCTAGAAACTTAAACAATATTGGATTTAAAAAGCTACTTTGTCCAAGCAACCAAAAAAACGTTTTTAACAAACTCGATAAAGCCTATCACTACTTAAGTTCTCTTAAATGTAAAAATGTTGGATTCTTAATTCATACGCCAAGGCGTTTGGGTATTTTCGGTTTTATAATGAACATTATTTCATTAAAAATGCTATATGTTTGTTACAGTGTAATAAAAGTTAAAAAAATATTTCAACATACAAATTATCACAAGACCATTTGGATACATTTTTCGGGGCTATCCGATCAAAAGGCGGTTTTAATAATAACCCAATTGTTAGAAATTTCATTGCATCATATAAAAGACTCCTATGTCGCGAGGCCGGAAACTGTTTGGAAATGGAAAAAATTGAAATTTTAGTTAGTAGTGATAATTCAACAAGTTCCCTTAACAATATTGATAGTTCATTAAATTGCAATAAAAACTTTAACGGTTTGCTGACTAAATATAGCGGTATTGATGAAAATGAAGATGAAATTGATTTTGGCAATGAAGTAATCTTTGATTACACTGCAAGATTGTCACAATTATTTACGATGATCGTTACCTATCTTTCAGGATATGTTGTAAAACAAAATATTTAAAGCATAAAATGTGACGAATGTGTCCATAGCTTGTTATCCAATTCGAAGTATATTAGCTAAAATACATTAATTGTTAGAAGAGACTATTCAAAAACGAATGATATGTTTTTAATATATCCATCCAGTGATGTTGTGGCACTGTGCACAACATCACTGGATGGATATATTTGAAAAGCTTTTTATGAAAAATATGCAAAAAAAAATACTACCAAGCTAATATTTAGCGTTTTCGCCAAAAATGTATTAAAAGTTCTTCGTGATAAACAGTTTCTATTTGATAATATTAAATATCACGTGGTTGATCAAAATCCACTAAGTGATGATAGACACCTTCTTATAAAAAGTATTATTGAGTCGTATTTTCTTCTTCGATTGAAATATGAAACCAAGTTGTCCAAATCTAATCGTCAAACTTTAAAAAGTCGTTTGAATAAAACTATTTAGTCTCTTAAGAGGACAGGAGGTTGTCTGTTTGTCTGTAATCAAATCTTGCAAGTTAAATTTGACTCACTTCCCAGTTTGCGATAGATCGGAAATTTTGGACGCATATTTATATCGCGTAACAATGCAATATTATGATGACATGGAGCTGATCTGATGATGGGATTGGAACGTGGTCTCTGTGATAAAACAACATAACCCTACCAAGTTTAGGCTCGATTAATTCGTCACTTTAACCTTTTTGGTTCATTGTTATATGTAGATAAAAGCTTGTTTTGAAAAATATTTTCTTTGTTTATATGTAATATTTATTTTGTTTTAAAAAAGTTTTTAGTTTGTAGACATTATCCAAGTATAACGATAATTTGAGACGTTTTAATGACACCATGTTTTAATTTTACTACCAGTATTTCAATATTATTTGCTTTTATTTTGATGCTGGATTGTCAACATTGTATTTAAACCAGGAGAAAAAAAAAAGGTTATATATTTCATTTTCAGATATAATTTTGTGTTACACATAGCAAATGTGTAATTTTATATTATTGTTCATTAAAGATGAACCTTAGTTCCCCTTGGTAGTTGTATGTTGTACATTAGTAGATTCGGTGGATTTTATTTAGTATTTGTTTAATAAAAAGTTAAATTCAAAACGTACTTGTAAATTATTTTTCTTATATACTACTTAAGTATTGTAAGTAAGGCAATATTTAACGACAAATATATCTGGGAGCACGGAAGTGCCCTCGCCAAGACGAGCCAAGCGGAGCGCAAGGGCACTCTACCTTTACTCGAAACGTTTCGTCGTTTTTTTGAACTCTCATAACTTTGGTTTGGATGATGTTAAATAGTTAAAAATTTTAAGATATAATGATACTAGTACAATCATTAAACATACAAAGTTTGAATGTCGTAGCTATTATACTTTAGATTTTATTAATGTCTAAAAACCCCCGGTGTCGTCACTGATTCAAACACTGACTCACTCACTGATCATCAAAATTTTTAAGGTACTTCCTGAAGTCCTAGAACGCTGAAATTTGGTATGTAAGCTAATATTACTAAAGACAATAAAAAATTAAAAATTTTAATTTTTTTTTGTAATTTAAGATGGCGTCTGAATTTTAGAAAATTAACTTATTTCGTTCATAATGTCTCACTGTGACTACGTAGAGGCCGGAAAATTTGTAGGTGAGGGGGGGGTAAAGCACCCCGTAAAACTCGAAACTACATTCAAGTTTTGGATTCAAGATGGCCGCCCACACATTTTTTCATTTCCTCAAGATAAATCAAAATTTTAAATTATCAATAGAGCATACATACATAAAAGTATACATTCATCACGAACACCAAAACAGGCTTCCGATGGGCAGCAGCGTCGGAAGCTAAATCGTGACACAACACTGCGCTCGCCTGCCAAGCGTGGCGAGTATGGCAAAACCCCCAACGGAGGTACAAAAATTGACCAGGCCCCCAGTACCCGGCGGCCCCGCTATTCCTGACTCCGGTAGCGGTCATGATAACGGCGGGGCAAGGGGTGCTAAGAATCTCCGGATGAGATCGGGCTACCACCCTCGGCGGAGACTGGCCCTGGTAACACACAACGTCCGCAATTTGAGGTTGGACGAAAAACTGGCTGAGGTGGAAGAGGAAAGGAGTAGGTTACGTTGGGACATTGTGGGGCTGTCTGAAGTCTGAAGAAAGGGCAAGAGCACGACAACTCTAGAGTCCGGTAACCTACTATGTCACCGGGAGGGAGACGAAATAAAGTCTCAGCATGGTGTTGGGTTTCTCGTTCACAAGTCCCTCGTAAATAACTTAGTTACCATCGATAGTGTTTTCAGCAGGGTAATATACCTGATACTCAGAGTATCGAAAAGATACTTGCTGAAGGTTATACAGGTGTACATGCCGACCGGAAAACACTCAGATGCAGAGGTTGAGGTTGTGTATGAGGACATACACGCCTCCAAAACCCAGTTTACGGTTATTATGGGGGAATTCAACGCAAAACTGGGCAAGGGACGGGATGGAGTGATCAGGGTGGGGCAATTTGGGTATGGCGAGCGCAACGACAGGGGCATAGGCTGGCTGATTTTCTGGAGGAAGAGGGACTCTTTGTGATGAACATATCCAACAGAAAAAAATCTAATGATTTGCCTAATGAAATATTTTATGACAGTGAGGAAACTGATAAACCAGAGAAAGCTTGCAAGTTATTTTCCGATTATTTTCAGTCAGTCTATGAACCCTCAAACGTCATCCAGGATTTTGACATAAGGGATACGAAAGTGGACTCTAATTGTAACTCCTGAACAAGTACTGACCGAATTAAAAAATCTTGACGTTTCTAAAGGTATGGGATGTGACAACATACCAGCTTTATTCTTAAAATAAACGGCTGATGCAATACACAAACCTCTCCACATAATTTTCAACAGGTGTCTTTCTGAGGGTGTTTTTCCGGCAATGTGGAAGTTGGCACGTATAGTACCTGCGCATAAAGGAAATATTGAGAATTATCGCTATATTTCCATTCTACCTATTTTGTCAAAGATTTTTGAACGTTTGGTGTTTAACGCTATCTATCCAAGTTTGCATAAACATATTATCCCCCAACAACATGGATTTGTAGAACGTCGATCCACTGCATCCAATCTTGTTACCTACAGTAGTAATTTGTTTGATGCCCTAGATAACAATCAACAAACAGATAGCGTTTATACTGACTATCACAAGGCGTTTGATAGGGTAGATCATAAGATCCTCTTGGAAAGAATTGCCTATAATGGCATCAGGGGTAACTTATGGCGATGGTTTAAGTCATATATTTGCAACAGGACTCAAAAGGTAGTCATCAAGGGTTGCGAATCTGAAATCGTTCACGTAACATCTGGAGTCCCACAGGGATCGATTTTAGGGCCCCTTCTTTTTATTTTATTCATTAATTATATAAATACATGTTTTAAGTTTTGTAATATCTTGTTATACGCGGACGATCTCAAGATTTATTACACTATCAACAGTCCTGATGACCACGAAAAATTCCAAAGCGACCTAGATCGTTTCACTGCATACTGTTATAAAAATAAACTTTGTCTTAATCTAAAAAAATGTAAATGTATTACGTTTACTAAAAAACGTAATTTTAGCATTTATTCTCATTGTGTGGTGTTGTCCTTCAACGAGTGCAATTTATCAAGGGTTTAGGTGTTACACTTGACACAAAACTTACGCTGGAAACACACACAGACTTAATAGTAAATAAGGCTTATAAAATGTACGGGTTCATAATGAGATGTTCTGCTGAGTTCAAGTGACCGTCCACCTACATGTACCTGTATAAAAGTTTAGTCCGCTCTCAGTTAGAGTATGCGGTAATGGTTTGAAACCCCTACTATATGTTTACTCAGATAAAATAGAAATGGTTCAGAAAAAATACTTACGTCGTTTACAGTACAAATTTAATCTTGTGATTAAATCGGTTGTCCGAATCTCTTATCCTGATCTTTTACATAAGTACAACGTATTGGATTTAAATTTTAGAAGTGGTCTGCTTGAGGTTGCTTTTTTGTATACACAATAAATATGACTGTTCAGCACTAACTAATCAGATCTGTTATCGTGTAACTTTCCGTGCTACGAGAAGTTCTCGGAAACATGAACTTTTTGCCATCAACAGAAGTCGTACAAATGCAGGTTTCCGATCACCTCTAAACCGAATTTTTAAATCATACAATACAAAATTTAACAAAATTGATATATTTGCTACTTTAGCAGCTACTTTCAGAAGCATGGTTACGGATAAACTAGTGGAACTATTCTCTGCTAATTGCAGAAGATGCCAAAATAACCAATCTAAAGATAGTACCTCTTACTTACAATTATAATTATATACATGTTTTAAGATTTTACGCCTACAATTTACTACACATTTACATCTGTACTAATTTATAAGAATAATAATGTAAACTAATATGTTTTTAAACTGTATGTATGTTGTCCCTCAACTAAGATATATGTACTTGGTAAGCTGTGGTTAACGGTATTGGTAGTATAAATAGATAAGTTATATTTAAGAAAACTGTATGCTAATCTTCTGTACTACTGTTTGTTTTCTCTAATAAAGAAATAACAAAAACAAAACAAAAACTCTTTCTGCAAAAAGCCACCACAAAGGAAGTGGACCTGGATGGGAACTAGTAAAAACGATCAGCCTCCAGTCAAAAATAAGTTAGACTTCTTCCTGACGACGAAGAGGCAGATATTCAATGATGTCTCCGTGATCAACAGGACTAAAACCGGCAGCGATCACCAAATTCTAAGAGGCATCATGAATATCAGTCTCCGACTCGAAAGGTCAAGACTGATGAAGTCTACGCTTTGACCATCGCAGAGCCAGATCCAAAACCCCAAGAGCTTTTTAGTCGAGCTCTTCAATCGCTTCGACTGCGTTTCAGTGGACGAGTTAAACAACGTCCTTGTAGAAACTGTCCAAGAAGTGGGATCCAAGTTTTTTAAAACCCGCCCTAAAAAGAAACCTCAAAAAATCTCTGCTCAGACCCTAGACTTGATGGCAGAACGACCATCCATAACGCTGCAAACTTCTAAAGACGCTGAGTGGTATAGGCGGCTCGACAGAAGAATTCAAAGTCCTTGCGACACGACATTCGTTCGTTAATACTAATTGTATTGAGAAGTCGATAGAACGAAACAAAGGTTCCAAATTGTTTGCAAGGACTAAGTCTACTGGGCAAAGCCGACTGACTAAGATGAAGAAGGGGGGCGGTAACATGGTATCGACCAAAGATGGGGTGCTGGCAGAGATCGACAGGTTTTATGAGCAGTTATATACATCCTTTGCAAAACCTAGCGTGGATATGGCTGCAGATCCAAGAGCCAAGCTAACCCGACACTATACCGAAGATATCCCGGAAATCAGTCTGTACGAGATTAGGATGGCCCTCAAACAGCTCAAAAACAACAAGGTGCCCCGGGTGAGGATGGAACCACAACAGAGCTTCTGAAAGCGGGTGGAACGCCAGGATTGAAAGTCCTTCAGAGGCTCTTTAATTCCGTTCTTCTCGAGGGTGTAACGCCGAAGGCGTAAAACAGAAGCGTGGTCATTTTCTTTAAAAAGGGTGACAATACTTTATTAAAGAATTATAGGCCTATCACGCTTCTAAGCCACGTCTATAAGTTGTTTTCGAGGGTCATCACGAATCGTCTCACTAACAGATTAAATGCTTTCCAACCTCCCGAACAAGCCGGATTCTTAAAAGGCTACAGTACCATAGACCATCCATACTTTGCGGCAGGTTATAGAGAAGACGAGGGAGTATAACCGGCCGCTGTGCTTGGGGTTCGTCGACTACGAAAAAGCCTTCGATTCGATCAAAACATGGGCCGTGCTTCAGTCTCTCCAGTGGTGCCGCATTGACTGTCGGTATATCGAGATGTTGAAGTGTTTATACAACAAAGCCACTATATCGGTCCGAGTACAGGAGCACAATACGAAGGATATTCCATTGAATCGAAGCGTGAGACAGGGAGATGTCATATCTCCAAAACTGTTCACCGCCGCTCTGGAAGATGCCTTTAAGCTCCTGGAATGGGAAGGACTGGACATCAACATTAATGGCGAGTATATCACTCACCTTCGATTTACCGACGATATCGTTATCATAGCAGAATCGATGGAGGACTTAAGTACGATGCTTGAAGACCTAAATCGAGTCTCCCAACAGGTCGGCTTAAAAATGAATACTGACAAGACGAAGGTCATGTCAAATATACACGTTGCGCCTTTACCTATTTCTGTTGGGAGCTCCACCTTCGAAGTTGTAGACCAGTACCTGGGTCAATTGATCCAAGCAGTCTTTCGGCGACTCGGCTGGGAGCGTTCGAGAAATTATGCAGTGTTTTAATCGTTTAAAATACCTCAGTGCCTCAAGACGAAAGTGTTTAATCAATATTTGTTACCAATTATGACTTATGGCTCTGAAACGTGGTCCCTTACTATGGGTCTCATCAGAAGGCTCAAGGTCGCTCAACGGGCTATAGAGAGGACTATGCTCGGTGTTTTTCTACGCGATCGAATCAAAAATGAGGAGATTGGTAGGAGAACGAAGGTGACCGACATAGCCAAATGGATTAGCTCATTGAAGTGGCAGTGGGCGGGACACATAGCGCGAAGAACCACGTACCGGCAAGCGCAGCGTAGGACACCCACCTGCTAGATGGTCGGATGACCTGAGCAAGGTTGCACAGAGGTGCTGGATGCAGGCCGCTTCCGATCGGTCGTTTTGGAAATCCTTGGGGGAGGCCTATGTCCATATATATGTGTTGATATGATATGATGAACAGAGCATAATAAGGAATACGCACTTTTTTTTATTTGCTTAATAAAATCCTTATTATGCACAGTAAACAAATATGAAAGAATTGATAAAATATCTTAATCAGCGACGAACATGTGATACTTTAAAGTTTCAATTAGAAAGAGAAGTCCGATATGGACTGGTGACGTCAAAGTCCATATCATCTATACATTTGCCATAGAAAATAGCGTTTTTGCGAGTGAGATAGACATACTTTCGTAAAATCATTATGTCTCGTGCGTTTTCTAACCAATTTTTATTCTGTTTTCACTGTTAGTACTTTACTTTGAATATTTATGGATAAACTAGTTAGATAACAAATATTTTTTCATGCATATTCTCTATTTCCAGTCTGTGTCTCATACGCTATAGCATACACACAAGCCAATGATTAAGCTTGAACAGTGCTCTTATTGATATAGGATCATCAATTTTCTCATGTGGGCAGGCTTATATAGCCCTCTCTAGAGTAACAAATTTACAAGGTGTACCTTGTAAATATTAATTTTAACAGTATCAGAGCACAACAGACAGCTATAGACGAATATAGTCACCTAAGAAAGAAGTTTCGCCCTGACCTATTACTTATTTTAAATTGACGACCTCCGTGGTCACCATGCTAATCCGCCACCCAGAGGTTCCGGGTTTGATTCCCGGTCAGGGTAAGTTGGAAAATGGCCTTTTTCAAATTGCCCTGGGTCTTGGATGTATATCTATATACGTATTTGTTATAAAATATAGTATCGTTGAGTTAGTATCCCATAACACAAGTCTCGAACTTACTTTGGAGCTAGCTTAATCAGTGTTTTTTGTCCCTATATATTTATTTTTATTATTAGTAAACAATCAAATAAAAAAGGCTAAGACAGAGAGTGGGCTTTCGAATAAAGCTGTGGCTGATGTGCAAGAAATACACCCCAAAAAAAAGGAAAAAAAAATAGGCTAATCCCCCAACCATCGGAACAGACCGGCCCCTACTGGTTGGTTCATCTAAATTCCAGACAAAGGGTAAGGCGAAAGTAAAGGCCCGCGGTAAAATAGGTTATTTTCAAACTCAAAAAAGTCCATTAACCAATTTACAAAAATGAATGAAATCCCACCAAAAACATTTTCATGTAAAAATGTTGCCAAGACGAGTCTGCATAGCTTGCCATGTGAAAAAGTTATCAGATCTCGTATAAAGCCAAGCTCTAAAGACTACACGCTCTAAACCTACAAGCTCTATACCACCTTAATCAAAATCTATGAAAAAGTGGTCAGATCTCATGTAGAGCCAAGATTCTTGATCTATGCGCCTTTACTTTACCAGGCCTAACTTCACATACTCTACATGTTAGTCAAAATATGTGGCTTGGCCGTTTTATTTCACACATGATGAACGAATGCCTACGAAATCTTCGTAACGGTTTTCGTAACGTTTTGACTAAAATGTAGAGTATGTGAAGTTAGGCCTTGTTCCTTAATAAAATTAGTCTCAAAATTGCGAGTGGTCGAAACCACTCGTTGCATAACCTTTGCATACGATCATTTCATAAATGCGCCTGTTTGGAACGCTCGCGTAAACCATTCTTAACATAAAAAATGATTTCAAAAATACGTCCCCTGCGCGGAATAAGAACGTAGTAAGCGCCCGCCCCAAAGCACCGATTTAGTTTTATTTTAATACTAGCTGTGCCTGTGACTTCGTCCGCGTGAAAATCCGTTTAGCAGTTTTGGACATTCAGGTGTACAGTGTGCATACAGACACTGACATACAAACAAAAATCTTAAAAATCTTTTTAGTGTTCTGCAACTCCTTACATATCTTGCTCACGAATACATACTTTAATATCAGTATTTGGTGCCCGCGACTTCGTCCGTGTGAAATTCAGTTTTCTTACACTCCCTTGTTGATGACATGACAAATTTAAAAAAATTGTCAGATTAGTCTGTATATTTACAGTTCGATTTTTTTATTGTGATGCGGTATACTTTTAATATTGCAAATGTGACAGTTTATAAGGATTTATAGATGTATGGATATCAGTTACTCATTCATACAACTTATGAATGGATTATAATGAACCCTTACAATAATAATCATAACCTCTGTGTATAAATATATAGGTACGCAGACGAAGTCAGCAGTCAAACGTAACTCTCTATCTGTAAAAGTCTGCGAGGCGCGAGATAGTGTGTGACGTTCTCGATCAGCAGTCAAACGAAACTCCCTATCTGTAAAAGTCTCCGAGGCGCGAGATAGCGAATGACGTTCACGATCAGCACATAGTCGAGACTCCCTTTGAGTGGAACTCTCCGAGGCGCGAGTCAATGAATTTCGTTCTCGATTAACACTTAGTCGTGCCTGCCTTATGTCATTGGATTCTTGGGATCTACTCATCCGTTTTCTTTTCGCTTGTCTAATATTCTGAGACAGATTTGACTTTCTTCGTAGCATTTTTGAGAGCAAAGCACAAAATACAATAGTATATTTATTTAATTCAATGAATCTATGTAGCCAAGAATTTTTTAAGACAATATTCAAAATACCTAACCAATCCACAAAGCAAGATCAAAACATTCGTATTGCTATAGCCAAATGTCAAACTAAGTTCAATAAATCTATAAAGCCAAGAAGCTTTTGAAGATATCCGAAATATCTTACCAATCCACAAAGCAAGATCAGAATGTCCGTTTTTTCGTAGCTAAGTGTCAAATTATAAATCAACAATATTATCCGAAATATTAACTAACCAATCCACAAAGTAAGATCAGAAAGTCCGTATTTTCATAGCCAAGTGTCAAATTATAAATCGACAATATTATCCGAAACATAAACTAACCAACCCAAAAAGCATCAAAGCAAGATCAGAAGTTCGTATTTTCATAGCCAAATTTCAGTATAAAATCAACAAATTCAACAACAGTTACTAACCAAATCACAAAAGAATCAAAAGGTCTTACGTACAGAGCAATTTTTTTTTAGATGACATCATAGGTTGCCTCATACGGCATTTTCTACTTCACCGGACAAGGTTTGAGGAGCGAGCTAGGGACTATGGTAAATTTTGGGGAAGAAGAATTTTTACACCCATGTTTAGCCGGAAGGACCGAAGCTACGGTCTAAGTCTAAGGTCTAAGTGCCAGAAAATCCTATTTAGGACGTACAGGGCTAAACAATCAGCTTGTATTTATACTTTTTCGCGCCAAACCAAAATTGTCTTTTGGGAAGTAATTGTTCTTACCTAATCTATAAGTCTGTCATGTATGGTTTTTCTAAAATGTTTCTCATTGGCTAGCCAGTACTCTACTTACCATAGAAGTTCAGATGGCGCTGCTGTCATATGAGCAAAAAGAATACATAAATCAGTGTGATACCATGTTTAATGTGTTACGTAGACCAAAAAAATCTTAACATGAGTGTTAGTGTAAGATCTTAGTGCCAAAATACGAAGAAAACAAAGAATCAAAATTACGACTATATACAGTCGCTTCTCATAGACGTGGATTAAACGAATAAAGAATTCAGGGAGTACTTATTTGTTTGTATTTAGTCTGACTATAAATACTGTTACAATTAAAAATAAACAAAATGTTACATTTAAATTTGGAATCCGTTATTTTTATATGATTTTTCATTGTCTTTTCTTATTTTCCCGCCATTACATTGTACAATATTTTGCGATATTAAAATGGAGCGGGGTGATAAAGAAAACCGAATCGCTGTGACTGCATTACACAAAGTAGGTATGGAGCCAAATGCAATTTTTAAAACTTTCCATACGCTTGGTATTAGTCAAATGTTTGTGTACCGGGCTATTAATAGGTACAAGTCTATGGTTTTAAAATGTGTCGAATGACTAAACGACAAACTTAGGTACCTATACAAATATATGTAGACAAGTTTTGTTTTTTACTAAGTATATTGACTAGACTGCAAATATACATATGTTTGTAAATTGTTTATGTAATGAAACCCTCAATGGGCGAGCCCGACTCGCACCTGACCAGTTTGTATGTTTACATCTTCTTATACCCTATAATAATTGCAGTGCACTAAAATTATATCAAATAACATTTGACGAGCCATTTTTGTAAAAAAAAAAACGAGTTATAACTTTTTTAACTTCGGTAAAGTGTGGGTGTTTAAAACACGTTTCGGGTCAAGAATTAATGTTGGTAACTTTCATTCTCTACCCGAAAGCTTTACTATTTCATTTTTATAAAACCTTATTTCTTCCTTGTTTTTCAACTAGCGAAGCCTGTTTGGTTTTCCGGATTAATAATAATGCAACACAAAAATCTACAATGTACCAACATTAATATGAAAATTGATTCAGTTTGTTACGAGATTTTACAGCGTTCCAGGAAAAGCAATTGAAAAAAATCGGGCGATCATTTTAGTTGAATGCTAATTAAAATTTTCAACATTTTATATTTATTGCTATCAAAATAAAATGATAATACACATACTCGGACTTTTGACAACACATAATCGGATTTTGATATGCATAATTTTCTTTTGTACATTTAAAATGAACCGAGTTAATTTCGTCGATCTGGCTGGCAGTGTCGTCAGTGCATCCCATACGAGGGGATATTGCCCATCTTCGGGGAATAAGGGTAAATTGCCCATCTTAGATTTGATTTTTATACTCTAAAAAAACTACAAATTACCTGTCATATAATTTAATATAGATATTAAATTATATTTGTAAGATACTGAATTGAGTAAAACATATAAGTACAATATTTGACTAATTAAAGGTAATTGCAAAGTTACGTCAAATTTTAAACGAAACTCTATATATTTACAAAACTATGTGTGTTACCGTGTCAATATTTTATTCCTAATATAAAATTATATGACCAAGAGACGGTATGTACCAGCATTTTTTTTAAAATAATGTATCAATACATATAATAAAACAATAGGAACCGCGTGTTTGTACATTTGATAAAATTAACAAAAATGGGTTATAATTATAATTATATACAGCAAAAACGAAAGCCATGCTCATGTGATTGTCTCCTTGATTCATGAAATAAAAGACGCTTTTCTTTTGTTAGTCTCTCGTTAAAATATATTTTCAATACTGGTCCATCCACTACATTTTCTAAGGATATACTTCTTCTTGACTTTGCAGCTTTAAGAAGGTCGTCCAGTTTGCGTATTTTTAAAATTTGACGTCTATGACGTGGTGAATTATTGAAGTTTCTGTTATTTTGGGACCTACGCGTAAGATGTCAGACAGGTCATCTTCCGATATATTTACTCCAAGTTTTTGAGTTGCTTTAATAACTTTTTCATTCAGGTTTTCATTGTCAGTTTCTGTAATTCCAGTTATTTCTAAATCGTTTTTCATGTAATTTTGGTCTTTCAATAAAAACTGTTGATGTAATTATTCAGTAGTAATTCTGAGATTATTGTTTTCTAATTCTTAATCTTCTAATCTTTTTGCTAGTGTATTTGTTGTTAAAAATATTTGCTTATTTAAGTCTTATGTTTTCTTGCTTGCGCTGATGTGATTCTGCTACAAGTAAATTAATAGTGTCTGTCTGAATAATCATGTTGTTTTTATCATTTCTAATTGATCATGAATTTCTTATTTCAATAATTTTTTTTAAACTCTATGTTTTCTTCTCTGAGCTGGCGCACTTCATTATACAAGTAAAGAGAAAATTTCGCTTTGAGTTTCGTCGTCAGTTGAAGGAATTTCTTGAGAGTTCCCTATTACCTATATATAATTTATTTTGTATATTTGTGGTTTGGTTCTTAATAAATATGTTCTCTTGTTTTTTTGCTAATTTCTGATTTAAGAAGAGAGATATTATTAGCGGATAACTCTTCATTGACTTGTAGTTTTATCTTTGTATCAAAATTATTTTCTTGTGTTGATTGTCCACTACCTTAACTGTACAATGTACTGTAATGAAAAGCGAGTAGAAATCTGAATATTGCGTTTAGGACTGTTGTCTGTGCAACGCCATATCTGCGAACGAGTTGTCTTTTTATAGGATTCTTTAGCAATATACATATTATATCATATACCTTATAGCAATCCAAACATTTTAGGAATGGTTTGTCTAATATACAATCCCCACACTCAGTACAAATATTTTTAGATTCCATAATAATTTCTGAAGATTTATTGACAAATAACACAAGCAATAGGAGCGAATGATGGATACTCGGACGTAAGTAGCAACGAGGCGTGCGGTCTTGAGCTAAGCTATCGACATGTTATATAAGTATATTGAATAAAAAATAATGATAATTTAGTTAGTTTTTAAGAGTAAATCTATTTGAAAAAATATATTTTTAATCAGAAAATACTTGACACCGTCACTTTACGTCACCGTTACGAATTTCTATTAATATATTTAAAAGCTTTTATTTTTTAAATAAATAAATTCACTGGGCAATCGCACTAAACAATGTAATTTAATATAGGTAATATGTATTACTTGTGATATACATTGTGTTTTCAAGCGATGGCTAAGTCATTCTATTTATTTAAAATATGACAGATTTTTAATATTGATATAGTCACTATAAGATGTTGTTTGGTTAGGTAATTAAGTCATAACTTAAGACAGAACGTCCCTTAAGTAGGGACTGAATAAATTAACCGACTTGGTATATAACATAAATAAATAAAAATATATGCGGACAAATCACACTTAGTCTCTGCCTACCCCTGTGGGAAACAGGCGTGATAATATGTATGTATGTATGTAAATCACACTGATTGAGCTAGCCCCAAAGTAAGTTCGAGACTTGTGTTATGGGATACTAACTCAACGATACTATATTTTATAACAAATACGTATATAGATAAACTCCCAAGACCCAGGACAATTTGAAAAAGGCCATTTTCCAACTTGCACTGACCGGGGATCGAACTCGGAACCTCTGGGTGGCGGACTAGCATGGTGACCACTACGCCACGGAGGTCAACAAAAACATGGATCTCACAACTCTTTACTGTAGAAGAACTCAATTGCGAGTCTTGTTTTTTTTTACGAGTTTTGTTTTTGATGTTAATAATGTTTACTGCAAAGATTATATAATCACGTGATTTAATTTGCTTTCCCGCGATTTGTAGTACAAGGGGAACATAGCTCATATAGCCCAGTCATATTCTACGCAAAACATATGTAATAGATACCGTAGATTTTTGTTTTTTTTTTTCTATCGCAAGTATCGCAACGATAATTCAGCATATTTTCGTATGATTTTATACCAACATTATAAAAATTGTTCTAAAATACACATGCTCGAAGAGTGAATTTTTTTATAATGTGGTAGTACTTGTCTGTATGACAAGTTACATAATTGGGCACTTTTCTGGGTCAAAAAATAAAACGTCAAAAATGAATGTCACTTATCATTGATCATAGCCATTTTAAACGTAATTTTATATTGATTATAAAAGAAAAACTGATATTTAATAAATTTTTCGGGGTCCAGTGCTACTCCCATTTGAAATAAATCATTTGAAAGGTAACGGATATAACATTTAAAGTTATGTCTTGACCAGACCCTAGATAACCTCCAAGAACTGACTTTAAACTCCGACAAATTTAGATATTTGAGAGCGCTATTTGACTCCTAGAAACTATGACGCCATTAGTATGATGTTTGTTTTGACGTTTATAAAAAGCATCTGATTTGACTTGTTTTGTTTGTAGGAATCGCAAACTTTGAATTTTCTATTTAGTGTTCCGTATCCAAAGGGTAAAAACGGGACGCTATTACTAAGACTCCGCTGTCTGTCTGTCCGTCCCTCTCTCTGTCGGTCACCAGGTTGTATCTTATAAATCGTGGTAGCCAGACAGCTAAAATTTTCACAAAAAAATGTATATTTGTTGCCGCTATAACAAACAGAACAAAATATATATTTAAGTGGGGGCTCCCATATAACAAACGGGATATATTTTTTATAGATAATGGTAAGGAATTCTTCGTGCACGAGTCCGACTCGCACTTGGCCGGTTATAACTACAATAATGACTACATTTCCGAGCATGTTTGAGAAAAAGTTATTTAGTTGTGTCTATTCGATATTAGCCATTCGATATTTTCTTCGCTCCGGTAATGGAGAAACGACTTCGGCACCGCCCGCACCCGATAGTCATTGATGATTGATTATGGCGCTTTTGTTCGGCTATTACCGTAACCAGTCACTCGGCAAATCTTAAAAGGAGCACCTTAATGTTTTTACTTAAAAATCTCAGTGAATCTTCTATAAATTTCTTAGAAGGATTATGCAATTAGTAGCATAATTATCGCGTTAACAAATATTTTTATTTGATGACATTTTTCGTCGGAAAACTATTAGTCATGTACTTATAGCAAAACTGTACAGTTGATATTATAAAAATAAAATAGACTTTTGGGCTTTGTATTATTTGGTTGGTTATTTTAGATTCTTAAAATACTCACAAAAAATAAAATCTGTGGTGTATGCGACAACTCATTGCAAAAACGCGTACGACGACAGCTAAACAATTTTTACTCATTTGTATACTATTGAACAGAAAAATCTACGTTGCATTGTACTAGGTATTTTATAATTGATTTAAGAAATTCTGATTTTAAAAGAATACCGCGATATCTGTCTATGTGAGTAATGTAAAAACAGGGTCTATTGATTTTTAATGAATTTGGCAGAAAAATCAGCTGTCTTGAAATCGGGTGCATTATTTTAATTAAATAATTGATTTAAGAATTTCAGATTTTTAATTAATTGGCGGTGTCTACTAAAGTAAGTAACGTAATAGCTGGATCTACAACATAATTTTTTTTGGAATCAGGTAATGCAATTTAATTGGAGATAAAGTAAGAATGTTCAAACTTCGTATACATCCATCAAAAATGAAAACGAACGGCCGCCGATGGCAATGAGGCCGATCATTTATCAAATTTATCTAGATTTCAGGCCGGACCGCATCGTTTACCGAACGAAAAATCTATAACGCGCCCAGTTCAACACGATTCAGACCGAACAAGCATTCAATGTATATTGAATTGTGCATACCAGTGTATACTCAGAACTTTATTCCTATAATTTGTTTCTTGGTTTATTCTGAAAAAAATTTTTTAAAATTTTATTTTTCTATGAAAAAGGCTAAACTTTTACTATATTTTATTAAGTAATACGAAATCTATGTAAAAAGGATAAGTTTATTCCTCCTTCGAGAGATTTTCGGCCATTTCCTCCTCCACCTCTACCCGTTGTCCACTAGCAGCAGGTAGAGAATAAAACCCCTCTTTGACAAATTGTCTTTCTTCTTTAGACAAATGAGAGTAGTTTTCAATGGATTGCATATGGATCTGTGCAGCTCTAATCACATTATCGAGATTTTTGATCAGGATTTATCCTAACACTTTTGATATCAATCCACAGCTAATCAGCTTTTGTAAGGGTGCAGCTTGTGTACTGCGTACCACGAATGCCAATTCTCCTCTATCTGTCTTGGTTAGAACCCCATATTTGCATTTGTATTTTTTCCCTGCAATGAAGGTGTCACAGAACATATGCAGTGGCGATGCATCCGATCTAGAAGAAGGAGCTGGATATTAGGCAGAAACTGTTGATCGTTATAAAGTGTTTCTCTTCAAATTCTCTTGATCCAAAGTCTCAATATGAGACGCTGCAGACTTAAACAGGTTGTTTCAGCATACAGTGGTGTGCTCCAAGGTAATTTGATCACTTTCTTGTTGTTGTCTTGCTTCATCTTGCATAGTCTTGAGGTCAATTGCAGCACTGCATATGTCTGTGATGGCCTTACCTTTGTTTTTTTATATTTTTTTTTATTGTGCTACGGTACCCTATACAGTTATATCTAGTATCAATATGTTTTATACGGCAATGATAAACCGGATTCTTTGTTAATGCTTCTGCGCTTTGACTGTGCGCGATTTTTTCCAAACCCCCTCCCCCCGTTACGAACCTTACGTTATTACTAGCCGATCTCTTATTAAGGCTGAGATTCAAAAATAGCTTTAGTCTTAACGTAGCTCGACCTATATACACCAGCTAATAAGATGAGCATCACACGGGATTTAGGAAGATTTGTGAGCAGTAGAATTAAAATGCACAGCAGAGGAAACAATAGGAACATTTTTTTAGGCACTCTATCTTATTTTACTGGTTATTTACTTACATAAAAATTATAATTGAAAGTATATATATTACTACATAAATTATTTTTACTGCTATAAATACCCCTGATTATATCTTCAGGATTTATGGAAGTGGAATGAATCAAGATAATGAAATTGGATTATGTTAAGAAAAAAGTTGAGAAATGAAATTTGAAATAAGGCGAACAGGATGGGACCATGAATTTGAATAATAGTAGATAGTAGCATGCAAGCACAAAGGTATCATGCAGCATCGTTACCACTCGTTACACCTCACCACACCATTTGAAAAAAATAACTAACGGTCGCAAAAAAGGCATAACATTGACACGTGCGCAAATGTTGTAAACGTGTATTACGCCAATGTTTATTTTTTTTTTGTGTTCGAATATTGTTTGCGGAAGTTCAAATCAGTTATAATACTTTCGGATTGAATTTATAAAAATAAAAGCCATTAGCATTTTTGTATTGTACTTATCTCAAATAAAACAAATGTGACACTAAGTTTTTGGTAGAAAAAGACGGATTAGCGCTGTTTCAATAAGTGTGCGAAATGTAATGTCATCATCATCATCCGAGCGTATGCATCCCGGTTGCATCCTCAGTAGTAACGCTTCAGAGCCCGGGGTCCGCTACCTAACCAAAGAGATTTGACGAGGTTACTGGTTTTTACACAGAGCGACTGCCGTCTGACCTCCGCAACCCAAAGGGCAAACCAGGAACCAATCCTTGGATAGTTTGATGATCAAACGCTAGGTGGCGTTCAGGACCCACAGTTTTACGTGTCTTTCGAAACACGGAATCATCTTTTCGGATAATCAGGTGATTCAAGCCTGCAATATCCTATCCAGATTGGAAACAACTTTTCACAAAGTATGCTTCCCAGTGGGAATCGAACCCATGACCTCCTGGTCACAAGGCGAACGCCTTGACCACTGGACCACGGAGGCAGTCGGTGCGAAATGTAATGTATGTGGCACTAAAAAAGTGAAAATCGAAAATGTTGTAGTTAGTACATTTGTGAAATATGGCATATTCATCATATATGACAAATATATATATTCGGCATCTGCGATGACAACACCACTGTAGGTTGCTTCCTGGACGCCCATGAAAAAATTCCACCAGCCAACTGGAAATGATAGCAGGTATATGAGCGGCGATCCGCTTTACAGTTGGCCCAATCGGCATCTGCTTATCCTATTCGTCGAGCTCGACGATTTTCTGTAAACAATTGAACAATCCTTAAGTCTCCTTCAAATATTGCATGACACGTTTTGCGGCATCCCGTGAGCTTTACTGTAAAAAGTGTTGAACTGACTAAAGTAAATGGTTGCAAAATATATAAAAGATCCTATCAAATTTTGATACGGATATATGTTTTCCACCATTACTCCTCGATTCATTGTCGAACCTTCTATTAAGCAAGGAACTTTATCCCTTGCAGTCGGACATTTCGTATGTATTTAAAAACCTTTTTCCATTCCCAAATAATAGTGTATTGTGCTACAAGGGGTAAAGGTAATGTTTTAACGTGAGGGCGCTATTTCGAATCCAGAGCGAAACAGAGGAATCCTGAGTTACGCGAGGGATTCATGTGTATCGCCCGAAGTAAAAATATTACCGTACCCGAGTAGCACAATCTACTTTTCATCTCCATCCATGAGAAAAACTAGCAAATACAAAACAGAATACAAAGAAAAGTAGAACACCTGCTACATATACCTACCGAATAAAACCTAGAGTTTAACTGATAGATACTAACCTCTATTTGGTGTCCTCTTCATTCAATAAATATTAAGAGTTAATGTTTTGAATGGGCACCAACTTCTGATAACACTTACTCATGACTTTATTAGCGTGGTGCTTCAGATCTTTGCCAATTATTTACGTCGCCTGTGTCAATTATTTACTGCCGTACTGCCTACATAATTTTTGATTTTATGTATATTACATTCGTGTTCAGTTTTCAAATTGTTTTTAATCCCTAGAGACAATTTTTCGTGAATGATGAATGCCGGACCACAGACGCTGGTTTCTTTGTAGTCAATTTCAGGAAACTGACCAAAGCCTTTGACTACAAGCCTGGCTTTGTGTTTGACAATATTACCATGTGTATCGGTTTTCAACTTATTAACCCACTTGCTCTGAATTAGTTTCTTGTTAGGTCTATCCACTATATTCCACGTTTTTAATTTCATAAGGGAATTGTATTCACTCTCTATCGCTGCGTGCCATTTCTCGGCGTCATCTGACTAAGTAGCTTCAATCCATCACAGAACAATAAAATTCAGGCGATTTCGTTACCCGCGAAGGATATCTGAGCTCTGTTTCTTCCAAAACAACTGGCGGATCAACCACCAATCGTGGTGATAAAGAATATCTGCGCTCTATTTCTTCCAAAACCACTGGCGGATCAACCTGCAACCGTGGTACGGAAGGATATCTGCGCTTTGTTTCTTCCAAAACAATTGGCAGATCAACCTCCAACCATGGTAGTGAAGGATATCTGCGCTCCGTTTCTTCCAAAACAATTGGCAGATCAACCTCCAACCGTGGTACGGAAGGATATCTTCACTTTTTTTTTCTTCCAAAACAACTGGCGAATCAACCTCCAACCGTGGTAGTGAAACCTCTTCCCCCACTTGTTGGATATATTTATAGAAAAATAATACACTAGGATACGTTTGATGCGAAGTATATTATTTAATTATATTTAAATTCCTGTATGTCTCATATTCTTTTTTACTTTTCAAGTTTTGATTAGGTATTACATTAAATTATGCGACATTTAATAAGAGCACGCCACTGCAAGTTTTCCGCCTTTCCTTGGAAATACATACGTCTGAAAATTTCAACGCTAACGACACTTTTTTTAATAATTGCGTTTGTTGTTTTAACAAGTAATTATTAAAAAATAGATATTTTTTAAAACAAGCTTTTATCCACAACAATGACTTAAAAGTTTAAACCATGTGCCCATTCTCGATTGGATTTCGTCGTTTCATTACAGAGTTCCTAAGGCCATCTTCCAGCTCCATCATCGGATCAGCTTTTTGTCATCACAATATTGCATTGTGCCACGCGATACACATACGTGCAAAATTTCAGCTTAATCGGAAACCGGGAAGTGGGTAAAATTTAACTCGCAAGATTTAATTAAAGACAGACAGACAGACCGACAAACAACGGGACAAGTGAAACTAAAAAAAAAGCTTTTAAAATATGAAATAGTTTTTCACCGAGCTTTACACTTTTTCACGCTTATAGTTGCTAAATTCAGAGTTTATAAAATAAGAAACTTTCGATTTCATTTTACGCATTCTATTCCATATATATTCATTCTCACATATATTTATTTATTTCGGCCGAGGTTTACGCGGTCGCAGCAGAATGAGTTATAGCACAATTTGTTCTGGTGGGCCCCAACACAATAAGGATACTTCTTGAGGTGAGAACCGTGAGAAGTGTTCAGTATGTAGGTAGAATAAAAATTGATGATGAGACATTTGTAACGCGTCCTGACTGTATCGCAGCCTAAGTGCCTAACAGCGTGTCCAACCCGATACGTACAATAGACGATTTGTCAACTTATAAGAGGATAGAAGAAGGCTGGGAATTCTCGAAGATATCACACAATATTAATTTAGATAGGGGTTAAAGGTTTTTAAATATTTAAACCTACAGAAAGATTCATTTTTATTACAAGCTTTAATTTAACTTGCAGTGTAGAGGAAAGTAACCATATATAGAATACCGTTTTCTTTTTTAGGCATAATTTAAAGAAATATTAAAAATCAAAACCTATCATTGGTAATTATCTATCTATCGGTAATTATATATCTATTGGTATTGGTAATTATTTACATATTACATATTGATTGGTAATTATCTATCTATTGGTAATTATATATATGGGTAATGAAACAGTAAAAAAAATAGTGTAGTTCCAAAAAACAGGACCTATTGAGACATAGTAATAAAGTAAGAATTGAAAAAAAAATGACTGTCGTTTTGGCTGTTTGTACACGCTTATCTCCGGAAATACTGTATGGATTCGAATGAAACTTTTTTCGTTATATAGCTGCCTAAGCTATTAGCCTTTTTTTTTTTTTTTTTTTGTCGCGGAGAAAATCCCTTCGGATACCTTACCAGTCACAGGAAACCGGTAAGGTTATGTGGTGTTACCACTAAAAACTCCGCGGTGTCACCTCTCAGCCGCTATGTGCCGGGGCCGTGTGCTATTCTCGCTCCATAGCCCCGGCGCGGCGACCGCTGTGGCGGTCCCTGTTCGCTCTGGGGGTCCCTCTCACTCACAAGAGAGGGTATCAGAGCGAACCTGAGGGGGGGGGGGGGGGCTTTCGGCCGCCAACTCCACCCAAAAGGGTTAAGGCGTGGTGACACCCGACGCCTTACAACCCGGAGGGCCGTTAAGCCGAGCAGCAGAATCCCGTTTCCACCACTCGACCGGCCCTTACTGTGGGGTCTGCTGGTGCAGGCCATAGGCCCGCCTCCTGCGCCCAGTGCGCCGGCGGCGGATTGCGTGGTCAGTGGTGTCCTCACGCTCTCGCTCCGCCGCCTCCTTGCGGAGCATCACTTGCTCCGCAAAGGCCTGCACCGCATTCCACGACGTCTCACTGTCGACCATGACCTGAATCAAGGTCGGCAGAGAAAGGTCGTCCCCCACGATCGCACACATGTCGGCGCGCTCTTCCGCCCAGGCTGGGCAGCTCTCCAGTGTGTGTTGGGCGTCCTCGTCCGCACACCCGTCACAGTGGTGGCATATGGCAGTCGGCTCCCTACCCGCTCTGCGACACAGGTACCCTCCGAAACAACCGTGTCCGGATAGCACCTGCGTCAAGCGGAAGGTGAGATGGCCATGTTGCCTCGCCAACCACTGGCTTAAGACTGGGCGGACAGCCTCAACCGTTCGGATTCCGAAACTGGGCTGCTCCAGCCTGTAGGCCCACTCCTCGATAGAGCGCTGACGCAGCTCACTGCGACGTCCCTCTACTTCCCTCGGTGCCGGTCGGTGACCCCGGGCCAGCGCCTCCTCACGCCAATAACATAGAGATGCGAGGGCACTCGCTTCTATGTCCCAGGGTAACGAACCGGCAAGCAGACTGGCAGCCTCAAAGGAGATCGTGCGGTATCCCCGGACGGCCCTTATCGCCATCAACCTCTGCGGTCTGCGCAGCAGGGTGATACTTTGGCGATTAAGGGACTCATCCCACACGGGGGCGCCGTAGAGCGCCATCGACCGCACGACCCCCATATAGAGGCGCCTGCAGGACGCCTCGGGACCTCCGAGATTCGGCAGGAGCTGCGTCAGCGCCGACGCCGCCGACATGAGCCGCGGAACCAACGCCTCGAAGTGGGCGCCGAAATTCCATTTGCCATCAAGAACGATGCCTAAGTAGCGCATCGTCGGCCTGATGGCAATATGGGTTCCACCCACCATCAGACTGGCGTCTGGAGGGGGCGCCTTCCGAGGGCTATGAAAACATAGCGCCTCAGATTTGTGGAGCGCAACCTCCAGACCCAGCCGCCGGATTCGGCGCACCACCTCGGCGACTGCAGCCGTGGCGAGGATTGACGCCTCACGAAACGAGGTGCCGCGGGATATCACCAGGGTGTCGTCGGCGTAACATACCAACTCCACACCTGGGAGATTAGTCCCCCGCAGCACCCAGTCGTAGCCGATGTTCCACAGGAGTGGTCCTAAGACAGACCCCTGCGGAACACCGCGCGTCACCTCCTTCTCCTTCCACCCGCTTTGCGCAGGGAAAATGACCCTCCTTCCTGAGAGGTAATCTCCGATGAAGCGGCGCAGGTATGTTGGCACCCCGTGAAAACGGAGTTCCTCCATAATGCAAGCCCATGGGAGGGTGTTGAAGGCGTTGGTGATGTCGAGAGACACCACCACGACGAACCCTCCCTGGGAAACCCCTTCCTGCGCCACTGACTTCACTCTCAGGATGGCGTGGATTGTGGACCTGCTCCGACGGAATCCGTACTGGCAATCCGCCAAGTTCGGACCCACCGTCTCGAGGTGCCTGACCAGGCGATCGGTAGTGACTCGTTCCAGCAGTTTGCCGGCCTCATCAAGCACCACGAGGGGACGGTAGCCAGACGGAGAGTCCGCCGGTCGTTCCTCCTTCCTAAGCAGGACCATCCGTCCCGTTTTCCACGCCGTTGGAAACTTTCCCTGCGCAAAGCAGGCGTTAAACAGCCCCCTCAGCTGCTCCTCCAGAACATCCAGAGCGAGGACAAGAGCTCGACCCGGGATGCCATCCGGACCAGGGGCGGTGTTTTTGGCACGCAACCTAAGGATGGCGGCGCCTAACTCGCTCCTGGTTATCTCGGGGATCTCCTCAGAGATGTCCCCGCTCTGTTCCACCGACGGAGGAGCCATACTGGGAGGCTGAAACTCCGGGCCCTGCTGCGGGAAAAGAGCGGCCACCACTTCGTCCAGGAGCTGCGGCTCCAGACTCTGCGTGAGGGGGACGGCATGTGGCAGGAATTTCTTCCTGACCAATCGATACGGCCGTCCCCACGGGTCGCTGTCTAGTGTCGACAGCAGCTCCTCCCTAGCCGCTTCTTTTGCCGCAGCACGCCACTAAGCGCGCTCTTCGCCTCCACGAGCCTCCTGCACAGGGCAGCCTCTTCGTCCTCGTTCCGGCGCCGTCTTCTGCGGTAGCGGGCATATTGGCGTCTTGCCACAATGCAGGACTCCCGGAGCCGAGTTAACTCCGGGGTCCACCAATATACCCACCGCCTGGGAGGGCGAGTACTGGCCCGGGGCATCGCAGCGTCACAAACCGCTGTCATCGCACCCCGGAACCTTTCGGTCTCGCCCTCAACCTCCACGTTGACCGACGCCTGGAACCAATCCTGGACTACGGCTGCCTCATGCAAGAGCTCCTTGTCGAGGCACTTTAGCTGCCACCTCGGGCCGAGTTCACTCGGGATCCAGCTTGGACCGCTCGGAGCGACTGCGGACGCGGAGAGATCAAACCGCACGTAGCGGTGATTAGATAGATTCTCCACGTCCACCAACACGCTCCAGTCCTGAACACGCGCCGCAATGGCAGGGCTGGCGAACGTTACGTCAACTATTGACCCGCCGCCGTCGCCCCGCCAGCTTAGGCACGTGTTGACCGAACCCCGGTTCAGGACAGTCAGCCCGAGAGTGATGAGCCACTCCTCGACCACCAAACCCCGCGCATCTGATGCGGGAGATCCCCACGCCATGGATTTAGCGTTGATATCTCCCGCAACTATCACGGGATGAGGGCGGCTCCTGAGCACGAGTGCCTCGACATCGGTCAGGAACGCCTCGAACTCGCAGAGCGGCCGATTGGGGGAAAAATACACCCCAATCACTACGACACCGCCCAGCAGAGCAGAGACGATTCCATGACCCCGCGCAATATTCGCGGGAGGCGAAGAGCGCGCCGACACAATAAGTGTCACCAGGCCATCCCGGTCAGACACCCAGTTGTGGGCGGCCGGCGGGACAAAATATGGCTCGGCGACAACCGCGACATCTATCAACCACTCCGCCATGCTCTGGCAAAGTAAGTCCTGAGCCCTGGCGCAGTGGTTGATGTTCGCCTGGAGGAATTTTTGGGCCATACTTATGCGATGGCCCCTATCTCCATCTCCTCCGAGGCGCTTGGTTGCGCCGGCCGGGCGGGCTGTGGCTGGGCCGTGGCCCCTGCTGCAGCGCGCCGTCCGCGTCGTTTGCCGGGTCGGGAGGCAGAACATGCCTTGTTCCCGACCCTGTGTCCCGCCGGTTTGCCCTGCCCCGCGCAGAGGACGCAGTTAGGGGCGTTATTACATTGCCCGGCTTTATGGCCAGGCTTACCGCACCGCAGGCACAATGCACTCCTGTCGGCTTCTGCAGTGCATGACTGTCCAACGTGGCCAACCTCGAAGCAGCGGTAGCACTGCAGTGGTCTCGGCGGCAGGACTACAACCCGCGCCAAGGACCAGCCGACACGGAGGCGTGCACCTCCGGCAGTGAGCCGCCTGGCAGCCGCCACCGGGCATCGGACGAGGACCGACCGGGTGCCGGAGTGGTCCTCCTTAATGTCCCCGACCCTAACATCGTCCTCTGCGCACTGGCTCGCTTCCGCCACAGCCGCTCGGACTTCCTCAACCGTGGCTGAGTCGTCTAGCTCCCGGATTCGGAACTCCGCGGTCTTTTGGGGTCTGGATACCTCCACGAGTTGGGGATCCAGAGCCTCCTTGAGCTTTGTGGCGAGAGCGTCGGCTTTTTCATCTCTCCCATCTCCCAAGATCTCCAATATTCGAGCGCCGGTCGCTGCCCGCCTCACCCTGACCCCGGCAATGCCCAGGCTCTGGATGTTCACCTTTTCACGGGCAAACGTGAGAATTTGCCCGTAGGTGGAATCCACCCCTGGCTTCAGCCTGAGCTGAACCGCAGCCGAACGCGGCGGGCGGAGCTTAGGCTGAGCCCTCGCCGGAGCCCGAGGAGCTTGTGGCGGAGCAGCAGCCACTGCCGGCCTCATCGGCTTTGCACCTCTCCTGGCAACCTGCACCCATGGCTCGTCCATGGACTCGGGGGCAGGCGGGAGAGGGCGAGCCTCCGGGACAGGGCGTGACGCCGAAGCAGTCGGTGCGCCTTTGGCCACCGGAGCCTTGGCCTTGGCCGGAACCTTGGCCTGAGCCTTGGCCGGAGCCTTGGCCGGAGCCTTGGCCGGGGCCTTGGCCGGCGCACGCACCGGGTCCTTAGACGGTGCAGCTACCAGCGGCTTGGCTGCAGACGTGCTCGCCGAAGTGGACGGCTTCGGCTCCGCAGCGGCCTGTCTCTGGCTTTCGCGCCGCTGCTGCTTCGTCTTTTTCTTTCCCATAAGAGGAGCGGGGGCCGGGCTCTTGAGGAAGTCTTTGGCCCTGCTCTCTGGCATTGGCGCCTGGAGGCACTCCTCTTCACTCTCTGAGGAGGACGGGAGTGCCACCTGCACGTTCTGGCTGCCACGCTTGTCGGCCGCCAGCGCAGGACGCAGCCGCTTCTCTGGGAGCAGCCTGCCCTGTATGCCCTCAAATCGGGCGTTTAAGACAGGGCCGACTGTCCTCAAAATTAGGTTCTGGACCGCGTCCAGATCCTCGCCTCCACCCATCATAGCCGCCGGAGACACCGATGTAGGTGTAGCGGAGGCCACCGCAGTCGCTCGCTCCACCACTGCGCGGAGCTCGGCCATCTCGCGCTCTAGCGCCACCACCTTGGCCTCGAGGCGCTCATTCAGCGCCTGCAGCCGCAGCGTCTCCTCGTTGGTCGACCTCCTATGCAGGGCCGACACAACTTCCTCAATCGAGGTTGCGGCTTCCTTGAGGCTCTTCACAAAAGTGCCTTTTAGGTTTCGCGACTTAGTCGCAACCTCTTTGATTATGGAGACGCTGGTCTCCGCCTGTTTTTTGAGCGCCTCTGCAGGCACTCCCTCATCTTCGGTCTCCAGCGGCCTGGTGACCCGTTCCGCCATCGCTCTACGGGCCATCTCAGCCTCCAGGCGTTCAGCTTCGGCTTGGCTGGCAGCCGCCGCCTCCGCTCTGGCCCTGCGGTCACTGACCGACATCGATCGGCCTCTCGACGCGGTCGTCAATTTCGACGGCGCTGCCTCGCTCTGGGCGCCCACCAGGCACCTCTTACGCCCAACACTCCTGCTTCTGTCGCAGGAGGCTGACGCCACCGACTCGAAGCTCATGGTCGAGCTCGCGTCGGAGTCGTCACCCTCCTCGACATCCACCTCTCCACGAGCTTCTCGGCCCTCCAAACGCTCCATCCGGCCATCTTGGCCCGGGCAAGGGACTACGTCCCTGAGGCAGTTTGTGCCCCCCCCAGATACGGTGGGGCTGCCTGCGTCCTGAGACGCAGGGAGGGATTCTCCAGCTGAGCTGGTACCCTCCTGGGGTAATTGTCTTGCCAAACTTGCCATGTCATAATTTCCTTTGTTATCGGGGTGAGGTCCCCGGTAAATCCCCTTCCCCCCAGGCGCTTGGGACGGGACTCCCCTCCCGCCATTCATCCCATCGGCACGCCAGACCCTAAGCTATTAGCCTAGCTTAAGCCTGGGCAACATGTAGGCTATAATTGATTTTGGTTGAATGGAACACCAGGCGCAGAACTATACTTGTCCAGCGAAACTATAAGAAATATAAAAATGACGCCTTAGCAAAAGTTCTTTAGCCTGATGAGCATTTTTTTGAGGTTTATAAAACCGGCCAAGTGCAAGTCGGACTCGCGCACGAAGGGTTCCGTACCATAATCTATGAAAAAACAACTTTTGTTGTATGGGACCCCCCTTTAAGTATTTATTTGATTCTGTTTTTAGTATTTTTTGTTATAGCGGCAACAGAAGTACATCATCTGTGAAAATTTAAATTGTCTAGTTATCACGGTTCATGAGATACAGCCTGGTGACAGACAAACAGACAGACAGACAGACAGACGGATAGACGGACAGACAGACGGATAGTGGAGTCTTAAAAATATAGGGTCCCGTTGTAATCCTTTGGGTACGCTACCCCAAAAATCGAAGATCTGGAACACCTGATGCAGAACCTACTTAAATTTATTTGCATAAATATGTGTTTTACGAAAAATCGATGATCACCTAATGTGGAGATCTAATAGGCTAAAGTTGGTTAAAGTTGTTTAAATCTAAACAGTTGTTTAGCATATTATAATAACATAAGCTAGTGGAAGTAACTCCACATGGTGAAGGCTGTAACAGTTTGGGCCTTATTCTTGATATCGACTTACCTAAACTGGCTAAAACTCCCATTTGCTGTCTAATCGTTTGGAATGAATTCAATGGCCAATAAAAAGGCAGCAGAAGCTGTACACAGAACGTCGCGAGACATTCGTCAAGATGACAGGCCAATGTCAAATTCTTGTTTTCGGGAGATTTTCTTCAAAGCTATATACAGCTATAAGCCGAGGCATTAGGGTCGATGAGATTAAGTCCTCATTAAAACAGTCTTATCTGTGGCCTCTTAAATACATAAGCTCAGATTGACAATTAATATGAGAGCCCAGCTTGGCGGTAGTTCACATGCCCAAGAGTTAACAAAAATATTAATAAAAGCTGGGGAAGGTCTCTTTCTTGAAGATAATGGTCAGGTTAGTCTTTCCAAAATACTTGGTAAAGTGGTTTTACCTGAAGAAGAACGTTCAGTATTTGCGGACCTTTACAACATATTAATCCAGGAAAATTCTTGGTTATGTGAACGCGCCATATTGACACCAAAAATGGTGTCAATTGTCGTCTTCTTTCATAAGAATCTTTAGGAACTATTGATTTTAACAGTATGACAATATTCGGGTGTCAAATTCAGCACCAGCGAAATTTTTACATTATGTGCCCTTAGATCACACATGAGTCATTTTATCCTTGAGAATCAATGGAAAACAGCATGTTAGTACTTGCAGTTAGTACATCCTATCGAGGCATCGGGCTCACTTTCTGCCTGCACTTACTGTATTCCTTCCTAACTGCACTGTATTCTATATCTGGACCCCAATAACTATCTATATTTGGTATTTTCAATTTATTCAAAACAATAAATACAACACCAAATACAATTACATTACGAATTTTTTTTAATGTACCCGTAAAAGTTTTCTGTCGGCGTCTAAACAAAACACATTCACCGCAGCCAACGCGCTTGCTCGACTTACACTTAAAAACCTGTACGCGCTTATAGTGATTAAAAGAGATAGAGCATCAGTACTTATAGCACCTAGGAGTCTTTTTTAACGAGACATGCAGGTATTCCAAATAAGGGATACTATTCCATATTTGGTTACTTTCCTTATCTTATGTATGTATGTATATATGTTGTGGTCAAATCTTGAAACTCAATTTGCAACCAGTTACGCTGAACCGATTGTGCTGAAATTTTGCATACTTACATGTGTAAGTCAGATGACAGTGCAATATCATAGTCTGTATGAATTTATTAGTACCATAAAAATACCATAAAGATACTAGGCAGGTAATATGGTCAGAGCTTGAGTTTAATGATTTAATTATTTTAATGAATTTATAAGATCACCAATATTTATCGAGCAATCCGCTATTTACAACAAATCATTTCAGATACTTTTTTCTAAAAATCAAAACAACATTCTCTATGGGATTTGTATGAAATACAGGCAGATGACGTCATTGTTTCTTTAAGTCAAAAACCGCTCTTAGTTTTTCTGCAATAATTATTGTAAAATTACGTCAAAATGAATGATGAATAAAACATAACCATTAACTAGGTAGGTGAATATACGACTTTTATGGACGAAAATTAAAGGGATTTCTTGTTTAAGATTGAAAAAAAGTCATTAAAATGAATATGTTCAAAGACAAGTGATATTATTTTGCGCCGTTTTATTTTCTTATCTGTACAAAATAATTTATTTTTTACCCAGGAAAATACCCAATTTTTGACCCTGTTAACAGAATACTGATACTCTCTGATGTACAATTCACTTCATCGCTCAATTCGACAGAACGCCGCCCCGACCCAATTGCACACCATCTCGAACTCACAGACAAATTTATTCAGATGCATGCACATTTTAATAAAGGCACAATATTCGTACATGCATGTAGTAGCCCTTGCTAGCTCGATTTATGCAATGTGTCTGTTATCGGTATCGCAGCTTTTGGGGACAAGATATACGGGATTATTCATCGACATGTCACTTATTTTACACAGTCTTCCTTTAAATATATTTTTTTATAAAATTATAAGTACTTATTTCTCTAACTAGCTGTTGCCCGCGACTTCGTCAACGTGGACTTTAGTTTATTAGCACCGTCATTTTAGTATTTTCAATAAAACCGGCCTAGTGTGACGCAGTGAAGGGTTTCATAGTAGCAAATGCCGATTTAGAGTAAAAATTATTTGATTCATTTAAATATTTAGTTTGAGTACTAAAAGGAACTGCACTTATCCCGGGCGGCGAAATCGTCGAATATATACTCGTATATCCATCCCTGCCATGCTACCGATACGGAATGGGGGTGGAGTCTAGTTCTTAGGGGCCTGCAAATTATGTTCAGGACAGATCGAGACACGACGTGCTGTTCAGAAAGCAAGGTACTGGTAATCAAGTAGGTAGCAAAACCAACAGGGGCGGCATATTCACATATTTTGATAAAATTTTAGATCTGGTGCTGCTCAAAAACTGAATGTTTATATAATAGGCAGTAACTTTGTTATTACTTCATTTTCCTTCCGTCATTCGGCAGGAACCCCCACAGCTCTGTTTTAGCTGTCTTTAGCGGAGTGCTGCCACCGCCTATAGGTACTACTTTGGTATCATCTCCCCCGCCCTCCTTATGTGGCGGTGCAACGGTAAGTCTTGTCATACATGTCCTTCACTAGGCGGGAGATAAAAATCGAGAAATAAGCGTTCCTACTTTAAGTCTCAATGGATGACGGCGTTCCTTAAGTAACGCTGAGCCCCATCGGCCCCTAAAACATAGGTTTTCTTAAGTGCGACTTCATCCCGAGCCGCGTCCATAGCGGGAAGCGAGAGAAAAGTACTGGGTAGAGATTCCACCGGGTAATTTTTGCTATCGCCACCACCCTATCGATGTGGGCTTTCAAGCTGAGGCATCTGCCGAACTTCAGGTACTCCCAGATATTTGACGTGCGAGTACCTCAACATATCTTCCCTTAAGAGCTAAAGAGCTTAAGGGTGGCAGGAAGCGGGTGTTTTCAAAAAGCATTCATCTCTGCTTCTTGTTGACGTTCACTAAGAACCTCCATTTGAAAGCCTGTCAAGCAGAGCGCCTAGGACTGCCTGGAGGCGTACTTTGAGTTCAAACTAACTGCAAAAAGCGCCGTGTCGTCGGCGAAGAGTGCCAACTGAGCCTGGCCGGCAACTGGGATGTCGTCGGTGTATTACGTGTATCACCATGGAAAACAAATGCTAATGGAAAGAGGCCACATTACAGTCCTAAATGATGTTGGCATAGGTGCTCCAAAAGCCCCTAATCTAACCAAACCTTACGAAACTTTTTTTCCATGTAGAAAGACCTACCGTTTCGTCCACCCACGGGAAGTTGGGTGGAACCTAACCTTACCTTTTTTTTTTACGTGAGGAAACGAATCAAGTAAAATTTTACCCGTTAGGGTAAAGGCGCATGTTGGCACAAACGCGGTTTTAACTCGGAGAACCGTATTTGTTGAGCGAAATCCAGTTTCCATCGCCCGATTGGCCCACGTTATGGAGGCAGCAGTTGCAGGTCAAAAGCCCGCCTTTTGCGCTCTGTGCGACGGGAATGGATGATCAGGTCGGTTGTTGCCTCCCGATCTATCTCCGCCACCTGTTTGCGGAGCATGACGCTCTCCGCAAAGGCCTGCACTGCTCTCCACGACGTTCATATGACGAACCACACGTAGTCCGTCCCCCACCACCGTGCACAGTTCAGCGCGGTCTTCCGCCCAGGCTGGGCAGTCCGTCAGGGTGGGAACTTAACCTAACCTAATCTGTCTCGTAGTCAAGGAGTACCAGGCAGCGCGACACTCACCGTGCTTTTGTCTCCATTATGGTGTAGGAGAACAGAAAAAATTAATATCTAACTCTTTCCACGCAGAACGTAAAAGCCGATCAAGTGCATGGGCGGAAATGTGATCAGCAACTAGGAACCTGTCCTACTACCAATTTTGATTCCTTTTTTCATTATGCTGCCCACAATAACCATAAGAATGGCGGTTGGGCGTCGTTAGGTCTTGCGGCCCTAGGCTCTGTCTGCAGAGGCCCAGAGACACACTTAAATTTTAAATTTAAATTTTTGAACAGCGACATCTATCGGTGACCAAAAAAATATTTTTTTCTGTAAGTATGCTCCAAATCCACCGAAATTGTCAATTTTTAGGGTTCCGTACCCAAAGGGTAAAAACGGAGCCCTAATACTAAGACTTAACTATCCTTCTATCTTTCTGCCTGTCACCAGGCTGTATCTCATGAACCGTGATAGATAAACAGTTGAAATTTTCACTGATGATTAATTTTTATTGCTCTATAACACCAAATACCAAAAACAAAATAAAATGAATATTTAAGAAAGGTGATTTTTTATACAACAAAAGTGATTTTTTATACATAATAGTACGGAACCCTTCGTACGCGAGTCCGACTCGCACTTGGCAGGTTTTATTAACTTTATGTTAACTTTCAATCATCATTTTATAGCACAAGTTTTAGCCAATGTAACGGAACAGTTACATATTTTATAACAATTTTTCAAACAAAATTTGATGACCTGATTCTTTTAATTGATATAACTTTTTTATTTATGAACGGATTTAGATGAAACAAACACTAAATGTTAAGTGAGGCTTATCAAAATATATTAGTGAAAATCGCAACTGCAACGCACAGACAAACAGGCGAAAATTCTAAAAATCATTGTTTTGTGTTCTATTGCGTTGATAAAAGCCCCCAACAATATTTTTTCTCATTTATCTTCCATGTACGCATATTTTCAAATATACTGTACCTAATATACTCTTATTTTAAACCTAGAGCGGAGGGAGCCTGGCGACATGTAATAGAGGTGAGCTAGCTTAAGCACCATTCTCTCCTCTTTAGGTCATAAATAGTGTCGTATTATATTAGATAATATTAACCGTAAGTTGTACATGAATTCTTTTTGGGAAGAAAATAAACGAATTTTATTATTATTATTATGTATCTCCTTTAGATTCACGGGTCTTTTCACTCCGCTCCGGTCCTTGCGTGGCTTGCGTGGGGATATAGATCCAACACGTAGATGCCTTTTGAAAAAGTTGATGTAATGTGGCGCTCGCGCCAAAACCCATTCTTGAATATACTTATCTTGTATATTCAGGAATGGGTACCCTTGAATAGGTTTCGGCAGGAGAAAGATCTATTGCAAAAACAGGGAAAAGTCTATGGGTTTTGGAATGAGATTGGGATGGGCTGATGCTGGGATATTGCAATAGCACCTGTCATAATCATGATTACTGACTATTGTAGGCAAGTGGTGGCTTGCTGCCCAGTAGATGGGCTCCTCAAATGCGCCGACAATAGTTGCCGGCAAAGGAGCAACACCGGTGCAGGCGACTCAGGAGTGTCGAGAGGTGTGCTGCGCTTTTTTCCCCTCCGGCCGTGATGGCAACTGACACACAACCAGTTGCTAAAAAGTATTGGATATTCTTGTTACTCAACCAGTTGCCAAAAACGAATGTCGATTCTTGATACACACCTAGTTACCAACTAAGAATTTCTCAAAAAGACGAGTTGCTAAAAAGTATTGAATATTCTTGTTACTCAAACAGTTGCCAAAAACTAATGTCGATTCATTATACACACCTAGTTACCAACTAAGAACTTCTCAAAAAGTATAGTTACTTAAGAAGAATTACTACTCTTAGTTCGTAACTAACATCTGTCGTAGGGATCAAAAAAGTTGTTAAAAAAATCCTATTTAAGTTATATTTAAGTTAAAATTAATGAAAATGATTCCTGTATAGTGTGTTTCCAATACTAATATCATAAAACAACGTTATATAGGTGTATGCCTTTATTCCATATAATTACCTAACTACAGCTTAAAATAAAGTTACTGAAAATTAACAAGTAGGTTCCCCATTTGCAACAAAAATTAATATCTTATATCTCCAATTCGAATTTAGTAGTTAAATATATTTTTTAAATGGAATAACAAATGGACTGATAATTTCGAGACAGTGTCCGACACTAATTTTCTTTTCATTTAAAGTTTTTATCGCTAACGCAATTTCCTCGTACTCCTTCTTCTTTTAAGGTTTTTTTTTAATCATAGTATGTGGCTTCAGATTCTAAAACATCGAGTACATATGCTAACGTTGGATTTTTCTTACGAATAAAACTGTTGATCTTTCTATGCCAACCCTCTATATTGTTGTTTGTTCTAAATTGTTCCGTTTCACAACAACAAGATTCAGAGAAAAAATCTTTTTTAATCCACTGCTTCTGGAAATATTGTGTATATATAATGTATTTTTTTTAGGAATTCAGGTAGGAATTTGAGACTTAATTATACTTAACAAAATTGTATTTGTTTTATTTCTTTTATCGGGAAGAAGTGCGAAAAATAATGGAGTTATGATATGGTTAATTTCATCATTGCCATGAATGATATATAACTGTTTAAAGGGTTTTGGGCAACTTCTGAAAGTGCCATCAGCGAAGAAATGTTGGAAATTACTCATTTTTGTTGTCACATCACGTATACACAATACAATGATTCTTAAATCTCCATCTTCATATTCACAAAGATAAAAATGTTGGTACTTCATTGGTATTTCAACGTACGTAGCATTTGAGAAACACATTTTTGTGGTACCAACTACTTTGTTTCGCCCATTGTAAAGGTTAGTTTTCACACTGATGAACTTTGGTATATCGCCGACGAAATTATGTCCATCATTTTTAAGGTCGCGAACCATTTTGTCGTATTGTTTAGGGATTGATTCGAAATTGCAACTACTATTTCTCTTGAGATCATCCAATTTTATCAAATATACAGTTTCCGCTAAATCACGTCTGCAATCGTGTTCGTGTGCCCTTTGCATTATTATTTCATTACGCGTATTTAAAGTGATATTACCTCTGCATCCTTTCGTTAGACTACATTTCTAAAATGAGTTTTCATTAACATATATTTTTTTACGGTTGTAACGCCTACCATCATACAACATAGAAACACCTCCTCTTCTTGAACTAATGAATTCAATTTTAGATGTATTTGGGTACACATTTAAAGTAGACATGTTGATGTTTCCGGAAACGACTGATTACTGGTCTTAAATCGTGCACATACTCGTACAATAAATACAGTAATCTAATGTGTATAACACATGTATTGCAAATAATCGATAACATCAAGAGACAAATAAAATGATATCTAGATGTCAACTACGTCAGTAAGAAAATAAAATATATTCCGAACATGTTAAGTCTGAAAATGGTTTGAATTATGTTCTGCAGTTTTGGTTGAGTAACAAGAAAGTTTTTCGGCAACTGGTTGCGAAACTGCAAAGATAAAATATTATAGGTGTGTATCAAGAATCGACATTCGTTTTTGACAACTGGTTGAGTAACAAGAATATCCAATACTTTTCAGCAACTGGTTGCCAAACTCAGTTGCCATCACGGCCGGAGGGCTTTTTTCGAAGATACTCGCGGCGTTATGCCTTTTAACACTTCCACTCCTGAAGCAACAACTCTTAAGACTCCTGTCTGCACGGCCAATTAAGGCAATGCAGAGCTGAAAGCCCTGCAAGCCCTCTTGGATCATATCCCGACCACAAACACACGTCGGGGACGAGGACTCTGACCGGCTCTCTTCCGGTCGTACTCACCAATAGCTCGCCTCAAGCTGCCCTGCGGATTTATTATATTAGATATTATTATATTTATTAATTGATTGTCCAAGCGATTAGCTTAGCCTAGCACTAAAAACAAAATGGCTGTCATTTCAGCATGATAGGAAAAAAATAACTAAGAAAGGTGGTTGGCCGCTAAATAGGGCCATATTTTATTCTACTAAAGACATTGACACCGATGTCGAAACATGCTGTATTTAATAGTTTAATAGAAAATATAAACACACTGTATTAATCTTTGGAATGTTCTGATGAACAACATAATCCTATACTTAGTAAAAATTACTAACCATACATCTTACTATACAATACATAATGATATTGCGTAGCTTTAAGATTGTTACAGGCTTATCTCGCTGGATCATAGACCTAGATTTTTTAAAATGTGGTTGAAGACCACCATAGCCGAGCAAGTGCGACGACATTATGGTATTTTTAACATACCTAATTGTATTGGTAAATAATTTATTTTATATTTTCCCTCTTTTCAAGTTTCTTTAGAACAGTAATGTCCGTTTTGCACCTTATAAGGTCTGAATTGCCTTTTATATTCTTTCTTTAAAACTAAAAAAATAATCTAACTAATAATAAACATGTATTTCCTGTTTATAATCAAAACAATATTGTTCTATACGGTGTTATATATAAAATATTTTTTTTTTCCAAGATTATGAACATGTGAGACACTCAGAGTATGTCACGGTCGATTTCGAATCTTTGTATATCAATACTACCACCTGAAGATATTTTTTCATAACTGCCAACACTATGTTTCATGCTCTTTTTACTAAATGTCCGCTATTTTTGAAGATAGTGTAAATATTTTGTTGTCTCGAAATTTCGATGAAATGTTCAAAAAAGTGAATAATAATTAATAATAGTACATTTCCATACAAGGTGAAGGGAATATTATTTTCTGAGCATAAGCCTATCAAAAACCAGTCAGAACTATGTATCGTATTAATCTCAATAGTAATATTGCAAGTTAGTTACAATTTTGATCAATTATTGATTGGCTTACTACTCATTGTGTAATAATATTTTCATCCTTTGGTTAATATGTATCAAAGAATAATCACAATTAATTGAAGTATGTAAAGACAGGCCTATTTTTTTTCACAGGATGTGTCTCATTGTCTCCTCTAGTTCCTCACATGCCCTACATTTAGGGCTCTCAACAAGTCTCATTTTGAAGAGATGACTGTGATTGTCAGGGCTCCCTGAAGAGTTCTTGTCTGTTTTCTGTTATTTTATTTTATATTATAATATTTTATTTTATAACCGTTTGTGCCACTTGTCAAAGTCTTCACCAAGTGTCTCCTTGGAGTGGATGTGTCCATTCATATCTCTCCATTCAGCCCTGTGTCTACTTTTGACATTGGCATTTATGGCATTTGTAACCATTCCTAGAGCATGTTAGTCACAGGTAAAGTTTTTTTTTTAATGGCCCTCCGTTACATAAAAAATTGGATTTTTAAATCGTAGACTATCTTGGAAAGATGATATCGTTCTGCATAACTGATTATTTGTGTAGTAGGTACAAGTAAAACCCTTTTAAAGTCACACATAAACATTTAATTTTTGGTCATCATTTTAATTATTTATGTGTATTCTATACCTTTATGAGTGGGATTGTTTGTCATTATAGGGAATATTCATTGGCGATGCCAAATAGACAAATTGTCTTCATTATCCACCGGTTATCTTATTTTATCTATAATAGGTACATCTGCGAGAGTAAACTTTGCTTGCCGTAAGTTGCTTGGCAAGTGCGCTGCATCTACCTTTGGGTCAATCAGCACTGTAGAAAACCTTTGGTTAAGATTATATAAATATTTTACAAATACTGTGGACAAATGCGTACCTATTTGATCTTTTTTCTTTCGACGAATGTGTTTATTTTATTTTCACAAAAACTGCCAAACCCAATTATTTCCCTTAAATTCCCTTTGGCAAATGGAATGCGAATAAGAAATGCCGCGAGCCGACGAAAGCATTTCAGATTGGCGACGGCTAAATTAATGGCGGCCATTACGATACCGTTCGACGTAAAAACAAATAAAAATTTGAATGCTTCATGTTTTTTTTTCTTACAATTACTATACATAGCACAAGCAAAAAAATATACTGATATTGTTAGAAAGGTAGATACTATTGATGTTATTTGCAGGCACACCTGTCCTGCCTGTCGGGCTAGATACAGACTAGAGTTATTTAGTTATACCTACGTGATAGTTTTTATTCATATATATTTAAGCGATCCGATTTCAATAACTATAATTAATTAACTCTTCAATGTTATTGTGCCGAAATCAACACAGCATGATTTCGGCACAATAACTTTATACCTACTCAATTTAAAGTATTACTTTTTGTTTAGTTAATATCAGTATATCCATATCTTCCATGCTGGTCTAGGAGAAAGAAAAAACTTAAAATGTACCAGCTGCTTCTTGCCGAGGATTGAGGGAATGGACGAAAATACAAATCATATTATTAAGCGATACGGCTAGCAACCCTTTCATCTATTTTGATTTCTTCTTCCACCTTTTCGCCAACCGTCACGCTTGAAGTGGCCATTGAGTCTTGCGGTCCTAGGCTCTATTTGCTTAGAGCTGCAAGACCCAAAATGGTCTATCTGCCATGTTAGTGATAACGACGTGAAAGTATGTATGTATGTATCAGTATATTATAAATATCCGTGGTGAAACATTATGGAGTATTCCCGCGTCAACAAAGTAAAAGAAATCCAAATTATTGAAAAAATATTTTATTTAGGTACTTAAAATTAAAACAAAATAAAGTACATTAAATAGAAAATTACTAGTTAGTGGTTTTGTGGATTTTGCGGAAACATAACTATAGCATAACAATATAGAAATGATTTCAGTGTCAGCATAAATTTCGGTAAGTATTCCAAACTTAAACCACATTTTCCCTCTAGAGGCTGAATGAAATTCAGTACATTATTCTGTCCCTGTTTTTTACAGATTAAAAATGACTATTGTTATGTTCGCTTTTTGTGCCATAGAATGTGACTTTTAATGAGCAAGTGGTAAGAAAATAATATTTACAGTCTAAATAAAAATACTATTTGTAACCTAAATAAATATCTAAAAAAACTGCAATGCGGCAATGCTTTTTGGGCGAAGTAGGTAGTTGCTAGCCACCTGACACCTCGACCAAGTTTTGATTGAAAACTTTAAAAAGTTTTTGACTCAACGTCTCAATCCAAACGGCTCAAATATGAAGCCGTTCCCTAGGAATTCATACTTGCGCTATTTTAGGTCTCCTTGTTCGCCTTGGAGCTTGTACCGTGAAGATGGGATGGGTCGCCAGAGTGTAGCACGTAGCGTCTCACTCTGATCCGGCCTCTTACTTAGGATATATATATATATATATATATATATAATAGATAATGAATTCTTCTTCATTATGTATTTAAATTTAGGGATGCCTCTGAGCACGCGGTTTCGGCCTCAGTTGCTTAGTATACATCCAAAGTGGAATGTTTTATTATTTTGTTGAATAGTATTTGAACACTGGACGGTAGACAAAAAGGTAAGCAGGCCGACACTGGATATTTGGCGGACTCCTAGTCGTTCTAACCTGACCGGCAAGCAGGCTTGAGTCCAAAAATTTAAAACGGTGTCCAGAATAGTGTAATCGAAGATTGGATTAATCAATAATTTTGATGTTAGGAGCAAGTGCATTAAATTGACAAATAATTTAGATTCTAGATAGAAGTGACATAATATCATGACCTATGATTAGCTTACATTTTGAGATATGATTATTTAAGCCGTTCGGACGATCGAATCCCTGATATGGGATGGCGCCAGTGTGTCACCACATGTAGCGTCCCACAGAGCCCTTCGCATTCCCAGGGTATTAGAAAAATCCCATCTGGCCTCTTGGCATTACTTCGTGCTAGACCTTAAGGTTCCAGGATGCAGAGTACGTTTATGGTGGCAAGAGCCATTTCGATGATGTCATATAAAGAGCCGTGGCGAGAGAGTCTACCCGCGCTAAGATGATAATATTAGCCATGGGTGATCGACGTCGCTGCCGACAACGATGTGGTAAATATACCAGCGTCCTAGGCGAAGACCGACTGCTGTGTACTGATGATGAGGGAGGGCATTGCATACAACCAGTGGTAGTAAATACCGAGGCAAAAGAGCACCCCAGAGGATCGCCTTGTACTGTACCTTGTACTTGCGCTCCTATTGATGAAAGAATTGTATTGTTTTCGTATAGTAATATGGAATTGGAAGGCGTAGCATAGCACTGATTAACGAAAGGGATGTCAGTAGAAACTTCTTGCAACACTGGTTATCATATCAATCGAATTAAAAGCATTCTTCACGTCGACTTTGAGCCGCACCTCTTCATCGTTGTTTTTTTAGAAAAGTGCGCGCAGACTTAATGGCTGCTTTGCAATCGCCTCTGGTGCCTAAACATAATTGAATGTATTAAAATTTGATTCTTAAGAGGCTACTTGAATTTTTCGGGGTCCAGTGCTACCCCATTTGAAATAAATCCAAAATGAAAGGAAACCAAGATTTCATTTAAAATGTTGTCTTGATCAGACACTTTAAAGTGGGAGTGTGAAGCTTTTCTACGCATATTAGCCAGAAGTGGCCGTTTTCCGCTTCACGTTTTCACTTTAAACTGCAAAGAGTAGTTCATAAAATAGTTTGAAGGGTAAATATATAGGGACTGACCAAAACAAAAAAAAATAATGATATCTCTATTACATTCAAATGATTAATTAAAACGGGGGGCAGCACGAGACCACGAAAAATTCAAATACAGCTCCATAAAGTTAAGGTTTTATTTCTTAAAGCTAATTTTACCTCTAAACGGCGTAGGGTGCACTTGATAGCTATCGGCTGCACACCACACAGTCTTTTTTACACCCGACTGCGCCAGAGAGAGTTAAATTTTTTGAGAGTATGTATGTGTAATTGTTTGGCACGCTCTGCGGCGTGAACGGCTCGATGGATTTAGTGCCGGAACAGATAGGGGCGCAAGTTGCGTCGCGCAACTTGCGTTGCGTTACGCGCTTACATAGCATTTCATACAATTTGTACCAATCGTTCACACGACGCGCAAGTTGCGCCTCAACGCAACTTGCGCTGCGTTACGCGTGCTCGCACGGTCCTGCACAGAGATCGTAAAGTGTTAGAGAGCTGGACAAAAAAATTTTGAATTATTTTTATATACAAAGCAGACCTTGTCTATGACTTCTATAAAAAGATATCAGAAAAGATACATTTCATATGTATACTTTTCTATGTACATATTAACTATTATAATTTTTGGTGTATAATAAAGTGATACTTATGTTTAGTTCCACACAAAAAAAATGACGTTTTTCTCGTAACTTATAATAAGCACTATGGTAGTCAAACTTCTATAAAAGTTGTTGCTTTTAATGCATGAATATAAACAGCAAAGAATCAAAACCAAAACCACACTTTAATTTCTATGCACGTGCATGCTGATTCTTAAACTACTGTGCGGCGGCGACACGAGGCAAGAGCGAGAAAGAAGTATGTTCTTAGCGGTCGTTGACCCACAGAGAAAATGATAGTCATAATCGACATAAGAAATAATGATTAGTTTCGTCGGAGAAAATGAGAAAATGTCAGAATTTCAAACCGAAAAATATAAATGTAAACCTACCTTACCAATAAATTGCGTTACTAAGATGTATGAATTGTAAGAATAAAAATAATTCATTGCAATAGATTGGCCTAAAGATAATGATGACAGTCTTCTTCTTCGTCAGTCGTCTTCATTCAGACGAATTCATTCAGATACACATTATAAAAAATCTATTTCTTTTTGTATGGAACCCAACATAATAATTGAGTAACAATTTATTGGTATAGGTAAGGACATTATTATTTTTTGTATTGAAATTCTGAGATTTTCTCATTTACTCTGTCATAAATAATTATCATTTCCCATGTCGATTATGATTATGATTTTTCTGTGGGTCAACGATCTTCATTTATAAAATAATAAAAAAAAAACTATTTTTTATGGAACCCTTCATATACAGTAAGTACTTCATTGTATACCAAAAAATAATAAAAGTTAAAATATGCCTACAAAAAAAAAGTTAAATGGGCGGTCTTATCGTTAATAACGATTTTTTCCACACAAACGATGGATAGAGATAATATAAAAAAAGGCACCATTTTGCATAAAAGTTCCATAGGACAAGGTCTGTTTTGTATTTAAAATTAAGTCTTTCAAAACTTTTTGTCCCGCTCTCTAACACACCGCGATCTCTGTTCGGGCGTCTAAATGAAGACAATCCACTAAGACAATGAATTGTATCAGTGGATTGTCCTGTCAATTTCTTTATCTGAATGAAGACAATACACTGTAATCATTTTCATGAGGACAATCCACTGCAATGGCCACTAAGATAATTCATTGTCTTAGTGGATTTTCCTGTTAATGGCTTCGTATAAATAAAAAATGAACCACTACAGTGGATTGTTAACAATGATCAAGACAATCGTATGAAATGGGCCATTTCCATAAAGGACACTACGCAATTCGAATTTAAAAAAAAATATTCCGTCAATGGCTTCGTATGAATGATTCCACTGCAGCGGGTTGTCCTCAGAAAAAAATGACAGTGAATTTTCTTCATTCAGACAAAGGCATAGACTGGACAACCCACTGTGGGAATTTATTGTCTTAGTGGACTGTCTACAATTAGACAAAGCCATTGACAGGACATTCCACAAAGACAATTACTGTCTTTACTCATACGACCTTATTGACAGGACAGTATATACTGTGATAATTCATTCTCTTCACTTAGAGGAAGCCATTGACAGAACAATTCACAAAGATATTAATTTTTTTTTTATTCAGACGAAACCATTGAAAGGTCAATCCACTAAGACAATGATGATCCTCGTTCTGACGAAGTCATTAACAGGATAATTCTTTTGGACGATGATTGCCTTCATTCCGATGAATTCATTTACATGACAATCTACTTAGGCAATTCATTATCTACATTCAGGCGAAACCATTGACAGGACAATCCACTAAGATAATTATTGCCTTCGTTCAGACAATGCCATTGATAGGACAATGAACTGTCGTAGTGGATATCCTGTTAATAGTTTCGTCTCATCATCATCATCATCATATCAGCCACAGGAAGTCCACTGCTGGACATAGGCCTCCCCCAAGGATTTCCAAAACGACCGATCGGAAGCGGCCTGCATCCAGCGCCTCCCTGCAACCTTGCTCAGGTCATCTGACCATCTAGCAGGTGGGTGTCCTACGCTGCGCTTGCCGGTACGTGGCCGCCATTCAAGAACCTTTCTGCCCCATCGGCCATCGGTTCTTCGCGCTATATGCCCCGCCCACTGCCACTTCAATGAGCTAATCCGCTTGGCTATGTCGGTGACCTTCGTTCTCCTACGAATTTCCTCATTTCTGATTCGATCGCGTAGAGAAACACCAAGCATAGTCCTCTCCATGGCCCGTTGAGCGACCTTGAGCCTTCTTATGAGACCCATAGTAAGGGACCACGTTTCAGAGCCATAAGCCATCACTGGTAACACACATTGATTAAACACTTTCGTCTTGAGGCACTGAGGTATTTTAGACGATAAAACACTGCGTAATTTCCCGAACGCTGCCCAGCCGAGTCGGATTCGCCGAAAGACTTCTTCCTCGAAGCTGGAACTTCCTGCCTGGATCAATTGACCCAGGTAGACATACTGGTCTACAACTTCGAGGGTGGAGCTCCCATCAGAAACTGGTAAAGGCGCAACGTGCATATTTGACATGACCTTCGTCTTGTCAATATTCATTTTTAGGCCGACCTGTTGGGAGACTCGATTTAGGTCTTCAAGCATCGTACTTAAGTCCTCCATCGATTCTGCCATGACAACGATATCGTCGGCAAATCGAAGGTGAGTAATAAACTCGCCATTGATGTTGATGCCCAGTCCTTCCCATTCCAGGAGCTTGAAGGCATCTTCCAGGGCGGCGGTGAACAGTTTTGGAGATATGACATCTCCCTGTCTCACGCCTCTATTCAATGGAATATCCTTCGTACTGTACTCCTGTACTCGGACCGACATAGTGGCTTTGTTATATAGACACTTCAACACCTCGATATACCGACAGTCAATGCGGCACCGCTGGAGAGACTGAAGCACGACACGTTTCGATCGAATCGAAGGCTTTTTCGTAGTCCACGAACCCCAAGCACAGCGGCCGGTTATACTCCCTCGTCTTCTCTATAACCTGCCGCAAAGTATGGATGTGGTCCATGGTACTGTAGCCTTTTCGGAATCCGGCTTGTTCGGGAGGTTGGAAGGCATCAAATCTGTTAGCGAGACGATTCGTGATGACCCTCGAAAACAACTTATAGACGTGACTCAGAAGCGTGATGGGCCTATAATTCTTTAATAAAGTATTGTCACCCTTTTTAAAGAAAATGACCACGCCTCTGTTCCACGCCTCCGGCGTTACGCTCTCGAGCAGAACGGAATTAAAGAGCCTCTGAAGGACTTTCAGTACTGGCGTTCCGCCCGCTTTCAGAAGCTCTGCTGTGATTCCATCCTCACCCGGCGCCTTGTTGTTTTTGAGCTGTTTGAGGGCCATCCTAATCTCGTACAGACTGATGTCCGGGATATCTTCGGTATAGTGTCGGGTTAGCTTGGCTCTTGGATCTGTAGCCATATCCACGCTAGGTTTTGCAACGGATGTATATAACTGCCCATAAAATCTCTCGAGCTCTGCCAGCACCCCATCTTTGGTCGACACCATGTTACCGCCCTCCGTCTTCAGCTTAGTCAGTCGGCTTTGCCCAGTAGACATAGTCCTTGCAAACACATTGGAACCTTTATTTCGTTCTATCGTCTCCTCAATACAATTCGTATTAAAGGAGCGAATGTCGTGTCGCAAGGACTTTTGAATTCTTCTGTTGAGCCGCCGATACGACTCAGCGTCTTCGGAAGTTTGCAGCGTCATGGATCGTCGTTCTGCCATCAAGACTAGGATCTGAGCAGAGATTTATTGAGGTTTCTTTTTAGGCCGGGATTTAAAAAACTTGGAACCCACGGCTTGGACAGTTTCTACAAACCCGTTGTTTAACTCGTCCACTGAAACGCAATCCTGGAGGCCTTCAAAGCGATTGGAGAGCTCGACTTGAAAGCTCTCGGGGTTTTGGATCTGGCTCTGCGATGGTCGGAGCGTAGACTTCATCAGTTTTGACCTTTCGAGTCGGAGACTGATATTCATGATGCCTCTTAAAATTCGGTGATCGCTGCCTGTTTTAATTCTGTTAATCACGGAGACATCATTGAATATCTGCTTCTTCGTCGTCAGGAAGAAGTCTATCTCATTCTTGACTGGAGGCTGGTCGTTTTTACTAGGACCCATCCAAGTCCACTTCCTGTGTGGTGGCTTTTTGAAGAAAGAGTTCATCGCAAAAAGTCCCTCTTCCTCCAGAAAATCAGCCAACCTATGCCCCCTGTCGTTGCGTTCGCCATATCCAAATTGCCCCACCCTAATCTCTCCATCGCGTCCCTTGCCCAGTTTTGCGTTGAAGTCCCCCATAATAACCGTAAACTGGGTTTTGGAGGCGTGTATGGCCCTACTAATGTCCTCATACACAACCTCAACCTCTGCATCTGAGTGTTTTCCGGTCGGCATGTACACCTGTATAACCTTCAGCAAGTATCTTTTCGATACTCTGAGTATCAGGTATATTACCCTGCTGGAAACACAATCGATGGTAACTAAGTTATTAACGAGGGACCTGTGAACGAGAAACCCGACACCATGCTGAGACTTTATTTCGTCTCCCTCCCGGTGATATAGTAGGTTACCGGACTCTAGGGTTTTCGTGCCCTCGCCCTCTCTTCGGACTTCAGACAACCCCACAATGTCCCAACGTAACCTACTCATTTCCTCTTCCACCTCAGCCAGTTTTTCGTCCAACCTCAAAGTGCGGACGTTGTGTGTTACCAGGGCCAGTTTCCGCCGAGGGTGGTAGCCCGATCTCATCCGGAGATTCTTAGCACCCCCTGCCCCGCCGTTACCATGACCGCTACCGGAGTCAGGAATAGCGGGGCCGCCGGGTACTGGGGGCCTGGCCAATTTTTGTACCTTCATTGGAGGGTTTTGCCATACTCGCCACGCTTGGCAGGCGGGTTGGCGAGCGCAGTATTGTGTCACGATTTAGCTTCCGACGCTGCTGCCCATCGGAAGCCTGTTTTGGTGTTCGTGATGAATGTATCCTTTAGTCGCCTTTTACGACATCCACAGGAAGACTTGGAGTGGTTCTATTCTACTCTGCCGGAAACCACACGGCAGACGTTCAGACGATAGTTTCGTCTGAATGAATTGAATACAATCATTGTCTTAGTCAATCATTGTATTCGTAGAATCCACTAAGACAGTGATTGTCTTTATTCAGACATCTCCATTGTCATGACAATCCATAAAGACATTCATTGTCTTCATTCAAACGAAGCCATTGACAGGAAAATCCATTCAGACAATGATTGTCGTCATTCAGACGAAGTCATTGTCAGGACAATTCACTTAGACAATGATTGCCTTCATTCAGATGAAAACATTGACAGGCCAATCTACAAAGATAATTCCTTGTCTTAGTGAAATATACTGATAAGATAATTCCTTGTCTTAGTGAAATATAATGATTGTCTTCATTCAAACAATGCCATTGACATGACAATCTACTAAGATAATAATGTCTTTTGGCCAGCTAAATTGACCAAATAACCTGTGTGCGACACTATATACCTAGCGCATCTTGCGCGGGTAGAGCGGCCACACAGAGCGCGAGTTGCGCAGCGCAACTTGCGCCGTTACGCAACGCAACTTGCGTCTCGTTTGTTTCGACCCTTAAGTTGAGAGGTGTCATTAGATTCGTCTTAATTCTGAGAGTGATACTGAGTATATACCTATAAAGTAGCTAAGGTGTGGAATGAACTGCCTGCGTCTATATTCCCAGAGAAGTACAGCCCCGGGACATTCAAAAGTAGATTGAATGGGTATCTTTTGGATAGGCATGCTTCATCCTAGTCTTCATCGTCGCTTTCCATCAGGTGAGATTGAGGACAAATGCCTAAACCAATAAATTGTAAAAAAAAAAAAAAACGTAGTCGGGATTTATTTTTTATAATATCGTGTTAAAGCGCATTCGCACCACACCGGATTTCAGAAACGTATCAAATGTTTTGCCAGAGAGGAAAAATCCGCATTTTTTAAAATTTTTCCCCAATGCAGGGAGCATTGGGGAAAAATTTAAAAAAATGCGGATTTTTCTTTCTTCCTGTCCTGAAAGCTAAAAATAAATAAAATTTATATTTTTTGTACAGTAAATATTTGACACCGTCAATGTCATAGCTTGTATCATAGCTCAATTTGAAATATAAAAAAAAACTATCAAAAAATAATCATAAATGCTTTTATAGTAGTCATACCTATTATTTATGAATAGAGAACATTATAAATAACATGGAAAAAAAACAAGCTAAAGCTAAACTATATCTAAAAATTTTGAATTAGTTTCTCTGAAATTGGCTAGACTAAAAATAGCTAACCCTAGGGGATTGCCTTGCTGGCACCCGACACAGGAAAGGATTAAGTTGTCTTAAACATTAATTTAGAATTTATATTGTAAAATTGCCAAATATAATTGTATAGAAAATGAATTTTATATTTTACCTATGTAAGCAAGACAGCCCTGTCTACCGAATCAAAAGCGTTTTTTACATTCACTTTCAACAGGACCTCACCACCCTTAAAATTCAAAATGTGCGTAAAGAGTAGATGGCGGCTTCACATTCACCTTTGGAGTCAAAACCTCATTGCATGGGTTGGAAATATTCACACAAAGTTGATGTAATAGCCCTGCTAAGCTATGCTATCTTGGATGCAAGACGTCGGTATGACATTTCTACTGTAATAGGCCTAACGGCCTGGCCATAGCTTCAGGCGGTGCGTCAAGAGGCGCGGCGGGCAGCGTGATTTGCGGTGGTATGCCACAGCTAGACTTGTTGCGACCGCGGCGGCGCTAGCGGTGGACGTATTAAGAGAACGGATTACTATTAAAATGGAAGGACATTTTTGTTTTACTTCGTCCTTTTATTTTTTTTAAACAAGCCTATATACAATGATGTATTTTAAAATCCATGTCTTCTAAGTATTTTACTAATAAATTGTATTATCTATTATTTATGTAAGCTCAAAGCGCGATAAAAACAAAATGTTTTGTTTCGGTCGCGCGATGCCAAATGCGTCTATCGCTGCCGCCGCGCGCGCCGCACCGAGTTGTGGCCGCTTCGATATTCGCCAGTACATTTGTTTCCACCGCGTGCCGCGCGGTGAGCGGCGCGCCGCCGGCCACGCCGCAATTCACGTCGCCGGTAGCTGTGGCATACTTCACATGTTGTCTACTGTTTGTTTTCGCCGCTTACCGCTTGCCGCGCCTCACTCCGCGTCGCAATTCGCACCTCTCTTGGCTATGGCCAGGTGGTAATGCCGCCGTCTTTCTTTTTTAGAGCGCATAAGTTGGCGCCATAGGGGACATAGCAAACCTCCGCAACCTTTCCGGACAACATAAAGTTAATCCAAGCAGTGAGATCCCCAAGCAGGGCACCACTAGCAGTCCCACAGTCACTCTCCAAAAGGTATTTAAGATGTTGAGGGGACAGGCCATCAAGACCGCTGGCCGAACCACTCCTAAAAGATATCACTGCTTGAAGAATGTATGAAGATATTGATACAGTCGTAAATAGAAAAAAAAAATTGAAAATTTCATCAAAAGCACCAAATCGTGCCCAAAATGCTAGCAATATTCAACCGCTGGATAGCTAAGTTAATCCACTGGGTACAAAAGCTGCTAGCTCTTGGGTCTCCAGTTTTCTCGATGAGACGTGTTGGAATTTATTTCCTTGCTTCAGCACCCCATGGACCTAAAGTTTAAATACCAAAAGGCACGAAGTAGTGTTTTTCGACCTGACCAATATATTTCTTTGTTTTCGCTGCTTCCGTAGAACAGGCAGCGGCCCTCGTGACTTTGGACGTATCCAAAACGTGCGACGGGCTAATGTATCCACACATGTGACATCCCACTTGCCTTGTTTCTAAAGGACAAATAAAAAAGCCGTCTGGACGCTTGCCGCCAGTGCGGACGATTCCGTTAGGCTCCAAAACAGATGAAATATATTGGCCGTTGCCAAGGCTCTACGAATAATGTCGTTTAGCGAGGCATGACGCATGACGTGGGATTCGTCCCACATTTTTGATACAAGCAAGACCATGATGGCTTCTCTCGTCCACAGTTTTACCACAAAGATAAGTGTGAGGTTGGTTAAATTTTGCACCTAAACAAAAGAACAATGGCCCACGTGAAGGTGCAATTATTCAGTTGGGTGCCAAAATGTGCAGAAGGAAGTGCAAACCTTTTTCTGACAAAGCCAAATGACAGGAGCGGTCCTGTTATCCTGTATGCTGTTACATTGAGCAATAATATTTTGTTGGATAATTTTACAAAGCGGATTGTCCCAAGATTGTTGCGAACGTGAGCTTGAGGGCAAATTCTTGAAACCATAGGACTACCAAACCTCTTTAGCCTTATTTACGCCACATAACTCCACGGTACCCAAAATAGGGTTAAGAAAATTACCGCATAAAGATGATGCAGCGTGAACGGAAGATAAAAAAGCAATGAGAAATGCTTATATTGTACTGAATTATATAGGTAATTATGTCATGTCTGCATTATTTTTAGAGACATGAATATATTTTTACTATAATTGCAATATTAATGTCATTTTGTTCTTTTCTGTCTGTCACTCACATTACAACTGATGTCAGATGCTCTGTCGACAAGTCGACAAGTCGCAACTCGCACCGTAACGATGAGTGTGATGATCTTACTGTCTGTTGGCTACGAAAAACCAAAATAAAACTGTCTAAGGTAGATTAAGACCTTCTTCTTAGTATTAATCTTTTGAACAGGTCACTAATGAAATGAAACTTTGCTAACATTAATCGACATGGCTTTCGGCAAATTAATCTATCTGCGGACAAAAAGCCTAGTTCTTGTACCCTTCAGGACTCTCTAGGTCAAAAACCAGAGCAATTATAACTGATCACTATTTGTTTTTATCCGTAGATCAAATCGTTTACCTTCGTAATAAATCTTCGACGGTTGCTTTTCCAGTTATATTTTCCCTTTTGTATAAAAAGGAAATAAAAAATGGTACATAATGCACAAATAAAAAAACGGGCGAACCTTCCTACTTTTTGACGTGAATTCGATGAACGCCATACTCCGAGGTAAGGGTTCACGGCGGAAACATGATGTACCTTTTACGAGCCTCCTGCGCCTTGCACATTAAAACCACGTCGACATCAATGGGCCCACATTGCCCCACGGTAAGTGAACCCAAGAATACTAAAGGTAAAGTATGGCTATTATCGAAACTTCAACGACTGATGTTTCCAAAGTTCACGAAAGATTTTTAAAGTTGTGATATAAATAGATTCACTATTTAATGCACTTAATAAAACACCTCAATAATAAACTGTACTTACCACATTATTTAACAAAGTTATCTGCGTTTAAAATTGTTATCTCAATTTTTTTTAAGACACTTCTAAGCGATGCCTAATAACTCGTGACGTCACTATCGTACGAACTCAATTAGTCTTTGTGTGAAGCTTTTCCCTAGCTATAGACACCTGTGACTTGGTGCTTTGCCCGCAGGCGACTAGAAGAGAGCGCGCGTACTTACATATTTGGTGTCAGTTTAGCCAACCGAGCGTAGAAGACTGGGTGCCCTGACAAAATGAAACTGCTAGAAGGTATTTTTTGTCAGGGCACCCTGTCTTCTACGCTCGGTTGGCCTGTTCGCGCTGACGAAAACTAATCTGCTTGTTACTGAAACAGAAGTTGTATTGTAATTGTAAAATGAATTTTCAAGCAATGCAATTATTCTCACAATAAAAATGCGTTTTCAATGCAAACATATGCACATTATTTATAAGAAATCAGCATACGGTTGATCGGATTCCGATTTAAATTTTCAGCTGCGTATTTAAATGTAAATACAGGTGTTACAGACAACCGTACCTATAGTACGTGTATAGATTTCTCAAATGTTATGAAGTGAAAAATCGCCTCATTCTATATCAAACATCAGTCAATTTTAGAGGTGACATTAAACCGATGTAAGTAATAATAATAATAAATATGTATAAATATATATATATATATATATATATATATATATATATATATATACGGATGAAAAACACAGATTGAGCTAGCCCCAAAGTTCAAGACTTGATAGGCGACTGAATTTTCTATTGAATTTGTAAAATTTCATAGAAATTCAATAGAAAATGTGTTTTTTAGACGTTTTTAGTCCCGTGAACTCAAATTTGGCATTCGTAACTACGGAACCTTATTCTGCGCATGGCCCGACATGCACTTGGCCTGTAATTATAAAAATTTATGGTAACATAACGATATTATACAAAATGACAGCCATTGTCAGACAAATGTAAACAATATAGAAACCAAAAGCTTTTAGGTGAACTTCTAAAACTTCTTCTTATTTTAGTTAAAATTTTCACACATGATGTATTTCTGTTGCCGCTATAGCAACAAATTCTAAAAACAGAATAAAATAAATCCCATATAATAAACGTGATTTTTATAGATAATGGTACAAAACCCTTCGTGCGCGAGTCCGACTCGTACTGGGCCGGTTATTTAGTTTTCGCGTTTCTAGCTATTATAATTTGTTAATTGTCTATTTCAAGTTACCCGAAGTTAGAACAGTGAAACAAATGTTAGACGTAGTTTTATGGACAAATTAGTCATGCATGGATAAATTCCCGTCACATTTGCAGCAAACATTTTGAAGATGAATCGTTTTCTTAGACAATGCTGTACATTCTCTATGCCTGGGCTTAAATTATTGAGCTTTTGGTTTTGTGATAACAAAATAAGCGTGTGCAAATTAATACCTAATGCACTTTGAATTGTTTTAAAGCGGGACTGGGTGAGACACATACCACGACATGTATGACTGACATACATAACCACTAGTATCTACGAGTACATAATTAACCAACTACGAGTACAATTGTCCCTCACTAAAGTATAAGATTATACTTTTAAGGCTATGTTTGGGGTTTGAGAATTTCATGCAATCACGTTATAAAATAAATTATTTTACCGCCGAATTTAAAATTATAACAATAATAAACTTTAAAAAATGCGAATAAGACTTTTTTATCAAATTTTAATTTATTTTATAGAAAATAAGCTTAAATAATTTCATCGTGCATTCATGTTTGTCGCAGCGAGCGGACTCTATAATCTATATTGTTTATGGCATATGTTCTAGATTCGCAAGGTTATGGTATGGTGTGGGCATAGAATAAGGTTGGACGTAAGAATCGGCTCCGGATGTAAATTGGATTGAGTTATGTGATAAAGAAGATTTTTTAGTATTTACCTGTTTCTAGCGACATGGATTTTAAGCCCTCTCTGACCCTTAAAAAGACGAGGCTGTGAGGAGCACTGAGTATACAAAATTTTCGGACTATATCTGTTTTACTGCGTCGAAAATGTTTGATGGAGTACTTCCGCATAGCGTTATGAGTTTAAAATATGAAATTTTATATTTTCCAAAATAAATAAAAAACAACACAAATGACTTTGTCGAACTATCTTTTGAGGCTTCGTTTTGCTTTCTCTTGATCTTGTTTATAAGCGCGCAGGACGCCTGAACACTTCACAGCACAGCCCGGGGCTGACCTAGGTTTGTGTATTGGTGTATTGGTTATTCTTGTTGGAGATTTTTATTCTCTCTGGTTCAGGTAATAGTCAGAGGGTGAATACTTGTAATTATAGGTCTATGCTTTGCATCGTGAAGATTTTATTCCGTCGTAAATCAAATATTTCTTGAATGTTTTCTGTTATATGGTGTCATAAATAGCTAAAAGATAGACTTTAAACAGGGAAAATATGACAGGTCATATTTATTATACATTGTATTATAATATGCTTGCGGCTCAAAATATTATGATCATTAAATTCTTAAACAAGGTGAATTGACAAAGCATTGTCACGTTGACAATAACGACGTTTTTTCAAAACCTTACACTAAAAGAAGGTAAACGCCAGGAATCCGTATAACCAGTGTATTCTGTCACCAAACATTGCATGAAATACTACCTCTATAGTTTTAACGTTGTCACCACCACTTCTTTTTTAACATTATCTCATCTTTTTGGACCAGCTCAGTACAAAGTTTTAGTGCTGTGCTGATGCATCTGAAAAGCTTCATTTAACAAAGATAATGAAATAGAAGTAGAGGGAAATAAGATATTTATGTAGAGCGTGCCGTAGTTAAAGGCAATATGTCCCCCAACTCTTTCAATACTCCTACCATACGGCCTGGATGGTTCACTTTTGCCATCCATTTATTATCTCTAGAAGCATCTGGAGACTATGAGCAAGAGCTTGTTTCAGTTAATCATGTATTTGTCTTCCATAATAGCTTGAGTCATAGGCCCAAGATTGCGCAAAATCCCAGTACTTCCTTCGGGTGCAAAAGTAACTTCTTGCAGGAGAGCAATGTAATAATTGACGAGGCTATATTGTGAAATTATTTGCGTCTGCTCAACCTGTTGGTTTGTAACAATGGGGACTCATTGTGCATTTCTCTTGAACCCTTTTCTGACAACTGATGACCAAACTCTGAATTTTTTTACTCCTGTTCTAACCTCATAAAATATCTAAAAATGGTTTTTATTTCTACTATTAAAGTGGCTACCAAAAAGTTTTTTTGGTTTCAGGAGGGACTATCGTTTCCACAATAGTCTTTACCGAAATTTCAATTCCACATGCGTTGCCACTGTATGCAAAAAACCTACTTTTTATATCCTGGTTTATCATTCCCTTTTTTTTCTGAGGCAAGTAAAAACATTCATTAAGAAGCCAAATATTTCATCTGTTTCATCCAAAACAATAAATTTCTTGAATATTCGGTTTTTAATGATGCAGCCTTATCCTCGCCTAATTTACTTATAATCGGATTTGTTATTTTCTGTTATGTATTTAATTAGTATATAGCTGAATTAGCGGGTATGTCACTTACTATAGAAAGATAAATTAAGATTAATTTATTGAATAAAATCGTTGAAGGCCTATGTCCAGCATTGGACGACGTGCTGCTAAAGTGAAATGAACTCAAAGCAGATCTAAACCAAAAGATTTTCGACTGAAATTTAGTTGGGTGGAGCGGAACTGAGAAGGTGAAATAAAATATCAAATTCAACCAATTAAATATAATTTAGCAAAATATCCACTGTGATTTAGTTGAAGTGCATCCCGTATTCAACCAAACTCCAATTATTCCGCACAAAATGAAATATGAACATGTTTAAGATTGCGTAGCCAATACAATACGTTCCATTGGAATAGCTGAAATGCTAATGTAGCTGTATACATTCAAAATTATTTGTAAGAACCGAAGGAGTTCTCGTTCTTAACTTGTTATCTTCTTCATTGAAAAGTAATGATTGTTGTGTAGGTAGGTATTCGTACAAAACAATAAGTTACTTTTCATCTCTTCTACTCGAAAAACGATGTTTCCATCCCGAAACATTTGGAGCTAAAGTTACTGCTGATTCTTTCGGGACTGAAATGTAAAAAAGAAAATCTCTAGATATGGAAAACAATTTGAAAACTGAATATGAGTGTAATCTATGTTTAATCAAAAATAATGTAGGCAGTCCAGCAAAAAAAAGAGGACTTTAGTTTTAAAACGATAAATTATTGGCACAGACGTCGTAATGTTTTAAATTTGGAATACATATCATCAACATGGATTAATTTAGGTAAAAAAAATTATGTTCTTCGCTTCCAAAAAAAAAATCAAGTATAATTTAAAAAAGCGCAATTTTTTTCTTTTAATTCAATTTATTACAGAAGTTTTAGGTTATATTGTATTGACATATGGAAGGCTACCACTAACACTTATAAAACCATTCAGAAACAAGGCAGTTGAGGTGCAGTTCCTAAGCAGGTCAAAAGCAGCTCAACTTTAAATCCTACCATTACGTTCATAATGCTGAACGTTTTTTGAATGGTTATTCCTGAATGGTGAACTGTTTGTTGTCTCTGGCTTGTTTTGGTGATGAGACTGCAAAAACGTTCAAATCCTTGACAAAAAAATATTATTTTTAACGGCTTTTTTATTTACGTTAAATAAAATTATTTCTATCATTTCTATTTAAATGAAAGTTAGTGTTATTTACTTTGTTTTCATTTGATTGTGTACATAAATTTAATTTGAAATTGACCATTAAAAATGGCTAAAATTTTAATGAGTGCATACAAAATTGTGAAAGAAAGTTTTGAACGGCTGTCTGCGTAAAATAATTTTGATAGTACCTAGTTAGCTGATTTTCGAAATTATAAATAAATTGTGAATTCGTGAAAACATAAATATTTTATGTTTTTAATGCTGGAAGCCAAGCAACCACCTGACAAAATATATTCATCACTTCATATTATCGTGCTTTTCCGAATTGCCGTGATAAACAGTTATTGTGCGATGGTAACGACTAGTGTTTGGAAGTTAATTTTATTGTGGGCATCATTGCACAAAAGCACAGTGCCTTGTCATAAATATATGATTATATTTTATCTATAAACATGTTATAAGTAACATTTCAACTGCATACCTATTCAAAGTTTATATTTAAATTATTATGTGTTAAAACTTACAGCTTCTTCACTAAGTGCTATTATAAATAAGATAAATTTATACATATACAGACAAAGTAAGTTCGAGACTAACTCAATGAGATAAAGGCTAGGTTTTAGTAAGTATGCAGTGGTTGTAGTGCACAAAGGATTTTATTACAAAGTATGGGTAGGTATTTGATATTCGTAGATTGCAACATGAATCTAAACTATTATTTTCTTTCAGGTATTCTGGTGAAAAAGCGAACCAGCCTGGCAACAGATCCAGCCTTGTAAAATGCTTTGAATTCAACATTCTGCCATTTCACTGGTTCAATCACAGGTTCCAAAGGAGGCTGTAATCCTCTGGCTCTCTCAGTCTTGTTTGTATTGAATAATAGGCTCCAGTGAATCCTGTCTTGTATTTTTTAATTATTGTCATCATGATACTTCTCAGAGAGTAACCAAAGAATCCTGTAAGACAAATGTATAAATGTATGTAGTTATAATTTTAATTATAATTACAATTAACTTATACTTAAGAATGTGTTGTTATTTGTTATCGTGTGTGAATAAATATTTTATTGTTATTACTTACAAAAAAATATGTTACGTAAGTTGGAATACCTATGTACCTAACTAGTTTTGACTTATGTTGTACTAAAATAAAGAAGTAATATATCTTACTCTGTTTTTGAAATCTAAATTTCCAATAAAAGGTATTAAGAAGGATTAATTAAGGTCCCATGGTAGCGTTACTTTAATTATCTACTAACTGTTTTGTAAAAATCAAAAGTAAAGAAACAACATATTTACAAGAAAACCAACTAAAATCCTCCATAAAAGTTACTAAAAAGTAACTTTTTAAGGATTGCTTTATTTGACACTTGAGACGTGCAATAATCGTTTTCGTGCTGTCAAAATAGACGTCATGGTAGGAATAGTCCATACAAAAAAAGGTGAATGGTTTTGTGACGTCAGCCAAAACTGTCCTGCTGCAGGGCTGCTATAAAGGTGTCACGGTAACATTAAACAATTCAGTTCAGTTTAAGTGCTGCTATAAGAGATAATGGTATGATTCCTGATTATTTATATTTGAATACTTTTTCGTAAGTTTAAGGCGATAGTGAATATAAAGTTTAATAAGTGAAAAATTTATCAGAAGTTGGTACTCGGCGAAAAATTATCTAAAATTATTTAATGAAAACGACACCAAATAAAGGTTAGTGTGTGTCGGTTGAACTCTCACTGGTCGACAAATTTTACATTTTGTTTTCCCACTGGAGTAACACTAGTTGTCTCTTACAGATTTTTGTATAGTGTATATGGACATAATTTACTTTTGTTTCTTGGAGGTCAGAATCGAGAATAATGTTATATCAAAAATCCGATTTTTCCCAATTTCTGATATTTTTAATTATTTATAGTAAGTAGCTTCTGAGCAGGTTATTTAATTTTGTAACAAAAAATGATGTAATCAGCCTTCAAATTCAAAACAAAATTTGTTTTACTTTTGTTCCTTTTTTATCTATGGATATATATAAAGATTTAAGTTACCGTAATATTTGCCATACATTGCGTACTGCACTCATTGTATGGCGTTATAACGACCCGCAAAAAATCTGTAATAGTTAAGTCATTTTTATAAATAATTCAGCAATGATGTAAAAAATATTGAATGCGTAACCCCAGCAAAATGTTGCGCCTTAGAGAAATGAGAGTATTACAGATACTTGGTTCATAGTAAGCCTCAACATGTTCAAATATAGCAAAATTCGTTCATGTTGTATTTTCGAAGTTATTCGAGAAAAACTGATTTTGCTGGAGTAACGTTACCCCAGCAAGATGTTTTTCAAAAAAAGCGTTTAGCCAAGAATCAAGTATATGAAAAGACAGCTCTTAATGGGTTGTAAATGTATACCGATAGCAAAATTTGTTCATCTTATACTTTTTGAGATATTCAAGATTTTGCTGGGGTAACGTTTTGCAATTTTCCATATCTCGAAAACTGTAAGTAGCAGAATTTTGAAAAAAATACTGTTTATAGGCCTTAGGTTGTTCAAATTTGTTTAAATATAAGTATTCCGATACATCAACAAATATCGAAGTAATATATTATTTTTTAAAAAATCGGAAAATTCCGGTTTACTCGTAAACTAGTACATTTACTAACAAATAAAAAGCAGTTACATATACGTATGATATACTCTTCTAACTTGTACAAATTTGGTTACATTTGTATCGGCTACATGAATATTATTCTGCTCGACTGTACTTTTTATCGGTTATTAGGTTGCTAATTTGCGTAGGAAACGTGCAAGTATGAAACGGCCGCTTTTTCGTAGCCTCCGTTATTTAGTCGGTTTGTAGGAGAATTGATGATATTTTCTTGATTTTTTAATAACTTTTATTCCATCCGAGATTTGAAGCCGAAATTTTCAGGCATGTTTTGTAACAAAATGAACACATATGTTCACGATAGTTTATCTATTTGTGTTTAGAGAGAACTGCGTATTCGATGGCCAAAGTCACACCACTTGGAATTCGATGAAATTCTTTTATATCTTCATATCTCGTAATGTTTGTTCATCCAAATTTGTACACGTTAGAAGGGTATATCATACGTATATGAAACTGCTTTTTATTTGTTAGTAAATGTACTAGTTTACGAGTAAACCGGAATTTTCCGATTTTTTAAAATAATAAATTACTTCGATATTTGTTGATGTATCGGAATACTTATATTTAAACAAATTTGCACAACCTAAGGCCTATAACAGTATTTTTTTCAAAATTCTGCTACTTACAGTTTTCGAGATATGGAAAATTGCAAAACGTTACCCCAGCAAAATCTTGAATATCTCAAAAATTATAAGATGAACAAATTTTGCTATCGGTATACATTTACAACCCATTAAGAGCTGTCTTTTCATATACTTGATTCTAGGCTAAACGCTTTTTTTGAAAAACATCTTGCTGGGGTAACGTTACTCCAGCAAAATCAGTTTTTCTCGAATAACTTCGAAAATACAACATGAACGAATTTTGCTATATTTGAACATGTTGAGGCTTACTATGAACCAAGTATCTGTAATACTCTCATTTCTCTAAGGCGCAACATTTTGCTGGGGTTACGCATTCAAAATATTGTATAATGTAAGGTTTGCGCAGTGTTAAGCTGGTATTAGAAAATTGGAAATCATCTAATTAAATTTAAGGTTTAATTTTGAAATTACAGAAAAATAGGAAATTTGAATTTTTGACGTGTAATATTTGAAAATTAAGACGTCTTACACATTTTTATCACTAGGTTCATGTTTTTTGTACTGAATTCTTTGGAAATAGCTGCAAGTTTGTTACAAAATCTTGTTGACCAGTGATTTATGTTTTGTAGGTGTTTTACTTTTTATTATATTTTGTTTGTATTTGCTAGTTTTTCTCATAGATTCTAATCATTTCGTAATCTTTTTATCTCGAGCGATATACATGAATCCCTCGCTTTACTCAGAATTCCACCGTTGAATCAATCGCTACGCTCGTTATTCAACTGTGTGATCCTTTGTTTTGTTCTGAATTCCGTCATCGCCTTCAAAATATTAGCTCTGTCCCTTGTAGCACAATCTACTATTTATGCCATCGACTTGTGTTTGGGGAATTGATTGTATTATTTCACTAGAACATAAGTACATAGCTCATATGTTTAAAATCTGTCTCAATTTAATCTATATCACCTATTTGAAAAATCATAGATAATCTCAATATTCGTGGAAATCTGACTTCTAGAACAAATATTTAATGTAGTTTTATTTTTTAACCACGATCAAAAAAATGGATATTATAAACTGACATGTTTACGTTTGTTGTGGCATCGTAGCGCCTAAACGAATGGGCCGATTTTAATGCAGTTTTCTTTTTAGGAAGCTGACATGATCAATAAAATTAAAAAGTTTAAAACTTATGGGGGGTGAGAGGACAACCCAAAGCATGCAAAAATAAGTATTATGTAAAAGGGTTAAATTTGTAGATTTAAGTATTTGGTATTTTAATGAAAATTAGTTGAGCCGTTCAAAAGATATTAAAGGTAAAGATGGTTTTTTTAATTTCCTGGCGAATAAACTCCTTGGGAATGCAGTTGCACGAAAAGTTTTACAACCGGCCTCTTCCCGACGTTTATCCTTCTTGCCTTGAGAATATATTCTTGCAAAAACTTTTACAACCGCCTCGCGCAGAGGCTGATTGTTAAACTTTTCGCACAACTGCATATCCACGGAAGATCAACATCGGGCAGAGGCCGGTTGTAAACCTTTCCCAAAAATGTTATTCCAAGAAGGCTTAACTTTGGGCAGAGAGGGTTAACGTCAGGCAGTCGCCGGTTGTAAAAGTTTTCGCACAAATGCATTCCCAAGGAGGGTTAACGTCTTGCAGAGGCTGATTGTGATACTTTTCGCACAACTGTTTTCCTAGAGGCCTGTCGTAAAACTTTTCGCAAGAATGTATTTCCAAGAAGGGTTTTCGTTGGGCAAAGGCCGGTTGAAAATTTTTTGGCAAGAATGTATTTCCAAAATGGGTTTTCGTCGGTCAGAGGCCCGTTGTAAAACTTTTCGCACGAATGTATTTCCAAGGAGGATTATCTTCGGGTAGAGGCCGGTTGTAAAACCTTTCTCACAAATGCATTCCCAGGCTACCTACCGTGACTAATTCGAGGCATGAAATGTTTGTCAAACATACCATTTCATACATGGCCTATCAGTGATTCATGCATTGTATACATTGCCTGAATTTCATACATTGCTGGTAACGTATATACATCAAAATTCTTCCTTTTGTAAGTCTTAAATTAGTTCGTATCGAAACTTCGGCTTAAGATGACTTGCACACAAATTGGCCAAGAAAATAGAATCACATTTAAAAGATGCGGAGTCATGCCAACGAAGCAATTTTGGAAAGTCAACAACGCGTGTAGCAGTCGCTGATGACGTGGCGTGCATGACGTGACGGTACCGACATGACGTGACAACAATGACGTCCCGACATTGATGCGTATTTATCGATGTCATGCACATCCCTTGAGACGTTTCAAGATAGATCAAGCGTGTAGGACATTGCATCGCAATGTAATGACTTAAACTTACTTTGCTCAAAGAAAATTAATGTGAATATTTATAAATTTTACCTGAAACAAACAACAAAAAGTAAAATAGAAGCAGTGCCCTCGCCATTCGCTAGATAAAACAGAAGCTCGCTTGTCCTCAAAGCGCTCTGTCAAACACAGTCGTTAATCCGTACTTCCAGGATCTGCACTGTGGAACCGCAGTCACCATTCAGAAACAATGGCTCGGTTTCAGCATTGGCGTGAGCCGTTTTATAACGACTATATTGAAGACTATGACGTACTTCCAGCCAGCTTCATTTCTTTTTGCGAAATGTGATTACGTCATCCTGGAGTAGCAGTGATAAATCCTATCATTTTGGAAATCTTTGCGAAAGGCCTATATCCAGCAGTGGACGTCATGCGGCTGAAATGATGATGATTGGAACATCATTTCTTAATACACAAAATATAAATGAAAACAGAAAACATAGCGCTATTATTGCCAAAAATATGTGGATAATAATAATGTATAACGCATACAATAACATTGCACAACGTGTATTAATTGTTAGGGAAAATTAACTGAGACTTTGAATAGTATGCATAAAATTTTCATGTTGAAAGCTCAAACTTTTTCATTCTCAAAGTTATATCAAAAGGACGGAATGAACTTAGGAAAAACATTAGTAATAAAAGTCAGCAAGCATCAAAACAAAAACATGTTCTTCGGATTACCTTTACAAATATAATAAAAGCAGAGATGCACGAAATCGCTGGGATTGCTAAGCTGAAAATTAACGATAGTCATTATAACGCTTTCGGTGCTGGGAACAAATAAAAATCGCTACGCTGCCTTTTCTCTGGGAGAATAATTATTATAGGTCTTTAAGTTCGGCTTCGCTCTACAGCAAACAAGTTTATCATTAATTTATTGCTAAAACACCGCGGTCTGAAATAAATCTTATTGCTAATTGCGGATTTGAAATGTATAGTAGAAGGGTAGTAAACTGATTCAATGTATCGTATTTACTTCACAAGCTTTTAAGTGTAAATAGTATCATGCATTGCGGGGAACGGGGAGGAATATTTTTTTTTTAAATCGCGTTTAGTTCTTAGTATAGGCAGTAATAGATGCTTGGGGAGTACTGGGGAATGGGAAGATAGTGGGTTGTAAGGAAAATAACTAATTATAGTGAATTGTTGCTAGACTGTGGGGGACGTAGATGGTAGATAACTAGATACTAGATTGAAAGATTCCACAAATATTGCTACTGTGAGTGTTGTATACTCGTACTGTTTTTGATGCATATATTATGAGGATAACTTTAACTTTCTGGGTAGATATAAGTTTTTTGAAAATATATATTCATGTTCACCTAGCCCAATGTAAGTTTTAGTGAACTTGCATATCATCTTTGAAATCAAGTAAATCATCTTTTTTCTTAACCATTTTTTTTCAGACTGCCTCTCTCTGTTTTTCTTGGTACTTGCTTGTTAATTTGTCTTTGATGTGCAAAGTCGTATAATTTATGCCGATGGCGTTTTGCCACGCCATTCTGCTGTGGGAAATACGCCATAGACGTCTAATGCTGTATAAGAAGGAAATAAGCATGATGAAGAATAAAAGAACCACAGTAATTGATGTAAAAAACAACAACATAAGGTAAACTTGCAGTTATAGGAAGATAACAGTTATTGGACAGACCACAATAAAACCTTATTTATAAAACCTTATTTATCAAGGTTTTATTGTGTTCTGTCTTCTGTAGCTGATGTCTTTTTATTCTCTGTAGCTGCAGTGTTCTCGTTTTGAAAGAAATATTGATAAATAAGGTTTATTTTGTTATGTCCAAAGACTGTTAGCGTTCAATGACTACAAATTTACCCTTCTTATGATAAAAAATATTTAAAAAAAAAGAAAATATTAAAAACCTAGAACTAAGTTCGTAGCACTTGTATTGAGTATTGTCGCATTTTGTAACATTCAATATATTGTTAAAATTTATATTTAGTTATCTTATCTCATATCCGGCAATATAATATCTACACGTTCTTTAATAGGCAATTCCGTTGATTAATGTCGACGACGTCACAACTAGGAAATACGTCAGAAAAAATCGTTAAACCAATAAAGCGTACTTGGATGAGTTGTCGATTTTGAAAAGTGGATTCTTTCTTTGTGGTTGGCAGCGTTCGAAGAAGGCTTGTATGACTTGGCATGACATGACATGATGTGACAAGACGGGGGTATACACACTGACGTGACGTCTTGACATATAATCCAAGGCAATCACGACCCTTCACACCCATTAAAAATAAATTTTCAATATGTGCTACATGAAAATACATCTTTGGTATATTGTTATGTATTGAGGGGGAAATACAAACTATGTAAAACAACATATATTCCAAATTAAAACATGTGATATAAAACATGAAAAATTCCAAAAAGAACGGAATGTTTCATCACATGTTTTAATTTGGATAATAATCCGAGCATTGTAATGCTATTAAAAACCAATAATTTAAACAAAGCCATCTTCACTAAGAGGTAATTCACATTTGGTTGGCTGACTCGCTCGACAATCAAACATTTTTAAAGATTATTAATAATGTGTCTTATTTGTAAAAAAGTGTTTCATTAACATTAAATATAACTATATTATGGATATTTTAGACATATTTTTATATTGTGTAGACATTGACTACATCGAAAATTAGGTAATCTCGATACACACACACATAAATAAACAATAAAAAAACATATCTACAATATCAACATATAATTAAATTGAAAGTTAATGAAACAGTTTTCTACAAATGAGTCAATTATTTTTAATAATCTTTAAAAATATTTGATTGTGCAAGCGAGACAGCCAACCAAATGTGAAATGCCACTTAATCAACTTTCTATTCACCTAAATTGAATTAAGTTGAATACCATATTTCTAAATAGTGGGTAGTAGTGAAGAATAACGCATGCTTCAAATGCGTGTGTACTATGTGATAAGAAAATTTGTCAGGGTGATTCGAAGTCACAGTAGCACAATTGGTAGTGCACTCACAGCGATAACGTGAGGGACGCGGGTTCGAATCCCACTCGTGACGGAATTTTTCATCACATGTTTTTATTTGGGTAATAATCCGAGCATTGTAATGCTATTAAAAGCGAATAATTTAACAACATATTTTCCTCAATGGAAAAAGTATATGTTGATAATGAATTATGATTTAAAATAAATTAAAAATAATTTGATATATTAATTTAGAGTTATTCCTAACTCCTTACCAACTATCATTTTATATGTACGGTACGGCCAGGCAGAAGCCTACATAATACTTTGGGTAAAGTTTTTGGAATGTTTCCTCGTTTTCACTGATTACTTTGTTTTAAAAGTAAACAACATATACATTCTCATAAGTACAGTACGTACTTAACTTAATACTTACCTATTTAAGGAGGTATGTTAAGTGAAATAGTTACAGGAGCTAGTACGAAGTAGGACAAATTAATTACTCGTCTTCACGTTTAAAGCAAGACAAACGACCTCACTATTACTAACACGTACTTACCGAGAACGGTAATCCACTATTCTCACTTGTGAAATTAATTTAACTCTCGAACTTAAGTCAATCACAATTATTTATTTTTGTTTAGAACATAATCCAAATTTAAATATTCAAAAATGTATAAAATACTATGTGGAATTGTGCATGTTTATGTAATCATTAGATAGATGGCAGTCATCGAACAATTTTTGTTTGGGTATCTGTCGAAAACCTTTTCCATTGACTTGTGTGCAATAATTTTAGCTTTACATGAAATTTAATAATAGTAGCTAAAAATGCTGACCTATATTGCTTACAGTACAGTACCGGTTCGTTTTAATAAAATTTGTTATGCCGGCATCTATTCCCGTATTTTCATTTTACGAGGATCACTTGTGCCTATAACAATACAATCTCCTCTCGGTCGGTCTGCGTTATTGCACGGCTTACAACTCAAGTACGCCTAGGAATTGAGTGGGGTAGCGAAGAGATCCGAGGGGAAATGGCAAGCTAATAATTGGAGTTAGTACAATGGTACAGTGCCTGATACTCGTTCTTTTACGAGTCATGTTAGCTTGTCAGGCTATCTTCACTGTACGATCGATATAATAGACACGAGATCACACATGAACCTTTTTTGCTAAAGTTGTAGTTAAAACAATACCTTCATATAGGTATCTATTCTTCTTCTTCTTCCAGTGCCATCTTCAACAAAGGTCGACAATCATCATTGCGATCTGCACTTTTGAGACGACTGCTCGGAATAGGGATCGCGTCTCGTGTTTTGGCGTAGATTTTTCAGCCACGATGTTCTCCTTCGTCCCAGCCTCCTTCTGCCTTGGCTCTTGCATGATAAGTTGAAGGTGTTCATACTTGTCGCAACGCATCTATTTAAATAATATGTAGGTGTGTATTTAAGTATGAAGATATCTATTTAAACTAGCAAAAAGCTGAGCTTTGTGAGGGCTTGCGTAGTTTTTCTACTTGGTAATACGAGTAATTTCGCAGTTTCCTGAATTCTTGTTGTACTCGTATCATCTGGTTTGAGATTCTTAAGAGAATCACGGGTTTAATATACTGGTTCTCAAATAAATGGTATGGTTCCCTTTCTACCCATGACTTGGTCGTGGAAAACTGGCCAAGTGTCATACTCACGAACGCAATTTCCACTGTCGCTTGCCTGGGCAGTAACTGTGCACAAATCCCAAAGACTCACTTTAAATAAATTAGTCGTAGACATTGGCTTAAAAAAGTTTGCGTCCGTATATATGTTATGAACGAAGTGATAAATTGGAACAATTTTTATAATGCCCGGGCTTTATGAATAATGCCTAGCGAATTTGGGCGAAGTAATAAATCATATTTAGAATTTATTTACTTATCACATTGCCTAGACATTATGATTATTGTCATGGGGCTTACTGATAAAGAACAAAACAAACGCGTGATATACGCGCAGCTGACCAAAAAATAGAGTCAATGGACTTGATTTCGAGCCCTAAAAACTCAGATAAAAATAAGACGAACGTCAATCGTCTTATAATTTCGATTAAAACAATCAATTGTTTTACAATAGATAGTTTAAGTCGAAAAATGCGGCTCTTTTTGTGTAATACTATTGATAACCAACAATACTATCAATATAATCAATAGTATTACTTTAAATTATCAGATTGCCCGAAAACCACATGACAATAATCATAATGTCTAGGCAATGTGATATATAAGGAAGTTAAAATTATAATTATTACTTTGCCCAAAGAGAAGCTTAATAGTAGTTAGTCCCAATTTTCAAACTGTTCAAAATCAAAACGTCTTACGGATGTTATATTTGATCCAGGTTCTGATTTTATTCGAAACAAAATTTAACTGTTGCAGCTCAGAATAGAAGAAAAAAGAAGGTTGGAAAAGCTGTTTTCTGCAATAGTATCGAACCACGCAATGAATAAATAACATATCACTATCATTTCAATGGACATTACAACTGTTCAGTAAAACGTATCTACTCGTATTTTTAACGCCCGATAAAAAAGAGGGGTGTTAAAAGTTCGACGCTAATGTCTGTCTATAAGTATGTCTGTCTGTGGCATCGTAGCTCTCGAACAGATAGACCGATTTCGATGCGGTTTTTTACGTGAAAGTAATTTTTCTTGCGGTGATTCTTAGCTATGTTTGATGGAAATCGGTTCAAAAGTTATGGGTGTAAACGCTTGAAAGTCGAGGTGTTTTTCATTAGCCTGGCAAATAAACTATGGAATAATAATCGTGACGTGAGGTTTAAGTTCTCGGCAAACCACTAGTTATATTTGGAAAACTTGGCATATTTTATTCGAACGTTTTATTTGCAGCGATGTTAACTCTTTGCCCTTCTTACATAAATATACAGTACCCTCAAAAGTGATGGCGTTAGTAGTACAATAATGTTCTATCCAATGAATATAAAATAAATTGTGAATTTTGATTTATTTGTAATTTTTATAAAATGATATTTTTCACAGATAACACATCTAAATATGAATATAAATTACTATACCTAAGCACAAATATATAGGCGTGATAGTTTTTCAGTAAAGTGTACCACAAAAGTGCTTAGCTTGTGGTACGTGTTAGGACTGACTTCGCTCGCCCTGATAATCGTCTAGGTTTGAACTATTTCAGATTATAAGGATTATTATATCTACCTATCAATACTGCAATTTCACCACCAGATTTGCGGTCAAAATAAAGCCAACTCCTTTTATTCCGACTGCGCCGGAGGGTTTTGTTTTTCGAGTGTACGTATGTGTAGCTAGTACGTATGTGTAGCTAGAATGTATGGTAATTCTTTGAACTAAATACCACCCGGAGCGAGGGTAGAAACTTTTGACTGCCAAGCAGCGCCCTATCTCATTTATGAGTATGAAGCATTTTGGTTCTGACACTACGGACCACTGCCACATACCTGTGGCAAATTCGTAATTGGTTACAAGAACGGATACTTTTGTTTTCTTTTTTTTTTTGGGCAGCCAGATTCCGTTAGCCCAAACGTGCGAGATGAACACCATCTGTCTGGTTTTCTAGATCTGTTCAAATTTCTCGAGTTTTTGTATTATTCCAAAGTTTTTGCATCTTATGCCTATCTAGAAAAGTAGAGTTAGACCAAGTATGTATTCCTTCTACGAGGGTCTAACGCCAATTTTTCACCATTAATTGAAATAAATTTAGTAACAATCGACTACCCCATAAAAGTATGCGAGGAAAGCTGGAAGTTATGAATCTGAAAAGCAGCGTATACCGAGCCAAACATGCCGGATTGGTAGAGACGCTTACGTCCATTGGTTTTCATGCAATTTGACATCACGGATTGTTTATAAAGCTGTAAGTATGTGTTCTCAAATTGTTTTTACTTATTGTGAAAATGACCAGGTTGGGTCTATTCTAACAAACCAAGGAAGCTCAAGACTGTGGGAAAGAAAGAAAAAATATTCGGAAAAAAGATCCCAGGCTTCACAGCCTTGTAGCTGAAGATGCAATTGGGAAAGCTCTGAGATCTGAGAGAGAGAGAGAGAGAAAAAAAAAAAGACTGCCATTTAACTAATATAAATTCATTTTTTAAATTACCAAGATGGGACTACAACTAGTAAGTAGTAGGTACTTATATTAATTTTTGTTGTTTTGCATATCTAATACTAATTAAAAAAAAAAAGTCTATGTACCTACCATAAGCACACTGTCTCATAGGTACATACATACTTACTTAACATATAGCTTAGGAACATAATTATCGTGACCTACTACACAACAGTCCCTAATTTAAGGAAAAATACTGTCCTAAATATTGAATATCAATCTTTATTGCACCCAATTAGCAAGCCTGCGTTCACCTTCACCTAAATCAAACTAATTTAACTACGGGCTTTGCATTATGTACGATGTCTAATGAACGCTGCGTAGCTTTGTCTGTGATCCCTTCAGTATTTACATACTCACCCCTTATTTATTGCTGTCTTTGCTAGGCATAAATTGCTGTTTAGGTTTAAGGTAGTGAAAATCACTTACTTGTACCTACCACTATTAGACAACGAATTTATTGTAATGCAACCCGAACTTTTTTTTACAACTTTAGTCAGACTGATATTCACGCCGGGGACTTCAAGTCGGCTGAATGGATTGGAATGAAAATTGACATGTACTCGTAGGTTAAGCTTATTATCTGGATTAATACGTAGGGTACTTTTAATCCAGGAAAATATGAGGTTCCCGTAAGATTATTTGAACACGCGGGCAACACCGTGAGCAACAAGTTGTTTATAATATGTATATTGACGTTTCTGATGATTATTTGTCCGCCAAATCATTCACCGACTAAACATTTGTCCTTTCTATGGCTGGACGACAGTAGATACGCATCGTTTCCGTACAATTTTCCGATAAGTAAATAAAATAACGTATATTTGATTAAAGAGTTCGTACATAACAACTTATAGTCATAGACACATAAATCTGTTGAGCAACCTAGCTATATACTACCCTGTTTTTACAACAATATTTGCATGATATAAAGCCGAAAAAAAATATATTTTGTCTATTAATTATATCTTACTTGGTGCGCCCCGCGGAAAAAGTAGCCTTTGTGTTATTCCAGGGTGTCAGCTTCCTGCATACAAAATTTATCAATATTTGTCCAGTTCTTTGCGCATGAAGAAGTAACAAACAAAAACACTTTTACAAAGTTTCGCCTTTATAATATTGTTGTAATTTCTATCTGTGCTTTCCTTGAGACAAATGTTAAAGTTACGTCTACGCGGAAATGAAATTTAAATAACAGCCAAAACGTGGTATGACACTTCCACGTTTAATTTTTAGTTGTTTATAATTTGAATGTATCTTTAATTAATATTTAAATAAATTTATCAGTTCTTTTAATAAAATAACTAAGATTATAATATAATATGATGAAAACAAGTTATAGTTTATTTCTAATATGTGCTTTTCTTTGTTTTTATGCTGATGTTACAGAACTGAGTCTATTCCTTAAAAAATGTAGAAAATAAGGATTGCACAAGCAACTTTCCATCATCTCTGAATCACTTTAAATCTCAAATTTAAAAGACAAATCAAATAGTCACAACATAAAAAGCCTATCAATTTACTAATTTTACTCGTACAACAAAATGTAAAAATATAACAAATGCGTTTTCATCAGTGTAGGATAGCTTATTAAAAATTTATCATTCATTTCAGCAGTATAACGTCCACTACAGGACATAGGCCTCTCCCGAGGATTTCCAAAATGACCGATCTAGTGCGGTCTGCATCCAGCGCTTTCCAGCGACCTTAGTCAGGTCATCTGAACATCTTGTGGGTGGGTGTCCTATGCTTCGCTTGCCAGTGGTCGCCATTCGAGATTCTTTTTGCCCTATCGGCCATCGGTTCATCGCGCTATGTGTCCCGCCCACTGCCACTTCAACGACCTAATCTGCTGGGCTATGTCAGTTCTCATACGAATTTCCTCATTTCTGATTCGATCACGTAGGGAAACACCGAGCATAGCCCTTTCCATAGCGCTGAACGAGCATTAGCCTTCTTATAAGAACCATCATAGTAAGGGACCACGTTTCAGAGCCATAAGTCATCACTGGTAACACACATTGAGTAAACACTTTCGTCTTGAGGCACTAAAGTATTTTGGACGAAAAGATACTGCGTAGGTTCCCGATCGTTGCCCAGCCGAGTCCGATTCCTTAAATAAGGCTTATTAATAATTGTATTTCCCAAAAGAAGTCTGATAAATCGTGAATCTTACGGTTTTGTATTTGTATTTGATTAGAATAAATATTAGAAGCGAATCGCGAATGTCAATGTGATTTTTGTACATACACACGTACGAGTACATGCAGTGATTTAATAAGATAAAATATCGTAGCACCTGCTACGCACCGTAGACATACTTTCTTTCATACACAAAATATAAGGAAGTTCGAACATTTCTCATTTAAGAGTACCTTTGAATTTTTCGAGAAGTAGAAATATCTTTAGTAACGTCAATAGTGTCATGGTTTCTTTTCCTCTCTCGGTAGAAGAACATTAGACTACTGTAATTTATTGTAGGGTTAATAATTTAGATAATCGATGAGCATCGATTTCTTAAACAAAATCCCATAATTAAGTAGATACATTAGGTTTTTCTTCCGTTCTGGTCTGTGAGAAAAGCCAAAAAGTTAAAATGTACTAGCCGCTTCTCTTCTCGTGCTGATCGTGAAAGCCGAAAGATGCGGTAGGCAACCCATCACTATTTTAGTTTTTTTTTTTCCTTCTTCTCACTGCGGCATTTAGTTTTTATAACCCTAATAGGCATACCAAGACGTGATAGTGTAGGTATGTACGAGTATGTAAATACATTTACAAATGAAGTCATATAAGTCCGGGTGTATATGTTTTAATAATTGCGGAATTTGCGGAATACGCGCCAAAGTTATTGCCAGAAAGTAACAGATACTAACTCCTAAACGATGGAACGATATTTTAAATGCATACCGCCTTCACGAAATAAGGGGATCAAAACAACTTGCGCATACCGTAATAAATGTTATATCGTACTAAGTGCAATAAGTATTGCGATCGTAAACGTTAATTCCCTTTGTTAAATTTTGAATGATTGGTCTCAATCAAGTATTACGAGTGTATTTTTACCCGACTAGGACAAAGCCAAGAGGAAGGGTTATGATTTTAGCAGTCTCTGTATGTATGTATGTGGGTATTTATGTCTGTTCCACCGTAGCATCCGAACCGCTTGTCCAATGTTCACAAATGATTTTTCATTGTTGTCCGGGTGACATAGGCTACAACTTGTATGTAAAAATGTATATAGCAAATGTTACATACGAAAACGCGAGATTAAAAAAAATGTTTTGTTTCGAATTCGAGTAGGTATCAAATGAAAGGTCCTGATTAGCACATTTCAAAAATATATACACTGTTAGCCGCATATGCATTCCGTAGTCGGGCATTAGTTTTTTAAATGTTATGGATGAAGTGATAAATTTAAGGGGCAATTTTCATAAAGCCCGGACATTATGAATGACAAGCTAATTTGGGCGATGTAATAAATTATGATTAAAATTTCTTTATTTATCACATTGCCTAGACATTATGATTATTGTTGATTAGGTACATAATACCTACTTTACCAAAATCACTACTTTACCAAAATTACTACTTTCCCAAAATTACTACTTTTTCATAATGACTACTGTATTTCCCAAAATGACCACTTTACCAAAATGACCACATTTTCATTCATGGGGCTTAAGGGCAAACTGATAATATACAGAACATACGCGTGATTACTATAGATATAGTCTTTAATTCAAATAGTACCTTTACTATCGATAGTACCAATTAAAAACTATTGATACTATCGATAGTTCTATCGATATTGTGACTGTTTTTCAAGTTCCCCGTTTACGGATATCTCACGTAAATGTCGATAACATCATTGTTTTTTATTTATTTCCAAAAAATAATTAAAAGACTACGCATCTACGCGCGGGGGGACGTTTATTAGCTATTTAGTTAGTTAGTATACCTAGTTAGTTAATAGATAATAAATCAACAAATCGCATGGGGACATAGGGATCGGCGGCGGCCATCTTTAATTTAAACGTTTAAAAATCAGAGACCAAACGTTCAAAACTATCGATCCTTCAAAAATATCGATAGTATCGATAGTTTTTCTATTGTGAGAAGCAATACTATTGATGCGATCGACAGTTTATTCGTCGTCACCGATCGATACTATCGATATTATGGTTGGTTATTAATAGTATTGCGCTAAAAGATCTATCGATACTATCGATAGCCTATCGATCGATACTATTGGCTTAAACTGTCGATAGTCTATCGATAGTGGGCTATCGATCGGCAACACTAGACTTTGAAATTTGCAACGCAGAAAGTTGTATAGGTAATAGGTACTTTCTTCTGTGTTAAATTATTCTGCCCTATAGGTGCAGATAAGCATTGTGATAATGACCGGACCATTTGATAATTTTGAATGTTTCTATCACACTGCCTCTTCATTTTGGGCATTTTTTACACGGAATGCGAATTCATTTCTTTCCTAGCCTAGCCGCAATGATCTTTAATATTAGATATTCCATTTATTTAATTTGATTCTTACGCTAGAATTTTATAAAATATGTCTAAGTAGTAAATTACTATTATTAATAAACTAACAAGTATCAAGTCCTCGACACAACTTGTTCGAGAGATCAATAGGTATCGCTTTATTGTTTATACAGAACCTACTCATAACATATTGTTTGAGTTTGTGTGTACCATGTGTAGATATTTTGATTGATAGCTCATTAATAGTTCAATAAAATACTATTTAAACTATCTAGTTTTAATGACTGAAAGTTTGTCAACACAAGAACAATATACGTGCGTGATCAATTAATTTACCTGGGTTTTAGTTTTATTTCCTTCAAGAATTTCTTATGAATATGATGATAGCATATAAGAAAAAATTATTTTAATAAAAACACGTTTCACACGTAAATTAAGTTAGACTCGTACATTGCCCATTCACTAGGTATAGTTTTTTATTGTTAATTTAAGTAAGTTCTTACGTTTATGAATAAATGAGAATAGACACGATGCTTATTTAGGTGATATTCAAGATTGGTGTCAAAGACAAGTTTATCGGGGTGGTGTGAGGTGGTTGTGTAGTGCTCTCACAGCTGGGATGCGGGGTGCGGGGCGGATATTACAGGGGAAGTCCCGAAGCCATCGATCATCGTTACTGTCAGATGAGCCAAGCGCCTTTTAACGAGGTAGGTAGCCATGACTTCATGCTCACTGTGAGTCTTTCTCGTAACCGATTCGAGCGCTAAAAGTATCTTATAAGCCTGCCACTATTTGTTTTCGAATGTAGCAGCGCCCTTCTTGCCAAACACTTTATTAAAATAATAGAGGATTAATTTATAAATGTTACTAATATTATGGAATTTACTTTTATTTGAATAAGAACGATAAAATCATTTAGAGACTGATCCGCTGAGATTGGAGGGTATAAGTGTGTCAACGCATGTGGCCTCCCATACCAAAGCCATGCTGCGTTTCCAGAAGACCAGTGATATCAGGCATCTTGCCATTAACACGCAATACATACACAAGGATGCAAAATACGTGAATATTGGCCTTCGAATAATGTAATGTCAATTCCTGAAGAGAGCCGTGGTGTGAAATTATATGTGGGGCGCACTATAAGTTTCCGGAATGAATATGAAAAAATACTATTAAAGGTGCAAAATTAATTTATTGTTTTTCAAAATAATCTCCCTTGGCGTCTATGCACTTTTTCATTCGATGAAACCAGTTTTGAAAACTTTTGTGCCACTCCTCTGTGGTGACCTCTGAAACGTGTTTTTTATACTCCTCGACAGCCTCTTCTGGTGATGAAAATCGTTGACCGCGTAATTAGTTCTTAATTTTTGGGAACAGAAAAAAGTCACAAGGTGCCAGGTCGGGACTGTATGCAGGAAAAGTCGTTTGTCTGTCTGGCCTAGTGTTGCCCAAATTCAGTCTTGGTCTTGCAGTCTTGGTCTTGTTCTTACGTTTTTGCAAGACCAAGACCAAGAACAAGACCGCGTATTTTTAGCAAGACCAAGACCAAGACTGACCGTGCAAGACTTGAGCAAGAACAAGACATAGCCTGCAAGACTCTTGCGTCTTGCAGCTAGGACTTAGCGCTATTTCACTGAGTAGTTAGGTGTAACAGTTCGGTGTATAGGTAGGTACGCTTAGGAATTCTATGAGACGCAAAAAACTGTATCAAAGAATATGAAAAACTGGACCTATGCGCATTACGACTAATACCATAAACATAGCGAATAAAAAAATTATTAAAATCAAACTGAGTGCATGCATAGTTATGTTTTAACCATCGGCACTTTGATAATGCGGCATCAAAGGTTTTGTACTTACTTCTCAAAGAAATTTGCCGCTTTTCGGAAGTACATGGTTATGATACACGCGCCGGCGGCTTTTTTTGAAATCTAAAACAATCGTTGCCGCCACGCCGAAATCATAACATTTGACACTATTTGATTGCCGCCATAGGGCGTAGGTATACTCATGCAAAATAATTTCGAATTTTTTTACACGCTTTATATTATTGTTTGATTTGCGGCGGCATCCTTATCATAGAGCCGGCACGTGGCGAGGCGGCGCGGTAGAAAGCAAGGAAACGTACTATAAATAAAGGAATTATTTTAATTCCAGTCATTTCCAATTGAGCTGTGCTTCGAGTCTAACTTAATAATTGTTTTTACTAATTCTCGTTGTTTTCTAAAAACGTATCACGTGTACAATTTAATATGAGTGACGAAGATTCAAATTATTCTAGTCCGAGTAACGAGAGTTTGAGTCACAGATCTAAAAGACCCAAAAGCAAATTTGAGGAATTTTTCGAAATAATTCATGCATCCCAAACTGCCTTCTGTAAATTGTGCCAACATAAAAAGATTGAAATAAAAATGAAAAACAGAAACACTTCAGGCTTAAGGAAACATCTAATATCTTTCCATAAAAAGGAATCAGAAATATTTCTTCCTGTTAAACCAAAATTCAGTGGAGATATCACAAGCTTTTTAGTAACCGCTGGAAGAAGTGGACAGGTAAGAATATTTATTTAACAGTTAAAAGAATTTTAACTCCGCGTAGCTATTCATGCGATACTTTCAAAAACGCCATTAACTTACGTAAGTACACTGATAGAAGGATTTTTTTGGGAGTAATAAATCAATTTATTACAAACTTTTTAAGGTATCTTTTTGGATGGAAGAAATAATTTTTTACTGTTACCAACACTTTTTAGGATTAATTAAATCGCTTTTTTATTAAAACAAAATTTTTTTTACTGTTAAAAAGCTTTAATGTATTGAAAAAAATATTTATTTCCACCAAATAAGATTTGTTTACGGTTAACATATTTATTACATACTAATAAATATTTTGTTGGCAGTAAAAAATATCCGCTAACAAATGATTTATTAACTGCTAATAAATATTTATTAGGAGTCTTCTCTCTAACAAATCATTTCTTAACTGGTAACAAATCTTATTAGGTACAAAAAAATCCTTCTATCAGTGTATTTTTGAGTTAGTGGTGTTTTCATCTAGGGGTGCGACATATTAAGTATGTAATTATCGTCTTAAATATTTTTTATAAACACCCATATTTTCATTTAATCGGCCAGTAACAACTAAGTACTTTATTTTGGTAAATTACAGTACAGTGCAACCTTAATATAACAAATATCAATTTAACGATTTTCTCGAGTTAACAACAACAAACCTCCTCCTCTTATACGCTCAAACCTAGTATGTTTTAAATAATAATACAAGATTTATTGTTTTGTTTAAGTCGGAAAACAGCAGTGACAACATCACGACAGCTACAGTTGATTGGGTGGTGAAAAAATATCTTCCCTTCTCATTTTTCGATGACGAAGCTACACAAGTATATTTTCGACGTATTTGCCCTAATATGGTGTTTCCTAAAAGGTCTACACTTAGAAGGAAAGTCAAAGAGCGATTTGAAGAGCTCCAATTGAATCTTAAGGAACGACTTCAACAATTATCATCTAAAATGTCTTTTACCATTGATGGGTGGACGTCAATTGCTGGTAGGAGTTACTACGGGGTTACTATTCATTATATAGACAACGAATGGAAGTATCAATCTGTAGTTCTTGATTTTATACCATCACGCGGTCGACATACTGGGGAAGATATTGCAACGATTTTCCATGAATGTTTATTGGAATATGGCATAATTGATAAAATACAAGGTATCACGGTCGACAACGCAACTGCAAATACCAAATTTATGTATGAACTGGGCAAACAGCTGCCGCCACACTTTGATTCAGACAATCAACATTTCCGGTGCTTTGCTCACATTTTAAACCTTGGTGTACAAGATTTATTAAAGACCTTAGTATTACACTGTGAGTCTGATACTAACGCGCAAGATCAGCAGTACGAAGACTATGCAGACGAAACTGAGGATGAGGAAGATGAAGAATCTGCACCAAATATTGCTGACTCGCGTACATCTGTAACAAAGTTACGCAGTATTTCCAGTAAAATAAAAAGAAGTGAGATAGTCAAGAAGAAGTTTCAGTCTGCTTGTGAAGCAGCTGGCGTGCCATCAAATCTAAATGCCATTCTTGACTGTCCAACGAGATGGAATTCCACACATGATATGATTGGATTTGGTTTAAAAGTGAGAGCGGGCATTGACATATTGTGCAGTTCTGTCACCGAATTAAATGATTTTCAAATCACAGCTAATGAATGGCAGGTACTCGAAAAATTACATAAATTTCTAATAAACTTTAAACTTTTAAGTACAAAACTTGGTGGAGACAAATATGTTACATTACCGCTAGTCATTGTATCATTCAATCTCTTGCTAGATAAAATTGAATCCATGGTAAAACAGTTAGATGAGAAACCTAATCGATCTGAAGTGGATGAAAGGCTCATTCTAGCTTTCCAAGCAGCTCGAGACAAAATGCTTAAACATTACAAGAAGAGCAACTGGATTTATTGTACTTCTTTAATTTTAGACCCAAGGCATAAGGCTCAGACTTTTGACCTGACAATGTGGGGGAAGCAACTTAAAACAGAAAGTCTGCGCAAGTTCAAGGAACTTTATGAAGAATATAAAAGTCTACACTCACTGAACAAATCTCTGGAATCACCAGAAAAAAAAAATGAAGTATGTGATGAAGATGAAGACATAATAGACTTTGATAAACTATATGAATGTCCCTCGACGTCATCTGGATCTTGTCTTCAAGGCTTAGTGATAGACGAGTTGGAGGAGTACCTGAGAAAACCAAGAACTGCCAGCTCGGAAGACATTTTAGATTGGTGGAGGACGCATGAGACAGAGTATCCGATTTTATCGAAAATGGCCCGTGATTTTCTCTCAATACCTGCAACTTCAGTACCTGCTGAGAGGTTATTTTCTAAAGCATCATTAGTAATTAGAAAACATAGAAATAGGTTAAGTGATGAGTCAGCCAGATGGTTACTTTGTATTAATTCTTGGTCAAAAAAATTGATATAAAGTATCATAACCTAATGATAAAGCTGTTGATTTGTGTTGTATTTTATTTTTTATTCAAATAAATGATAAATCGTAAAACTCTTTTATTAAATTTCTTATAAGTTGAGGGTTCAATCTCTTTTTAGACAAATAAGTATTGTTCTTTAAAATACAGTCAAGTTATTGTAATTAATTTGTTTTTTTACATGTTTTAGCAAATGTAAGCTTATAAATCATGAATGTTTATTAAGAAACAGTTACTTCCATGGAAAACGACATATAGGTCAGTTGATTTTTCGAATTTCTTATCAAATCTTCAGTTATTTATTAATCTGCTTGATCTTTACTATGGCTATATTCATTCAAGCTCACAATGTTCCAATTCTAATACGTTTTTCTAGGATTTAAAGTAAACTTTAATAAATAGTAATAGACTAATAGGTAATTGCAAGACTTGCAAGACTCTTGCTGCAAGACCAAGACCAAGACCAAGACTGGGAGCGCAAGACCAAGACCAAGACCAAGACCAGGTGTATTGGCGCAAGACCAAGACCAAGACTGGCTAAGTCTCGTCTTGTTCTTGCGTTTGGGCAACACTAGTCTGGCCGTGTGAGAACTAGCATTTTCGTGGTGCAGGATGATACGGCGTTTACGGTTATTTTTACGGAGTTCGTCAATAACTTCCGGCAAACAAATGGTCGTGTACCAGTCACTATTCACTGTACGACGATTCTCTAAAGCAACAGTAGCCACGTGTCCAGTTTTATCAAAAAAATTATATGTACCAACACTGCGATTGCAGTAAAGACTGTGAAGCCCAATTTGATCCACATCGCTGCCACCTGAGCAACGATGAGGGAGGGATGAGGCATACAAACGGGTGTTCCCAGTTGGAGCCGACAGCTATTTGGCAACTATTAGTGTCTAAAAATTTTCCTATGTTATTATGACGAAACTATTTGGCCAAGTGCTGTTAACCTATATAATATATAAAAGCGAAAATCACTCACTCATTCACTCATCACAAAATCTCGAAAACTACTTTGCCAATGAAGATGAAATTTGGCAGGAACATACATTGAGACTAGAAGACGTTAGCTAAGAAAAGATTTTTGGAAATTTCATCCCTAAGGGGGTGAAATAGGGGTTGCCAGTTTTCTGAAACTTCGAAATTGTTAAAGTGAGACACATGAAGTTTTTAATTCATGTAGGAATTAGTAGAAAATAATAATGTATTTACTAGATTTTGAAAATTACATCCCTATAGGGGTGAAATAGGTATTCAAAGTTTGTATGAATCTTCGTCATTTTCGAAGCGAGACACGACATTTTTGAATTAGTGATTAGCAAAAAATAATAATACATTAATAATATTTAAAAAAAATGCAGCGGGAGCGGGAGCGGGAGCGGATTTTTTATGTTTTAGTTAAATCAAAATTAATTACGTAAAAAGGCAATCAAAAAACCTATTAGAACCATTTTCGACTTCTACGCGGACGAAGTAACGGGTTAAAGATACTCGTAGTTAAGAATATTTTCAAAGGTGTAATACCTATGTAAATTTAGATATTTTTTAAGGTGAATCGAATTCTCTATTTTACTTATAAGTTCCAATTGTTTCTATATCGGCCCTAAACGGAGAATGTTAGTGAATTTGGGTACAAAAAGGTATTATTTTAGAATGGTACTCGTATATGTAGCGTGTCATTAAAAATGTCCAATCTAGAGATTTAAAATAAAAATTAATAATTATTATATAGGAATTATACAACGTGGAAGGGACATTACCGTAATACATCAAACCACAGGCTTTACTAGATCACTATAGTATAATCAAATTAAAATAACAACCAAAAAACCAAAACAAATTCGGCATGCCCTTACAAATTGCCCGGGCGGCAGCACACTTTTGTATGGAAATGCCGAATTTTTTGTTTGTTTTGCCTGTAATATTAATTTCATTATTGTATTGTGATCTTATATAGCCTGTGATTCGATTATTACGGGTACGTCCCTTCCACGTTGTGTATATTTACAACTTGGAAGGGGCATATCTATATCTATACATATAATAAAATCGTAACCGATCGCTGTCTGTACATGCAAGATAAATGAGAAAGTTTTGTTGGGGGCTTTCATCAACGCAATAGAACACAAAACTATGATTTTTATAATTTTTGTCTGTTTGTCTGTGCGTTTGTGCACGCTAATCTCAGAAACGACTGCACCGATTTGGTTGCGGTTTTCACTAATGTATTTTGATAAGCCTCACTTAACATTTAGTGTTTGTTTTATCTAAATCCGTTCATAAATAAAAAAGTTATATTAATTAAAAGAATCAGGTCAAAAATTTTTGTTTGAAAAATTGCTATAAAATAACTGTTCCGTTACATTGGCTAAAACTTGTGTTATAAAATGATGATTGAAAGTTAACATAAAGTTAATAAAACCTGCCAAGTGCGAGTCGGACTCGCGTACGAAGGGTTCCGTACCATTATGTATAAAAAATCACTTTTTTTGTATAGGAACCTCTCTTAAATATTCATTTTATTTAGTTTTTGGTGTTTGGTGTCATAGCAGCAAAAAAAAAACATCATAAGTGAAAATTTTGACTGTCTATCTATTACGCTTCATGAGATACAGCCTGGTGACAGACAGAAGGACAGAAGGATAGTTAAGTCTTAGTATTAGGACCCCGTTTTTACCCTTTGGGTACGGAACCCTAAAAATTGACAATTTCGGTAAATTTGGAGCATTCTTACAAAATTGTTTTTTGGTCACCGATAGATGTCGCGGTTCAAAAATTCAAAAATTTAAATTTACAAATTCAAAATTTAAGTGCTCCTCTGGGCCTCTGCAGAAAGAACCGAGGGTGGCAAGACCTACCGCCATTCTTAGCGTGATTGTGGGCGGGATATTGAAAAAAGGAATCAAAATTGGTAGTGACAGGATAGGTTCCTTAGCTGCTGATCACATTCCCACCCATTCACTTGATCGGCTTTTACGATCTGCGTGGAAAGAGTTAGATATTAATTTTTTCTGTTCTCCATCATGGAGACAAAAGCGCGGTGAGTGCCGCGCTGCCTGGTACTCCTTGACTACGAGACAGATTAGGTTAGGTTAGGTTCCCACCCTGACGGACTGCCCAGCCCGGGCGGAAGATCGCGCTGAACTGTGCACGGTAGTGGGGGACGAACGACCTTCCGCTGTCGACTGTGGTCCGTCACATGAACGTCGTGGAGAGCAGTGCAGGCCTTTGCGGAGAGCGTCATGCTCTGCAAAGAGGTGGCGGAGAGACCAGGAGGCAACAACCGACATGGCCATCCATCCCCGGCGTACAGGATGCAGGAGGCGGCCTTTTGACCTGCAACTGATGCCTCCATAACGTGGGCCAATCGTGGGCCAATCAACAAATACGGTCCTCCGAGTTGAAAGCGCGTTTGTGCCAACACGCGCCTTTACCCTAACGGGTACAATTTTTCTTGATTCGTTTCCTCACGTTAAAAAAGGAAAGGCCAACTTCCCGTGGGTGGACGAAACGGTAGGTCTTTTCAACATGAAAAAAAAGTTACGTAAGGTTTGGTTAGGTTAAGGGCTTTTGGAGCAACCATGCCAACATCATTTAGGACTGTTATGTGGCCTCTTTCCATGATCATCTGCTTTTCATAGTGATACGCGTAATACACTGACTCAGTTGGCACTCTTCGCCGACGACATGACGCTTTTTGCAGTTAGTTTGAACTCAAAGTACGCCTCCAGACAGTCCGAGGCGTCCTGCTTGACAGGCTTTCAAATGGAGGTTCCTTAGTGAACGTCACCAAGAAGCAGACATTGCTTTTTAAAAATGTCCGCTTCCTGCCACCCTTAAAGCTCTTTGGGGAAGATGTGCCGAGGTACTCGCACGTCAAATATCTGGGAGTACCTGAAGTTCGGCAGATGCCTCAGCTTGAAAGCCCACATCGAAAGGGTGGTGGCGATAGCAAAAGTGACCCGGTGGAATCTTTACCCAGTACTTTTCGCTATGTACGCGGCTCGGGATGAAGTCTAGAAAGTATTAAAAAAAACCTATATTTTAGGGGCCGATGTGGCTCCGCGTTATTTGAGGAACGCCATCATGCATTGGGACTTAAAGTAGGAATGCTTATTTCTCTACTTTAATAAGCATTCAGTTTTTGAGCAGTACACGATCTAGAATTTTTTGGAGGGGGGGGGAGGCAAAATATGTTAATATGCCGTCCCTGTTGGTTTTGCTACCTACTTAGTTACCAGTACCTTGCTTTCTAAACAGCACGTCGTGTCTCGGTCCTGACCATAAGGTTTCATTTTGCAGGCCCCTAATAACTAGACGCCAGCCCCATTTCGTATCGGTAGCTTGGGAAGGTTCGACTATTTCGAAATCGACGATTTTACCGCCCTTTTGATTTCGCCGCCCGGGATAAGTGCAGTTCCTTTTAGAACTTAAACTAAATCGCTGTCTGTACATAGAAGATAAAGGAGAAAAAATATTGTTGAGGGCTTTTATCAATGCAATAGAACACAAAACAATGATTTTTAGGATTTTTGTCTGTTTGTCTGTGCGTTTGTGCACGCTAATCTTGGAAACGGCTGAATCGATGCGGTTGCGGGTTTCACTAGTATATTTTGATACGTTTCACTTAACATATAGTGTTTGTTTCATTTAAATTCGTTCATAAATAAAAAAGTTGTATCAATTTAAAGAATCTCGGCCTACATTTTTGTTCGAAAAATTGATTTTAAAGTTATCAATGCAACCGATTGGCTAAAACTTTTGTTAATCGTTATATAAAATGATGATTGATTGACTCGCGCACAAAGGGTTCCGTGCCATTATCTATAAAAATCATGTTTGTTATATGGAAATACCTACCTACTTAAATACTGTTTTAGTTTGTGATGTTATGTAAAGCGGCAATAAAAATACATCATCTGTGAAAATTTAACTGTCTAGCTATCACAGTTTATGAGATACAGCCTGGTGGCAGACAGACGGACAGTAATAGAAATACATCATCTGTGAAAATTTAATTGTCTAGCTATCACAGTTTATGAGATACAGCCTGGTGGCAGACATACGGACAGTAATAGAAATACATCATCTGTGAAAATTTAACTGTCTAGCTATCACAGTTTATGAGATACAGCCTGGTGGCAGACATACGGACAGTAGGGTCTTAGTAATAGGGTCCATTTTTACCCTTTGGGTACGAAATCCTAAATATTTACAAATTCGTGGTTTCGGAGCGTTCTTAAAAATTGAGCGGCCACCATGCCAGGTCTTTGAAGCGGGAGTAGCACATGGGCCTGGCAAAAGCGGTAAAAGCGTTGACACCGTAAGTTTTACAGCGGCTAGGTATTGCCGCTGTAAACCACCATCACCATCTGTGAAAATTTTAACTATCTAGCTATCACGGTTCATTATATACAGCCTGGTGACAGACAGGCCTTAATAATAGGGTCCCGTTTTTACCCTTTGGGTACGAAATCCTAAATATTTACAATTTCTATGGTTTCGGAGTATTCTTAAAAATTAGTTTTTTTTTTGGCCACCGATAGATGATAGCGCTGTTCAAAATTTTTTAATTTAAATGCGGTTCTGGGCAAATTTATATTTTTTTTTTTTTAAAGTCACCGTTTAATAAATGGTGCACTATGAACCCTATCTGGTATCGCAACCAAACAATGGAACGGAAAGCGAGTTTAAGAGCCTCTGCAGACAGAGCCTAGGGTTGCAAGACGCCGCCCAACAGCCATTCTCATAAACTTAAGTCCATGCTGACGAAGTCGCGGGCAACAGCTAGTCCGTAATAAATCGAACCACGGGCTGTACTACATACATCACTTATATCACTAGGTATAGTAAAATGAAATTAAAATACACGTAAAAAAATCGGCATTTCCATACAAAAGTGTTCAGTCGCCCGAGCAATTTGTATGGGTATGTCGAATTTTTTGTTTGTTTCTGACTGTTGTTTTATGTTTTTAGCTTCATTGGATCTCTTAAATGTAAATTATCAATTATCATGCACAGCACATGTTGTTAGCTTGAGTTTGAGGAGGGCAAGAGAGCCTTAATGAGAAATAAATACAACAAATGCTATAACTACTAAGGCTATAAGCACTCAACAGCTTTTTAATGCTTTTCGAATACGGTGCTAATGAATGCACTTTACATTTACTCCCTCCTTTTCAACTGTGTGTGTCGTTGCGATAATTATGAATTTAATTAAATCCACTTAATTTAATTGCATTATTAAAAAACCAACACGAAACCCTAGATAACCCTTCAAACTATTTTATGAACTTCTATTTACAGTTTAAAGTGAGAATGTGAATTCAGTAGCCAAAAGTGGCCGTTTTTCGCTAAAGTGCGTAGAGGAGATTCACGTTCGCGTTGTCACATAAATTTGTAAACAGTAAAATAGTGGGAAGGCTCTAGGGTCTAATCAAGACAAAATTTTAAATGATATCTTCCTTTTCTTTCCTTTCAAGTGATTTATATGAAATGGGGGCAGCACTGGACGCCGGAAAATTCAGATAGCCTCTTAAAACGACAAACGAATGAAGGATGTTACGAATATTCGCATTTGCTTCGTCTATGCGAATATTCGTAACATTCCTCAAGACGGCTAAATGAACAAGCAATATAACATGCACTTTTGTAAGTACTTACATTAAATAAGTATCCTTCTTCACGTCGCTTTTTATCTAGATATTGTACCCATGAACATATTAGGGTAGCCTATATAGGTCGCTATATAGTAGATTTAAAGTATAAATTATTAAAGACCCATTTAAATTATTTGAAAAGGAATGGTCAATTTTAAGATCTATAGGATAGAGTTTTTGATACTCTTTTCTTTTTTAACAACTGTGTATCGAACTGGGCCTTCAATTATTCATTCATTAAAAATCATTATGTCTATATTTATGACTAGCAGTGAAATTCCTCCCGAAAAGAAAATGACAATTAGAAAGACAAAGACGATGAAATTAGATGACATTGCATCATTAAAAATGCCGTAAATCAGACCATTAAAGGCTCTGACACCGATGACAGGACATATTGTATGTAAGTGTTTTTTTAATGACCTATCTATGTGCCAGAGTGAGGCCTTTATCCGGGTAAAGTGTTAAAAATATATACTTACATACAATGTGTCCTATCGCCGGTGTCGGAGCGTTTAATGTCTGATATACGGCATTTTTCTCATTTGATCGTTTCGTCAGGAGCAGCTAGTCCTGAATATAAAACGTACAGATTTTTAATGAATGTATGAATAAAGGCCAAGTTCGATACACAGTGATAAAAATATAGGTATTATACATCAGACGAGAAAGAAAAAATAAATATTCGATCTGAATTTTATTCAACGGCTTCAATAAGCTCAAAGGGATAAATATTCATGTAAGTTGATTTGAAATGTGTTCGTTCATTTATGAAGTGATTTTGCCGTTACCGAAATTCCAACAGATTAATTTTGGTTTTTCTACAAGCAATTTGAAATAAATAAAATAATGTTTGGAACTAAACTTGTACGTCATATAGTAACATTTTCGTAGTGTATTTTTATGATGTTTGATAATTATATTAAAATAATTGCATTCAAAAAATTTAACCTTTGAATTGAACGCTCAGTCGCAGTTAATGATATTCGCAAAACATCAGATGCGCAAGACATTGTATTCTCAAAATAGCACATTCTCGAAATATGATATTCTCAAAATATTCGATCTTTACCTACGAAATCGCCGTTTTGTATGAAAAAAATTAAACGAATTTTTTAAATTTATTTTTTATTTGTATTAATCGAAGTATTCACCCATGAAATCAACGCATCTTTGCAAACGCAGTGGCAGCTTATTGATATTGATTCTTAAAGAAATCAGCTGAACGGGAGGCAACAAATTCTTCAAAGGCATGTTGTACTGCCTCTCGGGTATTGAATTTTTTTCCTGTCAAAAAGTTATCCAAATTCTGGAAAAGTAGTAGTCTGTAGGCGCAAGGTCTGGTGAGTAGGGCAGATGGCGGAGAGCTTCCAACCCCAGTTCTTGCAACTTGGAGACCGTCTGCTGTGCAGTATGAGGTCGCGCGTTGTCGTGCAGGAGCAGCGGAGAGGAGCGATTGACCAATGCTGGTTGGAGATGTGCCAGCTTCTCCATCATTGTGTTCAGTTCTTCACAGTACACATCTGCAGTAATGCTCACCCCGTTTGGTAAGAAGCTGTGATGAATCACACCGGCGCTAGACCACCAAACAGTGACTATCACTTTTCTAGGGGTAAGTTTTCATTTAGGACATTGATTGGGTGCTGAACCAGGATCCAACCAACTTGCTGAGCGCTTGCGGTTATCAAACAGAATCCATTTCTCATCGCAGGTAACAATGCGGTTCAAAATTCCTTCGTTTGTGTGTCTGTTGAGCAGTACAAGACACGTCTCGACGCGTACTTCGCGCTGGCGATCATTGAGTTCGTGGCTCACCCATTTGTCAAGCTTTTTTACCTTACCATGACGCAAATGGACCAATATTGTTTTGACGCTAACGTCGAAAGCTGCTGCTAATTCAGCCGTAGTTGTTGTGTATCATCAGCTTCCACAATCGCCTTTAATTCGTCATTGTCGACCAAAGTCTTCGGACAACCGCGAGGTTCATTTTTCAGATCAAAATTTTCAGAACGGAAGCGAGCAAACCAATAACAGGTGGTGCGTTGGTTTGTAGTGTTAGCTTCGTAAACGTCGTTGATGTTTTTCTCATTTATCTTCCATGTACAGACAGCGATTTAGTTTGTACTAAAAGGAACTGTACTTATCCCGGGTTGCGAAATCAGAAGGGCGGCAAAATCTCAGAATATATCCATCCCTCCCATGCTACCGATACGGAATGGGGGTGGCGTCTATTTATTAGGGGCCTGCAAAATGAAACCTTATGGTCAGGACGGACCGAGACACGACGTGCTGTTTAGAAAGCACGGTACTGGTAATCATGTAGGTAACAAAACCAACAGCGGCGGCATATTCACATATTTTGCTTCCAAATAATTCTAGATCCGGTACTACTAAAAAATATACTTATACAATAGGCAGTGACTTTGTTTTTACTTCATTTATCTTCCGTCATTCGGCAAGAGCCCCCACAGCTCAGTTTTAGCTGTCTTTAGCGGAGTGCTGCCAGCGCCTATAGGTACTACTTTGGTATCATCTCCCCCGCCCTCCTTATGTGGCGGTGCAATGGTAAGTCTTGTCATACATGTCCTTCGCTAGTCGGGAGATAAAATAAGAGAAATAAGCGTTCCTACTTTAAGTCCCAATGGATGACAGCGATCCTCTAGTAACGCGAAGCCCCATCGGCCCCTAAAACATAGGTTTTCTGAAGTGCGACTTCATCCCGAGCCGCGTTCATAACGGGAAGCGAGAGAAAAGTACTGGGTAGAGCTTCCACCGGGTCACTTTTGCTATCGCCACCACCCTATCGATGTGAGCTTTCAAGCTGAGGCATCTGTCGAACTTCAGGTACTCCCAGATATTTGACGTGCGAGTACCTCGGCACATCTTCCCCAAAGAGCTTGAAGGGTGGTAGGAAGCGAATGTTTTCAAAAAGCAATGTCTGCTTCTTGTTGACGTTCACTAAGAACCTCCATTTGAAAGCCTGTCCAGCAGAGCGCCTAGGACTATCTGGAGGCGTACTTTAAGTTCAAAAATCACTGCAAAAAGCGCCGTTTCGTCGGCGAAGAGTGCCAACTGAGCCTGGCCGGCAACTGGGATGTCGTCAGTGTATTACGCGTATCACCATCGAAAGCAGATGCTCATGGAAAGAGGCCACATAACAGTCCTACCTAAATAATGTTGGCATGGGTGCTCCAAAAGCCCCTAACCTAACCAAACCTTACGTAACTTTTTTTTTCATGTTGAAAAGACCTACCGTTTCTTCCACCCACGGGAAGTTGGGTGGAACCTAACCTTACCTTGACATTGAACGATGATTTATTGAGCGTGGTGGCGTGGCTGTTCGGGTCGTTAGGTTTCCTCTTATAATATGATGGTTAAGTTTAACGATGGCTGATCCGTGCGTCAACTCATGAACGGGTGCCACCGGAAGGGGCTGGTCAGCTTAGCATCGCTTTTTTGGCTACTTAGTATTTTTAATACGTAATTTATGTTTGTTAAATTATTTGCAAGCATTAAATGTAATAATTTGTCAACTTTGTGTTATGTTTTAGGTATTTATTAATAAAAAGACATAATAATAATATGACAAAGCCCTTCTGGCGAGGAGGCGACCAATACTGTAAAAATGATTTTCTTTCGGCATTTCTTCTCAGCAGTGGTCGTTGCGAAGCGCTGACGGTAGCTTTTCTTTAAATTTGAATATACACTACACGTAATGTAAATTATACTTATTTACTTGTCGTCACAAAAAGTGCCTATGCAGGTCTAATTACTGATTGATGTTCTGAATTTGGAGCATTATTTTAATAACTTACTTCTTATTTTAAAAATTGCGAATAACCTGCAAGTCATCTCGCAGAAGGGTCTGTTCTGTTTGCCCATTTGTATGATATACTCTCTGCAGTGAACTGTTGGAGTGGCAGTCGTATACCAACTAAATAATTTCACAAACCGGCGCGATTCGCCAACTTACTCTTTTTCTATCTGACGCTATTTGACAACAAGCGCAATGTACTTTGATATAAGTATGCTTGTAAGTTGGGAACACTTCACTTATAAAATCTGTCTTAAATTTTATAAGTTTAAATTGGTGTGCTTTTGTTTTATTAGTTTTAATAGTCTTACATATATCCGTTGGTCTTGTTCGACAGTAGTTCAAAAATAATTAGTAAAATATTGGTCAATGTTTGCGTACTTTGAAATTCTCTATGAATTGAGCAAAGCTGTACAAACTGATACGAAAAAGACTTGAATTTTCTGTCGCAAAAAATACGGTGAATCTTTCTAATATGCATTTCATTTCTCTAAACATGAATATGAAAATTCTGCTATCATCTTCGGTGTTATAGATACTCTAAAAAGATTTATCAAAATTTCTGGGAGCTCAGCATGCATTGAATGTGGCCTTTCAAATGCAGCGTCTTCTCATCATTAATTCTATTCAAACCATCAAAGTCATACAAAACTCTCATTTTAATTATATTAATAGTTTTCTCTACCTCGTTTTCTTCGAAATCTGGAATGCAAGGATACTTATTCTCACGATGTAGGCTTCTTTTTTCATATCCCAATGTTAAACTCCGAGACTCCGAGACAGGAACGGCTTGTACATCGCCATATATATATATATTATGAGTTGTTCAAATTACATTTTGAAAAGAAGTATCAGTCAGCCCGGAGTGCCCCGGAGTAATTACATTTATTTATACTTAAATATTAATTATTTTATTCTGTTTTTAGTATTTTTGTAATAGCAGCAACAAAAATACATCATCAGTGAAAATTTCAACTGTCTAGCTATCACAATTCTTGATATAAAGCCTGGTGACAGACAGACAGACAGACGGACGGACAGACAGTTTAATGGAAAACAAATAGGGTCCCGTTATTACCCTTTCGGTACGGAACCCTAAAAAGTAGAGTAATTTATTTGTCTGATTCATAACATTTAAATACTACTTGTACTTAGTCTTGTTCTTCTTCTTGTTCCTTTTCTTCATATTCTTCTTCTTATTCATTCTAGGTGCAAGTATATTGCCTCAATAGCGATGTATCGCATGTCTCCTCATTGATATCAAACTAATCCTCCACTGTTGGTGATTCAACATTAAGCACGACCGGCCTTAATAATTTTTCATGCCAGAGAACAAAACAGTCCAACTTTTTTGCAACCATATTTAGCACTACATATCCCTTTTTACAGTTGCAAAAAAACTGTGTTCAGCAGTTTTTCTGGCGCAGGTGGGAGTATAGTCTGAACTGGTTCTAATTTGTTATCGACCAACTCCAGTCTAGCTGATAACCAAACCACACTTGAACTTGGTAATAAAGAATTAAACTATATAAAAACATTTTTATAAATATCTTATCAAACCAAATATACCCGAAAAAGATGTTGATGAGCAGCAACTTAAGTTAGAGGAAGACAAGCTAATTGCACTTGTTTTTTATTAAGAGCTCCGTACATAGGAAGAAGAAAGCGAATTCCGTTGGTGATAACTTCTTGGATTCAAAGATTCAAAGATTCAAATGTTTATTCAGTAATTAGACCTTTACAGGCACTTTTACTATTTAAAACTTCTGAGTTTAATCACTCTTTTTAAAAGCACTTCAGCACATTGAACTAAGTCTTGTTTTTCAAACATTTTACGTGCAAAAATAGTACACGATACTGCCACTTTTCAAAAGTAGTTAGATAAACTTTTCGATGAATATATTTTCGATTGATTTCCTGGGGAATTATTCCAAAAGCTGTCGTTACTGCATATCCACGTTTCAGTGTCAAGTAATATTTAGTACTAAATTATGATGATAAGGTCTCATTACGTTTAACATAGAAATAGACGGACTAACGTATTATTTGATGGAAAACAAAACACCCTGGTTTCAAAAATATTTTTTTCACTTGGAGTTCGAGCAGCGAGTAATACGGGTAAGTCTACATCTTCACCAACAACAATACCTGTGTTTGTAAAATTGAACCGCTTTAATGCTGTTTCAATAAAATCAGTACCTACATGAGCATCATTATAAGCTTGTTTTACCACTATATTTTTTTCGGTAGTAAACTTTTCTTCCAACATTGCAATGAACCGAGACTTATTGTATTTAGGTGGTATTTATATACTATATATTTGACTGGTAGGAACTGTCATAAATTCATCACATAAAATATCAGAAGATGAAGTTGTTGCTGAAGTTCGACGACGTTGTTCTGCTGATTTAATATTTTTCAATGCAATCATTATAGCTATCAAATACGACAGTAACTCTAAATCAAAATGTCGATGAATATACAGAACGCATTTATCTATATTCAAAATAATTTACCATTTTATCTTGAAATACTGCAGTAATACTCATGCATTGGAACAACAATACAGGGTCAACAGGTACTTTTTATTGCTACTGAAGGCTTACAGAGGAAGAACTTTTCAACGCATTTTAATTTAATATTATTGAATGTCAGTTCTGTTATTTTTGCCATAGAGGCAAGTCCGATTTCACGAGCTTTATAACAATTAATTTTACTATCACCAACAATACAATTTTGTTAACCTCTGAAAAAGGATGATGCGTTGAGAACCACTCTAGAAGTTTTCATATATAATATAATTCTTTACTCGTGAATCACTTGCATCAATATGCTGCTCGGTCGTATCCATACTAACATTAGCGAGATCTAATGTTTCACAGACTGTATTCATTGCATGCATACTAAAAACCCATTTACTTATGACACCCTCTTTCGTACTTCTCCATCTGTCTTCATAGCTTTCATCATTGACTACTCGATAACCATGTCCAGTTAAGTTCCACAACTTAAATTATTCAGACCGTCTAACAGTGAAAAATCCTCGTGTAATTTTGCGTTAACTTCAGAATTTTCAAATTCTGTAATTGTAGCATATCTTGCAAGTATAGGTGTGCAGACTTACCATAAGGGAAATGTTCACACGTGTGAAAGTAAGGAAGCTTTCTTCAACACAGTTTAAATGAGCTTTCCAATTCCCCATACGCTTACCTCTCAAACAATCTTTAACAATTGAAACTTTATGAAAATATTGTATCCAAATTTTCGCAGTTGGTCCTCGTTTCCCATTTTTTTTTTTAGTTTTTGATTAAGTTTTTTAAGTAGAGCTTCTGATACTTCATCACCATTTTCAATATCATTATATGAAAGAGTGTTATTTTTTCTTTATCTCAAATTATTCCAATCGTGTAACAACGCCTTTTTCCATTTCCCATAAAACCATACTACCTACATCAGCTTTTTTGACGAAAGATACTGTTTCATATGCAAAATCTTGGACATTTATTTTACTGTTTATTCGTGGTAAAAGTTCTTCTAGTAAAACGGAATAGTTTTGAGTAACAATAGGGCAGATACATTATTTTATTTCACTGTGCTATGAAAATAGTTCCTAAAAATAGACTTGTCCAAGTAAAAACTACTTTGCTATCTTAAAATATCTTTAAGATATCAAGGTTACAAAGTCACGTCCGCCATTGGACGGCGGGCGTCTCGGAGCGCATTAGAAAGACCAAACAGGAGTGACGTCACGTGATAAAAGAACATTTGTTCGGGTGCTATGATATTTCGTTTACAGGATTGGCTTCATAACACAAGTAGCTATATTCTTTTCTTTTTTTTTTGAAATTTCATCGTAATATTATTTTTTAAACTCTTTATTACTTCTGAAATTTACTTTTTTAATCAACTAAAACCAAAGTTAATGAATTGTTAAAATAATATGTTTGTGCTTATAGAACTCTTTTACATTATACATCTTCTCTCTTTGAATAACACCCATTATGTAAAGTGTTATTACCGCCTAGCATATTTACATTAATAACAGCATTGTCGGCAAAGTATTGAATAAGTGTGCCATTTGCCGGTGGTAGGACATGAGGGGACGATGAAAAATCAAGTTAGCCCCAGTGCCCGGTTTCAAGAAAGGAATACTTCTTGATGATACTTATTCGAATTCAACTCAAGCAAAAACAGCTTTTGTTATAGCAGCGAAACGAGTCCAAACTATAGATGCTGGCGGGAAAAATTCCGAATCATTCCCGTTGAATACTTCGGAAGTATTCTGAAGTATTCCTAAACTTTGGGAATATTTCAACTGTCAAAAATAACGAGGAATATTGACCTAACTACCTATTTCGCGCTTGGAAGTTTTGAATTATCATCATCATCATCATATCAGCCACAGGAAGTCCACTGCTGGACATAGGCCTCCCCCAAGGATTTCCAAAACGACCGATCGGAAGCGGCCTGCATCCAGCGCCTCCCTGCAACCTTGCTCAGGTCATCTAACCAGCTAGCAGGAGAATTGTATATTTATTATCAAATATGCTAGGCCTGGTTTTGTTATTCCACAACTGATATTTATAAACGGGTTTGATCCCCGGTCAGGGCAAGTTGGAAAATGGCCTTTTTCAAATTCTCCCGGGTGTTGGGTGTTTATCTATATATGTATTTGTTATAAAATATAGTATCGTTGAGTTAGTATCCCATAACACAAGTCTCGAACTTACTTTGGGGCTAGCTCAATCTGTGTTATTTGTCCATATACAATGTGTTTGAACATGAACTACCGATAATTTAAGGACGCGCGGTTGTCATCTATACGAACAACTTTAACCGAGGGAAAACTTACAAAATCGCATAAAAAAAAATGGGTAATCCATACATTTTGGCACGGTAGATATTTAATTTTGTATGAAGCTGCAGATTTTTTTTCAGATTTCGTAACTTTTCCCTTAGTAAAAGTTGTTTGTATAGATGACGACAGCATGTCCTTAAATTATCGGTAGTTCATGTCCAAACACATTGTATATGTATTTATTTATTATAAAAATAGCATTCGATTTCGAAATAAGTAGGTACCTACCTAAAACAAAAGAATAAAAATCCTGTTAATCGCAGGCTAACATATCTATTTATAAAAATATCAACATATAATCAATCCCATTAAAGTATAATAAAATAAACATTTATATTTTACTTACGTATGTGCCACTGAACAATAATTAATTTACCATAGCACAAACAAACACATTTATTCCCAATCCCATCGAATTATTCTGGCGAAATATTCGGAAACATTCAATTGCGGGGTACGAATCTTTCTCGCGCGGGGGAAAACTTCTCCGGGGAGCATCTCACCTTTACCGCACCCCGCACTCGCTCGTGGCAGTGGCAGCGGCGCGGCGGCGGCGGCCGGCGGCGATCGACAATCGCGTCGATCGATACAAAATATGATTTTCCAGCAAAATAAAATAAAAATGTTAATTAAATTTATTTTGAATAATTCTGATGTAAAGAAACTTTCCCAGAAGTATTCCGGAATTATTAAGAATTTTTCAGAAGTTTTGCAACTATAGTCCAAACTGCTTCCAGTATTAAATCTCTAAATTTAAGTGTACCTACTTGGTAAATTTTACGGTGAAAATATAAGGATTTTCTCGTGCTCTTCAAAGATTCAAATGTTTATTCACTAATTAGACCTAAGTTAGTAGACCTAAAAGACAAAACTTCTTATGTAAGATTTAATAAGTTATATTATAAGTATTTATAAGCCAAAGAAAACATATTAATTTCTGAATCTATAGTTAGTATAGTCAACATTTATTTTAAACCTAAATCAACATTTATTTCAAACTTAATTTCAACTTTTATTTTTAAACCTCAATCAAATCCACATTTCTCTTTAAAACTTAAATTAATATTTATTTTTAAACCCCAAATCAACATTTTAAATTTTCAATGAATCACCACTCGTCGAAGCACTGCGCCCTGTTCCACCGCAAGAAGTAACACAACTACACAAAGTGCACTTAATTTTGTTTTGTAATCTCCCATTTCGTCAAAAAAGTCCCAAGCACGTGATCTTTTACGCCCACTCATATTGCAAACACCATGAAGTGAATATTATCAATATTTTAATATTTTTGTAATGATAAGCACCTTTGTTTTTTTATTTGTAACTTAATCGTGCGATGTTTTGAAACAAAGTGACAACGTGGTGTGTGAGTGGGTGGCGGGCGGTGAGGTACGGCTTGCTCGTCATCTAGCCAGCAGCGACACGTAGCGTACATGTTAAGACTTGCTTACGCAGCAAGACAATGTAATGGTAAATCGAATAATTCGGCCGAATATCCGATTCGGTAAAGGTTAAACCGAACAATATTCGGAATTCGGTTATTCGGTGAAACCACTATTCGGCGCATCTCTAATTTTTTCCAGTATAAGTACCTACCTATTTTAAAAACCTAACTACTAAATCGATTTCTATAAAGTTTCTTTGAGATCAATCTGGAAATATTGTCACTGTAAACTAAAAGACTAGGTAATTTTTCAAACAGTAAATGAGGTAGTTCCGAGGTAGTCAAATAACCTCCACTTTTTTAACTCTGTCGAAAGGCTTATTTGTTTTGGCAAAATAATAAAAATTCACTTAAATCACTACTATCGACAAAGTTATCATTTTGTTATTGTAAAAGGGAAGAAACCGTTGACTCGATACTATTTATAATACAATTTGGTAAAGAGTGCGAAGTGGATGCGTATGTGATTAGAGAATCCTGTGCGTAACTTTCGAAGTTGAAGTAATATTGGCAAGGGCCTTGATGTCGGTACAAAAGATCTTCGAGAGGATGTTGAAACTGAATAATTTGGTGATGGACTTGGTCTGGTTTTGAGGCGTTCGTCTGGTTATGTAAGAATTTTGGGAGTAGCTTTGTGATTGATTTTGTTTATTGTTCTCATTTATATTTTGAATAAGCTTGAGTATTTGTATTTTTTTTTTACCATACTGACCTGTCCCCTCACCAGGGTACATTTGCCACTCAGACCAGTGAAACGTCGTCTTTGGAAAACGTTCAGTGCAAAGATAGCTCCCAGCCTCCTTTTTGTGGGGACCTCGTTTTTGATAGGACAGAGATGGTTGCGTATACACCAAAGTAAGTGCCATAAGGGACCGAAGAATTTGAAGAATTTATCCGGATAATTTCCCATTATTGCATGTTTAAATATAAAATTGGCTGTCTTGTTCTTCTGTAATTAAGTGGATAAATGCAGTAACGACGTATTGTTTTATTTTTCTTCACTAAGTAGTAAAATAACACAAACAAAAGCAACATGTCGTCGTCGATTTTTTTATTTGCCCTGCTCTTTGTAAATCTAAGACTAAACTCACCACATTGACAGCCAGTGACAAACTGAACTCAGGATTATCGGATTTCAGATTCTGTCTGTGGTGCGATTTTTCAAACGCGGAGTCACTAAACGTATGGTTTTTTGTATGGAAAAACCATTCGTTTAGGTGACTCCGCGTTTGAAAAATAGCACTTCTGGAGTGAAACCATCGGCCGTCCCTATTTTTTTAACAGAAATATTCTGATCAGAAGAAATTCTCACGTTCGATAGATTGCATCTAGCGCTATTTGATTGGGACGTTAGACACGTCCGAACTTACATAGTCCGGTCAAATTAGTCGAAAAAATAAGAGTGAAGGTACAAAAATTCACAAAAGGCTGAAAGTTGGTACAATTGTTAAAAACATAATTATAAATGAAAATAAAAAGTCCTCTTCAAAAAAAAATACTCTACGTCAAAGGTAAAAAATGGGTTTATCGCGATTATACATCGACAGTTATTCTTCCTAGAACTAGATCACGTGTAAATGAATTAACTTTTTGTTTAAAAAAAACTATGCTTAATTTGTGGCCAGAAATTAATGAAGAGCACGTGAAAATCCTTATATTTTCACGGTAAAATTTACCAAGTAAGTACACTTTAATTTAGAAATTTAATACTGGAAGCAGTTCGGACTCGTTTCGCTGCTATAACAAAAGCTGTTTTTGCTTGAGTCGAATTCGAATAGGTATCATCAAGATTATTGTTACTGTAACTTTCTTGAAACCGATCACTGGGGCTAACTGGGTTTTTCATCGTCCCCATAATGTCCTACCACCAGCAAGTGGCACACTTATTCAATACTTTGCCAACAATGCTGTTATTAATGTAAAAATGGAATATGTATCTCGCGTGCCTTGATACTCGTGCTTTTCTCTGATTAGCAAATATTGATGAAGATACAGCGTATTTAAATTTCGTGTGAAATCACGATCAGATATGATTTTTAACCCCCTACGGAAAAAGAAGGGTGTTTTTAGTTTGACGCTAATGTCTGTCTGTGGCATCCTAGCGCTCGAACGGCACCGATTTCGACGCGAGTTTTTTTTACGTGATAGCAGGTTTCCTTGCGGTGGTTCTTAGCTATATTTGGTAAAAATCGTACCAGCAGTTTAGACAATATCAGCTCTTTTTCACCATCTAAACCATGGTTTACAACTAGATGGCGCTACCTAGCGCATTAAACTGAAAGGTAATTTCAAAATATAGGGTAACTCATTTTTAACTCACTTGATTGAGCTTAGCTTGTACCTATACTCGATGTTACCGGTTCAAGTCCCAGCATACGCATGTATTTTTATTGTTTAATTTATTATTATGTTTATCCTTTATTTATTAATAAAAAAGTGTAACATTTTTTCGTCACTGTCTCTAAAAATTTATGTCTGTCTGTTCGGTTAGAATATAATGTAATTCCGCCACTTATCACTTGATGGTGTCGTCTGGGTTTCTTTTAATTTGCCTAGCAAATAGATTTGTTTAACCAAAGTTAAGTTAAAAGTAAATCACTTTACACATTTTTGGATAATCTATTTGACGGCCGAACGAAATAAAGTAAAAACGTTTAATGTTAAAAGTTGATTGTTTTCATATTAAATATTTTGTAAAATCCTCATTTAATTTAATTTGATTTCTTAAATGATTTACACTGTGTTAACTCCTAAAAATTTATTAAAAGTTATGATTTCTGCAATTTAAGTCATAGGCATAGCCAATCAGAGCAGAGGGTAAGCCCCGTGTGGGTCCGGGCGCCATATATCTTGATTATTCTCTGGTAAACGTGAGTTGTGTTGCTGTGGTGTGAAGTGTATATTTTGAATGTTAATGTTGGATCGAGATGGATCCTGAAGATATTTGGTACTTGAAAAAGTGAGATCGGTCTCATGAACCCGCTGCTCAGAATTAATTCAATTGCTTTAAAATTATAAACGACAGAACAGTGAAGTGACAATTGTAATTACATGGAAGAAAATTGTGTGAAAAGCGATTACTTCAGTTGTTTTGTGCTCGCATATAACCCTGATATGTCCACTAAACCCATGATGGTTAACAATGTCTAGGAAGATATGTTTACTCAGACCTAAAGCTGTTTAATCTGGGCAACATATAGGGAATAATTGATTTTGGAAAATGGAACACCTGATGCAGAACCATAGTGGTACAGCTAACCTGTCACACTTATCACACTAATATTATAAAGGCGAAAGTTTTTGTGTATGTTTGTTACTTCTTCACGTGCAAACGGTTGGACCAATTTTGATTAAATTTGGTATACAGGAAGCTGACATCCTTGACTAACACACAGGCTACTTTTTATATCCACAGGTAACACCGCAGGGCGGAGCTAGTAAGGAACATAAAAATAACATCTTAGCAAAAGTTGTTCAGCCTGATGAGCATTTTTTGTTGAGGTATAAGAATAAAAGATGTGGAACATCTGATGCAAATCACAAGTCGCAGGCATCAGCTAGTCTATAATCTATACTATAATAAAAGAGTAAAAAAAATGTGTCTGCACATTGAACATTTTTCAAAAAAAAAAAATATTTGTGGCTATGGAGATATAGTAATAGAGTAAGTAAATAAAATAAAATGTCTGTCTGTTTGTCTGTTTGTACACGCTAATCTCCGGAAATACTGGACGGATTCGAATGAAACTTTTTTTGTTATATAGCTGTGAAGCCTGGGCAACATATAGGCTATAATTGATTTTGGAAAATGGAACACATGATGCAGAACTATAATGGTCCAGCTAAACTATAAAAAATATTAAAATGCCGCCTTAGCAAAAGTTGTTAAGTCTGATGAGAACTTTTTGTTGAGTTATAATACAACTGACCAAGCGCGAGTCGGACGCGCGCGAAGGGTTCCGTACCATAATCTATGAAAAATCACGTTTGTAGTATGGGAGCCCCCCCATAAATACTTATTTTATTCGATTTTTAGGGTTCCTTACCCAAATGGGTAGAAACGGGACCCTATTACTTAGACCGTCCGACTGTTAGTCTGTCTGTCTGTCTGTCACCAGGCTGTATCTCATGAACCATTATAGCTAGACAGTTGAAATTTTTATAGATGATGTTTTTTTGTTGTCGTGGAACAAAAACATACTAAATCTATACTACAAATAAAAGAGTAAAAAAATGTGACTGTACATTGAAAATTTTTCCAAAAAAAAGTTGTTTCGTCCGAAGAAGAACTTATAAGTTCAGAATTTGCGGACCTTCAGAGCATAACACACCAGAAAAATTCTTGGATATGTGAACGCGCCATATTGACACCAAAAAATTAAAAATCAATTATTATAGAACTTATGACGCAAATTATTGTTAATTTCTTGGATAGAGTTGTTGACGACACCACCAATTATCCAGTTGAGTTTCTTAATTCACTTGCAGCAAATGGACTCTCGGCTTACAAAATAAGTCTTAATGTCGGAGGGCCAATAATGCGAATGCGCAATTTGACTCCGCCGAAACTGTGTAACGGAACCCAACTTAGTGTCTCAGCACTGTATGCCGAAGTTCAGCGGCTGAATTTCAGCCAATGCATGCCTGCAATGTTATTTGCATTACTAGCAACACATAATGCCGAACTTCCGATGCTTTTGCCTGAATCGGACCCGTACCCGTACCCGTACCCGTACCCGTACCCGTACCCGTACCCGTACCCGTACCCGTACCCGTACCCGTACCCGTACCCGTACCCGTACCCGTACCCGTACCCGTACCCGTACCCGTACCCGTACACGTACCTGTATCCGTACCCGTACCTGTACCCGTACTCCCTCTTCCGTTCCCGCCGCCGCTCCCGCCGCTACCGCCGCTGCCGCCGCTCCCGCCGCCGCCGCCGCCGCCGCCGTTCCCACCGCCGCCGCCGCCGCCGCTCCCGCCGCCGCCGCCGCCGCCGCCGCCGCCACTGCCGCCGCTGCTCCCGCTCCCGCCGCCGCCGCTACCGCCACTGCCACCGCTGCCGCCACTGCCGCCGCCGCTTCCGCCGCCACCACCGCTGCCGCCGCCGCTGCCGTTTCTGCTCCCGCGCCCGCTTCCGCTCCCGTTCCCTCTTCCACGTACCCGTTCCCGTACCCGTTCCGCTCTCGCTCCCACTCCTGCTCCCGCTCCCGCTCCCGCTCCCACTCCCGCTCCCGTCTCCGCTCCCGCCGCTGCCGCCGCCGACGCCGCCGCTGCTGCTGCCGCCGCTCCCGCCGCCGCCGCTGCCGCCGCTCCCGCCGCCGCCGCTGCCGCCGCTCCCGCCGCCGCCTTCACCGACGCTGCCGCCGCCGCCGCCACTGCCGCCGCCACTGCCGCCGCCGCTCCCGCTCTCGCCGCCGCCGCCACCGCCGCTGCCGCCGCCGCCGCCACTGCTGCCGCCGCTTCCGCCGCAGCCGACGCCTCCGCCGCCGCCGCCGCCGCCGCCGCCGCCGCCGCCGACGCCTCCGCCGCCGCTGCCAACTCCGCTCCCGCTCCCGCTTCCGCTTCCGTTCCCTTTTCCACTTCCGTTCCCTCTTCCGCTCCCGTGTCCGTTCGCCGCAGACGCGCCAAAGACGGAAGATTAAATTCTCATATCGGCACATCACTACAGTCCGGCGTTTCCACCGAACTTCAGCTTATTTAGTGTGTCATCCCCACCGAACTTTAGACACTGAACTTTAGCCGCTAAACTTCGGCATAGTCTGCTGAGACACTTAAAGTTTACTGTGAGTGGTGCCAGTGAAACTGTATTTATTCCGCGTATAACAATTTTCCTTTTGAAAATACACAGTTTTACAAATACACAGTGTTTACTTGCTTTCCTATGAAAATAAGTCACAGTTTTAGAGGCTTAAAGCTGCTGATGTCGATCTAAGGACTGCTTTTTCGCATGGCCAACTTCATGTGGCTTTCTCCAGGGTTAGTAACACTTCAGCTCTTTTCATATTGGCTCCCGAAGGAAAGTATTAAAATAATATTGACTTTTAACTCCTAACACTGTTACAAGTACTTTCTTATCTCTCTCTATCTTTCTCTCTCATTAGTTGTTATTTATATTAATACGCCGGAGTCATAAAGTCCACGCGAACGAAGTCGCGGGCATCAGCTAGTAAATAAATAAATATTAAAAGCTTATGAAAACACATACCCGCACAATTAGTACGATAATAATGCTCCTTATACTCCTGCACCGAAACTTGACAATTAGACCAGTAACTTCTCTGTGAGATATATGAGAAGGCCCCGGGCCTTCTCATATATCTCATCGTGTGACACATTATTAACCCCTTCGCAACCCATGGTGATAAGACTTTCTCCAAAAATCTCCTCAGCTCGTGAATATTTACCGCAGTATCATCATCATTTTTCAGAACATATTTTTTTTTTGTTTTTATATCTGCGATGAGATCTTTACTATAAGCGGATGAGTGATGTGTAAATTTTGGTTTTACAGAAGTTGCTCCCACGCGGCAGCAATCCTTTCTTAATATCTGGAACTTAGTCCTTGTATTAGACGCTTTTTGAAGTGAAAACTTCTTTAGCGGCATTATACACTTTTTTTGTTATGGGTAAAAAATGTTCAGCTCGCGTCAGGACACGTGACCCTGATCGAAAATTCGTAAGACGAATGGAGAGTAGACAGCCGGCGCGGCTGTCTACTCTCCCAGGAAGTATCCCCCTCTCTTTCTAGGGCGCGGCGAAAATGTATGCCTGCGCCTGCTGTTTCGTTTAGGCGGCGCAGGGCGCTTGCGCGTGGCATGCTGTAAATAAATAAATGTTTTACTTTTACCACATAAATGATAGTACTTTTATACTCATAATTAAAGCAATTCGTGCAAAATTATTCCCTAACCATTCCAAAATATCAAAAATGCACAACATTTGTAGCTAATATTGACCAGCTTAGACGCCAGCTCATTAGGGTGGTTAGCGAGTCGCTTCTCATATCTCCCAGACAGGAGTCTTATCTCCTCCTTTACGGTGGTAATTTTTAATTCCTAATGGACTTCATTGTTAGTGATAAGCCATGGTGTGTTGGCGATGTTCCTAAGTAGGCCATTTTGTAATCTTTGCATGATGGTGATGTTGGAATTACATGTACTTCCCCATAATTTAAGTCCATAGGTCCATATTGGTTTTAGGATTGTCTTATAAATTAAGAGCTTGTTGTCTAAAGACAACACTGAGTTGCGCCATCAATCACTACATGTCCTTGTATCTCAGGTTCAATTCTTCTCTTTTGGTTTTTATGTGTTTATGCCAGGTTAATTTTCGATCCAGATGCATGTCCAGATACCTCACAGAATCACTCCGAGGAAGGTATTCTTGTCCCAATTTCACCTGAGAGCAATCCCCTTTTCTTAGAGCAAAGGTAATATGAACAGATTTAGAGGAACTTGCTTTAATTCTCCACTTATGAAGCCAGTCCTCTATTTTGTCAAGGCTTTTCTTTAGTTCAGCAGAAGCTGAGTTCTATCAAGCAAAAAGGACCCCACCAAAAAGGTGGGGTCCTTGATAGAACGGCTGTGTTATCGGCAAATATTGCGGTAGTAACTTTATCAGATTTAGAAAGGTCAGCACTGTACAGTGAATACAGCACCGGAGCCAGTACAGATCCCTGGGAAACACCTGCTTTTATTTCGTGGGATTCTGACGATTTTCCGTCCACTCTTACTTGAAATATTCGGTCGGATAGATAAGACTTCAATAGCATGAAGTAGCTGTGGGGAAGCGCAGTCTTTATTTTGCATAAGAGACCTTTGTGCCAATCGCCAAACCTTATCAAATTCAGCAGGCTGAATGTCCAAGAATGCTGATCAGAAAATCCCTTGAAAATAAAGAATACTGCTCGTATTCTTTATTTTCAAGGGATTTTCTGATTATCTCACAAACTCGATGGACCTGTTCAATCGTTGAGTGATATTGCCTGAAGCCAAAGTGATGTTTTGGGATGACTTCGTTTTCAGTCAACATGGGTTAAATTCTGGAAAAGAGAATTTTTTCGAAGACCTTGGACAGGATCGGTAAGAGGCTGATAGGTCTGTATGAACTAACTTCATGAGGTGGTTTGCCTGGTTTAGGAATCATTTTCAGTATCGATACTTTCCATAGTGACGGGAAGTATTGTATTCTAAGAATGCCGTTGAAGAGAGTAGTAAGCAAGGCTATAGCTTTTTTGGAAGCTGTTCCAGTTCTTATTTATTAATGAAATCAAAGCCCGGGGATTTATTACTTTTCATGCTTTTTATTGTTCTTTAAACCTCTCGGGCAGTGACAAGTTTTGGTGGCAAGGAAAGTTGGAAGTCTTGATTAAAGACATTATCTATTTTTTTTCTGCATCTGTGCTATGACTTTCGTTAGGCTTAAATACTGTAGCTAGGTGTTTAGCAAAGGCATCAGCTTTATCCCTACCAGATTTAATCCATCCATGACCAGCCTTTAATGGATATTTTATATCTTGAGGTCCGTTTAGTGCTTTTTGTTAGCAAATAGTTTGTAGATGCTGTTGCACTGAGATTTTCTAGCTTGTTCTGGACAGTTTTGTTTTGTGTGTCTCTCATAATATTTAGCTCCTTTATAGCATTATTTAATGCAGTCTTATCGCTCGGGTGTCTAGTTTGGTGCCAAATACGACGAAGTCTTCTCTTCTCAAGGACTTAGTATTTTATGTGTAGCGGCATATTTTAAGCGTGTGGTAATTGTGCTTTTGCAAAGTGTTTTCCCAACCGGCCATCTGTATTAGATTAGTAATGTGCATGGCTGCATTGTCTATCTCTTTTGGTGTTTTAAGTGACACATTTAGCTTGAGACGCTCGACTATATAGTCTCTGAAGCTCTCCCAATCAGTGAGTCTGTTATAGAGAGACTCAGGTTTGTCGTAGTTTATAAGCGTGGTGCTGATAGTCAGCAATACCGGAGTATGATCTGTGATGCTATCATAACAGGACTCAGCTTTAAGGTAATGTAAGTCGATTTTGTGTTTTGGTGGACAATAAATGGCTGATAAGGTAAAGTGCCCACATCTGTCTTCAACTGTTACAGAAGTCGATTGGATTTTATGCGTTTTATATTCTGGCAATGGTTGGTGCTTGATGGATTTGCATATTATAATTGCCGTCCCGCAATGTCCAGTTCCGTCTGGGCGGTATGTGACGTATGTGTTGTAGCCTTTGATGGAAATCTTACTTTGCGTAGTACAGTTTGCTTCTGAAATCAGGACTGCGTTGAGTTTGTGGGTGGTTATTAGAAGCTCTAGTTCTGATTTATTTCTAACCAGTCTATTTATATTCCAGGTAGATATTCTGAGTGACATCATTTTAATTTTCTGACGAGCGTCGACTAGAGCCCCATAAGGGTGCTCATTTTTTGAAGGAGTATATCAAATTGCTGCGATTGTTTTAAGAGAAGCTCTTCTATTTTGCTGTTGCTCGTAGTTTTTGTTGGGGTTTGAGGTGATACCTCATTGTTGTCTTTAAGTAGATCAGAGTAAAAAAAAATCTCCTAATTTCATTATTGTGTTGCACATTTTCCTGATTGCGTATTGTAAGTTTTGAATTTTCTTTGGGGTAAAATTCAGCATAATCTGCATTATTTGAGCGTAAATTTTCACTGAGTGTTTTTAACTGTGCTGCTGGCTTGATGTATAGCGATTTTTTTTTTAGAACAGTCTGAGGTTTTAAGAACCTGTGCACATTTAACACATTGATATGGCTGCATGCAGTAATTTTTCGAGTGTCCATATTGTTGACATCTCTGGCATTGTGAAATCATATACCTTTTTTAGGATTTTAGTGATCTGCTTCACTGAGCTGTTGTTCGGGCCTGGATAGATATTGATTGAAAAATGTTGATGTTGGTATTTTTTCGGGACCATACTTTACATTTATGATTTCACTCTTTACTGTGTTACCAGTTTTTTTCGATTTCTTTCGATAGAGGAGGAGTGTGATGTAGATTTTTGATTACTATTCTATAGCACCTTTGGTCTTTTTGGTTAAATGTGTAAACCTATAAGTTTGTTGACCCGTACTGTTGTTATTTTTTTTGTACTCGTAAGTGGATATATCTATGCTGTTTATTCTGAGTTGGTTTCTATTTATTATTTTCGATGCAAAGTTATCAGCAGACGATCGTAAGAGTTCTGTCAATTTATTGACGTCTTTAATGCCGTATAAAAGAATCGGTGGCGGTTTGCATGGCCGTTTTTCCTGTGGTTGATTATCAGGTTATTCTGTGAGATCTAGTGGCAGTCCACTGAAACTGTTTATGGTATTAATTCCCTGTGATGGTGGTGACTCCAATAGTCTCATTCTTTTACTTTTGCGAGCCACAGGGATAGTTTGCCAGTCAAGAGGTTGAGGGGATGATACTTGGAGGGACAACATATTTAGCCATCGGACAATGATGCTTCATCCATTTTAACCCCATAGGATGTTTGTATGTCATATTACAATAAGCATCTGTAAAACTTCCTTGTATAATATCCCCTTATACCTCACATTCATTATAAATATCTTGATTCGTAGTAGTATTGTTTGTTTCTCCTAGCAAAAAGACTAGTTTAGAGGAATCCACTGATCGACCCCAAGTGCTTCTTATTACCAATCGGTTAGCTACATTTGAAGGCCGAGATGAGACGATTGCTACCAATAATATACCTTTTCCGTACTCCTGGCACGGCTGAGGAATTAACAGAAACGAAAAATTCTTAATATCCATCAACTGGGCGTAGTCATCGAAGTTATTATAAAAAGTCGTGTTGTAAGGCCCGAGTAAGGATATCTTATCTATCTTTGGTTCTGGGCTCGCTGCTGGCTTGGATATAACATATTGATAAACCAGTAAACAACACAAAAGAAGTATAATCAACTTGTGTAATATTTTATGAAGAGTTTAAGTTTTTCTATGACATGTGTTTTCCAATTATTAAGAAGAAAAATTTGACGAAACAAACACCAAAGTGGATCTCAAAAGGTATAAAAAAGTGTAGTAAAATAAGGCGGTCACTTCTATGGAAATATAGACTTTCAAAAAGCAATCATGATAAATTAAATTTCAAAAATTATTCAAATCGGTATAGTAAAATCATCAAACTTACACAAAAGTCGCAAAATAACTATTACATAACGAAATCAGCAAACAAATCTAAAGCTACCTGGAATATTATAAATAAAAGAAAGAAACACAACCTACCTAAAGAAAATATTACACTTAAAATCAATAAAGACCAAATCACAAATCCACAAACTATAGCCGAGACATTCAATAATTATTATATAGACTTAGAACAACCACAATCAAAACAAAAAGGACCTCAAAATACAAACTGTAAAAAACATGCAAATAATTCAATATTTATGAAACCGACTGATCCAGAAGAAATCTGTAGTATAATAAAGTCTTTAAAAAATACTAGCAGTACTGGATATGATGATATTAGTACTAAAGTCATAAAAGATGTATGCTTTATAATAGCTCCCATTTTAAGCTATATTTTTAATCTATGTATCGAGGAAGGCGTATTTCCTTCAAAATTAAAAACCACAATAATAAAACCGATACATAAAAAAGACAGCAAAACTGATATAAAAAATTTTAAACCAATAGCTCTAATAACAATATTTTCTAAAATATTTGAAAAATTTATACATAACAGATTATACACCTACTTTGAATCACATTCTCTACTAGCAAAAGAACAAAAAGGCTTCCGAAAAAACAAATCCATTGACAGTGCTAATATGAATTTCTTGACTTAATCTATTCAAACATGGACAAAAGGAAACCCGTTTATGGATTATATCTAGATCTAACAAAGGCTTTTGACTACGTCGACCATGCTATACTACTAAGAACACTTGAAACATATGGTATAAGAGGAATTGCATTAAAACTTTTAAAATCATATCTAACTGATAGAGTTCAAATAACGTACGTAAACAAAATATGTATGAGGACCAAAATGGAAAAAGTCTACAAGTCATCAAAAAGAATAATTACTGTACGGTTTACGTACATTGACCGCGCGCGGAGGCACGGTCAGCAGATTGTCGCCGCGCCCGATTTTATTAACTTTGATTATTTTCTTAGTCAGTACGCCACCAACTTTCCTACCATCCGCGAGTTCGTTTAAACCATTTATAAACACTCGTCGCCTGTACTCATAAATTCACCCTACCTTTTACCATCTTTCATCAACATTTCCATTTACCATTTATTAACCATTTTTCTTTTATATTTGTATAAGTCCTTGTATGGTTGTTTATTTGTGTTTCACGCAATAAACTTTCTTTTGTTATTTATATAAAATCTTTTCTATCTACCAATCCCCCTTTCCCATCTACCATTTACTTCTTATATGTACATAACCCGTACATATAAATGGTCCTTCGAGCCGGATATAAAATGGTCCTTCGAATTATAGCTTAGTCCCTTTCGCGTGTGTATGAACGTATTTTCCAAGTTACGTGGACTACTTACCTTATACTCCTCGAGAGGACACTAAGTGAAACCAGTGCCGAACAGTACCAGTTCAGTGCCTATACGAACTATCGTTGGAGTTACCAGAACCAGAACCAGGATACCAGGTCTAGTCGTTACCAGGACTAGGCCGCACCGTAGTCGGGCAGAACCATTGCCGGGCTACACTTGCAGTACCATAACCAGTGTTGAGCTAACCAGGAGCTCGCACGATCCGCGTAAGCCGAAAAGCATCAAGTAAGATCTTTCCTTTTTTTTTTACCACTTATTTGATTTTTTTTCTAAACCATGGAAGGCTTACTAGCGACACAAAACCAGATCATGGCAGCGATGGATCAGCTGCTGACTAACTTTAAGAAAGATAGTCGTGATCGTAAAACACCAGATAAAATTAGGAGGAAGCTGGAGACTCTTGATAGTTACTGGGAAGAGTTTCAAGCTAACCATTTGCAGTTATGTAATTTAATTGTTGACAAAAACCAGGCATATTTTGATAATAAAGACTTTGAGCGAACTAAGGAATTTTTCAATCAGGCTAGGCAAGTTATACAAGGTTACCAGGTAGAAGAAAGTCGTCCATCTACACCAATTTTAAAACCAGCTACCCCATTTAGTTTTCCTTCGGTTTCTGAACCTGTTATGTCCGGTCCTTCCAAAAAATCTGAGGGCACAAATAGTAAATTAGACGAGTTGCTACGAAAGCAAACCAGTAATTTCAAAGCTTTTTCGCGAACTATTTCAAACATCGACATCAACGCGTTGACCGACAAATGGGAGTTTGACGACGCACTCAAGATGTTGCATTCTCGCTGGCAAATTATCGACTCTTTACATTGGGAGATCGATAGTGAGCTAGACGGTGACCACAAGCCGTATGAAGCGCAGTTCTCCAAGTACGAAGATTATTACACCCATATGAAGAAGACAATCAACGCTAAAATGTGGTCTGTGTCACACAGAGAGCAGGCCACCCCTAAGATGGACATTCCAGTTTTCACGGGCAGCTACCAGCAGTGGACAGCGTTCAAGGATTTATTCGTTGAAACGATCCATAATAACCCTTCTCTGTCGAGTGCTCAGAAACTTCAATTTCTGAAAAGTAAATTGAAGGGCGAGGCAGATAAGCTAATTCAACATCTTAGCATTAGCTCCGAGAACTACCAAATAGCCTGGGAAATTCTCAACCATCGTTATAATAATAAAAAATTGATTTTCACGTCACATCTCAACACCCTTTTAGGCCTACCAAACATTCAAACTCAAACTTCCGCTTCGATCAAAAGGCTGCACGATACCACTAACGAGTGTATGCATGCGATCGAGAGGCTGGGAGTCGACATATCTTCGTGGGATCCGCTTATAGTGCATCTATTGTCGCAAAAACTAGACGCCGAGGGTCTGCACGACTATGTGGAAAGTCTCAAGAATCCAAAAGAATTACCAACTTTGAAAGAATTCATGAGTTTTCTGGAAATGAAATTTACGTCCCTAGAAGTTTCCAGGCGTAAACAAGAAACCATCAAGTCTACAAATCAGGAAGATTCACGTTTCAAGAAACCATCCTACCAAAATTCCTCCAACAATCAACATACAAAATCAACCAAACCATTCTCATTTAAATCTTTACACGTGGAAAATAACAAATGTCCTCATTGCAAAGAAAATCACGCAATATATTTTTGCAAATCGTTCCGTGAATCTAGGCCAGAGATTCAACAAAAAACAATTGCAAAATTTAAACTATGCAAAAATTGCTTGATTAATCACCAGGGCAAAGATTGCGAATCAAGCAAAACTTGTCGCTTTTGCAATGAAAATCACAATTCGCTAATACACAACATGTTTTCGACAAACAAAGAAATAACAAAACCAGTAACCAACGTCAGTACGAGCAATGACCGAAAATCATGTCACACAACCCAAGATTGTGAAGCAGATAGAGAAACTCTCTTAGCAACCGCGTTGATAGGTGTCCAAGCTGCAGATGGAACACTCCTCACCATGCGTTGTCTCATTGACGCCGGCGCTCAGACATCCTTAATCTCCGAGAATGCAGCTCAAAGATTAAGTTTACCAAGAAAACGTTGCAAAGGTGTCATATTCGGGGTCGGTACCAAGGAAAATAATTGTAAAGGCATCTTAACCATACAGATGTCGTCTCTGCACAACGACTTTTCATTATGCATCGATACGTTTATAATGAATAAGTTAATACATCACTTGCCAAACCAGTCCTTCAAAAAACCATCTTGGAGTTTTCTAGACAACATACCACTCGCTGATCCTCAATTTTACGAAAGTCGACAAATTGATTTGCTGTTAGGCGTCGATGTCTATGCGTTAATATTAATGAGTGGAATTATCAAAATTAGTCCGTCGATACCAGTTGCGCAGGAAACTAAATTAGGGTGGATACTATGCGGAAGTATTCATCCAACTTTTCATTGTAACGTCGTCATAAACCAAGTGGACGAGTTACGTAACTTTTGGGATATAGAAGACATATCTGAACAGACATCTCTATCGGAAGCTGACGACCGTTGCATCAAATTCTACAAGGAAACCACTAGAAGAGATGAAGAAGGGCGGTACCACGTCAGACTACCCCTTAAACCAGATTTTGAGGAAAAATTAGGCCAATCGAAACCATTAGCGATTGCCCAATTCCGACAATTAGAAAAGAAGTTTTCGAAAAATAAATCATTAGAGAAAGAATATAAATTATTTATAAATGAATATCGCTCTTTAGGACATATGAAACCAGCCGCCGGCGCCAGTAATCAAACACCTACAGTTTACCTACCGCACCATAGTGTGTTGCGTTCAGACTCTACTACCACTGCACTTAGAGTCGTTTTTAACGCATCCGCGAAAATGACAAGTGGTTGTAGTCTTAATGATTTGATGGAGGTGGGTCCAAACTTACAACAGGACCTACAATCTTTAATTCTAAAGTGGAGGCAATATCCGTACGCCTTCGTTGCAGATTTGGAGAAGATGTACCGTCAAATTAGGATGCATGAAGATGACCAGAAGTACCAGATGATCGTTTGGAGGGACACACCAAACAGTCCTATCGAAGAATACCAGCTTACCACAGTTACTTACGGAACCAAATCCGCACCATTTCTTGCGATGATGACCTTGAAGCAACTCGCTAGTGACGAACGGTCTAATTACCAGAATACCAAGGCCATAAAAGCACTAGAAGAATCCATGTACATGGATGACCTACTTCACGGCGTGTTTAACCCTTTCGACGGAGTAGCGTTGCAACAGGATCTCATCAAGCTGTTTCAATCGGCCGGTTTTAATCTTCGGAAGTGGAGATCAAACGTTAAAGAATTACTACAAAACCAAACCAAAGACCAAGATCACTTCGACTTTAAACCACAAGACGAACCAACCAAAACCTTAGGGCTCCGCTGGGCTCCTCACGAAGACATATTTAGCTTTGAACCAAAATATAAATTTTCTGATTCCCATCCGACTAAAAGGTCATTGTTATCGGACATTTCAAAACTTTTCGATCCCCTTGGATTTTTATCACCACTTACCACTAAATTAAAATTACTTTTTCAATCGGTTTGGCAAATACAAATCGAATGGGATAGTAAACTACCAGAAGAAATTTGCAAGGAATGGACAAAAATAAAGACCGAGATATACGAAATAAACAAACTAAAATTACCAAGATGGCTCGGTACAAAGGAATTGGACACCATTGAATTACATGGCTTTTGTGACGCCTCTACCAAGGCGTACGCTTGTGTTATTTATTGCAAGATTACCAGAGCAGAATCAACATCCGTTGTCTTCGTCATAAGCAAGGCTCGTCTCGTCCCAGCCAGTAAACCAATTAGCTTACCAAAATTAGAACTGTGCGGCGCACATTTGTTAAGTAGACTCATGCAAAAGGTTAAAGATTGTTTAACAGATTTCCACACAGAGATGTACGGTTGGATAGACTCTATGGTAGTATTAGGGTGGCTCAACGGAGAACCAAGTCGTTGGAAGCCGTTTGTTGCAAACAGAGTCAGGAGGACAACTGAAGTCATGCCGGCCAGCTGTTGGAGATATGTGAAGTCGGAAGACAACCCCGCCGACTGTGCTAGCAGAGGCCTATATGCATCACAACTCAAACAACATCCGTTATGGTGGCAAGGCCCCGCGTGGCTGAAATCTCAAAACATAGAACACCAACGCGCTAATAAGCAATTATTTAACACCGAAGAAGAATTAAAGAAAATTGACAAACGTAAACAAACCAATTTAGTTAGTCATTCACCCGACGATAGCATCATACAGTTTCTAATTACCAAATATAGCACATTTGCAAGAGCAGTACGTGTTCTTGCCTGGATAATGCGTTTACGTAATAAGAACCAGGAACCATATTTAACCACAAAGGAATTATCTACGGCAAGAGACATGATAATCAAAAACACCCAATGTTTAGAATTTGCAGACGAAATCGTCAACTTAAAAAACCAAGAGAACGTTCACAAAAATAGTAAAATTATTAACTTAAATCCATTTATCGACCAACACGGATTATTACGCGTAGGCGGTAGATTAGAACATGCCAACATTGAAGAAGATATGAAGCATCCTGTCATCTTACCCTACAACCATCGATTAACCGAATTATTGATAGATCAAGCCCACCAGCAAACTCTTCATGGAGGAGCGAGACTGACATCTGCCATTCTGAGACAGCGATACTGGATTATCAGCGGAAACCGAGCAACCAAAAAGAGGCTCCGTCTGTGTGTAAAATGTAGACGACACAGTCCCAGTATCCAACAACCACTAATGGGGAACCTTCCAGTATCTCGAACCAACGTCTCAAGGCCATTCTCAAAAATTGGAACCGATTTTACAGGTCATTTTTTCATAAAAATGAATAGAGGTCGGGGATCCAAGACTACCAAGGGATATGTCGCTTTGTTCATATGTATGGCAACCAAAGCCGTACATTTAGAACTAGTGTCGGATCTTACGACTTCGTCATTCTTAGCGGCTTTACGTAGAATGACTTCAAGAAGAGGATTACCAAAACATATATACAGCGACAATGGTACAAACTTCGTGGGAGCCAGCCGCGTTCTTAACAAGGAGCTAGAGGAGTTGCACAATATTTTCAACAACGATTTCAGGTCAGAGATTGCAGAAATGGGAATCCAATGGCATTTTAATGTACCTTCCTTTCCGTCTGGAGGTGGATTTTGGGAAGCCGGAGTTAAAAGTTTTAAATACCACCTAAAGCGAGTTGTCGGAGAGCAAAAACTAACGTTTGAAGAATTTACCACCGTTCTAACTCAAATTGAAGCGTGTCTTAACTCCCGACCACTTTGTCCCCTTAGCGAAGATCCTGATGAACTGGACTACCTCACTCCATCACATTTCCTCGCCAGCGGACCTGTGTTAACCATTGTTGAAACTGAAAGAGATGCACGTACCAGATGGCAACTCACTCAAAAGATATTTCAGGATATTTGGAAGCGATGGAAAACTGAATATCTAACCCAGTTAACATTGAGAAGTAAATGGAGAACGCCTAGTGAGAGCATTAAAATAGATGATATTGTCATAATTAACGATGCTAATCTACCACCAGGGAAATGGGCACTAGGCCGAGTCGTACAAATTCATCCAGGAAAAGACGGCCACACCAGAGTCGTCACCCTGAAAACCAAAAATGGATTAATGAAGCGACCTGTCCTCAAATTGTCAGTCTTACCCGTTTACGACAACCAGCCGGAACAACCAACGGTATCTGACACCATGCCCGACGTCACCACTGACGTCACGACTGACGCAAAATGTGACATCAAGTCCGACGACGTCAGCATTCTCGCAGCCCCTGAAACCCGACGACGTACCAAGAAGTCGTGCAGCTACGTGTCTCTCTTATTTACATTCCTCATGTTTTTATTTACACCAATCAAAGCGGATTATAATATATCGATGTTAAAAAACAACCAAAGTCTGTTCTATTTTGATAAAATTTCACCTATGTTCCTGATACGAGATGAGTGGAAATTGATAGTTTATTATGACTTACAACCATACTGGCAAAGCAACGAGTTAATTAACAAGTACTTCGATCATCTAGAAACCATATGTTCAAACTTCAAAATAAAAATACAATGCGACGTTATCCTATTACAATTACATCATAAATATGATGAGTACAATTATTATAATAAAATCCTACTCGGTCAGCAGTTCACACCGCGGTCACCGCATTCCAGGCAGCGACGCGGTCTCATAAACGGTGTCGGTTACGTTGCCCACACGTTGTTTGGAATTTTGGACGAAAACTTCGCCGAACAATACAGTAAGGATATCGACTTATTAAGAAGCAACCAGAAACATCTTGCTAGTTTGTGGAAAAACCAAACATCCATTGCTGAAGCGGAATACAATCTGTTGAAACGAACGGAGAGTACTATGGACCAGCAACACAAGATTTTCAACCAGCATCTGATATCTCTTGAAAAAGCGGCTAAGAACTTAAAATTAGAGGTCCAGGAAATTGCCGGAACAACTGACTACACTATGTCGTCAATAATTGCTATCAACATGTTGAATGACTTAAGAAACATTCAGGATACCCTTCTAGATACCATCACCAACATCTACTATGGGAACTTTAATATTCATCTTCTTTCACCAGAACAACTTCTTCACCAACTAAATATTATTGTGGGTCATCTCTCCAAGGATCTTTCCTTGCCCATCGATAATATACAAATCAATTTACCAAAAATTTATCGGTTACTTAAAGTACGTACGAGAATCACCAGAGAATATCTTATATTTGAAATCAAAATACCACTGGTAAGCAGAAGTGTCTACGATATTTATCAAATAATTCCTATTCCGCGAGAAATCAACGAAACCATGGTAACCCTAGTGCCTACAACTGGTCATATTGCGATGAACTTGCAAGAAGATATATATGTGCCATTGTCGGACAATGACTTGAACAGCTGTTTACTATCAAACGAAAACACGTATTTATGTTCGCTACACAGTCCTCTTTACCAATTGGAGACTGACCAGATCCCTTGTGTTAAAAGCTCTACTACCAATAACTGCCGCACTAATACTCTTTCCTGTAATAATTCTTGGCTCCAGCTTCACAGAATTAATACTTATCTGTTCTCTTGCTGCGGTGTTTGCTCAATCCGAGTTATTTGTGGAAACCAGATCACGACAGAAAAACTCACTCAGGCAGGCATCCTTACTCTTGGAGAAGACTGCATCATCAAGGGTGATACGTTGACAATAATTCCACACAAATTGTTAACTAGTCAATTCACCATTAAGCCAGATATTGTTTTACCTGAGATCCCACCTGTTAACCATGTCATTAATGTGTCTCTGCCTAACGCCACCTTTCACTTCGAACAAAACCAGCTAAAGGAAGATCTGAAAAGCATCGGCAACCAGATCGAACAAATGAAGTCTGAGAAAGGTATATCTGATCAAATTTCATACCATAACGTGCACCATTACGTCATTAGCTACGTCTTAGTAGGTGTAGTAGTCGTTGTCACCATCGCGTGGGCGCGCCGGCGTGTGCGCAAACTGCGTGCGGAGCGACGCGCTGCCGGCGGCAGTCACGCCGCAGACTCTTCCAACGTTCAATGCGTTAGTGTAAAAGTGAGTGGTCCCCATGATAATAATGTGTGCTCGGCTCACAGTGTTAGTGATCTGAATGTCCCTAGTGTTAGTGATCCAACACCCCCCTGTGTAAGTGTTAGTGAAAAGGCCGCAAAATATAGTGCGCGTGTGGAGAGGAGCACCTCCCCAAAATTACGATACGAATTTAGTGAATCGTTTAACCAATCGGACTCTTAAGACTTTTATTTTAGTTTTAAAATAATATTATGCCCATTCACCTTGTCAATCACCAAATATTAACTCACCCTTGTAACCATCTCACCAAATCACCACCATATCATCTCTCATTTTAGATAACTTTTTTCGCACTTTTCTCGCCCGGGAATATGTACGGTTTACGTACATTGACCGCGCGCGGAGGCACGGTCAGCAGATTGTCGCCGCGCCCGATTTTATTAACTTTGATTATTTTCTTAGTCAGTACGCCACCAACTTTCCTACCATCCGCGAGTTCGTTTAAACCATTTATAAACACTCGTCGCCTGTACTCATAAATTCACCCTACCTTTTACCATCTTTCATCAACATTTCCATTTACCATTTATTAACCATTTTTCTTTTATATTTGTATAAGTCCTTGTATGGTTGTTTATTTGTGTTTCACGCAATAAACTTTCTTTTGTTATTTATATAAAATCTTTTCTATCTACCAATCCCCCTTTCCCATCTACCATTTACTTCTTATATGTACATAACCCGTACAATTACACAGGGTGTACCACAAGGCAGTATTCTTGGGCCACTTTTATTCATCGTCTATACAAACGACCGATGACTGTACAGTTGTATGCTATGACAAACATGAAATTATTACTAATTTACAACGAATTGAAAATTGGTTAACATCGCGCAAACTCTAAATAAATATAAAAAACGAATGAACTAAATTTAAACAAAGAATAAATGATAATGAGACAAACGATAAAATAACTTATGGAGGTATGAAAGTATGTGAGACAAAAACTGCAAAATTTTTGGGACTCTCTATTGACAGTGATATGAAATGGCAATCACATCTAAAATTTATGGAGAGCTACGTCAATAAATTTGCGTATGCACTACGTATGTTAAAGAAGGTAGTAGTAGTCATGAAGCGGTTATAACTGCCTATCATGGCTTTGTGGCTTTACGTTTAAGATATGGAATTATTTTCTGGGGAAATGCCATAAACGTAGACCGCATATTATTAGCACAAAAAACCTGCATACGGTCTATCAGCAACTTAAAACCGTGAGAAAGCTGTCGACCGCACTTTAAGACTCTTAAACTGTTAACCATACCCTCACTCTATATATATGAAGTTGCACTTCACATAAAACGCAATCCTCACCTATTTCCAAATGTAACTAGTGACCGACGCCGACATTACTTACGTGTTAATGATAAAGCGACAGATCTATACAGCAACAGTATTTTTATTATGTCTCCGATAATATATAATAAACTCCCGAAGAATATACTATGCTGCAATGACGATAAAAAATTTAAAAAATTATTGCATGAATATCTTTTTAAAAAGGCCTTTTATACTGTGAATGAATTTTTAGAATAATGCAATATGTGATGTGACTTAATTAATTGGTTTTGACTGATTTATTTTTTGGAATAATACATTTTATAAGGATGTTGTGATGTGACTTTATTTTAATTGGTTTTAATTTATCTATTTTTTTCTTATTATTTAGTACTATATTAAAATTGTTCAATTCATTAGTTATTAGTATAATCCGAAATTTGTATGCCTGAAAGGCGAATCACAGTTTGTATAGATTGTAAGATCTTAATTTATACCTGTGGTACACAAATAAATGAGTTTGAAGTTTGTATGTTTTATTCGGCTATAAAGCTTCGCTGGTAGTCCAACATTGCTTTTTGAGTCACAGTTTTAATTCACACAACGTGTTAAATATCTCGAAAATACTTAAAACTACCTTACCTACCTATGATTCTTTGTACCACTTTCTTAAACTTAAAATTATAAGCAGGTACAATATCTATGTTTTACATTTTTTACCACACAAAAAAATCGAACCAAACAAATTACAAAATAAAATTCACATTAGTATAATAACTTGTCAATGTCAAAACAATGTGGCACTGCCTGCTGACCTGTTAGTGTTGCCTGTTACAACATGCTAAAATTAGAATTTTATAAATTACTTTGTTATTTCAATTTCATTACTATAGTGAATATAATGTTTTTGAGTATTTTATCAATATTATATGATAATTTATATTAATTATAAAATTATTAAGTTACTTTATGTGTGCTAATTCTTTAATTCAGTTGTCATTAAGGTTCTTAAAATATCGTCCTGTAAAGTGGAGTAAAATTTTCGAAATATCAAAAAAGGCCGTATTGAGAGGTGACATCGGTTTCTAGACCCCTGTCGGGAAAAAGTTGTAACTTGGTAAGGTATATACCAATAACTTGATTTCATCATGAAGCTGGAAGATGATCATGGTATCTCTGTTATAAAACAACATAACCCCACCGAGTTTTGACTCGATTAATTCGTCTTATTCACTTTCAAACTTTTAGTTCATTAATTTAGATAAAAGTTTGTTTAGAATAATATTTTTTTAATAAATACTTGTTAAACTTTAAGAATAATAGAACCGCTATTATTCTAAATACGTGATTTGATTGTAAAAAAAAAACTGGCCAAATGTTGAGGTGCTTGTATTCATTCAGTATTGTCTTCAGAAGTTGGCCTCCAAACTCAGATTTCGATTTTTTTGTCAATGAATAATTTACTGCAACGTGGTTCAAATTAATAAACCTATTTTTAATAATATATGAATTCTCTCTTGCAGGAAAAGTAAGGCTCTGTCTCTGACATAAAAATGTTAAAGCATTTGAAATGGCATGCGAATGAACAAATATTGTTGGTATTAAATTACGAGTTTCTTGTAAGTACACAAAGCTTTTAGCTAACATGCGATTTCATACCGACGACGTAAGGGAGGACCTACTCTTATTTAATGCATTTTAAGGATATCATGCATGGTTTAGTATATTTACAACACAGCACAGAGTTTTGGTTGGATAGAAAATTTGTTAAGTACACCTGGCACTGTAAATATGTAGTACGAGTAATTACTTACATCCCTAAAGCTACCAAGGATACGCTATAGTGTACCCTATAAAATATTCCAAATCGACTTTTGTTGAAACTTCGATCTTATACAGCATCTAATAAAATTGCTGCGCGTGATCTGGATATCAAGAATATTCAAGTCCGGGATATTTGCTAGCATTTCAAGTGTCAGTCGGCAAAGTGCCAACGAGGATGAGTAATAACGTATGCAGTAAAGCATCACACCTATGCACATCTCTGAATATCCTAAACTTCGATTAAACTAAGAAATTTATTTGGAATGGAGCAATAAACTTAAAACCAACTACTTGCTTTGTTTTTTTTTATATATTGTTCCCTATTACTTTAACGACTGCCTTTGAAAGATAGCAGCCGGGAATAATGGGCAGAGTGATCGATGGAGATTTTTCATGCAAATTAAGTATAGCTATTTCTGAGTTTGATAAGAAAGGAAACAAATGGGGCTTCCGCACGGCTGAAACTCAACCGCTCGGTCCGCCGATCCGCTGTCATCAAATGGCGGAATCCAGCATATGTTACTTCAGTAAACACAATATCGCAAATCAAACCCTACGTATCTGGAAACTCAAAATTACACTTCACATGGATATGTGCAGTTCTGATAAATGACTGCTTTGATTTGAACATGTAAATTCGTGTATTGAGTAATAATCGCCACATGTATATTATATGTCAATATATATCTCATACTCAGTTCCGGATCTAGATGTTTTTGAGGCGGGGCAAAATATGTGAATATGCCGCCCCTGCTTGGTTTTGCCACTTACTTGACGATTACCGTTAAGATTCATAACGAGATGCGATTTCACATTGTAGTAAATAATATGATATTCATATTATTAACACTAAAAATAAAAATAAATTAGCCGTCTCATTGTGGGGCATTAATAAAATTCCAGATAATGTAGTAGCGTTACCATTATCTAAGTTTAAAACTGCCTTGAAAAATCATTTATTAAAAAATGCTTAATATGTAAATAGCTATTTATCTGATCAAAATTCTTGGAAATGGATGACTGCAAATTTTAATTGTATTATTTAGATGTATAACATAATGTATACTGAGCTTAAGTGTAAATCTGTATTGTAACTGTAACATAGCCCATCAGGCTGGGCAGGTAGCAATACTGAACTGGATTTCTTTCGGCGTAATCTTCCCAGCAGTGGTCGTTCCGAAACGCTAGTAGTTATTAGCTTTTGCACTAAAATAATATTTTAAAAAAAAGTGTGGCACTCGGGGACTGCCGCGGTAAAGCTATTGCATAGCATTTTTTATCAACTTATGCAATTTTAATTATAATTATTTATTTATTTTTTATTTATGCAGTTTTTTTATATTAATTCAAGTTACACTTTTTGAGCGTGCTGACCGATAAGAAAACAATTTCTTTTTCTTTAATTGAATAAATGAGAAATGAATATCGTTTAAAATATTTTTATTATCTTTTAATACATTTAGGTTATTCAGGAATGTTTATTATGAGCAGTTAGCAGCTAGTCTCAGGGTTGGGCAAAATTGGCCATTTTTTTTTTTCAATTTCGAGCACAGATTTATTATAAGAGACCACAAGGACCCCCAGATATCGCTTTTGAAGGCAATGGGTCCAGAAACAAAAAAGTTCAAAATGGCAGCTACCTTTTTCAAATTCGAGCATAGATTCATTATAAAAGACCACAGGGACCCCCAGATATCGATTTTGAAGGATATCGGCGCAGTAACAAAAGAGTTAAAAATGGCGACTACCATTTTCAAATTCGAGCATAGATTCTTTATAAAAGACCACAGGGACCCCCAGATATCGATTTTGAGGGATATCGGCGCAGTACATAACAAAAGAGTTAAAAATGGCGGCCAGTTTTTTTACAGGGCCGTCCAGATATCGATTTTGAAGGCAATCGGTCCAGTGAAAAAAAAATCAAAATGGCGACCAATTTTTTCGATGCAATCGGTTTAAAAGAGAACACTCGTACACTCCAAAATGTAACTCTTCCCGACGCAATCGGATAAAAAGAGAAGGGTAGAAGTTTAAAAAAAATATTCGTTATTTAGAATAACTTTGCAACAAAAAAATCATGATATTTTATTCGTGACAAAATTATTCGCGAATGAATTATTCGTGAATAATTTTCCGCGAATAAATTTTTATTCGAATAATTATCTAGATACATTTTTATTTGAATACTGCCCAACTCATACGTCATACTCATACACGCATACGTCAGTCGCACGCACACAAACACCGTACCGAAGTCTGCCGAACTGAAACGACGTTAGACGAGTGTTAGGTTTTATTTCCGTTACGGAATTTTAAGATTCGGTCGCCGCGCCAAGGCCCGCGATAAAAGCTATGCAATAGCTTAAAAATGACTTACAATAAGAGATAAATTTATACAACATTGAATAATTTTTTTTGACTTTGACAATTTAATTTTTTTCAGTCGGGCAAAATACTACACTACTAATACCTGAACAGTAACGAGTAGATGAACTTTTATATTTCTTCAATAGTATCTAGCATGGGAGAGGATATATTCGATTTTGCCGCCCCTCTGACTTCGCCGCCCAGGGCATGGACCCCGGCTTGCCCCAACCCTAGATCCGGCACAGCTTATACTCATCGATGGCAGTGGTTTAATATGTATGTGATGTCATATGTACTATATATGTTACGGTTAAGCCGGCTAGAATTAGTGCAGCCGGTCTCAGATAGTTACACTTAGGTGTAGGTATCCCGCTAATCTACGGCTATAACTAAGTTTAGCCTTTATCATTCCGGCTAGATCTAGGTGCAGCCAGTCGCCCGTGGTTAAGCTTAGTTATACCTATTTACATAAAGTTGAATTAGGTTTTTAGTTCAGTTAAGCATTTTGTTTTGAGTAGGTAGTCTTGTGTTGCATTTTACAATTCATTCGAATTTCGTACTATTTCCTTAAATAAAACATCTTTTCAAGACAAATCATGGCGATCTGTTTCAAGATTTTCAATCTCTCTCTCTTTCTCATCTCAGCCGCTCAAGCAAAGGCCTACCTTCACTGCCATATAAAAAAAAAACAGGTCTAAGGTTGGACGATTGATTTGTAGACCTATCCTTTAACACCAGCATTTTGGGGTCACAAATGACACCATTCACCTCCCGCCACTTTGTCCTAAGATATGCGAGTCTTTACGTCGACATGGATGTCTCCGGACGTGAAGTACAAGATCCCAAGTATTTGACCTGGTCCGTACGTATAGGGTACGGGCGGGGGATCTGTAGCATTCTAAGCTATGTATTCAGACTTCGCCACATTTAGCCTCAGACCACCGTTCTGAAGCAACTCCCTCCACGTATTTGCGCATCTCATAAGTCTCCCTTTGTCAGCATCCGCCAGTGTGATATCGTCATGAACAGCCACGGGGATTGCTCGTGTGTGTGTGTGTGTCTGGTGCTGTTACTTTTCGTTTAATAACACACTGAACAGGCAAGGACTGAGGACTGAGCCTTGGTGGACCCCGACTTTAACAGGGAAGGCTTTGGACTCACTAACAGCGGTCCTCGCGGTACATGTCGCGGATTTTGTCAATATAAGTAGATCTCTAGCACCTCATTCTCAATGCTCACCAGATCATCTCTCGGGTAATACAATCAAAGGCATTCTCCATATCAAAAATCAGGAAATGGAGAGGCGTATTCTTAGCCTTGTATTTCTAAATGATGATGATTTTTTGTTATACGAAGATATCTTGTATAACAAAAAACTGGCCCAGAACTCGCGTGGAGAGGTTTCGTTCAATGCCAAAGTCAAGTGTTTTTATATATTTGTGGTATTTTTTACAATAGGTGCTCTTACTGAATGTTAATTTTACTACTACGAGGGTTAAAAATATCACATTAAGACGCGAGTTTACCAATAATAGCGCTATCTAGTGGTGTTTTAGTGAACTATTTTTCCGTAAGTGACCGTACTTTATTGAGTTATTGATAGAACTCTTATAAATTTTCCTGTGATCTACAAGCAATGAACTATACTTTGTAATTTCTTTTTCAAAATTTTTAGGCTTTAGTTTTAATAGTTTCGGAGATCAGGCAGGGGGGGGGGGAGAAAGATAAATTTCTTAAGCTTATAATACCCCTCTTTTTGCGTCAGGGGTTAAAAATATCACATTTCAAATCGTCATAGTAAGTGAACTATATTCCGTTGTTTTTATTTTTTCAAAATTTTATGCTCCGTAATTTTGGAGATCAGGGTCTGTTTCATGGTCAATTTCGTCTTCTTTCATGAATAAAATCAAAACTATTTATTTCACAATAATAACAAAAATATATTTGAAATCCTCATAACGAGCCCTTTTACTAGATATATAACACAGTAATGCTTGAAACACTTTTTTAAATTTCCTTTTTTGACCCTCGAAAATGACCCTTATTGTAAAAAAAATCTGGGTTCGGGTTATAGGATTACATCATCCTATCAAATTCAAATTCTAGTAGATTCGGAGCAAATTGGTGGCAGACGCCGTTCTTTAAATTTTTTGTTCGGGACCCTAAAAATCAGTAACCTCGTCAAATCTTCTCGATTAGGTAGGCGGACCCCGGGCTCTGAAGCGTTACTGCTGAAGTTGCAACCGGGAAAATACGCTCGGATGATGATGACCTTGTTTCAATATTGAACAATATAAACGTCATTTCGATTTCTTGGTCTTTTATTTTATCACCGTTGTAACGTCAAATATGACCAACCTAATCTTACACCTAAGTTTAACCACCTGCGAAATACTAATATGAGTACTTTTACATTTTTCTTTTTGGTAAGTTAATTATTTTTCATATTACATCTTTTCTTTTATGTATGTAGGCAACAAGGAAGCGATCGGCTCAGCAACGCTGAGACTACTCAGCATTACTTCGATAATTGGATTTGTTCACTTGTTCGCAGGCATAACTATTATATTGCCTAGTTAATATTTTGTAATTGATACAGCAATAATTATGATATGGCCAAGCCTGTCAGGCTAGTAGGCGTCCGTATTAAAGGTAGATCTTGCAGTGTTTCTTCTCAGCTATATGATCTTCCCGAAATGCTAGTAATTTTGTAACCAATATTTGTGATTTTTTATTCAAATAACGTTGTTAGTTTTATAATATACCTACAACAAACGGTATTTTTATTCATAACATAAATATTTACAATTACATAACATCGGTATAATAAATAATAATGAACTAAATTACAACTAACTAAAATAAACTTAATTAAGTATACTAAAAATAAATTACTTAAAAACATAGGTACTCTATTATAAACAAAAAAATATCCCAGAAGACATTACCTTGCGGAAGAGTGCACAGAAGGCTGGCAGCATTGCAAGGACATAGATTTTGATAAATATCTCTGATTTTGTAAGCATTTACGCAAAAACAAGGCACAATTATATTTATTTATCGATTCATTAACTTTGGGTTTTAGGTGATTGAAAAAGACAATTTTAGTAGTAATAAAAAGTTTTAAAAATATTATTACCATAGGATATTCTCACAAATACGACATAAGTGACGTCACTCCTGTCCGGTTTTTCGAAGGCGAACGTGGCTTTGTAACCTTTTTAACCGTTAGCACGGTAGTTTTTTTCTTGGACGTGCCTATTTTTAAGAACTCTTTACATGGCACAACAAAAAAATGCATCTTCCCTGTTACCAACCCCCTGCGGTCATCTGATGCCTCGAGAAGCCTTTTACGTATTTTAAATAACCTATGTGCAGAAAGCCGCTACGGACCCAACGTTTCAACCCCAATCGAGTTATGTATATCCACTATACCCACTGATATAATTTTTGTAGATTTTTATTTATACGAGTTGAATATTTATAATACTTTTACACTGACGTGAAAAAAGATCCTAATTTCTTGATATCTAAGTACTACATATTTTAATTTTGAGTTAAATATTTGAAATTATAAGTAGGCACCCAAGTGCAATGATCTGATGTTATCGATTTTGGCTAGACATACTCTAATTTCCGCCAAGTTAAACTTTGAGCTATATGCTAGTAACTTCATTATTAAAACTATATTTCGGAACGTACTTACCTACCTACTTATTTACAAGGTTCCTTGTTAGGTATCATATGTACTTTTGTACATTCTTTTGAAAAATCGGTGTGTAAAAATTAGTAAGGAATTCGTTTACCCTTGTGAGTGCTTTTATGACGTACTGAAACAGACAACACAAGCAGACAAAGGTACCTAGTATGATTAGGAAGAAAGTAAATATTTACTACAGCGTTCTTAAAATGAAGTACGAGTAGCTAGGTTTGTGTACTGCTCCTTACTATTATTTCACAGCTCCTACGGTAAGTAGGTAAGTACTTAAAGAGAAATAAAAAGGGTCAAGTGTGAGTGTGGGTCCGTAAAATTATAAAGGAAGGCGCCCTCCGTATCCGGCCGACTATCTATGGTGGGTCCGGATGCCACAAAATTCCAGGCGCGCATTAAAACGACAGTGCTACTACTAAACAATTATTTATTACTTATTCTTGTTAAAATGTACATTTATATATAAGATTACTTTCTTTCATTATTTGATGTTTACCATATCTATACTTTTTTACCTAACGAAATAGGAAAACAGGTGTTCTGTGTACCCATGGGTGCCGGCAGGGGGGTGCCAGGGGGTGCACTTGCGCCCCTTGGGAATCTTATCGAGGAATTATTGAAATAAAAAGCCGTCTGTTGGAAATCATTTTTTTATTCACAATAATTAGTAGGCAGTAATTACACAATTCTCATTTAAAAAGCAACTGCAGCCGGCGGGGTTTTTGACCGAACTTATTAATGACGTTTTCTATAAAGTTATTTTTATTGTCCTTGGTTATCTTGCCTCGGTGGACACTTAACAAGCATAATCAGGACAGTCGCTCGTCACCTGTTGTGGACTTATTCCAAGTTTTAACTCTTCTCAGTATGCTAAAAGATTTTTCTACTGTGCACGTTGTGACGGGTAGATTAAGTTGATCGCTTCTGCTACCGAAGGAAATAAATCTTTTGCCTCGTCGATGTAGTCTATAAGATGTTTTTCATAACGATCAACTCCACTGATATTATTTGCCGCTGGCTGTGGATATTTCCACATTTCAAACCAAGTTGTGATTTCTGAAATAAAATTAGGTAAAAGATCGCCATACAAATTTTCTATGTCTTTTGCAGCTCTAAGAAATTCTTCTTTACTGAGGCCTTTTATTATTTTTGGGTGTAGTTGTAATAGAGAAAATGATTTTTTATGTGTTTCAGAAAATCTGTCTTTTAAAGAAGAAATGATCGAATCAAGGTAAGGGATGTATAAAGCTCTTCTGTATAATTCTTCAACGTTTGGATCGATGAGCCTGTCGTTTCGTAACTCGTTGGCATTTCATCTCAATATTAAGGTCTTGGCAACTTTGTTTAGCTTCTCCAAATATAGCAGTAAATTCCTGCGATGCGTTTTGTCTGTGCTGTGACCCTCTATTATTTTAATGAATTTGCAAATGTGGTCATTCACTAAATTAATGTCTAAATCCACTTGTTGAAGCTGGTTCAAGCTTTGCCGAGTAAGTAGCAATAATATGCAATGCCACAATAAAATTTGTGATGGTCAATGCAGTGCGCAGTTGGTAAGCTCTAACCTTTGTCTTAGAATTAGTGGCTTGATCTTCTGAGAGGTCTTGTAATGCTTCTACAATTTTGGTGAAATTTTGAGTGAAAATTCGAATACTTTGTACTTTGCAGACCATCTGGTTTCGCAAAACAAGGAAATATTTGGAATTTAGGAAAATTATAAATATAAAGGAAATATTTTAAAAATAGGAAAGGAAATATTTTCGCCATAAAATACTCTCTCTAAAAAAAGTTATAGTTTCCTTAATAGTTCCAGCAGTATTTCTTATTTCACTCAAATTATTTAAATCATTGACAACAAGATTTAATATGTGACTAGCACAGTGGTCAGTGGAAATACTTTGCTTTGGGATAGTTATCATTAATTATTTTTTGAACTCCACCAACATGTCCAGCCATCGTGGAGCAACCATCATACCCTTGCCCAACCATTTTGTTGAGATCTAAACCACATGATGTCAAAAAAGATATTATAACTTCAGAAATCGATGCAGCATCTAATTTTTGAAGTGGTTTGTACCCCAAAAATTCTTCAAGTATTACGTAACTGTGTTTCGTTTGGTCAAACTTGACGTATCTTATGACCATTGAAAGCTGTTCAGTCCCGCTTATATCCGCTGTCTCGTCAGCCAAGATTGAAAGTATGCCGCTTCTTTTGCTTCATCAGTAATGGTTTCACGAAGAACATCAGCACAGGTTTCAATAATTTCGTTTTGTACTTGATGGGATACATAGAGGGCATTTTTCGAACAAGTTACAAAGTGGTCTTTTAAAACCGTATCTCCTGCCTCAACTCGGAAATGTAGTAAGTCTTTGAAAACTGACCCATCTTCTGTTTTTCCTCAAAGGGGTAGATCATGCGTAGCACAAAATAAGACAGAAGATATAACGGGTTGAAGTTTTTTTCTGTTTTCTGAAATTTCCCTGTTATATTCAGTATCAATCTGTTTATAAACGTCATTTTTTTTTCTTTGCATGATTTCCAGAAATTTTTTAGAACGTATAACCGATTTACGATGCTACTGGCTATTTGCATGAAATCTCGCACACTCATGAAATTTTTGATATTTTTTGCATTGCCGAACGATAAATGGCCCCTAAGTACTGCCTCGATGAATTTGTGCGGGCAATAATACACATGTACGGCAAAGTGGTTGTTTATCCTGAGCAGAATAGGCTAACCAAGGGTATGCTGTGAGGCACTCGTGACGAAATGCACGTTGTTGTTTTTATGATCGATGTCCTGCTCGAAATCATAATCTTGCGGAGGTTTCCACGGTGTTTCGAGCACTTTAAACCATATTTCATCACTAATTGGTACGTTAGAATCCAGATTAAACCCACAGCATAAATATTAACTGAAGTTTGTTGTGTTGTTAATTCAGTTTTACTAGTACTTTGCTGTGCCGAAGTACTTGGACAATCTTTAGCATTAAACTGTTCATTTTCAATCTTTTTTCTCTTGCACAAAAATCGCCTTATGTCACTCATATTTTATGCTTTACATATTGCTTGCACTGATTAATTAATTACGGCGCGCACTGAAACTAATCTATGGAAGCGAATATGGCGGGAAGTATTAATTTTTCAAACGGACGCACTGTGCACGCACTGAAGATAAAAGATAACTATTAGTCACTCGCGATTTGTTCATTCGGAACGAACTGTTCGAACTTCAATCGAAAACTGATTGACTCGGAACTCGACCTAGCCCCCTTTATATATCAAAATGTAAGGAAGGTTCCAGTTCCAGATTCCCGAACGTTCTCGAACGCAGCTCTGTCCCTGTCATCTATAATCTATGTCTCTTTCACATTTTTGAACTTTCTAGTTCATTCGCGATTGACTTTGACAAGAGTCGGTCTCTTTCGCACTGCTTAGAAACTGTATTGCGCTTTCTCTGTTAAGTTCATTCCATTTATGCTGGTGCTAACTGGTGTGGAGTAACGGTACTTTAAAGGGTGCGTTCAGAGAAGTAATGGAAATCGATTAATATCCACCAACTTAGAATTTTTAAACCAATTTCGATCGTCGTGAACAAATAGGTGTGAGCCGTGACGACTGGGTACATATAAAATAAATTCATAATGAATAGTCAGAAATTTGTAAATGTCTCGAACATAGATTAAACTGGGCTACAGATGTTTGCTTCCAAATAAAATTTCAATTTTTATTAACAATCATATACGGCGAAGATTGTAAGAAAACTAAAATCTGCACCACCTGGAAATTATTTCTGCCGTAACACGTTGTATACCTGGTGGTATACAACGTGTTACGGAAAGGGGAGTATCATCAACCTGAAAGGGAGTAAACATACAAATCAGTTTGAACAACTTTTACTATGAGACCATCACTGAAATCGCAAAAAACAATCTGCAGCTCCATTCATTTTGGCACGGTAGATATTTCATTTCGTATAGAGCTGGTCATATTATTTTTTGGGATTTCAGGGATGGTCCCGTAGTAAAAGTTATTCACATTGAATAGTACGTTTTCCCCCTTTCTGGTTGATATCCTTTTTCCGTAAAACATTGTATAGGTAAGTAAGTGACTGATGTCCGTAGCGTAGCCTATTATATGGAGGCATGGTTAGATATGCCGTATAAGTAGGTATATACTTGCAGTGCCATATGCACGTTCCCGCCCTCAATTAAGGCCCTGTATTCCAACGGCCCACTTAGATGAGGTGCGGGACGATCTGCGAGGCACCCCGCAGACTTCTACATATCTCATCTTAGTGACGAACGGGAGGCGGGGAATGAACGTGAAAGGACGCGGAATGTAGATTTTATCGGTTTTTATTTTTATTTTTTAACCAAGGAAACCGCGTATAAAAGGCAACTCTACGAATTTGTCTAAACACATTTAGTGGCTTTAAGTGAGCACAAGAATCAAATGTAAAATATCAGTAGTTTAGCCGTAGTTTTGAAAAAATATTACTAAAAGGGGCTACTTCAGGGTTTTTCTTTAATCTTGTGAAGTTTATTAGATCATGTAACTAAATGCGAATTTTACTAGACTAGATCCTTAACTGATATATATCTTTTTTTTTTGTTTATCAAATTTTAAAACACAATTTTCGATGTCTCAGACGGTTTTAAAATATAAAAATATCGGCCTAACAAACCTTAAGTATAATTATGCTCTTATTGTTAGTTTTGATTCCCTAGCTTCATTTATAATTATTATAATGTTGGTATACGCTTTTCTGCCACGGGTCCATGGGGACCTGGAGGGTTACTCCAAAAGTGGTACGCAAGACGGACGTTACTGCGTATCCGCGTTTCAGTATTAAGCAACATTGAGCTCTAACGTATGATGATAAAGTCTAATTTGGTTTGAAATAGAAATAGGAACTCACTATCGTACGACTAACGGATTATTTTATGAAGTAACCTTTGAGGCGTTCATAAGGCGAAAGCCAACATGAAGACGCCTTTTGGTACCTTTTTATCTAAAAAGTGAGATGGCTGTATCTATGGAGGTCTATCCCTTGATCTACCATTGTCGTTCCACTAGGGTCAAATGGGACAATTTTTAGTTTTGTGAGTTTCGATTATCACCACCGCGTTGTCCCCACTGGAGACAAATGGGAATTACCATTATGTCACAGCTCCATTCGTCGCCATCCAGTAGGAACGAATGGGACAGACTTCCTTTACAATTCCCATTTGTCCCCAGTGGTAACGAATGGCAATTTTCGTTTTTTGATTCCCATTGATCTCCAATGTATTATTTCGTTTCTATACTCTAATTTTTAATCCCACTGAAAAAAGGTGAGCAATGGCGATCAGCAATGTATTGAGGACTGTATAATTGAAACACCGCTGGTTCTTGATTTCACTTTATTTTCTTTCTGATGGATTTTTCTTACTTGCTAAAATTGAACCGATACTGACTGATACTGACTGATACTGACTGATACTGACTTATACTGACCGCTTTTTATTACAAATTTTATGATTCAAACTATTGCGATACGCGTGAGTCGAACAGCCAATCAGAAGCTTAGACGTTTTATCTTCCTTCTCTTTCTCTATTACCCTATTGGTGAAAATGTAGGGCTTCTGATTGGTTGCTGACCCACGCGTCCTGATCAATTCTCGCTGTCCGCTTCATCCTCCCCCCGGCGAAGACTCGGCGGAGCCCCTGACACGGTGAGGACAGCGAGTTTCGACGTAGGTCTCTTGAACGTTCCTCCTTTTGTTCTTATTTCTGCCGTTCGTATCTCTCCATCGGGGCCTGGAAATATCTTCTCTACTATTCCCCTTGGCCAAGTGTTACGTGGCAATGCTGGGTCAACCACGATCACCAAATCACCTTCCTGTAGCGATCGTCGTTTGTCGTCTTTGGATCCGCCGCGTGCTACCAGAGTGGGCAAGTATTCTTTTATCCAGCGTCGCCAAAACTTGTTTGCTAGGGCTTGGCTGGTGCGCTTAACTCGTCGATCGGCAATGTCGCATGGTCCGGTAGTTGGTAATCCTTGCGATGAACCCAACAAGAAGTGGTTGGGCGTGAGTGCTTCGGGGTCTTCAGGCTCAACGGAGACATGTGTCAGTGGTCGAGCGTTGATGCTGTGTTCTACTTCAGCCATCAAAGTCTGCAAGACTTCGTCTTTCGGTGTCTTCTCTCGAAGTATGGCTTGCAGAGCTACTTTCACAGATCGGACCAGGCGTTCCCACGCTCCTCCCTGGTTTGGTGCGCCGGGAGGTATGTACCGCCACGTGACTCGATGTTTCAGTCCGTACTCTTGTAAAGCTTGAACCCATTCGGCGTATGCTGCACGTAATTCTGCATCTGCTCCTTTAAAATTAGTAGCGTTGTCGCTATACATCGTGGACGGCCAACCACGACGTGCCGCCATCCTTCTTATCGCCATTATGGCCGAATCGGTTGTTAAGCTACCGACCAACTCTATGTGGACAGCCCTGGTTGTGAGGCATGTGAATAGGGCACCCCATCTCTTTTCTCGTCGTCGCCCGACTGCAACAATCAGGGGACCGAAGTAATCAACCCACAATCACAATTGGTGAAGGGTCGATGATATGGGTCAAGTTTTTTTTTTTTTTTTTTTTTAATTTATTTTTCTCCAAAAACTTAAATCTAATTTACATTTTAATTTATTTTGCCAAACTGCCATGCAGTTTATCGGCAAAGTGATATTAATCTATACTATAATAAAAGAGTAAAAAAAATGTGTCTGTACATTGAAAATTTTTCAAAAAAAAATATTTGTGGCGATGGAGATATAGTAATAGAGTAAGAAAATTAAAAAAAAAATGTCTGTCTGTTTGTCTGTTTGTCTGTTTGTCTGTTTGTCTGTTTGTCTGTTTGTCTGTTTGTCTGTTTGTACACGCTAATCTCCGGAAATACTGGACGGATTCGAATGAAACTTTTTTTGTTATATAGCTGTGAAGCCTGGGCAACATATAGGCTATAATTGATTTTGGAAAATGGAACACTTGATGCAGAACTATAATGGTCCAGCTAAACTATAAAAAATATTAAAATGCCGCCTTAGCAAAAGTTGTTAAGTCTGATGAGAACTTTTTGTTGAGTTATAATACAACTGGCCAAGCGCGAGTCGGACGCGCGCGAAGGGTTCCGTACCATAATCTATGAAAAATCACGTTTTTAGTATGGGAGCCCCCCATAAATACTTATTTTATTCGATGTTTAGGGTTCCTTACCCAAATGGGTAGAAACGGGACCCTATTACTTAGACCGTCCGACTGTTAGTCTGTCTGTCTGTCTGTCACCAGGCTGTATCTCATGAACCATTATAGCTAGACAGTTGAAATTTTTATAGATGATTTTTTTGTTGCCGCTGAACAAAAACATACTAAATGTATGTATATATGTAATATAATAAAAGAGTAAAAAAAATGTGTGTGTAAATTGAAATTTTTTCAAAAAAAAAGTTGTTTCGTCCGAAGTAGAACTTATAAGTTCAGTATTTGCGGACCTTCAGAGCATAACACACCAGAAAATTCTTGGTTATGTGAACGCGCCATATTGACACCAAAAAATTAAAAAATCAATTAATAAAAAACTTATGACGCAAATTATTGTTAACTAGCTTGTGCCCGCGGCTTCGCTCGCGTAGGGGTGTAATTTATCAAAATCCTTTCTTAGGGGATGCCTACGTCATAGTAGCTTTATGCATGCAAAGTCTCAGCCCGATCGGTTTAAATAGCATATTTTTAAGGTGTTTTTTGGATGTCACTTTGTTCACAAGTTCCGCAGGCAGCTCGTTACATAAGGTAGGCGTTAGCCATCTTCTTGTACGCTTACCGTATTTGTTGGTGACTTTTGGAACCGACAGTGTACCTGATTTTTTTGCAGCGGCGCGGGTTGCGCGGTTATAGTCTCGTTTTGTCTTGTGAGATTCATTACCATACTGTTCAATTAGGATTGTACTTTTAACTTTTTTATCTATTGGTAAAACTTTACATAACTTAAATAGCTTCTCGTAGTGACCATTTAGACTTTCTTTCTTTTTTTTACTGATTAATAATTTTATTGCCCTCATTTGTAAACTTTTAATTTTATTTAAGTGCGTATTTACCGCGAGTCCATATCCACACAACCCGAAGTCTATATTTGATTCCATTAGTGAGTAATATAACATATACATAATTTTTTTACTTACATAGTAATTTAAGTTGATTAACTTATTCAAGATGCTTCGCATTTTATTGCAGACATAATCTACGTGTTGGTTCCACAAGAATGAGCTATCTATGTTTAATCCTAGGTACTTAAATGTTGTAACACACTCCAATGGCTCACAGTTGCAGTTATTTTTATTACGGTGCAAACATTCATACGAGTGTCCCTTAATTAGTACATTGATGTTTTTATATTTATTATTGTGAGGTGATCGTATGGCCATACATTTTGTTTCAGAGTTATTTATTATAAGTCCGTTGTCATGTGCCCAGCGTATAATATTTTCAAAATCTTCCTGCAACACTTGATTTATTTCATTTACATCCGTTCCACTATATGCTAGGCACGTGTCATCAGCGTACATATAACACTTAGATTTCTTGATAACATTACTTATGCTATTAACATGTATTATATAACCCACTGGGTCATATATGGATCCAGTAGGTACACCATATTTTATTTTTCCTGTTGCACTTTCAGTATTTGCAACCTTTACTCTCAGTTTCCGGTTGTCAAGGTACTCGCGAAACCATTTGATCATGGGCCCTCGTATGCCGCATTCCTGCATTGACTGCAACAAGCCGTCGTGGTCGAGGGTGTCAAAAGCTTTCTTAAAATCTATAAATATAACGATTGGTATTTTTCTGTCATTCAGTGAATTATTTACATCATCTGTGAATTGTGCTATAGCAGTAGCTGTACTTTTTTTTGGTCTAAACCCATGTTGTATTTTATTTAGGATATTATTTTCTTCTAAGAATTTTATGATTTTTTCCATTATTAAGTACCTTTTCTGTTATTTTATTTATTAAATTTAAAATTGCTATAGGTCTAAAATTTGTGTATTCAAAATGCGAACCCTGTTTATATATTGGTCTTATTATAGAAGTTTTCAATTCTTCTGTGTATTTTCCTTGACTTACTGACAGATTAATAAAATGAGCTATAACCGCACATATTGAACCACTTATCTCCTTCAAGTTGCATGCCCTGACACCGTCCGAGCCGGGCAGTCTAATTTATCTATTATTCTTTTTACTTCTACTGGTGATACTTTAGAGAACCGGAAACTGACGATGGCTTCATTAACATAGCATTCCCTGTCTAAAAATTTTTCATTACATTTATGTTTTATGTTGTCAATTTCCTGTGTGAACGTTAGGCAAAAATTATTGCACACATTTTGAACATTATCTTTCGTTAGCAAATATTTTTTAATAACTTCGTCCACAGATAATGTCTTTCTTCCCATCCATTCATTTATATTCTTCCAAATTTTCCTCATATCACCTTTACAATTATCTATCATGTAAGTTTTATGCTTATTCTTAGCCATATTTATGAGTCTCTGTGTCTTATTCCTATATTGGGTATATTCAAGTCTAAGTGCATAATTATTCGGTTGCCGTTTCCATTGTCTAAATAACTCATCTTTGTATTCTAACTTTTTTTTAAGCTTATTACTTGTCCAATTTTGTCCTGCCCTTCTCTTTTTAATCATACATGTTTTTGTCGAGGAATCATAAATATGCCTAAAAATATTGTATACACTCATATAAAGTTTGATTGGATCGTGTATTGTCAGTAGTTCCGACCACTGCACTTCATTAAGTTTCTGTTTTATTAATTTATTATCAAAAGTCTTTTTAATAAAATGTTCATTTACCTGCTTATTCATCTCCAGCGTCAAACCAGTCAGATAGTGGTCGGCGACGCGGCGCGTGAGTACATACGCGCGCAGCTCCGCCCGGCCAGTTACTCCGAACGTTAATACGAACACATGATCTAGGCATGACGTTTCTCGGCGCCCGTTCACAATTACGTCTCGCGTGATGTCGCGTATTCCGCACTGTAGTCCGATCTGAGCAAGCGTGTTTACGTACCTATTGTCGTCCCTACCCGACTTTAAAATGTCTATATTACAATCACCTATCAATATTATCTCTTCTTTCGTAGATATTTATTTTAATAGCTCCTTTATTTCTGTAATAAATCTTTGTTTTTTCATGCGCGGAGGTCTGTATACAGTAATTATATTTATGTTACACCCATTAATTGCGATTCGTCCGTGAAGTATCTCACAATGAAGTGTAGTTGTTGTCTGCCCGATAAAACTAATATTACTCCTGACATATAAAAGTATGCCTCCACCTTTTTGTTTGGTTCTTGTGTCCGAGTACATGTTATAGCCTTCAATTTGATACATGCATACCTCGTCTGCTTTTAAATTTATCTCTGATTAATAATTTGTAGTTCGCCAAAGTGTTTACGCATTGATCCCACATTCATATGTATAACTTGAAGCGCCTGTTTGTCTTTGTTTATATAATCTGTCCATTTTTGTACGTCCGTGTATTTTATGTCCCTTAATTCTGGTAAAGAATTCATAGTCTTAATTTTTTACTAGCCGTCTGTGTGCACAATATTAATTTTTTATTATGTTCTTATCTTGTAGTAAAAATGAATCAATATCGCTTTCGAATCGAACATAAAATATTTCTTTAGAGGCCTCTTCTTTTTTAACTAGTACTCTTCCATTTTGAATCCATATATACTTATAATTTTCCTTCAACCTATTTTTTACCGTCCAGAAAAGATGTCTAGTCTGACGTGTAATATTTTCATTTATATATATTCTTGTTGAATCATTATTTCCAAATATTGTACTATTATAAAAAGGCTTCTTGCGGCACTGCAACCATAATTTTTTTGATTCTCTGGACTTTAGTTTTATTATAATGGGAGCTGGTCCTCTGTTAGGGGCGGCCCTCACTCTCCATGCTTTTTCTATGTCTTTAGCTGTAAGATTGAGTGATAATGCAATTTTTCTAGCAAGCTCCATTACCTCTTCTCCTTCTTGTTTGTATACATTGACTATTTCAATGTTTCTTTCTAAGTCTTTTTGTTCCATGAAACTTATGCGCTCTTCTAACGCCTTGTCATATTTTTCTTGATGTACGTTCTTTTGTTGTAGATCTTTTATTTTATTTTCGTATTTTCTACAGATTCTTCCTTAAATTTCTCAAACTGTCCAAACTTCTTTCCCAGATAATCAACTGCATTTTCAATGTCTTTATTCACCTTTTTTAACTCGTTCACTTCTATTTTTATTTCTGTTATGTCTTTTTGTATTAGTTTAGCGCGATCATCTTGTTCGTCTTTCATTTCATTAAGCAGTTTATGGACAAGTTTGAAATCCTCACGGAATCCCGCCATCGTTTCGAGCATTAAGGCATAGTTTTTACGACTGGATCCCCTGCTACTTGTCTGTGACATGTTAGACTCACTATCTGAGACGTTTATGTTACGTTTCTTCTTTGGTTGCCTGCATTGTATTATGGTGCCTATTATGGTGCAATAAAGTTGATTTGTATTGTATTGTATTGTATCCAATCTTCCATAGCAGTTTGTTTTTTCATGTAAGTTATATTTGAATCCGATCCGTAATGCTTTCCGTCTTTTATTGGGGTTCGGTGCATCTTTTGTGGGTATTTGCTCACTCAGTGTGTACTGTTGGTAGATTTCCACATACGGGTATGATGGGATTCGCTTTTGTGACTCGGCAATGTGAACAATTACGTGCTACGGTACGTACAGTAGGCCGAAGTCGTAGCATCCAGTAGCGTTGACGGAGCTCATTGACCACTCTTTCTCGTCCTGCGTGGCCGGCGTTCACGTGTTCTTGTAGCACTATCAGTCTCCCTAGCGGATGTCGACCATCTAGGATTATTGGTCGCTTAGTTTGTGGTGATATCTGGGCTGCGTCTATGCGTCCATTTACTCGTAGCAATCCGTCGTCGTCTATCACTGGGTCGAGTTTCGATAGTCGGCTTGCACGGGCGATTGGTTTGCCCGTGCGCAGGCGCTCGAGTTCGTCGGAAAAACTCTCTTCTTTAGCTTGAGCCAGCCATAATTTCTCAGCGCGATCAAGGTGTTCTACAGTCATGTCCTTTTCCCGTCGTCTGCACTTATCGATGACCAAAAGTACGGCGGCAGTTGCTCGTAGTAGTCTCAAGAAACTGGAGAATCTGTCGATCTTCGGTAAAAGGCGTTGCTGTCGTTCCACGCAGACGTGATGGATTACTTCTATATCTTCGTCTTCAGTAATCGAGTGTTCCTTAGGCCACGATTCTGCTGGTTGTCTTAAGAATTCTGAGCCTGTGAACCAGTCTGTTGCATCCTCAGGCACGTAATTTGTTCGGGTGGCTGCATCTGCTACATTCGCGTCCGTTGGAACCCATTTCCATTGATGTGAGCCGGTGCGTTCTGCAATCTCTCCAAGTCGATGTGCGACGAATGGAGTATGTTTGCGGGCATCTTTGCGAACCCAATGGAGAACTGTTCGGGAGTCAGACCAGTAGATGACTTCATCGGCGATCCATCCGATGTTCTTTCTGAACTGATGCGAAAGCAAAGAAGCAATTTCAAGGCTTTATCACGTGCTATCAATCAATTAGATTTAGAGAATATTTCTGAAAAATGGGAATATGAAGATCTTCTAAAAACCATTCAATTAAGATGGTCCACCGTCGACTCCTTACACTGGGAGATAGACAGTGAACTGTATGAAGAAGATAAGGAGTATGAGCAGCTGTATAACAAGTACGAGCTATTGTATAACAACATGAAAAAATCTATTATCAGTAAGATGTGGTCAACAAAACACAGAGAATATTGTACCCCGAAATTGGACATCGGGATTTTCGCGGGAAACTATCATAAATGGGAATCTTTCAAAAATTTATTTTACGAAACTATACACAAAAATAAATCAATGTCAGGAGCACAAAAAATGCAGTTTTTAAAAAGTAAGCTGAAAAGAGAAGCCGAAAGACTTGTTCAACACCTAAACATCAGTTCAGATAATTACCAAATCTGTTGGGAAATCTTAAATCACCGGTACAGCAACACCAAACTCATCTTCACTTCTCATATCAACATCCTCTTATCGATTCATACTATGCAACATCAATCGGATACACATATAAAAAATCTGTTCGACACTACAAACGAAAGTCTAAACGCTATCAAAAACCTCGGTATTGATATATCAACGTGGGATCCCTTAATCATTCATTTACTGCATAAAATGCAAATGGAGCACAAAAAATGCAGTTTTTAAAAAGTAAGCTGAAAAGAGAAGCCGAAAGACTTGTTCAACACCTAAACATCAGTTCAGATAATTACCAAATCTGTTGGGAAATCTTAAATCAAGGGTACAGCAACACCAAACTCATCTTCACTTCTCATTATCAACATCCTTTTATCAATTCATGCTATGCAACATCAATCGGATACACATATAAAAAATCTGTTCGACACTACAAACGAAAGTCTAAACGCTATCAAAAACCTCGGTATTGATATCTCAACGTGGGATCCCTTAATCATACATTTACAAAAACTGGATTCTCAAACCCATGCTGAATATATCGAATCATTGGAAAATCCCAGAGAGTTACCTAAATTATCCGATTTCCTAAAATTTTTAGAAAACAATCTCATCTCAAACATCTCTCGAAGCTTCTCGTCGCAAGCAATACTCCCCTAAGTCTTCAACATCATCCACGGAGAAAGACGCTCGTAATCATACATATAATCAAAATCAAAATCAGAGAAAACCAAATCATTATTATAATAAAAATAACAATCAATTAATTGAATCAAACAGGCCATTTTTGCGCAACAATTCTACTAAAAGTTTTGTAACAAGGTCACAAAACTGCCCACTTTGCAAAGACAACCACGGACTCTTCCACTGTAAATCATTTTTAGAATTAAACCCACAAGCGAAACGTAATACAATTCAACGTTTAAGTTTGTGTAAAAATTGTCTTAACAATCATAAAGATAAGGCATGTTTTTCCGAAACAAAATGTCGAGTGTGCCAGGGTCGGCACTTTGCTACACGATGCCTTCTCACACGAGGCCGAGGCGGCCGCGTCATGTAACTTGACTACGCCGGTAAATGCATCGCCCTCTACTTCTCGGGAACAGAAGCATCGCAATAATAACGTTCATGTTTCCCAAGACAATATCACCGAAACTCTGTTAGCAACAGCAATCGTTCGAGTCAAGGGAGCGAATGGATTTTTGAATTAAGAGCCCTCATTGATCAGGGCTCCCAAATATCACTCATCTCAGAAAACGCAGCTCAGATGCTGGGTCTTCCACGACGAGCTAGTAAAGGTTCCATATTTGGCATAGGTATGCAACAGCATAACTGTAAGGGGTTAATCACTATCTCAGCCTGTTCCTTATACTCTGACTTTACATTCGAACGTGAGTTCTTAGTAATGAGGACACTAATTAACCACTTACCTAACTACTCCTTCGCCAAACCATCATGGCCATTCTTACAAAACATCCAGCTCGTGGATCCAGATTTTAATGTCAGTCGCCCGGTTGATTTGCTGCTAGGCGCGGACGTATACTGCGTGATTATTATGGCCGGCATTATCAAAAAGGTAGAATCATATCCCGCAGTGCAACAAACTCGTCTCGGATGGATCTTGTGTGGAAACGTGGGATCATCTTATCAATGCAATGTCGTCATGAACAATATCGACATACAGAGATTTTGGGAAGTGGAAGACATTTCGGAAAAAACATCAATTTGTCATCAGATGATCAGCTTTATATTCAGCAGTACAAATCAGAAATAGTGAGAAGAGAGGATGGAAGATATGTGGTGAGCCTACCTTTGAAATCTGATATCGATGAAAAGTTAGGAGAATCAAAACCAAAGGCAGTAGCACAATTTCTTCAATTGGAAAAAAGATTTTCAAAAAATCTACAAATTGCAAAGGATTACAAAGCATTTATCGACGAATACAAAGAATTAGGTCACATGCGCAAATGCACGAAAAAAGAATCGCCAGATTGCATATTACCTCACCACTGTGTACTACGAGCAGACTCCACAACTACTAAGTTAAGAGTTGTTTTTAATCAATTAATGTACACAGGGCCAAATTTACAGCAAGATTTATTTACTCTAATTTTGAGATGGAGACAGCATGAATTCGTTATCAATGCTGATTTACAAAAAATGTTCCGCCAAATAATGTGCAATGAAAAACATCTAAAATATCAAAAAATTCTATGGCGCAATTCCCCTCAAAAACCCTTAGATAAATACGAACTGACGACCGTAACTTATGGTCTTAAGCCAGTACCGTTTCTCGCTATGATGACTTTACGTCAGTTAGCAGAAGACGAACGATCAAAATTTCCAGCTGCTTCCAAGGTCCTGGAGGAAGACTTCTACATGGATGACCTGTTGTCTGGACATAACACCATAGAAGGTGCCATACAGCTTAAAAAGGACCTTATTAACTTACTGAAGTCATGCGGATTCGATTTACGTAAATGGGCATCCAACAAACCAGAAATCTTAGGTAACACAGTATCAGGAAGTCAAGAAGTATTTGAATTTAAACATCAGGAATCAACTAAGACGTTAGGCCTCAAATGGCACCCCTCTGAAGATCAATTCATGTTCCAAAATAAAATAGATACTTCTTCAACACGGACCACCAAGAGATCACTCCTATCAGACATTTCAAAAATCTTTGATCCTCTTGGGTGTTTGTGTCCGCTTTCCACAAAACTCAAAATCCTTTTTCAAATCGTCTGGACCATGGATCTTCAGTGGGACGACCAAGTACCAGAAAATATCAACTCGGAATGGCAATCAATTAAAGAAGGTTTACCGGCATTACAACATATTAAGGTTCAACGGTGGTTACAGATACACAAGGACGAAAATATAGAGCTGCATAGTTTCTGCGACGCTTCGAATAAAGGTTATTCTTGCGTCATATATTGTAGATCAAATATAAATCAAAATCAATCAACAATAACTATTGTGGCGGGAAAATCAAAACTTGTACCTGTACGAGCCGAGGAGAAAAACATTTCACTACCAAAACTGGAACTAAGCGGTGCCCATCTATTATCAAAATTGGTAAAAATAGTTCAAAAATGCTTTCCAAATAATAACGTGACTGCATACGGATAATCGGACTCAACGGCTGTACTTGGTTGGCTCCAAGGCGACCCCGGCCGCTGGAAACCATTTGTAGCCAACAGTGTGAAGCAGATTGTCGAAATTATTCCAAAAGAAAAATGGAACTATTACATAGTTCCATTTTTCAATCAGACGAAAACCCAGCTGATTGTGCTAGTCGAGGAGTGTCAGTCGATCAATTACAAAATCACCCCCTGTGGTGGCATGGACCGTCGTGGTTGACAACATTCAAAGAAAATCAAGAAATCAGGCCAACTTACACCACAGTAGAGGAAAATAAAAAATCAGCACACATCAACGTTTCTCTTTCGACGCCTCAAACAGATGACATAGCACATAACTTATTAAATAAAAGCAGCAACTTCAATCGAGCTGTAAGAATAATCGCTTGGACATTACGAGCAATATCACGCAATCAATCAAAACCAAAACACTTAACAATAACCGAAATGAAGAAAGCTAAGAACATTTTAATCAAGAGAGTACAAGAAGAAGAATTTAGTGAAGATATTATCAGTCTTAAGAAAGAAAATCAAGTCAATTCAAAGAGCAAGTTGGTGAAATTGAATCTCTACTTGGATCAAGAAGGTATGCTGCGAGTTGGCGGTCGCCTCCGAAATGCGAATATCAGTTAAGAAATGAAACATCCGCTCATCATACCATATAGTAGTCACCTTACTGACTTACTTATAGATCAAGGACACCAGATGACGTATCACGGGGGAGCTCGCCTAACATTATCACGGCTACGTGAAGAATATTGGATATTATGCGGTACTCGTGCTGTCAAAAAACGTCTTCGAAACTGCATCAAGTGCAGACGTCACGAACCAATCAAACACGATCAATTAATGGAAGATCTACCCTTAGCGCGCTGCAACCCTGGCAGACCGTTCCAAAAAACAGGTGTTGATTTTACGGGATACATTGACGTCAAAACAAACAAAGGACGGGGCGTGAAAACCACTAAAGGGTATATTTCCATATTTGTATGCATGGTCACGAAAGCTGTGCATATCGAATTGGTGTCGGACTTGTCCTCCTCAGCTTTCCTTGTTGCCTTGAGAAGGATGGCTGCTAGACGAGGCGCGCCAAGCCATATCTACTGCGATAATGGCACCAATTTCGTAGGAGCAAGCAATATATTGAGCAAAGAATATATTAACATGCAACAAACCCTCGATACTGAATTTTTCGATGCCATTACTGATATGAAGATCTCGTTTCACTTCAATGCTCCGAGCCACGCCAGTGCCGGAGGTCTGTGGGAGTCTGCCGTAAAGAGTCTAAAATTCCGTCTCAAAAGGGTCATCGGAGAACAGAAGTTAACATACGAAGAGTATTCGACGTTACTATCTCAACTTGAAGCATGCCTCAACAGCCGGCCACACTACGCTCTTACAGAAGATCCCGAGGACTTAGACTGCCTCACGCCATCACATTTTCTGGCAAGCGGCCCAACACTAACAATTATCGAAACAGAACGAGATCTACGTACTTGGTGGCAATTAACGCAAAAGATCTTTGATGATGTATGGAAAAGATGGCGCAGCGAATATCTGTGTCAATTATCTGCACGGAGTAAGTGGCACTATCCGAAGGAAAATTTAAAGATCAATGACGTCGTAATCATTCATGACGCAAATCTTCCGTCAGGAAAGTGGCCCCTTGGCAGGGTCGTCGATATCCATCCGGGAAAGGATGGCTATGTCCGAGTGGTCACCGTGAAAACAAAAAATGGAACAATCAAACGGCCAATCACGAAATTATCATTATTACCATGCAACGAAAATCAACTTAATAAACAAGACACTGAAAATATCACGCAAGCAGATTCGCGACAGCAACAAGCAAAACCTGCACCTTCCAAATTTCGCAACGCCTTACTGACAACCATGTTGTTATTTATGTTAGTTATCACTCCGATAAAACGCGACTATAAGTTTTCTACCTTTGATATCAACCAAAGTATTTATTTTGACAAGATGATGAACATGAGACTGGAACGGTAAGAATGGAAAATAATTGTTAACTGTAATATGTCACCTTAATGGAGAGGAACAGATCTATTTTTAAAATATATCAATCACCTTGAAAACATCTGTTCTACTGATAAAATAACACAATGCGACGTAGTCATATTGCAACTACGTCACGGGTACGACGAACTCGAACATTACAACAGCATGTTACTCGGTCAGCAGAAATACGGAGTACGACGTCGTCGAGGCCTTATCAATGGCGTGGGCTACGTTGCCCATGAGTTATTTGGAATTCTGGACGAAGGTTTTGCACAAAAATATCAGAAAGATATAGACTTGATCAGAGTCAATCAAAAACATCTTGCATTACTGTGGAAAAATCAGACATCCATAGTGGAAGCTGAGCTAAACGTCATCAAGAGAGTTGAACTTTCCATGTATTAACAACATAAGCTCATACGACAATATATGAACAACATGACAGCGGCAGTTAAATCGTTAAAGGAAGAAATTCAAAAAACAAATATGAAAATTGATTTTACCTTATCAACTGTAATAGCCAACAATATCATGATAAATCTGAGAAGTATACAGGAAACGCTGGTGGATACATTAACAAACATCTATTACGAAAAATTCAACGTTCACCTTCTAACACCCGAGCAACTAAGAGATGAACTGAACATCATAACTGGCCAGCTACCAAAAGACCTGACCTTACCTGTTAACAACATTCAGACAGAAGTAGCTAAGATATTCCACTTACTTAAGGTCAAGACACGAACTACAAAGGAATATCTCATCTTCGAGGTTCGCGTTCCTTTAGTAAGCCGCGACTATTTTGAAATGTATAACATTATTCCAGTTCCGAAACAATTTGGCAAAAGCATGGTCACCCTAAAGCCCGTCTCCTCGCACATAGCGATAAACATGCAAAAGGATTCTTATATCCCTATGTCCTTGGATGACCTACAAGAGTGCGTAGCCTACTACTCCAACGAATACATCTGCCCCTTGAAACGGCCTGTTTATCAATTGACATCAGACGAAAACTTGTGCATCAAAAATCATACTTCTAATCAATGTGAAACAGTGTCAACTGCATGCCGAGACAAGTGGACAGAATTACACTTAAATAATTCTTACATTTATTTTTGTTGTGGACAATGCACCGCGCGAGTCATATGTGGAGATAAAAGGCCGGAGTTATGACATTGAGCGATGGCTGCATCATCAAAACGGGCACATTTACCGTCTACTCTGGCAAATCGCTATCAAATTCTTTGAGAACCACAGTAGATGTCATGGATGTCGAAATACCACCCATCAACAACATCATCAATCTTTCGATTTCTGTTTCTACTATATCAGAGGATTCGAGTGAAGCGAGAGAGAAACACACCCTGCAAGACATCGGAGCAACGATCAACAACCTTAAATCATCAGAAACAAATATACTGGCTGACACTATCTCATATCACGATGTCCATCACTACACTGTCATATACTTGTTGGTGTGTATAGTGGCTCTAGCCGGTATCATCTACACTACACCGCGCGTCGAATACGCAGACGCTGCGTGCCCTTGCAATCGGATCTCTCTCCTTCTGCATCTGTTCGGGCGGAGCCCAGCGTGCACTACGCTATAGTTGAAGAGCGGACAGCAGCAGTCGGCCTCTCCTACAGACAAAGGGACAGAGCGACATCGCCAGTGATACAAAAAACATTTGTGAAAGTGAAATGAAATTTTTAAGTTTTTATTATAACTACATTGTAAAATGAAATATCTTAAGGTCATCTTATCATTTATAATTCATATCATTAATCTCATCTCGCCCCCGGAGCATGTACGATGCATACAGCGTACATTTTGCTTGTGTCAGCATCTTACGCGCGCCGCGCCGCGACCTACTTACTACCACATTATCATTCATCGCGTGTACTCACATCATTTACTTATTACTATCAAATCTATCAATAAATCATTTAAAACATTATCAAATCTTTTCTATCAACTAAAGGTTTGTGGTTTAGCAATAGACCGTACAGATAGTAATGAATTTTCATACGAAAATTATGTTCATTTAATAAAGTTCATTTAATAAATTTAGAAAGTATTGTGATTACTGATTTAAATTATATATAAACAATATAAACGATTGTGAAACTCTTCAAAACACACTAAACAGGGTATTAGAATACTACAAAAACAATAGAATTTCTATAAACGTGCCAAAGTGTCAACAAATTTCTTTTTCTCGTAAGGGTAACAAAATTAACTTTAATTATACTTTAGATAACATACCCATTCTTAAAGTTGACGTAGTAAGAGATTTGGGTGTAATTTTAGACAGTAAATTGACAATGGAGGAACACATTGATCACATAACTGATAAAGCATACAAAAATTTGGGGTTTGTGATCCGCACCTGTAAGCCGTTCTCAAATATATCATGTATTAAATCCGTCTATTATTCTAACACACTACGCACATACGTAGTGTGTTAGAATATGCGAGCTCCATCTGGTCACCTAACTATATAAAAATTAAATAGAACGCATACAGAAGAAATTCATTTCACTTTCGAGAAAGAACATTTAGAGATTACGAGTATGATAAAAGTTGTAAATATTTCAATATATTGTCCCTTGAGAATAGACGTACGCTTATTGACACGATGTTTCTCTATAATATATTTAATAATAATCTGGATGCCCCCCAGCTATTGTCATCTATTAATTTTAATGTGCCTAGAAAGCGATCACGACATACATCTCTGTTTTCAGTGCCCTCTCTTAGAACCAAGTACGCGCAAAATGCTGTCTTGAGTAGAATGTGTAATACATATAATACGCAGTTCTCAAGTGTTGATATCTTCAATAATAGTAGATATGCATTTAGAAAACAAATCATAGAAATAATATTGCAAGACGATTAGATTTATATTTAAAAACTATATAGTAACAGGAAAATGTGAATATAAAAATAAGCATACTGTACAACGACGTGATGTCCAGTCGCGACCAGAGGTACGGAACGCTTCGGACTTCAACAAGTATGAGAAATTGTGACTCCATTTTTGAAGCCTGACTGTACATGACAATGGTAATTAAAAGAAATATGTACGTATGGAATATATTAAATACCGTTCAAGCTGAATGTAATTATTTTTGTCTCTGGACGCGATTGGACAGCTGTAGATTTGTTCTCAATGTCAAAAATTATATTTAGAGGGACCTATAATTGGCTGTAAACAATAAAACTAGATATAAAATAGATTAAGATTATAATTATAGCTGTTGGTCTTATCAATAAAAATAAAATAAAATAAAAATTTAATTTTTAGTACTGATAACACTGTTGTAATTGAGGGTCGCTTTTCATAATTATTGAACAAGATATAGTTAGGATATGTACTGCGATTATGTTTTTCTTAAAATTATGTACTTATTACATTAAGTATTTACATGCTCTATGAGTGAATAAAGATCTTGGATGTAAAATGCCTGGTATATGTGGTAAATTTGACATAGAATACTATTTTATAACAAGATGAGTCACAAATCGAATGGTTTTAACCGTACTATAAATACATATTACAAATGCAAAAAAATTGTGAGGATGTATGGATGTTTGTTACTCTTTCACGTAAAAACTACTGAACGGATTTTGATGAAACTGACATTAGAATAACACATAGGCTGCAATTTATATATTTTTTTAATATAAAGATTCCGCGGGCGAAGCCGCGGGCGGAAGCTAGTATAATAAATGTGAAAGTTTGTGAGTATGTATGGATGTTTGTTTGTCGATCGATTGTATGTCGTTCATAAATATTTTTTATAATGGGCCCGTAGTCTAAGAAGCCCTGAAATGTCACACTGACAGTGACATAAAGTTGTTTACCTTTTGTCTGTCCAAAAAATTAGACTTTAGTTATGTAAAAAGAATACGTCCTCAGTGTGGACGAATGAAACTGTTAAATAATATTAATTCCAATTAGTCTAGGGGCGACGCGGTAGTAACAATCGAAACTCACAAAACTGAAAATTGAACCATTTGTCCCCACTGGGGATGAATGGGATATACGCCTAGGGGGCTAAAAGGCATGCACACACATTTATTTATACATGTGTTTTTACTGATTTGTATCAGGGTAAGCTAGCTCAAACCGGCAATAGAAGGCAAAGCGGCTTTGTTTGATTATTAACGAGTAGGTAATAATCAAACGTATAATTAATGAGTAGCTCTTATACTCTATTTATATTTTTTATTTGTTTGTTTGTTTGTTATGATCAAAGTAAAAATGATACCTAAGACATGAAGTAACGGGATGGAATTTATGTCTTTATACCTTTCACTTACTGTCAAGTAGATACAATTAAGCAATACTGTTTCAATTTTAAAATTAATTTTGTTGTGTATTATTGATAAAAGGTTTTGTTTAAGTATCTTTTAAATAAGATATATTGATATAAAATAAATGTATTTTCATTACCTTTTGTTAACAAAAGTGTTAACATTGTGAATTAATATTAGTGATTTTGAAATCACTAATATTAATACACAATGTTTCTCTTCCGCTTTGCCCACTAGTAACAGGTTTACCCAAATGCTGTAATCGCTTTAGGCCTCCCCATGGGCAAAGCGGCTTTTTTCTACAATGCCGCATTTTGCTTTGCAAATCTATAAATTTATATATCTCAGGAGAAATTACATATATTTATAAACTTCATTTAAAAAACAATTTTTAAAGTGTTGCCTAGTCCTTAAATTACATCGTTTGATGACGTACGATGACGTACGATCTCCCTTGTTGAGATTTTGATACCAGGAAAAAACATTGTAAACACACCTTAAATACCTACATTTTAAATCACAGCACAACTTAGTAATTAAACTTTCAATGTAACTCGCTGAATAATAAAATATTCATTTCTCTCCCTGAATTTATTATTTGTTTTAACTACGACGACGAAATCTCAAATTTTCCTTAAAGGAACTTGCACGCCCACTTTGAATTTACCCTGAACACAGTTCACTGGTGAATTGACTCGCCAAATAAGTTCACTGAAGCGTGCGTTTAGACACTTAAGAAGATTAAATGAGACCTGTCAAGAATGTCAAATCTTCAATCCTAAGTTTGAAGATGATAAATGATGTATAAATAATCAGTCCCACTAAAAAGTCCATTATTGGCAAAAGTTTTCGGAAATGAGATCGGCTGCTTCAGTTTTGAGAATATTACTTGTACTATATAGGTAAATTTCATGCACATTTTTCGGACTTTCTTAGTCTTTGCTTGTTGTGCATAATAAAATAGCTGTTTTAAAATATGAACACAATAATTAGAGGTAAAACACGCAGCCACAGCTAAATATCGCTGGGATTCGACCGAAACAGTAAAACGGGAACGGTAGGTAAAACCGTCAGAAACTGGCGGGAAGTCGGCAGTATCTCCGGTGTGGGTTTCATAGAGTGCTCTCTATATTTTAGCTCATTGTTGTTGGCTATTTGCATAAATGATTTATGGCCAGCGGTTTTCTTCGGGCGCTACAAAAACATTACCAACCTAATTGATGAGATACCTACACGTTGAACCAACACCTGTTTCGCGTTTCTTAGCAAAAGCTGTTTTTAATAGATCAAATTATTTACAATAATTTTTGAGGTAATCATGCACAAAGTGTATTTACATAATTTACAAGTTATATTTTGGTTCTTAGCCTAGGGACCCTGGTCGGCGACGGTCAGTGACAGCCGACGACAGGTGAGCGACCTGGCGGTAACTGCTCTCACGAATCGCTGTCGCCTACGAGCGACAGCGGGAAAGCGAGAGATCGAGATCTCGAGATCTCGGTCGGCGAATACACCGAGGCCGACAGGCGTGCGACACTGTCGTCGACCAAAATCGCGAACTGTCGCTGACACGCCGTCGTTCGTCTCTCTGAGCATTACCTACGGCAACACAACAACGAGAGTCTATTTTATAGTTACTTATTTCGATTTTACTTGTAAGCTTTCATCTATCAACACTAAACTAGCAGTGCAAAAAAACTTTATAGAGTGAAAGTTTGAGGGGTTTTATTGGGATTAGGTGCCCTATCCAGTCCGCCCAATGCATCCAGATGCAGGCATGTCTGGCAGATATACTCATACAAATATGATATCAGTTTGAACCGTATTTACCTACCTAGTCTAGCCTATATTGTAAAAAAGATAAAAAAAACTATTGCAAATAACTTTTATCACTTTTACAATGTGTTAGTTTAATAGATACATAAATATAAAACAATTTAAAATATAAAAAGTTTACTCGAAGTGGATTGTTTTAGGGATTCCAAATTATCATGGTATTTAGAGCAAGCCGTACTCTCTAAAACTGACCATAAATCATAATCCAGCAGATTAAGATCAGAACTAGACGACGGCCAGTCTTCAGCTCTAAAGAAGTCGGAAACGTTCTATTCCAAACAAGACTGAGTGGACCGAGCTTTGTGACCCGGTGCCGAGTCTTGCTGGAAGGATCATTCTTGGTTATTGAACATGGTGTTATTAAAGGGCTTAACTACCTTCTCAAGAATGGTATGATACACTTTTGCCGACGTTTTGATACCTTTTTCGCAAAAGTATGGCTCAGGCACTCCTTCACAGCTAACACCCCACCAAACCATCACTGAAGTCGAATAATGCCCACGGTGCACTCTGTCGACTAATTAGGAAGCTTTTTTAAAGCTTTGAGCATAAATATGGTCATTTAGTTTGTTAAAATGTTGCTCAATTGTAAAAAAAATCTCATCCGTTAACAAAATTTTTCTTTGAGCTACCTTTGCGTACCGCTTCAGTATTTGTTTCGGTTTTATCACCCTATTCTTTTTTAAATTATCAGTTAAAAAATAGATAGATAGATAGATAAGATTTTTATTTGTTGCTATAGTCACACACATACAGAAATATATACAAAATCCAAGATAACACATGATAAAACATCGCACTAAGAACATATATCAATATCCATGCATCTGTGTGCCACAGCAATACAAAAAGGTCATAGCTCAGTGCTTGGTGCTGCTCAGAGAGTAGCTCACTGATTTTCAGCTACGGCCTGTCAGGTGTGAGTGCGCATCTACGGAATCTTACGACTAGAGGGAAAAGAGTTCTAACTAAATGTTAAATATATGTTTATACACAAAACTAATAGAAAAACTACACATCATACATATATAGATAGAAGAATACAGAAGAGCTACAGACAAGGATAGAAAAGTAAAAAATAGTGCCCTAGGAGTTTGTGTGAGTGTAGTGTCAGCGTCAGTGTCAGTGGCAGCAACAGCTACCGGCGGCTTGTTGGATTGTTAGTTTTCTGTTTATCTAACAAATAAGAGCGAAACAGTTTTTTGAAAGTTGAAACTGACACAGTAAGCCTTATTGGAGGTGGTATGTTGTTCCAACATTTAGTCGCCTGGTATCTGAAGCTGCCCCTGAAAGCAGCTGATCTGTGACGGTGCATGAGTAGTGGGGGACGGCATAATCTGGCATTCGGTCTATCGAATATAAGTTTCGAGTGAATATACTCTGGTGTTTTGCGTTTGATCACCCCAAACAATAACGTTGCCAAATGTAGTTGTCTACGCGAGTCCATATTTAACATACAAGCATTATTGAGATACGGGGAGATGTGGGTACGAGGAGGAACATTAAAGGAAAACCTACAGCATGCGTTCTGAACTCTTTGTACTAGACGTCGTGTTCTCTCGAGCAAACGGGGCCCATAAACAATATCGCAGTAATTCAGACGCGAAAGCACCAAGGACTCGCAGAGTCTGATGCGAACTGTCTCAGTCAGTAAATTTCGTATCTTATAGAGGATTTTTAAGCGGTAAAAGCAATTCCTAACAATATTAAGGACATGGTTTTCAAATCGTAGCTCAGGATCTAAGACTATACCTAAGTTTTTTGCCTCCTCTACCTTCTCTATAACTTGACCCATCATCATTATTATCGGGTTATTTTCAATCATTTTAGAGATCTGTACTTTAGAGCCCAAGATTATGCACTTCGATTTAGATGGGTTTAATGCGAGACAATTGTTACGTGACCAGTTTGAAATGCCTTCTAAATCCTCATTCATTTTTTGTGCAGCTGTACATATATTTTCCGGAGTATCTGAAATGTACACCTGGACGTCATCTGCATAGCAGTGAAATTTGCAGTGTTTTACTGCTGCAGCAAGGTCGGCGCAATATATGATAAAAAGCAGGGGACCAAGAATAGATCCTTGGGGCACACCGCGACTCACGGGTTTAGGAAGGGAAAAGTGGCAAGAACCATCTTCTTTCACTAATTTTACTCTCTGAGATCGTCCACTGAGGTAAGAGTTGAACCATCCAATGGAATGGTGATCCAGGCCGTAATATGATAGTTTAGAGAGTAATAAAGGAATTTCAATTCTATCAAAAGCACGGGAATAGTCCAATAATGTAAGAATAGTGCCGCGACCATTGTCTTGTTCAGCGAGCACATTGTCAGTGACATCCAGAAGCGCTGTTTGGGTCCCTCTGTTTTTTCGGAAACCAGATTGGAATACTGAAAGAATGCCATTCGATTCAATGTATTCAGACAATTGAACATGTGCAGCCTTCTCCAAGACTTTTGAAAGAAAAGGCAATATGCTAATTGGTCGAAGATCAGTTAAATCTTGAGGATTGTTTGACTTCGGAATAGGAGTGACTACCGCTTCCTTCCAATGTGGTGGAAATGAACCTGTTAGGAGCGATGTGTTTATAATTTTGGCAATAACACTTAAAGTAGTAGGCAGTGTAAGAAGAATCATGTCCCTGCTAATACCATCATGTCCAGTTGCATTTGATTTTATTGAAAATATTAAATTAGCGACGTCATTTTCTGAAATTGGTTTAAATGTAAAAACAGACTCATTGAATCTATGGAATTCAAAGAATGTCAAGTTGGATAAATTATAAGTCACATTAGAATTAGGAATATTAAGAAAATGGTTATTTATAATGTCAGGATTGTTAAATATATTTGGCAAACATAGGAATTCAACTTTCTGTTCCTAAAGGCTGCTTTTTTGAAGGATCAATTAAAATCTTTTCTTTCAGGTTTTTCCAGAATACTTTGCTCTCATTTATCTTCGAATTAACATAATGGTTAAAATATGCAGTCTTTTCGTTGGCAATACTTTCTTTTACAAGTTTTTTGAGGTCAGTTAAATATTTTTTGTCAGCGTCAGACTTTGTTTGACGATATTTTATACGGGCTTGATCCCTTAGATCTATCATGAGTTTACAAGTATTTGTAACCCACGGCAATGAGTGTTTAGAACCAATTTTAGATATTATAACTGGGGCGTGTTTATCAAAGATACCCAAAATTAGTGAATTAAACCTGTTAACCATTATTTCCACTGAAGTCGACTCCGTTACATACTCCCAGTTAATTGAAGACAAGTCCCTATTAAAAGCGTCCATATCAATTTTCTTGAGAGGACGGTATGAAATATATTTAGGTGGAATTTTGCTTTTTTTCAACTGTAGTTCGACATTAATCATTGAATGCCCGTCTACCGCACCCGTTATGTTTGTTACCGTTACTCCTCGAACAGGCGCATTAGTGCAAACGACGTCTATCAATTTTTCAGAGCTGTTAGTGAAATGTGTGGGCTCCGTGACTACCTGAGTGAGGTCCACATACTGCAAAAAAATTATAAATTTTATAGTTTCAGAATTAGTAAGTTCATTCATGTCGATATTAATATCCCCTAGGAACACCACGTAATCGTGATCAGAGAAATATATTGTAGATTCCGTTAAGGCGTCAATAAACTGATCGACGTTTACCCATTCTGCCCTGTATGCAGTGCCTATGGCCACCGTATGCCCATTCACTCGCGCAGACAACCACATTTGTTCGATATCAGCTTCTGGATGCCTCACGACACGGACGCGGAGACCGCGCTTCACGTAAAAGCCGACCCCGCCCCCCCGGCCTCGACGCATATGCTAAGGACGCGCGGCAGTATGCAGGCGATACCCGGCAGGGGCCGGCGCACACGCCTCCTGACCTGATTTTATCCAAGTTTCGTTAATTGCAATAATATCTGGTTGAAAACGATCCATCGCGAGTAGGAAGGCGTCACTTTTAGCGGGCAAAGATCCAGGATTATATAGTCCCAGTTTTAACTGCTTACTGTTTGGAGCCATCATTAGAATAAATAAAATATATAATAAAATTGGGTAAGTAAATATGATTAAATAAGAGTATTATGACTTCCAATTCAGTAATATGTATACATAATAATATGGTAACCAGATAATGTATTAAAAATGCAAAGAAGTGTAATATTTTATAACAGTAGAATTCCATGGTAAATAATTGATGTACTTCAGTTCCCTTAATGTTGTTTTGCATTGCTGTAGCACCCAGTAAATACAGGTTAACCTTGACATACAATAACATAATGTTATACAAAATATTTGCAAAAAATAAAAGTGAAATAGTATTGCGTTGTATGTACTTCGTAATTATCAAAATATATCGACAGCAGATACACTTATTTATTACATGTTCATATATATTCCAGGTTTCCAAAAAGAGTATGCAGTAAATTATAAAAACAAGAACTTGTGGTAAATAGTCAGATTGAAACAATTGCATAACTGGAGGTAAGTGATCCAAGTGAGACATATTACTTGGCAACCAACAATTTATACTGTTTACTATAATATATATAACTAAATCTTTAAATAGGTTTTTCTCTTCTGTGAATTTATCTTTTAAAATTTCCATTCCGGACAATAGTAATAAACAAAAATATGTAATGTAGGCACTATGTACAAGATTTGATTTAGCATGATGATACCTTTTTTCAGAACTTTGATGACAACATTTAACGTACATGAATACATAAAGAGAAAAAAGACATAAATAACATAAAAGGCTACAGGTAAGTTTACATTGAGTTTATATACTTTAAAATAAGACATATATTCCGCTCTATGAGCAACTCGCAAACACATATCCAAAATATTAAAACATTTGTACTCATAAATTTTATGTCTAAGTAGATAAAGAAGGATAGAAGCATATAACAAATAAGACACGTGGTTATACTCGTATAGTGAGGTTGTAATTGAACTCAGGTACTTATTCGTTTTCAGTGGAACCAACTGCTCCCAACCCAAAAACACGAACGAGGTCCTGCTCACTACGTATACGGTGCCGTGGGACATCAGGAGCTTGGCGCTGACGAACGTAAATCCGACCATCCCGGGTCCAGACAAATCGCCATCTGTGCTGGGCCGCTAGTTCACGGGCCCGACGAAATAGGTGTCGGTTCACTTTGGTCAACCGTTCGTTGACATAGAACCGGCGTGGAGGGCCAGGCAGCCCAGTACCTTCAGTCGTGGCACCACGACGCACACGCGCTGCCTGGAGCAGCCGATCACGAAGCGCTCGACGAGCTAAACGAACGACGATAGTACGGGGGCGCCGCTCAACTGCTTGCTCGGTGGCTGAATTGATCCCATCCAGGTGTTCTGAATTAGAACCTACACGCGTCACACTTACGAGATCCTCATCCGCCAATTGAACTCCCAGCTTGTCAGCCAGAGTAAACACTATATGAGGCAAACTTTCTCCAGGCTGCTCCACAACACAAGATATTTCAGCATCATTTAGAAGCAGGTCTTGATCACGGTCATTAATTTGGGACTTTAATTCCGCAATCGAGTCAACCAGAGACTGCTATGCAGTTAACGCGTGCTTCTAGCTCTTCATATTTTTTGTCGCTAGCGTTTTGCCTAATTATAATTCTCTCTAGTGTATCTGACAGTTTCTCTTTGTACAATCTATCATTTGCTCTATCCTCTCTGTATTCCTCTCTGAACTGGCGTAATTCATAAATAAGTACTTGAGCATCAACTACTTCCAGAGTGTCATTTAAGGCCGTAGTATTAAGGTTTGCTGTAACAGGGAAAATAAGGGATGCCTGCTCCATGGCCTCCATGGGGCTCACCGCTGCAGCACCGCGCCGTTGCGTTACACCATCTACATCTCCACGGACTGGGGTGTTAGTATTGTCCGTGCGAGGCTGCTTACATACACAAAGCGGGCATTTCCATGTTTCTCTATGCTCGGAAGTCAATGTGTTATAAAAGCGTTGCTCTGATACATTCGCGCAAGCCAAATCATAGTTTTTGTGACATATAAAGCAGCTAAGAAACCGGCGACTTTCTATTGGTTTTAGACAGCCAGCACATTGCATAACCTCCATATTTTAAAGAAAAGGTGGTAGACAGTTTGTTTGCAGTTTTAGAACTCGACTCCAGGTGGCACTAGTTACTTAGACTATTTTGTAAACAAAATTGATTTTATTGGTAGTATCTGCTACGTATACCAGATGTCGCTCTAAGCTAAAATTATACACTACGGGGTGTCGCCACACGTCGATAGATGGCGTTTTTATAGTAGGTTTTCAAATATAGACTGTCAGCAAAAGTATTAGGGTTTAATTTAGTTGTGTAAAAGGTATGTTTACATTCAATTTAAACCATAATCAACCGTCACTAAAGTAATTGTTAAGATTATTTATACTTTCATTTCACAGCCACAAACCTGGATGCATAATAATATCCACAATAAAGTTTAAGACACCTTCCATTTGAGATATATAAAGTTCTTCTTCTATTTTATAATGTGTTTGTATATTTTGTCTTTGTGGCAGTATTGACACTTTATTCGTATTTTTATATAGTTCCTCTAGATAATTTCAGTCACTAACACTATCACATGAGAGTCACGTTGTAACGTGACTCTCATGTGATAGTGTTAGCTGCACTATTTAGTCACATATAGGTAAAAATACTCATTTTTTTCTATTTTAATATTAAATTATTTTATACAGATCCAGTGTTTACAATACAGTGCCCTCTAGCGGCAGACGCACACTCCGTTTAGATACCTAGACATCAATTACCAGTACGTACGTCTCTTATAAGCTGCAAGTAGTTTTTTTTAAAATACGTCACATGGTTCTAGGTGCTATCTTCATCTCCCGTGATAAAATCTTTTGCTTTCTGACAGGATTTCTTCAAATTCTTTCCCTTACTGCTTTGACCACCTTTTTCGTACGAACACTACATGGAAGGCCAGATCTTTTTCTGTCACAAACAGAGGAGGTCTTATTGTACCTATTAATAGCCCGGTACACAAACATTTGACTAATACCAAGCGTATGGAGAGTTTTAAAAATTGCATTTGGCTCCATACCTACTTTGTGCAATGCAACCACAGCGATTCGGTTTACTTTATTACTCAACTCCATTTTAATATCGCAAAATATTGAACAATGTATTGGCGCCAAAATAAGAAAAGAGAATGAAAAATCATATAAAAAAAAACGGATTCCAAATTCAAATGTAATATTTTGTTTATTTTTAATTGTAACAGTATTTATGGCCAGACTAATCTATCTTCTATATCTATACACATAATAAAATCGTAACCGATCGCTGTCTGTACATGGAAGATAAATGAGAAACAATATTGTTGGGGGCTTTTATCAACGCAATAGAACACAAAACAATGATTTTTAGAATTTTTGACTGTTTGTCTGTTTGTCTGTGCGTTTGTGCACGCTAATCTCAGAAACGGCTGCACTGATTCGGTTGCAGTTTTCACTAATGTATTTTGATAAGCCTCATTCAGCATTTAGTGTTTGTTTCATCTAAATAAAAAAATTATATCAATTAAAAGAATCAGGTCATCAATTTTTATTTGAAAAATTGCTATAAAATAACTGTTCCGTTACATTGGCTAAAATTGTGTTATAAAATGATGATAGAAAGTTAATATAAAGTTAATAAAACCTGCCAAGTGCGAGTCGGACTCGCGTACGAAGGGTTCCGTACCATTATGTATAAAAAATCACTTTTGTTGTATGGGAGCCCCTCTTAAACATTCATTTTATTTAGTTTTTGGTATTTGGTGTTATAGCAGTAACAAAAATACATCTTCAGTGAAAATGTTGACTGTCTATCTATTACGCTTCATGAGATACAGCCTGGTGTCAGACAGAAGGACAGAAGGATAGTTAAGTCTTAGTATTAGGACCCCGTTTTTACCCTTTAGGTACGGAACCTTAAAAATTGTCAATTTCGGTAAATTTGGAGCATTCTTACAAAGTTGTTTTTTGGTCACCGATAGATGTCGCTGTTCAAAAATTATAAAATTTTAATTTAAAAATTTAAAATTTATGCGCTTCTTTGGGCCTCTGCAGGCAGAGCCGAGGGCCGCAAGACCTAACGACGCCCTACCGCCATTCTTAGCGTGATTGTGGACGGGATAGTAAAAAGGAATCAAAATTGGTAGTGACAGGATAGGTTCCTAGCTGCTGATCACATTTCCGCCCATTCACTTGATCGGCTTTTACGATCTGCGTGGAAAGAGTTAGATATTCATTTTTTCTGTTCTCCTAAACCATCATGGAGACAAAAGCGCGGTGAGTGCCGCTCCGCCTGGTACTCCTTGACTACGAGACAGATTAGGTTAGGTTAGGTTAGGTTCCCACCATGACGGACTGCCCAGACTGGGCGGAAGACCGCGCTGAACTGTGCTCGGTAGTGGGGGACGGACGACCTTCCGCTGTCGACTGTGATCCGTCACATGAAAGTCGTGAAGAGCAGTGCAGGTCTTTGCGGAGAGCGTCATGCTCTGCAAAGAGGTGGCAGAGAGAGACAGGGAGGCAACAACCGACCTGGCCATCCATCCCCGGCGCACAGGGCGCAGGAGGCGGCCTTTTGACCTGCAACTGATGCTATGGAGGCATCAGTTGCAGGTCAAAAGGCCGCCTGGGCGGGCCGTGGGCCAATCGGGCGATGGAAACTGGATTTCGCTCAACAAATACGGTCCTCCGAGTTGAAAGCGCGTTTGTGCCAATACGCGCCTTTACCCTAACGGGTACAATTTTTCTTGATTCGTTTCCTCACGTTAAAAAAGGTAAGGTTAGGTTGCACCCAACGTCCCGTGGGTGGAAGACACGGTAGGTCTTTTCAACATGAAATAAAAGTTACGTAAGGTTTGGTTAGGTTAGGGGCTTTTGGAGCACCCATGCCAACATCATTTAGGTAAGACTGTATGTGGCCTCTTTCCATGAGCATCTGCTTTCGATGGTGATACGCGTAATACACTGACGACATCCCAGTTGCCGGCCAGGCTCAGTTGGCACTCTTCGCCGACGACACGGTGCTTTTTGCAGTTAGTTTGAACTTAAAGTACGCCTCCAGACAGTCCTAGGCGTTCTGCTTGACAGGCTTTCAAATGGAGGTTCTTAGTGAACGTCAACAAGAAGCAGACATTGCTTTTTGAAAACATCTGCTCCCTACCACCCTTAAAGCTCTTTGGGGAAGATGTGCCGTGGTATTCGCACGTCAAATATCTGGAAGTACCTGAAGTTCGGCAGATACCTCAGCTTGAAAGTCAACATCGATAGGGTGGTGGCGATAGCAAAAGTAACCCGGTGGAAGCTCTACCCAGTACTTTTCTCTCGCTTCCCGCTATGGACGCGGCTCGGGAAGAAGTCGCACTTAAGAAAACCTATGTTTTAGCTTCGCGTTACTTGAGGATCGCCGTCATCCATTGGGACTTAAAGTAGGAACGCTTATTTCTCTACTTTTATCTCCTGTATGACAAGACTTACCGTTGCACCGCCACATAAGGAGGGCGGGGGAGATGATTCCAAAGTAGTACCTATAGGCGGTGGCAGCACTCCGCTCAAGACAGCTAAAACTGAGCTGTGGGGGCTCCTGCCGAATGACGGAAGGTACCTAAATGAAGTAATAACAAAGTCACTGCCTATTGTATAAGCATTCATTTTTTGAGCAGTACCGGATCTAGAATTTTTTGGAGGGGGGGGGGGGGGGAGGAGGCAAAATATGTGAATATGCCGCCCCTGTTAATTTTGTTATCTACATTAATACCAGTACCTTGCTTTCTAAACAGCACGTCGTGTCTCGGTCCGTCCTGACCATAAGGTTTCATTTTGTAGGCCCCTAATAAATAGACGCCACCCCCATTCCGTATCGGTAGCATGGGAGGGATGGATATATTCGACGATATTGCCGCCCTTCTGATTTCTCAACCCGGAAACACAGAAAAAATATTGTTGGGGGCTTTTATCAACGCAATAGAACACGAAACAATAACTTTTAGAATTTTTGTCTGTTTGTCTGTGGGTTTGTGCACGCTAATCTCAGAAACGGCTGAACCGATTCGGTTGCGGTTTTCACCAATGTATTTTGATACGCTTCACTTAACATATAGTGTTTGTTTCACTTAAATCCGTTCATAAATAAAAAAGTTATATCAATTTAAGGAATCATGGCCTACATTTTTGTACGAAAAATTGATTTTTAAGTAACCAATGCAACCGATTGGCTAAAACTTTTGTTAATCGTTATGTAAAATGATAATTGATTGACTCGCGCACAAAGGGTTCCGTTCCGTAAGTGGCCAATGTTGGCCACTTACACACACGAAAAAGAAAGAAAAAAATTGTAAGGCCTTTGTGCCAAGTTTTTATGCTGCTGGTCATATTAGTAATAATAATCAACATCAGGGCAGCTTGTGGCGAGCTGTTGGTGAGTAACGACACCACAGACCCGAGTGCTCCAGAGAGCTCGTCAGAGCCCTTGTCCCCGACGTGTCTTCGTCGGTCGGGGTGGGGACTTAAGATGGCTAACAGGGCTCTCAGCTCTGCATTGCCTTAATTGGCCGTGCAGAGAAGAGTTGTTAGAGCTGTTGCTCCAGAGTTGGAAGTGTTAAAGGGTATAACGACGCAAGTAACTTCGGAGAAAGCGCAGCACACCTCTCGACACTCCTAAGTCGCCTACACCGGTGTTGCTCCTTTACCGGTAACTATTGTCGGCGCGTTTAAGGGGCCCATCTAGTCGTCGGCAAGTCACCACCTGCCTACAATAGTCAGTAATCATGATTATGGCAGGTGACGTTCCTATTGCAATATATCTCAGCATCAGTCCATCCCAATCTCATTCCATAACCCATAGAACTTTCCCTTTTTCTTGCAATAGATCTTTCTCCAGCCGAAACCTATTCAAGGGTACACCTGTCACAGGTATATTCAGGAATGAGTTTTGGCGGGAGCGCCACATAACATCAATTTCTCCAAAATATGGGGATATAGATCCAACACGTAGAGGCCACGTGTTGGATCTATATCCCCACGCAAGCCTCTCAATGAAACTGGTTGAAAAGACCCGTGAAACTAAAGGAGATACATAATCAATAAGATTCATAAAAATAAATAATCACCATACCAGCGCCATCTCTCCTTCACCGCGGGGTCTTCGCACAGAAGTGATGTAAATAAGATATTTGTCGCCTGAAATTATAGGCTTTATTTAACTATAAATTCTACATATTACTAGAGTAGTGAGAAGTATGACAAAGACTTGACAATCGATTTTCTCTTAAACATATCAACTCTAAGACATTCTTCCCTCCTATTACTTAAGTTGGTAATCATTGAGGTAGGCAGGTGGTCCCCGTTCCCTTGCTGAACGACGCGGTCCCGCAGCAACCGGACGAAGAGAAGCGGGTGGCGTAAAGTATTCCAAATCCAGCGCTTGATCCACAATCGGTTCCGAAGTCTGTTCTGGGCTTGCAGGTACTGCATCACCATCCCGATAAACTATGTTGTTTTCGTTAGGAGATATTATATTTTTCGTATGATCGAGACGGTGTTCTGGTAATAATACATTACCTCTAGAGGCGAGATGGCGATTAAAATTTGAAACAATCAATTCCCTGCCATTAGTTAGTTGTGGTATATTGCGGGTTTGGTTCTATTAGATTAACTTCTTCTACCATGGGGTCACATTTGCTACTTTGAACAAATTTCTTGAGGAGAACCTTTCAGGGTTGTAATCACGACGGCATAAACTGTCCCCAAGACGATCGCCGTGGATGATTAAACATTCTTTCATGTGGGGTCGAATTATTTTATTTTATTTATTTATTTATTTAAACTTTATTGCACAAAAAAAGTGTACAAATGGCGGACTTAACGCCAAATGGCGTTCTCTGCCAGTCAACCATTGGACAAAGTGGAAAATAATTTAGGTGGTGCGACAGAATGTGTAAACTAAATAGAAAAGCATAAATTAAATATTTAAAAGAATACAATAAAATTATAACATATATATATACACATATATGTATACCAATATAATTACTATAGATAGAATAAACATATAATAAATATCAAATAATACATAAATACCTAAAATAATATATACGCATAAATAATTAACATATGGATGGCTACTAGTTACTGCACAGGGACATCATGAGAAAAGACTTCTCGGAGAAAACGTTTATGAACCGCCCGTTTGAAGGCTAAACGACTAGGTGCACGCCTAATGGATTCCGGAAGAGCATTCCAGAGGAGAATGGCTTTAATTTGAAAGGATTTGTTCATGAAATCAGTATGATAAGCAGGTACAGATAATGTTAAAAGATTAGAAGAGCGGAGATTTCGCGAATGTGTGGAGCTAAGAAGAGAAAATTGAGACTTGAGATAAGCTGGGAAGTTAGGGTCATTGAGGATAGCATAAAGCATGCATAGGATTCTGGCGTTCCGACGCTGGAGGATAGGGAGCCAGGCCAACTGTGAACGAAAAGAGGAAATATGGTCGTATTTACGAAGCCCATAGATAAATCTTATGCAGTTGTTAGCTAGTTTGTCTAGTTTATGGAGAAGAAATTGGCTTAGATTTGTATAGCAAACATCGGCATAGTCGATTATAGGAATTATAAGGGATTGGGTCAAAGTTATTTTTGTTTTAAGTGGAAGAAAATTCTTATATCTATAAAGGCATCGCAGTGTTCCTGTGACCTTGCGACTAACCTCAGCGATGTGATTGGTCCAGCTCAAAGTTGAGTCAATGTGCAGCCCAAGATCTTTGACACTGGAACAGAATGGTATGTTAACACTATTTAGTTGTATTGGGGAGACGGTTTCAATGTCGATGTTGCAAAGTTGTCGAGAGCTTCCCACAATTATTGCTTGACATTTGCTAGGATTTACAGAAACGCCATACCGTCCTGACCATTCGGCGATGAGCCGCAAATCATTGTTTAGAAGAGAGATCGCGGAGTCTGTATCACTGCGATCACAAGAATGATAGAGTTGAAGGTCATCAGCATAAAGATGATGAGAGGAAGAAAGAAGAGAAGTAAGAGAATCAATAAAGATAGAAAATAGTAAGGGAGAAAGGATTCCTCCTTGGGGAACTCCAGTATGCAGATCTTGCCATTCAGAAACGGACTGGTCGACACGAACCGCTTGTTGTCGGTCACGTAGATACGATGAAAACCATTCCAGGACTGTTGGTGAGAGGTTGAAGCGGGACAGTAAAGCTAGTAAGACATCATGGTCGACGGTGTTGAAGGCATTGGAGAAGTCGATGAGGACAAGTACCGTTACCTTACCATTTTCCATACCGCTTCTCATGTCTTCAGTTACCTTAAGTAACGCGGTACTAGTACTGTGTCCAGGCCGAAATCCTGATTGGAAATTACTAATAAGGTTGTTTGATAAAATAAGTGATGATAATTGTAAATTTACAACTGCCTCTAGAATTTTAGAGAAGAAGGGAAGTATTGAAATCGGCCTAAACTGATTTAAGCTACTGGGATTGTCTGTCTTTGGAAGAGGAATGACAAAGGCTTTACGCCATAAAGTAGGGTAAGTCCCAGTGCTCAAGGAAAAGTTAATAATATGAGTGAGAACAGGGAGAATAAAATCAAGAAGTAGATAAATCATACGCTGACCGATTTCATCAACGCCTACGGCTTTAGATTTAATGGAGAGAAGAATTTTTTTAACGTCATCAACAGTCACTGGAGAAAAGGAGAAAGTATCAGGAAGAAAGGGAGGCAAAGAAGTTAAATATTTGATTGTCTGGGATTTGATAGAAGGGTCAAGACAGGGAGCTGAGGAAAAATTACCATTAAGGTCGTCCAAAGAAAACTTGGAAGTAAAAGTATTACTTTGACCCTTACCAAAGCTCAGACCCCTAATAAACTTCCACATATCAGCAGGAGAAGAGCCGAATACGCTGTCATGGAAGTATCGCCTTTTGGCGGTTCTCACCATCTGATTGCAGCGGTTCCTGGCATGTTTATACAAGTTCCAATTTGATTCACATCGATCGCGCTTATATTTAATGAAGGCTTTGTTACGTCGTGCCATTGCCTCCTCTTGTGATCCAAGGACAGGGAGGTCGCTTTAGTTTTACACGGCGGAGAGGAGCGTGCTTGTTGTACAAACTAACAATTTTCTCATTTAGCTGCGAAACCTTGGCATCAATTGTATCAGCTCCAATAATGGCATCCCAATCTGTGTTAGCAGCATCATTGTGCAGAGCCTCGACATCCAACCTAGCGAAATTACGCATTACGACAGTGGCGGGTCTCTGTTTAGAAGTGTGAATCCTATAAGAAGCATATATAAGATCATGCCTGGAGAAAGCGGGGGCTGCATGTTGGCCATGCAGGAGAATTTCGCTAGTCGAGGTTGTGATTATATGGTCGATCCAGGTATCATCAGTGTCTGTGTTCACATGAGTCGCATTAAGAGTAAGAAGGGAAAGATTAAAAGAGCTGACGAGATCTCGCAGCTTGAACGCAGAAGAAGAGTTTACTAACAAATTGGTATTAAGATCACCGAAAATAAGGAAATGAGTGTAAATCGAGGCAAAAGTCTCCATAACAGAGTCAAGATGTGAAAAATAATTTGTGCCTGGTGGTGAATATACCACACCGAGTACGACCTTGACACGTTTCACCTCCGCTTCTACAAAAAGATACTCGGCGGACCCAGAGTATTCTGGGGGTGATTTACAGAGAACCTTAAATGGAATATTGCTGCGGAGGTATATGGCTACACCTCCACCACGCGCACCAATACGATCGTTCCTGATTAGAATATATCCAGGGAGAGCAACAAGGGAGGAGTCGATGCAAGGCTTAAGCCATGATTCCGATACGAGTATCGCTTGAAGGTGTTCAACAGTGCCAAGGTCAAGAAGATCAGTGTAATGGGCTGGGATGCTCTGTGCGTTAATATGACATGCATTAAAGTATTTTCTTACAGGAGTTAAGTCATTGCGCAACGTATCGGTCAATGAGACGGTATCATGAAAAGACGTATCTTCGGTACTCGAGGAGTCGCAGTCACTTTGTGCCGAATAGAATGAATCATCCATAATTAAAATAAATATAAATATAAATATATAAATTACTAAATAATAATAAATAAATAATAAGGTTCTTATTCGATATTATATAAAATTATAGTAAGAAGTTGCTTGTTTTCTGTCTTGGTCTGCCGGCTTACAATGTTATTTCTATAAAAATGTGTTTGTGACTACAGCCTGATAATCAGCTAACAAATCGTAATTATATAGAAAAGAAAAGGAATACATTATTCGCTGCTAAATAAAAGGAAGTCGGGAAATACAATTTAAAAAGAATACGAAAATATCAAAGATTTAGAATAAACAGGAAAATATTGCGTAATAAGGAACGCAGCCATAAAACACGTACGATTTCCGAACGCGCACAAATTAAAAGTTATGCTGTCAGTGTCACAGATGTCAATATCACTATTGTCACTTGCAAATAGCTAAATTAGAACGTGACGTTAAAACAAAATTTAGTTAAAAATTTTATCACCGAAAATCAGAGGGTAGTAAAAAGGAGATATTACTTTACTTTTGCCCCACGCTTTGGTCGTGGCTGCCTGTCAATGTTCGACGGACCCGCCTTATCACTCTCCGTGCGTGCGTGGGTTCTGAACCTGCAGGCGCCGCCGTGGGTTCCAATGCCTCGCCGGCCTGTCGCAAATCCTCTTCATTGTTTATAATGATTGGCTTGCTGCCTGCCTGAGGCTTAACAAATATATTGCCATCCAGTGTCCAACACTTGGTGACGCCAAATTTCCTCCGTGCTTCCGTGAAAAGAACTTGCCGACGGCGTGTAAGGAACTCAGACACCACATACGAAGTTCCCTTTAGGGCCGTTTTTTTGCGCCAAACGGAGGACTTGATAGACTGACTCACAAAACGAACTAATACTGGCCGAGGGCGGCCCTGCTTGCTTGGACCCATCCTGTGGCAGGCTTTATAAGATTCCGCTGATACTCCTATTCCCAGCACATCCACTATAATTGTGGACACTGCGGCTACTACATCGTCAGATCCTTTGTCTTCTGGCTCAGGGATTCCTCCAAATAAGAGATATTTACGCCTGTGCCTCATCTCGATGTTGTCGGTGTTTTTGACAAGTTCGCCAATCTGCTGGTGTAGTAGCTGAAGTATATCGAAGACCTCGGACTTGTATGAATTGAAGTCTACAGTAAGCTTCACTATGGATGGTGGTACATTTTCCGGAGCTGCTGCCTTCAACTGTTGCTCGAAGACTGTCATCCGATGCATCAGGGAGGATTCCAGGGATTTTTGCAGTGCGTGTACAGCAGTGAGCGTAGCCATTTTAAGACAAAAAGTGACAAATAGGTGAATGTATAGTGAGTGTTGTAGCCAGCAGTAGGTACTCAGGACTCCAGGATTACTGCATGTAAGTTGCTGCTAATACTACCTTGTGAATAGGGCACTGAAGACAGATCACTAATGTTCTAATTAAGCTTAAATGTAAACTTTTTCTATTTTTAATAAAAGTAAGAGCAAGAGCTAGCTGTTATAGTTTTTTCCACCTACCGCCGAAAAAAGAATTTTAAGTGCACAAAAGCGATCTTATGCAATGAAGTGCTTGAGTAAGTACTGTCCCATATATTGATAGATAGATTTTTGTCTTTCAAAGCAAGAGGAATAGATGTCCTTCGTGTGTAAGAACTCCTTGACGCCTGCTGACATAAAAGTTGCTCCCTGATCAGTGTAAATTGTCACTATCATTCCGAAAACAGAAAAAAATTCAGAAAGATGTTTTATGAACGTTTCGGTGCTCATATCTGGACATGGAAATTTTGAATACTCGGCAATACTGTCAAAATATATTTATTCTTGGTTGATGATGGTAAGGGTCCCTTAAAATCCAACGATAATCTCTCTAATGGCATAGTTGCTTTGATTAATGACCCAGTACATTTATTAAACCTTGGTTTTATTTCAGCACATGTAGGACAAGACATTTATCATTTTCTTGACATCATCACTTGAAAAAGTAAGATTCTCAGACCTTATCCAATTAGTAAGACTTAATATGTCAGGGTGACATAAGAATTTGTGCAATTCCATTAGGCGATCATCGCATGTTGCTCTACATACATGTCTCGACAACGCAGCTGCTACAGTATTTAAATGTCCAGGTCTATATTTTATATCAAATTTATATTTAGAAAGTTCTATACGCCATCTTTAGATTTTGTCATTCTTTATTTTACTAGCATGGCCTTGGAGCATATAAGCTACTGATTTTTGATCAGTTATCATGTTATCAAATAAAAGGAACGTCCGAGTAAATGTTCATATGCTTATTTTTCAATCATAGGATACTTTCTTTCACTATCAGTTAGAAACTTAGAAATAAAATGCTACTGGCCGCCCGCTATGCGTAAGAGATGCAGCTATAGAATAGTCAGAGGAGTCTGTTTCTACAGTAAAGATTCCTTTTGGCTCTACTGCTGCTAATGATGATCTGAAATGATTCTTTTTATTTCTTTAAATGCCACTTGATTAGCGTTAAGAGGATATGTTTCTACTTTTGTCAAGGCGTGTAATTTGTTTGAAAAGTCGGGTACCCACTTTGAATAATGCGAAAATAAACCTATAGCACGTATAAGAGAAACTTAATCAGTCGGTACCGGCAGTTCATTTAATGTCCGTAGGCGATCTGGATCGGGCTTAATGATTCCATTTTTTATTTTATCACCAAGAATGCTTATAATCAGTTAGAGAAAAATTACTATTTTCTTTATTTATGGTGACGTGAATTTTTTCTGCAATTTTCCGCCGTTTCCTCGTGGTCATACTAGTTTGTCATACCAGTATGACTACGAGGATATACATGTCCCCGTAGTCATACCATCATTTTTGCACCTCCTGTAAATAAAAATATAAGAAAAGACAAATATTGAACGAAAAATAAGGAAGCCTTTATTGCAATATTCATAAGTGAAACCGACAGACAGACGGACAGACAGCGAAGTCTTAGAAAAAGGGTTCCGTTTTTACCCTTCGGGTACGGAACACTAAAAAAACAATACATATTTCTCCATGTAAGTAGTACATAAAACAGAAAAAAAGCAGAACGAAGAATAAGGGGAGACCTTTATCGCAATTTTTCTAGAAAATAACCTATATCAATTTCTCCATGTGCTCCATTTCACAATTTTTTATGAAATCGTCGCGATCAATATGCTCCTGGCGTCTTAGTTTAGCCTGTTCACTAATGTTGTTTTCCTTTTCATTTAAAACATTAAGTATACGCAGAATTGAAACTGGTGCTCTCTTTTTTACTTCTTTATTAAGTTGGGAGTGCCAACTTTCAATTACATTATTGGTCCTATGGCGTTCACCATATACAGACCACTGTTTTCTAGATTCCGTTTTAAACCAGGTCCTGTCCATATACTTCATAAATTTTGTTAATTTTGGACTTTTACCACAGTTGTTCTAAATGTACTCTATTCCATCATCAATGTGTATTTCAGGCAACAAAGGCAATGCCGTACACAGGCCTACAATTCTTCTTTCATTTTTGAAATTTAGTTTAAGTTCTTTTCCCTTTTTCCATAAACATTTTGTAAAATGGTAGTAACATTTTTTTAATAGTACATTTGGAAATGTTTGCAATAAAGCATTAGAAACCGCCCTTTCAAAATCTAGGTGATTTTTTTGGGTGCCATCCCGTTACTTGTGATTTTATCATCTCAAATAACGCCCTGTATGTCTCTTGTCTTTTGTCCGACATTAAAACGTATAATAGTGGTACGACATTCGTTTCCATTGAGGATTTATCGATATCTCCATGTAAGGAATTAGAAATTGCTCGAAAGGTCTTGGACAACTTTTGAAGGTTTCATCCATAAAAAAATCCTCTATATCTACAATCTGTCTTCGAGCTTCTTGGGAAGCGATTATTATGATTCGAGAATTTACGTCATGATAGTCTGCTAGAATAAAACTTTCATGTTTTTTTATGAATTGATACATCGTAAGTATCTTTAAAGCAGGTTTTATTCCTTTGTGTGTATGTAAATGTTTTCACACTGTTTAGCGTAGGTAGTTGCTTTATGAAATGTGCACCTTGATTTTTTAAAGTTTTTATTCCCAAATTGTAGATCTGAGGAATCGGGATATCTGTAAGTCGAGCTTGCTCTTTCATGTTGTCAATAGTTACATCAATATCGTTTTGAGTAAAGTCGGCCTTACAGGTGTGGTCTATAGATTTGACCACATGGTTACCCTAAAAAAATAAGTTGATTCATTTATCAGGCATTATTCAAGAGTATTCAAAACCAAGAAAGATAATAATCTTCCATCTATTATAATCATAAAAATAAAGATTTCACTGTTTGTTTGTATGGATCAAATAGGCTCCAAAACTACTGGACCGATTTGAAAAAATCTTTCACCTACTACGGGAAGCTACGGGTAAAATAGGCTGTAAGTTACACGGACAATGTCGCGGGAAAACAGCTAGCGAATAATATATAAAAAAAAAATAAACTTACGCACTTGAATAGTGACTGAACCCCGACATTTAAGTTTTCTAACGTGACTGCAATTCCAAATTGTACTTCCATTTTTATAAGAACGCTGTTTGTAATGCTGGCGGCCATTCAATAGCAAAACTTGCCCTTTTTTTCTTTTCAGGAAAACTAATTCGTCCATTATTTCACAAAAATATGAAGTTTGCAAATATATATATTATATCACAACATTTGTTTATACTTTGACATAAATTCAAAGTGACAACAATGTATTTATATCGTCTATTGTCTATTTATTCTGTTTCGCGAAAAAGTATGTATATAAAAGGAATAAAATATTTATATATGTATATACAGGAGGATGTAAAACTATTTTAGTAATAAGATAAAGTCACAGTATGACTACGGGGACATTTATATCCTGGTAGTCATACTGGTATGACAAACTAGTATGACCACGAGGAAACGGCGCAATTTTCGTCGTTTCTGTCGTGATCTTTCTGATCGATACCGCATACGGTAATATCGTCCAAATAAGTATAAATACCCTCAATATCTGCCTTACGAATGATAGAATCTATAGCTCGTTGAAAGCAGGCCACTCCATTGGCCATGCCAAAAGGAATTCGTCGAAATTGGTATAAAATACCAACTGTTTCGAAGGCAGTTAGCGGCGTGTTCTCTGGAATAATTGAAATTTGATGGTACATAGATTTTAAATCAATTTTGCTGAATACTTTATACGATATACATCAAGGTAGGTGAATTTGTTTACCGTTTGTGAATAATCAATTCACATCCTTTTCTTTTTGTATTGGATTTCTGATTTGTATTGGATGTAACTAGAACTTGAGCACGCCAAGGTGAGGTACCTACTCTCTTCAATAATTCTATCAGCGAGTAATTTACAGACTTCTTGAATGAATTTGTTATCTTCGTATGAAAGTCTACGTTATTTTCGGTCTGCAATCTTTTGTCATATTGCGAAACAGATCAATAGGTTCTATGCTAGCTTCTTCTAGTGCATTTAATCTAAGTGGAGGGTTTTGCCCGTCAAATTTTATTTCTAGGGCAGAATATCGTTCTAAAACATCGTGTCCCATAATGACGTTACAGTACAGCAAAATTTTTTCATGACACGAAATACCTTGTATTCCAGGTGTAATAAAACCGACTGATACGTGACAACTAACTGTTTATTTGTTTTAGCTTTTTAAGAAGGTTACATATTTGAGTATAAAAAGGAATTATAGTAAATGGTTAAAAAAGGTTGTAATCTAGGCTGCTGATTGCCAACATGGCCCCGGCGGTGTGAACACCAAATATTAGGAGGCAAGCAGCAGCGCAAGTTTCCGCACAGGTCTACGCAGGACACCCCCTTGAGTAGTTACATCAACGACTCTAACTATATTGTCCTTTCCTGGATAGGTCGCAACGATTTTTCCTCTGGGCCAGCATCTTCTTTGCAAATTTCTATCCGCAATGCAGACTAAATCTACAACTTTCAAACCTCTCGTTTCTGATGTCGATCCTTTTCTTGGTATCAATGTTGGGAGATATTCGGCGACAAACCTCTTCCAAAAATGATCCGCTAGTGACTGGGACCTCCTCCACTGAGCTCTGCTGGACAAGTCGGTATCATCGAACCGCTGCGTTTGAAGAATGTCATTAGAAGACGAGCCAATTAAAAAGGTGAACGGCGTTATGCTTACGTCTGAATCCGGATCTACTGAAACATGCGTAAGTGGCCTTGAATTTACGATAGCTTCCGCCTCGGCTAGCAGCGTTACGAGCGTCTCTTCTCTAGGCGACCTTTGAAGAAGGGTTATGTTGAGAGCATTTTTGACATTCCGTACAAGACGCTCCGAACAGCGGCCCATGAATGGAGCTGAAGGGGGAATAAACCTCCACTGAATCTTCTTATCGGCTGCGAACTCGAACACATCGCTGAGGAGTTTTGCAGCACCAACAAACGCGGTGCCATTATCGGAATAAATGAAAGCAGGAGAGCCTCTACGGGCGATAAAACGTCTAAGAGCCATTATAGCGGAGTCCGATGATAGGCTTTCCACAAGTTCTAGATGAACGGCCCTTACGGTAAGGAATGTGAACAAAGCCACCCAGCGTTTGGCAGTCCGTCTTCCAATCGTTACGCTCACTGGCCCAAAGTAGTCAAGTCCAACGTAAGTAAAAGGGCGCTCATGATGTGCCAATCGTACATTGGGTAAATTTCCAGTAGGTGGTATGACAGGTTTAGCTTTCCTTATCCGACAAACTTGGCATCTGGAGGCCACTAGCTTTACGGTTGATCTCAGGCCGACGACATAGAGACGTTGATGGAGTTCATTCACGACGAGCTCGTTGTTTGCGTGTGCATATCGGATGTGGTACCAATCAATCAGAAGTCTCGTAATGTGATGTTTTCCTTCGAGAACAATAGGTTGAGATTCTATGGCATTGCAGGCAGTAGTGCGACCGGACAGACGAAGTAGACCATCTACTATTAGTAACGATACATTTCTAAGTTTACTTTGACTAGAAACGGGGCGTCCTGTGTCTAGACATTCAAGTTCTAATGCAAAGTTATCTAATTGCACGGCTAAAAATAAATGACGTTCCGCGGAATTTAAACAATTGATATCTAAAAACGGAAACCGGGAAGCATTGGAAGGAATCGGATTGTTTGCTTTCAAACCGCGAAATACTCGCGCTGCCTGATGGGCACGCGCTGTAGCCCGGAGTAGGCGAAGCCACTTACTGAATCGCCGGTAGTCAGCAACAACAGGAAGCGGCTTCGTAGATTTTCTCCAACCACGGCAGCAATTGTATCGCAAGTGACTTTATGTTCCTCCGTGGCAGTTGGTTCATTTTGGATTGGTTCGCTGGGCCATGAACTCTCAGGAAAGAACAAAAATGATGGTCCAGTTAACCAACGACACTGAAGAAAAAACACTTCATTACCACGCGTAGCGTCATCCGCAACGTTTAATGAAGTTGGCACATATCTCCAGGATTGAATATCAGTAATTTCATTCATCCTGATCTCAGCGATTCGGAAGGATACAAATGTCTTAAATGAGGAAGCGTCGCTGCGCAGCCATCTGAGAACAGTGATAGAATCTGACCAAAAGATTATTTTATTTGGTTTCACGTTTCGGTGAGCCTCACAAATATAAGAGGCGAGCCGAGCCGCGATAAGAGAAGCTTGCAATTCTAATCATAGTGGTTGGTTTGTTTGGAGCTACCCTGGCTTTACCGCTTATCAAAGCCAGCCTTATCGAATCATCGCACAGTGTAAATCGCCAGTAGGCGAGCGTACGCTAGTTCACTGGCGTCAGCAAAGATGTGTAATTGGACATCCTTTACTTAAGAAACTCCTGAATAACATCTAGGGATAGAACATCCGGAAAAATTCTCTAACTCTTGAACCCAAGATTTCCACTTTCGCTCCAAGTTTTCGGGGAGGTTGTGGTCCCAATCAAGACCAAGCTTCCAAGTTTTCTGGAAAAGAATTCGGCCCTATATAATAAGTGGGGTCATGAAACCTAAAGGGTCATATACCGACATTAAAAGGGATAAAACTGACCGCTTTGTGAATTCACGGGGTGGAGCTGGAGTAGATTTTAAAAAACATAAAGAATCGTTCGTGATAAGCCAACTTAAACCTAAGACGTGCGTTTCCAGAGGTGACGTCGATGTCGGTCCCAGTCCTACTTCAGCTGTTTCGGTGGCTCGAAGATTCAGAGGTACGAGGGATAAGGCACCTGGCTTATTGGAGACCCATGACCGCATTTGAAAGCCGCCTGCTTCGTGAACTGTAACGATGTCTCGTGCAAGATGGGCTGCCTCCTCAACGTCATTGAAATCATCCATATAATGGTCGTCAATGATACCTCGCGCGGCCTCTGGAAAACGATGTTGAAATTCTGTTGCGTTTTTGTTCTTCACAAAAAGAGCTGTGCATGGACTGGAGGTCGCGCCAAATATCATTGAGGACATTCTATACTCCTGAAGAGGTTTATCAGCACTATCTCTCTAAAAGAAACGTTGAGCATCGCGATCTGCGGGTCTAATTTTCACTTGAGGAAACATTTCCTTGATGTCTGCTGCCAAACCAATGAGGCCTTCACGAAACCTCATCTCGATTGCGAGCAGAGGCTGCAAAAGATCTGGACCGGATAACAGCATGGAGTTTAGGCTGACTCCATTCAACTTAGCAGCAGCATCATGGACTACACGAAGTTTCTTCTTGTGCGGGTGAACAACGCCGAAATGAGGTAGATACCATGTTACATCGCCCGATGGCGGACCAGTACATAACTCCGCGTAACCTTTCTCGATAATATCTTTTATGTTTTGTTTATATGCGGCTGCGTAGTCCTTATCTTTAGCCATCCGTTTCTCTAAACTAAAAAACCTAGATAGGGCTAGAGGTTTGCTAATCTGGCACGTTATTTAGATTATTTTGCCAAAGTAGCCCAGTCTGGAATCGGCCAGAAGGTATTTTCTAAAGTTGCCAGGGCACGTTTGTCGTTAGAGCTACGGTAAAGGTTTTTTGTATACCTATTGAATCCAGCTCATAATAATATTTTATAAGTGACTCTAAATTTTGCGCACCATTATCGAACTCAAAATGGTTAATGAACTCTATCGGGTTATGATTTGATTTAATGGAACCGAAAAGAGCCCATCCAAGAGGAGTATAGACCGCGGCGGGTTCTTTATTGGTACCACGACGTAAAATTTAGGGTTGAATAAGAAACTAATGGTCAGTACCAATAAGGCAAGTCGGGCGCGCCGTGTCGTAAGCCAATACTTCAGCTATATCGGAAAGATGTTTGAATTTCTTGATGTTTTCGACGTGGGCGGATTGAGCCCTGAGGCCTAGGTTAGGAATAGAACGCGCACGTATATTATAGCTTGCTGTGCAATCAAGACCTTTAATTGATATGTCGATGAAGCTAACTTCAGTCTGTTTGGTGAGCCCGCCTACGCAATTAATTTCCAACGGGACTGTTGCCTGTTCGTCAATGACCATATCGACCACAGTCTTGTCCACTAAGGTGGCTGAACTACCGTCATCCAAGAGAGCGTACACGTTAATGCTGCCTTTCGGTCCGGTCAAAACAACTGGAATCACCTTCAGAAGTGGCTTGGCAGACTCTCCTAACGCGGCGCTGTGAGCTACTGTAGCAGACTGGCGTGGAGCCACATTGGTTTGCTGTGCAGTCTCGTTTGAGTCAGGTAATACTGCAATGGTATTAGCCACCGTATTTTCGGATCTTATCCTATGCAACAACGAATGATGGCGCGAGCTGGATGTGCAACCGTCTATTTTGCATCTCTTTTTACAATTTCTATAGCTGTGGGCATCCTTTTTTAAACATTTTCGACAAACTTTATTGTCGAGCACCCACTGCCATCTATCATCTAAAGAAAGAGACCGAAAATCGCCGCAATCCCCAATTTCGTGTGTGGAAGCACTACAATATTTACAAACTCCATCTATACTCTTTGATTTCTCCGAAGAGTTCGAAGAGACTGTATAGGGAAAAACCTTGTCTTTGGTATTCGGTTGACAGGGATGACTTTTGGCAGGCGGACTCTTACTAATTGTTGGCTCTGTCAAGATTACCCCGAACTTCGTTTGTAAAATAAGCTTCCTTTTCCAAGAACGAAGCTAAGATTTCTAGTTTGAACTTGCCAGAGTCAACTCTTGACAAAGCAAAGTCCGCCCACCTAGATCTGAGCAGCGGGGTCAACTTACCGATGATAGAGTTGAGAGAAGCTCGGGTGATGCGAGATACTCGGGCTGGTTCAAAAGGCGAATAGTTTCCACACAGTTGCGAATGCGGCATGCGAACGCGTAAAGGTCTCGTGGAGACTCATAGGTGTTTAGTCTGGGTAAAGCTCTAACCTGAGAGAGCAGATGAAGTATAATAACTTTAGGTTGAGCAAACCGAGTTTCCAAGGCCTGTATTATCTGCGTAGGGTCATCTCCTGCTATAAGCCGGAAGGCAACGGCTTCTTTCGCGATGCTGCTCAACGCTGCGCTGAGCCTGGCTACATTCTCACTAGATGAGAAGTGCGCTTTAGATTGGTCATATGACTTTTTAAATGGTAACTAATCTGCCGCGCGACCTTCAAATTTCAAAATATCACAAACCTTTGCTGAGTTCTTCTTGCCTAAGTCAGTGATCGCCTTGGCTAGCTGAATGAATGATGTATCTAAATTACTGCTATCACATTTATTTTTGTAACATAAACAATCTTTATTTATATTAAGAGTGCCTACGCCTAGTGTGTGTGATGTGTGTTCAGCTTCAGCTGGCACCGCTGATGGAGACGTGACCACGGGCATTCCATGAGCAGGAGGTTGTGGCGCTTGAACATTGCCCATGCTCGTGGGGCGTTCGAATCCCTGCAAGATAGCACTTTGTTTGGTTAAGTTGTCAGGATATTTCAACCAGTCCTCTACAATCGAATGACGTCCTCAGGAAGAGTTACTCAGTTGGCCTGAGTGACGAGAGGAATGACGTGATGAGTGACGTGAGGAGTTGCTGGCTTCAATTGCGGCTATTTCCGCTTCTAGCTCGAGTTCAGCAATGGCACGTTCACGCTCTGCCTGTGCGCGTTCACGCTCTGCCTGTGCAGCCAAGCCAGCCAGCTCGCCAAGCTCGCGTTCCGCCTGAGCTTGTGCGAGCTTACGAGCGTGTTCTACTTTTGCAGCGAGAATTTGTGCCTCTTTTATAGTGTTACTGGACTTACCTGAGCATGCACTTGTTCGTGCAGTTCTTACCGATACCATACTTTGATTGTCCTCAGATGTAGTGCAGGGTGGGGCCGGCGGTACGGAATCGCCGGTAGTAGAGGCTCCACCCTGGTGCACTCCATCCTCAGGAACGAGTTTAGGCTTCTGCGAGTGGGTTATCGGCATTGTAGGCTTTATTAAAATATATTTTTTACACTTTTACTTCTGACACCAATGTAATAAAACCGACTGATACGTGACAACTAACTGTTTATTTGTTTTAGCTTTTCAAGAAGGTTACATATTTGAGTATAAAAAGGAATGATAGTAAATGGTTAAAAAAGGTTGTAATCTAGGCTGCTGATTGCCAACACCAGGTATGACTTGATTATCCAACTCTAATGTAGCTGAACAGACTTCAGTTATTTCACATGTGTGTGACGAGGATGCCATTGACACTTCTTGCCTCCATGGCCTAGTTTGTAAGCCATATTATTTAATCACTTCCTCGTCGACAAAACTACCAGTACTGCCAGTGTCAATCAAAGCTTGGACTAATATACCATTGATGATTACTTGAGAAATGCATTTGATGATCCCCTTATATAATGCTGCCAATATCAAACACGAAGCTGTCTCTCCGCCTTCTTCAGTCGCAGTATACATGGCGGCATTGGACACATTGCCACTTCGGCACACCTTTGCAAAGTGACCGTATTTCCCGCACTTGAGGCAGGTAGCTTCCGATGCCGGACATGATCGACGTCGGTGTAGTGGGTTGCCACAAAAATAACATGCCTGCATTTTGGAGTGGTCGACAGTTCTACAAATTTGTGATGTTGAAGGCTGTGTAACTGCAGCAATTAGTGGACTGTTAAAACTTTGAAATTGAATTTAAGACGATTATAGGGCACGAGCTTGACTATGAGCTTCATCAAGACTTCTAAAGTGAGAGACATATTTTCCACTTCCAGTAATAAATACCAGTAAACATAGATAAGCCTCACTCTACAGGAAATGTAACGCCAACACCAACAAAAAGAAATATAGTAATTTCCAAAAGTCATGATAACTATTTTATGTAATTTCAGATAGTTCCTCTACTCTTGCTCTTGTAATGTTCTTTTAGTTCTTAAATTCATTATTTTATAATATCTTTCAAATAACTTAAGTTTCATTAAGTTTTAATTTCTATTTGTTTAACTCTCATTTGTAACGTCTTGACGGAAATCCAATCATGCCTCTCATATCTCTCATCACTTGAGATGTGATGATCGAACTGAATGGGGGGTGTTATATCGGAATTAGCATTATTGAAAATATAAAATAAAAGGCTGACTGAGTATGTATCCGATAGCATTGACGTCAATGCAATAGGAAACCGCTATCTGGTCATTTAATAAAATTCAGTTTGGATTGGACTCTCGTCGGACTTAGGGTTATTTACGTTTTTGATAATATATTATGTCAGTTTATTTAATAGTTTTTTTTTTTAAACTAAGTCCTGACCCGCCCCGTAATAATACGAAATACGAAGAATCAATAAACTATGGAATAAAGATAAGACTTGTATCCAGAGCCGTAAAATAATTATAAAAAAAAACAAAGTATGTTATGTCAATGTCATAAAGTGTAAATATTAAAATTTAATCAAAATAACAAAATCAAACAAACCAACCAACAGATAAATTAACAACTTGTAAAGTCGAAATCTTTGGTGAAATTATACCTACTATATGCAAACCAGACATCAGTGCATCCATGGTATAACCATATCTAAAGTGCATTAAACAAATAACACAAAATTTTCAGTACTTTTCATCGTTTTAAGCATTACGATTTACGATTTTTGTAAATTCTATCAGCTTCAGTAATTGAGCAATCGCTCATCAGAATAGTTCCTGACGTTAACCGGGACTTACTAGAAACTTTACTGCTGCTAAAAAATTGGTGACAGACCACAGACCGTTTTCTCCTTGATAGCTTATTTACTCAAAAGTGCTAAATATCGAACAAAAAAGCCTCGTAGTTTTTATTAGTACTTACTTTAAAAAAAGTATACTTACCTAGTAAACAAATTGGTTTTCGGTAAAAGACGATAAGATCCAAAATGCATTTCCCAAAGTCCTGTGACACTTTTGTGGTAATGCATAACCTTACAAAACAAGGCAGAGTGATATTTGGTAAAAATTCAGACCGTCCCCAGAATGAAGTACAAGAAGTAGTAAATATTAATGGAGGTACCAGAGAACCTAAACTTAAGGTAAATATGAGAACCGAAACTCAGGTAAATACTCTTTGTAGATTAATAATCATGATCAACTAACACACACTGGTTTATATGTACTTCATGAATATCATCATCATCATTATTTGAAGACCTACGTGGCATAGTGGTCACCATGCTAGTCCACCACCCAGTGGTCTGGGGTTCGATCCCCAGTCAGGGCAAGTTGGAAAATGGCATTTTTCAAATTGTCCTGGGTCTTGGATGTTTATCTATAAATATAGTATCGTTGAGTTAGTATCCCATAACACAAGTCTCAAACTCACTTTGGGGCTAGCTCAATGAGTGTTATTTATCCCTATATATTTATTTATCATCATAAATCGATAAACCTGACAGCATTAAAAGAAGCTTAACAGAGACACAGATAATAATGTCTTTCATTTATAATGGGCAGGTACAAATGAGTTGATCATATATAAGTGTTTGTTTAATTAGATAGTTTTATTATTAATAAATATCATATTATGTACATACTATAAAACTATTTAATTTTTGCAATAATCTATTCCCAAGGAAAGTTGATGTCAGGCAGGTGGAGAGTTGTAAAACCACAGCCAAATCATTTTAATGATTACTACTTTACTTCTCCGCACAAGTTCTTTCTTCAACTTCTTGGGCAACCATTGACATGCATATTATCTCTAAAAGAGTTAAAAAGCAGTAAATATGCCGGGCTAAACACCAGCATAGCTAATAATATACTTGTAACTAGGAATGTTTATGAAAAGTAAGTTTTATGTTTAAGAGTCCCCTTACCCTGGACAGAATCAGACTTTCCCATACAAATGTAGTGTACGTTTTATTTTGAAACAACATGTTGGATATGGGCAAATTTGTGTAATTTTAAAGAAATTGCAATTATTTAGGGCATTCTAGGGTTATAATTGGTTTCCCGACAGTAAAATTATGAACTTAAAAGAGAATATATAGTGTATTATATCATATTTGACCCTTAGTATGGAAAACTTCTACACCCTTATATTTTCTTTCCAGTTCATAATTTTACTGAAGGAAACTAATTACAACCCTAGATAATTTCTTTAATTTCTTAATTTCTCAATTTCTTTAAAATCACAAACTTTAACACAAAAATAAATTCATCATTTGTTTGTTTGTATGTATATGTACTATTTCAGGATATTTCATATACTACAAAAATATTCATAGATGGCAAAGGCCATGTATTTTCTATTTTACAATACCAGCTTGGACTTATCTCAAACTTAAAGAAAATTATGACTTCATTGTGATGAAAAATTTTAAGATATCCCTGGCGCGCTACGGGTTAAAATAACCGGCCAAATGCGAGTCGGACTCTCGCACGCAGGGTTATTTACCATATCACATTTGTATATTTGATATATTACCAAATCACGTTTGTTGTATGGGAGTCCCACTTAAATATTTCTATTTTTATTATTCTATTTTTATTATTTGTTGTTATAGCTGCAACAGAAATACATCATCTGTGAAAATTTCAACTGTCTAGTTACTCGGTTCATGAGATACAGCTTGGCGACAGATAGACAGACAAACGGACGGACAGATGAACAGTGGAGTCTTAGGAATAGGGTCCTGCTTTATACCCTTTGGGTATGGAACCCTAAAAATCAAATATCAATTACAGTGTCACACTTATATTCAATACATTTAGGAATGTTTTACTTTTGAAGGTGTATTTGAGATCCTGATTGCAGTTTCTCATATTTTCAAGAATAAGATGTGATTTCAAGAATTTCAAGAATAAGACGCTGCAGACACGGGTCTGAGTTTAATTATAATAATGATGAGAGAGAACTATGCCAATTCCCATAGTTCTCTTTTTGTCCCTTCTATTTCTGATGTTTACTTAATATATTATTATTATATGTATTGTTCCAGTGCACCTATTTAACAATTGATGAAAATCCAGGAGTAGTGAACAGTGTGATTTTAAGCAAACCTGCTTGGATGTGGGGGGCTGAGATGGGGAGCAATGACAAAAATGTGGTCATCGGCAATGAGGCAGTGTGGACTAATTATAATGAAGGTGATGGAGATTCCAGGCAGAAGAGATTACTTGGAATGGATCTTGTTCGGTGATTTACTCTTTTTTTAACCGTTTTCAAAAAAGGAGGGATTATTATATAATATACTGTTCTATCATATAAAGATACATACCTATAACATATTATATAATGTATTTCCTGTTTTCTCTATTCAACACAAGCAGGCCTGTGTCACTCCCCGTTTAGATTTCGAAAATATACCTATATAATAACCATGGGCGTGGTGACCACTGCGCATTGCGGAATTTAGTGATTTGAATCATTTGCCTAGTAATAAGAATAAAAAGGGCTTGCAATGGATTTCTAGGTATCTAAACGAATAGGTGCTGAGTACAGAGGCAAGCTAAATGAATCCATATTGCTTATCACATTAAATAGATATTTCTTTATTTTATTTGTTCATGTGCACTTGATTTACAAATAAAACATTAGAAAAGTAAACATAGTTCAAAGAGTACTAGTACTTATTCTGTGATACAAGTAATATACATACTTGTTTTCACTAGAGACAACAGATGTATGGACCAGTAAAAATGGTTAAAAATGTTGATCTAAGGCTCATTTTCATTAATCGATCACTTAGTTAGATGATATACGGCATCCGAGAACTACTTGTATGCGAGAGCAACCCATAATAGCCACAAGTTGATACAGTGGTAGTTATCGCTACGCCGTCTGCGGTAAAATCCAATACACAGCATAGGAAGCATGAAATTTTTTTGAATTGAAGCAAGTACCTAATTTTGTTTTTTACTCATTGAAATTTTTCATTTTCAGATTAGGCCTAGAGAGGGGTAACACAGCATCAGATGCCTTGAATGTGATAACCACACTCCTTGAAAAGCATGGACAAGGTGGGCCATGTTCAGAATTTGATGATAGCCATTTCTACCATAACTCCTTTTTAATAGCAGACCCTCAAGAGGCCTGGGTGTTGGAAACAAGTGGCAGACTATGGGCAGCTGAAAAAGTTGAAACTGGATATAGGAATATATCTAACGGATTGACTATAACCACCAAAATAGATAAATATTCAGAGAATTTGCATGAAAAGGCCAAGGTCATGGGCTTATGGGATGGTCAGGTAAGAAAATGTGTTTTTTTTTTTCAATTTACTTTACACTTATCATTTGTATTCTATTATGAGAGCATTCTACTATGATCATAGGGATGAAAATAGGTTTAAAAAATGTTATTCTATTTAGTCAATCTATTAGTAATAGGTTGGGGAAAAAGCCTTTTCGCATTTTATATAAAAATTCTAAACATTTTTAATATAGTTTATGTACATTTAACTAAAGTATGTAGGTACCATTTTGTTCGATAACTTTTTGCCATCTTATAGGTAGGGACATGATCCCATTGCTATAGAAACTTTGGGGCTTCTGATCAAGCCAAAACGTCAAGTAATTTTGGCAGTCCTCTCGTGATGTTAACCTGACACTGCCTAAAGAATTCTGAAGAGACCGAAACAGGTGGAAATCTGAAGGTGCCAGGTCAGGACTATACGGCGGATGGATTAACACCTCCCAACCAAACTCTCTAAATTTTTGCTGAGTGGTTAAAGATGTGTGAGGTCTAGCGTTATCATGATGAAAAACCACACCCCTTCTGTTGATTAATTCCTGCCGCTTTCTCTCAACTTTTTGCTTTAATCTTATCAGTTGTTCGCAGTAGAGTTCTGAATCGATGGTCATGCCTGGTGGTAACAGCTCATAATGAATAATGCCCTTCCAATCCCACCACACACACAGCATCACCAGCGAGTTAACCCGGGTTTCGCCATAGTCTGTGAAGCCTGACCGGCCTTCGACCATGACCTTTTTCGCACGTTCTTGTCGTACGAGATCCACTTTTTATCACCAGTTATCAATTTCTTCAAAAACGGTTCGGTCTCATTACGTCGTAATGAAGAATCACAAATGAGTACACGGTTCATTAGGTTTCTTTCAGAGAGCTCGTAAGGTACCCAAATATCGAGCTATTTTGTGTACCCATTTTTTTTCAAATGCGCCAAAACTGTTTTTTGTGGTCAATTCCCAGTTCTTCAGCTACGTCGTAACTACTGATATGCCGATCTTGCTCCACTTTTTCAAAAATAGCATCCATTTTATCCGTAACAGGGCGACCAGAGCGACGTGCATCTTTGACATGTGCTACTCTCACAGACACTGCACTAGGTCCATAAACATCGCAAATTTTTTTCGCGGCTTGCGTTGCATTTTTACCTTTTTGGTAGTAAAATTTTAAAATGTATCTAATTTCTTCATTAGATTCACTCATCTTGACGGTAAGAAAAACAAATGAAAATCACGCATTTTCCTAATTTGAATTTGGAATTATCTTCTTTAAAATTTAAACTTTTAAATGATACCAAAACCAGCCAGGTACAAATAGTATAGCCAAAGTGGTTTTATTACAAGTTCATACATACTATATGCGAAAATCGAAATTGAAAAATGGCCTTTTTTTAAATTGTCCTGCGTCTTGGGTGTTTATCTATGTATGTATTTATCATAACATATAGTATTGTTGGGTTAGTATCTCATAACAAAAGCTTAAGCTTACTTTGGAGCTAGCTCAATTTGTGAGATTTGTCCGTATATATTTATTTAATTCTTTTGAAGTTTGGATTTTCAGTTTATCAAATTATTAAAAATTTACAAAGATACAGAGCGTCTTAAGTTTGTGACGTCAAAGCTTTGTAAAAATCGTACGAAGTCGTGGCGTAACGCGAAATTTAAAGCTGTAGGTATATTCGTCATTCTTTTGGCTAAAGAAAATGAAGATAGAAGAAAGACTAAAAAGAATTATTCAATGATCAATATGTATTGTATAATAAACAACTGAGTATAATATTTTCATAGGTTAAAAAAATATTGCATACAAAATTTATTTCTGGTAAAAGCTATTTCTGCAAAAGATATTTCTGGTAAGATAAAAAAATATTTAGTTTATATCCCTTTTTTAGAGTGAATTCAACTTCACAAAATGTTTTTCTTCGGGTGGTGATGAGTTGAGGCAGCAAGAAGGCGAAAAACTGTTAAAAAAAGGCTCTGCTAAAGGCTCATTTGACGTAAAAGATATGTTTAAGATATTGAGACACAAGGAGAGTCTTATCTGCCGCAGCTGTGACGACTCGTTCCCTACTCAAGGCAGCCAGGTTTGTGAATAAAACCATTAAATCCGTTGTGACATTATAACATTCATACCATTCACAAACACTCTTTATTATATCTCCATACAATCACACTTATATCTCATTTGTAGCTGTTGTTTATTATGCAAAAGTATACAAGAAGAATGATTCCATAAAGTTACCACAAATATAAGGGTTCTGGTTCACTCACACATACCAGCCAGACATATCTACCTATCATACATTTGTTTGTTTCCTTTAAATTTAAAAAGAAATCTGTAAAGATGTTACTAAGGTATTAAAGATATACATTTATTAGTAAAAAGATACGCAGGCAGTAAAAAATTACCGGCCAAGTGCGAGTCTGACTCGCGCACTAAGGGTTCCGTACCCATTGTCTATAAAAAGTCACGTTTGTTATTTGGAAGCCGTATTAAATTTTTCATTTTATTCTGTTTTAAGTATTTGTTGTTATAAACATACAACAGAAATACACCATCGGTGAAAATTTTAACTGTCTAGCTATCGCGGTTCATGATATACAGGCAGCCTGGTGACAGACAGGCAGACAGACGGACAGATGGACAGCGTTTAAGTAATATGGTCCAGTTTTTACCCTTTGGGTACGGAACCCTAAAAAATAGGGCTAAGCCTAGGTACGTCAGTGTGAATGATGAGTAGAGATGGGCGATGGATTTTTGCCTTTTATGCCCAAACGATTTAAATCGGGCAGAAATGATTTAAATCGGGCGGAAATGGATTTTTGCCCATTTCGGCGGGCATAAATGAAAATTTACTGTAAATTAGTTTTTTGTTTACAAAAACTCAATCGGAAAATATAGAGCGAATAAAAAGAAAAGGTTTTGTTTTTACACACACAGGGTCGTGGCTCGTAGGTCGTAGTTTGATATTTTTTATGAAGTGCATTGATAACTTTAGTTAAGTACAATTGTTCGATTCTGTGAATGACTAACCATCAGCTTACCTACAATTACAGTCTGTCCGCTACAGGATAGGCCCTGTCAGTGTCATAAAGTACATACACTGAGATACAATGCGACACACGTAAGTTGAACAAAAATGGCGGACTTCAAAGCATTTTTGTACAAAATCCCGGCACGTAAATTGAACCAAAATGACGGTCGTGGGCGTCTACAAATAATGCAACGGCGACCGCCATTTGGGTTCAATTTAAGTGCCGGGATTTTGTACAAAATTGCTTTGAAGTCCGCCATTTTTTTTCAACTTATTCGTGTCGCATTGTACTTTTATTAAAATCTATGTAATTCGTTAATGGATATCTCTTTCACTCTCTTAGAAGGCGTTATCATGCCGAGCTATATACTAGAGGGTACACTTTAGATAAAAAACTTTCAGTGTTCCGACTTTTTACACACTCAGAGAAACGGAGTATTCGAGTGCAAGCAAAGCAAGGGGAAGAACCGTGGTGTGATCTTGTAATTTCACCCCCTTCCGTGCCCCTCGAGCGCACACAAATAGTCGCTCGGCGCGGCTGCGCGGATAAAACCGGTTTTTTGTGCCGCTGCTACCACTTACTTGCTTTTGGAATGGAATACATTCATTAACTGAGCAAAATAATCGTACTCACCTAAAAGTGTCAATGCTGTAAGAACAGTCCACCAACGCAGGCCTTTCATTTACACGCTCACTTTCTACCTATGAAAAATATCACCTGAAAATCTACAATGGTTTGGCCAACATTATCCAAAAACCAAAACATTATAGGTACCTAGAGACAGGCCAATCTCTAGGTGGTCCTGCTCGATAAGACTCCGAGCATATGCAGGACCTTGATTACGTAGACCAACTACCGGAGGCACCGATATAGACGTCGCATCGCGGATAAACAGGCAGAAGGTGCCTTTCCGAGCCTTCGCCTCGCCTCCTAAAGAGTGAAACTAATAATCTTGAATACCAACGTGAAATCGGTGCTGCTATATGGGTGTGAGACTTGGAAGGTGCTGAAAGACCTGACTCATTAACTGCAGGTCTTTTTTAAACGATGTCTGCTCTACTCGACACAGTTATCTCGAACGAGGACTTGTGGAATCTATGCGAGGAAGATCCAATTGACGTACAAATCCGTAGACGCAAGTGGAGCTGAATCTGGAGCACAGGGAAGGCGTAAGCGTGGCCACCCCAAACAAACTTAATGCCGTACCGTCATCTCAGAAGCTAAGCAGCTTGGATTATCATGGAGCAAAATCAAGAGCGCAGTGGTTGGCAGATCAAATTGGCGACGTGGTGTGCCTGCCCTTTGCCCCGACAGGGGCATGTCCACCTTCGGAAACGAAGAGAGATCCCTACAGTCAAATATTTTAACCTAACTATTTTTCCTGTTTTCATCATTTTATAATCCCCACATGAGGTTTCCTGTACAAACACTTAAATTAAGTTCGTATTGAACCTTGCCGTAGCTTTTGTTACCGATTACGCACACGAATGTAAGAACAAAAATGAATTTAATTTCCGCCCGACCTTTATTAAAAATGCCCGGCATTTATTGGGCAGAAATGGATTTTAATCCAGCGGTGGATTTAAATCCGGGCGTTTACCCATCACTTATGATGAGCATTAACGAGTTCTTAAGGATGACCGCACAGTCAGACAGCCAAGTAGTAGGGAAATCAAAACTCCACACATCGAGCACACATTGTACACGCAGAGTTGGGCGTAATCGACTACTTTTGTAATCAGATTTATAATCTGATTGAAAGTAATCATGATTACATCAATCATTATTACTTTCATTCATTGATTACTTTCAATCATGACTACATATAATCGTAAGTTATAATAACATTAATCAGTAATCCAAATTACATGCGTATGTATGAATGATTTTTTTCAACCGACTGAAAAAAGGAGGTTCTCTATTCGACCTGCATGTATATTGTATGTCCGGGATTTTGCTCAAAAACTGCTGATCCGATTTGGATTGAAATCGTCGAGATCTCAAGGTCGTCCAGGTCGTCGACTACCTCAACGAACTCGACGACCTCGACGATATAGACGATAAATTGCTATTTTATTTTTCAATTTCTTCGATGTAGTTAGTATCCGTCAATTAGGAAAAGTAATCAAGAAAGAAATCCAAAAAGTAATCAAGATGATGATTACAAACTAATACTCATTAATCACGGATATGATAAGGTTCTTTCTTGATTAATTTCCTTAATCTATAATCATGATTGAAGATTGCAAAATGTAATTGTTATCCTTATTACATTTGGCCCAACGTTAACATTTGTGCACACGTCAGCTAAACAATTAGCTTTACCACAGAATTGGTACGAGTACTTTCGTAACTATCATATTCATGCATATGTTTATACTATTTACATATGATGTAGGTGTCGAGTCTGTCCTCCACTGGCGTCACCGTTCACTGGTTCACGGCGACTCCGGATCCTAGCTTGTCGTATTTCAAGCCCTTCGTCTTCACGCCAAGTACCCAAGTATCCCCACACACAGCCAGTCCAGATGAGGTAAACAATTTATTTAAGTAAGCAAGCAGTGGTACTTTGTGTAGTCTATAAAACTATAAAACAGTCTTAGGTCCCGGTTAGGTACCAGGATTATCTCTATTAAGAACTATTTATAAAAGTTGATTATGTGACGGCATACGAATATGTTTCTACAATCTAGATTTCGCTATTATTTAAATTCCCACAAGTGAAAGTGATGCAACGATGTCTAGCAGAGGCCTTCATCCTAGGCTTATTGTTATTACCTTTATTAATAATGCCGAAACATATGCTACTACCATTATTCAGGAAGCAAGCGATGTTACGGGGTGATAGCGCACCATTCTAAACGACGGACTTGCGTATGTCTTGGCCCAAGTTCGGTCTCACGCGGCATTACTTGTGCCTCTGAATTTGTATAGTCAATTTGTTTAGGTATTTAAAAGACCTAATCAATATTGACATGTCATTTTATTGAACATGATATGTCACTTTACAAATGAATACCTTTGTAAATAACAAATAAATTATGTAATTTATAATTTATAAAATAAATAATTTGTAATTTGCGAAGTTATTGATTTAGAAAGTGTATATTTCAATAAAAAGACATGTCAAGATTGTTTACATTCTTTTAAATACCCAAACAAATGGACTATAGATCAATACGACTCATGTTCTGTTGATACAAATTACAGTCAACCTGCTAATCTTTTCTTATCACCCAACGCTGAGTGGAGGCCTCTAGCAATGCACAGTCTTATATGAAATTAGGTAACCAAAATATTGATTTCTGACAGAAAAATGTAGGTACAATATATGATACCTGTTATTCCGTCATGCATCATACTAAATACATTTCTGGTTAATTACGAGTAATTTGATCCGATATCTGATACTTTCACAGTCTTGACGTGGTGAATACTCTACTAGGTATGTCGTATAACTGGTTAAGAGATGTAGATTCCTTCAACATAACAATCTGATCTGAAGCTGTTCTTTGTAAAGAATATGTATTAGGTACGTCACAAAATAATAGGCTATGATATCAGCCTTATAATATTACAATTTTTACAATAATACAATAATTAAAGTAGCAATTTATTTTTTAGTGCTATATTGTAACCTACTACAATATCTGTTTTTAGATAAAATGTTGCAGAGTAGATGCTCTGCATCATACTGCATTGGGTGTAACTAAACATCTAAATAGACATGCTTTTAAAAATACCTTCTTTGTGAGCGACCTCCTTTATTGCCCTTTATGAGTAAAGTATATACGAGTACTTTAACGGACGGTTCTTAGTTAATAACGTCTATTATTTAGCTGTTGACTGATATTAAATTAAATATTTCTGTGATTTCACAATACAATCCCAGTAAAAAGAATCAAGAAGAAGGCAATAAAATATAAATATCTACTAATGACACAAAAATAAACTTAATTAAAAGTTAAACGTTGGCGAAGAAATAATTACACCTGTAATAATTATAATAGTGCAGGTCATTTATTTTTTTCAGCCTCTAAGAGAACATCACTTGTACAAACTTCATGCGCATTTTGTACGTGGAGAAAAAAAAGAGGAGACTGCTAAGTTGTTGCAAGATATGGAAAACCGCTTTCTTATTGAATTGGAAGATTTTGCTCGAAGTGACAAATGTTCGCTAGACGATTTTAGAGACATAATGAAAAAATCTGTAGAGACGGAAATTAAGTTATATAGCTAATGAGTAATATAATGAATAAGGTTTAACTGTATTCCCGCTAAGGACTCTTACAAACCAGCGACTTTATGCCCAGGATCCTGGTTAGTGACTGTGGCGCGCCACGGTCGCCGTCAGTCACTATAGTCGTAGACGGTCGCGCGACACGGGTCGCCGACCAGAGTCAGCTGTCGCTCGTCTGTCTGAGCCCTAAGGCGAGAAAACTTTTTCTTATATCTGCTAGCTGGCTTCAAGTAGATAAATGCCAATGATTACTAATTATAATGTTGGCTAATAGCTTAACGATAGACTATTTTTATTCAAATAATGTTGTTTGATGCGATGAATCTGCAGAAATCAGGCACTATAAAGTTATGTCAGTTTTTTTACTCATTTGTACGTTTCGAGTTAGTGAAGATGGCACAACACTACATAGGTTGTGCTTACATCTTCCAGTGGAAGAGAATATGACAAAAAAATTACTTTGTCGATCGATTGATGCAAAGCTCGTGTCGTTAATTCGTTGGCTACCATTGTGTATGTGATTAAACATATCACACCATATTGCCTCTGTAATATAAACGTAACGTTTAGAAGTTAGTATTTTCAATGTATTTTAACTAGTGTGATTCCGCTTAAAAGCAGTTATCGCTATTTAACTTTATATAAACTTTTAATATAGTATTTTAGCAATATATTCTAAATGTGATGGAGATATCGTTGCTTCTATTTATCAATGTTGTGTGTCTTAAGAAAAATAAACCTTAGATCGCACTAGGCAGACGTGTATCGTCGCGGCGCGACATTATTTTATATGAAACAAATTAGTTATTATATTAATGTGTCAAATATATCGATATGATATATCCAGAGGAACTGTTTTATGCATTTTCTGGTAAAATTGTAATAATCGACTCATGTGTGACTCCTATTTTAGTCATTGACGGGACGGGCACAATCATGACATGATTGACGTGTCACGAAAATGAAAATATAGTACTATTTAAGATATCTTTATTATTCAATTTTGAGAAGTACTTTATTGTAACCAAAAAGACACCTGAATTTTAACTGGTCTTCCTTGAAACGGCCAAACGATTTGCGATTAAGAAGTTCACTGATGGTATTGGTGACGCAGTATTGATGCTGATGCACCAAGAGCCGGAAGCCAGAAGTGTCAAACAGACCTTGCTTATTTTCTCACTAATCGTTTGTGTGCGATTAAGTAGTGTTAGTATATAATATGTAGGTAATTTCAATTTACGCATAGGTACTCACTAGTTTGAAAACAGGGCCGATTTACTGGTACGAAGGCCCACATTCACTTCTCTTTAAATCTCAAGGCAAATATTTGTACACTTAACTATAATACTATGGCAACTATTTAAAACTTTCTGTAAGCAGCCAGACCGATCGGACTTACCAAAAATCCTGCCAGATGCATATTCTGTAAAAACACGTGTTTGGCAGAATTTTTGGCAAGTCCGATTCGAGGCCCCGTTTTCAAACGAGAGTAGGTATGCGTAAACTAAAAGTGTATACTAACACTACTTAAAGGCACACAAATAATAATAAAATAACCAGCCAAGTGCGTGTCAGGCCACGCGCAATGTAGGGTTCCGTAGTTATGAATACCCACTTTGAGTTCACGCCACTAAAAACGTCTAAAAACTAATTTTCTATTGATTTTTTATGAACTTTTCCTTTTTTTTGTTTTTAATTTGTATACCCTACTTAGCTCTGATAAGTAGTTTTCCTTTAAACTTCATTGTTTATACTACTGCTGTGAATTTTTTCACATGTCCATAGGTATATTACCGTTTAATAAATAGAGGGGGAGACACTTGACTCTAACAAAAATTTGCAGTATAAAACTGAATATATAACGGATCCCTAAATCAAAAATGATGGTCACAAGCTCACAATATTTTTTAGACCTATTAAGACGAAGTGGTAGCTCAAGTGGCGCCCTCATTTGAAATAAATTGTTTAAAACTAAATAAGGTGATAATTAAAAATTTGATTTGTATAAATGTTTAGAAAGACCTTTAAACTATTTTATGAGTAACCTTTGAAATTATTACGAATAGTCCGTCTAGTTTTAAAACTATTTTTCGCCAAAAGTGGCCACTTTTGGCGAAAAACAGTTTTAAAACTAGACGGACTACCAATATTACTTTCAAAGGTTAGTCATAAAACAGTTTAAAGGTCTTTCTAGACATTTATACAAATCAAATTTTTAATTATCACTTTATTTAGTTTTAAACAATTTATTTCAAATGAGGGCGCCACTTTAGCTACCACTTCGTCTTAACGATACACACGATGGGTTATTTGAGAAAAAAATATCGACTCCTACTTGTATGGGAGCTAAACTAAAAAAAACTTTTTTCAATATTTTATTTTACCACTTTTTGACATGATTAATATACGTACCTAAACCAAATTACAGCTTTCTAGTAGTTATAGTCTATGAGTAAAACCGCAGACGGACAAACAGACAGACATGGCGAAACTATAAGGGTTTCTTGTTTACTACGGAACCCTAAAATTAAGTAAGTTCTGGCACTTCTGCAGCTCGTTGGATCATAATGAAAAAATTGATAGAATTTAAAATTCTACATACGACATTGATTCATTTCTAAATGTAATGATGCAAGTACCGACTAATTAATAGTGCTTTCGATTTTCGAACAAAGATCGACTTAGCCACCTCGGGCTCTAGACGACCTCGACTCCGTCTTGAGTAACTTAACAGCCTGCGTCAGTCCGACTACTGAACAAAAGGCCAAAAACGATAACCACGCTGGGCAGGTGGGTTATGTATACGCAGTAGATGTTGAGAAGTCTGCACCACCATACCTACATAAATGGCTGCAGCATCTGCGTTCAAAGTTTCAGCCACTGCCACGACATATCGCGATCGTTTGTCGTAGTCTAGTCACGGTACAGATATATACAGTATTGTATCTTCATACAAACGGTCGGAACGCAAGTCATACCTACGCGCCTCCAAGGTCAGCATACACTTGTTCCGTGACTCGGCGTACAAACAGTCGGGGTTGGGCCGCAGCGGCGAACGGTTACGGTCAGCATACACTTGTTCCGTGACTCGGCGTACAAACAGTCGGGGTTGGACCGCAGCGGCGAACGGTGTGTTGTAAGCATCGAGCGTGCAATTTGTGAATACATTTATTATATATTATCTTATTCGTGGAATAATATGGCAAAACATAGACGATATTGTGCTGTTTTTGGTTGCTTAAATACGTCATTAAAGCACCTAGAGATATTTTTTTTAGGTAACCTCAAAACACCGAAAGGTAAGACAAAAAATAGTTTTTATATAGGTACCTACTAGCACGTAATTTGTTTCATTTTTATTATGTAAGTATTTCCTTTTTTCCACAAATTAAAATACCTGAACTTAAAAATAAATTAGTGGGTAAGGTGGAAGACAGTGACTTAACTACCTACGCCCTACGCTCGCGATAAAAAAACTAGTAGGTACCTAACTTCTAGTTTTTTTTTATCGCGAGTCGTTTCCTAGGCTACATAACTTACTAATGTGGTACTTAGCTACTTACATATATTAGTATTGAAGTAGAATATCATTAAAAGTTATTATAATGCTACCTACCTTTCTAGTAAGATTAAAGTTTAGTAGGTACCTACCTATAATTTATTTTAAGTAAGATTATGTATTAGGATTTTGATTGCTGTAGGTAGCACACGCGATGATTTGGTTGATGTTAAGTAACAGCCGCAGCGTTTCGATATAGGATGGGTGACCAAAAAAATTTTATTTCGTGTTGCTCCGTGCTGTATAAAGTAAGGATTGCAATCTGACTGGATTGAACAAACTAGAATAACTTAATTTTTAACCGAATTCAGAGAAGAATTTTTTTATGAATGTTCACTGATTGTCAGAATGCGGATTTTTTATACATTCAAATTTTATAATAAAGCCTTTCGTACTTCTCAGTCGAGGCGGAAATATTTTTCTCTCGCAAATTTATATGTATGCATGTGTGTGATTTTTTATTAAATCTACTAAAACTAAAAAGCAAAAAACATAACATGTATTTTTATTTAACGCTTCCTTTTTCATTCACATTACAATCACAAAAGTGTAGGCCTAGCGCACGCGTGGCGTAGGTATATTTTTCAAGGACAGCGCCGAGTGCGTATACTGTATGTCTATACTGTGGTCTAGTGCACGAGGTGCCTTATATGTATAAGCTATCATACATTCAAATATTCGTGTAAACTATTTAAATTGTAATGTCTAAATGGATGATTTGTGGTTTATTTGCAATATTAATAAATTATTTCATTTTATTAGAATTTTATTTGATAAGATAGAATAGTTAATATCTTAGTACAAAAGAATGAACATTGGTTAAAAAGTGAATGTCTCGCCATATTTCGGAAACAATGGAAACTAAATTTATTTATTTATTTTTTCCTGTCTTCCTACAGGTTGACTGGTATAGAACGAAGCATTAAGTTTGTATTGTTTATTTTGTATCATTGTGATCAATGAAGATTTTATTGTATAAATAAATAACAGATTAAATAACCGGCCAAGTGCATGTCGGGCCACGCACAGCGTCGGGTTCCGTAACTGCGAATGCCGACTTTGAGTTCACGGTTTAACGAGTAAAAACGCCTTAAAAACAAATTTTATTTAATTTATATGAAATTTTCATTTCCCTAGTTGGTTGACTATAACTCTTAAATTTGTAAACCCTATAGTTAGTTTTGCTTTTAACTTCGTTATAGGTACCTCATCATCATCCGAGCGTATTCCCGGTTGCATCCTCAGCAGCAACGCTTCAGAGCCCGGGGTCCGCTACCTAACCAAGGAGATTTGACGAGATTACTGGTTTTTACACAGAGCGACTGCCGTCTGACCTCCACAACCCAAAGGGTAAACCAGGAACCAATCCTTGGGTAGTTTGATGATCAAACGCTAGGTGGCGTTCGGGACACACAGTTTTACGTGCCTTCCGAAACACGGAATCATCTTTCTTTTCGGATAATCAGGTGATTCAAGCCTGCAATATCCTATCCAGACTGGAAACAACTTTTCACAGAGTATGCTTCCCAGTGGGAATCGAACCCATGACCTCCGGGTCACAAGGATAACTCCTTGACCACTGGACTACGGAGGCAGTCTTTATAGGTACCTATGAGCCGTATAAGTATAGGCACTATTGCCGTGAATTTTTTTACATGTCCGTATGCAATCATTTTTTTATTTTTATTTTATACGGCGGCAATCGAACAAGCGGGTCACCTGATGGTAAGTGATCACCGCTGCCCATGGACAACTGCAACACCAGGGGTGTAACAGAAGCGTTGCCGGCCTTTCAGGAAGGGAAGATGTAGGAGGGATGTAAAAGGGAGGGGGGAGGGGAGGGAGAGGGCCTCCGGCTCTCTCACTCTCCGAACGAAGCATAGAAGCGGTGACGCTACTACTCAGACGTCGATTTTCTGTGAGAGTGTGGTACTTCCCCGGACGAGCCGGCCCATTCATGCTACTAGCAAAACAGAGTTTTGCTGGTAGCGTGGCTCTACCACAACAAATCTCATTTACCTGGAAGACATTGGAGTCTAGACTATGAAAAACTATATTATCACTTTATCGACGTGATTGATATACTTACATACCCATAACAAATTACAGCTTTCTAGTACTAAGTCTCTGAGTGAAACTGCGGACAGACAGACATGACGAAATCTATTAGTTAGGTAGGTTCCTTGTTTACTATGACACTCTAAAAAACAAACGGTGGCTCAATCATTTCAGACCCACGTATCTATCTAAATGTTGACCCATAAATGGTCAATATTTCAGCCGCAAGAAGAACACGCTGCCGTACCGGACATCACTCCCCTTGATAAAATTAGATATGTTTCACTCTGTTCGCATTGATAGCGACTAGTTTCAAGAAGTCTCTTTTAGGATACGTGAATACATGGTATTTTCCATAAAACACATTAACTGTTCAATGGAGAGGTCAAATACCAAGGCTTGTTGGGATGACTAAGAGAAATTTGTGGACGCTACTCATCATTTCAGCCTCATAATGTCAAAGTCCACTGCTGGACATAGGCCTCTACCAAGGATTTGCAAATGACTTATCTAGAGCGGCCTTCATCCAGCGACCTTGGTTAGGAAGTCTGTCCACCTTGTGGATGGGTGTCTTACGCTTCGCTTGCCAATACGTGCGTGCGTGGTCGCGTTGTTTTTGACCCATTCCGAAACGTTATACCTATCTCCGAAACTGTTCAGCGTTACACTGGAATGGAAAGGAATTGGCATCAATATCGAAGGTGAGTGTATCACTCACCTTCGATTTAATGTCGTTGTCATGGCAGGATCCATGGAAGAAGTACTGTGCTCGGAGACCTAAATCGAGTTTTCCAACAGCCACGCCTTAGAATGAACATAGACAAAACGAAAGTAATGTCAATGTCCACGTCGCGCCCCTGTCTGTTTCTGTTAGGAACTCCACCGTCGAAGTTGTAGAATAATATATCTACTTATTTTAATTGATCTAGGTTGGAAGGTCTAGCTTCGAAGAGGTATTTTGCTAAATTCGTCTCGGCTAGACAGCGTTCGAGAAGCTACAGTGACTTCTCGTCCAAAATACCTCAGTGCCTCAAGTCTACACTAAAACGTGATGACTTATGTTATGAGCACTGAACATGGTCCCTTACTATGGGCTGTGCTCGGTGTTTTATCTACATAATCGAATCAGAAATGAGGAAATTCGTAGGAGAACTAGTCACTGACAGCCCAGCAGACAAGCTCGTTAAAATGCCAGCTAAAAAGTTCTCGAATGGCCACGCTTTAGATGCTACTATTGACATAATTACTTACACATTATCGAACAACATAATGACGACCGGGGCTGTCTCAGTACTTTTCAGACATGTTACATAAAATATATATAGTATTAACAAGTAAAATAAAAGGATTTTAAATGAATTTATTTCTATAGTCGAAGGTCCTTTATTTTCATGTACTTATACAACTTAGTCTGAAGTATCACATGAATTCGTAATTATTAAACCGAAGTAAGTTCTTAAAATTACGGGAAGATAAATATTCAAGCTACCTAATTCAATAGTGTCGTACACACTAGGTATCAAGAGCTTGTACAGTGAAATATACCTTTTTGAGATTATTTAATAAATGCCACATCATAATACCTATACTAAGTTAATTTACAACAATTTCTTTAAGATTATTAAAAAATAAAGTATATTACAACCAACATGATTTCTAAGCAGAAGTCGAGGTACTTACACAATGGAATAATAAACTGCAGTAAAAACCTAGGGGCATGTGCTGAAATTACTTTTTATCTAAAAACGATATGCAATGCTCTGCTTTCATTTAATAGATTACAATAACGAACTAGGTAATTTGCGTCACTAAAGGTCTTTAAACATTGTTGGGTAGTAGAGAAAGGCAAAAAGTAATTAGATTAACAATTAAGAATTACAATTACTTTTGTAATTGATAATTAGATTAATTTGTAATCGATTATCAGCAGTAATCGGTTACTCCAAGTACCTACAGTAACTAGATACAATGTAATTTAATTGAGGGTTAATTTAATTACTCATCAATTAATTACGAATGTAATCCGGTTACAAATTACAGCAGTGACAAAAAAATATACCTACTACCGCCGAGTAGTTACATTTATTTTGTGATATTACCTTACGATATTTAATCGCATAATGATTTTAGCATGAGAAACTTGTAATTTGTTTTATATTTAATGTAAAGTAATTACATTATAATATAATGATATATAAGATTATAATATAATTAATTACAGTTCAATTAGATAACTTTTTATGTAATTACTTTGTAATCTGATTAATAATCGGATTACATTGTAATCAGATTTTGCCCATCTCTGTTAGGTAGATAGTATTTAATTGTATTATTGTAGTAATAATTGTATGTAGACTGTAAAAGGGGGCGACTACGCCTGTCATAAAAAATCTTTCTATGCAAGCACACCGGAATTTCGATAACATTGACTTTCTGTCACTGTCTCTCAAATAAGGACAAACTACAACAGCAAATCACAATCGATAATTCTATTTTAATAATAATTTTAATTAAACAAACAAAAACTAAGTTTTCCCTTTATGACGCAGATTATTGACATGCTTTAACAATGTACCAATTACTTCTATGCCCTATGCTGTTCGAAACTAAATATTTATTTCGGTCTATATGATACTTTTAATATTTAAAAAAAACCAATATTAACATTAATGAGATCTTGGTATTTTTATAAGTGAATAATGCATTTGGTCCTAAATCCAAAAACAGTTACAATATTTTACAAAGACGTATTAATTATATACTTATCATTTTTTGTTACAAGAAAGGCGAAATCACTGTAGCGCTACTCTTTTAGAAAACCTAAGCCATTGTCACGGAGAACTCGTAACGATGTCCAACAATTAAAAAAAAATATGTACACAAGTAATACTTATTGTAAGATCATATCCTACTCTACAGCCACTAGTACTTTGTCAAATTATACAGCATTAAATATTAACGGTATCCTAACAATTTATATTTTAACTAACTTTAATCAGGTTTATATGCTCTAGTTTATTCGAGATATTTTAACATGAAATATCTTCAATTGTGATCGACTAGGCAGGAAATCATCATAAAGGAACATTTAGACTAATGTTGATCAATAACTTTATTACTAGAGTAAAACGGAGAAAACATGGTGCAAGCCTGATGCGAGCATATATTTACAGTAGGTATATAATGATGTGTTTGTAAATATAAAGATATATCTACGATACACTACACCAGAGAACAGGGATGTTTTTATTTAATTATTACGAAATTATATTGATTTTTTAAAACTCACTCGAACTCTATAACTTACTCCTGTAAAGGAATAGAATTAATATTTACTTCCAACTTGTAATAGACGTGCTGAAAAATTATGTATACTTAGATATAAGTTCTTTTATCTGAGTTACAATTGGCCGCGCGGGAGTCAAACTTTATTATTTATGGACACTGTGCTAGGGTGAGGTGTTCTTAAGCCTACACCAAGATACTATGAAAATTCATTAGAAGAATCAAGAATCGACGGTGATTAATCCTTCCTAAAATAAATCCTAATAAAAAAATCAATCTTTTCTAAAGACAATACCTTTAATTTCATGTAAAACAAAAAACATAAGTGCCAATTATACCTATACGCATCATCATTCTTAGAATAATTTACCGTATTTTCAATTGAAACGAACGATTTAATTTTTCTATGTTTATATGGTATTTAACCAACAAGAGTTGATATTTTTGATAAATTGCATATTACTAATATAATGACAAAAATCGAAAAAAAAATAAAATAATTAAGGGTACAGATGGCAGCGCGAGGATTTACGCAGTTTTGGATTCTGTGATAATTCACTATTATATTGAACGTAAATGAATCACACATAAAAAGCGCGGCCGCCTTGCATCTCTAAGTCCTAAATTTTAAAATAAAATTAATAACCAAATCAGAATTGTATTTACAAATACCACAGTGCACTGTTGTATTCAATAAAAAACAAACATGATTTAATTTTCATAAAATAAATATTGTTAAATGTTTTACAATAACTATGATCAAATCACACCAGATATTGTTCGACTATGACATTCAAATACACGTAAAAAACCACCTAAATGTGAGCTAAATATTTTTGTTTCATTTCATATCGGATTTACATCAAATTGGAAACATTTTAATCGCAAAATACACAAAAATAATTATTTCATTTAAAATATGGAATCATACCATTTGTAAGGTATTAGGCAATGACATAGCCATTCCCAGCGTAGGCAAGCGTAGGGCACTACACACTTACCTTTTCTTGATCAGACATAGTTCAAATATGGCGAAGATATGTTTAACTGACTACATTCGAGTTAAACACACTTGTTTATATACAATGGTGGTCAACGCGTATTTTTTACACAAACAAAAGAGTAAACATAAGAATGAATAAACGAGCTGAATTATAACGAGTTGTCAAGTATCCATCAATTTTGTTTTACTTTTTTTTAACATCACGGCACGCCGTGTGTTCAATGCCACCATGTTTTAAAACCTAAGATACAGTCAAATGCGTATTTATAAGCCTGTATCTTCTAAAGGTTTTACTTTGTACATGTTTCGTCTCTGTGCAGTATTTGCAACTTTATGTAATGATTCATTACATAATTACAGAAAAACCTTTAATTTTTGGCGTAATTTATCAAAAATAATTATAAAAATAAGTTTAGTGTAAATGTATAAAAGAAAGAAGCAATGAAAATGCTTGAAACGTGGCCGCAACCAGTTTTCTCGACAGTTGCTTGTTATAAATAGAGAAAACATTTATACATAACCAGTGGATGTGTGAAAAGCAATTACCGTTGTAAAATCAATAGCATCGGTGAATTAAGACGGTGATACACTCGGCGATAAAAAAAGGAATTGTATGTCACACTAGCACAATCTGAAACTCCCTTTAGGACAATATTTAATAAATTCTTATTGCCATTTTTGTGAACGAACCAAGTAATTATTTCATTTTGCCAATATATGTAAGATTCTCCTTGTGATCTTATTTTTATTTTATTAATCCACAGTTTAAAGTAAGTGTTAGTGTTTATTAATTATTAATGTAGTTGTAGGTTAAATGAAAACCCTAAAGAAAATAAAATTAAGTAGTGGTTGCTTCAAATATGGAAATACATAGACGAATATTGTATACTATAAATATTAATAAACAATATTATTTTAGTACCTACATTATATAAGTATGCGTCCAATCTCGAATACATACATCTTACAAAATTTTATTTCTTCATTGGTTTTATTTAACTTTAATTACTTTTCATTTAACCCGTCAAGTAACACTGTGTCTTAAGGCGGCCCTTCCCGGCCGCTCTCTATTGAATGCAATTAGTATTATTATTAACTATCCATTAAACTAATATTCACTATATATAGGTTGCGGAAATTTCATAAAACTTGTTCCCAGCGATACGTGTTTATAAGAAAGCCTTACAAGTGTGTGAAATAAATGTTTTAAATTTAATATTTTCATTACATTTGCAAGGTTTTTATACAAATATTTTTTTTACTTTTACAATTTATGAGTACTTTATGAATGGTCGAATTTCAGGTAAAATTTGTGCAAAAAAGCCGATTTTTGGAGGCGTATACTGAATTCGTTATTTCAAATTTTATTATTTTTGTTTCGGTAGAAACCTAGAAATAGCGCACAAGATATCTGTTAGTTTAAAAGTTTTCAAGAAAAATCAGTTACAACGCCATAATCACGTACGAGCGTTTGTATGAAAAGTAAGACGGGAAGGCCGCTCTTAAGTGCTACTTTACGGAAATACGGCAAACCAATAGAGAGCCGTTAAGACACAGAAGTACTCATTGGGAAGAATATTATTTGCAGTGAGTAACACTGGAACTCATTGGGTTTTTTGAGTAGCAGCGGTACTCGGGTGTTACTTAACGGGACCAAACGGCACTGACTGGGCTCGCGCAAAACTAGTTCAACAACATAACAGTGAGTTATGTATACTTGGACAACATAAGTAAACTCTTGGCAGCATTAGGAGCCTAATACCAGATAGATATTTTATGAGAATTTTTTTATTAGGGTGCAGAGAATATTTTTATTAGGGTGCCGTAAGACGGAAGGGCATCAAATGGGTGTTACACATGTTTATAGCCCTTGTTGTGCATCACATGTTGTGAATTGGGTACGTATACGCACGCCAGTCTAGTAGAGCACAGGGCGCGACCTTACTCGCGCGCCAGTCTACGAGAGCACACGGCGCGACCTAACTCACTCGCCAGCCTAATAGAACACAAGGCGCGACCTAACAGTGAGTTATGTTTTTGCAATATGTTGCGAAATAAATGTTACCAAAGCTAAGTCCTAACAAATACAAAGTCCGAGTATAAAATAGCTCGTGGATAACCGAGGCTACATAACAAAGGTAAGGTAAGGTTCATGAGTATATGTCGCAGTTGAATTGTGTAATAGCTATTAAACAAAAGCCCTAGCTGTTTGGCAATACAGCTTGGTTTTGTGAAGCAGATTACAATCCTTCAACTGGATTGTCAATGTTTTACGTTAAACCGAACAGCTGACGTTTAGATAACGTGTCATCAATGTCGTGGCACAAAACGTGAGATAAGGTTGTAGAGTTCAATTCGTGCCACTTGTGGCTGTCAGTGCCATAACAACAAATAAATATGGCTTCCGTTTTGTCCAACAGCGGATTATAAAATCCGACTGCGACATATATATTTACAAACGTAAACTAAATTCATGTTCAGAGGAATGTGGTGCAGGCGAGAAAGTGTAGCAGTGTTATAAGTATCAAAAATATTTTAATACTGTATAATTGATTTTACGTACCTCCAGGTTGCCCTTTGGGTTTATTTAACAAATATTGTTGGCAATTAGCAATTAATCATTATACTTAACACACTTCACTCAAAATACACACTTATCAATAGACGGCAAAAAACGCTGGACCGAACGAAAAATGAGATGGGACATTATTTACACGCTGTTGACTAAAACAAAAATTTTACATAAACCACACTGCTATTGAAAAATACTTATTTGAGAAGGCATAATTTCATTTAAACCGTCACAACAGCAATCTTACCTGACTTAATTAGTCATCTATATATTTGGCAGTACATTAACGCAATAGGAAAATAACAACACAAATTATTAAATTGTGCATACAGAAAAAAAAAAAGATTAAGTGCGAGTTGGACTCGCGAACTTAGGGTTCCATTCTATTTCATTAACAGTAAGTATATTATATTGTATTACTCCAATTCGTCTTTTTTTTTTCAAACAATCTTATCCAAGAAAAAAATTATTAATGTTTGTTAACTCTTTGCATCTTTTAGTTCAAATATGTTGTGTTTCAACTACTTAAAGAGTGATGTACAAAAAAGAGTGATACGGACAAACATATTTAAACATAATTTTAGTTTAAACATGTGTTGTCCGTATTACTATCAGGTTTCAGACCGTTATAATTTTTTATAAAAAAGGGGGCAAGAATATATTTTTAAATTGTGATTTCTCAAAAACTATAATGAATATTGAACTTATTGTGTAATATTTACGAAGATGTCTGCTAAACAATTTCAGATATTTTAAATGTGAAAATTTAGTGTCCCTTCACTTTAGCTTACTAAACCTTTTACTAAGAAATTGTAATTCACCAATTGTGACCCCTTTCTGTAGTAAAAAATAATGTGCTAAAATGTATTTAGGAATATTTATTCCAAACTTTAAAGTAATAGCGTCTATAGAGTAACAGGCATTGTGATTATACAGACTGAGCAGCTCTGTAACTTTTTTATGTCTTTGGTATGGATCCCTAAAAATTGGATTAATTAATACAGGTTAAGGAACCATACTAATTTTTAGCGACAATTCCTAAAAGATTCACTTGTATCAGACAAGAAAATATTGAATCAATAACGAATTTTGTTTTGTACACTCAGACCATCGATCCACTTGACAAGCCTAGAGACTGCTATTTCAATGGATTCAAATTATTTTTGTAATGAAACCGTTTTTTTGTTTATGGTTACATAAAATTTAAGTAAATTTAAATAAAAAAACATTTTCGAAATATCAACAAACATATGACTTTAACTCCATAACTACAAGGTAGAAAAATTTATCAACCACTGAATAACTAGTCGACCGAGATAAAATGTAATCAAACGCAAATTTTTATTGCCAACCAACATGCCGTTCATTAAAGGTCAAAGATATCAATATTAAGTGAAAACAGGTACCAAGTTTCGTCTTTTATTTATTAGAATAAAGAACCCCATTTTCACTACTAAGATCAAAAAGAAAGAGCCGCTGAGCCATTATATTTGCAGATAAGCTGGGAACATCGTGCAACCTTCTATAGGTACTCGTAACATCGCCGTTTACCGCTATTTTATCATTCTTTAAAACTGGCGCTCATCTGAAGTTAATTACATCACGACCGCAATTCTTGTGATGGTCGTGTCAACTAGCCCTGCCAAACTTCCACCATATGTACAACTGCATATCAAGCTACCCAAGCGGTTAGGCATTACCGTGCATTAAGAGGCATTTCATCTATTTTTTCACTCGCACATTCAATATTTTTGAGGACTATTAAAAAACGTGTTTCATTTTGAAAAAGTTTTTCATTTTTACCTGTAAAATTATACCGTGGATATTTTAGATTATTTTATAGAAAAAATAAAATAAAATATATAAATAGGGACAAATAACACTGATTTAGCTAGCCTCAAAGTAAGTTCGTGACTCGTGTTATGGGGATACTAACTCAACGATACTATATTTTATAACAAATACATATATAGATAAACATCCAAGACCCAGAACAATTTGAAAAAGGCCATTTTCCAACTTGCCGACCCCGAGACCTCTGGGTGGCGGATTAGCATGGTGACCACTACGCCACGGAGCTCGTCAAATATATTGTGTAGACATTGAGTAACCTCGGGAATTAGGTGATCAAACATTCATCTTATTCTGGATATACTCAATATAAACACATCTGAAATGTCCACGCTATAATAATATAAGATGACAAAAAAAAACTTTTCTAAAAATGGGACACGTTTTTTAATAATCTTTTAAATGTTTGATTGTGCGAGAGAGACGGCCAACCAAATGCTCCTCTTATACATAACTTACCCTGCTGTTGACTATACAATGACCGCAAGATTTAATTCCTAACAATTAATTTTTATTCCTCAAACTAAAATTAAAATATCTTGTTTTATAACCAAACGCTGTTAATGATGTAAAAAAATCAATAAAAAATTAAGCATATTATACACGTACAAACAAACATATATATAAAAAATCTCATGATAACATACAACTCAATAACGTGACGTGACACAGGTAAAACAATCATTCACTCTCACATATGCATCAAGCTCGGCTGCTACTGCATAGAGCACAGAATCGCGCTCCTGCCTCCATAACATACAAATGAAAAATTCATATAACAATTCTTATCACATCACATGCTTCCGATATATACAATATTCAGTCCATTCGACAGTTACATTATTAAATATATATTTACAAACCAGGCCTTTAGAGAGCTTCGCCTTGCGATGGACCATCGAGCTCTTGACTATTTATAAATGACGAAGAAGTGATCTACCACTCTCTGAGTTTAGAGTGAACTATTGTGACATTAACATCGACAAATTAATTATTATTAAAATGATGCATCCAGTTTAGTCACTAGACATTTTCGTGTCACATTTAATGAAGAGTTTTTGATCGCTTTGATCTCTTCAGCGCTTTTGAAGTCCTCACCCATGGCAACATGAAGTCCCTGTAATAAAAACATGCTAAATTATAAAACAATATAGGTGCCATGTAGTACAAGTAAAATATATTATAACATAAAGTGTGACGAATCAAAAGCGTGTCGAAGTTTAAAACGATCACACATGATAATCTCTTTCCCCTCTCCCCCGTTTCCCCTCTCTATCTTTAGTTTAAGACCTAAAGATAGACTGGGAGGAGAACGGGTAAAGATAACATAACAAGGTGTGACGAATCAAAAGCGTGTCGAAGTTTAAAACGATCATACATGATAATGTCTTTACCCGTCTCCCCCGTTCCCCTCTCTATCTTTAGTTCAAGACCTAAAGATAAACTGGGGGGAGAACCGGTAAAGAGCTTATCATGTGAGATCGTTTCACACTTCGACACGCTTTTGATTCGTGACACACTTTGTAACAGGTAATAAAAACTAAATGTAATTATTTCTTTAATTGCTTTCTTAGATTTAAATATGAGGATATTCCTTATCATTTGAGTAATATGTTACAAAAAAATGATTCAACCATATCTTAACTGGAGGAGCCCAAACATGGTATGTTTTGAAAATGTATTTTTATTTAAAACAATGGACTGAAATGTTGTATACGCAATATTCTGAAACGCGGCAGCGGTCATTTTTATGACGTCATAACTGGTGACCCAACCAATGTAAAAACTGTCTCCCAATGGTTTTTTATTCAGTATAACATGCTTAACAACATACTAAAATATGGTGCTGGTTTCATCAAAAGCACCTTTTGGGCCAAATATGACGTTAAGGGAAGCAACTAACGGTTAAATTATCATCATCAGGTATTTTTAGGGCCCGTACCCAAAAGGTAAAAACGGGACCCTATTACTAGGACACCGCTGTCCGCTCGTCCGTCCGTCCATCCGTCCGTCCGTCCGTCCGTCTGTCTGTGTGTCTGTCTCTCAACAGGCTGTATCTCATGAACCGTGATAGCAAGACAGTTGAAATTTTCACAGATGATGTATTTCTGTTGCCGCTATAACAACAAATACTAAAAACAGAATAAAGTAAATATTTTTGTGGGGCTCCCATACAAAAAATTTAATTAGCCGGTTATTTAATGTTTAGTTACAATCAAGCCGACTTACGCTTCCGGCACTGCAGGCAGTATCTCCCCGAAGGCCATGACGGGCAGCGTATCGGTGATCTCGATGAAGCGCACGTCGCGCTGCGGCTGCGGCCACACCGTGAACACGGCGGGCTGCTGCTGCGCCGGCGACGTGTTGCCGCACCACGAGTCCCGCTGCCGCTGCCGGAGCCTCTCCACGTGTCTCTGCTCGCGAATCCGCCGCATGTGCCACCTGCAATCGCCAGATATATAAAGGTATTTTACAAATAACATTGTTATGCAACTTACAATAATCATTTTAATTAATATATTTATTGGTAAGTTTTATAATTTTATCTACGCACGTATCATAAGTGCTCTAAAATACGTTCAGAAACCATAGGCAAATGACCAGCATTACCAATCAGTAGGCATTAACGGAGACGTAATGATAACATTACCTCCTGAAATCAGTACCTAGTAGAGCAAGAGCCAATGAGGGCCAGACCTTCCTATCGTCCGTAAGTATGAAAGTTCTTCCATGTGTGTCCCCAACACAGGTAAGAATGATCCCCACCCATGAAACCTGGATCGTGGTTCCTTTGGCAGGTAACAGGTAACTAAGGTGTATAAAATCTTATTTCCAATTTATTAAGTTACCAAGCTCGATTTTTTGTATTTTATTCGTAACTGCATTAAAACTCACGATGCTCATTGCCAGACGTATAGTATAGTTACAACCCTCCGCCGGACACCCCTAAACTATAATTCTCTGTAATTATACTTACCTTATATTAGGAAAGCTGAATTTTATAAATGTTATTCAGAGAATTATTAAACTGAGTTTTCTCAGTAGCCAGACAGTTTTTTGGGTTCTATAATCCTGCCAGACGCATTAAAAGTGTATCATATGCAACAACTGGTGCGAGTGAGACAGAGCGCTCAGTTCATTGCAATCTTGCTTAACATATACTATCGCTTATTACAAATCGTTTAGTGATTTTTTTTTATAATTTATCAAGAAATTTAATTAATTTTTTTTTTTATTATTCATATTATTTTTATTACGTTGTACTTTTTTTCTCCTCTTATACCTAGAGGGTTTACGCCTTATACGCGGGCCAAAGCCAAAGCGCATAAGGGTTAATTATATTGAGTACGTAGCAGCTAGAGAAGACGAACTTAGAAACTTGCGGGTGATTAGGCATTACAACACTCATGTGATGTTACTATGAAACTTGCCTTTGGCTCGTTTCATGAACCCACATTCGTGTTGTAATGCCCTTCATTATGCACAGTCGCATAAACTACTTTTTTGCGTTTTGCATTTGAACACTTAGGTGCTGGCATGCAGCGCCTATTTATTGTATAGCAAAACTATTTATATCTATATATCTGTGTTGATGGTAGCGCCTAAATGCTCACATGCAAAACTATTTATTTATATTCGTATCTGTCGATACAAATATCGTGCGACGGGTCAGGATGTCTCCAATACCAAGTAACAAGCTAACAGTGTAAAATCGCAGCATTAAGATCAACTATAATGATAAGTGTTTACTAACCTTTTTTAGGCCCTATATAAATGGCAGAATTTAAAAAATTTGACGACCTACGTGGCTTAGTGCTCACCATGCTAGTCCGCCACCAAGAGGTTTCGGGTTCGATCCCCGGTCAGGGCAAGTTGGAAAATGGCCTTTTTCAAATTATCCTGGGTCTTGGATGTTTATCTATATATGTATTTGTTATAAAATAATAATAATAATAATCATTGAGTTAGAATCCCATAAGTCTCGAACTGACTTTGGGGCTAGCTCAATCAGTGTAATTTGTCCGTATGTTTATTTATTTATTTATAATGTTTACAGCCTTTTATTTTAGGGCTACTTACATCAACAACTAGCTATATCTTTACCTTAATTGCCGTCTTTCTTCAGCTTCTAGCTTTTGATGCCTCTTTTCGAAAACTTTGTCATCCAAGTTTTCAGTGCCTTCCAATGTATAACAGCTTGTGTAAGGTTTCTCACGCCACCGTGGCACCTGTAAAAATGACCAAACCAAATTTTTGGTAAGCTACTAATAAATCAATGTCGTCAACGTCGTCAAGGTCGTCACATTCTTCGAGGTCGTCGCGGTCGAAGCACACTTCACCTTGTACTTAGTATTGAAATATTCGTAAGCCACGGTAACCGCTTTCTATCATGCTGATCGTATGCCTACTTACCCAAATAAAAGATTACTTCCGTCTTGTATCTCAAGGGCAAGGGTGGTAGTAAAAGGTTACAAATAGGTAAGTTCCATTAATTAAACAACAACAGAATTACATTGAAATCTGGATACTTCATAATCAGAGTAACTAAATATGTACATACTTCATATCAGCCACAGGAAATCCACTACTGGACATAGATCTCAAGGATCTCTCCCAAGGATTTCCAAAACGACCTATCGGAAGCGGAATTCATCCAGCGCCTTCCTGCAACCTTGCTCAGGTCATCTGACCATCTAGTAGGTGGGTGTCCTAAGCTGCGCTTGCCAGTACGTGGCCGCCATTCGAGAACCTTTCTGTCCCATCGGCCATCGTTCTTCGCGCTATGTGCTCCGCCTACTGCCACTTCAATGAGCTAATCTTAACCCTTGAATCAGTGACCTTTGTTCTCCTACGAATCTCCTCATTTCTGATTCAATCGCGTAGTGAAACACCGAGCATAGTCCTCTCCATAGCCCGCTGAGCGACCTTGAACCTTTTTATGAGAACCATAGTAGGGGACCACGTTTCAGAGCCATAAGTTATCACTGGTAACACACATGGATTAAACACTTTTGTCTTGAGGCACTGAGGTATTATAGACGATAAAAAACACTGGGTAATTTCCCGAAAGCTGCCCAGCCGAGTCGGATTCGCCGAAAGACCTCTTCCTCGAAGCTGGAACTTCCTGCCTGAATCAATGGACCCAGGTAAACATACTGGTCTACAACTTCGAGGGTGGAGCTCCCACCAGAAACAAACTGAAACGCAATCCTGGAGGCCTTCAAAAAGATTGGAGAGCTCGACTTGAAAGCTCTCGGGGTTTTGAATCTGGCTCTGCGATGGTTAGAGCGTAGACTTCATCAGTCTTGACCTTTCGAGTCGGAGACTGATATTCATGATGCCTCTTAAAATTCGGTGATCGCTCTGCCGGTTTTAATCCTGTTGATCACGGAGACATCATTGAATATCTGCCTCTTCGTCGTCAGGAAGAAGTTTATCTCATTCTTGACTGGAGGCTGGTCGTTTACTACTAAGACCCATACAGGTCCACTTCCTCTGTGGCGGCTTTTTGAAGAAAGAGTTCATCGTCCCCCCCCCCCCTGTCGTTGCCAAATTGCCCCACCCTGATCTCTCCATCGCGTCCCTTGCCCAGTTTTGCGTTAAAGTTCCCCATAATAATAGCCGTAAACTGGGTTTTGGACGCGTGTATGGCTCTACTAATGTCGTCATACACGACCTCAACCTCTGCATCAGAGTGTTTTCCGGTCGGCATGTACACCAGTATAACCTTCAGAAATTATCTTTTCGATACTCTGAGTTAACCGTAAACAGATAACCGTAAACTGGGTTTTGGACGCGTGTATGGCCCTACTAATGTCGTCATACACGACCTCAACCTCTGCATCAGAGTGTTTTCCGGTCGACATGTACACCAGTATAACCTTCAGAAATTATCTTTTCGATACTCTGAGTTAACCGTAAACAGATAACCGTAAACTGGGTTATGGACGCGTGTATGGCCCAACTAATGTCGTCATACACGACCTCAACCTCTGCATCAGAGTGTTTTCCGGTCGACATGTACACCAGTATAACCTTCAGAAATTATCTTTTCGATACTCTGAGTTAACCGTAAACAGATAACCGTAAACTGGGTTTTGGACGCGTGTATGGCCCTACTAATGTCCTCATACACGACCTCAACCTATGCATCAGTGTGTTTTCCGGTCGGCATGTACACCTGTATAACCTTCAGAAATTATCTTTTCGATACTCTAAGTATCAGGTATATTACCCTGCTGGAAACACTATCGATGGTAACTAAGTTATTTACGAGGGACCTGTGAACGAGAAACCCGACACCATGCTGATACTATTTCGTCTCCCTCCCGGTGATATAATAGGTTACCGGACTTTAGGGTTGTCGTGTCCTCGCCCTCTCTTCGGACTTCAGATAACCCACAATGTCCCAACGTAACCTACTCATTTCCTCTTCCACCTCAGCCAGTATTTCGTCCAACCTCAAAGTGCGGACGTTGTGTGTTACCAGTGCCAGTTTCCGCCGTGGGTGGTAGTCCGTTCTCATTCGGAGATTCTGAGCACCCTATGCCCCGCGTCAGGAATAGCGGGGCCGCCGGGTACTGGGGGCCTGTTCAATTTTCGTACCTCCATTGGGGGGTTTTTGCTATACTCGCCACGCTTGGCAGGAGGGCTGGCAAGCGGAGTGTTGTATCACGATTTAGATTCTGACGCTGCGATCCGTCTGAAGCCTGTTTTGGTAATCGTGACGAATGTATCCTTTAGTTGCCTCTTACGACATCCACAGGAAGACTTAGAGTGGTTCTATTCTACTCTGCCGGAAACCACACGGCATATGTGTACATACTTAGTTCGAAGTAATTGTGATTACAATGTAATCGTGTACGGATCAAAAAGAACTCTATAATATAATTACTTTGTAATCAGACTAATAATTGGATCACAATGTAATTCAATTTTGCCCATCTCTGCAAACAAAAACCGTTATTTTCATAGAGTTGCTGGGTGGCAATGCTAGAAATCAATGAATTTACCATAAAACTGTCACTTATAATTATAATCCAATCCCAGTTTTAAATGTTATTATTTCTTCGTGATCAATAAGTATTTACACATATTCGCAGCCTTAATAATTTAACAATACTGATGTCTTTATCCACTAGGACAGCTTTAGATGACAACAATTTTAACATGTATTTCAAATGCGTCTGTTTTAACATGCTTTCAGGTGCCACGCTGGCAAGCGCATGTTGGCGAGTTTAAATATTAAATATATGACATAAAGACTATACAGTTATTCAACCTAGTTTACTGGGAGCACGGCTTGAGAAGAGGTGTGGACTCGGAATTCGTGTAACAAGCCTTACAGCACAAAGTGTTAACTTTGAGCAGCACAACCTTGCCTCCACTCCCTTTTAACCCCTGGTACCGTACCCACCTCCAGAAGATGCTATGTATAAAGCTTTTATCAATCACCATGATAGTAGGACTAAGGTTGAATAAAAACTCTGAACCGGGCCTGACTATAACTATAGACATCACAAAGTCTGGTAACATTAATTACGTTTTGACATTTCGAACTGTCATAGCGAACCACTAATATGAAACTGAGTTTATTTACAAACCTCAACAGTGGAAGCTTTGGTATCAGCAGGCGGGTCAATGTCCTCCATTTTGATGTGCGGGTCGAGGCCCAAGTACCACGAGAGGTCGGGGTCGCCCACCAGCGTATGGTACGGCTTGTTGGTGACCATGCCCGGCAAAGGCGACTTCTTGCCGCGACATGCAGCTATAATAAAACATACAAACTAAACATTCCCTTCTTACAATCTATTATATATTGTCCAGGGCATTTTGTTTCAAGGTGGGTAAATATAACTTTGGTAAAAGTGCAAGCAATTTCAATTACCACTTTTTGCAGTACAAACTCGTTTTATATAATAATACCATTATTTTAGGGGACTGTTTAGTACATTATTATTATTATTCATATATAGTTCATTTAGTACAAAATGCATTTTTAGGGTTCCGTACCTCAATAGGAAAAAACGGAACCTTTATAGGATCTCTCACTTAATCTCTGTCTGTCACTCTGTCACAGCCATTAGCTACAAAACTACTGGACCGATTGAGTTAAAATTTTGGTTGCATTGGTGCACATAATATTTCTACGCGGGTGGTCTATGGGTCTGTTGTACCAAAAGATCACTAGATGTTATCCGCATCCAATATAATGATATTTTTAGAATGTTGCTGAGACTCCCCCGGTTCTGTAGTGCGTCTGAAATGTTTGCTCAGGCTAGAACGGACGGATTCCATGCCGTGATCCGGAAAAAAATGGCGTCATTGTTAAAAAGAGTAAGGACGAGTCACAACAGCATCCTAAAAACAGTGGCGGATAGACTGGATTCGCCTATAATGAAACACCTTGTGCAGGGGACCATGCCGGTGGCCCTATAAGGTCAAATTTGAAGGCAACGACGCCTAGGCCTTCTGTACACAGAGGTTTCATTTTACTGTGTGCACAATAATATATACTAACATATTAATGTGCACACAGCACATTAATATGTTAGTAACACATATAAGCTATAAGTTCTAACACTAGTTTTAAGTTACTGTATACTAACAAATTGGATCCTAGTTATCTGAAATAAAAGAATTGAATTAAATAATATGTAAGTCAGTGACCCAAAGACAGACGTATTAAGTAAATAAATTATTTTCAAATATGGGAGCCACGTAAGGCGGTATACTATATTTTCTTTAAAGATTTGAGAACTATATCGTGTGACATATCAATCAAACAAAAAAACGTTGTATGACAATTTTAAATATATTTTTTTTCAATTTTTAGATCGGTATTTTTTATGTTCTTAGGAAAACCTATAAGAAGTCTTTGCTATTATTTACATATAACCAACCAAGTGCGTGTCGGGCCACACGCAGTCTATATAATTTTCTATTTTATATAGTCCCGTGAAATATTTCACGGGGCTATATAAAATAGAAAATTATATAGAAAATTAGTGTTTTAGACGTTTTTAACGTCTAATTTTATGTTCAATTAGTATGGAATTTTGCCTATCCGAGTACACTTTATAAGTTGGTTGGCCTATAACTCATTAATATATTAACCCTACTTAGCTCTGAGAGTTTTCGTTTAAACTTCTTTATACTTATAAACTACTGCTGTGATTTTTTTCACGTGTCCGAATACAACCGTTAATTAGACAGAAGGGGGGATATTTAACTCTCATAAATTTGCACTATACAACCAAATATTTCAAAAACGGATCCCTATTTCGAAGAAATTTATAAAACTAATTTTTGAAAGACCTATTCAACGATACCAACGATACACGATGGGTTAGTCAAGGAAAACAAAAACAAACATTTTTTTAAAGATATTTCATTTTACCACTTTGTCGGTATGATCAATATTTGTCAGCATACAATATCTAGCTACATAAATATACTCTAGTTGACCAATACTATAGTATTTACTCTCTTTAACTCCTTTACAGATATTGTATTATTATGAGTCACATGTTTACGTAAAAGTACATGTGATCGTTTTGATCAAAACTTTCATAATGTAAGATATTATTTAATTGTAATTTAATGTTAAATGGTAACTCCAAATAAATAATTAAAAATTAAAATAAAATAGTGTAAGAAATTTATTTGTGCAAAGGAAATGCGTGTTGCCCTCTTAGCGGCAGGGAAAACGCCCTAACTTTTTCAATAAAATTGTGGAGTATTTAAAAGAGCTACCGCAGAGTTTGTGCCCGCCTCGTCTCTGTGATGTTACAGCCATTAGACGTGGTAGAATTTCTCACAATACATTCAGACTAAAGCTAAAGCAATAGCCTTGATGAATAAATCATATAAAGCTTTTTGATGATAATTACCATTCCTTCCCGAACTATGTAAATTTGAGAAATATCAGACCCCAAATATTTTTGATTCTAACATATTGTACCCATGCCAAATTACCGCGGACAGACAGACAGACAGACATGGCGAAATTATAAGGGTTAAAAAACGGGAACTAATTTTTTGAGTTGTTATTTAAATATTCGAGATGTTATTATGATCAGTTGAAAAACATATTGAGCAGTTATTTAATTTAATGGCGGTTGATTAATTATTGCGACAGTAAAACATGGACAGTAATAAAAAATCAATTAGTCGGTTATTTTATTATACAATGTCAACTCTAAAAAGAATTGAGCAGTCCAATAACTGAATGAGCGGTAAAAATGATGGAATGATCGGTTCGTTAAATAGTTCAGCAGATCATAGCGAGCAGTGACACCCGTACTCAAATTCATTGAAAAGAGAGGTAAATGTTCGTTAGTTGGGAGGAGCTTATTAGTGCGGGTGGCGGAAGCGACCGATCACAGGGTTGGTAATCGTCTCGCGTGAGCTCGCGTTTTGAATTCTTGTATTTGTTTTCGTAATAAGCGTGCGAGTGCATCGTTGTTATCAATATTTTGTAGTTATTGTTAATTAATGCCATAATTGTCCTGATTTCTCATTATTATAGAGGAAAATATCGTTACTGACTGCAATATACCAAGCACATCGCAATTAAACACATCTGTCGTGCCATTGCTTCAATCGGATAGCGACAGTGAAAATAGGGACCAAGAACAAAACCTCCCGGTCAAAAAGAAGCGTGTTTATCAATCTTGAGAATTCGTGAAGAAGTTTGACAATAGCGGCCTAGCTCAAAAAGCTTTAGATCAAGAAAAAATTTGGTCTATTAATTATTCGAATGTATCCGACGCATATTCTATGTCATTTTAAATACTTAAGTATGTTTCGAATTAGTAATAAAAGTTCCTATTATTATTATATAATTTGTTTTATTTAATTCCTTCAGTCAGAGCAAAAGTTATTTACTTTTTCATTACTATTTAAGTACAGTTTTTTTATTTTTATTTTATTTTACCACCTCATTGTTTATAGAATTGCTTAGAATGAGATTTCTTACCGACAACTTTCGATTTATTACTGCCCACACGTAACCGGTCGTTCGATAATTTTTACCGCCCATTTAATTATTTTCCTGCTCAATTATATATTCACTGATCCATTTCATTATTTTTTATTACTCATTTTTGTTTACTTTACTGCTTAGTTACCATTTATAATTTTTAACTTACCAAAACTGCTATTTACATAGATATAATAATAATAAAAAAAAGAAATAAATTCTCTTTTATTTAAATAGAAGTTGCTTGCGCCATGTCGGAACGTGTTCTTAGAAATTGATGAAATGGATAAAATTGAAGTTCGAGCGGTAATAAAATATCTCTGCATGAAAAATTTTACTACGGAGCAGGTAAATCAAGAGTTAAGAGCAACATTCGTTTATGCTCTTCCATATTCTACCGTTGCGCCTTTTGGTGCTCAATTCAAGCGAGAAAGAACTTCCACTAACGACGACCAACGCACGGGACGCCATACATCAGCAGTGACTGAACAAGTTATTAAAATCGTTGAAAATATTGTCTTGGCGGATCATTGTGTTACTGTTAGTTTTATAGCTGAAGAAGTAAATATTTCGATAGGTGTCCATAATATTATACGCGACCATTTGGGTATGAAAAAAGTGCTGACACTTTTCGCGCTGGGTGCCCAGAATGATTTTTGACGCGCAGAATAAAACGAGACAGAGAATTTCACAAAGCTGTTTGGATTTGTTACAACAAGATACTAAACGATTTTTGTCTCGATTTATAATTATGGATGAAACATGGCTTCACCAATATGACCCGGAAACGAAAAAACTGTTGATGACTTGGAAGAGACCATCATCTCCAACACCGAAGAAATTTAAGGCGATTCCATCCGCCGGTTAGACATGGGCTTTCTGTGTTGGGACAGCCAAGGGGTGGTAAAACCTTACTCATGGAGCCACTATTACGGAGACTTTGCACGCAGGACAAACTTGCTTAAGTTGTTTTGTTTCATCAAAATAACGCACCTGCGCACATGTCAAGAGTTGCGATGGCTGCAATTCTAGAAGGTGAATTACATTTTCTTTTTTTAATTTGCAATAGTATTGATTTATAAAGTGTATATTTCAATAAAAAGATATGACAAGATTGTTTACAATCTTTTAAATACGAGTACCTTAACAAACGCACTATAGTTTTTAATTTAGTTATTTTTGTTACTTAAACTGTTTTTGGAATAGAATTTACCTACTTTATGTGTGTATATTAAAATACTTACCCAAATATTTTAGATATCTATTTTAGGTACCTTATTAAAGAGAACATTCTTTTAAATACCTAAACAAATGAACTTTAGGCTATATTTTTATAGAAAATCGTTTTCTTTGCATTTTCAAGCATTAATTAATATTCAATATCATTATAATATATCAATTTCAATTTATTTATTGTTTTTCACATTTTACATATATAACACTTTCTACATAGTCATTGCAACAAAAAAACAATGAAACAGCATGCGGATTTTAGTATTTATCAATGCTAAAAGTAGTTATCCAAATAAATATCAATTTGAATGGTAGTTTATTAGATAGGTAAAGTCAAGTAGTTCTTAGATAGGTAGGTAGGTTTTTAGTTTTTTACTTACTTATTTAAGTACTTAGTATATTTGTTTATTTAAATATATTTACATTTCATTTATAATAAAAATTCCAATTATTTTTGTATTTTAGACATTTTATATATTTTTTCTACTTTTTTTATTTATTTATTAATATTGTTATATTTATTACTTCAAATATATCAATAGGATATATCAATTTAAGTCCGCCCTCAACTTTTTTATCATAAGGAAAGAGCAATCAGAATTCTATTTAATGCATTGGGGAAATAACATCCAGTACCATGAACGTGAACGAGACGTTAAAATATTTGCTTCTATGAAATCTCCTGTGAGAAATGCTCGTTTAGATAGTAAAATCCACATTAATCCAATGAGAAGTTTATAAATTGAAATATACCTAAAATGCTAAAATTTACTAGTATTCTACTCATGTTCATAATTACCCACCTCAATCATATGCAATATAACAATGCTTACCTTTTCCTTTAACTAACTTTGGTTTTGGGGGGACGGGTTTTTGACAATTTTCCCTTTTGATCCCCTTGGCTAGCCCTGTGGTGGACAGAGCCCGTTTCCTGCCTTGTTTGCTATCGCTACCACATGCTTTTGCCTCCGGTGATTCCTCCTGAACAAAGACAAAATAATATCAACAACTTTCGTAAGTAAAAACATATTATTATTATAGTAAGTATAGTTTTCTTTCTTTCTTCTGGTGTCAGATGTTTTCGATTTGCCTAAATGCATCTGATGGAACTCAATGACTTATCTAGTGACAATAGTCATTAACCGGCGAACTAGTGTGCAGGTTTCTTCACGATATTTTTTTTACCGGAAATTTTTCACCTAGTGGTGAAGTGTGATGAGTACGAGGTCAGGAGGTACAACTCACGCCCAGTGATGTTCGAACTCGTGCCTCACAGATGCATAACCAGTGCCTAAACCGCTTTGCCACCACCGTAGGGTTGCAAAATTACGTAATTTTACGGTAAAATTACTGGTGACTTAAAATATTCTAAATTTTAATTTGTTTTAATCCCGCGTAAATTGCAAAATCAAAATGTGCCGTTGCCTATATGTGCAGTCCAACGTGTCCCGCGACTTGTGCGGCTTGTGCGGCAAAACGTGCTGTTGCCATTCCGGTCAGTGTCGAAGCGGTGCCGACACATTACTGTCATTTGTCGACACTTACAGAAAAGTCAGTTTTTGACTTGATTTCGTTGCACTGAGTAAACGTACGTGAGGCGCATTAAATCTTTACCTGCAATGTCTATGTATAAATATGCCGAAATTAAGCAAAAGACGCAGAAGATGTAATAGTATACTCATTATTGTAAATATATGATTGTTTATAATTTCAATACTTAAAATGAATCAAACAATTAAAGCCTTAATATGATTAAATATTTCAATTTTTGTGTTTTTTCGTGATACTGTAGATTTGCTTTTTATGTCTTATTTTTTGGACTGGCACATAAAGGTATATTTTTTATTCAAATTGTTTATTGTGAAAGCTGATTATTCTAAATCAAACAAATTAATCAAATATAATCTTCGAATTTTTGCTGTCTTTTGCTCATGACATTTAATCGATGACATAGTACAATTCATATCCATATGACAATAGTAGGTATCTGTACATAATTTTTTTTTACTGTTTGTTACCGTAATTTACCGTAAAGATTCATATCCAAATCCATAATGACATAGTAAAATACATACAAACACACTCATTACATACCGTACTTATTATATTACATAGTAGCTATTAGTATGTTTAATACGTTTTTTACTGAAAGTTACCGTAATTTACCGTGAAATTAGAAAAAATTGTGTAATATCGTATTTTTTACAGTATTTCTCCCCTAGTAATTTTACGGCTTTACATCCTTACCACCGCGTTAAATTGTTACCTTGATAAGATAAAAAAAAAACACTTACGCAAGATGCATTAGGGCCCAGCAAGCTCGTGGTCCTTGCTGCCCGTTTTTTTGATTTGTCTGCGGCACTCTTCTCAGTTGCTGAATATTCTACCGTACTTAAATTATCCAACTGCAGTGAAGATTCGCCAAAAAAGTCTGTCAACCCGACTCCTTCAAGTGATGGCAGAATTTGTGAAGCCAAATTATTCGAATTTTCGCCATACGAAAAATCACATAGACTGGTCTCATTTCCTGGCTTGTTAGGGTTGTACATGCGCCAATCTATTTCCGGTTCAGTTTTAACTATATCTAAATCTGGCTCTTCGACGATCATTGTTTTAGCTTCTTTTTTGATGTCTTTATGCATGTAAGAATCTAATAAAGTAAATCTGTCAATTTTCATTTTTCTGGTGGCGGAGTCAGTGGTGTCGTAAATGCGCCGCGAGGTAGTGCTTTCTCCCAGAGCGTCTGTACACACCTTCATGCGGCCATGATTGGTTTTCTGCAACATAAGCTTGGGGATGGGCGACTGCTCCCTCATGTCCGCCTCGCCGAGCTGGTACGGATCTTCGCCGGTCGGCGTGGTATCTATCAGCTGCAGCCTGTCTGACAGAGATCCTGTGAACTGACTGGTTCTCTTCGTGTTCGCCGTTTTAGATTTACCATAAGTGTTAATCATCTTCGATTTCTTATTCACGCTAAAAGTCCGTTCAAAAGTTTTGTCATCTTCAAAAATTTTACCTGTAAAATGATTAGTAATTAAAGATACATAATAACAATTTTATAAACTTCAAATTGGGAAACTTACTGCTTTCGGGTGTATCGACTGCTTTTGTTCCAGGACTTTTGGCCATTCTACTCAAACATCCTATACCGGACGATGTTCTTCTTCTATTTCTCTGTATTCTTTGGATAATAGTGTTGCCACTAAAATAAACACAATTTAATAATTAATCACGGATAAGTCTTAGGAATTGATTTTATAATCGATAGAATCACAAATACATACCTGTTGGAAGTCACAGTGTACAACGGTTCTGGGCGAGTTTCAGTCTTCATTTCCTTTTTGATAATAGAACGCTTACTCTCGATCATTGTATAATTGTTTAAATTATTATCCAAAATAGAAGAAACGCCTAAATCTTGCGGTAAGTAACTGGTTACGTCTGAAAAACAAATAGAAATGAAAATGGAGGTCTCAGCCACCATTTTTATGCATATTACTTACTAATGAGTTTATTTGGCTAGTGGGTGATCGCTTATAATTAAAATAAATTACAATAAAGACGTACATACACAAAAGCTAAATACCTGATTCCTGCAAAGTTTGAGATAAAGTGAAATCTTGGCCAAATGGTTTCTTGACATCAGCATCAAAAAGAAATGAATTCGGTCTATTACTATCAGGCAAGACCAAATCAGGGAAGCTATTTAACATTATCTGAAAAAAAAAAGGTTGCAATTTTTTGAAGTCAACTTGCGATAATCATCTGTGTCGCATATCATCTCAAACGAATTACAGTCGAAACTTCTACCAAGAAACTATCAAGAAACCTTAATTTTTTTTAAAATTATAACCTATTTCTGAACTTGATTCGGTACATCGTCAATTAGCTTTATTTTATCCTCTTTTTCCTTTTATCTTGTTATTGCATTAACACATGCACTATTTTAATCACCACTAACAATTTACCGAGAGTATAGAATTTATATACATTTTCCTTCTTATCATATATTGGTCTTTACCTATGAAATTGCCGTTTTGTATGAAAAAATTTAAACGAATTTTTTTCATGTATTTTTTTATTTGTATTAATCGAAGTATTCACCCATGCAATCAACGCATCTTTGCCAACGCAGTGGCAGCTTATTGATGCCCTTCTTAAAGAAATCAGCTGGACGGGAGGCTACAAATTCTTCAAAGGCATTTTGTACTGCCTCTCGGGTATTGAATTTTTTTCCCGCCAAGAAGTTATCCAAATTCTGGAAAAAGTTGTAGTCTGTAGGCGCAAGGTCTGGTGAGTAGGGCGGATGACGGAGAGCTTCCAACCCCAGTTCTTGTAACTTGGAGACCGTCTGAAGTGCAGTATGAGGTCGCGCGTTGTCGTGCAGGAGCAGCGGAGAGGAGCGATTGACCAATGCTGGTTGGAGATGTGCCAGCTTCTCCATCATTGTGTTCAGTTCTTCACAGTACACATCTGCAGTAATGCTCACCCCGTTTGGTAATAAGCTGTGATGAATCACACCGGCGCTAGATCACCAAACAGTGACCATCACTTTTCTAGTGGTAAGTTTTCGTTTAGCGCATTGTTTAGGTGCTGAACCAGGATCCAACCAACTTGCTGAGCGCTTGCGGTTATCAAACAGAATCCATTTTTCATCGCAAGTAACAATGCGGTTCAAAATTCCTTCATTTGTGAGTCTGTTGAGCAGCGCAAGGCACGTCTCGACGCGTACTTCGCGCTGGCGATCATTGAGTTCGTGGCTCACCCATTTGTCAAGCTTTTTTACCTTGCCAATTTAACGCAAATGGACCAATATTGTTTTGACGCTTACGTCGAAAGCTGCTGCTAATTCAGCCGTAGATTGTGTATCATCAGCTTCCACAATCGCCTTTAATTCGTCATTGTCAACCAAAGTCTTCGGACGACCGCGAGGTTCATTTTCAGGTCGAAATTTCGAGAACGGAAGCGAGCAAACCAATAACAGGTGGTGCGTTGGTTTGTAGTGTTAGCTCCGTAAACGTCGTTGATGTTTCGTGCCGCTTGTGCCGCGTTGCTGCCACGACGGTACTCATATTCCTTAATTACTCGAGTTTTTAACGTATCCATGATGACGAAAAATATTGAAATGCGATGAAAATGTAATACTAATCAATAAAAAAATGACTACTTTTGGAAAAAGAATACCATGATTTTAAAATAAAATTAATTTGAAATTAGAATTCTTAGCCAAACAAAAATTATTTTGATTAGAAATGGCCAGTACTGCAGAACGGCAATTTCATAGGTAAAGACCTATTATATAAAACAATTCTATAGGCATCATCTTGTTTTTTCCACTGCCTTTGGAAGTCTACACTAAGTACACAATATGTTAATTTTATGAAACATTTTACAAAAATCTCTAAAAATATGTGATGATGATCTGAAGACAATCTACAAATGCAGGATAGGAACCCCAAAAAAAAATCTATGTATACAGGCAATGACAAAGTGTCATGTCACACAGATGTTGAGTACTCATATAATTTTCCTTGAAATATAAGGACTACAAGTGGACCATACTGGGTTCTTCTCCTGGTTTGGGGCACCTTAGATAGTCTTAATATATATATATATATACGAGGGGGGGTCAAAAAGTTCGCGGAACGGAGGGGAAGGGGGGTGAAATAAAATACTGTACTATTTTTCTTTTTCAATATATTCCCCCTTAAGTCGAATACATTTTTCAGATCTCTCTATTAACTTATTAATACCGTCGAAAAAAAATGATTTGTCTTTGTCCTCAAAATAGGCCGAAATCGCCGACTTGACTTCTTCATCATCGGAAAATTTCTTCCCCCGAAGCTCTTTTTTTAATTTGGGAAATAAAAAATAATCACAGGGGGCTAAGTCTGGACTATAGGGAGGATGGTTTAACATTTCGAAGCCACAGTGATGAAGGGCAGCCATCGCAACGCGGCTCTTGTGTACCGGTGCGTTGTCATGCAAAAGCAGCACACCCTTTGTCAACTTTCCCCGCCTTTTCTCCTTGATTGCTTCTTTTAATTGTCTTAGTAGATTAGCGTAGTATTCTCCCGTTATAGAAACACCCTTATCTTTATAATCTATTAATAAAATACCCTCTGTATCCCAAAAAACAGTTGCCATGATTTTTCCAGCCGATTGTGACACCCTGTATTTCTTAGGGGGGGGCTGACCCTTTTTATGCCACTGCATAGACTCTTGCTTCGACTCAGGCTCATAATGATGAACCCAAGTTTCATCTGCAGTAACAAGTCTTGCAAAAATTCCTTCCTTGTCGGCGCTACAGAGGTCTAAAAACTCCTTTGAATACTCGACGCGCAGCTGTTTCTGTGGTGGTGTGAGCATTCTTGGCACCCATCTTGCGCTGACTTTTGACATCCCAAGATTGTCGTGTAGAATATTTAAAATGGTTGTAGGTGATACTCCAACCATTTCTGCAAGTTGTTTCTTCTTCAAACGAGTATCCTCCAGTATAAGATTCTCCACTTTTTCAACGATGTTTGAGGTGGTGGCCTCAATCGGCCGTCCTGAGCGAGGGTCGTCTTCAAGAGACTCTCTGCCTTGCTTGAAAAGGCTATTCCACTTGTACACCATGGTTTTCCCAGGGCAAGAGTCCCCGTATACTGATAACATTTCTTCCAAAATTTTCTGAGGTGGTTTTCCTTGCTTAGTGAGGAACTTTATGACGGCACGAAACTCGATTTTTTCCATGTTCAAGTTTTTCTTCCGGATTCACTTGTTTGATCGACGACAGGTCAAAGGTTATTGACACAATCAGGTTCAAACTTGGCATATATACTCACAAAGAGTTGCTCATTAGTTACTACCTGCGGCAGGTCCCCCACCCCCCGCTATCCCCTCCATTCCGCGAACTTTTTGACCCCCCCTCGTATATATATATATAATAAGCTTAATAATTATAATGCATAAATACCTGTGAGCTAGAACTGGGTTCAGACTTGACCACAGTGGAAGTAACATTTGGCGTGGGTGGGGGTGGAGGATGCAGCAATGAGGTTGGGTTGGTCAAACTTTGCCTGTGACTCAAAGCTATTCTTCGAGCCAGCTTTGTCTTAAGCTGAAAATATCACAAAACATCACAGTCATTATAAATTGAAGTAACTAGTTACACTGACACCGCTGATAGCCCTAACAGCTTTAGAAAGCCATAAGCGCCGGACACACAGAAAAGACGTAAGACGTGGATGGGGCGCAGACATGTCTGCTATATGAAAAAGACGCGGAGGAGGCATATGTCTGCGCCCCGTCCACGTCTTACGTCTTTTCAGTGTGTCCAGCGCCTTATGGAACAATCAAGAGGTTGTGTAGCTTGATACATGGAACTTGATACCGCTTTTACAATTGCCATGAAAGTAAGAACACCAACAAGTATGAAACTCCATGTTCTCTTGACCAACAATTTATATCTCCTTCTCTGTCCTGTCCCATCAATTGCCTGGCCTGGGACATAGGATGGCGAGCCCTCGACTAGGAATTGTACGTGCTTCTACGAGCGAACTATGTACCCACAAATCTTTTTAAAGATTCTTTTATTCTATTTTTAAAAAAAAATCTTATCTTTAAGATTTGATAACAAAGCATCTGATATTTAGTGTTACTGCTGCCCAAGTAAGTGGCTTCCGGGAAAAGTGCGAAGGTGCACCCCAGGCTCCGGAGCAGCACAGCTAAAGATGCAACTGGGAATGAGCTAAGAACAAAAAAGAACAGTTGACTCTAATTGACTGTGCCTTACTAGGTTAGTTAAGTTATTTCCTCCAAACTGCAAACACAAGCTGCACACTGCAGTGAAACAGGGAAAGATGTCTATGCTGTCAAATTTTGATTTAACTAGTCTCCCTGGTGACTAGATAAATACTATAAACATATAACTTATAAAAACATGCTGTTAACAAAAATCAGATATAACTTTTGTAGCATAGTTGAAGTAGTAAACATTTTTGAATTAATGGTCAATAAAAAATAATACGGAACGGGAACGGGAATGGGATATTATAACACAATTTATAACGTAAAAAAACAATTAAACATCCTATTAGAACCATTTTCGACTTCTACGCGGACGAAGTCGCGGGTTACAGCTAGTACTTGATAAAAATACTGTATAATACATAGGGCGCACTATAAGTTTCCGGAACTGGCCACTTACATAAACAATATTTAAAAATTTATTGCAACATTTGAAAATAGAACTCTTTGGCTGTAGAATGCAGTTTGTTTCATCTGACTGTGTTTTGTTTTTACCTTGTGGCGCCATTTAAAAAATTGTGTGTCTGCATCAACATGGATTTAACTCGGGAAAATTTTCGTAGTATGATTTTCTACGATTTTAAGTGTAATTTGACAGCTGAACAGAGCATCGCTCTCATCGCTTGAAACAGCTTTTGGCAATGAAGCACCATGCAAGACAACTGTTTATAGCTGGTTTGCAGAATTCAAGCGTGGTCGTATCAATCTCAGTGACGAATCTCGCGATGGTCGGCCGTCCACCGCTGTGACCAACAAAAACATCGATGCTGTGCGCCGTATGATTGAAACAGACAGGCATGTGACCTACCATGAAATTCGCGCATCCTTAGAAATAGGCATGAGTCAAATACAATTAATCCTACACAAACATTTGGGTGTGAGAAAGCTGTGCTCGCGGTGGATCCCACACAACTTGACCGAGGCTCAAAAAACGGACCGCGTCACTTGGTGCAGTGCCATGCTTACCAGATTCAACGAAGGTGCGTCAAATTTGGTGTGGGACGAAACATGGATTTATTGCTACGATCCCAAAACAAAGCAGCAATCGAGCGTATGGGTCTTTCAAGATGAGCCGAAACCAACCAAAGTGGCGCGCGTGAAAAGTGCATCTAAGCGGATGATTGCTACTTTTTTAATAAAACTGGACACGTGGCTACTGTTGCTTTAGAGAATCGTCGTACAGTGAATAGTGACTGATACACGACCATTTGTTTGCCGGAAGTTATTGACGAACTCCGTAAAAATAACCGTAAACGCCGTATCATCCTGCACCACGACAATGCTAGTTCTCACACGGCCAGACAGACAAACGACTTTTTGAAGGCGAAAAATGTAGAACTCATGAGTCATCCTGCATACAGTCCCGACCTGGCACCTTGTGACTTTTTTCTGTTCCCAAAAATTAAGAACCAATTACGCGGTCAACGATTTTCATCACCAGAAGAGGCTGTCGAGGAGTATGAAAAACACGTTTCAGAGGTCACCACAGAGGAGTGGCACAAAAGTTTTCAAAACTGGTTTCATCGAATGAAAAAGTGCATAGACGCCAAGGGAGATTATTTTGAAAAATATTAAATTAATTTTGTACCTTTAATAGTATTTTTTCATATTCATTCCGGAAACTTATAGTGCGCCCCACGTAAATACTAATAAGACAAAGTTATTGAAGACAAGATCTTTTTAGGGTTCCGTAGTAAACAAGTAACCCTTACAGTTTCGCCATGTCTGTCTGTCTGTCTGTCCGTCCGCGGTTTTACTCAGCGACTATAAGTACTAGAAAGCTGTAATTTGGATAAATATGTATATTAATTAGGCGGAAAAAACGGTAAAACAAAATATTGAAAAAAAATTTTTATGGTACGTACGTACGGGAGCTGTACAAGTAAAGTGAAAAGTCAATTTATTTTTCTCGACTAACCAGTCGTCGGGTATCGTTGAATAGGTCTTTTAAAAATATTGTGAGTTTGAGAACACCGTTTTCGATTTTGGGATCAGTTTTTGAAATATTTGCTTTTAAAGTGAAAAAATTTGTTAGCGTCAAGTGGTCCCCCCCCCCCCCCCTCTATCTGCTAAACGGTTATATGTAGACACGTGAAAAAATTTACAGCTATAGGATATACAACGAAATTTAAAGGAAAACTACCAGTGGTGCGATTTTTAAATGCGGAGTCACTAGACTTACAGTTTTTTGTATGGAAAAACCATTCGTTTAGGTGACTCCGCGTTTGAAATGGCAATGGCACTTCTGAGCTAAATAGGGTTTACAAATTAAAAATTTAGGCGATTAAAATAAAATGTACTTGGAAAAGGAAAATTTCATACAAATTTAATAGAAAATTAGTTTTTAGATGTTTTTAGTGGCATGAACTCAAAGTTGGCGTTCATAACTACGGAACCCTACTGCGCGTGGCCCGACACGCGCTTGGCCAATTATTTAATTTGGTGTACTTTAAAATTGATACTAGGTATGAACTTACATAACAACATAAAATTTACAACAATTTATCAATAACTACCTGGATTTCAACTTCGCTGTCATGCAAATGTTTCTAAATTTTATATAAAACTCGCAGATTCAACTGAATTCATATACATATATTTTACTAAGATGAAGGATACAACTCATCTCATAATGTTAAGAGGTAAAGTTTAGCTAATAACCTGGGGGAAGACTCATTCATGCCAAGGCTAGTAGGTATTTAGCAATTTATGAGAATGAGAACTTTACAGTCATGCATACAAATAGCAGTTTTTGATTATTGCTTGACACTGTATGTCATTATAATAATGCTACTTTATTTTACCATATGTGTTAGTGGATAATATTTTTAATTTGATTTGTAACTGGTGTCTAAGGTTTAATGAGAGAATAAATACAAATGAAATCCTTTGTATGTATTGTGATAAATACACCCAGACTGTGACGGCTTTGCAAGTAAAATAAAAAGTTCGCATAGCATACAATGACATAAGCTGGCCTAAATTTCCAATGCATTTTTTATTTCACCTTTTTACTCCTTCAATACAATAATTTTTAAGGAGTTTAATGTCCCAACATAATTCTAACCTAAAATTAGGGCAATGAAAAATGTAGATGACTCTTAACAGAATTTCAGTTGCAATAACAAGTTAAACAAAATATTCAAATCACTTATAATTTGTGCTGATACACCAACAGTAACAGGCCAAAATATAACTTGGCTTACACAAATGAAAAAAAAAAGAAGACTATACTTTGTATTGACTGTAAACTTAATCAAATCAGTGGACGCCTGTGGATCAAATATGCTCTAATAAGGATATACAAAAGTAACAGAATGAAACAAAAGTTGTATTATTGCATGCAGTCCTGTATACAAACATACTCTGATAATAACCTACTTCCACACAAAATAAAAAACTTCCACACAGCAATTATATTTTAACAAATTCTGCCATATTGAACAAAATAATGGTGCATTCAAAACTGAACTTATTTAATGTTGGATAGTCTGTCAACTTACACCCAGTCAAAACAAGTATATTGTAACTGAAATTACACATTGTAAAAAATAATTATGTAGCCCTATTTGAAAATATTAAAATATTATTTCTAATTTTGCAGAAATGACAAACTCCAAACTACCTACATATTCTACAACCAAATTATAAATATACAGGCTTCCAGTGCCTTTTTGATGCAAAACCTGAAGTCATTATAATCCTTACAACTACTATAGTTCGCTTTAGCATTTTAATTAAAAACAACAAATACAAAAAGTTAGGTTATGTTTGGATAGCTTTGCATAAGCCAATAAATGACAAGACAATACATATATGACAATTTTTAAATTCGTAATACTAGCACTAAATTAGAAATCACAATTACATTAAAGAAAATTATACAATAATGTACCATGCTTCCAACATAACAATGATTTGACTATATATTTACAAATAAGTAATCTATATAGTTTAAAGAAATGTAGAAGTAAACTTACAGAATCATTTTCCTGCTTCAAAGCTTGGCATAATTTCTCCTTTTTAGTAATGATATCGTTCTGCTGCTGAATCAAGTCCAAGTGGTAAATGAGGAAGTCCTTCAACTTTTTGTTCTGGTTCTCTGAAGTTGTCAACTGCTCCGTCAACCGGCTCACTTCCAAGCTAGAAGACAGTAAGTCCTTCTCTTCTGTGACCACACAATGCGTGGAGATCTCTACTTCTTTATCCAGCTGTAGAGTCTGTCTCCTGTCTGAACCTTCCGAATGGCACGCATATATATGATCGAATGGAAAGCTCAGTAAACCGTCTTTAGTGTCCAATTGATTTAACGTCGAAAGATCAGCTGCCGTTCCGCAGAAATTCACCAAATTCGATTCATTTACACTACTGCGACTGTTCATTTTTATAGGGAACCAATCGTGAGTTGCCTATGACGAGCCTGCCGGCTGTCAAAAACTAGCAAACCAACACTACACTTTTGTTCGTTTCATTACAACTCTATTGATCATTGGCCTCACTTGACAATATCGCAAGTACAAATATTAAAGATTACCCACGTTCGGCATTACATTGTCAAAACAGCCACAAATCTACGTATTCTATTCTGACATTTCTTTCACGCACATGCAAAATGATAAAAGACGCATAATAGCTATGCAATCGCTACGACCACAATAGTAATGTTTGAAACGGATTCTTATACAACTCATTTGTAAGTATAAGTAATAATGAATTAAATAATTAAATTTGATCACTTGAATAAAATCGACTTATCGAGTACCTAGGTATATTGAATACAAATTGTAAAATTTCATCAACTAGCGTCAAGCGTCAAGGCGTCAAGCCGTCAACCATAGACATTTTTATTTTATTTTTTCTGATTGTCAAACATAGAACGGCTGTGGCGTCCAGGTGACGTCAATTTAATACCATAGACAAAATGTGACACCAATATATATTTTTCCTTTCCGGGCCAAAAATAAATTATTTCATATCAGTTTTGTACCCTACAATTTTTTTGTGTTATTTTTTCAAAAGCGTGTCGTTACTGGCTTTTAATGGAAAATTAAGAGTAGGTATTATTCATCTTGTGTTGTTTATAATGCTTGGGCCGGACCTGCGCCTATCGTCACGAAGCTTCGTGCTATTACACAATACACGCAAATGTGACCGGCCGTTATCGGATATCATCCCGAATTCGGACTTCGTATTAGTTATCGCGCGGGTGACGATACATCAAACGATTTAAGCACGCTAACAATTCGCTCTGCGTGGTCGCACTTGCGTTGTTCATTTAAAAATGGAGTGGAACTATAAAATTGTGTTAAAATTTTTAGCTCTTTCTTTCTAGGTTTCATTTTAAGTTTCAATAAATGCATTATGTAATTGTTAGCACACATGTTAAAGAAAAGAAAGTTGTCGTCCATATTTAAGACACGTAGATGACGCCATCTTGGATTATTGCCAGATAGTTCGTGAAAAATAACGAAGCCGCTAGTGTGACCAACGCTATATCGCGATATTTTTTTAGAATTGCTTCGGGACGGTAGGCACTAGTGCGGCCGAAGCATAAATGGTATCGATTTATTAACTACAGCTTAAGTATAAAAGCAGTTTTTCTGGATATGGTTACTATTTGTGGTCAATTTTGTTACTATTTATTAAATCGAAATTAATTATAAGAATAGTAATTTTACGTCAAATAATAACATTATTGCAATTTAAGGACAATAAAGTTATGTATGAATCAAAATAAACTTCATAAAAAAGCATTAATTTTGAAATTTTATAGGTTGAAGGTCAATTTTGATAACTAGGTAAAATATAAAACCTATTTTTACAATTTACCTTTAAATCTTATAAAAGATGCAATTGTCAAACCTTATCATTTTCAGTGAAATATGTAGAAAGTATTTTATGCAATCTAGAAAATAACAATTTTAGAAAAGAAAACGTCTATTTAATATTTTGGAACAGTAAAAAAATTGAGTGCGATTGGTCACCAATGAAAAAATAAGGACTCTATTACAGATACTGGTACTTTCGTTTTGAAAAGTGAAAGTGAGTTTGTTTGTTTGTTTGTTTATCTCACCTTAACTACTGAACTAAATGTCATGAAATTTTGCATACAGATGTCAGGGATACGAAGAAGGTCATATTTATTTCTTTATTTCTCGCTCACATGCACTTATACTAAAACATGGTTAGTAGGTAAATAAGTACATGAACCCTGGCAGGGTGTTGCGAACTTTAAGTATGTAGTTGAGTTTATATAATAATAGCGATTTCAAAAATATTACGTTTGGGATATGTCAGAAATTGTTAGTAACAAGTTAGTAATTGAATTGAATGTCAGCTGTTACATAAACTTATAAGTTAAGTATTAATTTCAGGGAAATTCTATTACATTTTAATTAAATTAAATTGGATGTGTTTTCTGATACATTAAAACATTTCAATTATCTCAATAATAGTAATGTCAAAAAAAATAATATATATATGTAGTATAAATATCAGTATAATAATTGATGAACGGCTTGAGAATTCTTTAAAACTAGTTTTGTAATTTGTCTTTTAAGTATTCTTCAACCGAATAGTAATCTTTTGTCAATAACAAAGTTTTAAAATTTTTATCAAATGTTTTGTCATTATGTTCTAATTAAAATGATTTCGGTAGTTTATTATATATTTTGATTGCACTCACATATTGTCCGTTATTGTATATGTCAAGGTTTTTTCTCGATGGCAGTGCCAGTCTATATTTATGTCACGTGTTTATGTTGTGTGTGTCTTTAATTTGTGTAAATATGTGTTTATTTTTTCTCACAAATGTGCATAATATGTCAAGGATATAAATTGAGGGTAAATTCAAGATTTTTTGTTTTATGAAATACGCCTTGCAACTATGTCTGTATGGTAGGTTGCATAGTATACGCAAGCACTTTTTTTGCATGTGGAGTAGGTCGTGCGCGTGTACACATAAGATAGGATAAAACATTTTATCCCGAAAATTTGCATGTTTTCTACAGGAAATTTATTTTCACGCGGGTGCAACCGCGGGCAAAAGCTTGTATATGTATACATCGAATAAAATATGCATCTAAAGAAGATGTCTTTTATTTCTTGAATTTTTGAGAATAACTATTTAATCTTAAATAATACAAAGAAAGCAGAGCAAATAGTTGTAGTAAACGTTATAATATTTTAAAAATATAGACTTTATACTTTTATTTATGAATAATTTTATGATTAAGTAAATATGTATTTTATCTTTGGATTATTGCTACTGACAATCTTTTAATCAACATTTTGTTCAATGAGCACCAAGGCATTGAAAAAATTATAACATTGAGCAAATACCAACGTAATATTTAATCACTATCAAAACTAAACTTTATTATTGATTTCAAGGACCCAACAGAAAAGAATTTGACTTATTACAAAATACAAATATATATATATATAATATATATATTAAAATGAGTGAACATTCATTTCGTATGGAGCCTCAATAAGTTGACGATTATGAAGATGAATTTCACATTAAACACAAATAAAAATTAATGTGAACGTTTCCTAACAGTTCAATTTTGTTACCAATCAAGTCAACATATACGTTACCGTTCAAAAGTAACAGATTTGACAGTTACAGAATTGAGAGATTACACGTTTCCCGAAGCGTTTAAAAATTCTCAATTTAGCTCATAACCCACAAAATTATTGATTAAAAAGCGTAGTGTAAGAAGTTTTGATTACAAAATACATACATATTCATTAGATATAATACTTACCAGTTAAACTAGGCACAAATTTGAGCACAAACTGATACCAAAACCTAACCCACGCGCTTGCTTTGATATTACATTGACGTCTGACAAGATATTTTTAATACAGTTATTTTGGCTATTAAACTACAATATTTCCTTCTTTAAAATTATGCTCCCGTCAAAATATAGTTTTTAAATTGGGAAATATCACGATAACAAAATTGATATGCAAAGATAAGATTTGACAGTTTTAAAAATTGATTTTGAAATATAAATAATTGATAAAATGGTTATTTCAATGGACAATTAATTAATTTGTAATATTTAAAATACAACTGTTAAACCAAATAAATAAATGACTAAATATACATTGATTGAAAATGCGAGAGCGAGATCGGGAGCGGGTGTGGGAGCGGGATCGGGAGCAGGAGCGGGAGCGGGAGCGGGATCGGTATCTGGAGCGGGAGCGGGATCAAGATCGGGAGCGGGATCGAGATCTGGAACGGGAGCGCGGCGAGAGTGGGAGCGGGAGCGGGAGCGGGAGCGGGAGCGGGAGCGGGAGCGGGAGCGGGAGCGGGAGCGGGAGCGGGAGCGGGAGCGGATGCGAGTATGAGTTTAAAGTTCAGGCAAAAGCATCGGAAGTTCGGCATTATGTGTTGCTAGTAATGCAAATGACATTGCAGGCATGCTTTGGCTGAAATTCAGCCGCTGAACTTCGGCATACTGTGCTGAGACACTAAGTCGGGTTTCGTTACACAGTTTCGGCGGAGTCGAATTTTTTCTCCGACATTAAGACTTATTTTGTGAGCCGAGAGTCCATTTGCTGCAAGAGAATTAAGAAACTTAACTGGATAATTGGTGGCATCGTCCTGATCAATAACACTATCCAAGAAAGTATAAACCACTTCATTACCAATAATTTGCGTCATAAGTTCTTCATTAATTGATGTGTATTGTTAATTTTTTAGTGTCAACAAAACCAAGATTTTTCCTGGTGTGTTATGCTCTGAAGGTCCGCAAATACTGAACTTATAAGTTCTTCTTCGGACGAAACAACTTCGCCAAGTATTACGGGAAGACTCACCTGACCATTCTCTTAAGCAAAGAGACCTTCCCCAACTTTTAATAATATTCTTGAAAACTCTTAGGCATGTGAACTATTACCGCCAAGCTGGGCTCTCATATTAATTGTCAATCTGAACTTTTGTATTTGAGGCTACAGATAAGACACTTTCCACATCAGATGATCATCGATTTTAGTAAACAAATATTTATGAATTAAATTTAACTTGGTTCTGCATCAGATGTTCCAAATCTTCGATTTTTAAGGTTTCGTACCCAAATGGGTAGAAACGGGACCCTATTACTAAAACCGTCCGTCTGTTTGTCTGTCTGCCATTCTGTCTGTCACCAGGCCGTATCTCATGAACCATTATAGCTAGAAAGTTGAAATTTTTATAAATGATGTTTTTTGTTGCCGCTGAACAAAAACATACTAAATATAGAATAAAATAAATATTTATGGGGCTATAAACGTAATTTTTCATAGATTATGGTACGGAACCCTTCGCGCGCGTACGACTCGCGCTTGGCCAGTTGTATTATATCTCAACAAAAAGTTCTCATCAGACTTAACAACTTTCGCTAAGGCGGGATTTTAATATTTCTTATAGTTTAGCTGGACCATTATATTTCTCCATCATGTGTTCCATTTTCCAAAATCAATTATAGCCTATATGTTGCCCAGGCTTCACAGCTATATAACAAAAATAACAACAATAATAACATTCTAATCCGTGAAGTATTTCTGGAGATTAGCGTGTAAAAACAGACAAACAGACAGACATTTTTTTTTCTTACTCTATTACTATATTTCTATCGCACCAAATATTTTTTTGGAAAAAATTTTAATGTACAGACACATTTTTTTTACTCTTTTATTAAAGTATAGATGATACCTTTAATTTAGCCAAAAAAACTATCTCTGACTATTTTAAAGTGAAATTATAGTAGTAAATTAGTATCAATTATTTAAATTGTATGAATTTAAATAATTGATACGAATTTACTATAGTCTATACACACTAAAATTATAAAGAGATTTTTTTTTATGTTTGTCTTGAATAAACGATTTCAGTTATCGCGATAAAGCTGTGGTAATAATATTTATCACGTATGGCTTCGTTATTTTTCACAAACTATTTTGTAATAATCCAAGATAGCATCATTTACGTTTTTAAATTTGGTTGACGACTTTCTTTACTGTTACATGTGTGCTAACAATTACCTAATGCATTTATTGAAACCTAAAAAGAAATCTAGACATAGAAACCTTAAAATTCTAATGTCACGAAGCTTCGTGCTATTACACGATACACGCAAATGCGACCGGCCGTTATAAGATATCGTCCCGAATATTCGGACTTCGTGTTAGTTATCGCTCGGGTGGCGATACATCAAAGGATTTATGCACGCTAACAATTCGCTCTGCGTGGTCGCACTTGCGTTGTTCATTTTGACGTTTGTTTTGAACTTGTTCGGACGCGTGCTGTGCGACGGTGCCACGGTTGTTAATGCGTAAAAATGGAGTGGAACGATAAAATGGTGTTAAAATTTTTAGCTTTTTCTTTCTAGGTTTCTTTTTAGGTTTCAATAAATGCATTATGTTATTGTTAGCACACATGTTAAAGAAAAGAAAGTCGTTGTCCATATTTAAAACACGTAGATGACGCCATCTTTGATATAACGAAAACGCAGCCCGAATATTCGGGACGATACCCGATAACGGCCGGTCACATTTGCGTGTATCGTGTATAACACCAAGCTTCGTGACGATAGGCGCTGGTGCGGCCCCAGCTTGACATGAAGTTCGTCTTTATAGAGAGACTAGCTGTGCCCGCGACTTTGTCCGCGTGAAAATCCGTTCAGCAGTTTCGGACATTCGGGTGTACAGTGTGCATACAGATACTGACATACAAACAAAAATCTTAAAAATCTTTTTATAGTTCTGTAACTCCTTATATATCTTGCTCACAAATACATACTTTAATATCTGTATTTGGTGCCCCCGACTTCGCCCGTGTGAAATTCAGTTTTCTTATACACCCTTGTTGACGACATGACAAATTTAAAAATTTTGTCAGATTAGTCTGTATATTTACAGATCGATTTTTTTATTGTGATGCGGTATACTTTTAATATTGCAAATGTGACAATTTATAAGGATCTATAGATGTATGGATATCAGTTACTCATTCATGCAACGTATGAATAGATTATAATGAACCCTTACAATAATAATTTTAACCTTTGTATATAAATATATAGGTACGCAGACGAAGTCAGCAGTCAAACATAACTCCCTATCTGTAAAAGTCTCCGAGGCGCGAGATAGCGAATGACGTTCACGATCAGCACTTTGAGTGGAACTCTCCGAGAAGCGAGTCAATAAATTTCGTTCTCGATTAACACTTAGTCGTCTTTTGTCATTGGATTCTTGGGATCTACTCATCCGCTTTCTTTTCGCTTGTATAATATTCTGAGACAGATTTGACTTTCAACGTAGCATTTTTGAAAGCAAAACACAAAATACAATAATATATATATATATATATATATATATATATATATATATATATATATATATATATATATATATATATATATATATATATATATATATATATATATATATATATATCTATGTAGCCAAGAATTTTTAAAGATAATATTAGAAATACCTAACCAATCCACAAAGCAAGATCACAACATCCGTATTGCTATAGCCAAATGTCAAACTTAGTTCAATAAATCTATAAAGCCAAGAAGCATGATATCCAAAATATCTTACCAATCCACAATGCAAGATCAGAAAGTCCGTATTTTTGTACCCAAGTGTCAAATTATAAATCAACAATATTATCCGAAATATTAACTAACCAATCCACAAAGTAAGATCAGAAAGTCCGTTTTTTCATAGCTAAGTGTCAAATTATAAATCTAGAAATATTAACTAACCAACCCAAAAAGCATCAAATCAAGATTAGAAGTCCGTATTTTCATAGCCAAGCATAGCCTAATATCAGTATAAAATAAACAAATTCAACAACAGTAACTAACCAAATCACAAAAGAATCAAACGGTCTTACGTACAAAGCAATTTTTTTTAGATGACATACATAGGTTGCTTCGGAGTCTTCGGACGGCATTTCCTACTTCACCGGACAAGGTCTGAGAAGCGAGCTAGGGACTATGGCAAATTAAAGGTTGCTGCAACACCCATGTTTAGCCGGAAGGGCCGAAGCTACGGTGTCAGAAAAGCGGTGTATTTAGGACGTACAGGGCTAAACAATCAGCTTGTATTTATATTTTTTCACAAAAACAACCATAGCGCGTTTTTAAGTTTCTTGAGGCGCCATCTGTTGTTATTTAATTTTACTATAAAGTCGCCCATAGAAAACTTATCTTCAAACTTTAAATGACGATAACTTTTTTATCTGACAACAGATTTCGATGAAACAAAGCCCATATGTTGCTCAGGGATAGGCTTAATCTTTAAGTAAAAACTGCGTAAAAATCTATTTAGTAGTTTTAAAGATTAGCGAGTACATACAGACAGACAGACAGATCTTTTTTGTGTTCTGGTACTCTTTTTTAATCGCCCACGCCCATTTTTTGTTAATTTTATCAAATGTACAGACACGCTGTTCCTACTCTTTTATTATATGTATTGATTATATGTATTGATGAACGTTTAAATTTAATAAAAAGAAACAGAATTATTTTTGTTTTCAACTTAAATTTTGTTGCAATCACATATGAATTCGTTCTCAAAAATAAAAATTTAATAATAAAAACGAAGAACAGCAAAAAATTTCAATTTTTTTTTTAACTTGTTGCTTATTAGTGATAAAAATCTCTTTTGTAAATCTGTGTACTGATTTTGACAATAAATAATTTAAAAAAGTAAAGTAAATATTTTAACCACATACTAGGTATATCTTTTTTTGTCATCTACTATATTTTTACAGGTAACAGCTTCGAAGAAACCAGCTGCTTTTCTTTCCGTGGAAATCGTGAATGGAAATGGAAATCGTGGAAAAGTCATGTAATATTGATATTAATGTCATGTTCAAGGGTATGGCTTATGGGTGATTCATCATTATCATCAGCTTTAAAAAACCCTCCCTTTGTCTGCGCCATCCCGTTCTGTCGGCAGCCGCTGCTATCCAGTTTTTTTCCAGCAACTTGCTTGATATCATCGAACCACCGAGCCTCACATTATGAATGAAGATAATTTTGTTTTCTCTTTGGTGCTTATTTCAAAAATAACATCGATTTTCAAATCCAAGATAACCGATTTTTTTTGATTATTCCACGTGTTACCCCGTCATTTGATACAAAACCTTAAGAAAATATTTCAGTATTATTTTTACATTTTTAAAGTAACATTTAAAAGGGTCGCTACCAATATTTAAATTTTAGTTAAAAGCTCAAATTCACTGCAGAGCTTAGACTTATGAAATGAAATCATTTATTGAAAGATACAAGTGATGGTTTGTATTTTTATAGAAAAAAGGAAATCAAATATACTCTGTAATTATCATGAGCAAATCTCGCTTTTGCTCTGAATACAATAAAAAAAAAAACATTAACTGAAACATTGTTAAGAACTATGAGCTATTAATTGCAATTAGTAGCCAGTTTTTGTAAAGGTTATGCAATCTTTAAAAAACCTGGCTACTAATTGCTTAAGGTCATTTACTGGTGCTTACTATCAAGTCGAGGCTTGTAACCAATATTTTTACAATATCATCACATAGAAAAAATATATTTCTTTCACAATATCTTTTTCGGTTTTGTCGATTCAAATTCATGTTTAAAACGGGACAAAAATATCGCAATATTAGGTTACTGCTATGTATATACATCAGGGTAGTCCAGCAGATCACCAGCAACACCTTATTATGATAAGATTCAAAAAACTTCCACTATTCATCTCAGCTTTGTCAACTAAGGATTCCAACTTCAATTTTGTTTTCTTTTAACTATTGGCTCCAAGGGAGCACAAATTCTGCATAAATATCTTATACCGGTTTTTACAGCAGTGGAGTGTCGAAAGGCCATGGAGTTAGTGTACTCGTATTGCAGACTTTTGACATGCTCCAGGTCAAGAAAGCAATGGGGAAGAAAAAGGAAGGAGTACTTTGTGCATATTTCGCTATAAAACATAACATAACCACTAATTTTAATCACTTATGAAGACTCCATAGTCAAATTTCCATACAACGTTTTTCAAAAGTTTGACAACTGGTAGCGACCTCTAAATTTGGTCTCAAAATTCAAATAAAATACACTGATTCATATTTTACAGTAGAAATTCAAATCACAACGTGTCCGGATAACATTTCAAAAGTCAAAAAATAAGAAGCACCCTAATGGCTGGGAACTTTTAAAGTGAAAATTGCTTTAGCGGCGTTGTACACTTTTTTTGAAAAGGGTAAAAAATTATAAACTCGCGTCAGGGCGTCAGGGAACCTGACCCTGATCGAAAATTCGTAAGACGGATGGAGAGTAGACAGCCGGCGCGGCGTACGAGAGGAAGTATCCCCCTCTCTTTCTACGGCGCGGCGAAAATGTAGGGCGCCTGCTGTTTCGTTTAGGCGGCGCAGGGCACTTGCGCGAATCTTCGTGTGTGTTTATGTTACAGCGCGCCACGCGCATTCATGGATGGTGACAGTGACAGCTGATGGCTCGACCGTCTGTGTAGTGGCCACACTGCTGTGTATTTGTAAAATTCGTTTATATAAAGTGTATTCTACCACATAAATGATAGTACTTTTATACTGATAATTAAAGCAATTTGTGAAAAATTATTCCCTAACCATTCCAAAATATCAAAAATGCACAACGTTAATATTCAAGTTTTCACTTCTGCCGGCACTCCCGGAGTGCAACTCGTCGTTTTTTTTTTCAGAATTATAGGATATTAAGGTTATAATTCTATGGTATTTTCATGAAAAATCATGTAATATTGCAACCAAATTTTTGTAAGTATTTTATTAATAGATATTGCATACGCTCATGTATATGCTTTATCTTTATAATTTTGTCTGGATTCCATAGTCAAAATATAAACTGAAAGAAAATATAGTGCGCAAAGTTTTTAATTTTGATAGTCAATAATTGATGTTTAGGTATGTATTTGTAATAATGTAGGTATATTTTCAATACCTAAACGGGGAGTGACACAGGCCTGCCGTTAATGGTTTTGTTTCAAAAATTTTAGGTACCAGGTACACAATAAATCGGGTGAATTCGTTTTTATATAACTTTTCTTAAGTGACCGATGTCGAATTCTTAAAAATAAATAAATACCTACGTAACTAACTAAGTCAGTAGCAGCTAGTATGACATGACAATTTTTAATTGCACTCTCTCTCTATACTGATGAGATGACCGATACCATAAGATTTCTTATTATGCCCTGATTACGGATCTGTCAGTCGTCAATTGATAAAGTGGTGGAGGGGGGTGGTTAGGAGCAATCAAAGATGGCGACCGCTCAGTTTAATTTTTACGCTTTTTAAGTATGTACTGCACCGATTTCCCAATCATAAATGAATTAGGTTTTTAAATATTTTCCCGAGAGTATTTCTAAGAATTTCTCAGTAACCATGCATTTTATGAGTATTTATGTCGTTACATTTGTTGTAGATTATATAATTAGTAATTGTTACGTCTTCTAACCACTGAACAAGATCAAACCGCGTCGATCGGGTGAGGGTCATAATCAACTTTTTTGTATGGAAGAAAAAAAACTGTACTGAATGTTATCATGTGTGGTATGGTATCAAGTGGAATGGCTTTCTGTTCTAATTCTAAAAATATATCACATTATTATTATTACATTTAGTATACTTATTTGTAGTAACAAAGTGTGTCACGAAAACTAAAGTAAGAACCACCACACCATCTTTCATACCAAGAATCTGTAGCCGTAGGAAAGACCAAAAAAAATGTTACCTCGCTAACCGCTTGTTGACAATCGACATGACGCCCATCCCATTAATCCATATATATTCTAAATCTTCGTCCCATATCTACTTGTAAGTATATTCTAAATCTTTATCCCATATCGATACATTACATACATTACGTGACTTTTAGTGAAAATGGTTTTTCTCCATCTTGGATTTTAAAAATCGATGTAATTTTTTAAATAAGCAGCGTCCAAAATGACAGATAGGTACCTAATTCATATTTGTTTCAATAAAGAACTATTATGGGTATCAAATGAAAGGGTTTAGCAAGTAACACAGTAGATTTAAGCAAGTAGAACCATATATAAAAAATAAAAATAAAAAAGAAAAGTAAAAAAAATAAGTTAACAGAAGCACTTAACGGCTTTTTTTGAAAATAAAGGTTATTAATTATTATTGATAATTATGAAGATTATATACATACTTAAGTACTAAAAGCTTATAAATAATTCGGTAGGTACCTATCAGTCTTCACACCACTCTCCTCATTAATCTAGTAGTCCATTGATCAGACAAAAAATAAAGTCATGAAACATATGAGTTGATATGTACCTATATCTATTGATATGTGTGCCTAGCTTATGTGTATCTAGCTTTTGCACTGATATACAATATGACATCTTCCCGGAAGGATATGCTAACGTCCGAGTAGTTTTTGATATTATCCTTACAGGCAGACTGCACAAACGTTTCACATGTTACACAAACTAAAAACCAACAGACAGCACCGGATTAACTACTTATTAATCTGTGACCGGATCTAGATTTTTTTAGGGGGGGGGGGGGGGCAATCTCTAACATTGTTGACCGCGGGGTTGGGCGGAAGGAGGTTTTATAAATATTCGATTTTGCCGCCCCTCTGACCTTGCCGCCCGGGGCATGGGCCCTGGCTTACCCCTCTCACATCATACTGGGGCTGCTTCGCAAAATAAGTATCATAACTATACCTATTTCTTTTTCCTCGAGAAAAAGGAAATCAAATATTTGATAACGCATTTAGGTAAGTACTTTTATAATTCCGAATGTAGGGCAGGGATCAGCCAGTCAGCCAATGTGTTTGGCCCACTGCCAGTGACTCCATACTTAGCCTCAGTGTGTATAGGTAACCGTGAAAATAAACTTCTATGAATAAATTCACACGCTATCCACGATTCAGTATAACAGAGATTCCGTCGCATACAGCGACTTTACCTTGAAAGACTTTGTTTTCTAGTGTTTTTGTGAGTCAAACTGGCGCATCAATTTTGGATATCCTATCCTCCTACTGGTAATAAATTCAGTACTTAAATTGTAATAGTATCAAGAAAATTGTACTCAATAATAGTTATGTAGAATATTTACATTTATAAATAAGAACCTATTGATGTGGTGTGTTAGTATTATCTAAACAAATGTAGATATCGTTTGTAGTTAGCCTGGGAATCCATTTGCGGAAATTTAGAAAGTTGCTGATTTTATAGACGTTGCTGGTTTTGTAAGGATACAATTTGAACCGATCTTTGCAAAACAGGCAATGCATAAAAAAAATCTGCATCATATAGTGTACTATTCCCAGCCATGACAGTAAACTGACACCATGAAGAAACGTCAGAAACTCAATGTAAATAGCAAAGAACAAAAAAAAATTCAAAGTTATAACCAAAGAATAATAATAGGTTGGGGAAAAAGTCTTTTCGCATTTTATATGAAAATTCAAAACATTTTTTAATATAGTTTTTTTACATTTAACTAAAGTATGTAGGTACCATTTTGTTCGATAACTTTTTGCCATCTTATAGGCAGGGACATGATCCCATTGCCATAGAAATTTTGGGGCTTCTGATCAAAAAACTGCGTCAAATAGTTTTGGCAGTCCTCTCGTGATGTTAACCTGACACTGCCTAAAGAATTCTGAAGGTGTCAGGTCAGGACTATACAGCGGATGCATTAACACCTCCCAGCCAAACTCTTAATTTTTGCTGAGTGGTTAAAGATGTGTGAGGTCTAGCGCTATCATGATGAAAAACCAAACCCCTTCTGTTGATTAATTCCGGCCGCTTTCTCTCAACTTCTTGCTTTAATCTTATCAGTTGTTCGCAGTAGAGTTCTGAATAGATGGTCCTGCCTGGTGGTAACAGCTCATAATGAAAAATGCCCTTCCAATCCCACCACACACAGCATCACCTTGTTGCGAGTTAACCCGGGTTTCGCCACAGTCTGAAGTCTGACCGGCCTTTCTTGTCGTCAGACTTCACAGGCTGTTTCCTTGTCAGCTACGTCGTAACTACTGACATGCCGATCTTGCTCCAATTTTTCAAAAATAGCATCATTTTATCCGTAACAGGGCGGCCAGAGCGACGTGCATCTTTGACATCAAAATTTCCGGATTGAAAACGCTTAAACCAAATTTGTGCTACTCTCACAGACACTGCACATACGTAGATTTCAACTAATTAGGCGGCCAAAACTCGCTATCCGAAAAAAAAAACTAATGATAAGATAACCATTTACTCAGGTAGTAAACAGTTCCGGGAATACAATGGGCACCCCCTCCCACCCTTCGTAGATGCGCAAGAGCTTCCCTCAGGTAGTCGGAATTCGATAGTCACTTAACGTGTACGTGTCTGTTCTCGGCGCTCCTAAACTTACAACTTTTGTAAAATTCATATTTGTTTTTTAACTACTTATTTTCGAGTGTCAGTGATGGATTGCAGTAATTCAGGTAAGAACCTATGTTTTTTAATAGTAACTTTTTTAGTTTCTACTGCCTTTGATAAACTTTTAATTTTTCTAAGATAGCTCTATCAATAAGTCAGTTTTTTTGTGTTTCTTACAATTAAATATGTCTTTTAACTAACTTAAGGGTCCGTCCGAGCAATGTTTTCTTTATTTTTCTATACTTTACTTATTTTTCTATCATACCAGGAAAAAATTAGCCGCGGAAACCCGTGCGTTTCCCAAATAAGAGCATTTGAATCTTAGGGGTCGAAATTGAGAAAAATACCACGTTAGTGCTAAATTGTATTAAATCTAATTATTTTTTGTTTTAGGTCCGTCTGGTACCTCGGGTACTAAAAAAGTGACTCGGAAGTACCTGTTTCAACAGGTACAAAGACAAAATTTACCAAGTTCTCGATTCGTATGAAGATTTTCTTTTGATACGTTATGGAGACACCGAAAATGCTAAAAAGTGTTTAAAGCAAAGGTATTCTTATATCAAGACCGAATTCACGAAAAGATGGATGAAAGCCAGTAAACACGAAGAAGTTTTCCTAAAAAACAACCGAGATTGGTTAGAAGGAACTTTCGAGATTCCGATAGAATCGGCCTCTCGTCAAGGTAGGCCAGCAAAATCTTTCGAAGATTTAAGTGAGCGAAGCAAAAGAAGAAAAACGGAAGAATTCCGCGCGACTTTGAAGCATGACGTCATCATCCATGCCGCACAATCTGTTTTACAAAACACTGGGCAAAGGAATGCTTCAAAAGTTCTCAAAGAAATTACTAATTCGCCGACACGAGCCAGCAAATATAGATCTGCCTATTCTAAAGTGAATAACGACGACGACATGTTACCTCCACTGACGCCTCTGCAAGCACTTCAGATGTTCGTGGAAGCTGATCTTTCAAGACGGCAATATGACATAATAAGAGAAACAAACCCAAAACATTTCCCTTGCTACGACTTGTTGCTAAAGGCGAAACAAGAATGTTATCCACCAGAAGAATCCATGAATGTCACAGATACTTCGGCATAGAGCAACTTACAATGCTTAATGGACCTTACTGTGACACGCCTATCAATATTCCTGGAAGAGGTGCTAATTACGCTGAATGAAGAAGAAAGGAAGTCGTTAACGATTATCTGTAAATGGGGTTGTGACGGCTCTCAGCAATCCAAGTTTAAACAAAAATTTGAGAATGACACTGACTCAGATGGAAACATTTTCTTGAGTTCTTTTGTGCCGTTACGCATTGTTTGTGGAGAGGAAAACAAAAAAGTAATATGGCAAAACCCAACGCCATCCTCTTCACGATTTTGCCGTCCTATCCGATTTCGGTATGCAAAAGAGTCTACAGATGTGGCAAAGGACGAGATAAATTATGTGCAAGAGTCAGTTAAGCTGCTCAATAATACGAAAGTCATTTTAAAAAACCAGGAGTATCAGTTTGGTCATATGCTAAAAATGACAATGGTAGACGGAAAGGTGTGTAACGCGGCCACGGACACGAAATCAACTTCGAAGTGCAACATCTGTGGAGCTACTTCGAAAAGTTTCAACGATTTAAACAAGAGGAATGATGTGAGCTCCGAAGCTCTAGAATTTGGATTATCAGTATTACATGCTAGAATTCGGTTTTTAGAAAGCATACTCCATTTGGCATATAAGTTACCTGTGCAGAAATACAGACAGAGGAAAACCACAGAAGAAAAGGCATTGGAAGCACAACGAAAGTCCGAAATCCAAGTCAGATTTCACAATGAAACTGGACTTCACATAGATATGCCGAAGGCTAACTTTAGCAATACTAATGATGGCAACACAAGCAGGAGATTCTTCGAAAACCCTGAACTGGCATCTGAGGTCACAGGAATTAGCTTTGAGCTTATCTACAGACTCAAAGTTATATTGGAAACTATTTCAAGTGGTCATGAAATTGATGTCGCAAAATATGATCAATACGCATATGATACTGCGAAATTGTACGTGGACCTGTATGGATGGCATCCAATGACGCCGACGATGCACAAAATACTGATGCATGGTGGACAAATCATAAGTCACTCGTTACTTCCTATTGGCCAGTTATCTGAGGAGGCAGCAGAAGCCTGGAACAAGCATTTTCGATCGTACAGACTTAACTTTGCAAGGAAGTTTTCTAGAAAGGAATGCAATTTAGATGTATTTAATAGGCTTTTATTAACATCAGACCCCCTGATCAGCTCAAGCAGACAAATCAAGAAACCTTGTCACAAAGCATTCCTACCTGAAACTATAGAAATGTTGATGGCTGCCAAACCAAATACTTCTAGAGATAGCCAATAATCTTTGAATTCTCTCAAAGTAAAATATGTGTTTAAGTAGTTTTATTTGTAATAAGTATATATTTAAGATATAGATATATATGATATTTTACCATATTTATGCTTGTAACTAATAATTCATACGACGTTTTTATTTTGTTGGTAATTTAAAAAATAATTTTTATTTTTTGTATTTTATCGATGTAAATATGTTGCATGATCAATAATTATATTATTTTCGGATCAAGAGGAGTTTATTTTAATTTCCTATTGTACGTATAGCTATTTTCCAGAAAAAAATATTTTTGGCCGCCTAAATAATTGAAATCTACGTATGTGCACTGCACTAAGTCCATAAACATCGCAAATTTTTTTCGCGGCTTGCGTTGCATTTTTACCTTTTTGGTAGTAAAATTTTAAAATGTATCTAATTTCTTCATTAGATTCACTCATCTTGACGGTAAGAAAAACAAATGAAAATCACGCATTTTCCTAATTTGAATTTGGAATAATCTTCTTGAAAATTTAAACTTTTAAATGATACCAAAACCAGCCAGGTAGAAATAGTAAAGTGGTTTTATTACAAGTTCATACATACTATATGCGAAAAGACTTTTTCCCCAACCTAATATAATATAATTCATCCTTATCTGTGGTTAGAACTCCGATTAGAATACTCGTAGGAAAGATGAATATACAAGTCCTTAGTTTAACCTACCTAACCATATATGTGTTACGGGCAACGTGATTAACAGGGCCGTATTAATAAGGGCCGAGTATTATGAATATTTCCCAAGAGCATCGGGCTATTTGATAAATTTTAATATTTTAATTACTTAGACCGGTCCATATTATAATGCCCGACAGCCTGTGGTCTATTTAAAAAATCAACCTAAGCAATAGATTGAATATATTACTTGGACCGGGCGGTTCCCTACTAAGCCGGGCATTTTGATTAATGCGACAATTTGATTAGTGCGCTAGTGCGAAGTGCGTGAGGTGCGTGCGGGGGAGGGCCGACGGCGTACCGCAACAACGTGAAGCGACGATTCTAAGCGTTGTAAATGCAAGAAATCAAATATTCTTTGCAATTCAAAATGTCATAAAAGCTCGACTTACAAAAATAAATAATTTTTAGGTAATAAAAATCTTTCACAAACTTAAGATTAAAAAAAATATATGTTCCTTACTATAGGTTCGACGACCTCCGTGGCGTAATGGTCAACACGCTAGATCGCCACTCTGGAGGTTCTGGGTTCGATCTCCAGCCAGGGCAAGTTGGAAAATGGCCTTTTCTAAATTGTCCTGGGTCTTGGGTGTTTATCTATATATGTATTTATCATAAAATATAGTATCGTTGGGTTAGTATCCCATAACACAAGCTTAAGCTTACTTTGGGGCTAACTCAATCTGTGTGATTTGTCCGTATAAAAATTAATTTATATTTAATATAAGAATGTTGTAAATTTAATTCCGTTGATAAACAAAAACACTTTTCACGTGTTTTATCATTTTGCTCAAAATTTTATAAAAATTAAAGTAATGTTACTACTTACTTACTTATATTATTACGTTAAATTGTTATTTTCCTTTGTACTATTATGTTGAATAGTTTTGTATGTTTCTCCTATAAGAATTTCGAAGTTCAATAACGATAATAAACAAAAACACTTCATTTCGTTTGTTTTATTATTTTGCCCAAAACGTATTTGCCCTTATTCATACTGACCGGGAAAAGTGATTAGGCATGAAATTTTAATCAAAATATTGCCCATATGACATGGGCATTATGTATACAGGCTCATCACTATTCATAGGGACCAGACTTCTCAAGTTGTCCGTAACATACATATCTAACTTTCAGCATTTGATGTAATCGTTGTCAATAACTTGGTTGCATTGCATTGTAGATAAAACTACTAGCTTTGATTGTTAGTAAAGATTTCACAAATGCCGCATATTTACCGTGTTGAATCTCTAAATGGTTCATACAACCCTATGACATAGAGCCGTACATATCTACTTCTATAATATGTATTGTTTGTTCTGGCTTAATTCCGAAAAGTCGGGACCGATTTTGACTCGTAACTGGACTGGGAATGGTACTATCATTGGCAGATATCTATGAAGGAAGGGGTCTCCTACGGTCAAGTCATTTCGGAATTTAGCCAGAACATAATTTAGCCAAATAATACATATTATAAGAGTAGATACATATCTATGTACGGATCTATATTATACAGTAGCAGTCACAGACATATTTCTTTAAACTGTGTGTAGCAGGAAGATTGAGTGTTGAATTTCAATAGCAGGACGGAGATATTAACAGGGCCGAATCAATGCCAAGTTTGCAGAAATGGAGAGTAGTAACCGGCACAATTGTGACCCAAAAATGCCATTGAAGCTGAAGGGCAAGAACTTTAAATCAGTTATAAGAAAGGTGATGTTAATACGGCTCCGAAATGTTGGGCAACAAAAATACATGACGAGAAGCGGGTAATTCGGATGTTGTGATGGATGTGTGGGGTGAAATGAAGGTGAGGATTAAAAATGTATATGTGAGCAGTAGTTTAAGAGTAGCACCAAGGTAAACGAGGAATAAGCAACTGGTTGTCATGGTTTGGACATGTGATGAGAAGAGAGGATCGATACGCAACAAAAAGAACTATGAAGGTAAATAGAAATAGGGCAGGGGAGGAGCAAATATGGATGAAATGCGTAAGGTAAGATAAGGGGGTAATAGGAGTAGATGTTAGTTTGACGGCAAATAGAGGACGGTGGAAGAAGAAGACATACTGCGCCGACACCAAATAATGGAATAAGGTGAGGGTGGTGGTTACGTAATACGTATGAAAATTCGCATGAAAACAAAGTAAAGTGATTATTTAATTCGTCTAATCAATGAAATATAAACCTGAACTGTTGAGAATTCTTTCATATAAAACCAGCAGATCGAGCAAAACAAAGGCTCCAAAGTGTTCGCAAGAGCTATGTCGGTTAGGCAAACCCGATCAATGAAGCTGAAGACGGAGAACGTTCTGGCCGAGATCGAGAGGTTTTATGCCTAGCTGTATACTTCGGTTTTATAACCCAGCGGACAAATGGCTAAAAACCCTAGAGCCAATCTGACCCGACCGGACGCTATGTACTTACTCGTAATGAGACAAATTGCACTGACTGAGCTAGCCCCAAAGTAAGTTCGAGACTTGTGTTATGAACTTATGAGATACTAACTGAACGATACTATATTTTATAACAAATACTTATATAGATAAACATCCAAGACCCAGGACAATTTAAACAGGGCCGGACAGTGAGTTTAGGGGGCCCTGGGCTAATACTACTTAGGGGCCCACCTTATTACTCAAAGTATAGGAAAAAATAATACAGTAAAACATTTGATTTATATCGTAATATTTTTACGCTTTAGTGTTCAGGGTTGCCAATCTTGATCAAGAACAGCTACATTTCTTTATCGTCTATTTTTCACTTTGACTTGCTTGACTGGGGGCCTTTGGAATCCACGGGGCTTTGGGCTTAAGCCCAAAAAGCCATATGATAGATCCGGCCCTGAATTTAAAAAAGGCCGTTTTCCAACTTGGCCTGACCGGGGATCGAACCCGGAACCTCTGGGTGGCGGACTAGTATGGTGACCACTACGCCACGGAGGTCGTCTATACTGAAGATATTCCGGACATCAGCCTGAACGAGTTTAGCATGGCCCTGAAACAGCAACAAAGAAGGCGCCGGGCGTAGATGGAATCACAACCGAGCTTCTGAAAGTCTTTCAGAGACTTTAATCTGTTCTGCTCGAGGCGTGGAACAGATGCATGGTGGTCCTGTTCTTCAAAAGGGGAGATAACACTTTATTGACGAACTATAGGCCTATCACGCTTCTAAGTCATGTATAAAGTTGTTTTCGAGGATCATCGCGAATCGTCTCACGATACGTTTGATGCCTTCCAGCCTCCCAAACAAGTTGGTTTCCGTAAAGGCATTAGCACTATGGACCACATTCACACGCTGCGGTTATAGAGAAGACGAGGGAGTAAGACCAGCCGTTATGCTTAGGAATTGAGGACTTCAGTCTTTTTAACGATGCCGTATTGACTATCGGTATATCGAAGTATTGAAGTGCTTATACAGTAACGCCACTATGTCAGTTCGAGTACAGGAGCAGTGCACGTGGGCTATCCTGCAAAGAGGTGTAAGACAGAAAGACGTTATATCTCCGAAACTGTTCACTGTTGCACTCGAAGATGCCTTCAAGCTTCTGGAATCATAATATATGGAATCATAATATATGAGAAAATCTGAGAATAATACTATATGAGATAATTTAAAAATCCCTCGCTTAAAGAATGTTTATCTACACCTATGTTATAAATCCTCAAATAAAATTTTCCGAAACAGTTAGTTTATTGCCAACATTAAAACAGCCAGTGTCATAGTAACCATAATATCATCCAAATTAGTATTATAATGTTGTACTAAATTTCATAATGCAACGCGAACGAGTGTCATAATGTTGTACTAAATTTCATTATGCAATGCAAACTCGATCCCTTCCTTACTCATCAAACAGCCACATTCTTTATAAATTTCAAAAAAAGAATATTGTCATGTACGCGCAGATTAGTACCAAAGCTCCGTAATTTAAAAAAGGATGGTTGTTCGAATCATATTCACGTCGTGTCCCGCCATTTTTGTTCGATATTTACTAGTATCAAAGAAAAATAATATTTGCAACGATCTAAAATTTAAATAATTATTATAATAAATAATTTCATTATTACTTATGCATGCATAGTTATGTAGTTTGTATTAGATACTCAGAAGTTAAACTTACGAGGAATTAACATAGAGTTTTTACAACACTGTACAACACCCTATCATTGGTATAGATAAAGTATTGTATGCAACTGTAATGTAATGTCACTCATGTGATTGACTCATAGTAGCTTGGTTACTTTCAAACGTCAGCAACATTTTTGGAGCAAGTTCAGTTCACTATAGTTAACTGTTTTGTGTAAATCTATAGTTTATCCTCCCATACAAATCCATTTGGCTGAGCGCTGATTTGTATAGGAAGCCGATATTTTATTCCGTTTTCAGATAATTGTGTTTATGGAAAGTAGTTTAGTATCCTGGACTGAACTTACTCCAAAAATATTGATAGTGTTTTAAAAGTACCTATATGTTTGGAAAGCACACAGGCAATCCAAAAATGTACAATAAAATAATAATTTAAAGTAATATTGTAATAAAACCCCGCATGTCGCGTCGGAGGTTCAAAATGTTGACATCCGAAATTTCTGCTCGGAAAGTCTAGCAGGCGTACGTAGCTAGACTCGCAAGTCTGCTGGCCGCTAAACAAATAGGGATGTGGCCCTGGATCCCAACAATAGATAATAGAATTTTAGTCCGTCATAATCCAAAAATAATGGACACATGTTTTTCGGTTTATCTAATGAATAAAATTTCAGAATTAATTATTCGTATAACAAGCATCGAAGTTTCGGGTTCTGTCTGATGAAAATCGTACACGATGGTGGCGTCATGCGGATCGTTCGTCATTATTTACTATTATGAATAAAGAAAAGATACATAATTACGTATCTTTTCACTTATTAGTAAACTAGAATGCCAATGGGATTAAAGACTAGTCCCAGTTCATTTTCACGTATGATGACCATGGCAATGGCTGGTTTATCTTATGAAAAGTGCTTAGTTTATCTAGACGATTTAATAATAATGGGCAGAAATTTAATAGATCATAACAAAAATCTCTTACTTGTTTTTGAAAGACTACGTAACGCAAATTTAAAATTAAATCCAGCTAAATGCAACTTTCTTAAAAAGGAATTACTTTATTTAGGTCATATCGTATCGAGTGATGGCGTACTACCGGACCCAGAAAAAATAAAAATTATTCAAAATTTTCCAGTACCAAAAAACGCCGACGAAGTAAAACAAATCATCGCATTTGCTAACTATTATAGGAAATTTATTGATAAAGTCGCAGAAAAAACATATTATTTAAATTTATAGTGTAAGAAAAGTTCTAATTTTGTTTGGGATAGTAACTGTCAAGAAGCTTTTCAACCTTTGAAAAATAATAAAATAACCCCTCCCATCTTCAGTATCCAGATTTTTCGGAAAAAAATGAGTTCATATTTATTTATTTATTTCAACAAACTTAAATTTATTGCAAACGGATGCCTCAAGTTACGCTTTAGGTGCTGTTTTGTGTAACATGGATAGGCGACCAATAGCTTTTGCTAGTAGAAATCTCAATAAAGCAGAGAAAAATTATCCAACCTTCGAGAAAGAACTGTTAGCCGTGGTTTGGGCTGTTAAACACTTTCGCCCATACCTGTACGGACGTAGGTTTACAATATTGACAGATCACAAACCACTTAAATAAATATAAATATAACTTGTATATCTGTTTAATTTAAAAGATTCCTCTAGCAGGTAGTTAAAGTTTAGATTGGTTTTAGAGGAGTATGATTATGTGATTGAATATGTGAGAGGAAAAGAGAACGCGGCTGCAGACGCGTTGTCTAGAATAAGAGTGTCTTCGAAAGAACTGAGAGAGATGAATGAAAATTTGTTTATCATGACAAGAGCTCAAAGGAAAAAGTTAAGTTTGAATTACGCTTCCCTCGACGAAGATATGATTTCTACAGATGATCAAACGAAAATCGTGGAAACCCATATTAAGCCGAAGGACGCAACAGAACTAAGATTCATAGATAGTATTAATTCAAATAAATTAAGAAAAGAAAATATGATAACATGTGAAAGTAAAATATTTATATACGTGTCTCAGAAAAATACTATTTTTATAAATCCAGCTTCTCGAACACAAGACACGCGAGCCGAATTTGTGGGAGAGCTGTGTACTTTCACGAAGAATATAAATATAAGTGAAATATATTTCATAAAGAATGAATATAGTGAAGAATTTGTAAATAAACTCGCGAGTGAAATAAAAATGTTACCTGGAACGGACCCAGGTTATGTACATTAAAAGACGTCGAAAGAATAGATGATAAAGATGACAAAAGAGTAATACTTAATGATTTTCACCTTTTGCCCACGAGTGGCCACGCGGGCATTAAAAGGATGTTAAATAATATTAAACTTTATTATTTCTGGCCTTCCATGGAATCTGATATCAGAAACTTTGTATTGAAATGTCCTAAATGCCAGAAACACAAGTATACAGTCCAGGTGAAAGAGCCAATGGCCATCACCTCGAGCGCACACTTTGCATTCGACAAGATTTTTTTAGACTTAGTAGGATCCTTAGATAGAGACAGCTATGACTCTTCTTATATTCTCACACTTCAGTGTGAATTAACAAAATATGTATGTGCATTTCCATTACATACTAAATCATCAACCGAAGTCGCGCGTAGTTTCGTAAATAATTTTATTTTACAGCATGGTATACATAGAGAAATAGCTACTGATAGGGGCACAGAGTTCATGTTCGGTACTATGAAACAGGTATGTGAATTACTTAATATAATTACTTAATACAATTAAATTAAATTCTACAGCATATCATCACCAGACCGTGGGAGCACTGGAGAATTCACACAAGCATTTAGGTGCATTTTTACGTATACAGGCAGAAGGTAAACCCAAACTTTGGAGCACATGGTTTCCGTATTGGTGCTTTGCATACAATACCTCAGTACATAGTTCAACAAAAATTTCCCCCTTTTAACTTGTTTATGGTAGAAAATGCAACTTGCCTAGTAACCTAACCAAAAGTGTTCAACCCCTATATAAAAACGATAGCTATCCCCTTGAATTAAAATACAGACTTCAGATATCCCAAACTGAAGCGCTTAAAAATTTATTAGAAAGTATATTAGTCAGAAAAACTAAATACGATAGTTATACCAACCCGGTGTGTTACGAGCCTAATGATTTAATTCTTATCAAAAATGAAACTGGTAATAAGCTGTCAGATTTGTATTCCGGTCATATACAGTCATACATAAGAGATCTATCACCAAACGTAGAAGTAAATATTAATGTAAGAAAGATATAATACATAAAAATAGGACGAAAATGTATTATGTTTAGATTTAAGAATTATAACATTCTCATAACGCAACTAAATTTATAAGTGTTACCTAATCTATTGTTCAATACGCAACCCGAATGAATCATCATCATTAAGGAATGTAGCGGTACGGTAATAAGAGTCGACTCTCGACCGACAAGATCACGGGTTCGAGTTTTGTGCTAATGTTATGATTGTAATAGTTGGTAGCTTCATCATTTCAATGTATTGATAGGTACATTATATAATTTTACAGATTACTTTTATATTTAATATTTAAATATTTTATATTAGTTACTTGTTGTTAGTTCCTACAAGTTTTATTAATATGTATTCGAAAAGTAATTTTATTACTTTAAAATTATGTAATAAAATAGAAATAATGACTTAATCATTTTATTTTGGTTAATGGGGAAATGAGAGGTATATACTTCATATAAAGAAGTTGTTTTTCTTAATTTCTTATAAACTCAGTATCCTACGTGCATTGGTTGTATCATTTACTCTCCGCATCGGCGCCGATCCTACATTCTTTTGATTATGCCGCTGTAAAACTGAAAATGGTATGTCAATTTTTTTTTGCAACACTTGCAATTGATGGCTTCGAAGTGATTAATGCATTCAACTTTTGCAGGGCTTGCTTATTAATATTCTCATCGTGTTTTTTGTAGGTTTTCGCACCAGGTGTTGGTGTATAGTTTCGTGGCATCTTGTACTTTGAGCTGTAAGTAAATAGTAAAACGTTTATTATATTACTAGCTGTGCCCGCGACTTCGTCCGCGTGAAAATCCGTTAAGCAGTTTCGGACATTCGGGTGTACAGTGTGCATACAAACACTGACAAACAAAAAAATCTTAAATTTTTTTTTATGTTCTGTAACTCCTTATACAATGTGTATTTTTTATACTTGATCAAACGAAGTGATATTAGACGAAATATTATCGATAAAAAAATGGAAAAAAAATATCGTTATGTCATTCATTATTATTTAAAAAATCCAGGCACTTCAATTTTTTCATGAATTATTTTTTAACTAATTTCCTGTTTGGTATTGTTATTTTTTTTCTTTCTTAGCTTCTTAAACTTTGTAGCTTTCAAATGAGACCACTTTGAAGAAAATACGCCGTTTACATAAAGAGAAAAATACAAAAATGGAAACACCTTTACCAAAAAAAAAATTAAGTGTTAAAAACATTTTTTTCCGGTTTTTCATCTATGTTTCGTCTTATATTCGAACATTTCGTTTGATCAAAACTAAAAATACACATTGTATATCTTGCTTACGAATACATACTTGATTATCTGTATTTGGTGCCCGCGACTTCGCTCGTGTGAAATTCAGTTTTCTTACACACCTTATTTGATGACATGACAAATTTAAAATTTTTGTCAGATTAGTCTGTATATTTAAAGTTCGATTTTTTTATTGTGATGCGGTATACTTTTAATATTGCAAATGTGAAAGTTTATAAGGATCTATAGATGTATGGATATCAGTTACTTATTCATACAACAACTTATGAATGGATTATAATGAACCCTTAAAAACCCATAAAATCATAACCTATAGGTACGCAGATGAAGTCAGCAGTCAAACGTAATTCCCTATCTGTAAAAGTCTCCGAGGCGCGAGATAGTGTGTGACGTTCTCGATCAGCAGTCAAACGTAACTCCCTATCTGTAAAAGTCTCCGAGGCGCGAGATAGTGAATGACGTTCACGATCAGCACTTAGTCGAGACTCCCTTTGAGTGAAACTCTCCGAGGCGCGAGTCAATGAATTTCGTTCTCAATTAACACTTAGTCGTGTCTGTCTTTTGTCATGGGATTCTTGGGATCTACTCATCCGCTGTCTTTTCGCTTGTCTAGTATTCTGAGACAGATTTGACTTTCTTCGGAGCATTTTTGAAAGCAAAGCACAAAATACAATAAAATATATATTTAATTCAACAAATCTATGTAGCCAAGAATTTTTTAAAGATGATATACCTAACCAATCCACAAAGCACAAAATCCTTATTGCTATAGCCAAATGTCAAACTTAGTTCAATAAATCTATAAAGTCAAGAAGCTTTTGAAGATATCCGAAATATCTAACCAATCCACAAAGCAAGATCAGAAGTCCGCATTTTTATAGCCAAGTGTCAAATTATAAATAAATCAACAAAATTATCCGAAATATTAACTAACCAACCCACAAAGCTTCAAAGCAAGATCAGAAGTCAAGATCAGAAGAAGATTTTCATAGTAGCGTGCAACGCTACTATGAAAATACTGACTTGTGAGCAATAGTACAAAATATCGATAGCCTATCGATACTATCGTGACCTCGAAAAACAGTAACAAATCGATAGGACTATCGATAGTATCAATTCGATCAATAGTTTTTAATTTATACAATCGATACTATTGATAGTATCGATAGTTAAGGTACTACTTGTATTAAAAACTATCGATAGTATTGTGAAGAATATCGATATTATAATACTATCGATAGTAGTTTAGCTATCGATAGCTTTTCGTACAAAAAGTAATTACAGTATCTATACTATCGATAGTATCGATACTATCGATAGTATCGATAGTCCTATCGATATTGTGACTTTTTCGAGGTCAACTATTGTTATGCAACGCTATTTCATAGCCAAGTATAGCCAAGTAACAGTACAAAATCAACAAATTCAGCAATTTTACAACAGTAACAAACCAAATCACAAAAGAGTCAAAAGGTCTTACGTACAGAGATAAATAATCAGCTAGTATTTATATTTTTTCACAAAAACAACCATAGAGCATTTTAAAATTTCTTGAGGCGCGATCTGTTGCTATTTTATGTATTGCTAAAATCGCCCATAAAAAATTATCTTTAAATTTTAAATGACGATAACTTTTTTATCTGATATCAGATTTCAATGAATCAAAGCCTATATGTTGCTCAGGGATGAGCTTAATCTTTTAGTGGAAACCGCGTAAAAATATGTTCAGTAGTTTTAAAGATTAGCGAGTACATTCATACAGACAGACAGACAAAAAAATCAAAAAAATCTTTTTTGTGTTCTGTTACTCTTTTTTTATCGCCCACACCCATTTTTTGTTAATTTTATCAAATGTACAGACACGCGATTCCTACTGTTTTATTATATGTATTGATTTTGTAATACAATATTAGTCCACATCCGTAAAGTAGCAAACAATTTCTTGCAGGACCGAAACACACATCCAGCGGAGATGAAACGCCGCCCATACCAGAGGAGGAGCTTGAACAACAAAAAATTGAACATGAACGTCAAATGCAAAAGGTATCTAAAGTTCATATAGATTAAGTAGCTATCATTTACTGAGCGTAACGTAGTAACACAAAGGAAGCTATCATTAACCTTAATGTTTATTAACGAAGAATAATTAAATAAGAACTTAAATATTAGAAATTTATTCAAGCAGTTTAGACTTAGAGATTTACAGCAAAGAAGCAACGCGTGACCAGAAAATGGCCTAAAATATCTAATCTATAGCTAGCTGCAAAGGTTGGCAATGCAGCCTTTTGAGCAGCGATTTGCTAGAGCTTTTTATTTGTAAGTAGCTTAAGTAGAAAATAAGTTTTGATTTTTAAGATTTGGCAAGTTAAATATAAAGTTTATTTTAGCTATGTAGTTAGTTTAGTTCTTTTTGTTACTCAAACTGTTTTTGGAATAGAATTTACCTACTTTAATGCGTGTTTATTGAAATACTTACCCAAATATTGTAGATATCTATTTTTGGTTCCTTATAAAATATTCGGTGCAGGAGAAAGAAGAGCAAGCTCGAGAAGCCGAGGAGGTAGCGCAGCTGGACAAGGAGCTACTTCATCAGCGCGCAATAGAGGCGGTAGAGGAACAGAAGAGGGAGGTTAGAACATTACCTACGGACAACATGCCCTTCACCCTACATGACCAAACCGTCTTTAAGCAATATATATTTTATATTAGCCTAGTTCTGTGTTTGAAACGAGTGCTGAGAGACTTTCAGCTAGTATAATTATAATAACGAAGGTCAGGCAGTCGTAGGCTCTCGCGCAGCTCTCTCTATAATGTCAGTAAGATAAAGGATACATGAATTACGTATATATTACATAATTGCATCAGTTGATCACTATATATCACTTCTTTCATGAAGTTCCAAATTTAAGGGATTTTTGGGGTTCAATCCGTTAGTCAAAAACCAACTTAGGTTCACTCAACTACGGTTGACAAGTCGAAAATCAACTCTACGAAGAATAAAATGCCTCAACTTTTTTTAAGCGTAAATATATTTTTTAAGCGTAATAATATACCCTTTTTAAAATTTAATAGAGCAAAGTAGTCGAATTACTCACAATTTTACTCCAGCAAACCATACGATTTTATAAAGTTGTTGTTACTAGGTACATACATTAGTAGTTGTAACTTAAACATTTGAAACTTCAGCGTCGGCGAAACGATCCAATAAAAGAGATGATATCCGACGAATCACACGTTGCCGGTTAGAATATTGCCAACGTAAATGTCGATCGACTGATATCTAACCTTATCTACAGGCCAATTACGATTTGAGAATAGATTGCAGAAGCTGTGGCGAGCTACCGAGTCATAAACACGTCCCAGTCACACCATCTACTGTGTGACTTGCAGCGTCAAGAGGCAAGATGGCACAACAGTCGCCCTTCCATCCCAGACACCACAAGGCCATACAAAGTAGGTATTTCTCTCTCAGGACTATTATCTGATATCTTTGGGACTATCAATGCTGTTATATAGTCCCGTAGATAAAAAAGCTAGCAAGTATCAACTGTTAGTCCAATTTCAAAAGCAATCGTAAAGTATACACAACATTTTAGGAAATAGTATAAAATTTGCATTTCAGAACTGATGTAAATACTTAAGTACTTACTTATATATGTTAACAATGAATAATTTATGCTAACAACGTGCGTGAAACAATTCAAGTGAAAAACTCTTGTTTGTCGTGCAGAGGAGCGCTGCAGGCGAATCGGGAAAGAACGGAGCTGTCCATATGCTGGCCTATTATGCGATTCATAATTAATCAGTTGCTCATATTCCAAATAGCACAAACAACAAATTTGACTATAGTCAAGGGAATTTATCCACGACTGCGACCGAGCCGCCATTTTATGCACAGACTCGTAGAGTAGAGCGACCGCCTCGAATATAATATTATAAAGTGAAATTTAAACTTATAGGTATTTTTTTTAATATGTTTAATTATGTTATCTGGCATCCATCGAAGCTGCTTTTTTTGTAGAGCGTATTGAAGAAGGCGTGTAGTGCACAACTCACCAAGCCTCAGTTCAGTCTGAGCTTTGGCAGTGACAGTGACGACATTTTCGGCAACCTCTCGAGACTAGGATCGTGCAGAGGTAAAGACAGTCAAAGTTAAATAATTTTATCTATTGTCAGTCATATTCACTTCATATCTTTTCCTGCAGATGAGTCGCTAGACAGTGCAGCATGTTGCGGCGACCCTAGCTGCGGTTCCCCCAGTACCAGGGACTGGAGGGCCTCAGCCAACGATGTCAGCCCCCGCTTGCGGATGGACTTGGTTCGAGCTCCATCATGTCCAGGGTATGTGACCCATGCCTTATCAGTAACAACTTAGTAACATGAGAGCCACAATTACCACATCATCTTCGCACTACACTAGTTTACGAACACACCACGTTACCCAGTATCTTGAGCAGTAAGAAACTGATACTTTTAATCACCGTGCAGAAAGAAACATATAAAAGCATTATTCTAGACAGAATAATTTGAGAACAGTATAGTTAAGTAACGTAGGTGCTTTTATATATTATCATATTATCTAACTCTATTACCTACTGTCCACGAAGGAACAGTATAATTTAACTATCAGCAAAAACCTTGGCAAAAAATCAACGCTCCTTATTATCTGATCGGCCATAAACGCCTCGCATGCACTAACTAGTTGACTTCGAGACGTCTGGTTCAATTTGGATGTACGGTACGCTTCAAAAGTCGAGTCATAATTTTTCATACAACTAGTATGAGAAACTATGACTCCATTTTTGAAGCCTGACTGTACCTATCTACGAAGATTATAAAAGCTCAGTTTTTACACTATACAAATCAACGGGATGCTACCTAGTGGGTAAATTTTAATTTTTTAAATTCGGTATCATAGCATATTTAAAGCTCCTTTTAAATTTCTAGATATGTCTTTGTATGTACGTCTATAATAGTCACTAATCCAAGTGTATCCGCTCGAGGGTTGCTTAACATGCGTAAGCTCTAATAATGCATTACCACTTTTATTTAGCCACATTTACCGGGCTATCCATCTCCTTTTTCGTTCTGAGCTACTTCTAGCTAGTATTTGCTTCTATTGCTTCATAAAATAATAATAACATTTAAACTTACTTTTCTTAAAATTTATTTAATCTCATTTCCGCAATATTGGAAATGTCTTCCAAACACACAAATGTAACGAAGCAGACGAAATATAACAACAGAAATCTCTTTTTATATAATTGTAACAATTTCAAGTTAAATATTCCATCACTTACTTACGTAGGTACTTATATAAAAGAACGATAATACGAAGCTGAAGCAACAAGTGGCTAGAGATATACATCTGGCTCATCTGGCTGTCTACAGATTTGAGCAAGATTTGGCGGGCCTACGATGGCGGGGTCGGTATTAAAGTAAAATTGCGTACCTCACAAACAAAATCATACACTTCCATAATTGCTTGCATTTATTTCCATGTACAGTCTCAAGTCTTTTTCATCACACTGCGTGCATATGAATGCATAGAGCGGCTACAGATTCAACGGTTGATTTATTTCCGATGACCGCGATCCGATGCTTCGCTGGCCGCAGCTGCATATAGACTGCATTTTACCTATGTACTATGTATATTCGAGTTCATCCCTTTGGTAATTTTATCTAGGTACCTATATGTACCCATTTCAGCCATTAGGGCCCTTTGCCCAAAAAAAATGTAAATATGACGACTAACGATAGAATAAACTATAATGTTAAGAAGGAAAGGTAAGAAAAATTGTATACAATTAAATTAGTTTGTAATTGCAAACGGATTGCGCATTACAGAGTTGGAGGTACTTGTTTACGCAGCTTCCCAGGACACCTAGATACCTTCATCGATTCACGGGCGATATGAATGATATATTACGTAACTGCTTATTTCCTGCATGCCAGCTGCGGTCCAATGACACCGAAATAAAGGTGTCGAAATCAGTGGCAATCTCTGTTCTTGTTTAGAAGGAAAGGAAAACCTAAGAATGTCTAAAAGCATGTGCTGATAGAAACATAAGGGTAGTATTTTAATTGTTTCGGTCATGAGTCGGAGGTGAATCTAGAAATAGGTCAAGCGGGAGTGCGCATGTCCGGACAGGGTTGCACCGCCCTCTCCGCGCCACCCTGCGCGCTGCCGACCGACGCCGCGCCGCCGCCGTCGCTACCTCGCTGCGGCGCAATTCCATACACCCGCAATACAGTCCTCTGAGTTCAGTTTACAGATCGCCATCACACCACAATCTGTCCAAAGTGTACGCAGAACAACCACAGCGTACCCGGTGAGTGCACTTGGACTATGCCGAAAACGTATTCGATCTCTTACGTGTTCACTACTACACAACTGTTTGACTTTGACATAATTGTTGATTTTTCTCGCGACTATAGCCCAGTGCCTAGATGTTACAGTGTGAACCACTCAACTTCGTAAAATATTCCTTTAGCGGTCTAGATGTTAGCGTTAGGGCATGCATGCTTCTCTATGTTTACCTACTGTCCCTCAGTGTTTATGAAAGAAAACCTGCCTGTGTTCTTTCTCATTGGGTTCCGCTCCGGGGCCGGCGCATGGAGTCGAATGAACGTTTCATTACAGATAAGATGTTCGTAGGGAGATAAGATGCCGTTGCTAAGCGTAGGAGCGGAATGAGGCGGCACGAGATGCAGTGCAAGGGTGTGGAGGCCGGCGGTGGCAAGGAAGGCCCGCAGATGTCGCGCAGCGAGTCCACTATCAGCCGGTGCACACCGCACACGCCGCTCGGCCCGCCCGACAGCGCCAGCGTCGACTCCAACCCCATGCCCACCATATATCGGTAACTGGACTTTGACACTAGTCCTCGAGGGAGAAGATGTACGCTCACCAACCAAAAACGCCTTTCATTTATACTTACGGACCCTGCATTTGAACAAAACAAGCATTTGCGGTCTAAAAACAAGAAATGACTAACAAATGATTCTCATAGCGGTAATTTATCATTAACTTAGTTTTGTTGCGATTCTAGTCATCACTTGTTATTTAGGCGAACAAGCACGCGAAGACTGCTATATCTTCTCCCGGAGGCGAGTAAGCCGAGAGCACACTACGCCAACATCGCGCACCGCGAACGTCGCATGCGAGTAGGTACCACAATATTTGCCGTATTTGAGCAGGTAAATTGTCAAACCATTCAGATCTACATTTAAAACATGTAAGCAAAGTCTGAAAACATAAATATTTAAGCACTGTAATGGATCTTCACAGTTTGCCTACCTTATGGGCGTAAAGTTTAAGAGCGCTTGGCTTACTCATGCGGATCGTCGAGGACTGCAGTGCACCACAGGTACGGTACTCCGGGTTTGTCATCCTGTTGCTTCCCACTCGCCTCTTACCACCGTTTCATACCTTCCTCCGCTTACTGTACCTTGCAAGCTTTCTTCGATTGAAATCCAGAGTTGGATTCCTTAGCTAGAGTAGTAGAAGGTAGTTTGATTTTGTTTAGACACCACAAGCATTCTTAGGAAAACCAACTTATATTTTTTTAAACTTGTTTATTAGGAAAATAAAAACGTCTTCTAAAAATTCATTAAAAATAAAACGAAATTTGTAGATTGTAGTTTTGTTACTAGGTAGTAAAGCAATATTTGTAAGTAAAGTAGGCCTAGGATATTAGGTAGATAATAATTTGTAGGCATTATCATATCACACTGTACTTAGTAGGTACCTACCTACTGCATATTACTTATAGGGATACAGTTTAACGTTAATTTAAATCCAATTAATGGTATTAATGGGTAAGGACAACAAAATTGTCACCGATGACGATATTCAGAAAATTCTGATAATGAGTATGATGCTTTCTTACAACTATTATCCAAGGTTGGCTGAAGATTAAGTATAAGAAAATATAGAGGCAGCATTGACAGTATCAAAACAGAGAGCAACACATTTTGACGTTCATCAGATGTTGCCAGTGCTTACACTTTTATTTCAGATTTTGTAGTCAATCTTAATGCCTAATTATATTTAAAAAAAGTTATTATGGTCCATTTTCTATCAGGAAAAGTAATAACTCTGTTGCGCCTGATAAACTTTCTAAAATAAGTATTAGACAAGACGTAAGGAAGTATCGTAGCGAGAATTTTAGATAAGCAGCTTGTTAAATTTAGCTGTAGATTTATTTTTGAAATATTTTATTGTTCAGATGTCGCGCACCAATCGCCTCGCTAGATTGTATGGACGATTTTAGTGCGAACTCGCAGCAAATGTTGGATCAAGGTAAGTCACATTTTCATCCATTTTTTTTATGTAAGTAGTCATTTCATTTCAAGTAAAATATTTATACAATATTTTGATCTTAGTTTAACTTCATTCAATTTTAAATGAGGTAATACTTAGTACAGGAGGGGCAAATAGCACGTATACACATTATTTTTAAAATTTTATTCTATTAAATACTAAAGTAAATTTAATTATTTATTTAAAATTAGGGCATTAAATTATACAAAATAATATGAGAAGAATTTTCAACTCTAGCAGCATCTGGGAACCCTTTTTATTGCGTTTTTCGTTACATTTTTGCTTTATGTCAGTGACCGTGTCTCGCATATTATCTTATTAGCGTGTCAGTATAGACAACGCCCTTTAGATATCCCCACAGAAAAGGTATTATTTTATTACTTTGAATCCAGCGAAACGAAGGATTCCACAGTTGAATCCCGAGTGTACCAAGTGATTCTACGGTCAAATCCTGAGTGAATAGAGGGATTCATGTATATCACCAAAAATAAAGGTATTACTGTACCCGAGTAGCACACTCTACTTTTCATCTCATCCATCTATGAGAAAAATAAGCAAATACAAAACAGAATAAGTATATAGAAAAGTAGAACACCTACATATTATATGATTACATATACTAATTAGAATTCAACCGACAGTACTAACCTTTATTTGTTATCGTTTTTATTTCATAAAACTAAAAAAAAATTTTTCGAAGAGCACCCTCTTCTGATAGAATTTCGACCCTTGTCATTGGGGGTGGTCCTTCATATCTCTTTATTTTTATAAGTAATCTTGATATTCACTATCTGCTTAAACTTACAAATAGTATTTAAATTTACACAATTTATTACATGACTGTATAATAAAACCTACGTATTAAAACCTAACTTTTGTAATTACATTGAATCAAAGACGAAACATAAATTAATTTATTTATTTTTCCGAATTGAAGAACATAAAAATGTTTACCCTACATTCATCCACGTTAACAATATTATGTATGCCAAATTTAAAAAATTACGGCGCCTGTGCCGTTTATTTATTTATATTTTTTTTAGATTTTGGCTGTACTGTCCAAATTATTTTTGATACTACGAAAATAACATACGTGTTCATTTTTAAAGTTTTTGAATCCCTAGAGATTTTCTTTTACTTTGTAGTCAGCTTGAAAAGTTTTGGGTTGATCGTTTTTTGAATAGATAAGATAAAAAAGGTTCCTTTAGTAACACAATAATCTCACTTTCATAATTTTCACTTTACATTATTAACTAGTTGCATAGGTCAAGAACATGTCATACCGAAAAAGCAACAAAATTTACAACAAAGTAACGATTTTTTTTTCTAAAGTTTGACGATTTATTGTAGGTATTAACCCAAGTAACAAACAATTATTAGACTTCTACTCATTCATGATTGACAAAACATTAAAAGTGGAGGTTACTCGTATTTCGCCTCGCCTTTTTGCCTTAGTCTTGACCTAGTTAATTTAGTGACAGACTATGAAACTAAAGGTTCAAGGTTCAACTCCGGTTGACTCAATTTTTGTTTTTTGTTTTCTTTTTCTTACTATTTTAAATTTTAATTTAAACTAAGCGAAGCGCGGCTGAGCTACCCCACGAGCGACGCCCCAGACTCGCATTTCGAATCTAAACTTTTTTGAAAACGATGGCGTCTGGAAATCCATTGTAATTTAGTTTTCCAAAACATCACTGATTTAAATTTTAAAGTGTTCATAAAGCTTTCAATTTGGCAGGAACGATTCTAACTTCGTTCCCACAGGATGCACCACGACACCACTCCCCTTGTCTAGTACATACTATTGAGTATTTTTATTGACAGGAAAATTAGTCGGGATACTTTTATTTGGTTTACCTGTTTTAGTATAATTCGTAAACTACAAGATTTTGATAAAATTTTAATGTGACCACTTGGAAAGCTACCCTTTCAAACAAAAACAAATTCCAAATCAGTGTAGGCGTCTTCGAATAATCGGTGAAAATTCATAAAAAAAAGATCGCGACGAAAGATAACCTCTTCCTTCTTGGAAGTCGGTTAATAAATTAATTATATAAAGACTTCAGCGGCAGCAATAAATCGATGGCAATGCAACGGCGGAAAGTGACCGAAGAATCGTGTCAAGGTCGGAGCCTGGCTGAAGCGTAAAGTAGATAGGCCCCATAACATTCACGAGTCACGACACAAGCGACTGCGTTGTCTATACTACGCAGATTTTAGTACCTACCCGAATCTGGGATGTTGTTACATCACATTCTTCGTTGCGATTCTATTTATATTCAATACATTTAAACAATGCGTGGGGATTTCATAAAGACGACTATGAAATTTTAAGTAGAAACATTATGCTGTCCATTCCAGTCTAAGTTATTTCTATTGTCATTGATCTAGCACTCTCGTAGTCGCAAATACGTGCCTTGTAGACGTTTATTGAATAGGTGGTGCAAATTCCTTAATTAATAAATTGAAAAATAATTTTTGACCCCATCTTATTTTGTTATCATTTTAAACTCATTGAAGTTGATCAGATGCGAGATAAAACGTCCTAAATATTTCGTAGCACTCGTAGCACCCGTTAGCTACGAGTGCATAGATTAATTCTCACTTTGTTAATACCGTAGACATAGAAAAAAATCTAATTACTTACATAAATGGTTAATTCATATAAGTATTCATATAATTACGTTTAGACGTATAAAAATAATGATTTTCGACCAATGGAGCTGTTGCTCCATTCGCGGTCTATTCGAGCTACTCTACGTGATTTTATGTTCACCGTTCTCATGCATCTTTTACACTGCTTTTATGAATTAACCATTTAGTTAAGTAATTAGATTTTTTTCTGTGTCTACGATATAAACAAAGTGAGAATTAGTCTATGCACTCGTAGCTAATGGGTGCTACGAGTGCTACGAAATATTTAGGACATTTCATCTGCTATTGCATAGGTAAAAGGTCTGATACAGATAGACAGATATCATGTAATGGTTGACTACATCACCTCTTAAATGCTGTATTTGTATGAAGTAAATATAATCTTAAGAGGGAAGTATAACAAGCACTCGCCCATACAACAAGATATACGTTTAAATAAGATCTTTGCAGGGACTACGTATAGAGGAGTTGGACTGCAATAAACTAACGGGCAAGAAACTTTGCAATAATGAAGCACTAAATGAATTAAACAGAATGCGAAATAAAAACTAAAAACTAGAAAATAAAAATAGGTAAAAAAACTTTTTAAGTTAAACGGTTTTATGTTAAACATACATTGCAATGTTTAAGATAAATGTACTAAAAACCAAAAAAATAATAAAATAGATACAGTCGTGGGAATTATAAACATATGCATAGACTAGACTAAAATAAAACCGTGGGGCACGTCAATTGTCTACAAATTATCGACTTAATGTGCGATAGAAGAATCGTTTAATTCGTCGTTAGGCAGTTGGCCCGCAGACGGTGAGGAAATTACTTACTATTTTCTTGCTAATTTGTAGACAATTGACGTGCCCCACGGTTTTATTTTAGTCTAGTCTATGCATATGTTTATAATTCCCACGACTGTATCTATTTTATTATTTTTTGGTTTTTAGTACATTTATCTTAAACATTGCAATGTATGTTTAACATAAAACCGTTTAACTTAAAAAGTTTTTTTACCTATTTTTATTTTCTAGTTTTTAGTTTTTATTTCGCATTCTGTTTAATTCATTTAGTGCTTCATTATTGCAAGGTTTCTTGCCCGTTAGTTTATTGCAGTCCAACTCCTCTATACGTAGTCCCTGCAAAGATCTTACTCTACTAAGAGCCACGTAGGCTTGACCTTCTTCAAACAGTTTCGCACCTAAGTATACGACTGCGTGATCCACAGTGCTGCCCTGCATTTTATGTATTGTAGAAGCCCATGATAGTATTGAAGGCAACATTCTTCTTTCAGCCGTCCCGTAATTGTACTTAGCTGGAAACTGTATGGCTTTCGGGTGTATAAGATGTACTCCGTCTCTTGCGAAATCAATTCGGACGGAAGGTACATCTGTTGCATACATCTGAGTTCGACGAAATTGAGGCCAAACGATTTCGTTGATGTAGCCTATAGCGCCATTTACTAATCCCTTTGAAACGTCAATATTGGACCGTAGCATGACTTTTGCCCCCACAAATATTTCCAGTTCCGCTGGTAAACCCCCAGTTTTGTTGATATCAGCTGGTATTATAGTAGCTATATCCACATTGTCTGCATTTCGTGTGGCGTGTACTAGCTGATCCTGCGCTTTTATTTTGTAAATGCGAGCACCATTATATGCGCCTGAGTCTTGAGGGGAAAACGCTAACGACATATCATTTTTATCCACCCTAATGCCATACAGTTCTCGGCGCGTTTTAACCTTTCACCTTAACTTGGGTGGTGTACCGCTAACGACGTATCATTTTTAGCCACCCTAACGCCACACAGTCCTCAACACGATACAAAATCTTGACTTGGGTGGTGGATTCAGGCTGGATTAATCAGATACCTAAATTACAGATTCAATTTCTAAATTTAAATCTTATTATAATACGCCATTTAGTGGCTGCGCCCATCTTAAATATTGAGGTTGTATAGTGCACTGTATTCTTCTTGTCAAGCCCTTTTATTTGATACCCATATTGGTGGGATTGATAAAAAAAATTGTTATCGGCCATTTGGTAGCGGCGGCCATCTTAGATTTCAATTTTGCATAGTAAATTGTATTCTACTTGTTGAGACCTTTCATTTGATACCCATGTTGATGGGATTAATAAAACCTAAGTTATCCGCCATTTTGTAGAGGCCGCCATCTTGGATTTTAATTTTATATAGTACATTGTATTCTACTGGTTGAGCACTTTCATTTGATACCCATATTGATGGGATTAATAAAACATAAATTATCCGCCATTTTGTAGCGGCGGCCATCTTGAATTTATAATGATAATGAATAAACATAATTGTATTGTCACCAAAATCCAAAGTGTATACAAAATTTCAGATTAATCGGTTGACAGGAAGAGGGTGAAATTTGAATTACTAAATTTGACCCAAGAAAATAAATAATAAATAAAACAAACGGGGTGAGCTAAATAAAACCGTTTAAAAACGAATACCCGAATGCGGGAGCCATATACTACTAACAATGTTTTTGAAATGTGCTAATCAAGACCTTTCAGTTGATACCCCACTCGATCGAAAAAACAGAAAAATATTTGTTTTGTTCTTACTTTTTTTTATGTAACATTCGTTATATTTTTTGCATACAAATTGTAGCTTAAGTCGCCCGAACAATAAAAACTAATTGATTGACATACATTATTTGTAAAACTGGGCAATGATTTTTATAAAAAAAGTCGCCCAGCTAGCTTGTACATATAAAATATATATATTAGAAAAATTTGAAAGAAGGATAACGAATAAACCTCATATATTCATATATGTATATATATATATATATGAGGTTTCTTCGTATTGCAGATAATAGAAAGCAAGGTTAAGTTGAGAGTATACAACTCAGTAGCTTATTAAAATTTTTGTTTACGTATCATTTATCTCAAGAAACAGAGTTTATAAAGAAAGTAAACACATATTTTTGTATATATTAATTAGGGATTATCAAAAATAATACCAAAACAAATGCCGCAGATTAAAAAAAAATTCCCAATGTGATGCAAGATACAAAATACTTTTATTTTGTACGAATGTATTATGTGTATGTTTATGATGTTTGTACACTTGATGATCCTTATGATTATTATACCTTATATTTGTTTTAGGTCACCTTGATTTTTTATCAGTAAATTTATTGAATCCAACCTGGAATAAAACATTAGTAACTGGTTAGTAGTCTTTAATGATAGGTTAATGGGATCGAGGAGCAGTAAGCATAGAGCCATAGGAAACGAATTTTACTCTTTTTTTTTAAATCTACCCTAGAAAAGCGAAGCAGAGTTTTCAGTATAAACGAAAGACATGATCAACGCCTGGTAGCACAAATAGCACAATCTTAAAATATAATAATGACTTGAAGTCTCGCTTAAAAATAATGTTTTATTTCAACAGCTGGCGATGTAACTGTATCTCGGCACATGTCGACTTATATGGGAAATCACACCACCATGCCTTCGGTAGTGACTCCCGGTTTGCGTTACAAGAACCTCGGCAAGTCAGGCCTTAGGGTTCCTAACATCGGCCTAGGCATATGGACTATGCTCAACGAGGATTGCGCTGAAGACATCATAATGACTGCTTTGGAAAATGGGATTAATTTATTTGACCTGTCAGAAGCTCATTGTGGTAAGTCATCAATGTGGAGTACATTATTGTTTATTTTGAGTAGTTTCTGATGAATGTAATTTCTTCTATGTGATTTTTATTGTAGCGTTCAGTCATGTGAACAGTTATGTCCCGGAAGGGAAATGATAAATAAATTCAAAACTAGATAAGTATATTATTACATCGCCATTAATTTTATACTTTTATAAATTAAAAAAATTCTTCGCAGCTAAGGGGGAAGCCGAACTGGGTCGTATTTTAAAAAAGAGAAATGTACGAAGAACAAGCATAATAATAACAACAAAAATTTATTGGAGCACCAAGTGAGTGTTCATCATAGATATTTGAAGCACCCACTAATAATTCATAGTTATCACCAACATCGTTAAAATACAAATTAAAATTTACTATTTGCAAGTTATTACGTTCGCATTCAATGGAGTAAATTCATATTTAAAAAATGCAATGGTTGTAAAAAAAATTATACTTATTTATATATTCTTTCAAGCAAAATACAATTATTTATAAGTAGTTATATCTATTAACAATATTTTAACCTCTTTCCTTGACATTTCCGCTGCAAAGGTACCCAATACACAAGCCGGGATCAGAAAGAAATAAGTAATTTTTCAAGTGTAATAGTACTGAGTATTTTATTTTATCTGGTGCCCTATGTTCTTAGTAGGTTAACCAGTAACCTGCTGACGTTACACAGTCTGATTTACTCTATTCACTATCGATTTACTCTATTGAACTACACGTTCATAATATTACTTAGCATCTATTTCTGCATAATACTTAGTGAAAATTTAATTTGACCTTTATTTTTAGATTGAGTTAAAAATGTATTAGTATAGTCATTGATATGAGATCTAGTTATTCAAAATAACCGGCCAAGTGTAACTTGGACTCACGCACGAATAGGTTTCCGTACCGTTATCTATAAAAATCACGTTTGTTGTATGGGAGCCCCACTTAGATATTAATTTTATTCTTATAATCGTCCCATTTTTACTCTTTCGGTACGGAACCCTAAAAACTTGGTCACTGTTACAGCAAATAACGAATGTCATGTATGATAGTGAGAGTTATATTTATTAACATAGCAAAATATAGATCTTTTATTGTATATAGTTTCAATCATATTCATTCAAACCATCTGAATTCACAATGAATAACTAATGCGCTCCCATTAAATTTTGATGTGTAGCAACTACGATAACGGGTTGGTACTGTGACGAATCTTAATTTAATACCAAGATGAGTTAACAACGCTACCTGGCTCATAGACATTTTGCTGAACTCACTGTTTACACTTGCGCTTTTATGTAACGCTTTGCGCCGCTAGCACCTAATGCATTTGAACTCTCATTCACTAGGTTTGCTCATACTAATAACAGGTCAGATGAAAGAGGTTTATCTCGAAAACATATAGTTGAAAGTGTAAAGGCGTCGCTAGCTAGGCTCCAGATGGAATACATCGACGTTGTTCTGTTGCACAAGGTGGACCCCGTATGTCCCATGGAAGGTCAGTATTTATTTACCTATACTATTAATGGAATGTGACTCATAAAATCATTCTATGAAACTTTCCTGTTTTTGTTACAGAATTGGTTCGAGCCATGAACTTTGTAATAAATCAAGGATGGGTCATGTATTGGGGGACAGCACGTTGGTCGCCCTCAGAAGTAATTTCATTTCGTTGATATGTTTATTTATTGTCATTTTCAAGATTTATTTTAATAGAAACTTTCATTACCCTACCTCTATTTTAGATTATGGATGCGTACACAAACTGTCGCCAGTTTAATTGTATTACGCCGATCATGGAACAGACAGAGTATCACATGTTTTGCCGAGAAAAACCAGAGTTATATATGCCCGAGCTTTATCACAAGATTGGTGTTGGTAAGTTTTAATGATTTTCTCTACTTTGCTTTGTATTGATGTAACCAATTGTGTAACACTTTTATAGGTATTAATTGTTTGCCAGGACTTATGGTTTGGTCTGCCATCACCACGGGCAAAGGCCTAGGCCGTGAAGAAATTACGGGCCTTTTCGCCAAGTCGCGCTTCAATAGGAAATATAGCACTTTCAGTTGGTGCGAGGAAGACCTTGCTGTACCTGAAGTAAACTATAACGCTCTATATTTCTATTCACCTCGTTTTCACCATTTTTTTTTAATATCTAACATGTTTTAACACCTCTACACATTCATTTTTTTACTATTTTGATTTTATCTTTTTCTATTGACCTGTTTGACATAGAGACTTATTATATTTGTTTTAAATATAGATGCGGAGTTCCGGTAGTAAGGAGCAGGTGACTGGAGAGGAGCCTCGCACGTACGGGGACAAGCTTCGCGATTTGTCAAACCTTGCTGATTCTCTCAGTGCGTTATATACTCTATGCTTCATGTTATGCATTTCCTTAATTATAAACCAATTGTGATATGTCGTTATTCCCAGATTGCTCCATGGGTCAACTGGCCGTGGCTTGGTGTTTGAAGAATGAGTCGGTCAACTGCCTGTTGTTGGGGGCGACTAGTGTCGAACAATTTAAAGAGAATATTCATGCTTTACAGGTAAGGGTCTTCACATAGTGCTGTGCGGTTTAATGAATGACAGCTTTGACACAGTTGTTTCACCGCATCCGTCAGCGTTCCATTTATTGTAAAATTAGGTAGCTGCGGTCATTGTAGCGCTTTGCAGTGTCCGATGTGTTAATTAACCAATTTTTGATCTAAACGAACTGTTTTGTCGAAAATTCCAGATAGTGCCGCAGCTGACACCGTCTGTGATGGTCGAAATCGAGAGATTGCTTGCGAACAAGCCACAGCGGCCGCCCATGGTTTCCACACTGGCCATGCGCAACCAACAAAACAACAATACCGTGCGAGTTGATATGACGTTAGTATTATGATAACAAATGCAAAAGACAATTAGTTTACGAACATCTGTTCCTCCCTGATATAATCAAGAGCTTTTGGTGATTTTCCCATTGGTAACGCGCCCCGCCGCGGTGCACGGACCAGCAGATTCCGCTCGCGGCGACAGAGGCGCAGATCTGCTTCACCTAGCAGTTCGATCTGCTTCCACGCGCGGGGCAGCGGTCTACGACAGCCCCGTGCAAATTAGCAGAATCTGCGCGCGGGACGCGCTCTTAGTAACGTCCGAAATGCATAAAAACACGCGCGGTACTGCGGAGCAGTATGTTATACCCCGCGGCTAGCACGGCGGCCCCGCGCAGATTAGCAGAATCTGCGCGCGAGACGCGCTCCCGCGCGTGATGCGTTGTCAGTGTGTTGGACTAGGCGGGTTTTCAATACAAATTGGGATACTTGCATACAATGTTAAAATCTGCGGCCCCGAGCTCCGGGACGGTGCGCGATGCCGTGTGATCACCGCCGTAGTCAGGCCTGTCTCACTCCGCGTGTATGTATCGAAAATATACCTACGGATTGCGACCTCTTGAAAGGGGGAAGGAAATTCAGCAAGGACGACTCGCTCAAGCAATAAGCAGTGACGCACGGCCAGGTCGTTTACTTGTTTTCACCAACTTCGTCGTCATGGAAAGAAAAAGAAAAAAAAAAATCTGAATTGTTTTATTTGCTCAAGACTGTTCTGAATTTCTAAGGATGCTGAAAGTTAAGGTCTACTTTAAAGTGATTATTGTGAAATTATCATGTACGTCTACGTACCTATTTAGTATAATACTACCTTGTTTTTAATTTACATCAACGACCTTTGTAATCTGAATCTACAAGGGGGGAAAATAATTTCGTATGCCGACGACACAGTTCTTTTATTTTCTGCTAACTCAGTTGATGAAGTCTTTAAACTTGCGCAACAAGGTTTTAATGTTGTAAATAATTGGCTTCAGCAGCATCTACTAACTTTAAACACTGAAAAGACCAACGTTATTCAGTTTTCCATGCGCCATTTGCACTCATCTCATTCTAACACAAAAATGTATGCACATCACTGCACAAAACCTGCAACTAACACGTGCCAGTGCCCAGTTATTTCTAGCACCGACAAAACAAAATATTTGGGTATTGTACTTGACAAAACACTTTCTTTCAAGCATCACATTGAAATCTTAAATGGCAGAATCCGTAATATAATATTTGTCTTTAAAAAATTACGCTCTATTGCGGACTGAAAAACAATCAGACAAGTTTATTTCGCCCTTTGTCAGTCAGTATTAACTTATTGTATTACGTCATGGGGTGGCACAGCTAAAACATCCCTACTAACTATTGAGAGAGCTCAGCGAGCCATTCTTAAGATGTCTACTTTCCGCCCTTTCCTTTTTCCCACAGACCTGCTCTTTCAATCCTGTAAGGTATTAACAGTTAGACAATTATTTATATTAAGCACAATCCTCAAACAGCACGCCGCCCTGCCATTCAGCACTCAACTGACAAACAAAAGACGGAAAGATATTGTTTGCACCAATAATGTTCAAACAAAGCACGCCTTCTCCTCTCGATTTTTTCTATTCCTTGGCCCACTTCTCTACAATAGACTTAATAAAAAACTAGATTTTCATCACCTCACGTATAGTACAACTAAGAAAATTCTTCAAGAAGCCTTACTTAATATGTCCTACGAAGAAACAGAGGAATTGCTAAGAGTTTTAAAATAATAAGCGTTTCATTTGTTTATAATATATTATTTCTTTATTTTCTTTTAATTTTTTTCCTAACGATTATAATATGTATCGATCATTGTAAGTCATAATAAACAATTATTATTATGAGTATATAATACGTGTGTCTTGTGTAACGCCTGAAATACAGGATGATTTTCATCCTAGCTCAGGTACCGTTAGATTATAATATATATCCTTAATGTATCAATAATGTGTTCCTTATAAAATGTCTAGCTCCTAATTATTTGAATAAAGATTTTATTATTATTATAATAAATCATAGGTATACTAAGGTATATATGATTATTATTATAAAGAAAGATATACACGCTATATACTCGTGTATTACCTATGTAGGTACGTTTAATACTTATTTAGAATGAAAAACTCACATAAACATTAACTAGGTAGGTGAATATAAAACTTTGAAGGACGAAACTTAAAGGGATTTCTTATGTTTGATATTGACGATCAATTATTTTATTTCTGTTACTGGCATAATATGGTTAGAGAAATAATGTGTAGAAATTGTATCATTCGTACGTACCTACCTATTATGAACCGTTTGTTTAGAGTAATAAGAATTAAATTGGCTTGCAACTGAAATTCTAGGTATAATAATTGGCCAAGTGCGTGTCGGGCCACGCGCAGTAGGGTTCCGTAGTTACGAACGCCAACTTTGAGTTCATGCCACTAAAAACGTCTAAAAACTAATTTTCTATTGAATTTGTATGAAATTTTCCTTTTCCGAGTACATTTTATAAGTTAATCGCCTATAACTTTTTAATTTGTAAACCCTACTTAGCTCTGATAGTTTTCCTTTAAATTTCGTTATATATCCTATAGCTGTGAATTTTTTCACGTGTCCATATATAACCGTTTAGCAGATAGAGGGGGGGGGGGGTCACACTTGACTCTAACAATTTTTTTCACTTTAAAAACAAATATTTCAGAAATGGATCCCAAAATCAAAAAATGGTGTCCACAAAGTCACAATATTTTCAAAAGACCTATTCAACGATAACCAACATGATTGGTTAGTCGAGAAAAAAAAATTGACATTTTACTTTGCTTGTATGGGAGCTACCTTAAAAATTTTTTTCAATATTTTATTTTACCGTCTTTTCCGCCTAATTAATATACATATTCATGCCAAATTACAGCTTTCTAGTACTTATAGTCGCTGAGTAAAACCGCGACGTGGCGAAACTATATGGGTTCCTTAATTACTACGGAACCCTAAACGAGGAGGTGTCGATTTCTGATGCGAGCTAAATTAAACCTTGTTTAACAATATTAAGTAGATATTTCTTTGAATTTCTTTTTATAGTAAGACTTCTGTACGTGAGTACTAGTACTTATTCTGTGCCGTAGTCGGATGTATCTATAAAAAGCATAAACACCTTTGAGAATCGCGAGATGCTTTTGATTTCTTTATGTCCGTAAATTCTTAATAATAAACTAACGCATTATAAATACGTTCCTAGGGGGGCTACAACCTCCGGTTCTGGGTCTCCGAAGCCTGACGGCGACGGTGTTGTTGAGGGCGAGCCGTCCACCCCCGGTAAGGAGTCCGGGCGGGGCTTTTGTGAGATCCAGTGACCGTGGTGGCGCGGAAGCACTGACTCTGCTTCCAAATCTAGTAAATCAAAGGTAAACATAATTTTGTTCTTTTTCCTCTTTTGATTCGATAAGCTTTTCTTATATAAGTTTTTATTATATGTGTTGTCAAAGAAAATATAATAAATCTGAAGTAGTGTTATATATAAAATTTATACTAATAAGAAATAATATTTACTGCATTGAACGTTTCTCCGCCTGTAGAAGACAATCAAATAAATGGCCTGAGCCTCAAACTCGACTCCTCAGACTTTGGGGAATCAAGAGTGAATTTGGATAGGATATACTTAGTTACGTTCTAAGCTATCAATAATCGCTTTCTAACAGCAAAATGGTGGAGGTTATTAAGTCGTCGCGATCCTTAATTATTATATTTTTGTTCACCTATTATTCGAAGAAGCCTTAAAAGATTTGGAAAATTCTTCTTTGTTTAAAAGGGTATACAGGTGGTCCCATAGAAATTGTATCAAAATCGAGTGTGTAGGTTGCACTAATAGTATTATAAAGCTCTTTTTTTTATTTCACTTTACTATGGTTAGTAAATTATGTTTTCAGGAATCACTGAAGGATAAGGATAATAAACCAAAATTCTTTTTGAACAACGCTGGAGAAGTTATAAAACGAACAGGTCAGTAAGTAATTTTACACAGCAAAAATAATTCTAGGTCTGTTAACAGGCATAGCATGCCAAGCCAATCTATCTCAATGAAGAGTTCGAAAATCATGTAAGTCTTCTCATGGGTCAAGCTCTGAACAGGCTTTATTACTTATTTTAGAACAAGACGGAGTTTCGACCGATGTGGTGGTGTCAGTGTCGTCGCTAAAGGGCAAGCAGCCCGCCAGCGGCGGCAGCAAAGTCAAGAAGTCCAAGTCGGACACGGCTCGCCCACGATCCGCTTCGCTACAGCGGTCATCCTCGGGGCAACTTTCTATCGCCCGCGACCGCCGACGATCCAGACTAGATCTTTCTTCTCCAACAGATATATAAATATTGATAACAAAAGTTGCAATCAGATGATTTTCGTGCAGGAGAAAGGATGCAAACCGCGAATCAAAAAGAATTAACAAATGCAATTTATGTATAGCAATTGAATTGTAATAAAAATGTTTTGTGAGCTTTAAACCTATAGACTGTTTAAAATCTCAAGGTAATGCTTTTCCGGAGCAGTGAGTTGATTTGCTTCCGCAGCCCGGTGGACTGAAAGTGCTTATAAAGAACTGTGATCGTTATATACGATAAATGTCGTGCTAATGCAAAGATGGTAGAGTTTATAGCTTGTATTCGAAAACTAAAGGATTGTGTAATTTAATTACTCTTGTAAATTAGAGAGTAGCTTAACATGTCATCTAAGTTTTTGAAGGGTAATATAATGTATGTAATGTATATGTATGGTAGGTAGAGATCGTTAAGTAATGCAAAACAAGCAAAATGTAGTTCTCTCACAAGAGGCGTATTTAGTGTCCTATTTTTTGTAGAGAAATTAATAAGCAGCACAAACCTTTTGGCATCGGACAACCAATATGATAGATAGAATAAAATAATTGACTTTTGAATATGCTCACTAAAAACTATAGATGAATTTTATAAGATGTGTAGAAATTTTCTCTCGAGTTTTCTTACGATGGATGGACCAGGATTGGTACTATACATTCAAATGATTCCTTTGAATACACTAGGCTCAGGAGCTGAGTGTTTTGATATAAAATAATTCCCCTTTAAGATACTGCTTCCACTGGTTCGCATTTCCTCTTAACCAATATTAACTATCTGGCTTAAACATAGTTTAGTTGTCGCTGTACGTACCCGCTTGTCAGAACGAAGTCAATTTGAGTAATAATTTGTGATAGTCAGCACCAAGTTAGGAGATTCAAAGTTTATGGAATTGTTATGCTGGAGTAGCTCTGCAGTCAAAATATTCATGTTACCAAGCCACATATTTATATTAATTATATTAAGTGAGATATATATTTTTGTAAGGGCACGTGCATTTACATTTGTATTGGCCATTTAGTCTAGTTAGTGACCTGGTTTCGACATAATAATCGGTACCTATTGTTGTCGTTAACGCTCCAACAGCATCGCCGTCAGCGACGTTATAAGTAGCTGCAATAGCTGACGCGGATCTTGAGAGCTGTCAGCTGTGCGCACGCGCAGCCGCGACAGTTGGGATGACACAATTAACCATTTCTCGAGTAAAATAATTCATTTTTTAGATTAGATAAGGTCATACCCACACGTGATACCTATACTCAAGATCAGCGCGTTTGCTATCTATCTAAGTCTTAATATTACAATCCAGAATCCCAAGTAGATTCTGAATTGTAACATTAAGACCTAGGTACAACATGAGTCGCACATGAAAAGATAGTGTTTAATTGGTGTTTTATACTATTCAATGTTACGTTTTTATTGTAATTTTACTTATAATCTATTGTAGTATATTTCTTGTCAAAACTCTTTTGCAATTTAAATTATAGGTAGCTTTATTGTGAAGTGCGTTAATGGATATGTATGGTACAAATTTTATAAGTAATAAAATGAATGCAAAGATATGTATTTACTTATGTTGAAAATATAAATATGTTAAATCATAAGAGTAGAATATTTGTTGAAAACAATAAATTATTTATGCACATAAATATACTTAGTTAAGATTTGATTACGTAAGTAAATTTAATTCTTTATACTTCATTATTATTACGCATTACCTAAATATTCGGAGTCTTGTACCTGTTAGAAATAGGTTTAATTTAATTTGATGTTAACTTTTAACTTAAAATAACTACAAACATGAATTTGTAGATTTGATGTACGTTAATCGATGGAGACAAATAAGTTAATTAAATGTACTTATTTAACGTATATTATATGAAACAGCACGTTGCGTCAAATTATTTTTTAAGAAGAATGTAGACATCTGTACACAGAATACTTTTCTCTTAATATCAATCGCTCCTAAAACTCGACCGTCCTTCTGTGACTCCTCAAAATCCGCTTTCATTAATTTTATATCATAAACTGTAATTTCATTGTTTTTTTTTTTATTAGAAAAAGCTAAACTTTTTTTGTATAAAACACATTAGTTAATACTAAAACAAATAGGTACTTGTTTGACGACGGCTGTTATATTTTGTAGATACACAAAACGACAGCCGTGTTTATAGGTAGGTACCAATTCTGTACGGAACCATTTTCCACGTTTATATATATATATACATCATGTCATATCATTAGATTCAACTTTACAAACTTTCAGTATTATAATCAATAACACCTCACGGCTTACATATACTCTGTCAAAATGTTTAAGCCAGAAATTGTAACACGTTAATATTATCACAACTATGGAATAAAATATTATCAGATCAAACAAACCACTTTTTTTATTTTCTTACAGGCTAAAACCAAGAAATAACGCTACCGACTGATATTTTTTACGTACAATAGACTAAGTATTTTATATAAGTATAAACCTTATTGAATTTTTTTAAATTTTATTATATCAAAATTTTGTATTAAATAATAATTTGATCGTGAAAAAAAAACTAAATAAGCACCTACTTACTCGGAGAGGTCCTTATAGCACAAAATGTACTTAATCTGGCATTTCATCTTTTTCGTATTTGGATCGAAATTTGAATAAAAAATATTATTAGAGAATTATTCAATTGAGATGTTCTTTGTTTCTGTTCAAGGTGGTTAGCATATGTAACGTAACTTCCTACGAATTTTCATTTAAACGTTTGGCATGTTATAACAAAAAATAGTTACCTAGTTGTTATTTTTAAACTAACGCATCATCGTGAGTTTGCTCGTGATTAAAGTTACATAGGTATAAGTTATCTCCTGCGACCAGAATCTACGCTCCAGTCGACACCGGTAACTAGTCAATTAGCCCGTCTCATCCCTCCAATGGGCCAGGCCGAGATCCTGCCAAGGATAAATATAGCAACGTCCAGCTGCAAGTTCCGCTCGGTAAATACCTATTGTATGTACCGAGATGGAGTTAAAGTGTCACAGTGGACGGACGCGCGATCAAGCTCAGTGCTCCACACGTGGCCAACATGACGGTAGTATACTTCGACTGGCTGGACTACCTCGTGTTTGGCGCGATGCTGGTCCTCTCAGCCCTAATTGGCGTATACTTCGCCTTCTTCGCGGCCAAGAAGCAAAACACGACTGCTGAGTACTTGATGGGAGGAAAAACTATGGGCATGTTTCCCATATCGATGTCGCTCATAGCCAGGTATCCATAAAATCTTAGACCACTTGCGAGAGCTCTCAGTTGGCCCACGTTTATAGCGAATGTGTTGTTTCAGTTACATTTCTGGTATTTCGCTGCTGGGGCTGCCTGCTGAAATGTATACATACGGCACTCAGCTGTGGACGATAGTATTATCCGAGTGGGCCGTGTCATTGACAATAGCGATGGTTTACCTTCCTGTTTTTTACAATTTACAAATAACGTCGACGTATGAGGTAATAGCAGTCTCAATCGTGGATACGCGGGGTGCAATTTTTCTTATAATATCACTACACAATTATTTCGCCATAAAAACAAAAGCTTCGATTTGCACTGTGCCTTCCATGTCCAAAGACATGATTTTTAGCTCTGTGATGATACAAAAATATTTTTTTTATTTTCTTGATTTTATAAATATTTTAATAAGTTATCAATTTAATGTTTATCTATATGTGTTTTTCATTATAAAATGTAGTATCGTTGGGCTAGTATCCCTTAACACAAGCTTAAGCTTACTTTGGAGCTAGCGCAATGTGTGTGATTTGTGCCTCTTTATTTATATGTTTTTATTTATTTTTTTGCGTAAAATTAAATTTACTTTTGACAAGTTAACAATTTTTATTTGCAGTACTTGCGGCTTAGATTCAGTCAAAATGTGCGTCTACTAGGATCGATTATATTCATAATTAAAATGTTATTGTATATACCTATAGTGATATACGTTCCAGCGTTAGCTTTCAGTCAAGGTAATGCAACAGGTTTCTACTCTCGCCTTCATATTTCGTTATCAAGACCCGGTTTTCAGTGTATTCCTTATTATAATGCCTTTTTTATATTTTCAGTAACTGGGATTAACCTCCATATGATAACACCAATAGTTTGTATTGTTTGTATATTCTACACCACTCTTGTAAGTATTTTAACTTAAGTACTGTTGTATTCAAACTGACCTTATTTTAACCCCACTGCTTCAAACAAATTGCTGTCTAAGAGCTATCGCAGATCGAGGTCAACTAAACCAGACATGTTGTATCATCGTGAACTATATTAAAGAGTCACATGTGTGCTATTGTGTAACAAGTAACTTTTAATATTCAAGGGTGGACTTAAAGCTGTGGTCTGGACTGACACTCTTCAAACGGTGCTTATGTACTTCGGCGTGATATTTGTCTTGGTGTACGGAACTTGGAGGCTTGGAGGCGTACATGAAGTTCTTCAAATAAATAAGAAAGGAGATCGCCTCGATTTCTTCAAGTATTTTGCAAATTTATCATCAGTTTCAATAGGTATAAACTTGCATAATTAAGACACTACTAATAAATCGTTTACTATTGCAGCATGGATCCTGATCCAACCATACGCCACACATTCTGGTCGACAGTTTTCGGTAACTATTTCAGTTGGTTAGCTTCGTGTTCAGTCAATCAAGCGATGGTACAGCGATGTCTAGCATTGTCTTCCCTAAAGAGAGCTAGAATGTAAGTTTATAATATAACTGTCACTTCAATGTGACTTCAAAGCGATTAATGAAACAAAACGTATTATAATTTAACCGTTTTAGAACAATATTCATAATGGCTGCGGGTATATTTATTATCGTATCACTATGTTGCTACACGGGCCTGGTGATATACGCAACTTTTGCCGACTGCGATCCCCTGACCACTGGGGCTATCAAGAAGAGTGACCAGCTGCTGCCATACTTCGTGATGACCATCACCGGCGCCATACCCGCTCTGCCAGGGATCTTCATGAGCGGCGTCTTCAGCGCTGCATTGAGGTGACAAAGCGAAAAAAAAATACACAAAATCTAATTTTTTTCTTATATATGTTTATTTAAAAATGAATAAATTTACATATTACAATTATAACTAAGTGTAACTATATTAGAAATTTCCATAGTGGCATGTGCTCGTAATAAGTCTTTTTATTTCTTCGTGTAATATATTTTTTGTACTTTATGATATCACACACAAGAAAAAAGTCCACTACCACAACAAATAAAAGAATTACTTCGCCTACTACATAATCTGCTTGTGTATAACAAATTAAACCAGATAGTCCGGAGTACCTTCTTGGTATCGTAAGAGAACTATTCAAAAATACTTGCATAATAGTATTTTTGTTTTTAATTTATTTTTAGCTCGATGTCGACTGGATTAAATTCCCTATGTGGGGTTATTTTCGAAGACCTTATAAGGCCTGCTTACAACAAACCCATCTCGGAGCGAACTGCAAGTTTCATTATGAAGATTATTGTTGTTGTAATTGGTTTGTGATTTTTAATGATTTTTCTTATGTACACTTTTTTAATTTATAAATAATTGTCATACACGCTGGTTTAGTTTGCCTAATGCAATCTTAACAAGCAAGTTTATTATTTATATTTCATGAATGAAATCTTTAAACCACTTGTGATGATCCATCCAAGTGCGGACCAAATATTCAAGATTCAGTATCTATTGCAAAAGCACTAACTAATAAAGCGTTAACCCGCCATATTTCATCAATATGTACTCGTATTACCATCATCATGAACAGTCAGCTCTTTTTCCGCCCATTGTTGTTTTTCAAATGTGTTTCAAAATTTTAGGTGCTGTTTGCGTAGCTCTAGTTTTTCTTGTGGAACATATGGGAGCTCTCATACAAGCAGGCAAAAGCCTAGCCGGTATTACTGCGGGCAGCCTCTTGGGGCTCTTTTCTATGGGATTATTTCTACCATGGACCAATGCAACGGTAATCATGTACTTACCTATTTTTTTCCAAAAATAAATAAATGCAACCGTTCTCTACATTCTAAACTTGGCTCTTTTACAAACTTTTTTCTTGTTCCTTTAACCAGGCACTGGTAGAATAGTTACCACGTCCAATTTGAAGCTTATGCCTTTGACATCAAGTTCAAAACAAATGAAAAAATTATACCTACGATGCCTGGCTAAAGGGTTTCCCATCAAATCCCTCAAGACTTTTAGCAAATCATGCAAAAACAAACCGGCCATGTGTGAGTTGGACTCGCGCACGAAGGGTTCCGTACCAATATGTTGTATGGGAGCCCCCCATTTCTTTTATTCTGTGTTTTGTATTTGCTGTTGTTGTGGCAACAGAGATACTTTATGTGTGAAAAATTCAACTGTCTAGCTTTCACGGTTCACGAGATACAGCCCGGTGACAGACAAACGAACGAACGGACAGCAGAGTCTTAGTAACAGGGTCCCGTTTTTCCCCTTTGAGTACGGAACCCTAAATATGGTTCCAGTTTCCGGTGTTCTGTTGAGCTAAAAATTTGCATGGTTATACAGATAATATTTGCATATCAAATGGCAATGTAATGAGATGATATCATAGATCTGGTATGGTGAAATGGTGATTGAACCTTAGGGTGCTCATATAAAAATAACTCTTTTTGACATTAGTCCTAATTTAACCGACTTCCAAAAAGGAGGAGGTTATCATTCGTCACAATCTTTTATGATTTTTTTTTCATGTATGAGAATATTCAAAGACGACTGGATCGATTTGGAAAATTCTTCTTTTTTTTAAAGAATGTACTTGACAGGTAGTCCCATACAAAATTTTATCAAAATCGGTCGTGTTGTTAGGGGGTTCAGTCGGTTTTCAATTTTGAAAAAATATTAAATAATGACAGAGCAACAAATGTGCCTAATAGTAATAATTAACTACATAAACTCAAATAAATTACTCTCCTTGAGCAGCAGGCGAATAAAAGGGACGAACCAGAGATGCTCGTATGTAGGGGTTGCCTTGTCTTGTGTTCAGATTATTTAATACTACAGATTGTTTGAAGGGCGCCCTTGTTGGCGGGGTCACGTCGACTCTACTGGTTGGCTGGATTTCTATAGGCACGCAGGCGGCGATGATCCGCGGCGATATAGTGATCACGCCGAAGCCTGTGTCAGTAGCTGGATGCCCTGACAATTTCACCTACTCCACTACCCCCACGCCACCGCATTACACCGTCGAGTTTGATAGGTAAACTTCATTTGCACATAGTTTAATGTAAATTTTATTTTACACTCAGTTTACAAATTTATTATTTAAGTAATATTGTTTTGCCATTTTAATAAATATTTAAAAGACACATTTCAGCTTTGATTTTCTTTCCTGATAAGTGAGACATTTAAATTCATGTAAATATTTTTGCCAGAATGTTTTCGTATAGGTATGAATCATATATAGTATGTATAATTTTATTATTTTCTAATAAGTGCCCAACGCTAATCCCTTCAGTTGGTTGCTACTTTCACAGTATTGTCTGAGGCCTCATGTAGGTCATCCTTGGTGAAGCTGGTAGGACACGATGATCAGGAGAAGAGGTGTGTCATAGTCTGGTCTGTATGAAAGTCATAGTTTAGATGAAAGGCTGTTTCAACGGAAGAACTTACTTATATGATCATTTTATTTTCATTCCAGATCCGGCACATTTTTCTTGTATAGATTGAGTTATTTGTACTACACGTTTGTGGGAATGGTAGTTTGCGTGTTTGTCGGGGTCGTCGTCTCGTACTTCACGCAGCCCAATGATCCAGCTCTGGTAAGCCTCTATTTATCTTCTCCACCTATGGCTGTCGGGAAAGTTGACCCTGGGCTTCGAAGCAGCACCAGCTAAGGATACAATCGTGCTAAGATGAGAAGACAATTAATTTATGTAAACTTAATTGCACAGTTAAAATAAATGTACATACAAGTGGCGGACCTATTGCCGTATGAATTTCTCTCTCGGTCGACAATATAGTATAACAAAACATCTGACTAACAGAATGTACCTCAGGAATGTTTTACTTTAGGAGGCATTTCACATTTGGTTGACTGTCTTGCTCGCACAATCAAACATTTTAAAGATTATTAAAAAATGTGTCTCATTTGTAAAAAAGTGTTTCATTAACATACAATATAATTATATGTTAGATATTTTCGACATGTTTTTATTGTTTATGTGCGTGTGTATCGAGAATTCAAAACTTTCAAAGTTTTAATGACCTAATTCTCGATGTAGTCAATGTCTACACAATATACAAACATGTCTAAAATATCCACAATATAGTTATATTGAATGTAAATGAAACACTTTTCTTTGAAATATGACTCTGGTACTAAAGAAATCGTCGACCTCGGGCAGGTAGGCAGCGATTTGTCTGAATTGGACAACCCACTAAACACGCATTACATGTTTATTTCAAACAAACCTTTAAGTCATCATTTAACACTTATAAAATATGTCCTTAAATTCGAATTACATATATAGGTAAACTTTAAAACGTTTAAGAACTTTATATATGTACCTAGTATACAATAGGAATGTCAATATAATTCGTCTTCTTATTTTTAACCGGGGTAATATAAGTTTATATAATGTTATTTGACGCGAATTTAACTAAAACTAAAAATTAAAAATAAATCTTTCGAAGTATTTTAGAAAAACCCCTTTAAAGATTTCTTTTTCTACGTGATTGATCTCGATTGATCTCGATTTTTCTTTAATATTTGAAAAATATTAAAGAAAAATCGAGAAAAGGTTCTGCTTAATTGTAATACTAGATTAAATTATAAGAACAGTTAATATGCAGAGAATAAGTTAAATTTCCCAAATATTACCTACAAAATATATGGCCATCTCACCCAAGTGTTCAGATAAGATGATTTTTAATTAAAGTTTATCTTAACTTTTAATTGAATAGTTTTGTACATCATTACGCGTAAATATGTAAGCTTTCAAATAACAGCATAACTATTAGAACTAAAAATTATTTAAAAACTTTTTATATTTTGCGTAAAATACAAGTTTTTATCGACATTTAATGGTCACAAAATAAATAATTTTTTTATTGTAGTATTTTATTCAACAGTTGTATATGAAAGTTCAAAAAATGCGAGTGGCACAAATTATGATGCGAGCCTTTGTTAGAATCGTAAGGAGACGCCATTGAGCATTTTTTGACGTAGTTATACAACGTTGCATATATTTATTTACTAAATAAAATACAAAAATAAACAAATATAAAAATTAAAATGTTTGACTTAGGTTTGGCATATACTTATTCAAGGGGAACTAATTTTTTGAGCTGTTATTTAAATATTCGAGATGTTATTATGATCAGTTGAAAAACATATTGAGCAGTTATTTAATTTAATGGCGGTTGATTAATTATTGCGACAGTAAAACATGGACAGTAATAAAAAAATCAATTAGTCGGTTATTTTATCATATAATGTCAACTCTAAAAATAATTGAGCAGTCCAATAACCGAATGAGCGGTAAAAATGATGGAATGAGCGGTTCGATAAATAGTTCGGCAGATCATGGCGAGCAGTGACACCCGTACTCAAATTCATTGAAAAGAGAGGTTAATGTTCGTTAGTTGGGAGGAGCTTATTAGCGCGGGTGGCGGAAGCGACCGATCACAGGGTTGGTAATCGTCTCGCGTGAGCTCGCGTTTTGAATTTTTGCATTTGTTTTCGTAATAAGCATGCGAGTGCATTGTTGTTATCAATATTTTGTTGTTATTGTTAATTAATGCCATAATTGTCCTGATTTCTCATTATTATTATGGAGGAAAATATCGTTACTGACTGCAATATACCAAGCACATCGCAATTTGCTTGTCAACTAATTTTAAAAAACATCTGATTACTTTATCGTTGAAATAGCCTCTAGGAGTTGCTTTCTCTAATCAGATTTCAAGATAAGGTCTTACTTGTTTAGATATTTGCGAAAATCCCAATGACCTTTATTTTCAAGCAAGGTCAAGCTTATTTGAGATTGTGACGCCACGATGCAGATTTTTTTTATGTAATACTTTGTTTGGCATTGTTGGCATTACTGTCAGTCTGTCATTACTGTTCTGTCACTGTAATATACAGTTTGCTGGAGACCTACTTTTGAACGCGGGAGACAGCGAACTACAAATGTGTAGTTATGTTTCGCTAACTCCTTTAGCAACGACGGTCTTAAAAAACATTATCTAGGAAATGTCAGCATGCCACAAACAACTTGCTGCTGAGTCGTGTGATATCGCGGGCGGTGGCACTGGCACCAAATGTCATGTACTCGAGTCTCAAAAGCTGGCGACAAGGAATGATGCAACGAAACAGAGCCGCCATGCCTGACTGTGGCAGTAGTAGCGCAAGGCCGCCTCGCCCATTCGGAAGAAAACATATTTTAGAAAACATATTTGTTTTCTTTTTCAGACTTCGTTAACACTTAAGACCCGCACTAATTAAGACCGACTGCGTGGCAGAAAGTACGAATACGTACGAATAATTCACGAAATAACAGTAAACCGTAATATTGAAACCATCGGGTTAGCATCTCTCTCATAAAATGATGCCTTTTGTGTTACGTTGATTCCCGTGTTCAAAAATAGGTTTCCTACATCAATACATTGCTTATTTTCCCTCGCGAGCGTGACATTGAGAGATGTCATTGTTTTTTTTTGTGCAGGCATAGTAATATTGTTCACTTTGATTGCTGTGTGACGTCACTTCCGATGTAATCTTTAAAATTATATAAAAAAATCCTGATAACACGTAGAATTTTTTTATTCAAATTGCCTCTTTAAAATCGTCTATATTTTCGATTAAAGGCATCTGCCACACTGTCATATAGGTAGGTAATCGGATAGCGACAGTGAAAATAGTGACCAAGAACAAAACCTCCCGGTCAAAAAGAAGCGTGTTTATCAATCTTGGGAATTCGTGAAGAACTTTGACAATAGCGGCCTAGCTCAAAAAGCTTTAGATCAAGAAAATTTCGAATTACAAATAAAAGTTCCTATTATTATTATTATTATACAATTTGTTTTATTTAACTCCTTCAGTCAAAGGAATTAGTCAAAGGAAAAAGTTACCACCTCATTGTTTATAGAATTGCTTAGAATGAGATTTCTTACCGACAAATTCCGATTTATTGCTGCCCATTTAATTATTTTCCTGCTCAGTTATACATTCACTGATCCATTTCATTATTTTTTATTACTCATTTTTGTTTACTTTACTGAAGTTTACTGCCTAGTTTAAACTGCTGGACTAGTTATTAAACGTGCCATTTATAATTTTTAACTTACCAAAACTGCTATTTACAACTGCCTCTTTAAATCAGTGCCTTATTCAAGTATAAGTCAAACAATAAGTTAAAAAATCAAGGTTTATTTATAATACAAACTATATGAATTCAGTTGTTTGTTAAGTCGGTGGTAGTGTTTTTTTGTAAAGTTAGTATTGATCGCGTAAAACCTTACTCAAAATGTAACCTACATATAGATATAAAGAAAAAAAAAACTTGGTCTATGGCCAGGTGTATCTTTTTGGCGAAATTACGGCACATGTGCTTTTATGGGAAATAGAGTATAGACTTTTCTGAAATCATATAACCAATATTCTTATATTAATTAATTTTCGTGACCATTTAAAAGAAAGATAAATAGTGCAGAAGTAGAAAAATTATATTTTTTACTCTCTAAAGTAGATTTTTATCGATTGGCTATCTCTCCTGTACACCTGCCCTGAAATTACCCTAGGTTTAATAAGATTTGAAAAATCACCTAATCGAGGTTGTTAATAGCTTTATCCGAAGAAAACTTCAAAGATGGCGAATTACTTGGTACGCAGGTACACCGCGACCTGCTGACACCTATTATCCACCGCTGGCTGCCCGCGCAGCATCCGCACTGCCGCCGGCCGCGCCTCACGCAGCACGATATCGAGCTGCACGCCAGAGAGCTGGAGCACCTACAGTCGCGTACGACCTACACGGTCAGTCTGATACCTACACATTCATACTTACATAATAATCACGTCATCATCCCTATTAAAAATGTCCCCTTAAGACCCGCATGGCATTTACTATTGCCATTTTCTATTGTTATCCTATTGTTTTGGGTATTTTGCTGTCTTGAAGGAAGGTTAGTGTATAACTGTACTTTAACAACTAAATAAAGAATGTTCTATTCTATTCCATACGTTACTAGGAAGACAGATGCCATTATATGATACACCGTCAAACAAATCATTACATGCTTACTTAGTGGATAAATAGATAGATAAATAGATGAGATGTTTATTTGTTGCTATAGTCACACACATACAGAAGAAATATATACAAAATTCCAAAATAACACATTGTAAAACATCGCACTGAGAACATATATCAATGTCCTTGTATCTGTGTGCTACGGCAATTCATAAAGGTCATAGCTCAGTGCTTGGTGCTGCTCAGAGAGTAGCTCACTGATTTTCAGCTACGGCCTGTCAGGTGCGAGTGCGCATCTACGGAATCTTACGACTAGAGGGAAAAGAGTTCTAAACTAAATGTTAAATACTTAAATATTTATTGATTTATTTCAACAAACTTAAATCTATCATAGAAAAATCATAGAAATATCATAGAAAAGCTACACATCATACATATATAGATAGAAGAATACAGAAGAGCTACAGACAAGGATAGAAAAGTAAAAAATAGTGCCCTAGGAATTTGTGTCAGTCTAATGTCAGCGTCAGTGTCAGTGGCAGCAACAGCTACCGGTGACTTATTGGATTGTTAGTTTTCTGTTTATCTAACAAATAAGAGCGAAACAGTTTTTTGAAAGTTGAAACTGACACAGTAAGCCTTATTGGAGGTGGTATGTTGTTACAACATTTAGTCGCCTGGTATCTGAAGCTGCCCCTGAAAGCAGCTGATCTGTGACGGTGCATGAGTAGCTGATCTGTGACGGTGCATGAGTAGTGAGTAGCGGCATAATCTTTCATTGGGTCTATCGAATATAAGTTTCGAGTGAATATACTCTGGTGTTTTGCGTTTGATCACCCCAAATAATAACGTTGACAAATTTAGCTGTCTACGCGAGTTCACATTTAACATACAAGCATTATGGAACATTAAAGGAAAACCTACAGCATGCGTTCTGGACTCTTTGTACTAGACGTCGTGTTCTCTCGAGCAAACGGGGCCCATAAACGATATCGCAGTAATTCAGACGCGAAAGCACCAAGGACTCGCATAGTCTGATGCAAACTGTCTCAGTCAGTAAATTTCGTATCTTATAGAGGATCTTTAAGCGTTACCGCTTAAAGATCCTCTATAAGATACGATAAAAGCAATTCTTAACAATATTAAGGACATGGTTTTCAAATCGTAGCTCAGGATCTAAGACTATACCTAAGTTTTTTGCCTCCTCTACCCTTTCTTTAACCTGACCCATCATCATTATTATCGGGTTATTTTCAATCATTTTAGAGATCTGTACTTTAGAGCCTAAGATTATGCACTTCGATTTAGATGGGTTTAATGCGAGACAATTGTTACGTGACCAAATACCTACTTATTAACTGTGGCCAAAATTAATGTAGGAATATATTTACTTTTTGTGTACCTATCTATACACATACAGGCCTGCATTATATATTTAAGTATTAATTATTATTACAGCTTCACCGTTTGAGGGTTATTTAAAATAAATTTCATTTATTTCAGAAAGTGGACAGTGGTCGCGGGAACTGCCGAGTCACACGGAAAAACAATAATAATTTGTAATTAAAATAAGAAATAAAACACAAAACTGTAAAACATTGACTTGACTCTGAACTCGTATACCTAATGGATGGATATTTATTATGGTGCTTTCCTCTCCTTTAGTTAATCTTATGGTCCGAGAGCCGAGACCCCAGCCAGACCTAACTTGTTTTCTTACTAATCATTTGTATAGGTTTAATAATAATAATAAGTAAGGTTTAAGGACCTAGTGTTCGTTTCAGTTAACGCATACTCAATAGTTTGCGTATGCTCGCCAATTTGGCAGAATTTAAATACATTTCCGATCGCTATTTATAAAATGTATAAGTCGAGTTGGATTGTATAGTCCGCCGTTTGAAAAACCTCTAGCTGGTTGGCATTACAGCTCGGTTTTGTAAAACAGCCGAAAATCATTCAGCGGGATTGTCAATGTTTCACGTTTAACAAAACAAAACAATCTTTCTGTCAGTGCCATAACAACAAATAAATATGACCGATGTATAAATTTGATTTTAAATCAAAAACAGAAAAGCGTTATACATCACATAAACAACATGTATCGTATGGGGTGCCACAGGGCAGTCTCCTTGGGCTCTTCCTTTTTATTACCTTTATCAGTGATATCCCTTATAATATTAAACATGTTAACTTAACATAGACGTCAATAATTATATCGTTAAAAACTAACGTAATTTACGTCAACGACATTCAAATACAGACAATTTAAATTTAGAATAATAATGTAATATAGTAAGTAATTTTGCATATACTCGATTTCCAGATAATATGTAATTGATGAAGTTGAAATGAAAAGAACGTTTTGAAAGTCTTTATAAATGAATTTGTAGTTCATCCTATGCCCTTTATAGACTATCGAATGCAGTAAATACT